>JAKELP010000021.1:12619474-15221449 GCA_029929735.1 Mimosa pudica | reverse complement strand
ACTTAGACTTTGCTACTTAGGATCAGATTGTGTTCACTTTGCTTCGCTAGGGGATGAAGTTCATTGTGCGCAAGCGTCAATGCATCCGGAAGCAATTTTGCTTCCGGTAGCAGTTTGCTTGCTAGGGGTGAGATTAGAATCTGAACCTAGAGTGACTTCCTATAGCAGTTCTGCTTCCGGTAGCATTTTGCTTCCGGAAGCCTAGCAGCTTGAGTCTGAATTCAGTTAGGCTTCCTGAGCGTCAGTGAGTAAAGAAAATAAATATACAAAAAAAAAAAAAAAAAAAAAAATTTTTAGGTTGTGTTTAGTGTAGTCTTGTTAATAATACATGCATATGAGCCATTGTTTGTTGGAACTGCCCTGCCTTTATTTTGCTGCTTTGCCTTTAAAAATGCATCTTCCTACTTGATTTGATTGGTCCATTGAGGACAATGCATGCTTTAAGTGTGGGGGAGGTGTATTATGTGCTTACAAAGTGGTCTAATTCAAAGCTTTCACACTTGATTTTGGACTTAATTGGCATGATTTTTCTTGAAAATTTGACTTGATTATGGCTCTTGAAAGCAAATGGAATGTCCTCTAGTGTGTGAGTAGAATTTTTGGAATGACTTACTTAGGGCATTGCTTGGGGCACTTTTAAGGTATAAAGAGGGTGTAAGTTTCTCATTTAACTTTTCTTAGGGAGGAAGTGACTGATTAGAGTAAGCTATAAATGTGAGAAGCCTTCAACCAGAATGAGTGGGCTAATAGTTACCTGACCTCCTAGAACTTGTCCTAGCTCTTGTTCGAGATCACAATGCATGGCATGATTGAAAATGAAAGGGGCGTTTCTTTCTAAACCCTCATGTCCCAAACACTAAGCCAACCAAAAATATTATCCTTTGATTAACCCCTTTGGGCCATTCACTTTTCTTTGCTATCACCTTGACCAATGTGTGAATAAATGATTTAGCATATGCTTGCATTTATATTAGTGTTGTGAAAAGCATGCTATATGTGAGAAATAAAAGATGGCCGAGAGCCACATTGAAAAGAAAGAAAGAGAAAGTGGCCAAAGGCCAAAGAAAAGAAAAGAAAGAAAAAATATAATAAGGCCAAAGGCCTATCAAAAGAGAAAAGGAAGAAGGCACAAAGTGCTTAAGTATGCCAAAGGCATAAGATTGAAGAAGAAAAGAGAGATGTAGCATGCTTTGTGAGGTTGATTTCATCGTATTGCATACATATGTGGTGATTACTTGTTCATGTCATTGGTCATTGATTATCCATCATTCACCATTCATTATTAGCCTTCCATCTAACCCCAAAGTCCCCTAGATTTGGTTGTGCTATGCATATTAATGGGTGGAGAACTTAGAGCTATTACAAGCCTATGGTGATGGTCAAGTGCACTGAGCTAAAGAGTGATCACAAGTCCCTAGTTAGGCATTTTCCTAACTTGAGCGAATGAGTTAAACACTTTATCCGGTGAGGAAAAATCTCAATTGGCACTCCTCCTAAATTTTAGTTGATTGTTAAACTTGGATTCGCTTTATATTCTTAGATTTGGCCCATGCGAAGCTTTAGGGAAAGGATCAAAAAGATCAACTTGTACACTATGATAATTCCAATTGCCTTCATTATGCTTAATGATTGAGTTAATCTTTTACATGACTTTGCCCGGAGTGCAAAGCTAAGTGTGGGGGATTTGATTAGACTAAATTTCATACCTTTAAGCATGTGCATTTGAGCTAAATTAGTGTGGTTTATTTGTCATATTTGATCATTACTGGACATTTTCATGCACATGCTTATGTATAAATATTTGAAGAATAATAGCCTTATTACTTGCATTTTATGGAACTAAGGGTATTTTGGTCATTTTGACTATGAGATATGTTTTTCATGTAGGGGGGTCCCAAGTGGGCCCTACACCACCCTTGGTGGAGCTTCAGTGGAGATAACTTGGCAAGAAGGAAGACTAGATGATAAGTACTCAAAGTCACATCCGGATGCAGGTTCACATCCGGAAGCATATTCACGTCTTGAAGAGTACTCATATCAGGATGCAAGTTTACATCCGGAAGCAAAGTCACATCCGGAAGCTGAGCTACTTGAAGAAGCGGACTTCCATCCGGAAGTGGATTTACATCCGGAAGTGAACATGCTGGCGCTGGCGGACAAAGACTTACATCCGGAAGTGGATTCTCATCCAGTGGATTCACATCCGGTAGTGAATGTGCTCGCGCTTGCGGTATGAAGTCTTACATCCAGAAGCCAAAGTCCATCCATCAGCGAGTACAAGAGCTAGACTGCACAATGATCAGGAATGCCAGCTACTTTTCAAAAGTCTTTTGTGCAGAGTAAATTTAAGGCAAAGTCAGCCCTGCAGCCTGAAGGTACTTGGGGAGCTTTCCAAATGAGGCAAAATTGGCGCCAAGGCCAAATTCAAGTCTGGAGGCCTCATTAAGGGCAAAAAGGGAAGCACAATCACTTGGAGAAAAAGGAGGAACCTTTGGAAATGCATGGAGATGAAATCTAGTCCACATTCATTCTCACCTTTTACCAAATACCAAAAATACCCTTTGGGCGATAATCCCAAAGCTACTCACTACTATAAAACCCCAAACGTAACTAACTTTGGGAGGATCTGAACACATCTGACCTCTAACTTCACTTTCACTTTCTCTCTTCTCTAACAAACTCTCTCAACTCCATCTTCATCTTCTTCATCTCCGCCATGTCCAGAACCTCACAACTACCTTCATCCGCCTTCATCTCCATGTCCGACTAGATCGCCTAGCCTTCTTCTCCAAGGAAATGTGCTTGTAGAATTAACCTGTGGCTTCATATGTTTGTAATTTTCTCTTTTAGGTTTCAAGCTAGATGTAATTTTTGCCTATGTATGACCTTGATTAGGCGTGTATAGGTTAGACATCTAGTTTTAGGTGTTCTACTTTATGTTAGTTTGAAATCTCTCTTGATTGTTAAGGACATGAAAACCGATGCTTAATTCTTGTAGTTTCATACATGTATGTGTGTGCGATTAGCTCCTCTTACATTTGTGGAATGAATTTGTTTCCTAAATGCTAGATTTAGTGTTTAGTGTTGCTTATGGTATGTTCTTGGCTTGAAAGAGCTTAAGGCTTAATTAAATTAGTTAAACTCTTGAAGACTTCTTTGATTAAAGAGATCTCGAGAATTTAGCTAGTTTATATAAGTGAAACAAGTATATGAAGTCTGATTGAATATAAGCACGGAGTACTTGGAGGAGGAGGTACATCTCATCCATACTTTCACTCATTCACCTAATTCTGTTAGTTGTAGTTTCAATTAGTTTTAATTAGTCTTAGATATAAAACCTGCACACAACCTGTTTGATAATTTGCTTAACTTGTGATTATTTGACCTAAGCAAGAAATAAAACCAAACTGTGAATTGACCTAGGACTTGCTGCTAACTACTGTAGTTTAATTCTAGTTTTATTTGCTTTAGCTCTTTTTAGACGACGAAAAAGACTTAAATCACCCCACCAAAAAAAGTTTTAAGCCCAATTGCTCGTTTTAGGCCCAAAAGAAACGCAAGTTTGGTTTTTGAGCCTTGTAATCTCCTTTTGGGTTTTAGGCCCCAAAGTATCTCAAGTGTGGTACGTTTGGTCAACAAATACCAAAAGTTTGTCAAATGCCCCACCAAAACAAGTTTTAAGCCCAATTGCTCGTTTTAGCAACATAAGGATCACAAGTTTGGTTTTTGTTCTTTGTAATCTCCTATATGGGTTTTGGCGCCCAAAGTATCTCAGGTGTGGTACTCTTGGTCAACAAACACCAAAGTTTGTCAAATGCCCCACCAAAACAAGTTTTAAGACCAATTGCTCGTTTTAGGGCCAAAAGAAAAACGCAAGTTTGGTTTTTGATCTTTGTAATCTCCTTTTTGGGTTTTAGCGCCCAAAGTATCTCAAGTGTGATACTTTTGGTCAACAAACACCAAAAGTTTGTCAAATGCCCCACCAAAACAAGTTGTAAGCCCAATTGCTCGTTTTAGCAACATAAGGATCACAAGTTTGGTTTTTGATCTTTGTAATCTCCTTTTTGGGTTTTAGCGCCCAAAGTATCTCAAGTGTGATACTTTTGGTCAACAAACACCAAAAGTTTGTCAAATGCCCCACCAAAACAAGTTTTAAGCCCAATTGCTCGTTTTAGGCCCAAAAGAAACGCAAGTTTGGTTTTGAGCTTTGTAATCTCCTTTTTGGGTTTTAGGCCCCAAAGTATCTCAAGTGTGTACGTTTGGTCAACAAACACCCAAAGTTTGTCAAATGCCCCACCAAAACAAGTTTTAAGCCCAATTGCTCGTTTTAGCAACATAAGGATCACAAGTTTGGTTTTTGTTCTTTGTAATCTCCTATATGGGTTTTAGAGCCCAAAGTATCTCAAGTGTGGTACCCTTGGTCAACAAACACCAAAAGTTTGTCAAATGCCCCACCAAAACAAGTTTTAAGCCCAATTGCTCGCTTTAGGCCAAAAGAAACGCAAGTTTGGTTTTTGACCTTTGTAATCTCTTTTTGGGTTTTAGCGCCCAAAGTATCTCAAGTGTGATACTTTTGGTCAACAAACACCTAAAATTGTCAAATGCCCCACCAAAACAAGTTTTAAGCCCAATTGCTCGTTTTAGCAACATAAGGATCACAGGTTTGGTTTTTGTTCTTTGTAATCTCCTATATGGGTTTTAGCGCCCAAAGTATCTCAAGTGTAGTACTTTTGGTCAACAAACACCAAAGCTTTGTCAAATGCCCCACCAAAACAAGTTTTAAGCCCAATTGCTCGCTTTTGGCCCAAAAGAAACGCAAGTTTGGTTTTTGATCTTTGTAATCTCCTTTTGGGTTTTAGGCCCCAAAGTATCTCAAGTGTGGTACTTTTGGTCAACAAACACCAAAAGTTTGTCAAATGCCCCACCAAAACAAGTTTTAAGCCCAATTGCTCGTTTTAGCAACATAAGGATCGCAAGTTTGGTTTTTGATCTTTGTAATCTCCTATATGGGTTTTAGCGCCCAAAGTATCTCAAGTGTGGTACCCTTGGTCAACAAACACCAAAAGTTTGTCAAATACCCCACCAAAACAAGTTTTAAGCCCAATTGCTCGCTTTAGTCCCAAAAGAAACGCAAGTTTGGTTTTTGATCTTTGTAATCTCCTTTTTGGGTTTTAGCGCCCAAAGTATCTCAAGTGTGATACTTTTGGTCAACAAACACCAAAAGTTTGTCAAATTCCCCACCAAAACAAGTTTTAAGCCCACTTTCTCGTTTTAGCAACATAAGGATCACAAGTTTGGTTTTTGATCTTTGTAATCTCCTTTTTGGGTTTTAGGCCCAAAGTATCTCAAGTGTGGTACCCTGGTCAACAAACACCAAAAGTTTGTCAAATGCCCCACCAAAACAAGTTTTAAGCCCAATCGCTCGCTTTAGGCCCAAAAGAAACGCAAGTTTGGTTTTTGATCTTTGTAATCTCCTTTTGGGTTTTAGCGCCCAAAGTATCTCAAGTGTGATACTTTTGGTCAACAAACACCAAAAGTTTGTCAAATTCCCCACCAAAACAAGTTTTAAGCCCAATTTCTCGTTTTAGCAACATAAGGATCACAAGTTTGGTTTTTGATCTTTGTAATCTCCTTTTGGGTTTTAGGCCCCAAAGTATCTCAAGTGTGGTACCCTTGGTCAACAAACACCAAAAGTTTGTCAAATGCCCCACCAAAACAAGTTTTAAGCCCAATCGCTCGCTTTAGGCCCAAAGAAACGCAAGTTTGGTTTTTGATCTTTGTAATCTCCTTTTTGGGTTTTAGCGCCCAAAGTATCTCAAGTGTGATACTTTTGGTCAACAAACACCAAAAGTTTGTCAAATGTCCCACCAAAACAAGTTGTAAGCCCAATTGCTCGTTTTAGCAACATAAGGATCACAAGTTTGGTTTTTGATCTTTGTAATCTCCTTTTTGGGTTTTAGCGCCCAAAGTATCTCAAGTGTGATACTTTTGGTCAACAAACACCAAAAGTTTGTCAAATGCCCCACCAAAACAAGTTTTAAGCCCAATTGCTCGTTTTAGGCCCAAAAGAAACGCAAGTTTGGTTTTTGAGCTTTGTAATCTCCTTTTTGGGTTTTAGGCCCCAAAGTATCTCAAGTGTGGTACCCTTGGTCAACAAACACCAAAAGTTTGTCAAATGCCCCACCAAAACAAGTTTTAAGCCCAATTGCTCGCTTTAGGCCCAAAAGAAACGCAAGTTTGGTTTTTGACCTTTGTAATCTTCTTTTTGGGTTTTAGCGCCCAAAGTATCTCAAGTGTGATACTTTTGGTCAACAAACACCCAAAATTGTCAAATGCCCCACCAAAACAAGTTTTAAGCCCAATTGCTCGTTTTAGCAACATAAGGATCACAGGTTTGGTTTTTGTTCTTTGTAATCTCCTATATGGGTTTTAGCGCCCAAAGTATCTCAAGTGTAGTACTTTTGGTCAACAAACACCAAAGCTTTGTCAAATGCCCACCAAAACAAGTTTTAAGCCCAATTGCTCGCTTTTGGCCCAAAAGAAACGCAAGTTTGGTTTTTGATCTTTGTAATCTCCTTTTTGGGTTTTAGCGCCCAAAGTATCTCAAGTGTGATACTTTTGGTCAACAAACACCAAAAGTTTGTCAAATCCCCACCAAAACAAGTTTTAAGCCCACTTTCTCGTTTCAGCAACATAAAGATCACAAGTTTGGTTTTTGATCTTTGTAATCTCCTTTTTGGGTTTTAGGCCCCAAAGTATCTCAAGTGTGGTACCCTTGGTCAACAAACACCAAAAGTTTGTCAAATGCCCCACCAAAACAAGTTTTAAGCCCAATCGCTCGCTTTAGGCCCAAAAGAAACGCAAGTTTGGTTTTTGATCTTTGTAATCTCCTTTTTGGGTTTTAGCGCCCAAAGTATCTCAAGTGTGATACTTTTGGTCAACAAACACCAAAAGTTTGTCAAATTCCCCACCAAAACAAGTTTTAAGCCCACTTTCTCGTTTTAGCAACATAAGGATCACAAGTTTGGTTTTTGATCTTTGTAATCTCCTTTTTGGGTTTTAGGCCCCAAAGTATCTCAAGTGTGGTACCCTTGGTCAACAAACACCAAAAGTTTGTCAAATGCCCCACCAAAACAAGTTTTAAGCCCAATCGCTCGCTTTAGGCCCAAAAGAAACGCAAGTTTGGTTTTTGATCTTTGTAATCTCCTTTTTGGGTTTTAGCGCCCAAAGTATCTCAAGTGTGATACTTTTGGTCAACAAACACCAAAAGTTTGTCAAATGTCCCACCAAAACAAGTTGTAAGCCCAATTGCTCGTTTTAGCAACATAAGGATCACAAGTTTGGTTTTTGATCTTTGTAATCTCCTTTTTGGGTTTTAGCGCCCAAAGTATCTCAAGTGTGATACTTTTGGTCAACAAACACCAAAAGTTTGTCAAATGCCCCACCAAAACAAGTTTTAAGCCCAATTGCTCGTTTTAGGCCCAAAAGAAACGCAAGTTTGGTTTTTGAGCTTTGTAATCTCCTTTTTGGGTTTTAGGCCCCAAAGTATCTCAAGTGTGGTACCCTTGGTCAACAAACACCAAAAGTTTGTCAAATGCCCCACCAAAACAAGTTTTAAGCCCAATTGCTCGCTTTAGGCCCAAAAGAAACGCAAGTTTGGTTTTTGACCTTTGTAATCTTCTTTTTGGGTTTTAGCGCCCAAAGTATCTCAAGTGTGATACTTTTGGTCAACAAACACCCAAAAATTGTCAAATGCCCCACCAAAACAAGTTTTAAGCCCAATTGCTCGTTTTAGCAACATAAGGATCACAGTTTGGTTTTTGTTCTTTGTAATCTCCTATATGGGTTTTAGCGCCCAAAGTATCTCAAGTGTAGTACTTTTGGTCAACAAACACCAAAGCTTTGTCAAATGCCCCACCAAAACAAGTTTTAAGCCCAATTGCTCGCTTTTGGCCCAAAAGAAACGCAAGTTTGGTTTTTGATCTTTGTAATCTCCTTTTTGGGTTTTAGCGCCCAAAGTATCTCAAGTGTGATACTTTTGGTCAACAAACACCAAAAGTTTGTCAAATTCCCCACCAAAACAAGTTTTAAGCCCACTTTCTCGTTTCAGCAACATAAAGATCACAAGTTTGGTTTTTGATCTTTGTAATCTCCTTTTTGGGTTTTAGGCCCCAAAGTATCTCAAGTGTGGTACCCTTGGTCAACAAACACCAAAAGTTTGTCAAATGCCCCACCAAAACAAGTTTTAAGCCCAATTGCTCGCTTTAGGCCCAAAAGAAACACAAGTTTGGTTTTTGATCTTTGTAATCTCCTTTTTGGGTTTTAGCGCCCAAAGTATCTCAAGTGTGATACTTTTGGTCAACAAACACCAAAAGTTTGTCAAATGTCCCACCAAAACAAGTTGTAAGCCCAATTGCTCGTTTTAGCAACATAAGGATCACAAGTTTGGTTTTTGATCTTTGTAATCTCCTTTTTGGGTTTTAGCGCCCAAAGTATCTCAAGTGTGATACTTTTGGTCAACAAACACCAAAAGTTTGTCAAATGCCCCACCAAAACAAGTTTTAAGCCCAATTGCTCGTTTTAGGCCCAAAAGAAACGCAAGTTTGGTTTTTGAGCTTTGTAATCTCCTTTTTGGGTTTTAGGCCCCAAAGTATCTCAAGTGTGGTACGTTTGGTCAACAAACACCCAAAGTTTGTCAAATGCCCCACCAAAACAAGTTTTAAGCCCAATTGCTCGTTTTAGCAACATAAGGATCACAAGTTTGGTTTTTGTTCTTTGTAATCTCCTATATGGGTTTTAGCGCCCAAAGTATCTCAAGTGTGGTACCCTTGGTCAACAAACACCAAAAGTTTGTCAAATGCCCCACCAAAACAAGTTTTAAGCCCAATTGCTCGCTTTAGGCCCAAAAGAAACGCAAGTTTGGTTTTTGACCTTTGTAATCTTCTTTTTGGGTTTTAGCGCCCAAAGTATCTCAAGTGTGATACTTTTGGTCAACAAAACCCAAAGTTTGTCAAATACCCCACCAAAACAAGTTTTAAGCCCAATTGCTCGTTTTAGCAACATAAGGATCAGAGGTTTGGTTTTTGTTCTTTGTAATCTCCTATATGGGTTTTAGGCCCAAAGTATCTCAAGTGTAGTACTTTTGGTCAACAAACACCAAAGCTCTGTCAAATGCCCCACCAAAACAAGTTTTAAGCCCAATTGCTCGTTTTGGCCCAAAAGAAACGCAAGTTTGGTTTTTGATTTTTGTAATCTCCTTTTTGGGTTTTAGGCCCCAAAGTATCTCAAGTGTGGTACTTTTGGTCAACAAACACCAAAAGTTTGTCAAATGCCCCACCAAAACAAGTTTTAAGCCCAATTGCTCGTTTTAGACCCAAAAGAAACGCAAGTTTGGTTTTTGATCTTTGTAATCTCCTTTTTGGGTTTTAGCGCCCAAAGTATCTCAAGTGTGATACTTTTGGTCAACAAACACCAAAAGTTTGTCAAATTCCCCACCAAAACAAGTTTTAAGCCCACTTTCTCGTTTTAGCAACATAAGGATCACAAGTTTGGTTTTTGATCTTTGTAATCTCCTTTTTGGGTTTTAGGCCCCAAAGTATCTCAAGTGTGGTACCCTTGGTCAACAAACACCAAAAGTGTGTCAAATGCCCCACCAAAACAAGTTTTAAGCCCAATTGCTCGCTTTAGGCCCAAAAGAAACGCAAGTTTGGTTTTTGATCTTTGTAATCTCCTTTTTGGGTTTTAGCGCCCAAAGTATCTCAAGTGTGATACTTTTGGTCAACAAACACCAAAAGTTTGTCAAATGTCCCACCAAAACAAGTTGTAAGCCCAATTGCTCGTTTTAGCAACATAAGGATCACAAGTTTGGTTTTTGATCTTTGTAATCTCCTTTTTGGGTTTTAGCGCCCAAAGTATCTCAAGTGTGATACTTTTGGTCAACAAACACCAAAAGTTTGTCAAATGCCCCACCAAAACAAGTTTTAAGCCCAATTGCTCGTTTTAGGCCCAAAAGAAACGCAAGTTTGGTTTTTGAGCTTTGTAATCTCCTTTTGGGTTTTAGGCCCCAAAGTATCTCAAGTGTGGTACGTTTGGTCAACAAACACCCAAAGTTTGTCAAATGCCCCACCAAAACAAGTTTTAAGCCCAATTGCTCGTTTTAGCAACATAAGGATCACAAGTTTGGTTTTTGTTCTTTGTAATCTCCTATATGGGTTTTAGCGCCCAAAGTATCTCAAGTGTGGTACCCTTGGTCAACAAACACCAAAAGTTTGTCAAATGCCCCACCAAAACAAGTTTTAAGCCCAATTGCTCGCTTTAGGCCCAAAAGAAACGCAAGTTTGGTTTTTGACCTTTGTAATCTTCTTTTTGGGTTTTAGCGCCCAAAGTATCTCAAGTGTGATACTTTTGGTCAACAAATACCCAAAGTTTGTCAAATACCCCACCAAAACAAGTTTTAAGCCCAATTGCTCGTTTTAGCAACATAAGGATCAGAGGTTTGGTTTTTGTTCTTTGTAATCTCCTATATGGGTTTTAGGCCCAAAGTATCTCAAGTGTAGTACTTTTGGTCAACAAACACCAAAGCTCTGTCAAATGCCCCACCAAAACAAGTTTTAAGCCCAATTGCTCGCTTTTGGCCCAAAAGAAACGCAAGTTTGGTTTTTGATCTTTGTAATCTCCTTTTTGGGTTTTAGGCCCCAAAGTATCTCAAGTGTGGTACTTTTGGTCAACAAACACCAAAAGTTTGTCAAATGCCCCACCAAAACAAGTTTTAAGCCCAATTGCTCGTTTTAGACCCAAAAGAAACGCAAGTTTGGTTTTTGATCTTTGTAATCTCCTTTTTGGGTTTTAGCGCCCAAAGTATCTCAAGTGTGATACTTTTGGTCAACAAACACCAAAAGTTTGTCAAATTCCCCACCAAAACAAGTTTTAAGCCCACTTTCTCGTTTTAGCAACATAAGGATCACAAGTTTGGTTTTTGATCTTTGTAATCTCCTTTTTGGGTTTTAGGCCCCAAAGTATCTCAAGTGTGGTACCCTTGGTCAACAAACACCAAAAGTTTGTCAAATGCCCCACCAAAACAAGTTTTAAGCCCAATTGCTCGCTTTAGGCCCAAAAGAAACGCAAGTTTGGTTTTTGATCTTTGTAATCTCCTTTTTGGGTTTTAGCGCCCAAAGTATCTCAAGTGTGATACTTTTGGTCAACAAACACCAAAAGTTTGTCAAATGCCCCACCAAAACAAGTTGTAAGCCCAATTGCTCGTTTTAGCAACATAAGGATCACAAGTTTGGTTTTTGTTCTTTGTAATCTCCTGTATGGGTTTTAGCGCCCAAAGTTTCTCAAGTGTGGTACCCTTGGTCAACAAACACCAAAAGTTTGTCAAATGCCCCACCAAAACAAGTTTTAAGCCCAATTGCTCGCTTTAGGCCCAAAAGAAATGAAAGTTTGGTTTTTGACCTTTGTAATCTTCTTTTTGGGTTTTAGCGCCCAAAGTATCTCAAGTGTGATACTTTTGGTCAACAAACACCCAAAAATTGTCAAATGCCCCACCAAAACAAGTTTTAAGCCCAATTGCTCGTTTTAGCAACATAAGGATCACAGGTTTGGTTTTTGTTCTTTGTAATCTCCTATATGGGTTTTAGCGCCCAAAGTATCTCAAGTGTAGTACTTTTGGTCAACAAACACCAAAGCTTTGTCAAATGCCCCACCAAAACAAGTTTTAAGCCCAATTGCTCGCTTTTGGCCCAAAAGAAACGCAAGTTTGGTTTTTGATCTTTGTAATCTCCTTTTTGGGTTTTAGGCCCCAAAGTATCTCAAGTGTGGTACTTTTGGTCAACAAACACCAAAAGTTTGTCAAATGCCCCACCAAAACAAGTTTTAAGCCCAATTGCTCGTTTTAGCAACATAAGGATCGCAAGTTTGGTTTTTGATCTTTGTAATCTCCTATATGGGTTTTAGCGCCCAAAGTATCTCAAGTGTGGTACCCTTGGTCAACAAACACCAAAAGTTTGTCAAATACCCCACCAAAACAAGTTTTAAGCCCAATTGCTCGCTTTAGTCCCAAAAGAAACGCAAGTTTGGTTTTTGATCTTTGTAATCTCCTTTTTGGGTTTTAGCGCCCAAAGTATCTCAAGTGTGATACTTTTGGTCAACAAACACCAAAAGTTTGTCAAATTCCCCACCAAAACAAGTTTTAAGCCCACTTTCTCGTTTTAGCAACATAAGGATCACAAGTTTGGTTTTTGATCTTTGTAATCTCCTTTTTGGGTTTTAGGCCCCAAAGTATCTCAAGTGTGGTACCCTTGGTCAACAAACACCAAAAGTTTGTCAAATGCCCCACCAAAACAAGTTTTAAGCCCAATTGCTCGCTTTAGGCCCAAAAGAAACGCAAGTTTGGTTTTTGAGCTTTGTAATCTCCTTTTTGGGTTTTAGCGCCCAAAGTATATCAAGTGTGATACTTTTGGTCAACAAACACCAAAAGTTTGTCAAATGCCCCACCAAAACAAGTTGTAAGCCCAATTGCTCGTTTTAGCAACATAAGGATCACAAGTTTGGTTTTTGTTCTTTGTAATCTCCTGTATGGGTTTTAGCGCCCAAAGTATCTCAAGTGTGGTACCCTTGGTCAACAAACACCAAAAGTTTGTCAAATGCCCCACCAAAACAAGTTTTAAGCCCAATTGCTCGCTTTAGGCCCAAAAGAAACGAAAGTTTGGTTTTTGACCTTTGTAATCTTCTTTTTGGGTTTTAGCGCCCAAAGTATCTCAAGTGTGATACTTTTGGTCAACAAACACCCAAAAATTGTCAAATGCCCCACCAAAACAAGTTTTAAGCCCAATTGCTCGTTTTAGCAACATAAGGATCACAGGTTTGGTTTTTGTTCTTTGTAATCTCCTATATGGGTTTTAGCGCCCAAAGTATCTCAAGTGTAGTACTTTTGGTCAACAAACACCAAAGCTTTGTCAAATGCCCCACCAAAACAAGTTTTAAGCCCAATTGCTCGCTTTTGGCCCAAAAGAAACGCAAGTTTGGTTTTTGATCTTTGTAATCTCCTTTTTGGGTTTTAGGCCCCAAAGTATCTCAAGTGTGGTACTTTTGGTCAACAAACACCAAAAGTTTGTCAAATGCCCCACCAAAACAAGTTTTAAGCCCAATTGCTCGTTTTAGACCCAAAAGAAACGCAAGTTTGGTTTTTGATCTTTGTAATCTCCTTTTTGGGTTTTAGCACCCAAAGTATCTCAAGTGTGATACTTTTGGTCAACAAACACCAAAAGTTTGTCAAATTCCCCACCAAAACAAGTTTTAAGCCCACTTTCTCGTTTTAGCAACATAAGGATCACAAGTTTGGTTTTTGGTCTTTGTAATCTCCTTTTTGGGTTTTAGGCCCCAAAGTATCTCAAGTGTGGTACCCTTGGTCAACAAACACCAAAAGTTTGTCAAATGCCCCACCAAAACAAGTTTTAAGCCCAATTGCTCGCTTTAGGCCCAAAAGAAACGCAAGTTTGGTTTTTGATCTTTGTAATCTCCTTTTTGGGTTTTAGCGCCCAAAGTATCTCAAGTGTGATACTTTTGGTCAACAAACACCAAAAGTTTGTCAAATGCCCCACCAAAACAAGTTGTAAGCCCAATTGCTCGTTTTAGCAACATAAGGATCACAAGTTTGGTTTTTGTTCTTTGTAATCTCCTGTATGGGTTTTAGCGCCCAAAGTATCTCAAGTGTGGTACCCTTGGTCAACAAACACCAAAAGTTTGTCAAATGCCCCACCAAAACAAGTTTTAAGCCCAATTGCTCGCGTTAGGCCCAAAAGAAACGAAAGTTTGGTTTTTGACCTTTGTAATCTTCTTTTTGGGTTTTAGCGCCCAAAGTATCTCAAGTGTGATACTTTTGGTCAACAAACACCCAAAAATTGTCAAATGCCCCACCAAAACAAGTTTTAAGCCCAATTGCTCGTTTTAGCAACATAAGGATCACAGGTTTGGTTTTTGTTCTTTGTAATCTCCTATATGGGTTTTAGCGCCCAAAGTATCTCAAGTGTAGTACTTTTGGTCAACAAACACCAAAGCTTTGTCAAATGCCCCACCAAAACAAGTTTTAAGCCCAATTGCTCGCTTTTGGCCCAAAAGAAACGCAAGTTTGGTTTTTGATCTTTGTAATCTCCTTTTTGGGTTTTAGCGCCCAAAGTATCTCAAGTGTGATACTTTTGGTCAACAAACACCAAAAGTTTGTCAAATTCCCCACCAAAACAAGTTTTAAGCCCACTTTCTCGTTTTAGCAACATAAGGATCACAAGTTTGGTTTTTGATCTTTGTAATCTCCTTTTTGGGTTTTAGGCCCCAAAGTATCTCAAGTGTGGTACCCTTGGTCAACAAACACCAAAAGTTTGTCAAATGCCCCACCAAAACAAGTTTTAAGCCCAATTGCTCGCTTTAGGCCCAAAAGAAACGCAAGTTTGGTTTTTGATCTTTGTAATCTCCTTTTTGGGTTTTAGCGCCCAAAGTATCTCAAGTGTGATACTTTTGGTCAACAAACACCAAAAGTTTGTCAAATGTCCCACCAAAACAAGTTGTAAGCCCAATTGCTCGTTTTAGCAACATAAGGATCACAAGTTTGGTTTTTGATCTTTGTAATCTCCTTTTTGGGTTTTAGCGCCCAAAGTATCTCAAGTGTGATACTTTTGGTCAACAAACACCAAAAGTTTGTCAAATGCCCCACCAAAACAAGTTTTAAGCCCAATTGCTCGTTTTAGGCCCAAAAGAAACGCAAGTTTGGTTTTTGAGCTTTGTAATCTCCTTTTTGGGTTTTAGGCCCCAAAGTTTCTCAAGTGTGGTACCCTTGGTCAACAAACACCAAAAGTTTGTCAAATGCCCCACCAAAACAAGTTTTAAGCCCAATTGCTCGCTTTAGGCCCAAAAGAAACGCAAGTTTGGTTTTTGACCTTTGTAATCTTCTTTTTGGGTTTTAGCGCCCAAAGTATCTCAAGTGTGATACTTTTGGTCAACAAACACCCAAAAATTGTCAAATGCCCCACCAAAACAAGTTTTAAGCCCAATTGCTCGTTTTAGCAACATAAGGATCACAGGTTTGGTTTTTGTTCTTTGTAATCTCCTATATGGGTTTTAGCGCCCAAAGTATCTCAAGTGTAGTACTTTTGGTCAACAAACACCAAAGCTCTGTCAAATGCCCCACCAAAACAAGTTTTAAGCCCAATTGCTCGCTTTTGGCCCAAAAGAAACGCAAGTTTGGTTTTTGATCTTTGTAATCTCCTTTTTGGGTTTTAGGCCCCAAAGTATCTCAAGTGTGGTACTTTTGGTCAACAAACACCAAAAGTTTGTCAAATGCCCCACCAAAACAAGTTTTAAGCCCAATTGCTCGTTTTAGCAACATAAGGATCGCAAGTTTGGTTTTTGATCTTTGTAATCTCCTATATGGGTTTTAGCGCCCAAAGTATCTCAAGTGTGGTACCCTTGGTCAACAAACACCAAAAGTTTGTCAAATGCCCCACCAAAACAAGTTTTAAGCCCAATTGCTCGCTTTAGTCCCAAAAGAAACGCAAGTTTGGTTTTTGATCTTTGTAATCTCCTTTTTGGGTTTTAGCGCCCAAAGTATCTCAAGTGTGATACTTTTGGTCAACAAACACCAAAAGTTTGTCAAATTCCCCACCAAAACAAGTTTTAAGCCCACTTTCTCGTTTTAGCAACATAAGGATCACAAGTTTGGTTTTTGATCTTTGTAATCTCCTTTTTGGGTTTTAAGCCCCAAAGTATCTCAAGTGTGGTACCCTTGGTCAACAAACACCAAAAGTTTGTCAAATGCCCCACCAAAACAAGTTTTAAGCCCAATTGCTCGCTTTAGGCCCAAAAGAAACGCAAGTTTGGTTTTTTATCTTTGTTATCTCCTTTTTGGGTTTTTAGCGCCCAAAGTATCTCAAGTGTGATACTTTTGGTCAACAAACACCAAAAGTTTGTCAAATGCCCCACCAAAACAAGTTGTAAGCCCAATTGCTCGTTTTAGCAACATAAGGATCACAAGTTTGGTTTTTGTTCTTTGTAATCTCCTGTATGGGTTTTAGCCCCCAAAGTATCTCAAGTGTGGTACCCTTGGTCAACAAACACCAAAAGTTTGTCAAATGCCCCACCAAAACAAGTTTTAAGCCCAATTGCTCGCTTTAGGCCCAAAAGAAACGAAAGTTTGGTTTTTGACCTTTGTAATCTTCTTTTTGGGTTTTAGCGCCCAAAGTATCTCAAGTGTGATACTTTTGGTCAACAAACACCCAAAAATTGTCAAATGCCCCACCAAAACAAGTTTTAAGCCCAATTGCTCGTTTTAGCAACATAAGGATCACAGGTTTGGTTTTTGTTCTTTGTAATCTCCTATATGGGTTTTAGCGCCCAAAGTATCTCAAGTGTAGTACTTTTGGTCAACAAACACCAAAGCTTTGTCAAATGCCCCACCAAAACAAGTTTTAAGCCCAATTGCTCGCTTTTGGCCCAAAAGAAACGCAAGTTTGGTTTTTGATCTTTGTAATCTCCTTTTTGGGTTTTAGGCCCCAAAGTATCTCAAGTGTGGTACGTTTGGTCAACAAACACCAAAAGTTTGTCAAATGCCCCACCAAAACAAGTTTTAAGCCCAATTGCTCGCTTTAGACCCAAAAGAAACGCAAGTTTGGTTTTTGATCTTTGTAATCTCCTTTTTGGGTTTTAGCGCCCAAAGTATCTCAAGTGTGATACTTTTGGTCAACAAACACCAAAAGTTTGTCAAATGCCCCACCAAAACAAGTTTTAAGCCCAATTGCTCGTTTTAGGCCCAAAAGAAACACAAGTTTGGTTTTTGAGCTTTGTAATCTCCTTTTTGGGTTTTAGGCCCCAAAGTATCTCAAGTGTGGTACGTTTGGTCAACAAACACCCAAAGTTTGTCAAATGCCCCACCAAAACAAGTTTTAAGCCCAATTGCTCGTTTTAGCAACATAAGGATCACAAGTTTGGTTTTTGTTCTTTGTAATCTCCTATATGGGTTTTAGCGCCCAAAGTATCTCAAGTGTGGTACCCTTGGTCAACAAACACCAAAAGTTTGTCAAATGCCTGATTTTAACCTTTTTTGTCGCCTAAAAAGATTTATCAAAACAATTCAATACTCTACTCCACTATTTAGATAGCGGTGAGTACAGGTCTTTCCACAGTTCAGGTTATCTTGCTAATTGAAAGTATATAAGTCACGCAAATTAACAAACAGTTTGAGTGTGTGTTTATATCTACGATTAAAATATAAAATGTACCGAAAGTATGAGTGTAAAGAATCAAGAGGTGGAATCTCCTCCTTCAAGCCTCGATTTGTGCATCTCAATTGTTAGGCCTCATGTGACAATTTCCTCTTAATTAACTAGCTTAAATCGGCCAAGACCTCTTAAAACTAAGAAGTGTTAGCTAGTTTAAACTGATTAATCAAGATAGTCTAGCCTTGAACTTGATGCATATCCTTAGGTGAGATAGAAATCAAAACTAACTTCTATTTAACATTCACTTCAAGAATCAAACAAAATGTAATCACATATGCTTAATCTCATGAAGCTACACAATGTATACACCTAACACACATGAAAGTTCAAGATCCAGAAATTAGGTTTACAAACTTGAAAGAATAAATGAACTCTACACAGAATTCGCTATGCAGAATCCTAGATCTGACATACCTAAAAATCTCCAGACATAAAAGATCTAAGTGATTACAAGCTTGAAAACCTAGAAAAAGAAAATTCTCACATAAGGCCAATTACATTGAAGCTCGAACACAAATCTGGACTTGAAGGAAGGAGAAGAACGCTTAGCCGCGCATAGAGATGGAAAGATCGGAGGATTTGCGAGGTGAAATGGCCATGGCGGAGGTGAAGAAGATGAAGATGAAGTTGAGAGAGTTTGTTAGAGGAGAGAGAAAATGAAAGTGAAGTGAGTTAAGAGAGCTCCAGATGTTCGTTATGTTTGGGGTTTTATAGTGGTGAGTAACTTTGGGATTATCGCCCAAAGGGTAGTTTTGGTATTTGGTAAAGGTTAGGATGAATGTGGACTAGATCTCATCTCCATGCAATTCCAAAGGTTCCTCCTTTTTCCTCAAGTGATTGTTCTGCCCTTTTTACCCTTAATGAGCCCTCCAGACTTGAATTTGACCTTGGCGCCAATTTTGCCTCATTTGGAAAGATGCTCCCCAAGTACCTTCAAGCTGCAGGGCTGACTTTGCCTTAAATTAACTCTGCACCTGAGGCTTCTGAAAAGTAGTTGACATTTCTGATCATTGTGCAGTTTGGTTCTTGTACATGCTGGCTGATGGACTTCAGCTTCCGGATGCAAGACTTCATATCGCAAGCGCGAGCATATTCACTTCCGGATGAGAATCCACTGGATGAGAATCCACTTCCGGATGTAAGTCTTTGTCCGCCAGCGCCAGCATGTTCACTTCCGGATGGAAGTCCACTTCCGGATGGAAGTCCGCTTCTTCAAGTAGCTCAGCTTCCGGATGTGACTTTGCTTCCGGATGTGAACCTGCATCCTGATATGAGTACTCTTCCAGATATGACTTTGCTTCCGGATGTGAACCTGCATCCGGATGTGACTTGGAGTACTCTTCATCTAGCCTTCTTTCTTGCCAAGTTATCTCCACTGAAGCTCCACCAAGGGTGTGTGGGGCCCACTTGGGACCCCCCTACATGAAAAACACATCTCATAGTCAAAATGACCAAAATACCCTTAGTTCCATAAAATGCAAGTAATAAGGCTATTATTCTTCAAATATTTATACATAAGCATGTGCATGAAAATGTATCAATAATGATCAAATATAACAAATAAACCATACTAATTAAGCTCAAATGCACATGCTTAAAGGTATGAAATTTGGTCTAATCAAATCCCCCACACTTAAGCTTTGCACTCCGGGCAAAGTCATGTAAAAGATTAACTCAATCATTAAGCATAATGAAGGCAATTGGAATTATCATAGTGTTCAAGTTGATCTTCTTGAACCTTTCCCTAAAGCTTCGCATGGGCCAAATCTAAGAATACAAAGCGAATCCAAGTTTAACAATCAACTAAAATTTAGGAGGAGTGCCAATTGAGATTTTTCCTCACCGGATAAAGTGTTTAACTCATTCGCTCAAGTTAGGAAAAATGCCTAACTAGGGACTTGTGATCACTCTTTAGCTCAATGCACTTGACCATCACCATAGGCTTGTAATAGCTCTAAGTTCTCCACCCATAGTATGCATAGCACAACCAAATCTAGGGGACTTTGGGGTTAGATGGAAGGCTAATAATGAATGGTGAATGATGGAAAGTAGTCAATGACCAATGACATGAACAAGTAATCACCACATATGCATGCAATACAATGAAATCAATCCTCGCAAAGCACACTACATCTCTCTTTTTTTTTTTTTTTTCAATCTTATGCCTTTGGCATACTAAAGCACTTTGTGCTTTCTTCCTTTTTTTCCTCTTTTGATAGGCCTTTGGCCTTATTATATTTTTCTTTTCTTTTCTTTGGCCTTTGGCCATTTTCTCTTTTCTTTTCCTCTCTTGTGTCTCTCGGCCATCTTTTGTTTTTCACTCATATAGCTTGCTTTCCACAAGATACAACAATACAATACTAATATGAATGCAAGCATATGCTATAATCACTTATTCACACTTCGGTCAAGGTGGTAGAAAAGAAAAGTGAATGGCCCAAAGGGGTTAATCAAAGGATAATATTTGGTTGGCTTAGTGTTTGGGTCATGAGGGTTTTGAAAGAAACTCCCCTTTCATTTTCAATCATTGCATGCATTGTGATCTTGAACAAGAGCTAGGACAAGTTCTAGGAGGTCAAGTAACTATTGGCCCACTCAATTCGGTTGAAGGCTTCTCACATTTATAGCTTACTCTAATCAGTCACTTCCTCCCTAAGAAAAGTTAAATGAGAAACTTACACCCTCTTTATACCTTAAAAGTGCCCCATGCAATGCCCTAAGTAATCATTCCAAAAATTCTACTTACACACTAGAGGAAAATTCCATTTGCTTTCAAAAGCCATAATCAAGTCAAATTTTCAAGAAAAATCATGCCAAATAAGTCCAAAAATCAAGTGTGAAAGCTTTGAATCAGACCACTTTTAAGCACATAATACACCTCCCCCACACTTAAAGCATGCATTGTCCTCAATGGACCAATCAAATCAAGTAGGAAGATGCATTTCAAAGGCAAAGCAGCAACATTAAAGGCAGGGCAGTTCAAACACACAAATGGCCAATGCATGTATTATTCACAAACTAACACTAAACACAACCTATCAAAACAAATTTTATAATTTTTTTACTCACTGACGCTTAGGAAGCCTAACTAGATGTCATCTCAAGCTGCTATGCCTCCGGAAGCAAAAGTGCTACCGGAAGCAAAACTGCTATAGGAAGTCACTCTAGGTTCAGATTCTAATCTCACCCCTAGCGGAAGCAAACTTGCTACCGGAAGCAAAATTGCTTCCGGATGCATTGACGCTTATGCACAATGAACTCATCCCCTAGCGGAAGCAAAATGAACACAATCTGATCCTGAGTAGAAAAGTTTAAGTGAGAGCTTCCGAAAGCCAAAACACTTCCGGATGCAAAATCCTCTATTTCTTGATGACAGTTCCTGAAGCTTATAGACATCCCCAAGTACTAGTGAAATTTTTCATATTATTTAAACAACCTAACAAACCTAAACAAAATCCTAAACATATAAACATAATCCTAATTTTTCTAATACTAACACCCTCCCCCACACTTAAGATTGTGCAATAAAAGAATAAGTGAGGAAAGGAAAGAAACGACCTTTAGGGAGGCTTGAAATTCTCCTTATACAATTTTAGCAAATGGCCATTAACCCTGTAGATTCGGCCATCTTTGCTATGCTTGATCTCTACCATGCCAAAATCATGAGATTTGGTCACCACATAAGGGCCTTCCCACTTGTCTTTAAGTTTGCCCCCTCCACTGAACTTGAATTTAGCACGGTAGTAAAGCACAAAGTCACCCGCCTTGAATTCTTTCCTCAGGATGCCACTATCATGAATAGCCTTTGTTCTTTCCTTAAAGATTCTGGAGTTCTCAAATGCCTCATTCCTCAACTCTTCAAGCTCACTTAAAGTCAATTGTCTCTCTTGCGCCGCAGCATCCATGTCATCAATACAAGATTTGACCGCCCAATAAGACTTAAGTTGGAGCTCAACTGGAAGATGACAAGCTTTGCCATAGATCAACCTATAAGGGGACATGCCAATTGGAGTCTTAAATGAAGTCCTATAAGCCCAGAGAGCTTCCTCAAGCCTCAAGCTCCAATCTTTCCTGCTTGGCTTCACAATTCTCTCGAGGATATTTTTGATTTGTCTATTGGACACCTCGGCCTCCCCGTTGGTTTGAGGATGATATGGTGTAGAGATCTTGTGATTGACTCCAAATTGGTTGAGCAAAGAAGTCATGAGCTTATTGCAAAAATGTGAGCCCTGATCACTCACAAGTGCCTTGGGCACTCCAAACCTACAAAAGATGTTAGATTTCAAGAACTTCAACACAGTCCGAGCATCATTTGCCCTAGTAGGCACGGCCTCCACCCACCTTGAAAAGTAATCCACGGCCAAGAGTATATAGACATAGCCACAAGAGGGTGGAAAGGGTCCCATGAAGTCAATGCCCCACACATCAAAAACATCACAAAAGATCACAGGAATTTGACGCATTTCATGCCGCTTAGTTAATCCTCCAAACCTTTGACAACGATCACAAGACTTGCAATAATCATAGGCATCTCTGAACAAAGTAGGCCAATAGAAACCAGCCTCCAGAATTTTCCTTGAGGTTTTCCTTGCACCGAAGTGCCCACCACAAGCAAGAGAATGACAGAACTCCAAAATTGAAGAGATCTCATCATCATGCACACACTTCCTGATGATTTGATCATTGCATAACCTCCACAAGTGTGGCTCATCCCAAACATAATAGTTTGCATCTCTCTTCAATTTTTGAGCTTGGTGTTTGTTTAATGAAGGAGAAATCATCTCGGCCACCATATAATTCACCAGATGAGCATACCACGGATCCTTCTTAGCATTCAAAGCACACAATAAAGCATCTGGGAAAGTATCACAAACAAGAGAAGAGTCATCAATTCCTCCCACATCCACTGGCAGACGACTTAAATGATCTGCTACCAAGTTCTCTTTTCCAGCCCTGTCCTTAATCTCTATCTCAAACTCTTGTAGAAGCAAGACCCATCTCAAGAGCCTAGGTTTTGTTTGTGGCTTAGATAACAGATAACGGACGGCTGCATGATCCGTGAATATGATTACCTTAGAATGTAGTAGGTATTGCCTAAACTTGTCCAGACCAAAGACTATGGCGAAAAGTTCCTTCTCAGTTGTTGTATAGTTCCTCTGAGCTCTATCCAATGTTTTGGATGCGTAAGCAATGACTTTAGGCAAAGATTCTTGCCTTTGGCCAAGCATAACTCCCAGAGCCTCATTAGAAGCATCACAAGACAACTCAAAAGGTAATTCCCAATTGGGTGCAACCAAGATAGGAGGAGTAGTAAGCCGTGTCTTTAACTCAACAAAGGCCTCCTTACACTCATAAGAGAAATCAAATTCGGTATCCTTTTGTAGTAGATGAGACAGTGGGGAAGCAATTTGGCTAAAACCCTTGATGAACCTTCTATAGAAACCCACATGTCCAAGAAAAGATCTCAACTCCTTCAAGCAAGTCGGAAATGGTAGAGAGGAGATTACCTCAACCTTCGCTTTGTCAACTTGAATACCCTCATTTGAGACTAAATGTCCCAACACTATGCCCTTGTCCACCATGAAATGACACTTCTCAAAGTTGAGTACCAAACCCTTCTCCACACATCTAATCAAAGCTTTCTCAAGATTGACCAAGCAAGTGTCAAAACTGTCTCCATAGAGGGAGAAATCATCCATGAACACCTCTATGCCATCCTCCAGCAAGTCATTAAAAATGCTCATCATACAACGTTGAAAGGTTCCTGGAGCATTGCACAGACCAAAAGGCATTCTCCTGTATGCGAAGGTTCCAAATGGACAAGTAAAGGTTGTTTTCTCTTGGTCCTCAGGTGCTATCGGAACTTGGAAATACCCGGAGAAACCATCCAGAAAACAATAGTGTGACTTGCCAGCTAGTCTTTCCAGCATCTGATCGATGAATGGTAATGGAAAGTGGTCTTTTCTTGTGGAGTCATTCAGCTTCCGATAATCTATACAAACCCTCCAAGAGTTCTGAACCCGTGTAGGCACTAGCTCATCCTTGTCATTTTTCACCACAGTCAGCCCACTCTTCTTTGGCACCACATGAATGGGACTCACCCATTCGCTGTCGCTAATTGGATAGATGATTCCAGCACTTAAGAGCTTTTCTACCTCCTTTTTCACAACATCAAGTATCAAGGGATTGAGTCTCCTTTGTGGTTGCCTCACCGGCTTAGCATCATCAGTCAGCAAGATCCGGTGCATGCACGTGGTAGGACTCATGCCAGGAAGATCGGCCAGAGTCCACCCAATGGCCCCCTTGTATCGTCTGAGCACCTCAAGCAACTTCCCTTCCTCAAGAGAAGACAGAGCACTAGAAACAATCACTGGGAGCTTCTTCTCATCAAGCAAGTAGGCATACTTAAGATTGGGTGGCAAAGGTTTCAGCTCCAGCGTAGGTGGCTCAATAATAGAAGGTACCAGAGTGTGCATCTCAACTTCTAGCAATTGATGTTCATAGAAATCATCATCAAACTGCGGCACCTCATCACGACAATTCGGCCTCTTAGATTGTGAGGCCTCAGCATTCTTATTCAAGTCTGCATCCCCACTGCTGCTCAGGGTAGAAACATGTGGACCGTCAGTGAGCACATGCTCTTTCAGATATAGCTTCTCCCTCAGCTTGTGTAAGCGGCTTCTTCTTACGGCTTCATACTCTTCATGGTCAAACTCTTGTGCACTGGATTTCTCAATTCCCTGGGTGAAGTCACATCCTCCCTTCTCCTGTCCTACAAAATTAAACAAACTTCCCTCTTCCAAGGGGTTGTAGCTTGACAAAGAGGAAATAGATGTGCAATCATTATCAAAATTATAATGCACATGCAATGAGTCCATGAATTCTGTCACTGAACTTCCTATGCTAGATGAATCATTAGGCATATCATACAAGCATGTATTTTCAATTAATCTAGCACAAGAGTCATGATAACACATATGAGCATCTTCATTATCAATTAGGTTCAACTTGAAGGTATTTGCATGCTCATCACAAACTATATGCATGAGAGAATCAATCACACTTAGTCCAAGGAGAGAATAATCCTCGTGAGGATGTTTAATTGCTTTCCCCACATCAAACTTTATTAATTGATTTCCTACTTGCATTGTAACATAGCCCTCTTCTAAGCTTATCATCATCTTGGCTGTTTTCATAAATGGCCTTCCCAAAATCAAGGAGTCATCCATCCTAGTTTCACTGGTCATGTCTAGCACATAAAAATCCACTGGAAATACTAGTTCCCTAACCCTCACAAGAATATCCTCAATAAATCCATAGGGTTTCTTAATGGACCTATCTGCCAATTGGACCACAACACTAGTTTCACTCAAATTCTTCAACCCTAGTGTAAGGTAGGTGGCCTTAGGCATGACGTTAATGGCGGCTCCTAAATCAAGAAGTGCTTTCCCAAAGCTAAGTTTCCCTATCTGACAAGGGATAGTGAAAGAGCCCGGATCTCCACACTTTTGGGGCAAGTGCCCCTTCAAGAGAGATGAAACATGAGTCCCAAGTTGGACTTTGTTACTTGAATTAGTAGCTCTCTTGTTAGTGCAAAGATCTTTAAGGAACTTAGCATACTTAGGCATTTGTTTCACAAGCACAAGCATAGGCACATTAATTTCCAACTTAGAAAATAAGTCAAACATCTCCTTTTCCAATTCATCCTCATGTTTCTTCTTAGCTAAAACATATGAATTAGGAAATGGTAAATGCTCAGGATCAAGAGACTTACCTTTGGGGGATTCATCCCCTTGTTTAGTAGGTTGTTCTTGCGAAGGAGATTCACCAACTTTCCGCTTTCCCTTTGCAATCTCCTTCTTCTTTTCCTCCTGCGAAGTCTCTGCTACATCACCTTTCATAGGAAGGATCTCAGCTTCATCAAGTAAACCATCAAGAGGAGGATTCAGTTCGGCCTCACACGGAAGTTGTGTCTCCTCCTCTTCCTCCTCATATTCATAAGCATCGCCATACTGCCTTCCACTTCTCAATTGCATAGAATGCATGTTTTGCGGATTAACAACCACATTTGACGGCAATCCCCCTTTCATTGCGTCCTGCTCAGCTTTATCATTAAACATTTGAGAAACTAAGGTAGTTACATCTTTCTTTAGACCTTCTCCAAACTTTTCCATTAAACTTGACATCATCTGGTACATAGTATCTTGTTGAGATGTCGAAGAACTAGATGGAGGAGCATGAGCTTGATCATTATTCTTCATAAATGGAGGAGGAACATTGGCTTGTTGATTCGGCCTGTACCTTTGATCATTAGAGTTAGGCCTCCCTTGATATGAACCATAGCCTTGTTGTGAGGGATAGGCATTAGCAGCTTGGTAGTTACCTCCCCCCCACTTAGGCTGTTGCTGTGGTTGGAAGAAGTTAGAATTGGTAGCTTGATTTGAACCTCCCCCCACTTGAAGTTCGGATGGTCCCTCCATCCCGGATTGTACGTGGAAGAGTAGGGATCATATTTGGGCTGAGGCCTAGCATTGTTATACATGGCCGCCACTTCCGCTTGGGATGGACAGTCTGAGGATAGATGCATGGGCGAGCCACAGTGATCACAGGATGAGGCCACCAAGGCCATAGAATCATCAACACAAGGAGTAGGCTGAACGAAGCGTCCGTCCATCCGACTGAGGCTCTCGGTCAGCCTCTCAATGGAGTTGTACAGCTTGTCATCCCCACTCAGGGAGGCAACCTTTTGCGCAGCACCATACACAGCATCACGACCATAAAAATTCTGGTGATTAGAGGCCATGGTTGAAAATAAGTTCCATCCTTCATTGGCTGATAAGTTGAAAAGTGAGCCATTAGAAGCAGCATCCACACTCATCTTGAGCTGTGGCACCAGGCCATCATAAAAGTACTGCACCAGATTGCCTTTAGATATGTTATGGTTGGGGCACGAGTTCACCAAGGTGTTGAACCGGCTCCAATATTCATAGAATGTCTCCTGAGAGAATTGTTGTACACCTGTGATGTCTTTCCGCAACTTAGATATCTTGGAGACTGGAAAATAACGGTCTAAGAACACCTTCTTCAGTTGTTCCCAAGAAAGAGTGGCATAATGAGTTGGCAGATTCAAGAGCCACTCCTTGGCTTTTCCTTCCAAGGAAAACTGGAACACTCTCAACAGAACATCATTCAGGTCTGCATTGGGAGGCTTCATGGAGGAGCAAGTGTGGTAGAGGCCAAGCAAGTGTGTGTGAGCATCCTCATGCGGAAAACCTGTAAACTTAGGCAGATGAGCAAGTAGAGATCCTTTGATCTCAAAGTTAGCGGGGTTAGCATAAAAACCTTGAGGTGCAAACGATGCATATGACTGTGTGAACTCACGCATTGGTCTATCATCATCATGTAAATGCCTACCCCCCTCAAAATGACGTTCATCCTCTTGCTCTCGCCTGTCATGTCGCTCACGCTCATGTTCATGATCTCTCACCTCTCTCTCATGTTCTCTATGGTCCTCTCGTCTTTCTGCCATAATGAAATGCTGGTCTAGGAATGTGTTATTTGACGCTACAGATGAATTTTGTGGATTTGATGTGGATCCTACAGGTTGCTTACGAGCTTGTTTCTCGTGCTTTTTCTGTTTCTTAAGTTCTCTCAGAGTCTTATTAATCTCTCTATCCAATGGCACTAATGATGTGGTAGGGTTCATACAAAGCTACTTAGTGCAACTATTTGCAGTAAAATCCAACAAAATCCAGCAGAATCACAGACAAAACACCAGCAGAAATTAGTGCAGATTCCAGAAAAGTGTATACAAGTTCAATCAACACAGAACAGCAAGAAGAGGCTAACTAGAGCAGCCAAATACTTCCTAAAACACTGCTAAAACAGGCTTAACTATATATAAAGCAATTCAACCTAAAAACTTAAAACTAAAACTAACTAAAATATCACACAAGTTAGACAAATTAAGATTGTGACTACGAACACCTAAAACTAGCAAGAAATAGCCTTCCCCGGCAGCGGCGCCACTTGATTTTAACCTTTTTTGTCGCCTAAAAAGATTTATCAAAACAATTCAATACTCTACTCCACTATTTAGATAGCGGTGAGTACAGGTCTGATGCGAACCCACCAGGGATAATCCCGGACCCACAACAATCTAAGATGAACACAACCCCAAGAAAGCTAAACAAAGGTTAGAACGATCCACTTGAACCCTTGAGCACGGAAGAACAAGGACCCGAAGTGTTGGAAGACGCCACAAGGTTGATCAATCCTTGATAAGTCTGTTAGTTCAATGAAGAACCCTAGAGAGAAACCCTCTCAACAAAGTGCATAAAGCAACTTCTATTCTCAAATTCAAGTCTGCCTTCAAAAGAGGCTAACAAAGTATTTATAGGTTACAAAACAAGCAAAGTTTAACCTAATTTCGCACAAAAACAATGGGCCAAAATTAACAAGTGTCTAAGGCCCAAAATTACATTATTTAAGCCCAAATGAAGCTTCCCATGTGTAGCTATTGGTCCAAGCTCTTTAATTTTATGTCTTTGAGCCTAAAATATGCTCAAACAACTCCTTGTTCGGCTCAAATAACATTGGTGACGTTTTCAGCATCTTTGTCCTCAATTGTTGAACCAATTGCCATTTGCTTTGTCCATGCTTCTTGTACTAGCCCATTTAGTGCCTCCTTAATGCTCTTGGATCTTGCTCTTGTGATTGGTCCGCTTGGAATCTTCAAAGGATCATTTAAAGTTGATTTGTCTTCTTGCTGGATCTCATCATTCCCTCTCTCCTCAAAAGGATTCGTCCTCGAATCTTGACCTGCATCAAAAGGAGATAAATCTGCTACATTGAAAGTAGCACTTACATTATATTCACCAGGCAAATCAATCTTATAAGCATTATCATTAATCCTTTCAAGCACTTGAAAAGGACCATCTCCTCTTGGAGCCAATTTTGACTTTCTATGAGATGGAAATCTTTCTTTTCTCATATGCACCCACACCCAATCTCCTGGTTCAAAAAGAACACGCCTTCTCCCTTTATTGGCCTTGAATGCATATTGTTCATTCTTCTTTTCAATCTGCTGTTTTACACGCTCATGAAGTTGCCTCACTATTTCAGCTTTCTTCTTCCCATCAAGACTTGCCCTTTCATCAATAGGTAATGGTACTAAATCCAAAGGGGTTAGTGGATTAAAACCATAAACTATTTCAAAAGGAGAATAATCAGTAGATGAATGCACACTCCTATTATATGCAAATTCAATGAATGACAGGCAATCTTCCCAATTTTTCAAGTTCTTTTGAATCACAGTCCTAAGCAGTTGAGACAATGTCCTATTAACAACTTCAGTTTGACCATCAGTTTGTGGATGACAAGCAGTTGAAAACAACAATTTAGTACCAAGCTTACCCCATAAAACTCTCCAAAAATGACTCAAGAATTTTGTATCCCTATCAGAAACAATGGTTCTAGGAACACCATGAAGTCTAACAATCTCTTTGAAAAACAAATCAGCAACATGTGTGGCATCATCAGTTTTATGACATGCAATGAAATGTGCCATTTTCGAAAATCTATCAACAACCACAAAGATGGAATCCATACCTCTTTTTGACCTAGGCAAACCTAACACAAAATCCATTGATATATCAACCCAAGGTTCACTAGGCACTGGTAATGGTGTATACAAACCATGTGGCAAGACTCTAGATTTAGCCCTTTTACATGTTATGCACTTAGAACAAATTCTTTCTACATCATGTTTCATTTTAGGCCAAAAGAAATGTTCATGCAAAACTTCCAAAGTCTTTTTCACACCAAAATGACCCACTAATCCTCCCCCATGTGCTTCTCTCACAAGCAATTCACGCAAAGAACATTGAGGAACACACAATCTATTTTCTCTAAATAAGAACCCATCAACTCTATAAAACTTATCACATGACTTCTTTTCACATGCAAGAAACAGTTCAGCAAAATCAGCATCACATGCATACAAATCCTTGATATGTTCAAAGCCAAGCAATCTAGTGCTAAGAGTAGAGAGAAAAGTATACCTTCTTGAAAGTGCATCAGCCACAACATTTTCCTTACCTTTCTTGTATTTGATGACATATGGGAATGTCTCAATAAATTCCAGCCACCTTGCATGCCTTTTGTTCAGCTTACCTTGACCCTTAATGTGCTTCAAAGATTGATGATCAGTGTGAATGACAAATTGTTTAGGCCAAAGGTAGTGCTGCCAGTTGTCCAACGCCCTTTTCAGTGCATAAAGCTCCTTGTCATAAGTTGGATAATTCAATGCTGCCCCATTAAGCTTTTCACTAAAATAAGCAATTGGCTTTCCTTCCTGCATCAAAACAGCTCCTATCCCAACTCTAGATGCATCGCATTCAATCTCAAATGTTTTGTTAAAATCAGGCAATGCTAACACAGGTGCAGAACACAAAATATCTTTGAGTTTAACAAATGCATTATGTTGTGCATCTCCCCATTTAAACCCAACAGATTTCTTAATGACCTCAGTGAGTGGTGCAGCAAGTGTACTAAAATCCTTTACAAAGCGCCTATAAAAACTAGCCAAACCATGAAAACTCCTCACGTCAGTTATGCTTTTTGGTGTTGGCCAATCTTTTATTGCTTTTATCTTTTCCTCATCAACTTCAATTCCTTTAGCACTCACCACAAAACCAAGAAAAACAATTTCATCCATGCAAAAATCACACTTATTCAGATTTGCAAACAATTTTTCCTCCCTCAAAACTTCAAGCACACAATGCAAATGATTCACATGTTCATCAAGATTCTTACTGTAAATCAGAATATCATCAAAATAAACCACAACAAATTTCCCAATGAAGGCACGCAAAACATGGTTCATTAATCTCATGAAAGTGCTAGGTGCATTAGTCAAACCAAAAGGCATAACTAACCATTCATACAATCCATGTTTTGTTTTAAAAGCTGTTTTCCACTCATCACCTTCCCTCATCCTAATTTGATGGTACCCAGATTTCAAATCAATTTTAGAAAACACAACAGAACCATGCAATTCATCAAGCATATCATCCAATCTTGGAATGGGATGACGATACTTTACCGTGATATTATTGACAGCTCTGCAATCAATGCACATCCTCCAGGTTCCATCCTTCTTTGGAACTAAAAGAACAGGAACTGCACAAGGACTCAAGCTTTCTCTCACATATCCCTTTGCCATGAGATCTTCCACTTGCTTTTGAAGCTCCTTTGTTTCTTCTGGATTGCTTCTATATGCTGGCCTATTAGGAATTGTTGCTCCAGGAACTAAATCAATTTGATGTTCTATCCCCCTAATGGGTGGCAAGCCAGGAGGAATTTCTTCAGGGAACACATCACCAAATTCCTGCAACAAAGAACCAACAACACTAGGAAAAGAAATGTGGTTGTCATTAGTATTCAAAAAGGACTCCTTGTAAACAAGGAGAAGTAAATGAGCTTCACCAAGATAAGCACTTCTCACTTCGCTCTCTTTTGCATAAAAACTCATTTTCTTCTTTTCCTCTATTCTCTCCTCTTTTTTTTGAAATTCTTTTGAACTCTCACACTCTCTTTTTTTCTCACTCTCTTTTCTTTTTGATGTATCACTTTCTTTTCTCTCTTTTTTTTGATCACTCATTTTCTTTTCTCTATCTCTCTTCATTTTGAGCTGATCCTCATAAACTTGCTTTGGAGTCAAAGGAACAAGTGTAACGGGTTTGTTGTTCATCACAAAAGAATATCTATTTGTGACCCCATCTTTCTTTACTTTTCTATCAAACTCCCATGGTCTCCCCAAAAGTAGATGTCCAGCATGCATTGGTACAACATCACACAATATTTCATCACAATATTTCCCAATGGAGAAAATAACCAGAACTTGTCTATCAACTTTAATTTCCCCACACTCATTCAACCATTGTAACTTGTATGGTTTAGGGTGTTTGATGGTTGGCAAATTCAGTTTCTCAACCAAAGTGGTGCTTGCAACATTTGTAACACTCCCACCATCAATGATCAAACTACAAACCTTGTTTTGAATAAGACAGCGAGTATGGAAAATGTTTTCCCTTTGCTCATTAATCTCATCTTCCTTCACCTGACAATTCAAAGCTCTCCTAACAACAAGGCATTCTCCTTCTACCGCATGCTCAACTCCATCATCAACTTCATCATCAAGTGATTGATTGGAAGAATCATCACTCTCACTTTCACTATCAGTCACAACTTCATTATTTTTCATTATCATGACTCTCTTGTTGGGACATTGAGAAGCTATGTGACCTGCACCCAAGCACTTGAAACATTTTATATCTCTATTTCTAGAAGATTGGGCTCCAGATTTACCTTGAAACTTTGATGTAGCTTCTCCTTTCTCTTTAGTGGTCTCCCTTTGGTTACTTCCCTCTCCTTTCTTCCAACTCTGTTTCAAGAAAGGCTTTGAACCATAATTGAATTTTGAAACACCCTTTCGCTTGTGTTGTTTCTCCACCTTAATAGCCATATGCACCATGTCTTCAAGCTCAACATAATGTTGCAACTCCACTACGTCAGCAATTTCTTTCTTTAGCCCATTCAGAAATCGAGCCATTGTAGCTTCCCTATCTTCTTGCACATTAGCTCTTATCAAAGCTAATTCCATCTCCTTGAAGTATTCATCCACACTCTTAGAACCTTGTTCAAGGGTCTGCAACTTTTGATAAAGCTCTCTGTAGTAATGGTTGGGAATAAATCTCCTCCTCATAAGAGTCTTCATTTCTCTCCATGTTGCCACTGGCCTCTCACCATTATTTCTCCTATTAATACCCAATTTATCCCACCAAGCCATAGCATAATCAGTGAATTCTATTGCTGCCAACTTCACCTTCTTAGCGTCGGTATAATTATGGCAATCAAAAATCATCTCCATCTTTCTCTCCCACTCTAAATATGCTTCAGGATCACCCCTTCCTTGGAAAGCTGGAATTTTCAATTTTATGCTCCCAAGGTTTCCATCCAACCTATTTATATCTCTCTCATGTCTCCTTCCATGCCTATCTCCTCTATGTCTATTCCTCTCCCCTCCATATCCATATTCAAATTCAAATTCTCCCTCACTATTATTTTCAGAATTCGACTCACCCATAAAAACCTCTCTTCGCCTATCATGCCTTCTAGGTGGTCTCTCCCCTTGTAAATTGGCAATGGTCTCATCCTGCCTATCCATCCTATCCCTTATTTCTCCAAATACCACTTCCAATCGTGCAAATTGTTGTTGTATTTGCCTCATGTTAACTGCTGCATTCCTTGAATTGTTGTCACCATTGGATGTTTCACCTGCACTAGACATTGTAACTCAAAAGATAATGTTAGTGAAATGAAATACCTCACAAATTCCTCACGTGTTTCACTCAAGAATGTCACTCTACACTCGTGTTTCACTCTTTTTGGCTTTTAACTTGATGTATAACACTCTTGCCTTTTTCCACTCTTAGTTCCCTCTTGAGGCTCTTTAAAGAACTAAGCAATTTAATCAAATCTTTCACAACTTGTGGAATCAGCCAACACTTAGAAATTTTGGATATCAAGAGAGTGTAACATGTAAAACAAAGGACAATTTCATTAGCACAATGACACAAATTGCAAGAATTGATTTTTTCTGGATATGACTACACTTGCTAAGAACAATCTCAACACAACAATTGCAATAATTCTTTCTTTCACTTTTTTTTTTTCTACTCTTTCTTTCTTTTTCTTTCTTCTTTTTTTTTTTTCTTTTTTTTTTTTTTTTTTTTTTTTCTTTTTTCTTTTTTTTTTTTTTTTTGCAACCAAACAGAATTGAACCCAGAAAATAGAAATATCACAGAATCAAAACAAATAAAACCCAAAACAGAATTTCCAAGCCAAATGAACCCAGAACTTTCCAGAAAGGCGTGAAATTAAAACGACTCTAACTAGCGAACGCAACGTCGGATTGGGACGATTCCAAAACGAGAAGCAAGATCAGATTCTGAACTATCAAAATGACATACTGCACGTCGCGAAACTCAAAAGAAAAGTTGACGAACGAACAGAAACAATTACGACCTAAAAACAGAATCAGAAATGATGAAAAGACACAAAACAATGAAAAAAACAAGAACACAAAGAACCTGAGTTTAGATCTGAAGCTCTGATGCCAAGATGATGCGAACCCACCAGGGATAATCCCGGACCCACAACAATCTAAGATGAACACAACCCCAAGAAAGCTAAACAAAGGTTAGAACGATCCACTTGAACCCTTGAGCACGGAAGAACAAGGACCCGAAGTGTTGGAAGACGCCACAAGGTTGATCAATCCTTGATAAGTCTGTTAGTTCAATGAAGAACCCTAGAGAGAAACCCTCTCAACAAAGTGCATAAAGCAACTTCTATTCTCAAATTCAAGTCTGCCTTCAAAAGAGGCTAACAAAGTATTTATAGGTTACAAAACAAGCAAAGTTTAACCTAATTTCGCACAAAAACAATGGGCCAAAATTAACAAGTGTCTAAGGCCCAAAATTACATTATTTAAGCCCAAATGAAGCTTCCCATGTGTAGCTATTGGTCCAAGCTCTTTAATTTTATGTCTTTGAGCCTAAAATATGCTCAAACAACTCCTTGTTCGGCCCAAATAACATTGGTGACGTTTTCAGCATCTTTGTCCTCAATTGTTGAACCAATTGCCATTTGCTTTGTCCATGCTTCTTGTACTAGCCCATTTAGTGCCTCCTTAATGCTCTTGGATCTTGCTCTTGTGATTGGTCCGCTTGGAATCTTCAAAGGATCATTTAAAGTTGATTTGTCTTCTTGCTGGATCTCATCAAGGTCTTTCCACAGTTCAGGTTATCTTGCTAATTGAAAGTATATAAGTCACGCAAATTAACAAACAGTTTGAGTGTGTGTTTATATCTACGATTAAAATATAAAATGTACCGAAAGTATGAGTGTAAAGAATCAAGAGGTGGAATCTCCTCCTTCAAGCCTCGATTTGTGCATCTCAATTGTTAGGCCTCATGTGACAATTTCCTCTTAATTAACTAGCTTAAATCGGCCAAGACCTCTTAAAACTAAGAAGTGTTAGCTAGTTTAAACTGATTAATCAAGATAGTCTAGCCTTGAACTTGATGCATATCCTTAGGTGAGATAGAAATCAAAACTAACTTCTATTTAACATTCACTTCAAGAATCAAACAAAATGTAATCACATATGCTTAATCTCATGAAGCTACACAATGTATACACCTAACACACATGAAAGTTCAAGATCCAGAAATTAGGTTTACAAACTTGAAAGAATAAATGAACTCTACACAGAATTCTCTATGCAGAATCCTAGATCTGACATACCTAAAAATCTCCAGACATAAAAGATCTAAGTGATTACAAGCTTGAAAACCTAGAAAAGGAAAATTCTCACATAAGGCCAATTACATTGAAGCTCGAACACAAATCTGGACTTGAAGGAAGGAGAAGAACGCTTAGCCGCGCATGGAGATGGAAAGATCGGAGGATTTGCGAGGTGAAATGGCCATGGCGGAGGTGAAGAAGATGAAGATGAAGTTGAGAGAGTTTGTTAGAGGAGAGAGAAAATGAAAGTGAAGTGAGTTAAGAGAGCTCCAGATGTTCGTTATGTTTGGGGTTTTATAGTGGTGAGTAACTTTGGGATTATCGCCCAAAGGGTAGTTTTGGTATTTGGTAAAGGTTAGGATGAATGTGGACTAGATCTCATCTCCATGCAATTCCAAAGGTTCCTCCTTTTTCCTCAAGTGATTGTTCTGCCCTTTTTACCCTTAATGAGCCCTCCAGACTTGAATTTGACCTTGGCGCCAATTTTGCCTCATTTGGAAAGATGCTCCCCAAGTACCTTCAAGCTGCAGGGCTGACTTTGCCTTAAATTAACTCTGCACCTGAGGCTTCTGAAAAGTAGTTGACATTTCTGATCATTGTGCAGTTTGGTTCTTGTACATGCTGGCTGATGGACTTCAGCTTCCGGATGCAAGACTTCATATCGCAAGCGCGAGCATATTCACTTCCGGATGAGAATCCACTGGATGAGAATCCACTTCCGGATGTAAGTCTTTGTCCGCCAGCGCCAGCATGTTCACTTCCGGATGGAAGTCCACTTCCGGATGGAAGTCCACTTCCGGATGGAAGTCCGCTTCTTCAAGTAGCTCAGCTTCCGGATGTGACTTTGCTTCCGGATGTGAACCTGCATCCTGATATGAGTACTCTTCCAGATATGACTTTGCTTCCGGATGTGAACCTGCATCCGGATGTGACTTGGAGTACTCTTCATCTAGCCTTCTTTCTTGCCAAGTTATCTCCACTGAAGCTCCACCAAGGGTGTGTGGGGCCCACTTGGGACCCCCCTACATGAAAAACACATCTCATAGTCAAAATGACCAAAATACCCTTAGTTCCATAAAATGCAAGTAATAAGGCTATTATTCTTCAAATATTTATACATAAGCATGTGCATGAAAATGTATCAATAATGATCAAATATAACAAATAAACCATACTAATTAAGCTCAAATGCACATGCTTAAAGGTATGAAATTTGGTCTAATCAATGCCCCACCAAAACAAGTTTTAAGCCCAATTGCTCGCTTTAGGCCCAAAAGAAACGCAAGTTTGGTTTTTGACATTTGTAATCTTCTTTTTGGGTTTTAGCGCCCAAAGTATCTCAAGTGTGATACTTTTGGTCAACAAATACCCAAAGTTTGTCAAATACCCCACCAAAACAAGTTTTAAGCCCAATTGCTCGTTTTAGCAACATAAGGATCAGAGGTTTGGTTTTTGTTCTTTGTAATCTCCTATATGGGTTTTAGCGCCCAAAGTATCTCAAGTGTAGTACTTTTGGTCAACAAACACCAAAGCTCTGTCAAATGCCCCACCAAAACAAGTTTTAAGCCCAATTGCTCGCTTTTGGCCCAAAAGAAACGCAAGTTTGGTTTTTGATCTTTGTAATCTCCTTTTTGGGTTTTAGGCCCCAAAGTATCTCAAGTGTGGTACTTTTGGTCAACAAACACCAAAAGTTTGTCAAATGCCCCACCAAAACAAGTTTTAAGCCCAATTGCTCGTTTTAGCAACATAAGGATCGCAAGTTTGGTTTTTGATCTTTGTAATCTCCTATATGGGTTTTAGAGCCCAAAGTATCTCAAGTGTGGTACCCTTGGTCAACAAACACCAAAAGTTTGTCAAATGCCCCACCAAAACAAGTTTTAAGCCCAATTGCTCGCTTTAGTCCCAAAAGAAACGCAAGTTTGGTTTTTGATCTTTGTAATCTCCTTTTTGGGTTTTAGCGCCCAAAGTATCTCAAGTGTGATACTTTTGGTCAACAAACACCAAAAGTTTGTCAAATTCCCCACCAAAACAAGTTTTAAGCCCACTTTCTCGTTTTAGCAACATAAGGATCACAAGTTTGGTTTTTGATCTTTGTAATCTCCTTTTTGGGTTTTAGGCCCCAAAGTATCTCAAGTGTGGTACCCTTGGTCAACAAACACCAAAAGTTTGTCAAATGCCCCACCAAAACAAGTTTTAAGCCCAATTGCTCGCTTTAGGCCCAAAAGAAACGCAAGTTTGGTTTTTTATCTTTGTAATCTCCTTTTTGGGTTTTAGCGCCCAAAGTATCTCAAGTGTGATACTTTTGGTCAACAAACACCAAAAGTTTGTCAAATGCCCCACCAAAACAAGTTGTAAGCCCAATTGCTCGTTTTAGCAACATAAGGATCACAAGTTTGGTTTTTGTTCTTTGTAATCTCCTGTATGGGTTTTAGCGCCCAAAGTATCTCAAGTGTGGTACCCTTGGTCAACAAACACCAAAAGTTTGTCAAATGCCCCACCAAAACAAGTTTTAAGCCCAATTGCTCGCTTTAGGCCCAAAAGAAACGAAAGTTTGGTTTTTGACCTTTGTAATCTTCTTTTTGGGTTTTAGCGCCCAAAGTATCTCAAGTGTGATACTTTTGGTCAACAAACACCAAAAATTGTCAAATGCCCCACCAAAACAAGTTTTAAGCCCAATTGCTCGTTTTAGCAACATAAGGATCACAGGTTTGGTTTTTGTTCTTTGTAATCTCCTATATGGGTTTTAGCGCCCAAAGTATCTCAAGTGTAGTACTTTTGGTCAACAAACACCAAAGCTTTGTCAAATGCCCCACCAAAACAAGTTTTAAGCCCAATTGCTCGCTTTTGGCCCAAAAGAAACGCAAGTTTGGTTTTTGATCTTTGTAATCTCCTTTTTGGGTTTTAGGCCCCAAAGTATCTCAAGTGTGGTACCCTTGGTCAACAAACACCAAAAGTTTGTCAAATGCCCCACCAAAACAAGTTTTAAGCCCAATTGCTCGCTTTAGGCCCAAAAGAAACGCAAGTTTGGTTTTTTATCTTTGTAATCTCCTTTTTGGGTTTTAGCGCCCAAAGTATCTCAAGTGTGATACTTTTGGTCAACAAACACCAAAAGTTTGTCAAATGCCCCACCAAAACAAGTTGTAAGCCCAATTGCTCGTTTTAGCAACATAAGGATCACAAGTTTGGTTTTTGTTCTTTGTAATCTCCTGTATGGGTTTTAGTGCCCAAAGTATCTCAAGTGTGGTACCCTTGGTCAACAAACACCAAAAGTTTGTCAAATGCCCCACCAAAACAAGTTTTAAGCCCAATTGCTCGCTTTAGACCCAAAAGAAACGCAAGTTTGGTTTTTGATCTTTGAAATCTCCTTTTTGGGTTTTAGCGCCCAAAGTATCTCAAGTGTGATACTTTTGGTCAACAAACACCAAAAGTTTGTCAAATTCCCCACCAAAACAAGTTTTAAGCCCACTTTCTCGTTTTAGCAACATAAGGATCACAAGTTTGGTTTTTGATCTTTGTAATCTCCTTTTTGGGTTTTAGGCCCCAAAGTATCTCAAGTGTGGTACCTTGGTCAACAAACACCAAAAGTTTGTCAAATGCCCCACCAAAACAAGTTTTAAGCCCAATTGCTCGCTTTAGGCCCAAAAGAAACGCAAGTTTGGTTTTTGATCTTTGTAATCTCCTTTTTGGGTTTTAGCGCCCAAAGTATCTCAAGTGTGATACTTTTGGTCAACAAACACCAAAAGTTTGTCAAATGTCCCACCAAAACAAGTTGTAAGCCCAATTGCTCGTTTTAGCAACATAAGGATCACAAGTTTGGTTTTTGATCTTTGTAATCTCCTTTTTGGGTTTTAGCGCCCAAAGTATCTCAAGTGTGATACTTTTGGTCAACAAACACCAAAAGTTTGTCAAATGCCCCACCAAAACAAGTTTTAAGCCCAATTGCTCGCTTTAGGCCCAAAAGAAACGCAAGTTTGGTTTTTGACCTTTGTAATCTTCTTTTTGGGTTTTAGCGCCCAAAGTATCTCAAGTGTGATACTTTTGGTCAACAAATACCCAAAGTTTGTCAAATACCCCACCAAAACAAGTTTTAAGCCCAATTGCTCGTTTTAGCAACATAAGGATCAGAGGTTTGGTTTTTGTTCTTTGTAATCTCCTATATGGGTTTTAGCGCCCAAAGTATCTCAAGTGTAGTACTTTTGGTCAACAAACACCAAAGCTCTGTCAAATGCCCCACCAAAACAAGTTTTAAGCCCAATTGCTCGCTTTTGGCCCAAAAGAAACGCAAGTTTGGTTTTTGATCTTTGTAATATCCTTTTTGGGTTTTAGGCCCCAAAGTATCTCAAGTGTGGTACTTTTGGTCAACAAACACCAAAAGTTTGTCAAATGCCCCACCAAAACAAGTTTTAAGCCCAATTGCTCGTTTTAGCAACATAAGGATCACAAGTTTGGTTTTTGATCTTTGTAATCTCCTATATGGGTTTTAGCGCCCAAAGTATCTCAAGTGTGGTACCCTTGGTCAACAAACACCAAAAGTTTGTCAAATGCCCCACCAAAACAAGTTTTAAGCCCAATTGCTCGCTTTAGACCCAAAAGAAACGCAAGTTTGGTTTTTGATCTTTGTAATCTCCTTTTTGGGTTTTAGCGCCCAAAGTATCTCAAGTGTGATACTTTTGGTCAACAAACACCAAAAGTTTGTCAAATTCCCCACCAAAACAAGTTTTAAGCCACTTTCTCGTTTTAGCAACACAAGGATCACAAGTTTGGTTTTTGATCTTTGTAATCTCCTTTTTGGGTTTTAGGCCCCAAAGTATCTCAAGTGTGGTACGTTTGGTCAACAAACACCAAAAGTTTGTCAAATGCCCCACCAAAACAAGTTTTAAGCCCAATTGCTCGTTTTAGCAACATAAGGATCACAAGTTTGGTTTTTGTTCTTTGTAATCACCTATATGGGTTTTAGCGCCCAAAGTATCTCAAGTGTAGTAGTTTTGGTTAACAAACACCAAAGGTTTGTCAAATGCCCCACCAAAACAAGTTTTAAGCCCAATTGCTCGCTTTTGGCCCAAAGGAAACGCAAGTTTGATTTTTGATCTTTGTAATCTCCTTTTTGGGTTTTAGGCCCCAAAGTATCTCAAGTGTGGTACTTTTGGTCAACAAACACCAAAAGTTTGTCAAATGCCCCACCAAAACAAGTTTTAAGCCCAATTGCTCGTTTTAGCAACATAAGGATCGCAAGTTTGGTTTTTGATCTTTGTAATCTCCTATATGGGTTTTAGCGCCCAAAGTATCTCAAGTGTGGTACCCTTGGTCAACAAACACCAAAAGTTTGTCAAATGCCCCACCAAAACAAGTTTTAAGCCCAATTGCTCGCTTTAGTCCCAAAAGAAACGCAAGTTTGGTTTTTGATCTTTGTAATCTCCTTTTTGGGTTTTAGCGCCCAAAGTATCTCAAGTGTGATACTTTTGGTCAACAAACACCAAAAGTTTGTCAAATTCCCCACCAAAACAAGTTTTAAGCCCACTTTCTCGTTTTAGCAACATAAGGATCACAAGTTTGGTTTTTGATCTTTGTAATCTCCTTTTTGGGTTTTAGGCCCCAAAGTATCTCAAGTGTGGTACCCTTGGTCAACAAACACCAAAAGTTTGTCAAATGCCCCACCAAAACAAGTTTTAAGCCCAATTGCTCGCTTTAGGCCCAAAAGAAACGCAAGTTTGGTTTTTGATCTTTGTAATCTCCTTTTTGGGTTTTAGCGCCCAAAGTATCTCAAGTGTGATACTTTTGGTCAACAAACACCAAAAGTTTGTCAAATGCCCCACCAAAACAAGTTGTAAGCCCAATTGCTCGTTTTAGCAACATAAGGATCACAAGTTTGGTTTTTGTTCTTTGTAATCTCCTGTATGGGTTTTAGCGCCCAAAGTATCTCAAGTGTGGTACCCTTGGTCAACAAACACCAAAAGTTTGTCAAATGCCCCACCAAAACAAGTTTTAAGCCCAATTGCTCGCTTTAGGCCCAAAAGAAACGAAAGTTTGGTTTTTGACCTTTGTAATCTTCTTTTTGGGTTTTAGCGCCCAAAGTATCTCAAGTGTGATACTTTTGGTCAACAAACACCCAAAAATTGTCAAATGCCCCACCAAAACAAGTTTTAAGCCCAATTGCTCGTTTTAGCAACATAAGGATCACAGGTTTGGTTTTTGTTCTTTGTAATCTCCTATATGGGTTTTAGCGCCCAAAGTATCTCAAGTGTAGTACTTTTGGTCAACAAACACCAAAGCTTTGTCAAATGCCCCTCCAAAACAAGTTTTAAGCCCAATTGCTCGCTTTTGGCCCAAAAGAAACGCAAGTTTGGTTTTTGATCTTTGTAATCTCCTTTTTGGGTTTTAGGCCCCAAAGTATCTCAAGTGTGGTACTTTTGGTCAACAAACACCAAAAGTTTGTCAAATGCCCCACCAAAACAAGTTTTAAGCCCAATTGCTCGCTTTAGCCCCAAAAGAAACGCAAGTTTGGTTTTTGATCTTTGTAATCTCCTTTTTGGGTTTTAGCGCCCAAAGTATCTCAAGTGTGGTACGTTTGGTCAACAAACACCAAACGTTTGTCAAATGCCCCACCAAAACAAGTTTTAAGCCCAATTGCTCGTTTTAGCAACATAAGGATCACAAGTTTGGTTTTTGTTCTTTGTAATCTCCTATATGGGTTTTAGCGCCCAAAGTATCTCAGGTGTGGTACTTTTGGTCAACAAACACCAAAGGTTTGTCAAATGCCCCACCAAAACAAGTTTTAAGACCAATTGCTCGTTTTAGGGCCAAAAGAAACGCAAGTTTGGTTTTTTATCTTTGTAATCTCCTTTTTGGGTTTTAGGCCCCAAAGTATCTCAAGTGTGGTACGTTTGGTCAACAAACACCAAAAATTTGTCAAATGCCCCACCAAAACAAGTTTTAAGCCCAATTGCTCGTTTTAGCAACATAAGGATCACAAGTTTGGTTTTTGTTCTTTGTAATCTCCTATATGGGTTTTAGCGCCCAAAGTATCTCAAGTGTGATACTTTTGGTTAACAAACACCAAAGGTTTGTCAAATGCCCCACCAAAACAAGTTTTAAGCCCAATTGGTCGCTTTTGACCCAAAAGAAACGCAAGTTTGGTTTTTGAGCTTTGTAATCTCCTTTTTGGGTTTTAGGCCCCAAAGTATCTCAAGTGTGGTACTTTTGGTCAACAAACACCAGAAGTTTGTCAAATGCCCCACCAAAACAAGTTTTAAGCCCAATTGCTCGCTTTAGACCCAAAAGAAACGCAAGTTCGGTTTTTGATCTTTGTAATCTCCTTTTTGGGTTTTAGCGCCCAAAGTATCTCAAGTGTGATACTTTTGGTCAACAAACACCAAAAGTTTGTCAAATTCCCCACCAAAACAAGTTTTAAGCCCACTTTCTCGTTTTAGCAACATAAGGATCACAAGTTTGGTTTTTGATCTTTGTAATCTCCTTTTTGGGTTTTAGGCCCCAAAGTATCTCAAGTGTGGTACCCTTGGTCAACAAACACCAAAAGTTTGTCAAATGCCCCACCAAAACAAGTTTTAAGCCCAATTGCTCGCTTTAGGCCCAAAAGAAACGCAAGTTTGGTTTTTGATCTTTGTAATCTCCTTTTTGGGTTTTAGCGCCCAAAGTATCTCAAGTGTGATACTTTTGGTCAACAAACACCAAAAGTTTGTCAAATGTCCCACCAAAACAAGTTGTAAGCCCAATTGCTCGTTTTAACAACATAAGGATCACAAGTTTGGTTTTTGATCTTTGTAATCTCCTTTTTGGGTTTTAGCGCCCAAAGTATCTCAAGTGTGATACTTTTGGTCAACAAACACCAAAAGTTTGTCAAATGCCGCACCAAAACAAGTTTTAAGCCCAATTGCTCGTTTTAGGCCCAAAAGAAACGCAAGTTTGGTTTTTGAGCTTTGTAATCTCCTTTTTGGGTTTTAGGCCCCAAAGTATCTCAAGTGTGGTACGTTTGGTCAACAAACACCCAAAGTTTGTCAAATGCCCCACCAAAACAAGTTTTAAGCCCAATTGCTCGTTTTAGCAACATAAGGATCACAAGTTTGGTTTTTGTTCTTTGTAATCTCCTATATGGGTTTTAGCGCCCAAAGTATCTCAAGTGTGATACTTTTGGTCAACAAACACCAAAAGTTTGTCAAATGCCCCACCAAAACAAGTTTTAAGCCCAATTGCTCGCTTTAGGCCCAAAAGAAACGCAAGTTTGGTTTTTGAGCTTTGTAATCTCCTTTTTGGGTTTTAGGCCCCAAAGTATCTCAAGTGTGGTACGTTTGGTCAACAAACACCCAAAGTTTGTCAAATGCCCCACCAAAACAAGTTTTAAGCCCAATTGCTCGTTTTAGCAACATAAGGATCACAAGTTTGGTTTTTGATCTTTGTAATCTCGTTTTTGGGTTTTAGCGCCCAAAGTATCTCAAGTGTGATACTTTTGGTTAACAAACACCAAAGGTTTGTCAAATGCCCCACCAAAACAAGTTTTAAGCCCAATTGCTCGCTTTTGGCCCAAAAGAAACGCAAGTTTGGTTTTTGTTCTTTGTAATCTCCTATATGGGTTTTAGCGCCCAAAGTATCTCAGGTGTGGTACTTTTGGTCGACAAACTCCAAAGGTTTGTCAAATGCCCCACCAAAACAAGTTTTACGACCAATTGCTCGTTTTAGGGCCAAAAGAAATGCAAGTTTGGTTTTTGATCTTTGTAATCTCCTTTTTGGGTTTTAGCGCCCAAAGTATCTCAAGTGTGATACTTTTGGTCAACAAACACCAAAAGTTTGTCAAATGCCCCACCAAAACAAGTTTTAAGCCCAATTGCTCGTTTTAGCAACATAAGGATCACAAGTTTGGTTTTTGATCTTTGTAATCTCCTTTTTGGGTTTTAGGCCCCAAAGTATCTCAAGTGTGATACTTTTGGTTAACAATCACCAAAGGTTTGTCAAATGCCCCACCAAAACAAGTTTTAAGCCCAATTGCTCGCTTTTGGCCCAAAAGAAACGCAAGTTTGGTTTTTGTTCTTTGTAATCTCCTATATGGGTTTTAGCGCCCAAAGTATCTCAGGTGTGGTACTTTTGGTCAACAAACACCAAAGGTTTGTCAAATGCCCCACCAAAACAAGTTTTAAGACCAATTGCTCGTTTTAGGGCCAAAAGAAATGCAAGTTTGGTTTTTGATCTTTGTAATCTCCTTTTTGGGTTTTAGCGCCCAAAGTATCTCAAGTGTGATACTTTTGGTCAACAAACAACCAAAAGTTTGTCAAATGCCCCACCAAAACAAGTTTAAGCCCAATTGCTCGTTTTAGGCCCAAAAGAAACGCAAGTTTGGTTTTTGAGCTTTGTAATCTCCTTTTTGGGTTTTAGGCCCCAAAGTATCTCAAGTGTGGTACGTTTGGTCAACAAACACCAAAAGTTTGTCAAATGCCCCACCAAAACAAGTTTTAAGCCCAATTGCTCGTTTTAGCAACATAAGGATCACAAGTTTGGTTTTTGATCTTTGTAATCTCTTTTTTGGGTTTTAGCGCCCAAAGTATCTCAAGTGTGATACTTTTGGTTAACAAACACCAAAGGTTTGTCAAATGCCCCACCAAAACAAGTTTTAAGCCCAATTGCTCGCTTTTGGCCCAAAAGAAACGCAAGTTTGGTTTTTGTTCTTTGTAATCTCCTATATGGGTTTTAGCGCCCAAAGTATCTCAGGTGTGGTACTTTTGGTCAACAAACACCAAAGGTTTGTCAAATGCCCCACCAAAACAAGTTTTAAGACCAATTGCTCGTTTTAGGGCCAAAAGAAATGCAAGTTTGGTTTTTGATCTTTGTAATCTCCTTTTTGGGTTTTAGCGCCCAAAGTATCTCAAGTGCGATACTTTTGGTCAACAAACACCAAAAGTTTGTCAAATGCCCCACCAAAACTAGTTTTAAGCCCAATTGCTCGTTTTAGCAACATAAGGATCACAAGTTTGGTTTTTGATCTTTGTAATCTCCTTTTTGGGTTTTAGCGCCCAAAGTATCTCAAGTGTGATACTTTTTGTTAACAAACACCAAAAGTTTGTCAAATGCCCCACCAAAACAAGTTTTAAGCCCAATTGCTCGATTTTGGCCCAAAAGAAACGCAAGTTTGGTTTTTGTTCTTTGTAATCTCCTATATGGGTTTTAGCGCCCAAAGTATCTCAGGTGTGGTACTTTTGGTCGACAAACTCCAAAGGTTTGTCAAATACCCCACCAAAACAAGTTTTACGACCAATTGCTCGTTTTAGGGCCAAAAGAAATGCAAGTTTGGTTTTTGATCTTTGTAATCTCCTTTTTGGGTTTTAGCGCCCAAAGTATCTCAAGTGTGATACTTTTGGTCAACAAACACCAAAAGTTTGTCAAATGCCCCACCAAAACAAGTTTTAAGCCCAATTGCTCGTTTTAGCAACATAAGGATCACAAGTTTGGTTTTTGATCTTTGTAATCTCCTTTTTGGGTTTTAGGCCCCAAAGTATCTCAAGTGTGATACTTTTGGTTAACAAACACCAAAGGTTTGTCAAATGCCCCACCAAAACAAGTTTTAAGCCCAATTGCTCGCTTTTGGCCCAAAAGAAACGCAAGTTTGGTTTTTGTTCTTTGTAATCTCCTATATGGGTTTTAGCGCCCAAAGTATCTCAGGTGTGGTACTTTTGGTCAACAAACACCAAAGGTTTGTCAAATGCCCCACCAAAACAAGTTTTAAGACCAATTGCTAGTTTTAGGGCCAAAAGAAATGCAAGTTTGGTTTTTGAGCTTTGTAATCTCCTTTTTGGGTTTTAGGCCCCAAAGTATCTCAAGTGTGGTACGTTTGGTCAACAAACACCAAAAGTTTGTCAAATGCCCCACCAAAACAAGTTTTAAGCCCAATTGCTCGTTTTAGCAACATAAGGATCACAAGTTTGGTTTTTGATCTTTGTAATCTCTTTTTGGGTTTTAGCGCCCAAAGTATCTAAAGTGTGATACTTTTGGTTAACAAACACCAAAGGTTTGTCAAATGCCCCACCAAAACAAGTTTTAAGCCCAATTGCTCGCTTTTGGCCCAAAAGAAACGCAAGTTTGGTTTTTGTTCTTTGTAATCTCCTATATGTGTTTTAGCGCCCAAAGTATCTCAGGTGTGGTACTTTTGGTCAACAAACACCAAAGGTTTGTCAAATGCCCCACCAAAACAAGTTTTAAGACCAATTGCTCGTTTTAGGGCCAAAAGAAATGCAAGTTTGGTTTTTGATCTTTGTAATCTCCTTTTTGGGTTTTAGCGCCCAAAGTATCTCAAGTGCGATACTTTTGGTCAACAAACACCAAAAGTTTGTCAAATGCCCCACCAAAACTAGTTTTAAGCCCAATTGCTCGTTTTAGCAACATAAGGATCACAAGTTTGGTTTTTGATCTTTGTAATCTCCTTTTTGGGTTTTAGCGCCCAAAGTATCTCAAGTGCGATACTTTTGGTCAACAAACACCAAAAGTTTGTCAAATGCCCCACCAAAACAAGTTTTAAGCCCAATTGCTCGTTTTAGGCCCAAAAGAAACGCAAGTTTGGTTTTTGATCTTTGTAATCTCCTTTTTGGGTTTTAGGCCCCAAAGTATCTCAAGTGTGGTACGTTTGGTCAACAAACACCAAAAGTTTGTCAAATGCCCCACCAAAACAAGTTTTAAGCCCAATTACTCGTTTTAGCAACATAAGGATCACAGGTTTGGTTTTTGTTCTTTGTAATCTCCTATATGGGTTTTAGCGCCCAAAGTATCTCAAGTGTAGTACTTTTGGTTAACAAACACCAAAGGTTTGTCAAATGCCATGATTAGACCAAATTTCATACCTTTAAGCATGTGCATTTGAGCTAAATTAGTGTGGTTTATTTGTCATATTTGATCATTACTGGTACATTTTCATGCACATGCTTATGTATAAATATTTGAAGAATAATAGCCTTATTACTTGCATTTTATGGAACTAAGGGTATTTTGGTCATTTTGACTATGAGATATGTTTTTCATGTAGGGGGGTCCCAAGTGGGCCCTACACACCCTTGGTGGAGCTTCAGTGGAGATAACTTGGCAAGAAGGAAGACTAGATGATAAGTACTCAAAGTCACATCCGGATGCAGGTTCACATCCGGAAGCATATTCACGTCTTGAAGAGTACTCATATCAGGATGCAAGTTTACATCCGGAAGCAAAGTCACATCCGGAAGCTGAGCTACTTGAAGAAGCGGACTTCCATCCGGAAGTGGATTTACATCCGGAAGTGAACATGCTGGCGCTGGCGGATAAAGACTTACATCCGGAAGTGGATTCTCATCCAGTGGATTCACATCCGGTAGTGAATGTGCTCGCGCTTGCGGTATGAAGTCTTACATCCAGAAGCCAAAGTCCATCCATCAGCGAGTACAAGAGCTAGACTGCACAATGATCAGGAATGCCAGCTACTTTTCAAAAGTCTTTTGTGCAGAGTAAATTTAGGCAAAGTCAGCCCTGCAGTCTGAAGGTACTTGGGGAGCTTTCCAAATGAGGCAAAATTGGCGCCAAGGCCAAATTCAAGTCTGGAGGCCTCATTAAGGGCAAAAAGGGAAGCACAATCACTTGGAGAAAAAGGAGGAACCTTTGGAAATGCATGGAGATGAAATCTAGTCCACATTCATTCTCACCTTTTACCAAATACCAAAAATACCCTTTGGGCGATAATCCCAAAGCTACTCACCACTATAAAACCCCAAAACGTAACTAACTTTAGAGAGGATCTGAACACATCTGACCTCTAACTTCACTTTCACTTTCTCTCTTCTCTAACAAACTCTCTCAACTCCATCTTCATCTTCTTCATCTCCGCCATGTCCAGAACCTCACAACTACCTTCATCCGCCTTCATCTCCATGTCCGACTAGATCGCCTAGCCTTCTTCTCCAAGGAAATGTGCTTGTAGAATTAACCTGTGGCTTCATATGCTTGTAATTTTCTCTTTTAGGTTTCAAGCTAGATGTATATTTTTGCCTATGTATGACCTTGATTAGGCGTGTATAGGTTAGACATCTAGTTTTAGGTGTTCTACTTTATGTTAGTTTGAAATCTCTCTTGATTGTTAAGGACATGAAAACCGATGCTTAATTCTTGTAGTTTCATACATGTATGTGTGTGCGATTAGCTCCTCTTACATTTGTGGAATGAATTTGTTTCCTAAATGCTAGATTTAGTGTTTAGTGTTGCTTATGGTATGTTCTTGGCTTGAAAGAGCTTAAGGCTTAATTAAATTAGTTAAACTCTTGAAGACTTCTTTGATTAAAGAGATCTCGAGAATTTAGCTAGTTTATATTAAGTGAAACAAGTATATGAAGTCTGATTGAATATAAGCACGGAGTACTTGGAGGAGGAGGTACATCTCATCCATACTTTCACTCATTCACCTAATTCTGTTAGTTGTAGTTTCAATTAGTTTTAATTAGTCTTAGATATAAAACCTGCACACAACCTGTTTGATAATTTGCTTAACTTGTGATTATTTGACCTAAGCAAGAAATAAAACCAAACTGTGAATTGACCTAGGACTTGCTGCTAACTACTGTAGTTTAATTCTAGTTTTATTTGCTTTAGCTCTTTTTAGACGACGAAAAAGAGATAAATCAAATTGGCGCAGTTGCCGGTTTGGTTGAATTCTTTCTAGTCTTAGGTTTTTAGTTACATTTTCTTAGTTTTTGTTGTAGGTGATTTTTAGTTGTAGGTTTTGAGTATACTTTTGATTTATTTTGGACATAGTTTTATTTGCATTCTGTATAGTTGAAACTGTTTTAGAAGTGTTCTGGAAGTGTTAGGCTGATCTCGTTGGCCTTTCAATGCTAGAATTTGCTGTCTACCTGTGCTGAATATATTCTGTTCTCTCGTGGAAACTGTCTGGATATTCTGTATTTGCTGGCTGGCTGGTGTTTGTGGATTGTTTTGCAGGGCTTTGTTGGTTTGTTTTGCCTATTTTTGCAGAACATTTTAAAGCTTGTTCTTAATGGATGGACGAATGAGTGACTTTGCAAGGCCATATGCCTCATTCGCACCTCAAGGCATGGCCACCACTTCACAACAATTCTATGACAGGAGACTTCCATTCCAAGAGCATAACCCCCACACCAAAACATATAATTCAGGATGGAGGGACCATCCAAGCTTTCAGTGGGGGGGAGGAGGTTATGCTACTCCATATCATGCTTTTCAAGATCAACAAGAGTATGCTCCTCAATATCAAGATCATGATCCTTACCAAATGAGGCCTAATTCTTCTTGTGCTCAAAGGCCGGATTTGTATGCCTATCAGGAAGCTTATCCATATGAGCCTAATCCACCTCCTCATGACTATGGACACAATTTTTATGATCATCCAGAGCCTTTACAAAGCTGTGTTCCTACACATATGGAGCAGAATGACTTCTTTCATGCTCAAATGCCCAATGAGTATGCTTCTCCAAGTCCAGATTCTCCCTCTTCTAGTACAAATGATTTGATGATGCAAATGTGTGCATCCTTTATGGAGAGGTTAGAATCAATATTTGATCAGCATGCAAAGCAACAAGAGGCCATTATTTCATTTGCTTCTCAATGGATGAATACAACGGCCGAGGAAGAGGCACAGCAAGGTGACCTACCTTTCAATATGGTTGTAAATCCTGATGACATGAATTTGGAGGGAGGAGTTCAAGTTGAATCAATTCCTTGCTTTGATGAAGAAGAGCATGAACCTCAAAAGTGCCAAGAGAATGATCCTAGGATTGAGATGAATGTTGCAAATCCACCTAGCACTTTTGAGTCTAATGGAGTCTTACCTAGTGCTTCTCATAGTGATGATCTTGATAATTCTATGACTTGTTCATGTGATGAAATGAGCATATGCGTTGACTGTTATGAGGATAAATATTCTCTTCTCGTGGAATTTCATAGAAAACAATTGACAAAATTGCAAACAGCCAATGATGATGTTGTCTTGGGTGCTGATACATTGGATGAGGCTACTTCTAGGGGTGATACACATGTTGAACATCACTCTAATTCCCTAGAGAAGAATGAGGAGGTTGAGGAGCATGAAGTGACCGGATTGCCCTCTTCCATTGGGGAGAAAGACCAAGAGACCGAGAGCTCCCTTCTCTTGGAGCAAGAGGTCTCGAAGACGTTTATATGTGATATGGTGCAACAGTCTCAGCCTAAGGATGATGAGCAAAATGGACAGCATCCTACTCCAGTGACACATGTTCCTGAGGAAGTTCATAGTGAGGCAGAGAACCCTCCTCCCTTGGTTGGAGAATGCCCAGAGGCCGAGAGCCAATTTCGTATTGAAGAGGAGGAGCATAAAATTTCTAAAGCAGAATGCAAGGTGGAAGCGCCATTGGCACAAGAGCTTGAATCTGTCTCTACTTCTCAACTCGTGCATAAATCATCTCAAGGTATAATTTTTGATCCTACACTTGTTACCTTTCCTAGTTCAAGTAACTTAGGGAAGAAGACATTTCATGAGCTTGTTCAGAGTGTGATCTTTGATTTGTTTTCTATGCTTGAGTTTAATGTGCCATTGCTGGTTGTTCTTGAGCCACCGCCTACTTATGCTAAGCCTTCATTTAATATTTGCATATATAAGGAAGCATGTAGGCCATATACATTGTTGATTGAAAATCTGGTAGAACAACCTGTAAGTCCCTTGAGCTTGCTTTCACATGAAGATGAGCACACATCTTTCAGTTCATTTGACTCTTGCTTGGTGACTATTAATGATGCTTGCATGAATTCCCTTGCTGATGATTCTAGTACTGTAAGCATGCGTCTTGATGTTCCTAGTTCCAAGCATGATGTCTGTGCTCTTGATAATGTTAATTCATTTATACCCTCCTTGTCTAGCTACAACCCCTTGCACAAGGGATGTTTGTTCAAATTTGTGGATCCAGCTAGGTTGGCAGGAGTATTTGCTCTCATGATGGAGGCTGGAGTTCAATTGCAACAATACTTGCATTTCTATACCTCCTATACAATCATGGATTGGCGGAGCCGGTTGAGGAGCATGCATGGAGTCAGTGTTTCGCAAATCGAGTGCTCCAACAGGGTTTTGTTTGAGACTACTTTGGAGGCCAACAATTCCATTTGTAGGCCGACTGGTGATCCTTGGTTTAGTGCTTCAGAGGGGCAACATGTTGTTTTGTTTAAACTGCCCAAATTGATCACCATTTTTCAGCATATTGTATTACCTAATCATGTGCATCTTGATTATCCTTGTGTTTCATTGAGCTTATCTTGGCATTACTACAACCCCTTGAAAAAGGGAAGTTTGTTCCATATTGAAGGATCTTTTAGGATGCACAAGGATTATTGGGAAGCCAAGCAGGACAAGATGGAGCTTGTAACTAGACCTGAAGTGGATGATCCTAGCTTGCATGTGTTGAAGGCGGAAGAGCTTTTCAAGAGGAATTTGGAACTTGAAGCAACAAAGGAAGAACGAGAATTCTTCAATAGGAAGCTCACCAGAGACGACATCAGAAGGCTAGTGGTTCAGTTGAAGATGCTAAAAAGGAACCTAGAAGTTAAAGGAAAAGTTTTGAAAGCAACAATGTACGAACCTTCACTTCTAGTGTTCCTTGCAAGGAGAGTTCAGAAGTTTCTGTTGAAGCTCCAGGCCCATTGGAGAGCTAGGCGACCCAAAGAAAAGCAGAAGGGAGCACCTTCTTGTTATTCCACGTGGACGCATTTACTACTTGAGAAAGCCAGATTGCTCCAGTGGAACTTAGTGACCGAAGAACACTCAGCGTCTATATTTGCGGATGGTCGAACCATACAGGGCCAGAAGCGCAAGTTCTTCAAAGAGAATTTCAAGCCTCCCTAAAGGTTGTCTTTTTCCTTTCCTCACTTATTCTCTTATTGCAAATTCTTAAGTGTGGGGGAAGGTGTTAGTATTAGAAAAATTAGGATTATGTTTAAATTTAGGATTTTGTTTAGGTTTGTTAGGTTGTTTAAATATGAAAAAAAAAATTTCACTAGTGCTGGGGGATGCCTATTTGTGTCAGGAAGTGTCATTGAGGAAATAGAGGATTTTGCATCCGGAAGTGCTTTTGCCTCCGGAAGCTCTCACTTAGACTTTGCTACTTAGGATCAGATTGTGTTCACTTTGCTTCCGCTAGGGGATGAAGTTCATTGTGCACAAGCGTCAATGCATCCGGAAGCAATTTTGCTTCCGGTAGCATGTTTGCTTCCGCTAGGGGTGAGATTAGAATCTGAACCTAGAGTGACTTCCTATAGCAATTCTGCTTCCGGTAACATTTTTGCTTCCGGAAGCCTAGCAGCTTGAGTCTGAATTCAGTTAGGCTTCCTGAGCGTCAGTGAGTAAAGAAAATAAATATACAAAAAAAAAAAAAAAAAAAAAAAAAAAAAAAATATTTTAGGTTGTGTTTAGTGTAGTCTTGTTAATAATACATGCATATGAGCCATTTGTTTGTTGGAACTGCCCTGCCCTTTATTTTGCTGCTTTGCCTTTAAAATGCATCTTCCTACTTGATTTGATTGGTCCATTGAGGACAATGCATGCTTTAAGTGTGGGGGAGGTGTATTATGTGCTTACAAGTGGTCTAATTCAAAGCTTTCACACTTGATTTTTGGACTTATTTGGCATGATTTTTCTTGAAAATTTGACTTGATTATGGCTCTTGAAAGCAAATGGAATTGTCCTCTAGTGTGTGAGTAGAATTTTTGGAATGACTACTTAGGGCATTGCTTGGGGCACTTTTAAGGTATAAAGAGGGTGTAAGTTTCTCATTTAACTTTTCTTAGGGAGGAAGTGACTGATTAGAGTAAGCTATAAATGTGAGAAGCCTTCAACCGAATTGAGTGGGCTAATAGTTACCTGACCTCCTAGAACTTGTCCTAGCTCTTGTTCGAGATCACAATGCATGGCATGATTGAAAATGAAAGGGGCGTTTCTTTCTAAACCCTCATGACCCAAACACTAAGCCAACCAAAAATATTATCCTTTGATTAACCCCTTTGGGCCATTCACTTTTCTTTTCCACCACCTTGACCAAAGTGTGAATAAGTGATTATAGCATATGCTTGCATTCATAGTAGTATTGTATTGTTGTATCTTGTGGGAAGCAAGCTATATGATTGAAGAACAAAAGATGGCTGAGAGCCACAAGAGAGGAAAAGAAAAGAGAAAATAGCCAAAGGCCAAAGAAAAAAAAAAAAAATAAGATAATAAGGCCAAAGGCCTATCAAAAGAGAAAAAGGAAGAAAGCACAAAGTGCTTAAGATGCCAAAGGCATAAGATTGAAAAAGAAAAGAGAGATGTAGCGTGCTTTGTGAGGATTGATTTCATTGTATTGCATGCATATGTGGTGATTACTTGTTCATGTCATTGATCATTGACTACTATCCATCATTCACCATTCATTATTAGCCTTCCATCTAACCCCAAAGTCCCCTAGATTTGGTTGTGCTATGCATATTAATGGGTGGAGAACTTAGAGCTATTACAAGCCTATGGTGATGGTCAAGTGCATTGAGCTAAAGAGTGATCACAAGTCCCTAGTTAGGCATTTTTCCTAACTTGAGCGAATGAGTTAAACACTTTATCCGGTGAGGAAAAATCTCAATTGGCACTCCTCCTAAATTTTAGTTGATTGTTAAACTTGGATTCGCTTTATATTCTTAGATTTGGCCCATGCGAAGCTTTAGGGAAAGGATCAAAAAGATCAACTTGTACACTATGATAATTCCAATTGCCTTCATTATGCTTAATGATTGAGTTAATCTTTTACATGACTTTGCCCGGAGTGCAAAGCTTAAGTGTGGGGGATTTGATTAGACCAAATTTCATACCTTTAAGCATGTGCATTTGAGCTAAATTAGTGTGGTTTATTTGTCATATTTGATCATTACTGGTACATTTTCATGCACATGCTTATGTATAAATATTTGAAGAATAATAGCCTTATTACTTGCATTTTATGGAACTAAGGGTATTTTGGTCATTTTGACTATGAGATATGTTTTTCATGTAGGGGGGTCCCAAGTGGGCCCTACACACCCTTGGTGGAGCTTCAGTGGAGATAACTTGGCAAGAAGGAAGACTAGATGATAAGTACTCAAAGTCACATCCGGATGCAGGTTCACATCCGGAAGCATATTCACGTCTTGAAGAGTACTCATATCAGGATGCAAGTTTACATCCGGAAGCAAAGTCACATCCGGAAGCTGAGCTACTTGAAGAAGCGGACTTCCATCCGGAAGTGGATTTACATCCGGAAGTGAACATGCTGGCGCTGGCGGATAAAGACTTACATCCGGAAGTGGATTCTCATCCAGTGGATTCACATCCGGTAGTGAATGTGCTCGCGCTTGCGGTATGAAGTCTTACATCCAGAAGCCAAAGTCCATCCATCAGCGAGTACAAGAGCTAGACTGCACAATGATCAGGAATGCCAGCTACTTTTCAAAAGTCTTTTGTGCAGAGTAAATTTTAGGCAAAGTCAGCCCTGCAGTCTGAAGGTACTTGGGGAGCTTTCCAAATGAGGCAAAATTGGCGCCAAGGCCAAATTCAAGTCTGGAGGCCTCATTAAGGGCAAAAAGGGAAGCACAATCACTTGGAGAAAAAGGAGGAACCTTTGGAAATGCATGGAGATGAAATCTAGTCCACATTCATTCTCACCTTTTACCAAATACCAAAAATACCCTTTGGGCGATAATCCCAAAGCTACTCACCACTATAAAACCCCAAAACGTAACTAACTTTAGAGAGGATCTGAACACATCTGACCTCTAACTTCACTTTCACTTTCTCTCTTCTCTAACAAACTCTCTCAACTCCATCTTCATCTTCTTCATCTCCGCCATGTCCAGAACCTCACAACTACCTTCATCCGCCTTCATCTCCATGTCCGGCTAGATCGCCTAGCCTTCTTCTCCAAGGAAATGTGCTTGTAGAATTAACCTGTGGCTTCATATGCTTGTAATTTTCTCTTTTAGGTTTCAAGCTAGATGTATATTTTTGCCTATGTATGACCTTGATTAGGCGTGTATAGGTTAGACATCTAGTTTTAGGTGTTCTACTTTATGTTAGTTTGAAATCTCTCTTGATTGTTAAGGACATGAAAACCGATGCTTAATTCTTGTAGTTTCATACATGTATGTGTGTGCGATTAGCTCCTCTTACATTTGTGGAATGAATTTGTTTCCTAAATGCTAGATTTAGTGTTTAGTGTTGCTTATGGTATGTTCTTGACTTGAAAGAGCTTAAGGCTTAATTAAATTAGTTAAACTCTTGAAGACTTCTTTGATTAAAGAGATCTCGAGAATTTAGCTAGTTTATATTAAGTGAAACAAGTATATGAAGTCTGATTGAATATAAGCACGGAGTACTTGGAGGAGGAGGTACATCTCATCCATACTTTCACTCATTCACCTAATTCTGTTAGTTGTAGTTTCAATTTGTTTTAATTAGTCTTAGATATAAAACCTGCACACAACCTGTTTGATAATTTGCTTAACTTGTGATTATTTGACCTAAGCAAGAAATAAAACCAAACTGTGAATTGACCTAGGACTTGCTGCTAACTACTGTAGTTTAATTCTAGTTTTATTTGCTTTAGCTCTTTTTAGACGACGAAAAAGAGATAAATCAAATGCCCCACCAAAACAAGTTTTAAGCCCAATTGCTCGCTTTTGGCCCAAAAGAAACGCAAGTTTGGTTTTTGATCTTTGTAATCTCCTTTTTGGGTTTTAGCACCCAAAGTATCTCAAGTGTGATACTTTTGGTCAACAAACACCAAAAGTTTGTCAAATGCGGGCCAAAACAAGTTTTAAGCCCAACTGCTCGTTTTAGCAACATAAGGATCACAAGTTTGGTTTTTGATCTTTGTAATCTCCTTTTTGGGTTTTAGGCCCCAAAGTATCTCAAGTGTGATACTTTTGGTTAACAAACACCAAAGGTTTGTCAAATGCCCCACCAAAACAAGTTTTAAGCCCAATTGCTCGCTTTTGGCCCAAAAGAAACGCAAGTTTGGTTTTTGTTCTTTGTAATCTCCTATATGGGTTTTAGCGCCCAAAGTATCTCAGGTGTGGTACTTTTGGTCAACAAACTCCAAAGGTTTGTCAAATGCCCCACCAAAACAAGTTTTACGACCAATTGCTCGTTTTAGGGCCAAAAGAAATGCAAGTTTCGTTTTTGATCTTTGTAATCTCCTTTTTGGGTTTTAGCGCCCAAAGTATCTCAAGTGCGATACTTTTGGTCAACAAACACCAAAAGTTTGTCAAATGCCCCACCAAAACTAGTTTTAAGCCCAATTGCTCGTTTTAGCAACATAAGGATCACAAGTTTGGTTTTTGATCTTTGTAATCTCCTTTTTGGGTTTTAGCGCCCAAAGTATCTCAAGTGTGATACTTTTTGTGAACAAACACCAAAAGTTTGTCAAATGCCCCACCAAAACAAGTTTTAAGCCCAATTGCTCGTTTTAGGCCCAAAAGAAACGCAAGTTTGATTTTTGATCTTTGTAATCTCCTTTTTGGGTTTTAGGCCCCAAAGTATCTCAAGTGTGGTACGTTTGGTCAACAAACACCAAAAGTTTGTCAAATGCCCCACCAAAACAAGTTTTATGCCCAATTGCTCGTTTTAGCAACATAAGGATCACAGGTTTGGTTTTTGTTCTTTGTAATCTCCTATATGGGTTTTAGCGCCCAAAGTATCTCAAGTGTAGTACTTTTGGTTAACAAACACCAAAGGTTTTCAAATGCCCCACCAAAACAAGTTTTAAGCCCAATTGCTCGCTTTTGGCCCAAAAGAAACGCAAGTTTGGTTTTTGATCTTTGTAATCTCCTTTTTGGGTTTTAGGCCCCAAAGTATCTCAAGTGTGGTACTTTTGGTCAACAAACACCAAAAGTTTGTCAAATGCACCACCGAAACAAGTTTTAAGCCCAATTGCTCGTTTTAGGCCCAAAAGAAACGCAAGTTTGGTTTTTTATCTTTGTAATCTCCTTTTTGGGTTTTAGGCCCCAAAGTATCTCAAGTGTGGTACGTTTGGTCAACAAACACCAAAAGTTTGTCAAATGCCCCACCAAAACAAGTTTTAAGCCCAATTGCTCGTTTTAGCAACATAAGGATCACAAGTTTGGTTTTTGATCTTTGTAATCTCCTTTTTGGGTTTTAGCGCCCAAAGTATCTCAAGTGTGATACTTTTGGTTAACAAACACCAAAGGTTTGTCAAATGTCCCACCAAAACAAGTTTTAAGCCCAATTGCTCGCTTTTGGCCCAAAAGAAACGCAAGTTTGGTTTTTGTTCTTTGTAATCTCCTATATGGGTTTTAGCGCCCAAAGTATCTCAGGTGTGGTACTTTTGGTCAACAAACACCAAAGGTTTGTCAAATGCCCCACCAAAACAAGTTTTACGACCAATTGCTCGTTTTAGGGCCAAAAGAAATGCAAGTTTGGTTTTTGATCTTTGTAATCTCCTTTTTGGGTTTTAGCGCCCAAAGTATCTCAAGTGTGATACTTTTGGTCAACAAACACCAAAAGTTTGTCAAATGCCCCACCAAAACTAGTTTTAAGCCCAATTGCTCGTTTTAGCAACATAAGGATCACAAGTTTGGTTTTTGATCTTTGTAATCTCCTTTTTGGGTTTTAGCGCCCAAAGTATCTCAAGTGTGATACTTTTGGTCAACAAACACCAAAAGTTTGTCAAATGCCCCACCAAAACAAGTTTTATGCCCAATTGCTCGTTTTAGGCCCAAAAGAAACGCAAGTTTGGTTTTTGAGCTTTGTAATCTCCTTTTTGGGTTTTAGGCCCCAAAGTATCTCAAGTGTGGTACGTTTGGTCAACAAACACCAAAAGTTTGTCAAATGCCCCACCAAAACAAGTTTTAAGCCCAATTGCTCGTTTTAGCAACATAAGGATCACAAGTTTGGTTTTTGTTCTTTGTAATCTCCTATATGGGTTTTAGCGCCCAAAGTATCTCAGGTGTGGTACTTTTGGTCAACAAACACCAAAGGTTTGTCAAATGCCCCACCAAAACAAGTTTTAAGACCAATTGCTCGTTTTAGGGCCAAAAGAAACGCAAGTTTGGTTTTTGATCTTTGTAATCTCCTTTTTGGGTTTTAGCGCCCAAAGTATCTCAAGTGTGATACTTTTGGTCAACAAACACCAAAAGTTTGTCAAATGCCCCACCAAAACAAGTTTTAAGCCCAATTGCTCGTTTTAGCAACATAAGGATCACAAGTTTGGTTTTTGATCTTTGTAATCTCCTTTTTGGGTTTTAGGCCCCAAAGTATCTCAAGTGTGATACTTTTGGTTAACAAACACCAAAGGTTTGTCAAATGCCCCACCAAAACAAGTTTTAAGCCCAATTGCTCGCTTTTGGCCCAAAAGAAACGCAAGTTTGGTTTTTGTTCTTTGTAATCTCCTATATGGGTTTTAGCGCCCAAAGTATCTCAGGTGTGGTACTTTTGGTCAACAAACACCAAAGGTTTGTCAAATGCCCCACCAAAACAAGTTTTACGACCAATTGCTCGTTTTAGGGCCAAAAGAAATGCAAGTTTGGTTTTTGATCTTTGTAATCTCCTTTTTGGGTTTTAGCGCCCAAAGTATCTCAAGTGTGATACTTTTGGTCAACAAACACCAAAAGTTTGTCAAATGCCCCACCAAAACTAGTTTTAAGCCCAATTGCTCGTTTTAGCAACATAAGGATCACAAGTTTGGTTTTTGATCTTTGTAATCTCCTTTTTGGGTTTTAGCGCCCAAAGTATCTCAAGTGTGATACTTTTGGTCAACAAACACCAAAAGTTTGTCAAATGCCCCACCAAAACAAGTTTTATGCCCAATTGCTCGTTTTAGGCCCAAAAGAAACGCAAGTTTGGTTTTTGAGCTTTGTAATCTCCTTTTTGGGTTTTAGGCCCCAAAGTATCTCAAGTGTGGTACGTTTGGTCAACAAACACCAAAAGTTTGTCAAATGCCCCACCAAAACAAGTTTTAAGCCCAATTGCTCGTTTTAGCAACATAAGGATCACAAGTTTGGTTTTTGTTCTTTGTAATCTCCTATATGGGTTTTAGCGCCCAAAGTATCTCAGGTGTGGTACTTTTGGTCAACAAACACCAAAGGTTTGTCAAATGCCCCACCAAAACAAGTTTTAAGACCAATTGCTCGTTTTAGGGCCAAAAGAAACGCAAGTTTGGTTTTTGATCTTTGTAATCTCCTTTTTGGGTTTTAGCGCCCAAAGTATCTCAAGTGTGATACTTTTGGTCAACAAACACCAAAAGTTTGTCAAATGCCCCACCAAAACAAGTTTTAAGCCCAATTGCTCGTTTTAGCAACATAAGGATCACAAGTTTGGTTTTTGATCTTTGTAATCTCCTTTTTGGGTTTTAGGCCCCAAAGTATCTCAAGTGTGATACTTTTGGTTAACAAACACCAAAGGTTTGTCAAATGCCCCACCAAAACAAGTTTTAAGCCCAATTGCTCGCTTTTGGCCCAAAAGAAACGCAAGTTTGGTTTTTGTTCTTTGTAATCTCCTATATGGGTTTTAGCGCCCAAAGTATCTCAGGTGTGGTACTTTTGGTCAACAAACACCAAAGGTTTGTCAAATGCCCCACCAAAACAAGTTTTAAGCCCAATTGCTCGTTTTAGCAACATAAGGATCACAAGTTTGGTTTTTTATCTTTGTAATCTCCTTTTTGGGTTTTAGGCCCCAAAGTGTCTCAAGTGTGGTACGTTTGGTCAACAAACACCAAAAGTTTGTCAAATGCCCCACCAAAACAAGTTTTAAGCCCAATTGCTCGTTTTAGCAACATAAGGATCACAAGTTTGGTTTTTGATCTTTGTAATCTCCTTTTTGGGTTTTAGCGCCCAAAGTATCTCAAGTGTGATACTTTTGGTTAACAAACACCAAAGGTTTGTCAAATGCCCACCAAAACAAGTTTTAAGCCCAATTGCTCGCTTTTGGCCCAAAAGAAACGCAAGTTTGGTTTTTGTTCTTTGTAATCTCCTATATGGGTTTTAGCGCCCAAAGTATCTCAGGTGTGGTACTTTTGGTCAACAAACACCAAAGGTTTGTCAAATGCCCCACCAAAACAAGTTTTAAGACCAATTGCTCGTTTTAGGGCCAAAAGAAATGCAAGATTGGTTTTTGAGCTTTGTAATCTCCTTTTTGGGTTTTAGGCCCCAAAGTATCTCAAGTGTGGTACGTTTGGTCAACAAACACCAAAAGTTTGTCAAATGCCCCACCAAAACAAGTTTTAAGCCCAATTGCTCGTTTTAGCAACATAAGGATCACAAGTTTGGTTTTTGATCTTTGTAATCTCCTTTTTGGGTTTTAGCGCCCAAAGTATCTCAAGTGTGATACTTTTGGTTAACAAACACCAAAGGTTTGTCAAATGCCCCACCAAAACAAGTTTTAAGCCCAATTGCTCGCTTTTGGCCCAAAAGAAACGCAAGTTTGGTTTTTGTTCTTTGTAATCTCCTATATGGGTTTTAGCGCCCAAAGTATCTCAAGTGTGATACTTTTGGTCAACAAACACCAAAAGTTTGTCAAATGCCCCACCAAAACAAGTTTTAAGCCCAATTGCTTGTTTTAGCAACATAAGGATCACAAGTTTGGTTTTTTATCTTTGTAATCTCCTTTTTGGGTTTTAGGCCCCAAAGTGTCTCAAGTGTGGTAGGTTTGGTCAACAAACACCAAAAGTTTGTCAAATGCCCCACCAAAACAAGTTTTAAGCCCAATTCCTCGTTTTAGCAACATAAGGATCACAGGTTTGGTTTTTGTTCTTTGTAATCTCCTATATGGGTTTTAGCGACCAAAGTATCTCAAGTGTAGTACTTTTGGTTAACAAACACCAAAGGTTTGTCAAATGCCCCACCAAAACAAGTTTTAAGCCCAATTGCTCGCTTTTGGCCCAAAAGAAACGCAAGTTTGGTTTTTGTTCTTTGTAATCTCCTATATGGGTTTTAGCGCCCAAAGTATCTCAGGTGTGGTACTTTTGGTCAACAAACACCAAAGGTTTGTCAAATGCCCCACCAAAACAAGTTTTAAGACCAATTGCTCGTTTTAGGGCCAAAAGAAATGCAAGTTTGGTTTTTGATCTTTGTAATCTCCTTTTTGGGTTTTAGCGCCCAAAGTATCTCAAGTGTGATACTTTTGGTCAACAAACACCAAAAGTTTGTCAAATGCCCCACCAAAACAAGTTTAAGCCCAATTGCTCGTTTTAGGCCCAAAAGAAACGCAAGTTTGGTTTTTGAGCTTTGTAATCTCCTTTTTGGGTTTTAGGCCCCAAAGTATCTCAAGTGTGGTACGTGAACGTAATGGATGCACAAGAGGGGGGGTGAATTGTGCTTCAAAAATAAATACTCAAAGTAAACAACACAGGATTTATACTGGTTCGGTCTACCTGACCTACGTCCAGTCCTCAACCACCCAGGCCGAGAGTTTCACTATAACTCAGGTTTTAAATCGGGTTCACCTGAAACCTTAACCCGCAAGTTTTACGGGCTCACTTGCAACCTTACAAACAAGTTTTACACTGGCTCACTTGTAACCTATCTAACTATCTCCCCCTCACACCAAGCAAGGGTTTGAAGTTTACACTTGAAGGCTTTTCTGACTAAGTTCTCTTAAAGAACGGATGGTGTTACACACTTAAGTTCAATAAATGCTCTTATAACAGAAAGAGACTTAACTACTTTGAGTACAGAATAAGTAGATGAAAAATCACTCAAAGTGTTAAATGCTCTTCGCTTTTCTGGGCAGCTTGAATGATTGAAGATTTTCTCGCTCTAACTTCTCTCTAGAATATTTGAAGATCATTAACTTACTCATAAATGAAGTTGAGCTCCCTTATATAGTCTTCAAGCATTTTGAACTCTTGGTAGGTGGGCTAGCCGTTTGAATATGTCCGTTTTTCCCTTGTTACCGTTCGCCCATTAAATGCTTCATCAATGCATAGCAGGGTTGACTTGCTTTATCTCTGAAAAGTAGTCCTGACACCTCTGCTCTGACATAAGCATTCTGACACTGCATCTCTTGAACGTTCAGACATTCTGATTGCTTGCGGAAGCAACTTCTCATCCGGAAGCAACCTTACTGAGTGTGCTGCACTTGAACGTTAGTTTAGCAATATAATCATATAGTCTCATGCAGTGGGTGTTCCCTAAGTCTAAGGTGTAACCGGAAGCACTTCTACATCCGGAAGTAAATTCAACTGGATGAGGGATCTAGTTCACCATGACTTGCTCTCGCTTAGTCTATTTCATTCCTAACAGTCAGTGCTAGTCACTGAGCTATCGGAAGCACTTTCACTTGACGTGGTGAACTCACTGACGCTTAGGGTTATATTTCTTTTATCAGCCTGTGCCAGTCTAAATCCAACAGGAAGTAATTTCACTTGACGAGGCTGATTTACTGACGCTTGGGGTCATTCTATTCTGTCAGTCTGCGCCAGTCTAAATCTAACAGGAAGTGTTTTCACTTGGCGAGGCTGATTCATTGACGCTTGGGGTCATTCTATTCTATCAGTCTGCGCCAGTCTAAATCTAACAGGAAGTGCTTTCACTTGGCGAAGTAGACTCACTGACGCTTGGGGTAATATCTATTCTATTGCTCTGCGCCAGTCTAAGTCTAACAGGAAGCAAACTCACTTTCGGTTGAGTCATAGCTTAGTCTTAAGGTTTGTGTACCTAATGTTCATGGACTAAGTTATTTCCCCAGTAATTTACTTGCTGACGTTGGGGGATGAAAACATTCATCCGCATGCGCAAGTCCTAATCTATCCGGAAGTAAATCCTCATCCGGAAGCACTCTTACTTGGGGTCCTATATTATCCTATTGCTTTCTAGGCACTTGGTCTAATCCTCTATATTTTAGTCTTCATCAAAACTTAAGATTCTAACATTCTCCCCCTTTTTGATGATGACAAACCTAGTTCTATTAATTAAGTTCCTAAGGAAGGATTAGCTGAAGAATAAAAGCAATAGTTCAGAACAAGTAACTTAGACAAATATTATTGATAAGCATAGGTTACAAGTCAGAACATATAATCAAATAACATTTACAAGCATATAGTAGGCAGATATGAAAGCATGCATGAAAAGGTGAACATTTCTAAGTAAACAAAAAAAATTTTTGGGCTGGGGGTTCAGGGTTTTTGTTTCTTCTTCCTCTCCCTCACGCTGAAGCTCTTCTTCATCAAGGAACTCCCAGAATAGCAAGGCTAGTGGTCAATGCATCCTTCCAGGATAGCAAGGCTAGTGGTCAATGCCTCTCTCCCCCTTTTGGCATCATCAAAGAGGGTTTTCCGTATTTGATCGCCGCAGCCTCCTCCTTAGGGATGGACTTCCTCTTCTTATCAAGCTTCTCTTGCTTAGAACCCACTAACAGTTCTGCCATTCTACCAGAAGTTTCAGGCTGACCTTGAATATTTTCATCCTGCCCTAGTGCAATTTGCCCAGAAACTTCATGGTGTTCTTGATGTTCTTCACGATGCCCAAATTTTCCAGAATGTTGATGACTTGATTTCCCAGATTTGGACTTGTGTTTCTTAGATGAGGAAGGTTTCCTCGAAACTGGGTTTGTTTCAGAGGGTTCGGCCATTTTTGTGGGGTTGATGAAACGTTTATATGAAGAGAATGAAGAGCATAGATGAAGATGAAGAATGTATGCAAGAATTTGTAATTGAAGATGAAAAGTGAAGTGAAAAAGAGATGTCCTTTTTATAGGTAAAGTCACTAAGGGCAAAAAGGTCATGCTTCTTCACATTATCACACATTGGGTAGCGTAAACACTTATGTTGGAATGACACACCTGATGACACGTGTAGCTTCACATTACCAGAGAAGTCAGAACGTCTCTTTTGGGAAGTTGAAGAGTTTTTCTGTAGTGACGTGTTTCTTGACTAGTGCTGGCGCTCTCTTAGCTTGATCATCCAGTGTCAGTGAGCGATCATTCGGAAGTGGTTTTGCTTCCGGTTGCACTTACTTAAGATTTAACATTGAATACCTGCAAAAACATATATTGGCACTCCGATGCCTAAGTCAGTATTGTTGTTAGTGATAAACAATCAAGTATATAAAAAAAATTTACACTTCATTTGGGTTTACCATTCCCAAATCACCTCTAATGAAAGTAAACTGGTCAGTCCCCAGAGGCTTGGTGAAGATGTCCGCAAGCTGTTGTTGTGTGGGAACAAACTGCACCTTGACATCCTTCTTTTGAACATGGTCTCTGATGAAGTGATGTCGGACGTCAATGTGCTTAGTCCTTGTGTGCTGAACTGGATTCTTGGCAAGGCTAATTGTGCTTGTGTTATCACAGAGGATGGGTGCCTCAGGGAACTCCAAGCCAAGATCTCTCAACTGGTTTTTCAGCCATAGCACTTGTGCACAACAACATGCAGCAGCAATGTATTCTGCCTCAGTGGATGACAAGGACACGCAGGTTTGCTTCTTGCTAGCCCAAGACACCAGACAACCACCAAGGAAGGCGCATTGTCCACTGGTGCTCTTTCTATCTGTTTTATAACCTGCATGGTCAGAGTCAGAATAAGCCCACAAGAACTCTTGGTTACCTCTGGGATACCAAAGACCCAGTTCTTGTGTTCCCTCAAGGTATCTCAGAATGCGTTTAACGCATGTTAAGTGTGACTCCTTGGGGTTGGCTTGAAACCTAGCGCACATGCCTACACTAAATTGAATATCAGGCCTGCTCGCCGTTAAGTATAGGAGGGAACCTATCATTCCCCTGTACATGGGCAGGCTGACACTTTTACCCTTTGCGTCAGCGTCGAGTGCAGCTGTGGTGCTCATAGGAGTATCATACTCCTTGCATTCATCCATCCCAAACTTTTTGAGTAGTTCTCTGCAGTACTTGGTTTGGGAGATGAAGATTCCGTTCTTCTTTTGTCTAATTTGCAGGCCTAGGAAGAACGTTAGTTCTCCCATCATTGACATCTCAAATTCACCCGGCATAGTCTTAGAGAAATCTTCACAAAGCTTTTCGTTAGTTGCCCCAAATATAATATCATCAACATAAATTTGGACAATTAGCATATCTCTTTCTTTGTGAAGGATAAACAGTGTATTATCTAATTTGCCTCTTGAGAAACCCTTGCCCAGCAAAAAGCTGCTGAGTCTCTCATACCAAGCTCGAGGAGCTTGTTTCAGGCCATATAAAGCTTTCTTTAATCTATACACATGTTTGGGGTGCTTATGGTCTTCAAAGCCAGGAGGTTGTTCTACATATACCTCTTCTTTAATATAACCATTAAGAAATGCACTCTTTACATCCATTTGATATAATCTAAAACCTTTCATGGATGCAAAGGCTAGAAGAATCCTTATTGCTTCAAGTCTAGCGACTGGAGCAAAAGTTTCTTCATAGTCAATGCCTTCTTCTTGGTTGTATCCTTTAGCTACTAGTTTGGCTTTGTTCCTGGTGATTTGACCTGTCTCATCCAGTTTGTTTTTGAAGACCCACTTGGTCCCCACTATGGATTGATGAGACGGCCTTGGGACTAGTTCCCACACTTGACTTCTCTCAAATTGATTTAGCTCTTCCTGCATGGCAATAATCCAGTCGCAGTCCTCAAGAGCTTGTTCAATTGAAGTTGGTTCGATTTGAGATAGGAATGCTCCAAACTCAACTTCATTTTGAACTTGTCTTCTAGTTCTGACACCAGAAGAAACATCACCAAGCACTTGATCAAGGGGATGGTCCCTGTGATGTCTCCTAGCTATTGGCAACTGTGCCTCCTCAGGCATGGGTTGCACTCCAGGTTCATCACTGGGTTCACCTTCTTCCTTGGGATTGCTTATTGGTGTTTCTTTTGGTGATGAAGAAGATGATGATAGTTTTGGAAGATTAGGTGCTTCATCATCTTCTGTGGATTGTCCCCATGTAGGAGTTTCATCAAATACAACATGCATGGATTCTTCTACAGTTTTAGTTCTCATGTTGTATATCCTATATGCTTTACTCCTAAGGGAATATCCTATGAATATACCTATATCAGCCTTTGGATCAAACTTACCCAAATTTACCTTTCCATTGTTATGCACGTAGCATTTTGATCCAAATATTCTGAGATGGCTGATGTTGGGCTTCCTTCCTTTGTATAGTTCGTATGGAGTCTTATCCAAGCCCTTGCGAATATAAGCTCTGTTGGAGATATAGCAAGCAGTGCTCATAGCGTCCGCCCAGAACACTTGAGAGACTTCTTTCTCGTTCAGCATGCTTCTAGCCATCTCCGTCAGAACCCTGTTCTTTCTTTCGACTACTCCATTTTGTTGAGGAGTCCTTGGAGCTGAGAAGTTATGTTCAATGCCGTTTTGCTCACATAGCTCAGTGAAGCTATGGTTCTCAAATTCTCCTCCATGGTCTGTCCTTATGGCTGTGATTTTGAGATCCTTCTCATTCTGCACCTTCTTAGCCAGGACAACAAAAGCATCAAAGGCATCTTGCTTGGAGGCAAGAAACATAGTCCACGTGAACCTTGAATAGTCATCCACCACCACTAAAGCATATAGGTTTCCACCCAAGCTTTTTACTCTCGCTGGCCCAACCAAATCCATGTGGATTAGTTCCAAGGGCCTGCTGGTGGAGACTCTCTTCTTGGTTTTAAACGAGGACTTTGTTTGCTTTCCTCGTTGGCAGGATTCACAGATAAAATCATGCTTAACTTTAAAAGAGGGAATACCTATAGCTAGCTCATTTTTAATTAGCATATCCAATTGAGTAAAATTGACGTGAGCTAACCTCTTATGCCAAAGCCAGCTATTCTCGTCACTAGATATTAAACATTTTTCTTCTAGCTGTTGACATAAATCTAAGGTATATAGATTCCCATTTCTAATTGCCTTAATATTGCATTTTAAGTTGGCCTTATCTATATTCAGATCCTGCTTATCAACTATTAAGCACTCATTTGAGTCAAATATTACCCAGTTTCCTTTGTCCGTGCTCTGGCTCACGCTCAGCAGGTTGTGACAGAGACCGTCCACTAGATAGACATCTTTGACTGGTCCAACTTCTCCAACTCCAGTGATCTTACCACTCTGATTTCCTCCAAAGGTCACTGTGGCTCCATCTTTGATCACCAGAGATTTGAACTTGTCTCTGTCCCCTGTCATATGTCTCGAGCATCCGCTATCGATGTACCATTTTTTGTTCTTGGATGCCTTGAGACACACCTAACACAATCAAGCAACTTTAGGTACCCAATCTTTCATGGGTCCTTTGTTATTAGTGTCTAGTACCCTAAGCCTATTATTGGGCTTACCCTTGGGCTTACGAACATTTGGAGCATCTGGCCTAGTGCTGGCTCTAGTCTCTTGGGTTTTCCCTGTGGAATGATTCCAGGCTCGGGATCCTTGTCCTTTCTTGGTATCCTTTGCAGGTGGAGGATCCTGGGTAGCCTTGGTTCCTTTAGGAACCCATTTGTAAGAGCTGTTAGCTCCATGCTTCTTGGCATTACAGGTGGACGTGGAGTGTCCTTTCCTGTTGCAGTAATTACAGAAGCTAAAGGGTGAGGAGCCATGATTGGTGGCTTTATGGAAGAACTTCAGGTAAGGCTTTACCTTTGGTTCTACCCACCTTTTCACTTTAGGGGTATACCCCAAGCCAGTTCTATCCCTATATGCCCTTTGGTTCATTAAGATTACATTTAGCATTTCTGAACCATTGGTAAACTTTTCCAGGGCATTTTGTAGCTTATTATTTTCCTCTGAGATTTTGCTGCAATTAGGGCAGCTCTCAGGTGTTGGGGCGTTGGGTTCTACTTGGGGAGAACCCTGGCCATCCACTATCGGAAGTCTTCTAGCTTCCGCTAGTTCCTCACTTAGTGAGTCCACCTTGGACTCAAGTGATTCCTTTTTGGTTTTCAACACCTTATAGGCTTTACATAATCTAGAGAATTCTTCATGAACCTCATTGTAAGCCTCTTGAAGTTCAGAAGGAGTTACCTCATGTTCTTCGTTTGTGAGGTCAACATCTGAAGGTGCTTCTTCATCCTCCTCTCTAGCTACCAGGCAAAGGTTGGCAACTTCTTCTTCATCACTCGCTTCCTCATCTGAGCTATTTACCCAAATGGAGGAAACAAGTGCTTTCCTTTTGTCTTTGCCTTTTGACCTCTGCAGGCTGGGGCACTCAGCCTTGAAGTGACCAGGCTTATTGCATTCAAAGCACACAGGGACCTTCTCTTTCTTGTATCCCTTCTTCTCACTGGTGTCACCTCTCTGATAGCCTCCCTTCTTTCTGAAGAATTTTCTAAATTTCCTCACCATCATAGCCATCTCCTCATCGTCCATCTCCTCCTCATCATCCTCATCATTGTCATTGATCCCTCTGCTGGGAGCAACGAGAGCAAGATTTTTGTTTTTGGATGAAGGTTGAGGAGCTCTCATAGCCAGCAAGGTAGGTTCATATTCAGCAAGAGAGCCAAATAGTGCGGTGATGGAGCTGGTTGATTCACCTTGCACTTCTTGCAAAATAGTTACTTTGGTGATCCAGTCACCCTTCAAGATCTTTAGGATCTTGCTCACTTGCTCTCTTTCAGGGATGTCCTTACCCAGCGAGGCCAAATTATTGATGAGATGGGTGAACCTGAGCTCCAGCTCTCTGATAGGCTCGGTGGGACTCAGCATGGCGAACTTATGAAATTCTTCAACCAGCATTTCAATACGTCTCGCCTTTACTCCTCTGGTTCCAGAGTGTGCAGCCTCAAGAGCCTCCCACATATCCTTTGCATTTTTGTGGTGGCTGATTCTGTGAAATTCTTTGTGGGTGAGAGCACACTGGATGTAGTGCATGGCCCGATGGTTTAGTTGGACTAGAGCATAGTCCTCAGCAGTGTATCTGGCTCGCACTTTTGCAAATCCATCTTCATCTAGTGGAACATTATCCCCTCGTTCTATGACGTCCCAGAGTCTTAAGTCGCTTGACTTGATATATGTCTCCATTCTGTACTTCCAGAACGTATAGTTGTACCCATCGAAACCTGGGGGCTTGTTGGGTTGATGATTTATCTCTTTTTCGTCGTCTAAAAAGAGCTAAAGCAAATAAAACTAAGAATTAAACTACAGTAGTTAGCAGCAAGTCCTAGGTCAATTCACAGTTCGGTTTTATCTCTTGCTTAGGTCAATTAATTACAAGTTAAGCAAATTATCAAACAGGTTGTGTGCAGGTTTTGTATGTAAGACTAATTAAAACTAATTGAAACTACAACTAACAGAATTAGGTGAATGAGTGAAAGTATGGATGAGATGTACCTCCTTCTCCAAGTACTTCGTGCTTACATTTTAATCGGACTTCATATACTTGTTCTTCTTAATATAAACTAGTTAAATTCTCAAGATCTCTTTAATCAAAGAAGTCTACAAGAGTTTAACTAATTTAATTAAGGCTTAAGCTCTTTCAAGCCAAGAACATACCATAAGCAACACTAAACACTAAGTCTAGCATTTAGGAAACAAATTCATTCCACAAATGTAAGAGGAGCTAATCGCACACACATACATATATGAAACTACAAGAATTAAGCCTCGGTTTTCATGTTCTTAACATAAAAGAGAGATTTCAAACTAACATAAAGTAGAACACCTAAAACTAGATGTCTAACCTATACACGCCTAATCAAGGTCATACATAGGCAAAAATATACATCTAGCTTGAAACCTAAAAGAGCAAATTACAAGCATATGAAGCCATAGGTTAAGTCTACAAGCACATTTCCTTGGAGAAGAAGGCTAGGCGATCTAGCCGGACATGGAGATGAAGGTGGATGAAGGTGATTGTGAAGTTCTAGACATGGCGGAGGTGAAAAAGATGAGAATGGAGTTGAGAGAGTTTGTTAGAGGAGAGAGAAAATGAAAGTGAAGTGAGAAGAGATCTTCAGATGTCGTTATGTTTGGGGTTTTATAGTGGTGAGTAGCTTTGGGATTATCGCCCAAAGGGTATTTTTGGTATTTGGTAAAAGGTGAGAATGAATGTGGATTAGATCTCATCTCCATGCATTTCCAAAGGTTCCTCCTTTTTCTCCAAGTGATTGTGCTTCCCTTTTTGCCCTTAATGAGGCCCCCAGACTTGAATTTGGCCTTGGCGCCAATTTTGCCTCATTTGGAAAGCTCCCCAAGTACTTTCAAGCTGCAGGGCTGACTTTGCCTTAAATTAACTCTGCACCTGAGACTTCTGAAAAGTAGTTGATATTTCTGATCATTGTGCAGTTTGGCTCATGTACTCGCTGGCTGATGGATTTCAGCTTCCGGATGCAAGACTTCATTTCGCAAGCGCAAGCACATTTACTTCCGGATGAGAATCCACTGGATGAGAATCCACTTCCGGATGTAGCTCTCTGTCCTCCAGCGCCAGCACGTTTACTTCCGGATGTAAATCCACTTCCGGATGGAAGTCCGCTTCTTCAAGTAGCTCAGCTTCCGGATGTGATTTTGCTTCCGGATATGAGTACTCTTCCAAATGTGACTTTGCTTCCGGATGTGAACCTGCATCCGGATGTGACTTTGAGTACTCTTCATCTAGCCTTCCTTCTTGCCAAATTATCTCCATTGAAGCTCCACCAAGGGTGTGTGGGGCCCACTTGGGACCCCCCCTACATGAAAAACACATCTCATAGTCAAAATGACCAAAATACCCTTAGTTCCATAAAATGCAAGTAATAAGGCTATTATTCTTCAAATATTTATACATAAGCATGTGCATTAAAATGTATCAATAATGATCAAATATAACAAATAAACCATACTAATTAAGCTCAAATGCACATGCTTAAAGGTATGAAATTTGGTCTAATCAGTTGAACAGCGACATCTGGTAGGGAATAGTCTGTATCCATTACTTGATCTTTGCTTTCTGATTCGTTGGAATCGAGTGAGAAAGACCTTGCTCTGATACCAAATGAACGTAATGGATGCACAAGAGGGGGGGGTGAATTGTGCTTCAAAAATAAATACTCAAAGTAAACAACACAGGATTTATACTGGTTCGGTCTACCTGACCTACGTCCAGTCCTCAACCACCCAGGCCGAGAGTTTCACTATAACTCAGGTTTTAAATCGGGTTCACCTGAAACCTTACAACCGCAAGTTTTACGGGCTCACTTGCAACCTTACAAACAAGTTTTACACTGGCTCACTTGTAACCTATCTAACTATCTCCCCCTCACACCAAGCAAGGGTTTGAAGTTTACACTTGAAGGCTTTTCTGACTAAGTTCTCTTAAAGAACGGATGGTGTTACACACTTAAGTTCAATAAATGCTCTTATAACAGAAAGAGACTTAACTACTTTGAGTACAGAATAAGTAGATGAAAAATCACTCAAAGTGTTAAATGCTCTTCGCTTTTCTGGGCAGCTTGAATGATTGAAGATTTTCTCGCTCTAACTTCTCTCTAGAATATTTGAAGATCATTAACTTACTCATAAATGAAGTTGAGCTCCCTTATATAGTCTTCAAGCATTTTGAACTCTTGGTAGGTGGGCTAGCCGTTTGAATATGTCCGTTTTTCCCTTGTTACCGTTCGCCCATTAAATGCTTCATCAATGCATAGCAGGGTTGACTTGCTTTATCTCTGAAAAGTAGTCCTGACACCTCTGCTCTGACATAAGCATTCTGACACTGCATCTCTTGAAAGTTCAGACATTCTGATTGCTTGCGGAAGCAACTTCTCATCCGGAAGCAACCTTACTGAGTGTGCTGCACTTGAACGTTAGTTTAGCAATATAATCATATAGTCTCATGCAGTGGGTGTTCCCTAAGTCTAAGGTGTAACCGGAAGCACTTCTACATCCGGAAGTAAATTCAACTGGATGAGGGATCTAGTTCACCATGACTTGCTCTCGCTTAGTCTATTTCATTCCTAACAGTCAGTGCTAGTCACTGAGCTATCGGAAGCACTTTCACTTGACGTGGTGAACTCACTGACGCTTAGGGTTATATTTCTTTTATCAGCCTGTGCCAGTCTAAATCCAACAGGAAGTAATTTCACTTGACAAGGCTGATTTACTGACGCTTGGGGTCATTCTATTCTGTCAGTCTGCGCCAGTCTAAATCTAACAGGAAGTGTTTTCACTTGGCGAGGCTGATTCATTGACGTTTGGGGTCATTCTATTCTATCAGTCTGCGCCAGTCTAAATCTAACAGGAAGTGCTTTCACTTGGCGAAGTAGACTCACTGACACTTGGGGTAATATCTATTCTATCGCTCTGCGCCAGTCTAAGTCTAACAGGAAGCAAACTCACTTCCGGTTGAGTCATAGCTTAGTCTTAAGGTTTGTGTACCTAATGTTCATGGACTAAGTTATTTCCCCAGTAATTTACTTGCTGACGTTGGGGGATGAAAACATTCATCCGCATGCGCAAGTCCTAATCTATCCGGAAGTAAATCCTCATCCGGAAGCACTCTTACTTGGGGTCCTATGTTATCCTATTGCTTTCTAGGCACTTGGTCTAATCCTCAATATTTTAGTCTTCATCAAAACTTAAGATTCTAACAGTACGTTTGGTCAACAAACACCAAAAGTTTGTCAATAGCCCCACCAAAACAAGTTTTAAGCCCAATTGCTCGTTTTAGCAACATAAGGATCCCAAGTTTGGTTTTTGATCTTTGTAATCTCCTTTTTGGGTTTTAGCGCCCAAAGTATCTCAAGTGTGATACTTTTGGTTAACAAACACCAAAGGTTTGTCAAATGCCCCACCAAAACAAGTTTTAAGCCCAATTGCTCGCTTTTGGCCCAAAAGAAACGCAACTTTGGTTTTTGTTCTTTGTAATCTCCTATATGAGTTTTAGCGCCCAAAGTATCTCAGGTGTGGTACTTTTGGTCAACAAACACCAAAGGTTTGTCAAATGCCCCACCAAAACAAGTTTTAAGACCAATTGCTCGTTTTAGGGCCAAAAGAAATCCAAGTTTGGTTTTTGATCTTTGTAATCTCCTTTTGGGTTTTAGCGCCCAAAGTATCTCAAGTGCGATACTTTTGGTCAACAAACACCAAAAGTTTGTCATATGCCCCACCAAAACAAGTTTTAAGCCCAATTGCTCGTTTTAGCAATATAAGGATCACAAGTTTGGTTTTTGATCTTTGTAATCTCCTTTTTGGGTTTTAGCGCCCAAAGTATCTCAAGTGTGATACTTTTGGTTAACAAACACCAAAAGTTTGTCAAATGCCCCACCAAAACAAGTTTTAAGCCCAATTGCTCGTTTTAGGCCCAAAAGAAACGCAAGTTTGGTTTTTGATCTTTGTAATCTCCTTTTTGGGTTTTAGGCCCCAAAGTATCTCAAGTGTGGTACGTTTGGTCAACAAACACCAAAAGTTTGTCAAATGCCCCACCAAAACAAGTTTTAAGCCCAATTGCTCGTTTTAGCAACATAAGGATCACAGGTTTGGTTTTTGTTCTTTGTAATCTCCTATATGGGTTTTAACGCCCAAAGTATCTCAAGTGTAGTACTTTTGGTCAACAAACACCAAAAGTTTGTCAAATGCCCCACCAAAACAAGTTTTAAGCCCAATTGCTCGTTTTAGCAACATAAGGATCACAAGTTTGGTTTTTGATCTTTGTAATCTCCTTTTTGGGTTTTAGCGCCCAATGTATCTCAAGTGTGATACTTTTGGTCAACAAACACCCAAAAATTGTCAAATGCCCCACCAAAACAAGTTTTAAGCCCAATTGCTCGCTTTTGGCCCAAAAGAAACGCAAGTTTGGTTTTTGTTCTTTGTAATCTCCTATATGGGTTTTAGCGCCCAAAGTATCTCAGGTGTGGTACTTTTGGTCAACAAACTCCAAAGGTTTGTCAAATGCCCCACCAAAACAAGTTTTACGACCAATTGCTCGTTTTAGGGCCAAAAGAAATGCAAGTTTCGTTTTTGATCTTTGTAATCTCCTTCTTGGGTTTTAGCGCCCAAAGTATCTCAAGTGCGATACTTTTGGTCAACAAACACCAAAAGTTTGTCAAATGCCCCACCAAAACTAGTTTTAAGCCCAATTGCTCGTTTTAGCAACATAAGGATCACAAGTTTGGTTTTTGATCTTTGTAATCTCCTTTTTGGGTTTTAGCGCCCAAAGTATCTCAAGTGTGATGCTTTTTGTGAACAAACACCAAAAGTTTGTCAAATGCCCCACCAAAACAAGTTTTAAGCCCAATTGCTCGTTTTAGGCCCAAAAGAAACGCAAGTTTGATTTTTGATCTTTGTAATCTCCTTTTTGGGTTTTAGGCCCCAAAGTATCTCAAGTGTGGTACGTTTGGTCAACAAACACCAAAAGTTTGTCAAATGCCCCACCAAAACAAGTTTTAAGCCCAATTGCTCGTTTTAGCAACATAAGGATCACAGGTTTGGTTTTTGTTCTTTGTAATCTCCTATATGGGTTTTAGCGCCCAAAGTATCTCAAGTGTAGTACTTTTGGTTAACAAACACCAAAGGTTTTCAAATGCCCCACCAAAACAAGTTTTAAGCCCAATTGCTCGCTTTTGGCCCAAAAGAAACGCAAGTTTGGTTTTTGATCTTTGTAATCTCCTTTTTGGGTTTTAGGCCCCAAAGTATCTCAAGTGTGGTACTTTTGGTCAACAAACACCAAAAGTTTGTCAAATGCACCACCAAAACAAGTTTTAAGCCCAATTGCTCGTTTTAGGCCCAAAAGAAACGCAAGTTTGGTTTTTTATCTTTGTAATCTCCTTTTTGGGTTTTAGGCCCCAAAGTATCTCAAGTGTGGTACGTTTGGTCAACAAACACCAAAAGTTTGTCAAATGCCCCACCAAAACAAGTTTTAAGCCCAATTGCTCGTTTTAGCAACATAAGGATCACAAGTTTGGTTTTTGATCTTTGTAATCTCCTTTTTGGGTTTTAGCGCCCAAAGTATCTCAAGTGTGATACTTTTGGTTAACAAACACCAAAGGTTTGTCAAATGTCCCACCAAAACAAGTTTTAAGCCCAATTGCTCGCTTTTGGCCCAAAAGAAACGCAAGTTTGGTTTTTGTTCTTTGTAATCTCCTATATGGGTTTTAGCGCCCAAAGTATCTCAGGTGTGGTACTTTTGGTCAACAAACACCAAAGGTTTGTCAAATGCCCCACCAAAACAAGTTTTACGACCAATTGCTCGTTTTAGGGCCAAAAGAAATGCAAGTTTGGTTTTTGATCTTTGTAATCTCCTTTTTGGGTTTTAGCGCCCAAAGTATCTCAAGTGTGATACTTTTGGTCAACAAACACCAAAAGTTTGTCAAATGCCCCACCAAAACTAGTTTTAAGCCCAATTGCTCGTTTTAGCAACATAAGGATCACAAGTTTGGTTTTTGATCTTTGTAATCTCCTTTTTGGGTTTTAGCGCCCAAAGTATCTCAAGTGTGATACTTTTGGTTAACAAACACCAAAAGTTTGTCAAATGCCCCACCAAAACAAGTTTTAAGCCCAATTGCTCGTTTTAGGCCCAAAAGAAACGCAAGTTTGGTTTTTGATCTTTGTAATCTCTTTTTTGGGTTTTAGGCCCCAAAATATCTCAAGTGTGGTACGTTTGGTCAACAAACACCAAAAGTTTGTCAAATGTCCCACCAAAAGAAGTTTTAAGCCCAATTGCTCGTTTTAGCAACATAAGGATCACAGGTTTGATTTTTGTTCTTTGTAATCTCCTATATGGGTCTTAGCGCCCAAAGTATCTCAAGTGTAGTACTTTTGGTTAACAAACACCAAAGGTTTGTCAAAAGCCCCACCAAAACAAGTTTTAAGCCCAATTGCTCGCTTTTGGCCCAAAAGAAACGCAAGTTTGGTTTTTGATCTTTGTAATCTCCTTTTGGGTTTTAGGCCCCAAAGTATCTCAAGTGTGGTACTTTTGGTCAACAAACACCAAAAGTTTGTCAAATGCACCACCAAAACAAGTTTTAAGCCCAATTGCTCGTTTTAGGCCCAAAAGAAACGCAAGTTTGGTTTTTTATCTTTGTTTCCTTTTTGGGTTTTAGGCCCCAAAGTATCTCAAGTGTGGTACGTTTGGTCAACAAACACCAAAAGTTTGTCAAATGCCCCACCAAAACAAGTTTTAAGCCCAATTGCTCGTTTTAGCAACATAAGGATCACAAGTTTGGTTTTTGATCTTTGTAATCTCCTTTTTGGGTTTTAGCGCCCAAAGTATCTCAAGTGTGATACTTTTGGTTAACAAACACCAAAGGTTTGTCAAATGTCCCACCAAAACAAGTTTTAAGCCCAATTGCTCGCTTTTGGCCCAAAAGAAACGCAAGTTTGGTTTTTGTTCTTTGTAATCTCCTATATGGGTTTTAGCGCCCAAAGTATCTCAGGTGTGGTACTTTTGGTCAACAAACACCAAAGGTTTGTCAAATGCCCCACCAAAACAAGTTTTACGACCAATTGCTCGTTTTAGGGCCAAAAGAAATGCAAGTTTGGTTTTTGATCTTTGTAATCTCCTTTTTGGGTTTTAGCGCCCAAAGTATCTCAAGTGTGATACTTTTGGTCAACAAACACCAAAAGTTTGTCAAATGCCCCACCAAAACTAGTTTTAAGCCCAATTGCTCGTTTTAGCAACATAAGGATCACAAGTTTGGTTTTTGATCTTTGTAATCTCCTTTTTGGGTTTTAGCGCCCAAAGTATCTCAAGTGTGATACTTTTGGTTAACAAACACCAAAAGTTTGTCAAATGCCCCACCAAAACAAGTTTTAAGCCCAATTGCTCGTTTTAGGCCCAAAAGAAACGCAAGTTTGGTTTTTGATCTTTGTAATCTCCTTTTTGGGTTTTAGGCCCCAAATTATCTCAAGTGTGGTACGTTTGGTCAACAAACACCAAAAGTTTGTCAAATGTCCCACCAAAAGAAGTTTTAAGCCCAATTGCTCGTTTTAGCAACATAAGGATCACAGGTTTGATTTTTGTTCTTTGTAATCTCCTATATGGGTCTTAGCGCCCAAAGTATCTCAAGTGTAGTACTTTTGGTTAACAAACACCAAAGGTTTGTCAAAAGCCCCACCAAAACAAGTTTTAAGCCCAATTGCTCGCTTTTGGCCCAAAAGAAACGCAAGTTTGGTTTTTGATCTTTGTAATCTCCTTTTTGGGTTTTAGGCCCCAAAGTATCTCAAGTGTGGTACTTTTGGTCAACAAACACCAAAAGTTTGTCAAATGCACCACCAAAACAAGTTTTAAGCCCAATTGCTCGTTTTAGGCCCAAAAGAAACGCAAGTTTGGTTTTTGATCTTTGTAATCTCCTTTTTGGGTTTTAGCGCCCAAAGTATCTCAAGTGTGATACTTTTGGTCAACAAACACCAAAAGTTTGTCAAATGCCCCACCAAAACAAGTTTAAGCCCAATTGCTCGTTTTAGGCCCAAAAGAAACGCAAGTTTGGTTTTTGAGCTTTGTAATCTCCTTTTTGGGTTTTAGGCCCCAAAGTATCTCAAGTGTGGTACGTTTGGTCAACAAACACCAAAAGTTTGTCAAATGCCCCACCAAAACAAGTTTTAAGCCCAATTGCTCGTTTTAGCAACATAAGGATCACAAGTTTGGTTTTTGATCTTTGTAATCTCCTTTTTGGGTTTTAGCGCCCAAAGTATCTCAAGTGTGATACTTTTGGTTAACAAACACCAAAGGTTTGTCAAATGTCCCACCAAAACAAGTTTTAAGCCCAATTGCTCGCTTTTGGCCCAAAAGAAACGCAAGTTTGGTTTTTGTTCTTTGTAATCTCCTATATGGGTTTTAGCGCCCAAAGTATCTCAGGTGTGGTACTTTTGGTCAACAAACACCAAAGGTTTGTCAAATGCCCCACCAAAACAAGTTTTACGACCAATTGCTCGTTTTAGGGCCAAAAGAAATGCAAGTTTGGTTTTTGATCTTTGTAATCTCCTTTTTGGGTTTTAGCGCCCAAAGTATCTCAAGTGTGATACTTTTGGTCAACAAACACCAAAAGTTTGTCAAATGCCCCACCAAAACTAGTTTTAAGCCCAATTGCTCGTTTTAGCAACATAAGGATCACAAGTTTGGTTTTTGATCTTTGTAATCTCCTTTTTGGGTTTTAGCGCCCAAAGTATCTCAAGTGTGATACTTTTGGTTAACAAACACCAAAAGTTTGTCAAATGCCCCACCAAAACAAGTTTTAAGCCCAATTGCTCGTTTTAGGCCCAAAAGAAACGCAAGTTTGGTTTTTGATCTTTGTAATCTCCTTTTTGGGTTTTAGGCCCCAAAATATCTCAAGTGTGGTACGTTTGGTCAACAAACACCAAAAGTTTGTCAAATGTCCCACCAAAAGAAGTTTTAAGCCCAATTGCTCGTTTTAGCAACATAAGGATCACAGGTTTGATTTTTGTTCTTTGTAATCTCCTATATGGGTCTTAGCGCCCAAAGTATCTCAAGTGTAGTACTTTTGGTTAACAAACACCAAAGGTTTGTCAAAAGCCCCACCAAAACAAGTTTTAAGCCCAATTGCTCGCTTTTGGCCCAAAAGAAACGCAAGTTTGGTTTTTGATCTTTGTAATCTCCTTTTTGGGTTTTAGGCCCCAAAGTATCTCAAGTGTGGTACTTTTGGTCAACAAACACCAAAAGTTTGTCAAATGCACCACCAAAACAAGTTTTAAGCCCAATTGCTCGTTTTAGGCCCAAAAGAAACGCAAGTTTGGTTTTTGATCTTTGTAATCTCCTTTTTGGGTTTTAGCGCCCAAAGTATCTCAAGTGTGATACTTTTGGTCAACAAACACCAAAAGTTTGTCAAATGCCCCACCAAAACAAGTTTAAGCCCAATTGCTCGTTTTAGGCCCAAAAGAAACGCAAGTTTGGTTTTTGAGCTTTGTAATCTCCTTTTTGGGTTTTAGGCCCCAAAGTATCTCAAGTGTGGTACGTTTGGTCAACAAACACCAAAAGTTTGTCAAATGCCCCACCATAACAAGTTTTAAGCCCAATTGCTCGTTTTAGCAACATAAGGATCACAAGTTTGGTTTTTGATCTTTGTAATCTCCTTTTTGGGTTTTAGCGCCCAAAGTATCTCAAGTGTGATACTTTTGGTTAACAAACACCAAAGGTTTGTCAAATGCCCCACCAAAACAAGTTTTAAGCCCAATTGCTCGCTTTTGGCCCAAAAGAAACGCAAGTTTGGTTTTTGTTCTTTGTAATCTCCTATATGAGTTTTAGCGCCCAAAGTATCTCAGGTGTGGTACTTTTGGTCAACAAACACCAAAGGTTTGTCAAATGCCCCACTAAAACAAGTTTTAAGACCAATTGCTCGTTTTAGGGCCAAAAGAAATGCAAGTTTGGTTTTTGATCTTTGTAATCTCCTTTTTGGGTTTTAGCGCCCAAAGTATCTCAAGTGTGATACTTTTGGTTAACAAACACCAAAAGTTTGTCAAATGCCCCACCAAAACAAGTTTTAAGCCCAACTGCTCGTTTTAGGCCCAAAAGAAACGCAAGTTTGGTTTTTGTTCTTTGTAATCTCCTATATGGGTTTTAGCGCCCAAAGTATCTCAGGTGTGGTACTTTTGGTCAACAAACTCCAAAGGTTTGTCAAATGCCCCACCAAAACAAGTTTTACGACCAATTGCTCGTTTTAGGGCCAAAAGAAATGCAAGTTTGGTTTTTGATCTTTGTAATCTCCTTTTTGGGTTTTAGCGCCCAAAGTATCTCAAGTGCGATACTTTTGGTCAACAAACACCAAAAGTTTGTCAAATGCCCCACCAAAACTAGTTTTAAGCCCAATTGCTCGTTTTAGCAACATAAGGATCACAAGTTTGGTTTTTGATCTTTGTAATCTCCTTTTTGGGTTTTAGCGCCCAAAGTATCTCAAGTGTGATACTTTTTGTTAACAAACACCAAAAGTTTGTCAAATGCCCCACCAAAACAAGTTTTAAGCCCAATGGCTCGTTTTAGGCCCAAAAGAAACGCAAGTTTGGTTTTTGATCTTTGTAATCTCCTTTTTGGGTTTTAGGCCCCAAAGTATCTCAAGTGTGGTACGTTTGGTCAACAAACACCAAAAGTTTGTCAAATGCCCCACCAAAACAAGTTTTAAGCCCAATTGCTCGTTTTAGCAACATAAGGATCACAGGTTTGGTTTTTGTTCTTTGTAATCTCCTATATGGGTTTTAGCGCCCAAAGTATCTCAAGTGTAGTACTTTTGGTTAACAAACACCAAAGGTTTGTCAAATGCCCCACCAAAACAAGTTTTAAGCCCAATTGCTCGTTTTAGGCCCAAAAGAAACGCAAGTTTGGCTTTTGATCTTTGTAATCTCCTTTTTGGGTTTTAGGCCCCAAAATATCTCAAGTGTGGTACGTTTGGTCAACAAACACCAAAAGTTTGTCAAATGTCCCACCAAAACAAGTTTTAAGCCCAATTGCTCGTTTTAGCAACATAAGGATCACATGTTTGATTTTTGTTCTTTGTAATCTCCTATATGGGTCTTAGCGCCCAAAGTATCTCAAGTGTAGTACTTTTGGTTAACAAACACCAAAGGTTTGTCAAAAGCCCCACCAAAACAAGTTTTAAGCCCAATTGCTCGCTTTTGGCCCAAAAGAAACGCAAGTTTGGTTTTTGTTCTTTGTAATCTCCTATATGGGTTTTAGCGCCCAAAGTATCTCAGGTGTGGTACTTTTGGTCAACAAACACCAAAGGTTTGTCAAATGCCCCACCAAAACAAGTTTTACGACCAATTGCTCGTTTTAGGGCCAAAAGAAATGCAAGTTTGGTTTTTGATCTTTGTAATCTCCTTTTTGGGTTTTAGCGCCCAAAGTATCTCAAGTGTGATACTTTTGGTCAACAAACACCAAAAGTTTGTCAAATGCCCCACCAAAACTAGTTTTAAGCCCAATTGCTCGTTTTAGCAACATAAGGATCACAAGTTTGGTTTTTGATCTTTGTAATCTCCTTTTTGGGTTTTAGCGCCCAAAGTATCTCAAGTGTGATACTTTTGGTTAACAAACACCAAAAGTTTGTCAAATGCCCCACCAAAACAAGTTTTAAGCCCAATTGCTCGTTTTAGGCCCAAAAGAAACGCAAGTTTGGCTTTTGATCTTTGTAATCTCCTTTTTGGGTTTTAGGCCCCAAAATATCTCAAGTGTGGTACGTTTGGTCAACAAACACCAAAAGTTTGTCAAATGTCCCACCAAAACAAGTTTTAAGCCCAATTGCTCGTTTTAGCAACATAAGGATCACAGGTTTGATTTTTGTTCTTTGTAATCTCCTATATGGGTCTTAGTGATTTAACTCTTTTTCGTCGTCTAAAAAGAGCTAAAGCAAATAAAACTAAGAATTAAACTACAGTAGTTAGCAGCAAGTCCTAGGTCAATTCACAGTTCGGTTTAATCTCTTGCTTAGGTCAATTAATTACAAGTTAAGCAAATTATCAAACAGGTTGTGTGCAGGTTTTATATGTAAGACTAATTAAAACTAATTAAAACTACAACTAACAGAATTAGAAGTGAATGAGTGAAAGTATGGATGAGATGTACCTCCTTCTCCAAGTACTTCGTGCTTACGTTTTAATCGGACTTCATATACTTGTTCTTCTTAATATAAACTAGTTAAATTCTCAAGATCTCTTTAATCAAAGAAGTCTAAAAGAGTTTAACTAATTTAATTAAGGTTTAAGCTCTTTCAAGCCAAGAACATACCAAAAGCAACTCTAAACACTAAATCTAGCATTTAGGAAACAAATTCATTCCACAAATGTAAGAGGAGCTAATCGCACACACATACATATATGAAACTACAAGAATTAAGCCTCGGTTTTCATGTTCTTAACATAAAAGAGAGATTTCAAGCTAACATAAAGTAGAACAACTAAAACTAGATGTCTAACCTATACACGCCTAATCAAGGTCATACATAGGCAAAAATATACATCTAGCTTGAAACCTAAAAGAGAAAATTACAAGCATATGAAGCCATAGGTTAAGTCTACAAGCACATTTCCTTGGAGAAGAAGGTTAGGCGATCTAGCCGGACATGGAGATGAAGGCGGATGAAGGTGATTGTGAAGTTCTGGACATGGCGGAGGTGAAGAAGATGAAGAAGATGAAGATGGAGTTGAGAGAGTTTGTTAGAGGAGAGAGAAAGTGAAAATGAAGTGAAAGATCAGATGTTCAGATATCGTTATGTTTGGGGTTTTATAGTGGTGAGTAGCTTTGGGATTATCGCCCAAAGGGTATTTTTGGTATTTGGTAAAAGGTGAGAATGAATGTGGATTAGATCTCATCTCCATGCATTTCCAAAGGTTCCTCCTTTTTCTCCAAGTAATTGTGCTTCCCTTTTTCTCAATAGAGTTATACAGCTTGTCATCACTACTCACAGAGGCAACCTTTGGCGCAGCACCATACAGAGCATCACGTCCATAAAAATTCTGGTGATTAGAGGCCATGGTTGAAAATAAGTTCCATCCTTCATTGGCTGATAAGTTGAAAAGTGAGCCATTAGAAGCAGCATCTACACTCATCTTGAGCTGTGGCACCAGGCCATCATAAAAGTATTGCACCAGATTGCCCTTGGAGATATTGTGGTTGGGGCACGAGTTCACCAAGGTGTTGAACCGGCTCCAATATTCATAGAATGTCTCCTGAGAGAATTGCTGAACACCTGTGATGTCCTTCCGCAACTTTGATATCTTGGAGACTGGAAAATAGCGGTCTAAGAACACCTTCTTAAGCTGCTCCCAAGAAAGAGTGGCATAATGAGTAGGCAGGTTCAAGAGCCACTCCTTGGCTTTTCCTTCCAAGGAGAACTGGAACACTCTCAACAGAACGTCATCCAGGTCTGCATTAGGTGGCTTCATGGACGAACAAGTATGATAGAGGCCAAGCAAGTGTGTGTGGGCATCCTCATGCGGAAAACCTGTAAACTTAGGCAGATGAGCAAGTAGAGATCCTTTGATCTCAAAGTTAGCGGGGTTAGCATAAAAACCTTGAGGTGCAAACGATGCATATGACTGTGTGAACTCACGCATTGGTCTATCATCATCATGTAAATGCCTACCCCCCTCAAAATGACGTTCATCCTCTTGTCTCGCCTATCATGTCGCTCACGCTCACGTTCATGATCTCTCGCCTCTCTCTCATGTTCTCTATGGTCCTCTCGTCTTTCTGCCATAATGAAATGCTGGTCTAGGAATGTGTTATTTGACGCTACAGATGAATTTTGTGGATTTGATGTGGATCCTACAGGTTGCTTACTAGCTTGTTTCTCGTGCTTTTTCTGTTTCTTAAGTTCTCTCAGAGTCTTATTAATCTCTCTATCCAATGGCACTAATGATGTGGTAGGGTTCATACAAAGCTACTTAGTGCAACTATTTGCAGTAAAATCCAACAAAATCCAGCAGAATCACAGACAAAACACCAGTACAAACAGAATATATCCAGTCCAGAACAATTCAAGCAAAAATCCAGTATAGCAAACAAAATTTCCAGCAAAACTCTGAACAATTGCCTAACAGTGTGACTAACTAGAGCAGTCAATGAAGCAACAGACAGCACAGATATGTTCAGAACAAATCAGAAATATGCTCAACACCTACAACTAAAAATCACCTACAACAAAAACTAAGAAAATGTAACTAAAAACCTAAGACAAGAAAGAATTCAACCAAACCGGCAACGGCGCCAATTTGATTTAACTCTTTTTCGTCGTCTAAAAAGAGCTAAAGCAAATAAAACTAAGAATTAAACTACAGTAGTTAGCAGCAAGTCCTAGGTCAATTCACAGTTCGGTTTAATCTCTTGCTTAGGTCAATTAATTACAAGTTAAGCAAATTATCAAACAGGTTGTGTGCAGGTTTTATATGTAAGACTAATTAAAACTAATTAAAACTACAACTAACAGAATTAGAAGTGAATGAGTGAAAGTATGGATGAGATGTACCTCCTTCTCCAAGTACTTCGTGCTTACGTTTTAATCGGACTTCATATACTTGTTCTTCTTAATATAAACTAGTTAAATTCTCAAGATCTCTTTAATCAAAGAAGTCTAAAAGAGTTTAACTAATTTAATTAAGGTTTAAGCTCTTTCAAGCCAAGAACATACCAAAAGCAACTCTAAACACTAAATCTAGCATTTAGGAAACAAATTCATTCCACAAATGTAAGAGGAGCTAATCGCACACACATACATATATGAAACTACAAGAATTAAGCCTCGGTTTTCATGTTCTTAACATAAAAGAGAGATTTCAAGCTAACATAAAGTAGAACAACTAAAACTAGATGTCTAACCTATACACGCCTAATCAAGGTCATACATAGGCAAAAATATACATCTAGCTTGAAACCTAAAAGAGAAAATTACAAGCATATGAAGCCATAGGTTAAGTCTACAAGCACATTTCCTTGGAGAAGAAGGTTAGGCGATCTAGCCGGACATGGAGATGAAGGCGGATGAAGGTGATTGTGAAGTTCTGGACATGGCGGAGGTGAAGAAGATGAAGAAGATGAAGATGGAGTTGAGAGAGTTTGTTAGAGGAGAGAGAAAGTGAAAATGAAGTGAAAGATCAGATGTTCAGATATCGTTATGTTTGGGGTTTTATAGTGGTGAGTAGCTTTGGGATTATCGCCCAAAGGGTATTTTTGGTATTTGGTAAAAGGTGAGAATGAATGTGGATTAGATCTCATCTCCATGCATTTCCAAAGGTTCCTCCTTTTTCTCCAAGTGATTGTGCTTCCCTTTTTGCCCTTAATGAGGCCCCCAGACTTGAATTTGGCCTTGGCGCCAATTTTGCCTCATTTGGAAAGCTCCCCAAGTACTTTCAAGCTGCAGGGCTGACTTTGCCTTAAATTAACTCTGCACCTGAGACTTCTGAAAAGTAGTTGATATTTCTGATCATTGTGCAGTTTGGCTCATGTACTCGCTGGCTGATGGACTTCAGCTTCCGGATGCAAGACTTCATCTCGCAAGCGCAAGCACATTTACTTCCGGATGAGAATCCACTGGATGAGAATCCACTTCCGGATGTAGCTCTCTGTCCGCCAGCGCCAGCACGTTTACTTCCGGATGTAAATCCACTTCCGGATGGAAGTCCGCTTCTTCAAGTAGCTCAGCTTCCGGATGTGACTTTGCTTCCGGATGCAAACTTGCATCCTGATATGAGTACTCTTCCAAATGTGAATATGCTTCCGGATGTGAACCTTCATCCGGATGTGACTTTGAGTACTCTTCATCTAGCCTTCCTTCTTGCCAAATTATCTCCATTGAAGCTCCACCAAGGGTGTGTGGGGCCCACTTGGGACCCCCCTACATGAAAAACATATCTCATAGTCAAAATGACCAAAATACCCTTAGTTCCATAAAATGCAAGTAATAAGGCTATTATTCTTCAAATATTTATACATAAGCATGTGCATGAAAATGTACCAATAATGATCAAATATGACAAATAAACCACACTAATTAAGCTCAAATGCACATGCTTAAAGGTATGAAATTTGGTCTAATCAAATCCCCCACACTTAAGGTTTGCACTCCGGGCAAAGGCATACAAAAGATTAACTCAATCATTAAGCATAATGAAGGCAATTGGAATTATCATAGTGTACAAGTTGATCTTCTCGAACCTTTCCCTAAAGCTTCGCATAGGCCAAATCTAAGAATACAAAGCGAATCCAAGTTTAACAATCAACTACAATTTAGGAGGAGTGCCAATTGAGATTTTTCCTCGCCGGATAAAGTGTTTAACTCATTCGCTCAAGTTAGGAAAAATGCCTAACTAGGGACTTGTGATCACTCTTTGGCTCAATGCACTTGACCATCACCATAGGCTTGTAATAGCTCTAAGTTCTCCACCCATTATTATGCATAGCACAACCAAATCTAGGGGACTTTGGGGTTAGATGGAAGGCTAATAATGAATGGTGAATGATGGATAGTAGTCAATGACCAATGACATGAACAAGTAATCACCACATATGCATGCAATACGATGAAATCAATCCTCACAAAGCATGCTACATCTCTCTTTTCTTTTTCAATCCTATGCCTTTGGCATACTTAAGCACTTTGTGCTTTCTTTCTTTTTCTCTTTTGATAGGCTTTTGGCCTTATTATTTTTTTCTTTAGCTCTTTTCTTTGGCCTTTGGCCATTTTCTCTTTCCTTTTTCTCTCTTGCGGCCCTCGGCCATCTTTTGTTCTTCACTCATATAGCTTGCTTTCCACAAGATACAACAATACAATACTAATATGAATGCAAGCATATGCTATAATCACTTATTCACACTTTGGTCAAGGTGGTAGAAAAGAAAAGTGAATGGCCCAAAGGGGTTAATCAAAGGATAATATTTGGTTGGCTTAGTGTTTGGGTCATGAGGGTTTAGAAAGAAACGCCCCTTTCATTTTCAATCATGCCATGCATTGTGATCTCGAACAAGAGCTAGGACAAGTTCTAGGAGGTCAAGTAACTATTGGCCCACTCGATTCGGTTGGAGGCTTCTCACATTTATAGCTTACTCTAATCAGTCACTTCCTCCCTAAGAAAAGTCAAATGAGAAACAAGTTTTAAGCCCAATTGCTCGTTTTAGGGCCAAAAGAAACGCAAGTTTGGTTTTTGATCTTTGTAATCTCCTTTTTGGGTTTTAGCGCCCAAAGTATCTCAAGTGTGATACTTTTGGTCAACAAACACCAAAAGTTTGTCAAATGCCCCACCAAAACAAGTTTTAAGCACAATTGCTCGTTTTAGCAATATAAGGATCACAAGTTTGGTGTTTGATCTTTGTAATCTCCTTTTTGGGTTTTAGCGCCCAAAGTATCTCAAGTGTGATACTTTTGGTTAACAAACACCAAAAGTTTGTCAAATGCCCCACCAAAACAAGTTTTAAGCCCAATTGCTCGGTTTAGGGCCAAAAGAAACGCAAGTTTGGTTTTTGATCTTTGTAATCTCCTTTTTGGGTTTTAGGCCCCAAAGTATCTCAAGTGTGGTACGTTTGGTCAACAAACACCAAAAGTTTGTCAAATGCCCCACCAAAACAAGTTTTAAGCCCAATTGCTCGTTTTAGCAACATAAGGATCACAAGTTTGGTTTTTGATCTTTGTAATCTCCTTTTTGGGTTTTAGCGCCCAAAGTATCTCAAGTGTGATACTTTTGGTTAACAAACACCAAAAGTTTGTCAAATGCCCCACCAAAACAAGTTTTAAGCCCAATTGCTCGTTTTAGGCCCAAAAGAAACGCAGGTTTGGCTTTTGATCTTTGTAATCTCCTTTTTGGGTTTTAGGCCCCAAAATATCTCAAGTGTGGTACGTTTGGTCAACAAACACCAAAAGTTTGTCAAATGGCCCACCAAAACAAGTTTTAAGCCCAATTGCTCGTTTTAGCAACATAAGGATCACAGGTTTGATTTTTGTTCTTTGTAATCTCCTATATGTGTCTTAGCGCCCAAAGTATCTCAAGTGTAGTACTTTTGGTTAACAAACACCAAAGGTTTGTCAAAAGCCCCACCAAAACAAGTTTTAAGCCCAATTGCTCGCTTTTGGCCCAAAAGAAACGCAAGTTTGGTTTTTGATCTCTGTAATCTCCTTTTTGGGTTTTAGGCCCCAAAGTATCTCAAGTGTGGTACTTTTGGTCAACAAACACCAAAAGTTTGTCAAATGCACCACCAAAACAAGTTTTAAGCCCAATTCTCGTTTTAGCAACATAAGGATCACAAGTTTGGTTTTTGATCTTTGTAATCTCCTTTTTGGGTTTTAGCGCCCAAAGTATCTCAAGTGTGAGACTGTTGGTCAACAAACAACAAAAGTTTGTCAAATGCCCCACCAAAACAAATTTTAAGCCCAATTGCTCGGTTTAGGGCCAAAAGAAACGCAAGTTGGGTTTTTGATCTTTGTAATCTCCTTTTTGGGTTTTAGCGCCCAAAGTATCTCAAGTGTGATACTTTTGGTCAACAAACACCAAAAGTTTGTCATATGCCCACCAAAACAAGTTTTAAGCCCAATTGCTCGTTTTAGCAATATAAGGATCACAAGTTTGGTTTTTGATCTTTGTAATCTCCTTTTTGGGTTTTAGCGCCCAAAGTATCTCAAGTGTGATACTTTTGGTTAACAAACACCAAAAGTTTGTCAAATGCCCCACCAAAACAAGTTTTAAGCCCAATTGCTCGTTTTAGGCCCAAAAGAAACGCAAGTTTGGCTTTTGATCTTTGTAATCTCCTTTTTGGGTTTTAGGCCCCAAAATATCTCAAGTGTGGTACGTTTGGTCAACAAACACCAAAAGTTTGTCAAATGGCCCACCAAAACAAGTTTTAAGCCCAATTGCTCGTTTTAGCAACATAAGGATCACAGGTTTGATTTTGTTCTTTGTAATCTCCTATATGGGTCTTAGCGCCCAAAGTATCTCAAGTGTAGTACTTTTGGTTAACAAACACCAAAGGTTTGTCAAAAGCCCCACCAAAACAAGTTTTAAGCCCAATTGCTCGCTTTTGGCCCAAAAGAAACGCAAGTTTGGTTTTTGATCTCTGTAATCTCCTTTTTGGGTTTTAGGCCCCAAAGTATCTCAAGTGTGGTACTTTTGGTCAACAAACACCAAAAGTTTGTCAAATGCACCACCAAAACAAGTTTTAAGCCCAATTCTCGTTTTAGCAACATAAGGATCACAAGTTTGGTTTTTGATCTTTGTAATCTCCTTTTTGGGTTTTAGCGCCCAAAGTATCTCAAGTGTGAGACTGTTGGTCAACAAACACCAAAAGTTTGTCAAATGCCCCACCAAAACAAATTTTAAGCCCAATTGCTCGGTTTAGGGCCAAAAGAAACGCAAGTTGGGTTTTTGATCTTTGTAATCTCCTTTTTGGGTTTTAGCGCCCAAAGTATCTCAAGTGTGATACTTTTGTTAGAATCTTAAGTTTTGATGAAGACTAAAATATAAAGGATTAGACCAAGTGCCTAGGAAGCAATAGGATAACTTAGGATCCCAAGTAAGAGTGCTTCCGGATGAAGATTTACTTCCGGTTAGATTAGGACTTGCGCATGCGGATGAATGCTTTCATCCCCCAGCGTCAGCAAGTAAATCACTAGGGATTTAACTTAGTCCATGAACATTAGGTGCACAAACCTTAAGACTAAGCTATGGTTCAATCGGAAGCGAAGTTGCTTCCTGTTAGACTTAGACTGGCGCAGAGCGATAGAATAGATATTACCCCAAGCGTCAGTGAGTCTACTTCCCCAAGTGAAAGCGCTTCCTATTAGACTTAGACTGGCGCAGAGCAATAGAATAGATATTACCCCAAGCGTCAGTAAGTCTACTTCGCCAAGTGAAAGCACTTCCTGTTAGATTTAGACTGGCGCAGGTTGATAGACTAGATATAACCCCGAGCGTCAGCGGAAATGCAACATCAAGTGAAGTTGCTTCCTGTTAGATCTTGACTGGCGCAGACTGATAGAATAGATTTCACCCTAAGCGTCAGTGAATTCACCACGTCAAGTAAAAGTGCTTCCGATAGCTCAGTGACTAGCGCTGAGTGGTGGAATTAAATAGACTAAGCAAGAGCAAGTCATATTGAACTAGATCCCTCATCGAGTAAAATTACTTCCGGATGTAGAAGTGCTTCCGGATACACCTTAGACTTAGGAAACCCCCCACTGCATGAGACTATATGATTATATTGCAAAACTAACGTTCAAGTGCAGCACACTCAGTAAGGTTGCTTCCGGATGAGAAGTTACTTCCGCAAGCAAAAAGAATGTCTGAACGTTCAAAGAGATGCAGTGTCAGGATGCTTATGTCAGAGCAGAGGTGTCAGGACTACTTTTCAGAGATAAAGCAAGTCAACCCTGCTATGCATTGATGAAGCATTAAATGGGCGAACGGTAACAAGGGAAAAACGGACATATTCAAACGGCTACCCCACCTACCAAGAGTTCAAAATGCTTGAAGACTATATAAGGAAGCTCAACTTCATTTATGAAGGAGTTAATCATCTTCAAATATTCTTGAGCGAGAAAATCTTTATTCATTCAAGCTGCCCAGAAAAGCAAAGAGCATTTAACACTTTGAGTGGTTTTTCACCTACTTATTCTGTACTCACAGTAGTTAAGTCTCTTTCTGTTAAAAGAGCATTTATTGAACTTAAGTGTGTAACATCATTTGTTCTGTAAGAGAACTTAGTCAGAAAAGCCTTCAAGTGTAAACTTCAAACCCTTGCATGGTGTGAGGGGGAGACAGTTAGATAGGTTACAAGTGAGCCAGTGTAAAACTTGTTGTAAGGTTGCAAGTGAGCCCGTAAAACTTGCGGTTGTAAGGTTTCAGGTGAACCCGATTTAAAACCTGAGTTATAGTGAAACTCTCGGCCTGGGTGGTTGAGGACTGGACGTAGGTCAGGTAGACCGAACCAGTATAAATCTTGTGTCGTTTACTTTGAGTATTTATTTTTGAAGCACAATTCACCCCCCCCCCCTTGTGCATCCATTACGTTCAACTTTTGGTCAACAAACACCAAAAGTTTGTCATATGCCCCACCAAAACAAGTTTTAAGCCCAATTGCTCGTTTTAGCAATATAAGGATCACAAGTTTGGTTTTTGATCTTTGTAATCTCCTTTTTGGGTTTTAGCGCCCAAAGTATCTCAAGTGTGATACTTTTGGTTAACAAACACCAAAAGTTTGTCAAATGCCCCACCAAAACAAGTTTTAAGCCCAATTGCTCGTTTTAGGCCCAAAAGAAACGCAAGTTTGGTTTTTGATCTTTGTAATCTCCTTTTTGGGTTTTAGGCCCCAAAGTATCTCAAGTGTGGTACGTTTGGTCAACAAACACCAAAAGTTTGTCAAATGCCCCACCAAAACAAGTTTTAAGCCCAATTGCTCGTTTTAGCAACATAAGGATCACAGGTTTGATTTTTGTTCTTTGTAATCTCCTATATGGGTCTTAGCGCCCAAAGTATCTCAAGTGTAGTACTTTTGGTTAACAAACACCAAAGGTTTGTCAAAAGCCCCACCAAAACAAGTTTTAAGCCCAATTGCTCGCTTTTGGCCCAAAAGAAACGCAAGTTTGGTTTTTGATCTCTGTAATCTCCTTTTTGGGTTTTAGGCCCCAAAGTATCTCAAGTGTGGTACTTTTGGTCAACAAACACCAAAAGTTTGTCAAATGCACCACCAAAACAAGTTTTAAGCCAATTCTCGTTTTAGCAACATAAGGATCACAAGTTTGGTTTTTGATCTTTGTAATCTCCTTTTTGGGTTTTAGCGCCCAAAGTATCTCAAGTGTGAGACTGTTGGTCAACAAACACCAAAAGTTTGTCAAATGCCCCACCAAAACAAATTTTAAGCCCAATTGCTCGGTTTAGGGCCAAAAGAAACGCAAGTTGGGTTTTTGATCTTTGTAATCTCCTTTTTGGGTTTTAGCGCCCAAAGTATCTCAAGTGTGATACTTTTGTTAGAATCTTAAGTTTTGATGAAGACTAAAATATAAAGGATTAGACCAAGTGCCTAGGAAGCAATAGGATAACTTAGGATCCCAAGTAAGAGTGCTTCCGGATGAAGATTTACTTCCGGTTAGATTAGGACTTGCGCATGCGGATGAATGCTTTCATCCCCCAGCGTCAGCAAGTAAATCACTAGGGATTTAACTTAGTCCATGAACATTAGGTGCACAAACCTTAAGACTAAGCTATGGTTCAATCGGAAGCGAAGTTGCTTCCTGTTAGACTTAGACTGGCGCAGAGCGATAGAATAGATATTACCCCAAGCGTCAGTGAGTCTACTTCCCCAAGTGAAAGCGCTTCCTATTAGACTTAGACTGGCGCAGAGCAATAGAATAGATATTACCCCAAGCGTCAGTAAGTCTACTTCGCCAAGTGAAAGCACTTCCTGTTAGATTTAGACTGGCGCAGGTTGATAGACTAGATATAACCCCGAGCGTCAGCGGAAATGCAACATCAAGTGAAGTTGCTTCCTGTTAGATCTTGACTGGCGCAGACTGATAGAATAGATTTCACCCTAAGCGTCAGTGAATTCACCACGTCAAGTAAAAGTGCTTCCGATAGCTCAGTGACTAGCGCTGAGTGGTGGAATTAAATAGACTAAGCAAGAGCAAGTCATATTGAACTAGATCCCTCATCGAGTAAAATTACTTCCGGATGTAGAAGTGCTTCCGGATACACCTTAGACTTAGGAAACCCCCCACTGCATGAGACTATATGATTATATTGCAAAACTAACGTTCAAGTGCAGCACACACAGTAAGGTTGCTTCCGGATGAGAAGTTACTTCCGCAAGCAAAAAGAATGTCTGAACGTTCAAAGAGATGCAGTGTCAGGATGCTTATGTCAGAGCAGAGGTGTCAGGACTACTTTTCAGAGATAAAGCAAGTCAACCCTGCTATGCATTGATGAAGCATTAAATGGGCGAACGGTAACAAGGGAAAAACGGACATATTCAAACGGCTACCCCACCTACCAAGAGTTCAAAATGCTTGAAGACTATATAAGGAAGCTCAACTTCATTTATGAAGGAGTTAATCATCTTCAAATATTCTTGAGCGAGAAAATCTTTATTCATTCAAGCTGCCCAGAAAAGCAAAGAGCATTTAACACTTTGAGTGGTTTTTCACCTACTTATTCTGTACTCACAGTAGTTAAGTCTCTTTCTGTTAAAAGAGCATTTATTGAACTTAAGTGTGTAACATCATTTGTTCTGTAAGAGAACTTAGTCAGAAAAGCCTTCAAGTGTAAACTTCAAACCCTTGCATGGTGTGAGGGGGAGACAGTTAGATAGGTTACAAGTGAGCCAGTGTAAAACTTGTTGTAAGGTTGCAAGTGAGCCCGTAAAACTTGCGGTTGTAAGGTTTCAGGTGAACCCGATTTAAAACCTGAGTTATAGTGAAACTCTCGGCCTGGGTGGTTGAGGACTGGACGTAGGTCAGGTAGACCGAACCAGTATAAATCTTGTGTCGTTTACTTTGAGTATTTATTTTTGAAGCACAATTCACCCCCCCCCCTTGTGCATCCATTACGTTCAACTTTTGGTCAACAAACACCAAAAGTTTGTCATATGCCCCACCAAAACAAGTTTTAAGCCCAATTGCTCGTTTTAGCAATATAAGGATCACAAGTTTGGTTTTTGATCTTTGTAATCTCCTTTTTGGGTTTTAGCGCCCAAAGTATCTCAAGTGTGATACTTTTGGTTAACAAACACCAAAAGTTTGTCAAATGCCCCACCAAAACAAGTTTTAAGCCCAATTGCTCGTTTTAGGCCCAAAAGAAACGCAAGTTTGGTTTTTGATCTTTGTAATCTCCTTTTTGGGTTTTAGGCCCCAAAGTATCTCAAGTGTGGTACGTTTGGTCAACAAACACCAAAAGTTTGTCAAATGCCCCACCAAAACAAGTTTTAAGCCCAATTGCTCGTTTTAGCAACATAAGGATCACAGGTTTGGTTTTTGTTCTTTGTAATCTCCTATATGGGTTTTAGCGCCCAAAGTATCTCAAGTGTAGTACTTTTGGTTAACAAACACCAAAGGTTTGTTAAATGCCCCACCAAAACAAGTTTTAAGCCCAATTGCTCGTTTTAGCAACATAAGGATCACAGGTTTGATTTTTGTTCTTTGTAATCTCCTTTTTGGGTTTTAGGCCCCAAAGTATCTCAAGTGTGGTACTTTTGGTCAACAAACACCAAAAGTTTGTCAAATGCACCCCCAAAGCAAGTTTTAAGCCCAATTGCTCGTTTTAGCAACATAAGGATCACAAGTTTGGTTTTTGATCTTTGTAATCTCTTTTTTGGGTTTTAGCGCCCAAAGTATCTCAAGTGTGATACTTTTGGTCAACAAACACCAAAAGTTTGTCAAATGCCCCACCAAAACAAGTTTTAAGCCCAATTGCTCGTTTTAGGGCCAAAAGAAACGCAAGTTTGGTTTTTGATCTTTGTAATCTCCTTTTTGGGTTTTAGCGCCCAAAGTATCTCAAGTGTGATACTTTTGGTCAACAAACACCAAAAGTTTGTCAAATGCCCCACCAAAACAAGTTTTAAGCCCAATTGCTCGTTTTAGCAATATAAGGATCACAAGTTTGGTGTTTGATCTTTGTAATCTCCTTTTTGGGTTTTAGCGCCCAAAGTATCTCAAGTGTGATACTTTTGGTTAACAAACACCAAAAGTTTGTCAAATGCCCCACCAAAACAAGTTTTAAGCCCAATTGCTCGTTTTAGGCCCAAAAGAAACGCAAGTTTGGTTTTTTATCTTTGTAATCTCCTTTTTGGGTTTTAGGCCCCAAAGTATCTCAAGTGTGGTACGTTTGGTCAACAAACACCAAAAGTTTGTCAAATGCCCCACCAAAACAAGTTTTAAGCCCAATTGCTCGTTTTAGCAACATAAGGATCACAAGTTTGGTTTTTGATCTTTGTAATCTCCTTTTGGGTTTTAGCGCCCAAAGTATCTCAAGTGTGATACTTTTGGTTAACAAACACCAAAAGTTTGTCAAATGCCCCACCAAAACAAGTTTTAAGCCCAATTGCTCGTTTTAGGCCCAAAAGAAACGCAAGTTTGGCTTTTGATCTTTGTAATCTCCTTTTTGGGTTTTAGGCCCCAAAATATCTCAAGTGTGGTACGTTTGGTCAACAAACACCAAAAGTTTGTCAAATGGCCCACCAAAACAAGTTTTAAGCCCAATTGCTCGTTTTAGCAACATAAGGATCACAGGTTTGATTTTTGTTCTTTGTAATCTCCTATATGGGTCTTAGCGCCCAAAGTATCTCAAGTGTAGTACTTTTGGTTAACAAACACCAAAGGTTTGTCAAAAGCCCCACCAAAACAAGTTTTAAGCCCAATTGCTCGCTTTTGGCCCAAAAGAAACGCAAGTTTGGTTTTTGATCTCTGTAATCTCCTTTTTGGGTTTTAGGCCCCAAAGTATCTCAAGTGTGGTACTTTTGGTCAACAAACACCAAAAGTTTGTCAAATGCACCACCAAAACAAGTTTTAAGCCCAATTCTCGTTTTAGCAACATAAGGATCACAAGTTTGGTTTTTGATCTTTGTAATCTCCTTTTTGGGTTTTAGCGCCCAAAGTATCTCAAGTGTGAGACTGTTGGTCAACAAACAACAAAAGTTTGTCAAATGCCCCACCAAAACAAATTTTAAGCCCAATTGCTCGGTTTAGGGCCAAAAGAAACGCAAGTTGGGTTTTTGATCTTTGTAATCTCCTTTTTGGGTTTTAGCGCCCAAAGTATCTCAAGTGTGATACTTTTGGTCAACAAACACCAAAAGTTTGTCATATGCCCCACCAAAACAAGTTTTAAGCCCAATTGCTCGTTTTAGCAATATAAGGATCACAAGTTTGGTTTTTGATCTTTGTAATCTCCTTTTTGGGTTTTAGCGCCCAAAGTATCTCAAGTGTGATACTTTTGGTTAACAAACACCAAAAGTTTGTCAAATGCCCCACCAAAACAAGTTTTAAGCCCAATTGCTCGTTTTAGGCCAAAAGAAACGCAAGTTTGGCTTTTGATCTTTGTAATCTCCTTTTTGGGTTTTAGGCCCCAAAATATCTCAAGTGTGGTACGTTTGGTCAACAAACACCAAAAGTTTGTCAAATGGCCCACCAAAACAAGTTTTAAGCCCAATTGCTCGTTTTAGCAACATAAGGATCACAGGTTTGATTTTTGTTCTTTGTAATCTCCTATATGGGTCTTAGCGCCCAAAGTATCTCAAGTGTAGTACTTTTGGTTAACAAACACCAAAGGTTTGTCAAAAGCCCCACCAAAACAAGTTTTAAGCCCAATTGCTCGCTTTTGGCCCAAAAGAAACGCAAGTTTGGTTTTTGATCTCTGTAATCTCCTTTTTGGGTTTTAGGCCCCAAAGTATCTCAAGTGTGGTACTTTTGGTCAACAAACACCAAAAGTTTGTCAAATGCACCACCAAAACAAGTTTTAAGCCCAATTCTCGTTTTAGCAACATAAGGATCACAAGTTTGGTTTTTGATCTTTGTAATCTCCTTTTTGGGTTTTAGCGCCCAAAGTATCTCAAGTGTGAGACTGTTGGTCAACAAACACCAAAAGTTTGTCAAATGCCCCACCAAAACAAATTTTAAGCCCAATTGCTCGGTTTAGGGCCAAAAGAAACGCAAGTTGGGTTTTTGATCTTTGTAATCTCCTTTTTGGGTTTTAGCGCCCAAAGTATCTCAAGTGTGATACTTTTGTTAGAATCTTAAGTTTTGATGAAGACTAAAATATAAAGGATTAGACCAAGTGCCTAGGAAGCAATAGGATAACTTAGGATCCCAAGTAAGAGTGCTTCCGGATGAAGATTTACTTCCGGTTAGATTAGGACTTGCGCATGCGGATGAATGCTTTCATCCCCCAGCGTCAGCAAGTAAATCACTAGGGATTTAACTTAGTCCATGAACATTAGGTGCACAAACCTTAAGACTAAGCTATGGTTCAATCGGAAGCGAAGTTGCTTCCTGTTAGACTTAGACTGGCGCAGAGCGATAGAATAGATATTACCCCAAGCGTCAGTGAGTCTACTTCCCCAAGTGAAAGCGCTTCCTATTAGACTTAGACTGGCGCAGAGCAATAGAATAGATATTACCCCAAGCGTCAGTAAGTCTACTTCGCCAAGTGAAAGCACTTCCTGTTAGATTTAGACTGGCGCAGGTTGATAGACTAGATATAACCCCGAGCGTCAGCGGAAATGCAACATCAAGTGAAGTTGCTTCCTGTTAGATCTTGACTGGCGCAGACTGATAGAATAGATTTCACCCTAAGCGTCAGTGAATTCACCACGTCAAGTAAAAGTGCTTCCGATAGCTCAGTGACTAGCGCTGAGTGGTGGAATTAAATAGACTAAGCAAGAGCAAGTCATATTGAACTAGATCCCTCATCGAGTAAAATTACTTCCGGATGTAGAAGTGCTTCCGGATACACCTTAGACTTAGGAAACCCCCCACTGCATGAGACTATATGATTATATTGCAAAACTAACGTTCAAGTGCAGCACACTCAGTAAGGTTGCTTCCGGATGAGAAGTTACTTCCGCAAGCAAAAAGAATGTCTGAACGTTCAAAGAGATGCAGTGTCAGGATGCTTATGTCAGAGCAGAGGTGTCAGGACTACTTTTCAGAGATAAAGCAAGTCAACCCTGCTATGCATTGATGAAGCATTAAATGGGCGAACGGTAACAAGGGAAAAACGGACATATTCAAACGGCTACCCCACCTACCAAGAGTTCAAAATGCTTGAAGACTATATAAGGAAGCTCAACTTCATTTATGAAGGAGTTAATCATCTTCAAATATTCTTGAGCGAGAAAATCTTTATTCATTCAAGCTGCCCAGAAAAGCAAAGAGCATTTAACACTTTGAGTGGTTTTTCACCTACTTATTCTGTACTCACAGTAGTTAAGTCTCTTTCTGTTAAAAGAGCATTTATTGAACTTAAGTGTGTAACATCATTTGTTCTGTAAGAGAACTTAGTCAGAAAAGCCTTCAAGTGTAAACTTCAAACCCTTGCTTGGTGTGAGGGGGAGACAGTTAGATAGGTTACAAGTGAGCCAGTGTAAAACTTGTTGTAAGGTTGCAAGTGAGCCCGTAAAACTTGCGGTTGTAAGGTTTCAGGTGAACCCGATTTAAAACCTGAGTTATAGTGAAACTCTCGGCCTGGGTGGTTGAGGACTGGACGTAGGTCAGGTAGACCGAACCAGTATAAATCTTGTGTCGTTTACTTTGAGTATTTATTTTTGAAGCACAATTCACCCCCCCCCCTTGTGCATCCATTACGTTCATTTGGTATCAGAGCGGGTCTTTCTCACTCGATTCCAACGAATCCGGAAAGCAAAGATCTAAGTAATGGATACGGATTATGGTCTGCCAGATGTTGCTGTACAACCCAACAAGCCCCCAGGCTTCGATGGGCACAACTATACATTCTGGAAGTTCAGAATGGAAACTTATATCAAGTCAAGCGATATCAGACTATGGGACGTGATCGAACATGGGGATCAAACTCCCTTAGATGAGGATGGATTTGCTAAGGCAAAAGCCAGATATACTGCTGAGGACTATGCTCTAGTTCAACTCAACCATAGGGCTATGCACTACATCCAGTGTGCTCTCAGCTACAAAGAGTTTCACAGGATCAGCCACCACAAAAATGCAAAGGATATGTGGGAGGCTCTTGAGGCTGCACACTCCGGAACCAGGGGAGTTAAAGCAAGACGTGTTGAGATGCTGGTGGAAGAATTCCACAAATTCGCCATGCTAAGCCCCACCGAGCCTATTAGAGATCTAGAGCTCAGATTCACCCATCTCATCAATAATCTAGCCTCGCTTGGTAAGGATATCCCTGAAAGAGAGCAGGTGAGCAAGATTCTGAAAATCTTGAAGGGTGACTGGATCACCAAGGTAACTATTCTGCAAGAAGTGCAAGGAGAATCAACCAGCTCCGTCACCGCTCTTTTTGGCTCCCTTGCTGAATATGAGCCTACCTTGCTGGCTATGAGAGCTCCTCAAACCTCATCCAAGAGTAAGAACCTTGCTCTCGTTGCTCCCAGCAAAGAGATCAAGGACAATGATGAGGATGACGACGATGAGATGGACGATGAGGAGATGGCCCTGATGGTGAGGAAGTTCAGGAAATTCCTCAGGAAGAAGGAAGGCTATCAGAAAGGTGACACCAGCCAGAAGAGGGGATACAAGAAAGAGAAGGTCCCTGTGTGCTTTGAATGCAATAAGCCTGGTCACTTCAAGGCTGAGTGTCCCAGCCTGCAGAGGTCCAAAGGCAAGGATAAAAGAAAGGCACTCGTTTCCTCCATTTGGGTAAACAGCTCAGATGAGGAAGCAAGTGATGATGAAGAAGTTGCCAACCTCTGCCTGGTAGCTAGAGAAGAGGATGAGGAAGCATCTTCAGATCTTGACCTCACCAACGAAGAACATGAGGTAACTCTTCCTGAACTACAAGAGGCTTACAATGAGATTCATGAAGAATTCTCTAAACTATGTAAAGCCTATAAATTCTTGAAAACCAAAAAGGAGTCACTTGAGTCCAAGGTGGACTCACTCAGTGAGGAACTAGCGGAAGCTAGAAGATCTCCAATGGTGGATGGACAGGGTTCTCCTCAAGCAGAACCCAACATCCCAACACCTGAGAGCTGTCCAAATTGCAGCAAAATCTCAGAAGAAAATAATAAACTGCAAAATGCCCTGCAGAAATTCACCAATGGTTCAGAAATGCTGAATATACTTTTAATGAACCAAAGGGCATACAGGGATAGGACTGGCTTGGGATATACCCCCAGGAAGAAAACGTGGGAAGAACCAAAAGTAAAGACTTACTTAAAGTTCTTCCATAAAGCCACCAGTCATAGCTCCTCACCTTTTAGCTTCTGTAATTACTGCAACAGGAAAGGACACTCGATGTCCACCTGTAATGCTAAAAAGCATGGAGCTAACAGCTCTTACAAGTGGGTCCCTAAAGGAACCAGGGCTACAAAGGATCCTCCACCTGCAAAGGAAATCAAGAGAGGACAAGGATCCCAAGCCTGGAATCATCCCACTGGGAAAACCCAAGAGTCCAGAGCCAACACTAGGCCAAAGGCTCCAAATGTCTATAGGCACAAGGATAAGCCCAAAGCTAGGCCAAGGGTCCTAGACACTAATGACAAAGGACCCAAGAGAGGTTGGGTACCTAAAATTGCTTGATTGTTTCAGGTGTGTCTCAAGGCATCCAAGAACAAAAAATGGTACATCGATAGCGGATGCTCGAGACATATGACTGGAGACAGAGACAAGTTCAAATCTCTGGTGATCAAAGATGGAGCCACAGTGACCTTTGGAGGAAATCAAAGTGGCAAGATCACTGGAGTTGGAGAAGTCGGACCAGTCAAAGATGTATATCTAGTGGACGGTCTCTGTCACAACCTGCTAAGCGTAAGTCAAAGCACGGACAAAGGTAACTGGGTAATATTTGATTCAAATGAGTGCTTAATAGTTGATAAGCAGGATCTGAATATAGATAAGGCCAACTTAAAATGCAAAATTAAGGCAATTAGAAATGGGAATCTATATACCTTAGATTTATGTCAACAGCTAGAAGAAAAATGTCTAATATCTAGTGACGAGAATAGCTGGCTTTGGCATAAGAGACTAGCTCATGTTAACTTTACTCAACTGGACATGCTAATTAAAAATGAGCTAGCTGTAGGTATTCCCCCTTTTAAGGTTAAGCATGATTTTATCTGTGAATCCTGCCAACGAGGAAAGCAAACAAAATCCTCGTTTAAAACCAAGAAGAGAGTCTCCACCAGCAGGCCCTTGGAACTAATCCACATGGATTTGGTTGGGCCAGCAAGAGTAAAAAGCTTGGGTGGAAACCTATATGCTTTAGTGGTGGTGGATGACTATTCAAGGTTCACGTGGACTTTGTTTCTTGCCTCCAAGCAAGATGCTTTTGATGCTTTTGTTGTCCTGGCTAAGAAAGTGCAGAATGAGAAGGATCTCAAAATCACAGCCATAAGGACAGACCATGGAGGAGAGTTTGAGAACCATAGCTTCACTGAGCTATGTGAGCAAAACGGCATTGAACATAACTTCTCAGCTCCAAGGACTCCTCAACAAAATGGAGTGGTCGAAAGGAAGAACAGGGTTCTGACAGAGATGGCTAGAAGCATGCTCAATGAGAAAGAGGTTTCTCAAATGTTCTGGGCAGACGCTATGAGCACTGCTTGCTACATCTCCAACAGAGCCTATGTTCGCAAGGGCTTGGATAAGACTCCATACGAGCTATACAAAGGAAGGAAGCCCAACATCAGCCATCTCAGAATATTCGGATCAAAATGCTACGTGCACAACAATGGGAAGGTAAATTTGGGTAAGTTTGATCCAAAGGCTGATGTAGGTATATTTATAGGATATTCCCTTAGGAGCAAAGCTTATAGGATATACAACATGAGAACTAAAACTGTAGAAGAGTCCATGCATGTTGTATTTGATGAAACTCCTACATGGGGACAATCCACAGAAGATGATGAAGCACTTAATCTGCCAAATCTTCCATCATCTTCCTCACCACCAAAAGAAACAACAACAAGCTATCCCAAAGAAGAAGGTGAACCCAGTGATGTACCTAGTGGGCAACCCATGCCTGAGGAGGCACAGCTGCCAATAGCTAGGAGACATCACAGGGATCATCCTCTTGATCAAGTGCTTGGTGATGTTTCTTCTGGTGTCAGAACTAGAAGACAAGTTCAAAATGAAGTTGAGTTTGGAGCATTCCTATCTCAAATCGAACCAACTTCAGTTGAACAAGCTCTTGAGGACTGCGACTGGATTATTGCCATGCAGGAAGAGCTGAATCAATTTGAGAGAAGTCAAGTGTGGGAACTAGTCCCAAGGCCGTCTCATCAATCCATAGTAGGGACCAAGTGGGTCTTTAAAAACAAACTGGATGAGACAGGTCAAATCACCAGAAACAAAGCCAGACTAGTAGCTAAAGGATACAACCAAGAAGAAGGCATTGACTATGAAGAAACTTTTGCTCCAGTCGCTAGACTTGAAGCAATAAGGATTCTTCTAGCCTTTGCATCCATGAAAGGTTTCAGATTATATCAAATGGATGTAAAGAGTGCATTTCTTAATGGTTATATTAAAGAAGAGGTATATGTAGAACAACCTCCTGGCTTTGAAAACCATAAGAACCCCAAACATGTGTATAGATTAAAGAAAGCTTTATATGGCCTGAAACAAGCCCCTCGAGCTTGGTATGAGAGACTCAGCAGCTTTTTGCTGGGGAAGGGTTTCTCAAGAGGCAAATTAGATAATACACTGTTTATCCTTCACAAAGAAAGAGATATGCTAATTGTCCAAATTTATGTTGATGATATTATATTTGGGGCAACTAACGAAAAGCTTTGTGAAGATTTTTCTAAGACTATGCAGGGTGAATTTGAGATGTCAATGATGGGAGAACTAACGTTCTTCCTAGGCCTGCAAATTAGACAAAAGAAGAACGGAATTTTCATCTCCCAAACCAAGTACTGCAGAGAACTACTCAAAAAGTTTGGGATGGATGAATGCAAGGAGTATGACACTCCTATGAGCACCTCCGCCGCACTTGACGCTGACGCAAAGGGTAAAACTGTCAGCCTGCCCATGTACAGGGGAATGATAGGTTCCCTCTTATACTTAACAGCCAGCAGGCCTGACATTCAATTCAGTGTAGGCATGTGCGCTAGGTTTCAAGCCAACCCCAAGGAATCACACTTAACATGTGTCAAACGTATTCTGAGATACCTTGAGGGAACACAAGAACTTGGTCTTTGGTATCCCAGAGGTAACCAAGAGTTCTTGTGGGCTTATTCTGACTCTGACCACGCAGGTTATAAAACAGATAGAAAGAGCACCAGTGGACAATGCGCCTTCCTTGGTGGTTGTCTGGTGTCTTGGGCTAGCAAGAAGCAAACCTGCGTGTCCTTGTCATCCACTGAGGCAGAATACATTGCTGCTGCAAGTTGTTGTGCACAAGTGCTATGGCTGAAAAACCAGTTGAGAGATCTTGGCTTGGAGTTCCCTGAGGCACCCATCCTCTGTGATAACACAAGCACAATTAGCCTTGCCAAGAATCCAGTTCAGCACACAAGGACTAAGCACATTGACGTCCGACATCACTTCATCAGAGACCATGTTCAAAAGAAGGATGTCAAGGTGCAGTTTGTCCCCACACAACAACAGCTAGCGGATATCTTCACCAAGCCTCTGGGGACGGACCAGTTTATTTTCATTAGAGGTGATTTGGGAATGGTAAACCCAAATGAGGTGTAAATTTTTATATACTTGATTATTTATCACTTACAACAATACTGACTTAGGCATCGGAGTGCCAATATATGTTTTTGCAGGTATTCAATGTTAAATCTTAAGTAAGTGCAACCGGAAGCAAAACCACTTCCGGATGATTACACACTGACGCTGGATGATCAAACCAAGAGAGCGCCAGCACAAGTCCAAGTAGACACGTCACTTCAGAAAACGCTTCAACTTCCAAATGAGACGTTTCGACTTCTCTGATAATATGAAGCTACACGTGTCATCAGGTGTGTCGTTCCAACTTAAGTCATTTACGCTACCCAATGTGTGATAATGTGAAGAAGCATGACCTTTTTGCCCTTAGTGACTTTACCTATAAAAAGGACATCTCATTTCACACATTCTTCATTTTCATCTATGTTCTTCATTCTTTTCATATAAACATTTCATCAACCCCCCAAAAATGGCCGAACCCTCTGAAGCAAACCTAGATTCGAGAAAACCCTCCTCATCTAAGAAACACAAGTTCAAATCTGGGAAATCAAGCCATCAACATTCTGGAAAATCTGGGCATCGTGAAGAACATCAAGAACATCATGAAGTTTCTCGGCAAATTGCTCTAGGGCAGGATGAAAGTATTCAAGGTCAGCCTGAAACTTCTGGAAGAATGGCAGAACTGTTAGTGGGTTCTAAGAAGAGGAAGTCCATCCCTAAGGAGGAGGCTGCGGCGATCAAATATGGAAAACCCTCTTTGATGATGCCAAAAGGGGGAGAGATGCATTGACCACTAGCCTTGCTATCCTGGAAGGATGCATTGACCACTAGCCTTGCTACCCTGGGAGTTCCTTAATGAAGAAGAACTTCAGCGAGAGGGAGAGAAAGAAGAAACAAAAAGAAACAACCCCCAGCCCAAAATTTTTTTGTTTACTTAGAAATGTTCATCTTTTCATGCATGTTCTCATATCTGCCTACTATATGCTCGTTGCTTGTAAATGTTATCTGATTATATGCTCTGACTTGTAACCTATGCTTATCAATAATATTTGTCTAAGTTACTTATTTTGAACTATTGCTTTTATTCTTCAGCTAATCCTTTCATATGAACTTAATCGATAAAGCTAAGTTTGTCATCATCAAAAAGGGGGAGAATGTTAGAATCTTAAGTTTTGATGAAGACTAAAATATAAAGGATTAGACCAAGTGCCTAGGAAGCAATAGGATAACTTAGGATCCCAAGTAAGAGTGCTTCCGGATGAAGATTTACTTCCGGTTAGATTAGGACTTGCGCATGCGGATGAATGCTTTCATCCCCCAGCGTCAGCAAGGAAATCACTAGGGATTTAACTTAGTCCATGAACATTAGGTGCACAAACCTTAAGACTAAGCTATGGTTCAATCGGAAGCGAAGTTGCTTCCTGTTAGACTTAGACTGGCGCAGAGCGATAGAATAGATATTACCCCAAGCGTCAGTGAGTCTACTTCCCCAAGTGAAAGCGCTTCCTATTAGACTTAGACTGGCGCAGAGCAATAGAATAGATATTACCCCAAGCGTCAGTAAGTCTACTTCGCCAAGTGAAAGCACTTCCTGTTAGATTTAGACTGGCGCAGGTTGATAGACTAGATATAACCCCGAGCGTCAGCGGAAATGCAACATCAAGTGAAGTTGCTTCCTGTTAGATCTTGACTGGCGCAGACTGATAGAATAGATTTCACCCTAAGCGTCAGTGAATTCACCACGTCAAGTAAAAGTGCTTCCGATAGCTCAGTGACTAGCGCTGAGTGGTGGAATTAAATAGACTAAGCAAGAGCAAGTCATATTGAACTAGATCCCTCATCGAGTAAAATTACTTCCGGATGTAGAAGTGCTTCCGGATACACCTTAGACTTAGGAAACCCCCCACTGCATGAGACTATATGATTATATTGCAAAACTAACGTTCAAGTGCAGCACACTCAGTAAGGTTGCTTCCGGATGAGAAGTTACTTCCGCAAGCAAAAAGAATGTCTGAACGTTCAAAGAGATGCAGTGTCAGGATGCTTATGTCAGAGCAGAGGTGTCAGGACTACTTTTCAGAGATAAAGCAAGTCAACCCTGCTATGCATTGATGAAGCATTAAATGGGCGAACGGTAACAAGGGAAAAACGGACATATTCAAACGGCTACCCCACCTACCAAGAGTTCAAAATGCTTGAAGACTATATAAGGAAGCTCAACTTCATTTATGAAGGAGTTAATCATCTTCAAATATTCTTGAGCGAGAAAATCTTTATTCATTCAAGCTGCCCAGAAAAGCAAAGAGCATTTAACACTTTGAGTGGTTTTTCACCTACTTATTCTGTACTCACAGTAGTTAAGTCTCTTTCTGTTAAAAGAGCATTTATTGAACTTAAGTGTGTAACATCATTTGTTCTGTAAGAGAACTTAGTCAGAAAAGCCTTCAAGTGTAAACTTCAAACCCTTGCATGGTGTGAGGGGGAGACAGTTAGATAGGTTACAAGTGAGCCAGTGTAAAACTTGTTGTAAGGTTGCAAGTGAGCCCGTAAAACTTGCGGTTGTAAGGTTTCAGGTGAACCCGATTTAAAACCTGAGTTATAGTGAAACTCTCGGCCTGGGTGGTTGAGGACTGGACGTAGGTCAGGTAGACCGAACCAGTATAAATCTTGTGTCGTTTACTTTGAGTATTTATTTTTGAAGCACAATTCACCCCCCCCCCCTTGTGCATCCATTACGTTCAACTTTTGGTCAACAAACACCAAAAGTTTGTCATATGCCCCACCAAAACAAGTTTTAAGCCCAATTGCTCGTTTTAGCAATATAAGGATCACAAGTTTGGTTTTTGATCTTTGTAATCTCCTTTTTGGGTTTTAGCGCCCAAAGTATCTCAAGTGTGATACTTTTGGTTAACAAACACCAAAAGTTTGTCAAATGCCCCACCAAAACAAGTTTTAAGCCCAATTGCTCGTTTTAGGCCCAAAAGAAACGCAAGTTTGGTTTTTGATCTTTGTAATCTCCTTTTTGGGTTTTAGGCCCCAAAGTATCTCAAGTGTGGTACGTTTGGTCAACAAACACCAAAAGTTTGTCAAATGCCCCACCAAAACAAGTTTTAAGCCCAATTGCTCGTTTTAGCAACATAAGGATCACAGGTTTGGTTTTTGTTCTTTGTAATCTCCTATATGGGTTTTAGCGCCCAAAGTATCTCAAGTGTAGTACTTTTGGTTAACAAACACCAAAGGTTTGTTAAATGCCCCACCAAAACAAGTTTTAAGCCCAATTGCTCGTTTTAGCAACATAAGGATCACAGGTTTGATTTTTGTTCTTTGTAATCTCCTTTTTGGGTTTTAGGCCCCAAAGTATCTCAAGTGTGGTACTTTTGGTCAACAAACACCAAAAGTTTGTCAAATGCACCCCCAAAGCAAGTTTTAAGCCCAATTGCTCGTTTTAGCAACATAAGGATCACAAGTATGGTTTTTGATCTTTGTAATCTCTTTTTTGGGTTTTAGCGCCCAAAGTATCTCAAGTGTGATACTTTTGGTCAACAAACACCAAAAGTTTGTCAAATGCCCCACCAAAACAAGTTTTAAGCCCAATTGCTCGTTTTAGGGCCAAAAGAAACGCAAGTTTGGTTTTTGATCTTTGTAATCTCCTTTTTGGGTTTTAGCGCCCAAAGTATCTCAAGTGTGATACTTTTGGTCAACAAACACCAAAAGTTTGTCAAATGCCCCACCAAAACAAGTTTTAAGCCCAATTGCTCGTTTTAGCAATATAAGGATCACAAGTTTGGTGTTTGATCTTTGTAATCTCCTTTTGGGTTTTAGCGCCCAAAGTATCTCAAGTGTGATACTTTTGGTTAACAAACACCAAAAGTTTGTCAAATGCCCCACCAAAACAAGTTTTAAGCCCAATTGCTCGTTTTAGGCCCAAAAGAAACGCAAGTTTGGTTTTTTATCTTTGTAATCTCCTTTTTGGGTTTTAGGCCCCAAAGTATCTCAAGTGTGGTACGTTTGGTCAACAAACACCAAAAGTTTGTCAAATGCCCCGCCAAAACAAGTTTTAAGCCCAATTGCTCGTTTTAGCAACATAAGGATCACAAGTTTGGTTTTTGATCTTTGTAATCTCCTTTTTGGGTTTTAGCGCCCAAAGTATCTCAAGTGTGATACTTTTGGTTAACAAACACCAAAAGTTTGTCAAATGCCCCACCAAAACAAGTTTTAAGCCCAATTGCTCGTTTTAGGCCCAAAAGAAACGCAAGTTTGGCTTTTGATCTTTGTAATCTCCTTTTTGGGTTTTAGGCCCCAAAATATCTCAAGTGTGGTACGTTTGGTCAACAAACACCAAAAGTTTGTCAAATGGCCCACCAAAACAAGTTTTAAGCCCAATTGCTCGTTTTAGCAACATAAGGATCACAGGTTTGATTTTTGTTCTTTGTAATCTCCTATATGGGTCTTAGCGCCCAAAGTATCTCAAGTGTAGTACTTTTGGTTAACAAACACCAAAGGTTTGTCAAAAGCCCCACCAAAACAAGTTTTAAGACCAATTGCTCGTTTTAGCAACATAAGGATCACAGGTTTGGTTTTTGTTCTTTGTAATCTCCTATATGGGTTTTAGCGCCCAAAGTATCTCAAGTGTAGTACTTTTGGTTAACAAACACCAAAGGTTTGTTAAATGCCCCACCAAAACAAGTTTTAAGCCCAATTGCTCGTTTTAGCAACATAAGGATCACAGGTTTGATTTTTGTTCTTTGTAATCTCCTTTTTGGGTTTTAGGCCCCAAAGTATCTCAAGTGTGGTACTTTTGGTCAACAAACACCAAAAGTTTGTCAAATGCACCCCAAAGCATGTTTTAAGCCCAATTGCTCGTTTTAGCAACATAAGGATCACAAGTTTGGTTTTTGATCTTTGTAATCTCTTTTTTGGGTTTTAGCGCCCAAAGTATCTCAAGTGTGATACTTTTGGTCAACAAACACCAAAAGTTTGTCAAATGCCCCACCAAAACAAGTTTTAAGCCCAATTGCTCGTTTTAGGGCCAAAAGAAACGCAAGTTTGGTTTTTGATCTTTGTAATCTCCTTTTTGGGTTTTAGCGCCCAAAGTATCTCAAGTGTGATACTTTTGGTCAACAAACACCAAAAGTTTGTCAAATGCCCCACCAAAACAAGTTTTAAGCCCAATTGCTCGTTTTAGCAATATAAGGATCACAAGTTTGGTGTTTGATCTTTGTAATCTCCTTTTGGGTTTTAGCGCCCAAAGTATCTCAAGTGTGATACTTTTGGTTAACAAACACCAAAAGTTTGTCAAATGCCCCACCAAAACAAGTTTTAAGCCCAATTGCTCGTTTTAGGCCCAAAAGAAACGCAAGTTTGGCTTTTGATCTTTGTAATCTCCTTTTTGGGTTTTAGGCCCCAAAATATCTCAAGTGTGGTACGTTTGGTCAACAAACACCAAAAGTTTGTCAAATGGCCCACCAAAACAAGTTTTAAGCCCAATTGCTCGTTTTAGCAACATAAGGATCACAGGTTTGATTTTTGTTCTTTGTAATCTCCTATATGGGTCTTAGCGCCCAAAGTATCTCAAGTGTAGTACTTTTGGTTAACAAACACCAAAGGTTTGTCAAAAGCCCCACCAAAACAAGTTTTAAGCCCAATTGCTCGCTTTTGGCCCAAAAGAAACGCAAGTTTGGTTTTTGATCTCTGTAATCTCCTTTTTGGGTTTTAGGCCCCAAAGTATCTCAAGTGTGGTACTTTTGGTCAACAAACACCAAAAGTTTGTCAAATGCACCACCAAAACAAGTTTTAAGCCCAATTCTCGTTTTAGCAACATAAGGATCACAAGTTTGGTTTTTGATCTTTGTAATCTCCTTTTTGGGTTTTAGCGCCCAAAGTATCTCAAGTGTGAGACTGTTGGTCAACAAACACCAAAAGTTTGTCAAATGCCCCACCAAAACAAATTTTAAGCCCAATTGCTCGGTTTAGGGCCAAAAGAAACGCAAGTTGGGTTTTTGATCTTTGTAATCTCCTTTTTGGGTTTTAGCGCCCAAAGTATCTCAAGTGTGATACTTTTGGTCAACAAACACCAAAAGTTTGTCATATGCCCCACCAAAACAAGTTTTAAGCCCAATTGCTCGTTTTAGCAATATAAGGATCACAAGTTTGTTTTTGATCTTTGTAATCTCCTTTTTGGGTTTTAGCGCCCAAAGTATCTCAAGTGTGATACTTTTGGTTAACAAACACCAAAAGTTTGTCAAATGCCCCACCAAAACAAGTTTTAAGCCCAATTGCTCGTTTTAGGCCCAAAGAAACGCAAGTTTGGTTTTTGATCTTTGTAATCTCCTTTTTGGGTTTTAGGCCCCAAAGTATCTCAAGTGTGGTACGTTTGGTCAACAAACACCAAAAGTTTGTCAAATGCCCCACCAAAACAAGTTTTAAGCCCAATTGCTCGTTTTAGCAACATAAGGATCACAGGTTTGGTTTTTGTTCTTTGTAATCTCCTATATGGGTTTTAGCGCCCAAAGTATCTCAAGTGTAGTACTTTTGGTTAACAAACACCAAAGGTTTGTCAAATGCCCCACCAAAACAAGTTTTAAGCCCAATTGCTCGTTTTAGCAACATAAGGATCACAGGTTTGATTTTTGTTCTTTGTAATCTCCTTTTTGGGTTTTAGGCCCCAAAGTATCTCAAGTGTGGTACTTTTGGTCAACAAACACCAAAAGTTTGTCAAATGCACCCCCAAAGCAAGTTTTAAGCCCAATTGCTCGTTTTAGCAACATAAGGATCACAAGTTTGGTTTTTGATCTTTGTAATCTCTTTTTTGGGTTTTAGCGCCCAAAGTATCTCAAGTGTGATACTTTTGGTCAACAAACACCAAAAGTTTGTCAAATGCCCCACCAAAACAAGTTTTAAGCCCAATTGCTCGTTTTAGGGCCAAAAGAAACGCAAGTTTGGTTTTTGATCTTTGTAATCTTTTTGGGTTTTAGCGCCCAAAGTATCTCAAGTGTGATACTTTTGGTCAACAAACATGATTTATCTCTTTTTCGTCGTCTAAAAAGAGCTAAAGCAAATAAAACTAGAATTAAACTACAGTAGTTAGCAGCAAGTCCTAGGTCAATTCACAGTTTGGTTTTATCTCTTGCTTAGGTCAATTAATTACAAGTTAAGCAAATTATCAAACAGGTTTTGTGCAGGTTTTATATCTAAGACTAATTAAAACTAATTGAAACTACAACTAACAGAATTAGGTGAATGAGTTAAAGTATGGATGAGATGTACCTCCTCCTCCAAGTACTCCGTGCTTATATTCAATCAGACTTCATAAACTTGTTTCACTTAATATAAACTAGCTAAATTCTCGAGATCTCTTTAATCAAAGAAGTCTTCAAGAGTTTAACTAATTTAATTAAGCCTTAAGCTCTTTCAAGCCAAGAACATACCATAAGCAACACTAAACACTAAATCTAGCATTTAGGAAACAAATTCATTCCACAAATGTAAGAGGAGCTAATCGCACACACATACATGTATGAAACTACAAGAATTAAGCATCGGTTTTCATGTCCTTAACAATCAAGAGAGATTTCAAACTAACATAAAGTAGAACACCTAAAACTAGATGTCTAACCTATACACGCCTAATCAAGGTCATACATAGGCAAAAATATACATCTAGCTTGAAACCTAAAAGAGAAAATTACAAACATATGAAGCCACAGGTTAATTCTACAAGCACATTTCCTTGGAGAAGAAGGCTAGGCGATCTAGCCGGACATGGAGATGAAGGCGGATGAAGGTAGTTGTGAGGTTCTGGACATGGCGGAGATGAAGAAGATGAAGATGGAGTTGAGAGAGTTTGTTAGAGAAGAGAGAAAGTGAAAGTGAAGTTAGAGGTCAGATGTGTTCAGATCCTCCCAAAGTTAGTTACGTTTTGGGGTTTTATAGTGGTGAGTAGCTTTGGGATTATCGCCCAAAGGGTATTTTTGGTATTTGGTAAAAGGTGAGAATGAATGTGGACTAGATTTCATCTCCATGCATTTCCAAAGGTTCCTCCTTTTTCTCCAAGTGATTGTGCTTCCCTTTTTGCCCTTAATGAGGCCTCCAGACTTGAATTTGGCCTTGGCGCCAATTTTGCCTCATTTGGAAAGCTCCCCAAGTACCTTCAGACTGCAGGGCTGACTTTGCCTAAAATTTACTCTGCACAAAAGACTTTTGAAAAGTAGCTGGCATTCCTGATCATTGTGCAGTCTAGCTCTTGTACTCGCTGATGGATGGACTTTGGCTTCTGGATGTAAGACTTCATACCGCAAGCGCGAGCACATTCACTACCGGATGTGAATCCACTGGATGAGAATCCACTTCCGGATGTAAGTCTTTGTCCGCCAGCGCCAGCATGTTCACTTCCGGATGTAAATCCACTTCCGGATGGAAGTCCGCTTCTTCAAGTAGCTCAGCTTCCGGATGTGACTTTGCTTCCGGATGTAAACTTGCATCCTGATATGAGTACTCTTCAAGACGTGAATATGCTTCCGGATGTGAACCTGCATCCGGATGTGACTTTGAGTACTTATCATCTAGTCTTCCTTCTTGCCAAGTTATCTCCACTGAAGCTCCACCAAGGGTGTGTAGGGCCCACTTGGGACCCCCCTACATGAAAAACATATCTCATAGTCAAAATGACCAAAATACCCTTAGTTCCATAAAATGCAAGTAATAAGGCTATTATTCTTCAAATATTTATACATAAGCATGTGCATGAAAATGTACCAATAATGATTAAATATGACAAATAAACCACACTAATTTAGCTCAAATGCACATGCTTAAAGGTATGAAATTTGGTCTAATCAAATCCCCCACACTTAAGCTTTGCACTCCGGGCAAAGTCATGTAAAAGATTAACTCAATCATTAAGCATAATGAAGGCAATTGGAATTATCATAGTGTACAAGTTGATCTTTTTGATCCTTTCCCTAAAGCTTCGCATGGGCCAAATCTAAGAATATAAAGCGAATCCAAGTTTAACAATCAACTAAAATTTAGGAGGAGTGCCAATTGAGATTTTTCCTCACCGGATAAAGTGTTTAACTCATTCGCTCAAGTTAGGAAAAATGCCTAACTAGGGACTTGTGATCACTCTTTAGCTCAATGCACTTGACCATCACCATAGGCTTGTAATAGCTCTAAGTTCTCCACCCATTAATATGCATAGCACAACCAAATCTAGGGGACTTTGGGATTAGATGGAAGGCTAATAATGAATGGTGAATGATGGATAGTAGTCAATGACCAATGACATGAACAAGTAATCACCACATATGCATGCAATACAATGAAATCAATCCTCACAAAGCACGCTACATCTCTCTTTTCTTTTTCAATCTTATGCCTTTGGCATCTTAAGCACTTTGTGCTTTCTTCCTTTTTCTCTTTTGATAGGCCTTTGGCCTTATTATCTTATTTTTTTTTTCTTTTTCTTTGGCCTTTGGCTATTTTCTCTTTTCTTTTCCTCTCTTGTGGCTCTCAGCCATCTTTTGTTCTTCAATCATATAGCTTGCTTCCCACAAGATACAACAATACAATACTACTATGAATGCAAGCATATGCTATAATCACTTATTCACACTTTGGTCAAGGTGGTGGAAAAGAAAAGTGAATGGCCCAAAGGGGTTAATCAAAGGATAATAGTTTTGGTTGGCTTAGTGTTTGGGTCATGAGGGTTTAGAAAGAAACGCCCCTTTCATTTTCAATCATGCCATGCATTGTGATCTCGAACAAGAGCTAGGACAAGTTCTAGGAGGTCAGGTAACTATTAGCCCACTCAATTCGGTTGAAGGCTTCTCACATTTATAGCTTACTCTAATCAGTCACTTCCTCCCTAAGAAAAGTTAAATGAGAAACTTACACCCTCTTTATACCTTAAAAGTGCCCCAAGCAATGCCCTAAGTAGTCATTCCAAAAATTCTACTCACACACTAGAGGACAATTCCATTTGCTTTCAAGAGCCATAATCAAGTCAAATTTTCAAGAAAAATCATGCCAAATATCAAGTGTGAAAGCTTTGAATTAGACCACTTGTAAGCACATAATACACCTCCCCCACACTTAAAGCATGCATTGTCCTCAATGGACCAATCAAATCAAGTAGGAAGATGCATTTTAAAGGCAAAGCAGCAAAATAAAGGGCAGGGCAGTTCCAACAAACAAATGGCTCATATGCATGTATTATTAACAAGACTACACTAAACACAACCTAAAATATTTTTTTTTTTTTTTTTTATATTTATTTTCTTTACTCACTGACGCTCAGGAAGCCTAACTGAATTCAGACTCAAGCTGCTAGGCTTCCGGAAGCAAAAATGCTACCGGAAGCAGAACTGCTATAGGAAGTCACTCTAGGTTCAGATTCTAATCTCACCCCTAGCGGAAGCAAACATGCTACCGGAAGCAAAATTGCTTCCGGATGCATTGACGCTTGTGCACAATGAACTTCATCCCCTAGCGGAAGCAAAGTGAACACAATCTGATCCTAAGTAGCAAAGTCTAAGTGAGAGCTTCCGGAAGCAAAAGCACTTCCGGATGCAAAATCCTCTATTTCCTCAATGACACTTCCTGACACAAATAGGCATCCCCCAGCACTAGTGAAATTTTTTTTTCATATTTAAACAACCTAACAAACCTAAACAAAATCCTAAATTTAAACATAATCCTAATTTTTCTAATACTAACACCTTCCCCCACACTTAAGAATTTGCAATAAAAGAATAAGTGAGGAAAGGAAAAAGACAACCTTTAGGGAGGCTTGAAATTCTCTTTGAAGAACTTGCGCTTCTGGCCCTGTATGGTTCGACCATCCGCAAATATAGACGCTGAGTGTTCTTCGGTCACTAAGTTCCACTGGAGCAATCTGGCTTTCTCAAGTAGTAAATGCGTCCACGTGGAATAACAAGAAGGTGCTCCCTTCTGCTTTTCTTTGGGTCGCCTAGCTCTCCAATGGGCCTGGAGCTTCAACAGAAACTTCTGAACTCTCCTTGCAAGGAACACTAGAAGTGAAGGTTCGAACATTGTTGCTTTCAAAACTTTTCCTTTAACTTCTAGGTTCCTTTTTAGCATCTTCAACTGAACCACTAGCCTTCTGATGTCGTCTCTGGTGAGCTTCCTATTGAAGAATTCTCGTTCTTCCTTTGTTGCTTCAAGTTCCAAATTCCTCTTGAAAAGCTCTTCCGCCTTCAACACATGCAAGCTAGGATCATCCACTTCAGGTCTAGTTACAAGCTCCATCTTGTCCTGCTTGGCTTCCCAATAATCCTTGTGCATCCTAAAAGATCCTTCAATATGGAACAAACTTCCCTTTTTCAAGGGGTTGTAGTAATGCCAAGATAAGCTCAATGAAACACAAGGATAATCAAGATGCACATGATTAGGTAATACAATATGATGAAAAATGGTGATCAATTTGGGCAGTTTAAACAAAACAACATGTTGCCCCTCTGAAGCACTAAACCAAGGATCACCAGTCGGCCTACAAATAATGGAATTGTTGGCCTCCAAAGTAGTCTCAAACAAAACCCTGTTGGAGCACTCGATTTGCGAAACACTGACTCCATGCATGCTCCTCAACCGGCTCCGCCAATCCATGATTGTATAGGAGGTATAGAAATGCAAGTATTGTTGCAATTGAACTCCAGCCTCCATCATGAGAGCAAATACTCCTGCCAACCTAGCTGGATCCACAAATTTAAACAAACATCCCTTGTGCAAGGGGTTGTAGCTAGACAAGGAGGGTATAAATGAATTAACATTATCAAGAGCACAGACATCATGCTTGGAACTAGGAACATCAAGACGCATGCTTACAGTACTAGAATCATCAGCAAGGGAATTCATGCAAGCATCATTAATAGTCACCAAGCAAGAGTCAAATGAACTGAAAGATGTGTGCTCATCTTCATGTGAAAGCAAGCTCAAGGGACTTACAGGTTGTTCTACCAGATTTTCAATCAACAATGTATATGGCCTACATGCTTCCTTATATATGCAAATATTAAATGAAGGCTTAACATAAGTAGGCGGTGGCTCAAGAACAACCAGCAAGGGCACATTAAACTCAAGCATAGAAAACAAATCAAAGATCACACTCTGAACAAGCTCATGAAATGTCTTCTTCCCTAAGTTACTTGAACTAGGAAAGGTAACAAGTGTAGGATCAAAAATTATACCTTGAGATGATTTATGCACGAGTTGAGAAGTAGAGACAGATTCAAGCTCTTGTGCCAATGGCGCTTCCACCTTGCATTCTGCTTTAGAAATTTTATGCTCCTCCTCTTCAATACGAAATTGGCTCTCGGCCTCTGGGCATTCTCCAACCAAGGGAGGAGGGTTCTCTGCCTCACTATGAACTTCCTCAGGAACATGTGTCACTGGAGTAGGATGCTGTCCATTTTGCTCATCATCCTTAGGCTGAGACTGTTGCACCATATCACATATAAACGTCTTCGAGACCTCTTGCTCCAAGAGAAGGGAGCTCTCGGTCTCTTGGTCTTTCTCCCCAATGGAAGAGGGCAATCCGGTCACTTCATGCTCCTCAACCTCCTCATTCTTCTCTAGGGAATTAGAGTGATGTTCAACATGTGTATCACCCCTAGAAGTAGCCTCATCCAATGTATCAGCACCCAAGACAACATCATCATTGGCTGTTTGCAATTTTGTCAATTGTTTTCTATGAAATTCCACGAGAAGAGAATATTTATCCTCATAACAGTCAACGCATATGCTCATTTCATCACATGAACAAGTCATAGAATTATCAAAATCATCACTATGAGAAGCACTAGGTAAGACTCCATTAGACTCAAAAGTGCTAGGTGGATTTGCAACATTCATCTCAATCCTAGGATCATTCTCTTGGCACTTTTGAGGTTCATGCTCTTCTTCATCAAAGCAAGGAATTGATTCAACTTGAACTCCTCCCTCCAAATTCATGTCATCAGGATTTACAACCATATTGAAAGGTAGGTCACCTTGCTGTGCCTCTTCCTCGGCCTTTGTATTCATCCATTGAGAAGCAAATGAAATAATGGCCTCTTGTTGCTTTGCATGCTGATCAAATATTGAGTCTAACCTCTCCATAAAGGATGCACACATTTGCATCATCAAATCATTTGTACTAGAAGAGGGAGAATCTGGACTTGGAGAAGCATACTCATTGGGCATTTGAGCATGAAAGAAGTCATTCTGCTCCATATGCGTAGGAACACAGCTTTGTAAAGGCTCTGGATGATCATAAAAATTGTGTCCATAGTCATGAGGAGGTGGATTAGGCTCATATGGATAAGCTTCCTGATAGGCATACAAATCCGGCCTTTGAGCACAAGAAGAATTAGGCCTCATTTGGTAAGGATCATGATCTTGATATTGAGGAGCATACTCTTGTTGATCTTGAAAAGCATGATATGGAGTAGCATAACCTCCTCCCCCCCACTGAAAGCTTGGATGGTCCCTCCATCCTGAATTATATGTTTTGGTGTGGGGGTTATGCTCTTGGAATGGAAGTCTCCTGTCATAGAATTGTTGTGAAGTGGTGGCCATGCCTTGAGATGCGAATGAGGCATATGGCCTTGCAAAGTCACTCATTCGTCCATCCATTAAGAACAAGCTTTAAAATGTTCTGCAAAAATAGGCAAAACAAACCAACAAAGCCCTGCAAAACAATCCACAAACACCAGCCAGCCAGCAAATACAGAATATCCAGACAGTTTCCACGAGAGAACAGAATATATTCAGCACAGGTAGACAGCAAATTCTAGCATTGAAAGGCCAACGAGATCAGCCTAACACTTCCAGAACACTTCTAAAACAGTTTCAACTATACAGAATGCAAATAAAACTATGTCCAAAATAAATCAAAAGTATACTCAAAACCTACAACTAAAAATCACCTACAACAAAAACTAAGAAAATGTAACTAAAAACCTAAGACAAGAAAGAATTCAACCAAACCGGCAACGGCGCCAATTTGATTTATCTCTTTTTCGTCGTCTAAAAAGAGCTAAAGCAAATAAAACTAGAATTAAACTACAGTAGTTAGCAGCAAGTCCTAGGTCAATTCACAGTTTGGTTTTATCTCTTGCTTAGGTCAATTAATTACAAGTTAAGCAAATTATCAAACAGGTTTTGTGCAGGTTTTATATCTAAGACTAATTAAAACTAATTGAAACTACAACTAACAGAATTAGGTGAATGAGTTAAAGTATGGATGAGATGTACCTCCTCCTCCAAGTACTCCGTGCTTATATTCAATCAGACTTCATATACTTGTTTCACTTAATATAAACTAGCTAAATTCTCGAGATCTCTTTAATCAAAGAAGTCTTCAAGAGTTTAACTAATTTAATTAAGCCTTAAGCTCTTTCAAGCCAAGAACATACCATAAGCAACACTAAACACTAAATCTAGCATTTAGGAAACAAATTCATTCCACAAATGTAAGAGGAGCTAATCGCACACACATACATGTATGAAACTACAAGAATTAAGCATCGGTTTTCATGTCCTTAACAATCAAGAGAGATTTCAAACTAACATAAAGTAGAACACCTAAAACTAGATGTCTAACCTATACACGCCTAATCAAGGTCATACATAGGCAAAAATATACATCTAGCTTGAAACCTAAAAGAGAAAATTACAAACATATGAAGCCACAGGTTAATTCTACAAGCACATTTCCTTGGAGAAGAAGGCTAGGCGATCTAGCCGGACATGGAGATGAAGGCGGATGAAGGTAGTTGTGAGGTTCTGGACATGGCGGAGATGAAGAAGATGAAGATGGAGTTGAGAGAGTTTGTTAGAGAAGAGAGAAAGTGAAAGTGAAGTTAGAGGTCAGATGTGTTCAGATCCTCCCAAAGTTAGTTACGTTTTGGGGTTTTATAGTGGTGAGTAGCTTTGGGATTATCGCCCAAAGGGTATTTTTGGTATTTGGTAAAAGGTGAGAATGAATGTGGACTAGATTTCATCTCCATGCATTTCCAAAGGTTCCTCCTTTTTCTCCAAGTGATTGTGCTTCCCTTTTTGCCCTTAATGAGGCCTCCAGACTTGAATTTGGCCTTGGCGCCAATTTTGCCTCATTTGGAAAGCTCCCCAAGTACCTTCAGACTGCAGGGCTGACTTTGCCTAAAATTTACTCTGCACAAAAGACTTTTGAAAAGTAGCTGGCATTCCTGATCATTGTGCAGTCTAGCTCTTGTACTCGCTGATGGATGGATGGACTTTGGCTTCTGGATGTAAGACTTCATACCGCAAGCGCGAGCACATTCACTACCGGATGTGAATCCACTGGATGAGAATCCACTTCCGGATGTAAGTCTTTGTCCGCCAGCTCCAGCATGTTCACTTCCGGATGTAAATCCACTTCCGGATGGAAGTCCGCTTCTTCAAGTAGCTCAGCTTCCGGATGTGACTTTGCTTCCGGATGTAAACTTGCATCCTGATATGAGTACTCTTCAAGACGTGAATATGCTTCCGGATGTGAACCTGCATCCGGATGTGACTTTGAGTACTTATCATCTAGTCTTCCTTCTTGCCAAGTTATCTCCACTGAAGCTCCACCAAGGGTGTGTAGGGCCCACTTGGGACCCCCCTACATGAAAAACATATCTCATAGTCAAAATGACCAAAATACCCTTAGTTCCATAAAATGCAAGTAATAAGGCTATTATTCTTCAAATATTTATACATAAGCATGTGCATGAAAATGTACCAATAATGATTAAATATGACAAATAAACCACACTAATTTAGCTCAAATGCACATGCTTAAAGGTATGAAATTTGGTCTAATCAAAACACCAAAAGTTTGTCAAATGCCCCACCAAAACAAGTTTTAAGCCCAATTGCTCGTTTTCGCAATATAAGGATCACAAGTTTGGTGTTTGATCTTTGTAATCTCCTTTTTGGGTTTTAGCGCCCAAAGTATCTCAAGTGTGATACTTTTGGTTAACAAACACCAAAAGTTTGTCAAATGCCCCACCAAAACAAGTTTTAAGCCCAATTGCTCGTTTTAGGCCCAAAAGAAACGCAAGTTTGGTTTTTTATCTTTGTAATCTCCTTTTTGGGTTTTAGGCCCCAAAGTATCTCAAGTGTGGTACGTTTGGTCAACAAACACCAAAAGTTTGTCAAATGCCCCACCAAAACAAGTTTTAAGCCCAATTGCTCGTTTTAGCAACATAAGGATCACAAGTTTGGTTTTTGATCTTTGTAATCTCCTTTTTGGGTTTTAGCGCCCAAAGTATCTCAAGTGTGATACTTTTGGTTAACAAACACCAAAGGTTTGTCAAATGCCCCACCAAAACAAGTTTTAAGCCCAATTGCTCGCTTTTGGCCCAAAAGAAACGCAAGTTTGGTTTTTGTTCTTTGTAATCTCCTATATGGGTTTTAGCGCCCAAAGTATCTCAGGTGTGGTACTTTTGGTCAACAAACACCAAAGGTTTGTCAAATGCCCCACCAAAACAAGTTTTAAGACCAATTGCTCGTTTTAGGGCCAAAAGAAATGCAAGTTTGGTTTTTGATCTTTGTAATCTCCTTTTTGGGTTTTAGCGCCCAAAGTATCTCAAGTGTGATACTTTTGGTCAACAAACACCAAAAGTTTGTCAAATGCCCCACCAAAACAAGTTTAAGCCCAATTGCTCGTTTTAGGCCCAAAAGAAACGCAAGTTTGGTTTTTGAGCTTTGTAATCTCCTTTTTGGGTTTTAGGCCCTAAAGTATCTCAAGTGTGGTACGTTTGGTCAACAAACACCAAAAGTTTGTCAAATGCTCCACCAAAACAAGTTTTAAGCCCAATTGCTCGTTTTAGCAACATAAGGATCACAAGTTTGGTTTTTGATCTTTGTAATCTCCTTTTTGGGTTTTAGCGCCCAAAGTATCTCAAGTGTGATACTTTTGGTTAACAAACACCAAAGGTTTGTCAAATGCCCCACCAAAACAAGTTTTAAGCCCAATTGCTCGCTTTTGGCCCAAAAGAAACGCAAGTTTGGTTTTTGTTCTTTGTAATCTCCTATATGGGTTTTAGCGCCCAAAGTATCTCAGGTGTGGTACTTTTGGTCAACAAACACCAAAGGTTTGTCAAATGCCCCACCAAAACAAGTTTTAAGACCAATTGCTCGTTTTAGGGCCAAAAGAAATGCAAGTTTGGTTTTTGATCATTGTAATCTCCTTTTTGGGTTTTAGCGCCCAAAGTATCTCAGGTGCGATACTTTTGGTCAACAAACACCAAAAGTTTGTCAAATGCCCCACCAAAACTAGTTTTAAGCCCAATTGCTCGTTTTAGCAACATAAGGATCACAAGTTTGGTTTTTGATCTTTGTAATCTCCTTTTTGGGTTTTAGCGCCCAAAGTATCTCAAGTGTGATACTTTTGGTTAACAAACACCAAAAGTTTGTCAAATGCCCCACCAAAACAAGTTTTAAGCCCAATTGCTCGTTTTAGGCCCAAAAGAAACGCAAGTTTGGTTTTTGATCTTTGTAATCTCCTTTTTGGGTTTTAGGCCCCAAAGTATCTCAAGTGTGGTACGTTTGGTCAACAAACACCAAAAGTTTGTCAAATGCCCCACCAAAACAAGTTTTAAGCCCAATTGCTCGTTTTAGCAACATAAGGATCACATGTTTGGTTTTTGTTCTTTGTAATCTCCTATATGGGTTTTAGCGCCCAAAGTATCTCAAGTGTAGTACTTTTGGTTAACAAACACCAAAGGTTTGTCAAATGCCCCACCAAAACAAGTTTTAAGCCCAATTGCTCGCTTTTGGCCCAAAAGAAACGCAAGTTTGGTTTTTGATCTTTGTAATCTCCTTTTTGGGTTTTAGGCCCCAAAGTATCTCAAGTGTGGTACTTTTGGTCAACAAACACCAAAAGTTTGTCAAATGCACCACCAAAACAAGTTTTAAGCTCAATTGCTCGTTTTAGGCCCAAAAGAAACGCAAGTTTGGTTTTTTATCTTTGTAATCTCCTTTTGGGTTTTAGGCCCCAAAGTGTCTCAAGTGTGGTACGTTTGGTCAACAAACACCAAAAGTTTGTCAAATGCCCCACCAAAACAAGTTTTAAGCCCAATTGCTCGTTTTAGCAACATAAGGATCACAAGTTTGGTTTTTGATCTTTGTAATCTCCTTTTTGGGTTTTAGCGCCCAAAGTATCTCAAGTGTGATACTTTTGGTTAACAAACACCAAAGGTTTGTCAAATGCCCCACCAAAACAAGTTTTAAGCCCAATTGCTCGCTTTTGGCCCAAAAGAAACGCAAGTTTGGTTTTTGTTCTTTGTAATCTCCTATATGGGTTTTAGCGCCCAAAGTATCTCAGGTGTGGTACTTTTGGTCAACAAACACCAAAGGTTTGTCAAATGCCCCACCAAAACAAATTTTAAGCCCAATTGCTCGTTTTAGGCCCAAAGAAACGCAAGTTTGGTTTTTGATCTTTGTAATCTCCTTTTTGGGTTTTAGGCCCCAAAGTATCTCAAGTGTGGTACGTTTGGTCAACAAACACCAAAAGTTTGTCAAATGCCCCACCAAAACAAGTTTTAAGCCCAATTGCTCGTTTTAGGGCCAAAAGAAATGCAAGTTTGGTTTTTGATCTTTGTAATCTCCTTTTTGGGTTTTAGCGCCCAAAGTATCTGAAGTGTGATACTTTTGGTCAACAAACACCAAAAGTTTGTCAAATGTCCCACCAAAACAAGTTTAAGCCCAATTGCTCGTTTTAGGCCCAAAAGAAACGCAAGTTTGGTTTTTGAGCTTTGTAATCTCCTTTTTGGGTTTTAGGCCCCAAAGTATCTCAAGTGTGGTACGTTTGGTCAACAAACACCAAAAGTTTGTCAAATGCCCCACCAAAACAAGTTTTAAGCCCAATTGCTCGTTTTAGGCCCAAAAGAAACGCAAGTTTGGTTTTTGATCTTTGTAATCTCCTTTTTGGGTTTTAGGCCCCAAAGTATCTCAAGTGTGGTACGTTTGGTCAACAAACACCAAAAGTTTGTCAAATGCCCCACCAAAACAAGTTTTAACCCCAATTGCTCGTTTTAGCAACATAAGGATCACAGGTTTGGTTTTTGTTCTTTGTAATCTCCTATATGGGTTTTAGCGCCCAAAGTATCTCAAGTGTAGTACTTTTGGTTAACAAACACCAAAGGTTTGTCAAATGCCCCACCAAAACAAGTTTTAAGCCCAATTGCTCGCTTTTGGCCCAAAAGAAACGCAAGTTTGGTTTTTGATCTCTGTAATCTCCTTTTTGGGTTTTAGGCCCCAAAGTATCTCAAGTGTGGTACGTTTGGTCAACAAACACCAAAAGTTTGTCAAATGCACCACCAAAACAAGTTTTAAGCCCAATTGCTCGTTTTAGGCCCAAAAGAAACGCAAGTTTGGTTTTTGATCTTTGTAATCTCCTTTTTGGGTTTTAGGCCCCAAAGTATCTCAAGTGTGGTACGTTTGGTCAACAAACACCAAAAGTTTGTCAAATGTCCCACCAAAACAAGTTTTAAGCCCAATTGCTCGTTTTAGCAACATAAGGATCACAGGTTTGGTTTTTGTTCTTTGTAATCTCCTATATGGGTTTTAGCGCCCAAAGTATCTCAAGTATAGTACTTTTGGTTAACAAACACCAAAGGTTTGTCAAAAGCCCCACCAAAACAAGTTTTAAGCCCAATTGCTCGCTTTTGGCCCAAAAGAAACGCAAGTTTGGTTTTTGATCTTTGTAATCTCCTTTTTGGGTTTTAGGCCCCAAAGTATCTCAAGTGTGGTACTTTTGGTCAACAAACACCAAAAGTTTGTCAAATGCACCACCAAAACAAGTTTTAAGCCCAATTCTCGTTTTAGCAACATAAGGATCACAAGTTTGGTTTTTGATCTTTGTAATCTCCTTTTTGGGTTTTAGAGCCCAAAGTATCTCAAGTGTGAGACTTTTGGTCAACAAACACCAAAAGTTTGTCAAATGCCCCACGAAAACAAATTTTAAGCCCAATTGCTCGTTTTAGCAACATAAGCATCACAAGTTTGGTTTTTGTTCTTTGTAATCTCCTATATGGGTTTTAGCGCCCAAAGTATCTCAAGTGTGGTACTCTTGGTCAACAAACACCAAAAGTTTGTCAAATGCCCCACCAAAACAAGTTTTAAGCCCAATTGCTCGTTTTAGGGCCAAAAGAAACGCAAGTTTGGTTTTTGATCTTTGTAATCTCCTTTTTGGGTTTTAGCGCCCACAGTATCTCAAGTGTGATACTTTTGGTCAACAAACACCAAAAGTTTGTCAAATGCCCCACCAAAACAAGTTTTAAGCCCAATTGCTCGTTTTAGCAACATAAGGATCACAAGTTTGGTTTTTGATCTTTGTAATCTCCTTTTTGGGTTTTAGCGCCCAAAGTATCTCAAGTGTGATACTTTTGGTTAACAAAAACCAAAGGTTTGTCAAATGCCCCACCAAAACTAGTTTTAAGCCCAATTGCTCGTTTTAGGCCCAAAAGAAACGCAAGTTTGGTTTTTGATCTTTGTAATCTCCTTTTTGGGTTTTAGGCCCCAAAGTATCTCAAGTGTGGTACGTTTGGTCAACAAACACCAAAAGTTTGTCAAATGCCCCACCAAAACAAGTTTTAAGCCCAATTGCTCGTTTTAGCAACATAAGGATCACAGGTTTGGTTTTTGTTCTTTGTAATCTCCTATATGGGTTTTAGCGCCCAAAGTATCTCAAGTGTAGTACTTTTGGTTAACAAACACCAAAGGTTTGTCAAATGCCCCACCAAAACAAGTTTTAAGCCCAATTGCTCGCTTTTGGCCCAAAAGAAACGCAAGTTTGGTTTTTGATCTTTGTAATCTCCTTTTTGGGTTTTAGGCCCCAAAGTATCTCAAGTGTGGTACTTTTGGTCAACAAACACCAAAAGTTTGTCAAATGCACCACCAAAACAAGTTTTAAGCCCAATTGCTCGTTTTAGGCCCAAAAGAAACGCAAGTTTGGTTTTTTATCTTTGTAATCTCCTTTTTGGGTTTTAGGCCCCAAAGTATCTCAAGTGTGGTACGTTTGGTCAACAAACACCAAAAGTTTGTCAAATGCCCCACCAAAACAAGTTTTAAGCCCAATTGCTCGTTTTAGCAACATAAGGATCACAAGTTTGGTTTTTGACTTTTGTAATCTCCTTTTTGGGTTTTAGCGCCCAAAGTATCTCAAGTGTGATACTTTTGGTTAACAAACACCAAAGGTTTGTCAAATGCCCCACCAAAACAAGTTTTAAGCCCAATTGCTCGCTTTTGGCCCAAAAGAAACGCAAGTTTGGTTTTTGTTCTTTGTAATCTCCTATATGGGTTTTAGCGCCCAAAGTATCTCAGGTGTGGTACTTTTGGTCAACAAATACCAAAGGTTTGTCAAATGCCCCACCAAAACAAGTTTTACGACCAATTGCTCGTTTTAGGGCCAAAAGAAATGCAAGTTTGGTTTTTGATCTTTGTAATCTCCTTTTTGGGTTTTAGCGCCCAAAGTATCTCAAGTGTGATACTTTTGGTCAACAAACACCAAAAGTTTGTCAAATGCCCCACCAAAACTAGTTTTAAGCCCAAATTGCTCGTTTTAGGTACATAAGAAATGCAAGTTTGATTTTTGATCTTTGTAATTTCCAATTGGTGTTTTAGCTCCAAAAGTATCTCAAGTAAGGTACTTTTGGTCAAAAAACACCAAAAGTCTGTTAAATGCACCACACAAACAAGAATAAAGCCCAAGTGCTCGTTTTAGCCGCTTAAGGAACGAAAGTTTGGTTTTTGATATTTGTAATCTCCTTTTTGTGTTTTAGCGCCAAAAGTATATCCAGTGTGGTACGTTTGGTCAACAAACACCAAAAGTTTGTCAAATGCACCACCAAAACAAGTTTTAAGCCCAATTGCTCGTTTTAGGCCCAAAAGAAACGCAAGTTTGGTTTTTGATCTTTGTAATCTCCTTTTTGGGTTTTAGGCCCCAAAGTATCTCAAGTGTGGTACGTTTGGTCAACAAACACCAAAAGTTTGTCAAATGTCCCACCAAAACAAGTTTTAAGCCCAATTGCTCGTTTTAGCAACATAAGGATCACAGGTTTGGTTTTTGTTCTTTGTAATCTCCTATATGGGTTTTAGCGCCCAAAGTATCTCAAGTATAGTACTTTTGGTTAACAAACACCAAAGGTTTGTCAAAAGCCCCACCAAAACAAGTTTTAAGTCCAATTGCTCGCTTTTGGCCCAAAAGAAACGCAAGTTTGGTTTTTGATCTTTGTAATCTCCTTTTTGGGTTTTAGGCCCAAAGTATCTCAAGTGTGGTACTTTTGGTCAACAAACACCAAAAGTTTGTCAAATGCACCACCAAAACAAGTTTTAAGCCCAATTCTCGTTTTAGCAACATAAGGATCACAAGTTTGGTTTTTGATCTTTGTAATCTCCTTTTTGGGTTTTAGCGCCCAAAGTATCTCAAGTGTGAGACTTTTGGTCAACAAACACCAAAAGTTTGTCAAATGCCCCACGAAAACAAATTTTAAGCCCAATTGCTCGTTTTAGCAACATAAGCATCACAAGTTTGGTTTTTGTTCTTTGTAATCTCCTATATGGGTTTTAGCGCCCAAAGTATCTCAAGTGTGGTACTCTTGGTCAACAAACACCAAAAGTTTGTCAAATGCCCCACCAAAACAAGTTTTAAGCCCAATTGTTCGTTTTAGGGCCAAAAGAAACGCAAGTTTGGTTTTTGATCTTTGTAATCTCCTTTTTGGGTTTTAGCGCCCACAGTATCTCAAGTGTGATACTTTTGGTCAACAAACACCAAAAGTTTGTCAAATGCCCCACCAAAACAAGTTTTAAGCCCAATTGCTCGTTTTAGCAACATAAGGATCACAAGTTTGGTTTTTGATCTTTGTAATCTCCTTTTTGGGTTTTAGCGCCCAAAGTATCTCAAGTGTGATACTTTTGGTTAACAAAAACCAAAAGTTTGTCAAATGCCCCACCAAAACTAGTTTTAAGCCCAATTGCTCGTTTTAGGCCCAAAAGAAACGCAAGTTTGGTTTTTGATCTTTGTAATCTCCTTTTTGGGTTTTAGGCCCCAAAGTATCTCAAGTGTGGTACGTTTGGTCAACAAACACCAAAAGTTTGTCAAATGCCCCACCAAAACAAGTTTTAAGCCCAATTGCTCGTTTTAGCAACATAAGGATCACATGTTTGGTTTTTGTTCTTTGTAATCTCCTATATGGGTTTTAGAGCCCAAAGTATCTCAAGTGTCGTACTTTTGGTTAACAAACACCAAAGGTTTGTCAAATGCCCCACCAAAACAAGTTTTAAGCCCAATTGCTCGCTTTTCGCCCAAAAGAAACGCAAGTTTGGTTTTTGATCTTTGTAATCTCCTTTTTGGGTTTTAGCGCCCAAAGTATCTCAAGTGTGATACTTTTGGTCAACAAACACCAAAAGTTTGTCAAATGCCCCACCAAAACTAGTTTTAAGCCCAAATTGCTCGTTTTAGGTACATAAGAAATGCAAGTTTGATTTTTGATCTTTGTAATTTCCAATTGGTGTTTTAGCGGCAAAAGTATCTCAAGTAAGGTACTTTTGGTCAAAAAACACCAAAAGTCTGTTAAATGCACCACACAAACAAGAATAAAGCCCAAGTGCTCGTTTTAGCCGCTTAAGGAACGAAAGTTTGGTTTTTGATATTTGTAATCTCCTTTTTGTGTTTTAGCGCCAAAAGTATATCCAGTGTGGTACGTTTGGTCAACAAACACCAAAAGTTTGTCAAATGCACCACCAAAACAAGTTTTAAGCCCAATTGCTCGTTTTAGGCCCAAAAGAAACGCAAGTTTGGTTTTTGATCTTTGTAATCTCCTTTTTGGGTTTTAGGCCCCAAAGTATCTCAAGTGTGGTACGTTTGGTCAACAAACACCAAAAGTTTGTCAAATGTCCCACCAAAACAAGTTTTAAGCCCAATTGCTCGTTTTAGCAACATAAGGATCACAAGTTTGGTTTTTGATCTTTGTAATCTCCTTTTTGGGTTTTAGCGCCCAAAGTATCTCAAGTGTGATACTTTTGGTTAACAAAAACCAAAAGTTTGTCAAATGCCCCACCAAAACTAGTTTTAAGCCCAATTGCTCGTTTTAGGCCCAAAAGAAACGCAAGTTTGGTTTTTGATCTTTGTAATCTCCTTTTTGGGTTTTAGGCCCCAAAGTATCTCAAGTGTGGTACGTTTGGTCAACAAACACCAAAAGTTTGTCAAATGTCCCACCAAAACAAGTTTTAAGCCCAATTGCTCGTTTTAGCAACATAAGGATCACATGTTTGGTTTTTGTTCTTTGTAATCTCCTATATGGGTTTTAGCGCCCAAAGTATCTCAAGTGTAGTACTTTTGGTTAACAAACACCAAAGGTTTGTCAAATGCCCCACCAAAACAAGTTTTAAGCCCAATTGCTCGCTTTTGGCCCAAAAGAAACACAAGTTTGGTTTTTGATCTTTGTAATCTCCTTTTTGGGTTTTAGGCCCCAAAGTATCTCAAGTGTGGTACGTTTGGTCAACAAACACCAAAAGTTTGTCAAATGCACCACCAAAACAAGTTTTAAGCCCAATTGCTCGTTTTAGGCCCAAAAGAAACGCAAGTTTGGTTTTTTATCTTTGTAATCTCCTTTTTGGGTTTTAGGCCCCAAAGTATCTCAAGTGTGGTACGTTTGGTCAACAAACACCAAAAGTTTGTCAAATGCCCCACCAAAACAAGTTTTAAGCCCAATTGCTCGTTTTAGCAACATAAGGATCACAAGTTTGGTTTTTGATCTTTGTAATCTCCTTTTTGGGTTTTAGCGCCCAAAGTATCTCAAGTGTGATACTTTTGGTTAACAAACACCAAAGGTTTATCAAATGCCCCACCAAAACAAGTTTTAAGCCCAATTGCTCGCTTTTGGCCCAAAAGAAACGCAAGTTTGGTTTTTGTTCTTTGTAATCTCCTATATGGGTTTTAGCGCCCAAAGTATCTCAGGTGTGGTACTTTTGGTCAACAAACACCAAAGGTTTGTCAAATGCCCCACCAAAACAAGTTTTACGACCAATTGCTCGTTTTAGGGCCAAAAGAAATGCAAGTTTGGTTTTTGATCTTTGTAATCTCCTTTTTGGGTTTTAGCTCCCAAAGTATCTCAAGTGTGATACTTTTGGTCAACAAACACCAAAAGTTTGTCAAATGCCCCACCAAAACTAGTTTTAAGCCCAATTGCTCGTTTTAGCAACATAAGGATCACAAGTTTGGTTTTTGATCTTTGTAATCTCCTTTTTGGGTTTTAGCTCCCAAAGTATCTCAAGTGTGATACTTTTGGTTAACAAACACCAAAAGTTTGTCAAATGCCCCACCAAAACAAGTTTTAAGCCCAATTGCTCGTTTTAGGCCCAAAAGAAACGCAAGTTTGGTTTTTGATCTTTGTAATCTCCTTTTTGGGTTTTAGGCCCCAAAGTATCTCAAGTGTGGTACGTTTGGTCAACAAACACCAAAAGTTTGTCAAATGTCCCACCAAAACAAGTTTTAAGCCCAATTGCTCGTTTTAGCAACATAAGGATCACAGGTTTGGTTTTTGTTCTTTGTAATCTCCTATATGGGTTTTAGCGCCCAAAGTATCTCAAGTGTAGTACTTTTGGTTAACAAACACCAAAGGTTTGTCAAAAGCCCCACCAAAACAAGTTTTAAGCCCAATTGCTCGCTTTTGGCCCAAAAGAAACGCAAGTTTGGTTTTTGATCTTTGTAATCTCCTTTTTAGGTTTTAGGCCCCAAAGTATCTCAAGTGTGGTACTTTTGGTCAACAAACACCAAAAGTTTGTCAAATGCACCACCAAAACAAGTTTTAAGCCCAATTCTCGTTTTAGCAACATAAGGATCACAAGTTTGGTTTTTGATCTTTGTAATCTCCTTTTTGGGTTTTAGCGATCAAAGTATCTCAAGTGTGAGACTTTTGGTCAACAAACACCAAAAGTTTGTCAAATGCCCCACCAAAACAAATTTTAAGCCCAATTGCTCGTTTTAGCAACATAAGCATCACAAGTTTGGTTTTTGTTCTTTGTAATCTCCTATATGGGTTTTAGCGCCCAAAGTATCTCAAGTGTGGTACTCTTGGTCAACAAACACCAAAAGTTTGTCAAATGCCCCACCAAAACAAGTTTTAAGCCCAATTGCTCGTTTTAGGGCCAAAAGAAACGCAAGTTTGGTTTTTGATCTTTGTAATCTCCTTTTTGAGTTTTAGCGCCCAAAGTATCTCAAGTGTGATACTTTTGGTCAACAAACACCAAAAGTTTGTCAAATGCCCCACCAAAACAAGTTTTAAGCCCAATTGCTCGTTTTAGCAACATAAGGATTACAAGTTTGGTTTTTGATCTTTGTAATCTCCTTTTTGGGTTTTAGCGCCCAAAGTATCTCAAGTGTGATACTTTTGGTTAACAAACACCAAAAGTTTGTCAAATGCCCCACCAAAACAAGTTTTAAGCCCAATTGCTCGTTTTAGGCCCAAAAGAAACGCAAGTTTGGTTTTTTATCTTTGTAATCTCCTTTTTCGGTTTTAGGCCCCAAAGTATCTCAAGTGTGGTACGTTTGGTCAACAAACACCAAAAGTTTGTCAAATGCCCCACCAAAACAAGTTTTAAGCCCAATTGCTCGTTTTAGCAACATAAGGATCACAAGTTTGGTTTTTGATCTTTGTAATCTCCTTTTTGAGTTTTAGCGCCCAAGGTATCTCAAGTGTGATACTTTTGGTCAACAAACACCAAAAGTTTGTCAAATGCCCCACCAAAACAAGTTTTAAGCCCAATTGCTCGTTTTAGCAACATAAGGATCACAAGTTTGGTTTTTGATCTTTGTAATCTCCTTTTTGGGTTTTAGCGCCCAAAGTATCTCAAGTGTGATACTTTTGGTTAACAAACACCAAAAGTTTGTCAAATGCCCCACCAAAACAAGTTTTAAGCCCAATTGCTCGTTTTAGGCCCAAAAGAAACGCAAGTTTGGTTTTTTATCTTTGTAATCTCTTTTTTGGGTTTAGGCCCCAAAGTATCTCAAGTGTGGTACGTTTGGTCAACAAACACCAAAAGTTTGTCAAATGCCCCACCAAAACAAGTTTTAAGCCCAATTGCTCGTTTTAGCAACATAAGGATCACAAGTTTGGTTTTTGATCTTTGTAATCTCCTTTTTGGGTTTTAGCGCCCAAAGTATCTCAAGTGTGATACTTTTGGTTAACAAACACCAAAGGTTTGTCAAATGCCCCACCAAAACAAGTTTTAAGCCCAATTGCTCGCTTTTGGCCCAAAAGAAACGCAAGTTTGGTTTTTGTTCTTTGTAATCTCCTATATGGGTTTTAGCGCCCAAAGTATCTCAGGTGTGGTACTTTTGGTCAACAAACACCAAAAGTTTGTCAAATTCCCCACCAAAACAAGTTTTAAGACCAATTGCTCGTTTTAGGGCCAAAAGAAATGCAAGTTTGGTTTTTGATCTTTGTAATCTCCTTTTTGGGTTTTAGCGCCCAAAGTATCTCAAGTGTGATACTTTTGGTCAACAAACACCAAAAGTTTGTCAAATGCCCCACCAAAACAAGTTTAAGCCCAATTGCTCGTTTTAGGCCCAAAAGAAACGCAAGTTTGGTTTTTGAGCTTTGTAATCTCCTTTTTGGGTTTTAGGCCCCAAAGTATCTCAAGTGTAGTACGTTTGGTCAACAAACACCAAAAGTTTGTCAAATGCCCCACCAAAACAAGTTTTAAGCCCAATTGCTCGTTTTAGCAACATAAGGATCACAAGTTTGGTTTTTGTTCTTTGTAATCTCCTATATGGGTTTTAGCGCCCAAAGTATCTCAGGTGTGGTACTTTTGGTCAAAAAACACCAAAGGTTTGTCAAATGCCCCACCAAAACAAGTTTTAAGACCAATTGCTCGTTTTAGGGCCAAAAGAAAAGCAAGTTTGGTTTTTGATCTTTGTAATCTCCTTTTTGGGTTTTAGCGCCCAAAGTATCTCAAGTGTGATACTTTTGGTCAACAAACACCAAAAGTTTGTCAAATGCCCCACCAAAACAAGTTTTAAGCCCAGTTGCTCGTTTTAGCAACATAAGGATCACAAGTTTGGTTTTTGATCTTTGTAATCTCCTTTTTGGGTTTTAGCGCCCAAAGTATCTCAAGTGTGATACTTTTGGTTAACAAACACCAAAAGTTTGTCAAATGCCCCACCAAAACAAGTTTTAAGCCCAATTGCTCGTTTTAGGCCCAAAAGAAACGCAAGTTTGGTTTTTGATCTTTGTAATCTCCTTTTTGGGTTTTAGGCCCCAAAGTATCTCAAGTGTGGTACGTTTGGTCAACAAACACCAAAAGTTTGTCAAATGCCCCACCAAAACAAGTTTTAAGCCCAATTGCTCGTTTTAGGGCCAAAAGAAACGCAAGTTTGGTTTTTGATCTTTGTAATCTCCTTTTTGGGTTTTAGCTCCCAAAGTATCTCAAGTGTGATACTTTTGGTCAACAAACACCAAAAGTTTGTCAAATGCCCCACCAAAACAAGTTTTAAGCCCAATTGCTCACTTTAGGCCCAAAAGAAACGCAAGTTTGGTCTTCGATCTTTGTAATCTCCTTTTTGGGTTTTAGGCCCCAAAGTATCTCAAGTGTGGTACTTTTGGTCAACAAACACCAAAAGTTTCTCAAATGCCCCACCAAAACAAGTTTTAAGCCCAATTGCTCTTTTTAGCAACATAAGGATCACAAGTTTGGTTTTTGTTATTTGTAATCTCCTATATGGTTTTTAGCGCCCAAAGTATCTCAAGTGTGGTACTTTTGGTCAACAAACACCAAAGGTTTGTCAAATGCCCCACCAAAACAAGTTTTAAGACCAATTGCTCGTTTTAGGGCCAAAAGAAACGCAAGTTTGGTTTTTGATCTTTGTAATCTCCTTTTTGGGTTTTAGCGCCCAAAGTATCTCAAGTGTGATACTGTTGGTCAACAAACACCAAAAGTTTGTCAAATGCCCCACGAAAACAAGTTTTAAGCCCAATTGCTCGTTTTAGCAACATAAGGATCACAAGTTTGGTTTTTGATCTTTGTAATCTCCTTTTTGGGTTTTAGCGCCCAAAGTATCTCAAGTGTGGTACTTACTTTTGGTCAACAAACACCAAAGGTTTGTCAAATGCCCACCAAAACAAGTTTTAAGCCCAATTGCTCGCTTTAGGCCCAAAAGAAACGCAAGTTTGGTTTTTGATCTTTGTAATCTCCTTTTTGGGTTTTAGGCCCCAAAGTATCTCAAGTGTGGTACTTTTGGTCAACAAACACCAAAAGTTTGTCAAATGCCCCACCAAAACAAGTTTTAAGCCCAATTGCTCGTTCTAGCAACATAAAGATCACAAGTTTGGTTTTTGATCTTTGTAATCTCCTTTTTGGGTTTTAGCGCCCAAAGTATCTCAAGTGTGATACTTTTGGTCAACAAACACCAAAAGTTTGTCAAATGCCCCACCAAAACAAGTTTTAAGCCCAATTGCTCATTTTAGCAACATAAGGATCACAAGTTTGGTTTTTGTTCTTTGTAATCTCCTATATGAGTTTTAGCGCCCAAAGTATCTCAAGTGTGGTACTCTTGGTCAACAAACACCAAAAGTTGTTAGAATCTTAAGTTTTGATGAAGACTAAAATATGAAAGAATGAACCAAGTACTTAGAAAGCATTAGGTTAATATAGAATCCCAAGTAAGAGTGCAGCCGGATGTGGATTTACTTCCGGATAGACTAGATATACAAACCCTTAAGACTAAGCTAAGATTCAACCGGAATTGGATTTGCTTTCGATTATATTTAGACTAGTGCTGGCTGTTGGTATAGATAACACTGAGCGCCAATGAACATAACCCAACGTCCAGTAGAATTGCTTCCGATTGGTTAGTGACTAGCGCTGGCTATTGGATTGAAGGACACCGAGCGAGAGTGAGTAAAAGTGAATATAACCCTTCGTCCAGTAGTAGTGCTTCCGGATGTGGAATTGCTTCCGGATGCAAGAAAGCCATCTTAGACTAAGTGAACTCCCACTGCATGTGACTATGTGCTTATATTGTTAAACTAACGTTCAAAGTGCAGCACACTAAGTAGAGTTGCTTCCGGATGTGAATCCGCTTCCGCAAGCAATCATAATGTCAGAACGTCCAGAAGTGCAGTGTCAGAATGCTTTTGTCAGAGCAGAGTTGTCAGAACTACTTTTCAGAGATAAAGCAAGTCAACCCTGCTAAGCATTGATGAAGCATTAATTGGGCAAACGGTAACATGGGAAAAACGGCCATATTCAAAAGGCTAACCCACCTACCAAGAGTGAGAATACTTGAAGACTATATAAAGGAGCTCACCTTCATTTATGAAGCTATCTAATATCTTTGACATCTTGAAGAAAGCTAGAGAGAGAAATCGAGAAATCCTTCAAGCATTCAAAGCTGCCCAGAAAAGAGAGAGAGCATTTAACTCATTGAGTGATCTTTTCATCTACATATCTTGTACTCTTTGTAGTTAAGTCTCTTCTTGTATTAAGAGCATTCATTGTACTTAAGTGTGTAACATTATCTGTTCTTGAAGAGAACTTAGTTAGAAAATCCTTTATTTGTAAAGGTTGAACCCTTGCTGATTGTAAGGGGGAGCTAGTTAGAAAGGTTGCAAGTGAGCCTTGCGTAAAACTTGTGGTTGTAAGGTTGCAAGTGATCCCGTTCAAAACTTGCGGTTGTAAAGGTTCCAGGTGAACCCTTTGTAAAACCTGGGGATAGTGGAACTCAGCCTGGGTGGTTGAGAACTGGACGTAGGTCAGGAAGACCGAACCAGTATAAACTCTTGTGTTGATTTTATTTGAGTTTTTATTTTGTAGCACAATTCACCCCCCGTCTTGTGCATCCATTACTTTCAAAAGTTTGTCAAATGCCCCACCAAAACAAGTTTTAAGCCCAATTGCTCGCTTTAGGCCCAAAAGAAACGCAAGTTTGGTTTTTGATCTTTGTAATCTCCTTTTTGGGTTTTAGCGTCCAAAGTACCTCAAGTGTGATACTTTTGGTCAACAAACACCAAAAGTTTGTCAAATGTCCCACCAAAACAAGTTTTCAGCCCAATTGCTCGTTTTAGCAACATAAGGATCACAAGTTTGGTTTTTGTTCTTGGTAATCTCATATATGGGTTTTAGCTCCCAAAGTATCTCAAGTGTGGTACTTTTGGTCAACAAACACCAAATGTTTGTCAAATGCCCCACCAAAACAAGTTTTAAGCCCAATTGCTCGCTTTAGGCCCAAAAGAAACGCAAGTTTGGTTTTTGATCTTTGTAATCTCCTTTTTGGGTTTTAGGCCCCAAAGTATCTCAAGTGGCCGAGCATAACAAAGGCAAGAAAGGAGATGGCCAGCCCTACTCATACACACCAATCACATTTAAATTCACAATTATACAAGCAATTTCAAACTCAACCAAGCAGAGAGAGAGTAACAGAGTTTCAAAACCCCATTCACAATTTCAAAAAAAACATGCAACATAAAACAACACGCAAGAACAATAGAAACTTCATCAAACCAACCATATTATACAAGCAATCAGTTTCATACACCATTTTTCGGTCCAAAACCCCACTCTCAAACGAACTCAGGATGAATGTCGCTCAAAAACTTGAAGAACAGAAGGGTAAAACGGAAAGGAAACTCACCTAAGTTGGACCCGAGCTTGACAGTCCGGGCGGCGGCCATCTCCGCCGTGTTTCTCACTGAGTCTCGCCGGAAATGAAGGAGGGCGGAGCTAACTAGGTGAACAAACGAAAACAGTGAGGAAAACGGAGGAGAAAGGAGATGTAACATGAAGAACCAAAGGAAATCAGCAACGCTCACCTCTCACCACCGCCGACCGCCGCGTTCGCCGGAAAAAGTTGAAGAAAAATGAGGAAGAACAAAGGAGATTGAGTTAAATAGAAGAAGAGGGGTTCAGTTTAAGAGGAGAGGAAAGGAATTGAGGGAGGCCGCGCCGGATCCGCATCTGCTGGGTGCCGCCGTTCGTCGACGGCTTTCAGGCGGAGGGGAGGAGAAAACGAAGGAAGGAGAAGAAGGCGTGTTGGTGGAGGGGGGCCGCCGTCGCCGTCGGCTCCCTTGGTGGCGGCGAGCATACAAGGACGGAGGGAGGTCGAGAGTGAGGCGGAGGAAGAAAATGAAAGAAGTAAGGGGAGGGGGTGTGCCGTCGGGTTTTGAGGAAGGGAGGAGGAAGGAGAGGAAGGGAAAATTACGGTTCTGCCCGTGAAGTTTCTTTCCTTTTCAATTTAGCCCCTCTTCAAACTTTATAATTAGGAATTTAACCCATTTTCAACAACAATGCTCAATGAAATTAATAACATTTTTCCATTATAATTTAGTTTAGACTTCCAAGTATTTTTCATACAACTACTAACTCCAAATAAATCCTTTAACTATATTTCTTTAATTCCAAAGTTTTACGATTTAATATCAATAAATCATCCCAAACCTCATAAATCCCTCCCTAAAGCTCTAAGTTTCCTAAATTACATCACAATAATTTCTTATTATCCTTAATTAAAATTTGGGATGTTACATCTTAGTTGACTCATGGTAAGAAAATTTTTATCAACTTTATAATCTATAACTTCATCTGTTTGTGGTTGTTTCGATGAAGTTAGTATTTATTATGTGTATATGGTTTATCATGAAGGGTGCTATGACCAATGATATGTAATACCTTTTAAGGTAATGAATTGCTTAGGGTTGATGAATTGCTTAGGGTTAGTTGCTTTGATTGGTGAATGTATTTGAGAATGTGTGCTAGTATCCTTAACACCGCCTCTATCATAAGAAAACAATGTCCATACCTCACCCTTGACTACACTTTCTAGAAAAATTCAGTTAGCAACCTCATTTTAAGAGTTCATAGTTCCTCTAAATCCTCGCTATCACCTTTTGTGTCACATGGATGACGCTTTTGGCAATAAATTTCAATGTCAATGAGTTCAATTTTCCTAAATTATATCTAGATTTTTGGAATAGGAGTATTAGTCCAAGAAACTATTACCTTTCTGTCGTATCTAATTATAGTTTCTTTTAATTTCGAGGACGAAATTATTTAAGAGGGGTAGAATTGTAACATCCCAATTTTTAAATTATATAAAAATACGAAATTAATGAGGTGTTCTTAATGAAATTTAAAGTTTAAGGAGGAATTTTTGATGATTTATTGATATTCAATCTTATTACTTTAGAAATTAAGAAATATAGTTGAAGGAATTATTTGGAGGTAGAAACTTTCAAGAACAATTATTTTAGAAAATCTAAGATAATATTATGAAGGAAAGAAATGAGAACAATAATATATACAAATTTTTGGGCTAAGAATATAATTAAATATAAACAATAGGGTGCTTGATGGTAATTTTCCCCAATATATATATATATAAATACTCATCCCTCCATTCCTCCTTACCCTAACCGCCCCTCATTACCTTCATCATCATCATCAACGATCTGATTCTCCTCCCTCCCTTTCTCAAACCCCGACTCCCCTTCCTCCTCCACTGCGTGCTCGTTGTTCAGGCGAGCTTCCGGCAGACACGCGGCGACGGCGACCGCCGCACGTTCTCAAACCTCACCATTTCCGTGTCCACATTTCCTTCGGTCTACTCCGACCATCAGTTCGTTTCCTCCTACCTCGCGAGTTTTTGGAAGTGTCAAGCCATTCTTCGTTCTTCTTCATCGTCTTTTTCGCTCACCTTCTTCGTTCTCCGGCGAACAGTGGCGGACGACGGTGGTGGAGGTAAGGATCCGGCCAGTCCTTGTGTTCTTTAAACTATTTCTTCTCTTCTCGTTGATTCCTCACTCTTGCTTCCTTTCCGTTTGGCTGGCTTCGTAATATCACTGCAATGGCCGATTTCCGACGAGTTCTAGCGATTCCGACGGTGACTTGGCGGTTTCCTGTGAAATGAGGTTGCTATGAACCCCGGTGAGACTGTTCCGGCTCGCGAACTCGGCTTCAACTCAGGTAGCTTTTTGTTCATGCGATTTAATGTGAGAGTTTGAGAGGGGTTTGAGCTATGGGTTACATAAACAAAATAAACGAAGCTTATTTATGTTGTAGTATAGTAATTGTTAGTTTAAGTGTTGAGTTCATAATGGATTAACATTGTATATATAAATGACTTCAGTTGTTTATAAGCTTACAAATACATGAATGTTGTTTGGTTGATAACACATTCATTTGTAAATTTTCCCTTTTGATATGTGCTGGCCAGTTGGTTTTTGAGTTTGTGAAATCTGAGGATTCGTTCTTAATTTTTGACTAGGTGTGCCTGGACAAATGTGAATGTTGGAAATTGTTGTTGTTTGATTTATTTCCTATTGTGGTTCTGATTTCCTTTGGTCACAGGGCAAAGGAATGAAAGATGATAAATGTTTCTTAATATGTATATTTGACTTTTGGTGAAAGCTATGAAACTTCGTTAGCTTTCACTTTCTTTTACTCTATGTTTGAAATACTTAGTGTTGGTCGAAAGTGATTTTGAGAATTCTGTTTGATTTGATTGGAGTATATAGGTTTACTTGCTGCTTGTCATGGTTGTGATGGCTTAACTAATAGGTGGATAGTATTTTCAAAGTATGGAAGAGTGATTAAGAGTTTTACGTGTCTCATTGGTCTTAAATTGAGTTGAAGATTAAGTTAATACTTCAATTGGGTAAACAGAATTATGGAGGAAAAATATTGATTATATGGATTAAATCATATTGTTTTATATATAATATCTTACTTTGTTACTGGTTTGGACATAGGTGATTTCTACTTTGTTTGGTGTTCACAGCTGATTTCATGATGTAAAGGGGAGTGTTGATTTGGTGCAACTTTATTTGGTTTATGATTTGAGGAATTATTCTTGAATAATGAATTGGAGCGTGTTTTTCCATGCTATGCAGTACTTTAGTGTAATTGAACTAGTATGACATCGCCAAGTTGATACTTTTCCTAGATCTCAACATTCTATACTAATGGAAACAAATGACTATTTTGTGTTAGATATGACTTGTTGATGTATATTTGAGATGAGTTCATTGCAATTTGCAAAGTGGGAAGTTTTGATTCTACCTAATGAGGTATTGATTTGGTGAATATATTTGTGTTAATTCTTATAGGGTTTTAATGGTAATGTATGCTCATTGTTCTTTGGTGTTTGGTTCGTAAAGTTGCATTTGGTTATTGGCTTTGACTTGTATTGATTGAAAAGGGTTACCTTACAATAAAATATATATAAGAGATTGGGTAGTAATTGGGATTGAGAGCGACGATAAATATCATAAACAAGAATAGTTGCTTACTTTATTATTTGGAATAAACTAGGAGAATATACTTGGAAGGAAAACTTACAAGGAATGGTGAGAAAAGACAACAGAATGCTAAGGGGCGACAGGTAATCACTCTTACCTTGCTATAACATTGAGGGTGATGTTAGTTGGGGATTTTAAAATCCTTTCTCACCCTCTACATATATAAATTATATTTGGAAAAATTATTTTCATACAAAATAGGCTATCGGGTGCCTTTCAAACACGATTATGTTTGTACAAAAGATTTTGATACATTATATACTATTATTCTGGTTGGTGATGTATGTTCTGGATAGGATATGAGGGACATAGGTAGTAATGAGCAGGGGTTGAGAGCTGTTCTGGGTAATCTGGCAGGGATGTTGAGCATTGTGTGGAAGGAAATGATGAGATGTTGGATTTGATTTATTGGAAAGTAAATTGATGGATAATATTGAATGGTGAGGTTGAGAAATGGTAAAATATTGTGAGCATTGCATGACACTGAGAAATATTTGTACCATCGCGCGATGATAACTGTCGATTGGCCAATCGACAGTTATTTGTACTGAGGATCCTTTTCGGATTGATTGGATCGGGGTTCATAGGTCTACTTATTGAGAGAAGTGACCTACGGTTGTTTGGCATTGAAGAGCCCAACCGCCCCTACGGTTGTTTGGCATTGAAGAGTCCAACCGTTCCCGTTCTATAATGGAAAACAGAATTGGGGTTCCCTCTCTGGAGATTGCCAGAGAGGGAAATTGTCCCCTCATTATGGAGAGGGACACAGTGTCAAATCATATAGTGAAGAATAGATGCTTGAATGCACCGTGGTGGCACAATGCATCTTTAGGTGAGTGCGAGGGATGTTGAGTGACACATGGGAAGTAGAGATGATAAATTTGAGTTGATTGAGACGTGACAGAAGGATTTAAGTGATGGATGAAAGGAAATGAGAAATATATATATGTATTATTGATTTTAGAACTGTGGTACCCTTTAGACGCCCTTACTACCGCACATCTCACTGTTATAGTGAGTTAAGCGGTGATTACTGGGACAAATAGTCTCATCCCACGATTACTGACATTTTTGCAGGTATTCATGCACAGGCGCAAGCATCAGGAAAGGGAATTAGGTAGTAGAGGTTATACAATTTATTTAGAGTTGTATATTGCCAATTTTGTATAGGCCTGCATCTGCTTCCGCATATTTTCTTATGGAACAGAATAATAGAATTAAGATGATGATTAATATTATGGATTGTGATATAAGGAAAATACTTTTCTAACTATGATAGGGTTGTATTAATATGGAAAGTCTTTTCTATCATAGTTAGATAATTTATATCAGGTTGCTTCTATTTCTAACCATGTTAGGTGAATCTTTTCTAACATGGTTAGCTATTAATTATCCATGATAGTAATCGTATTATATTAGGAAACTCTTTTCTATCATGGATAATATATAAAAAGAGATTAATGAATTGAAATAGATAATATTGGTTAATTAGGGAATTAGTAACATAATGTTATAGGGCTTATTTGGCATGATTTTTCTTGAAAATTTTTGACTTGATTATGGCTCTTGAAAGCAAATGGAATTGTCCTCTAGTGTGTAAGTAGAATTTTTGGAATGATTACTTAGGGCATTGCATGGGGCACTTTTAAGGTATAACGAGGGTGTTAGTTTCCCATTTAACTTTTCTTAGGGAGGAAGTGACTAATTAGAGTAAGCCATAAAGTGAGAAACCTCCAACCGAATTGAGTGGGCCAATTGTCAACTTAACCTCCTAGAACTTGTCCTAGCTCTTGTTCAAGATCACAATGCATGGCATGATTGAAAATGAAAGGGGCGTTTCTTTTTAAACCCTCATGACCCAAACACTAAGCCAACCAAAAATATTATCCTTTGATTAACCCCTTTGGGTCATTCACTTTTCTTCTCTATCACCTTGACCAATGTGTGAATAAGTGACTATAGCATATGCTTGCATTTATATTAGTATTGTATTGTTGTATCTTGTGAAAAGCATGTTACATGTGAGAACAAGAAAAGAGGCCGTGAGCCCTTGAGTGAAAAAGAAGATGTGAACAGAAGCAGATAATATATGTATTAAAAAGAAGAAGCAGATAATATGTTTTTCCTATTCAATGATCCAGGCTTCTTGCTGAAAATAGATATATTATCTGCTTCTTTTATTCTGTATGCATGTATCAGTGGGAACCATTCAGAACCATTCAGGTTTGTTATAATCTTTTCTTGTAAAAGTTTGATCTGCACAATATAGGACAGATCAATGCAACTTATACACACAGAATTGAGGCTGGTTTTTTAAATTCTTTGTTTGGCAGAATGATAAAAGAAGTGTATGTATTTGTTGTATGTCCTGTTGTATTTTCTATAAATGGAGGCAGCTAATAGAAATATATATAATGTCGAAGGTTGAAGGCGCTGCAAATGAAGATGGGAGGAAGGCCAGCATATGAGATACCTTTGGTCATGTGGTAATAATATACGACAAATTTCAACAACATGCATTTGATGATGAGAATCAATATTATTTGTGAACTGCTACTTGGCCTTAGCATTTTTAGCTGCATTGATGATTGATGTGTTGAACTGCTTTTCAATCTTTGAAAAATAAAATTGTCAATTACCAAACATTACCTTAAAAATCTCCCTATGAATTCCAAAAAGGTATATAATTATTTTTTGACGTTAACTTTCAGGCTACATGGGTGGAGATGATGAAGACATAGCATGTGATCAATACCACAATTATAAGGTAAGTTTATATGTTTTCTTGGATGAAAAGAGTAGTGATGACAAATGGCATATTCTGATTTTTTTCTTTTTTCATGCATTCTGTTTAGGATTTTACATACAAGTATTTACATACAAGTACATGTAAGATGTGAAATTATTTTGACAAAGCTTGAATTCCCTCATCTATTGAATATCTCTTTAGATTCTATTTAGGATTTTTCGATTCAGACTTGCTTTTGATTGTAAATCTGTCATGATTTGAAAGTTGATTTTAAAGTAGAGGACACAATGGACTTAACACTTTAACATCAGAATTTTATGAATTCACTTGTATAATTCTATGGCAATCTGTTTTGTCTTTCATATCTATAAGTCCACGGAAAGCTTGACAGAAGAAGTGCCTGACAAGTTTGTAGAAGCTCTTCAATTGTAAGTTTCTTTCATTACTCATTGCTTCTTCTTTTTTTTTTAAAAAAATTTTCAGTTGATTGTGTCTTTCATTCCATTGATCTCTGTTTTTTTTGGTGCTCATCAGATCTATCCTCTCTACATGTTGTATCAATCTAAGTATTTGTGGATTGTTTTAGATCAAGATGAAGATGTTTTTTCTTCATTCCTGATCCTCAAGATGAAGACTAAGTATTTGGCATTTTTTATGTTCTATTCTGACGGATAACTCTCCAAGTTTCCCTATTTCCCAGAGCTTTTACATCAGGGAAGTTGATTTGAATTTTAAAGAGATTATTTGTCAAATAAACTCTACTATTAAACTCCTGACTTATAAAGGTAAAAAAAACTCCTGACTTATGGTTGGATAATTCAGATTTGGCAGAGATTGAAAGAAAGTTGAAGATTTTGTTGGTTTAGAAATAGTTATTCAGATTAGAAGGCACAGAGACAACATTTCATCCATCATTCTACGTCATTGTGCTCCATTCAGGCCTTTTATGTTCGATTAAAAGCTAATTGTTTTGGATGATTTTCTACTAGCTATATGTAGATGAAAACTTTGGAGGGTATATTATTGCATCAGTTCAGATTTTATCAATAGCAAAATATGTTATCGATTTATGTGTTTCAACTTGTTAGCTTTGCTATTTGTTTGTCTTTTATTAAATTACTGATGGCTTGTTCAGGCTGGTTTATCTACTTTGTAGTGATGATTTTGTTTGAGATTTGATTTTTTCAACATTTGTCTTTCTAATTCTTGATTACTTTGATTTTGATGTTAAGTGTAAACTCTCGTGTTCTAATTCTTGTATATAATGTTCTCAACAGAAGCCTTTGTGTGTGTGTGTGTAATGTATATGGGGGTATTTTTTTTATTGTGGGTAATTCCACTACAAAAAATGCCCCTATTTTTTTTAAAAAAAATTAGACTTTTCTCGTCGCTTTTCTGAAAGAGCGACGTAAGTTATATCATTCTACGTCGCCTTTTACAAAAATAAGTGACGTAAACAAAACCTTTTCACGTCGCACGTTTATGAGCGACGTAAAAGTTGGACAGTTTACGTCGCTTTTACTAAATAAGCGACGTGATAAGTTACTTCTGATGTCGCTTTTACAGGATAAGCGACGTGCAAAGTGACTTTTTACGTCGCTTTTTAAGCGACGTGAATAACATACTTTTCACGTCGCTGGAATTAACGTTGCTTAAAAAAGCGACGCGAAAAGCCTTAAAAAAGCGACGTGAAAAGCTCTTTTTGTAGTAGTGTTTTGAGGTTCATCCTCTTCCTCCTCATAGTCATAAGTATTGCCATATTGCCTTCCACTTCTCAAGTTCATAGAGTGAATGTTTTGTGGATTAACAACCACATTAGAAGGCAATCCTCCTTTCTTTGCATGTTGCTCCGCTTGAGTGTTCAACATTTGAGACACAAAGGAGGTGATATTCTCATGCTTCTTAAGATTTTCCTCAACATTGTCAATCTTGGATTCCATCCCATTCATCTTGTCCATCAAATTGGTCATCATTTGAAACATCATATCTTGTTGGGAAGATGAAGAATTGGATTAATCAACTTGGGATCCCACCATATTATTTCTTGGAGCATAAGCAAGATTATCATTCTTCACAAATGGAGGAGGAATAGATTGTGTAGCATTCGGCCTATTCCCTTATGGATAGGAATTAGGCCTCCCTTGGTATTGCCCATAGCTAGGTTGACAAGGATAAGCATTGGAAGCATTGTTGTTGCCTCCCCCCACTTAGGTTGTTGTTGTGGTTGGAAGGTATTGGAATTTGAAGCTTGATTAGAACCTCCCCCCCACTTGAAGTTAGGGTGGTCCCTCCAACCTGGATTATATGTGGAAGAATAAGGATCATACTTTTGTTGAGGCCTAGAATTTGTGTTCATGGCCGCACACTCCTCATAAGATGGGCAATTTGATGATACATGCATAGGAGAACCACAATGGTCACAAGAAGTAGCAACCAAAGTCATAGAATCATCAACACAAGTAGTAGGCTTCACAAATCTCCCATCCATCCTACTTAGGCTCTCGGTCAACCTCTCAATTGAATTGTACAACTTGTCATCACCACTCAAAGAAGCAACCTTAGGCACACCACCATAAAGAGCATCACGGCCATAAAAGTTTTGGTGATTAGAGGCCATGGTTGAAAAGAGGTTCCATCCTTCATTGGCGGATAGGTCGAAGAGAGAGCCATTAGAAGCGGCATCCACACTCATCTTGAGTTGTGGCACAAGACCATCATAAAAATATTGCACCAAGTTGGCCTTTGAAATGTTGTGATTTGGGCAAGAATTCACCAAAGTATTGAGCCGGCTCCAATATTCATAGAAAGACTCTTGAGGAAGTTGTTGGACACTGGTGATGTCCTTTCTAGGCTTAGAGATCTTGGAGATTGGAAAGTAACGATCCAAGAACACCTTCTTAAGTTTCTCCCAAGAAAGAGTGACATAATGAGTAGGAAGGTTCAAGAGCCACTCCTTGGCTGTACCCTCCAAAGAGAATTGGAATACCCTCAAGAGAACATCATCCAAGTTGGCATTTGGAGGCTTCATGGAAGAACAAGTATGGTATAGACCAAGCAAGTGTGTATGAGCATCTTCATGAGGATAACCTGTAAATTTAGGCAAATGAGCAAGAAGAGATCCCTTGATCTCAAAGTTGAAAGGAGTGGATGCACAAGAGGGGGGGTGAATTGTGCTACCAAATAAAATCAAACAATAAAATCACAAGGATTTATACTGGTTCGGTCTAACTGACCTACGTTCAGTTCTCAATCACCCAGGTTGAGTTCCACTATCCCCAGGTTTTACAAACGGGTTCACCTGGAACCTTTACAACCGCAAGTTTTAGAACGGGATCACTTGCAACCTTACAACCACAAGTTTTACACCAGGTTCACTTGCAACCTTGCTAACTAACTCCCCCTTACAACCTGCAAGGGTTCAACCTTTACAAATAAAGGATTTTCTAAAACTTAGTTCTCTCTAAGAACAAATAATGTTACACACTTAAGTACAATGAATGCTCTTTAATAAATGAAGAGACTTAACTACAAAGAGTACAAGATAAGTAGATGAAAAGAACTCTCAATGTGTTAAATGCTCTTTCGCTTTTCTGGGCAGCTTTGAATGCTTGAAGGATATTCTCAGTTTCTCACTCTAGATTTCTTCAAGATGTCAAAGTTATCTTCATAAATGAAGATGAACTTCTTTATATAGTCTTCAAGTATTCTCACTCTTGGTAGGTGACAAGGCGTTTGAATTTAGCCGTTATTCCCTTGTTACCGTTGCTCATTAATGCTCCATTAATGCTCAGCAGGGTTGACTTTGCTTTATCTCTGAAAAGCAACTCTGACAACTCTGCTCTGCCAAAAAGCACTCTGACACTGCTCTGCTGACGTTCTGACATTCTATATGCTACCGGAAGCAATTCCACATCCGGAAGCAACGTCACTCAGTGTGCTGCATTTGAACGTTAGTCTAGCAATATAAACACATACTCACATGCAGTGGGAGTTCATTTAGTCTAAGGAAACTCTCTTACTTCCGGAAGCAATTCTACATCCGGAATCACTTCTACTGGACGTTGAGCTAATGGCTTAGAGATATACTCACTGACGCTCGGTGTTGCCTAAGCCAACAGGCAGCGCTAGTCACTAAGCATCCGGAAGCATTCCTGCATCCAGTTGCGTCCTAACTTAGTCTCAAGGATTTCATACTCCTAATGTTCTTAGACTGAGTTATGACTTAGTGTATTACTTGCTTCCGCTGGGGAATGAGTTATTCATCCGCGAGCGCTAGTCCTAGTCCATCCGGAAGTAAATCCACATCCGGTTGTACTCTTACTTGGGGTTCTATATTAACCTAATTTTTCCTAAGTGTTTAACTTGTCCTTTCATATTTTAGTCTTCATCAAAACGTAAGATTCTAACATTCTCCCCCTTTTTGATGATGACAAACTAAGTTATCTAATTAAGTTCATATTAAAGGAATTAATCAAATAAGAACGCACATATGAACTCAAAGGCAAACTTCATTAACAGTTACATTTACAAACAGGAAGTTAGATACAGGTATGCCAGATAACTATGCATGAATGAAAATATGAAAAAGAAAAATTTCAAAGTTAAAATGCATGAAGGGTTTGGTTGGGGTTTATAGTTGGTGTCTCCTTTTCCTCTCCCTCTCCAACTGCCTCTAGTTACACTCTTCTTGCAATTTAGCTATCTGAGCATCCTTCTCACTTTAGTCAATCTGAGCAATCATTTCTTGAAGCTCTGCCTCGGCTTTCTCTCTTCTCAGTCTCTCAGACTCAATGGATGCATCAATAGCCCTCTTCAGGTCACTGACTTCAGTAAACCCAGCAAATTCTCCATAAGGCGAGTTAGAAATAGGTATGGATCCAAAGGGATAATGGATGGCTTTGACCTTGACATTCCATACTGGATAATTGGGGTCATCAGCCTGACTTGAGCTTGCTTTCCCTTTTCCCTTTACCTTGCCTTTCCCTTTCCTTTGAGCCTTAGCCCTCTCAGCATCCAGAACGAAGAATTGCTCTTCTGTGAGTCTATCAGTGTAACCATAGCGCTCAAATTCATCGGGAGTCATATCTTCCACCTCTAACTTAACTTCCACAAGTGGAGGAACTAGATGCGCTTGGGTGGAGGACTGGGACTCAGATGCTTCAACTACTTGAGATACCCTCTCTGACTCATGATCCCCAGAGTGACCACGAGGTTCCTCTTCACTCTTAGAAGATTCAGCAGTACCATCACCCTTTTTGACACAGGACTTCTTCCTTGATCTGCTGTATCTGACTGCTGAAGGAGGAGGAGGAGGAGCAGCAGAGGTTGGCTTAGAAGGAGGGACTAGTGGAGGAGGAAGAGCAGAGGTTGACTTAGAAGGAGGGATTGACTTGGCTATCACAATAGGTGGATGGTTTTGCCTTTTCAACCCATACTTCATCATAATCTCTTCAAGTATGTTTTGGCCAGGTTCAGAGGGAGGAGGCTCAGAAGATGAAGGCTCTGGCTCAGGTTCAGGTTCAGGCTGTGGGATTTCATCAGGTTGCTCAACCAATACCATTGCCCATTTTGACCTTTGCTCGTCTGAACGCTGCTGTTGCATAAATCGGATGGCTTCCCCACGGATAAGACGTTTAGCACTACCCAATCTCTGATAATCCATGGCTCGGCGGAGGGCAGCAGCTATATCCTCATCTAGCCATAAAGAGGGTTGAGTTAGGATTTCTCTCCCCCTTTTGGCATCATCCAGAAGGGCGAGGGCCAGGGAGGAAGGATTGGGTGAAGTGGAGGGTGGAGGTTCAGGACCATATATTCTGGGTGGTGATGTGTCAGGTGAGGAAGGGGGTGAGGTTTCTGGTGAAGGAGTGGGGCTAGGGAACCAGGAGGGATCTGTGAATAGGCCATCGAAGGGGTAGGTAGATGAATAAGGGGTGAAAGGTATGTTTGCCTCAGGTAACCTCTGAAGGCGGGGGTAATCTCTCAGATATATGTGACTGAGGGGGTGAATGGAAGTGTGGAAACCAAGGTGCTCGGCCAATTGGTTGGAATGGGTTGGGTTGGTGGATTGTGAGTGGTTGGGAGAGGTGTGAGGTGATGGTGATTGGCGAGGGGAGATTTGAGGTGAGTTCTGAGGGGTGTTGTGAGGTGATGGTTGATGGTCATTTCTGGGTGAAGGTGGAGGTGGAGCATTCTGTGGAGGTGGTTGAGGTTGGTCATTTGGTGGAGGTGGTGGAGGTTGGTCATTTGGTGGAGAATTAGATGAAGGAGGGTTTGAGGTGCCAGGTACAAGTATGGCAAGGATGAGGTCCAGCTTGGTATCCACCTTATCGATCCGATCCTCCAGCCGCTGAAGTCACTCTCCAAACTCTGCTCGCAGAGGGGCCATCAAGGGATCGGGCAGCTTGAACAGGAGCTCTTCTCTGAGCTCATTCACTAAACCCTTCTGAGTAGCAGATACCCTTGGAGCACGACTTGGGCCAGGATGAGAATCAACCTCTTGATCCCCTGCGCCAGATACAGAGGGAGCCGTGGTATGTGAGGCACTTCCAGCCTGAGAGCCAGATCGAGTAGCCCTGGCTGGCTTGATGTACTTGATCCCCATCTTGCTGATATTTACTGCGCTTATGGGCAAGCATTTTACATTGTCAGCCTCCTCAGTAGATTTGATCAGGAATTTCTCCAGGAGGAAGGCGATGACTGTTGGGTAGGGAAGATTGCCAGACTTCTTGTTTTCAATCCACCTGTGCAGCTCCAAACTAATCAACTGCCCAGGGTTAATCGGCTGCTGAGTGAGGAATCTGGGGAGCCAGGAGTTGTCAAGCAGAGTGAACTCGTTGAAGTTTCCCCCTTTGTGAGTCATCATCCGGGAGTAGATGTATTGGAGTACCCGGTTGGAGTCAGACATGCCAGACACCTTCTTTCCCTTGGTGTCATAGACTTTTTCAAGCTCCTCCTGGCTGAGTTTCTCAGGGTGTAGCCACTCGTTCATATCTTCCTCAGTGACCCCGAGCAAGGCGTTGATATCTCGCCAATTGAAACTTATGTCCCTCCCTCTCACGGTGGCCTTGAAATTGACTCTGCAGATGATCTCTTACCCATTCACCATCCTGTACTTGGCTTTGGCTGTGAGCGACTGGCAGAACACCCTCAGCACGTTGATGTTATATTCATTGTTGATCCCCAGCCAGCACATATACTTCTGGAGATATACCCTCAAATGCGCAAACCCTAGTTCTTCAATTTTGTCCAGGTCGACGAACATTCCATAGGTGAAGTAGGGCTTTGCATTCTCAAATTTCCCAGAAACAGCCTCCAATGGTCCATCTCTGTATACGAGTGGATCATCCTCCTCTACCCGCTGCCTCTTAGATGAGGGTTCCTCGCTGAACTGAACTCTCTTCGTCCCCTTTTTCTTAGAGTGTTGTTCATGATGTTTCCCAGAACGCCCCGAATGTTCTTGCTGTTCTTGAGATTTCCTAGATTTCCCAGAACGCGAATGCCCAGAATGCAAAGATTTTGACTTCGATTTCTTGGAAGTAGTCGATATCTCAATGTTGGGGTTAGATTCATGTGAGCCGGCCATTTTGTGTGGGTTTAGGGTTTAAATGAGATGAAATGCGAAGAAATGTAGAAGAAGAAGATGAAGAAGATGAAGATGAACAGTATGAATATGAAGAACAAGATGAATAATGCGATGAATGGCTTCAGAGAGTTTTGGGTGAAGGAAATTTGTGCAAGTGAAAAGTGAAAAGGAAAAATGACTGTTGGTTCCTATTTATGCAATGTCACAACTGATGTAATGTACATAATGACTCTACATTGAAAACATGCGTTTGTTCATGGGGTAACGTAAACATTTAATTGGAACGGCACACCTTTTGACACGTGGCTCTTCACACTGTCAGAGGGAGGCACAACTTCCCATGGGGGAAGATGGAACGTGTGGTGAAGTGACGTGTCTTTTACCCGACACTTGCGCTCCCGGTTGTTTTGAGTCATCACCCAGCATCAGCAGAAGAGCATCTGGAAGTGGTTTTTCTTCCGGTTGGACTTAAGATTTAACATTGGGGACCTGCAAAACTAAAGATTGGCACTCCGATGCCTAAGTTAGTATAGTTGCAGGTTTTAATCAATTAAGCACAGGTTTATTTTGAAGAATTAAACTTCATTTGGGTTTACCATTCCCAAATCACCTCTTATAAAGGTGAATTGATCAATCCCCAGAGGCTTGGTGAAGATATCCGCAAGCTGATGCTGAGTGGGGGCAATCTGCACCTTGACATCCTTCTTCTGAACATGATCTCTGATGAAGTGATGTCTGACGTCAATGTGCTTTGTCCTTGTGTGCTGAACAGGATTCTTGGCAAGGCTGATGGTGCTTGTGTTGTCACAAAGGATGGGAGCCTCTGGAAACTCCAGGCCAAGATCCCTCAGTTGATTCTTCAGCCACAGCACTTGTGCACAACAGCTTGCAGCAGCAATGTACTCTGCCTCTGTGGATGATAAAGACACGCAGGTTTGCTTTTTGCTAGCCCAAGAGACCAGACAACCACCAAGGAAGGCGCATTGTCCACTGGTGCTCTTCCTATCAGTTTTATAACCTGCATGGTCAGCATTAGAATAAGCCCACAAGAACTCTTGGTTACCTCTGGGATACCAAAAACCAAGTTCTTGTGTTCCCTCAAGGTATCTTAAAATACGTTTAACACAAGTTAGATGTGACTCCTTGGGGTTGGCTTGAAATCTAGCACACATGCCTACACTAAATTGAATGTCAGGCCTGCTTGCCGTTAAATACAGCAGGGAATCTATCATTCCCCTGTACATGGGCAGGCTGACTGATTTTCCCTTTACATCAGCATCGAGTGCGGCAGTGGTACTCATGGGAGTATCATACTCCTTGCACTCATCCATCCCAAACTTCTTGAGGAGCTCTCTGCAATACTTAGTTTGGGAGATGAAAATGTCATCCTTCTTTTGCTTAATTTGCAGGCCTAGGAAGAACGTTAGTTCTCCCATCATTGACATCTCAAATTCTCCCTGCATAGTCTTAGAAAATTCTTCACAAAGTTTTTCATTAGTTGCCCCAAAAATAATATCATCGACATAAATCTGGACAATTAGCATGTTTCTATCTTTGTGCAGAATAAACAGTGTATTATCTAGTTTGCCTCTTGAAAAACCCTTGCCCAGCAAAAAGCTGCTGAGTCTCTCATACCAAGCTCGAGGAGCTTGTTACAGGCCATACAAAGCTTTTTTTAGCCTATACACATGTTGAGGATGCTTGTGATCCTCAAAGCCAGGAGGTTGTTCAACATAGACCTCTTCCTTAATATAGCCATTAAGAAATGCACTCTTTACATCCATTTGATATAACTTAAAACCTTTCATGGATGCAAAGGCTAGAAGAATCCTTATTGCTTCAAGTCTTGCGACTGGAGCAAAAGTTTCTTCATAGTCTATGCCTTCTTCTTGGTTATACCCTTTGGCTACCAATCTGGCTTTGTTTCTTGTTATCTGACCAGTCTCATCCAGTTTGTTCTTGAAGACCCATTCGGTCCCAACTATGGATTGATGAGACGGCCTTGGGACTAGTTCCCATACTTGGCTTCTTTCAAACTGATTAAGCTCTTCCTGCATGGCAATAGTCCAATCACAGTTCTCAAGAGCTTGTTCAACTGAAGTTGGTTCGATCTGAGATAAGAAGGCTCCAAACTCAACTTCATTTTGAACCTGTCTTCTGGTTCTGACACCAGAAGAAACATCGCCAAGCACTTGATCAAGAGGATGATCCCTGTGATGTCTCCTAGCTGTTGGCAACTGTACCTCATCAGGCACTGTCTGCACTCTAGGTTCATCGCTGGGGTCCTCTTCTTCCTTGGGATTGCTTGCTGGTGTTTCTTTTGGTGAAGATGATGGTGGTTTTTGAAAGTTTAGTATCCCATCATCTTCTGTGGATTGTTCCCATGTAGGATTTTCATCGAATACAACATGCATTGATTCTTCTACAGTTCTAGTCCTCATGTTGTATACTATATAAGTCTTACTCATAAGGGAATACCCTATGAATACACCTATATCAGCTTTTGGATCAAACTTACCCAGATTTACCTTTCCATTGTTATGAACATAGCATTTTGATCCAAAGATTCTGAGGTGGCTGATGTTGGGCTTCCGGCCTTTGTACAGCTCATAGGGAGTCTTGTCCAAGCCCTTGCGAACATAGGCTCTGTTAGAGATGTAGCAAGCAGTGCTCATAGCGTCCGCCCAGAATACTTGAGAAACCTCTTTCTCATTGAGCATGCTCCTGGCCATCTCAGTCAGAACCCTGTTCTTCCTCTCGACCACACCATTTTGCTGAGGAGTTCTGGGAGCTGAGAAGTTGTGATCAATGCCATTCTGCTCACACAGCTTTGAGAAACTGTGATTCTCAAACTCTCCTCCATGGTCTGTCCTTATGGCAGCGATTTTGAGATCTCTCTCATTCTGCACTTTCTTAGCCAGGACAACAAAGGCATCAAAAGCATCTTGCTTAGAGGCAAGAAACATTGTCCAAGTGAACCTAGAATAGTCATCCACCACAACTAGAGCATACAGGTTTCCACCCAAGCTCTTCACTCTCGCTGGCCCAACCAAATCCATGTGGATTAGTTCCAAGGGCCTGCTGGTGGAGACTCTCTTCTTGGCTTTAAACGAGGACTTTGTTTGCTTCCCTCGTTGGCAGGATTCACAAATATAGTCATGCTTAACCTTAAAAGATGGAATCCCTATGGCTAGCTCTTTCTTAATCAGCATGTCAAGTTGAGTAAAGTTAACATGCGCTAGCCTTTTATGCCAAAGCCAACTATTCTCTTCACTCGATATTAAACATTTTTCATCTAGTTGTTGACATAAATCTAGAGTGTATAGGTTTCCATTTCTATTGGCCTTAAGTTTGCATTTTAGGTTGGCCTTATCTAGGTTCAGATCATGCTTGTCTATTATCATGCACTCATGTGAATCAAAGATTACCCAATTTCCTTTGTCAGTGCTTTGGCTCACGCTCAGCAGGTTGTGACAGAGACCATCCACCAGATAGACGTCTTTCACTGGCCCAACTTCTTCAACTCCGGTGATCTTTCCACTTTGATTTCCTCCAAAGGTTACTGTGGCTCCGTCTTTGATCACCAAGGATTTGAATTTGTCTCGGTCTCCAGTCATATGTCTCGAGCATCTGCTATCAATGTACCACACACCTGCAAGAATCAGACCAGCTTAGGTACCCAACCTTTATTGGGTCCTCTGTCATTAGTTCCCAGAGCCCTTGGTCCAGTGTTAGTCTTGACCTTGGGCTTGTGATTAATCTATGCCTCTGGCCTAGTGTTGGCTCTAGGCTCTTGGGCTTTCCTTAATGATTGTTTCCAGGCTCTGGATCCCTGTCCTCCCTTAGTTTCTTTTCTTGGGGGAGAATCCTTTGTCGCCTTCGTTCCTTTTGGGACCCACTTATAAGAGTTGTTTGCTCCATGCTTCTTAGCATTATAGGTGGACGTAGAATGCCCTTCCTGTTACAATAATTACAGAAGCTAAAAGGTGTGGAGCTGTGATCAGTGGCTTTATGAAAAAATTTTGGTTCCACCCACTTTTTCCCTTTAGGTTTGTAGCCTAATCCAGTCTTGTCCCTATATGCCCTCTGATTCATTAAAATAATGTTTAACATTTCAGATCCATTAGTAAACTTCTGCAGGGTATTTTGCAGTCTATCTCTCTCACCTGAGATCTTGCTGCAGTTAGAGCAGCTCTCTAATGTTGAGGCTTTGGGTTCTGCTTGGGGAGAACCCTTGCCATCCGCTACCGGAAGCTTTTTGGCTTCCGCTAGCTCCTTATTGAGTGAGTCCACCTTGGACTCAAGTGATTCCTTTTTAATTTTCAATACTTTATATGCTTTACATAAGCGGAAAAATTCTTCATGGACCTCATTATATGCTTCTTGTAGTTCAGGGAAAGTTACCTCAATGTCCTCCTGGATGGGATCAAATTCTGAGGATGCTTCCTCATCATCTTCTCTGACAACGAGACAGAGGTTGGCAACCTCTTCCTTATCACTTGCTTCCTCATCAGAACTATTTACCCAGATAGAGGACACAAAGGCTTTTCTTTTGTCCTTCCCTTTTGATCTCTGCAAGCTTGGGCACTCAGCTTTGAAGTGGCCAGACTTCTTACACTCAAAGCACACTGGGGCCCTTTCCTTCTTATATCCTTTTCTTCTGGCTGGATTCACCTTTCTGAAAGCCTCCTTTCTTCTTGAAGAACTTTCTGAACTTTCTTACCATCATAGCCATCTCCTCATCATCGATGTCCTCCTCATCATCCTCATCATCATCATTATCATCATTCTTCTCCTTGCTGAGAGCAACAAGAGCAAGGTTCTTGGCCTTAGCTGTAGCTTGAGGAGCTCTCTGAGCCAACAGGGTTGGTTCATATTCAGCCAGAGAACCAAACAAGGCAGTGATAGAGCTGGTTGACTCTCCCTAGACTTCCTGCAGGATGGTAACTTTGGTGATCCAGTCACCCTTCAAAACTTTTAGAATCTTGCTGACTTGTTCTCTCTCAGGAATGTCCTTTCCCAGAGAGACCAAGTTGTTAATAAGATGGGTGAACCTGAGCTCTAGCTCTCTGATTGGCTCAGTTGGACTAAGCATAGCAAATTTGTGGAACTCCTCAACCAGCATCTCGACCCGTCTTGCTTTCACTCCCTTGGTTCCGGAATGAGCAGCCTCAAGAGCCTCCCACATATCTTTTGCTGTTTTGTGGTGGCTAATCCTATGAAACTCCTTCGGGCTCAGGGCGCATTGAATGTAGTGCATGGCCCTGTAGTTTAGCTGTACTAGAGCATAATCTTCATTGGTGAACCTAGATCGCTGCTTTGCAAGACCTTCATCATATAGAGGGACGTGATTCCCATGCTCGATCACATCCTAGAGACGAATGTGCTGGATTTGATGTAGGTCTCCATTCTGAACTTCCAGAATGGATAGTTGTAGCCATCAAAGCCAGGAGGCTTGTTTGGCTGAATAGCAACATCGGGCAAGGAATTATCTGCATCCATTACTAGATCTTTTCTTTCTAGATTCGTTGGAATCAAGTCAGAAAGACCCGCTCTGATACCAAATGAAAGGAGTGGATGCACAAGAGGGGGGGTGAATTGTGCTACCAAATAAAATCAAACAATCAAAACACAAGGATTTATACTGGTTCGGTCTACCTGACTTACGTCCAGTTCTCAACCACTCAGGTTGAGTTCCACTATCCCCAGGTTTTACAAACGGGTTCACCTGGAACCTTTACAACCGCAAGTTTTAGAACGGGATCACTTGCAACCTTACAACCACAAGTTTTACACCAGGTTCACTTGCAACCTTGCTAACTAACTCCCCCTTACAACCTGCAAGGGTTCAACCTTTACAAATAAAGGATTTTCTAAAACTTAGTTCTCTCTAAGAACGAATAATGTTACACACTTAAGTACAATGAATGCTCTTTAATAAATGAAGAGACTTAACTACAAAGAGTACAAGATAAGTAGATGAAAAGAACTCTCAATGTGTTAAATGCTCTTTCACTTTTCAGGGCAGATTTGAATGTGTTGGAAAAAGTACGCCCTTTTATGGGCACATTAAATATTCTGGAATTAAATATAATTTTATTTAATAAATCAGATAATTGGTTTAATTGAATAAAATTCTATTTATTAAATAAAACAAAAAGGGTTTTATTAATTCCATTATAAATAGGGATAAGTGTAACCCTAACATTTAACGATGGTGGTAAGAGGCTCTCATGTGTGGAGAAGCCGTCTTTGAGAGAACGAGTTCTCTCTTTCCAACGTTCCTATCTCTCACAGTTTTCCTTGAGAGGGTGATTCGCTGTGCGAATCTGATTCGGGTTCTTGTAACCCGGTTCTGCGTGAGCTGAATCCTTTGGGATTCTTGGCTCCCTATTTTTGTCACGGCTTTCTTTGTTCTTATTCTTACAGGAATTCTAGAGATCATGTTCGAGTTCGAAGCTCCGGGATCTGGGAACACCGATAAGCCGGGTAATCACTAAATTTCCTTCATTGGCATGAGAGCCACGATGATTCTGAGGCTGGATTTGAGGTAGGCCTCTAATCAATTTTCCGTTGCGTTGCATATGTGTAAAATAATTCTTGAGTTCATTATTTTATTAATGTGCTAGATATAAACCTGAATGTGTTTCATAGTTGATTTATGGAAATGCTTAGATCTGATTCGAAACTTGTGTGGTAATCATCAAGCCTTTTTTTAATTAGTTTCATGAGGAAAATAATTAAAAGTCCTAGATTTGTATCTTATCAAATTGCAATCACGTGTGATTATCGTCTCGAGCATGAACACTTTGTATGTTTTCTGGTGTTTCTTGTTTTTGTTCTAGAACGTTTCTCTAAATTGGATAAAGCATGCTAAGATTCGGTTTAATCCGTTAGATGTGTTCTGAAAGTATGATATATCTGAGACTGAGTTTATAAGCTTGCCCAGTCAGAAACTTATCCCATTATTTTAGGATCCATTTTTTTAATTTAACGTTAATATACCTGTGTGGTTTAGACGAATTAAACGCATTGTTTGGTCAAAAGCAACGATTTTTCCTCACCGGCCGTACACGTTTTTTCGCGAATCTGGGTCCGTAATTTTCGAATTTTTTCGAATACCCATATGCATAATAGTGTAGATCTCGTCAAGACGATTCCAACGGCGCAAAAACGGAAGTTTCGCCGACTTGCCGGCGGCGAGCAAAGGCTCGCCGGGAAAGTCGCCGGATTTTTCGCCGGCAAATAGAGGAAGAAGACGAAGCGAGGGCATTTTCGTAATTCCCTATTGCTTTAATGAAACTGTACGTTTTATGCATGGAGGGCGGACCGGGTCGGACCGGTTTTTTTAATCCGTTTTGGTTCTCTAGTTCATTTTTTTCTTCAAAAAAAAAACAAACAGAAATGTTGTTTGGGCCGTGGCCCAATAAATAAAAAAAAGGTGATGATTTGTTTTTGAAACTTCTGGGCCGTCAGTTTCGGCCCAGATTCATTTTTTTTTTTGCCTATTTCAAATTTTTTTTGGGTCCTATTGTTTTTGGATTAATAATTAATTTTTAATTAATTAATAATTATTTAATTAATTATTTTTCAAAAAAAAAAAACGAAAATCCTTAATTTTTTTCCCTTTATTTTTTTAAGGTATGTGGGTCCAAATATTTTTTTTATTAGACACATAAATTGATTTTGTATCAATTAAATAAGGATAAGTGATCCTTATTTGACCTAATTGATTATGTATCAATTAAATTAATTGTGTATTAATTAAAATAGAAATAAGTGATTTTTATTTAACATTATAATTGATTATGTATCAATTAAATTAATTGTGTATTAATAAAATAGAAATAAGTGATTTCTATTTGACATTAATTGATTGTGTATCAATTAAATAAAAAAAATGTTTTGATTGTGTATCAATTAAATAGGAATTGAGTAATTTCTATTTTACATATATAAGTGAATAATCATGAATTAAACTTACATAAATGATGTAAGTTGTCATTAAAATTTATTGAGATTCTTTGTGAATCCTTTAATTTTTTTTCTTTCTCATGATTAATATATATGAATCATGTGTTTAATTTAAAATATTTTTTTTGGGACCAATGTTTTTGTAAAATTAATCATGTGTTGATTAATAACTCCTCAGGCAACGCAAACCAGAAATTACCCCATGCATCAGTGTTTGATGCTATGAGCACTAACAAAAGGTCACCGTCTACTTCACAAAATGAATCAAACGTTCCATGTGGGAACAAGTCTGTGTGACTGTGGATTCTAAAGATGAAGTGAAAAGACCTGACAATGTAGACATTGTCTAGTACACCTATGAGGACAAGATCATAAATGCGGTTGATGTAGAATATTGTGTGTATATAATTTCCATTACCATGATCTAGGCCAATAAGGTGAACTACCCCCTTTTCCTCAAAAAGGTTTGGAAAAATGCTTTTGTCCATGGGATATAAATTTATTTATTGAATTACATGTGTTGTTTTTCTGATTAAATAAATTTAGTACTCAAATTGAGTGGGAGTTAAATTTATTTATTTATTGATACATGTGTTTTTTTTTCTGATTAAATAAATTTAATACTCAAATGAGTGGGAGTTAAATTTATTTATTGATTGCATGTGTTGTTTTTGAACTTAATAAATTTGATACTCCAATTGAGTGGAGTTTAATTTAATGAATTTCATGTGTTGTTATTCTTAAATTTAATACTCCAAATAAAATTTATTAATGAATTGCATATGTTGTCTTTCCATTAATAAATTTAATTGAGTGGGAGTTTAATAATAATATGCAAGTGTTGCCATTATTATTTTTTTAAACTATTATAGTTCAGAGAATATAAGAAAAACTTAATAATGAATAGCAAACTAGAATGAGTTGGATAGGGGTCAACCTAGTTGATTCCTGAAAACAAAACTAGTAAGCTACCATTGTTGGATTTTTCGGAGGATTCATAGAACTATTAATCTCAAGAGGAGATTATTTGTGCATACTTTATAGAAAAAATATCAATTTTGATGTCTATATGTATAAAAACATATTCATCGTTGTCCTTACCAGAAGTGAGACGATGAATGGAGAAAATTTTGACATGTGTCGTCATAAGATCTCCTATGTCCTGGTGGAGCAAGAAGTGTCTAAGTCCCAAATAGTGTTCTTCCATAGTACAATGCAATTATTCCATAGAGGGAACAACATGCATACAAAGTATGGAAGAGGAATTAAGGCTTTTACTGACGTTGCTCACCACATCCCGCTTAAGAATGACCAAATAGATCATGTGGAACCAAAAGGTCAGACAATTTAAATTAAAGAAATTATTTTTTCATTAGTTGAAAAGTAAGTCCAATAATGGAAAGATGATCCTGAAGGCTTAAAAGGAAACAAGTCCTTTAAGAAAAGGGAAGAACAAGCTAAGAAACATGATCTTTCGTAGATCAAGTGTTATGCTTGTAGAAATCCCGGCCACTATGCCCAGGGGCATACAGACCATGTGATTAGAAACCGTCAAAACTTTACGAACTTTCTCCGGTTACCAACAAAAGACATGTGGCTTTACGTTGGAAACATTACGAGAATTGTTGTCAAAAGGATTGGTACCTACAAATTAAATTTTTATGGAGACCAAGTTTTGACGTTAGAGTGAAGTTCTTGACGTGCCGGATATCCGGTGATATCTTGGGTCTATTATTTCTTTAATTAAAATTTGTGTATAATGTCAATATTGTTGACATTAATAATGAGACAGATATTTTCAGATTTTGGATATGTTCCAAAAATGTTTCCTTGTTTTAATGAAATTGAGATTTCATATCTTGTTGTTCAACATTATTTAATGTTGATTACGATACATACCATGCTATATATTAGAATATATTTTTGTCATAACGATATGACTAAATTATTCAAATAAGGGCATGTTGTGTAATGTATCAAAAGGGAATAGTCCCTATGTGAGAATCGTCTCGCATATAAGAGCACAAGGAAACCTTTTAGAAAAGGAACCAATGCAGAGTACCCTCTTATACTTATTCATTTGAATATTTGCGTATCTATAAATATTAGGGCACATCATAGAGCATGATACTTCATTACTTTATCGATGATTTTTCACGATATTAATATGTATGCTTGATCTCTCAAGTCTGAAGCATTGGAATGTTTTGGGAAGTATCTGAGTTTGATAGAGAACCAACTTAACTTTAAGGTGAAAACCTTTAGAACTAATAGAGGCTGAGATATCTTTACGAACAGTTCAATATACTCTATGATGAAAAGATAATCGTTATGTATATAACAATTCTTGGCACACCGCAAGATGGTGATGCTGAAAGAAGGAACAAAGTCCTTCTTGTTATGGTCAGGTGAATGATGTCTATGATAGATGTGTCTACCTGCTAAAGAGTGATACACTCTCAGCTATGACATTCATACTTAATCATGTGCCTTCGAAATCAGTCACCACAACACCATATAAGTTATGGACAGGATGCAAGTTGGACTTAACAGTCCTACAACCATGAGGGTTAGCATCCTATTTCAAAAATTTGTTTTACAAGTATGGAATTGTTGGGGTATAGAGGTTTGAAGTATCTTTGCAAGATATTTTGTAAACTCTAAAAGATATGTCTTCATTAGTGAAAATGAGGACGGATCAATGACTGAAGTCGAGTTTAGAGATGCAATATTCATTGAATCCTTTTTCCTAGTAGAGGAAGCCTTAGGTATTCCAAAACTCTAAGTGAGTATGACGAATAAGAAGGCTATACTCAGATGACAATGGTGACTACAATCCATCACAGGAAAGTGAACCCGTTGAAATCCCAATTCGAGAAAGCCAAAGGGTTTTTCCGTTGAGGGCGCAGTACTTAATCCTCAGTCCAAAAGACGATGAGGAGGATTCTTTAAGTGTCAGAGATACACTTTCAGATCCAGCTAAGGAAAATTGGCAAAAGGCCAAATAAGAGAAATGAATTTCATGAGAGCTAATAGAATGTGGGAATTGATTGATCTTTCGAAAGGCCGAAAAGCTATTGTGAATATGTGAATTCTCAAATATAAGCAAAAGGCTTATAGATCAATCAACAAGCCCAAAGCTCGATTGGTAGCCAAAGGGTATACCTAGCAAGAACAGATGAGTCAAGAGGACTCCTTCTCTCCAATGGTAAGTTTTAACTTGATTAGTTTTATATTGGTTTTTGTAACCAACCTAGACTTGGAATTACATCAAGTGGATGTGAAAATCGTTATCCTCAATGGAGGACTAGATGAATTGTTTCTTACACGAAACAACCTAAAGCTTTGTGCAATAGGAAAGCAAACAAAGAATTTGCAAGCTCCTAAAGTCCATTTGTGGACTGAAATAATCATCAAGACAATGGAATTTGAAGTTTCATGAGACTGTAACTTCATTCGACTTCGAGATGATCGAAGAAGACCATTGTAAAACGGTTGTGAGGTAATTTGTGAAATTATCTCTTTATTTTCCTTCCTAGGACTAGACCTATGAAGTTAAAACAATCAAAGACTTAATGTCTTTGAATTTCTAAGTGAAATACATGGGTAGAGCAGTAAATATCTTGTATGTCAAGATATAAAAAGGATTGTTCAAAGTGGATGCTGTCATTGTCATAACAGACATACATAGCAAAAAAAAATCCCGGAATAATTCAATATTGAGTGACTGCAAACCTATGCATACCCTTATGGTGAAAAGACATTATCTTATAGGAGATGTGTCTTGTGAAACAATCCGAGGTACAACGCATGAAAAGAGACTCATACTCAAGCGTGATTGAAAGTCTAATGTACACTGTGTTGTGTGCTAGACTGGACATATGTTTTGTCGTTGGCTTTGTAAGCCGATTTCAGTCTGTGAAGCTGAAAATCAAATTATATGATACCAATAGGGTAATGAAGTAAAAGTTGTGCAATAAAGGAGAAAGTGTAAAGTACCTCCTACTAAAGTAAAACTTAACCTTAACCTAAACCAATTGCTAAACAAATCAATCCATACAATGGAGACTAACCATGTTAGTAAAGATTCACCTAACATGGTTAGCAAAAGAATCACCTAATGGATCACACAATCAATATCATAACCTAAATCTAAAAATAAACCATATTAGAGCGGGGCCCATCTAATATGATTGCACACACAAGAAAACATAAAACACTCAATATATCCATCATCTACCACATCAACATACTAGGAAAACTGAGTTTCCTATATACATTCATTCCAGTTCTCATCACCTGGAAAACAGAATATATATCAACCAAGCTTGACATATTAGTCAAGGTAATTCCTGAACTATCACAGTAGCAGGAACAATGCTATATCACAACCAAAACAGTACATTAAGATACATTACAAGTCATACAGTTCACATATACAATAAAATTCACTCAAAACAACATTCAATATATGCAGAAGCTGGTGCAGCCTAGTAAAATGGCGATATATCTCCCTAACAAGGTCACCTCTGGCCTACTTACTATATCAGTATGGGCCAGACGGCCCCTTCCCCTTCCTCTGCGCCTCCCCCTGGGCATGATCACCTGTAAAAATAAAGGGAATGGGGTGAGACAAAGCAATGTCTCAGTAATCACAACGTAACTCACTGTGACACTCAGAAGTGGGGTAGTGGAGTGTCTACAGGGTACCACAGTTCAAAACCTGCATACAGTACATAACATTTACAACTATATAGACATATATATCCAGAATAGATGCATCCATCTCTCAATAGACAAAAATAAACATGATTGACACTGTGCCCAGTCTCAAGTCTGAAAGCATGAAAAAGGGAGCACTTTAAATAGTGAAAACGTCCCTGAAAAAGGGAGCACTATAAAAAGTGTACACATCCCTGGTTCCTTTACAATTCAAGGAACCTGTACTATTAACCTTTCGATTTGCGCAAATCGAAAGGTTACATCGGCCGACGGTACAAATAACCAGTGTCATGCAACATACCAAAGAATATATATAAATATGAATTTATATAAAGTACAGTTCAGTTGAAAGGTACCCTATAGCCCACGTTTAAGTATAACATAAATCTGAATTCATTTTATATATATATATATATATATATATATATATATATATATATAGATAAATAGAAGAGGATGTTAGAAAATCCTCAACTACCATCACCCTCAGTATCACAGTCAGTTAAGTGTGATTACCTGCTAAACTTCACTGCAGCAGATATACACAGATAACAGTTATCTTCAAAGTCCGCTTGAAAGATCCCCGTCTACAATAATGCCACAATTTAAAATGGGTCAAGACACTTTGTGAGTGACTTAACTCAACTTTTTAAATAACTTTCATTAATACTAAAAGTATAAAAATACTTCAATACCAAAACCACATCCATATCCTTTCCTTTTCCAACTTCTCTTTACCAAATCTTTACAATCCAGTACTTTAACTATCCAACTTCCTTTCAAACCTCAATCTAATCAACATTAACATTCCAATGTCAATAAACAACCTTAATCTACCAAAGTCACTTCAAATCAACACTTTAACTAACAAAATTCCTTACAAACATCAATCCTTCTAAAACCAACCTTCCAACATCACCAAACAGCTTCAACTAACATTACATAAATACTAATTTGTTCCAGAACATCCTCTACCAACATAGTCCTAACTTAAAGAATCCAAACATGCTCCATTATCTTCCAAATTCCTTCCTAAATTCCAATTTAATCAAAATCAACTTCCCACATCTTATTATAACCTTAACAAACCTTATCTAACCACCAATTTATTCAAATCAACCTTCATTAACCAAACCCCAATTCAAAGAGCCAATACCAACTCACAATAAAAATTCCAATTGCTTCACTTCTCTCAAAAATTCCAATTTCTCCCAAGAATACTTCATTTCAATATCCCAATTTCAGTATTAAGACAATAATGGTCAAAAATTCCAATACACTCCAAAACCATAACTCCCAATAGGCAAATCCATCCAAAAATTCCAAAATCCAAAGGTGAAGATGCTTACTTAGTTTTCAAGGTGCAAAAGAAGGTACCACTGCCGTTGGCCGCCGCCTAGCACGCCGGAAAACAACCCCAGGCCGCCGGAAAAACTGGAAAACTAAGAGTATAAAGGAATGAAGAGGTGGAGTTGAAAAGGAAGGCATAACTTGTAAAAATCCAAAGAAAATACCTTCCTACCTTTTTATCACCTTCGGTCGCCGGAAAAGATGAAGAAGCTCGCCGGAAAATGTCACCAAGTCGTCGGCCGAAACTGGAAAAGGAAAGGGGAGTTGAGAAAACGCAAAAGGAGGTTGGAAAAAGGAAGAACTTTCATGGACAACAAGAAAAATCTTATCTTTACCTCAAAGTTTGCTCTCGCTAGAGAGATCACTTGTCATCGCCGGAGAACCCACTCGCCGTCGCCGGAGAGGAAAGGAAAACGCGAACAACACACACCCACACAGATTGAGCTCAACCTTCACGGCTCTGTGGAGAAAAGAGAGAGATGACCGAAAATGAGAGAGCTTTTTGGAGTGGAAAAATGGAGAAAATGGTGAGGGGAGGGAGGAGTCTGAATGCGCAGAGAGAAATGAGGAAGAAGAAGGAGATCCGATGTTTTAAGTCAAAAAGGGGGGCTGGGGCGTGTTTGGTTGATGGAATTAAGGGTGGTTTTGGTTATTTAAAGCCCAAACTTGCTATAGTGTACTCATTTTAATTTAAAACCACTTAAACCAGCCTCCAATCTTCTTAAACTTCAAAATATTTTTAGCTCTACCACTCCCTCATATTTCAAACTTTTCATTTCTTTAGTAATTTTATGCATATTAATTACTCAAAATTTCCAAAATATTCCCAAAAATCACCAAAAATTCCTAAAAATTTCCAACATTCCTAATTTCTCCATTTATCATTTCCAAAATACTCTTTAATCCTGTATTAAATTTTCAGGATGTTACAATTCTCCCCACCTTTTAGGAATTTTGCCCTCAAAATTCAATACCATCGCATCTTAATCAGATGAAAACAATAGAGAAATGAGGTAAAATGTACCTAGGAATAGCTGCGGGTACTTCTCACGCATCTGTTCCTCAGCTTCCCAAGTCGCATCTCCTGGAGTCATACCTCTCCAGAAAACCTTCACAAGACGAATGGTTTTATTTCTCAATTGCTTATCCTTGACATCCAAAATTCTTTCAGGCTCCACACGATAAGTCAAATTGTCCTCCAACTCTACTTCTTCAGGCTCAATAACATGAGAAGGATCAGGGTGATATTTCTTCAACTGTGACACATGAAACACATCGTGTAGTCTCGATAGCTGTGGCGGAAGAGCTATCCGGTAAGAAACTTCACCGACCTTCTCAATCACATCAAAAGGACCCATATATCGAGGGGATAACTTCTTAGCCCGTATTGATCTGCCAACACCTGTCATTGGCGAAACTTTCAAAAACACATGATCACCCTCTTCAAATTCCAGTGGTCGTCGTCGTTTATCTGCATAGCTTTTCTGTCTACTCTGGGCCGTCAACAATTTCTCCCGAATCATCTCAATCTTCTGGGTCGTCTCATCCACAATATCCGGGCCAATAACAGCCCTTTCACTCACTTCCATCCAACAGATTGGCGATCGACACTTTCTACCATACAAAGCCTCATAAGGAGCCATACCAATACTCGACTGGTAACTATTGTTATAAGCAAATTCTGCTAGTGGAAGATGCTTATCCCAACTACCAGGCAACTCAATAGCACATGCCCGCAGCATATCCTCAAGGATTTGATTAACCCTTTCTGTCTGACCATCTGTTTGCGGGTGATACGCAGTACTGAACTTAAGTTTACTGCCTAAAGCAGCCTGTAGTGACGTCCAATATCCGGATCTATACAGCTGATCTCTATCTGAAATAATACTTTTTGGTACCCCATGCAAACGCACAATCTCATCAACATACAACTGAGCCAACTTTTCCATTGGACTAGAAATCTGAACAGGCAAAAAGTGTGCTGACTTTGTCAACCGATCCACAATCACCCAAATAGAATCATGACCTGACTGAGTACGCGGTAACCCCACAATGAAATCCATAGATATATCATCCCACTTCCACTGAGGCACCTCAATACTCTGTAACAATCCACCGGGCTTTTGGTGCTCAATCTTGACTTTCTGGCAAGTCAAGCATTTAAGTACAAACTGTGTCACATCCTTTTTCATCCCTGGCCACCAAAACTCTCGCTTCAAATCATTATACATCTTAGTGATTCCCGGATGCATGGCATATTTACTCCTGTGAGCCTCTTCCAAAATAGTCTGCTTTATCTCAGCACAATCAGGAACACAAATACGATGTTTAAACCGTAGAATCCCATGACCATCAATCTCAAAATCTAAGACTGAACCATCCTCCAATTCTTTTCGAATCTTACTTAACTTGTCATCCTTCTCCTGTGATACCCGCAAATCGGTATACAAGTCAAAATCAACTACTACTGCTCTCAAAATAGCCTGCTCCACCCCAGGAACAACTCGCATGTCACGTAACGTTTCCAACCAAGCCTGTTCCTCAAGACTCATTGCAAAGACATGAGCCGATTTCCTACTTAAAGCGTCAGCAACCACATTGGCTTTCCCAGGGTGGTACTTGATTTCAAACTTATAATCACTTAGCAACTCCATCCAACGACGTTGCCTACCATTCAACTCTTTCTGATCCATCAAATACTTAAGACTTTTATGATCACTGAATACTTCAAACTGAGCCCCAAAAAGATAATGACGCCAGATTTTCAAGGCAAACACTACTGCACACAACTCCAAATCATGAGTTGGGTAGTTTACTTCATGTGGTCTCAACTGTCTCGAGGCATAAGCTATCACTTTGCCATTTTGCATCAACACACATCCCAAACCCATCAATGACGCATCAGTATACACCTCAAACGGTTGAGACGAATCTGGCAAAACCAACACTGGAGCGGTAGTCAAAAGAGTCTTTAACTCCTGAAATGCTGCTTCACATTGCTCCGTCCATACAAAAGGGCGATATTTCTTGGTCAAATTTGTCAAAGGACGGGCAATCTGGGAAAAACCACGAATAAATCTCTGATAATAACCAGCTAATCCTACAAAACTTCGTACTTCAGTTACTGATTTCGGAGATTCCCACTGCAATACCGCCTCAACTTTACTAGGATCCACCGCAACACCTTCAGAAGAAACTACATGCCCTAAAAACTTTACTTCGTTCAGCCAAAATTCACATTTAGACAACTTAGCATAAAGCTGATGATCCCTTAGAACTCTCAAGGCCATACCCAAATGCTCACGATGCTCCTCTTCATTTTTAGAATAAATCAGAATATCATCAATAAACACCACAATGAACTTATCTAAATATGGCCGGAAAATTCTGTTCATATAATCCATGAACACAGCAGGAGCATTGGTCAAACCAAAAGGCATCACCAAGAATTCATAGTGGCCATAACGGGTTCTAAAGGCCGTCTTAGGAACGTCCTCTACCCGAACTCTTAACTGATGATAACCTGATCTCAAGTCAATCTTAGAAAACACAGATGCCCCAACTAATTGATCCAACAAGTCATCTATCCTGGGCAACGGGTACTTATTCTTTATTGTGACTTTATTCAGCTGACGATAGTCTATGCACAACCTCATGCTACCATCCTTTTTCTTAACAAACAAGACTGGAGCTCCCCACGGTGACACACTAGGTCGAATAAAACCTTTTTCAAGCAATTCTTCAATCTGCTTCTTCAGCTCAGCTAATTCTACCGGAGCCATCCTATATGGTGCCTTAGAAATCGGACTAGCCCCTGGTTCTAAATCAATGGTGAATTCCACTTCTCGCTCAGGTGGAAGACCCTGAATATCAGCGAAAACTTCAGTATAATCCTTAACCACATCTATAGGTTCAATGCTAATCTCCTCCTCAGATTTAATTGAGAAGAAAACAGCAAACACCTGACAACCCCTCCGCACGCACTTCTCAGCTTGTGTGGCGGATAGTAACAAGGAACCACTGGAACCCTCAACAGATAAAGAATTTACTGCATATCTCACAGCCCGTTCCTTACAAAGCAAAATGACATTATTGGCTATCAACCAATCCATGCCAATAATCACCTCTATTCCTTTAAGGGGTAAACATACAAGGTCAATCACAGAGTCTCGACCTTCATACTGAAGGTCCAAGCCTTTACATACGTGAGCAGTTACAAACTCAGCTCCACTAGGGGTAGTTACTTTCAAATCATAAGATAATGCAGAATAAGTAAAGCCAAGTTTCTTAGCACAGTCATAGGAGATAAAAGAATGTGTTGCACCAGAATCAAATAACACTTCAACACTATGACCTCAGATGGAAACCATACCTTGAATCACATTAGGAGACGTTGTGGCCTCCTCTCTCGTGGTAACATACACACGTCCAGGAGCCATAGGGCGACTGCTATGACTTGCCTGACCTTGCTGCCCCATCCTAGGGCAAAACCTGTAGGTATGGCCCAACTCATTACAGTTATAACATCTCCAACAATTTCCAGCATGAAAATTCCCACATCTAACACAAGGACTTCCCACGCTAGATGCTGAGGCAGCTGACTCCTGATGAGACCCCTGACTAGCACCTGCTCGACCTCTACCACCAAAAGATTGGGTCCTACCACCCCTGAACTGACTTCTCTGCCCAGATATTCCCTGATGTTGTCTGCGAAAACTACCCCTCTGGTTATACCCTTGCGTATGACCTTGGCCTTGAGATCTTCTCCCAGAACTCCCAGAAGTACTCGTACCAGCACTGTGACTTTTTGAGATACCTCCTGAAGGCCTTAAGTAACTAGTAGATTTAAACTGATTATCAATACGATCCAAGGTACCTGAACTTCTCAAGTTTCTGGCCACAAGACAAAGATACTCACAAGAATCCTCAAAACTAACAAACGGCCTAGCATACAGATATGGCTGCAACACAGGTCTAGCCTTCTGAATCAACTGAGTATGCTTCCATTCGGGATCATCTCTATATTGCAAATACGTCACATAGCGTGATAACTCATTAAAAGTGGCAACAAATTCATCCTCATGCATATTGCCTTGCGTTAATTTATTAAATTCAAGTTCTTTCTCATGTCTGATTGTAATGGGAAAGTAATGCTCGAGGAATTTTCCTTTAAATTCTGACCACACAGTCATGGAGTCATCCATACCCCCAGCTGACTTCCACCATCTTTTGGCATCACCAGTCAAAAGTAAGATAGCAACCCTGGCTTTCTGGTACTCATTACAAGCAACAGCTTGGAAAATTGTCTCTAATCTATCGATCCATTCTTCTGCTACTTCAGGTTGGCGACCTCCTTCAAAAGTACCAGGATTGTGCCTAGACACATCTTTCCAAACTCTATTAACAGCACGGTCTTCTTGGGTAACTTCTTGCTGGGTCCCATGAGTTTCACTCTCATGGCCAATTTCAAACACTCCTTCACTTTGATGCTGATGGCCCATATCTTGCTTAAATTTCTGTAACCTTTCTTCCATTGTCTCCAAAATCACATCCCTCAACTGATTCACAAACTCCGACCCAAAGTTTTGTGCCGGTATAGATTGTTGTGAATCTTGGAATTGATTATAACTATCTTCTTCTCCACCCACCTAGGGAATATTGATAATAATCATAAAACGGGTTAGTGATCATAACAATAAGGAAGGGAAGGAAGGGGTTTATATATCGCCATTCTATATGCAATGCAACAGGCAGGGTATTATTTACCATAAAACTGATACCAAATTGTAAAGTACCTCCTACTAAAGTAAAACTTAACCTTAACCTAAACCAATTGCTAAACAAATCAATCCATACAATGGAGACTAACCATGTTAGTAAAGATTCACCTAACATGGTTAGCAAAAGAATCACCTAATGGATCACACAATCAATATCATAACCTAAATCTAAAAATAAACCATATTAGAGCGGGGCCCATCTAATATGATTGCACACACAAGAAAACATAAAACACTCAATATATCCATCATCTACCACATCAACATACTAGGAAAACTGAGTTTCCTATATACATTCATTCCAGTTCTCATCACCTGGAAAACAGAATATATATCAACCAAGCTTGACATATTAGTCAAGGTAATTCCTGAACTATCACAGTAGCAGGAACAATGCTATATCACAACCAAAACAGTACATTAAGATACATTACAAGTCATACAGTTCACATATACAATAAAATTCACTCAAAACAACATTCAATATATGCAGAAGCTGGTGCAGCCTAGTAAAATGGCGATATATCTCCCTAACAAGGTCACCTCTGGCCTACTTACTATATCAGTATGGGCCAGACGGCCCCTTCCCCTTCCTCTGCGCCTCCCCCTGGGCATGATCACCTGTAAAAATAAAGGGAATGGGGTGAGACAAAGCAATGTCTCAGTAATCACAACGTAACTCACTGTGACACTCAGAAGTGGGGTAGTGGAGTGTCTACAGGGTACCACAGTTCAAAACCTGCATACAGTACATAACATTTACAACTATATAGACATATATATCCAGAATAGATGCATCCATCTCTCAATAGACTAAAATAAACATGATTGACACTGTGCCCAGTCTCAAGTCTGAAAGCATGAAAAAGGGAGCACTTTAAATAGTGAAAACGTCCCTGAAAAAGGGAGCACTATAAAAAGTGTACACATCCCTGGTTCCTTTACAATTCAAGGAACCTGTACTATTAACCTTTCGATTTGCGCAAATCGAAAGGTTACATCGGCCGACGGTACAAATAACCAGTGTCATGCAACATACCAAAGAATATATATAAATATGAATTTATATAAAGTACAGTTCAGTTGAAAGGTACCCTATAGCCCACGTTTAAGTATAACATAAATCTGAATTCATTTTATATATATATATATATATATATATATATATATATATATGGGCGAAGACCCAAAAATGATACATAACTATTGGCCAAGGAACAAAAGTAATACATAACTATTCTGAGGTACATCAATGATACCTAACTTTTACTTGGGATCAAAAATGATATTTTCACTAATATGACAATAAAATTGGACATGAAAAGTCCAAAATGCCCTAATAAATAAAATAAAGGGCGAAGGCCCAAAAATGATACATAACTATTGGCCAAGGAACAAAAGTAATACATAACTATTCTGAGGTACATGAAAAGTACAAAATGCCCTAATAAATAAAATAAAATAAAACATAGTGTTAGTCCCTATAGTTTTAAAGCTAAGGTTTTAGTCCCTATAGTTTCCTCCATTTAATAGAGTTAGTCCCTATAGTTTTAAAAGGACCAACATATGGCATTAACAGAGTTAAATATGATTACGTGGCACTAATTCTGTTAGTTTTTGCCATGTGGCTTAGCTTATGGTTGGAGAGTATGAGTTGGAAATAATTATTTAAGGTGGATAAATGATTTTATTTATTAAGGAATATTTTAAAAAAATAGAAGTCATCTCTGTCACAAACCAAACTGGACGGAGAGAAGGAATTAGGGGAAGACGAAGAAGACATAGCCGGAGTAGTGGAAGGGGTGGGGACGGGGCCGTGGCGGCGACCCTTCTCGCTGGGGTGGGCAAAGGGGAATCTGGTCTAGTCGTGGCTGCGGCTTCAACTTGGGCTTCACCGTTCTCTGCCACCATATGTCGCTGCTGGTTTCTAAGAGAGAAAGAGAAAAGATGATGGGATGTAAGAGAGAGAGAGAGAGAGAGAGAGAGAGTAAGAGATATAGTGAAAAGATCTTTATTAGGAAGAGCAAACTGACCAGATTGATATCAAAAGCCACCAAGAAGTAACATTTTTTATATTAAAGTTCTCAATTTGAGCACCAAACTTACAGCAAAACCACACCAGTTGGTTTAACCCTATGTTTTATTTAATTTTATTTATTAGTGCATTTTGGACTTTTCATGTACCTCAGAATAGTTATGTATTACTTTTGTTCCTTAGCCAATAGTTATGTAACATTTTTGGGCCTTCGCCCTTTATTTTATTTATAAGGGCATTTTGGACTTTTCATGTCCAATTTTATTGTCATATTAGTGAAAATATCATTTTTGATCCAAAGTAAAAGTTAGGTATCATTGATGTACCTCAGAATAGTTATGTATTACTTTTGTTCCTTGGCCAATATTTATGTATCATTTTTGGGACTTCGCCCTATATATATAGATAAATAGAAGAGGATGTTAGAAAATCCTCAACTACCATCACCCTCAGTATCACAGTCAGTTAAGTGTGATTACCTGCTAAACTTCACTGCAGCAGATATACACAGATAACAGTTATCTTCAAAGTCCGCTTGAAAGATCCCTGTCTACAATAATGCCACAATTTAAAATGGGTCAAGACACTTTGTGAGTGACTTAACTCAACTTTTTAAATAACTTTCATTAATACTAAAAGTATAAAAATACTTCAATACCAAAACCACAACCATATCCTTTCCTTTTCCAACTTCTCTTTACCAAATCTTTACAATCCAGTACTTTAACTATCCAACTTCCTTTCAAACCTCAATCTAATCAACATTAACATTCCAATGTCAATAAACAACCTTAATCTACCAAAGTCACTTCAAATCAACACTTTAACTAACAAAATTCCTTACAAACATCAATCCTTCTAAAACCAACCTTCCAACATCACCAAACAGCTTCAACTAACATTACATAAATACTAATTTGTTCCAGAACATCCTCTACCAACATAGTCCTAACTTAAAGAATCCAAACATGCTCCATTATCTTCCAAATTCCTTCCTAAATTCCAATTTAATCAAAATCAACTTCCCACATCTTATTATAACCTTAACAAACCTTATCTAACCACCAATTTATTCAAATCAACCTTCATTAACCAAACCCCAATTCAAAGAGCCAATACCAACTCACAATGAAAATTCCGATTGCTTCACTTCTCTCAAAAATTCCAATTTCTCCCAAGAATACTTCATTTCAATATCCCAATTTCAGTATTAAGACAATAATGGTCAAAAATTCCAATACACTCCAAAACCATAACTCCCAATAGGCAAATCCATCCAAAAATTCCAAAATCCAAAGGTGAAGATGCTTACTTAGTTTTCAAGGTGCAAAAGAAGGTACCACTGCCGTTGGCCGCCGCCTAGCACGCCGGAAAACAACCCCAGGCCGCCGGAAAAACTGGAAAACTAAGAGTATAAAGGAATGAAAAGGTGGAGTTGAAAAGGAAGGCATAACTTGTAAAAATCCAAAGAAAATACCTTCCTACCGTTTTATCACCTTCGGCCGCCGGAATAATGAAGAAGCTCGCCGGAAAATGTCACCAAGTCGTCGGCCGAAACTGGAAAAGGAAAGGGGAGTTGAGAAAACGCAAAAGGAGGTTGGAAAAAGGAAGAACTTTCATGGACAACAAGAAAAATCTCATCTTTACCTCAAAGTTTGCTCTCGCCGGAGAGATCACTTGTCATCGCCGGAGAACCCACTCGCCGTCGCCGGAGAGGAAAGGAAAACGCGAACAACACACACCCACACAGATTGAGCTCAACCTTCACGGCTCTGTGGAGAAAAGAGAGAGATGACCGAAAATGAGAGAGCTTTTTGGAGTGGAAAAATGGAGAAAATGGTGAGGGGAGGGAGGAGTCCGAACGCGCAGAGAGAAATGAGGAAGAAGAAGGAGATCCGATGTTTTAAGTCAAAAAGGGGGGCTGGGGCGTGTTTGGTTGATGGAATTAAGGGTGGTTTTGGTTATTTAAAGCCCAAACTTGCTATAGTGTACTCATTTTAATTTAAAACCACTTAAACCAGCCTCCAATCTTCTTAAACTTCAAAATATTTTTACCTCTACCACTCCCTCATATTTCAAACTTTTCATTTCTTTAGTAATTTTATGCATATTAATTACTCAAAATTTCCAAAATATTCCCAAAAATCACCAAAAATTCCTAAAAATTTCCAACATTCCTAATTTCTCCATTTATCATTTCCAAAATACTCTTTAATCCTGTATTAAATTTTCAGGATGTTACAGAAAGTCTCCATCCTGAAGGATACTCTAACGCCATCTGGGTAGGAGATCTGGATGGAGGACACTCAACTTAGCAAACTTGATGACACCATCATCTATAGAATCTGAATATGTGGTTTGTGCGACTACTGTAACATCCTGAAAATTTAACCCAGAATTAAAGAGTATTTTGGAAATGATAAATGGAGAAATTAGGAATTTTGGGAATTTTTGGGAATTTTTGGAGATTTTTGAGAATATTTTAGAAACATTAAAGTAATTAATGTGTATATAATTAATTAAGAAATGAAGAGTTTGAAATATGAGGGAATGGTAAAGTTAAAAATATTTTGAAGATTCAGAAAATTGGAGACTGGTTTGAGTGGTTTTAAATTAAAAAGAGTACAATATGGCAAGTTTGGGCTACAAATTTTCATAACCCATGCTTATTTCATCCAACCAAACACTCCCTTAGCCCTTTTTCCTTCCTTATGCTTCAAAAATCCGACGCACCCCCCCTTTTTCTTCACCATTTCGTCTTCTTCTTCCATACACACACACCCACACCAATTTTCTTCATCCAATCTCCTCCATCCTTCCATCCAAGGTTACTAAATCAAGTGGGTTGCTTATTTTTGGTTATGCTCACCGATCTGCTTCACTCCAACCACTTTTCCCTCCGCTTTCGTCGCGTTTTCCGGCGGCCTGGGCGATGGACGGCGGCGGACGGCGGCAAGGCAAGGTCGGTTGGGTTGTTTTTGTTGTTTTTCGAAGTACACTCCTTCCCTATTTCATTTTCTCATTTTTTTTACTTCTCCTTGGATGTAAGCTCGGCCAGCCACCATAAGAGACGATTTCCGGCGATCCTAGTCGGCGGCCGACGATGGTAGAGCCTCTCCCTCTCATTCTTGAACTCCGTAAGCTTGTTCTTTGCCTTTTTGTGAAGTTGATGTTGTGAAATTTTTCCCCTTTGATGCTAGGGTTTGTTGAAGAATTGGTATTTTAGGATTTACAAGTTATGATAATGATTATTAAGTGGTTAATTGAAGTTTTGTGAGGCTAATTGAGGTTTATTGAAGTGGATAGTACTTTGGAATTTCTTTAGGAATTATTTTAGGCATTCTTTGAAGTTAGGGTTTTGCCATAATTAAATCTTTGGGGTTTCAAACAAGAAATTGTGAATGTTTAAATGGTTAATTGAAGGTTTAGGAAGGTATTGGATTTTTCTTAAAGATGGAGATTATTTTAGGAATTTGTAAAGCTTTTTATGTTTCTTTTGAATTGGGGTTTTGTTAATGAAAGATGACTTGAATGAATTAGAGGTTAATAAATGCTTATTGAGGTTATATTTAGGATGTGAGAAGGTTGATATTGGTTGGATTGAGTTTGGGAGGAAGCTTGATAATTAAAGTGTTGGATAAAAAGGAAATTGATTAGATAAAGATAGGTTGAAGTTTGGTGGAAGGTTTGTGAAGTTAAGAAGTTACTTTAAGTTATAAATTTGATATTGATATGGTGATTTGGTGATTGGTGATCGTTTTGCAGTTTTATGGGCATTTGTGTTTTCTTTAAAGTGGAGATTTGTTTATGAGGGCAGTGTGGATAAAATTGGATGTTAATAAATGTTGTTGTAGGTATTATGAAGATGTTGGAGGAGTGAAATTGTTTGAAATGGTGTATAGGATAAAGTTGGTAAATAAAGTTTGGAAAATTGGTTATGCAAAGTTATGATTGGAATGTGGTGGATAATTAGTAAATTTTGGAAAGGTTATGATTGATTGAGGTATTAGTTAAGGATTTATGGTCGTCGATGGAATGATTTAGGGATAGGTAATTAATTTGCTATTTAGTGAGCATTGTTGGTTTCTTTGAAGTTGGGTTTGATTATTTTGAGCTGTATAAATTGAATTGGTGACTAGGAAATGTTCACTAAGGTATTATGACGATGATAGAGGGTTGGATTGATTTGGTTTAGTGCTTAAAGAAAAGTTTAGTAACTAAAGTGGTGGATCAAAGGAAATTTGAGTTATGTGAAGGTAAGTATGATTGTGGTGAAGTTAATACTTTAGGAATTACAAATAAATGGTTAAGGGAATTATGGAGGTTTAAAGGATATAGATTGTTCTTGATATTGGAAGTAAATTAATACTTGTTTAAGAATTAGTTTGAATGGTAGGTCAAAGTCACTGATATTGTGCCTTGACCAACAGTAGCTCATTGTATGATTGTCGACGGTGGAGACTCGAGCGGAGCTTAGGGAAGACATTAGCTGTGTATATCTATCGCTACTAAACTTGACAGGTAATCACGCTTAACTGACTGTGATACTGAGGGTGATGGTAGTTGAGGATTTTCTGACATCCTCTTCTACTTATTTATATATATATAAATAAAACGAATTCAGATTATGTTATACTTAAACGTGGGCTATAGGGTACCTTTCAACGGAACTGTACTTTATATAAGTTCATATTTATATATAATCTTTTGTATGTTGCATGACACTGGTTATTAGTACCGTCGGCCGATGTAACCTATCGATTTGCGCAAATCGATAGGTTAATAGTACAGGTTCCTTGAATTGTAAAGGAACCAGGGATGTGTACACTTTTTATAGTGCTCCCTTTTTCAGGGACGTTTTCACTATTTAAAGTGCTCCCTTTTTCATGCTTTCAGACTTGAGACTGGGCACAATGTCAATCACGTTTATTTTTGTCTATTGAGAGATGGATGCATCTATTCTTGGTATATACATCTATATATTTGTAAATGTTATGTGCTGTATGCAGGTTTTGAACTGTGGCACCCTGTAGACACTCCACTACCCCACTTCTGAGTGTCACAGTGAGTTATGTTGTGATTACTGAGACATTGTTTTGTCTCACCCCATTCCCTTTATTTTTACAGGTGATCATGCCGTAAGTAGGCAGCGTGGAAGGGAAAAGGAGCCGCCCGGCCATACTGAGTTAGTGGGTAGGCCGGAGGTAAACCATAGGTATATATATATATATATATATATATATATATATATATATATATATATATATATATATATATATATTGCCATCAAGTAGGCTGCATCCGCTTCCGTGTTTGTTGTGGTGTGTATTTGTTTGATTATGTTAAATTGTATTATCTTTTCATTTGATCTGTCCATAACTTGTAACTGATGTGTTGTAGTGTTATGACGGCTGTGAAAGTTTTGATTATGTGATAGTCGTAGCTGCGCTACAGACTTTGTGACGGTGTTGATTGATATTATACTGTATGTGTATTATGAGTTACAGGAGGATTTGTCCGCTAATGGAGAGACAATATCTTTTTCTTGATATGGACGCATCATGTGACTGTGATCAGTGATAAATGATTATGCTTTGTGATACTGACATATTCAAGTCAGATATTTGTGTTGTTATGTATAATTGATATAGATGTTTCGAATAATCGTGTTAAGGGAAATTCCTTTCCTAACATGGTTATATTGTGCGATTGTGTTGCCTTGTTGTGATTAGTGTCGTTATTTTATATAACCATGTTGGATGGGCCCCTCTCTGACATGGTTATGTTTTCTCAATGTAATGCTGTCTCTTTTGCTAACTATGTTAGGAAATTCTCTTTTCTAGCATAGTTAGATACGTGTTAAGAATATGTTTCTAATCTCTTCATAGTAGAGTAATTCTTTTGCTAACCATGTTAGGTGAATCTTTTACTAACATGGTTAGACACCATTTGTTTGGATTGTTTTGATTATGGGTTGAAACAGGTTTAAGTTAGTAGAATAATAATGTGTTTGTAGGAGATATGTTACAACTTGGTATCAGTTTTATGGTAAACGATACCTTGCCTGTTGCATTGCATATAGAATGGCAATATATATATATATATATATATATATATATATATATATATATATATATATATATATATATCGATTGGTGGGGAGAAAGGTAAAATCGCATTAAGGATGTTCAGATGAGATTAGTGAATAGATTAGGACTGTGATATTGGTAAGCTGATTTGTAGATCATTTGAATTTTGTCTTGGGAGACTGAATTAATGTTTTATTTGGAGGAAGATTTCTAATGGAGAAGGGATGTTAATGGAAATGTAGATTAATATGAAAATAGGTAAAGTGAGATAGTAATTAGGAGCTAAAGGACTACACAAGTTTAAAGAGTAACGATCTATTTAATTTGTTGTTCAATGTATCAAGGGTATTTAGAATTTAAGTACAGGTATTATGTTAAGTCATGACCCTTGTTAAATAGAATGAGGACACATTATGCTTTGAAAAGATGAGATTGGTTGGATTTTGAGAGTAGTAGAATGAGTTTTGATGAAAGGGTATATCTTATTTTGGGACTTATTGGTGAATGATTTGGACTGTGATCTTCTTAGGTAACATAATTTTCAAGGTAAATGGTGAGTGTTGGTGAAGTGTATAGTAATTTTGATGAATCAATTTGATTCTATTGGTTTAAAGTAAATTATAGTGGGGTGACAGGCAATACAAACGAGATTACAATTAGTAATTAGTGATTAATCAGTAGGATTTGAAAGAAATGTTTAAATTCAGGACGTTCAATTGAAACTATATTTTAGAAGAAATGGGAGTTCAACAATAATTTTGGTGGAAATAAATTGGTTGGTATTAAAGTAAAGTGTGATTGTGTATTAAAGGATGTTTAGAAGAGGTAGGATGTCATAATCATTACTAAGGAAGTGTAGGAATCAATTGAATAATAGAAATACGGTAGTGGGATTGTAGTAAGGTTGATTGAGAAGTGGTGAAATTAGGAATAATTGTAGTAATTTGAGATTTGGTATGTTGGATGAATTGTGACTTAGAGGAGGGTTGGTGATTTTGAAATATGAATTTGTTGAGAGATTCATGGGAAGTTGAATAAGTTTAAGGCATGTTTAATGGTGCAGTTTTATTGGAATAAAATATAACTTTAGAGGAAAAATGTTACATTGAGGGTTGGAGAACTAGTGAGGTCTTGAATGGATTATTCTTAGGCTTTGATGATATTGGATTCTTAAGTTTGAATTGTGTTAAAAAAAATGGTTAGATTATGATTGCTTATGAATATGGGTTTATGATTTGATATATGTATAGGAAGCCAATGAAGAGGACACCTATAGTTAGTTGATTCCCGGTGAGACCTAACTTGTTTGAAGTTGGATGTGAGTTTGAATTTTTCTCTTGGTTGTTAACTAAGCTTGGTTTCCATTAAGGTATTTTAATTATGGGCATTTGAATTATGGTTATGTAATCTAAGGACTTATTTATGTTCAAAGAATTATGGTTGAGGAGGTTAGTTTGGCTAACTTTGATGTAGACTTTAAGTGGGAAATTGAAAACGCCCTTAAGTTTGAAACTGAGTTAACTGTACTCTGAAGGTGTGAGCAATTAAATTTGGTCCATATTTAGAAAAATGGGTGCATGGACACAAATTGAGTAAATGAGGTTCCTTTTGACTTGGAATTTAAATTAGTTAGAGTATAATGATTTTAAATTCTCTTTAACCATGAGGTTTCTATAGTTCCTATATTACTAAGGGTAGGTATGGATATAAAAATTCACGAATTATGAGGATGGTATTTAAGTTGATTTCTGGTTGTTTATAGGGACGTAAATCATGAATAGGATCTAGGAAACTGATTCATAAAGCGTTTTTGGAATGTGATTCTTTGGTTCTATTGAGATTGCATAAGAGTATAGATGATAGGCGTTAAGTATTTATTGATGGTGATATTAGAAATTGAGGATGGTTGGTTGGGAAGGATAATAGTAAGACTTGAATGAATTGTTGTTCTTACCATCTTGAGTAGTTAGATTTAAATATATTTTGATGGAGTGGAGGATGAAGGAGAATATGGGACGGTGAAACCTAAGTTGTATTGAGTGAATGGAGCAATTGGAGTATAGTTGTGAATGTGGTGATGATGATGCGATGGTATGATAAGATTAGAAGTTAGTTTTATGATTAGAGATTTCTTGGGGGTTTTTGAAAATGAGGTATTACATAGGTAGATAAAGGTAGTAGTTCACGATAGTATCGTACGATGCTTAAATAGTATAGTAATAAATTGGGGTAGCCTAGAAGGCAGGTGGTAAGAATAGTGAGGGAGTGTATATAAAAGGGTATGGTGATTTAGAAGGCACGTAATAGGAAATATTTTTGAAAAATCAAAGGATGGTTTGTATAAGTTATTTGGTTCAGAATCCGTTGAAGGAATATAGATAGAGGAAGTATAATCTTAATTTTAGGCTTGAATTTAATAGTTGAGAAATTGTCGTTTCGGTGATGTGATGAAAGAGTAGGATATATATAAATAAAGGTTGAAGTTGACCTTATGAGTGGAATACAAGGAATGAGAAATTTGGATTAGTGATCAATTCAAAGGATTATGAGTATAGAACTTGTGATTTTGAAAATAGGTAAGTTATTATCAAACTGTTAGTAAGGTGAGTTAATTTAATGTTGAAATTAAAGTTATGATCAAGGTTAAGATTATTAGATAAGGAAAACATTACAAATTGAAATCTTCCCATTTGAGGCTTAGTAAAAATTTTGGTTCATTTATTAAGATTATGAAAGACATGGGAAATAGCTTACCGAACGTGGTGGAGAAACTATTGGATGTAGATTTAAGTCCATCATACTGGTAGAAGAACTCTATCCTAACTAGGAATATGGAATAGTAGAAACCACTGTAGAGAGCAATCTCAAGAGTCCAAAATGGATAAAATGATCGAGAGTATTTTGTGTGAGATCAAATTAAGAAAGCTTAAGTGTTGATATAGATTGGTGAGCTAGTTGTTCGCTAGAAGATAATGATTTTCAAAGAGGTGAAAATTGTCTTTAATTATGAGATCTTATCACAAGAATTGATCTAAGGAATTGGCAATGTATAGTCATTAGGGGTGAAATTTTTGGTAGGTGATTAATGAATGACTCTCATGGTCATATAAGTCAAGGAAAATAAACAATTAAGGTGTAGTAAAGTTGGAATATGACATGAAAATTTGGAAATAATAGATGTAATGTATATTAGTTTGACTAGAATTTGGAGTTTTTCTTCCCAAATCCAAGTTCTTAGGGCTGTATTGAGAGGGTTATGCAATTTATTATTTTTAAGAGTTGTTAGACATGGTGAATTTTGAGGGCAAAATTCCTAAAAGGTGGGGAGAATTGTAACATCCTGAAAATTTAATCCAGAATTAAAGAGTATTTTGGAAATGATAAATGGAGAAATTAGGAATTTTGGGAATTTTTGGGAATTTTTGGAGATTTTTGAGAATATTTTAGAAACATTAAAGTAATTAATGTGTATATAATTAATTAAGAAATGAAGAGTTTGAAATATGAGGGAATGATAAAGTTAAAAATATTTTGAAGATTCAGAAAATTGGAGACTGGTTTGAGTGGTTTTAAATTAAAAAGAGTACAATATGGCAAGTTTGGGCTACAAATTTTCATAACCCATCCTTATTTCATCCAACCAAACACTCCCTTAGCCCTTTTTCCTTCCTTATGCTTCAAAAATCCGACCCACCCCCCGTTTTTCTTCACCATTTCGTCTTCCTCTTCCATACACACACACCCACACCAATTTTCTTCATCCAATCTCCTCCATCCTTCCATCCAAGGTTACTAAATCAAGTGGGTTGCTTATTTTTGGTTATGCTCGCCGATCTGCTTCACTCCAACCACTTTTCCCTCCGCTTTCGTCGCGTTTTCCAGCTGCCTGGGCGATGGACTGCGGCGGACGGCGGCAAGGCAAGGTCGGTTGGGTTGTTTTTGTTGTTTTTCGAAGTACACTCCTTCCCTATTTCATTTTCTCATTTTTTTTACTTCTCCTTGGATGTAAGCTCGGCCAGCCACCATAAGAGACGATTTCCGGCGATCCTAGTCGGCGACCGACGATGGTAGAGCCTCTCCCTCTCATTCTTGAACTCCGTAAGCTTGTTCTTTGCCTTTTTGTGAAGTTGATCTTGTGAAATTTTGCCCCTTTGATGCTAGGGTTTGTTGAAGAATTGGTATTTTAGGATTTACAAGTTATGATAATGATTATTAAGTGGTTAATTGAAGTTTTGTGAGGCTAATTGAGGTTTATTGAAGTGGATAGTGCTTTGGAATTTCTTTAGGAATTATTTTAGGCATTCTTTGAAGTTAGGGTTTTGCCATAATTAAATCTTTGGGGTTTCAAACAAGAAATTGTGAATGTTTAAATGGTTAATTGAAGGTTTAGGAAGGTATTGGATTTTTCTTAAAGATGGAGATTATTTTAGGAATTTGTAAAGCTTTTTATGTTTCTTTTGAATTGGGGTTTTGTTAATGAAAGATGACTTGAATGAATTAGAGGTTAATAAATGCTTATTGAGGTTATATTTAGGATGTGAGAAGGTTGATTTTGGTTGGATTGAGTTTGGGAGGAAGTTTGATAATTAAAGTGTTGGATAAAGAGGAAATTGATTTGATAAAGATAGGTTGAAGTTTGGTGGAAGGTTTGTGAAGTTAAGAAGTTACTTTAAGTTATAAATTTGATATTGATATGGTGATTTGGTGATTGGTGATCGTTTTGCAGTTTTATGGGCATTTGTGTTTTCTTTAAAGTGGAGATTTGTTTATGAGGGCAGTATGGATAAAATTGGATGTTAATAAATGTTGTTGTAGGTATTATGAAGATGTTGGAGGAGTGAAATTGTTTGAAATGGTGTATAGGATAAAGTTGGTAAATAAAGTTTGGAAAATTGGTTATGCAAAGTTATGATTGGAATGTGGTGGATAATTAGTAAATTTTGGAAAGGTTATGATTGATTGAGGTATTAGTTAAGGATTTATGGTCGTCGATGGAATGATTTAGGGATAGGTAATTAATTTGCTATTTAGTGAGCATTGTTGGTTTCTTTGAAGTTGGGTTTGATTATTTTGAGCTGTATAAATTGAATTGGTGACTAGGAAATGTTCACTAAGGTATTATGACGATGATAGAGGGTTGGATTGATTTGGTTTAGTGCTTAAAGAAAAGTTTAGTAACTAAAGTGGTGGATCAAAGGAAATTTGAGTTATGTGAAGGTAAGTATGATTGTGGTGAAGTTAATACTTTAGGAATTACAAATAAATGGTTAAGGGAATTATGGAGGTTTAAAGGATATAGATTATTCTTGATATTGGAAGTAAATTAATACTTGTTTAAGAATTAGTTTGAATGGTAGGTCAAAGTCACTGATATTGTGCCTTGACCAACAGTAGCTCATTGTATGATTGTCGACGGTGGAGACTCGAGCGGAGCTTAGGGAAGACATTAGTTGTGTATATCTATTGCTACTAAACTTGACAGGTAATCACGCTTAACTGACTGTGATACTGACGGTGGAGACTCGAGCGGAGCTTAGGGAAGACATATCGTTACTAATTTCCTGATTAATTCAATAATATCATTACTAACTATGATAGAAAAATGATTTCCATAATATCAATAAATCTATCATAGTTAGAAAAAGAATTTCCTAATAATAATCATTATCCATGATAGAAAAGAATTTCCTAATATAACCTGAACACTATCATGGATAATAAATAGCTAACCATGTTAGAAAAGAATCACCTAACATGGTTAGAAAAAGGAGCAACCTACTACAATTCTCCAATTAACCAATAATATTAATACAAATAAAGATATGCGGAAGCGAATGCAGACCTATACATTTTTGGCAATATACACGTCTAAATAAGTAAAACAACCTTTTTAACTCAATTCTCTTTCCTGTTACTCGGGCCTGTGCATGATCACCTGCAAAAATGTAAGTAATCGTGGGGTGAGACAAATTGTCTCAGTAATCTACTGCTTAACTCACTATAACAGTGAGATGTGCGGTAGTGAGGGCGTCTAAAGGGTACCACATTTCAAAAACAGTATATATATATATATAGCCAAGTTTCCTTGCATTAATCAATAAGAATCAAGCCTCCATCCATTTATCATTCCAAATCCTCTGTCACATCCAAAACAAATCAAATCCATCCTTACTACTTTTCAAAAATCACTCTAAACCCCTCAATCAAATTCCACATCAATAAACTTCACCATCCAACCTTCAATCCATGCTTTCCTTACTATAATCTCATTCATAACTTTCTCAAATCCAATTTTCTCGGCTTACGCACATGTACAATCCTGGTGCTCTTCTCATGCCATTCTGGAGGCACTACGGTTGAGCCCTATATATGTTCCTAATGAGTTGACACTGTGCCCCTCTCAAAAGTGAGGGGGCATTTTCCCTCTCTGGTAACCCCATGAGAGGGAAACCCCAATCTGTCTCCAATCAGAAAGGGAGCAGTTCCTGTCTCCAATCAGAAAACTGCTGGTCACAGTCTCCAATCTGTTGACCAATGGTCACAGTCTCCAATCTGTCGACCCGTACAAATAACCGTTGATTGGCCTATCAACCGGTTATCATCGCGCGATGGTACCTATACCTCAGTGTCATGCAATAATCACAATACTTTACAATATACCAACCCCTTTCAATATTTCAATATCACATCAACGTCCAGCACTCTCACAATTTCCTTCAATATCTCAATGTCAACATTTAATCCTCTAATATCTACATAACCTTTCCAATACCACTATCAGAACACTCCACATGTGTAAATGTCACATCCTTCCAGGATTTTCACCACAAATAAACAGGATACTACATATATGTGTCAAATTCTTTATATGAAAATAATCGTGTTTAAAAGGCACCTGATAGCCTATTTTGTATAAAAATAGCTTTTAAAGATTTTGAGGGCTAGAAAGGATTTTGAAAATCCCAACTAACATCACCCTCAATGTTATAGCAAGGTAAGAGTGATTACCTGTCCAATCTCAACTACAGCAATATATACCCTCAGTTATTGCCTTTCGCGAGCTCCACTCGAAGCATCGCCGACCAAAAATCGCACAATGAGCTGCTAATGGTCAAGACACAATATCAGTGACTTTGACCACCAATTCAAACTAATTCTAAACAATTATTGAAGAAATAATTTACTTCCAACATTTATACTTTCCTATATTCTTTTGTACCCCACAATCCCCTTAACCATTTATTTATATTTCCTAAAGTATTAACTTTACCCTTCTCTACTAACTCTTACCAAAAATAAACCAACATGTAAAACTTGCTAAAACTGCTTCAAAAATATTCCTTTAGTATTCCAAGTGCCTTCTTAACTTCCCAACTAATCCACTACCATTCAATCACTCTTTTACCTAACCAAGATCTCTTTTAACCAACACTTTAACTATCAAAATTCTTCCCATACACAATTTCCAACAATTGCACTCCTCCACGCTTTCATAACACCTATATAAACATTTTTTTTAACTTCTAATCTAATCCATACAACCACATAAACAAACTTTCACTTTAATGAGACTAAGAATGCCCATAAATTACAAAACAATCACAAACCACCATATTAGTGTCAAATTTACAACTCAAAGTAACTTCCCAACTTCACAAACCTTCCACCAAACTCTAATATTCCCATACATGACCACATCTCTTTCTCTTTAACACTTTAATTACCAAATTCCTTACAAACACCAATCCAAATAAAATCAACATTCTAACATCATTAAATAACTTCAATAAACATTTCTTTATCACTAATTTATTCAAACTAACCTTCATGAACAGTTTCCTAACTTCAAAGAATCACAACTTCCACCATAATTTCCCAAATGCTTAGTCTCATCTAGAAAATCCAAATGCTTCCACACATAATCAAGTTTAATACCTCAATTCCAATATTAAAACATTAGTGTTCCAAAATCACAATATAAACAAAAACCCCAACTCTAAAGAATACCTAATATTCCCCAAAAATTCTAAGGTAATCTCCCACTTAAAGAAACATCAAATACCCTATCCAAACTTCAATTAACCACTAGATAAGCACTATGGTAGCTTGTAAATACTAAATTCCCAATTTCTCACAAAACCCTAACTTTTAAAAGACAACAACATCTCAAGATCAACATCACAAAGGGTTGGAAAAACTTACAAAGTTCAAGAGTGAGAGGAAAAGAGTGTCACCGCAGCCGGCCGTCGTGGGACTCGCCGGAAATTGACCACTTATGGTGGCTGGCTGAGCTGGGCCTCAACAGAAAAAGGAAGGGATGAGAAAAGAAGTTGGAAGGGCTAGATGGTTTGAAAGAATCGAAGAAGAAGCAAGGCTTACCTTGCGCCGCCGTACGCCGCCGTTCACCGGCCAAAACCGCCGGAAAAACATAAAGAAAAACGAAGGAACTAGTGTGAGAACGAGCAGATCGGCCGAGTTCCATTGCACACTGAGTAACCCACGTGATTTTGCAACCTTTAATGGAAGAAGGAAGGTGAAGAGATGACGAAAATGGTGAGAAAGTGAGGTGGAAGGTAAGGGCTGAATGGTTTTGAAGGTAAATGGGGGTGGGGGTGTCGGTTTTGTAGCATAAGGAAGGAGGGATGTGTTTGGTTTGAGGGGAAATAAGGTGGTTTATGGTACTTTATAGCCCAAGCTTGCCATAGTGTACACTTTTTAACTTAAAACCACTCAAACCAGTCTCCAATCTTCTGAATCTTCAAAATATTTTTAACTTTACCATTCCCTCATATTTCAAACTCTTCATTTCTTAATTAATTATATGCACATTAATTACTTAATATTTCTAAAATATTTTCAAAAATCTCCAAAAATTCCCAAAAATTCCCAAAATTCCTAATTTCTCCATTTATTATTTCCCAAACACTCTCTAATCCCGAATTAAATTTTTAGGATGTTACAACACTGGTTATTAGTACCGTCGGCCGATGTAACCTATCGATTTGCGCAAATCGATAGGTTAATAGTACAGGTTCCTTGAATTGTAAAGGAACCAGGGATGTGTACACTTTTTATAGTGCTCCCTTTTTCAGGGACGTTTTCACTATTTAAAGTGCTCCCTTTTTCATGCTTTCAGACTTGAGACTGGGCACAATGTCAATCACGTTTATTTTTGTCTATTGAGAGATGGATGCATCTATTCTTGGTATATACATCTATATATTTGTAAATGTTATGTGCTGTATGCAGGTTTTGAACTGTGGCACCCTGTAGACACTCCACTACCCCACTTCTGAGTGTCACAGTGAGTTATGTTGTGATTACTGAGACATTGTTTTGTCTCACCCCATTCCCTTTATTTTTACAGGTGATCATGCCGTAAGTAGGCAGCGTGGAAGGGAAAAGGAGCCGCCCGGCCATACTGAGTTAGTGGGTAGGCCGGAGGTAAACCATAGGTATATATATATATATATATTGCCATCAAGTAGGCTGCATCCGCTTCTGTGTTTGTTGTGGTGTGTATTTGTTTGATTATGTTAAATTGTATTATCTTTTCATTTGATCTGTCCATAACTTGTAACTGATGTGTTGTAGTGTTATGACGGCTGTGAAAGTTTTGATTATGTGATAGTCGTAGTTGTGCTACAGACTTTGTGACGGTGTTGATTGATATTATACTGTATGTGTATTATGAGTTACAGGAGGATTTGTCCGCTAATGGAGAGACAATATCTTTTTCTTGATATGGACGCATCATGTGACTGTGATCAGTGATAAATGATTATGCTTTGTGATACTGACATATTCAAGTCAGATATTTGTGTTGTTATGTATAATTGATATAGATGTTTCGAATAATCGTGTTAAGGGAAATTCCTTTCCTAACATGGTTATATTGTGCGATTGTGTTGCCTTGTTGTGTTTAGTGTCGTTATTTTATATAACCATGTTGGATGGGCCCCTCTCTGACATGGTTATGTTTTCTCAATGTAATGTCGTCTCTTTTGCTAACTATGTTAGGAAATTCTCTTTTCTAACATAGTTAGATACGTGTTAAGAATATGTTTCTAATCTCTTCATAGTAGAGTAATTCTTTTGCTAACCATGTTAGGTGAATCTTTTACTAACATGGTTAGACACCATTTGTTTGGATTGTTTTGATTATGGGTTGAAACAGGTTTAAGTTAGTAGAATAATAATGTGTTTGTAGGAGATATGTTACAACTACTATTCGAAAAGTTGTGTGACTTAAAAGATTCTTAAAAGCGTATAGGCATTAATGATATGGATACCATTGCGACAGTGAAGTCGTGAGAGCCTACACATTGGATCCTAAGGATCATAAAAGACTAAATATATAAATATCAAATGTCATTTTATAAGAGATATGATCTCTTAGAAACGAGTGATTGTTCAGTACTATTTCCACTCACTAAATGTTTGCTAATCCACTCACTAGCTTAAAAAGCGTTTTAAGCACAAGCAACATTTGATGTATAAAATGATGCATTTTTCAATTCGTTATTGTTTTCGCACATATATACAAAGCTATGTATTTGTATATAAAAGCATGAATGTAAAGTATGCAATATGTCGTACAGACCCAAGGAAGGTTAGTCCACTCACACGGATAACCGTCTTCCATATTTGTTGGAGGTATGAGAAGATAAGACTTGCAAGAGATCATCATGTGTTGATGAATACTTCACATAGGACGACCCAATTAGTTTGGGATATGACAATTCGTGTCATGATAAGGAGTACACATGTATTCCGTTGGGTCTGTAGCCAGGCATCAAATTCTCCTGTGGGAGTTTAGGAGTCCGTTGAGGGACTGATGCCTGTACGGTGATTATATTTAGAAATTGACATAAGACAGTTGGTCGATCACCGTAACATGTAAATCGTATTACATGTGCTCAATTAACCGCAACTGAGACGTAGATGGAAAATCCCTGATCCATAACGGTGTGAGTCCCAGACATATGTAGGAAGAGAAATTGTCCTTTCTACCGATACCCTTGTGACTTAGACGTCATCAAGGATGCTTGTATTTGTGACTGCTACTTTAGCTGAACATCTATGGTCATGAGAGATCCGGCCTAACGAGTAATAGCTGGGCAAGCGACAAATTCAAGCAAAATTGATGTTCAGTCAGAAAGGAATGGTCTTAATGATTAGACCAAATTTCATACCTTTAAGCATGTGCATTTGAGCTTAATTAGTATGGTTTATTTGTCATATTTGATTATTATTGGTACATTTTCATGCACATGCTTATGTATAAATATTTGAAGAATAATAGCCTTATTACTTGCATTTTATGGAACTAAGGGTATTTTGGTCATTTTGACTATGAGATATGTTTTTCATGTAGGGGGGGTCCCAAGTGGGCCCCACACACCCTTGGTGGAGCCTCAGTGGAGATAACTTGGCAAGAAAGAAGGCTAGATGAAGAGTACTCAAAGTCACATCCGGATGCAGGTTCACATCCGGAAGCAAAGTCATATCTGGAAGAGTACTCATATCAGGATGCAAGTTTACATCCGGAAGCAAAGTCACATCCGGAAGCTGAGCGACTTGAAGAAGCGGACTTCCATCCGGAAGTGGATTTACATCCGGAAGTAAACGTGCTGGCGCTGGCGGACAGAGATTTACATCCGGAAGTGAACGTGCTGGCGCTGGCGGACAAAGAGCTACATCCGGAAGTGGATTCTCATCCAGTGGATTCTCATCCGGAAGTAAATGTGCTTGCGCTTGCAACATGAAGTCTTGCATCCGGAAGCTGAAGTCCATCAGCCAGCGAGTACATGAGCCAAACTGCACAATGATCAGAAATATCAACTACTTTTCAGAAGTCTCAGGTGCAGAGTTAATTTAAGGCAAAGTCAGCCCTGCAGCTTGAAAGTACTTGGGGAGCTTTCCAAATGAGGCAAAATTGGCGCCAAGGCCAAATTCAAGTCTGGAGGCCTCATTAAGGGCAAAAAGGGAAGCACAATTACTTGGAGAAAAAGGAGGAACCTTTAGAAATGCATGGAGATGAGATCTAGTCCACATTCATTCTCACCTTCTACCAAATACCAAAGATACCCTTTGGGCGTTAATTCCAAAGTTACTCACCACTATAAAAGCCCAAATGTAACTAACTAACAGATATCTGATCTCTCACTTCACTTTCACTTTCTCTCTCCTCTAACAAACTCTCTCAACTCCATCTTCATCTTCTTCATCTTCTTCACCTCCGCCATGTCCAGAACTTCACAACTACTTTCATCCGCCTTCATCTCCATGTCCGGCTAGATCGCCTAACCTTCTTCTCCAAGGAAATGTGCTTGTAGACTTAACCTATGGCTTCATATGCTTGTAATTTTCTCTTTTAGGTTTCAAGCTAGATGTATATTTTTGCCTATGTATGACCTTGATTAGGCGTGTATAGGTTAGACATCTAGTTTTAGTTGTTCTACTTTATGTTAGCTTGAAATCTCTCTTTTATGTTAAGAACATGAAAACCGAGGCTTAATTCTTGTAGTTTCATATATGTATGTGTGTGCGATTAGCTCCTCTTACATTTGTGGAATGAATTTGTTTCCTAAATGCTAGATTTAGTGTTTAGTGTTGCTTATGGTATGTTCTTGGCTTGAAAGAGCTTAAGCCTTAATTAAATTAGTTAAACTCTTGTAGACTTCTTTGATTAAAGAGATCTTGAGAATTTAACTAGTTTATATTAAGAAGAACAAGTATATGAAGTCCGATTAAAACGTAAGCACGAAGTACTTGGAGAAGGAGGTACATCTCATCCATACTTTCACTCGCTCACTTTTAATTCTGTAGTTGTAGTTTCAATTAGTTTTAATTAGTCTTACATACAAAACCTGCACACAACCTGTTTGATAATTTGCTTAACTTGTAATTAATTGACCTAAGCAAGAGATAAAACCGAACTGTGAATTGACCTAGGACTTGCTGCTAACTACTGTAGTTTAATTCTTAGTTTCATTTGCTTTAGCTCTTTTTAAGCGACGAAAAAGAGATAAATCAAATTGGCACCGCTGCCGGTTTGGTTGAATTCTTTCTTGTCTTAGGTTTTTAGTTACATTTTCTTAGTTTTTGTTGTAGGTGATTTTTAGTTGTAGGTGTTGAGCATATTTCTGATTTGTTCTGAACATATCTGTGCTGTCTGTTGCTTCATTGACTGCTCTAGTTAGTCACACTGTTAGGCAATTGTTCAGAGTTTTGCTGGAAATTTTGTTTGCTATACTGGATTTTTGCTTGAATTGTTCTGGACTGGATATATTCTGTTTGTACTGGTGTTTTGTCTGTGATTCTTCTGGATTTTGTTGGATTTTACTGCATATTGTTGCACTAAGTAGCTTTGTATGAACCCTACCACATCATTAGTGCCATTGGATAGAGAGATTAATAAGACTCTGAGAGAACTTAAGAAACAGAAAAAGCACGAGAAACAAGCTCGTAAGCAACCTGTAGGATCCACATCAAATCCACAAAATTCATCTGTAGCGTCAAATAACACATTCCTAGACCAGCATTTCATTATGGCAGAAAGGCGAGAGGACCATAGAGAACATGAGAGAGAGGCGAGAGATCATGAACATGAGCGTGAGCGACATGATAGGCGAGAGCAAGAGGATGAACGTCATTTTGAGGGGGGTAGGCATTTACATGATGATGATAGACCAATGCGTGAGTTCACACAGTCATATGCATCGTTTGCACCTCAAGGTTTTTATGCTAACCCCGCTAACTTTGAGATCAAAGGATCTCTACTTGCTCATCTGCCTAAGTTTACAGGTTTTCCCCATGAGGATGCTCACACGCACTTGCTTGGCCTCTATCATACTTGTTCCTCCATGAAGCCACCTAACGCCGACCTGGATGACGTTCTGTTGAGAGTGTTCCAGTTTTCCTTGGAAGGAAAAGCCAAGGAGTGGCTCTTGAACCTGCCTACTCATTATGCCACTCTTTCTTGGGAGCAACTTAAGAAGGTGTTCTTAGACCGCTATTTTCCAATCTCAAAGATATCAAAGTTGCGGAAAGACATCACAGGTGTTCAGCAATTCTCTCAGGAGACTTTCTATGAATATTGGAGCCGGTTCAACACCTTGGTGAACTCGTGCCCCAACCACAACATCTCCAAGGGCAATCTGGTGCAATACTTTTATGATGGCCTGGTGCCACAGCTCAAGATGAGTGTGGATGCTGCTTCTAATGGCTCACTTTTCAACTTATCAGCCAATGAAGGATGGAACTTATTTTCAACCATGGCCTCTAATCACCAGAATTTTTATGGACGTGATGCTCTGTATGGTGCTGCGCCAAAGGTTGCCTCAGTGAGTAGTGATGACAAGCTGTACAACTCTATTGAGAGGCTGACCGAGAGCCTCAGTCGGATGGACGGACGCTTCGTTCAGCCTGCTCCTAGTGTTGATGATTCTATGGCCTTGGTGGCCTCATCCTGTGATCACTGTGGCTCGCCCATGCACCTATCCTCAGACTGTCCATCCCAAGCGGAAGTGGCGGCCATGTATAACAATCCTAGGCCTCAAGCCAAGTATGATCCCTACTCTTCCACGTACAATCCGGGATGGAGGGACCATCCGAACTTCAAGTGGGGGGGAGGTTCAAACCAAGCCTCAAATTCCAGCTCCTTCCAACCACAGCAACAGCCTAAGTGGGGGGGAGGTAACTACCAAGCTGCTAATGCCTATCCCTCACAACAAGGCTATGGCTCATATCAAGGGAGGCCTAACTCTAATGATCAAAGGTACAGGCCGAATCAACAAGCCAATGTTCCTCCTCCATTTATGAAGAATAATGATCCAGCTCATGCTCCTCCATCTAGTTCTTCGACATCTCAACAAGACATGATTTACCAAATGATGTCAAGTTTCATGGAAAAGTTTGAAGAGAGATTACAGAAGCAGGAAAATGCAGTGTCTCAAATGATGAATAACAAAGCTGAGCAGGACGCAAAGAAAGGTGGATTGCCATCTAATGTGGTGATTAATCCTCAAAACATTCATTCTATGCACCTAAGAAGTGGACGGAAATATGGTGATGCCTATGAATATGAGGAGGAAGAGGAGCAAGCACAACTACCTTTTGAGGCTGAGCAGAGTCAATTGAATGAGGGAGGTCACTCTAGCTTACAGAATGATTTCGTTGGTGACCATGTGCATGGAGAGGCTGTACTGAACCCTCCTCTTGATAAATCACTTGATGAGGCTGAGAGTCTGACTAAGAAGAGTGAGGAAGCTGAGACCTCACAAGAGGAGAAGAGGAAGGAGATTGCAGAGGGAAAGCGCAAAGTTGGAGAATCTTCTTCGCAAGAACAACCTACTCAGCAAGGAGATGAGTCTCCTAAAGGTAAGTCTGTTGACCCTAAACATCTTCCTTTTCCTAACTCGTATGCTTTAGCTAAGAAACAACATGATGATGAGTTAGAAAAGGAAATGCTCAATTTATTCTCTAAGCTTGAAGTGAATGTACCTATGCTTGTACTGCTGAAACAAATGCCTAAATGTGCCAAGTTTTTAAAGGATCTGTGTACTAACAAGAGAGTTGGTAATGTAAGTAACAAGGTCCAATTAAGGACTAATGTTTCGTCTCTCTTGAAAGGGTACTTGCCCTCAAAGTGCAGAGATCCTGGATCTTTCACCATTCCTTGTCAGATAGGGAAACTTAGCTTTGGGAAGGCACTTCTGGATTTAGGGGCCGCTATTAATGTAATGCCTAAGGCCACCTACTTTGCACTAGGATTGAAGAACTTGAGTGAAACCAGTGTTGTAGTTCAACTGGCTGATAGGTCCATTAAGAAACCCTTTGGCTTTATAGAAGACATTCTAGTGAAGGTAAGGGAATTAGTTTTCCCCGTGGACTTTTATGTACTTGATATGACCAGTGACACTAGTATGGATGATTCTTTGATCCTAGGAAGGCCATTTATGAAAACTGCCAAGATGGTGATAAGCTTAGAAGGGGGATTTGTTACAATGCAAGTGGGGAATCAAATAATAAGGTTTGATGTAGGAGAAGCCATGAGACATCCTCACGAGGATTATTCTCTCCTAGGGCTGAGTGTGGTTGATTCATTGATGAATGTGATTTATGATGAGCATGCTAATTCCCTTAAGCTGAACATGTTTGATAAGATTGATACTCATATGTGCTATCATGATTCTTGTGCTAGTTTGATTTCTAATACATGCTTGCATGATGTTTTTAATGATTCATCTAGCATAGGAAGTACAGTAACTGAATTCATGGATTCAATGTATGTGAACTATGATTTTGATGATGATTGCACTTCTATATCTTCTTTGTCAAGCTACAACCCCTTGGAAAAGGGAAGTTTGCTCACTTTTGTAGGACAAACGAAGGATGGAGGTTGTGAATTCACAAAGGAAATTGAGGAGTCTAGTTCACAAAGGTTTGATATTGAAGAGTATGAAGCTTTAAGGAGAAGCAGCTTACACAAGCTGAGAGAGAAGCTTTATCTGAAAGAGCATGTGCTCGCTGACGGTCCACATGTTTCTACCCCGAGCGGCAGTGGAGATGCAGACTTGAATGAGAGTGCTGAGTCTTCAAACTCTAAGAGGCCAAATTGTTGTGATGATCTGAAGCAGCCATTGACTTTTTCTAGTCACTTTGATGAGCTGCCGCAGTTTGATGATGATTTCTATGAGCCTCAGGTGTTGCAAGTTGAGATGCACACTTTGGTACCTTCTATCATTGAGCCACCTACGCTGGAGCTGAAACCTTTACCACCCAATCTTAAGTACGCCTACTTGCTCGATGAAGGGAAGCTTCCAGTGATTGTTTCTAACGCTCTGTCTTCTCTTGAGGAAGGGAAGCTGATTGAGGTACTCAGACGATATAAGGGGGCCATTGGGTGGACTCTAGCCGATCTTCCTGGCATGAGTCCTACCACCTGCATGCACCGGATCTTGCTTACTGAGGATGCTAAGCCTGTACGTCAACCCCAAAGGAGGCTCAATCCCTTAATACTTGATGTTGTGAAAAAGGAGGTAGAAAAGCTACTAAGTGCTGGAATCATCTACCCGATAAGCGATAGCGAATGGGTGAGTCCCATTCATGTGGTGCCAAAGAAGAGTGGGCTGACCGTAGTAAAGAATGAAAAAGATGAGCTAGTACCTACACGGGTTCAGAACTCTTGGAGGGTATGCATTGATTACAGGAGGTTGAATGACTCCACGAGAAAAGACCACTTTCCATTACCATTCATTGATCAAATGTTGGAAAGACTAGCAGGCAAATCACACTATTGTTTTCTGGATGGTTTCTCCGGTTACTTCCAGGTTCCCATAGCACCAGAGGACCAAGAAAAGACGACCTTTACTTGTCCATTTGGGACCTTCGCTTACAGGAGGATGCCTTTTGGTCTGTGCAATGCTCCGGGAACTTTTCAACGTTGTATGATGAGCATTTTTAATGATTTGCTGGAGGATGGCATAGAGGTGTTTATGGATGATTTCTCCCTCTATGGAGATAGTTTTGATGCTTGCTTGGTTAATCTTGAGAAAGCATTGGTTAGATGTGTAGAGAAGGGCTTGGTACTCAACTATGAGAAATGCCATTTCATGGTGGATAAGGGCATAGTTTTGGGACACTTAGTCTCAAAGGAGGGCATTCAGGTTGACAAGGCCAAGGTTGAAGTAATCTCTTCTCTACCCTTCCCTACCTGCTTGAAGGAGTTGAGGTCCTTTTTAGGACATGTGGGATTTTATCGAAGATTTATCAAGGGCTTCAGCCAAATTGCTGCTCCTTTATCTCATCTACTTCAAAAAGAGGCCGAGTTTGACTTCTCTAGTGCTTGTAAGGAAGCCTTTGTTGAGTTGAAGTCAAGGCTTATTTCTCCTCCTATTTTGGTTGCACCTAATTGGGAGCTTCCTTTTGAGCTATCATGTGATGCTTCCAACGAGGCGTTGGGAGCTATGCTCGGCCAGAGGCATGATTCATTGCCGAGGGTGATTGCTTATGCATCCAAGACTTTGGATAGAGCTCAAAGGAATTATACAACAACTGAAAAAGAATTATTTGCCATTGTCTTCGGTTTAGACAAATTTCGGCAATACTTACTTCATTCCAAAGTAACTGTATTCACTGATCATGCTGCTGTTCGTTATTTGCTGTCTAAGCCACAAACAAAGCCCAGGCTCTTGCGATGGGTGTTGCTGTTACAAGAATTTGAGTTGGAGATCAAAGACAGAACTGGAAGAGAGAACTTGGTAGCTGATCATTTGAGCCGTTTGCCAATGGATGTGGAAGGTGTTGATGATTCTTCTCTTGTTTGTGATACCTTCCCAGATGCCTTATTGTATGTTTTGAATGCCAAGAAAGATCCTTGGTATGCTCATTTAGTGAACTACCTTGTTGCCGAAGTCACTTCACCCTCTCTGAACAAGCATCAAGTCCAAAAGTTGAAGAGGGATGCTGGTTATTATGTTTGGGATGAGCCACACTTGTGGAGGATATGTAATGATCAAATAATCAGAAAGTGTGTGCAAGATGATGAAGTCCCATCAATCCTGGAGTTTTGTCATTCGCTAGCTTGTGGAGGACACTTTGGTGCTAAAAAGACTTCAAGGAAAATTCTGGAGGCTGGATTTTATTGGCCAACTCTGTTTAAAGACGCTTATGAGTATTGCAAGTCTTGTGACAAGTGCCAGAGGTTCGGGAGCTTAGGGAAGAGACAGGAGATGCCTCAAGTGCCGATGCTATACTGTGACCCTTTCGATGTCTGGGGTATAGATTTTATGGGACCTTTTCCACCATCTAACGGCTACACATATATTCTGCTGGCAGTGGACTACCTATCTAGGTGGGTGGAAGCTGTGCCAACCAGAGCCAATGATGCGAGGGCTGTGTTGAAATTTTTGAAGTCTAATATCTTTTGCCGGTTTGGAGTTCCTAAGGCTTTAGTGAGTGATCAAGGGTCTCATTTCTGTAACAAGCTTATGTCTTCATTGCTCAGTCAATTTGGGGTGAATCACAAGGTTTCTACACCCTACCACCCCCAAACCAATGGAGAAGCTGAGGTGAGCAATAGGCAAATCAAAAACATCCTTGAGCGAATTGTGAAGCCAAGTAGGAAGGATTGGAGCTTGAGACTTGAAGAAGCTCTCTGGGCATATAGGACTTCATTCAAGACTCCTATTGGCATGTCTCCTTATCGGCTCATATATGGAAAAGCTTGTCATTTACCAGTTGAGCTGCAGCACAAGTCTTATTGGGCAGTTAAATCTTGTATTGAGGATATGGATGTTGCTGCTCAAGAGAGGCAGTTGACTCTGAGTGAGCTTGAGGAGCTGAGAAATGAAGCTTTTGAGAACTCAAGGATTTTGAAAGAAAAGACAAAGGCCATTCATGACAGTGGTATTTTGAGGAAGCAGTTCAAGGAGGGGGATCTTGTCTTGTGCTATCGCGTGAGATTCAAATTTTGTGGAGGAGGCAAGCTTAAAGACAAGTGGCAAGGACCTTATGAAGTGCTCAAGTCTCATGACTTTGGGATGGTTGAGATCAAGAATCTCAAGGATGGCCGTGTGTACAAGGTCAATGGTCACTTGCTCAAATTGTATAAGGAGAATTTCAAGTCTCCCTAAAGGTCGTTTCTTTCCTTTCCTCACTTATTCTTTTATTGCAAATTCTTAAGTGTGGGGGAAGGTGTTAGAATTAGAAAAATTAGGATTATGTTTAAATTTAGTATTTTGTTTAGGTTTGTTAGGTTGTTTAAATATAAAAAAAAAAAATTTCACTAGTGCTGGGGGATGCCTATTTGCGTCAGGAAGTGTCATTGAGGAAATAGAGGATTTTGCATCCGGAAGTGCTTTTGCTTCCGGAAGCTCTCACTTAAACTTTTCTACTCAGGACCAGATTGTGTTCATTTTGCTTCCGCTAGGGGATGAGTTCATTGTGCATAAGCGTCGATGCATCCGGAAGCAATTTTGCTTCCGGTAGCATGTTTGCTTCCGCTAGGGGTGAGATTAGAATCTGAACCTAGAGTGACTTCCTATAGCGGTTCTGCTTCCGGTAGCATTTTTGCTTCCGGAAGCCTAGCAGCTTGAGTCTGAATTCAGTTAGGCTTCCTGAGCGTCAGTGAGTAAAAAATAATAAATATAAAAAAAAATAATAATAATATTTTAGGTTATGTTTAGTGTAGTCTTGTAAATAATACATGCATATGAGCCATTTGTTTGTTTGAACTACCCTGCCTTTAATGTTGCTGCTTTGCCTTTGAAATGCATCTTCCTACTTGATTTGATTGGTCCATTGAGGACAATGCATGCCTTAAGTGTGGGGGATTTGATTAGACCAAATTTCATACCTTTAAGCATGTGCATTTGAGCTTAATTAGTATGGTTTATTTGTCATATTTGATTATTATTGGTACATTTTCATGCACATGCTTATGTATAAATATTTGAAGAATAATAGCCTTATTACTTGCATTTTATGGAACTAAGGGTATTTTGGTCATTTTGACTATGAGATATGTTTTTCATGTAGGGGGGGTCCCAAGTGGGCCCCACACACCCTTGGTGGAGCCTCAGTGGAGATAACTTGGCAAGAAAGAAGGCTAGATGAAGAGTACTCAAAGTCACATCCGGATGCAGGTTCACATCCGGAAGCAAAGTCATATCTGGAAGAGTACTCATATCAGGATGCAAGTTTACATCCGGAAGCAAAGTCACATCCGGAAGCTGAGCGACTTGAAGAAGCGGACTTCTATCCGGAAGTGGATTTACATCCGGAAGTAAACGTGCTGGCGCTGGCGGACAGAGATTTACATCCGGAAGTGAACGTGCTGGCGCTGGCGGACAAAGAGCTACATCCGGAAGTGGATTCTCATCCAGTGGATTCTCATCCGGAAGTAAATGTGCTTGCGCTTGCAACATGAAGTCTTGCATCCGGAAGCTGAAGTCCATCAGCCAGCGAGTACATGAGCCAAACTGCACAATGATCAGAAATATCAACTACTTTTCAGAAGTCTCAGGTGCAGAGTCAAATTCAAGTCTGGAGGCAAAATTGGCGCCAAGGCCAAATTCAAGTCTGGAGGCCTCATTAAGGGCAAAAAGGGAAGCACAATTACTTGGAGAAAAAGGAGGAACCTTTAGAAATGCATGGAGATGAGATCTAGTCCACATTCATTCTCACCTTCTACCAAATACCAAAGATACCCTTTGGGCGTTAATTCCAAAGTTACTCACCACTATAAAAGCCCAAATGTAACTAACTAACAGATATCTGATCTCTCACTTCACTTTCACTTTCTCTCTCCTCTAACAAACTCTCTCAACTCCATCTTCATCTTCTTCATCTTCTTCACCTCCGCCATGTCCAGAACTTCACAACTACTTTCATCCGCCTTCATCTCCATGTCCGGCTAGATCGCCTAACCTTCTTCTCCAAGGAAATGTGCTTGTAGACTTAACCTATGGCTTCATATGCTTGTAATTTTCTCTTTTAGGTTTCAAGCTAGATGTATATTTTTGCCTATGTATGACCTTGATTAGGCGTGTATAGGTTAGACATCTAGTTTTAGTTGTTCTACTTTATGTTAGCTTGAAATCTCTCTTTTATGTTAAGAACATGAAAACCGAGGCTTAATTCTTGTAGTTTCATATATGTATGTGTGTGCGATTAGCTCCTCTTACATTTGTGGAATGAATTTGTTTCCTAAATGCTAGATTTAGTGTTTAGTGTTGCTTATGGTATGTTCTTGGCTTGAAAGAGCTTAAGCCTTAATTAAATTAGTTAAACTCTTGTAGACTTCTTTGATTAAAGAGATCTTGAGAATTTAACTAGTTTATATTAAGAAGAACAAGTATATGAAGTCCGATTAAAACGTAAGCACGAAGTACTTGGAGAAGGAGGTACATCTCATCCATACTTTCACTCGCTCACTTTTAATTCTGTAGTTGTAGTTTCAATTAGTTTTAATTAGTCTTACATACAAAACCTGCACACAACCTGTTTGATAATTTGCTTAACTTGTAATTAATTGACCTAAGCAAGAGATAAAACCGAACTGTGAATTGACCTAGGACTTGCTGCTAACTACTGTAGTTTAATTCTTAGTTTCATTTGCTTTAGCTCTTTTTAAGCGACGAAAAAGAGATAAATCACTTAACTCGAAACACACATGTAACGCTAGTTTTCCATGATTGATCCCTTACTAGAAGTGCTAGTAAGTGTGGATTTCTAGGTGCACGTGAAGGCATCTGAGTTAATGCGTACATATTAGCTCGTGAGGGATTGAGAATGCCACTTGTGTGTGAGTTAGCCTGGGGAATCTGAGACAAACGGACTGAGAATCCATATGCATTGATGTCCTTACATTCTGATCCTATTCCAAGGAATTCTAGTTTGTAAACATCTGAATTGCATAGATTGTGCTCGCGCGGTCACGGCGAACGCCCGATACGAATGCTCAAGAAAACAGATCGCAAGGTGGTGTGTCCATCAAAGTGCGAGTGGGAGATGTTGGAAAAAGTACGCCCTTTTATGGGCACATTAAATATTCTGGAATTAAATATAATTTTATTTAATAAATCAGATAATTGGTTTAATTGAATAAAATTCTATTTATTAAATAAAACAAAAAGGGTTTTATTAATTCCATTATAAATAGGGATAAGTGTAACCCTAACATTTAACGATGGTGGTAAGAGGCTCTCATGTGTGGAGAAACCGTCTTTGAGAGAACGAGTTCTCTCTCTCCAACGTTCCTATCTCTCACAGTTTTCGTTGAGAGGGTGATTCGCTGTGCGAATCTGATTCGGGTTCTTGTAACCCGGTTCTGCGTGAGCTGAATCCTTTGGGATTCTTGGCTCCCTGTTTTTGTCACGGCTTTCTTTGTTCTTATTCTTACAGGAATTCTAGAGATCATGTTCGAGTTCGAAGCTCCGGGATCTGGGAACACCGATAAGCCGGGTAATCACTAAATTTCCTTCAGAATGCTTGAAGGATATTCTCAGTTTCTCACTCTAGATTTCTTCAAGATGTCAAAGTTATCTTCATAAATGAAGATGAGCTTCTTTATGTAGTCTTCAAGTATTCTCACTCTTGGTAGGTGACAAGGCCGTTTGAATTTAGCCGTTATTCCCTTGTTACCGTTGCTCATTAATGCTCAGCAGGGTTGACTTTGCTTTATCTCTGAAAAGCAATTCCACATCCGGAAGCAACGTCACTCAGTGTGCTGCATTTGAACGTTAGTCTAGCAATATAAACACATACTCACATGCAGTGGGAGTTCATTTAGTCTAAGGAAGCTTTCTTACTTCCGGAAGCAATTCCACATCCGGAAACACTTCTACTGGACGTTGAGCTAATGGCTTAGAGATATACTCACTGACGCTCAGTGTTGCCTAAGCCAACAGGCAGCGCTAGTCACTAAGCATCCGGAAGCATTCCTGCATCCGGTTGCGTCCTAACTTAGTCTCAAGGATTTCATACTCCTAATGTTCTTAGACTGAGTTATGACTTAGTGTATTACTTGATTCAACTGGGGGATGAGTTATTCATCCGCCAGCGCTAGTCCTAGTCCATCCGGAAGTAAATCCACATCCGGTTGTACTCTTACTTGGGGTTCTATATTAACCTAATTTTTCCTAAGTGTTTAACTTGTCCTTTCATATTTTAGTCTTCATCAAAACTTAAGATTCTAACAAAAGTTAGCCGGGTTAGCATAAAAACCTTGAGGAGCAAATGATGCATAAGATTGTGTAAAATCCCTCATAGGTCTATCATTATCATCTATGTTCCTACCCCCATCATGCTCTCTCCTATCATGCCTCTCATGCTCTCTATGATGCTCATGTTCATGATTTCTAGCCTCTCTCTCATGTTCATGATTCCTCTCATGTCTCTCATGGTCCCTATTAGCTTCTTGTCTTTCGGCCATAATGAAGTGCTTATCTAGGATTGTGTGATTGTATGCTAAAGGTGAGTTTTGTGGATTTGATGTGGATCCTAGATGTTGCTTATGAGCTTGCTTCTCTTGTTTTTTCTTTTTCTTAAGTTCTCTAAGGGTTTTGTTGATCTCCCTATTTAATGGCACTAGTGTGGTAGTAGGGTTCATACAATGCCACTAAATGCAAAGGAAGATGCAATGCAAGTGCACAAGCAAAATAGACTAGTGAGGGAATGGATGAGTGATGCAATGTAGGATGCAAACAACCACAAATCACTTCAAACTTTGAAGAATTTTCCCCGCAAAAACAAACCAAATAACCAGCCAGCAACAAACAGAAAATCCAGCAAAAACAGTCCAAGAAAGTCCAGCAAATATCCCGTGCAAAACCACAATTATCAGGTTAGAAAATAAAGGTAACTAGGGCACCTTTTTCACAGTAATTGCTAACCAAATTTTCCAGAACAACCAGGCAGATTTAAAGTGCAATTAATCATCTTTCAAACAAACCAAACACTGCTCAAAACATATAAGTACAATGCAAACAGTTTTGGTTCAAAGTTGAAGCAGCAAAAGGCACAATGGTTGCCATTTATGACCAATTAACAGACGAATAATGTACCAAAATTTCTGCACAATATATCAATCAAAATCTTGTTCCAAAAGGGTTAAAAGTAGCCAAAGATCATGCAAAACAGCGCAGTGTAAGGGCAAACAGATTCGGTCCAAAGTCAGCAGTACCGAATGCAAGTTCCAGAAAAACAGGGCAATTTCAAAAATTCACCCCGGACAGTAGAAAACGAATTTCCTGGCAAACTATATATCAAATTAAAGCTCTAATCTGTTAGTTGTACCAGTTAAAACCGTTTCAGAAAATTGGCTCTATATGTTTCCCAGTTTTGAAAATAGTGAACCGGACAAAACAGCACTTTGTAACAGGATTTCCAGCAAGTAAACCAATAGTTTCAAGAAGCTTTCCAGGTAATATGAGACCAATAAAAGCAGTTTCAGAATGGTCAAAATAAGCACAATATCACTCAAAAACAGTGTGGCAAAAGTCAGAATACTCAATGCACAAGAATAGGATCTAGAGCCCTAAGTAAATGGAGCACTTCACAATTTGTCCAGCAACTTTCAAGGACCTTTCAAAAATGATATTGGCCAACTAGAGCAGCCAAATTACCACCAAATTATGCACAAAAATCCAGCCAAATAATGTGCAATCACAAGATAAAATCAATGTCCACCTCAAGCACAAAATCACAAGTAACCGAATGAAATCACTAAGAACAATGTCAAATTAAAATGTGACAAAGAAAACCTATAACTAGCAAGATTTCACCTAAATCGGCAACAGCGCCAATTGATTGATTTCTATGTCGCCCTAAAGTTCTAGTCAATAATCTCTAAACTCAATTCCACTAAGAGAGTAGTGGTGAGTATTAGGTCTGCTCACAATTCAAGTTCAATCTTGCAAGTAAAAGGCTATGTTATGTCACGCAAATTAAAGATGTTTAAGAGGATGATTTTGATTTTTAACTACAAATTTATCCTAGAAAAAGAGTAAGTAACCGAATGTAAAGAGGTGAAGGAATGAGATGAGAAATAACCTCCCTTTCCAAAGTACTTTGTGCTTTTGGTTAATTGGACCTCATATGCTTGTCTTACTTGATATAACCTAACTAAATCCTTGAGATCTCTTAGATCTAAGAAATTTTCAAGAGTTTAATTAGGTTAACCAAGCTTAATGCTCTTTCAAGTCTAGTTCATACCTTAAGCAACATTAAATTCTAATCAAGAACTTAAGAAAATTAATCATTCCACAAACACAAGAGGAGTTAATCACAAACAAATGTATCTATAAAACTACAAACATATAAGCTTTAGGTTTTCATGAACTAAACCTAAAAGAGAGCTTGTGAGCCACAAATCAAGTAGAACATTTAGGAGAAGAATGTCCTAACCTAATGAAACCTAGATCTAGAGAGACATTAGGCGAAAATATAGATCTAGCTCACAAACCTAAAAGTTACATGTACAAGCACATGAGGCCAAATGTTGAGTTCTACAAGCACATTCCTTTGGAGAGAGAGATTAAGAGCCTTAGCCACACATGGAGAGGTGGAATGGAAGGAGGTTTCGTGATGTTGCCATTGAAAATGGAGGTTTGGTGGTGAAGAACAGTGAAGAAGATGAAGATGGAGTTGAGAGAAAAATGGGTATGGAGAGAGAAAGTGAAAGTGGAAGTTATGTCAAAATGAAGTGGTGGTTTGATTAAATGGAAGTGAGGTTTAGTTAATGAGGGAATTAGGACTTAAGTGAGTTGTCAAGTGGAATTGATGAGTTGTCAAAAGATATTTTAATGATTAATGGGGTGTTTGGCCGAGCGGATGAAGCTAATGAGAGGGAGGGGTAATTTCGGTATTTAGGTAAAAGTGTGGATGAATGTGGTCTTGAACTTGGCTACATGCATTTCCAAAGGTCCCTCCTTTTTCTCCAATTGATTGTGCTTCCAAAAATGCCCTTAATGACGCCTCCAAGTTTGAATTTGAAGTTTGAGCCAATTTTTCCTCTTTTAGAAATATGCTCCAAAATGCCTTTTCCTTCTTTTTGCCAAAAGGAGCAAACTTTGCTTTATGAGATACTTTTGGCGCTAAAACACCAATTGGAAATTACAAAGATCAAAAATCAAACTTGCATTTCTTATGTACCTAAAACGAGCAATTTGGGCTTAAAACTTGTTTTGGTGGGGCATTTGACAAACTTTTGGTGTTTGTTGACCAAAAGTACCACACTTGAGATACTCTTGGCGCTAAAACACCATAAGGAGTTTACAAAGATCAAAAAACGAAACTTGCGTTTTTTTGGTCCTAAAACGAGCAATTGCGCTTAAAACTTGTTTTGGTTGGGCATTTGACAAACTTTTGGTGTTTGTTGTTCAAAAGTTCCACACCTGAGATACTTTTGGCGCTAAAACATAAAAAGGAGATTACAAAGATAAAAAAGCAAACTTGCGTTTCTTTTGGGACTAAAACGAGAAATTGGCCTTAAAACTTGTTTTGGTGGGTCATTTGACAAACTTTTGGTGTTTGTTGACCAAAAGTATCACACTTGAGATACCTTCGGCGCTGAAACACAAAAAGGAGATTACAAAAATAAAAAACCCAACTTGTGTTTCTATCGGGCCTAAAACGAGCAGTTGGGCTTAAAACTTGTTTTGGTGGGGCATTTGACAAACTTTTGGTGTTTGTTGACCAAAAGTACCACACTGGATATACTTTTGGGGCTAAAACACAAAAAGGAGATTACAAATATCAAAAACCAAACTTTCGTTCCTTAAGCGGCTAAAACGAGCACTTGGGCTTTATTCTTGTTTGTGTGGTGCATTTAACAGACTTTTGGTGTTTTTTGACCAAAAGTACCTTACTTGAGATACTTTTGGCGCTAAAACACCAATTGGAAATTACAAAGATCAAAAATCAAACTTGCATTTCTTATGTACCTAAAACGAGCAATTTGGGCTTAAAACTTGTTTTGGTGGGGCATTTGACAAACTTTTGGTGTTTGTTGACCAAAAGTACCACACTTGAGATTCTTTTGGCGCTAAAACACCATAAGGAGTTTACAAAGATCAAAAAACGAAACTTGCGTTTTTTTGGTCCTAAAACGAGCAATTGCGCTTAAAACTTGTTTTGGTTGGGCATTTGACAAACTTTTGGTGTTTGTTGTTCAAAAGTTCCACACCTGAGATACTTTTGGCGCTAAAACGTAAAAAGGAGATTACAAAGATAAAAAAGCAAACTTGCGTTTCTTTTGGGACTAAAACGAGAAATTGGCCTTAAAACTTGTTTTGGTGGGTCATTTGACAAACTTTTAGTGTTTGTTGACCAAAAGTATCACACTTGAGATACCTTCGGCGCTGAAACACAAAAAGGAGATTACAAAAATAAAAAACCCAACTTGTGTTTCTATCGGGCCTAAAACGAGCAGTTGGGCTTAAAACTTGTTTTGGTGGGGCATTTGACAAACTTTTGGTGTTTGTTGACCAAAAGTACCACACTGGATATACTTTTGGCGCTAAAACACAAAAAGGAGATTACAAATATCAAAAACCAAACTTTCGTTCCTTAAGCGGCTAAAACGAGCACTTGGGCTTTATTCTTGTTTGTGTGGTGCATTTAACAGACTTTTGGTGTTTTTTGACCAAAAGTACCTTACTTGAGATACTTTTGGCGCTAAAACACCAATTGGAAATTACAAAGATCAAAAATCAAACTTGCATTTCTTATGTACCTAAAACGAGCAATTTGGGCTTAAAACTTGTTTTGGTGGGGCATTTGACAAACTTTTGGTGTTTGTTGACCAAAAGTACCACACTTGAGATTCTTTTGGCGCTAAAACACCATAAGGAGTTTACAAAGATCAAAAAACGAAACTTGCGTTTTTTTGGTCCTAAAACGAGCAATTGCGCTTAAAACTTGTTTTGGTTGGGCATTTGATAAACTTTTGGTGTTTGTTGTTCAAAAGTTCCACACCTGAGATACTTTTGGCGCTAAAACATAAAAAGGAGATTACAAAGATAAAAAAGCAAACTTGCGTTTCTTTTGGGACTAAAACAAGAAATTGGCCTTAAAACTTGTTTTGGTGGGTCATTTGACAAACTTTTGGTGTTTGTTGACCAAAAGTATCACACTTGAGATACCTTCGGCGCTGAAACACAAAAAGGAGATTACAAAAATAAAAAACGCAACTTGTGTTTCTATCGGTCCTAAAACGAGCAGTTGGGCTTAAAACTTGTTTTGGTGGGGCATTTGACAAACTTTTGGTGTTTGTTGACCAAAAGTACCACACTGGATATACTTTTGGCGCTAAAACACAAAAAGGAGATTACAAATATCAAAAACCAAACTTTCGTTCCTTAAGCGGCTAAAACGAGCACTTGGGCTTTATTCTTGTTTGTGTGGTGCATTTAACAGACTTTTGGTGTTTTTTGACCAAAAGTACCTTACTTGAGATACTTTTGGCGCTAAAACACCAATTGGAAATTACAAAGATCAAAAATCAAACTTGCATTTCTTATGTACCTAAAACGAGCAATTTGGGCTTAAAACTTGTTTTGGTGGGGCATTTGACAAACTTTTGGTGTTTGTTGACCAAAAGTACCACACTTGAGATTCTTTTGGCGCTAAAACACCATAAGGAGTTTACAAAGATCAAAAAACGAAACTTGCGTTTTTTTGGTCCTAAACCGAGCAATTGCGCTTAAAACTTGTTTTGGTTGGGCATTTGACAAACTTTTGGTGTTTGTTGTTCAAAAGTTCCACACCTGAGATACTTTTGGCGCTAAAACGTAAAAAGGAGATTACAAAGATAAAAAAGCAAACTTGCGTTTCTTTTGGGACTAAAACGAGAAATTGGCCTTAAAACTTGTTTTGGTGGGTCATTTGACAAACTTTTAGTGTTTGTTGACCAAAAGTATCACACTTGAGATACCTTCGGCGCTGAAACACAAAAAGGAGATTACAAAAATAAAAAACCCAACTTGTGTTTCTATCGGGCCTAAAACGAGCAGTTGGGCTTAAAACTTGTTTTGGTGGGTCATTTGACAAACTTTTGGTGTTTGTTGACCAAAAGTATCACACTTGAGATACCTTCGGCGCTGAAACACAAAAAGGAGATTACAAAAATAAAAAACCCAACTTGTGTTTCTATCGGTCCTAAAACGAGCAGTTGGGCTTAAAACTTGTTTTGGTGGGGCATTTGACAAACTTTTGGTGTTTGTTGACCAAAAGTACCACACTGGATATACTTTTGGCGCTAAAACACAAAAAGGAGATTACAAATATCAAAAACCAAACTTTCGTTCCTTAAGCGGCTAAAACGAGCACTTGGGCTTTATTCTTGCTTGTGTGGTGCATTTAACAGACTTTTGGTGTTTTTTGACCAAAAGTACCTTACTTGAGATACTTTTGGCGCTAAAACACCAATTGGAAATTACAAAGATCAAAAATCAAACTTGCATTTCTTATGTACCTAAAACGAGCAATTTGGGCTTAAAACTTGTTTTGGTGGGGCATTTGACAAACTTTTGGTGTTTGTTGACCAAAAGTACCACACTTGAGATTCTTTTGGCGCTAAAACACCATAAAGAGTTTACAAAGATCAAAAAACGAAACTTGCGTTTTTTTTGTCCTAAAACGAGCAATTGCGCTTAAAACTTGTTTTGGTTGGGCATTTGACAAACTTTTGGTGTTTGTTGTTCAAAAGTTCCACACCTGAGATACTTTTGGCGCTAAAACGTAAAAAGGAGATTACAAAGATAAAAAAGCAAACTTGCGTTTCTTTTGGGACTAAAACGAGAAATTGGCCTTAAAACGTGTTTTGGTGGGTCATTTGACAAACTTTTGGTGTTTGTTGACCAAAAGTATCACACTTGAGATACCTTCGGCGCTGAAACACAAAAAGGAGATTACAAAAATAAAAAACCCAACTTGTGTTTCTATCGGGCCTAAAACGAGCAGTTGGGCTTAAAACTTGTTTTGGTGGGGCATTTGACAAACTTTTGTTGTTTGTTGACCAAAAGTACCACACTGGATATACTTTTGGCGCTAAAACACAAAAAGGAGATTACAAATATCAAAAACCAAACTTTCGTTCCTTAAGCTGCTAAAACGAGCACTTGGGCTTTATTCTTGTTTGTGTGGTGCATTTAACAGACTTTTGGTGTTTTTTGACCAAAAGTACCTTACTTGAGATACTTTTGGCGCTAAAACACCAATTGGAAATTACAAAGATCAAAAATCAAACTTGCATTTCTTATGTACCTAAAACGAGCAATTTGGGCTTAAAACTTGTTTTGGTGGGGCATTTGACAAACTTTTGGTGTTTGTTGACCAAAAGTACCACACTTGAGATTCTTTTGGCGCTAAAACACCATAAGGAGTTTACAAAGATCAAAAAACGAAACTTGCGTTTTTTTGGTCCTAAAACGAGCAATTGCGCTTAAAACTTGTTTTGGTTGGGCATTTGACAAACTTTTGGTGTTTGTTGTTCAAAAGTTCCACACCTGAGATACTTTTGGCGCTAAAACATAAAAAGGAGATTACAAAGATAAAAAAGCAAACTTGCGTTTCTTTTGGGACTAAAACAAGAAATTGGCCTTAAAACTTGTTTTGGTGGGTCATTTGACAAACTTTTGGTGTTTGTTGACCAAAAGTATCACACTTGAGATACCTTCGGCGCTGAAATACAAAAAGGAGATTACAAAAATAAAAAACCCAACTTGTGTTTCTATCGGGCCTAAAACGAGCAGTTGGGCTTAAAACTTGTTTTGGTGGGGCATTTGACAAACTTTTAGTGTTTGTTGACCAAAAGTACCACACTGGATATACTTTTGGCGCTAAAACACAAAAAGGAGATTACAAATATCAAAAACCAAACTTTCGTTCCTTAAGCGGCTAAAACGAGCACTTGGGCTTTATTCTTGTTTGTGTGGTGCATTTAACAAACTTTTGGTGTTTTTTGACCAAAAGTACCTTACTTGAGATACTTTTGGCGCTAAAACACCAATTGGAAATTACAAAGATCAAAAATCAAACTTGCATTTCTTATGTACCTAAAACGAGCAATTTGGGCTTAAAACTTGTTTTGGTGGGGCATTTGACAAACTTTTGGTGTTTGTTGACCAAAAGTACCACACTTGAGATTCTTTTGGCGCTAAAACACCATAAGGAGTTTACAAAGATCAAAAAACGAAACTTGCGTTTTTTTGGTCCTAAAACGAGCAATTGCGCTTAAAACTTGTTTTGGTTGGACATTTGACAAACTTTTGGTGTTTGTTGTTCAAAAGTTCCACACCTGAGATACTTTTGGCGCTAAAACATAAAAAGGAGATTACAAAGATAAAAAAGCAAACTTGCGTTTCTTTTGGGACTAAAACGAGAAATTGGCCTTAAAACGTGTTTTGGTGGGTCATTTGACAAACTTTTGGTGTTTGTTGACCAAAAGTATCACACTTGAGATACCTTCGGCGCTGAAACACAAAAAGGAGATTACAAAAATAAAAAACCCAACTTGTGTTTCTATCGGGCCTAAAACGAGCAGTTGGGCTTAAAACTTGTTTTGGTGGGGCATTTGACAAACTTTTGGTGTTTGTTGACCAAAAGTACCACACTGGATATACTTTTGGCGCTAAAACACAAAAAGGAGATTACAAATATCAAAAACCAAACTTTCGTTCCTTAAGCGGCTAAAACGAGCACTTGGGCTTTATTCTTGTTTGTGTGGTGCATTTAACAGACTTTTGGTGTTTTTAGACCAAAAGTACCTTACTTGAGATACTTTTGGCGCTAAAACACCAATTGGAAATTACAAAGATCAATAATCAAACTTGCATTTCTTATGTACCTAAAACGAGCAATTTGGGCTTAAAACTTGTTTTGGTGGGGCATTTGACAAACTTTTGGTGTTTGTTGATGATTGGACCAAAATTTATCCCTCTAAGCATGTGCAATTGAGCTTAATTAGTGTGGTTTATTTGCTATATTTGATCATTATTGAGATATTTTATTGCGCATGCTTATTGGAATTAGTTTAGAGAATATTAGCTTAATTACTTGCATTTTAAGTAACCAAGGGTATTTTGGTCATTTTTGACTAGTTGTGTGTCTTCATGTGTAGGGGGGTCCCACGTGGGCCCCACAACCCTTGGACAAGCTTGGAATGTAAGGAAGAGCATTTTTGGAGGGAAAATGAAACCAAGTTGGCACCTCAAAGGAGGGACTTGGAGGAAAGGCAAGCACTAGAGGATTGGAGCCCAAAATTCAAATTTCAAAATTGGCTCCAACTTCAAATTCAAAGTTGAAGGCTTCATTAAGGGCAAAAAGGGGAGCACAATGACTTGGAGAAAAAGGAGGAATTTTTAGAAATGCATGGAGACAACTCTTGGACCACATTCATTTCCACTTTTCACCTAATACCCAAAATACCCCTCTCCCTTCTTTCATCTTCTCCATTTTGCATAAACACCTCCATTACCCATAAAAATATCTTTTTGACAACTCACCACCCTCATTTGCCAACTCATCAACTCCTAATCCTTATCATTAACCCAAATCTCACTTCATTTATACTCTAACCAACTTCATTTGTGACAACTTTTTCTCTCTCTTCATCTCATTTTCTCTCACTTTTCTCTCATCTCCTTCACCATTTCTCTTCCACATTTCGGCCAAGCTCCATTCTCCACCATTCCTCCATGATTTCTCACGTTTTCCACCTTCCTTCCACCATCTCCATGTGTAACTAAGGTTCCTCTCCTCTCCTCTCTAAGGAAAAGTGCTTCAAGTACACAAATTTGGCTTCATGACTTTGTAATTTTCTCTTTTAGGTTTCAAGCTAGTTTTACATTTTTGCCTATGTATGTCCTAGATCTAGGCTTGTATAGGTTAGATCATCTTCATTTTAGGTGTTCTACATGATTGTAGCTTGAAAACCTCTCTTTTGTGTTAAGAACATGAAAACCTAAGCTTAGATTTTGTAGTTCCATGTATGTATATGTGTGCGATTTGCTACCTTGTATATGTGTGGAATGAATTTGTTTCCTAAGTGCTAGATTTAGCATTTAGTGTTGCTTTTGGTATGTTCTTGGCTTAAAAGAGCTTTTGGCTTGATTAGGTTAGTTAAATGCTTGTAGATTTCTTTGATTAAAGAAGTCTTAAGGATTTAACTAGTTTAATTAAGTGTGACAAGGTTATGAAGCCTAATTCATCAAAGGCACTAAGTACTTGGAGAGGGAGGTGACTTCTTAACTCTTTTCTATCACATTTATATTCGGTTAGTTGTTAGTTTTAAGCATCTTACTTGTAGTTTTTAGTATAAAAATCAACCTCAACCTTCTTTGATAATTTGCGTGACTTTAGCCTTTGAATTTGCAAGATTTAACTTGAATTTTGAGAAGACCTAATACTCACCACTACTCACTTAGTGGATTTGAGTTTAGAATTTTGATTAATTCCTAGGGCGACATAGGGGTAAATCAAGTGGCGCCGTTGCCGATTTAGGTTGATTCTTGCTAGTTTTAGGCTTTAGTAGTCACATTTTAATTTGTTGTTGTTACTTGAGGATAATTGGCTTAAGTGTGCATTTTGTGACTATTGTTGAAATCTTGTGTTTGCAACACTTTTAGCTGAATCTTTGACTTGTTTGGAGGTATATAGGCTGCTCTAGATAGCCAAAATATTGCTAGAAAGCTTGCTGGACATTTTGTTAAAGTGCTGGAAATTTGCTCTGGAAATCCTGTTTTGACTGCTTTACTGTTTTACACATAGGGAACAATCTAGAACGAATTTTTAGACACTGTTTTACCTGGTAAAACTACAAGTTGTGAGCTTTAATTTGATATATAATTTGCCAGAAAACTCGTTTTCTACTGTCCAGGGTGAATTTTTCAATTTGCCCTGTTTTTCTGGAATTTACCTGCGGAACTGCTGACTTTGGAGCCAATCTGTTTGATCTTATCCTGCGCTGTTTTGCATGATCTTTGGCTCATTTTGACCAGTTTTGAATAAGCTTTTGATTGATATATTGTGCTGAATTTTGGGTGCAGTATTCGTTCCTCTAGAGGTCAAAACAAACGTGCTATAATTGTGCATTTTCCTGCTCAACTTTGTACCAAAACTGTTTGCATTATACTTATCAGTTTTGAACAGTGTTTGCTTTGTTTGAAAGCTGGTTATTTGCACTTTATATCTGCCTGGTTGATCTGGAAAGTTTGGTTGGAAATTACTGTGAAAAAGGTGCTCTAGTTGCCTTTATTTTCTAACCGGTACATTGTGTTATTGCACTGTTTTGGTGGATTGTTTTGGCTGGACTTTGTGCAGGCTTTTCAACCGAATTGCAGGGGTTTCTTAAGCCTATTTGAGGCTATTCTGGAGCCTTGCTATTGGCTGGTCTTGTGTCCATATCTTTGGACTTTTGCTAGCTACTTTGGAGCTACTTTGCTAAGCACATTGGAAGCACTTTCTTGTGCTATTGTGCTGGATTTTCTGGATATTCTAGATTGGCTGTTTCTGTTTATTGGTTGGCTGGACTGTATTGGTTTTCTTTGCAGGATGACATATTATTCATGCTTCATTGAGGTTTGTTCACACCTCATCGGCCAATGAGGGAATTTTCAAGGCCATGTGCTCCATTCTCACCTCCTTTCCAAGAGGACAACTCTTCCACAAACACATATCATCAAGGATGGATGGACCATCCAAGCTTCCAGTGGGGGGGAGGAGGTTATGCTACTCCTTCACATGTTTTTGAAGATCAACAAGGGTATGCTCCTCAATGTCAAGATTATGACCCTTACCAAATGAGGTTTAATTCTTCTTGTGCTCCAAGTCCGGATTTGTATGCTTATCAAGAAGCTTCGCAATTTGAGCCTCATCCACCTCCTTATGGTTATGGGCCAAATTTTTATGATCATCAAGCGCCTCTACAAAGCTTTGTTCCTACACACATGGAGCAAAATGACTTCTTTCATGCTCAAGTGCCAAATGAGTATGCTCATCCAAAAGAAGATTCTTCTTTCTCTTCTAATACATATGATTTGATGATGCAAATGTGTGCATCCATTATGGATAGGATGGAAGGGTTAGACTCTAAATTGAAAAGGAGGCAAGAGGACATTTATTCACTTGCTTCTCAATGGATGAATAAAAGGGCCGAGGAAGAGGCAAGACAAGGTGACCTACCTTCCAATATGGTTATAAATCATAATTCTTTGAATGATATGGATTTGGAAGGAGGAGTTCAAGTTGAATCAATTCCCTACCTTGATGAAGAAGAGCATGAACCTCAAAAGTGCCAAGAGGTGGATCCTAGGATTGAGATGAATGTTGCAAATCAAACTAGCACCTTTGAGTCTCATGGAGTCTTGCCTAGTGCTTCTCCTATTGATGATCTTGATGGTTCTATGACTTGTTCATGTGATGAGTTGAGCATATGTGTTGATTGTTATGAGGGTAAATCTTCTCTTCTCATGGAATTCCATAGAAAGAAATTGAAAGAATTGCATCCAACCAATGATGATGTTGTCTTGTGTAATTCTACAATGGATGAGGCCATTTCTAGGGATGATATACATGTTCAACATCAATCACATACCCTAGAAAACCATGAGGAGGGTGATGATGGTAAGGAGGCCGAGACTACCCTTCACTTGGGTGGAGAATGCAAAGAGGCCAAGAGCCAAGGTCCTCTTGAAGAAGAAGATCATGAAGTTTTACAAGACGAATGCAAGGTTGGCGAGCATTTGGCACAAGAGCTAGAATGTCTCTCTACTTCTCAAATCAAGCATTCAAGTGGAGAGAACACTTCCAAAGGTATAATTCTTGACTCTACACTTGTTCCCTTTCCTAGTTCATGTAACTTAGGGAAGAAGTACTATTATGACATCATCCAAAGAATGATGCTTGATTTGTTTTCTATGTTGGAATTTAATGTTCCATTGCTTGTTGTTCTTGAGCCATTTCCTACTTATGCTAAGCCTTCATATAATCTTTGCATATATAAGGAAGCATGTAGGCAACATACATTGTTGATTGAAAATATGGTAGAACAACATGTAAGTCCCTTGAGCTTGCTTTCACATGAGGTTGTACACACATCTTTAGGTTCATTTGATTCTTGCTTGGTGAATGTTAATGATGCTTGCATGAATTCTCTTGATGATGATTCTAGTATTGTGAGCATGTCTCTTGATGTTACTAGTCCCAAGCATGATAATTGTGATCTTGATGATGTTGGTACATTTACATACTACTTGTCTAGCTACAACCCCTTGGAAAAGGGATGTTTGTTCAATTTTGTGGAAAAAGCTAGGTTGGAAGGGGTGCTTGATCTCATGATGGAGGCCGGAGTACAATTGAAAGAAGACTTGCATTTCTATACATCATATACAATTTTGGATTGGAGGAGCCGGTTGAGGAGCATGCATGAAGAACATGATTTGCAGGTAGAGTATTCCAACAATGTTATGCTTGAGCCTACTTTAGATGCCACAACTTCCATTTGGAGGCCGAATGGTGATCTTTGGTTTGATGTTTTGAAGGGGCAAAATTTTGTTATGTTTAAAGTGCCTAATTTGATCACCATATTTCATGATATTGTTTTACCTAATCATGTGCATCTTGATTATCCTTGTGTTTCATTGAGTATCTCTTTGCCATCCTACAACCCCTTGCAAAAGGGAAGATTGTTTTATGTTGTAGGATCTTTTAGGATGCACAAGGATTATTGGGAAAAGAAGGCCACGGTTGAGTTTGGGGAAATTCCTAAGTTGGAGAAAGCCAACACTACTGGAAATAAGGTCTTTCACGACCACAATTTTGGGCTTTTCACGACCACAAATAGGTGGTCGTGGAATCCCGCGTCGTAAAAAAGTGTGTTTTTCACGACCACATGTTTGTGGTCGTGATAGATAGGACCTATCACGTCCACAGTTGGATAAAAATGGACGTGGTAGCCTCTTAGGAGGCACCAAATTTGGTGCCTCCTAAGAGGCTACCACGTCCACACTTGATAAGTGTGGACGTGGTAGCCTCTTACTAAGAGGCTACCACGTCCACACCTATCAAGTGTGGACGTGGTAGGTGGACGTGATACCCTATCACGTCCACACTTAGGAAGTGTGGACGTGATAGGGGGGACCTATCACGTCCACACCTTATAAGGTGTGGACGTGATAGGTTCCCCCTATCACGTCCACACTTCCTAAGTGTGGACGTGATAGGGTATCACGTCCACACTCCCTTATGTGTGGACGTGAAAGGGGGGTTTTTTTTTTTTTTTACTTTTTGTAAATGCATTTTATAGCCATCTGCATTCTTGCAGATCATTTACAAACCACTGTCAATACCATACTACAGCACAATACAAAATACCAGAGCAATTGCAAAAACGTATCCCATAAATATTACCTTATTACTTAGACAACAAAATACAAAAGGCATAATCTAAGTTTTATATCTTTGCCTTACTAGTAATATAAGTTCAAAATTTAGCTACAACAATCTAAGCCTATACAATTTCTGCCTCACATAGTGATTAAAAATTCTGCAAGTGCGTTTCGTACAAAGTCAATATCTTCATCTTGTTTAAACGAGTCAGTACTAAGTCCATAAAGTCCTTCCAAAAGCTGCAACATAATTAAACAATATTAAAAAAGACAAGGAAAGTACCACTTACAATTAGAAATCACTATTTTCTTGGAGATATATGTTAGAAGTGTGCATACCTTTTGGAATTTCCTCCCTTGCTTAATTTGATCTTGATATACAATATCCAGCATGTATTTGCAGACATAGTATCCGCACTCTACAGCGCCCCGCTGTCTTGGACACTGATAAATCACAGATAATATCAGCAATTATCATGGTAGTTCGGATATGACTAAAAGCAATATAAATGAAAATGAATATAAAAATTGCTTTTACCTTTACGTTTATAACATTAATCGAAGTCTGACTAGCTGTGTAATAATCAGTATCTTGAGCATCATGCCATTTTAATATTCCTCTTCAAAAGAGACAAAATCGTAACAATAATGTTATATATAGTATAAAGATATATTATTATCAACCATAAAAGTAAAAAAAAAAAGAGAAACTTACTTGTGGAAGACTTTTCTGTGATCGTTGCTAATAAATCCCTCTAAAGAGTCAAACCAAAAAATCCTGAACTCTTTCGGGCAAAGTATAGCCAGAGTCCAATGTCCACTGAAAAATATAAGTGAAAATAAATGTTAATTAACCTAAGACATAACATTTAATAATGTGTAAAAGATAACTCATTACCAATTCAAAACGGGGGCGAAATAAAGAGTGCCGCAATCAAGGCCCATCTGCAGCTCCACGTAACATTGCATCTCCCAAAAATGATCCTTCTTACTCTTTTTAAGTAATTTCAAGGCGTTTTCATTATAAGCCAGTCTAGAAGGGCATAGAAACCGGCAAAACTTCTCCTTTGGGGTTCTTTGACATAAACTGTGACAGTACCTATTAGACATGGCGAAATGGATTAGAACTTAAAGCCTCATTACATTATTCAACTATATTGGTAAAAATATGACACACTTACCAGACGGCCAAATCAAGCCAGCTTTGCTCAAGCTCCTCCATCATCAAGAACTCCTTAACGTCTCGAGAACCTTGCAACCAAATCTTCTCCTCTACTAGTGGATTGACGACTCCAGCAGGTATTGAAAGATTACGCTCAAATCCAGGTTGCATCGTCCACAGCAGATTCAGATATGGGTACTTCTCACCGTTAAAATTCTGAAAATAAGAAACACATCATCAGTACACACATATATCAACAACATTGTTAAAGGTCAATTCATAGACAATTTGAGTACCTGTGGGAGAAGAATTGGTGGTTGAGCTTCTTGAGCTTCTTGAGCAGTATCGAACACAAGCCTTTTAGGCCAAACAATAAAGCCCTTCATTGCTTGCCCTAAAGTTGTGACCTCTTTAATACGAAATGGAACACATGTCATTTCTTGGCCCTTTATCACGGAAATGACTGTCACTTTTACTTGATCATCCCGGATAGACCTGTTATGAATGGTGGTGTGATATGGGTACTTGAGAGCCTTAGCAACAGGGTGTAGGCAAGGCTCGTCAAGATGCAAGTAGCACTCCTCGTGGTAGTCATCAAGAGGATCAGGTGCACTTGGCTCATTCATTGTTGAAGTTGTTCTTTGGGAAGCTTGAAGAGCCTCTAACTGTGATGCAAGATATTCAAACCTCATTTGCCATTGGCTCTCCCGTTCTTCCATCCGTTCGTCCACCCGTGCATTCACCATTGCATCAAGCTCCTCAGTGGACATTTTAGGTCGAGACACCACTCGTTTTTTGGGCCCAAAAAATTCCTTTGCCCCAACTCTCCCAGAAACTCCTACAACTCGGCTAGGGTTGTCTAATCTCCCTAGCGAAGTTGCTAGGATGTCCATTCTGGGGTCCTGCGGTGTCCAAGACCCCTGAGAAGATTGCTCCTCTAGTTCATTCTGTTACAAAAGTGAACAAACATTGATTAATATACAATAATATCCTACGTAAGTGTTTAAATACAATTTATATAGCACTTACAATTCGGTTTGCCACCGCTTCAGCCTTGTCACTGGTATATTTTCCAGTTGGTCTCTTCCTTCGGGCCGCTGCCCATGTTTCATGGCGTTGGAGGTCAGGTAAAGGTTCTAAAACAGTGGAAGATGACTCAGCTTCCATAGATTTCCGCTGCTCCTCCCACTTTTTTTGCCGCTCGGCTTCCACATAATCAGTCATCCAATCATACCCCCCACGGGACATGGTATGATTATACTCATTTTTAGCCCGAATCTCTGCTTGTTTTTTGCTTATCTCCTATGTACCACAATAATAAAATATTAATAATGCAGGTACACAGATTAAAACCAAGTTATGAACTATACATGTATAGTAGATATACCTTAAATGCTTCAGACGTCCGATATTTAACAAACTCATTCCATTTCTCTGGTTCAATATTGGGATATGCTAAACATGGATCCTCACCCATTTTAGACCCCCCAAATATGTAGTCCTTGGCAAGGTTATATTTGAATTCACTAAACCTTTTTGCAATTTTTTGCCAAACGAACTCTTTGAAATCTTTGGTATCCGGCACATCCCAATATTGCTGCAATGAACAAACAAATATGATTAGTGATTAGTCACCACAATATCTCACAAATATGGAGTTAAAATACGAATGTACATACATATACATCCAACCAACATTGTTGCTTAACATCGTCATTAACGTGTTTCCACTCATTTATTGTGATGTCAACTCTGTTTCTCGCCACTGTTCCAAGATAACTTGAAAATGGCTTTGCAGTTGACCCTTTAGGCCTATTTTTTGCATCTAGTTCCAAGTGATTTTTCTTCTTATGCTCAGCTGTCAGAGCAATCACTTTCGAAAGTTTTGTAGGCCCTCTTTGCTTCTTCTTCACAGGGGGTGGTTGGGCCTCCTCATGATACTCTTGCTCGCGATCGGAGTCATTTTCTGCCATTATAACCTGTGAAAGAGGAACAATTACATACATTAGCACAGAACAATTAATAATATTAGATAGATTATTAAATGAAAAACAATAACAATAATCAATACATTTTCTAACATTATGTGTTGTCGTCCCATATGTCCCATATACCCTCAGTATGATCATTTCTGACCGCACAGAAGTCATCATCATCATCATCATCTAACAAACTTCTTGTTGTTTTGCCTAATAATTGTATCTCATCATCATCACCATCATTTACTGTGAGAGCACAATCCATTTGATTTCTATTTTGCAAGGTAATGGAAAGCTTAACATTTGTAGGGTCTGATACATAAAACACTTGTTTCGCATGACTTGCTAGAATAAATGGTTCATCCTTGTAGCCGACCCTATTAAGATCAACAGATATCATGCCACTTTGGCGCTCAATCACAACCGCATTACTATGTACCCACTTACATTTAAATATGGGAACCTTAAAATGCGGTGCGTAGATGATTTCCCAAATTTCTTCAATAACCCCATAATATGTAGTTGTAGCCAATTTTGGGTTTTTGTCTCTAGAGCTAGAAAAATGGGTTGCCTCAGCTTCAACCATCACCCCGCTGTTTTGTGTGGTGCGCTTGCCATCAATGACCTTAGTAGAGAAAGAATACACATTTATTTCATAACCACCCCATGAAAAAACAATAAACTGAGGCTTCACAGCTAGCAACCTTACTGTGTCAGACACATCCTTTTGTTTTCGCGCATACTCCTCGAACCAACCAATAAATGACTTGTTATGTTCATTTGAAATCTGCATATCACTCTTCTTTGGGTTATTCTCTTTCAAAAGCCTTTTATGCTCAGCCAAATAAGGTTGCACTTCTTTCATGTTATTCAAGATGTATAGATGTGCCTGTAACAACTCCACTCTCTCTACACCCTTTACTTTCATGCCCCGCACCCCTTTACCAGAAAGTTCATCTTCATCCAGGTTGATTTCCTCGTCGTCAGGTTTTCTTAGGTATGGTTTGCAAAATTCCATTGCCTCTTCAACAAGATATCTTTTAACAATTGAGGCCTCCGGGCGATATGGGTTCTTTGAATAACCGTTCAAAACTTTCATGAATTGCTCAAAAGGGTACATCCACCTTAGAGAAACCGGACCACAAAGTCTTATCTCTCGAACCAAGTGAACAATCAAATGAACTGATATATCAAAAAACGCTGGAGGAAAATGCATCTCCAATTGCGACAAAATAACATAACCTTCCTTTTCCAACTCATCGAGTATTTCATTGTCAATTACCTTACTGCAAATGGCATTAAGAAACTTACATAACCTTGTTAAAGTCTTCCGCGCATCATCCTCCAAAATTCCTCTTATAGCTACCGGCAAAAGTTGTTGCATTAACACATGGTAATCATGAGACTTCATTCCTGTCAACTTCAAATCATCCATTGACACAAGTTTGCTAATATTAGAGGAATATCCATGTGGCACTTTCATCCCACGTAAACACTCACACAATCGTGTTTTCTCAAGTTTGGAAAGTGTATGAGCAGCAGGCTCCATATATGCTTTCTTTCCATCTTCACTAATTGTCGGATGTAACCGCTGTCTTATGCCCATCTCAACTAAATCTCTTCTAGCGTTGAGCCCATCTTTGGTTTTTCCTTGAATGTGTAACAACGTTCCGACAATACTTTCTGCAAGATTTTTCTCCACATGCATCACATCAATACTGTGCCTCACATCAAGACAACGCCAATAAGGGAGATCAAAGAAGATTGACCTCTTCTTCCAAATGTTAGTCCATTTCTTCTTCTTCTTTCTTTTACCAAATTCCATAGTAACACGAGCAACACGACGATAAACTTCTTCACCTGTTAACGGAATTGGAGCAGATGCATGCTCAGGAAAGCCATTAAATCGCTTCCTCAGTCGACGGTATGGGTGGTGGCGATCAAGAAACCTCCTATGACCGAGGTAAACAGTCTTCCTTCCATACTTGAGCTGGACGAAATTAGTGTCATCCTCACAAATTGGACATGCCTTATGTCCCTTGACACTATATCCTGAGAGATTGCCATATGCAGGTAAGTCATTGATTGTGGTAAACAACAAAGCTCGCAACTTGAATGTCTCCTTTTTGTATGCATCAAACACATCAACACCTTCATTCCACAACATCTTCAAGTCCTCGATCAACGGAGCAAGATAAACATCGATATCGTTCCCAGGCTGTTTCGGTCCCGAAATCATCATACACATCATAAGATATTTCCGTTTCGTGCACAACCAAGGTGGAAGGTTGTAAATGACAAGCAAAACTGGCCAAGCACTATGTTTGCTAGAGACACTCCTAAATGGGTTAAATCCATCTGTACAAAGGCCGAGACGGAGGTTTCTAGGATCTCTAGCAAACTCTGGAAAAATTGAATCAACCTTTTTCCATTGAGGAGAGTCAGCAGGATGTCGAAGATATCTAGAATCAGAATATCTCTGATCACAATACCACCTCAGATTCTCTGCTTCTGTTGCATTCGCGAACAATCGTCTAAACCTTGGAACTATTGGAAGGTACCACATTACTTTCGAAGGTTCACCTTTTTTTGGTTTGTTTGTCTCTTCGTCGTCGTCGTCATCATCAGCACCCTTCCTCTGTTTATACCTTGGCTCCTGACATCTTGGACACACATGTAACCCTTCATATTCATTTCTATATAAAATACAATCATTGGGACAAGCATGTATCTTCTGATACTCCATACCCATCTTACTTAGCATTTTCTTGGCCTCATACATTGTCTTCGGAACCGCATTGTTATCCGGGAACATATCGCTCAAAGCTGCGAGCATTTTCGAGAAACCCGCGTCTGCCCACCCATTTTCCGTCTTTATTTCTAGTATTGTTAGAATGAAGGTCAGACGGCTATACTTCTTACACCCTGGAAACAAAGGTGTCTCAGCATCACCACGCACTTTGTCGTACTCGTCTGACACAACAAACGACTCTGCTGCGATATCATTTATCATGTTGTCCATGCCAACATCGCAAACATATTCATCATCATCATTATCATCCACCTCCGCTGCTTTTACATGTTCCACGGTAGTTCCCAATTCCCCATGCCAAATCCACTTCCTATATCGGCGATTGATCCCCTCACAAATAAGGTCATTCCTTATAGAGTCAAGGCTCTTGCGATCAACATTCACACACTTCACACAAGGGCACAGGTACTTTCCATTCTTACTCGCCACATTTCTTTTGGCAAATTCAATAAACTTCTCCACCCCGTTTTGATATTCTTCACTAGTTCGCAAAGCATCCATCCAAGCACGATCCATTGGAGTAATGCGTATAATATGTATATACACTTGTCTTCATTAAAAAGAATAGAAGACAATTGAACCAATCAGAGGACTATCTATGGCAACCTAAAACAGTCCTAATCAACAACCAAAAACAACCTCTCCAAGAAACTAGAGCCTATTTGCATGCAATTTTTACTACCCCTTCCAGCAAAGAAAACAAGCTTTTTCCAGCAATTATTGTAAATAGAGCAGCCCAAAACACTCTTAAAATGTCCAGAATAGTCAACCAAACAGTGTACCAAATTAAGTGCAAATCAGAATTTACCACAAATGCACAAACCAAAAGCTAGAATTTGATATTCAACAATAGAAGCAATATTTAAGCCAGCAAATGAACCAAATATCACAATAATCAAAATAACAATTAACAATCTATTACCAAAACCAAATAAAATCAGTAATTCCATTGAGCTTATAAAATCAGTCAAACAATATTTCAATGCTTAAAATGTCTTACAGTGGGCACAAACTATATTAAAAAGCAAATACAAAAAACAAAAAAACAAAGAAAATACAATGAGAGAAAAATAAAAAAAAAATAAAAAAAAAACTCACCTTACTTGGGAGGATGTTGACGCTGAAACAGCAACAGAAGTTGATGTTGAAGATGTAGCGAAAAAACTTAAAGAAACCCAATTAATTTGTCCCCAAAATGCCCTGCGAAAAGTAAAAAAAAAATCAGAGAGTATTATCTTGAAGAGGAGGGAGGAGGAGGGGGAGGGGGAGGAGGGGAGTAAAACTACTTTGGTATGGCGAGGCGAGGCGAAGGAGGGAGGGAGGGCGAGGCGAGGGAGGGAGGGCGAGGCGAGGGAGGGAGGGAGGCGAGGGCGAGGCGAGGGAGGGAGGGAGGCGAGGGCGAGGCGAGGGCGGAGGAGAGGGAGGCGAGAGGGAGGGAGGCGAGAGGGAGGGAGGAGTGGGCGAGAGGCGAGGGCGGCGGCGAGGGCGAGGCGGTGGTTGGAGAGAGGGAGGAGAGAGGCGGCGGTGGTTGGAGAGAGGGAGGAGAGAGGCGCAGAGAGTGAGAGAAGAAGAGAGAAAGGGAGGCGCAGAGAGTGAGTGCCAAAGTGGTAGTGAGTGCCAAATTGTTGGAGGGAAATAAAAAAGGGCTTTGGCGCCAGTGGGAAAAAAATTGCCCACCTTTCACGACCACACTTGGGTATATGTGGTCATGGAAGGGTCCCCTTCCACGTCCACACCTTTATACATAATGTGGACGTGGAAGGGGACCCTTCCACGTCCACACTCACTATGAGTGTGGACGTGAAAGGGGTCTCCCCTTCCACGTCCACACATACAAATGTGTGGACGTGGAAGGGGACCCTTCCACGACCACATATACAAATGTGGTCGTGAAAGATCTCCGCCTGGACAGTTATTTACATGTTATGCCACCGCGTTTTTTATCAACGACCAACATTGGCTTTTTAGTCGTTAATTATGGTCGTGAAAGGCCTATTTTCTAGTAGTGCAACTTGGATTTGTTGAAGGCCGAAAGGCACCTAAAGAGAAGCTTGGAGCTTGAGTCATCAAAAGCGGACCTAGACTACTTCAATGGAAAACTTACAAAGGAGAATTTAACAAGGCTTTTAGCACGTTTGAAGATGCTTCAAAGGAACATTGTGTTGAAAGAAAAAGACTTGAAAAATGACATGTGTGATCCTTTGCTACTTGATGTTCTAAAAAGGAGAGTGCAAAAGTTTCTCATGAAGCTTCAAGCCCATTGGAGGGCTAGGAGGCCAAAGGAAAAGAAGAAGCAAGCAAATCATGAAAATTCAACTTGGAAGCTTCCAATTGACAAGAAGGCCGAATTGTCCTCTAAACTTGAAGTGAAGGAAGCATACAAATCTTCCCAATTTGATGGTGGCCGAGACATGCTCATTCAAGGCCACAAAAAGAAATTTTTCAAGGAGAACTTCAAGCCCCCCTAAAGGTTGTTTCTATCCTTTCCTCACTTGCTTTGCTTAGTTTAACATCTTAAGTGTGGGGGAAGATATTTGTTAGAAAAAATATTAGGATTGTGTTTAGATTTACTTTCTAGTATGTTATAGGTTGTTAGAAACACCAAGAAAAAAAAATTATAAACTTGTGTTAGGTTGTGTTTAGTGTTTGTTTTTGTGAATAATTCATGATGGCCATTTGCATGCGTGGACTGCCCAGCCTTATCTTTGCTGTCTTGCCTATGTTTTATGCCTTCCTACTTGATTTTATTGGTCCCATTGAGGACAATGCATGCTTTAGGTGTGGGGGGTGTATTATGTGCTTAAAAGTGGTCTAATTCAAATCTTTCACACTTGATTTGTGGACTTATTTGGCATGATTGTGTAGGAAGTTTAACTTGATCATGACTCTTGAGAGTAAATGGAATTGTCCTCTAGTGTGTAAGTAGAATTTTTGGAATGATTACTTAGGGCATTACTTGGGGCACTTTTAAGGTATAAAGAGGGTGTAAGTTTCTCATTTAACTTTTCTTAGGGAGGAAGTGACTAATTAGAGTAAGCCATCAAAGTGAGAAGCCTCCAACCGAATTGAGTGGGCCAATAGTCTACTTGACCTCCTAGAACTTGTCTTAGCTCTTGTTCAAGATCACAATGCATGGCATGATTGAAAATGAAAGGGGCATTTCATTTCTAAACCCTTTTGACCCAAACACTAAGCCACAAAATATTATCCTTTGATTTAACCTCTTTGGGCCATTCACTATTCTTTTCTACCACCTTGACCAATGTTTGAATGAGTGATTATAGCATATGCTTGCATTTATATTAGTATTGTATTGTTGTATCTTGTGAAAAGCATGCTATATGTGAGAAATAAAAGATGGCCGAGAGCCACATTGATGAGGAAAAGAAAAGAAAAGTGTGGCCAAAGGCCAAGAAAAACAAATAAGGCCGAAGGCTTAAATAGAAAAAAAAATGAAAGCACAAAGTGCTTGAGTATGCCAAAGGCATAAGAGTGTAAGGAAAAAATGAGAGAAGCACAAAGTGCTAGAAAAAAAAAAGAGATTTAGCATGTTTGTTGGACTTGGATTTATTGTGTTGCCTGCATATGTGGTGATTACTTGTTTATATCATTGGTCATTGACTACTTTCCATCATTCATCATTCATATTAGCCTTCCATTCAACCCCAAAGTCCTCTAGATTCGATTGTGCCATGCATAATAATGGGTGGAGAACTTAGAGCTACTACAAGCTTATGGAGAGGTTAAGTGCATTGAGCCAAAGAGTGATCACAAGTCCCTAGTTAGGCATTTTTCCTAACTTGAGTGAATGAGTTAAACACTTAATCCGGTGAGGAAAAATCTCAATTGGCACTCCTCCTTGATTCTAGTTGCTTGCTAAACTTGCATTCACTTTGTATTCTTAGATTTGGCGCATGCTACGTTTTAGGGAAAGGTTCAAAAAGATCAACTTGTATGCTATGACAATTCCAAGTGCCTTCACTATGCTTAATGATTGAGTTAATCTTTTTACATGACTTTGCCCGGAGTGCAAAGATTAAGTGTGGGGGATTTGATTGGACCAAAATTTATCCCTCTAAGCATGTGCAATTGAGCTTAATTAGTGTGGTTTATTTGCTATATTTGATCATTATTGAGATATTTTATTGCGCATGCTTATTGGAATTAGTTTAGAGAATATTAGCTTAATTACTTGCATTTTAAGTAACCAAGGGTATTTTGGTCATTTTTGACTAGTTGTGTGTCTTCATGTGTAGGGGGTCCCACGTGGGCCCCACAACCCTTGGACAAGCTTGGAATGTAAGGAAGAGCATTTTTGGAGGGAAAATGAAACCAAGTTGGCACCTCAAAGGAGGGACTTGGAGGAAAGGCAAGCACTAGAGGATTGGAGCCCAAAATTCAAATTTCAAAATTGGCTCCAACTTCAAATTCAAAGTTGAAGGCTTCATTAAGGGCAAAAAGGGGAGCACAATGACTTGGAGAAAAAGGAGGAATTTTTAGAAATGCATGGAGACAACTCTTGGACCACATTCATTTCCACTTTTCACCTAATACCCAAAATACCCCTCTCCCTTCTTTCATCTTCTCCATTTTGCATAAACACCTCCATTACCCATAAAAATATCTTTTTGACAACTCACCACCCTCATTTGCCAACTCATCAACTCCTAATCCTTATCATTAACCCAAATCTCACTTCATTTATACTCTAACCAACTTCATTTGTGACAACTTTTTCTCTCTCTTCATCTCATTTTCTCTCACTTTTCTCTCATCTCCTTCACCATTTCTCTTCCACATTTCGGCCAAGCTCCATTCTCCACCATTCCTCCATGATTTCTCACGTTTTCCACCTTCCTTCCACCATCTCCATGTGTAACTAAGGTTCCTCTCCTCTCCTCTCCAAGGAAAAGTGCTTCAAGTACACAAATTTGGCTTCATGACTTTGTAATTTTCTCTTTTAGGTTTCAAGCTAGTTTTACATTTTTGCCTATGTATGTCCTAGATCTAGGCTTGTATAGGTTAGATCATCTTCATTTTAGGTGTTCTACATGATTGTAGCTTGAAAACCTCTCTTTTGTGTTAAGAACATGAAAACCTAAGCTTAGATTTTGTAGTTCCATGTATGTATATGTGTGCGATTTGCTACCTTGTATATGTGTGGAATGAATTTGTTTCCTAAGTGCTAGATTTAGCATTTAGTGTTGCTTTTGGTATGTTCTTGGCTTAAAAGAGCTTTTGGCTTGATTAGGTTAGTTAAATGCTTGTAGATTTCTTTGATTAAAGAAGTCTTAAGGATTTAACTAGTTTAATTAAGTGTGACAAGGTTATGAAGCCTAATTCATCAAAGGCACTAAGTACTTGGAGAGGGAGGTGACTTCTTAACTCTTTTCTATCACATTTATATTCGGTTAGTTGTTAGTTTTAAGCATCTTACTTGTAGTTTTTAGTATAAAAATCAACCTCAACCTTCTTTGATAATTTGCGTGACTTTAGCCTTTGAATTTGCAAGATTTAACTTGAATTGTGAGAAGACCTAATACTCACCACTACTCACTTAGTGGATTTGAGTTTAGAATTTTGATTAATTCCTAGGGCGACATAGGGGTAAATCAGTTGACCAAAAGTACTACACTTGAGATTCTTTTGGCGCTAAAACACCATAAGGAGTTTACAAAGATCAAAAAACGAAACTTGCGTTTTTTTGGTCCTAAAACGAGCAATTGCGCTTAAAACTTGTTTTGGTTGGGCATTTGACAAACTTTTGGTGTTTGTTGTTCAAAAGTTCCACACCTGAGATACTTTTGGCGCTAAAACGTAAAAAGGAGATTACAAAGATAAAAAAGCAAACTTGCGTTTCTTTTGGGACTAAAACAAGAAATTGGCCTTAAAACTTGTTTTGGTGGGTCATTTGACAAACTTTTAGTGTTTGTTGACCAAAAGTATCACACTTGAGATACCTTCGGCGCTGAAACACAAAAAGAAGATTACAAAAATAAAAAACCCAACTTGTGTTTCTATCGGGCCTAAAACGAGCAATTGGGCTTAAAACTTGTTTTGGTGGGGCATTTGACAAACTTTTGGTGTTTGTTGACCAAAAGTACCACACTGGATATACTTTTGGCGCTAAAACACAAAAAGGAGATTACAAATTTCAAAAACCAAACTTTCGCTCCTTAAGCGGCTAAAACGAGCACTTGGGCTTTATTCTTATTTGTGTGGTGCATTTAACAGACTTTTGGTGTTTTTTGACCAAAAGTACCTTACTTGAGATACTTTTGGCGCTAAAACACCAATTGGAAATTACAAAGATCAAAAAACAAACTTGCATTTCTTATGTACCTAAAACGAGCAATTTGGGTTTAAAACTTGTTTTGGTGGGGCATTTGACAAACTTTGGATGTTTGTTGACCAAAAGTACCACACTTGAGATGCTTTTGGCGCTAAAACAAAATACGGAGTTTACAAAGATCGAAAACGAAACTTGCGTTTTTTTGGTCCTAAAACGAGCAATTGCGCTTAAAACTTGTTTTGGTTGGGCATTTGACAAACTTTTGGTGTTTGTTGTTCAAAAGTTCCACACCTGAGATACTTTTGGCGCTAAAACATAAAAAGAAGATTACAAAGATAAAAAAGCAAACTTGCGTTTCTTTTAGGACTAAAACGAGAAATTGGCCTTAAAACTTGTTTTGGTGGGTCATTTGACAAACTTTTGGTGTTTGTTGACCAAAAGTATCACACTTGAGATACCTTGGGCGCTGAAACACAAAAAGGAGATTACAAAAATAAAAAACCCAACTTGTGTTTCTATCGGGCCTAAAACGTGCAGTTGGGCTTAAAACTTGTTTTAGTGGGGCATTTGACAAACTTTTGGTGTTTGTTGACCAAAAGTACCACACTGGATATACTTTTGGCGCTAAAACACAAAAAGGAGATTACAAATATCAAAAACCAAACTTTCGTTCCTTAAGCGGCTAAAACGAGCACATGGGCTTTATTCTTGTTTGTGTGGTGCATTTGACAGACTTTTGGTGTTTTTTGACCAAAAGTACCTTACTTGAGATACTTATGGCGCTAAAACACCAATTGGAAATTACAAAGATCAAAAATCAAACTTGCGTTTCTTATGTACCTAAAACGAGCAATTTGGGCTTAAAACTTGTTTTGGTGGGGCATTTGACAAACTCATTTGACAAACTTTTGGTCTTTGTTGACCAAAAGTACCACACTTGAGATACCTTTGGCGCTAAAACACCATAAGGAGTTTACAAAGATCAAAAAACGAAACTTGCGTTTTTTTGGTCCTAAAACGAGCAATTGCGCTTAAAACTTGTTTTGGTTGGGCATTTGACAAACTTTTGGTGTTTGTTGTTCAAAAGTTCCACACCTGAGATACTTTTGGCGCTGAAACATAAAAAGGAGATTACAAAGATAAAAAAGCAAACTTGCGTTTCTTTTGGGACTAAAACGAGAAATTGGCCTTAAAACTTGTTTTGGTGGGTCATTTGACAAACTTTTGGTGTTTGTTGACCAAAAGTATCACACTTGAGATACCTTCGGCGCTGAAACACAAAAAGGAGATTACAAAAATAAAAAACCCAACTTGTGTTTCTATCAGGCTTAAAACTTGTTTTGGTGGGGCATTTGACAAACTTTTGGTGTTTGTTGACCAAAAGTACCACACTGGATATACTTTTGGCGCTAAAACACAAAAAGGAGATTACAAATATCAAAAACCAAACTTTCGTTCCTTAAGCGGCTAAAACGAGCACTTGGGCTTTATTCTTGTTTGTGTGGTGCATTTGACAGACTTTTGGTGTTTTTTGACCAAAAGTACCTTACTTGAGATACTTATGGCGCTAAAACACCAATTGGAAATTACAAAGATCAAAAATCAAACTTGCATTTCTTATGTACCTAAAACGAGCAATTTGGGCTTAAAACTTGTTTTGGTGGGGCATTTGACAAACTTTTGGTGTTTGTTGACCAAAAGAACCACACTTGAGATACTTTTGGCGCTAAAACACCATAAGGAGTTTACAAAGATCAAAAAACGAAACTTGCGTTTTTTTGGTCCTAAAACGAGCAATTGCGCTTAAAACTTATTTTGGTTGGGCATTTGACAAACTTTTGGTGTTTGTTGTTCAAAAGTTCCACACCTGAGATACTTTTGGCGCTGAAACATAAAAAGGAGATTACAAAGATAAAAAAGCAAACTTGCGTTTCTTTTGGGACTAAAACGAGAAATTGGCCTTAAAAATTGTTTTGGTGGGTCATTTGACAAACTTTTGGTGTTTGTTGACCAAAAGTATCACACTTGAGATACCTTGGGCGCTGAAACACAAAAAGGAGATTACAAAAATAAAAAACCCAACTTGTGTTTCTATCGGGCCTAAAACGAGCACTTGGGCTTAAAACTTGTTTTGGTGGGGCATTTGACAAACTTTTGGTGTTTGTTGACTAAAAGTACCACACTGGATATACTTTTGGCGCTAAAACACAAAAAGGAGATTACAAATATCAAAAACCAAACTTTCGTTCCTTAAGCGGCTAAAACGAGCACTTGGGCTTTATTCTTATTTGTGTGGTGCATTTAACAGATTTTTGGTGTTTTTTGACCAAAAGTACCTTACTTGAGATACTTTTGGCGCTAAAACACCAATTGGAAATTACAAAGATAAAAAATCAAACTTGCATTTCTTATGTACCTAAAACGTGCAATTTGGGCTTAAAACTTGTTTTGGTGGGGCATTTGACAAACTTTTGGTGTTTGTTGACCAAAAGTACCACACTTGAGATACTTTTAGCGCTAAAACACCATAAGGAGTTTACAAAGATCAAAAAACGAAACTTGCGTTTTTTTGGTCCTAAAACGAGCAATTGAACTTAAAACTTGTTTTGGTTGGGCATTTGACAAACTTTTGGTGTTTGTTGTTCAAAAGTTCCACACCTGAGATACTTTTGGCGCTAAAACATAAAAAGGAGATTACAAAGATAAAAAAGCAAAGTTGCGTTTCTTTTGGGACTGAAACGAGAAATTGGCCTTAAAACTTGTTTTGGTGGGTCATTTGACAAACTTTTGGTGTTTGTTGACCAAAAGTATCACACTTGAGATACCTTGGGCGCTGAAACACAAAAAGGAGATTACAAAAATAAAAAACCCAACTTGTGTTTTTATCGGTCCTAAAACGAGCAGTTGGGATTAAAACTTGTTTTGGTGGGGCATTTGACAGACTTTTGGTGTTTGTTGACCAAAAGTACCACACTGGATATACTTTTGGCGCTAAAACACAAAAAGGAGATTACAAATATCAAAAACCAAACTTTCGTTCCTTAAGCGGCTAAAACGAGCACTTGGGCTTTATTCTTGTTTGTGTGGTGCATTTAACAGACTTTTGGTGTTTTTTGACCAAAAGTACCTTACTTGAGATACTTTTGGCGCTAAAACACCAATTCGAAATTACAAAGATCAAAAATCAAACTTGCATTTCTTATGTACCTAAAACGAGCAATTTGGGCTTAAAACTTGTTTTGGTGGGGCATTTGACAAACTTTTGGTGTTTGTTGACCAAAAGTACCACACTTGAGATCCTTTTTGAGCTAAATCACCATAAGGAGTTTACAAATATCAAAAACGCAACTTGCGTTTTTTTGGTCCTAAAATGAGCAATTGCGCTTAAAACTTGTTTTGGTTGGGCATTTGACAAACTTTTGGTGTTTGTTGACCAAAAGTACCACACTGGATATACTTTTGGCGCTAAAACACAAAAAGGAGATTACAAATATGAAAAACCAAACTTTCGTTCCTTAAGCGGCTAAAACGAGCACTTGGGCTTTATTCTTGTTTGTGTGGTGCATTTAACAGACTTTTGGTGTTTTTTGACCAAAAGTACCTTACTTGAGATACTTTTGGCGCTAAAACACCAATTGGAAATTACAAAGATCAAAAATCAAACTTGCATTTCTTATGTACCTAAAACGAGCAATTTGAGCTTAAAACTTGTTTTGGTGGGGCATTTGACAAACTTTTGGTGTTTGTTGACCAAAAGTACCACACTGGATAAACTTTTGGCGCTAAAACACAAAAAGGAGATTACAAATATCAAAAACCAAACTTTCGTTCCTTAAGCGGCTAAAACGAGCACTTGGTCTTTATTCTTGTTTGTGTGGTGCATTTAACAGACTTTTGGTGTTTTTTGACCAAAAGTACCTTACTTGAGATACTTTTGGCGGTAAAACACCAATTGGAAATTACACAGATCAAAAATCAAACTTGCATTTCTTATGTACCTAAAACGAGCAATTTGGTCTTAAAACTTGTTTTGGTGGGGCATTTGACAAACGTTTGGTGTTTGTTGACCAAAAGTACCACACTTGAGATACCTTTTGAGCTAAATCACCATAAGGAGTTTACAAATATCAAAAACGCAACTTGCGTTTTTTTGGTCCTAAAACGAGCAATTGCGCTTAAAACTTGTTTTGGTTGGGCATTTGACAAACTTTTGGTGTTTGTTACCCAAAAGTACCACACTTGAGATACTTTTGGCGCTAAAACACAAAAAGGAGATTATAAAGGTCAAAAACGAAACTTGTGTTTCTTTTGGTCCTAAAACGAGCAATTGGGCTTAAAACTTGTTTTGGTGGGGCATTTGACAAACTTTTGGTGTTTGTTGACAAAAAGTACCATACTTGAGACACTTTTGGCTCTAAAACACAAAGAGGAGATTACAAAGATCAAAAATCAAACTTGCGTTCCTTATGTGGCTAAAATGAGGAATTGGGCTTTATACATTTTTGGGTGGTGCAATTGACAAACTTTTGGTGTTTGTTGACCAAAAGTACCTTACTTGAGATACTTTTGGCGCTAAAACACCAATTGGAAATTACAAAGATCAAAAATCAAACTTGCATTTCTTATGTATCTAAAACGAGCAATTTGGGCTTAAAACTGGTTTTGGTGGGGCATTTGACAAACGTTTGGTGTTTGTTGACCAAAAGTACCACACTTGGGATACTTTTGGCGCTCAATCACCATAAGGAGTTTACAAATATCAAAAACGCAACTTGCGTTTTTTTGGTCCTAAAACGAGCAATTGCGCTTAAAACTTGTTTTGGTTGGGCATTTGACAAACTTTTGGTGTTTGTTACCCAAAAGTACCACACTTGAGATACTTTTGGCGCTAAAACACAAAAAGGAGATTATAAAGGTCAAAAACGAAACTTGTGTTTCTTTTGGTCCTAAAACGAGCAATTGGGCTTAAAACTTGTTTTGGTGGGGCATTTGACAAACTTTTGGTGTTTGTTGACAAAAAGTACCATACTTGAGACACTTTTGGCTCTAAAACACAAAGAGGAGATTACAAAGATCAAAAACCAAACTTGCGTTCCTTATGTGGCTAAAATGAGGAATTGGGCTTTATACTTTTTTGTGTGGTGCAATTCACAAACTTTTGGTGTTTGTTGACCAAAAGTACCACACTTGAGTTACTTTTGGCGCTAAAACACCATAAGGAGTTTACAAAGATCAAAAACGAAACTTGCGATTTTTTGGTCCTAAAACGAGCAATTGCGCTTAAAACATGTTTTGGTTGGGCATTTGACAAACTTTTGGTGTTTGTTGATCAAAAGTTCCACACTTGAGATACTTTTGGCGCTAAAACATAAAAAGGAGATTACAAAGATAAAAAACCAAACTTGCGTTTCTTTTGGTACTAAAACGAGAAATTGGTCTTAAAACTTGTTTTGGTGGGTCATTTGACAAACTTTTGGTGTTTGTTGACCAAAAGTATCACACTTAAGATACCTTTGGCGCTGAAACACAAAAAGGAGATTACAAAAATAAAAAACCCAACTTGTGTTTCTATCTGACCTAAAACGAGCAATTGGGCTTAAAACTTGTTTTGGTGGGGCATTTTACAAACTTTTGGTGTTTGTTGACCAAAAGTACCACACCGGATATACTTTTGGCGCTAAAACACAAAAAGGAGATTACAAATATCAAAAACCAAACTTTCGTTCCTTAAGCGGTTAAAACGAGCACTTGGGCTTTATTCTTGTTTGTGTGGTGCATTTAACAGACTTTTGGTGTTTTTTGACCAAAAGTACCTTACTTGAGATACTTTTGGCGCTAAAACACCAATTGGAAATTACAAAGATCAAAAATCAAACTTGCATTTCTTATGTACCTAAAACGAGCAATTTGGGCTTAAAACTTGTTTTGGTGGGGCATTTGACAAACTTTTGGAGTTTGTTGACCAAAAGTACCACACTTGAGATACTTTTGGCGCTCAATCACCATAAGGAGTTTACAAATATCAAAAACGAAACTTGCGTTTTATTGGTCCTAAAACGAGCAATTGCGCTTAAAACTTGTTTTGGTTGGGCATTTGACAAACTTTTGGTGTTTGTTACCCAAAAGTACCACACTTGAGATACTTTTGGCTCTAAAACACAAAAAGGAGATTATAAAGGTCAAAAACGAAACTTGTGTTTCTTTTGGTCCTAAAACGAGCAATTGGGCTTAAAACTTGTTTTGGTGGGGCATTTGACAAACTTTTGGTGTTTGTTGACAAAAAGTACCATACTTGAGACACTTTTGGCTCTAAAACACAAAGAGGAGATTACAAAGATCAAAAACCAAACTTTTAGCTCTAAAATGGTATGATTATAAGCTAATGGTGAATGATGTGAATGAGATGGAGATCCTTGGTGTTGCTTATGAGTTTGCTTCTCTTGCTTCTTATTTTTCTTAATCTCCCTAAGGGTTTTATTAATCTCCCTATTCAAAGGAACAAGGTTGGTGTTAGGGATCATGCAACTCCTAAAGAATGCAAAGTGATATGAGATGCAAAAACACAAGCAAAATGGTGCAAATGAATGAGTGGATGAATGTATGAATGTGTATGAATGAATGTGATGCAAAGGCAACCACTTGAAGCTTCAAACAGTGATGAATTGTCCCTGCAAAACAAATCAACAACCACCAGCCAGCACAAACAGAATATCCAGTTCAGAAACAGTTCACAAAGTCAAGGCAAAAAAGCACTAATGTGAGTGCTTGCAAGAAGTAGTTGAGCACTGCTCAATTTAACACACAATATCCAGCAAAGTGTGTGCTAATTGGAGAAGAGTATCTTGCAAAAGAAATCAAGAAGAAAAAGCCAGCACAATATTCCAAGCAGTCCAGAATACTCCAGCAAAATCTAGAATGTATGCAAGACACACTAGGAAAAAGTGCTACGAATTGCCGTGGCAATTAATGATGCTTGCACAGCCAAATTCTAGCTCAAATCAAAGATTTGAGAGCTTAATCCCTGCAAAGAAATCACAATATATCCAGCCAGCCAGCACAGTCAAACAATCCAGAAAAGATCCAAGAGAAAATTGATGAAAAACACTAGAGATGTGCTTTCACTATCAATCCTTCTTGTAACACCCTTAAAATATATCCATAATTTCACAAGAAATTGAAAGTAGATTTTTATGTGACAAAGAAAATATCAAATATCCATGATAAAAATATTTCCAGTTTAAAAAAATTCTATTCCAAAAAGATAAATTGAAAAATAGTTTAAATGACTAAACATAATAGTGAGGTCCATGACAAAGTAAATATAACTCAAAACGTGCTTACACATCAAGTGCCTTCCCCGGCTTGCTTTTAGATCCCTTCACCTAAAATTGTTAATAATGGGGTGAGATCGACATCTCAGTAACTACCGAAATCTCCTAACATACACAAGCAAATTATATATAATTATAATACAAAAATTATTCACATGTTCAGCCGTACAAATCAACTTTTGCCTTTTCGTATTCATCTCAATTAACCTCTTAATTCAAAACCGGTTCATTTACATTAAGACTTCACTCATGCATAAATGCAGTATGCCTCCCTTATATCACCTCCACCCTTATACCGCTGACAGGAGCCATAGGCTAACATATAGTCCAAATAGAAATAAATCTAATCAAATAGATTATCCCAAGCTCACCAGTACATGAGATATACCCTGCCGAGGTATAGAGCTCAAGTATGGATTATGGCTCCCCTCCTTAAAGAACAAATATAAGGAGGTGTCACATGTCCCATAACTTCCATACAATCCTGGCAATGGAAGGCATAGAAGACAAGTACCACTACCACTGTGCACCGAGTGGTGGTATATAAATTCATCATCACATAATCCTCATCTAATCCCTATCCCATCACAGATGCTCATGCAATGACAGATATATACATTCACCAACAATTCCTTGAATTAAATTAACATAATACACTCTCTAACACAATATAATATCATCATATAAGCAAGCATGCTTGAAGAGGATCGAAGTAATTATCAATCACATATTACATATCAAAACATTAACAACAAGCATGCTTGAAAAGGAAGAAACTAATCAATAGCACACATTTTTAAATTCAGAGGTAATCAGTAATCATTCGAATTATAATTATCCATAATTTACAAGCTTATGAAAGAATCATTCAGAGTTACCTGTTACTCCTTGGCTCACAGGTAATAACACGAAGTCATTCCTAAGCTCCTAATGAGAGTCTAGAACATTACCAATATAAATATTTATTAATATAAGACTCCACTACAAAACAAAAAGTATTCTAATATAGCTATATCTTAAACCCCTCTACATACGCATACAACTGCTTTTATTCTTGAATTGAATATTATTAAATAATTAATTTTTTTTTAAACTTACTTCATAATAGGCAACACATTCATCAGAATGAATATACACACACTGGGAAAACAAATGCAAGTCATAATAAATAATGTGTGTGTATTACTAGTGCGCTAGTATTCAATGGGACAAAGCATGTATATAAAAAAAATGCCTCGGAAACCATGTATATATATTGACATTGAAGTGTAAATTATTTTAAAAAGCAATTGATGAGGAAAATTTGCAGGTACCTTTAGTATAAATAATATTAGATGGACAGTAACCTTATAAAAATAAAATATTAGTTGGATAGAACCAAATAATAAGTATATAATTATATAGTTGAATAAAACACAGGCTATATATATATTTAATATTTTCTACTCTGAGTACAAGATAAATGGAGAAATATGAGAGAATGTTTGTCTAGAAAAATAAAGAGATAAACAAAAGTGTGCACATATATTATATGAGAATCAAAGTTAGTTGCATAGTAAAAATAACAGTAAATACAAATTTATATATTTAAGAAAAATAAGAAGAATAATAATAGGATATAAAAATACATGGAACCCCTTTACATAACAAAACAAAACAAATAGATGGAACATGCGACAACAGGTTATTCGGGCATTTGAACACAGACTTTGAGAAAATAAAATGGTGAATATAAAATACTAGCAAAAGAAGTACACCTCTCATGGCAACACTGAAGATAAAATTTGACAATGACTTTTTGAAGCACACGTTGAATGAGTGTAGGCAGCGCATCCAAGAAAGTAGGGAGGGAATAAAAATATCAATACCAATAATAAGATTACCTTACTGTACTAAATGAGAGAACAAAGAGCAACTAGTCTTTTTTTTCTTTTTCAGCGGCGCATGGTGAAGGAGAAAGAAAAGGGAAGTTATATAGGTGACACATTAGGGTTGCTAGAAATTGGGCTTTCTTTGGATTCTTATTTTTATTTGTCTTTATTATTTTTTTAAAATTCTGCATCATATCTAAATATATATTTTGACTAAATACTATTTATACTCTCATAATAAACAAAAGTAATATGCAGATAATTGTTTTTTTTTTTGTTTTTTTTTAAGATTGAACCAAAGTCATTATTTCCTTGGTAAGCTATTCCAAAATAAAAATTTCAAATCTCTCAAAAACAATTTATTTCTAACTGCTAAAATCATGGGATGTTACAATTCTCCCCTCCTAAAAAGAATTTTGTCCCCAAAATTTCCTAAATCATACAACTCTAACAAATAATTTATAACATAGTAGTCCTCAGATTGATTTATTCTCATGATCCAAGACCATCATTGCCTTGAATGATCATCACATTTCTTTTTAACGCTCTTCGCTTTTCGGCCACTATTTGAAGGTTTTAATGCCACTTAAATCTATATTAATTCAAAAACATCCCACTACTATAAGCATGTGATTGTCATTGGATTTTACGTCACCCCTCTAAATCTTTGAAAACTCTCAACCATTTAATCTAATACTATCCTAAACTAAATTAATACTTAAACTATCTCAATTCAGTTGTAAAACTCATAATACTTCAATCTTCCTTATTTGTTTTGATTCCAACAGTTATGTGATTTAAAATCAACGTTGCTAGTCAACAATATCATTCTCTATTATGAGTTCAACTTCTAATATCCTTTTGTCCAAATCAAAAATGTTCCTCAATCATAATTTCTTATTCTAAAATCTTATATTCTAAATCCTTTACTACTACACATGAATTCTCTAGAAGTTTATTCCTCTCCTCATGACTTCAATTAAACCTAAGCCAAAATAAGATATAATCTATTCACAATGTTGTTCCCAATCATATAATAACCTTCATAAATCAAAAAAAAAAAAATTTAACTAGATCCTCAACCATAAAATGTTGAAGTAACTAGCGTCATCACTTACTAACTCAATCATAATCATAACTTCTAAATTAAACACTAAATTAAAATTTCTTCATAACATTATGAAAAAACTTAATAACTTACACATTTACAACATCTCAAATTCTATAGCTCTAATCCTATGAATAGATCACCATACTAGAATTCTATATTCTATTCACAATACCAACTACAATCTTTATTTGCCTTTGAAATTTTCTCAAAACATAATTTCACTATCTCAAAATTTCCATGAATGAATACTAAATATATTTAAGTACCTTTATCCACAGATTCTTTATCTCTCTCCTACCTTGCTACTTCAATTTCGCTAGTGAGCCTAAGAAATCACTCATGTCAGATAATCCTCAATTTCCTTATCAACGTATTACATCCACTCGTTAAAATGGCAACAAATTCTAAATTCTAAATAATTATCCCAATATAATAATCCTCAATTCATAAGCAGCATAGTATATTCTATTTCTCATAGTCAAATCCATGTTTCCAATCAATCAAGCTCAATCACTTTAGTCTAAATGATCTCATTTTGATTCTGTAATTTTATCCATCTTAGTCATCAACAATTTAGACTGATAGGAGTTTTAATCTAAGGCAATCAATCATGTCTAATGGACAAGAAAAACTCAAGAGCTACTTTTCTTTTCTTTTCTCTTTTTTTTTACTCCATACCAAACCCTAACTTCCTTTGTCCCAATTCCGATAAATTTTCTCGACCAAAAAAAAAATCCGATAGATTTCAATCAAACATTATTGTTCATTAGCGCCAATAAGCCAATAAGCCTACAAAATCAAGAAACCCTGAAATCCTTTAAATTCTCAAAAATCACATCAAATCCTAGAATTCACAACTTTGAATTTCTCAAAATTCTTGCTAACTCAATATCAATAAATGCAATTAACTAAATCCTTCCTAAGCATCATTTAAACTAAGGGAGTTATTAAAATACATAAAGTCCTCATGATTTTGAAGCCCTAATAAACATTAGCTCTCAATATTCTATACTTAATTAAATCCTTGTGCTTGGAGGTGTAGACATAATAAGATATCTCAATCTATCTATAATTTTCCATCAAAACTAATTAGAATCCTTCAATCCTAAAAAATCATATTTATTGACTTCTTTAACTAACGTCGTCAATCTCATAAATTTTTCAATCAATTATACTACATCACCAACTATACTACCCTTTGCACTCCTACACATCCAACATCAAAATTTAGAAAAACTACATAATAATTCTTCACTTCCAGCGGGAATGATTTCGTATTCCAACCATTTATAACATTTGTCTTCATCACATCATGATCCTATATGAATTGACTAAATAGACACAATTACAGGACAAATTATACCACTATTATAAACTTGTTGGTTCAGTGATTTCAACTTATCATTTCCAAGTCATATCACATAATTCACCCATTAACCTCTTGATTTCCATAAATTCTCTTTTATTATATCATCTCCATAATCTATTACAACCAAACAATGTTCTAATTCCTTCTTTAAAGCTTAACCTCTATTCTCCCATCACCATGATTTCCATTCATCAATTGACCAAAGCTAACATGCTAACAACTAAGAAAAAAATTATTATAACCATTCTCACGTAAGACTTCTACTTGGCTCACTTAATAACCTACACAATCAATGTGGTTATGCCTAACCTTCAAATTCAAGTCTTAAGTTCAAACAGACCATAGTACAATCATGCTTAATCTTAGTTTCAAGCTAGAAGTTCCTACAACATACACACAATCCTATTGAAATCCAAAACCATGTCTGAAGTTACGACCAATATATACCACCTTTCCTAGATCAATTGTAAGTGTTACCATATATTTATATTAAGAAGAAATAAATAAATCTTTACTATTATTATATAATTCCTATCGTCAGTCGCCCTTGCAACATGAAGTCAATATATGTATATATTATTGAACATCACAATAACCACTGCCCAGAAAATCCAACTTCAATTTGAATTCTAAAATATTTTGAATTCTAAAAATTCTCTACTTAATTGTCTAAGTAACAAACATGCACAATCAATGTTTCCAGACACAAACTTCAATTTCAAGTCTAATGTTTCAATAAACTAATGAGCCATACAACTTCCTTTTACGCTTATAGTTCCAACGAGTATACAATGCTCTAGAATTCTCAACATCAAGCCTCAGTTTATAAAAAAATTATAGGTTTGGTATAACCTTACATTCATATTAAAAGGGATGAAATATTTACTTCTATAAACCTTATCAACAAAATTCCTTAAAATATGAAATATAAATACAATATAATACTAAGCACCTTCATATATGCTTTCATTCATCTCTTATCATTTTTCCTCAAATATTACAACAACATTGAGAATAATCAAGTTATCTATTGTTTATAACAATCACGCTGTGCAGTATATTTTTTTTTTAATTTCCTTTCTCCTTTTCCTAAATATGGAACCACCAGCTAAATCCAACTTTATATGTTAAGCAACAATATAATTTCTATCAATTCACAAACATAACTAATAAGGGAAGAGCACAGATATATTTAAATTGTCATGACCTCCAAAAGTACAAAACACTTTTTAAAAAAAAATACATTTCAAAATCATAAGACAAACGGTTTCAGAATCGTATTGCTCTGATACCAAATTGTAACACCCTTAAAATATATCCATAATTTCACAAGAAATTGAAAGTAGATTTTTATGTGACAAAGAAAATATCAAATATCCATGATAAAAATATTTCCAGTTTAAAAAAATTCTATTCCAAAAAGATAAATTGAAAAATAGTTTAAATGACTAAACATAATAGTGAGGTCCATGACAAAGTAAATATAACTCAAAACGTGCTTACACATCAAGTGCCTTCCCCGGCTTGCTTTTAGATCCCTTCACCTAAAATTGTTAATAATGGGGTGAGATCGACATCTCAGTAACTACCGAAATCTCCTAACATACACAAGCAAATTATATATAATTATAATACAAAAATTATTCACATGTTCAGCCGTACAAATCAACTTTTGCCTTTTCGTATTCATCTCAATTAACCTCTTAATTCAAAACCGGTTCATTTACATTAAGACTTCACTCATGCATAAATGCAGTATGCCTCCCTTATATCACCTCCACCCTTATACCGCTGACAGGAGCCATAGGCTAACATATAGTCCAAATAGAAATAAATCTAATCAAATAGATTATCCCAAGCTCACCAGTACATGAGATATACCCTGCCGAGGTATAGAGCTCAAGTATGGATTATGGCTCCCCTCCTTAAAGAACAAATATAAGGAGATGTCACATGTCCCATAACTTCCATACAATCCTGGCAAGGGAAGGCATAGAAGACAAGTACCACTACCACTGTGCACCGAGTGGTGGTATATAAATTCATCATCACATAATCCTCATCTAATCCCTATCCCATCACAGATGCTCATGCAATGACAGATATATACATTCACCAACAATTCCTTGAATTAAATTAACATAATACACTCTCTAACACAATATAATATCATCATATAAGCAAGCATGCTTGAAGAGGATCGAAGTAATTATCAATCACATATTACATATCAAAACATTAACAACAAGCATGCTTGAAAAGGAAGAAACTAATCAATAGCACACATTTTTAAATTCAGAGGTAATCAGTAATCATTCGAATTATAATTATCCATAATTTACAAGCTTATGAAAGAATCATTCAGAGTTACCTGTTACTCCTTGGCTCACAGGTAATAACACGAAGTCATTCCTAAGCTCCTAATGAGAGTCTAGAACATTACCAATATAAATATCTATTAATATAAGACTCCACTACAAAACAAAAAGTATTCTAATATAGCTATATCTTAAACCCCTCTACATACGCATACAACTGCTTTTATTCTTGAATTGAATATTATTAAATAATTAATTTTTTTTTAAACTTACTTCATAATAGGCAACACATTCATCAGAATGAATATACACACACTGGGAAAACAAATGCAAGTCATAATAAATAATGTGTGTGTATTACTAGTGCGCTAGTATTCAATGGGACAAAGCATGTATATAAAAAAAATGCCTCGGAAACCATGTATATATATTGACATTGAAGTGTAAATTATTTTAAAAAGCAATTGATGAGGAAAATTTGCAGGTACCTTTAGTATAAATAATATTAGATGGACAGTAACCTTATAAAAATAAAATATTAGTTGGATAGAACCAAATAATAAGTATATAATTATATAGTTGAATAAAACACAGGCTATATATATATTTAATATTTTCTACTCTGAGTACAAGATAAATGGAGAAATATGAGAGAATGTTTGTCTAGAAAAATAAAGAGATAAACAAAAGTGTGCACATATATTATATGAGAATCAAAGTTAGTTGCATAGTAAAAATAACAGTAAATACAAATTTATATATTTAAGAAAAATAAGAAGAATAATAATAGGATATAAAAATACATGGAACCCCTTTACATAACAAAACAAAACAAATAGATGGAACATGCGACAACAGGTTATTCGGGCATTTGAACACAGACTTTGAGAAAATAAAATGGTGAATATAAAATACTAGCAAAAGAAGTACACCTCACATGGCAACACTGAAGATAAAATTTGACAATGACTTTTTGAAGCACACGTTGAATGAGTGTAGGCAGCGCATCCAAGAAAGTAGGGAGGGAATAAAAATATCAATACCAATAATAAGATTACCTTACTGTACTAAATGAGAGAACAAAGAGCAACTAGTCTTTTTTTTCTTTTTCAGCGGCGCATGGTGAAGGAGAAAGAAAAGGGAAGTTATATAGGTGACACATTAGGGTTGCTAGAAATTGGGCTTTCTTTGGATTCTTATTTTTATTTGTCTTTATTATTTTTTTAAAATTCTGCATCATATCTAAATATATATTTTGACTAAATACTATTTATACTCTCATAATAAACAAAAGTAATATGCAGATAATTGTTTTTTTTTTTGTTTTTTTTTAAGATTGAACCAAAGTCATTATTTCCTTGGTAAGCTATTCCAAAATAAAAATTTCAAATCTCTCAAAAACAATTTATTTCTAACTGCTAAAATCATGGGATGTTACACTTCTCAAGCCAAATTATGAAGCAAATGTCCAAAGCTTTGGACTGAAAAATATTCCTCCAAACAGCTCCAAATATTAAGAAAAAGAGTGCTTGAATAGTCTTCCTTAAAGTCCAGCAAGGTCTTGCAAAAGGAATCCAAGAAAACGACACACAAACACAAATATTGACACAAGCCGAGTAGAAAATGAGTAGGCAACTAGAGCACCTATTTCAAACAGTCTCCAAACCAATTTTTCCAGAACAACTAGGCAGTTTGCAAGGTCACTAAAAGAGCTTTCAAACAAGCCAAATACTGCTCAAAACAAATGGCTACAACTCAAACAGTTTTAGGTCAAAGTTAATGCACCAAAATGCACAATGCTTGCAAATAATGACCAAATGACAAGTGAATGATGCACCAAAATTGTAGGACGTTCCAGCAGTCAAAACCTTGTTAAAAACTGTTTAAAAGCAGCCAAAGAGCAGCCAAAACAGATAGGTATAGCTACAAACAGAGTTGCTCCAAAATCAACAGTACCGAGTGCAAGTCCAGAAAAACAGAGCAACTTTGAAAATTAATTCCGGGCAGCACAGAAGGCGTTTAGGTGCATACAATATATCAATAGAAAGCTTATAACATGTAGTTTAAGCACCTACAACAGTTTAGCCAAATTCGCTACAGAGTGTTCCCAGTTTTCAAAACAAACAACCTGACCAAACAACACTTTCACACAGATTTTCCAGCGACTTTGCAAATTACTTCCAGAATATTTCCAGGCAATATGAAACCAATAAAAGCAGTTCCAGGATGGTCAAGATAAGCATAATATCACACAAAAACAGTTTGCTAAAATTCCAAGTGTGCTAATGGCAAAATAGGAAACTAGAGCTCCTAAATTCAAGCAAATTGCAAACTGTTTTCCAGCTAAAGAGACACAAGTATGTCCAGCAAGAAATGGCTAACTAGAGCAGCCAAAATACCACAAATTAAGCAATGTGACTACAAACCTATGACAAGCAAGATTATGAAACCAATATCGGCAACGGCGCCAATTGATTTAAGAATACAAAGTGAATGCTAGTTTAGCAAGCAACTAGAATTAAGGAAGAGTGCTAATAGAGATTTTTCTTCACTGAATTAAGTGTTTAACTCATTCACTCAAGTTAGGAAAAATGTCTAACTAGGGACTTGTGATCACTCTTTGTCTCAACTCTTTCCACCTCACCATAGGCTTGTAGTAGCCCTTAATTCTCCACCTATTATTATGCATGACACAATCAAACCTAGGGGACTTTGGGGTTAGATGGAAGGTTAATATGAATGATGAATCATGGATATTAGTCAATGACCAATGATATAAACAAGTTGCTACCACATATACATGCAATACAAGTAGCTATCATGACTTAGTCCCCGGCAATGACGCCAATTGATTTACCCCTATGTCGCCCTAGGAATTAATCAATACAATTCAATACTAACACACTAAGTAGTTAGTGGTAGTAAGGTTCTTTTCTCAATTCTAGCTCAAATCTTGAAAATGAAAGGCTAACAAGTCACGCAAATTAACAAAGCATATGAGAATGTTTTTTATTTTTGAACAACTAATTAAACCTAACAAAAATAACAAGAATAACCGAATGAAAGTTGAGAAGGAAGTATGAGATGAGAAACCTCCCTCTCCATTGTACTCATGTGCTTATTGGTGAGTTAGACCTCATGTATTTGCAATCCTTGATATAACCTAACTAAATCCTTAAGATCTCTTAGATCTAAGAGATCTAGAAGAATTTAATTAGGTTAATAAAGTTTAAGGCTCTTTGCAAGCTTAACTCATACCTAGGCAACATTAAATTCTAAATCTAGAACTTAAGCAACTCAATCATTCCACAAACACATACATAAGCTAATCGCCATACATGAATTCATGAAACTACACACATATAAGCCATAGGTTTTCATGAGCTAAACCTAAAAAGAGAGGTTGCAAGCCGAAATCAAGTAGAACACCTACAACGAAAGTGTCCTAACCTAATGAAACCTAGATCTAGGAAATCATAAGGCAAAAAGTTAAATCTAACTTGCAACCTACAAAATACATCAAACATTTACATGAGGCCGAATGGATTTGACATCTACAAGCACATTTTTCTTTGGAGAGAGAGATCTAGAACCTTAGCCAAGCATGGTGGAGGTGGAGATGAAGATGAGAAGCTTGCGTGATCTGGCCATGAAGGAAGTGAAGTTTACGTGAGGTTGGTGAAGGTGAAGAGGAGAGAAGTTGAGAGAACAAATGGAGAAAAGAGAGAAAGGTAAGGTGAGTAATGTGTCACGATGAAGTTAGGGTTAGATTAAATGAAGTGGAGTTTTGTTAATGAGGTGGATTATGGGTCTAATGAGCTGTCAAGGGAAGTTAATGAGTTGTCAAGGAGATATTTTTTTAGTGTATGGAAGGGTATTTGGCCGAGAGGTTTAACTAATGAGAGGGGAGGGGTATTTTCGGTATTTAGGTGAAATGTGGGTGAATAAGGCTTAAATGAAGTCTAGGTTCATCCTCCAAAAATTCCTCCTTGTTCTCTTCTCCATTGTGCTTCCCATTTTGCCCTTAATAAAGCTTCAACAACTCCAAATTTGAATTTGAAAATGGAGCCCTTTTTACCCTTTTTGGAAATGAGCAAATCCCTTGTTTTTTAACAAAAGGGGTAATTTTTGTCATATGCCTTTGCCTTTGCCACCTAGCCTCCTCCTTGCCACCTAAGCACTACCAAGGGTGTGTGAGGCCCACGTAGGACCCCCTACAAAAAAAATACACCACATAGTCAAAACGACCAAAATACCCTTGGTTTCTTAAAATGCAAGTAACAAGGCTAACATTCCCAAATAATCACATATGAGCATGCGCAATAATAATCACCAATAATGATCAAATATCACAATTACATCACACTAATTAAACTCAATTGCACATGCTTAAACATATAAAATTAGGTCCAATCAGTACCACACTTGAGATACTTTTGGCGCAAAAACACCAAAAGGAGATTACAAAGATCAAAAACCAAACTTGTGTTTCTTTTGAACCAAAAACTAGCAATTTGGGCTTAAAACTTGTGTTGGTGGGGCATTTGACAAACTTTTGGTGTTTGTTGACCAAACGTACCACACTTGAGATAATTTTGGCGCTAAAACACCATAAGGCGATTTTAAAGATCAAAAACAAAACTTGTGTTTCTTTTGGGCCTAAAACGAGCAATTGAGCTTAAAACTTGTTTTGGTGGCGCATTTGACAAACTTTTGGTGTTTGTTGACCAAAAATACCACACATGAGATACTTTTGGCGCTAAAACATAAAAAGGAGATTAAAAAGATCAAAAACCAAACTTGCGTTTCTTTTGGGACAAAAACGAGCAATTGGGCTTTAAACTTGTTTTAGGGGGTCATTTGACAAACTTAAGGAGTTTGTTGACCAAAAGTACCATACTTGAGATACTTTTGGCTATAAACACAGAGAGGAGATTACAATGATAAAAAACCAAACTTGTGTTCCTTATGTGGCTAAAACGAGCAATTGGGCATTATACTTGTTTTGGTGGTGCATTTGACAATCTTTAAGTGTTTGTTGACCAAAAGTACCACACTTGAGATACTTTTGGCTCTAAAGCACAAAAAGGAGATTACAAAGGTCAAAAAACTTGTGTTCCTTAAGTGGATAAAACGAGTAATTGGGCTTTATACTTGTATTGGTGGTGCATTTGACAAACTTTTGTGTTTGTTGACTAAAAGTACCACACTTGAGATATATTTTTGGCGCTAAAACACCAAAAGCAGATTACAAAGATCAAAAACCAAACTTGCGTTTCTTTTGGACCTAAAACGAGCAATTTGGGCTTAAAACTTGTTTTGGGAAGGCATTCGAAAAACTTTTGGTGTTTGTTGACCAAAACTACCAAACTTGAGATACTTTTCGAGTTAAAACACCATAAGGAGATCACAAAGATCAAAAACGAAACTTGCGTTTCTTTGGGCCTAGAAAGAGCAATTGGGCTTAAAACTTGTTTTGGTGGGGCATTTAACAAACTTTTGGTGTTTGTTGACTAAAAGTACCACAATTGAGATACTTTTGGCTCTAAAACAAAAAAAGGAGATTACGAAAATCAAAAACCTAACTTGTGTTTCTATCAGGCCTAAAACGAGCTATTGAGCTTAAACCTTGTTTTGGTGGGGCATTTGACAAACATTTAGTGTTTGTTGACTAAAAGTACCACACTTAAGATACTTTTGGTGCTAAAACCCAAAAAGGAGATTCCAAAGCTCAAAAACCAAACTTCCGTTCATTTTGGGCCTAAAACGTGCAATTGGGCATAAAACTTGTTTTAGTGGGGCATTTGACAAACTTTTGGTGTTTGTTGACTAAACGTACCACATTTGAGATACTTTAGGCACTAAAATACAAAAAAGAAAATTACAAAAATAAAAACCCAAACTTGTGTTTCTATCGGGCCTAAAACGAGCAACTGGGATTAAAACTTGTTATGGTGGGGCATTTGACAAACTTTTGGTGTTTGGTGACTAAAAGTACCACAATTGAGATACTTTTAGCTCTAAAACAAAAAAAGGAGATTACGAAAATCAAAAACCTAACTTGTGTTTCTATCAGGCCTAAAACGAGCTATTGAGCTTAAACCTTGTTTTGGTGGGGCATTTGACAAACTTTTGGTGTTTGTTGACTAAAAGTACCACACTTAAGATACTTTTGGTGCTAAAACCCAAAAAGGAGATTCCAAAGCTCAAAAACCAAACTTCCGTTCATTTTGGGCCTAAAACGTGCAATTGGGCATAAAACTTGTTTTAGTGGGGCATTTGACAAACTTTTGGTGTTTGTTGACTAAACGTACCACATTTGAGATACTTTAGGCACTAAAATACAAAAAAGAAAATTACAAAAATAAAAAACCAAACTTGTGTTTCTATCGGGCCTAAAACGAGCAACTGGGATTAAAACTTGTTATGGTGGGGCATTTGACAAACTTTTGGTGTTTGGTGACTAAAAGTACCACACTTGAGAAACTTTTGGCTGTAAAACACAAAAAGAACATTATCAAGATCAAAAACCAAACTTGCGTTTCATTTGGACCTAAAACGAGCAATTGGGCTTAAAACATGTTTTGGTGGGGCATTTAAAAAACTTTTGGTGTTTGTTGACCAAAAGTACCACACTTGTGATATTTTTGGCGCTAAAGCACCATAAGGAGATCACAAAGGTCAAAACCGAAACTTGCGTTCCTTAAGTGGCTATAACGAGCAATTGGGCTTAAAACTTGTTTTGGTGGGGCATTTGACAAACGTTTGGTGTTTTTTGACCAAAAGTACCACATTTGACAAACTTTTGGCCCTAAAACACAAAGAGGAGATTACAAAGGTCAAAAACCAAACTTGCTTTCCATAAGTGGATCAAACGAGCAATTGGGCTTTATACTTGTATTGGTGGTGCATTTGACAAACTTTTTGTGTTTGTTGACTTAAAGTACCACACTGGAGATACTTTTGGCGCTAAAACACCAAAAGGAGATGACGAAGATCAAAAAGCAAACTTGAGTTTCTTTTGGACCTAAAACGAGCAATTTGGGCTTAAAACTTATTTTGGTGGGGCATTTGAAAAACTTTTGGTGTTTGTTGACCAAAAGTACCACACTTGAGATACTTGTGGCGCTAAAACACCATAAGGAGATCACAAAGATCAAAACCGAAACTTGTGTTTTTTTGGGCCTAAAACGAGCAATTGGGCTTAAAACTTGTTTCGGTTGGACATTTGACAAACTTTTGGTGTTTGTTGACCAAAAGTACCATACTTGAGATACGTTTGGGTCTAAAACACAAAGAGGAGATTACAAAGGTCAAAAACCAAACTTGCGTTCCTTAAGTGGCTATAACGAGCAATTGGCCTTAAAACTTGGTTTGGTGGGGAATTTGACAAACTTTTGGTGTTTGTTGACAAAAAGTACCACAATTGAGATACTTCTGGCGCTAAAACAAACAAAAATCAAAAACCAAATTTGTGTTTCTATCGGGCCTGAAACGAGAAATTGGGCTTAAACCTTTTTTTGGTGGGGCATTTGACAAACTTTTGGTGTTTGATGACTAAAAGTACCACACTTGAGATACTTTTGGCGTTAAAACCCAAAAAGGAGATTTCAAAGATCAAAAACCAAACTTGCGTTTCTTTTGGGCCTAAAACGTGCAATGGGGCTCAAAACTTGTTTTGGTGGGGCATTTGACAAATTTTTGGTGTTTGTTGACCAAAAGCACCACGCTTGAGATACTTTTGGCGCTTAAACACAAAAAGGAGATTACGAATATCAAAATCCAAACTTTCGTTCCTTAAGTGGCTAAAACGAGCAATTGGGCCTTATACTTGTATTGGTGGTGCAGTTGACAAACTTTTGGTGTTTGTTGACTAAAAGTACCACACTTGAGATATTTTTGGTGCTAATACTCCAAAAGGAGATTACAAATATCAAAAACCAAACTTGTCTTTCTTTTGAACCTAAAACGAGCAATTTGGGCTTAAAACTTGTTTTGATGGGGCATATGAAAAACCTTTGGTGTTTGTTGACCAAAAGTACCACACTTGAGATACTTTTGGCGTTAAAACACCATAAGGAGATCACAAAGATCAAACCCGAAACTTGCTTTTTTTTGGGCCTAAAACGAGCAATTGGGCTTAAAACTTGTTTTGGTTGGGCATTTGACAAACTTTCGGTGTTTGTTGACCAAAAGTACAACACTTGAGATACTTTTGGCGCTAAAATACAAAAAGGAGATTACAGAGGTCAAAAACGAAACTTGCGTTTCTTTTGGTCCTAAAACGAGAAATTGGGCTTAAAACTTGTTTTGGTGGGGCATTTCAAAAACTTTTGGTGTTTGTTGACCAAAAGTACCAGACTTGAGATACTTTTGGCTCTAAAACACAAAGAGGAGATTACAAAGGTTAAAAACGAAACTTGCATTCCTTAAGTGGCTATAACGAGCAATTGGGATTAAAACTTGTTTTGGTGGGGCATTTGACAAACTTTTGGTGTTTGTTGACCAAAAGCACCACGCTTGAGATACTTTTGGCGCTTAAACACAAAAAGGAGATTACGAATATCAAAATCCAAACTTTCGTTCCTTAAGTGGCTAAAACGAGCAATTGGGCTTTATACTTGTATTGGTGGTGCAGTTGACAAACTTTTGGTGTTTGTTGTCTAAAAGTACCTGATTTAACAGATTTCTATTCGCCTTGGGGTTAAATGCAAGTTTATTTATGACCAAGGATTGCAACACAGTGGCGCAACCTCGGGTCTTCTAAACTACCCTAAGATGAACTAAATGCAAATTGAAATGAACAAGGGAATTGGGGTTTGTTGGGTATTTTTTATGTAGAATGCAAATGAACCTAACTACAATATTTTTTTATCTTTTATTTGATAAGGTGGGATGATTGAATGGTTGAAGTGTAGTGAATTCTATGAAATGGATCTCTTGAGTCTAGGTGAGGTGACAAACATTAGCTCAAATCATTTAGGGGTTCAATGCATCAAGTGTAATTCCTAGATGTGTGAAATAGTTTGAGTCTAAACACTTGTGGCTCTCATGAAGTGCAACCACAACAATCATGAATGGATACAATCAAGTAATCTTACTAGCAACCACTAAAATGAGACTAATTTAATGCAACCACAATGTAGATATGAATTCATAACTCAAGTGTTTAAAGCCCAAAATAGACACAACTTAGTCCATTCATGATGTGATTTGCTAATTTAGATTTGGTTAATGCCTTTTTCCTTTTCCAAACTCAATCGAATTATAGAGTGTCCTATAAAAGAGAGCTCATACAATCATACACATATCTAAATAAATCAACTTGATAGAATCATCAACACAAGGCTAAGCAACTCAATATCAAGAAGAATTTACCAAAACACATATATAATCAACAAAGTACTTAATACATAGTCCTAATCCAAATTAGCAAGGTCAAACATCATACATACACATATAGAATCTCAATCCAGTACATAAATCCAAACATCTACAAGAGAGGTTCAAATACATAAAGAAGAAATTCTAAATACATATAATGAACTAAGAAAAACTCCCCTCATGATGAACCCATGCTTGAACAACCATCAACCCATCCTCAAGAGATGAAGAATCCTCAATCCAACATAGAAACTCCAAGAGAAACTCCAAGACTAAGAATCATTTGAAAATCCATGTAAGAGAAAGGTGGAAGAAGGTGGAAATGTGAAGAAAGGATGGATGGGGTGGAAGGAATGAGGTGGAAGTGGATGAAAATGAGTGGGAATAGAAGGGAATTGAAGAACCCTAGGTTAGGGGGCTTATTTTCGGCCTATGGGTGCTTGGAGAGAGGTTTGGGGGCTCTTAGAAAGCTTATATAGGGCCAAGAAACCCTAAAAATCGCGTCTGATTTTTGACAGCGTCAGGCTCGCTAACTGGCGAGCAAGTGGCGAGTTACCCGAAGGTACTCGCCAGTGGCTCGCCAACTGGCGAGCACGTGGCGAGTGGCTCGCCAGTTGGCCTGCCTCAGGACTAAAATGCAAACTTCATTCAAAAACGTTATTTTGACCCCTTTTCTTGAATCTTCACCTTCAACCTTCCAACCTACATATTCAAATGTCTCAAAGGTAGCATCAAAATGTTCTTGAAAACATGTAAAACATTATAGCATGCTAAAAAAAGCCTAAATTGCCCTTAATTAGAACAAATTCCAACAGCTAGTGTAATAGTTAGAATCTATGCAAATTAGGTGCAATTATCATCAAAACATGCATTAATTCAATGGATTTGGCCATCAAAATATATGCAAAAGTATGGTGCAATCAGTACCACACTTGAGATATTTTTGGCGCTAAAACACCAAAAGGAGATTACAAAGATCAAAAACCAAACTTGCAATTCTTTTGGACCTAAAACGTGCAATTTGGGCTTAAAACTTGTTTTGGGGGGGCATTTGAAAAACTTTTGGTGTTTGTCGACCAAAAGTACCACACTTGAGATACTTTTTGCGTTAAAACACCATAAGGAGATCACAAAGATCAAAAACGAAACTTGCGTTTTTTTGGGCCTAAAACAAGCAATTGGGCTTAAAACTTGTTTTGGTTGGGCATTTGACAAACGTTTGGTGTTTGTTGACCAAAAGTACAACACTTGAGATACTTTTGGCTCTAAAACACAAAAAGGAGATTACAGTGGTTAAAAACGAAACTTACGTTTCTCTTGGTCCTAAAACGAGCAATTGGGCTTAAAACTTGTTTTGGTGGGGAATTTGAAAAACCTTTGGTGTTTGTTGACCAAAAGTAACATACTTGAGATACTTTTGGCTCTAAAACACAAAGAGGAGATTACAAAGGTCAAAAACCAAACTTGCGTTCCTTAAGTGGCTATAACGAGCAATTGGGCTTAAAACGTGTTTTGGTGGGGCATTTGACAAACTTTTGGTGTTTGTTGACTAAAAGTACCACACTTGAGATACTTTTGGCGCTAAAACACAAAAACGAGATTACAAAGGTCAAAAACGAAACTTGGGTTCCTTAAGTGGCTATAACGAGCAATTGGGCTTAAAACTTGTTTTGGTGGGGCATTTGACAAACTTTTGGTGTTTGTTGACCAAAAATACAACGCTTGAGATACGTTTGGCGCTAAAATTCAAAAAGGAGATTACAAATATCAAAAACCAAACTTTCGTTCCTTAAGTGGCTAAAACGAGCAATTGGGCTTTATACTTGTATTGGTGGTGCAGTTGACAAACTTTTGGTGTTTGTTGTCTAAAAGTACCACACTTGAGATATTTTTGGCGCTAAAATACCAAAAGAAGATTACAAAGATCAAAAACCAAACTTGCATTTCTTTTGGACCTAAAACGAGCAATTTGGGCTTAAAACTTGTTTTGGCGGGGCATTTGAAAAACTTCTGGTGTTTGTCGACCAAAAGTACCACACTTGAGATACTTTTGGCGTTAAAACACCATAAGGAGATCACAAAGATCAAAAACGAAACTTGCGTTTTTTTGGGCCTAAAACGAGCAATTGGGCTTAAAACTTGTTTTGGTTGGGCATTTGACAAACGTTTGGTGTTTGTTGACCAAAAGTACAACACTTGAGATACTTTTGGCGCTAAAATACAAAAAGGAGATGACAGAGGTCAAAAACGAAACTTGCGTTTCTTTTGGTCCAAAAACGAGCAATTGGGCTTAAAACTTGTTTTGGTGGGGCATTTGAAAAACATTTGGTGTTTGTTGACCAAAAGTATCATACTTGAGATACTTTTGGCTCTAAAACACAAAGAGGAGATTACAAAGGTCAAAAACCAAACTTGCGTTCCTTAAGTGGCTATAACGAGCAATTGGGCTTAAAACTTGTTTTGGTGGGGCATTTGACAAACTTTTGGTGTTTGTTAACTAAAAGTACCACAATTGTGATACTTTTGGCGTTAAAACATAAAAAAGAAATTACAAAAATCAAAAACCAAACTTGTGTTTCTATCGGGCCTAAAACGAGCAATTGGGCTTAAACCTTGTTTTGTTAGGGCATTTGACAAACTTTGGGTGTTTGTTGATTAAAAGTATTACACTTGAGATACTTTTGGCGCTAAAACCCAAAAAGGAGATTTCAAAGATCAAAAACCAAACTTGTGTTCTTCATATGATAGACATCTTGTTAGAATCTTAAGTTTTGATGAAGACTAAAATATGAAAGAACTGATTGATCACTAAGGAAGAATTAGATTAAAATTAAATCATAAGTTAAAGCACAACCGGATGCAAAATCACTACCGGAAGTATTAGAGCTAAAACAACGTAACTAACGCTTGCGGATGTAGTACACATCCCACAGCGGAAGTCAATAACATGTTGAGACAAAACCTAGTCTAAGTAGAACTGCTTCCCATAGCAGAAATGCTTCCCATAGCATGTATGGTTCTTACTGCACTTGATTATATATATTACTCTGTTAGACTAACATTTGTGTGCAGAACTTAGTTTCGCTTCCGGAAGCAAATGAGCTTCCGATAGTGTATACTCTTAGCACTGGGACTCTTAGACTAACACCTGCAGAACAAGGCTCCCGCTTCCGGTTGTACATGATCATCCGACAGCGAGAGTACAAGAGACAGAACGTACACATGCTCAGAAGTCAGAGTTGCTTTAGTCAGAGCAGAGTTGTCAGAGTTGCTTTTCAGAGATAAAGCAAGTCAACCCTACTGAGCATTTATGGAGCATTAATGGAGCCAACGGTAACAAGGGTTTAACGGACATATTCAAACGACATTGTTACCATCCAAGCATGTGGAGTAGTAGTGGATGCTATATAAGGAACTACTTCATCATTTATGAAGCACTGAACATAATCTGCAAAATTTATTCAAGCATTCAAAGCTTATACTACCCAGAAAGAAAAAAGTTCAAGAGAGCACTTATTACCTTGAGAATTATTCGTTAGTTATCTTGTACTCTTTGCATTTAAGTCTCTTCATTTATTGAGAGCATTTATTGTACTTAAGTGAGTAATGTTATTTGTTCATTGAGTGAACTAAGTAGAAAATCCTTTGTTTAAAGGTTGAACCCTTACAAGTAGTAAGGAGGAGCGAGTTAGGTTGTAAGGTTGCAAGTGAGCCCGGAAAACTTGTGGTTGTAAAGGTTGCAGGTGAACCCGTTGTTAAACCTGTGGATTAGTGGAACTCAATCAAGGGATTGAGAACTGGACGTAGGTCAAGAGTTAGGACCGAACCAGTATAAAATTGTTGTGACTTTTTAAGTTTATAAGTTTTATTTTATTGCACAATTCACCCCCCCTCTTGTGCATCCTCACTTTCATTTGGTATCAGAGCGGGTCTTCCTGACTTGATTTCAACGAATCTGGAAAGAAAAGATCCAGTGATAGATGCTGATCAGAACACTCTTCCTGACATAGCGTTTCCCCTAAACAAGCCCCCTGGTTTCGATGAGTACAACTATCCATTCTGGAGATTCAAAATGGAGAACTATATTAAGGCTAATGGCCTTAATATAGTTCTCCATTTTGAATCTCCAGAATGGATAGTTGTGGTTAGTTTCTACTTAGTTAGGGTGATCAGACTGCAAAAACATGAAAACAAAGTTGCTGAGAGTTGAAGCCGTTTGTGGACGAGTTATTTATTGAAAGAACTGTTGGTAGAGGAAAGAAGGTAAGGAGGGAGAGGTTGAGGAAGAAAATTTAATTTATAAGCGCATTTTGGACTTTTCATGTGTAATCTTATTGTCATATTAGTGAAAATATCATTTTTGATCCCATGTTAAAAGTTGGTACCATTGGTGTACCTTACAATAGTTATGTATCATTTTTGTTCCTTAGCCAATAGTTATGTATCATTTTTGGGCCTTCGCCCTAAATTAATCGCCGGCCGGTAAAAGTTTATTTAATTATAAGGGCATTTTGGACATTTCATGTCTAATATTATTGTCATATTAGTGAAGATATCATTTTTGGTCACATGGAAAAGTTGGTATCATTTTTGTACCTCAAAATAGTTATGTACTATTTCTGTTCCTTAGCCAATAGTTGTGTATCATTTTTGGGCCTTCGCCCTACTTATAATACAGATTTATGCATAGTCGTTTACCTCTATTACTAGTTTTATGTGATAATAGGTGAATCGAGTAAGGAAGGGTAAGGAAAAGGCAACAAAGTGCTAAAGGCGACAGGTAATCACATTTAACCATTCTATAACAATGAGGGTGATGTTAGTTGGGATTTTTAAAAGTTCTTTCTAACCATCTGGATATATATATATATATATATATATATATATATATATAATCGTGTTTGAAAGGCAACCGATAGCCTATTTTGTATGAAAATAACATTTAAAAATTATATATATATATATATATATATATATATATATATATATATATATATATATATATATATATAGATATACATATATATATATCTTATTATCCTGCTTGGTGGTGGTTATGGGCTTTAAGTGATGTGTGGGGTATACTGTTAAGATAGTTGTTTGAGGGAGTTATATAGTATGTTGTCAGGGATAGTGATAGTTGGTTGTGTGAAGGAGTTGAATTGTTGATGGAGATAGTGAATGAAATTGAGATAGTGAAGGAAATTTGTGATTGACATATGCAATATTGTGGATGAGATATTGGCTGGGGTATTGTGAGCATTGCATGACATTGAGCTTTATGTACCATCGCCCGATGATAACTGTCGATAGGCCAATTGACATTTATTTGTACTGATCCTTTTCGGATTGATTAGACCGGGGATTATAGGTCTACTTAATTATTGGGAGAAAATGACCTACTGTTTTGCATTGTTAGAGTGCAACTATTCCCATTCTGCAATGGAAACAGAATTGGGGTTCCCTCTCTGAAGATTGCCAGAGAGGGAAATTTGCCTCCTCATTGTTAGAGAGGGGCACAGTGTCAGTTCATATAGTGAAGTTTTATATGCGAGGATATTTGCCCTATGATGACATGATGCATCTACAGGTGAGAGTGAGAGTTGTATTAGGGATATCATTAGAGCGGAGTCTTGGATGATGAAGTTTAGTTGATGTGGAAATGATTGGGGGGATTTTGAGCGATATATGGAAAGTGAAGATAATGAATTTGATTTGGTTTGGATGTGACTGCGCGACTCGAGTAAACATGGGAAGAAAACTTTATACACACACACACACACATTACTGGTTTTTATATCTGTGGTACCCTTTAGACGCCCTCACTACCGGTACATCACATCGATCACTGTTATAGTGAGTTAAGCGGTGATTACTCGGACAAATTGTCTCATCCCACCATTACTCACATTTTTGCAGATATTCATGCACATGTGCAAACATCAGAAAAGGGAATTAGATAGTAGAAGTGATATTGTTTATTTAGAATTGGGTTAAGGTGCATTTTTAGTACTCTAGAATATAGTAAAGTGCACCAAACATAATATACAATATTCTCGTCAATTTGTGGTAACCAAGAATTATTTTCGTTGCTTATTTAGTAATGACGTTAACAAAATCAAGTTTGACCGTTAGATATCAAATTTTGACCGTTAAATGGTGGGGTAAAATTGTAAATGAGCATTTGTAATACTCTAGAATATAGTAAGGAGCACCAAACATAATATACAATATTTAAACACCATAAAACATTAAATCACAATATTATTCTAAGTGTCAAATAATTAAACACTACAAAGCTCTAAAAATCTATAGACTATCCTAGTATCATTCATGTATGAACAGATAAGTCATTAGTATTTTGCATGTATAAAAAAAGTAAGCAAAAAATCATAAACTAATTAAATAGTTAAGGAACAAACCAACATGAACAAATAATTAAAAGGGGAAAACGGGTCTACGCCAGCACACAAAAACCTTTGCCCTTAAGGTCTAGCCCTTATAGACCTGCATGACTGCATCCCATTTTTTCTATAAATCCCAACTTTGACCCTCCTCGGTCTTGAGTTAAAAAGGGTTGGCCCTATGGGCTCGACCCAGATTTATGACTTCATGATGTAATAGAAGAAAAGTTACTTCTATCTCATTACATAGTTATAAATTTAAATTAAATGTTCCTTGAATTGTTATTTCAATATACATATATTACATCACTATGTCACATCATATTGTTTCTTATAAAACTGAGTTTTAGCTAACAAGTTACTAAATATGTAGTGAAAATAATTCTTGGTTGTCACAAATGGACCAAAATATTGTATATTATGTTTGGTGCTCCTTTCTAGATTATAGAGTACTAAAAATGCCCATTTACCTCACCGTTTAACGGTCAAAATTTGACACCTAACGGTCAAACTTGACTTATTTAACGTCGTTACTAAATAAGCAACGAAAATAATAATTGGTTATCAAAAATGGACCACAATATTGTAATTATTTTGGGTGCTCTTTGCCATATTCCAGAGTACTAAAAATGCACCTTAACCCTTTAGAATTGTATATTGCCAATTTGTATAGGTATGCTTTCATTTCCTCATACTCCCTCCGGTCCTAAATATAAGACCTAATTGACTTTTTTGAAAAATTCTTAAAAAAAGCAAAATAAGTTAATTATAAATTGATTTACCTAATTTTTTCTCTTAAACTAGTTTATTTTACCCATAAACTAATGGATAATCTAAAAATATATCAAATATGTCTTGATTTAATAGACTATTTTGCAACCTTAACCTCTCCAAAAAAAAGTTATCTAGGTCCTATATTTAGGACCGGAGGTAGTATTATCTTAGGAAATTGATAAATAGATTCAGGATTGTTATTATGGATTGTAATATAAGCAAAGTACTTTTCTAATTATGATAAGTTTGTAATAATATGAAAAGTCTTTTCTATAAGTAGATAGATAATTAATAATGATTATAATTGATACTATTAGTTAATTGGTAAGTGAGAGAGCATCACAATTTAACATTAGGTTACTTCTTTTTCTAACCATGTTAGGTGAACCTTTCCTAACATAGTTAGCTATTAATTATCCATGATAGTATTCATTTTAGGAGATTCTTTTCTATCATGGATAATGTGTAAAATGATTAGAAAACTCTTTTTCTAACTATGATAGAGATATTGTTATTATGCACATTCCTTTTTGGGCAAAATTGTTGATCTAATAATTAACTATTTTGGTTTGGGCAAAAATAACAAGTGACTGTTTCGCGGTGCGTGAACAATAATTAACTTTATGACCGGTGCAAAAATGATAAAACTGGTGCTATGTGTTATTATGTGATTATGTAGAACCTTATTAATATTATTTTTGAAAGTAAAAATACTATTTTACCACTCTCCATTATATCCAAAACTCTGCTCTCTTCCATCCTCCTCCCCTTTCTCTTCCCTTTCCCAAAAACACCCATCATGGCCACCCTCTTCCTCAACCACCACCTCCACCAATAACACCCTTCCCAAAAAACCTCTTCCCCTCTCAACTATATTCATTCATATATGTTTGTATTATTCTGCAATTTTATGATCTCCCTCACGTTACCTCATATGCGGAAAATTTCAGAATTGAGGCACAAAAGCATGAGTCTATGACGTAGCATCCTTTTTGGAAACTAGGACGAGTTTAGTACCTGAACTTGAAACCCACACGTCACTTACTGTTTCATCCTTTCTTCAAGCCTCAATTTCCAACTCGATTATTATGCAATAACCAAATTTGAGCTGTAGTATTATATTTGTGAAAATGACTATTGGCGTTAACTCCCTCGCGTGCAAAGTCTAGGTGGTCTTGGTGGTGGTTGACAGGTTGAGGAAGAGGGTGGCGATGATGGGTGTTTTTGGGAAGGGGAAGAGAAGGGGATGATGAAGTTGAGAAGGGTAAAATAGTATTTTTACTTTTAAAGACAATATCAATAAGGTTCCATATAATCACAAAATAACACATAGCACCGGTTTTATCATTTTTGCACCGGGTCACAAAGTTAATTATTGTTCATGCACCGCGAAACAGTCACTTGTTATTTTTGCCCAAACTAAAATAGTTAATTATCAGATCAGCACTTTTGCCCTTCCTTTTTCTATCATAGTTATTAAAAAGTTTATTAAATTAAAAGAGATATCTTTAGTTAATTAGAGTATTAGTAACAGTATGTTACACAAGTTGCAAATCCAATAAGGAACAAATACCATAACAAAACTTCAATTAACCACTTAATAATCTTTATGGTAACTTGCAAATCCTAAAATCCCAATTTTTCATAAAACCCTAACTTTAAAAGAGGAAACTTTATCCAAAAAAATCAACATCACAAAGTAGTGGGAGAGCTTACGGGTTCAAGGATGAGAGGAGAGGCTCTACCACCGTCGGTCACCGTCTAGGATCGCCGAAGACCATCTCTAATGGTGGCTGGCCGAGCTTACATCTAAGGAGAAGTAAAGAAATGAGAAAATGAAGTTGGGAAGGAGTTTACTTCAAAAAAACAACAAGAACAACCAAACCCATCTTGCACCGCCGCCGTCCGCCGTCATCGATCGTCCAGGCCGCCGGAAAACGCGTCGAAAACGAAGGGAAAGGTGGTTGGAGTGTAGCAGATAGGCTAAACGAAAGCAACACCAAGCTTCCCCACTTGATTTTGAAACGTTTTATGGAAGGATGAAGGTGGATTGATGAAGAAAAATGGTGAGGGAGAAGAGATGAAGTAAGAGGCCGAGAAGGAGTTTTGAGAAATGGGGGTGACGACGATTTTATTAAGGAGAAAGAGCTAAGCCCATGTTTGGTTTTGTACTTTATGGATTCAGTAACTTATATCGGAAATTACCATAATGTCCTCTTTTAATTAAAATCCACTAAATCAAGCCTCCAATCTTCTTAGCTTTCATAATATTTTAGATTCCACCACTCCCTCATATTTCTATTTCTTCAATTGTTTAATTAATTATTTAGATACATATTACACCAAAACCTCCCAAAATATCCTAAAAATCTCCAAGAATTATAAAAATTCCAAAATTTTCTAATTTTTTTCCATTTATATTTGGGCAAAAGCGCTGATCTAATAACTAACTATTTCAATTTGGGCAAAAATAATAAATGATTGTTTCGCGGTGCATAAATAATAACCAACTTTGTGACCCGGTGCAAAAATAATAAAATCGGTACTAAATGTAAATTTGTAGTTTTGTGGAATCTTTCTAATATTGTTTTCTAAAATAAAAATAACTTTTTACCCCCTCACAATTAAACCTTAACACTTCTTTCTTCTGCCCTTCATCTTCCCCTGCTAACTAGTATCAGCAAGGTTTTAATTGGGAGGGGCAAAAATGTATTTCTTCACTTTGAAAATAATATCAAAAAGGTTCCACAAAACTATAAATTAACATTTAATGCCGGTTTAATTATTTTTGCACCAGGTCACAAAATTGGTTATTATTTATGCACCGCGAAACAATCATTTATTATTTTTGCCCAAATTAAAATAGTTAATTATCATATCAGCGCTTTTGCCCTTTATTATTTCACAAAACACTTTCTAATCCTATATTAAATTTTCCGGATGTTACAGACAACGGCGGGAAAGAGGTAAAGCTCCGACCTTTCTAGCATATCTCGAGCTATGCTTTCATTTTAATGTTGGATTGCTCACATTTTCCTTCTCTTTTTGTTCTTTTGTTCGGCCTACACATTTGAGGGCGATTTCCGGCGAGATAAGTGGCGGCAACGGCGGGTTGCTTCTTATACTCATTCTTTGGAACTTTATAAGCAATTTATACACCCTTCTTTTCTTTGATTTTCATTTTTTGTCGTTTGAGAGGGTGGGTCCGATTTCAGTTATGGGGTTTGGTTGTTTAATCAGTAAAGGTTAAAGCTTTAGCTCTTATTGTTTTGAATGAGAAATTGAACTTTGATTGAAGTTTGGAGCAATTTATGAAAACCCTAGGTTTTGGGACTATAGGGCTGACGGGTTTAAAGGGATTTTTGGGTTCAAAATCTTTAATTTGTGTAGGTACAATGGTTGTAGAGTCTGAAGATTTGGCAGCACATATGATTGGTATTTAGATTGATGAATCCCAAACTTTCTCTCCCTATATTTACATGACTGAGCTGTTGCATATGTGTGAATGTAATTCTTTATTGCTTGTCGTTGGTAAAATGTTGTTTTGAATTTGGATTTTACTTTTGAAGTGTTTTGATTCGGTGAAATGTAACTGATTGGACCAAAATTTATCTCTCTAAGCATGTGCAATTGAGCTTAATTAGTGTGGTTTATTTGCTATATTTGATCATTATTGAGATATTTTATTGCGCATGCTTATTGGAATTAGTTTAGAGAATATTAGCTTAATTACTTGCATTTTAAGTAACCAAGGGTATTTTGGTCATTTTTGACTAGTTGTGTGTCTTCATGTGTAGGGGGGTCCCACGTGGGCCCCACAACCCTTGGACAAGCTTGGAATGTAAGGAAGAGCATTTTTGGAGGGAAAATGAAACCAAGTTGGCACCTCAAAGGAGGGACTTGGAGGAAAGGCAAGCACTAGAGGATTGGAGCCCAAAATTCAAATTTCAAAATTGGCTCCAACTTCAAATTCAAAGTCGAAGGCTTCATTAAGGGCAAAAAGGGGAGCACAATGACTTGGAGAAAAAGGAGGAATTTTTAGAAATGCATGGAGACAACTCTTGGACCACATTCATTTCCACTTTTCACCTAATACCCAAAATACCCCTCTCCCTTCTTTCATCTTCTCCATTTTGCATAAACACCTCCATTACCCATAAAAATATCTTTTTGACAACTCACCACCCTCATTTGCCAACTCATCAACTCCTAATCCTTATCATTAACCCAAATCTCACTTCATTTATACTCTAACCAACTTCATTTGTGACAACTTTTTCTCTCTCTTCATCTCATTTTCTCTCACTTTTCTCTCATCTCCTTCACCATTTCTCTTCCACATTTCGGCCAAGCTCCATTCTCCACCATTCCTCCATGATTTCTCACGTTTTCCACCTTCCTTCCACCATCTCCATGTGTAACTAAGGTTCCTCTCCTCTCCTCTCCAAGGAAAAGTGCTTCAAGTACACAAATTTGGCTTCATGACTTTGTAATTTTCTCTTTTAGGTTTCAAGCTAGTTTTACATTTTTGCCTATGTATGTCCTAGATCTAGGCTTGTATAGGTTAGATCATCTTCATTTTAGGTGTTCTACATGATTGTAGCTTGAAAACTTCTCTTTTGTGTTAAGAACATGAAAACCTAAGCTTAGATTTTGTAGTTCCATGTATGTATATGTGTGCGATTTGCTACCTTGTATATGTGTGGAATGAATTTGTTTCCTAAGTGCTAGATTTAGCATTTAGTGTTGCTTTTGGTATGTTCTTGGCTTAAAAGAGCTTTTGGCTTGATTAGGTTAGTTAAATGCTTGTAGATTTCTTTGATTAAAGAAGTCTTAAGGATTTAACTAGTTTAATTAAGTGTGACAAGGTTATGAAGCCTAATTCATCAAAGGCACTAAGTACTTGGAGAGGGAGGTGACTTCTTAACTCTTTTCTATCACATTTATATTCGGTTAGTTGTTAGTTTTAAGCATCTTACTTGTAGTTTTTAGTATAAAAATCAACCTCAACCTTCTTTGATAATTTGCGTGACTTTAGCCTTTGAATTTGCAAGATTCAACTTGAATTGTGAGAAGACCTAATACTCACCACTACTCACTTAGTGGATTTGAGTTTAGAATTTTGATTAATTCCTAGGGCGACATAGGGGTAAATCAAGTGGCGCCGTTGCCGATTTAGGTTGATTCTTGCTAGTTTTAGGCTTTAGTAGTCACATTTTAATTTGTTGTTGTTACTTGAGGATAATTGGCTTAAGTGTGCATTTTGTGACTATTGTTGAAATCTTGTGTTTGCAACACTTTTAGCTGAATCTTTGACTTGTTTGGAGGTATATAGGCTGCTCTAGATAGCCAAAATATTGCTAGAAAGCTTGCTGGACATTTTGTTAAAGTGCTGGAAATTTGCTCTGGAAATCCTATTTTGACTGCTTTACTGTTTTACAAACTGGGAACAATCTAGAACGAATTTTTGGACACTGTTTTACCTGGTAAAACTACAAGTTGTGAGCTTTAATTTGATATATAATTTGCCAGAAAACTCGTTTTCTACTGTCCAGGGTGAATTTTTCAATTTGCCCTGTTTTTCTGGAATTTACCTGCGGAACTGCTGACTTTGGAGCCAATCTGTTTGAACTTATCCTGCACTGTTTTGCATGATCTTTGGCTCATTTTGACCAGTTTTGAATAAGCTTTTGATTGATATATTGTGCTGAATTTTGGGTGCAGTATTCGTTCCTCTAGAGGTCAAAACAAACGTGCTATAATTGTGCATTTTCCTGCTCAACTTTGTACCAAAACTGTTTGCATTATACTTATCAGTTTTGAACAGTGTTTGCTTTGTTTGAAAGCTGGTTATTTGCACTTTATATCTGCCTGGTTGATCTGGAAAGTTTGGTTGGAAATTACTGTGAAAAAGGTGCTCTAGTTGCCTTTATTTTCTAACCGGTACATTGTGTTATTGCACTGTTTTGGTGGATTGTTGATTAGACCCAATTTTATATGTCTAAGCATGTGCAATTGAGCTTAATTAGTGCCATTTAATTGCTTTATATGATCATTATTGGTGATTTTACGTGCACATGCTTATATGTAGTTAATTGGAAAATATTAGTCTTATTACTTGCATTTTAAGAAACCAAGGGTATTTTGGTCATTTTGACTATGTGATGCTTTTCTATGTGTAGGGGGGTCCCACGTGGGCCCCACATACCCTTGGATAGGCTTGGAGGGCAAGGAAAAGGCTTTGAGGGAAGGCAAAGGCATAAGGACAAATATTACCCTTTTTGTCAAAAACAAGGGATTTGAACTTTGAAAAATGATACCAAAAAGGGTAATATGGTGCCAATATTCAAATTTCAAACTCAAAAGGCACTTGGAGGGCATCTTTGGAAAGAGGAGAAAGAGCATAAAGAGAGGAATAAAGTGGAGGAATGTACTTAGACCATTTTGAAGCCAAATACCTACATATTTCATCTCCATTTCATACATTTCTTCACATACTTCCCCTTATACCCTTTTTGACCACACACATACATTTTTTCCCTTATACCTCTCGGCCAAACACTCACACACACATAGAAAACACTCCCAAGACCACCCAAAACCGAATCTAGACTCATATAAACTCATCTCCCACTTCATTTTAGACATTCCTTCACTTTCCACTTCATCTTCATCTCTTTTCTCTCCATTTTCTCTCTTTTCTCTCCACATTACCTCACAAATCCGAACCCTAACCTCCATTCCTCCATGGAAATAGCTTCAATTTCTTCATTCCTCCTCTCATTCCTCATGAAATTTCGTGGCTAGTCACCTCATCTCTCTCTCCAAAGGAATGTGCTTGTAGATCATCAACAAGAATGGCCTCATGTATGTGTATGATAGTTCTTTGTAGGTTATAAGCTAGATGTAAATTTTTACCTTTTGATTCCTAGATCTAGGTTTTATAAGGTTAGAACATTTAGGTTTTAAGTGTTCTACTTAAGTTTGGCTTGTAATCTCTCTTTCTTTGCCTAACACATGAAAACCTTTGCTAATCTTTGTAGTTCCTTTGAGACATATGTTGCGAGATTGCTTATGTATGTTAAATTGGAGTGAATGTTTTTCTTAAGTTCTTGATTAGAGCTTAATGTTGCTTAGGTATGTGTTAAGCTAGGTAAGAGCTTTCAACTTGATTATCCTAATTAAACTCTCTTAGATTTCTTAGATTTAAGAGATCTTGAGGATTTAATTAGAATATATCAAGGTAAATATATATATACATGAGGTCCAATCCACCAAAAGCACATAGTACTTTGGAGAGGGAGGTAGTTCTCATTTCATTTTCTCACTTTATTAATTCGGTTATATAGCTCATTAGTTATTAATTGTAGTTTTAGCCAAAACAAATTCAACCTCATTGTTATCCTAATTTGCGTGGCAATTTGCTCCTTGAATTAGCAAGATTTTACCTAAATTGAGAAAAGACCCTTACTACCACTAGCTACTAGTGTGTTTGGTATTGTATTGAATATTGATTAATTCCTAGGGCGACATAGGGGTAAATCAATTGGCGCCGTTGCCGATTTAAGTTGATTTTTGCTAGTTTTAGGTTTTAGTAGTCACACTTTGTTACTTGTGGTATTTTCGGCTACATTGTGCATATTGTGACATTTGTTGAAATCTTTGTGATTGCACACTGTTGGCTGTATCTTTGGGACTATTTTGAAGTGTTTTAGGCTGCTCTAGTTAGCCTTGGAAGTTGTTAGAAAGTAATTGCTAAGTTGCTGGACAATCTGGGCAAAAGTGCTGTTTGAACCGCTTACATGTTTTGTAAACTGGGACAAATCTACAACGTAGTTTTTGAAACTGTTTTACCTGGTGAATCTACAATATTTGAGCTTTCTTTAGACATATTATTTGCTGCAAACTTCGTTGTCTATTGCCTGGAATAAATAGTTGAAATTAGACTGTTCGCTGGAAGTTCCCTGTGTGACCAGCTTGCTTGCTTTTGAAACTGTGATTCGTGTAGTTGTAATTTGTTCAAACGGTTTCTTGTGGATATACTACACATCCTAAGCTTTCCAGGGATATATTACTTGTTGCAAAATTCATTATATACTTTCTGGAATTAATTTTTCAAATTTGCCCTGTTTGCTGGAAACTGGCTGGAAAACACTGAAATTTCAGAGAACTTGTTTTCAAAACTGGTACTGCCTCACAACGCATTTTTTGAAACTGTTTTAACTAGTAACACTACATGATTAGAGCTTTAATTTGATATATCATTTGCCAGAAAATGCGTTGTCTACTGTCCGGGGTGAATTTTTGAAATTGCCCTGTTTTTCTGGAACTTACATTCGGTAAAGCTGATTTTGGACCAAATCTGTTTGTAGCTACTCCTCGCTGTTTTGGTTGATTCTTAGCTAATTTTGAACAGTTTTAAACAAGCTTTTGACTGATATAAAGTGCTGAAATTTTGGTGCATCAATTGCTTGTGATTTGGTCATAATTTGCAACATTTGTGCATTTTTGGTGCATTCACTTTGACTAAAAACTGTTTGAGTTGTAGCCATCTGTTTTGAACAGTGTTTGGTTTGTTTGAAAGCTGATTAATTGCACTTTGAATCTGCCTGGTTGCTCTGGAAAATTTGTTTAGACATTACTTTGAAAAAGGTGCTCTAGTTGCCTTTAATTTCTAACCGGATAATTGTGAGTTGCACTGTTTTGTGGGCTGTTTTGCTGAGCCTTTTGCAGGGTTGTCTTGGATTGTTTTCCTCACTTTGCAGGATATTTGGAAGGATATTTTGTGGCTGTGCTAGTCCTGTTTCACAGGGCTACCTTTGATTCCATAACTTTGGATTTTTGCAAGTTCTTTGCATCATACTTGGCTGGAAATTGGAAGCACTTTCTTGTGCTTATTTTCTGGATTTTCTGACCTTGCTGGACTGTTTATTCTGGACTGGTTATCTCTGTTTGTTGGCTGGCTGGAATTTGTGGTTTGTTTTGCAGGGCATTTAAGTGGAAATATTTCACTGGAAGTGTGCTCTAACTTTGAGCAAATTGTGCATTCATATGGCATGTATTCATTGCATATATTTTCACACATCATTCATCTTGAAAAGCGGTTATTTTGATGACAAGATTGTATTGGTCAAGTGCATATAGGAAGGGAACATGGATTGGAATGATACATATCATAATTTTGCGCAATATTCTTCCATGCATTCTCAACCTTCTCCTAATTCATATCATTCATCATATCATGATCCTTATGGTTTGCCTCACAATACACCTTCACATTCACATAGGCCTTGTCAAGAGGATGAGTTCTTAGGGTGTCCTCCACAATCACACACATCTTCCTCTCTACAGTCATTTCATGCATACCATTCACCTCCACCTCAACCACACCATCATGATTATGAGTATCCCCCATCCTATTCTACATATCCACCTTTCGCTTATTATGATGAACCACCTCCTCCATTTAACCCCTCATTTAACCCTCATCATAATTTTACCAACTACCCTTATAAGGAACCACTCCCTCCATGTCTACCTCATGTTTATGATGGACCATATACCTCATGTCCACCTCATGATTATTCCCCACCTCATGGTCCATCATTTCCTATAGATCACCTACCCTATGATCCATCATCCCATTCCTCTTCTTTTTCTAGTGAGTTTCAAGAGTTGATGGTTGCCAAGTTGAAGGTCATGTTAGATACGATGGATAGAATGGATGTCTCTCTTGATTCATTGATAAATTCATATAGTGACATGAAGGTTGATGAACCTTCATTGATCCATGAGGTCGATCCTAGGGTACATGATCACCCAATTTTGGTAGAAGTTGAGACTCCACACCCTTCACCCACTTCTATACCTCATTCTCCCTTAGGTGAATCTTGTTCTTTAAGTGATGATGAGGTTGACGAGGAAATAGTTGTGGAATCACCTAGCATCATTGAGTCTCATGGTGTCTTACCTAGTGATTCTCCTAGTTGTGATTTGGATACTCACATTGTTTGTGAGGATTCCACTCCTTTGCATGCCCCTTTGCATGAGACTAGGCGTGACATTGATGATGGTGTTAGTGTTGATATTTCTAGTCCTATGACTTGTGCATGTGATGAGTTGAGCATGTGTGTGGTTTGCTATGCATGGCGTCGTTATACAAGTGTTGGATCTAAATCTTTGAGTGCCAAGAGTGGGAGAAACGAGAAAGTGAATCCTACTCCTAAAAAGAATGCATGCTTTCATGAGTTTAATGTACCATTACTTGAAGATTCGTTGCTCATGTCTAATTCTTTGATTGATGATGCATTCACTCATGTCAAGCACATACCTATTGATTCACTTGACCTTCTTGATTCTTTGCCTTACCATGGTCACATATTTCTAGATGATGTCAAGCATGTTCCTACTCCCTCTTTGTCGGACCATACATTTGAATTAACTCATGAATTTTTAGATTTCATTGATGATGATGTTTCTAGCCATTTGGTTGTTAACATGGAATCCAAAGAAACACTTGAATTTGTTACAACCAATGGAGATGATATTGTCTTTTGTGATGCTCCAATGGATGAGGCCGGAAATCGGGTTGCATTGAATGATGAAATGCACCCTAATTCTCAAGGTGTTTATGAAGAACTTCTACTTGTTCAAGATGGTTTAAAGGGGAGCTCTAGCCTCTCACAAATTAGTGGAAGATCAAAGCAAAACGGGAAGCCAATTGAAGCAAGCATACTTCTCCACTTAAATGAGGGTTTCATGACAATGAAAGTGGATGATCAATTGTTCAAATTCAATGTTTATGAAGCCATGAAACATCCATTTGAGAGGTATTCCTTGCTTGGTTTGAACTTTATTGATGGCTTGATGGATGATTGGGTAAGCCAACATGTTAGAACTTTGAGTATGTATGGAAATAATCTTGTTGCTTCAAGATTGCCAACTCTTGATTCTTGCTCTCTTGTACATGATAATATTTGCATGATTGATCATTTGGATGAAAGTGTTAAACTTGAGAACATGTCTCGTGATTTTCATAAGCATACATTCCATGATTGTGTTGATGCTAACCCTAACCATTTGCCTATTCCTTGTCATGATACCACCATTTCTATGCCCTATTTGCATGTCTACAACCCCTTGCAAAAGGGAAGTTTGTTTCATGTTGTAGGCACTTTTAGGATGCATAAGGAATATTGGGAGTTCATTAAGGCCGCAAGGGAACTTACTAGGACGCTCAAAGCCACATGTGTTGTTTTTGGCATAAGCATAAAGAAGCTTCAAGTTGGCCGAATTCACCAAATTCATGGCCACAAGTTCATATTCTTCAAGGATAATTTCAAGCCTCCATAAGAGGTTGTCTCTTTCCTTTCCTCACTTATTCTTTTATTGCAAACTCTTAAGTGTGGGGAAGATATCTCTTAGAAAAAATAGGATTGTGTTTAGTTTTATGTTATAGTGTGTTGTTACATGTGTTTAGGTTGTGTTTAGTGTTGTTTTGTCTAAGTTTTGTGAATAATACATGCATAGGCCATTTGTATGCTTGGACTGCCCGGCCTTTTATGTTGCTGCCTTGCCTTTGAAATGCATCTTCCTACTTGATTTTCTTGGTCCATTGAGGACAATGTATGCTATAAGTGTGGGGGGGGTGTATTATGATGCTTAAAAGGGGTTATTTCAAAGCTTTTACACTTGATTTTTGGACTTATTAGGCATAATTGTGTATGATGTTTAACTTGATCATGGCTTTTGAAAGTAAATGGAATTGTCCTCTAGTGTTTAAGTAGAATTTTTGGAATGATTACTTAGGCATTGCATGGGGCACTTTTAAGGTACAAACAGGAAGCTAGTTTCTCACTTAACTTTTCTTAGGGAGGAAGTGACTAATTAGAGTAAGCCATAAAAGTGAGAAGCCTACAACCGAATTGAGTGGGCCAATAGTTATTTCCCCTCCTAGAACTTGTCCTAGCTCTTGTTCAAGATCACAATGCATGGTACAATTGAAGAGGATAAGGGCATTTCATTTCTAAACCCTTTTGACCCAAACACTAAGCCAACAAAAATTTATCCTTTGATTAACCCCTTTGGGCCATTCACTTTTCTTCTCTTTCACCTTGACCAATGTGTGAATAAGTGACTATAGCATATGCTTGCATTTATATTAGTGTTGTATTGTTGTATCTTGTGAAAAGCATGCTACATGAGTAAAAAATATATGGCCGAGAGGTATTAGAGAGGAAAAGAAAAGAGAAGTGGCCAAAGGCCAAGAAAAAGAAAAGAAAGAAGAATAAAAAATAATAAGGCCGAAGGCCTAAAAGAAAAAAAAAGAAATGAAAGCACAAAGTGCTAAAGTATGCCAAAGGCATAAGAGTGAAAAGAATTTTAAGAGAAGCACAAAGTGCTTGAAAAAAAGTGAGCTTTAGCATGTTTGATTGGATTGACTTCATTGTATTGCATGCATGTGTGGTGATTACTTGTTCATATCATTGGTCATTGACTACTATCCATCATTCACCATTCAAGATTAGCCTTCCATCTAAACCCTAAAGTCCCCTAGATTTGATTGTGCCATGCATACTAATGGGTGGAGAACTAAGAGCTATTACAAGCCTATGGTGAGGTGGGATGCATTGAGCCAAAGAGTGATTACAAAGACCCTAGTTAGGCATTATTCCTAACTTGAGAGATTGAGTGCAAACACTTGAATCCGGTGAGGAAAAATCTCTTTTAGCATTCCTCCTTATTTCTAGTTACTTGTTAAACTTGTTTCCACTTTATATTCTTAGATTTGGCCCATGTGATGTTCTAGGGAAAGGTTCAAAAAGATCAACTTGTACTCTATGACAATTCCAAGTGCCTTCACTATGCTTAATGATTAAGTTAGTCTTTTTACATGACTTTGCCCGGAGTTCAAAGATTAAGTGTGGGGGAATTGATTAGACCCAATTTTATATGTCTAAGCATGTGCAATTGAGCTTAATTAGTGCCATTTAATTGCTTTATATGATCATTATTGGTGATTTTACGTGCACATGCTTATATGTAGTTAATTGGAAAATATTAGTCTTATTACTTGCATTTTAAGAAACCAAGGGTATTTTGGTCATTTTGACTATGTGATGCTTTTCTATGTGTAGGGGGGTCCCACGTGGGCCCCACATACCCTTGGATAGGCTTGGAGGGCAAGGAAAAGGCTTTGAGGGAAGGCAAAGGCATAAGGACAAATATTACCCTTTTTGTCAAAAACAAGGGATTTGAACTTTGAAAAATGATACCAAAAAGGGTAATATGGTGCCAATATTCAAATTTCAAACTCAAAAGGCACTTGGAGGGCATCTTTGGAAAGAGGAGAAAGAGCATAAAGAGAGGAATAAAGTGGAGGAATGTACTTAGACCATTTTGAAGCCAAATACCTACATATTTCATCTCCATTTCATACATTTCTTCACATACTTCCCCTTATACCCTTTTTGACCACACACATACATTTTTTCCCTTATACCTCTCGGCCAAACACTCACACACACATAGAAAACACTCCCAAGACCACCCAAAACCGAATCTAGACTCATATAAACTCATCTCCCACTTCATTTTAGACATTCCTTCACTTTCCACTTCATCTTCATCTCTTTTCTCTCCATTTTCTCTCTTTTCTCTCCACATTACCTCACAAATCCGAACCCTAACCTCCATTCCTCCATGGAAATAGCTTCAATTTCTTCATTCCTCCTCTCATTCCTCATGAAATTTCGTGGCTAGTCACCTCATCTCTCTCTCCAAAGGAATGTGCTTGTAGATCATCAACAAGAATGGCCTCATGTATGTGTATGATAGTTCTTTGTAGGTTATAAGCTAGATGTAAATTTTTACCTTTTGATTCCTAGATCTAGGTTTTATAAGGTTAGAACATTTAGGTTTTAAGTGTTCTACTTAAGTTTGGCTTGTAATCTCTCTTTCTTTGCCTAACACATGAAAACCTTTGCTAATCTTTGTAGTTCCTTTGAGACATATGTTGCGAGATTGCTTATGTATGTTAAATTGGAGTGAATGTTTTTCTTAAGTTCTTGATTAGAGCTTAATGTTGCTTAGGTATGTGTTAAGCTAGGTAAGAGCTTTCAACTTGATTATCCTAATTAAACTCTCTTAGATTTCTTAGATTTAAGAGATCTTGAGGATTTAATTAGAATATATCAAGGTAAATATATATATACATGAGGTCCAATCCACCAAAAGCACATAGTACTTTGGAGAGGGAGGTAGTTCTCATTTCATTTTCTCACTTTATTAATTCGGTTATATAGCTCATTAGTTATTAATTGTAGTTTTAGCCAAAACAAATTCAACCTCATTGTTATCCTAATTTGCGTGGCAATTTGCTCCTTGAATTAGCAAGATTTTACCTAAATTGAGAAAAGACCCTTACTACCACTAGCTACTAGTGTGTTTGGTATTGTATTGAATATTGATTAATTCCTAGGGCGACATAGGGGTAAATCAATTGTTTTGGCTGGACTTTGTGCAGGCTTTTCAACCGAATTGCAGGGGTTTCTTAAGCCTATTTGAGGCTATTCTGGAGCCTTGCTATTGGCTGGTCTTGTGTCCATATCTTTGGACTTTTGCTAGCTACTTTGGAGCTACTTTGCTAAGCACATTGGAAGCACTTTCTTGTGCTATTGTGCTGGATTTTCTGGATATTCTAGATTGGCTGTTTCTGTTTATTGGCTGGCTGGATTGTATTGGTTTTCTTTGCAGGATGACATATTATTCATGCTTCATTGAGGTTTGTTCACACCTCATCGGCCAATGAGGGAATTTTCAAGGCCATGTGCTCCATTCTCACCTCCTTTCCAAGAGGACAACTCTTCCACAAACACATATCATCAAGGATGGATGGACCATCCAAGCTTCCAGTGGGGGGGAGGAGGTTATGCTACTCCTTCACATGTTTTTGAAGATCAACAAGGGTATGCTCCTCAATGTCAAGATTATGACCCTTACCAAATGAGGTTTAATTCTTCTTGTGCTCCAAGTCCGGATTTGTATGCTTATCAAGAAGCTTCGCAATTTGAGCCTCATCCACCTCCTTATGGTTATGGGCCAAATTTTTATGATCATCAAGCGCCTCTACAAAGCTTTGTTCCTACACACATGGAGCAAAATGACTTCTTTCATGCTCAAGTGTCAAATGAGTATGCTCATCCAAAAGAAGATTCTTCTTTCTCTTCTAATACATATGATTTGATGATGCAAATGTGTGCATCCATTATGGATAGGATGGAAGGGTTAGACTCTAAATTGAAAAGGAGGCAAGAGGACATTTATTCACTTGCTTCTCAATGGATGAATAAAAGGGCCGAGGAAGAGGCAAGACAAGGTGACCTACCTTCCAATATGGTTATAAATCATAATTCTTTGAATGATATGGATTTGGAAGGAGAAGTTCAAGTTGAATCAATTCCCTACCTTGATGAAGAAGAGCATGAACCTCAAAAGTGCCAAGAGGTGGATCCTAGGATTGAGATGAATGTTGCAAATCAAACTAGCACCTTTGAGTCTCATGGAGTCTTGCCTAGTGCTTCTCCTATTGATGATCTTGATGGTTCTATGACTTGTTCATGTGATGAGTTGAGCATATGTGTTGATTGTTATGAGGGTAAATCTTCTCTTCTCATGGAATTCCATAGAAAGAAATTGAAAGAATTGCATCCAACCAATGATGATGTTGTCTTGTGTAATTCTACAATGGATGAGGCCATTTCTAGGGATGATATACATGTTCAACATCAATCACATACCCTAGAAAACCATGAGGAGGGTGATGATGGTAAGGAGGCCGAGACTACCCTTCACTTGGGTGGAGAATGCAAAGAGGCCAAGAGCCAAGGTCCTCTTGAAGAAGAAGATCATGAAGTTTTACAAGAGGAATGCAAGGTTGGCGAGCATTTGGCACAAGAGCTAGAATGTCTCTCTACTTCTCAAATCAAGCATTCAAGTGGAGAGAACACTTCCAAAGGTATAATTCTTGACTCTACACTTGTTCCCTTTCCTAGTTCATGTAACTTAGGGAAGAAGTACTATTATGACATCATCCAAAGAATGATGCTTGATTTGTTTTCTATGTTGGAATTTAATGTTCCATTGCTTGTTGTCCTTGAGCCATTTCCTACTTATGCTAAGCCTTCATATAATCTTTGCATATATAAGGAAGCATGTAGGCAACATACATTGTTGATTGAAAATATGGTAGAACAACATGTAAGTCCCTTGAGCTTGCTTTCACATGAGGTTGTACACACATCTTTAGGTTCATTTGATTCTTGCTTGGTGAATGTTAATGATGCTTGCATGAATTCTCTTAATGATGATTCTAGTATTGTGAGCATGTCTCTTGATGTTACTAGTCCCAAGCATGATAATTGTGATCTTGATGATGTTGGTACATTTACATACTACTTGTCTAGCTACAACCCCTTGGAAAAGGGATGTTTGTTCAATTTTGTGGAAAAAGCTAGGTTGGAAGGGGTGCTTGATCTCATGATGGAGGCCGGAGTACAATTGAAAGAAGACTTGCATTTCTATACATCATATACAATTTTGGATTGGAGGAGCCGGTTGAGGAGCATGCATGAAGAACATGATTTGCAAGTAGAGTATTCCAACAATGTTATGCTTGAGCCTACTTTAGATGCCACAACTTCCATTTGGAGGCCGAATGGTGATCTTTGGTTTGATGTTTTGAAGGGGCAAAATTTTGTTATGTTTAAAGTGCCTAATTTGATCACCATATTTCATGATATTGTTTTACCTAATCATGTGCATCTTGATTATCCTTGTGTTTCATTGAGTATCTCTTTGCCATCCTACAACCCCTTGCAAAAGGGAAGTTTGTTTTATGTTGTAGGATCTTTTAGGATGCACAAGGATTATTGGGAAAAGAAGGCCACGGTTGAGTTTGGGGAAATTCCTAAGTTGGAGAAAGCCAACTTGGATTTGTTGAAGGCCGAAAGGCACCTAAAGAGAAGCTTGGAGCTTGAGTCATCAAAAGCGGACCTAGACTACTTCAATGGAAAGCTTACAAAGGAGAATTTAACAAGGCTTTTAGCACGTTTGAAGATGCTTCAAAGGAACATTGTGTTGAAAGAAAAAGACTTGAAAAATGACATGTGTGATCCTTTGCTACTTGATGTTCTAAAAAGGAGAGTGCAAAAGTTTCTCATGAAGCTTCAAGCCCATTGGAGGGCTAGGAGGAAAAAGGAAAAGAAGAAGCAAGCAAATCATGAAAATTCAACTTGGAAGCTTCCAATTGACAAGAAGGCCGAATTGTCCTCTAAACTTGAAGTGAAGGAAGCATACAAATCTTCCCAATTTGATGGTGGCCGAGACATGCTCATTCAAGGCCACAAAAAGAAATTTTTCAAAGAGAACTTCAAGCCCCCCTAAAGGTTGTTTCTATCCTTTCCTCACTTGCTTTGCTTAGTTGAACATCTTAAGTGTGGGGGAAGATATTTGTTAGAAAAAATATTAGGATTGTGTTTAGATTTACTTTCTAGTATGTTGTTATAGGTTGTTAGAAACACCAAGAAAAAAAAATTATAAACTTGTGTTAGGTTGTGTTTAGTGTTTGTTTTTGTGAATAATTCATGATGGCCATTTGCATGTGTGGACTGCCCGGCCTTATCTTTGCTGTCTTGCCTATGTTTTATGCCTTCCTACTTGATTTTATTGGTCCCATTGAGGACAATGCATGCTTTAGGTGTGGGGGGGTGTATTATGTGCTTAAAAGTGGTCTAATTCAAATCTTTCACACTTGATTTGTGGACTTATTTGGCATGATTGTGTAGGAAGTTTAACTTGATCATGACTCTTGAGAGTAAATGGAATTGTCCTCTAGTGTGTAAGTAGAATTTTTGGAATGATTACTTAGGGCATTACTTGGGGCACTTTTAAGGTATAAAGAGGGTGTAAGTTTCTCATTTAACTTTTCTTAGGGAGGAAGTGACTAATTAGAGTAAGCCATCAAAGTGAGAAGCCTCCAACCGAATTGAGTGGGCCAATAGTCTACTTGACCTCCTAGAACTTGTCTTAGCTCTTGTTCAAGATCACAATGCATGGCATGATTGAAAATGAAAGGGGCATTTCATTTCTAAACCCTTTTGACCCAAACACTAAGCCACAAAATATTATCCTTTGATTTAACCTCTTTGGGCCATTCACTATTCTTTTCTACCACCTTGACCAATGTTTGAATGAGTGATTATAGCATATGCTTGCATTTATATTAGTATTGTATTGTTGTATCTTGTGAAAAGCATGCTATATGTGAGAAATAAAAGATGGCCGAGAGCCACATTGATGAGGAAAAGAAAAGAAAAGTGTGGCCAAAGGCCAAGAAAAACAAATAAGGCCGAAGGCTTAAATAGAAAAAAAAAATGAAAGCACAAAGTGCTTGAGTATGCCAAAGGCATAAGAGTGTAAGGAAAAAATGAGAGAAGCACAAAGTGCTAGAAAAAAAAAAAGAGATTTAGCATGTTTGTTGGACTTGGATTTATTGTGTTGCCTGCATATATGGTGATTACTTGTTTATATCATTGGTCATTGACTACTTTCCATCATTCATCATTCATATTAGCCTTCCATTCAACCCCAAAGTCCTCTAGATTTGATTGTGTCATGCATAATAATGGGTGGAGAACTTAGAGCTACTACAAGCTTATGGAGAGGTTAAGTGCATTGAGCCAAAGAGTGATCACAAGTCCCTAGTTAGGCATTTTTCCTAACTTGAGTGAATGAGTTAAACACTTAATCCGGTGAGGAAAAATCTCAATTGGCACTCCTCCTTGATTCTAGTTGCTTGCTAAACTTGCATTCACTTTGTATTCTTAGATTTGGCCCATGCTACGTTTTAGGGAAAGGTTCAAAAAGATCAACTTGTATGCTATGACAATTCCAAGTGCCTTCACTATGCTTAATGATTGAGTTAATCTTTTTACATGACTTTGCCCGGAGTGCAAAGATTAAGTGTGGGGGATTTGATTGGACCAAAATTTATCTCTCTAAGCATGTGCAATTGAGCTTAATTAGTGTGGTTTATTTGCTATATTTGATCATTATTGAGATATTTTATTGCGCATGCTTATTGGAATTAGTTTAGAGAATATTAGCTTAATTACTTGCATTTTAAGTAACCAAGGGTATTTTGGTCATTTTTGACTAGTTGTGTGTCTTCATGTGTAGGGGGTCCCACGTGGGCCCCACAACCCTTGGACAAGCTTGGAATGTAAGGAAGAGCATTTTTGGAGGGAAAATGAAACCAAGTTGGCACCTCAAAGGAGGGACTTGGAGGAAAGGCAAGCACTAGAGGATTGGAGCCCAAAATTCAAATTTCAAAATTGGCTCCAACTTCAAATTCAAAGTTGAAGGCTTCATTAAGGGCAAAAAGGGGAGCACAATGACTTGGAGAAAAAGGAGGAATTTTTAGAAATGCATGGAGACAACTCTTGGACCACATTCATTTCCACTTTTCACCTAATACCCAAAATACCCCTCTCCCTTCTTTCATCTTCTCCATTTTGCATAAACACCTCCATTACCCATAAAAATATCTTTTTGACAACTCACCACCCTCATTTGCCAACTCATCAACTCCTAATCCTTATCATTAACCCAAATCTCACTTCATTTATACTCTAACCAACTTCATTTGTGACAACTTTTTCTCTCTCTTCATCTCATTTTCTCTCACTTTTCTCTCATCTCCTTCACCATTTCTCTTCCACATTTCGGCCAAGCTCCATTCTCCACCATTCCTCCATGATTTCTCACGTTTTCCACCTTCCTTCCACCATCTCCATGTGTAACTAAGGTTCCTCTCCTCTCCTCTCCAAGGAAAAGTGCTTCAAGTACACAAATTTGGCTTCATGACTTTGTAATTTTCTCTTTTAGGTTTCAAGCTAGTTTTACATTTTTGCCTATGTATGTCCTAGATCTAGGCTTGTATAGGTTAGATCATCTTCATTTTAGGTGTTCTACATGATTGTAGCTTGAAAACCTCTCTTTTGTGTTAAGAACATGAAAACCTAAGCTTAGATTTTGTAGTTCCATGTATGTATATGTGTGCGATTTGCTACCTTGTATATGTGTGGAATGAATTTGTTTCCTAAGTGCTAGATTTAGCATTTAGTGTTGCTTTTGGTATGTTCTTGGCTTAAAAGAGCTTTTGGCTTGATTAGGTTAGTTAAATGCTTGTAGATTTCTTTGATTAAAGAAGTCTTAAGGATTTAACTAGTTTAATTAAGTGTGACAAGGTTATGAAGCCTAATTCATCAAAGGCACTAAGTACTTGGAGAGGGAGGTGACTTCTTAACTCTTTTCTATCACATTTATATTCGGTTAGTTGTTAGTTTTAAGCATCTTACTTGTAGTTTTTAGTATAAAAATCAACCTCAACCTTCTTTGATAATTTGCGTGACTTTAGCCTTTGAATTTGCAAGATTCAACTTGAATTGTGAGAAGACCTAATACTCACCACTACTCACTTAGTGGATTTGAGTTTAGAATTTTGATTAATTCCTAGGGCGACATAGGGGTAAATCAGTAACGTACCTACTACTAATATAATATTAATCTTACCCTAACTCACTGCTAATCAAAACAATCCAAACAATTAAGTCTAACTATGTTAGTAAAAGATTCACCTAACATAGTTAGCAAAAGAATTTCTCTATTAATAAGAGATTACCTATCTAACTATGTTAGAAAAGAGAATCTTCTAACATAGTTAGCAAAATAACCATCATCACCTAATGAATCACACATGCAACACAATAATCTAAATCTAACCATGTTAGAAAAGAATCACCTAACATTGTTAGAAAAAGAACTAACCAAACTACACAAAAATAAACCATATTAGAGCGGGGCCCATCTAATATGATCACATACAAGGACACATAAAATCATACAATAAACATTCAATAGACCACCTACTCGAGTTAGGTAAAAGTACTCCCTAACCATGATCCATCAAACAACCACCTATAACAATAAGTCATCAGCATACTGATAGAGTACAACTGTCATTGCAGTCATAATAATCCCTGAACTATCATAATAACAGTATCAATATTTAATATCACAAACACTTCACATAATATGTCGCATAACAAGTACTACGACATTCAAATATTACAATACAATCAAAATAACATTCAATAATGCAGAAGCTGGTGCAGCCTAGTGTAACATCCCAAATTTTGATTAAGGTTAATTGGAAATTATTGAGGTGTTATTTAGGAATTTTGAGTTTTAGGGAGAAATTTATGGAGATTTATTGTTATTAAATCTTAATTTTTGGAATTTAAGGAAATATAGTTAAAATAATTATTTGGAGTTAGAAACTTTCATGAATAAGTAATTGAGATAGTAGATAATATTATGATGGAAAGAAGGAGATATAGTAATATATACAAACTTCTGGGCTGAAAATATAATTCAGAATGAATGTTAGGGTACTTAGTGGTAATTTTCATATATATATATATATATATATATATATATATATATATATATATATATATATATATATATATACTCCTTCCTTCTCCTTCACACCAAAACTCCCTCCGCCTCCGACCCTCCCTCATCAGGCCCTCCCTTCTCTCCTCTGCCTCGTGACACCCCCTCCCTTGCCTCTTCTCTCCCTAAACCGCATCTCCTTCTCTCTCACTAAAACCCTTCATCCCTCACCATCACTCTCAACCGATTTCTTCTCCCTCACCTCCTTTTCACCATTTTTCTACACCCAAGCTCCTCCATCTTTCCATCCAAGGCTGTTCTTTCGTGTGGGCTACTCGGGAAATACTGGGGTTTGTTCGATTTGTTGCTCTTCGTCTCATTCCCTTCGTTTTCGGCGTCTCCGGCGAGCTTTTCCGGCTGCCATTGCGGGGGATGGCGACTGGGGAGGGTAAGCTTCGCCATTTTCTTGTTAAATCTTCAAGTTCATCTATTTTCAACTTCTTTTTGTCACCTTTCCTTTTCTTGCTTTTTATTCTCGGCCAGCCGCTTTAATGGCCGATTTCCGACGGGTTTCCAGCTCCGGCGAAGCTCCGGCGAGTTTCACGGCGGGTCATGGTGGAATTCGGCGACATTGAGCTTAGGTAGCTAAAATCTTTTCATTTTGTTTTCTGTTCTGCTATGTTGAGTGAGTTTTGAGCGAGATCGATTCTGGTTTGGGTTTTGAAGTTTAATAATCATCAAATGGAAAACTGTAGTTGGATTGTTTGTGATTGTTTCTCTTCTTTCATGTTCAATCTGATTTGTTTTGATCTGGAAGGTCTTATATTATGATTCAGGTCATTTAAGGGAAAGAGTATAAAATTTATGCAGCTTGAGTCAAATTTCGGTGAAGTTGTAACTATTTGTTGAAAGTTGCTACTGCATTATTTGGGCTGAAACTTTGTGTTTTTGGTGTTTGTTTACTTGGGCTTGTGATGGTATTTATTTCTGCTGTTTCGACAGATTTAATGTCTCCTCAGGGTGATGTCCAATCGGTTCTATGGCCTATATGTTTAGAAATGATTATTTATGCTGCCTATATAAGAAATGGTTGATGCATTCAAAGTTGTATGCTGAACTTATGGTGTTTGAAGCTATTTTTGATTGCTACTTGGTTTAGATTAACTAGATTCATTAAATTGAAGTTTAGTTTTTAGTTCACTTGGTTATTAAACAGATTTCAGCTTGCATGTTTACTTCATGGATGTTTGATTTGATTTGTTTCCCATGGGCTGAGTTGATTGAAGGATGATTCACGATTTCTGTTTTAGACATTGGTGGTGGTATGCTACTTGTTTAAAAATCTTAGAGTGATGTGTTGTTAGATTCATGAATAAGTAACATTTGTGTGTGCAAATTTTGTCTGATATTTGCAGAAGTTGTTAGATTGTTGCATGTATGATTTATATTTTCTGCACATTTTACTGTTAGAAACTGAATGGGATGGGGGAAATTATAATTGCTTGATGTTGCAAGTGTCGTTGGGAATTTTTGATGTTATGGATAGTGGCTGAATGTTTAAAAGAAGAAATGGAAAAGTCTTGCTGAATTAAGTAGTTTTTGTTTGGTAGAGGAAAATATAATAATGCTCTTTGGTAATTTGACTTGATTGAGTAATCTGAATTGTTAAGGTTAAATGCTAAATGTATAATTTCTCTTAAGGATTATAAAGATGGTTTTGATTGGTGAAAATTGTTTCCTTTATCGCATTGACAAGAAGGGAATGTTCTTGTGGTTGTGACTTCATTAGGTAGTTCACTAATGAGGAGAAATATCTAATTGGATTTTGAAAGGATGATGATGGAATGATACATATGAAATTGTTAATATGTCATGATTGATAATTGCTAACGTATGTGATGGATAAGTGATTAAATGTCATGAATTAAGTTGGTATTCTCGGTGTTTTATTGATGTTTAGTGTTTGCTATTATGGTTGGTTGAATGGATTCTGATTTTGGTGAACCTTTATATGTTTATTGTTGTTGCAAAGAGTGAGGGTGTATGTATTTTAAGGTCGTGGTTTTAATGATGTTGTAGTATACAAAATTTTAAAAATTCATCCAAGTATTTTCACTAATTGGGCTGGATGAAACCTAGAAATAATAAGGGAATAAAAACTGATTGAAGGGGGTTATGCTTGTCAAAAGCTGATTCTATTGAATTGATTAAGGGTCTTTCTTGTTTTTCTTTTTGCTGCCATTGTTGAGTGTATTGCTGAATGATTAATGAGATGAAGGTTGTAAAATGGAGTGAACATCACCAAGAATATTTTTGTACATGTGTGTAGGGAATATTGTTGTGTGGTATACATAATGTTAAATTCTGGTTGTGATATTTATGCAAGCTGAAATAAAAGGCCTAACTTGATTACATGTATGTGTTCTACATGCTAATGCATTCATCAAGATAAAAACAAGTTGGGATTGGGTAGTAATATTGGGACTGAGAGAGAGACGTATTATTCATTATCCATATATAAGCATGATTGTTTATCCTCATTATTACTTTTATGTAATAATAGGAAAATCTTCAAGTAACGATAAGAAAGAGCAGTTGAGTGCTAAAGGGCGACAGGTAATCACTCTTACCTTGCTATAACATTGAGGGTGACGTTAGTTAGGGATTTTGTAAAATCCCCTTTTCACCCTCTCTATATATATATATATATATATATATATATATATATATATATATATATATATATATATATATATATATATATATATATATATATATATATATATATTATCTTTAAAAGAGTATTTTTATACAAAACAGGCTATCGGGTGCCTTTCAAACGCGATTACTTTCATATAAAAGACTTTGATACATATATATTATCCTGCTTAGTGGTTGCTATTGATTTGGAATGGTGTGAAGGATATATATAGGTATATTGTTTAGATAGTGGTTTGAGAGGTATGATGATAGAAAAGAGAGTTGGATATTGGGTTGAAATTTATTGGACATTGTGGACATTTTTGCAGGTATTCATGCACAGGCGCAAGCATCAGGAAAGGGAATTAGGTTGTAGAGGTTATTTAATTTGTTTAGAAATGTATATTGCCAATTTATAGGTCTGCATTCGCTTCCGCATGTATATATATCTATTTATTGTTTAATATCAACTAGTTTTGTTTATTAACCATGTTAGACAAATCCTTTCTAACATGGTTAGCAATAAATTATCCATGATAGCAGCTGTATTGTATTAGTTTATTCTTTTCTATCATGGATAATAATTTAATCATTAGGATATTCTTTTTCTAACTATGATAGAGATATTGATATTATTGAAATTCCTTTTTCTATTATAGTTAGCAAATATATTATTGAACTAAAAGAGATGTCACAGGTTAATTAGGAAATTAGTAACAATATGTTACACCTAGCGAAATGGCGATATAAATCCCTATAGGAATCACCTCTGGCCTACTTACTAACTCAGTATGGGCCAGACGGCCCCTTCCCCTTCCTCTGCGCCTCCCCCTGGGCATGATCACCTGAAAAAGATAAAGGGAATGGGGTGAGACAAAAACCATGTCTCAGTAATCACCTCCTAACTCACTGTGAAACTCAGAAATGGGGTAGTGGAGCGTCTACAGGGTACCACAGTTTTCAAAACCTGCATAACCACATAATATATACACATATATACAGTACAGATACATCCATCTCTCAATAAACAAAAATAAACGTGATTGACACTGTGCCCAGTCTCAAATCTGAAAGCATAAAAAGGGATCACTCTAAAATGTGAAAAATATCCCTGGTTCCTTTACAATCCGAGGAACCCGTACAATTAACCTATCGATTTGCGCAAATCGATGGTTACGTCGGCCGACGGTACTAATAGTCAGTGTCATGCAACAATACAAAAGATTTGTATAGATATATATAAAGTACAGTTCAGTTGAAAGGCACCCTATAGCCCACGTTTAAACATAAGGTAATATGAATCCATTTCATTTTTATATATATACGTATATATAAGTAGAAGAGGATTTTTAGAATTCCTCAACTACCGTCACCCTCAGTATCACAGCCAGTTAAGCGTGATTACCTGTCCAAGCTCAACAACAGCAATATATACCCTCAGTTATTGCCTTCCGCGAGCTCCACTCAAAGCACCATCGTTCACAATCACACAATGCGCTGCTGATGGTCAAGACACAAAATCAGTGACTTTGACCACCCGTTAAAACTAATTCTAAAATAATTTTTGAAGTAATACATTACCTCAAACATCCATACTCTTTCATATACTTTTATACCTCACAATTCCCTTAACAATTTATTTGGAATTCCTTAAGTACTAACTTCACTATTTCTCATAACTCTTGCAAAACTAACCCACCATGTTAACCTCCATTAAGACAACGCTTTCATATTGAATTGGCCGATCAAAGTGACCTCCATAACTCACAAACTTTCACCACCCCCCGTACATACCATTCTTAAACAAATTTTTCTTTAATCCCACACTTTAATTCCCAACTCCATCTCAAACACAATTTCAAACGATTTCACTACTCCAACACCTTCATATCACCTACACTAACATTTCTTAAGCTCCAAATTAATTCATGTTGTCCACAAAATTGTCATTTACTTTAAAGAAACCAAAAATGCCACAAATTTTGCAAAACAAACACCAACCACCAAACCAATATATTACTATCAAATTTACCACTCAAGGTGGCTTCCCAAATTCACCAACCTACTACCAAACTCCAAACTTTCTTTTACATAACCAAATTTTCTTTCAATCAACACTTTAACTTCTAAATTTCTTTCTAAACACCAATCAAACCAAAACTAACATTCCAACATCCTCATATAACTTTGACAAACCTTATCTAACCACCGATTTATTCAAATCATCCTTCATTAACAAAACCCCAATTCAAAGAGCCATAAAAGCTTCAAAAATTCTCAAATAAAATTCCAACTTCAATAAACTTGAATACTTTTCCAAAAATCTTTACTTTACTACTTATCTTTGCTCAAATCCATTGCTAAAGCATCACTAATTAACTAATGGCAAACTCTAACTTAAAAGAGGAAACTTTATGCTAAAAATCAACTTCACAAGAGGCTAGAGGCTTACAAAATACAAGAGTGAAGGAAGAGAAGCTTTCCCCCACCGTCGGCCGCCGGAAAATCTCGCCGGAAAATGCCCCCTTAGTGGTTGGCCGAACTGAAAGGCAAGGAAAGCTAAGGAAATGGTGTTGTGGAGTTGAAGTAAGGAAAACAACATAAGGAACTACAAGAAAAATCCAACCTTTAACTCACCCGCCGGTCACTTCGCCGGAAAAGCCCGAGCCGCCGCCGGAAAAAGCCGCCGGAGTCGCAGATCGAGTTCGAGCTTTAAGGAGTTATGAAGAAGCACGAAAAGAACCAAAGATCTATCTCCTACTTTCAATACCACTCCCTTCGCCGGAAAGTTGGCAGCCGCCGGAAAATCCACCACCGATCGCCGGCCGGACTGAAAAGGGAGGAGAAGCTTAGGAAAAATGTTATGGAGTTGAAAAAGGAAGGACAACCAGAAAATCCACCTCTTTTACTTCAATTCCGAGCTCGCCGGAAAAATGGTCTCCTCCGCCGGAAAAATGAAAGTGTGCGACGGACACACACACCCACACGGATCGGACCCAATCTTCACGCCTCTATGAAGAAAAGGGAGAGGTGAACCGAAATGAGGAAGCTTTTTGGTGGAAGAATGGCCGAATGGTGAGGTGTGAGGGAGGAGAAAATGGAGAAAATGGTGAAGGGGGTGCCGCGCGCGCCTGTCCGTAAAAATGGAGGAGGGAGTTCGAATATTGATAAGTAAAAGGAGGGAGGGTGTGTTTGGTTGAGGGGAAATAAGGTGTGGTTTATGATACTTTATAGCCCAAGCTTGCCATAGTGTACACTTTTTAACTTAAAACCACTCAAACCAGTCTCCAATCTTCTGAATCTTTAAAATATTTTTAACTTTACCATTCCCTCATATTTCAAACTCTTCATTTCTTAATTAATTATATGCACATTAATTACTTAATATTTCTAAAAATATTCTCAAAAATCTCCAAAAATTCCCAAAAATTCCCAAAATTCCTAATTTCTCCATTTATCATTTCCAAAACACTCTTTAATCCTGTATTAAATTTTCAGGATGTTACATGAAATATGAGAAGGTTGTTGTTATTCACATGTTTAAAACACTGCATAATTATTGGAACTTTTAACAAAGTTAAAGCTGAATTTTAGAAGAGTAAAAATTGAACCAATATGTGGATTTTCATGTGCGGAGTGGGTAAAGGAAGATTGATTTTGTAATAGTCACATATGCCAAGTTTAAGTAGTGTGTGCAATTTTCCTGGAATCTTGGTTCTTTGTTTCTTGATTCTTATGTTGTTTATTGTTATGGTTTGACAAAAGGGAGGTAATAAGTTGCCGCCTTGCTGGACTAATGGTTGTTGATGAGAAAGATCTAATAGTAATAAGATGGTTAAGTTATAAGCTTGCTTTTGCTATTGAAGTAGTTCCTTTATTTTATGGTTGAAGATGATGTTTTCGCATTTCTTATTTTATTTTATTTTTTTTGCCTGGCCTTGGATGTGTGAAATGGTGTATATGTGTGTGTGAGTTTGTCCTGCTTGGTGTTTCGTTTAAAAATGTGTTCTAAAGGCATAAGTAATTGATTTCATGTTCAATTAGTCATTGGTATAATAAGAAAGCTTATATGGTTGAATGTTAATTTGGTTTGGGGTTTTTGCTTTCATTCTCACTATAGTCAAATTGATTTAATGAAAGATCTTATTCTTCTTTAGATGAACAGAATTAAAGAGATGGTTGTGAAGTGGGATCTCATATGTTTTGGTTGTTTCGGGTTGGTTTGGGAGTGTCTACTTTTAAGTTTTGGGTTTGGCCGAATGGATTATGGGATAAAAACATGTTTTGTTTGGGCAATTAATTTTTTGTTTTGACTGAGGATTTGTAGGAGTATAGAGAGGAAATCAATTGTAATACAAGGATGTTTAAATTATGTTGTATCTAGAATTAAATTGTGGCAGGTGTAACTAGGATTTCTGCATCATTTTACTGTTAAAGATGGACTGTTTTAGGATAGGATAGGAAAGTTTGTAAAATTGAGAAGTGTTTGTGAGGAGATTTAAGTGTCTTCATGTGACTTTGAAAGATAGTTTCCTTTGTTGTTACATTGGTTATGTTTATATAGTATTAATTTTTTCTGGGGTTAAGGTGCATTTTTAGTACTCTAGAATATAGTAAAGTGCACATGACATAATATACAATATTGTGGTCCATTTGTGATAACCAAAGATTATTTTCGTGACTTATTTAGTAACGACGTTAAATAAGTCGAGTTTGACCGTTATGTGTCAAATTTTGACCGTTAAATTGGGGGATAAAGGAGCATTTTCAGTACTCTAGAATATAGAAGGAGCATCCAACATAATATAGAATATTTTGGTCCATTTGTGATAATTAAGAATTATTTTCATTGCTTATTTAGTAATTCGTTAGCTAAAACTCACTTTTGTAAGATAAAATCTGATGTGATATATATATGTTGAAATGACAATTTAAGAAACATTTATTTTAAGATATATATCTTAAAAACTATAAAAACTCGACTGAAATGCAACGCACCGGGGTGAAATGCTTGTACATCTTAAAAACTCCTATTTGCTCCCCTTTGCTTTCGCATTCCAAACCAGATAAAAAACGGGTTGAGCAATAAAAAAAACAAAGGTTTTGCCTTATAACAAAAAAAATAAATCTGATAATGCTTTCACACAGCGGAGATAAAACAAATGAGTATAAGCTTTACGTATATGCTGGGACTAGAGCACCTCTACCCATTAGCACTGCCCACTTACAGGTTGCACCCAAAATTGATTATAGTCATTAGTGAACATCAATTCCCAAGACACGTCACCAGATAGGAACTGAGCGCTAATGAGAGCACCGGATAGGCTCACATATAGATGGGTTTTTTTACACAAATACTACACTACAAAAAAAAATTTACCAATATGCTATAGGAAAAAAAATATTTACCAATATACTACATTTGCCAGAAGTCGTTCTTGGCGTGAACGACTTCTAAAGTCGTTCTTGCCAAGAACGACTTTAGAAGTCGTTCACGCCAAGAACGACTTTCATTGCACATATTCCGATGCACATCAACTTAGAAATATTACTTCCTCTAATTCTAAATATAAGACCTAGTTGCCTTTTTAATCTCAGGACTGTATAGAGTATCATTTAACTTCAAACTATCTCATTATATCTATGTAGCTTAATTAGAATTGAGCATATTAAACATATATTTTCTTTTAATTTTCTCAATTTTCATTACTATCTTTAGAAAAATTAATGTTATATAAAACAAAACTAATGACACATAAGTTTAATAAAGTGCATATTAACTTGAGGTTTTAAGCATTCAAAATATAGTGAACTGAATGTAATTTTCTTAGTTTTGGAAAATGGAAATGTATAGTAAAATTAAAAGAACAAATTTCAAAATGTTTATAACCAAAATATATTGAACATAGTTAGTCACAACGAATATGCAAATTAATTTCTTATTGTGCAAATTAATTCAAGAAAGTGATCTTGAGTCAAAATACCCCTCACGATATACTTTTGAACAATAAGAAATTAATTTGCATATTAGTTGTGATTAACTATGTTCAATATATTTTGGTCAAAAACATTTTGAATTCTGTTCTTTTAATTTTAGTATACATTTCCATTTTCCAAAACTAAGAAAATTTCATTCACTTCACTATCTTTTGAATGCTTAAAACCTCAAGTCTAGGACATATGAATTATTTGAGTTCTTAAATGTAAAAATTACTATTTTATAGGGTACACTAATTTATTTTTTTATAAATTTGGTTATTAGTTTTTATTTATGTGTTCTTTAAATTTAAGTTAATATGCACTTTATTAAATTTATGTGTCATTATTTTTGTTTTATATGACATTAATTTTTCTAAAGATAGTAACGAAAATGGAGAAAATTAAAAGAAGATATATGTTTAATATGCTCAATTCTAATTAAGCTACATAAATATAATGAGATAGTTTGAGGTTAAATGATACTCCATACAGTCCCGAGATTAAAAAGGTCAACTAGGTCTTATATTTAGAATTAGATGAAGTAATATTTCTAAGTTGATGTGCATCGGGATATGTGCAATGGAAGTCGTTCTTGGCGTGAACGACTTCTAAAGTCGTTCTTGGCAAGAACGACTTTAGAAGTCGTTCACGCCAAGAACGACTTCTGGTAAATATAGTATATGGGTAAATATTTTTTTCCCTATAGCATATTGGTAAATTTATTTTTGTAGTGTAGTATTTGTGTAAAAAAACCCATATAGATGCGTTTTAGGGGGAAATTCAAAATTCAAATTCAAACCCTCTCACCTTAAATATAGGAATGATTTCACCAGTGGTAAAGATCTATGTCTGACTTCTTTCATCTACGCCTCCAATTTCTGTCTTCTCTTCTCTCTTTCTCTTTAACCGTGTTGAAGAGAACCATGTGGGGAGGCATCAGAGCTATCAAAGACACCGGTGTCAGCTAAAGACAACCACCATCAAAGCCACCATCAAGAAACGGTGATGACGAGAATGGAGGGAGGAGAAATCGTGAGGAGCGAGAGAGAGAGAAAATTCGAGAAGAGAGAATGGAGGGAGGAGAACCATGGAGCAGTGGTCACCACGTTAGTTTCTCAGATCCTAAAACCCCCAAAAAAACACGGTGATAATGGAGTTGGTGAGTCATATTATTGGGGTGTTCTTACCATATAAGCTTAGATTGTTGCTATTTAGTTGATTATGTTGGGGTATTCTCAATTTTCTTTTCTCTGATGTCGTGGCTGCTACATGATCCTTTAGTCTATGGTATTTCTATTTTTTAATTCATTTTTGGTACAAACCCTTTTTGTGCATGACTGATAAAGCCATGGAGGCTAATGTGAACAAAAAATATTGAGCCTAACAAGATCAGGTTAGAGAGATCTATTAACAATGAAAGAAACATATGAAACGAACTTTTAGTCATGACTTCCACTTCATACACTCACGTGGATTTTTAACTTTTTGGCATAGATGACAGCAGCTTGAACATTAGAGTGTCCTCAAATGGAGTGAAATATAATTCAGGTTTTGGCTATGAAGGAAGTGGGAACTTTGGGATTTGACCTCTGGCTTCAAGAAATGATCCACAATGTCTGGTGAGTGGTACATGATTTTAAGAAATCTCAAATCCTGTTGGCTTCTTCAATGTATCTGTTTTGAAGCGCTATGGAATTTGGCTTGATTGGAATAGTCCTTATCTTAACCTTGATCCAGAATGAAGCTGCTCTGGTAGTTGGTAAATCCCATTTACGCTTGAAGTTAAAAATATATTTGCGCTCTTGGGTTGCCCCACTTAGTAAGTAGAAATGTTATGAAAATAAATACAGAATAACTCATTGAATAGCTAGACTTTCAGATATATTTTTCTTAACTTTAATGAAGCAATTTTATCGCTAAGCAAGAGCTAGGCTGGTGGCTTATAATGGAATAAATACTTGCCTTTGCTGACACAGATTAGAGATGACTGATAAATAAGCTTTCTTTTCTTTTAAAAGAGAGGGTAGCATTACTAAGGGAAGATGTTCTCAGATAAAAATAAGGTTGGTTGCCCTTTTCCTGTTCTATTAACATTCTGTCTTTTGCATAATCAGTTATAAGTTTTATGATATTATACATACACATTCCGATTAAAAGTTTTATCAGAAAACATAGATTTTTAATCCTTTTACTATGGCATCCCAGAGAAAGATAAGGTTTTTGGTTATGGTGTGCTTTACAATAGTAACTTTAATTTGTTGGCATCTGATGCATTTGGCTTGGCCCACGAATTTATTAATATTATCCTCCTTATCATTCTATCAAATGAGATGTATGTGGCTGTGTTGCATAGAACATTTAAAAAAATCGGAACCTTTGAATTAATAATCTGGAAATTGAACCAACTATATTCAATTAACAATTTGGACCAATTAATCTGCATTTTTTTGGTAGATAAACAGAGTGGGTTTTATGTATTTGAATAGAGATGTAGATAAACAGATTTAATATTTGATACTTAATGAATTTATCCTGCTCTATGAAGATCATGCTTGCTATGCAAGTAAATTCTTTTGGTAACATCAGAACTGAATGCTTGAGTGTAGTTTGACTGTACTCAGGATTATGTGTTTTAAGAATTGAAATTAAAATTGAATGCTTGACTCTATTATACCCTACCTTATCTTATTCTTTGATTTTTAGGAACATGATTCCCTTTATTGTCAGCAATTTTAAGTTTTATCTTGCTTTTAATCAGCGCACTAACATTGCTCGTTGTTCAGTTACCAGCATGTTCAGAGTTCCCATTCATTGTCATAGTCAAGAGTGGAAGAATGTGTGTAGAAGCAATCGTGGAATGTTCATAGTATGGGAGGAAGATGGTGAATGATAATCTGTTTGATTGTGCAAGAATGGAAATTGAAAGTATCTTTGTGGCCATATATGCGACATTTGAGCATCTTCTGCAGACATTAAAACATGAAATACTTGCAAGACACTGATCTTTAGAAAGCACTGGCACAACTCTTTAAATTATCAGACTCCACAGTTTGTATAGGGTATGTATGTGTCCTTTTGTGCACCACTTTGGAAACTTTAAACTTCTGTATTGATACTTTCGCTTGCACCTTCGATGTCTATGTTGTTTGTTGTTTTTGCTGCTTATGAATAAAGCATGACTTTTTGGCTTTTGATTCTCATTTCCTTTCTGATGTTGTTTTTGATGATCATGAGTAAAGTTTGATTTTTTGGCTTTCACTTCTGTTTTTCCTTTTTGTTTTTTTAAACGGTAGTTACCGGAAGAGTCTGAACTGATTTTGTTCGCTTCTCCCTCTTTTTTCCCTTTAATTGTTATTTTGGGTACATCATGAGTAAAGCATCATATTTTTGGTTTTCCTTCTGTTTTGCCCTTAGTTTCAATGATTTGTTCTGTTATGTTATTGCAATTGAAGTCTTCTATCTCTCATGTATTTGCTTTGCATGATTTTTGGTGTGATGTCATGGAAGTTTTCTTAATAGATTTTTGAGTTTTTGTTTCACTTCCTGATATGTTTTCCATTTTTATCTTTGTCCAGTGTTCATTATATTGTGTCAGAAGTTAACTCGCAGCAGCTATCCCTTTGTGCACCCTAATTATCTGGAAACAGTCATAACGCCATCCTTCAAGGAAAAGAGAGAAACTTCCTTGATTTTGAATTAGAGTGTATATCTGGAACTAATTGGAATAATTGAAGACCCATCACACTCACCGCATTCCTCTGTTAATTGACAGTAATTTTAAGTTTCATCTTGATTTGAATTAGCGCACCAACATTGCTCACAGTTGAGTTTGGTGCATTCTTCAAGGAGCAGGTGGAAGAATGTTGGTTTTAAATTAGAGAGAGAAAAGAGAGAAACTCCCTTGATTTTAAATTAGAGTGTATATCTGGAACTAATTGGAATAATTGAAGACCCATCACACTATCCGCATTCCTCTGTTAATTGACAGTAATTTTAAGTTTCATCTTGATTTGAATTAGCGCACCAACATTGCTCACAGTTGAGTTTGGTGCATTCTTCAAGGAGCAGGAGGAAGAATGTTGGACCTGATTTACATCTCAGTGTTATCTTAGTGTTATGTTATTCATTGTAAAACAATACAAATGTTGCAAATAAATTTATTGGAAAATCACGAAAATCTGAACATAGAATTAAGATGCTTTATTATTGTTATTAATTTTTAAAAAATGTTATGAATTGAGATGCATATTATGATGCATATTATGAATTATAACATTAATACAAATATTTATGAATTTTGATTCTTATATTTGTAAGTTAAATAACTCTTAACTCAAAGGTAGGTGGGAATTGAAGAACATAACTCTTGACCCCTTTTAAACGGGTAGTGATATGCAATTTTATCCTGATCTGTTTCATACAATGACACTTCCTAGCTATGAATATTATCTATAAATCAAGAGGAACTTAGCAGGTGAAGTTATTTAGAAAGATCAACTACAAATAAATTTAAAGATAAAATTATTGAATTGTGACTAATTCACAACTTTCACTCTAGATTACGTTAATTATTTTTGCTTATATAATAGTAAGAATTTCTAAACATGACATAGAATGCTTTAAGTGATTGATTTTTTTATATGAGGATGGGTTTTTTGAGATGTAGCTTGGAAGGATAAGGGTTTATTTTCATAGTAGTTGAATCATTATATGTAATATAAATTGGTTTTTTTTTCTAAATTTTTAAGGAGTTGTAAGAAGATAACTCATTCGTTCCTAAATATAATAAGATCACTTTTAAATTTCAATTTTAATTTTAAATATAACCAAATTTTTCTCCATCCACTTTATGCATAGATGGTTGTACGGTTGAAACATAATAGTTTAGGTATGTGTTTTATTCTGTGTTTGATTTCACTTGATAAGAATCAAACACATTCTTTCAAATTTTCTAAGAGTCAAACACATACTTTACTTGATAAGGATCCACTTTATGCATATTATCAAGTATGTGTTTGATTTCAGTTCAAAAAATAGTTTTTTAAGAGTCATTAGCATACTTAAATCTCAGCTTGCGCAATGCTTAGAGGGAGAATTCACAAAAGAAAAGTCGAGGAAAACAGAAGAAATAAATGCTGAACTGGAAAGGGCCTGGCAAAGAGAAGAGAGTTACTGGCAACAAAGGTCTCGTAACAGTTGGTTGAAGGACGAAGACCGAAATTCAAAGTTTTTTCATGTGTCCACAGTGCAAAGACAAAGAAGGAATGCTATAATCAGATTGAAGCACAGTAATGGTGAGTGGGTGGAGGATGAACATGGCATAGCTGAAAGTGTCACTGAGTATTTCAAGGAATTATTCCCAGCCTCAAAACAGCGAGACTTCTCGTCTGTGCTTAGATACGTGGATCAGAAAATCTCTGATGTAGACAATGCTGCTCTGATGGCCCTAGTAACAGCAAAAGAAATTCATGAAGCAACGTTCCAACTAGGAGGCTCCAAAGCACCCGGACCAGATGGGTTTCATGGCAAGTTCTATCAACAATACTGGGACATAGTTGGAAAAAATATTACTGAGATGGTGCAAGAGTTCTTTCAGAGAAAAGGAGACATTAGTAGACTGAACGAGACAAACCTGGTGTTAATTCCAAAGATTGAAAAGGCTGAAGAGATCACCCAGTTCAGGCCCATTGGACTATGTAATTTTTCTTACAAGATTATCTCCAAGCTTCTAGCAAATCGGATCAAACCATTGTTGGACAAGTGCATATCTGGTACCCAAGGCGCCTTCGTCCCAGGGAGATTGATACAAGACAACATTATAATTGCCCACGAGGTCTTCCATTACCTGAGGAGAAAAAGAGGGAAGAAATATGAATTTGCACTAAAAATGGATATGAGCAAAGCATATGACAGGATTGAATTCGACTTCTTTTTGAACGCCACTGCTCAGTGAATCCATTGTGCCCGCTTTGCTTGGAATTCCCAGAGACCATAGAGCACATGTTCTTCTTCTGCCCTTGGGTACGTGGTGTGTGGCTTGGCAGCTCACTGTCGATGCGTGTTGAAGATGCTGCTAGAAAGCCCTTTGAGGTATGGTTGTGGGATATCTTGTGCCATGATGCCGACCTGTCTAGCAAGGATGCTACCCACATTGCATGGATACTCTGGTTAATCTGGAAAGAAAGGAATGACTATGAGTTCAACCAGAAGGTGCCAAATCCCTTTACTATCATCATAAAAGCAAAGAGTGCCTCAAGTGAGTACCTGCAAGTTAATGACTCAAGCTTAATGGAGAACACAACAGTGGAAGATACCCCACCAGTGGTGTGGACGCCTCCCCCCAAGGAGGGATCAAGATTAATTGTGACGGATCCTTTCTCCCAAAGGACCAATCTGCTGCTATTGGCATCATTGGCCGAGATCCAAGGGCAAATTTCTGTGGGGCTTCAGTGAAGGCATACAAGCGAGCTCAGCTTTCATTACTGAGTTGTTAGCTGCAAGGAAAGCTCTATTACTATGTGAAGAACTGTAACATCCTGAAAAATTTAATTCAGGATTAGAGAGTGTTTTGGGAAATTTTGGAATTTTTAGGAATTTTTGGGATATTTTTGGAAATTTTGAGTAATTAATGCGCATATAATTAATTAAGAAACGAAGAGTTTGAAATATGAGGGAGTGGTAAAGCTAAAAATATTTTGAAGTTTAAAATGATTGGAGGCTGGTTTAAATGGTTTTAAGATTAAAAGAGTACACTATGGCAAGTTTGGGCTACAAATCATCAGAGAACCTCCTTATTTCACTAAACCAAACGCGCCTCATCTCCTTTTCTTCCTTATAAACACCGAACCCTCCCTTCCTCATTCAAACTCTCTCTGCCTCTCCAATCCTCAAACCCGTCATCTCCCTACCCTCAAAACCTAACCCTTCAGCCACCACCCTCTTCTCCGGCGACGGCGAGCCGAAACTGCAGCGGCGGCGCGACCTTCCCTCTCCTTTCTCGCCGGCCGCCATGTTGGTTGCCGTAACCGCCGCCTACAGTGACGACATAGGAGGAAGATGTCGTGGGTTCCACCGTCTTCTCATTTCTCCTCGTGATTTCACCTTTCCTCCTCCATTTCCTGTGATTCTAGCGACGGGTGAAGCATTTTTTTTGGCGAAGCAAGGCAATGACTAGTTCATACCAGACGAGTAACACTAGATTCAAGTATTGGTGAGCTTTTTCATTCTGATTCATACCAGACGAGTAACACACAGGGACCTTTTCTTTCTTGTATCCCTTTCTTTGGCTGGAATCACCTCTCTGATAGCTTCCCTTCTTTCTGAAGAATTTCCTAAATTTCCTCACCATCATAGTCATCTCCTCATCGTCCATCTCCTCCTCATCATCCTCATCATTGTCATTGATCTCCTTGCTGGGAGCAACGAGAGCAAGGTTCTTGTTCTTGGATGAGGGTTGAGGAGCGCTCATAGCCAGTAAGGTAGGTTCATATTCAGCAAGAGAGCCAAATAGTGCGGTGATGGAGCTGGTTGATTCTCCTTACACTTCTTGCAAAATAGTCACTTTGGTGATTCAGTCACCCTTCAAGATCTTTAGAATCTTGCTCACTTGCTCTCTTTCAGGGATATCCTTACCCAGCGTGGCCAAATTGTTGATGAGATGGGTGAACCTAAGCTCCAGCTCTCGGATAGGCTCTGTGGGACTCAGCATGGCGAATTTGTGAAATTCTTCCACCAGCATTTCAACACGTCTCGCTTTTACTCCCCTGGTTCCAGAGTGTGCAGCCTCAAGAGCCTCCCACATATCTTTTGCATTTTTGTGGTGGTTGATCCTGTGATACTCTTTGGGGCTGAGAGCACACTGGATGTAGTGCATGGTCCGATGGTTCATTTGGACTAGAGCATAGTCCTCAGGAGTGTATCTGGCTCGTACTTTTGCAAATCCATCCTCATCTAGCGGAGTTTGATCCCCTCGTTCTATTACGTCCCAGAGTCTGATATCAGTTGATTTGATATAAGTCTCCATTTTGAACTTCCAGAATGAATAGTTGTACCCATCGAAGCCTGGGGGCTTGTTGGGTTGAACGGAGACATCTGGTAGAGAATAGTCTGTGTCCATTACTGGATCTTTGCCTTCTGATTCGTTGGAATCGAGTGAGAAGGACCTTGCTCTGATACCAAATGAATGTAATGGATGCACAAGAGGGGGGGTGAATTGTGCTTCAAAAATAAATACTCAAATAAAACAACACAAGATTTATACTGGTTCGGTCTACCTGACCTACGTCCAGTCCTCAACCACCCAGGCCGAGAGTTTCACTATAACTCAGGTTTTAAATCGGGTTCACCTGAAACCTTACAACCGCAAGTTTTGCACGGGATCACTTGCAACCTTACAACAAGTTTTACACAGGCTCACTTGTAACCTTTCTAACTAGCTCCCCCTCACACCAAGCAAGGGGTTAACCTTTACACTTAAAGGATTTTGACTAAGTTCTCTCAAAGAACAGATGGTGTTACACACTTAAGTACAATAAATGCTCTTATAACAAGAAGAGACTTAACTACAAGGAGTACAGAATTAGTAGGTGAAAAGAATCACTCGATGTGTTAAATGCTCTTCGCTTTTCTGGGCAGCTTTGAATGCTTGAAAATGTTCTTAGTTTTCTCGCTCTAACTTCTCTCAAGAATATTCAAAGATGATTAATTCCTTCATAAATGAAGTTGAGCTCCCTTATATAGTCTTCAAGCATTTTGAACTCTTGGTAGGTGGGCTAGCCGTTTGAATATGTCCGTTTTTCCCTTGTTACCGTTTGCCCATTAAATGCTTCATCAATGCATAGCAGGGTTGACTTGCTTTATCTCTGAAAAGTAGTCCTGACGCCTCTGCTCTGACATAAGCATTCTGACACTGCATCTCTGAACGTTCTGACATTCAGATTGCTTGCGGAAGCAACTTCTCATCCGGAAGCAACCTTACTTAGTGTGCTGCACTTGAACGTTAGTTTAGCAATATAAGCACATAGTCACATGCAGTGGGTGTTCTCTTAGTCTATGAAGCATCCGGAAGCACTTCTGCATCCGGAAGTAAAACTACTGGATGAAGGATTTTGTCCACTATTACTCTCTCTCGCTCAGTGTTCCTCAATCCAACAGTCAGTGCTAGTCACTAAGCTATCGGAAGCACTTTTACTTGACGTTGTAAACTTGCTGACGCTTGGGGTTCTACCTATTCTATCAGTCTGCGCCAGTCTAAATCTAACAGGAAGCAATTTCACTTCCGGTTGAAACATAGCTTAGTCTTAAGGTTTTGTATATCTAGCGCTCATGGACTAAGTTAAATCCCTAGTGAGTTACTCGCTGCCGCTGGGGGATAAATCATTCATCCGCGTGCGCGAGTCCTAGTCTATCCGGAAGTAAATCCACATCCGATTGCACTCTTACTTAGGATCCTATGTTATTCTATTGCTTTCTAAGTACTAGACCTATTCTTTCATATTTTAGTCTTCATCAAAACTTAAGATTCTAACATTCTCCCCCTTTTTGATGATGACAAACTTAGTTTTATCGATTAGATTTATAAGGAAAGAATATCAAGAGAATAACAGCAATAGATACGAACAAGTAACTTGAACAAAATATTATTAATAAACATAAGTTACAGGTCAGAGTATATCATCAACTATCATTTCGAAGTAAAGAGCATTTACAAGTAAGTAACACCAAGCAATTATGAGGGTATGCATGAAAAGAAAAGAAAAAAAAAGATTGGGGGTTCAGGATCTATGTTTCTTTTTCCTCTCCCTCTCCTTATATCTTCCAGCCCGTACTTCATCATGGTTTCCTCAACAATGTGGTCCTTGCTCAGCCGTTCTCTTCGCGAGACATCCCTCGTGTGAACATAGAGAGAACATTACATCTCTCCCCCTTTTGGCATCATCAAAGAGGAGGATGATTCGACTTGGTACATTCTGTCCTTAAGTTGCTGGATTTGTTCCCAGCGTCATACTCAGCATGGAGAGGACTCACCAAGGACTCGGGCAGCCTAATAGGAAGCTCTTCCTTTTGTATTTCCGGCAGATTTGATCGCTGCCGCCTCCTCCTTAGGGATGGACTTCCTCTTCTTATCAAGCTTCTCTTGATAAGAACCCACTAACTGTTCTGCCATTCTACCAGAGGTTTCAGGCTGACCTTGAATATTTTCATTCTGCCCCGGTGTATTCTGCCCAGAAACTTCATGGTGTTCTTGATGTTCATTGCGATGTTCTTCACGATGCCCAGATTTCCCAGAATGTTGAAGGCTTGATTTCCCAGATTTTGACTTGTGTTTCTTAGATGAGGAAGGTTTCTTTGAAACTGGGTTTGTTTCATGTGATCCGGCCATTTTTGTGTAGGTGTGTGGTAAAATGCGAAGAAAATGAAGAACAGAGAAGAAGATGAAGAGTTTTGTATGCAGAGAATTTGTAAGTATAAGTGAAAAGTGAAAGTGAAAAATGATGTCCTATTTATAGGTACAGTTACTAAGGGTAAAATGGTCATGCTTTTTCATATTTTCACACATTGGGTAGCGTAAACAACTTAAGTTGGAACGACACACCTGATGACACGTGTTGCTTCATATTGCCAGAGAAGACATAACGTCTCTTTTGGGAAGTTGAAGAGTTTTTCTGAAGTGACGTGTCTCTTGACTAGTGCTGGCGCTCTCTTGGCTTGATCATCCAGTGTCAGTGAGTGATCATTCAGAAGTGGTTTTGCTTCCGGTTGCACTTGCTTAAGATTTAACATTGAGTACCTGCAAAAACATATATTGGCACTCCGATGCCTAAGTTAGTATTACTGTAAGTGATAAACAGTCAAGTATAATGAATAGAATTTACACTTCATTTGGGTTTACCATTCCCAAATCACCTCTAATGAAAGTAAATTGGTCAAACCCTAGAGGCTTGGTGAAGATGTCAGCAAGCTGTTGTTGTGTGGGGACAAACTGCACCTTAACATCCTTCTTTTGAACATGGTCTCTGATGAAGTGATGTCTGACGTCAATGTGCTTTGTCCTTGTGCTCTGAACTGGATTCTTGGCGAGGCTGATAGTGCTTGTGTTGTCACAGAGGATAGGTGCCTCTGGGAACTCCAAGCCAAGATCTCTCAACTGGTTCTTTAGCCACAGCACTTGAGCACAACAACTTGTTGCAGCAATGTATTCTGCCTCAGTGGATGACAAAGACACACAGGTTTGCTTTTTGCTAGCCCAAGACACCAGACAACCACCAAGGAAGGCGCATTGTCCACTGGTGCTCTTTCTATCTGTCTTATAACCTGCATGGTCAGAGTCAGAGTAAGCCCACAAGAACTCTTGGTTGCCTCTGGGATACCAAAGACCAAGTTCTTGTGTTCCCTCAAGGTATCTTAGGATACGTTTAACACATGTTAAGTGTGACTCCTTGGGGTTGGCTTGAAACCTAGTACACATGCCTACACTAAATTGAATGTCAGGCCTACTCGCGGTTAAGTATAAGAGGGAACCTATCATTCCCCTATACATGGGCAGGCTGACAGATTTACCCTTTGCGTCAGCGTCGAGTGCGGCAGTGGTGCTCATAGGGGTGTCATACTCCTTGCATTCATCCATCCCAAACTTTTTGAGTAGTTCTCTGCAGTACTTAGTTTGGGAGATGAAGATTCCATTCCTTTTCTGTTTGATTTGCAGGCCTAGGAAGAATGTTAGTTCTCCCATCATTGACATCTCAAATTCACCCTGCATAGTCTTAGAGAAATCTTCACAAAGCTTCTCGTTAGTTGCCCCAAATATAATATCATCAACATAAATTTGGACAATTAACATATCTTTATCTTTGTGAAGGATAAACAGTGTATTATCTAATTTGCCTCTTGAGAAACCCTTGCCCAGCAAAAAGCTGCTGAGTCTCTCATACCAAGCTCGAGGAGCTTGTTTCAGGCCATATAAGGCTTTCTTTAATCTATACACATGTTTGGGGTGTATATGGTTCTCAAAGCCAGGAGGTTGTTCTACATATACCTCTTCTTTAATATAACCATTAAGAAATGCACTCTTTACATCCATTTGATATACTCTAAAACCTTTCATGGATGCAAAGGCTAGAAGAATCCTTATTGCTTCAAGTCTAGCGACTGGAGCAAAAGTTTCTTCATAGTCAATGCCTTCTTCTTGGTTGTATCCTTTGGCTACTAGTCTGGCTTTGTTCCTGGTGATTTGACCTGTCTCATCCAGTTTGTTTTTGAAGACCCACTTGGTCCCCACTATGGATTGATGAGACGGCCTTGGGACTAGTTCCCACACTTGACTTCTCTCAAATTGATTTAGCTCTTCCTGCATGGCAATAATCCAGTCGCAGTCCTCAAGAGCTTGTTCAATTGAAGTTGGTTCGATTTGAGATAGGAATGCTCCAAACTCAACTTCATTTTGAACTTGTCTTCTAGTTCTGACACCAGAAGAAGCATCACCAAGCACTTGATCAAGAGGATGATCCCTGTGATGTCTCCTAGCTATTGGCAACTGTGCCTCCTCAGGCATGGGTTGCACTCCAGGTTCATCACTGGGTTCACCTTCTTCCTTGGGATTGCTTATTGGTGTTTCTTTTGGTGGTGAGGAAGATGATGGTAGTTTTGGAAGATTAGGTGTTTCATCATCTTCTGTGGATTGTCCCCATGTAGGAGTTTCATCAAATACAACATGCATGGATTCTTCTACAGTTTTAGTTCTCATGTTGTATATCCTATATGCTTTACTCCTAAGGGAATATCCTATGAATATACCTATATCAGCCTTTGGATCAAACTTACCCAAATTTACCTTTCCATTATTATGCACGTAGCATTTTGATCCAAATATTCTGAGGTGGCTGATGTTGGGCTTCCTTCCTTTGTATAGCTCGTATGGAGTCTTATCCAAGCCCTTGCGAACATAAGCTCTGTTGGAGATATAGCAAGCAGTGCTCATAGCGTCCGCCCAGAACACTTGAGAAACCTCTTTCTCGTTGAGCATGCTTCTAGCCATCTCCGTCAGAACCCTGTTCTTTCTTTCGACTACTCCATTTTGTTGAGGAGTCCTCGGAGCTGAGAAGTTATGTTCAATGCCGTTTTGCTCACATAGCTCAGTGAAGCTATGGTTCTCAAACTCTCCTCCATGGTCTGTCCTTATGGTTGTGATTTTGAGCTCCTTCTCATTCTGCACTTTCTTAGCCAGGACAACAAAAGCATCAAAAGCATCTTGCTTAGAGGCAAGAAACATAGTCCACGTGAACCTTGAATAGTCATCCACCACCACTAAAGCATATAGGTTTCCACCCAAGCTCTTTACTCTCGCTGGCCCAACCAAATCCATGTGGATTAGTTCCAAGGGCCTGCTGGTGGAGACTCTCTTCTTGGTTTTAAACGAGGACTTTGTTTGCTTCCCTCGTTGGCAGGATTCACAAATAAAATCATGCTTAACTTTAAAAGAGGGAATACCTATAGCTAGCTCATTTTTAATTAGCATATCCAATTGAGTAAAGTTGACATGAGCTAACCTCTTATGCCAAAGCCAGCTATTCTCGTCACTAGATATTAAACATTTTTCTTCTAACTGTTGACATAAGTCTAAGGTATATAGATTCTCATTCCTATTTGCCTTAATCTTGCATTTTAAGTTGGCCTTATCTATATTCAGATCCTGCTTATCAACTATCAAGCACTCATTTGAATCAAATATTACCCAGTTTCCTCTGTCCGTGCTCTGGCTCACGCTCAGCAGGTTGTGACAGAGACCGTCCACTAGATAGACATCTTTGACTGGTCCAACTTCTCCGACTCCAGTGATCTTACCACTTTGATTTCCTCCAAAGGTCACTGTGGCTCCATCTTTGATCACCAGAGATTTGAACTTGTCTCTGTCTCCAGTCATATGTCTCGAGCATCCGCTATCGATGTACCATTTTTTGTTCTTGGATGCCTTGAGACACACCTGAAATAATCAAGCAACTTTAGGTACCCAATCTTTCATGGGTCCTTTCTTATTAGTGTCTAGTGCCCTTGGCCTAGTGTTGGGCTTAGCCTTGGACTTATGAACATTTGGTGCCTCTAGCCTAGTGCTGGGTCTAGACTCTTGGGTTTTCCCTTTGGAATGATTCCAGGCTCGGGATCCTTGTCCTTTCTTGGTGTCCTTTGCAGGTGGAGGATCCTGTGTAGCCTTGGTTCCTTTAGGAACCCATTTGTAAGAGCTGTTCACTCCATGCTTCTTAGCATTACAGGTAGACGTGTGATTTAACCTAAATGTCGCCCTCTAGGTCAATCAAAATTCAATACAATACTACAAATACTAGTAGCTAGTGGTAGTAAGGGTCTTTTCCTCGGTCTAGGTTATAATCTTACTAATTAAAGGAGATTTTGTCACTCAAATTAAGTAAGGAAGTTTGAGGTTGATTTTATACTAAAACTACCATTATAACCTAAAAATCTAAACTAACCGAATTGAAATGTAAAGAGATAGATGAGAAGTAACCTCCCTCTCCAAAGTACTTGTGCTCTTGGTTAATCGGACCTCATATATTTGTTACACTTGATATAATCTAACTAAATTCTCAAGATCTCTTAAATCTAAGAAATCTTCAAGAGTTTAATTAGGTTAACCAAGCTTAATGCTCTTTCAAGTCTAGTTCATACCTTAAGCAACATTAAATTCTAATCAAGAACTTAAGAAAATTAATCATTCCACAAACACAAGAGGAGTTAATCACACACAAATGTATCTATGAAACTACAAACATATAAGCTTTAGGTTTTCATGAACTAAACCTAAAAGAGAGATTCCAAGCCACAATTAAGTAGAACACCTAATTCTAGGTATTCTAACCTATACAAGCCTAAATCAAGGACATACATAGGCAAAAAGTTAAGTCTAGCTTGAAACCTAAAAGAGTACATTACAAATACATGAGGCCAAATGTGAAGATCTACAAGCACATTCCTTTGGAGAGAGAGATTAGGATGTCTAGCCAAGCATGGAGAAGGTGGAAGGAAGATGAATGGCGTGAGAATCCATGGAGGTTTGGTGCTTGGCCGAGAGGATGGAGGAGATGGAAGAAGAGAGAAAAATGGAGAGAAAGAAGATGAAGATGAAGTGGAAGTGAAGGAATGTATCAAATGAAGTTAGTTAGGGATTAAGTAGGTTGTTAGTTGGATGATGAGTTGGCAAATGAGGGTGGTGAGTTGTCAAAAAGATATTTTTATGGTTATGGAGGGAGGTTATGTGAAATGGTGTTTATGAAAGGGAAGGAAGGGTAGTTTTGGTATTTAGGTAAAAGGTGAGTGAATGTGGTCCTAATGTGGTCTAGGTGCATTGTCAAAGTTCTCTCCTTTTTCTCCAATTGATTGTGCTCCCAGAAATGCCCTTAATGAAGCCTTCAACTTTGAATTTGAAGTTGGAGCCAATTTTGAAATTTGAATTTTGGGCTCCAATCCTCTAATGCTTGTCTTTCCTCCAAGTCCCTCCTTTGAGGTGCCAACTTGGTTTCATTTTTCCTCCAAAAATGCTCTTCCTTGCATTCCAAGCTTGTCCAAGGGTTGTGCGGCCCACGTGGGACCCCCTACACATGAAGACACACAACTAGTCAAAAATGACCAAAATACCCTTGGTTACTTAAAATGCAAGTAATTAAGCTAATATTCTCTAAACTAATTCCAATAAGCATGCGCAATAAAATATCTCAATAATGATCAAATATAGCAAATAAACCACACTAATTAAGCTCAATTGCACATGCTTAGAGGGATAAATTTTGGTCCAATCAAATCCCCCACACTTAATCTTTGCACTCCGGGCAAAGTCATGTAAAAAGATTAACTCAATCATTAAGCATAGTGAAGGCACTTGGAATTGTCATAGCATACAAGTTGATCTTTTTGAACCTTTCCCTAAAACGTAGCATGGGCCAAATCTAAGAATACAAAGTGAATGCAAGTTTAGCAAGCAACTAGAATCAAGGAGGAGTGCCAATTGAGATTTTTCCTCACCGGATTAAGTGTTTAACTCATTCACTCAAGTTAGGAAAAATGCATAACTAGGGACTTGTGATCACTCTTTGGCTCAATGCACTTAACCTCTCCATAAGCTTGTAGTAGCTCTAAGTTCTCCACCCATTATTATGCATGGCACAATCAAATCTAGAGGACTTTAGGGGTTGAATGGAAGGCTAATATGAATGATGAATGATGGAAAGTAGTCAATGACCAATGATATAAACAAGTAATCACCACATATGCAGGCAACACAATAAATCCAAGTCCAACAAACATGCTAAATCTCTTTTTTTTTTCTAGCACTTTGTGCTTCTCTCATTTTTTCCTTACACTCTTATGCCTTTGGCATACTCAAGCACTTTGTGCTTTCATTTTTTTTTCTATTTAAGCCTTCGGCCTTATTTGTTTTTCTTGGCCTTTGCCCACACTTTTCTTTTCTTTTCCTCATCAATGTGGCTCTCGGCCATCTTTTATTTCTCACATATAGCATGCTTTTCACAAGATACAACAATACAACACTAATATAAATGCAAGCATATGCTATAGTCACTTATTCACACATTGGTCAAGGTGGTAGAAAAGAAAAGTGAATGGCCCAAAGGGGTTAAATCAAAGTGTAATATTTGGTTGGCTTAGTGTTTGGGTCATGAGGGTTTAGAAAAAAAAATGCCCCTTTCATTTTCAATCATGTCATGCATCGTGATCTTGAACAAGAGCTAGGACAAGTTCTAGGAGATCAAGTAAACTATTGGCCTACTCAATTCGGTTGGAGGCTTCTCACTTTAATGGCTTACTCTAATTAGTCACTTCCTCCCTAAGAATAGTTGAATGAAAAACTAACACCCTCTTTATACCTTAAAAGTGCCCCATGCAATGTCTCAAGTACTCATTCCAAAAATTCTACTTGCATACTAGAGGAAAATTCCATTTGTTTTCAAGAGTCATGATCAAGTTAAACTTCCTACAAATTTATGCAATCAAAGTCCAAAATTTAAGTGTGTGAGCTTTGAAGTAAACCACTTTTAAGCACCAATATGCACCCCCCACACTTATACCACACATTGTCCTCAATGGGACCAATAAAATCAAGTAGGAAGCACATAATCAAGACAAGGCAGCAACAAAATGGCCAGGGAAGTCCAAGCATACAATCGGCCAATGCATGTATTATTCACAAAACAAACACTAAGCAACACTAAACACAACCTAAGCACATGTTTATATAATTTTTTTCTGTTTTTCTAACAACCTATAATAACATACTAAAACATAAACCTAAACACAATCCTATTTTTTTCTACTATCAATCATCTTCCCCCACACTTAGAATAAAAACAATTTAAAGCAAGTAAGGGAAGGAAAGAAACAACCTCTTATGGAAGCTTCAAGTCCTCCTTAAAATGTTTCTTTTTGGGGCTGTTGATCAAGTTGAGTTGGCCACCTCCAATATGGAAACCTTTGTGCTCTTCCTCCACATAATACTTCTTAAACAATTCGGCCCTCTTGTGGATTGGGAGAGTCCAAGTGGAACTTTTAGTTGTTACTTCCTTCTTCCTAACCTTTGGCCTCCTAATTCTTCCATAAGCTTGTAGTTTCATGAGCAAATTGTTCACCTTCTTGGCAAGGACATCAAGAAGTGTAGGCTCACACATTGTCTCTTTCAAATCTTGGCCTTTAACCTCAATGTTCCTTTGAAGATTCTTCAGCCAAACTAAAAGCCTTTTAATATCCTCCTTAGTTAGATTCCCATTGAAGAAGTCCAATTCCTCCTTTGATGCATCACAATCCAAGCTCCTTTTTAGTTGCCTTTCGGCCCTCATCAAGTCCAAGCTTGAATTGTCCATCTTAGAATTCCTTACAACATTGATCAAACATCCTGCAAAAGATATCAAAACAATCCAGCAAAGAAATCTAAACAGTACAACAATTACAAATGTCCAGAATCAATTTTCAAGAAGCACTAAAGTGAATGCTTTCAATATCAAGCAAGTATGTCCTTTGTATGAAGCTTGTCCCTGCAAAAACAAACCAAAACAATCCCGCAAGCAAGAGATATAAACACAGTCTAGACAGTGCAACCAATTTCTAGAATATGTCCAAGAAACACTAGAAATAAAGCTTCCAATTGCCCTTGCAATTTATGATGACTTCACAGCCAAATTCAAGCTCAATAATCAAAGATTCAAGATCTTATTCCCTGAAAAGAAAACACAAAATATCCAGCTAGCAATTACAGATTAAACAGTCCAATTATCCAGCAAACTCAAGCAAGAAAGCACAATAGCAATGCTTCCAACTTCTCTTCACTCTCTCCTCCAAAGAATGAAGGACAAATGTCAATGATTTGGCACAAGGTCAGCCCTGTACAAAGCACTAAAAAACAGCCACAAACGTGGTTAATTGAGCCCTGCAATATGGTTAGAACAGCCCTGCAAAAATCCAGGAAAAACAGCCACACAAACAGTCCAAATATCACACTATTCCGGTTAGAAAATAAAGGCAACTAGAGCACCTTTTGGACAGTAATTTTTAACCAAATTTTCCAGGCAACACCACAGTCAAATAGAGCAATTCAATAGCTTTCAAACAAGCCAAAAATCGCTCAAAACAGTGCATTGCAAGGGCAAACGGATTGGCTCTAAAATCAGCAGTACCGAGTGCACTTTCCAGAAAAACAGAGCAAATTCAAAAATTCACTCCGGACAGTAGACAACGAATTTGTAGGCAAATGATATATCGAATTAAAGCTTGAATCTTCTAGTTTTATCAGTTAAAACAGTTTCAGAAAATTCGTTGTGAGTCAGTACCAGTTTTGAAAACACTGAACCTTAAATTTCAGGATGCACAGAGCAAGGTCCAGGAAAACAGTGCAATTTCAAAAATTAATTCCAGGCAGCACAGAATGAGTTAAGGTGCATACAATATATCAATAGAAAGCTTATAACATGTAGTTTAAGCACCTAAAACAGTTTAGATAAATTCGGTACAGATTGCTCCCAGTTTCCAAAACAAGTTCGCTGAAAGTACAATGTTGTCCAGACAGTTTCCAGTACACAGGACAGATTTCAACAATTAATTCCAGCAGTTATACAGCGAGTTCCAAGGAAGTAAAAATAGCTTTAGCAAGCTAAAATCAAGCACAATGTCCTCCTAAAACAGTTTTTCCAGATTCAAAGTACTTAATTCACAAGAATAGGAACTAGAGCCCTACGTAAACTAAGCACTTGACAATTTTTCCAGCAACTTTCAACAATCCTTCAAATAATTTGTAGGCTAACTAGAGCAGCCTAAAACACTTCAAAATACTCCCAAAAATATAGCCAACAGTGTGCAATCACAAAGATTTCAACAATTGTCACAATATACACAATGTAGCCAAAAATACCACAAGTATCAACAAGTTAAAGATGTGACTTCGAAAACCTAAAACTAGCAAGAGGAACCTAAATCGGCAACGGCGCCACTTGATTTAACCTAAATGTCGCCCTCTAGGTCAATCAAAATTCAATACAATACTACAAATACTAGTAGCTAGTGGTAGTAAGGGTCTTTTCCTCGGTCTAGGTTATAATCTTACTAATTAAAGGAGATTTTGTCACTCAAATTAAGTAAGGAAGTTTGAGGTTGATTTTATACTAAAACTACCATTATAACCTAAAAATCTAAACTAACCGAATTGAAATGTAAAGAGATAGATGAGAAGTAACCTCCCTCTCCAAAGTACTTGTGCTCTTGGTTAATCGGACCTCATATATTTGTTACACTTGATATAATCTAATTAAATTCTCAAGATCTCTTAAATCTAAGAAATCTTCAAGAGTTTAATTAGGTTAACCAAGCTTAATGCTCTTTCAAGTCTAGTTCATACCTTAAGCAACATTAAATTCTAATTAAGAACTTAAGAAAATTAATCATTCCACAAACACAAGAGGAGTTAATCACACACAAATGTATCTATGAAACTACAAACATATAAGCTTTAGGTTTTCATGAACTAAACCTAAAAGAGAGATTCCAAGCCACAATTAAGTAGAACACCTAATTCTAGGTATTCTAACCTATACAAGCCTAAATCAAGGACATACATAGGCAAAAAGTTAAGTCTAGCTTGAAACCTAAAAGAGTACATTACAAATACATGAGGCCAAATGTGAAGATCTACAAGCACATTCCTTTGGAGAGAGAGATTAGGATGTCTAGCCAAGCATGGAGAAGGTGGAAGGAAGATGAATGGCGTGAGAATCCATGGAGGTTTGGTGCTTGGCCGAGAGGATGGAGGAGATGGAAGAAGAGAGAAAAATGGAGAGAAAGAAGATGAAGATGAAGTGGAAGTGAAGGAATGTATCAAATGAAGTTAGTTAGGGATTAAGTAGGTTGTTAGTTGGATGATGAGTTGGCAAATGAGGGTGGTGAGTTGTCAAAAAGATATTTTTATGGTTATGGAGGGAGGTTATGTGAAATGGTGTTTATGAAAGGGAAGGAAGGGTAGTTTTGGTATTTAGGTAAAAGGTGAGTGAATGTGGTCCTAATGTGGTCTAGGTGCATTGTCAAAGTTCTCTCCTTTTTCTCCAATTGATTGTGCTCCCAGAAATGCCCTTAATGAAGCCTTCAACTTTGAATTTGAAGTTGGAGCCAATTTTGAAATTTGAATTTTGGGCTCCAATCCTCTAGTGCTTGTCTTTCCTCCAAGTCCCTCCTTTGAGGTGCCAACTTGGTTTCATTTTTCCTCCAAAAATGCTCTTCCTTGCATTCCAAGCTTGTCCAAGGGTTGTGAGGCCCACGTGGGACCCCCTACACATGAAGACACACAACTAGTCAAAAATGACCAAAATACCCTTGGTTACTTAAAATGCAAGTAATTAAGCTAATATTCTCTAAACTAATTCCAATAAGCATGCGCAATAAAATATCTCAATAATGATCAAATATAGCAAATAAACCACACTAATTAAGCTCAATTGCACATGCTTAGAGGGATAAATTTTGGTCCAATCAACGTGGAGTGTCCTTTCCTGTTGCAGTAATTACAGAAGCTAAAGGGTGAGGAGCTATGATTGGTGGCTTTATGGAAGAACTTCAAGTAAGGCTTTACTTTTGGTTCTACCCACTTTTTTACCTTAGGGGTATACCCCAAGCCAGTTCTGTCCCTATATGCCCTTTGGTTCATTAAGAGTATATTTAGCATTTCTGAACCATTGGTAAACTTCTGCAGGGCATTTTGCAGCTTGTTATTTTCCTCTGAGATTTTGCTGCAATTAGGGCAGCTCTCAGGTGTTGGGGCGTTGGGTTCTACTTGGGAAGAACCCTGGCCATTCACTACCGGAAGTCTTCTAGCTTCCGCTAGTTCCTCACTTAGTGAGTCCACCTTGGACTCAAGTGATTGCTTTTTGGTTTTCAACACCTTATAGGCTTTACATAGTCTAGAGAATTCTTCATGAACCTCATTGTAAGCCTCTTGTAGTTCAGGAAGAGTTACCTCATGATCTTCGTTGGTGAGGTCAAGATCTGAAGATGCTTCTTCATCCTCTTCTCTGGCTACCAGGCACAAATTGGCAGCTTCTTCTTCATCACTTGCTTCCTCATCTGAGCTATTTACCCAAATGGAGGAAACAAGAGCCTTTCTTTTGTCCTTGCCTTTTGACCTCTGCAGGCTGGGACACTCAGCCTTGAAGTGACCAGGCTTATTGCATTCAAAACACACAGGGACCTTTTCTTTCTTGTATCCCTTTCTTTGGCTGGAATCACCTCTCTGATAGCTTCCCTTCTTTCTGAAGAATTTCCTAAATTTCCTCACCATCATAGTCATCTCCTCATCGTCCATCTCCTCCTCATCATCCTCATCATTGTCATTGATCTCCTTGCTGGGAGCAACGAGAGCAAGGTTCTTGTTCTTGGATGAGGGTTGAGGAGCTCTCATAGCCAGTAAGGTAGGTTCATATTCAGCAAGAGAGCCAAATAGTGCGGTGATGGAGCTGGTTGATTCTCCTTGCACTTCTTGCAAAATAGTCACTTTGGTGATCCAGTCACCCTTCAAGATCTTTAGAATCTTGCTCACTTGCTCTCTTTCAGGGATATCCTTACCCAGCGTGGCCAAATTGTTGATGAGATGGGTGAACCTAAGCTCCAGCTCTCGGATAGGCTCTGTGGGACTCAGCATGGCGAATTTGTGAAATTCTTCCACCAGCATTTCAACACGTCTCGCTTTTACTCCCCTGGTTCCAGAGTGTGCAGCCTCAAGAGCCTCCCACATATCTTTTGCATTTTTGTGGTGGCTGATCCTGTGATACTCTTTGGGGCTGAGAGCACACTGGATGTAGTGCATGGTCCGATGGTTCATTTGGACTAGGGCATAGTCCTCAGGAGTGTATCTGGCTCGTACTTTTGCAAATCCATCCTCATCTAGCGGAGTTTGATCCCCTCGTTCTATTACGTCCCAGAGTCTGATATCAGTTGATTTGATATAAGTCTCCATTTTGAACTTCCAGAATGAATAGTTGTACCCATCGAAGCCTGGGGGCTTGTTGGGTTGAACGGAGACATCTGGTAGAGAATAGTCTGTGTCCATTACTGGATCTTTGCCTTCTGATTCGTTGGAATCGAGTGAGAAGGACCTTGCTCTGATACCAAATGAATGTAATGGATGCACAAGAGGGGGGGGAATTGTGCTTCAAAAATAAATACTCAAATAAAACAACACAAGATTTATACTGGTTCGGTCTACCTGACCTACGTCCAGTCCTCAACCACCCAGGCCGAGAGTTTCACTATAACTCAGGTTTTAAATCGGGTTCACCTGAAACCTTACAACCGCAAGTTTTGCACGGGATCACTTGCAACCTTACAACAAGTTTTACACAGGCTCACTTGTAACCTTTCTAACTAGCTCCCCCTCACACCAAGCAAGGGGTTAACCTTTACACTTAAAGGATTTTGACTAAGTTCTCTCAAAGAACAGATGGTGTTACACACTTAAGTACAATAAATGCTCTTATAACAAGAAGAGACTTAACTACAAGGAGTACAGAATTAGTAGGTGAAAAGAATCACTCGATGTGTTAAATGCTCTTCGCTTTTCTGGGCAGCTTTGAATGCTTGAAAATGTTCTTAGTTTTCTCGCTCTAACTTCTCTCAAGAATATTCAAAGATGATTAATTCCTTCATAAATGAAGTTGAGCTCCCTTATATAGTCTTCAAGCATTTTGAACTCTTGGTAGGTGGGCTAGCCGTTTGAATATGTCCGTTTTTCCCTTGTTACCGTTTGCCCATTAAATGCTTCATCAATGCATAGCAGGGTTGACTTGCTTTATCTCTGAAAAGTAGTCCTGACGCCTCTGCTCTGACATAAGCATTCTGACACTGCATCTCTGAACGTTCTGACATTCAGATTGCTTGCGGAAGCAACTTCTCATCCGGAAGCAACCTTACTTAGTGTGCTGCACTTGAACGTTAGTTTAGCAATATAAGCACATAGTCACATGCAGTGGGTGTTCTCTTAGTCTATGAAGCATCCGGAAGCACTTCTGCATCCGGAAGTAAAACTACTGGATGAAGGATTTTGTCCACTATTACTCTCTCTCGCTCAGTGTTCCTCAATCCAACAGTCAGTGCTAGTCACTAAGCTATCGGAAGCACTTTTACTTGACGTTGTAAACTTGCTGACGCTTGGGGTTCTACCTATTCTATCAGTCTGCGCCAGTCTAAATCTAACAGGAAGCAATTTCACTTCCGGTTGAAACATAGCTTAGTCTTAAGGTTTTGTATATCTAGCGCTCATGGACTAAGTTAAATCCCTAGTGAGTTACTCGCTGCCGCTGGGGGATAAATCATTCATCCGCGTGCGCGAGTCCTAGTCTATCCGGAAGTAAATCCACATCCGGTTGCACTCTTACTTGGGATCCTATGTTATTCTATTGCTTTCTAAGTACTAGACCTATTCTTTCATATTTTAGTCTTCATCAAAACTTAAGATTCTAACAACGTGTGTGAGAGATTATATGTTATATCATAGTGGCATGTCTTGTTTCTCTGTATTAGTGGAAGGGCTGTTGAAATGAGAATGACATAAAGGGTGATTTAAGTGTTTTAGATGCATGTATATGAAGTTTCATGTTTTATTCTCCTTTCTTTTAGGGCTGAACTGATTCTTGGCTTGGAGAATGCTTAAACTATTGTTTATGCATGCTGGAACTAATTTAATTATTGTTTTAATGTAACTAAATTATGTACATGATATTTTGGAAGATCTAGAGATATTATCTAAATGTGAGAATGTGCTAATTTTGATGTTTCTTGACTGCTTGGGCACTTCATTTGAAAATGGAAAATCTATAGCAAATCTTTACTTGATTGGTGTTTTATACAAGTATAGGAGTGTATGATGTGTGTACATGATCCAAAATTTGAGTATAAAGACTTGAGTAATAAATGCAAACTACAACTGTAGGAATCTAATTGTTTTAATAAACATACCCATATAAATACATTGTTTTGAGGAATTATTCTTGAGTAATGAATTGAAGTGTGCTTTCCAGGCTATGCATTACTTTAGAGTGATTGTGCTAGTATGACATCACTAAGTTGATACTTTTCCTAGATCTCAACATTCTACACTAATGGAAACAAAATAATGATTTTGTGTTAGATATGACTTGTTGATGTGTATTTGAGATGAGTTGATTGCAATTTTGCAAAGTGGGAAGTTTTGGATTCTACGTAACAAGGTATTGATTTGGTGAAGGTGTGATTGGTTATGGTTGTTTTTGGTGAATCTGTTTGTGTTAATTCTTATAGCGTTTTAATGGAAATGTATGCTTGTTATTCTTTGGCTTCGATTGATTGAAAATGGTTACCCTACAATAAAATATATAAGAGATTGGGTAGTAATTGGGATTGAGAGTGACGATGAGTAACATAAATAAGGATAGTTGCTCACTTTCTTTATTATTTGGAATGGAACTAGGAGAATATACTTGGAAGGAAAAATCTACGAGGAATGTTAAGGAAAGGCAGCGGTATGCTAAGGGCGACAGGTAATCACACTTAATCTTACTATAATATTGAGGGTGATGTTAGCTAGGATTTGCAAAATCCTTTCTCACCCTCTATATATATATTATCTTTGAAAAGCTATTTTTATACAAAATAGGCTATCGGGTGTCTTTCAAACACGATTATTTTAGTATAAAGAATTTGATTACGATATGTAGTATCCTGGTTGGTGGAATTGATAATCTGTGTATGTGAGCATATATGTGTTGGAATCTTGTTACTTTGACAGGGATATGGAGAGGTACTTTGGATTATTGTTATGGGACTATGTGATACATATCCTGGAATAGTTCTGATTATAACTTTGAGAGGTTGTGGAAATAGGAATTAGATGTGGAGTCTGAGATTGAAATGGATGGATAAGGATGGAAATTGTGAGCGTTGCATGACACTGAGATATTTATGTACCATCGCGCGATGATAACTGTCGATTGGCCAATCGACAGTTATTTGTACTGAGGATCCTTTTCGAATTGATTGGATCGGGGTTCATAGGTCGACTTAATGAGAGAAGCGACCTACGGTTGTTTGGCATTGAAGAGCCCAACCGCCCCTACGGTTGTTTGGCATTGAAGAGTCCAACCGTTCCCGTTCTGTAATGGAAACAGAATTGGGGTTCCCTCTCTGGAGATTGCCAGAGAAGGAAATTGTCCCCTCATTATGGAGAGGGACACAGTGTCAAATCATATAGTGAAGAATAGATGCTTGAATGCACCGTGGTGGCACAATGCATCTGTAGGTGAGTGTGAGAGTTGTTGGGGTAGAATTAGTTGATTGGAGTATGGAGATGTTGAATGGATTTGGTTTGAAGGTGATTGTTGGACTTGAGTGATGAATGGAAGAAGATTTGATATGGATATATATATATATATATATATATATATATATATATATATATATATATATATATATATATATATATTACTGGTTTTAAATAAGGTACCCTTTAGACGCCCTCACTACCGCACATCTCACTGTTATAGTGAGTTAAGCGGTGATTACTGGGACAAATTGTCTCATCCCACGATTACTGACATTTTTGTAGGTATTCATGCACAGGCGCGAGCATCAGGAAAGGGAATTAGGTAGTAGAAGTTATATAGTTTATTTAGAAATTGTATATTGCCAATTTGTATATGCCTGCATTCGTTTCCGCATGTATATATATTTATTTATTGTTAATATAATTAGTTTTGTTTATTAACCATGTTAGACAAATCTTTTCTAACATGGTTAGCAATAAATTATCCATGATAGCAGCTGTGTTGTATTAGTTTATTCTTCTCTATCATGGATAAATGTTTAATCATTAGGAAATTCCTTTTCTAACTATGATAGGACATTGATATTATGGAAATCCTTTTTCTATCATAGTTAGTAAAGAGGTTATCAGATCTAAAATGGATATTATTGAATTAAAAGAGATGTCACAGGTTAATTAGTTAATTAGTAACACTATGTTACAAGAACTCAAAATCCCAGCTTTCATTCTCCTTCACACGCCGTGAGGGGAATATAGCTGCTGATTGTTTGGAAGTTCACCAACGAAGGAAGGTGTGGCCTCCGGGCTGGGCTTTGTCTCCCCCACCTTCTCTGTTGACATGTATCTCGCATGATGAAGCTGGTTTGAGAGCTGCTGGTCAAGATAAGGAAGGTTGTACCCATGCTCAAGAGAAGGAAGGCGTGGGTTGAAGAGAAAGGACAGAGTCAGAGCATCCTAAGCTTCCTGTTGCTTTTGTATTCGTTGTGTTTAAATTTGCTTTTGTCCTTTCTAGCTCTTTATGTCGTTTTCAATCTTTTAGATTTGAGCTGTGCATGTACTTCCCCATTAGCTGTATTCCACCTTCCTTTTGAATGCAATAGAAAATGATTATTCAGGTCAAAAAAAAAGGAGTCATTTCTTCCTGTTTTCTCAAAATATAATTGTTTAATTTTTTCACTAGCATTACTTTTCCTTTACAAAACACATTTCAAAAATTAACATTTCTTTCGAAATTTATTCCGTTGCGCCTTTAAAGGCTGATGTTTTTCAATGTGACAGAATTCTCACTAAGCATACTATCTTTCAATTATTTACAATCTAAAACATTCTATGCAGCAAAGTATACTCACTTCATTTATATGAATCCCAATGGATTATTACTATAGACAGATAAAATGATATATATACAATATTATTCAAGTGTATCTATTATAGTGGCTTTTTAAAAAAATCTAAGACAGATCCATGTTACAAGGGGGATTTCATGAACTTAAATTATTCTTATTAACTTACATTTTGTCATTAAAATGAACAGAAACAATATGTCAGATTTTTGTATTATTCATGGTGACATTAGAAATCCCATTCCAGATGTTTGTGATTCGAGTCATTGGGAATGTGATAATCAACGTTATATTAATTGCAAGGATGTGTAGTAGTTGAAATTTCCATGAAGTGCTGATGGAGAATAATGTTAATGCATTTAAATCATAATTCTGCTAGACCATTTATGGCATAATAGTTTTAATGGGGAACATCTACTGCATATGCTTATTGGGACAGAGTCGAAATAAATATTGTTATTCTTATTGAATAATATACATGAGAGATAATAAACTCTAATAAACAAAGGAAGTTTTTTTACACGACTAAGCAAATTTAGACAAAATTGGAGATAAGCATAGACATACCTTCTTCTTCCAAATAAGTTACATGATTTTCCCAATCTTATCTTGGTCTTTGTGGATTCACTCAAGACTCAAAAATTGTGGTAAAGGTTCAATGTTATTAATTAAGACGTTAATTGGTTATAAAAGGTTCAATGTTATCTATGTTACGTTAGTGGAGATCATGCCAAATTTGCTTATAAGGCTATCTTATCGGATTAATTAATGCTATCAGGAAAGTGAACTTTTGAATAATGAGGAGGAGCCTAGACAACTTTTTTTTGGAGGGGGTTGGACGGGGAAGATCTCCAAGGTATACTTGGTCTTTCTTTGGAAGGGGGGTTGGACGACAGAGATTGGAATTAAGTTTACCTCGTGCGATGCACGGGAGTGTTTTTATTTTTTATGAAATATTATATACTATCTTAATATAAAAGTATTTGAATGTTCCAAGTGAATTAGAGACTTCTATGTGATATTTAACTTTTCATACAATCATTGGAATGAAGTTCAACTCTTATTTTGTTCTTATACATGGTGAGTTTAATTTTACATGAAATCTAAGTTTAATTTTTCAAAATAATTCATTGGTAGTAATCATAAATATCACGTCACTGGGTTTCACATAACAATGGTTTCATAACAGAGGATGAGTTTTAAAATTCAAATATTTATTTTAAAAGATTAATTAACATATTGATAATGAGGTCGAACTTCAAAAATTGCATTTAAAATATCATTGTCATTAGACATACGAAAATAGGTCAATGACTACTTCTAATAAGTTATACAACAATATCTAATTTGGGGTGCCTATGTAAAATTTCGTATTTGTTTTATGGGGGATTGATTGAATTGAAAGGGGATAGGATAGTTTGATTATTCTTTTATTTTTATGTAATTGGAGTTTCATTCTCGACCGAGTTAAATATTGGATGTAATATAAGTTAATGAGATTTTTAAGTCATTTACATCTCTTTGAGAGCTTATTAAAATTAAATCTCTTATTTGGAACCTAGGTGCAATTGTCCCTAAATAATATGAGATTAAAAAATGCACTTTTAAAACATAAAAAACTAAAATATTACTTGATGTAGACATAATTGAATAAATTTGGTCATACTTATCTAATGAAACAAAGTCATAGCCTAGGCTAGCCAAAAGTAGTTTGTAATGATAATTTTGAAGCAGAAATATTTACTAGATGGTTGACTCGACTCAACTTGGATGCCGAAGCAACCCCAAATTAATATGGCATCCCTTACATTGCCTAGCTACCCCAAAACAGTTGTTTGTTTGCTTCTCTCTGCCCATTTCTTTGACTTTATTTATACTCAACCACTATGATATCTCAAGTCATGGACACATTGTGAGCAAATGAAACCTACTTTATTTGTACCCTATTAATGTTGTTTTGCAGGTCTAGCTGAACAAATGTCATTGTTCCATTGCTATGTTCTGGTTTTATGCTAGTCGCGCATCGCGCAGGAGTGCAATATCAAGTTTTATAAGAGATGTGATATCTTAGAAATAAGTGACTGTTCAGTACACCTCATTAAAATGTTTGCTGATCCATTCACTAAACTTGTCAAAGTTTTAGGCATAAGCGACATTTAATGTATTGAACAACTTTAGTTTCTGAATTAAAATGCATTTTTCAATTCGTAATTGTTTTTCGCACATATATACAAAACTGTGTGTTTGTATATAACAACATGAATGTAAAGTATGCAATATGTCGTACAGGCCCAAAGAAGTTTGGTCCACTCACATGGACAGTCTTCCATACATGGTGGAAGTATGGGAAGATAAGACGTGCAAGAGATCATCATGTGTTGATGAATACTTCAAATAGGTCGACCAATTAGTTTGGGAAATGACAATCAAGTCATGATAAGAAATACACATGTATTCCACCGGGTTTGTAGCTGGGCATAGAATTCTCCAGTGGGAGTTTAGGAGTCTGTTGAGCGACAGTTGGTCAATCACTGTAACATGTAAATCGTATTACTTGTGTATAATCAAACGCAATCGGGACGTAGATGAAAAATCCCTTATCTATAACGGTGTGAGTCTCATATATATAAGAAAGGATATATCCTCTCTACTAATACCCTTGTGACTTAAACGTCATTAAAAATGCTTGTATTTGTGACTCCTACTCTAGCAGAAAGTCTATAGTCATGAGAGATCCGTCATAACGAGTGATATTTGGACAACCGACAAATTCAAGCAAAATTAATGTTCAGTCTCTTGCTAGAAGTGCTTATAAGTGTGGAATTTCTAGGAGTACGTGAAGACAATCTGAGTTAATTGGGTACATATTAACTCGTGAGGGATTAAGATTGTCATTTGTGTGAGTTAGTCTAGGGAATCTGAGACAAACACACTAAGAATCCATATGCAATGATGTCCTTGCATTTTGGTCATATTCCAAAGATTTCTAGTTTGTAAGCATCGGAATTGCATAGATTGTGTTCACGTGGTCATAGGGGGGACGTGCAACACATACTCAAGAAAACGATTCGCAAGGTGGTGTACCATCAAGTGCAAGTGGAAGATGATGGAAATATTTAATCGGATCCGCCCTCAATGAACCGGATCGTCCTATTGTTAAATTCGACGGTCTTTAGGAAAGGTGAAAATTGATAAATTAGCATTAATATGTGATTGATGGTGATTGATTTTGATTTGATTTTCAAATTAATCATTATTATTAATTGGTGTCATAATGACTGCAATTATAACAGTGATATTTCTACCTTTCATAGTGACAAAAGTGTCACTATAAATAGAGGTGTCTCATTCATTTTTCAGACACACCAGCCATTGAATTCTCTGGCTTTCCTTCTCACGATTTTCATGAGAGGGTGATTCGCTATGCAAATCTGATCTGAGTTCTATTAATCTGGTTATGTTCTATTAATCTGGTCTGTGTGAGCTGAATCCTTCTGGATTCTTAGCTCCGAGTTTAAGGTTATTATCACAACTTTGTTCTTGTTGTTATATGAACTCTGTTCGGATTCGGGTTTGAAGCTCCAGAATCCTACAACGCTTGTGGGCCTGGTAAAATCCTTGAGACATAAAGATTCACATATAAATATTTTACAGTTGAAATATTAGTGTGAATCATACAAGTGTAGTGCATGTCTATTCCTTATTAATTCATCATCAAAACATTAAATTTCCAACAACAGATAGAATGAACATGAAATAATACAAGAAACATTCCTCCTTTATTGCTTATTTCCCCATATTGATTTCTAATCATACATGAGGGGGAAGCTTGATCAGTTTAGTTACATCGTTCAGTTGGAAACCATACTTTCAGATTCCTTCACAAAACCATCTCCTGTCCAATCCTTGTCAGACTGCAAACCTTTCCTTATGGCTTTCCTCTGTCGAATTGCTTCTTGTTGCCTCTTTACCAAGTCAGTGTGAGTAGTAAAATACTGGAGAGAGGCCCTGTGATACAGAACAGGTAAAAGATTGTTAAATGAATGAAATTAATGTTTCTGGAATTTTTATCTTCTGAGTTTGCAGAAGCTATTGAAATCCAGCTCAGATGAAGTTAAGTTCATACCCTCTGAAATCTTCTATGGATGTGAAATTATGCTTTCTCATGAAGTCCTTAAGCTCAGCATTTAGTTTCTTCACAAGGCCATAGCCATGCATCATAACCCCAGTGCATACCTACACAGTTTGAAAACCCACCGTTAAAATTATCACAATTTAAAAGGTCAAAGAATGGTATATATTCACAAATACGCTAAAAATTTGACTCAGATACCAGAGATTGTAAACCGACAAAAAATTCACAAAATAGGCAAATGAGCTAGAACCTAGATAGCTACGGCTGGCTCTACCATGCACGCCCACACACATACAATAAAATACTAATACAGCGAACATAAATAAAAGAAACTCGTATAGGTAGGAACAAGGGGAATATAATACAGCTGTCAAGGGCTGATCCTTATACTAGAGGCTTCATTTCATATTAATCCTATTCTCCTTTATGAATTTCAACGCTTTTACTTTTACGGGTATTATAATCAGTTGACACTTAAATCCAGATGTGTTTTTTGTCCATCGTAGAATGAATTAACTTACACTAAACCATGAGTTTTCACTTTTTTTTAAGGGATATATTGTGAACAAGGACAACATTTTAACAATGAATAAGAACTGTAAAAGCGCCAAAGAGAGGGCGTAAGGAGCTAAATGTTCAAAATACCTGAACAGTATTTGCCCCTAGAAGAATAAACTCAGCAGCATCACTACCTTTCTCAACACCACCTATGCCAGATAGAGAGTATTGATCACTGTCAAACTCCGCCTTCATCATTTTCGCAATAGTCATCACCTTTCCGAGCGCAATGGGATGAACTGCCCTTGCAGAATAACCACCGGGAGTTGAATATCTAGCAAATTTTGGGCAACGTTAGATTAATTTTCCATATAAATTGATGAAGAATAACCACAAAGTTTTGGGCATTGATATTGCTTACCCCTCGACACAAGGCTCAGGGTGTAATGTATCCAGGTTGATTCCCATGACACTCATGATAGTATTTATAGCAGCTATTCCCTCGCATCCCAATCTAAGAGCAACTCTGGCTGGCTATAGACAGAAGAAACAAAGTGCAATGACTAATTTGGTCCAGAATGATGATACTCTCTATATTAATCATAGACATAACAAATAGAGAATATGTTACAAAAGCTAACCTCTGTGATGTCAGTGATGTTAGGAGTCATCTTAGCCCAAACAGGAACGGTGGCTTTCTCATTTATCCATCCACAAACCTCTTCCAGAAGCGCACAATCTTGCCCAACTGCCGCACCCATTTTGCGTTCTGGCATGCCATGAGGACAAGAGAAATTTATTTCAATTGCATCCTACAAGAATGTCAGATGAGTCAGATGCCTAAACTTTAGCTGCAAAGATATTTAAGTTCAAAAGCTAAGACAATTAAAGCATCTTACAACTCCAGTTTGCTCAACACGATCAATAAGCTCATGCCAGGCAGATTTATCGTACTCCTCCATTAGTGAAGCAATGAGAATTCTGTCTGGATACTCTTCTTTTAATTGCTTAAATTCCTTCAGCATAGTTTCAAGAGGACGGTCACTGATGAGTTCTATGTTCTCCCATCCAATAATCTCACCCTTGGCAGAACCATTTGCACCAGCCCTTAGTCGAGCATATCGAGGTGTTACATTTATGACTTTTGATGCATCGAGTGACACCTACCAAACGAATTGTATCAAATTTCATGGTCACCTTGACTGGAATATAAAACATCAACAGCATCTATATTGACTACAATGAAATTCCTAATACCAACAGAGAAGATTTTTCACAAGGGCAGATTTTAGAAATTTCATTGCAAAGTGGACTTTTATTCATGTACTCTAAAAATGATGGTAAACACTGAGTTAAAACAAAAATGTTCTCTGCTGCCATGTGGTTTATAGGCAGAGAAGATAATTAGAATTAAAAATTAAATCAACAACACTTTGACCTCAACAAAAGTAGCCAGCATTACAATTTGTTTAATTTAATTTCAATTTAAAAAAGGATGAACAAATTAGAACATAAAAGTAGCTTGTAAACACTATACAATTATTTATAAGCATGAACTCTATTTTAGACTTCTCCTTCATTATCCTGTGGCAGACCATCTTTTACGAACACCAATGGCCTCAAATGGCTTCATGCCCAAGCAGGACCTTGGTTAAGTTTGGATGAATCGCTTACCACTCAACAAAACGCTCCTTGTTTTTATAAGCATAAATTCAAAACTTATATTCATTTATGAACTATAAACTTATCAATGTATACATTAAACTCATGAACCAATTTTACTTTTATCACTGAATTGTGAATTATAAAAAAACCCTTTATAAACCAATTTCATATTGTAAGCAGAAAGGGCTATGTCTTCAAACTGTTCTAAAAGACAATGAAACCTTCCAAATTTTCGGCATCAAAAAAGTCCTTGATAAATTGTTAAAATAAGTCAGATGACTGATGGCTAAGCCTTTCTGAATCAAATACCAATAAAGTATAAAACATTGTGATTGCACCCCACCAAAAAGTCAACCTTCATGTAAAATGACAGCAAGAATAACAACAAACTTCATTCCATTAGGTGGGATTGACAACATGGGTAACAGAATAAAATTATGCTCTTTCAGCAACCAAATCTTTGGATATTATATAAAATAATCATCAGATTCTCAGCAATAACAAAACACAAAGTCTTAAACCAATGCATGGGGTCTACTACATGGATCTTACGACGTCACAGTGCTCTATCAATAACCAACATTTTAGGTATAGTATTCACCAATAGATCACGTTCTATAAGTTCCCCGAGCATTCGTCTTGGTCCCCCTCTTCCTCTTTTAATCGGATTCCAAGTTGTTTGGTTTAACATCCTCACCGGCGCGTCTATTGGTCTTCTTTGGACATGTTCAAACTACCTCAAACAATTTTCTACCATTTTCTCAATAATATGAGTCACTCCAACCCATTCTCATATACGACCATTCCAAATCATATCATTTCTTATATGACCACACATTCATCTCAACATTCTCATTTCAGCTACCCATATTTTAATGTTGTCTCTTCACATCTCAACATTCATTACCAAATAATATTGTTGGTCTTATACAGTGCGATAAAACTTTCTTTTTACCTTATGGGATATTTTCCTATCACAAAGAACTTCAATAGCTTTCCTCAACTTACATAACCCAGCTTGGATTCTATGATTGACATAATCATCAATTTTATCATCTTACTGTATTATAGATCCTAAGTATTTAAACTTCGTCACTAGAGGGATTATTTGATCTGGCAGTTTAACATCTAAGTTGCCTCTAAATCGTCTGTTTTTAAGATTGAAATATATAGATTCTGTTTTACTCCTACTTAGACAGAAGCACTTAGACTCTAAAGTGATTTTCCAGGTATCTAATTTAACATTAATTTCTTCTCTTGATTACACTTAAAGTATTATATCATCAGCAAAAAGCATAAACATAGGAACCTCCCCTTTGATACTCTTAATTAAAGCATTTACCACGAGGTTAAATAAATCTCTTAAGTCTCTTTATTCTTTGCAATCTAGTTGATCTTTTGTTCCAGGACCTTTATACCTAACTCCTTATAAAACTCTTCATATGTTTTAGCACGGACCTCACTCCCTTCTTAGCATCCTTTTCAATCAACCAATATTTTTCCATTCCGGTACATTGACAAAAGTGTATGGCTTTGAAACAATCATTCTAAATAATAAAATACTAAACTTGTATTAGAGTATGTGCACATATACAATTTCTTATGTACTATTCCTTTTCTGGAATATTTAGAATGATGAACAAATTAAAATAAATTAATGAATTTCTGGAAGGACCGGCTTGACTCAATTGTAAGCTCGTTTTCCATGGAGTTTTAGGTTGTGGGTTCGAATCATCCACTTTGCAAAAAGCAGGGGTTGAGTTGCCTAATATATAATCCCACACATTGAAGTTATTTGTTTTAACATCATAACCATAAGCAGAGTTTATGACTCTGTCACGACTTTGCTTATGCTTTTCTGAAAATCATAAGAGACCAAAAAATATCAAGGGGAAATCATGGACATGATGCAACGGTTCATTCTGGATCAAAACAAAATCTGCATATAGGAAGCAGAATCCTCCATGTTGCAAGATTTAAGGAGGCAGAACATAATGATCCAGTCGGTAATGCCAGCCATAAAAAGCAGACTGTAGATTATGAAAAGCTTCCCAATAATACCAAAAGTGACTCAGTTTATATCAATCCAAGAAGAACAAAGTCCTAATGAAATCATGGAAAAAAGAAAATCATCTTCAAGAAACTGTTTGTCCATGTCCTAATCAATCAAAGCAAAGGAGTTGACCATCTAAGTTTCGCAGCACATACGACAAACAGTAGATAACCCCCTTATTTTGCCAAAAACAATTAGATGATTAAGATAAACTACACAGTACTTTGATTTTATCAGAAACTACATAGTACTTTAACCCACGGCATTTTCTGAACACAAAATCAGATCATTATAATGATTATTATTATCAATTAAGTTTAACAGAAAAAACGAAACAAGTAAAGACACTTATGCATGGGAAGCAATATATTGCAAACAAAAAAGCTTACAGTTTTAGCAATCACAGCTCCCCAGCCTTCATCAAAGGCTCTTTTCATGACAGTATAATTAGTCCCAGGTGGGCCAGACCCAATAACAAAAGGATTAGGCATGTGTAACCCATTAACCTTAACACTAAGATCAGGCTCTGCCTGAGTCTCTGAAGAAGAAGCATGAACCTTAAAGCCAACTCTTGCAGGATGAATCACTCGTGTGGGACGACAAGGTAAGTCAAACCCAGAAGCAGATGAACGCTTAGCTTTCAACTGGGTACCAGAGAAAGAGAGAGATGCCATAGCTTTCTGAAAGAGTTTCAGATCCCAATGAAGAATAAAGAGGTGGAGAAGAAGAAGGAGGAGAAGGAAGGAGAATGAATCTGGGGTATGAGATTCTAGATAAGCTTTGGAAGAAGAAAACGTAGTAAAATGAAATGGGGAATCTTTCAGTTTTTTAAAACGAATTTGGTTGATTGTGTTTGTTGTGACTTTTGACTCTTGAGAAGAGCCTTTGAAATGGTTTTAAATAATTGGCTAAAGGGTTGAACTTGGATTGATGTGACAGTGACTGAAGCCAAACTGGAAATGCGAGAGCAAAGATGGGATCTTTATTACTACTATAAAAGTGGAACCAAGATAGGGTAAGGTGAGGGGAACAAGATCAAAAGATATTTTATTAAAATCCATTTCCATTTTCATTTACAATTTCCATTTTCATATTCATTATCTAAAAGGATTTTTTCATTTATGGAAGGAAATTGGGAATATTAAAAAATATTAGCACATGAATTCCCAAATTTCAGTTACTTTTGGCCAAGCTCTTCCGTGTGATTACTCATTCAGTCACCTACTCATCTTGAAAAGTCAGAATTTCATTTCTTAAATTCAAAAATTCAAGTTGTATTATTATGAATTTTTCCCATATACCAGAAAATACTCTCTCATATTATCTTTTGTTCTTATTATTGTTGAGTACTCTCTGTAATCATAACGGCATAACGCAAATAAGTTACATATGTGAACATAATCATTTTTATTGGTGCCGGTAGCAGTGATTTTGGTTCATGCAAAACGATTTCGGTGCAGTATATTACATTTTTCCCTATAGTTGAACATACTATAATATACTAAATCATGTGTGATCTGGCAAAATAAATTATGAGAAATTTTACCCCGAAAAAATCAACTAGTTTTATCCACTTTGCTTAAAGAACTTTCACGAATTCCCATTCCCAATATAGCTAAAAGTGGAGGTCACCAATATCATAAATTTTGCTTCTAACAAATACCAAAGATTAACTTAATGACATTCTTGATTTTTATATAAATAAATATCTCTCTATCTCATTCCTAAACATAAGACCATTTTGCCTAATTTAGATTATGGGTGTTAATTGATTTAATTATTATCATATGATATTATCAATTCATATTAACCATAAACATTTATCTACATTCTTCCTCTCTTGTTTGCTTGATATTATAAATAAGTATTATTACAACTAATTTTGGAGAAAGTTTGGAATAAGATGTTATTATATTAAGAAATAAATTAAAATTTAAAAGTAATTTTACATTTAAGAATGGAGGGAGTACTTTATTACGACGTGGTTGAAAATTTCATTCACAATATCTTTTTCTGTTAATCAATCTGATTAAGCTAGATATGTACAAGTTCAAAATCCTTCCTATGTTAGTCAACAGCTCAGAAAAACGAAAACAATGGTAACAATTGAAGATTACAAGCATTTCAGGTTCATCATCGCAAATATGAGATACGAAAAATACAGAATAAATGTAAGATGTGTTTCTCTTAAAATTTTCTACCATTGATCGAGGAACAAAGCAAAAAAAGATGGCGGTGGAGGAATGAGAGGGGAGGAGGTGAGGAAGGTGGAGTGGTTGTTGTTGTAGTGAGAAGTTTGGGAATTCTTTTATTTGAAAAAAAAAATTGTTCACAAGTTTAAAGTTTAAGACTTTAATGGGTGAATGTGCAAAAATGATACTAAACTGTATCCGAAATTGCGTTTCTAATACTAAAGTTTTGCGAGTATTAAAAATAGTACCGAACTTGAGCTCCGGGTGCAAATATAATATTTTCACTTGAGGGAAATAAAATTTAGATACGAAACTCTTATGCACACCTAGATTATTTTATTTTATTTTATTAAAATATCAAATATATTTAAATTAAATATAGTAATTATAGTAACAAAATATATTTTAAATACTTCAAAAATCTATACAAGTTTACAAAAAGCTGTTCAAATTAAAACGTTTTCATGCAATGGGCTTTTTGGAATAATTCTTCCTAAAACAAGTTGTAAATAAATCTTTTAAAAACAAAATGAAGTTAATTAAGATATTATATAAATTTAATAAAATAACATAAGTTTTAAAATATATTTCTAATTCTAACTACTATTTCCTACATTAAAATGTTTATATTTTACTTTGAAATGTTGTTAATTACTTAGAAAAATATTACTTTCAAAATATGTAGTTTTTCGTATAAATACATAATAGTCTATACATGTCTTCAAAATATTTATAAAGTATTGGGCTAAAACAAATATTAATTATGTACATAAATTCTCCACAGTTAATCTCCTACAAAATTTATATATAATATATGCCAAAATAAAATTATACAAATTCCTTTCAAAATATAACATATATATATACAAAATGCAAATAAGAGTAGACATTCTTGCATTTCTTCTTTTCTTCATCACTCCAAAATTCCCTATCTATTTGTACCTGAAACCAAATTTACCGCAGTTTATTTCATACACTCTAATTCACCTATTATCTAATTCATTTAATCCTATTTCAGATAATGATAGTGCCCTCCTGTTGGTGATTACTACATGTTAGTAAAACACTCATACATGGCCCCTACCTTAACAATATGTTTGTCACAGGTAGATATCAGAATGCATGTGTTTATTGCACCACCTCACTACTTATAGCAATATATTTGCATTTCGTAGTAGGCATACCTGATAGGATTTTCTAGGAAAAATAAATCAACAATAACAATATGGTATAGGGGGAGCAACCCTCCTTATACCTGGAGTACTCCACATAAAATTTAAATGTTGAAAATAAACCCTATCAATATCTGAACACTACTGGAAATAAGGTCTTTCACGACCACAATTTTGGGCTTTTCACGACCACAAATAGGTGGTCGTGGAATCCCGCGTCGTAAAAAAGTGTGTTTTTCACGACCACATGTTTGTGGTCGTGATAGATAGGACCTATCACGTCCACAGTTGGATAAAAATGGACGTGGTAGCCTCTTAGGAGGCACCAAATTTGGTGCCTCCTAAGAGGCTACCACGTCCACACTTGATAAGTGTGGACGTGGTAGCCTCTTACTAAGAGGCTACCACGTCCACACCTATCAAGTGTGGACGTGGTAGGTGGACGTGATACCCTATCACGTCCACACTTAGGAAGTGTGGACGTGATAGGGGGGACCTATCACGTCCACACCTTATAAGGTGTGGACGTGATAGGTCCCCCCTATCACGTCCACACTTCCTAAGTGTGGACGTGATAGGGTATCACGTCCACACTCCCTTATGTGTGGACGTGAAAGGGGGGTTTTTTTTTTTTTTTTACTTTTTGTAAATGCATTTTATAGCCATCTGCATTCTTGCAGATCATTTACAAACCACTGTCAATACCATACTACAGCACAATACAGAATACCAGAGCAATTGCAAAAACGTATCCCATAAATATTACCTTATTACTTAGACAACAAAATACAAAAGGCATAATCTAAGTTTTATATCTTTGCCTTACTAGTAATATAAGTTCAAAATTTAGCTACAACAATCTAAGCCTATACAATTTCTGCCTCACATAGTGATTAAAAATTCTGCAAGTGCGTTTCGTACAAAGTCAATATCTTCATCTTGTTTAAACGAGTCAGTACTAAGTCCATAAAGTCCTTCCAAAAGCTGCAACATAATTAAACAATATTAAAAAAGACAAGGAAAGTACCACTTACAATTAGAAATCACTATTTTCTTGGAGATATATGTTAGAAGTGTGCATACCTTTTGGAATTTCCTCCCTTGCTTAATTTGATCTTGATATACAATATCCAGCATGTATTTGCAGACATAGTATCCGCACTCTACAGCGCCCCGCTGTCTTGGACACTGATAAATCACAGATAATATCAGCAATTATCATGGTAGTTCGGATATGACTAAAAGCAATATAAATTGTTAGAATGAAGGTCAGACGGCTATACTTCTTACACCCTGGAAACAAAGGTGTCTCAGCATCACCACGCACTTTGTCGTACTCGTCTGACACAACAAACGACTCTGCTGCGATATCATTTATCATGTTGTCCATGCCAACATCGCAAACATATTCATCATCATCATTATCATCCACCTCCGCTGCTTTTACATGTTCCACGGTAGTTCCCAATTCCCCATGCCAAATCCACTTCCTATATCGGCGATTGATCCCCTCACAAATAAGGTCATTCCTTATAGAGTCAAGGCTCTTGCGATCAACATTCACACACTTCACACAAGGGCACAGGTACTTTCCATTCTTACTCGCCACATTTCTTTTGGCAAATTCAATAAACTTCTCCACCCCGTTTTGATATTCTTCACTAGTTCGCAAAGCATCCATCCAAGCACGATCCATTGGAGTAATGCGTATAATATGTATATACACTTGTCTTCATTAAAAAGAATAGAAGACAATTGAACCAATCAGAGGACTATCTATGGCAACCTAAAACAGTCCTAATCAACAACCAAAAACAACCTCTCCAAGAAACTAGAGCCTATTTGCATGCAATTTTTACTACCCCTTCCAGCAAAGAAAACAAGCTTTTTCCAGCAATTATTGTAAATAGAGCAGCCCAAAACACTCTTAAAATGTCCAGAATAGTCAACCAAACAGTGTACCAAATTAAGTGCAAATCAGAATTTACCACAAATGCACAAACCAAAAGCTAGAATTTGATATTCAACAATAGAAGCAATATTTAAGCCAGCAAATGAACCAAATATAATCACAATAATCAAAATAACAATTAACAATCTATTACCAAAACCACATAAAATCAGTAATTCCATTGAGCTTATAAAATCAGTCAAACAATATTTCAATGCTTAAAATGTCTTACAGTGGGCACAAACTATATTAAAAAGCAAATACAAAAAACAAAAAAACAAAGAAAATACAATGAGAGAAAAATAAAAAAAAAATAAAAAAAAAACTCACCTTACTTGGGAGGATGTTGACGCTGAAACAGCAACAGAAGTTGATGTTGAAGATGTAGCGAAAAAACTTAAAGAAACCCAATTAATTTGTCCCCAAAATGCCCTGCGAAAAGTAAAAAAAAAATCAGAGAGTATTATCTTGAAGAGGAGGGAGGAGGAGGGGGAGGGGGAGGAGGGGAGTAAAACTCTCGGCAGAAAAAAGCGAAGGCGAGAGAGGCGAGGCGAGGGAGGGAGGGCGAGGCGAGGGAGGGAGGGAGGCGAGGGCGAGGCGAGGCGAGGCGAGGGAGGGCGAGGCGAGGGAGGGAGGGAGGCGAGGGCGAGGCGAGGGAGGGAGGGAGGCGAGGGCGAGGCGAGGGCGGAGGAGAGGGAGGCGAGAGGGAGGGAGGAGTGGATATTACCTGAGAGAGGGCGAGAGGCGAGGGCGGCGGCGAGGGCGAGGCGGTGGTTGGAGAGAGGGAGGAGAGAGGCGGCGGTGGTTGGAGAGAGGGAGGAGAGAGGCGGCGGAGATAAGTGAGTGCCAAAGTGTGAGAGAAGAAGAGAGAAAGGGAGGCGCAGAGAGTGAGTGCCAAAGTGGTAGTGAGTGCCAAATTGTTGGAGGGAAATAAAAAAGGGTTTGGCGCCAGTGGGAAAAAAATTGCCCACCTTTCACGACCACACTTGGGTATATGTGGTCATGGAAGGGTCCCCTTCCACGTCCACACCTTTATATGTGTGGACGTGGAAGGGGAGACCCCTTTCACGTCCACACTCATAGTGAGTGTGGACGTGGAAGGGTCCCCTTCCACGTCCACATTATACATAATGTGGACGTGGAAGGGGACCCTTCCACGTCCACACTCACTATGAGTGTGGACGTGAAAGGGGTCTCCCCTTCCACGTCCACACATACAAATGTGTGGACGTGGAAGGGGACCCTTCCACGACCACATATACAAATGTGGTCGTGAAAGATCTCCGCCTGGACAGTTATTTACATGTTATGCCACCGCGTTTTTTATCAACGACCAACATTGGCTTTTTAGTCGTTAATTATGGTCGTGAAAGGCCTATTTTCTAGTAGTGGAAACAGTAATATTAGTGATGACAGAAAATAAACAAGTAAACCTAATGGGCATGAAATAAACCGCTACCTGAACTTCACAAACAATTTATGCTCTTCCTCTTTGCTGGATCTTTGTCTCCAAGAATTCCCTTTACTACTCTCTCCTATTATTATACCAAGTAATTAAGAATATGAATAACTACTCTTGAATATGTTAATTAACGTCACTCTCGATCCTAATAATGTTACCCACCCCTTCATGATATCATTCTTGTTTTCCTTTCTTTTCTATTTTAACACATATAAGTCACAACCAATTTAATCAAACCAATAACCACTTTTTGAAAACCTTAAGTATAATAACACAATAAGCCAAACATCAATTGCTATCTACTTCCTAAATGGACAAGCTTCAATTTCAAAACAATTCACGCCACATCATCATTTAATATGAGCCAATAACATATTTATACAATCAAACATTGCAATTGACATGTTTATAAGCACCAAATCACTTTTCATGAATAACTCAATAGCCACAAATCACAATCAAATCAATTGAACCCTAAGGAGACACTTTAATTCTTAGCTCAAACATATTTATCAATCAATGCAAGCTTAAAGTCATACCAAGAGACAAATTGGAACTCACATATCACTTAAAGTACAAACCTAGCTTAACAATTACATCAATTGCTATCTCATACCAATCAACAACTAGAGCAGAGAAACATTGCATCCCAATTAAATCAGTTTGGCCAAAAATAGGAATGAGAGTCCACTCATTAACATGCCAGTAGCCAACAAAAAAAACTTTACTTTGTTTATCATAAATCAATTAGAATTCAATCTCCTAATCAACATTATTATTTTGCTGCACTCATCCTAAAACAAACATAATCAGATTGAAATAAATCAATTATTCTCATTTCCTTAGGAAAGACATTCGGTAGTGAGAACAATAGAAAAGGAAAATCTCTAATCAATTTCAAAACAAGAATACGTCAATTACTTTTAATTAATAACTTCTAGTGCAAATTCAGAATCTTAACGCCACTTCTCTTATTTATTTTTCCTATTCCAAGTTAAGCAAAACAGAAATGAAATGGACAGTATTTTTTTTTTCCAAGTTTTTGCGAACAAAACTTCCAAAGCCCTATAACTACAAAACATAAACTTCAATCAGTCATTCAAGGAACCACGCAAATCTAGGAAGGAAAATGACATGCAGTGCTATTTTTTTTAAAACTCTATAACACCTCTAATGATATTAATTAAAGAATTAAAGCCCTTATACACCTTATTTGACATCACCCACAATGATAACTTTGGAATTTTTATCCTATTACATCAAATACTCAAGTTAACCATGAAATCCTTTCCTAATCACTAGAAGCTTCATTTAACTCATTTATACAACTCATATTCTGAACCCCAACTCAGCTCTCTTCTCAAAACTATGATAATCGAGGAAATAAAGTGGGGACTAAAGAAAAGAAACTCACAAGAAGTTTAAATTGGTCTTGCAGTGGCCAAGTAACTCCTCTCCCGAAAAAAATCACATGTTCATCACCACTAAATTGAGCATAAATCGCGAGCTTCAAAAAGAGATAGACATGATCGAAATTTTTGGATTGAGGAGGAATTCGGGATTGAAGGAAATCAAGTTTATGGAAGGATTTAAGTTGGTATTTGTAGAGGGAGGAGGGATTGAGATAAAGAAAGATGGATGTTCTTGGCAGAGTAACAGAGAAGAACGATGATGAAGAGTTTGGAGAAGAAAACTAATGAAACAGTATAAGGGATGTGAGGGGAAAAACAAAAGATACGCAATTTTGACTATGTAGGGTTAGGGTTTCTATTTGTTATGTATTTATATGTAAGGATAAGAGAAAATTCTAATCAACTACCACCATTGTTTAATTATTTATTTTTTTATTTCAACCCCATTATTTATTTTTAATTACTCCTTTGTCCCCAAATCTTTTATGTAACACTTATGCCCCTTTCTTTCCATTTAACTCTATTCTTCCTATTTATTTAATTAAAATAAAACTTAGATTGTGTGGAAACAAATATGGGTGAATAGTTTAATGATTATTTAATTTATGTAATAATATATTTATAATGCAAAAGTTTCTTAAAAGATAATAAATTTCCCCTACAAGTTTACCTAATAATAATCCCTAATAATAACAGATATTTTTCCACTCTAAATATTTCCTAATACTATATAGTTCACAATTATGACTAAAAATATACAAATAGTCTACAAAAAAAATAGGAAATATTAACATAATTTCTAATAGTTTGTCCAAAATTATATGTTTTATTCCATTTAATAAAACTTTAACTTATAATTTATATTCTTTATTCCCTTTTTAATTTTATTATATTATGAAATAAAATTTCGGGTGTTACACCTCATTCCTACATTATTAAATAAAAATTTAATGAGGGGTATAAGAGTATTTTCGTATCTAAATTTTATTTCCCTCAAGTGAAAATATTATATTTGCACCGGAGCCCAAGTTGGGTACTATTTTTGCTCCTCACGAAAATTTAGTATTAGAAACGCAATTTTGAGTAAAGTTTAGTATCATATTTGCACCTTCGCCCGACTTTAATTTTAGCGTTTTAGTATTTTTTTTTTAATAATCTATTGGCCAAAGTAGGTCATTTTTTTCATTGGTCAGAATAACAATTTATTGTTCATTGGTCAAATTGATATTAATTTTTTATTGGACAAAATGATATTCATTCATATTAATTTTTATGGCAGAAATATATTCATTGTTATTTCAGAGTGTCAAACAATTCAAGGTATTTACTTTAAAGGTAATTAAGTGCTCTAATTGTCTTTTTAAATTCCATTTTCCACAATGGGCTTCTTGTAAGTAAAATAAAATGTTCCTCATAGTTAAATAATTCATATATATAATGTTATCCACATGTCATATAGATAAATCATATAAATAACTACTTGGGAAAAAAACATTAGAACTACAACTAAGCAAATTGATTCTTTCATTTTTTTTTCTTTTATAAAAAAAAGAAAAAGAAAAGTAGGTTCATTGAATCTTCCATTTGCTGGCAACTAAAAGGACAGCTAGCGGATTTGCATTGATTGTCCGAATATTTGAAAGTATCTTCAACATTAAAATCATATACAAGTTATGGAGTAAAAATATATTTTAAATCAACTATCAAATTAATAACTTTGAGTGCTTGAAATGCGTTACATTGCATGTGTGGAAACTATTTTAAATCAAAGGAAATTTTTAAAATGATTAGTAGTCTTAAATTAATATTGGGTCAATTATACTAAAGATCTTACAATTTCAATCTTTTTAATTTTGATCTTGAAAATTTAAAATCAGTTAACCAAATCCTTGAATTTTCCACTTAATTTTGGATTTTATCCATAAGATTTAAAATGGTGATATTGTCCCTTGATTTAAAATAATTTTGAGAATGTATGGATCAATGATTATGTACACCATTGAATTTTGAAGGACTAATACCACTTGTTTAAATTGATGACTAAAATCAAAAGACATTGAAAGTTCAAAAACTAAAATCCAGTTACCTTGATAATTTGAACAAGATATCTTGAAATTTTGAGAACCAAAATCAAAGTTAAATCATTAAAATTTCGTGCCTAATATATCTCTTTAAATTTTTTATTTGAACATCTTTATATTACACTATATACCTCCTCTTTATCTAATCTGTCTAAAATATACCTTTAAATGTGGGATTTTTTTGTTTTCATACGTCAAACTAGTTTTCCATGTGGTTTAAAATAAGTTCTGTTGATTAATAATATAAGATATATCAACCTTCTTCAGATTTACTAGCATGCTTTCTACTTTCTATTTATGACCTTTTAAACACCTCACACAACAACCCCTAGGATTAATGCATTCTGTCTGTTTCAAGGAAATACAATTGTGTTTTAATTATAACATCAATTATGCAACCCCTACATATATGCTCCAAATTTCAGATTAATATCAGTAACCTCACTCATCATTGCTCAACTGTCACTTACCCAAGTCATGATTGAGACTCTTCTTAATTTGATTCCTATATCGACACCTCCACTATCTTCGGTCACTTCGCAAGGCATTTCGCTTCTGGCAAGGCTCTCTCCCTCAAATTGGTCACTCACTTGCTCACCTTTCCCTGTTTTGATCGAAAAGCGGTGTCAGATTAATATTTTAGAATATAAGTGATGGGAATCACAAAAGAATCAGAAAGTTTCCAAAGAGATTTGAAAATTATCATGTTAGGATTTGATTATCATCAATTAGTATTTCTAGATTGTTCTATTTTAATTTTGAATTGTTATCGATTAGCATTAAGTATGATTTATATTCTAGAGTATTTTATCATTAGGTTTAGTGTTTAGGTTGAGGCCCTCAACTATTTGCTTTTTAAACTTTTATGAATTGAATAATAATAAGAATATTGTGTTGTCTTCTCTTGCTCTCTTCTCTCTTATCTCTTCCTTCTATTCTCTCTATTCTCTTCTTATTCTACCTCTACTTCTAAATTCTCATACATCTTCTCTATTCTCACACCCAGTCTGCATCAATTGGTACCAGATCCTTCACATCCTTTCCGTTGCTCAAACTCCCTCATCGCCGTCAACTAACTACCGTTCGTCAAGGTTGTCAATCAGAAAATTTGGGGAAGTTATAACTTTTGGCTCCAAAAGTTATTAAGTAACATTCGATCTTTCAACTTTAAATCTGTACTAATTGTCATAGAAGGAGGTAGTTGCTAATAACCTTTAGATATTCATAATTTCTTCCTTCTACGTTTCTTGATTTCTTGCAATTTTTTTCCCTCTCCCTTTTCCTTTTCTAGTTTTCATTATCTTGTGAGTTAGCAAAAAAAAGGGCAAAAAAAAAAAAAAGAAAGAAAGAAAAAGAAAAAAGGCAAAAACAGAAAAAAAAGAAAGGAAAAAAACCAGAAAAAAAAAAGAAAAGGCATTTTAGTTCACTTTTGAGTACTCTTTTAATTTATATTTATTATTATTGTTTTCTTTCCGTTTAGCTCAGCATTTAATTCACAACCCTAGGACGACACATATCCTCACACACTCGGCCTTACACCCGGGTCCTATTCTACCATAGGTTAGAAGAGATTTCTAACGGTTTCCCTGAAAGCTTTGCTTCTGAGGCTAATGTGAAGATCTCGCTCAGGTTGTATTAGCAAGGGTAACCCCTGAGGCTTGTCCCTGAAGGTTAAACTTGTTAAATAGGGTTTTCACCTTTTTGGTGGAGGCAACTTGAGAGTCTTTTTTAGGATTTAGTAAAACCACCCCAAACCATTCACATTATAAATTTCCTTTATATGACCCTTCGATGTGTCCTTGATAATCAAAACCAATTTGAACAAGATATTACAGAAATCAAAGCTACCATATCTGACCTTGAAATCCGTGAACACATTTATGACTATATTGACAGAGCAATAAGCGATTTCACTCATGCTAGGTTTGTTGAAACCAATAGTAAGATTGATGCTATCGATTCTAGACTTGACACTAAGTTGGAAGAAGTTATGTCGGCTATCCGTCACTTAGGGCAACTTAGTATGGGAAAAAACATCGAGTCTACAACATCACAAGAACAAGTCACAGACCACACCAGTAAATGTTCCTGAGGGTTTACTCCTGAACCCTAACAATGATTAGATGTCAGACTTATCAAATTCTAAGATTCCCCAAGGTCAGAAATCCTACATAGATAGTCATTATATTTCCTTAGGTAATGGTAACAACAATGATAGGTCATTTGCATGTAAACCTAATGGGCCATTTTCAGATGAAGAAGAGGATCCTTGGAATTTCCATAATGGACACCACTTTAGGTTTGAAAGATCTTCCCCTAGACATAACAGAGGCAACCCTAGACGTTACTATGAGGACGAAATAGCTCCCCCTAGACATAATAGAGGTAACCCTAGGCGTGACTATGAGGACAATTTGTATCCTCCTAGACATAATAGAGGAAACCCTAGACATGGAATTGAGGACGATATTACTAAGAAAGTTAAAGTACAGGCCCTTGAATTTGATGGGAGGTTAGATCCCACATACTTTCTAGATTGGCTTGCTAACATGGAGGACTATTTCGATTGGTATGATATGAATGACACCCAACGAATAGGCTTTACCAATATGAGACTTGTGGGAGCTGCACGAACTTACTGGTACACGGTAGAAGTCACCCTTGAGGAACAAGGTCAACCACCTGTGACTACATAGGCTAGAATGAAGATGAAGTTCAGTATAAGTGTCAGTTATTCTGTAAGCTCAATAATATAAGTCAAACCTCTACTGTTGCTGACTATATAGGCCAGTTTGATGAACTTAGGCTAAGGTGTGGACTAAAAGAAGATCCTTTGTCATTATGAAGTAGGTTTGTTGATGGCCTTCGGCCAGACGTACAGAGGGATCTTAAATTTTCCTGAAACCCTTGAGGATGCCTATCATAAGGCACAAGAAATAGAAGCTTTGTCGAAGTACTCTAACTTTAGACGAGCTATTTCACAAGGCACAGGGTTTAGACAAACTCGTAGTTTCCTTCCTACTGAGAGAATTGTAGGACCATCATCCAAGTTTTCTCAATCTGGACAAGCATCAGGCACCAAACCGATTAATAAATCCATAGGCTCTAGCTTACGACCTAATGGATCAAGCATTGAATGCTTCAAGTGTCACATTAAGGGTCACATTGCTTCCAAGTGTCCACAGCGCAATCTACTTCTTGAGTACCAAGACTACAACGATGACACTCCTGATGTTGTCATCGACCATGTCGACAGCCCCTCTGATGTAAATGAAGAAATAATCGTATATGATATTCCACCTGAGCACCTTGGAGTAATGTGATGTCTCTTAATTGTTCCTTCGCTAGATGATTCGTAGAAACATCACAGCATATTTCACACAAATGTGAAATACGGTGATAAGTCATACAAACTCATTATTGATAACGGAAGTGAAAGAAATGTCATCTCTAGTCAAGGTGTCGTTCGACTTGGGTTAAAAACTGGGCCTATACCCAAACATTTTCGTGTTGCTTGGATAGACAATACCTCCCTTCCTATCACTCAACAATGTCGTATACCTCTTCATCTCGGTGATTTTAAGGAAGATGTTCTTTGTGTTGTCATTCCGATGGACGTGTCCCATATTCTCTTAGGACGTTCATGACTTTACGATCATGATGTCATCATACATGGACGGTCAAATAATTATCTATTTAAGCATGAGGGAAAAACAATCCTTTTACTTCCAGCCATGCTTGAGCCCAAAAGAAAAGAAGCTTCCAACTCAAAGGGTTTTCTCTCTAAGACCCCGAAACTTCACCTTCTAATAGAGAATCAGTTTGTACAAGAAAGTAAGGAGACTGATATTATTTTTTCCCTTGTTGTAAAGGACAACACCTCCTCTACTTCTAATGCTTCAAACTTACCCAAGGAAATTTCACAATTGTTGGATGACTTTAAGGATGTTGTACCTGATGAGTTACCCCATGACTTGCCACCAATGCGGAATATCCAACATGCCATTGATTTAGTTCCAGGATCTCAACTCCCTAACTTGCCGCATTATAGGATGAATCCTAAGAATATGGAAGAGCTTAATCGACAAGTCAATAGTTTATTAGAGAAGGGTTATATTCAACTTAGTCTAAGCCCATGTGCAGTACCCGCTTTATTAACACCCAAAAAGGATGGAACTTGGAGGATGTGTATCGATAGTAGAGCTATAAATAAGATCACAATTAAGTATAGGTTCCTCATACCTAGACTTGAAGATATGTTTGATCTAGTCTCAGGAGCATGTTGGTTCTCTAAGATAGACCTCCGCAGTGGGTACCACCAGATTAGGATTCGACCTGGAGATGAATGGAAAACTGCGTTTAAGACACAAGATGGTTTGTATGAGTGGTTAGTAATGCCTTTTGGTCTCACCAATGCCCCAAGTACCTTCATGCGTGTTATGACTCACCTCTTTCAGCCATACCTAGGAAAGTTTTTGGTTGTCTACTTTGATGACATCCTTATCTTTAGTAAGTCGGTAGCTGAGCATCTGACGTATCTTCGCCAAGTGTTCCTCATTCTTCGTCAAGAAACGTTTTATGCTAATTTGCCTAAGTGCTCATTTCTCCAAGAGCAAGTTCTTTTCCTTGGATTCATTGTTTCTGCACAAGGGTTGTCTGCTGACCCTAAAAAGTTAAGAGCCATTCACGAGTGACCTGAACCTACTTCCTTTCATGACGTCCGAAGCTTCCATGGTCTCGCATCCTTCTATAGGCGTTTTATTCGAGACTTCAGTACTATTATGAGTCCCATCACAGAGTGTCTAAAAAGGGATAAGTTTCATCGGACTAATACTGCATCTCGAGCTTTTGGACTCATTAAACAAAATCTTTCTGAAGCTTCAGTTTTAATATTACCTGACTTTTCCAAATGCTTTGAAGTCGCTTGTGATGCCTCTGGAATTGGGATTAGGGGTGTCTTAAGTCAAGGAAGCCACCCTATTGCCTTTTTTAGTGAAAAACTAAACGAGGCAAAACAAAAGTATTCTACTTATGATAAAGAATTTTATGTCATCGTCCGATCTTTTGAACATTGGAAATACTATCTCTTGCCCCAACAATTTGTTGTGTATTCTGATCACCAAGCACTTAAGTTTCTCAACTCTCAGCGACATTTGAACCCTAAACATGCCAAGTGGTTCGAATTTCTTCAAGAGTTTACCTTTGTCATAAAACATTGCGCTGGGATAGAAAATAAGGTGGCAGATGCCTTAAGCCGTCGAATCAACCTTTTACATACTATCCTACTTGCCCCTGACTTCAGCTTAATTTACCAAGAGGTTAGCAATGGATCTCGACACTACTATTCCAACTTTCTTGTTAAGGATGGTTATCTCTTTCGTGACAGTAAATTATGTGTTCTCCGCACGTCCTTACGAGACTTTCTAATTTGGGAACTCTTGGAGGAGGCTTAGCTGGTCATTTTGGGAGGGACAAGACTACAACCTTAGTTGAAGATCAATTTTATTGGCCCTCTCTTCGACGTTATGTTGCACGCATACTCTCACAATGTCATACGTGTCAGACTGCAAAAGCCAAGAAACAAAATACTGGATGGTACACTCCTTTACCAATCCCTAATGCACCATGGAAGGATCTAAGTATGGATTTTGTTTTAGGCTTGCCAAGGATTGTTCAACAGCATGACTCTATCCTGGTTGTTGTCGACCGATTCTTTAAGATGACACACTTCATCGCTTGTAGCAAGACCACTGATGCTTCTCACTTATTAAACTCTTTTTCAAATAAGTCATGCGCTTGCATGGTTTACCCACTTCTATTGTATCTGACCGTGATGTTAAGTTTGTCAGCTATTTCTGGAAGACTCTTTGGAAATTGTTTGGGACTCAACTAAAGTTCTCTTTTGCTTTACATCCGCAAACAGACGGTCAAGCTGAAGTGACCATTCATAGTCTTGGAAATTTACTTAGGAGTCTAGTTGATGACAAGCTAGGAAATTGAGATGTCATATTACCTGGCTACAGCTGACTTCGCTTATAATAGCTTTGTCAATCGAACAACTGGTAAAAGCCCTTTTGAGCTTGTTCAAGGTTTCAATCCTAACCAGCCCATTGACTTGGTACCCCTTTCTTTAATAGCCCAATCTTCTGAATCCGCAGAATCCCTAGCACATCGCCTTCATGAATGACATGCTGAGATTAAGCGTAAAATTGAACTTAATAATAATCAATATAAATTAACAGCTGATGCTCATCAGCGAGCTCAAAAATTTGATGAAGGAGATTATGTAATGGCCCGTATTCGCCCTGAACGTTATCCAAAACATTCATTCAAGAAATTGCATGCTCGTGCCTCAAGACCCTTTCGTATTCTAAAGAAACTTGGTTCCAATGCTTACTTGTTAGAATTACCTCCTGAAATGTCTATTAGTCCAGTTTTTAATGTTGAGGATCTTATGACTTACCGAGACACTTTTAAGCCTCCCTTATTTTCTGGTGATTCTTCTGCAGGTTCTAGGATCAGTGCTCCAATTCCACCTTTGCCATGTGTTCCTCCAACACAAGAAGTGATCGATGTTGTTATGGATAAAGAAACCATTTTTACTCCGAATGGTCCAGTTTATCGTTATCTTGTTCGATGGAAGGATTCAACTGACACAGATGTTACATGGATTACTGAAGATAAGTTCCGCCGGATCGATTCTTGATTGGACCTATTTTTATATGTTTAAACATGTGCAATTGTGCTTAATTAGTGTGATTTATTTGCCATACTTGATCATTATTAGTGATTTTATATGCACATGCTTATATGAGAATAATTGGAAAATATTAGCCTTATTACTTGCATTTTAAGAAACCAAGGGTATTTTGGTCATTTTGACTATGTGATGCTTTTCTATGTGTAGGGGGTCCCACTTGGGCCCCACAAACCTTTGGGAGTGCTTGAAGTGCAAGGAATTGGCTTGGAGGGAAAGGCAAAGGCATAAGACAAAAATTACCCCTTTTGTCAAAAACAAGGGATTTGCATATTACCAAAAGGGGTAAAAATGGCTCCAAGTTCAAATTTGAAATGGAGGAGCCTCATTAAGGGCAAAAAGGGAAGCACAATGGAGAGGAGAAAAAGGAGGAATCTTGGGAGGATGAATTTAGACTTCATTTAGGCCACATTTAACCACCTTTCACTCTAATTCCCAAAATACCCTTCCTTCCCCCTTATGACACCTCTTGGCCATTAACACTCACATACACCTAAAAATCACATTTTGGCCGGCCTAACCTCTCTTTGACAGCCCAATTACCTCACTAATCCCACTCATTAACCAATATCCACTTCATTTAATCAAACCCTAAGCTCATAATCACTTACCACTTCACTTTGCCTTTCTCTCTCCACCTTTATTTTCTCTCAACTTCTCTCATCTTCTTCACCATCTCCATTTCGTGAATCTGCTCTTCCATGGCCTCCTCCACATCAATTTCTCTTCTCTTCTCCTCCATGAAGCAAGGCTAGACCTTCCTCATCTCTCTCTCCAAAGGATCACAATGTGCTTGTACAAGATTTAGCTTTGGCCTCATGTAATTGTGTATGTAACTCTTTAGGTTGTAAGCTAGATTTACATTTTTGCCTTATGATTCTCTAGATCAAGGTTTCATAAGGTTAGAACACTCTTCTTTTAGGTGTTGTAGTTAATTTTGGCTTACAACCTCTCTTTTTAGGTTTAGCTCATGAAAACCTATAGCTTATATGTTCGTAGTTTCATAGATACAGGTGTGTGTGATTAACTCCTCTTGTGTTTGTGGAATGATTATTTCGCTTAAGTTCTTGATTAGAATTTAATGTTGCTAAGGTATGAGTTAAGCTTGAAAAGAGCATTAAGCTTGATTATCCTAATTAAATTTTTTTTGATTTCTTAGATCTAAGAGATCTCAAGGATTTAGTTAGGTTATATCAAGTATTGCAAGTACATGAGGCCTAATTCACAAATAAGCACATGATCCAATGGAGAGGGAGGTCTTTCATCTCATTACATCACCTTTTACATTCGGCATTGTAGTTCTTTTTTCTAGGTTTAATTAGTTGTTAAAAATTCAAAAAAATCCTCATATATCTTGTTAATTTGCGTGACTTGTAGCTTAGGATTTGCAAGATTGTTACCTAAATTGAGACATTTGTTGAAATCTTGAGATTGCATACTGTGTAGCTAGTTATTTGACCTGGTTGGAAGAGTTTTAGGCTGATCTAGTTAGCCTAGGAAGTTGCTAGAAGGTAGTTGCCAAGTTGCTGGAAAGCTGACTGGAAAACACTGAAATTTCAGTTTTCTTGTTTTTAAAACTGGGACTGACTCACAACGCATTTTTTTGAAACTGTTTTAACTGGTAATACTACAAGTTTAGAGCTTTCATTTGATATATAATTTGCCAGAAAATGCGTTGTCTACTGTCCAGGGTGAATTTTTGTAATTGCTCTGTTTTTCTGGAAATTGCACTCGGAACTGCTGCTGACTTTGGACTCAAACTGTTTGCCCTTGTACTACACTGTTTTGTGTGATTTTTGGCTACATTTCTTCAGTTTTTAACACTCTTTTGAGGGCTGTAGAGTTCTGGAATTTTAGTGAGCCATTTGCTGGAAATTTGGTCAATAATTGCAAGTTTGGTGCATTTTGGTGCCTTGTCTTTAAACTGAAACTGTTTGTGCTGTGGTGTTGCCTGGAAAATTTGAGTTGGAAATTGCATTTCATAGGTGCTCTAGTTACCTAACATATTCCATTCCCTTAGTGTGGTTTTGCATTGTTTTTGTGGGTTGTTTTGCTTGGCATTTTGCAGGGCTATTCTAACACTTTGCAGGGCTCATTTTACCACATTTGAAGTTGTTTTAAGTGCCATGTGGTTGGCTGAAATTGTGCCTCATCTTTGGCATAATTACTTCACTTTTTGGAGGATTTAGTGAAGTGAACTTGAAAGCACTTCCTTGTGCTACTTTTCTGGATTTTGCTGGATATATTGGCAGCCATTCTGGATATATTGTGGCTGGACTGTATTGGTTCTCTTTGCAGGATGACATATATTCTTGCTTCATTGAAGCTTGTTTCAATCTTACAGGCCAATGAGGGAATTTTCAAAGCCATATGCCTCCTTCTCACCTCAAGGCATGGCCACCAATCCACAACAATTCTATGGGAGGGATCACATGAGTATGCATGATAATTCTTATCTCTCCTATGATGAGAAGTTGGCCACCCTTGTTGACAAAATGCATCCAAGACCATTCTAAAAGCATAACCCTTCCACCAACACATACCATCAAGGATGAATGGACCATCCAAGCTTCAAGTGGGGGGGAGGAGATTATGCTACTCCATCACATGTTTTTGAAGATCAACAAGGGTATGCTCCTCAATGTCAAGATCATGACCCTTACCAAATGAGGCCTAATTCTTCTTGTGCTCAAAGGCCGGATGTGTATTGTAACACCCCAAATGTTATTTCATAATATAATAAAATTTAAAAAGGAATAAAAATATAATTTATAAGTTAAAGTTTTATGAAATGGAATAAAAAGGAAAATTTTGGACAAATTGTAAGAAATTATGAAAATAATAATGTTAATATTTCCTATTTTACATTAATAGACTATTTGTATATTTAAGTCATAATTGTGAACTATAGTTTTAGGAAATATTTAGAGTATAAAGATATTTGTTATTATTTGTGATTATTATTGAGTAAACTTGTAGGATAAGTTTATTATCATTTAGGATACTTTTGTATTTTAAATTATAAATATAAATTATAAATATGTTATCATATCAATGAAATAATACTTAGTCCATTAACTCATTTTTGTTTCCACACAAAATAAGTTTTATTAAATAAATAAATGAGAAGAAGAGAGTTAAATGAAAATGAAGGGTTTAAAGTGTCATATAATGGATGTTGGGGGTCATAAGTATAATTAAAAATAAATAAGTGGGTAGATCATTGTAGTTTTCTCTCTAATTCTTATAAGCATACACATCTAACAACCCTAGACCCTACAAGAAGCCGCCACTCCTCATCTCCAAACAATTTCAAACCTTCTCTTTTTCTTTCTCTGCCAAACCATCGTTCTCTTCTCTGAAATTCATCGTTATCGCAATTTTTCCTCAACTAAAAACCCCAATCTTCTTCCCAAACAACAGCTACTCTTCATTCCTAATTCCCAAACAACATCTGCGTCTTCTCTTCATTCCAGCAGCAGCGACGACGTGACCTTGACGACAGCGAGAATTTCGGCAGCATGGACACGCAATTACTTAGATAAATCTTGGTGAGAATTTCTTACCTCTCTATTCTTATTTTCTGAAATCGGTGAGGAATTTTGAGAGAAGGCGAATGGGGTATTAGTACTTTGTGATGTTATTAGTAGAAGCAAGGGAAATTTTATTTGCTTAAGTCATTGAAGAACAAAAACATGATTTTAATAACAATATGAGTTTTGGTTGAGTATTTACTTCTCTATTTTCTTTTCGGCATGTGATGAGAATAAAAGAAGTTCCCTTCTTATACATGAATGTGTGTGTTCTGTTTTGTGAAAGTGTGCAGGGTAGGAAATTTGTGAGTGAGCGAACCATTTATTTTGATAAATGATACTGTTTAGTTTAGGATTAAAATGTTCTTGGAGAGCATTAGGGTGTTGAACTGAATATAATCATGCATAAGTTGGTAAAACTATAAGAACTGATTTTAAAAAAGTTTAGGATTAAAGTTTATTGAGTGAATTAAGTTTATTGAGTGGATTAAAGTTTGTAATCATATATCCATGGCAGGGAAGAAGGTTAACTTAGTAAGTCCCATGTTTTAAATCAAACCAGAAATTTTGGAGTGAAGGCATAAACTTATTTGATGAAGATGAAATTTCTGTGAAATAGTGGATGATACCTTGATTGAATAAACTTGAATTTTTCGACCCTTATCATAATCAAGTTGGTTGCAAAATAGTATATAGTGATGATAATTGATTATGTAAATTGATTATGAAAAGATGCTAAATCCTATGTGACTTCTATATTCTCTTTGCTTGGTAGATTAATATGATCATTAGTAATTTAGAAGTTTGGTTTGTAATCATAATATAGGAAAGGATATTATCCATGTATTTGTTGTCTTGTTTGATTGTATATCTTACACTCGCACTTTTATGGTGAAGTTATGTTATTTGTGGCTCTTTTAATGTCTGTTCAGCTTCTTCTTTATGTATGGTATGTCAATGTGAATTATTTGAATGTTATGCTTTTAATAAAGATACTAGTATTGGAAGCTTCGGTTGTATATTAAACTTGCTCCATCTTTGAATTAATGTGATTTTGCCATTGGTGCATGACAAAATGTTGAAAAGGATGTGAAAAGATAATAAAGAGGAGATAAGGTAGGATGATTATTGAGAAAATATTGTGTGTGTGTTGTTATGTACATGATAGAATTCTAAAAGCTTTTGTTGTATGGGCTGTGATGCTTATGATGATTGTTTCTTCGGATGAGATTAACTGTGTTTGGTTGGAATTCCTTGATTTCTTTGTTATTGATCATGTTGATTGCAAGATGGTATGTTGTAATAATTTTGACTTTCTATTATTTTGATTTTTGATGGATTAGTGATTGATTGATGCTTGATTTTGCTCCTCAACTGTGAACTTGTATGTGAGATTTGTATGTGCTCATTGAGAAAAGAAAGAAGATTTGAATAAACATAATCATGAAGGGGTGGGTAGCTGTATTAGGAACGAGAGCGACGGTAGATAACATATACAAGGATAGTTGTTCACATTCTTTACTATATGGAATGAAAATAGGAGAATATAGTAAGGAGGGTGCTTGGAGACAAATTTCAAGTAAGGATAAGGAGAAACAATGAATTGCTCGCAACAGGTTGCGGTTTATTTCATGCACATTAGGTTTATTTTCTGTCATAACTAATATTACTGCTTCAGGTATTGGTAGGGTTTATTTTTAGCATTTTAAATTTATGTGGAGGACTCCAGGTATAAGGAGGGTCGCTCCCCCTATACCATATTGTTTTGTTGAATTTATTTTTCCTAGAAAATCCTGTCAGGTATGCCTACTACGAAAGGTGAATATATTACTATAAGTAGTGAGGTGGTGCAATAGGCACATGTATTTAATATTCTACCTATAACAAATATATTGTTAAGGTAGGGGCCCTGTATGAGTGTTTTACTAATAGGTAGTAATCACCAACAGACAGCGTCACTATCATTATCTGAAGTAGGATTAAATGAATCAGCTTCTAGGTGAAGTATTAGAGTGTATGAAATAAACTGCGGTAAATTTGGTTTCAGGTATACTAGATAGGTGAACTTTGGAGTGAAGAAGGAAAAGAGAGAAGGCAGGAATGCCTGCTTTTGTTTTTTTGTAATCAATTATAAACATTTTTGCAATTAATACTTTGGCAAAGATTTATTTTCTAAGTGGATGTAAGGTTTTTGAGAATACATGATTACTCGTTAACTTGTTTATTTTCATGTCGACTATTTTGAGGATATTCTTGAACCTTATAAATTCATATTCATAGTAAATTCATTTTTGGAAGTAAGAATTTTTATGATTTTTTATAATTGTACTTGTATTAGTAGTAGTAGATGAATTACGTTCTAGAAAATCAACACTTGTCTATATTACTCTATATAAATATTATATATTATATTTCTAATTATTTTTAGGAAAACAATACTTGTTTTTATTATTCTATATAATTATTAATATTCCTTTCACATGCCTAAAGGATTTTTATAAACATAAATGTTAATTTAAATGTGATAAAAAGATTTTTGGTCAATGGTCACTTTTTGAAAATGTTTTAATTTGGACCGTTTTCTGTCAACTTGTATAAACTTTTAAAGACCTAAAAATATATTTTATAACTAAAGTTACTAAATTTAATTTAAATATAATTTATATTTTAATAAATTAGAATAAAATAACTAGGTGTGACATGTATGCTTATCAAGAAGCTTCTCAATATGAGCCTAATCCACCTCCTTATGGCTATGGGCCAAACTTTTATGACCATCAAGAGCCTCTACAAAGATTTGTTCCTACACAAATGGAGCAAAATGACTTCTTTCATGCTCAAGTGCCAAATGATTATGCTCCTCAAGTTGAAGATTCTTCTTCCTCTTCTAGTACATATGATTTGATGATGCAAGTGTGTGTATCCATTATGGATAGGATGAAGGGGTTGGACTCTAAATTGAATCAAATTGAAGAGAGTGCAAGGAAGCAAGAGGACATTTGTTCATTTGCTTCTCAATGTATGAACAAAAGGGCCGAGGAAGAGGCAAGGCAAGGTGACCTACCTTCCATTTTGGTTGAAAATCATAATTCTTTTTTTTTTATCAGAAAAATCATAATTCTTTGAATGACATGGATTTGGAAGGAGCAGTTTAAGTTGAATCAATTCCTTACCTTGATGAAGAAGAGCATGCACCTCAAGAGTGCCAAAAGGGTGATCCTAGGATTGAGATGAATGTTGATATTGATGATTCTATGACTTGTTCATGTGATGAGTTGAGTATATGCGTTGATTGTTATGAGGGTAAATCTTCTCTTCTCATGGAATTCTATAGAGAAAAATTGAAAGAATTGCAAACAAACAATCATGATGTTGTGTTGGGTAATGATACAATGGATGAGGCCACTTCTAGGGGTGTTATACATGTTGAACATCACTCAAATACCCTAGAAAACCATGAGGAGGGTGATAATGGTAAAGAGGCCGAGAACACCCCTCACTTGGGTGGAGAATGCAAGGAGGCCGAGAGCCAAGGCCCTCTTGAAGAAGAAAAGCATGAAGTTTTACAAGAGGAATGCAAGGTTGGAGAGCATTTGGCACAAGAGCTTGAATCTTTCTCTACTTCTCAAATCAAGCATCCAAGTGGAGAGGACACTTCCAAAGATATAATTCTTGATTCTACACTTGTTTCCTTTCCTAGTTCATGTAACTTAGGGAAGACGAAATATCATGAAATAATCCAAAGAATGATGCTTGATTTGTTTTTTATGTTGGAATTTAATGTGCCATTTCTTGTTGTTCTTGAGCCAATGCCTACTTATGATAAGCCTTCATATAATCTTTGCATATATAAGGAAGCATGTAGGCCACATACATTGTTGATTGAAAATGTGGTAGAACAACATGTAAGTCCCTTGAGCTTGCTTTCACATGAGGTTGTGCACACATCTTTAGGTTCATTTGATTCTTGCTTGGTGAATGTTAATGATGCTTGCATGAATTCTCTTGATGATTATTCTATTATGGTGAGCATGTCTCTTGATGTTACTAGTCCCAAGCATGATGAATGTGATCTTGATGATGTTGGTACATTTACATGCTCCTTGTCTAGCTACAACCCCTTGGAAAAGGGATGTTTGTTCAATTTTGTGGATAAAGCTAGGTTGGAAGGAGTGCTTCATCTCATGATTGAGGCCGGGTTGCATTTGAAAGAAGCCTTGCATTTTTAAGCCTCATATACCATATTGGATTGGAAGAGCCGGTTGAGGAGTATGCTTCAAGAAAGTGTTTTGCAAGAAAACTCTCTTAATCAAGCTTTGATTGAACCTTGTTTGCATGATGTGGCTCACTTGGACTTTTCTTCTAGAAGTGACATCACAAGTTTAAGGTGTAGGCCGATTGGAAGTTATTGGCTAAGTGCTTTGAAGGGGCAACATCTTGCTAGATTTAAAATGCCTAATTTGATTACTATGTTTAATGATTATGTCTCTTCTAAGCATGTGAATCTCATTGCCTATGATGTTTTTCCTATACATGTTCACCTTGATTCTCATTATGCTCCCATTTATATATCCTCTTTGCATACCTACAACCCCTTGCAAAAGGGAAGTTTGCTATATGTTGTAGGTTCTTTTTGGATGCATAAGGACTATTGGGAAGAAAAGAAGAACAAGATGGAGCTTGCAACAATTCCTAATGTGGATAATCCTAGCTTGAATGTGTTAAAGGCCGAAAAGCATCTCAAGAGTAGTTTGAAACTTGACGCAACAAAGGAAGAACTAGATTTCTTCAATGGGAAGCTAACTAAGGATCACATCAAAGGGCTAGTGGTTCGCTTGAAGATGCTTAAAAGGAACATGGAAGTTAAGGGCAAAGCTTTGAAAGAAACCATGTGTGAACCTACACTTCTAGTGGTCCTTGCCAAGAGGGTGCACAAATTTCTCTTGAAACTACAAGTCCATTGGAGAGCTAGGAAGCCAAAAGAGAAGAAGGGAGAAAATCCTAAAAAGTCCACTTGGAAGCTTCCAAACCACAAGAAGGCCGAAATGTACAAGGAGAATGATGTGAAAGGGAAGCTCCTAACCAATCAACTTGATGGTGGCCGAATCACTCTTATACAAGGCCACAACAAGAAGTTATATAAAGATAACTTCAAGCCTCCCTAAAGGTTGTTTCTATCCTTTCCTCACTTGTTTTGTTTAGTTTAATATCTTAAGTGTGGGGGAAGATATATGTTAGAAAAAATAGGATTTTGTTTAGGTTTATGTTCTAGTATTTTGTTAAAGGTTGTTAGAAAAACAAGAAAAAAATTATATAAACATGTGTTTAGGTTGTGTTTAGTGTTTGTGTTTTGTGAATAATACATACATGCATTGACCATTTGTATGCTTGGATTGCCCAGCCATTTTGTTTGCTGCCTTGTCATTTTTATGCCCTTCCTATTTGGTTTTATTGGTCCCATTGAGGACAATGTGTGGTTTAAGTGTGGGGGGGGTGCATAATTGTGCTTAAAAGTGGTTTATTTCAAAGCTTACACACTTAATTTTTGGACTTTTATTACATACTTTTGTAGGAAGACTAGTTTAATCATGACTCTTGAAAACAAATGGAATTTTCCTCTAGTGTGTAAGTAGAATTTTTGGAATGATTACTTGAGGCATTGCAATGGGCACTTTTAAGGTATAAAGAGGGTGTTAGTTTCTCACTTAACTTTTCTTAAGGAGGAAGTGACTAATTAGAGTAAGCCATTAAAGTGAGAAGCCTCCTACCGAATTGAGTGGACAAATAATTTACTTCACCTCCTAGAACTTGTTCTAGCTCTTGTTCAAGATCACAATGCATGGCATAATTGGAAAGGAAAGAGACATTTTATTCTAATCCCTTTTGATCCAAACACTAAGCCAACCAAATATTATCCTTTGATTTAACCTCTTTGGGCCATTCACTTTTCTTTTCTACCACCTTGACCAATGTGTGAATAAGTTACTATAGCATATGCTTGCATTTATATTAGTGTTGTATTGTTGTATCTTGTGAAAAGCATGCTATATGATGAGAAACAAAAAGATGGCTGAGAGCCAAATTGAATAGAAAAGAAAGGAGAGGTGGCCAAAGGCCAAGAAAAGAAAAGAAAAGAAGAAAAAAAGAATAAGGCCGAAGGCCTAAAAGAAAAAAAAAGAAGCACAAAGTGCTAATGTATGCCAAAGACATAAAAGTGTAAAGAAAAATGAGAGAAGTACAAAGTGGTTGGAAAAAAAAGATGTAGCATGCTTTATTGGAGTTGAATTCATTGTATTGCATGCATATGTGGTAGCTACTTGTTCATATCATTGGTCATTGACTACTATCCATCATTCATGATTAATGTGGTAGCATTCATGATTAACCTTCCATCCAACCCCAAAGTCCCCTAGATTTTATATTGCCATGAATAATAATGGGTGGAGAACTAAGAGCTATTACAAGCCTATGGTGAGGTGGAGAGAGTTGAGCCAAAGAGTGATCACAAGTCCCTAGTTAGACATTTTTCCTAACTTGAGTGAATGAGTTAAACACTTAATCCGGTTCGGAAAATCTCTATTAGCACTCCTCCTTAATTCTAGTTGCTTGCTAAACTTGCATTCACTTTGTATTCTTAGATGTGGCCCATGTTATGCTTTAGGGAAAGGTTCAAAAAGCTCAACTTGTATTCTATGTCAATTCCATGTCCTTTCATTATGCTATATGATTGAGTTAGTCTTTTTACATAACTTTACCCGGAGTGCAAAGCTTAAGTGTGGGGGATTTGATTGGACCTATTTTTATATGTTTAAGCATGTGCAATTGTACTTAATTAGTGTGATTTATTTGCCATATTTGATCATTATTGGTGATTTTATATGCACATGCTTATATGAGAATAATTGGAAAATATTAGCCTTATTACTTGCATTTTAAGAAACCAAGGGTATTTTGGTCATTTTGACTATGTGATGCTTTTCTATGTGTAGGGGGGTCTCACGTGGGCCCCACAAACATTTGGGAGTGCTTGAAGTGCAACGAATTGGCTTGGAGGGAAAGGCAAAGGCATAAGACAAAAATTACCCCTTTTATCAAAAACAAGGGATTTGCACATTACCAAAAGGGGTAAAAATGGCTCCAAGTTCAAATTTGAAATGGAGGAGCCTCATTAAGGGTAAAAAGGGAAACACAATGGAGAGGAGAAAAAGGAGGAATCTTGGGAGGATGAATTTAGACTTCATTTAGGCCACATTCAATCACCTTTCTCCCTAATTCCCAAAATGCCCTTCCTTCCACCTTATGACACCTCTTGGCCATTAACACCCACATACACCTAAAAATCACATTTTGGCTGACCTAACCTCTCTTTGACAGCCCAATTACCTCACTAATCCCACTCATTAACCAATCTCCACTTCATTTAATCAAACCTTAAGCTCATAATCACTTACCACTTGACTTTACCTTTCTCTCTCCACCTTCATTTTCACTCAACTTCTCTCATCTTCTTCACCATCTCCATTTCGTGGATCTGCTCTTCCATGGCCTCCTCCACATCAATTTCTCTTCTCTTCTCCTCCATGAAGCAAGGATAGACCTTCCTCATCTCTCTCTCCAAAGGATCACAATGTGCTTGTACAAGATTTAGCTTTGGCCTCATGTAATTGTGTATGTAACTCTTTAGGTTGTAAGCTAGATTTACATTTTTGCCTTATGATTCTCTAGATCAAGGTTTCATAAGGTTAGTCTTCTTTTAGGTGTTGTAGTTAATTTTGGCTTACAACCTCTCTTTTTAGGTTTAGCTCATGAAAACCTATAGCTTATATGTTTGTAGTTTCATAGATACAGGTGTGTGTGATTAACTCCTCTTGTGTTTGTGGAATGATTAATTCGCTTAAGTTCTTGATTAGAATTTAATGTTGCTAAGGTATGAGTTAAGCTTGAAAAGAGCATTAAGCTTGATTATCCTAATTAAATTCTTTTTGATTTCTTAGATCTAAGAGATATCAAGGATTTAGTTAGGTTATATCAAGTATTGCAAGTACATGAGGCCTAATTCACAAATAGGCACATGATCCAATGGAGAGGGAGGCCTTTCATCTCATTACATCACCTTTTACATTCGGCATTGTAGTTCTTTTTGCTAGGTTTAATTAGTTGTTAAATATTCAAAAACATCCTCATATATCTTGTTAATTTGCGTGACTTGTAGCCTAGGATTTGCAAGATTTTTACCCAAATTGAGAAAAGACCCTTACTACCACTAACTACTTAGTGTGTTAGTATTGAATTGTATTGATTAATTCCTAGGGTGACATAGGGTTAAATCAATTCCACTTTACTTGACTCTTTCAATACCCCTTCCTCACCAGAGGCAAGTTCTTTTCAGCAAGGGGGGAATGTTGGGAATCACAAAAGAATCAGAAAGTTTCCAAATAGATTTGAAGATTATCATGTTAGGATTTGATTATCATCAATTAGTATTTCTAGATTGTTCTATTTTAATTTTGAATTAATTGTTATCAATTAGCATTAAATATGATTTATATTCTAGAGTATTCTATCATTAGGTTTAAGGTTTAGGTTGAGGCGTCCCTCAACTATTTGTTTTGTAGACTTTTATGAATTGAATAATAATAAGAATATTGTGTTGTCTTCTCTTACTCTCTTCTCTCTTATCTCTTCCTTCTCTTCTCTCTATTCTCTTCTTATTTTACCTCTACTTCTAAATTCTCATACATCTTCTCTATTCTCACACCCAGTCTGCATCAATAAGAGGATGTTTGAAACCCTAACTTTCCGTCTAGAGTGTCTCACTTTTAAAAAGGAAGTTTAAGTGCAGGGAGAATGGAGGAGAAAGTTATTTTGGGTTTGAATCTGAAACCCTCCCTAACTTGCGTTCTATTTCACTTTTTCTTTCAGTAATTTGATGGTGGAAACTTACTTTGTGTTCAAATCTTGTATTTTTTTTGTTTGGTTTGAGTTAAGAAAATGAAGAACATGAAACTTTAATTGATAGATGATTTGTTAGTTAATGCACACTGTAACACCCCAAATTTATTTTGCAAAATATAATTAAATTTAATAGCAATAGGGAATATAAATTATATGTTAAAATTTTGTAAATGGAATAAAAGAGAAAATGTTGGACAAACTATTAGAAATTATGAAAATAATGTTAATATTTCCTGTTTTGTATTAGTAGACTATTTTGTATATTTATTCATAATTGTGAAATATAGTATTAGGAAATATTGAGTGTAGAAAGATAGTTGTTATTATTAGGGTTTGTTATTAGGTAAATTTGTAAGGGAAATTTATTATCTTTTAGGATACTACTTTTATATTATAAATTATATATATGTTATCATATTTGTTTCTACACAAAAATAAGTTTTACTAAATAAATAAGAAGAGAGTTAAATGAAAATGAAGGAGTATAAGTAACATATTAAAGATATTGGGACTAGAAATATAATTAAGAATATACATATGGTAGATAATTGAAACTTTCCCTAATAGTATAGATGTGCAAAAGTAAGAAACTCTCACCCCTTCCTCATCTAATCTAGCCGTCATTCTCTCTTCCTCACAAACACTTCCATCGTTTTTTTTTCTCTCCTTTCCTTTGCCAAGCAGCCACCACTCCTCCCTTCTTCTCTCAAATAATTTTGATCGTTCTCTTTCCTTTCTACAAACCACATCTTGACTACTACTTCCTTTCCCAAATACATTTGATCCTTCTTCTCATTTTTCTCCATCAAATGGCACTTATTCAGTTCATTCTCTCATCCTCTCCTCACTATTTCTTTTATAATTCTCCGATTTCTTCTTCATTTGTCCGGCCTCTATTCCTTCAAAATCCTCAAAACGAACTGACTATACTTTACACGAAATGGAGGGGCTAAACCCAGTTTGGTGCGTCGATTATTTTGGGCTGAATCTTTGGTGAGAATTTCTAACTCTTGTTATTTTTTTCTTCTTTTCCTGCGTATACGAGAGAGGGGTTTTGGGAAAATTGAATGGGTGTTGGAATTTTGAGTTGAACATTAGTTGGGGACTCTTCTTGTTTTCTCTGTTTTGAAATTTAATGTAAATTTTCTGTTTCTACCTTTATCACTATTTTTCTTAGTTCTTTTATAGGTTTTACTTGCTGATTTTGATTTTTATATGCGCTCACTAGAATGCTAAAACTGTTTGGAATTTGGATTAAGCTTATGCTTTCTTTACATAATTGCCGAATGAATTTTGGACATGGGAGGCCTTTGCTTATTTGGTGTTGTTTGATTTTAACTGATCTGTGATATGTTAAGTAAGTTCATTTATGTTGGATGTGTGCATTTAATTTCTGGACTTTGTTTTGTCTATATTTTCTTTTATGTGACTGAATTGATTTAATTAGGATTCTTTGTTACTGTTTTGGGAATTGGGAATTGTAATTGCTTGTTAGGGAGTTTCTACTTTCTAGGCTTATTTATGTAACATCCTGAAAATTTAATACATGATTAAAGAGTGTTTTGGGAAATGATAAATGGAGAAATTAGGAATTTTGAAATTTTAGGAATTTTTGGGATATTTTTGGAAATTTTGAGTAATTAATATGCATATAATTAATTAAGAAATGAAGAGTTTGAAATATGAGGGAGTGGTAAAGCTAAAAATATTTTGAAGTTTAAAAAGATTGGAGGCTGGTTTAAGTGGTTTTAAAATTAAAAGAGTACACTATGGCAAGTTTGGGCTACAAATCATTAGAGAATCCCCTAATTTCAGCAAAACCAAACGCGCCCCTCCCCTTTTATATAAAAACCGCGCGCCTCCCTCCCCCTCCATCCTTCTTCTTCTTCGTTCTTTCCCCTTCCTCCCCCTGCGTGCTCGCCGTCCAGGCAGTACACGGCGGCGCACGGCGGCGTCGGCCACCCAAGGGTAGCTTCACTTCCTTCAAACCCTTCTTCCCCTTCGTTTCTCATTCCTCCTCCCCTTTCACCCGATCTCTTCTCCTTCCCTGTCCTGTTTCGTCGACCACCCTAGAGGCCGCCGCTGGCGGCGACGGCGGAGAAGGAAGCCACCGAGGTTTCCTTCTTCCTTCCCCATGATTTTACTCCTCTCTAACCTTTGATTTCTCTTCATCTCCTCCCAATCTCAACAATGTGCGACGGCGGATTCCGGCGAACGACGGCGGATTACGGCGGTGAAGGTGAGCTGCAATATTTCTTGTTGTTCTTCAAGTAATTCTCCCTTTCCACTTCGTTTTTCTTATGTTTCTCTCCTTTCTCCTATAAATCTCGGCCAGCCCCTTTAATGGCCATTTTCCGGCGACGCTTGTGGCGATTTCCGGCGAGAAGACGCTAATTCCGATGACGACGAGCTTGGGAAAGACTTGGAACACCGGATTCCAACTCCGGTGAGTCTCTTGGAACTATTCTCACTCTTTTCCTTTAATTGTGCGTGAGTTTTGTGAGAGGCCACGAGTGGGTTTGTGTTTTTGGCTTAAGATAACATATCAAAATTGAAGTTAAGCTTTGATTTGTAGTATTTGAGAAGTGATTTAATGATTAATTTGAAGTTTTATTGAGTTTTGGTCAAAACCTTAGATTTGAGTGCTTAAATGTCGATTGCTCTTTGGGGAAATCTGTTTCATGTTCTTATATGCCCTTTTAATCCAATCTGGCCGATTTCCTTTGATGTGGGTGCTCTTTTCAGTCTACTTCAAGATGAAATATATATTTATTAACATGTTTAGTTTATGTTTCTTTTTGGGCTGACTGTACATGGCTGATTCTATTGCTTCTTCCTTATGATGATATTTGGTTTGGTCAGGTTCCTAATTAAGTGTAGACATATGCCTATGTTGTGTCTCAAATTGGTAAATGGATGATTCATGTTGATTATGTGTCCTGCATGTTAAAATCTGAATAATTAATTAAAGGAATAATGACATTGATATTGGTTGTTATGTGGTCAGTTTGGCATAGAAAGTGAAGTTGATGTTCTTGTTACTTTTGCTCTTTAGCTTTTGACTCTGTGCATAAGTGTATTGCAAAGAATGGATTGATAGTAGTGCAGGTTTGATGGGTGGAGCAAGTCTCTGGTTTATGATGTATTATGGTGGTTGAGTATACTTTTCTGCTTGTGTGGTATTTAAGAAGTGTATTTTCAGATTGAGTTAGGTTGATGAATTAACTGAAATTAAAGCTTGACAAATGCAAAATGTTTGATTAATTATAATTAAAAAGGTTTATGATTCTTACACAAATATAGACTCTATATTATTATTATTATGGTTATATACATTGGGAATGAATCGGAAAATACTAAGTGACTATGAAATTGGTTTTCCTTTCTAGTTGCTTTATTGGGTTTGAATATATTATGGGATGAAACTGCCATGATATGATTATGTTTGGCATGAATGGGAGGTTTTTAGTGAAGGGTTGTGATGTTGCTATGATCATGGGATTGATGTTAGGTGCTTATATGTATATGAGGTTTTGATTTTATTCTTTGTTCTTCCTTCTTTTTCTGGTTTAAATGGTTTGGGGAGTGAAAGGTTCTTTTGACCATGCTTACAATGGGTAAATAGGCTGTATGTTTTGGGTGCAGCTGAATTTGTTTATTGGATGTAAGTTTGGGCCGTTAATTGCTCCGTTTTGGGGATATGTGTAATTACAAATTTCTGCAGAATGTTTGAAGTGCTAAAAGAGAGGCTTAAATAGTTGAATCCTAGAACAAGGGGGGGCTGGAAAATAAAGGTTAATTGTGGCCAATAAGTGTAGTAAAAAATTGGAGCATAATTCGGGTGCTCTACAATATGATGGTGAAGTAATGATGACGATAGTCGAATTGTTGTTTATTTAGTCATTGACCATGTTGATTATGAAAGATGATGATTTGTTATGAATTGTGATTATTTTGAATTGGAAGTGAAAGATGATGTTTGATTGTTGTGAATGGTGATTGGGTTGTATTGGAAATCCGTATGGGTATGACTTGTATGAGATGTGAGTTGTTAAAAGATTCTTAAGATGTTAAGATGTTATGATCAAAATGATTTTTATAAGAGTTAAATTAAAAGAGGGGAAAATGGGTAGTCATATAGACACGAGAGAGAGACGTTGAAGTATGATAAAGTAGAAATGATATTAATTTATCATTTTGCTCTCTATATTATTATAGGAGTGGAAACATGTATGCTTTCTCGGCATCAAGAAAGAAATGTTGAGAAATCGCGTAAAGTGCTAAAGGGCGACAGGTAATCACACTTAACCTTGCTATAACATTGAGGGTGACGTTAGTTAGGGATTTTGTAAAATCCCTTTTCACCCTCTATATATATATTATCTTTAAAATGGTATTTTTATACAAAACAGGCTATCGGGTGCCTTTCAAACACGATTATGTTCATATAAAAGATTTTTACACTATATATGTAGTATCTTGTCTGATGGTGCTGAATATTTTGAAATAATATGAAATGATTGCAGGTGTAGTGTGATAGTAGTTATTTGAGAGGTTGTGAGTATAGAAAAGGAATTAGATGTGAGTTGAGTTTCTGGAGAATTATGTTGAGGGGAGATATTGTGGATAATTGATTGGAAGGTGATGTGAGAGGGTATGATATTGATTATTATGGATGAGATATTAAAAGGAATATGTGAGCATTGTATCACACTGAATTTTGTGTACCATCGCGCGATGATAACTGTCGATAGGCCAATCGACAGTTATTTGTACTGAGGATCCTTTTTAGATTGATTGGATCGGGGTTCATAGGTCTACTTATTGAGAGAAGTGACCTACGGTTGTTTAGCATTGAAGAGCCCAACCGCCCCTACGGTTGTTTGGCAGTGGAGAGCCCAACCGTTCCCATTCTGTAATGGAAAACAGAATCGGGGTTCTCTCTCTGGAGATTGCCAGAGAGGGAAATTTGCCCCCTCATCATAGAGAGGGGCACAGTGTCAAATCATATAGAGAAGATTAGATGCTTGAATGCCCCGGGATGACACAATGTATCTATAGGTGAGTGTGAGAGTTATGGTAGCATCATTAGATTGGAGACTGGGAGATGATATTTAGTTAATATGGATTTGACTGAAGGATTGGAGTGATATGTGGAAAGTAGAGATGGTGAATTTGAGTGGACTTAGATGTGACTGAAGGTTTTAAGTGATGGATGAAAGGAAATGAGAATTATATATATATATATATATATATATATATATATATATATATATATATATATATATATATTATTGATTTTAAAACTGTGGTACCCTTTAGACGCCCTCACTACCGCACATCTCACTGTTATAGTGAGTTAAGCGGTGATTACTGGGACAAATTGTCTCATCCCACGATTACTGACACTTTTGCAGGTATTCATGCACAGGCTCAAGCATCAGGAAAGGGAATTAGGTTTCAAAGGTTATTTTGATTAGTTAGTTGTGTATATTGCCAATTTGTATAGGCCTGCATCTGCTTCCGCATGTATATGTATTTATTTATTATTTAATATCATTTAGTTCTGTTTAATAACCATGTTAGGCAAATCCTTTCTAACATGGTTAGCAATAAATTATCCATGATAGCAGCTGTGCTGTATTAGTTTATTCTTTTCTATCATGGATAATATTTATTCATTAGGAAATTCCTTTTCTAACTATGATAGGACATTGAAGTTATGGAAATCCTTTTTCTATCATAGTTAGTAAAGAGGTTATTAGTAAAATGGATATTATTGTTTAAATTAAGAAATTAGTAACATAATGTTACAATTTACATATGGTTTGATAGTGCTATTAGTTGTTTTGGTGTTAGGTTGTTGTTTTAAGTAATCCATTTTTCTGTTTTGTGATTTTCTACTAGGAGTTTGTTATTGATAGTTAGCATAATTTATTTTCTATTTTGACCGGTTTGGGTTTCTTACGTTCTCTACTTGTGTTTGAGAGCTGTGTGGATTTCCTTAGCATTAAGGGAATGTGATTATTCTGAAATTGAATGCTTACATGCTTAAGTAGTTGGGGATTTAGCAACATGACTTTCTTTTGTGATAATTTTGGAAATTCTTTTGGTGAATGGATTAATTCCATTATTATTTTGGAGTTATCAATTGTGATACATTTATTGTGAATTATTGAAGGTTTCTTGGTTTGTTAGTGATTAATGATTTGATTGGGTTTATTGATTATTTTGTATGTGTGAATGATTTTGCTATGACATAGTAAGAGTATAGCTTGTTATGATTCTCTTTCTACTTTAATTATGTTTGCTATATGATTATGTTTGTTTAAGTGGCTAATGGATTCTTTAGTTTATCAAGATGTTTGTTATGATTCTTTACTTGTAAATGTTTATCTGTAAAGCTTTGAAAATCAAAATGATTTCAAAGGATAGTTGATTTAAGAAAAGGGGTTGGGTAGTATTAAACATGTTAGGATTCGTGTGAGAAAGAAAATATATATATACGAGCATGGTTATAAAATTCCTTGTTTCACAGTAGGTGAGATTGGAGATAACAATGATGTGGAATTCCCAAGGCACCTTTAAGGAAAATAATTGTTGATGTACCAATAATGGCGGGAGTTCAGGTAGCGGTTTATTTCATTCACATTAAGACTGCTTGTTTATTTTCTGTCATCACTAATATTACTGCTTCAGATATTGATAGGGTTTATTTTCAGTATTTAAATTTTATGTGGAGTACTCCAGGTATAAGGAGGGTCGCACCCCCTATACCATTTTATTATTGTTGAATTTATTTTTCTTAAAAAATCCTGTCAGGTATGTCTACTACGAAAGGCAAATATATTGCTTTAAGTAGAGAGGTGGTGCAATAGGCACATGCATGTAGTTATCTACTGATTTCACCTTTATGTCGCATTAAAGATTTAATCAATACAATTCTACACTCAATTACTAGGTAGTAGCGGTGAGTGAAGGTTTTCTCACGGTCTAGGTTCAATTCTTGTAAGTAAAAGGAAATTAAGTCACAGAAATTATCAAACAGTTTGAGTGTGAGTTTATGTCTACAACTAAAATCTAACAAAAACAACTAGCGAATGTAAAGATTTAAGAAATGAATAGTGAATTACCTCCCTCTCCAAAGTACTTGTGCTTACGGTTAATTCGGACCTCATTTACTTGTTACACTTGATATAATCTAACTAAATTCTCAAGATCTTTTAAATCTAAGAAATCTAAGAGAGTTTAATTAGGTTAACCAAGTTTTATGCTCTTTCAAGTTGAACTCATACCTTAAGCAACATTAGATACTAATCAAGCACCTAAGAAAAACATTCATTCCACAAATATACTAGGAGCTAATCACACACAAATACATTCATGAAATTACAAACGAATAGCTTTAGGTTTTCATGAGCTAAACACAAAAGAGAGATTTCAAGCCACAATTAAGTAGAACACCTAATTCAAGGTATTCTAACCTATACAAGCCTAAAATCAAGATCATTACATAGGCAAAAACTTACATCTAGCTTGGAACCTAAAAGAGTATATCACAAATACATGAGGCCAAATGTTGAATTTCTACAAGCACATTCCTTTGGAGAGAGAGGAAAGGACGTCTAGCCGCTCATGGAGGTGGAGGATGAAGGAAGGCGTGAGGTTATGGCGGCCGTGGAGATGGTTTGCAAGTGGAGAAAGTGAAGAAGATGAAGATGGAGTTGAGAGAGTTTGTTAGAAGAGAGAGAAAGTGAAAGTGAAGTGAGATGAGAGTTATGTCCAAATGAAGTTAGTTGGGATTAAGTAAGTGAGTTAGTTAGATGATGAGTTGGCAAAGGGGTCTAATGAGCTGTCAATTGGGGATTATGAGTTGTCAAAAGATATTTTGATGGGTAATGGAGGGAGATGGCCGAGAGGTGTAAGGTTAAATGGAAGGAAGAGTATTTTCGGTATTTGGTGAAAAGATGGGTGAATGTGGACTTGATGTGGTCTAGATGCATTACTAAAGGTCTCTCTTTTTTCTCCAAGTGATTGTGCTTCCCCTTTTGCCCTTAATGAAGCTTTCCATCAACTCCAAATTTGAATTTGAACTTGGAGCCATTTTTTCCTCTTTTAGTAAGATGCTCCAAAAGTGCCTTTGTCCTTTTACCAAAAATGGTAATTATTGTTTTATGTCACATGCCTTGTCATCTAGCCTTCCTCCTTGCCAACTAAGCTCCACCGAAGCTCCACCAAGGGTGTATGGGGCCCACGTGGAACCCCCTACAATAAAAATATCATCACATAGTCAAACTGACCAAAATACCCTTGGTTTCTAAATAATGCAAGAAAAAGGCTAATATTCACCAATTAATTCCAATAAGCATGCGCAATAAAATATGTCAATAATGATCAAATATATCAATTAAACCACACTAATTAAGCTCAATTGCACATGCTTAAAGGTATGAAATTCGATCCAATCAAATCCCCCACACTTAATCTTTGCACTCCGGGCAAAGTTATATAAAAAGACTAACTTAATCATTAAGCATAGTGAAGGCAATTGGAATTGTCATAGCATATAAGTTGATCTTCTTGAACCTTTCCCTAAAGCATCGCATGGACCAAATCTAAGAATACAAAGTGAATGCAAGTTTAGCAAGCAACTAGAATTGAGGAGGAGTACCAATTGAGATTTTTCCTCACCGGATTAAGTGTTTAACTCATTCACTCAAGTTAGGAAAAATGCCTAACTAGGGACTTGTGATCACTCTTTGGCTCAATGCACTTGACCATCACCATAGGCTTGTAATAGCTCTAAGTTCTCCACCCATTATTATGCATGACACAATCAAATCTAGGGGACTTAAGGGGTTGAATGGAATGCTAATAATGAATGATGAATGATGGAAAGTAGTCAATGACCAATGACATGAACAAGTAATCACCACATATGCATGCAATACAATGAATACAATTCCACTAAGCATGCTACATCTCTCTTCTTTTTTTTTTCAAACACTTTGTGCTTCTCTCAATTTTTCTTTTAACTCAAATGCCTTTGGCATACATAAGCACTTTGTGCTTTCTTTTTTATTACTTAGGCCTTCGGCCTTATTATTTTTTTTCTCTTTTCTTTTGCTTTTTTTTGGCCTTTGGCCACCTCTCTTTTCTTCTTTTTTACTCAAGGGCTCTCGGCCTCTTTATTATTTATCACATATAGCATGCTTTTCACTAGATACAACAATACAACACTAAAATAAATGCAAGCATATGCTATAGTCACTTATTCACACATTGGTCAAGGTGGTAGAAAAGAAAAGTGAATGGCCCAAAGGGGTTAAATCAAAGGGTAATATTTGGTTGGCATAGTGTTTGGGTCATGAGGGTTTAGAAATGAAACGCCCCTTTCATTTCCAATCATGTCATGCATCGTGATCTTGAACAAGAGCTAGGACAAGTTCTAGGAGGTCAAGTTGACTATTGGCCCACTCAATTCGGTTGAAGGCTTCTCACTTTTATGGCTTACTCTAATTAGTCACTTCCTCCCTAAGAAAAGTTAAATGGGAAACTTACACCCTCTTTATACCTTAAAAGTGCCCCATGCAATGCCCTAAGTAATCATTCCAAAAATTATACTTACACACTAGAGGACAATTCCATTTACTTTCAAGAGCCATGATCAAGTTAAATTTTCAAGAAAAATCATGTCAAATAAGTCCAAAAATCAAGTGTGAAAGCTTTGAATTAGACCACTTTTAAGCACATAATACACCCCCCACACTTAAAGCATGCATTGTCCTCAATGGACCAAGTAAATTAAGTGGAAAGGCATAAAACCAAGGCAAGGCAGCAACTAATAAGGCCGGGCAGTCTAAGCATACAAATGGCCCACATGTATTATTCACAAAACTATACTAAACACAACCTAACACAAATATTTTTTTTTCACTCACTTGTGCTTAGGAAGCCCAACTGGGTTTAGACTTAAGTCGCTAGGCTTCCGGAAGCAAAAATGCTTCCGGAAGCAAAATTGTTACCGGAAGACTAACTGGCTTCAGATTCTAAGTCTCATCCCTATCAGATGCAAAAGTACTATCGGAAGCAAAATTGCTACCGGAAGCAAAAATGCTATCGTAAGCCAAATTGGACTTGGATTCTAAGGGAACTCGCTATCGGATGCAAAAATGCTACCGGAAGCAAAACTGGTTCTAGATTCTAAGTGAACTCACTATCGGATGCAAAAATGCTTCCGGAAACACTGACGCTTGCGAATGCATGAAATACATCCCCTAGCGGAAGCAAAATGAACACAATCTGATCCTAAGTATCAAAGTCTAAGTGGAGTGCTTCCGATAGCCAAAACACTTCCGGATGCAAAAACCTCTATTTCTACAGTGAGACTTCCGGAAGCAAATAGGCATCCCCAAGCACTAGTGAAATTTTTTATATTTATTTTCCTTACAACCTAAAACAACTTACTAAAACAAACCTAAACAAAATCCTATTTTTTACCATCAAACATCTTCCCCCACACTTAGAATAAAAGCAATTAAAAGTAGGTAAGGGAAGGAAAAATACAACCTCTTATGGAGGCTTGAAGTTCTCTTTATACAACTTGAGCAAGTGGCCATTGACTCTGTACACTCGACCATCTTTGAGATCCTTGATCTCAACCATTCCAAAGTCATAAGATTTTAGCACTTCGTAAGGTCCCTGCCACCACTACTGGAAATAAGGTCTTTCACGACCACAATATTGGGTTTTTCACGACCAGAAATAGGTGGTCTTGGACTCTCGCGTCGTAAAAAGTGTGTTTTTCACGACCACATATTTGTGGTCGTGATAGATAGGACCTATCACGACCACAGTCATGTAACTGTGGTCGTGAAAGCCTCTTAGGAGGCACCTAGTTTTGGTGCCTCCTAAGAGGCTTTCACGACCACACTTTAATAAAGTGTGGTCGTGAAAGCCTCCAGGAGGCTTTTCACGACCACACTTTAGCAATTGTGGTCGTGATAGGTATAACCTATCACGACCACAATTGGTAAATTGTGGTCGTGAAAGCCTCCCAATTGTGGTCGTTGAAAGGTTGCTCTTTTTTTTTATATATTTAGGGACTGCATTGTTTAGCCATTTGCACCCTTGCAGATCAATTTACAAACCACTTTCAATACAGCACCATAAATCATATATACAATACAGAATACTAGCTCAATTGCAAAAACGTATCATGCATAAATATTACCTTACTTAGACAACAAAATACAAAAGGCACAATCTAAGTTTTATATCTTTGCCTTACTACTATAAGTTCAAAATTCAGCTACAACAATCTAAGCCTATACAATTTCTGCCTCACATAGTGATTAAAAATTCTGCAAGTGCGTTTCGTACAAAGTCAATATCCTCATCTTGTTTAAACGAGTCAGTACTAAGTCCATAAAGTCCCTCCAAAAGCTGCAACATAATTAAACAATATTAAAAAAGACAAGGAAAGTACCACTTACAATTAGAAATCACTATTTTCTTGGAGATATATGTTAGAAGCGTGCATACCTTTTGGAATTTCCTCCCTTACTTAATTTGATCTTGATATACAATATCCAGCATGTATTTGCAGACATAATATCCGCACTCTACAGAGCTCCGCTGTCTTGGACACTGATAAATCACAGACAATATCAGCAATATCATGGTAGTTCGGGTATGGCTAAAAGCAATATAAATGAAAATGAATATAAAAATTGCTTTTACCTTTACTTTTATAACATGAATCGAAGTCTGACTAGCTGTGTAATAATCAGTATCTTGAGCATCATGCCATTTTAATATTCCTCTTCAAAAGAGACAAAATCATAACAATAATGTTATATATAGTATAAAGATATATTATTATCAACCATAAAAGTAAAAAAAAAAGAGAAACTTACTTGTGGAAGACTTTTCTGTGATCGTCGCTAATAAATCCCTCTAAAGAGTCAAACCAAAATATCCTGAACTCTTTCGGGTAAAGTATAGCCAGAGTCCAAAGTCCACTGAAAGATATAAGTGAAAATAAATGTTAATTAAACTAAGACATAACATTTAATATTGTGTAAAAGATAACTCATTACCAATTCAAAACGGGGGCGAAATAAAGAGTGCCACAATCAAGGCCCATCTGCAGCTCAACGTAACATTGCATCTCCCAAAAATGAGTTTTCTTACTCTTTTTAAGTACTTTCAAGGCGTTTTCATCATAAGCCAGTCTAGAAGGGCATAGAAACCGGCAAAATTTTCCTTTGGGGTTCTTTGGCATAAGCTGTGGCAGTACCTATTAGACATGGCGAAATGGATTAGAACTTAAAGACTCATTACAATATTCAACTATATTGATAAAAATATTACACGCTTACCAGAAGGCCAAATCAAGCCAGCTTTGCTCAAGCTCTTCCATCATCAAGAACTCCTTAACGTCTCGAGAACCTTGCAACCAAATCTTCTCCTCTACTAGTGGATTGACGACTCCAGCAGGTATTAAAAGATTACGCTCAAATCCTGGTTGCATCGTCCACAGCAGATTCAGATATGGGTACTTCTCACCGTTAAAATTCTGAAAATAAGAAACACATCAACTTTACACACATATTTCAATAACATTGTTAATAAAGGTCAATTCATAGACAACTTTAGTACCTGTGGGAGAAGAATTGGTGGTTGAGCTTCTTGAGCAGTATCGAACACAAGCCTTTTAGGCCAAACAATAAAGCCCTTCATTGCTTGCCCTAAAGTTGTGATCTCTTTAGTACAGAATGGAACACATGTCATTTCTTGGCCCTTTATCACGGAAATGACTGTCACTTTTACTTGATCATCCCGGATAGACCTGTTATGAATGGTGGTGTGATTTGGGTACTTGAGAGCCTTAGCAACAGGGTGTAGGCAAGGCTCGTCAAGATGTAAGTAGCACTCCTCGTGGTAGTCATCAAGAGGATCAGGTGCACTTGGCTCACTCATTGTTGAAGTTGTTCTTTGGGAAGCTTGAAGAGCCTCTAACTGTGATGTAAGATATTCAAACCTCATTTGCCATTGGCTCTCCCGTTCGTCCATCCGTTCGTCCACCCGTGCATTCACCATTGCATCAAGCTCCTCAGTGGACATTTTAGGTCGAGACACCACTCGTTTTTTGGGCCCAAAAAATTCCTTTGCCCCAACTCTCCCAGAAACTCCTACAACTCGGCTAGGGTTGTCTAATCTCCCTAGCGAAGTTGCTAGGATGTCCATTCTTGGGTCCTGCGGTGTCCAAGACCCCTGAGAAGATTGCTCCTCCAGTTCATTCTGTTACAAAAGTGAACAAACATTGATTAAGATACAATAATATCCTACGTAAGTGTTTAAATACAATTTATATAGCACTCACAATTCGGTTTGCCACCGCTTCAGCCTTGTCACTGGTATATTTTCCAGTTGGTCTCTTCCTCCGGGCCGCTGCCCATGTTACATGGCGTTGGAGGTCAGGTAAAGGTTCTAAGACAGTGGAAGATGACTCAGCTTCCATAGATTTCCGCTGCTCCTCCCACTTTTGTCGCCGCTCAGCTTCCACATAATCAGTCATCCAATCATACCCCCCACGGGACATGGTATGATTATACTCATTTTTAGCCCGAATCTCTTGTTGTTTTTTGCTTATCTCCTATGTACCACAATAATAAAATATTAATAATGCAGGTACACAGATTAAAACCAAATTATGAACTATACATGTATAGTAGATATACCTTAAATGCTTCAGACGTCCGATATTTAACAAACTCCTTCCATTTCTCTGGTTCAATATTGGGATATGCTATACATGGATCCTCACCTATTTTAGACCCCCCAAATATGTAGTCCTTGACCATGTTATATTTGAATTCACTAAACCTTTTTGCAATTTTTTGCCAAACGAACTCTTTAAAATCTTTGGTATTCGGCACATCCCAATATTGCTGCAATGAACAAACAAATATGATTAGTCACCACAATATCTCACAAATATGGAGTTAAAATACGAATGTACATACATATACATCCAACCAACATTGTTGCTTAACATCGTCATTAATGTGTTTCCACTCATTTATTGTGATGTCAAGTCTGTTTCTCGCCACTGTTCCAAGATAACTTGCAAATGGCTTTGCAGTTGGCCCTTTAGGCCTATTCTTTTCATCTAGTTCCAAATGGTTTTTCTTCTTATGCTCAACTGTCAGAGCAATCACTTTCGAAAGTTTGGTAGGCCCTCTTTTCTTCTTCTTCACAGGGGGTGGTGGGGCCTCCTCATAATACTTTTGCTCGCGATCGGAGTCATTTTCTGCCATTATAACCTGTGAAAGAGGAACAATTACATACATTAGCACCGAACAATTAATAATATTAGATAGATTATTAAATGAAAAACAATAACAATAATCAATACATTTTCTAACATTATGTGTTGTCGTCCCATATGTCCCATATACCCTCAGTATGATCATTCCTGACCGCACAGAAGTCATCATCATCATCATCTAACAAACTTCTTGTTGTTTTGCCTAATAATTGTATCTCATCATCATCACCATCATTTACTGTGAGAGCACAATCCATTTGATTTCTATTTTGCAAGGCAATGGAAAGCTTAACATTTGTAGGGTCTGATTCATTAAACACTTGTTTCGCATGACTTGCTAGAATAAATGGTTCATCCTTGTAGCCGACCCTATTAAGATCAACAGATATCATGCCGCTTTGGCCCTCAATCACAACCGCATTACTATGTACCCACTTACATTTAAATATGGGAACCTTGAAATGCGGTCCGTAGATGATTTCCCAAATTTCTTCAATAACCCCATAATATGTAGTTGTAGCCAATTTTGGGTTTTTGTCTCTAGAGCTAGAAAAATGGGTTGCCTCAGCTTCAACCATCACCCCGCTGTTTTGTGTGGTGCGCTTGCCATCAATGACCTTAGTAGAGAAAGAATACACATTTATTTCATAACCACCCCATGAAAAAACAATAAACTGAGGCTTCACAGCTAGCAACCTTACTGTGTCAGACACATCCTTTTGTTTCGCATACTCCTCGAACCAACCAATAAATGACTTGTTATGTTCATTTGAAATCTGCATATCACTCTTCTTCAGGTTATTCTCTTTCAAAAGCCTTTTATGCTTAGCCAAATAAGGTTGCACTTCTTTCATGTTATTCAAGATGTATAGATGTGCCTGTAACAACTCCACTCTCTCTACACCCTTTACTTTCATGCCCTGCACCCCTTTACCAGAAAGTTCATCTTCATCTAGGTTGATTTCCTCGTCGTCAGGTTTTCTTAGGTATGGTTTGCAAAAGTCCATTGCCTCTTCAACAAGATATCTTTTAACAATCGAGGCCTCCGGGCGATATGGGTTCTTTGAATAACCCTTCAAAACTTTCATGAATTGCTCAAAAGGGTACATCCACCTTAGAGAAACCGGACCACAAAGTCTTATCTCTCGAACCAAGTGAACAATCAAATGAACTGATATATCAAAAAACGCTGGAGGAAAATGCATCTCCAATTGCGACAAAATAACATAGCCTTCCTTTTCCAACTCATCGAGTATTTCATTGTCAATTACCTTACTGCAAATGGCATTAAGAAACTTACATAACCTTGTTAAAGTCTTCCGCGCATCATCCTCCAAAATTCATCTTATAGCTACCGACAAACGTTGTTGCATTAACACATGGTAATCATGAGACTTCATTCCCGTCAACTTCAAATCATCCATTGACACAAGTTTGCTAATATTAGAGGAATATCCATGTGGCACTTTCATCCCACGTAAACACTCACACAATCGTGTTTTCTCAAGTTTGGAAAGTGTATGAGCAGCAGGTTCCATATATGCTTTCTTTCCATCTTCACTAATTGTCGGATGTAATCGTTGTCTTATGCCCATCTCAACTAAATCTCTTCTAGCGTTGAGCCCATCTTTGGTTTTTCCTTGAATGTGTAACAACGTTCCGACAATACTTTCTGCAAGATTTTTCTCCACATGCATCACATCAATACTGTGCCTCACATCAAGACAACGCCAATAAGGGAGATCAAAGAAGATTGACCTCTTCTTCCAAATGTTAGTCCATTTCTTCTTCTTTCCTTTACCAAATTCCACAGTAACACGAGCAACACGACGATAAACTTCTTCACCTGTTAACGGAATTGGAGCAGATGCATGCTCAGGAAAGCCATTAAATCGCTTCCTCAGTCGACGGTATGGGTGGTGGCGATCAAGAAACCTCCTATGACCGAGGTAAACAGTCTTCCTTCCATACTTGAGCTGGACGAAATTAGTGTCATCCTCACAAATTGGACATGTCTTATGTCCCTTGACACTATATCCTGAGAGATTGCCATATGCAGGTAAGTCATTGATTGTGGTAAACAACAAAGCTCGCAACTTGAATGTCTCCTTTTTGTATGCATCAAACACATCAACATCTTCATTCCACAACATCTTCAAGTCCTCGATCAACGGAGCAAGATAAACATCGATATCGTTCCCAGGCTGTTTCGGTCCCGAAATCATCATACACATCATAAGATATTTCCGTTTCGTGCACAACCAAGGTGGAAGGTTGTAAATGACAAGCAAAACTGGCCAAGCACTATGTTTGCTAGAGACACTCCCAAATGGGTTAAATCCATCTGTACAAAGGCCGAGACGGAGGTTTCTAGGATCACTAGCAAACTCTGGAAAAATTGAATCAACCTTTTTCCATTGAGGAGAGTCAGCAGGATGTCGAAGATATCTAGAATCAAAATTTCTCTGATCACAATACCACCTCAAATTCTCTGCTTCTGTTGCATTCGCGAACAATCGTCTAAACCTTGGAACTATTGGAAGGTACCACATTACTTTCGAAGGTTCACCTTTTTTTGGTTTGCTTGTCTCTTCGTCGTCGTCGTCATCATCAGCACCCTTCCTCTGTTTATACCTTGGCTCCTGACATCTTGGACACACATGTAACCCTTCATATTCATTTCTATATAAAATACAATCATTGGGACAAGCATGTATCTTCTGATACTCCATACCCATCTTACTTAGCATTTTCTTGGCCTCATACATTGTCTTCGGAACCGCATTGTTATCCGGGAACATATCGCTCAAAGCTGCGAGCATTTTCGAGAAACCCGCGTCTGCCCACCCATTTTCCGTCTTTATTTCTAGTATTGTTAGAATGAAGGTCAGACGGCTATACTTCTTACACCCTGGAAACAAAGGTGTCTCAGCATCACCACGCACTTTGTCGTACTCGTCTGACACAACAAACGACTCCGCTGCGATATCATTTATCATGTTGTCCATGCCAACATCGCAAACATATTCATCATCATCATTATCATCCACCTCTGCTGCTTTTACATGTTCCACGGTAGTTCCCAATTCCCCATGTCAAATCCACTTCCTATATCGGCGATTGATCCCCTCACAAATAAGGTCATTCCTTATAGAGTCAAGGCTCTTGCGATCAACATTCACACACTTCACACAAGGGCACGGGTACTTTCCATTCTTACTCGCCACATTTCTTTTGGCAAATTCAATAAACTCTTCCACCCTTTTTTGATATTCTTCACTAGTTCGCAAAGCATCCATCCAAGCACGATCCATTGGAGTAATGTGTATAATATGTATATACACTTGTCTTCATTACAAAGAATATTAGACAATTGAACCAATCAGAGGACTATCTATGGCAACCTAAAACAGTCCTAATCAACAACCAAAAACAGCCTCTCCAAGAAACTAGAGTCTATTTGCATGCAATTTTTACTACCCCTCCCAACAAAGAAAACAAGCTTTTTCCAGCAATTAATGGCTAAATAGAGCAGCCCAAAACACTCTTAAAATGTCCAGAATAGTCAACCAAACAGTGTACCAAATTAAGTGCAAATCAGAATTTACCACAAATGCACAAACCAAAAGCTAGCTGAATTTGATATTCAACAATAGAAGCAATATTTAAGCCAGCAAATGAACCAAATATAATCACAATAATCAAAATAACAATTAACAATCTATTACCAAAATCAATTGCATGTTCACCAATCAGAGCAACCAAATTTATCAATGGAAAAATTAAGTGAATCAATTTAAAAATTAAGAAAATCATAGAACGGATAATCATTGTTTAGATTATTAACATAAATACGAGACACCACTCGTTAATAATCAGATTTATTAACATAACTGGCACCAAAAAAGAGGCTAAGCAATTTTATACCTAAAAACTGTAATGACAGATTATTACAATCATTAAAATGTTCTCTTATCCTAACCATTAAATATTTACCTTTCAATGAGAATCCCTTCTTCTCAAATCTGCTGATAATCTCACCAATCTGAAACAAGAACAAAAACAAAACTTTTGAGAAACCACCTTCTCGTACACAAGACTACTAAGTACAAATTTATTACAAACTGATCCTAAATTTTATTATTTCCAATTATCAATATTAATCAAAATTCCAGCATCAAATAGAATCATTTTTCATCAACAGAAACCAAATTAATTATATTATATTCTCACTTCAGCTTCAAATAATGAATTAATGATAACCCAAATGGGAAATCATAATAATTAGCAAAACCCATTTCTTAAAAATATGAAAAAACAAATATAGGTAGGTAGATGCGTAGGGCCCACACATGAATCAATCATCAAAAGAAAAAAACGAAAAATAGAAAAAAAATAATACCGGAGGGAAGAGGGCGGCGGAGGGCGGAGGGCGAGAGGAAGGAGAGGGAGGCGAGAGGGCGGAGGGCGAGAGGAAGGAGAGGGAGGAGAGAGGGCGGAGGCGAGAGGGCGGAGGGCGAGAGGAAGGAGAGGGAGGCGAGAGGGCGGAGGACGGAGGGCGGAGGGCGAGAGGAAGGAAAGGGCGAGAGGGAGGAGAGAGGGCGGAGGGCGAGAGTGACGGCGGCTTGTTTGAGAGTGAATGTGAAGAGATGAAGAGATGAAGTGAAGGTGAAGGCGAGAGAGAATGTTGAGAGTGAATGTTGGAGGGAAATGAAAAGGCTTTTGCGCGGAGGAAAAAAATTTCCCACCTTCCACGACCACATATTGGAAAATGTGGTCATGGAAGGGGCATTTTCCACGACCACACTTGTATAAGTGTGGTCGTGGAAGGTGCCTACCCTTCCACGACCACAGTGTGGTAGACTGTGGTCGTGGAAGGGTAGGCACCTTCCACGACCACACTTATACAAGTGTGGTCGTGGAAGATGCCCCTTCCACGACCACATTATTACCACATTATTAAATGTGGTCGTGAAAAGTCTCCGCCTGGACAGCTATTTACATGTTATGCCACCGCGTTTTTTTTTAACGATCAACATTGGCTTTTTAGTCGTTTAATATGGTCGTGAAAAACCTATTTTCTAGTAGTGCACTTGTCCTTAAGCTTGCCTCCTCCACAAAATTTGAATCTCAGACGATAGCACAAGACAAGATCTCCCTCCTTGAACTGCTTCCTCAGAATGCCACTATCATGAATGGCCTTAGTCTTCTCTTTCAGGATCCGCGAGTTCTCATATGCCTCGTTCCTAAGCTCATCAAGCTCACTCAACGTCAATTGCCTCTCTTAAGCCGCAACATCCATATCTTCAATACAAGATTTAACTGCCCAATAAGACTTGTGTTGTAGCTCAACCGGTAAATGACAAGCTTTTCCATATATGAGCCGATAGGGAGACATGCCAATAGGAGTCTTAAATGAAGTCCTATATGCCCAGAGAGCTTCTTCAAGTCTCAAGCTCTAGTCTTTTCTACTTGGCTTCACAATTCGCTCAAGGATGTTTTTGATTTGTCTATTGCTCACCTCAGCTTCTCCATTAGTTTGAGGATGATAAGGTGTAGAAACCTTGTGGCTCACCCCCAAATTGGCTAAGCAATGAAGACATAAGCTTGTTACAGAAATGAGAACTTTGATCACTCACCAACGCTTTAGGAACTCCAAACCGGCAAAAGATGTTGGACTTGAGAAATTTCAACACAGCTCTCGCATCATTAGCCTTAGTTGGCACAGCTTCCACCCACCTAGATAGGTAATCCACAGCCAGAAGAATATATGTGTAGCCGTTAGATGGTGGAAAAGGACCCATGAAGTCTATACCCCAAACATCAAAAGGGTCACAATATAACATCGGCACTTGAGGCATCTCATGTCTCTTCCCCAAACTTCCAAACCTTTGGCATTTGTCACAAGACTTGCAATACTCATAAGCGTCCTTAAACAGAGTAGGCCAATAGAAACTGGCCTCCAAAATCATCCTTGAAGTCTTTTTAGCACCAAAGTGTCCTCCACAAGCTAGAGAATTACAAAATTCCAGGATTGATGGGACTTCATCATCTTGCACACACTTCCAGATTATTTGATCATTACATAGCCTCCACAAGTGTGGCTCATCCCAAATATAGTAACTAGCATCTCTTCTCAACCTTTGCACTTGATGCTTGTTCAAAGAAGGTGAAGTGACTTCGGCAACAAGGTAGTTGACAAGATGAGCATACCAAGGATCCTTCTTTGCATTCAAGGCACACAATAAGGCATCCGGGAAGGTGTCACAAACAAGAGAAGAATCATCAACACCTTCCACATCCATTGGCAAACGGCTCAAGTGATCGGCTACTAGGTTCTCTCTTCCTGTCATGTCTTTAATCTCCACTTCAAACTCTTGTAACAGCAACACCCATCTCAATAGTCTAGGCTTTGTTTGTGGCTTAGATAACAAATATCGGTCAGCTGCATGATTTGTGAATACAATTACTCTGGAATGAAGTAAGTATTGCCGAAACTTGTCTAGACCGAAGACAATGGAAAATAATTCCTTCTCTGTTGTTGTATAATTCCTTTGAGCTCTATCCAAAGTCTTAGACGCATAAGCAATCACCCTAGGCAATGAATCATGTCTTTGGCCGAGCATTGCTCCTAAGGCCTCATTAGAAGCATCACAAGATAGCTCAAAAGGAAGCTCCCAATTAGGTGCAACCAAGATAGGAGGAGAAATAAGCCTTGACTTCAACTCAACAAAGGCCTCCTTACAAGCACTAGAGAAATCAAATTCGGCCTCTTTTTGAAGTAGGTGAGATAAAGGAGAAACAATTTGGCTGAAACCCTTGATGAATCTCCTATAGAAGCCCACATGTCCTAGAAAGGACCTCAACTCCTTCAAGCAAGTAGGGAAGGGTAGAGAAGAGATTACCTCAACCTTAGCTTTGTCAACTTGAATGCCCTCCTTTGAGACCAAGTGTCCCAAGACAATGCCCTTGTCCACCATGAAATGACACTTTTCATAGTTGAGTACCAAGCCCTTCTCCACACATCTAACCAATGCCTTCTCAAGAATTACCAAGCAAGCATCAAAACTATCTCCATAGAGGGAAAAATTATCCATAAACACCTCTATGCCATCCTCCAGCAAGTCATTGAAAATGCTCATCATACAACGTTGAAAGGTTCCGGGAGCATTGCAAAGACCAAAAGGCATTCTCCTGTATGCGAAGGTCCCAAATGGACAAGTAAAAGTCGTCTTTTCTTGGTCTTCTGGTGCTATGGGAACTTGGAAGTACCCGGAGAAACCATCCAGAAAACAGTAGTGTGATTTGCCTGCTAGTCTTTCCAACATTTGATCAATGAATGGTAATGGAAAGTGATCTTTTCTTGTGGAGTCATTCAACCTCCGGTAATCTATGCATACCCTCCAAGAGTTCTGAACCCCTGTAGGAACTAGCTCATCTTTGTCATTTTTCACCACGGTCAGCCCACTCTTCTTTCGCACTACATGGATGGGACTCACCCATTCGCTATCGCTTATCGGATAGATGATTCCGGCACTTAAAAGTTTTTCAACCTCCTTCTTCACAACATCCAGTATTAAGGGATTGAGCCTCCTTTGTGGTTGCCTAACCGGCTTAGCAGCATCAGTAAGCAAGATCCAGTGCATGCAGGTTGTTGGACTCATGCCAGGAAGATCGGCTAAAGTCCACCCAATGGCCCCCTTGTACCGTCTAAGCACCTCGAGTAACTTCCCTTCCTCAAGAGAAGAAAGAGAAGTGAAGATAATCACTGGAAGCTTCTCATCCTCAAGCAAGTAGGCATACTTGAGATTAGGTGGCAAAGGCTTCAACTCCAGAGTAGGTGGCTCAACAATAGAAAGAACCAAGGTGTGCACCTCAACTTGATGCATTTGAGGCTCATAGGGATCATCATTAGAATCCAGCAACTCATCAAAGTAATCAGGACAATTCGGTTGCTGCTTCAGATCATCACAACAATTCGACCTCTTAGAATTTAAGGCCTCAGAACTCATATTCAAGTTCTCATCACCACTGTCACTCAGGGTAGAGGCTTGCGGATCATCAGCAAGAGCATGCTCTTTCAGATAGAGCTTCTCCCTCAACTTGTGTAAGCGGCTTCTCTTTAAAGCTTCATACTCTTCAATGTCAAACTTTTGTGCACTAGAGTTCTCAATTTCCTTAGTGAATTCGCAACTTCCATTCTCCTCATGTCCTACAAAATTGAACACACTTCCCTCTTCCAAGGGGTTGTAGCTTGACAGAGAAGAAATAGACGTGCAATCATCATCAAAATTATAGTGCACATGCATGGAATCCATGAATTCGGTTACTGCACTTCCTATGCTAGATGAATCAGTATGCACATCATGCAATAATGTATTATAAATCAAACTAGCGCAAGAATCATGATAGCACATATGAGTATCAACCTTATCAAACATGTTCAGCTTAAAAGAATTAACATGCTCATCACAAATCACATGCATCAAAGAATCTACCACACTCAACCCTAAGAGAGAATAGTCCTCATGAGGGTGTCTCATGGCTTTGCCTACATCAAAACTTATTATCTGATTCCCCACTTGCATTGTAACAAACCCCCCTTCTAAGCTTATCACCATCTTGGCCGTTTTCATAATTGGCCTCCCTAAGATCAAAGAATCATCCAACCTAGTGTCACTAGTCATATCTAACACATAGAAGTCCATCGGAAAAACTAGTTCCCTAACCCTCACTAAAATGTCCTCAACAAATCCAAAGGGTTTCTTGATGGATCTATCCGCTAATTGTAGCACAACACTAGTATCACTCAAATTCTTCAGTCCTAGTGCAATGTAGGTGGCCTTAGGCATGACATTGATTGCGGCCCCTAAATCCAGAAGTGCCTTTCCAAAGCTAAGACTCCCTATTTGACAAGGTATTGTAAAGGAGCCCGGATCTCCGCACTTTTGGGGCAAATACCCTTCAAAAGAGAGGACACATTAGTTCCTAGTTGAATTTTATTATTTGAATTACTAGCTCTCTTATTGGTGCAAAGATCTTTAAGGAATTTAGCGTACTTAGGCATTTGTTTCACAAATGCTTAGGGTCAAGAGACTTACCTTTGGGGGATTCATCCCCTTGTTGAGTAGGTTATTGAGAAGAAGAGTCTCCGACTTTGAGCTTCCCTCTTGCAATCTCCTTCCGCTTAGCCTCCTTTAAGCTCTCGGCCTCATCAAGAAAGTCACCAATGGAAGGATTCAGTTCAGCTTCCACATGTATATGGTCACCAACAAAGTCATTTTGGAGGCTAGTGTGACCTTCCTTATTTAATACACTCTTCTCGGCCTCACAAGGTAGTTGTGTTTCCTCCTCTTCTTCCTCATATTCATAAGCATCACCATATTTCCGTCCACTTCTTAGGTGCATAGAATGAATGTTTTGAGGATTAATCACCACATTAGACGGCAATCCTCCTTTCTTTGCATCTTGCTCCGCTTTATTATTCAACATTTGAGACACTAAGGTGGTTACATTTTCCTGCTTCTTTAGACTCTCTTCAAACCATTCATTTTCTCCATTAAGCTTGACATCATTTGATACATCATGTCTTGTTGAGATGTCGGAGAGCTAGATGGAGGAGCATAGGCTTGAGATCCCACCATATTGTTTCTCGGAGCATGAGCTGTATCATCATTCTTCATAAATGGAGGAGGAACATTGGCTTGTTGATTCGGCCTGTACCCTTGAGCATTAGGGTTAGGCCTCCCTTGATATGATCCATAGCCTTGTTATGAGGAATAGGCATTGGAGGCTTGGACGTTGCCTCCCCCCACTTAGGCTGTTGTTGTGGTTGGAAGGAGCTGGAATTTGTAGCTTGATTTGAACCTCCCCCCCACTTGAAGTTCGGGTGGTCCCTCTATCCCAGATTGTACGTTGAGGAGTAAGGATCATACTTGGCTTGAGGCCTAGCATTGGTGTACATGGCGTTTACTTCCTCATGGGATGGACAATTGGAGGATAGGTGCATCGGCGAGCCACAGTGATCACAAGATGAGGCCACCAAGGCCATAGAGTCATCTACACAAGCAGTAGGCTTCACAAATCGTCCGTCCATCCGACTTAGGCTCTCGGTCAACCTCTCAATAGAATTGTACAGCTTGTCATCCCCGCTCAAGGAGGCAACCTTAGGCGCACCACCATATAGAGCATCACGGCCATAAAAGTTCTGGTGATTAGAAGCCATGGTTGAAAAGAGGTTTCATCCTTCATTGGCGGATAAGTTGAAAAGTGAGCCATTAGAAGCAGCATCCACACTCATCTTGAGTTGTGGCACCAAGCCATCATAAAAGTATTGCACCAATTGCCTTTGGAGATGTTGTGGTTGGGACACGAGTTCACCAAGGTGTTGAACCGGCTCCAATATTCATAGAATGTCTCCTGAGAGAATTGTTGAACACCTGTGATGTCTTTCCGCAACTTAGATATCTTGGAGACTGGAAAATAGCGGTCTAAAAACACCTTCTTAAGTTGCTCCCAAGAAAGAGTGGCATAATGAGTGGGAAGGTTCAAGAGCCACTCCTTGACTTTGCCTTCTAAGGAGAATTGGAACACTCTCAACAGAACATCATTCAGATTGGCATTAGGTGGCTTCATGGAGGAGCAAGTATGATAGAGGCCAAGCAAGTGTGTGTGAGCATCCTCATGCGGAAAACCTGTAAACTTAGGCAGATGAGCAAGAAGAGATCCTTTGATCTCAAAGTTATCAGGGTTAGCATGAAAACCTTGAGGTGCAAATGATGCATATGATTGTGTGAACTCTCGCATAGGTCTATCATCATCATGTAGTTGCCTACCCCCATCAAAATGATGTTCTCCTTCCTGCTCTCTATGCTCATGGTCTCTAGCCTCTCTCTCACGCTCCCTATGATCTTCTTGCCTTTCGGCCATAATGAAATGCTGGTCTAAGATTGTATGATTGGACGCTACAGAGGAATTTTGTGGATTTGATGTGGATCCTATAGGTTGCTTACGAGCTTGCTTCTCGTGCTTTTTCTTTTTCTTAAGTTCTCTAAGAGTCTTATTAATCTCCCTATCCAATGACACTAGTGATGTGGTAGGGTTCATAAAAGGTCACTCAGTGCAACTATAGGCCAAGTGAAGTGAAATGCAACCGCTCAAGCAAAATGATGTAGGAATGCTTGCGGATGCACAAAACAACCACCAGCACAAACAACAAGTAGTAATTAGTCCCTGCAGAACAAATCAACAAGATAACAGCCAGCACAAGCAGAATATATCCAGTCCAAAACAGTCCAAACAAAAATCCAGTACAGCGAACACAATTTCCAGCAATATAAGGCCAACGAGAGCAGCCTAACTCTTCTAAAACACTTCTAAAACAGTCTCAACTATACAGAATGCAAGTAAACTAAGTCCAGAATATGACTTAACACCTAAAACCTAAAACTAACTGAAATATCACACAAGTAACACAAATTAAGATTGTGACTACAAACACCTAAAACTAGCAAGAAAATGACCTAAACCGGCAACGGCGCCAATTGATTTCACCTTTATGTCGCCTTAAAGATTTAATCAATACAATTCTACACTCAATTACTAGGTAGTAGCGGTGAGTGAAGGTCTTCTCACGGTCTAGGTTCAATTCTTGTAAGTAAAAGGAAATTAAGTCACACAAATTATCAAACAGTTTGAGTGTGAGTTTATGTCTACAACTAAAATCTAACAAAAACAACTAGCGAATGTAAAGATTTAAGAAATGAATAGTGAATTACCTCCCTCTCCAAAGTACTTGTGCTTACGGTTAATTCGGACCTCATATACTTGTTACACTTGATATAATCTAACTAAATTCTCAAGATAACCAAGCCTTATGCTCTTTCAAGTTGAACTCATACCTTAAGCAACATTAGATACTAATCAAGCACCTAAGAAAAACATTCATTCCACAAATATACTAGGAGCTAATCACACACAAATACATTCATGAAATTACAAACGAATAGCTTTAGGTTTTCATGAGCTAAACACAAAAGAGAGATTTCAAGCCACAATTAAGTAGAACACCTAATTCAAGGTATTCTAACCTATACAAGCCTAAAATCAAGGTCATTACATAGGCAAAAACTTACATCTAGCTTGGAACCTAAAAGAGTATATCACAAATACATGAGGCCAAATGTTGAATTTCTACAAGCACATTCCTTTGGAGAGAGAGGAAAGGACGTCTAGCCGCTCATGGAGGTGGAGGATGAAGGAAGGCGTGAGGTTTTTGGCGGCCGTGGAGATGGTTTGCAACTGGAGAAGGTGAAGAAGATGAAGATGGAGTTGAGAGAGTTTGTTAGAAGAGAGAGAAAGTGAAAGTGAAGTGAGATGAGAGTTATGTCCAAATGAAGTTAGTTGGGATTAAGTGAGTTAGTTAGATGATGAGTTGGCAAAGGGGTCTAATGAGCTGTGAATTGGGGATTATGAGTTGTCAAAAGATATTTTGATGGGTAAGGGAGGGAGATGGCCGAGAGGTGTAAGGTTAAATGGAAGGAAGGGTATTTTCGGTATTTGGTGAAAAGATGGGTGAATGTGGACTTGATGTGTTCTAGATGCATTACTAAAGGTCTCTCCTTTTTCTCCAAGTGATTGTGCTTCCCCTTTTGCCCTTAATGAAGCTTTCCATCAACTCCAAATTTGAATTTGAACTTGGAGCCATTTTTTCCTCTTTTAGTAAGATGCTCCAAAAGTGCCTTTGTCCTTTTACCAAAAATGGTAATTGTTGCTTTATGTCACATGTCTTGTCATCTAGCCTTCCTCCTTGCCAACTAAGCTCCACCGAAGCTCCACCAAGGGTGTATGGGGCCCACGTGGAACCCCCCTACAATAAAATATCATCACATAGTCAAAATGACCAAAATACGCTTGGTTTCTAAATAATGCAAGAAAAAGGCTAATATTCACCAATTAATTCCAATAAGCATGCACAATAAAATATGCTAATAATGATCAAATATATCAATTAAACCACACTAATTAAGCTCAATTGCACATGCTTAAAGGTATGAAATTCGGTCCAATCATCTACCTGTGACAAACATATTGTTAACCTAGGGGCCCTGTATGAGTGTTTTACTAACAGGTATTAATCACCAACAGGAGCGCACTATCATTATCTGAAGTAGGATTAAATGAATCAGCTTCTAGGTAAAGTAAATGCATGAATTAGAATGTATGAAATAAATTGCGGTAAATTTGGTTTCAGGTACATAATATATTGGGAATTTTGGAGTTATGAGAGGAAAGGAGAAATGCAGGAATGTCTGCTCCGAATTGGATTTTTATTAATGTATATTTTCAAAGGAAATTGTATATTTATATTTTGGCATGTAATGTATATAACTTTTGTAGAAGATAAACCTTGGATACTTTATTTACTTGATAATTATTTTGAATTCATATCCTGTATAAATATATGTAAAAATAAGTATTTTAGAAATAATATTTTCTAGGGTAAACATTAGAACTTTAAAGGAAAAGATAAATGTTTTAGTTTTGGAAATAATAGCTGAAAATATGTTTCCATTAATAACTTGTTATTTTATAAAACTAATATAGAGTGTATCTTATGTATTTTAAGAAACTTCTTTTTATTTTAAAAAGTTTATTCTCAACTTGTTTCAGAAAAAAAATTATATCAAAAGGACCTTTTGATGAAAAAGTTTTAATTTGCACTACTAGAAAATAGGCCTTTCACGACCATAATTAACGACTAAAAAGCCAATGTTGGTCGTTGATAAAAAACGCGGTGGCATAACATGTAAATAACTGTCCAGGCGGAGATCTTTCACGACCACATTTGTATATGTGGTCGTGGAAGGGTCCCCTTCCACGTCCACACATTTGTATGTGTGGACGTGGAAGGGGACCCTTCCATGACCACATATACCCAAGTGTGGTCGTGAAAGGTGGGCAATTTTTTTCCCACTGGCGCCAAAGCCCTTTTTTATTTCCTTCCAACAATTTGGCACTCACTACCACTTTGGCACTCACTCTCTGCGCCTCCCTTTCTCTCTTCTTCTCTCACACTTTGGCACTCACTTATCTCCGCCGCCTCTCTCCTCCCTCTCTCCAACCACCGCCGCCTCTCTCCTCCCTCTCTCCAACCACCGCCTCGCCCTCGCCGCCGCCCTCGCCTCTCGCCCTCTCTCAGGTAATATCCACTCCTCCCTCCCTCTCGCCTCCCTCCCTCTCGCCTCCCTCTCCTCCGCCCTCGCCTCGCCCTCGCCTCCCTCGCCTCGCCCTCGCCTCCCTCCCTCCCTCGCCTCGCCCTCCCTCGCCTCGCCTCGCCTCCCTCCCTCCCTCGCCTCGCCCTCGCCTCGCCCTCGCCTCGCCTCTCTCGCCTTCGCTTTTTTCTGCCGAGAGTTTTACTCCCCTCCTCCCCCTCCCCCTCCTCCTCCCTCCTCTTCAAGATAATACTCTCTGATTTTTTTTTTACTTTTCGCAGGGCATTTTGGGGACAAATTAATTGGGTTTCTTTAAGTTTTTTCGCTACATCTTCAACATCAACTTCTGTTGCTGTTTCAGCGTCAACATCCTCCCAAGTAAGGTGAGTTTTTTTTTTATTTTTTTTTATTTTTCTCTCATTGTATTTTCTTTGTTTTTTTATTTTTTGTATTTGCTTTTTAATATAGTTTGTGCCCACTGTAAGACATTTTAAGCATTGAAATATTGTTTGACTGATTTTATAAGCTCAATGGAATTACTGATTTTATTTGGTTTTGGTAATAGATTGTTAATTGTTATTTTGATTATTGTGATTATATTTGGTTCATTTGCTGGCTTAAATATTGCTTCTATTGTTGAATATCAAATTCTAGCTTTTGGTTTGTGCATTTGTGGTAAATTCTGATTTGCACTTAATTTGGTACACTGTTTGGTTGACTATTCTGGACATTTTAAGAGTGTTTTGGGCTGCTCTATTAACAATAATTGCTGGAAAAAGCTTGTTTTCTTTGCTGGAAGGGGTAGTAAAAATTGCATGCAAATAGGCTCTAGTTTCTTGGAGAGGTTGTTTTTGGTTGTTGATTAGGACTGTTTTAGGTTGCCATAGATAGTCCTCTGATTGGTTCAATTGTCTTCTATTCTTTTTAATGAAGACAAGTGTATATACATATTATACGCATTACTCCAATGGATCGTGCTTGGATGGATGCTTTGCGAACTAGTGAAGAATATCAAAACGGGGTGGAGAAGTTTATTGAATTTGCCAAAAGAAATGTGGCGAGTAAGAATGGAAAGTACCTGTGCCCTTGTGTGAAGTGTGTGAATGTTGATCGCAAGAGCCTTGACTCTATAAGGAATGACCTTATTTGTGAGGGGATCAATCGCCGATATAGGAAGTGGATTTGGCATGGGGAATTGGGAACTACCGTGGAACATGTAAAAGCAGCGGAGGTGGATGATAATGATGATGATGAATATGTTTGCGATGTTGGCATGGACAACATGATAAATGATATCGCAGCGGAGTCGTTTGTTGTGTCAGACGAGTACGACAAAGTGCGTGGTGATGCTGAGACACCTTTGTTTCCAGGGTGTAAGAAGTATAGCCGTCTGACCTTCATTCTAACAATACTAGAAATAAAGACGGAAAATGGGTGGGCAGACGCGGGTTTCTCGAAAATGCTCGCAGCTTTGAGCGATATGTTCCCGGATAACAATGCGGTTCCGAAGACAATGTATGAGGCCAAGAAAATGCTAAGTAAGATGGGTATGGAGTATCAGAAGATACATGCTTGTCCCAATGATTGTATTTTATATAGAAATGAATATGAAGGGTTACATGTGTGTCCAAGATGTCAGGAGCCAAGGTATAAACAGAGGAAGGGTGCTGATGATGACGACGACGACGAAGAGACAAACAAACCAAAAAAAGGTGAACCTTCGAAAGTAATGTGGTACCTTCCAATAGTTCCAAGGTTTAGACGATTGTTCGCGAATGCAACAGAAGCAGAGAATCTGAGGTGGTATTGTGATCAGAGATATTCTGATTCTAGATATCTTCGACATCCTGCTGACTCTCCTCAATGGAAAAAGGTTGATTCAATTTTTCCAGAGTTTGCTAGAGATCCTAGAAACCTCCGTCTCGGCCTTTGTACAGATGGATTTAACCCATTTGGGAGTGTCTCTAGCAAACATATGGGACGACAACACATAATGTTAGAAAATGTATTGATTATTGTTATTGTTTTTCATTTAATAATCTATCTAATATTATTAATTGTTCTGTGCTAATGTATGTAATTGTTCCTCTTTCACAGGTTATAATGGCAGAAAATGACTCCGATCGCGAGCAAGAGTATCATGAGGAGGCCCAACCACCCCCTGTGAAGAAGAAGCAAAGAGGGCCTACAAAACTTTCGAAAGTGATTGCTCTGACAGCTGAGCATAAGAAGAAAAGTCACTTTGAACTAGATGCAAAAAATAGGCCTAAAGGGTCAACTGCAAAGCCATTTTCAAGTTATCTTGGAACAGTGGCGAGAAACAGAGTTGACATCACAATAAATGAGTGGAAACACGTTAATGACGATGTTAAGCAACAATGTTGGTTGGATGTATATGTATGTACATTCGTATTTTAACTCCATATTTGTGAGATATTGTGGTGACTAATCACTAATCATATTTGTTTGTTCATTGCAGCAATATTGGGATGTGCCGGATACCAAAGATTTCAAAGAGTTCGTTTGGCAAAAAATTGCAAAAAGGTTTAGTGAATTCAAATATAACCTTGCCAAGGACTACATATTTGGGGGGTCTAAAATGGGTGAGGATCCATGTTTAGCATATCCCAATATTGAACCAGAGAAATGGAATGAGTTTGTTAAATATCGGACGTCTGCAGCATTTAAGGTATATCTACTATACATGTATAGTTCATAACTTGGTTTTAATCTGTGTACCTGCATTATTAATATTTTATTATTGTGGTACATAGGAGATAAGCAAAAAACAAGCAGAGATTCGGGCTAAAAATGAGTATAATCATACCATGTCCCGTGGGGGGTATGATTGGATGACTGATTATGTGGAAGCCGAGCGGCAAAAAAAGTGGGAGGAGCAGCGGAAATCTATGGAAGCTGAGTCATCTTCCACTGTTTTAAAACCTTTACCTGACCTCCAACGCCATGAAACATGGGCAGCGGCCCAAAGGAAGAGACCAACTGGAAAATATACCAGTGACAAGGCTGAAGCGGTGGCAAACCGAATTGTAAGTGCTATATAAATTGTATTTAAACACTTACGTAGGATATTATTGTATATTAATCAATGTTTGTTCACTTTTGTAACAGAATGAACTAGAGGAGCAATCTTCTCAGGGGTCTTGGACACCGCAGGACCCCAGAATGGACATCCTAGCAACTTCGCTAGGGAGATTAGACAACCCTAGCCGAGTTGTAGGAGTTTCTGGGAGAGTTGGGGCAAAGGAATTTTTTGGGCCCAAAAAACGAGTGGTGTCTCGACCTAAAATGTCCACTGAGGAGCTTGATGCAATGGTGAATGCACGGGTGGACGAACGGATGGAAGAACGGGAGAGCCAATGGCAAATGAGATTTGAATATCTTGCATCACAGTTAGAGGCTCTTCAAGCTTCCCAAAGAACAACTTCAACAATGAATGAGCCAAGTGCACCTGATCCTCTTGATGACTACCACGAGGAGTGCTACTTGCATCTTGACGAGCCTTGCCTACACCCTGTTGCTAAGGCTCTCAAGTACCCATATCACACCACCATTCATAACAGGTCTATCCGGGATGATCAAGTAAAAGTGACAGTCATTTCCGTGATAAAGGGCCAAGAAATGACATGTGTTCCATTTCGTACTAAAGAGGTCACAACTTTAGGGCAAGCAATGAAGGGCTTTATTGTTTGGCCTAAAAGGCTTGTGTTCGATACTGCTCAAGAAGCTCAAGAAGCTCAACCACCAATTCTTCTCCCACAGGTACTCAAATTGTCTATGAATTGACCTTTATTAACAATGTTGTTGATATATGTGTGTACTGATGATGTGTTTCTTATTTTCAGAATTTTAACGGTGAGAAGTACCCATATCTGAATCTGCTGTGGACGATGCAACCTGGATTTGAGCGTAATCTTTCAATACCTGCTGGAGTCGTCAATCCACTAGTAGAGGAGAAGATTTGGTTGCAAGGTTCTCGAGACGTTAAGGAGTTCTTGATGATGGAGGAGCTTGAGCAAAGCTGGCTTGATTTGGCCGTCTGGTAAGTGTGTCATATTTTTACCAATATAGTTGAATATTGTAATGAGGCTTTAAGTTCTAATCCATTTCGCCATGTCTAATAGGTACTGTCACAGTTTATGTCAAAGAACCCCAAAGGAGAAGTTTTGCCGGTTTCTATGCCCTTCTAGACTGGCTTATAATGAAAACGCCTTGAAATTACTTAAAAAGAGTAAGAAGGATCATTTTTGGGAGATGCAATGTTACGTGGAGCTGCAGATGGGCCTTGATTGCGGCACTCTTTATTTCGCCCCCGTTTTGAATTGGTAATGAGTTATCTTTTACACAATATTAAATGTTATGTCTTAGGTTAATTAACATTTATTTTCACTTATATCTTTCAGTGGACATTGGACTCTGGCTATACTTTGCCCGAAAGAGTTCAGGATTTTTTGGTTTGACTCTTTAGAGGGATTTATTAGCAACGATCACAGAAAAGTCTTCCACAAGTAAGTTTCTCTTTTTTTTTTACTTTTATGGTTGATAATAATATATCTTTATACTATATATAACATTATTGTTATGATTTTGTCTCTTTTGAAGAGGAATATTAAAATGGCATGATGCTCAAGATACTGATTATTACACAGCTAGTCAGACTTCGATTAATGTTATAAACGTAAAGGTAAAAGCAATTTTTATATTCATTTTCATTTATATTGCTTTTAGTCATATCCGAATTACCATGATAATTGCTGATATTATCTGTGATTTATCAGTGTCCAAGACAGCTGGGCGCTGTAGAGTGCGGATACTATGTCTGCAAATACATGCTGGATATTGTATATCAAGATCAAATTAAGCAAGGGAGGAAATTTCAAAAGGTATGCACACTTCTAACATATATCTCCAAGAAAATAGTGATTTCTAATTGTAAGTGGTACTTTCCTTGTCTTTTTTAATATTGTTTAATTATGTTGCAGCTTTTGGAAGGACTTTATGGACTTAGTACTGACTCGTTTAAACAAGATGAAGATATTGACTTTGTACGAAACGCACTTGCAGAATTTTTAATCACTATGTGAGGCAGAAATTGTATAGGCTTAGATTGTTGTAGCTAAATTTTGAACTTATATTACTAGTAAGGCAAAGATATAAAACTTAGATTATGCCTTTTGTATTTTGTTGTCTAAGTAATAAGGTAATATTTATGGGATACGTTTTTGCAATTGCTCTGGTATTCTGTATTGTGCTGTAGTATGGTATTGACAGTGGTTTGTAAATGATCTGCAAGAATGCAGATGGCTATAAAATGCATTTATAAAAAGTAAAAAAAAAAAACCCCCCTTTCACGTCCACACATAAGGGAGTGTGGACGTGATACCCTATCACGTCCACACTTAGGAAGTGTGGACGTGATAGGGGGGACCTATCACGTCCACACCTTATAAGGTGTGGACGTGATAGGTCCCCCCTATCACGTCCACACTTCCTAAGTGTGGACGTGATAGGGTATCACGTCCACCTACCACGTCCACACTTGATAGGTGTGGACGTGGTAGCCTCTTAGTAAGAGGCTACCACGTCCACACTTATCAAGTGTGGACGTGGTAGCCTCTTAGGAGGCACCAAATTTGGTGCCTCCTAAGAGGCTACCACGTCCATTTTTATCCAACTGTGGACGTGATAGGTCCTATCTATCACGACCACAAACATGTGGTCGTGAAAAACACACTTTTTTACGACGCGGGATTCCACGACCACCTATTTGTGGTCGTGAAAAGCCCAAAATTGTGGTCGTGAAAGACCTTATTTCCAGTAGTGTTGGACAGATTTTCAATTACCTATTACAAATTTTAAAGTTCTTAATATTCATTTATAACAAAAATTATTATTTTCAATTAAATTATATTTAATATTTTGAGAAATTAGTAAAAATAAGCTAGGTGTGACACACACTTTTGAAAATATAAAAACATACGATAATTAATAATGCTGCATGAAGAAAAAATAAAGATAGGAATTTACACGTGTAAAAACAAATGTATGGACTTACTCGTCATCCAAAAGAGCAATTTCTAAGCGGTGTTGATTTTCACACTTCACAATACACTCTTCAACAACACCAATGGCTGATAATTTCCCAATAATATCTGTAGGGAAATGAAATAGTTGTGAAGAAATCATGAATCAATAGTAGTTCAAATGTATTATTTAATATATGCTGGAGAGAATGATTAATTTGAGTATATTTTTGTTAATAAAATTCTAATTTAATATTTAACAAAAAGTTTCGAAAATGTGACTAAATAAGGTGTAGAAAATGTTTACTTTCAAAAAAATCTCAATTGAAACAATGAAATAATGATGTTAGTAGATATTGAAAAAGTCAAATGTTGTTACTCTTTTAAAGCAAAAAATTAATGATCAATTGATTAGTTGAATATCCTATGATTATATCGTTTGATTGGTTGTGTAGTTTTAAATTTATTTTAAAACTATACTATATTAAGTTATTTCCTAAAGAAGAGTTTAACTTTTAAAAACGTGAAAAATCTACTAATTTAGGGCGAAAACCCAAATATGATACATAACTATTGGCCAAGGAATAAAAATGATACATAACTATTTCGAGGTATACAAATGATACATAACTTTTACTTTGGATCAAAAATGATATTTTCACTAATATGACAATAAAATTACACATGAAAAGTCTGAAATGCCCTTATAAATTAAAAATATTCTTCCTCACCCTCTCCTTCCTTCTTCCCCCTACCAAATCTGAAATCTTAATTCAAAATTTCCTCCACCACCATTGAACCTCACCACCACAATAGTATCGCGCCTACAGCCATCCTATAGCATTTTGGATGTGGAATGTGTAAAGTTTACTCACTCCACCATTGTTCAAGTTTTTCAATGCAACACAATCCCCTTCACAAATTCATCAACACTACCGACAATGACCACTAACACAGCAGCGGCGAACCCCGTTCAGTTCTTCCTTCATTCTATCACTATTTTGGGGTGTTTATTTAAGTGAAAGTTTATTTAATTTTGGTAGGAGGAAGAAGGAAGGAGAGGGTGAGGAAGAAGGAAGGAGAGGGTGGGGAAGAAAATTTATTTAATTTATAAGGACATTTTGGACTTTTCATGTGTAATCTTATTGTCATATTAGTGAAAATATCATTTTTGATCCATGGTAAAAGTTATGTATCAGTGGTGTACCTCGAAATAGTTATGTATCATTTTTGTTCCTTGACCAATAGTTATGTATCATTTTTGAGCCTTCACCCACTAATTTATAATTGAGAATAGGATAGGTGGAAGATGGTTTAATTTGTAAAAGAATATATTAAATTAAATGAAAAAAGGAAAAATTTATTTAATAATATTGACCAACCAAATAGCGATCGTCAAATTGTGGTGCTAGGATGTCTGTGAAAGACCGAAAAGCAAATCCATGTTGATGGATGATTCCGTCATCTTTAAATGGCCTTATAGTGGTGGAGTAAAGGAAAGCGACTCTGTACGGATGATTAGTGGTTCTGTAGGAGCCATCGTTAAGAACAACTTGGAGAATGGAGATGACACGTGCAATGGATGTTGTCTCCCTGCCATGGATGAAAGAAAAAATAACTCAAAATGAATCAAATTATAGATGAATGTTTAAGTTAAGTGAAAGTAAAATAATTACAACATGCCTCTTGATCATTTCAAATAAACTCGTACGCTGAAGAATTCCTTTCGTTATTATTGTTGTTGTTGATTGGCCATTTATGGATCACACAGACTTGAAGACACCATTGTGTTTTTGCCGGATTAATAGCGCGAACAACATCAAATGATGTACAAGACATTTGTAGTTTTGATTTCGGATAGATGAATTTTCGAAAGCAAGAAATTAGTTTTGTAATGGACAAATGGTCTGATCTGCAAAGGGACCTTGGTTCCACTAAATTGAGTAAATTAGAGAGTTACTGTGAAGGAATTTAAGAAGTTTTGGCAACAATTTGACACGAATAAAATAATAGTGACTTTCAAGGGGAGAAGTTGAGTAAGCCGAGAGATCGTGCAGGTTTAGGTGATGATGTGCGTATATGGAGGGAGGTAAAGGTATGTTTTGGTTGTTATACAATGTTTTTAAAAATAAAGAAAATTAAGGTAATGTAACGTGAAAGGTGAAAAATACATGAAATTTGGGAATCTTTATTATTTTTTATGAAAGATTTGGGTGTTATGTTTTGCTTAGATTGTAGAGTAAATGGGGGGATTGTGCAGAAAATGGTGGGTATTGTGGAGAAAATGTAGGAGATAGTTAAATTGAGAAAATATTTAGTATTACCTTTACGTGTTATGCACAGTTATGTTATTTTTAATCAGCCTCAAAATTCTGATATCAAAACATGATAATAATGTATAAAATTAGAATCACACGGCTCAAAACATGATAAAACATGATATAGTTGTTGACCAAATTTGTCTCTGCATATAATAATGTATAAAAGCACATTTTTTTGCTTTCCAAAATTGCAAGCACAACAATCAGAATCACACGACCAATTCCCAAACCACCATCATTGATTTTTTTCAAAAAATATATTAGTTTAAATTAATATCTTCCTAATACACATAACCATTTTCGATCTAAAAAAACACATAACCAAGCATTCAAAAACATGAGTTTGTCATACCTATAAATTATATGCCAGCCCATGTCAGTCTGCAATAGAAAAGCATCCTCTGTTCTTGGTGCCTGAAAAATTTAAGTGTATAAAATTGAGATGAAACAAATCAAGTTTCAAATTTGTGGTAAAAAAAATTCAACACCAAAAATAATTTTTTTTTTTCATCGACAAAAAATAGCCAAATACATCTAATCGACCACACCCCATTTTATAGTCTCTTCAAAAATCAGGGATAAGAAACAATATAAGAATCTCAACATTTAGGAGCATAATCGATTATCTTTCTGATCCCACGGGGTTGATTTTTGTGGGAGACATTCACATTTTAATTGCTTTACATGTTTTTTTAATAATAATAAATAAATTTAGAGATCCCATTACCACTTTTGAAGATGAAGAAGACACCACTAATGATGGAACATGCTGGAACAAAATCCGGCTAAATTTGTGGCGATTGAAGTGGGTTGAAGACACTGCTCAGGAAATGGATTTTCTCAGTGGCTAACTCACTCAGCGGCTCTCAGCGACCGAAATCTGTCCGTCCATATAATCATTCATTTGATCTAAAAGCTAACATAATGCCACGTCATCGAACATTAAAAATGAGTTTCTCCACTCTTCCAGAAAAACTCCATAAGCGTTTTCCCCTCTGGCTCACCAATTCAAAGTCATCGGACCCATCTCCATGCCTCCACATTTACTTCAGCCTCCCATTATCTTTGTTTGCTTCTTGCTTATGTATATTTTTTTAAGAGCCATAATTTAGTTTGGTGTTTCTATACATAACTGCTGCTATGTTCGCCGTCTCCAACCAATATTCTGAATCAATTTCGTTCTTGGTGCTTCTCTCTGCAAGCAAGAGGTGGAAGATTGAGGAAGATTAGATTAATTGGGGATGTGGTGGCTTTATAGATCGAAGGGTGTTATTGAGGGTTTGAAGGGAAGAGAGAAGTGGAGGTTGAAGGGGGCCTGGGAATAACTCAAGGAAAAGGAAATTTCCAACTGAATTCTGACACGGATCCATGAAATTAAAGCAAGAAATACCTCTATTTCTTTAGGAGATAAGGAAGAGTGTGACATGAAGGCAATGAACAAGCAGAAAACAGTGAGAAGAGAGAGAGAGAATGTGTAGCTAAGAGAGAAAAGGAGGAAGAATGGTGGACATACAAGAAAGGAAAGAAAAGGGACGCTGAGAGACGCTGAGGAAATTAGCCGCTGAGAGAATCCAAATCCGCTCAGGAAATGGATTTTCTCAGTGGCTAACTCACTCAGCGGCTCTCAGCGACCGAAATCTGTCCGTCCATATAATCATTCATTTGATCTAAAAGCTAACATAATGCCACGTCATCGAACATTAAAAATGAGTTTCTCCACTCTTCCAGAAAAACTCCATAAGCGTTTTCCCCTCTGGCTCACCAATTCAAAGTCATCGGACCCATCTCCATGCCTCCACATTTACTTCAGCCTCCCATTATCTTTGTTTGCTTCTTGCTTATGTATATTTTTTTAAGAGCCATAATTTAGTTTGGTGTTTCTATACATAACTGCTGCTATGTTCGCCGTCTCCAACCAATATTCTGAATCAATTTCGTTCTTGGTGCTTCTCTCTGCAAGCAAGAGGTGGAAGATTGAGGAAGATTAGATTAATTGGGGATGTGGTGGCTTTATAGATCGAAGGGTGTTATTGAGGGTTTGAAGGGAAGAGAGAAGTGGAGGTTGAAGGGGGCCTGGGAATAACTCAAGGAAAAGGAAATTTCCAACTGAATTCTGACACGGATCCATGAAATTAAAGCAAGAAATACCTCTATTTCTTTAGGAGATAAGGAAGAGTGTGACATGAAGGCAATGAACAAGCAGAAAACAGTGAGAAGAGAGAGAGAGAATGTGTAGCTAAGAGAGAAAAGGAGGAAGAATGGTGGACATACAAGAAAGGAAAGAAAAGGGACGCTGAGAGACGCTGAGGAAATTAGCCGCTGAGAGAATCCAAATCCCACTGCTCATTCTCTAACCATAACCCACTCTCTAACCATAACCGACTACTCCCCTCCAAAGTCGGGATAATATGCCTTTATTGTAGTTTGAATTTATTAAGTTTTGCTTAGCTAGACTAAATGTTGCGATGAATGAAAAAAAAACAGTTAGTGTTAGTTCTCTTAAAATGTTAGTTAGAGAAATGTAGGTGTTAAAGAAATTAAGTGAGTTCTCTAAGTTGAGTTCTTCTTTAAGATTGTAAATGTCTAGACAGGTAATGGGAAAATTTCTAACTTGATATCAAGATTTTAGAAGTAATGATGAGAGAAGAAAGATTTTGCAAAAGTGTTTTACGAGTTAAGATATTGATCTTAGAAGTTAGTAAGAAATTTTAACAAGGGTATAAGATTTGAGTGCGTTTGAGATACAATAGATATTAAGGTTTGATTTTAACAACTGGCCAGCCACCTTCCTATCTCTTTTTTTCTTTTGTTTTCTCTTCTTCCTCTTGCTTCCTCCTTCTTGCTCTTTGATTCCATCTTATTTGACTCCTCATTTGTTGAGTTTCCTCAAATGATCTACAATGGTTTAAGACTTGAAGTAGCATAAAAAAGTTCTTTGAAAACATGTAAAACATTATAGTAAGCTAAAAAGGACAAAATTGCCCTTGATTCAAACAAATTCCAACTATTTGTGCAATAGTTAAAATCTATGTAAATTAGGTGCAATTATCATCAAAACATGCATTAATTCAATGGATTTGATCATGAAAAGATATGCAAAATTATGATGGAATCATGGCTGAACCAGTATAAATCTTGTGTTCTCGTTTTAATTGCTTAGGTTTTTGGAAAACACAATTCACCTATCCTCTTGTGCATTTCTCTGTCATCTTCACTTTCATTTGGTATCAGAGCGGGACTTCTTCTAATCTTTGTTTCCCATCTAGAAGAAGAAATCCACTATGGTAGGAAGCTGTGAGAACTTTCTTCCAGAGGCAGTTCGTTCAACAGACCTCCAGACTTTAATGAAGAGCATCATACTTTCTGGAAGATGTAGATGAAGATCTTCATCAAGGCACAGAGCTTCAAAATCTGAAAAACCATTGAGTAAGAAAGCGTTGACAAAGAGGTATATGACTCTGACTATAAATCTGAAAATGATATCTCTTATTTGCAATTTTGTTGATAATGAATTACTTGATGAATTCTCAAAAACTTGCAAATGAAATTATCTGTTTAAGGAAGAAAAATACGGAACTTGAAAAATTTGTTTTACTTCCTAAATCAGAGTTAGTAACCATCAATGATAATTATTTGATCACTCAAGATAGGTCATATATTACTATTCCTGAAAAGTGTATAAATTGTGAAAAACTATCTGTTGATAAAGAAAAACTTTCTAATGCTCTACAAAAGTTTACTAAAGACTCTGAGACATTTGAAATTATTTCGATAAATCAAAAAGAGCCTTTAGAGATAAAATTGGGATAGGATATAATTGCATGGCTCGAAATTCAAAGACTAGAAAGAATATCTCTATGGATAAAACCTTATTTGAAATTCTTTAGAAAATCTGTTGAGTATTCTACACCATATAGCCAGTGTGAACTCTGCAATAGAAAATGGGATATTTATTCCACATGCATTCATAGAAAACATGGTACCCAAGGAACATATGTGCCCAAGGTCGCTAGTGACAATTTGCACAAAGCTAATCCCTTAGGACCCAAGAGAATTCTGGGTACCAAAATCTGTTTAAGCTTGTGCAGGTCTGCCTTAAGCATCCAAAATACAAAAATACTAAACTAATAAAGGATGCTCAAGGTGAATGGAGGATGACAAGGACAAGCTCAATGAAAAATGGAAAGTATCTCCAATGTCTGTCATCTAAAGCTTTTGGATCAAAAACCACAAGGTAAAGTTTGGTAAGAATGATCCTAAAGCTGATATATGTATATCTTATTATATATGCTAATATGTGATACCTATATCCTTTCATCAAGATTCTCCAATAATGGAATGCTTAATGGATATGTATCTATGATTGAATGATTTGAACTTCACAGCATAATTTATTTTCTTCTTATCTTACATTCACTCATGTTTTCATTCAAAGATCTATCTATAAATATAGTCTGTGTATATACTTAGATAACATTAGCCTCTGAAGTTAACTTGTTAAATACATTGTGAAGGCTATGTTTTGAATTCATTAGAGCATAGAATATATTGAGGATTGATCATATCAGTGTCAAGAACTCATCATAGTTGTTTTCAAAAGATCAATCACATTTGTTATGAAAAATCTGATCTTGGAAGCATCAACTTATATTGATATCATACATGCAAATTTTATAGTTTAAAATCTGTCATAAATATGGCCTCTTGAATCTGAATTTTTTTTCACTATCTGATGAAAGCTATATGCATTTTGAAATATAGATTATGATCACGGATTAAATGGAATTTTAACATGTTGTGCTGATCATAAATGACTTCTGGAGGAATTTATACTTGATAGCTATCTCCAATTATTCCTAATGCTAAAATATGAGTGTATTTTGCTTAAATTGTTTCATACATCACTCATATGCATTCATTATTCCTACCTCTTTATAATTCAGACCCAAACTAGAATAGAAAGAACTGAACTTATATGTTTAGATTATTGGGACTGACATAACTAATATGTAGGAAAGAATAATGAATCAAATGTATGGCTAAGTAATTGATCTGATTCTTACATCCTGAAACTGTTCTTGAGAGATATAATCATAAGATCTTAGAATATGAACTTAATGTGAGTAAAAACGTTAGTCAAATATAATTCTCTAGAGCTTACAGTGATAAAAGGAGAGAAGACACCTAGCTACTAGAAAGGAATATCCATTTTCTTCAAAATCTCCTAACATTTGAGAATTATAGATATGTCTGCATATGTGTCATATTTCATCTTCAATCCTTATCATTCAGACACATACAGTGAATAAGAATAAAGAAAAGAACCTAAACATGAGGTGAAGCTATTCATGTTTGAATCAGACTAAGAACCCTCAGGAAATCTTTTGCATTTACACTGCATATACATTTCATTTGTATCTCACTTTTGTGTCAAACACTTTATCTGATATCCAAGATTATTTCAAGAATTCTTTTATCTAACTTGAATTTTGATGTCTTTCACTGTTTTGACAATGTTTTTGAATAATTCCTAATTTCTCCCTGTTAGAATCTTAAGTTTTGATGAAGACTAAAATATGAAAGAACAAATCAAACACTTAGAGAATATTAGGTTAATATAGAACCCCAAGTAAGAGTGCTTCCGGATGTGGATTTACTTCCGGATGGACTAAGACTGGCGCTTGCGGATGAACGTCTCATCCCCTAGCGACAACAAGTATATCACTAAGTCATAACTCAGTCTAAGAGCTTTAGTGTATAAAATCCTTGAGACTAAGTTAGGAAGCTTCCGGATGTAGATTCGCTTCTGATTGTATTAAGACTAGCGCTGACTGTTGGTATGGATAACACTGAGCGCCAGTGACCATAACTCAACGTCCTGTGGATTTGCTTCCGATTGCTTAGTGACTAGCGCTGGCTGTTAGTATGGATAACACTGAGCGTCAGTGAGTAAAATGTGAACATAACCCAACGTCCAGTGGAAGTGCTTCCGGATGAGGAATTGCTTCCGGATGTAAGAGAGGTCTCCTAGACTAAGTGAACTCCCACTGCATGTGAGTATGTGCTATTATTGTTAAGACTAACGTTCAAAGTAGACAATACACTAAGTCAGAACATAGTCTAAGTAAGACTGCTTCCCATAGCAAACAAGCTTCCCACAGCATGTATAGTTCTTACTATACTTGATTATATATATTACTCTGTTGGACTAACAAGTATGTGCAGAACTTAGTTTTACTTCCGGATGCAAATGAGCTTCCGGATGCAAATACTCTTGACACTGGGATTCAGAGACTAACACTTGCAGAGCAAGATTGCCGCTTCCGGATGAACGATGATCATCCGTCAGCAAGAGTACAAGAGTCAACGTCACATACTCAGAAGTCAGAATGCTTTTGTTAGAGCAAAGTTGTCAGAGTTGCTTTTCAGAGATAAAGCAAGTCAACCCTGCTAAGCATTAATGAAGATGTACTTCTCAACGGTAACTTGGGATTAACAGCTATATTCAAACGGACATATTCAACCTGCTGCCCAAGCCTTGAGGTCGAGTATAAAAGGAACATCTACATTCAGAAGAGATATGGAAGAATAGAGCCTATTGTCTGAGATATTGTATTTCTACATTCCTCTTATCTTCTACTCTCTGATATTAGAGTTGTAACATTCTTAGAGAGTAATTCATTTGTACTTAAGTGAGTAACATCATCTATTCTTAGAGAGAATCATTTGTACCTAAGTGTTTATCACAATCAGTTCATAGAGTGAACACGTTATCAAATCCTCTAATTGATAGAGGCTGTTCTAAAGCTTGTGCTTGAAGAATAGAATTGTTAACTTACAAAAGTGAGGGGGAGCATTTAGAGGTTTTCTAAATCTCCATAGGTTGCAAGTTAGCCCGCAAAACTTGTGGTTGAAAGGTTGCAGGTGATCCCGTTGTAAAACCTGTGGTTGTAAAGGTTAGCAGGTGATCCCGTTGCAAAACCTGTGGGTTGTTAGGTGAACCCGTGCTCGTAAAACCTAAAGTGTAAAGGCTTTCTTGTGCCTGGTTCAAACAAGAGGTTTAGTGGATTGAAAATCTCAGGTGGAGCCTGGGGACTGGATGTAGGTCTGAAAGTGATCGAACCAGGATAAATTTGTGTCTGCTTATTCTGTTTGTTTAATCTACACATCAATCACCACACCACTAGGTACTGACTTGTGCTTGGGGTGATGCATCGTCACTCTCATCAAGGACAAGGAGTAGTGTTTTAAAAAGGGATAATCTTTATAAGTTTTATTCTGCCACCCAATTCACCCTCCCTCTTGGGTGACAGCCACGCATTTCACTCCCTACACTCCAACTCTCATCCTCCTACTCCCTTATCATATACCCTCTATAACTCTTTACCCTTCACAATTCCTTTATTGATAATGACAAAAAGGGGGAGAGAGAAAAGAAAGAGATAAGAAATGTCCACAAATATATTTTCTAAATTAAGAGGGAGAAGACTAGTACATAAATTAAGGGGGGGGGGAGCAATATTGATTTAAAAAACAAAGGGAGAGAAATCAAATTAGAATTAATACTGCAATATATTCTGGAATTTTAATTGTTCCCTTTGTCTGCTCATATTTGTTATATATCTTTGGTATCATTATTGCTTATGTATTGTCATCATCAAAAAGGGGGAGAATGTTAGAATCTTAAGTTTTGATGATGACTTGATATGTAACACTTGCATTGGCATGATTCACATCATGCTCTAACTACATAATATTTACAAAGTGTAAGGGGGAGTGTTCGGAGAGAGTCTCTGAAACTCTGTAAGGTTTCTGGTTAGACCGTTGAAAACCAGTGGTGGCAGGAGAGCCAGCAAATTCTGTGGGTTGAAGTTGAACCCTTAAAAGCTTGGTTATAAAATAGTCAACGAGGTGTTAGTGACTGGACGTAAAAAAGTGGGTTGGCCGAACTAGTTTAAATCTTGTGTCCTCGTTTTAATTGCTTAGGTTTTTGGAAAGCACAATTCACCCCACCTCTTGTGCATTTCTCTGCCATCTTCACTTTCACATTTGTTTCAGAATACTAAGCTTAGGTGATCGATCATTATGAACGTGTGATCGATCACATAGTCTATGATCCATAAGTTTTAAGGGTATTCGATCAAAGTGTGTGTATTCATTAAGCCTACGATCGATTAGCTTAATCGAGTGATCGATCACTCTCTTTCAGTAATGAAATTTTCTTAAGTTATTAGCTCATGATTAACTCATATCCAATTAGATTTTGTTACTTAGCCTTTATTTAAATATCACAATTTTAGCTTTCTGACTAAGTCTTTATCAATTAACCTTAGCGTGATTATTCCTAATTCTTGCACATAGTTCTGATTCTTATTTATCCCAACTTAGCATAATTTACTTAAATCCTAACATCATCAAAAATTAAGATTCTAACATTCCATATTGTTACGCCCAAAGGTGTGACAAAGTGTTTCTTTTTTATATAAATAATATAAATATGTTGTCATAGCCGAGGGTGTGATAACATATTATATTTTTGGGCAATGGCCCTATTTTATACCCAAACTAACCACCCTGGACCACCCACCACCATAAACTAACAGGTGGCACAATATTACACCCAAAGTAACCAAAGTGGTCCCAAAATACCCTCAACCGACGGTCTTTAACGTTTGACCGTTAGTTTGATGATTTGGTGCCCACGTATTATATTTTTTCCACGCGACACCTATGCAAATGCCACCTGGATGCCCACGTGTTATATTTCAAGCCTAGGGCAGAGACGCATATATGACAAGCTTTTTGTTTAATTTTTTTTAAGCCTAGGGCATCTACAGCGATTAGGGCAGCGATTTAGAGAGGAAGGAGTGCGAAATCCTTTGTTCATTTTGCGAAATCCAAGTGCGAATTCGAAGTGGGATGCATGTGTATTGAAAGAAGTGAAGAGAAATGTCACCTGGCCATCCAGGTGGCATTTGCACAGGTGCCGCGTGGAAAAAATATAACACGTGAGCGCCAAATCATCCAACTAACGGTCAAACCTTGAAGACCGTCGGTTGAAGGTATTTTGGACCACTTTGGTTACTTTGGGTGTAATATTGTACTACCTGTTAGTTTATGTTGGTGGGTGGTCCAGGGTGGTTACTTTGGGTATAAAATAGGGCCATTGCCCATCCAGGTGGCATTTGCACAGGTGCCGCGTGGAAAAAATATAACACGTGGGCGCCAAATCATCCAACTAACGGTCAAACGTTGAAGACCGTCGGTTGAGGGTATTTTTGGACCACTTTGGTTACTTTGGGTGTAATATTGTACCACCTGTTAGTTTATGGTGGTGGGTGGTCCAGGGTGGTTACCTTGGGTATAAAATAGGGTCATTGCCCTATTTTTTTTATATGGCTTAAGTATACTTTTGGTCCCTCATGGTTGCATCAATTTTCAATTTAGTCCTTTATGATTGGAAAGTACACATTTAGTCCCTTATGTTTGCATCAAGTTTCAATTTAATCCTTTATTTTTGGAAAGTACACTTTTAGTCCTTTTTTGTTAACACCGTTAGTTTCTCTTAAATTTAAATGATTATTTCATAATTAAATTAGGGCCAAATATGATAACTTTTAAAACTATAAGAATGTTTATACTAAAATAATTTAGGGCGAAGGGGCAAAACTAGCCACCGTAATTTTTCAAATGGACAACTTTGGCACCCGTGAATTGGATGGTGCAAAACCGGACATTATAAAGCAAAATGAGACAAATTTAGCCACGTCGTTAAGTTGAAGCTAACAGAAGTGTGTGTTGGCGTGGGGCCCACCTTCATTAACCTCTAGCTTCAACTTAACGACGTGGCTAACACTACCACAGATTACCCCATTTACATGCACTTATTTTGGCCTTTACATGCGCTTATAAAGCGCATGTAGAGGGGGGCGCTGGTAAAGGCTCTACATGCGCTTTTAAAAAGCGCATGTAGAGGGGGGCTATACATGCGCTTTAAGCGCATGTAGAGGTATGTACCTCTACATGCGCTTTAAGCGCATGTACATCTACATGCGCTTAAAACGCATGTAGATCGATGTGCCTCTACATGCGCTTAAAGCGCATGTAGAGGTACATACCTCTACATGCGCTTTAAGCGCATGTAGAGGTACATACCTTTACATACGCTTTAAGCGCATGTATAGAATGTTTTTTTTTAAAAAAAAATTATTATAAATTTACATTATTTCCCAATACTAGCTGTAGTTCATAGAACCAACTAGCATTATATCAAAAGAATTTACCAATAAAAGTCAATTACTTAACATCTTCAAAAATGAATTATATATCAATATCAAAACAAGCATAATGCATGGATGTATGTATGTATGCATGCATGCATCATGCATGTATGTATGTATGCATGCATGCATCATGCATGTATGTATGTAAAATGCACTTATATCCTTATGCATAATTTACTCAGGAAAAAGCTAGAGAATCTTTGCCTTTTGTTCGGGTAAACCCCCCAACCTATTCGCCGACTCGCAAAGTGACAAATGAGAAGGAAATAATTATTAATTCCAATTTCTCTCCAGTAGAGTATATGAATGAATCCAGCAACTCATGTGAAAGTTGTGTCAGGACATATGAAGGTGAATTGAGGTATTTGAAACCGGCCATATGATATATAATCACAACATGATGATGAATATCATAATAAGAGGTATTTATGATGGGGAATATCAGATTCTGATGAAGAAACATCCAATACTTAAGCTAACACAATAATCAAATGTCAAAAACTTCATTAAATTATTGTCAAACAAAAAATCGAGCTAAAAATTTATAAAAATCACCTCTATGGGTTCTAAATGCAATATTTGTTCTACAGGTGAGCAAATATCAAAAGACTTCTCAGCACTCCAGATTGAATTTGACTGCAGCAAAGTTGCGTGTTCATGTGGCAGTACTAGACACGTTAGGTGCCAAAGAAAACAAAGAGAAAGTCATTGCCGCATTAAACATGACTCGTTCCAAGTTGTACTACAAATGTGTTATGTAATTTTTAGAAAGTAAGAGAAAGATTTGTAAGGATTGTAAGTTGAGAGGAAGAAGAGAGAAGAACATATTTGAGAGAGAGAAAGAGAGAGAGGGAGAAGGGAAAGGCCTTAGGCCATCACATTATGCCAAAGCATCACAAATCACACAACAACTCTTTACAATTGAGAGTGAGGGTCTTATTATTTATAGACTAAGAATGAAAACTAACACTAATGACTCTATTGTAACTAACTTCTAACTAACTCTTGCCTTTATTTATTATTTCATAACAAAATGCTTGTGCACTCAATATAAGTTGTTGACATTGGAAAGCAGTAGAAAAAGAAATTATTCAGCACCTTAGATGATGCAATGATATCTGTATGGTGAACTGCCTTTGACGTACCTACAATTTGTAACCTCAACATTATATTCTTTGACTTTAACTCTTAAAAAAACCAAAAGCAATACCTCTGATATCTTTATAGAAGCATGAAATTGAAAACTCCACACAGTAAAAAAGATGACAGTACTCAAGAGTTATGAACCAGATATTATGCAATAGAACATAGATTGGGGGTAAGATTTGGTTGAAAAAGGCTGATAAGTGAAAGGGAAACCAGGACTTTGTCTTAAGAGAAAAATGGTACACATCCTGCTAGAATTCTTTCTAGAGACAAAACCTCAGTTGGATGATTAAAAAGTTCAAACTAAATGACATTTCTTTCAGTGCAAAGGAGATGGTCATAGAATTAGGAATAAATATACTTTCATGTATCCATGATGACATAAACTATCTGATAAGCATGCTCCTTATGGTAGAAATGAAATGGCTTTCAAATAATAAAGACAATTTTGAAGCATAGGAATGACTAATACAACCATAACCAAAAAAGTCACATCTTTTGAGCAGGAACTCTGGACGATTCTCATCATTGGCACTAACAGATCCAACAACCTCAGCCTATAAGACCAAAAACTAAACGTTAGAACATAAAACTCAAATTCTAAAAGCTTAAGAAAAAGTAAAAAATACCTCTCCTTCCCATATGAAGTAGATTCTCCCTCACGTACAACATACTCTCTTGGTTCTACACAATAAAACAAAACATCAATGGAATCTTGTTATTGCAGGCAGCCTAGCATCAAGTAACTCAAATTCAAAGCCTAAGTGACACAAGTTATATATGCAAAAATTGAAAGTAAAGTAAACAGTGACCTCTAATTCCTCCAACTCAAGATCTGGTTGCAAGACCGGATGAGGAGAAGGCACATGACCAACTTTATTGATTTGATCTTTGAAGAATCGTAACTTTCTTGACATTTCTGCACATCGCTTGACCTGCCAATAAACAAATACAACTTCTAGGGTGGAGGCAGCTTCTAGGGTTACGTTTGCGTTGAAGCACTTTCACATATCAGAAATGAAGGAGAGGATGCTTACCCAAATCAAAACTCCACCGTCGTGTGCCTCCCGCCTCCGCCGTCGCCGAAGACGAAGAAAGATGGTGGAGGCCAGAGGAAAATGAAGGTAGTAGGGAAACAGAAACGGGGTACAACTTCGGTGAGGGTTTAGGAAGATGAGGAAGGGGAGTTGGTGATGGAGGGGTAAACGCCGCTGTTGCCTTGGGCCACCGGAGCCGTCGCCGGCGAAGGAGAGTCGGAGGAGGAAGGGAGAGTTGGGAAGATTCGAGAATGAATAAGTGGTTTCTAATATATTAAATTACTATTTTTAAACCACATGTTATATAAGTGGTCTAAATATGGTGGTTTAAATTACTTTTTTTGTAGTAGTGTTTGAAGCAAAAATGAAGGAAGTGAGAAGGAGCATGTAAAGGGTGTTTCTACCTCTACATGCGCTTAAAGCGCATGTAAAGGGTGTTTCACCAATTCCATAGCACCCAAAAGTGGTAATGGAGCCTTGAAACACTAAGTCTACAAGCAGGGACACCTTATGAGGTATGAGGAGGACCTCTTATGCATGACTCCATGTTTTGCACTTCAGTAGTGCCTTTACATGCACTTAAAGCGCATGTAAAGGATGTTTGTGCCTTTACATGCGCTTAAAGCGCATGTAAAGGGTGTTTCCATATAATTTTGAGCTCTTCACCTAAGTTCATTTTATATTTAATCTCTAAATACTTAAATCCTTTTTCTAGTCATTGTTTTAGTGAATTTTAATTGATGCACATTTCTATACATGCGCTTAAAGCGCATGTAGAGATAAGGCCTCTACATGCGCTTTAAGCGCATGTATAGATTCTTACCTGTACATGCGCTTAAAGCGCATGTAAAGGACCCTCTATACATGCATTTCTTCTAAGCGCATGTAAAGGTGCGCTGGTAGATGGACAATTTGTAGTAGTGTAAATTTGTCACATTTTGCTTTATAATGTCCGATTTTGCACCATCCAATTTACGGGTGCCAAAGTTGTTCATTTGGAAAATTACGGTGGCTAGTTTTGCCCCTTCACCCAATAATTTAATATAAGCATTTTTTCTGTATTTAATAACAATTTAAAATTGTTAAATTAACATTTTCCGTTAAGTGAAACTAACAGTGATAACAGAAAAAGACTAAAAGTATACTTTCCAAAAATAAAGGACTAAATTGAAATTTGATACAAACATAAGGGACTAAAAGTGTACTTTCCAAAAATAAAGGACTAATTTGAAACTTGATGCAAATATATGGGACAAAATGTATACTTTACCCATATAAAAATACATAATATGTTAATGTGGTTGACCCTTAGTGTCAACAAAGATATTAACAAAATGAGATTTTCATAAAATAATACTTTAGCCATATAAAAATATATAATATGTTAATATCAATGGTTAGAAAGAGTTAACTCCGATTTTACCGTTTTTACGACACTCTCTAACAAAAATGTGTCATAAGTCACTTAAATTTTCAGTAATTGAAAATTCGATAGAAACTCAAGTGTTTACACTGTGAATCCACTGTTTTTACGTTACTACCTCAGAAATTTTTGTTAACTTGCTACCAAACTCATTTAATTATTTTTAATTTACCAAATTCATTAAATTTATATATGAATTTCAAAGAAATTTCTTTATCGAGGTTGATATAGTATGAATATTATTAATATATTTAAATCAACTATCTATATTTAAAATATATTCAAGTCAAATTATTATTATTTATTTTTATTTAATTATACAAAAGAAACACATATTTATTAATAAACGTAAACTCTTACTTAATTCGAGTATTCAATTCAAGTCTACCTTCTCTCCACCAGTTTAAAGGTAAGGGGAAGGGTGTGGTGGGGCTTCAAGTGGGATTTGCAGAGGAGGAAGATGTGTCTGTCACCTTCACTGCTGCTTTTTTCAGCTTCAGCGACCCAATCCCCTAGCTCATGGTCTCTTCTTCGCACGTGGCTTTATCAAGATCGATCTCAGCAAAAAAACCAAGGATTATGTTTCACATGTAAACTTCCAAAAAAAATCTTTCATATTAAACAAAAAAAAATTATAGCAATTAAGATCTTGTTTGCTGGAATCTCATGGGGTCATGAAGGAAATATTGTTGGTGTAGTTGGAACATTGCTTGTGAATAAATATGCTTAAGTCTTGAAAACAGAATCAACTATCAAATGTTTGTCAGAATAAAAAATAGTCTTTCTTATATGTAAAGCAAATACATGGTTGCACTCTCTGAAACTAAATCCAGATAAATCTTATCGATGTACCCCGGGTTACTTTCATCATCGGTGTATGGGAAATTTCCCGATGGAGTTGCGAACCTGCGATTATGTGATTTTTTATTTTCCCAATTGTCTTTTTTAAAAAGGATAAATTAAAGGCTTGCTTTTTGTTTTATTTTTTTTTATTTTGAAGGAGATTTTGTTTTTTCACAGTTAGATTTCATTCCACTCAAGTTTCAACTTAACAAAATTCATCCAAATTTAACAAAAACCTCATTGTTGATCCTAGGTTGATAACTGATTATGATTTTTTTTTATAAATAAATTGGATATGATTGTTAAACCCCGAAATAGTTATGTATATTGTTGTTTCTATGACAATAGTTGAAGATAAAAAATCCATCTTTGTCTTTTTTTAAAATTACTCTTACACATAATTCCTCAACAATATTTAGAGATGAGTGAGGAAATTATGGAAGTTAGAAGTGTTTTAGAAAAAGAACATACTAATTCTAATTAAGTTCACTAAAACAGTTGATGGAACAAATTTCAATTAACAAGTCTTAAATTGATGTTAGAAAGAAGGAAGGAAGAAAGTGATGAGGGGTGTGGAAGCGTGGGAGGGTGGATAAGGCCATACATGCATCAGCGTGACACACGTAACCATCTTTTTGAGATTGAACTCTACATTCGGCTGCATTATTGTGTGTCATCTCATGTGTATGTATCCATTGCGTCACCCCTCACGTACACATCAATTCTCACTCTTGCCCTTCCCACGTGTCCTCTACCTCCTTCCCCCTCCCATTTTTTATTCCCTCCCATATCCCCACTTGACCACTTGTGATCTACCCTTCACCCTCTCACTTTCCACGAGGTGAGAGCACGCACATCGCAATGCATATGCATGTCATTTTATTTTGGGAGAATTTCATTTAAGAACCATTGTACCCAGTTTATTTCATTTAGCCCCCAAAAAATTCTGAATTATCATTACAGGACAAAGGTTCCGAAATGAGATTAAAATTTGAAGCAAAAAGACTCAACTGACCCTAGATAAATTATAATCCACATGGGCTAAATGTCTCCCCTCGTCAGAGTATTTTCCCCTCGCTCTCCTCTTATGAGATGAGCCGACAACAGCGTACAGAATCCATCAGGGATGAATTCTCAATATAATGTTTTGCTCTTGCTTCATAAGCGAGAGATCAAAGTTAGTGAGATGAGCAATATATGAACTTTAGTTTATTATATCAGGTACAGTTGATTTTACTGTTTCTTGGCATTTGTAAGGGGAAAATGTAAGGTGGAAGGGTTAGAGTTTCGATGATGAACAATGGTGGAGATGCTTATCTGCGGAATCCCCGTATGGGGATGGAGTGGAAGAAATAAGATGAAGAAGTAAAAGTAAGCAACATGCTAATTAGAAGGATTGTTTCATAAAATGGTCTGAGTAGAAGATTCACACTTTTTCTAATGTGAGGGATAAATTTTGAATGCCAAGTAAGCGGACATGATCGATTGTCGATTGAGAAGAGTAGCTTGTCCAAATCTGTCATGAGTAGCAGGAGGAAAGTGGTTGCAAAAGAGATTTGTCAATGCTTGCATGTTCTTTATTTGTCAATTAATTTTTTTCCCCAAGTGAGATCACGGTCTGAATCTACCAAAAGCAACCCATGATGTAATTACATACTTCCTCCCGTCCTAAATATAAAACCTAATTGACTTTTTTAAGAAAATCCTTAAAAAAACAAAATAAGTTAATTATAAATTGATTTACCTAATTTTTCCCTTAAACTAGTTTATTTTACCTCTAAACTAATGGATAATCTAAAAATATATCAAATATGTCATCATTTAATAACCTATTTCGCAACCTTAATCTCTCTAAAAAAAAGTCAATTAGGTCCTAAATTTAGGACCGGAGGTAGTATTTTTTATGCATGTTTTTAAGGGCAATGACCACCGGTTGTTGAAATGGCCATTTTACCTGTTGAGAACTCAATTTCACTTGTTGAAAAGGGCATTTCACTTATTGAAGGTTTTATGCATGTTTTTTAAGGGCATTGACCACCAGTTGTTGAAATGACCATTTTACTTGTTGAGAACTCAATTTCACTTGTTGAAGGTCTTATGCATGTTTTTTAAGGGCATTGACCACTAGTTGTTGAAATGGTCATTTCACTTGTTAAGAATTCATTTTCACTTGTTGAAAAGGGCATTTCGCTTGTTGAATGTCTGATGCATGTTTATCCATTACATTAAAATTTTCATTTGTTCAAATTGCTATTTCACTTTTTAAGACATGAGAATTATTTGTTCAAAAGGGTCTTTTGCTGGTTCAGCGTGCAATGCTTGTGTATGTTTTCAATTCATTGCTAATTAAATTACGAGATATTTAAACACAGTGTTTGCGAAAATGAGAAATAAATCTCATCTGATCACTGATATATTACCATAACAATAACAATCTATACATTTAACACATTTTCAATAGCAACAATGTTAATTATCCACAAAAAACAAGTACATTCAACACATTTTCAATTCTCAAGTCTTTCTACCCTTTTCCGTTCTTCCAACTCTTGCAATATTGTGTCCTTTGCGGCATTGGAGTGAACATATTGTGGTGAAGAGAGGGGTGTAGTTTTTCTTCCATTTTCTCACTTGTAATTGCCCTGAAACCAAACAAATGAATGGTGTAAAAAAACTGTGTACCAATCCTTTCTTTATAGCAGTGTACCAACACTACAAAAAAAACGGCGCTTTCCGGCGTATACCTTCCGGCGTTTTCATCAAAAACGCCGGAAATGGCATGCCTTCCGGCGTTTTCTAAAAAATGCCTAAAAGAAACGCCGCAAAATTTGGCGCGCGCTTCCCGCCTTCTTTCCCGCGCACACATACCGGCGTTTGTGGACACAAAAACGCCGGTATGTATATTTTAATCAAAAAATTTGTTATTTGCTTTTCTTTTTCTTTTTTTTTTTGGAAAAAAATTACACATATCGGCGTTTTTCATTCTTAAAAACGCCGGTAAGTATTAAATAATATTTTTTTGAAAAAACCATGCATACCGGCGTTTTCTGGAAATGCCGATAAGCGTAAGACAAACGCCGGTAAGTATTAAATAATATTTTTTTGAAAAAACCATGCATACCGGCGTTTCCTGGAAATGCCGATAAGCGAAAGAAAAACGCCGGTAAGTATTAAATAATATTTTTTTAAAAAAAAACATGCATACCGGCGTTTCCTGGAAATGCCGTTAAGCGTACGAAAAACGCCGGTAAGTATTAAATATTCTTTTTTTTAAAAACATGCATACCGGCGTTTCCTGAAAACGCCGCTAAGCGTATGCAAAACGCCGGCAAGTATTAAATATTATTTTTTTTAAAAAAAAACATGCATATCGGCGTTTGCGAAATCGCCGGTAAAATAATAATACAATATCACTTTCCAGCGTTCCCATCATAAACGCCGGTATGCTCCACCTTCCCTATAAATAGCGATGCTCCCCCCTCATTTTCCCTTGCTCATTCGTTTCTTACTCCTTCCTACTTCTTTCTATTTGTTTCTCAGCGATCATTATAAATAGTGGTGCTCCCCCCTCATTGCACATTTGGTGGTTGCTTATTTTCATATCTCTTTTTATTTATATTTGCTTCATTTTTGTTTATTTTTATGTAATTGTTAATTTTTATATTTGATATACTTTAGTTGCTCTTATAGGTATTATTTTCTTTTAATATGTGTAATATGATTTTTCTATCATTATTATTTATTAATATTTTTTATTTATATCTATAATACTAAATTTTCGTCCCAATTTAATGTTAAATTGGGACGAAAATTATTTTTTTTAATAATTTTTAAACACTTTTCGGCGTTTCTGCAAACGCCGAAAAATTTTATATTAAATAATAGCATACCGGCGTTTCATCAAAACGCCGGTATGTCAATTATTAAAATAATGGACATACCGGCGTTTCGGGAAACGCCGGTACGTCTGAATATTATATTATTTTCTGCATCCCGCGTTTCGGCGTTTGTGGGTATCCTACGGCGTTTGTAAAAACGCCGATGTGCTACTTTTCCACGTTTTTTTTTCGGCGATTTGCAAAAACGCCGTAGAGTTGTTTCGCCGGAAAAAACGCCGGAAAGAGGCAAAAATAAACGCCGGTAAGCGGCAAGTGTTTTGTAGTGCAAAATCTACAGGTCAATACAGAGACTCAATCTCAGCTAATACAGATAAATATTGATTCAAAGATGAGAGCCAATTGTTTGCCAAATTGCAAAAGTAAATCTCCCATAATAAGCCAGCCATAATACGAGGTTCGTGTGGTTTTTGTACTCCATACACACATATGGCTTGTTCTGATAGAAATAACTTCTCAGCATTCAAACCTTGAGTTTGTTAAAGCACTGACAAATGCACACTAGTAGTCATGGTTTTAAATGTGAAGACAGGCCTAAGCGCTTGGGCTTGACTATAATGAGATCTTTTATGACCACCTAAAGCTTGTCCAGATGAGAAAATCTTAAAGCAAATTGGACACTCATGTACTTTGTTCTTCTTGCTATTAGGTTCTTCATTGCTGAGATCTGTTTAAATGTTGTTTTCACTGCCCTGATCATTTCTTAAAACACTTTCTAACTTCCTATTTCGTATGACTAGATCTATGTCCTCCCAAAGCTTGATGAATCCATCAAATTCAAAGGTCAAACAGTTTAGCAACAATATCTTTCAGCTGCATTTTGAAAGATATTTACTTCAAAAATCGAAGACATGGGAGAAATAGGAAAAATTAAGAAATAGAAAGTTAGAAAGACATGAAACATCAAGACTGGTGTATACACAATAGCTTATGGATGCATACTTTTCTTTCTATTTTTAACTTTGTAATGGTATGCTCCAGACCTTCCAGTGTGCTATTACTAATATTAGCGGATTGTTCTGCGTCAGTCCAATGCAAGCTTGGATGCAAGCTAGGGTTCTCGCAGGTGCAAGATTCTTGAGATGAGGTTGGGATGAAGTTAGGGCTAAGGGGGTTCTCGCTGGTTGTGATGGAAGAAGAAAGCGATTCAGCCATGAAGAAGATTCAGCCATGAAGAAGAAAGGGAATAAGGGCTGCGATGGAAGAAGATGGTGATTTAGCGATGAAGAAGAAAGGGAATTGGGCCAAACTGATGTTTGATTGGGTAGTATCCTCTACACTCTTTTTTTTTATTAAAAGGTAGTATCATCTACACTCACACAAGGGTAATTGGGTCTTTACCCTTTCTGATTTATCTTCAGTTTGCCCCCTAGGTCTTTAACTGATGTTTCAGAATGTTTTGGTCCTGCTTTTTAATTAATTCCCAAATTTGGTCCTTAATTGAAATTCTCCCTTTTATTTTCTTTTAATTGTAAGGTTTATTACATTTTTAAAGAAAAAAAAGATGGGAAAATCCCAAATAAATCCCTCTCAATACCCAAAAGGACAAGTGAGGAACCTAAACTTCCAAAAGGACCATGAAAAAACCAGCACCTACCTGTCATTTTAAAATTTTGCGAAAAGACAAAATTGTCTCCATCCTAAAACATAAATTGCAAGAAGAGGGTGAGTGTTAGGGTGAGTTTATTAGGGTGGGGTAGTAATTTGTGTTTTAGGATGAGGGCAATTTTTTCTTTTCGCAAAATTTTAAAATGACAGGTAGTTGCTGGTTCCTTCATGGTCTTTTTTTAAGTTTAGATTCCTTACTTGTCTTTTGGGTATTGGGAGGGATTAATTTGAGATTTTCCCAAAAAAGATTTCTCCAATGAGAAAGTATTTTTTTTATAAAAATAAAAATTTCATTAATCTCAATAAACATAAGTACATCTAATAAAAAACTTAAATACATAAGTAAAAAGTAATTAAAATTACATAACAACAATTATTAAGAAGAAAGAATATATATCTTATTTGTCCCATAATATAAATCTAAGTTAACCAAATAACGAGTTCTCCGAAATGGATTAAAATTGGTAAAAGAATGATTATGTTGGAGATAAATCTTTGTTTCAAAAAATGCCCTCATTCAAAATGGAGGGAAGAGAATGTGTGGGGACTAAATTATATTCTTTGGTTGGAGTGTTATCTCTTTCTCTCTTAAAAAATAAAGCTCACACAACTTTTTTAAAATATTGCACTCCTTTGTCTAATAATTTAAGTCCCGTTTTTGAATGGTGTTGTCCCTAAATATAAGTTCATGTTTAAGTTTGTCAATATAATAAATGTTTTTATATTCAATATTGCCTTAATAAATACTTCTTTGTCCCATAATTTCAGTCTAAGTCGTTAACCAAATAACGAGTTTCCAAAAATTGGTTAATGATAGAAAAGACAATGATTATGTATGAGACAAAATTTGTTTCTAAAAATACCCTCATTTAAAAAAGGAGAGAAGAGACCAATGAGTAGTTAGTTGAGCTGGTAAGTGGCCTACAACTCCCATGAGGATGAGAACGCGTGTTCGAATCTTGGGAAGTACTCTCATAGGCGGGGACAGGGATTGGATGATAATGTCTCGTCCCATCCCCCACAAAGGCTACAGGATAGATTTCTAGTATTGTTTCTTGTCACATCCCTAGTTGTCCTATCGAGAATGGGACGAGATAAAAATTTCCTACATGTTCTTTTTTTGTTATCGAAAGGCCTTTTATTGGCATGTATATATGGATTCAATATTTTGCAAAATGCTGTTGTTGTAACAATTTTTTTGTCTGTGTAAGACTGAAGTAATTAGGCTTTTAAATTAATGGATAAACCAGATTTGTTACCGAAAGGCCTTTTATTGCAAGTAAATATGGATTCAATATTTTGCAAAATTCTATTGTTGTAACAATTTTTTGTCTTTGTAAGATTGAAGTAATTAGGCTTTTAAATTAATGGATAAACCAGATTTGTTGAGAGTGGTTCAATAGATCTTTGTGGAAAAACTTGTTAGAATCTTAAGTTTTGATGAAGACAAAGATATGAAAGAACAAGCTAAACACTTAGAGAGAATTAGGTTAATATAGAACCCCAAGTAAGAGTACAACCGGATGTGGATTTACTTCCGGATGGACTAGGACTAGCGCTCGCGGATGAATGTCTCATCCCCCAGCGGAAGCAAGTAATACACTAAGTCATAACTCAATCTAGGAACATTAGTTGTATAAAACTCTTGAGACTAAGTTAGGATGCAACCGGTTGTGGATTTGCTTCCGATTGCTTAGTGACTAGCGCTGGCTGTTGATTTGGACAACACTGAGCGTCAGTGAGTATAATATGATCATAACCCAACGTCCAGTGGAAGTGCTTCCGGATGTGGAATTGCTTCCGGATGTAAGAGAACTCCCCTAGACTAAGTGAACTCTCACTGCATGTGAGTATGTGCTATTATTGTTAAGACTAACGTTCAAGTGCAGTACACTGAGTGATGTTGCTTCCGGATGTGAACTTGCTTCAGCAAGCAATCAGAATGTCAGAACGTTCAGTAATGCAGAGCAGTGCAGTGTCAGAGTGCTTTTTGGCAGAGTAGAGTTGTCAGAACTACTTTTCAGAGATAAAACAAAGTCAACCCTGCTAAGCATTAATGGAGCATTTAATGGGCAAACGGTAACTTGGGATAAACGGCTATATTCAAACGTCTATCCCACCTACCAAGAGTAAGAATACTTGAAGACTATATAAACAAGCTCATCTTCATTTATGAAGACAACTTTGACATCTTGAAGAAAGCTAGAGTGAGAAACTAAGAATATCCTTCAAGCATTCAAAGCTGCCCAGAAAAGCGAAAGAGCATTTAACACATTGAGAGTTCTTTTATCTACTTATCTTGTACTCTTTGTAGTTAAGTCTCTTCATTTATTAAGAGCATTAAGTATACTTCAGTGTGTAACATTATCCGTTCTTAAAGAGAACTAAGTTTAGAAAATCATTTATTTGTAAAGGTTGAACCCTTGCAAGTTGTAAGGGAGAGTTAGTCAGCAAGGTTGCAAGTGAACCTGTGTAAAACTTGTGGTTGTAAGGTTGCAAGTGATCCCGGTCTAAAACTTGCGGTTGTAAAGGTTCCAGGTGAACCCTTTTGTAAAACCTGGGGATAGTGGAACTCAACCTGGGTGGTTGAGAACGGGACGTAGGTCAGGTAGACCGAACCAGTATAAAATCTCGTGTTTCATTGTTCAAAGTTTTATTTGGTAGCACAATTCACCCCCCCTCTTGTGCATCCACCTCTTTCATTTGGTATCAGAGCAGGTCTTTCTGACTTGATTCCAACGAATCTAGAAAGTAAAGATCCAGTAATGGATGCAGATTATTCCTTGCCAGACGTTGCTATTCAGCCCAACAAGCCTCCTGGCTTTGATGGCTATAACTATCCATTCTGGAAGTTCAGAATGGAGACCTACATCAAGTCCAGCGACATCCGCCTCTGGGATGTGATTGAACGTGGGAATAACGTCCCTCTAGATGATGAAGGTCTTGCAAAGCAGCGATCCAGATACACCAATGAGGACTATGCTCTAGTACAGCTAAACTACAGGGCCATGCACTACATTCAATGCGCCCCTTAGTATTAAGGAGTTCCACAGGATCAACCACCACAAAACAGCGAAGGATATGTGGGAGGCTCTTGAGGCTGCTCATTCTGGAACCAAGGGAGTGAAGGCAAGACGGGTCGAGATGCTGGTTGAGGAGTTCCACAAATTTGCCATGCTTAGTCCAACTGAGCCAATCAGAGAGCTGGAGCTCAGGTTCACTCACCTTATCAATAACCTGGCCTCCCTGGGTAAAGACATTCCTGAAGAAGAACAAGTCAGCAAGATCTTAAAAGTCTTGAAAGGTGATTGGATCACCAAAGTTACCATCTTGCAGGAAGTCCAAGGAGAGTCAACCAGCTCTATCACTGCCCTGTTTGGTTCTCTGGCTGAATATGAACCAACCCTGCTGGCTCAAAGAGCTCCTCAAGCTATAGCTAAAACCAAGAACCTTGCACTTGTTGCTCCCAGCAAGGATAAGGATGATGATAATGATGATGATGATGATGAGGATGATGAGGAGGACATAGATGATGAGGAGATGGCTATGATGGTAAGAAAGTTCAGAAAGTTCTTCAAGAAGAAAGGATATAAGAAGGAAAGGGCCCCAGTGTGCTTTGAGTGTAAGAAGCCTGACCACTTCAAAGCTGAATGCCCAAGCTTGCAGAGATCAAAAGGGAAGGACAAAAGAAAAGCCTTTGTGTCCTCTATCTGAGTGAATAGTTCTGATGAGGAAGCAAGTGACGAAGAAGAGGTTGCCAACCTCTGTCTTGTTGCCCGAGAAGAAGCATCCTCAGAGTGTGACCCCATCCAGGGCAATGAGGTAACCTTTCCTGAACTACAAGAAGCATATAATGAGGTCCATGAAGAATTTTGTCGTTTATGTAAAGCCTATAAAACGTTGAGAATTAAAAAGGAATCACTTGAGTCCAAGGTGGACTCACTGAGTGAAGAGCTAGCGGAAGCCAGAAAGCTTCCGGTAGCGGATGGCATGGGTTCTCCCCAAGCAGAACCCAATGCCTCAACACTTGAGAGCTGCCCTAATTGCAGCAAAATCTCAGCTGAAAGAGATAAACTGCAAAATGCCCTGCGCAGAAGTTAACTAATGGATCTGAAATGTTAAATATCATTTTAATGAATCAGAGGGCATATAGGGACAAGACTGGTTTAGGATACAAACCTAAAGGGAAGAAGTGGGTGGAACCAAAAGTGAAGCCCTACTTAAAATTCTTTCATAAAGCCACTGATCACAGCTCCACACCTTTTAGCTTCTGTAATTATTGTAACAGGAAGGGACACTCCACGTCCACCTGTAATGCACAAATTAATCACAAGCCCAAGGTCAAGATCAACACTGGACCAAGGGCTCTGGGAACTAATGACAGAGGACCCAATAAAGGTTGGGTACCTAAGCTTGTCTGATTCTTGCAGGTTTGTCTCAAAGCATCCAAGAATAGAAAATGGTACATTGATAGCGGATGCTCGAGACATATGACTGGAGACCGAGACAAATTCAAATCCTTGGTGACCAAAGATGGAGCCACAGTAACCTTTGGAGGAAATCAAAGTGGAAAGATCACCGGAGTTGGAGAAGTTGGACTAGTTAAAGACGTCTATCTGGTGGATGGTCTCTATCACAACCTGCTGAGCGTGAGCCAAAGCACTGACAAAGGAAATTGGGTAATTTTTGATTCACATGAGTGCATGATAATAGACAAGCATGATCTGAATCTAGATAAGGCCAACCTAAAATGCAAACTTAAGACTAATAGAAATGGAAACCTATACACTCTAGATTTATGTCAACAACTAGATGATAAATGCTTAATATCTAGTGATGAGAATAGTTGGCTTTGGCATAAAAGGCTAGCACATGTTAATTTTACTCTACTTGACATGCTGATTAAGAAAGAGCTAGCTATAGGGATTCCATCTTTTAAGGTTAAGCATGATTATATCTGTGAATCCTGCCAACGAGGGAAGCAAACAAAGTCCTCGTTTAAAACCAAGAAGAGAGTCTCCACCAGCAGGCCCTTGGAACTAATCCACATGGATTTGGTTGGACCAGCAAGAGTGAAGAGCTTAAGTGGAAACCTGTATGCTCTAGTTGTGGTGAATGACTATTCTAGGTTCACTTGGACGATGTTTCTTGCCTCTAAGCAAGATGCTTTTGATGCCTTTGTTGTCCTGGCTAGGAAAGTGAAGAATGAGAGAGATCTCAAGATCGCAGCCATAAGGACAGACCATGGAGGAGAATTTGAGAACCAGAGCTTCTCTGAGCTGTGTGAGCAGAATGGCATTGATCACAACTTCTCAGCTCCCAGAACTCCTCAGCAAAACGGTGTGGTCGAGAGGAAGAACAGGGTTCTGACTGAGATGGCCAGGAGCATGCTCAATGAAAAAGAGGTTTCTCAAGTGTTCTGGACGGACGCTATGAGCACTGCTTGCTAAATCTCTAACAGAGCCTATGTTCGCAAGGGCTTGGATAAGACTCCCTATGAGCTGTACAAAGGCAGAAAGCCCAACATCAGCCACCTCAGAATCTTTGGATCAAAATGCTATGTGCATAACAATGGAAAGGTAAATCTGGGTAAGTTTGATCCAAAAGCTGATATAGGTGTATTCATAGGGTATTCTCTTAGGAGTAAGACTTATAGAGTATACAACATGAGGACTAGAACTGTAGAAGAATCAATGCATGTTGTATTCGATGAAAATCCTACATGGGAACAATCCACAGAAGATGATGGGATACTAAATTTTCAAAAACCACCATCATCTTCACCAAAAGAAACACCAGCAAGCAATCCCAAGGAAGAAGATGAACCCAGTGATGAACCTAGAGTGCAAACGGTGCCTGATGAGGTACAGTTGATAACAGCTAGGAGACATCATAGGGATCATCCTCTTGATCAAGTACTTGGTGATGTTTCTTCTGGTGTCAGAACCAGAAGGCAGGTTCAAAATGAAGTTGAGTTTGGAGTCTTCTTATCTCAGATTGAACCAACTTCAGTTGAACAAGCTCTTGAGGACTGTGATTGGATTATTGCCATGCAGGAAGAGCTTAATCAGTATGAAAGAAGCCAAGTATGGGAACTAGTCCCAAGGCCGTCTCATCAATCCATAGTTGGGACCAAATGGGTCTTCAAAAACAAACTGGATGAGACTGGTCAGATAACAAGAAACAAAGCCAGATTGGTAGCCAAAGGGTATAACCAAGAAGAAGGCATAGACTATGAGGAAACTTTTGCTCCAGTCGCAAGACTTGAAGCAATAAGGATTCTTCTAGCCTTTGCATCCATGAAAGGTTTTAAATTATATCAAATGGATGTAAAGAGTGCATTTCTTAATGGCTATACTAAAGAAGAGGTCTATGTTGAACAACCTCCTGGCTTTGAGGATCACAAGCATCCTAAACATGTGTATAAGCTAAAGAAAGCTTTGTATGGCCTGAAACAAGCTCCTCGAGCTTGGTATGAGAGACTCAGCAGCTTTTTGCTGGGCAAGGGTTTCTCAAGAGGCAAACTAGATAATACACTGTTTATTCTGCACAAAGATAGAAACATGCTAATTGTCCAGATTTATGTCGATGATATTATTTTTGGGGCAACTAACGAAAAACTTTGTGAAGAATTTTCTAAGACTATGCAGGGAGAATTTGAGATGTCAATGATGGGAGAACTAACGTTCTTCCTAGGCCTGCAAATTAAGCAAAAGAAGGATGGCATTTCCATCTCCCAAACTAAGTATTGCAGAGAGCTCCTCAAGAAGTTTGGGATGGATGAGTGCAAGGAGTATGATACTCCCATGAGCACCACTGCCGCACTCGATGCTGATGTAAAGGAAAAATCAGTCAGCCTGCCCATGTACATGGGAATGATAGGTTCCCTACTATATTTAACGGCAAGCAGGCCTGACATTCAATTTAGTGTAGGCATGTGTGCTAGATTTCAAGTCAACCCCAAGGAGTCACATCTAACTTGTGTTAAACGTATTTTAAGATACCTTGAGGGAACACAAGAACTTGGTCTTTGGTATCCGAGAGGTAACCAAGAGTTCTTGTGGGCTTATTCTGATGCTGACCTTGCAGGTTATAAAATTGAGAGGAAGAGCACCAGTGGACAATGCGCCTTTCTTGGTGGTTGTCTGGTCTCTTGGGCTAGCAAGAAGCAAACCTGCGTGTCTTTATCATCCACAAAGGCAGAGTACATTGCTGCAGCAAGCTGTTGTGCCCAAGTGCTGTGGCTGAAGAATCAACTGAGGGATCTTGGCCTGGAGTTTCCTGAGGCCCCCATTCTTTGTGACAACACAAGCACCATCAGCCTTGCCAAGAATCCTGTTCAGCACACAAGGACAAAGCACATTGACGTCAGACATCACTTCATCAGAGATCATGTTCAGAAGAAGGATGTCAAGGTGCAGTTTGTCCCCACTCAGCATCAGCTTGCGGATATCTTCACCAAGCCTCTGGGGGTTGATCAATTTACATTCATAAGAGGTGATTTGGGAATGGTAAACCCAAATGAAGTTTAATTCTTCAAAATAAACCTGTGCTTAATTGATTAAAACCTGCAACTCTACTAACTTAGGCATCTGAGTGCCAATATTTAGTTTTACAGGTCTCCAATGTTAAATCTTAAGTCCAACCGGAAGCAAAACCACTTCCGGATGTTCTTTTGCTGGCGCTGGGTGATGACTTAAAGCAACCGGAAGCACCAGTGTCTGGGAAAAGACACGTCACTTCACAAAACGTTTCATCTTCCTCCATGGGAAGTTGTGTCTCCTCTGACAAAGTGAAGCGACACGTGTAAAAAGGTGCGTCGTTCCAATTAAATGTTTACGTTACCCAATGAACAAACACATGTTTTCAATGTAGAGTCATTATGTGCATTACATCGTTGTGACATTGCATATAAATAGGGTGCGTCAGTCACATTTCACATTTCTCACAGAACTCACACCCACAAACTCTTTGAATTCATTCATCACATCTTCATAGTGTTCATCTTGTTCTTCATCTTCTTCTTCTACATTTCTTCGCATTTCATCACATTTACACCTTAAACACTCACATAAAATAGCCGGCTCACATGAATCTAACCCCAACATTGAGATAACAACCACTTCCAAGAAATCGAAGTCAAAATCTGGGCATTCTGGGCAATCACGTTCTGGGAAATCTGGGCAAATTCAAGAACAGCAAGAACAGTCTGGGCAACATAATGAACAGTCCAAGAAAAGGGGTATGAAGAGGGTACAGTTCAGAGAAAAATCCCCTTCAAAGAGACAGCGAGTCGAGGAAGATGATCCATCAGTTTACAAGGATGGGCCACTGGAGACTGTTTATGGGAAACTCGAGAACGCCAAGCCCTACTTCACAAATGGCATGTCCATCGACCTGGATAAAATTGATGAACTAGGGTTTCCACATCTGAGAGTATTTCTCCAGAAGTATATGTGCTGGCTGGGGATCAACAAGGAATACAACATCCACGTCCTGCGGGTGTTCTGCCAGTCTCTCACAGCCAAGGCTAAGTATAAGAAGGTGAATGAAAAGGAGCACATTCGCAGAGTCACCTTTACAGCCACAGTGAGGGGGAGGACTTTCAGCTTTACTTGGAGAGATATTAACCGCCTGCTCGGGGTCACTGAGGAAGCGATGAACGAGTGGATATACCCTGAGAAACTCAGCCAGACAGAGCTTGAGAAAGTCTATGACACCAAGGGGAAGAAGGTGTCTGGAATGTCTGATTCCAACCGGGTCCTTCAATATGTCTACTCCCGGATGATGACTCACAAAGGGGGAAACTTCAACGAGTTCACTCAACTTGACAACTCCTGGCTCCCAAGATTCCTCACCCAGCAGCCGATTAACCCTGGGCAGTTGATGAGTTTGGAGCTGCACAGGTGGATTGAAAACAAGAAGTCTGGGAATCTTCCATACCCAACTGTCATCGCCTTCCTCTTGGAGAAATTCCTGATCAAATCTACTGAGGAGGCTGACAATGTAAAATGCTTGCCCATAAGCGCAGTAAATATCAGCAAGATGGGGATCAAGTACATCAAGCCAGCAAAGGCTACTCGATCTGGCTCTCAGGCTGGAAGTGCCTCACATACCATGGCTCCCTCTTTCTCTGGTGCAGGAGATCAAGAGGTTGATTCTCATCCCGGCCCAAGCCATGCTCCAAGGGTATCTGCTGCTCAGAAGGGTCTAGTGAATGAGCTCAGAGAAGAGCTCCTGTTCAAGCTGCCCGATCCCTTGATGGCCCCTCTACGAGCAAAGTTTGAAGAGCGACTTCAGCGGCTGGAGGATCGGATCGATGAGGTGGATACCAAGCTGGACCTCATCCTTGCCATACTTGTACCTGGCACCTCAAACCCTCCCTCATCTCATTCTCCACCAAATGACCCACCTCCACCACCTCCACAAAATGACCAACCTCCACCACCTCCACTCAATGACCAACCTCAACCACCTCCACAAAATAATCAACAACCCCAAACTTCACCCAGAAATGACCATCAACCATTACCTCACAACTCCACTCAGAACTCACCCCAACACTCCCCTCGCCAATCACCCCTTAACTTTACTTCACCAAATAACTCTCCATTTCCACATAACTCCCCAAACCATTCACCACCCCCAAACCCCATAAGGCCCTCAAATCCACTCCCTAACACTCGCCCCACCATAGCCCAATCTCTTGGATTTACCTCTCCTGATCACCCACTTCATACCTTCTACCTCAGAGACTTTCCCCCTCTTCGGAGGATCGCTGAACAACCCACCTCTTACTCCTCTACCTACCCCTTCGATGGCCTATTCACCGACCCCACTGTCTTCCAAAGAAACAAAGCCTTCTTCCCTAGCTCTCCTTCTTCACCCAGCCCCTCTACTTCACCAGAAAACACCACATCCACATCCTCACCTGAAACCTCACCACCCAGAACGTTTGGCCCTGATCCTCCACCCTCCACTTCACCCAATCCTTCCTCCCTGGCCCTCGCCCTTATTGATGATGCCAAAAGGGGGAGAGAAATCCTAACTCAACTCTCTTTATGGCTAGATGAAGATATAGCTGCTGCCCTCCTCCGAGCCATGGACCTTTAGAGACTGGGTAGTGTTGAACGTCTTATCCATGGGGAAGCCATCCGATTTATGCAACAGCAGCGTTCAGACGAGCAGAGGTCAAAATGGGCAATGGTATTGGTTAAGCAACCCGATGAAATCCCACAGCCTGAGCCTGAGCCTGAGCCAGAGCCTTCATCTTCTGAGCCTTCTCCCTCTGTGCCTGGCCGAAACATAATTGAAGAGATTATGATGAATTATGGGTTGAAGAGGCAAAACCATCCACCTATTGTGATAGCCAAGTCAATCCCTCCTTCTAAGTCAACCTCTCCTCCTCCTCCTCCTCCTCCTCCTTCAGTAGTCAGATACAACAGATCAAGGAAGAAGTCTTGTGTTAAAAAGGGTGCTGCAACTGCTGAGTCTTCTGAGAGTGAAGAGGAACCTCGTGGTCGCTCTGAGGATCATGAGTCGGAGAAGGTATCTGAGAGGGAAACATCTGAGCCCCAGTCCTCCACCCAAGCGAATCTAGTTCCTCCACTTGTGGAAGTTAAGTTAGAGGTGGAAGATATGACTCCCGAAGAATTTGAGCGCTTTGGTTACACTGATACACTCACAGAAGAGCAATTCTTCGTCCTGGATGCTGAGAGGGCTAAGGCTCAAAGGAAAGGGAAAGGCAAGGTAAAGTTTGGAAAAGGGAAAGCAAGCTCAAGTCAGGCTGATGACCCCAACTATCCAGTATGGAATGTCAAGGTCAAAGCCATCCATTATCCCTATGGATCCATACCTATTTCTGACTCGCCTTATGGAGAATTTGCTGGGTTTACTGAAGTCAGTGACCTGAAGAGAGCTATTGATGCATCCATTGAGTCTGAGAGACTGAGATGAGAGAAAGCCGAGGCAGAGCTTCAAGAAATGATTGCTCAGATTGACCAGAGTAAGAAGGATGCTCAGATAGCTAAATTGCAAGAAGAATGTCAGAACGTTCAGTAATGCAGAGCAGTGCAGTGTCAGAGTGCTTTTTGGCAGAGCAGAGTTGTCAGAACTACTTTTCAGAGATAAAACAAAGTCAACCCTGCTAAGCATTAATGGAGCATTTAATGGGCAAACGGTAACTTGGGATAAACGGCTATATTCAAACGTCTATCCCACCTACCAAGAGTAAGAATACTTGAAGACTATATAAACAAGCTCATCTTCATTTATGAAGACAACTTTGACATCTTGAAGAAAGCTAGAGTGAGAAACTGAGAATATCCTTCAAGCATTCAAAGCTGCCCAGAAAAGCAAGAGAGCATTTAACACATTGAGATCAGTTCTTTTCATCTACTTATCTTGTACTCTTTGTAGTTAAGTCTCTTCATTTATTAAGAGCATTAAGTGTACTTAAGTGTGTAACATTATCCGTTCTTAAAGAGAACTAAGTTTAGAAAATCCTTTATTTGTAAAGGTTGAACCCTTGCAAGTTGTAAGGGGGAGTTAGTCAGCAAGGTTGCAAGTGAACCTGTGTAAAACTTGTGGTTGTAAGGTTGCAAGTGATCCCGTCTAAAACTTGCGGTTGTAAAGGTTCCAGGTGAACCCGTTTGTAAAACCTGGGGATAGTGGAACTCAACCTGGGTGGTTGAGAACTGGACGTAGGTCAGGTAGACCGAACCAGTATAAAATCTAGTGTTTCATTGTTCAAAGTTTTATTTGGTAGCACAATTCACCCTCCCTCTTGTGCATCCACCTCTTTCAAAACTAACCTTCTGATCTTAAAGTTCCACTTGCAAATTTGATACTTTTCTTTGTATATTAGGCAGTATTTCCAAAACCCATAGTTTATGGTTAGAATTCATCAAAAAAAATGTTTATGGTTAGTATTAATTGGTAATATTATGTGTTAATAACTAACTTAACTAATATATGCTGAACTAGACGGAAATTGGACGATCTTAGCTCGTCCGACAACAAAATTTTGTTTATTCCAAATGTTTTTCGTAAATAGCCTAGAATAGGACGGAACACGTGGATGTTTTTTAAGACATAATTCTCTATTCAATAAGAAGTCTTTTTTTTTTTACCAAAATTCAATAAGGAGTCTCACGTTACCCTTTATTATGAAAAACACGTTTATACATGGCTTCATCTTTTTATTGCCTGTCTTTTTCCGACCCTACCCCTCTCATGTTAAATCCCAACATTGCAACACTCACCTTTTTTTTGCCATAAGAAACACTCACTTTGTCCTTCCTACTTTCTTACATCACATAATATCAATGGTTTTTATAAGACAATGCGATAATTAACTATGATTAAGATTTAAAATTCGTATTTTACAAAAATTAATCCATAATCGACAGGAAAGCTTTGTGTTAGAATCTTAAGTTTTGATGAAGACTAAAATATGAAAGAATGAGCTAAACACTTAGAGAAAGTTAGGCTAACATAGAACCCCAAGTAAGAGTACAACCGGATGTGGATTTACTTCCGGATGGACTAGGACTGGCGCTCACAGATGAACATCTCATCCCCCAGTGGCAGCAAGTATTTCACTAAATCATAACTCAGTCAAGAACATTAGTTGTATAAAATCCTTGAGACTAAGTTAGGAAGCTTCCGGATGTGGATTTGCTTCCGATTGCTTAGTGACTAGCGCTGGCTGTTGGTTTGGACAACACTGAGCGTTAGTGAATATAATATGATCATAACTCAGTCTAAGAACATTAGTTGTATAAAATCCCTGAGACTAAGTTAGGAAGCTTCCGGATGTGGATTTGCTTCCGATTGCTTAGTGACTAGCGCTGGCTGTTGGTTTGTACAACACTGAGCGTCACTCAATATAATATGATCATAACCCAACGTCCAGTGGAAGTGCTTCCGGATGTGGAATTGCTTCCGGATATAAAAGAGCTCCCTTAGACTAAGTGAACTCCCACTGCATGTGAGTATGTGCTATTATTGTTAAGACTTAGAGTAAAATAACGAGACTTACGCTGACTATTGGAATAGACATCCCCTAGCGTCAGTAGACAATACACTAAGTCAGAACATAGTCTAAGTAAGATTGCTTCCCACAGCAAACAAGCTTCCCACAGCTTGTATAGTTCTTACTGCATTTGATTATATAAATACTACTCTGATGGACTACAAGTATGTGCAGAACTTAGTTTACTTCCGGATGCAAATGAGCTTCCGGATGCAAAAACTCTTGTCACTGGGACTCAGAGACTAACGCTTGCAGAGCAATATTGCCTCTTCCGGATGAACGATGATCATCCGTCAGCAAGAGTACAAGAGTCAACGTCACATACTCAGAGGTCAGAATGCTTTTGTCAGAGCAGAGTTGTCAGAGTTGCTTTTCAGAGATAAAGCAAGTCAACCCTGCTAAGCATTAATGAAGATGTACTTCTCAACGGTAACATGGGATTAACGGCTATATTCAAACGGACATATTCCATCTGCCACCCAAGCCTGAATGCCTTGAGGACGAGTATAATAGGAACATCTACACTCAGAAGAGAGGTTGGAAGAACAGATTCTATTGTCTGAGATATTGTAATCTACATTCTTCTTATCTTCTACTCTCTGATCTTAGAGTTGTAATATTCTTAGAGAGAAAATCGTTTGTACTTAAGTGAGTAACATCATCTATTCTTAGAGAGAATCATTTTGTACTTAAGTGTTTATCACAAGAGTGAACATACTATCAAATCCTCTAATTCGTAGAGGCTGTTCAAAAGCTTGTGCTTGAAGAACAGAATTGTTATCTTACAAAAGTGAGGGGGAGCATTTAGAGGTTTTCTAAATCTCCAAAGGTTGCAAGTTAGCCCGCAAAACTTGTGGTTGTAAGGTTGCAGGTGATCCCGTTGTAAAACCTGTGGTTGTAAGGGTTTGCAGGTTAGCCCGTGGTAAAACCTGTGGGTTGTTAGGTGAACCCGTGTTCGTAAAACCTAAAGTGTAAAAGCTTTCTTGTGCCTGGTTTAAACAAGAGGGTTAGTAGATTGAAAATCTCAGGTGGAGCCTGGGGACTGGATGTAGGTCTGGAAGTGACCAAACCAGGATAAATCTGTGTGAGCTTAGTTTATCTTTAACATTCTTATTTCCAGCATCACACCACTATACTTGTGCAAAACATAATGTGTCATCTCCTTCACCAAGCACAAGCAGTCAGTTTTTAGAAAGAGAATTTTAATTTTTATTTCTCCACCCAATTCACCCCCCTCTTGGGTGACAGCCACGCATTTCATTTGGTATCAGAGCAAGGTCACTTGTTTAAAGGATCCAACGATCTCAAGTGCAAAGACCTAGACAGACTTGGGATATAAAATGTGTTTTGAAGGTTTTGATCATACTATCCCACCCTTGTTAGAAAATACTGATTTTTACTTATGGAAGGCAAGGATGAAAAGTTTTGTGTTATCCTCGAGTTTCAAAATGTGGGATGTCTTTGAAAATAATTCTGATTTCAAACCAAAAGTAAACTGGACTGAAGAGAAGAAAAACTTATTTTACTTGAACATTAGAGCAATGCAAATTTTGTACAAAAGTTTAACTGACAGTGATTTCCAGAAAATTAAACATTGCCCTAATGCTAGAGATATTTGGAACACTCTTGATGCTATGTATGCTTCTGATCATTCCCTTGGCAGTAAAGTTGTCCAAAGCTCCTTTTGTGCCCCTTGTGGATCAACTGGTAGTGAACTACAGGAAGCTGATATTGAGCAAGCCATCGGCAGTGAAGAGAGTGTTGATCTCTGCCTAGATTCAGAAGCTGAGGAGAATGAGGTATCTGAACTTGAACCTTCTGAATTGCAAGACGCATATAATGAGTTACATATTGAATTCTGTAAGCTTGCAAAAGAAGTTCTAGGCTTAAGGAAAAAGAACAGGAAACTAGAGGAATTCATTGCTTCTTCTACATCCAAGGTTTCCAATGTTCCATCCATGGAAGAACAGCTATCTCTACCGATAGCTAGTTCCCTACCGAGAGGGCAAGCTCCAACGTGTTTCGAACGTTGTTCCAATTGTGAACCCTTATCGAAGGGACATGAAAAGTTTTCAAAAGGCCCTGAGACTTCAAAAGTAGTTTTAAAAGAAAAGAGAGTCTTTGAAAACAAAATTGACCAACAAGATAATGATAGGAAATCCCATTCTGAATATCATTCCATTATCTGTCATTATTGTGGTAGATCAGGTCATATTTCTCACACATGTAGTCTTAGGAAAAATTTACATGTGAGAAATAAATTTGTATGGATCTCTAAAGGACAAGTAAGGTCCAGCGCTAACCATGTAGGACCCAAGTACAAATGGGTACCAAAACTTCCTTCTAGTGCCTTACTTGTGCAGGAAAGATCAAGAGTTCCTCTTGCCCCAAAGAAAAGAGCTCGTGGTGATGTCACTGCTGCAACCACCTGGTACAATCATAAGAAGCAGTGCATTACCACAAGGAACAAAGGTTCTGTCTCAAGGATGAGCTATCACAGAGTTCCACTCAATTATCCTGAGAAGAACAAGAGAGAGAGGATTTCTCAATCAACATGGAGAAAGCTTATGAATTCTGTCTCTCATAAGAAAGTGCTTCAGGCCAAGGATAAGTATAGAAGATCTCCTTGGGTAAGCAAGGGATCACTTAGGATTGAAGCATGCAATAGTAAAATCTCCTATGCAAATGTTAGATGGGATTATTGAGATTCTGCATCAAGCATCATAGATATGAACATTATATTCCTAATAGAAGAAAGCTTAAAGAAATTCACAATGTTCATAATCTACATGCTGTCTGACTATCATGATCAAAACCACATATATATGTATATATATATATCCTTGTGCATATAGTCATGATTGAGTTGCAATGTCATATTCATAATGATTAATTCTAAGGTGCATGTGAGTTATACAAACTGACCAGTCAGATCCAAGTTTGGATACTGGAAAACAAAGGGAACTATTTGGTATTTTGTAGGAAAGGAGATCCGAAGGAATGACAAGACTTGACTGTACCTCATCTGAGCAATTAGACAAATCTTGATAAGCTGCTCGTCACTCTTGGGTTTTGATGCTGCCCTTGGATTGGAAAGAACCCTTGCATCACCCGTCAAAATCAAGCAAGCTACTGGCTGACGCGAATGTAGCCTTTGTGATGACATTCTTGTCCTCTCCTCTACTTATGTGATATTGATATGACTTTTAACCTATGATAATCTTATTTTTGAAAATGATCAAATCATTTCAGATCCATTGTCTCTGGGCTTATAATATTTGTGCATATCAAATCATTTCCTTTTGAAAAGGCACCATTCACAAAAGAAAATAGTTTATGCATTCATTTTTGACTTTTGAAATGCAAACTTTCAAATCAAGGATAGACTGTGCTACTGATGAATCATAAGATATCTTGAATGTCTATCATAATATTGATCCTTATTAATCATCAACTAGAATCTTGTGTTTACAAACTAATCCTGAGTATTCTTAGTTGTAACATCCCGAAATTTTAAATTAGGGATAATAAAGAATGTAATGAGGATTTGAGGTGTTATTTAGGAAATTTAAAGTCTTAGGAATAAATTTACGATATTTTAGATGATTTATGCAAATTAAATCCTAATTATCTTTAGAAATTATATAAATTTAGGCAAAGTAGTTGTTTGGAGTTAGAGACATCCATGAAGAGTATTTTTGGAACCTAGATAGTATTTTGATGGACAGAAAGGGGTACAATAATATATATAAACTTTTGGGCTAGAAATATAATTATGAATAAACCTTAGGGTAGTTAATTCTAATTTTCCCCAAAGTATATATATATATATTCATCTCCTTCCTTCCTTTTTCATTTTTCTCTCTCTCTCTCACTCCCTCCGACCCTCTCACTCGACACTTCACCTTCGCCCTCCTTCCTTCTTCGTTTCCTGTCCTCTTCCCGGCGACGGACGGCGACGGTGTTGCCGCCATCTGAAGCTTCTCCTCTTTACTTCTCTTACTAAGCTTAAGTCGATCTGTTCTCTTTGTTTTCAATCATTTTCCGGCGTGATTCTTCGATCTCCGGCGAAAAGGGCTGCGGACGGCGGCAGAAATTAATGGTAACTTCGGTCCTCTTGTACTTTTGAACTATTCTCCCTTTAATGTTGATTTCTCACTTTCTTTTATCTTCCTTCCCCAAATGCGAGTCCTCCTCCCTCTGTTTCTCTTCGTCTCCGGCGAGCTCGGTGGTTTCCGGCGGCGGCGAAGTTCCGGCCAAATGTGGTGAGGTCGAAAATGAGTCTAGGTAACATTTTTCTTCCGTTTCTGCCCTTCCTTTCTGATTTGGACGAGATTTGAGAGGGGTAATCTGAGTTGGGTTCATTGATTTAGGTGTTCTAAGTGAGTTAAAATGAAGTTTAAGTTTCAGTTTTGTGTGTATTTTGTAGGATTTGAGATGTGATTTGAAAATCATGAAGTTTGTACAAAACCCTAATGTTGGGAATGTTAAATCTGAATGGTTTAATAGGGACTTTAGGCTTACAATTGGTTAAATGATTTGTTAAAGATTCAATAGGATAGAATTCTAGCCTTTTATGCCAAATATGTATTGATGTTAATTGTGTTAGTTGAAAGTTGTCAAGTTTGATTTGTTTGAGATTTAGTGTTTTGCAAACTCTAGAGTTCCTTCTTTGCTTCCTCAGCCTGATTGTTTATGTGTGAGCCAAAATAGTTACTTTCTCTATTGTTTGATAGTAATATAAGTTGCAAGTGTATTCTAATTGAATTGAGCATATGGATTCGGTGAAGTTTGTTTAAAACCCTTAAGTTTAGGACTGTGAAAGTCTTTATAAATTGAAGTTGTGATGGTGTGATTGCTGAGTTCTGTTGTAATATAAATGTTGTGCATTTTGGTTCTTGGTTGAATAGGGATAAAGGTTATTTCTCTGATAGGTTGGTCATTATTTGGGAAATGTGGCTGAATGTATTTTTGAACTTAATGAAGTGCTAATAAATAATGAAAATTATGGTTCATAAAGCTTGTTCCTCTTTGTTTTGGCCATGCCTCTTACTATGTGTACTTGGTGATTTAATATTCTTTTAGCTATCTCTACTGCTTTGCTGAAACATGGTGGTATATGTGTGCAAATTCTTTGTTTGAGTAATAGTGGATTGTTTGGCTGGACCTTAGGGATCAATGTGGTTTTTGAAAATTTTAAAGGATGAAATCTGTACTGTTGGATTTATGAATTGTACAAATATGGTGTATTGCAAGTTGGCTCCCTAGGTTTGAAAAGATGATACAGTGGAATAGGTAAAAAGGGAGGTTTGATATTGATGATGTGGGTAGGAATATGTATAAATGTAGGAGGACTAATCTTTCTCATGTTTGGAAGCAAATTTTTGTGATTTAAGAGTTATTATGAACCACTAAGAACTGTGAATTATTGTGTATTGTCTTGCTTGAGTGATGTTATGTTTTCATTATGTGATTATGGCTTGTTGGTTCTCTATGTGTAGGTACAGTTTTGTCCTAGTTGAATGGTATATGAATGTTATGGATAAATTGATAGCTCTAATTTGTTGATTGAAGCTATATATTGATTATGGAATAAGGAAGTTAGGAAGGATTGAACTAAATTGAATTTCTTGACGTTTTAGGTGAGTTATGGCCTAATAAGGCTTCCAGTGATTTAAATCTGCATTCTTTGGTAATTTATGGGCCATTGTTAAGTAGTTTGTACTTAATGAAAGTTGTTGATTATAAAATGTTCAGATTGAAGAAAGTTTGGAGTAAAATAGAAGTATGTCTTGTTAGGCTTTACCTTGGTAATCATGGATGTTAAATTGTTAGTTTTAGTTGGTGCTAGTATGAAAATGAGCTTGAAGGAAAGACATTGGATTATTCGGTGAATTTTGAATTTGTAGTGAGATTTGAATGATGAGGATGCTCGCTTCATTTGATCATTTTCAGCTTAGTTTATCTTTGATGGGTGTGCATGTTCGTAGTAATATTAAGTATTCATATTCTTGGTTTATTATTCATGTGTTTGGTTAATTTGTATGTGGCTGATTTTAAATTGGAGTATTTGATTGCTTAACTTGGTTTCTTGTGATTAAATTGGACGAAAGATATTGAAGAGGAAGTTGTTGAAATAATCTATCTTACTCTTGTGATCACATACAAAATATTTAATTGTAATAGTTTGTTTATATGTTGATGTAGTTCATTAATATAGAATACATAAATGGGGAAAATTGGGTAGTAACTTCATAAGACCGAGAGCGACGTAAATTAGTATAAGGTGGAGACTATATCAATGTAACCTTTTGTGTTATATTATTTTAGGAGTGAATATTTGTGATGACGCTTGAGGGAAATCTATAAGAAATGGTAAGGAAGAACAACAGAGTGCTAAGGGCGACAGGTAATCACACTTAACCTTACTATAACATTGAGGGTGATGTTAGCTAGGATTTTGTAAAATCCTTTCTCACCCTCTATATATATATTATCTTTGAAAGGTTATTTTTATACAAAACAGGCTATCGGGTGCCTTTCAAACATGATTATTTTTGTATAAAAGATTTGTACACATTATATATATTATTATCCTGCTTGGTGGTGGCCATTGATCTGGAATGACGTGAAATGTATATAGGGATTGTGTTGGGTAGTGGTTTAAGAGGTGATGAGGATAGAAAGAGGGTTAGATGTTGAGTTGAGGTTGTTGAGAGTTATGTTGTGGAAAACACTATTAATTAGGAGATATTGAAGGGAATTGTAAGAATGTATGATATTGATGTGGATTGAGACTGTAATACTGAATGAGATTGAAATTGATGGATAATGTGAGGTTTGCATGACACTGATATACATACGTACCTTCGCGGAATGATAACTGTCGATAGGCCAATCGACAGTTATTTGTACTGAGGATCCTTTTCAGATTGATTGGATCGGGGATCATAGGTTGACTTATTGAGAGAAGTGACCTACGGTTGTTTGGCATTGAAGAGCCCAACCACCCCTACGGTTGTTTGGCATTAAAGAGTCCAACCGTTCCCGTTCTGTAATGGAAACAGAATTGGGGTTCCCTCTCTGGAGATTGCCAGAGAGGGAAATTGTCCCCTCATTATGGAGAGGGACACAGTGTCAAATCATATAGTGAAGAATAGATGCTTGAATGCACCGTGGTGGCACAATGCATCTCTAGGTGAGTGTGAGAGTTGTTGTGGTAGTATTAGTTGATTGGAGTATGGAGATGTTGAATTGATTTGGTTTGAAGGTGATTGTTGGACTTGAGTAAGGAATGAAAGAAGATCTGGATATATATATATATTACTATTGTTTTTAAAACTGTGGTACCGTTTAGACGCCCTCGCTACCGCACATCTCACTGTTATAGTGAGTTAAGCGGTGATTACTGGGACAAATTGTCTCATCCCACGATTACTGATATTTTTGCAGGTGTTCATGCACAGGCGCAAACATCAGGAAAGGGAATTAGGTTTCAAAGGTTATTTAGATAAGTTAGTTGTGTATATTGCCAATTTGTATAGGCCTGCATTCATTTCCGTATGTTTATATCTATTTATTGTTAAATATCAACTAGTTTTGTTTATTATCCATGTTAGGCAAATCCTTTCTAACATGGTTAGCAATAAATTATCCATGATAGCAGCTGTGCTGTATTAGTTTATTCTTTTCTATCATGGATAATATCTCAATCATTAGAAAATTCCTTTTCTGACTATGATAGGACATTGATTATGGAAATCCTTTTTCTATCATAGTTAGTAAAAAGGTCATTAGATCTAAAATGGATATTATTGGTTAATTAAGTAACTAGTAACAGATTGTAACAACTTGGTTATCAGTATTTGGTATACGATAACCTAGGACTGTGCTGCATTGCATATAGATTGGCAATATATATTGTTGATATTTCCTTCCTTATGTGCATGAATATCTGCTTTTTGAGAGGAATATCACTCATCCCGTGGTGGGGAGAGAGTGATAAGTGCAATTGAATAGGTAATGTGGAGAGATTGAGAAGAATATAGAAAGAATAACGAAATAATATTGATATGTATAAGAATTTAGGAAGAATGACGAAATAAGGATGCTTCTCTGGGGTCTCGAATATAGTTATGTGCCGGCCATAATCATAGTCGAGGCATCATGAGATCCCTTATTGGGTTAAGGGAGTAAGGAAATTTGAAAATAACAATTAATAATGAATGCAATGTGAAATAAGAGTTATTGCTTTGTTTATTATTTGTTTACTGATTTGTTAAATTGTTTGCTTCATAGATGAATTTGACTTGTATTATTTGAGTTGTTTTGTTCATGTGTTGGAAGATAATAATAAAAGAGGTGAATGTACTTAGGTAGGAATGCTAGTGTGATGTTTCTTGTGATAATCAACTACTTAAGGTTTGCAAGATGTGAGTGGTAGGATATATATTAATTTTGGTAAGCCTTGTTTGTATAATGTGGACTAAAGATTAACTAAACATGTTTTACCTATGATTACGAAGTTGTGTTTTTGCGTTGGTTGGAATTAAGTTTGATTGAGGGAGACATGTGATCTTTGTAATCATGATAGTGGACCTTTGTGGATCTTTCGTTGGGGTGTGATTTCGGGCCAGTGTTTTTATGGCCAACTGGATTGAAATGATATGATCCTTATATATGCTCTACTTGGTAAATGGATTAGGATTTTACAAGATTTAACTGTGTTATTGAATTATTGGAAGAGATCTTTGGTTTGATTGTGGTTTCCTGTTTATGTTGGAGTTTAGGGATTTGAGAAGTGTTGTTGTTTTCTTGAAAGTTTTGATGAACTTTATAAGTGGTGAAATTGTTTGAATAATAGATGCTTATGGAATGATTGATATTAATGAAAGTAGATATTAAAGGTAAATAATCTGTTATGTCTAAAATGAAAATCTTTGATAGTAACTCAATGTAATTGAAAAGTCTGATTGCAACTTGTTTATAAATTTGTGACTTGTGTGTGTCTATTAGAGAAACTATATTATTCATGTTTAATGTTACGTTGAACATGACAATATCTTGTTGGAACGTGTAAGACTAATTGACTTCAATGATAAGTGCTGCTAGGAAGTTAAGAATATGCTTAACTATAATTAAACAAGTAGTTTAGAAGGTCAACACATATTTATGTTTTGATATATGACATAGGTCTTGTGTAGTAAACTTGGAAATTCATGAACTTCAATCACTTTTGTGTTTAGGAAAATCTGCTTTGCTTACGTTTTAATAGTTGTCACTAATGTTTAAAGGAGAGTTTTTGATATAAATATAAAAAAAAAAATTTAAATGCATGTGGGTAAGAGAGGAGAATGGTTGAAATTTTGCTTGCACGAATGATTGAAGTTGATTTGGCTCCTTGAGTTAATTGAAATCTGATTGGTAATGAGTCTGTTATGAAATGAAAGCTGAAAGTAATGGTAATAGGCTCTTTGTTTGATAAATTAATTGCATAGTATGGTGAAAAATAGAATATAACCTTATGATTTACTGGTGTTTTAGTTATGATAAGGATTAGAATTGTGATATTGGAGAAAGTTATGGGAAGAGGAAGTAAAGGGTTGATTAGATAAGGATATTGTGATGTATGTGTTGAAAGTGGTTGAGTGTGTTGAAGTTTTCATGTTTCTTGAACAAAGGCTAATTAATATATGATTAATATCCTAGGCTGATCAATATAATTGGTGAGCATGCATATAGCTGTTGAAGATTTTCAGTTTTCCCTCTATCTCACTGGCTAAATGTGTTATGGGCTTAAGGATTGTTTTCATGGTGAATAGAGAGTTACTTACTATTCATACAGCTTCTGTTTGTGTGGACCAACTCAATTATCAAAAGAAGATAATGGTGTGAATATATGAATTGAACTGAAATAGTGATAAATTTTAAAGTTGTGCTTATGGTTGAACAAAAACAGATCAATAAGCTAGTAAAGGGTAATGTGTCAGGTTGGAAGTTGGCGAACATTTTATATTGATTTATTAGACTTGGAGGTAATTAACCATAAATTGATGTTGAAGTTGACATGGATGAGTGTAGCTAAAGTTCAAAATGGAATTTTAGGGAGTTGTTATCTAACAATTAGAAGCGAGATATTGGATTATGATTGAGGAAACCACTAGATTTTGAAGAGGATGTTGTTGTCATGTATGATATTGGACTTTAATACAAGAAATTCGAGGTTATGGTGGTCCGTAAATGAAGGTGAGCTAGGAGAAGCGGAACGAGTATTGGTGATTACTATAGATTGAATGAGGGTAAATAGTGAAGGATAGTATTGAGTGTAAGAAGTTTTAGTGAAATTATTAGAGTTAAGATGAAGAATGCAAGATTGACATGTGTATTTTCTTTGTTTTAGTTGTATGTGCCGTGAATTTTGGGGACAAAATTCCTAAAAGGTGGGGTAAATTGTAACATCCCGAAATTTTAAATTAGGGATAATAAAGAATGTAATGAGGTTTTGAGGTGTTATTTAGGAAATTTAAAGTCTTAGGAATAAATTTACGATATTTTAGATGATTTATGCAAATTAAATCTTAATTATCTTTAGAAATTATATAAATTTAGGCAAAGTAGTTGTTTGGAGTTAGAGACATCCATGAAGAGTATTTTTGGAATCTAGATAGTATTTTGATGGACAGAAAGGGGTACAATAATATATATAAACTTTTGGGCTAGAAATATAATTATGAATAAACCTTAGGGTAGTTAATTGTAATTTTCCGCAAAGTATATATATATATATATTCATCTCCTTCCTTCCTTCCTTTTTCATTTTTTCTCTCTCTCTCTCACTCCCTCCGACCCTCTCACCCGACACCTCACCTTCGCCCTCCTTCCTTCTTCGTTTCCTGTCCTCTTCCCGGCGACGGACGGCGACGGTGTTGCCTCCATCTGAAGCTTCTCCTCTTTACTTCTCTTACTAAGCTTAAGTCGATCTGTTCTCTTTGTTTTCAATCATTTTCCGGCGTGATTCTTCGATCTCCGGCGAAATGGGCTGCGGACGGCGGCAGAAATTAATGGTAACTTCGGTCCTCTTGTACTTTTGAACTATTCTCCCTTTAATGTTGATTTCTCACTTTCTTTTATCTTCCTTCCCCAAATGCGAGTCCTCCTCCCTCTGTTTCTCTTCGTCTCCGGCGAGCTCGGTGGTTTCCGGCGGCGGCGAAGTTCCGGCCAAATGTGGTGAGGTCGAAAATGAGTCTAGGTAACATTTTTCTTCCGTTTCTGCCCTTCCTTTCTGATTTGGACGAGATTTGAGAGGGGTAATCTGAGTTGGGTTCATTGATTTAGGTGTTCTAAGTGAGTTAAAATGAAGTTTAAGTTTCAGTTTTGTGTGTATTTTGTAGGATTTGAGATGTGATTTGAAAATCATGAAGTTTGTACAAAACCCTAATGTTGGGAATGTTAAATCTGAATGGTTTAATAGGGACTTTAGGCTTACAATTGGTTAAATGATTTGTTAAAGATTCAATAGGATAGAATTCTAGCCTTTTATGCCAAATATGTATTGATGTTAATTGTGTTAGTTGAAAGTTGTCAAGTTTGATTTGTTTGAGATTTACTGTTTTGCAAACTCTAGAGTTCCTTCTTTGCTTCCTCAGCCTGATTGTTTATGTGTGAGCCAAAATAGTTACTTTCTCTATTGTTTGATAGTAATATAAGTTGCAAGTGTATTCTAATTGAATTGAGCATATGGATTCGGTGAAGTTTGTTTAAAACCCTTAAGTTTTGGACTATGAAAGTCTTTATAAATTGAAGTTGTGATGGTGTGATTTTTGAGTTCTATTGTAATATAAATGTGTGCATTTTGGTTCTTGGTTGAATAAGGATAAAGGTTATTTCTCTGATAGGTTGGTCATTATTTGGGAAATGTGGCTGAATGTATTTTTGAACTTAATAAAGTGCTAATAAATAATGAAAATTATGGTTCATAAGTCTTGTTCCTCTTTGTTTTGGCCATGCCTCTTACTATGTGTACTTGGTGATTTAATATTCTTTTAGCTATCTCTACTGCTTTGCTGAAACATGGTGGTATATGTGTGCAAATTCTTTGTTTGAGTAATAGTGGACTGTTTGGCTGGACCTTAGGGATCAATGTGGTTTTTGAAAATTTTAAAGGATGAAATCTGTACTGTTGGATTTATGAATTGTAATAATATGATGTATTGCAAATTGGCTTCCTAGGTTTGAAAAGATGATACAGTGGAATAGGTAAAAAGGGAGGTTTGATATTGATGATGTGGGTAGGAATATGTATAAATGTAGGAGGACTAATCTTTCTCATGTTTGGAAGCAAATTTTTGTGATTTAAGAGTTATTATGAACCACTAAGAACTGTGAATTATTGTGTATTGTCTTGCTTGAGTGATGTTATGTTTTCATTATGTGATTATGGCTTGTTGGTTCTCTATGTGTAGGTACAGTTTTGTCCTAGTTGAATAGTATATGAATGTTATGGATAAATTGATAGCTCTAATTTGTTGATTGAAGCTATAAATTGATTATGGAATAAGGAAGTTAGGAAGGATTGAACTAAATTGAATTTCTTGACGTTTTAGGTGAGTTATGGCCTAATAAGGCTTCCGGTGATTTAAATCTGCATTCTTTGGTAATTTATGGGCCATTGTTAAGTAGTTTGTACTTAATGAAAGTTGTTGATTATAAAATGTTCAGATTGAAGAAAGTTTGGAGTAAAATAGAAGTATGTCTTGTTAGGATTTACCTTGGTAATCATGGATGTTAAATTGTTAGTTTTAGTTGGTGCTAGTATGAAAATAAGCTTGAAGGAAAGACATTGGATTATTCGGTGAATTTTGAATTTGTAGTGAGATTTGAATGATGAGGATGCTCGCTTCATTTGATCATTTTCAGCTTAGTTTATCTTTGATGGGTGTGCATGTTCGTAGTAATATTAAGTATTCATATTCTTGGTTTATTATTCATGTGTTTGGTTAATTTGTATGTGGCTGATTTTAAATTGGAGTATTTGATTGCTTAACTTGGTTTCTTGTGATTAAATTGGACAAAAGATATTGAAGAGGAAGTTGTTGAAATAATCTATCTTACTCTTGTGATCACATACAAAATATTTAATTGTAATAGTTTGTTTATATGTTGATGTGGTTCATTAATATAGAATACATATATGGGGAAAATTGGGTAGTAACTTCATAAGAGCGAGAGCGACGTAAATTAGTATAAGGTGGAGACTATATCAATGTAACCTTTTGTGTTATATTATTTTAGGAGTGAATATTTGTGATGACGCTTGAGGGAAATCTATAAGAAATGGTAAGGAAGAACAACAGAGTGCTAAGGTTTACAGGTAATCACACTTAACCTTACTATAACATTGAGGGTGATGTTAGCTAGGATTTTGTAAAATCCTTTCTCACCCTCTATATATATATTATCTTTGAAAGGTTATTTTTATACAAAACAGGCTATCGGGTGCCTTTCAAACACGATTATTTTTGTATAAAAGATTTGTACACATTATATATACTATTATCCTGCTTGGTGATGGCCATTGATCTGGAATGGCGTGAAATGTATATAGGGATTGTGTTGGGTAGTGGTTTAAGAGGTGATGAGGATAGAAAGAGGGTTAGATGTTGAGTTGAGGTTGTTGAGAGTTATGTTGTGGAAAACACTATTAATTTGGAGATATTGAAGGGAATTGTAAGAATGTATGATATTGATGTGGATTGAGACTGTAATACTGAATGAGATTGAAATTGATGGATAATGTGAGGTTTGCATGACACTGATATACATACGTACCATCGCGCGATGATAACTGTCGATAGGCCAATCGACAGTTATTTGTACAGAGGATCCTTTTCAGATTGATTGGATCGGGGATCATAGGTTGACTTATTGAGAGAAGTGACCTACGGTTGTTTGGCATTGAAGAGCCCAACCACCCCTACGGTTGTTTGACATTGAAGAGTCCAACCGTTCCCGTTCTGTAATGGAAACAGAATTGGGGTTCCCTCTCTGGAGATTGCCAGAGAGGGAAATTGTCCCCTCATTATGGAGAGGGACACAGTGTCAAATCATATAGTGAAGAATAGATGCTTGAATGCACCGTTGTGGCACAATGCATCTCTAGGTGAGTGTGAGAGTTGTTGTGGTAGTATTAATTGATTGGAGTATGGAGATGTTGAATTGATTTGGTTTGAAGGTGATTGTTGGACTTGAGTAAGGAATGAAAGAAGATCTGGATATATATATATTACTATTGTTTTTAAAACTGTGGTACCCTTTAGACGCCCTCGCTACCACACATCTCACTGTTATAGTGAGTTAAACGGTGATTACTGGGACAAATTGTCTCATCCCACGATTACTGACATTTTTGCAGGTGTTCATGCACAGGCGCAAACATCAGGAAAGGGAATTAGGTTTCAAAGGTTATTTAGATAAGTTAGTTGTGTATATTGCCAATTTGTATAGGCCTGCATTCGTTTCCGCATGTTTATATCTATTTATTGTTAAATATCAACTAGTTTTGTTTATTAACCATGTTAGGCAAATCCTTTCTAACATGGTTAGCAATAAATTATCCATCATAGCAGCTGTACTGTATTAGTTTATTCTTTTCTATCATGGATAATATCTCAATCATTAGGAAATTCCTTTTCTAACTATGATAGGACATTGATTATGGAAATCATTTTTCTATCATAGTTAGTAAAAAGGTTATTAGATTTAAAATGGATATTATTGGTTAATTAAGTAATTAGTAACAGATTGTAACATTAGTGATAAACTGACTGGCTGTGAACTCGAGCAATAATTTTTAATCACATCTTAAGTCTCCATCTACTAATGATCTCAGTTCAAGCCTGTGGTTAAGTATGTTGACAGATTATGAAAGCCTGAACGATGTGGATGTACAAGAGAGAAAATCAACGAGCATGCTCCTTATCAAGATGAGAAGAAATGGCTGTTCTGAATTCAATCTTGAGGAAATCTCGCCAATCTTATATGAGCATTTCTTTCCATTACTCATTCTGTTGTGCATTTTAATGGATAGTCTCTCTTGTCAGACATGCATTAGGAATCTTAGGAAATGCCTTGAATTAACTTTCGCAAAATCTGATAAATCCAAGAGCAAATGTCAATAGAATAGAAGCCTAAGTGAGTGTAGATAACTAGGCTGGAAAGAACTATTAAGAATCTCTACCCACTGAAAGCCTTATATCCTGGCACACTATCACAAGCCTAGTACAATCTGAACTAAGTTCAAAGCTTGTTGAAACCCTAAGAATAATGAGATCATATTAAGCATATTTGAAAGAACTTGAGCTAAGATCTGAAAATTATTCTTGTGATAATATGCTGAGAATTTGGGTGTTTTGGAAACTTGATTATGGACATTAAAGTGTTTAGAACTTCATTGTGTTGACAATTCACATGCCCTCATAATCTGACATGAACACTCTTAAGGCATATTTATCGAACTATACTTGTTTATGAAACTCTGAAAATATGCAATCTATTCGATACTCGCTGAGCTATCACATTGGTATTTATCCAAGAGAGTATGAGTAAAATTCATGACTTGATAGTGAAACCATGTGAAATTGTGAACTAAATTTCCAAAATATGTTTTCACTTTAATACTCTTGTTTTACCAAACCAACCAGAAAGCACGTTTTCTTAAGATTATGATATTGAACTTTTGACTTGGAGAGTCCTCAACATGTACACTAATGTTAAATCTTAAGTTTTTCCACTGACCATCCGGAAGCGCATATGCTTCCGCTAGCACTTGCAGGTTCCCTAGTGAAAGGCCATAAGAACTGTCAATACTTAAATCTCAAGTCCTTCACATCCGAAAGCGAATTCACTTCCGGAAGCATGTGCAAGAATGGTCTCTCAACTATAGACATAGCTACCAAACAACCTCTAAGGGTTGATCAATTTATTCTTATAAAGGAAAATTTGGGAATATCAAAATGAAGTTTAATCTTCAGAGAACATCTGTGCTTAATTGTTAAAACCTGCCAACTGTGCTAACTTAGGCATCGAAGTGCCAATCCTTAGTTTTTGCAGGTCCCCCAATGTTAAATCTTAAGTGAGTCCAACCGGAAGCAAAACCACTTCCGGATACTCCTTTGCTGGCGCTGGGTGACAACTCAAAGCAACCTGGAGCGCCACTCCAACCGGAAGCAAAACCACTTTCGGATGCTCTTCTGCTGGCGTTGGGTGATGACTCAAAGCAACCGGGAGCGCCAGTGTCTGGACAAAAAGACACGTCATTTCGACTCAGAAAACGTTTCACCTTCTCCCACCAAAAACTGTGCCTCTTCTGACATTGTGCAGGGACACGTGTCTCAAAGGTGCGACGTTTCAATTTGAATATTTACGTTTTCCCACAATAGGTGCATATTTTCAATGAAGAGTCATTATGAACCATCACATCGCTTATTACTTCGCATATATATAGGCCATTGACATTCATTTCTCACTTCTCACACAAATCAAACATCCAAACTCTCTGAAATCATTCTTCATCTTCATCGCATTTTCTTCATCTTCTGCATTTCTTCTGCATTTCATCGCAAACACTTAAACCCCAACCCAATACAAAATGGCCGGCTCCCTTGATTCCAACTCCAACGATCAACGTACAAAGAAATCTGGGCAGAAATCTGGTAAACAGCTTGAACGCCAAGAACATTCTGGCAAAACTGGGCAGAGGAATGAAGGTTCTGGTAAATCTGGGCGAGTTCATCACCATCATCATGACAAATCTGGGAAGTCCAAGAAGAAACACAAAAGAGTCAGATATGAGGAAGAACACACCTCCAGACGTCAGCGACGGGAGGATGATGATGATCTGACGACATACAAGGATGAGCCACTTGAGGCGATTTCCTCCAGGTTTGAGAACACCAAACCCTATTTCACAAACGGAATGTTTGTTGATCTGAAGAAGTTTGAAGAATTAGGGTTTGAGCATCTGAAGGGCCATTTGGAGAAGTATATGTGCTGGCTGGGGATCAATAATGAGTACAACATCAACGTCCTGTGAGTGTTCTATCAGTCGCTCACAGCCAAGCCTAAGTACAAGTTGATTAATGGGAAGGAAACCATTAAAAGAGTTGACTTCAAGGCCACAGTCAGGGGAAGGCATATGAAGTTCTCATGGCGAGACATCAACAGCTTACTCGGGGTCACTGATGAGGGTATGAATCAATGGATCTACCCCGAGAAGCTGAGCCAGGAGGAACTTGAACTTGCCTATGAGACCAAGGGGAAGAAGGTTTCTGGTATGCCTGATTCCAACCGGGTGCTCCAGTATGTCTACTCCCGGTTGATGACGCACAAAGGGGGGAACTTCAACGAGTTCACACTGCTAGACAACCCCTGGCTTCCAAGGTTCCTCACCAAGTAGCCTGTCAACCCAGGACAACTGATAAGCTTGGAGCTGAACCGGTGGTGTGAGACAAAGGAAACCAAGGAGAAGAGACCTGACCATCTTCCCTATCCCCAAGTGATTGCCTTCCTCATGGAGAAATTTTTGATCAAGTCCACTGAGGAAACTGACAACATCCCCTGCCTACCCATTGGAGCAGTCAACATTGGCAAAATGGGGGTAAGATATATCAAGCCTGCAAAGCCTGCTCGGTCTGGCTCACAGGTTGGGAGTCACTCCAACACCAATATTCCCTCTACATCTGAAGCAGGGGATCAAGAAGTTGACTCTCACGCTGGACCAAGACGAGCCCCAAGAGTATCCATGGCTCAGCAAACTATGATAAATGAGCTCAGGGAAGAGCTCCTCCTCAGGCTACCTGCACAACTGCTGGCTCCTCTTCAAGCAGAGTTTGGAGAGCGAATTCAGAGGGTCGAGCAACGCCTTGATGAGCTGGACACCAAGCTTGATCTCATCCTGGCTATCCTAGTTCCTGGGCCCTCCACCACTCCCTCTTCTACTGATCCATCAGATCCTCCACCACCTCCACAAAATGACCAACCTCCGCCTCCTCCACCTAACCAACCATCACTCCCTCCTCCTAATACACAACAACCCCCTCCACAGAATGACTCCCATCAACCTTCACCACAAAATGAGTCTGACACTCACAACACCTCTCACCAAACTCCTCAAAGTTCCCCTCCCCAATCACCCCAGAACTCACCATCACCTCATACCTCCCCAAACCATTCACAACCCACAAATCCCACAGGGCCCTCCAATCCTCCTCCTAACACTCAACCCACCATAGCCCAATCTCTAGGATTTCACTCTCCTGATCACCCACTTCACACCTACTACCTAAGAGACCAACCCCCTATTAGGTGGAAAGTTAAACAACCCGCCGCCTACTACTCTACCTACCCCTTTAATGGCCTATTCACCAACCCCGCTTTCTTCGAACGAAACACAGCCCTCTTCCCAAACCCTCCTAATTCACCAGAAAACACCTCACCCACATACTCGCCCGAATCCTCACCACCCAGAACTTTTGGCCCTGACCGTTCACCCTCTTCTTCACCCAATCCATCCTCCCTGGCCCTCGTTCCTTTTGATGATGCCAAAAGGGGGAGAGAAACTCTACCAGCTGCTGCCCTCCGTCGGGCATATGATTTGGAGCAAATAAGGACTCAACCTTCCCTCTGGCTAGATGAAGACATCACTGCTGCCCTCCGTCGAGCCATGGATTCCCAGAGATTGGGTAGTGCTGAACATCTTATCCGTGAGGAAGCCATCCACTTTATGGAACAGCAGCGATCAGACGAGCAAAGGTCAAACTGGGCAATGGTTTTGTTTGAACAACCTGGTGAAATCCCACAGTTAGAACCTGAGCTAGAGTCTTCATCTTCTGAGCCTCCTCCCTCTGAGCCTGGCAGAAATATAATTGAGGAGATCATGATGAAGTACGGGCTGGTGAAGATAAACCATCCACTATAGTAATAGTCAAGCCAATCCTTTCTCCTTCTGGGCCAACCTCTGTTCCTCCTCCTTCTGAGCTTACCTCTGCTCCTTCTCCTTCTGAGCCAACCTCTGCTCCTCCTCCTTCAGTAGTCAAGTACAGCGAATCAAGGAAGAAAGCAGTTGCTAGAAAGCATGCTAACAAGAGTACTACTACTACTGCGTCTGCTGTGAGTGAGCAAGAGCTCCCATCTGTTCAAGCTAAAATTGTACCTGAGACTCAGCCATCCTCTCAAGAGTCGTATGTCCCTCCACCTCTAAAGGAAGTTAAGTTGGAAATAGAGGATATGACTCCTGAAGAGTTTGAGAGGTATGAATTCAATGACAAGATCTCGTTTGGTCAGATGGCTTGCCTGGATGCTGAAAGAGCAAGCGCCAAGCCTACCCAAGCGATAGGCAAGGGCAAAGGAAAAGGCAAGGGTAAAGGGAAAAGGAAAGCCAAGGAAGTTGAGGAGGACCCCAACTTTCCTGTGTGGAATGTGAAGATTAGGGCAGTCCATTATCCCAATGGCGAGGTCACTCCCTTCTCTGATGCAACTGGGTTCCCTGGGTTTGAAGAAGTTGAAAATCTGAAGAGAGTCTTTGAGGTGTCCGTTGAATCTGAGAGACTCAGAAGGGAGAAGGAAGAGGCAGAGCTTCAAAGTATAATTGCTCAGATTGACCAGAGCGAGAAGGATGCCCACATAGCCCGACTTCAAAAAGAGAATGAGCAAAGGCAGTTGGAGAGGGAAAGGAAAAAGAGACACCACCTATAAACCTCACTCTACTACCCTAAGCATTTAACTTAGAAATTTTTCCTTTTTCATATTTTTCATGCATAGCTCAACTTGCACAGTTTTGATTACTTGTAAATTTTAACTGCTGTTATACATATCTGACTTGTAATCTTTTGCTCATCAATGATATCTGTCTTTAGTTCTTTGTGCCTTTATCTGATTATTACTTTCAATTCTTTCATATGAACTTAATTAGATAACTTAGTTTGTCATCATCAAAAAGGGGGAGAATGTTAGAATCTTAAGTTTTGATGAAGACTAAAATATGAAAGAATGAGCTAAACACTTAGAGAAAGTTAGGCTAACATAGAACCCCAAGTAAGAGTACAACCGGATGTGGATTTACTTCCGGATGGATTAGGACTGGCGCTCGCAGATGAACATTGAAAGTAATGGATGCACAAGAGGGGGGGTGAATTGTGCTACCAAATAAAATCAAGCGATAATAACACAAGTGTTTATACTGGTTCGGTCTACCTGACCTACGTCCAGTTCTCAACCACCCAGGCTTCCACTATCCCCAGGTTTTAGAAACGGGTTCACCTGGAACTTTTACAACCGCAAGTTTTGGACGGGATCACTTGCAACCTTACAATCACAAGTTTTACTCAAGGCACACTTGCTACCTTGCTAACTAGCTCCCCCTTACAACCAGCAAGGGTTCAACCTTTAAATAAAGGATTTATTAAACTTAGTTCTCTTGAAGAACAGATAGTGTTACACACTTAAGTACAATTGATGCTCTTAATACAAGAAGAGACTTAACTACAAAGAGTACAAGATAAGTAGATGAAAATATCACTCAATGAGTTAAATGCTCTTTCTCTTTTCTGGGTAGCTTTGAATGTTTGAAGGATTTCTTTAGTTTCTCTCTCTAGCTTTCTTCAAGATGTCAAAGATATTAGTTCTCTTCATAAATGAAGGTGAGCTTGTTTATATAGCCTTCAAGCATTCTCACTCTTGGTAGGTGGGTTAGCCGTTTGAATATGGCCGTTTATCCCAAGTTACCGTTTGCCCAATTAATGCTCCATTAATGCTTAGCAGGGTTGACTTGCTTTATCTCTGAAAAGTAGTTCTGACACCTCTGCTCTGGCAAAAACATTCTGACACTGCATTGCTCTGAACGTTCTGACATTCTGATTGCTTGCGGAAGCAAGTCCACATCCGGAAGCAACTTTACTCAGTGTACTGCATTTGAACGTTAGTCTTAACAATAAAGGCGCATACTCACATGCAGTGGGAGTTTACTTAGTCTAAGGGAGTTCTTTTCCATCCGGAAGCAATTCCACATCTGGAAACACTTTCACTGGACGTTGGTTTATGATCACATTTTCCTCACTGATGCTCAGTGTTATCTATACCAACAGCCAGCGCTAGTCAGTAGGCATTTGGAAGTAAGTCCACTGGATGTTGGGTTATGGTCACTGGCGCTCAGTGTTATCCATACCCACAGCCAGCGCTAGTCTTAATACAATCGGAAGCAAATCTACATCCGGAAGCTTCCTAACCTAGTCTTAAGGATTTTATCCACTAATGCTCTTAGACTGAGTCATGACTTGGTGATATACTTGCTGTCGCTTGGAGATGAGACGTTCATCCGCGAGTGCTAGTCTTAGTCCATCCGGAAGTAAATCCACATCCGAAAACACTCTAGTTTGGGGTTCTATATTAACCTAGTATTCTCTAAGTGTTTGACTTGTTCTTTCATATTTTAGTCTTCATCAAAACTTAAGATTCTAACAAACATCTCATCCCCCAGCGGCAGCAAGTATTTCACTAAGTCATAACTCAGTCAAGAACATTAGTTGTATAAAATCCTTGAGACTAAGTTAGGAAGCTTCCGGATGTGGATTTGCTTCCGATTGCTTAGTGACTAGCGCTGGCTGTTGGTTTGGACAACACTGAGCGTCAGTGAATATAATATGATCATAACTCAGTCTAAGAACATTAGTTGTATAAAATCCTTGAGACTAAGTTAGGAAGCTTCCGGATGTGGATTTGCTTCCGATTGCTTAGTGACTAGCGCTGGCTGTTGGTTTGGACAACACTGAGCGTCAGTAAATATAATATGATCATAACCCAACGTCCAGTGGAAGTGCTTCCGGATGTGGAATTGCTTCCGGATATAAAAGAGCTCCCTTAGACTAAGTGAACTCCCACTACATGTGAGTATGTGCTATTATTGTTAAGACTTAGAGTAAAATAACGAGACTTACGCTGACTATTGGAATAGACATCCCCTAGCATCAGTAGACAATACACTAAGTCAGAGCATAGTCTAAGTAAGATTGCTTCCCATAGCAAACAAGCTTCCCACAGCTTGTATAGTTCTTACTGCATTTGATTATATAAATACTACTCTGATGGACTAACAAGTATGTGCAGAACTTAGTTTACTTCCGGATGCAAATGAGCTTCCGGATGCAAAAACTCTTGTCACTGGGACTCAGAGACTAAGGCTTGCAGAGCAAGATTGCCTCTTCCGGATGAACGATGATCATCCGTCAGCAAGAGTACAAGAGTCAACGTCACATACTCAGAGGTCAGAATGCTTTTGTCAGAGTAGAGTTGTCAGAGTTGCTTTTCAGAGATAAAGCAAGTCAACCCTGCTAAGCATTAATGAAGATGTACTTCTCAACGGTAACATGGGATTAACGGCTATATTCAAACGGACATATTCCATCTGCCACCCAAGTCTGAATGCCTTGAGGACGAGTATAATAGGAACATCTACACTCAGAAAAGAGGTTGGAAGAACAGATTCTATTGTCTGAGATATTGTAATCTACATTCTTCTTATCTTCTACTCTCTGATCTTAGAGTTGTAATATTCTTAGAGAGAAAATCGTTTGTACTTAAGTGAGTAACATCATCTATTCTTAGAGAGAATCATTTTGTACTTAAGTGTTTATCACAATCAGTTCATAGAGTGAACATACTAATCAAATTCTCTAATTCATAGAGGCTGTTCAAAAGCTTGTGCTTGAAGAACAGAATTGTTATCTTACAAAAGTGAGGGGGAGCATTTAGAGGTTTTCTAAATCTCCAAAGGTTGCAAGTTAGCCCGCAAAACTTGTGGTTGTAAGGTTGCAGGTGATCCCGTTGTAAAACCTGTGGTTGTAAGGGTTTGCAGGTTAGCCCGTGGTAAAACCTGTGGGTTGTTAGGTGAACCCGTGTTCGTAAAACCTAAAGTGTAAAGGCTTTCTTGTGCCTGGTTTAAACAAGAGGGTTAGTAGATTGAAAATCTCAGGTGGAGCCTGGGGACTGGATGTAGGTCTGGAAGTGACCGAACCAGGATAAATCTGTGTGAGCTTAGTTTATCTTTAACATTCTTATTTCCAGCATCACACCACTATACTTGTGCAAAACATAATGTGTCATCTCTTTCACCAAGCACAAGCAGTCACTTTTTAGAAAGAGAATTTTAATTTTTATTTCTCCACCCAATTCACCCCCCTCTTGGGTGACAGCCACGCATTTCACTTTGCGAGTTCTTTTCTTCCCCTTCACTGGCTCATTAATCCTTGTCATTGCTCTAATATCAAAATTTTGTTGAGCAAGCCATTTTTCTAGTTTCAAAAATGCTTGGACTTATATTTAATTTATACATAAATGACGTAGAAGAGAATATTATGAGGCCCCTCGTTTTTAAGTTTTTTGGCAAAAACATACTTCCTCCGGTCCTAAATGTAAGTTATGGTTGACTTTTTTGGGAAATTCTAAACAAACAAAATAAGTCAATTATAAATTGATTTACCTATTTTTTTCCCTTAAACTAATTTGTTTGACCTATAAAATAATGACTAGTCTAAAAATTTATTAAATATGTCATAATTTAATAACATATTTTGTAACCTTAACATCTCCAAAAAAAATTAACTGTGACTTATATTTAGGACCGGAGGGAGTACATCTTTAACTTGGGGAAATACTCTGATAAAAAAAACTCGGGTAAATACAAAATAGGTTCCCACAGCATATTTACAGTTATTCACCTAACTCACAAAACGTCCGGTTAACCGAACCCTATATCCAATATTCGACCCAACCATCTATCAATCTATGCAATTGTTCAAAAGAAACGGATGGTTCAAAAGCTGAGAAGCACTCCACCTATCACTTGACTCCTTCTTCAAGCAACAATCTATGAAACCACGAAACTCATCCGACGCCCGACCTGGCAAACTTGGTGGCTCTCCAAAGCAAATTGCACACATCAATGTCGCCCAATCGGGCCTCTGACCCGCGGGCAAAAATGGAAAATGGCCTACGTACAATTCAAATAGCGTCAAACCCAAGCTCCATATATCACCTGAATACCCATCATAGTTCCCTCCATATCTATCCGGGTCGAACCGCTCAGGGCTCATGTACGCGCATGTGCCCACGTATGAATTACAGGCGTCAAGCGTGCGACACATCATTTTACTAACCCCAAAATCCCCAATCTTCACTTCCATCTTGTGATTCACCAACAGATTGGACGGCTTGATATCTCGATGCACAATCTTGTGCGCGTGGAGATAGCTCAGGCCGTTCAAAACCTGACGCGCCACCGCGGCGAGCTGGGATTCAGAGAACGTGCCATTTTTCTTTAACAAACTATCTAATGTTCCCAAATCCATGTACTCCATAACAATCGCCACGTCACCGGATGGTTTTTCGAAGAATCCGTGGCAGCGGACAACGTAGGGAGAGTCGGTGCGCCGGAGGATGTCCATCTCTCGTCGGAGATGGCGGCGGTTGATCGGATCGGAGTCGCCGTGGACGACCTTGAGGGCGTAGACGGCGGCGGTGCGCTTGTGGCGGACCTTGTAGACGGTGCCGCCGTTTCCGTGGCCCAGGACTTGGAGCTTGTCATAGTCGCCGGCGCCGGAGACGGCGGAGTTGGCGGAGGAGGGTGGGAGGAGGAGGGGGAAGCGTGGGTGGCGCTCGGATGGTTCCGGTAGGGGGAGGCGGAGGTTGAGGTGGCGGCGATCGCGGACGGCGGCCATCGTGGAGGGAGGAAATTAAAGTGGGAGAGAGTGAGGGAGGGAAGTGTGGGAGAGAGTATATATACACGGAGGGGAGGGACGGCTATGGAAGGAAGGAGGGATAGAGCAATGGTGGGACCCACTTGGAGGTTGAAAGCAATGTTTTGAGTCCAAATACGAATGGGATCATGCATGACGATGAGTGGTGAACTGGTGATGAGGCAGTGAGGGCGTAGTGTGTGTGCATGTGACACAATTATCTATATTGCGTGTATCATGGAAATAGTTGTTCGTGGCAAAATTAATGAATGTGTTTGGCTCCAACTCCAAGTTGAAGTGTGAAGGAGAGATGCTTTGCCCGGATCAGGGTCTTAAACTATGTTGGAGTATAAAGTTATAGGTTAAAAGAATGTAATTTAATAACTTCCTTATTTTAGATAAAAAAAAATTAGAAAATAACTTCCTTATGGATAGAATTGGATAAGTGTGGTTATTTTTTATATCGACCGAAAGTCACTGGATAGATCAAAGTGAATCTTTGTGAATAAGGAGACTTGAATTTATTCTTTTTAGTACCCCCTCCATTCTCTGTCAAAAACTCAAAAAATATTGAAGAAGAGCGTTGGATTGATCTGAGATGGGTATTTTTATGTTGGTGTATAAAACTAACAAATAATTAATTTCATAGATACCCTCCATTAACTATAGAGCCAAGTCCTCTTAAAAATAATTATTGGCCAAAAAAAGTCATCTTAAAAAATTCAGTTCAAAGAAAAGTCTTGGTAAAAGAGAAGATCAGAAATCATTTTAGTTGAAAAAAAGGAGAGATGATGTATTTTAAGGGTTTGTATTCTCTCATAATCCATTTTTCTCTTCATCCCTCAATATCCTTTATCTTGTCCATCCAAAAGATCAATAGGCTCAAAATGTGCCACGTCATCCAGCCCCCAAAATAGATATGCTCATCTGGCTAAGGCTTCGTTTGGTTGTTAGAAAGTGAAGAAAGTGGTTGAAAAATAATTGAAAAATTGAGGGATACTATGGTCATTTACATATATCCGGGACCCACAAGTTTTCTCTCTCCATCTCACACTTTTTCTAGGACCCACAAACTTTACTTTTTCATCATCACCTCTACTTTCCATCTCATACCATTTCCATTTCTAATTGTTTACTTTCTTTCTCACTACCAAACATACTCTAAAGCTTCAACCTCTTCAACTTCCCTTTTCTATATCCTCATCCTTTATTGGTGACACTCATCCTTTTTAATTCCCTTGTGCTTTCATCTTTACATTTTCAAATAATTCAGACGAGCATGAGGATCCATGAGAAAGCAATATAAGAAAATGATGAATATAGATTGCTTACAATGATTAGAATTGTTGTGATTTTTTACTCTAAGAGAAATACATACCACAAAAAGAAATGTCGAACCCGCATGGCCAAACTATCTCATTTGAAGATCTGTTAAATTTTTTTTTACTAATTTCTTCGAAAGAAATAAAACTGATATAGTCCATCTAATATATCACTTGAAAGTTCAAAAATATCCTGTTTCATTTCCACACAATACAACTAGATAAAAACAAGTTTAATGTGTGGTGGACAAGAATCTCACCATTAAAATAAGGAAAGAAGTGTCTTTGCGTTCACACACATTTGAACATGCACCGGTATAGTATATAAAGAATACATGTTGCAAGTGCATTATTATCGGCCAGAAAAAATAGTTCCATTCTTAAATTTTCCCAACAACCCCAAAACCCTAATCACTTCCTTCCTCAAACCCTCCAGCCTCCATCAACACAGCACAGCCCATCAACACAGCACAGCCCCCTCTCCTTTCTTTCTCCGTGCCCTCCATCTCTATTCTTTAGCGTCGTGCCATCACTCTCATCTCCGTCTACTACTCTTCTCCCCTAGCCTCTTTCAACGATCGTCAATGGGAAGGCGGCGAGAAGCTCCAGGAGATGATAAAAGCTCGACCACCCTCAATCTCTTCATCTTCTCTTTCACTCAACAATGCCTCTCCATGGCATCAGTGACGATTTTCGGTGAAGTATCCCATGCCTTTTCCTTCTTCGATATGTAGTGGCGTCCATCTCCTTCTTCAATCTGTGATGGGAAGGTCCCATGCCTTTAATCTCCGGCGGCGTCGGCGGCGGCGTCGAACGGAGACATCAAAGGTATACAATTAATTTTCTTTTCTCTCTCTTTATCTTCGACTTTTCTTCTTCTTCACATATGAACCGTCTTTTTCTCTTGAATTTGAATGCAGATTTCTGGATTTTATTGTGTTTTCTTTTGAGTCATAAAAGGTAACCTTTTTATGTATTTTTTGAATTATTATCTATTGTCACTGATTTTTTCCAAATGGACACCGATTTTGGACTGATAAAAGGCAATGCGATATTTCATACATAATGCTGCAAAATATTAACGTTTTGGTAACTACAAGAATCACAGCTTGAGGGTTTCTATTTATCGTTATTGAAATTACCTTTTTTATTGAAGAACATTTTTTTGGATTACAAGGTAATGTAGTGACGGGTAAAATCAGCGATCATATAGAGGTTATTCTACACTGACTACTGCAAAATCAAAATGAGGAAGGCAAGGCTCAGGCTGAAGGTTCTGCTGTGTGTAATGATCTTGTAAATTCAATTAACACAAATCTCCAAATACAAGATATAATCCACCAAGAAACATGAAATCTCCTCTCAAACAAATACAATTGATATGAGTCTAATCAAAGTAACAAGATACAAATAGAATTGAGATACAAGAATTGATAAGAAGAAGATTAGAAGAAGCTCAAGAGGAATGAGAAAATCCAGAAGGAAAGGAGAAGAAATCAGAGAGAATAAGAGAACCAAAGAGAGAGAAACATTTTCACAATATTCTTCAATGCCTCTCAATTGCTTCCACTTCTGCTTATATTTCTATCTCACAACCATGTTTGCATATTAACCTCTTGGCCCATTTAATAAGCTTTTGGCCCATTTCTTTCATTTAAGGCCCAATACCTTTTGTACCATAACACTGTGATAATAAATTTATATGAAATGAACTAAATTTAAAGGTTTGCTTGATTTGTTATACTTGAAGCTCTTGACTTTAGAAGCATACAAGGGTGTTTTTGGTTTGCTTTATTATATGAAATGAACCAAGAAGTTAATGGATTATGGTTATGTGTTAATGTTGTTTAATATTGATTTAAAGGTTTTATAAGCGGTTAAGATTTCTTCTATTAGTTTTTGAGTAATTCTTACCTTCAGCTTGAACTTTGAGTTCGAGCATAGAGGAAGGACTAAAATGGAAATCTCTGTGCAGAACCCACACAGAAAGTAATTTGCTGGAAAAGGACAGCTTTTACTCGGTCGACATCATCCAGTAATGCATTGACAACTACATCAAAGGAAGATAATGATGAAAGTGGAAGTGAGTTCATTGTAGAATTCAGTATGATTGCCGGAAGTCACTCCTCCACTCTTAACAGATTGTATGCATGAGAGAGGAATCTCTATGATGAAGTTAAGTTGTTGCGTTGAATACATATTCAAATTTCATATATGCAGATTACTGCTATCATTTGATCAATCTGGATGCATCTTCAATTCTAAAATAGGTTATTTTACATAAATTAGATGTGCACAATGTCTGTCCATAAACTTTAGCTCCCTAAGTTTTACCAAATACTCATATAATTTTATTTTCAAAATATAAGGATCAATAGTTTTAGGGTTTTACTTGGCAGTTTAGTACTGATGCATTCTCTTGCAAGATTTCAAGATTTCTTCAACTTCGAACAATGTCTCTTTTCAATTGAAGATTACATGGTGAAAATGGTCCTTCTGATGGTTTACTAGGATTTTCACAGGTGAGGTTGAGCGAAATTTCTGAACTTCTCTACATTTTATGAAAGTTGACAGATTTTCCTTTTATTTTACAGGGTGCTATTGCTATTTTGTCAGCTGCATTGCCAGGAATGCAATCATAGGTACTATCTAACATACTCACAATAGGCTTGGTTTACCCTTTTATTTTGGTTAAAGAATGAAAAATTAGATGTTCCTGAAGACACACCAAACTGGATGATTTATTTGTCTTGATTGATTTGATAACTTCAGGGTGTGGCACTTACTAAAGTGGACAAGATAAAGTTTTTTATTCTGACGCTTTTCTTTCCTTGAAATGGGGAAGGATTACTAAGGGAAGATGTTCTCAGAGATGTTCTCAGAGAATTAAGCTTAAGGTTGGGTTTCTTTTATGTAAAGGTTGATTTATTTAGCTATGAAATTGTCTATAGTTTCTGAAAGAATTTTGGAATCTGAGTTTCTTTTATGTAAAGATTGCTGAAATAGTCCATGTAATGTAAATTGAAATTATTTCAAAAGATCAATTTTTTAAAAAATTTCAAACCAAGTGAACTTTCGGATGAGGGAGGTGCCCAGGGGAAATTTGTTTTTAGGGAGTTTTATATGGGAACATTGTTGGGGTGGAGTTTAACTCTTCTATTGTTTTCATAAATATTGCATTAGAGTGGGGTTTTGCATAAAAATGGTTTAATAACACATTAAATATCATTTCTAAACATTTTAAAAAGATATATTTGGGTTAGTAACAAGAGGTTTGCATATTTATTTTCATAGTACTTCAAATATTACATATAATTTAGATTCTCTTTTATCTTCTAAAACATCGAAGATGTTTGTGTATTTTTTTTATAGTACTTTAAATATTATATATAGTTTAGGTTCTCTTTTACCTTCTAAAACATCCCCTTAGCTTGTTAAAATATTTCGTCAAGATAGATTGGATTGGGGGGGGGGGGATATTTTGGTTCTTTTTTTTGTTGTGGGGGAGGGGCACTGGAATAAAATGAGGATTGAGGATAATTTAATTCTTGTACTTTTATTATCTCTTTTAATTATTAAAACATGAATGATCTCTTTTAATTTATCAAAAAATAACTTAATATCTATCATTTCAAATAAAATACTTTGAAAGATAAATGTCAACTGATTAAATGTATCTCAATTTACCCATATATAAGACTCTATTTTTCACCTTTTATGCAAATTATCACCCTTATCAATGGCCCGAATAAAGGGAAAATAACAGAGCAGAGTGGTAGTAAAGGTGAATAGTTATGATAAGTTGGTAATATCATGTTATTTTAACTAATTTCCTTAATATAATCTAAATAGGTAAATATGTTTTATATTTATGATTGAAGGGAGTATATAATCTAAATTTATATTTTATTAAAAACAAATCATTCATATTGTAAATATCACATTGAAATAGGATTTAAATAACCATTATTTGATAACATGTCATGTATCAATTAATATCAATTCAAAAAAAATGTATCAATTAATATACTTATTGACTTTGAACATCCAAAAAACTTCATATTAATTAACACAGATATTTCATTAAAAATAATAAACGCCCGTGCATGGGAAAATACTTGTTACTTAAAGAAGACAAAAGGAAGAGGATAAACAATGAGCAACAACGAGGGGAGGGGAGAGGAGGGGAGAGAGAAGATGAAAAATTAAATATTAGAGATTTTGTGGGGCACTTAGATCCATTTTGGGGGTTGGATGACGTGGCGTATTTTGATCCTTTTGATCTTTTGGATGGACATGATGAAGAATGCTTAGGGATGAGGAGAAAAATGGATTATGAGAGAATATGAACTCATATTTTAATTAGTAAATGACATTTTTCTATTTTAATTTTTAACCAAAATATTTTATTTTATTCACAAATTAGTATTTAATTAAAAAAAGCGCATTTTTTTTTAAAAACTGTCATGTAATAATTAATTTCAAGGAATTACATTTTGTCACAATTATCAAATAAGAGGTGTAATCGCAGACATACATGTGACGAGATTTAATAAACGTGAGTTTCGTATTTTGCGTTGGCTGCAAGAACTTGGAAGGGTCAATGTCAGTGACGGGAAAGCGTGATATTTGTAGGAAAAATAGTAAAACATATTGGAAATATGAAAGAAGTTTCGCTTTATACGATGCATATGGAAGCTGTTTTTGTTGTTTTCCTCAACCTCCAAGAATATTCCTTGTCCAAAAATAATCATAGTTTGTGTTTTTTTTTTAATTTCTCTTTTGGGAGATCACATGACACGAACTGTTAATACCTGTTTGGTTGGATGGAATTGGGAGGGGGAAGTGGGAGTGAAACCCATCATTTTTGTGTTTGATATGCATGAAGTGACTTCCACTTCCACTTCCACAAAAAATATGGAAGTGGGTTCTCTAGCTAAACCCATGGAAGTGAGATAAGCTCCATGGAAGTGAAATTTTAGGATCATTTGTACCCTCATATTTTCTAGGGATGTCCAAACCTGGGAACGGATGCGAGAATTGGCAATCCCGCTCCCATTCTCGGAAGGGGCGAGAATGGAAATCTTTCACGCTCCCGGAAATTCTCGTTCCAGGCGTGAACGAGCATTAGAGTGGAATTTCTCAGGTTTTTTTATTCTCAAATTTTATTATACAAGAACAAAAAAATTAATTTTTTCAATGACTAACTAATGATTATCTAACTCATCTCTCTAAGATAGTCACACAATTATATTATATTACTCCCTCCGGTCCTAAATATAAGTCCTAATTCACTTTTTTGAAAAATCCTAAAAAAGCAAAATATAAGTTAATTATAAATTGATTTACCTAATTTTCCCCCTTAAACTAGTTTATTTAACCTTTAAACTAATGAATAATCTAAAAATATATCAAATATGTCATAATTTAATAACATATTTTGTAACCTTAACATCTTCAAAAAAAAAGTTATCTAGGTCTTATATTTAGGACCAGAGGGAGTATAATCTAAAGTCTAAATCAATATTATTTAATTATAAATTCAAAAGTAGTCTACCACTTAAGTATTGAATGTATCATATTCTCCTTGGTAAAAAAAAGAAATACAACCCGGGGATGGGAAAGGGATTCCCAGGGCCTATCCCGGATCCCATCCCGTGCCCGGAACCCTGAGAATTTTCCCGGCTGTTCCTGGGACGGGAAATTCCTGGTCCCGTTTGCCCGGGACAGGACGGGAACCCCAGGATCGGGATGTGATGGACAACCCTAATATTTTCATTCAATTCGCTTCCTCCAATCCCTCGCCCTCTGATACAGATTTGTAAATCTGTATGAAATGAATTAGAAAGATAGAAGAAAAAATAGATAATCGATAGAAGAAGAAAGAGTAGAGATAAGAGAATAAGAGAGAAAATAAGATCACCCCATAAGACTAATCACAAATGAGTATTAACACCCTGAAAATACAAGTAGGTAGGTCTATTTATAGCTTATAATTCTAATGACTATATTTTATTCAACTCCCATCTAACTCCTCACTAACAAACAACCACTTATTATTAGTACGTATTACATAACACCCTTCATCATCTCCCTCTCCCCTCCTCGCCCTCTGCCCCTACCACTGCCTCTCCCCCACCACTCCCCCAATCTCAGTTATGTCGTCGTTCTTTCTCTTTGTTTACCTTTTATGTTCCTGCTTACTACTACATTCTCAGTTATGCCTTCACTATTTTTGAGTTTTTAATCTAGTATCCTAAGTCAGCCCCAATGTTACGGGAACTCAATAAGATCAAATTAATCCAGATCTGGATTGGAGCCTCCATTTGATGGTAATGTGCTGGCTAAGGGGCAGACTGCATTCCCAGAGCTCGAACTCGAGACCTATGATGAAAAAGTGACGTAAGGTAACCACTACACCGACCATGTTTGGTTTTATGCCTTCGCTTTTTAGCATAATAAAGTTTTGTTTTTTTATATTTTTACCCTATGCCAAGCTCATTCGTAAACTTGTTTATGTGTTTCACAGTTTTTTCCTTCCTTGCAGCTACTTTCTAGATCTGTTTATGTACTAGACTTGCATTTTATTCTTTGTTATTCTACTTTGTTACTCTTCCACTAGTAGACACGCCAACTACTGCATTTTAATTCCTTTTGAAAAAAAATATTTCTCAACATGTTAATTTTTGTTTCCTAACTTTGGCCTTGTAGTTCTTGTTAGGAAGAGATGAAAATGAGAATAATGCCGCCCAGATCCAACTCGCCGGCGGCCTCTCCGTCCTCGTCACTAGCGGTGCCAGCTTCATCAACACCCACGTCTCCCTCTCTATCCTTGTCACTAGCACCACCAGATTCGTCGGCACCCACGTCTCTATCTTTGCCGCCGCCCAGAATTTCATGTGTAACAGTTGGAAGAAGAGATGTGAAAGTTATTGCAAGAACTTCTGCGTTATAAGCTTTAGTACAATCATTTAAAAATAAAAACATGTGATTTTTTGTATTTTTTTCCAATGGTCATTTTAGGAATTTCATGTTTAATTTTCATATATAAATATAAAAAATACTCCACTTCCATCTACACTTACTACATACCAAAGACAAAATAAAACCTCACTTCTATCTCAACTTTCCCTCTTACTTTAACCTCTACTTCCACTTCCATCAAAATTGCTTCCATTGTATCAAACGACCCCTCAAAATTTCTTCCACTTGACATATAAGATGTTGTATTTTCACATCTAGAATTATAGACCAGTGGATAAATTAAAACAACTTCAATCATTTGATCTAATTATCCAGATCTGGTTGTTTGCTATTTTAACGTGAATTAAATACTTCTTACATGTTCAACAAAAAAAACGCTTCTATTATGATACAAGTACATCACACCTGCTTCCCTCCATTTTACAAGCAACAAGCCAACAAATGCTACTCTGTTATAAAAATAAGGAAAATATAGAATATTGAGAAAAAGAAGAAGGAAAAAAAATAAAAGATACATATCGGTGTTTTTGAAACGTCGGTATACGTTACAAAAACGCTGGTATGCATTTTAATTTTTTCTAAAATATAAAAAACTGTTTTTTATTTTTTATTGTTTAAAAGATTAAAAATACATACCGGCATTGTTGAAATGCCAGTATGCGTTACACAGACCCCCACTATGCATTTTCATTTTTTTAAAAAAAATAAAAAACTGTTTTTTTATTTTTTAAAAATAAAATTACATACTGGTGTTTTTGAAACGCCGGTATGCATTACAAAAACGCCGGTAATCATTTTTATTTTTTAAAAAAATACAAAATTATTTTAATTTTTTAAAAAAAATAAAAATACATACCTGCATTTGTAGAAACACCCGTATGTAATATTTAAAAATAAAAACATGCTGGCGTTTTGGGTAGAAACGCCGGTAAGTTTCGCCTACTCCAATAAATACTTCTTCTCACATACAAAATCCACCCCTTCTTCTCCCCTTCGTCTCTCTTCTTCTTCCCTTCGTCTCTCTGCTTGCATTCTTGCTTGGTCTATAAAGTTTATCTATTTATTTGCTTACATAATTGTTGAGTTTGTATGTATACATTTTTTTATGATTTACTTTGTTTATTTGTGTATTTAAATATTTTATATTATATTTGTAGTTATATTTAATTATTAATTGTTGATTATCATTTTAGTTAATGTTGTCATTAACTTATTTTGGATTTTATTTTTTCCTTCTATTTTTTGCCCTAATTTTAATTAGGACAGAAAATAGAGATTTTTTAATAAATAAATAAACACTTACCGGCATTTTCTAGAATGTCGGTAAGTGTGTGTTTTTTAAAATAAAATAGACAAACCGGCATTTTTAAAAACTCTGGTTTGTATTATTTTATTATAAATCATATTGGTGTTTTGTGGAAACGCCGATATTTTTTAATATTATATTAGTATTTCTCGGCAAATATTCCTGCTTTTATATTATCCTACCACGTTATGAAAACCGCATGTGTGTCACTTTCTTACATACGATTTTTCGGCGTTTGTTCAAAACGCGGTAGTGTCTTACCCGCATTTCGAAACACCACAAAGTGGCAAAAATAAACTCCGAAAAACAGCTCTTTTTTGTAGGGTTTCATTATTTTTCAAATATCTAAACCTCCTTTGAGGTGTTTCAATTAATTATGTCTTGGCTCACTAATGGAGCACATGTCTTTTCAATATGATAACCTTAATTATAAGCTCATAATTACATTTGGAATAGATTGATTTCTCATGCTTCAGAAATGTCATATTCTTCCGATATTTTTCATCTGAAATATAAGATTCAATAATTCTCATTTAGATCAGTAATTATATATGACATATATTATGTAATATTTCATAAAGGCAAAATTTGATAAACTTTTGGTTCACACTACTACTTTTGAGGATCTATATTTCATAATTATAGTATATTCAATAGGTTTTCTCTCCGTCTACTTGATTTCTCCCCTCATATTTGCCTTTTTGAATCACAAATAATCATGGTGTATAAGTTTCCTAAATCCATTTGTTTCCTTTTGAAACATCATTTTGTTTCACTTAGAAACTAAAAGGAGTTACTTACCCAACAATTTTATCATGTATAATTATCCATCTATGCACATTATTGTGACAATGTTGTAGATTATTATGTGTAACAACCACAATTACGACATATTTTAAGCCATATTTATCACAATTTTTTTTATTTTTTTTACTTACACTAACTATATTAGAAAAGAAATTTACTCAGTAATAATACTAACATAGTTAGAAAAAGAATTAACTTAATTCACTAAAATAACTATATTGTTAACTATGTTAGAAAAACAATTTACCTATAAGGAATACTAACATAGTTAGAAAGGATTAATATTATAGTTCAAAATGATTTCTGATGACTAACCATGATAGAAAAATTAAATACCTAAATTATATATCTACCTATCATGGTTAGAAAAGATTATTACTAAATTCCTAAACTTTATCTAATGGCTAACCATGATAGAAAAATTAAATGCCTAAATTATATATATAACTATCATGGTTAGAAATGGGTAAAACTAAATTTCATACATCGATATAACAAAATCTACTTAACAAAAAATTCAATATCCCGTAACAAAAATTATGTAGATCTCCATCACCCAACTAAGTATGCAAGTTTTGCTGAAATAATAAACAGTATTTTCTGAATAATAAAGATTAATCAAATATGCAAATATCGAATTAAATATGCAGTCCCTATTGTGGCAATAACACGTGTCAGCATCTCACTTTAGTGAATAGTCCCCGGATCCTTCCCTTGTTTTCCTACTACGCTTCCCGCTCCTATAAAATAATAAAACGTGGGGTAGACCCAGAATCGCAACTACAATCACTTGCTTACGTGCATGTGCATGTCAGCAAGGTGGTGTGTGCCAATATCGTGTATAGTGGTGTGTGCTGCATACAATGTTACATGTACATTAAATATAATTTATTGCAAGTTTAAAACAAATACCAGCTCTCAGCAGTACATATATATCCTCATTCATAAACCACAATATGTAACAACACAAAGTAATATTACACATGTAAAATCCATAGCAAATCATAAATAATACTACACCACAAAGTCCAACATCAATAATATTCACAAATACACCAATAATGTTACAGTTCAGTAGGGACTCACAACTCTAGGTTGATTTACCCTCGCTTGAACCAGGAGCGCTCTCCCCAATAAAGTTTTTCTCTTTTTAGTCCCTGTGGTATAATAGTTCAATAGGGACTCACGACTCAAAGGCCGATATACCCTCGCTTGAACGAAACATAAAAGTTCAATAGGGACTCACGACTCAATGGTCGATATACCCTCGCTTGAACGGTTCAATAGGGACTCACGACTCGAAGATCGATGTACCCTCGCTTGAACAAAATATATCGGTTCAATAGGGACTCACGATTCAATGACCGATGTACCCTCGCTTGAACCGGGCGCCATACACAATAATATTTTTATTCATTTTAGGCCTTATTGTCCAACAGGGTACCTCATCCCGGGATGACATAATTATATTATTATATTATTCGATTTAAAAAACAATTCAGAATTCCAAACAGAGTATTCATTAATCATCACATCAACAGTAATATCATGTTTATCATCTAACCTAAATGTTCACTAACATACACATACACGCAAACAAGTAGAAGTAGTTACCTGCAGCACTTGATACACTGTTGTGGGTTACCTCTAAATACCTCCGTGACTAAGTTTCTCCTAATATCATACCACGAAATAAATAATACTACCTCCAGTCCTAAATATAAGACCTAATTAACTTTTTTTGGAGAGATTAAGGTTGCAAAATAGGTTATTAAATCATAACATATTTAATATCTTTTTAGATTATCCATTAGCTTATAGGTAAAATAAACTAGTGTAAGAGAAAAAATTAGGTAAATCAATTTATAATTAACTTACTTTGCTTTTTTTAGGATTTTTCAAAAAAGTCAATTAGGTCCTATATTTAGGACCGGAGAGAGTATAAAAAGCTATTCTTATGTATATTAATTAGCGTCACTCTCGTTCCTAGTATTACTACCCAATCCCTTTCTAGATCATAATTTCTCAATTCCTTGATTAATCTCGTTAACTTAATCTTTCGAAATTCTCAGAGTTTGTATAATCAATATCCTCCATGAAATATAATTTATGATAAAGCAAGTACTCACAATCACAATTGAAGATTTTACACAATCAAATATCTACACCCTCAAACAATATTGTTCATACTAAGCTAACCCGAGCAATGAATTAGAAATCACCATTTCTCATTCCAATTAATATCAACTTCATTAAGAAAAGGGTTAAGGTGCATTTCTAGTACTCCACAATATGGCAAAGTGCACTTACAGTAATACACAATTTCGGGGTGCATTTGTGGTAAGTAAGAATAAATATCGTTGCCCCTATAATAACTCCGTTAAATAAGTCATCTTTGACCGTTAGGAGTAACATTTGACTGTTAAAAGGTGACATGAGGAGGAATTATTAATGACGTGGCAATGACTGGACGGACATGTGGCAATGCATGCTGACTGGATTAAGTTGTCAGGCCAAATTAAATTGAAAAAAAACAAAAGCATAAAATTCACTGTAAAAATTCACTAGAAAAGTCCCAAAAGTTGAAAATATTAATGTAGGGTCCCAAGGAACCTCACTTTAATATATTTGAAAAGTGAAAAGACAATTTTACCCCTAGCCTTAATAAAAAAATACACCCCACCCACCCCCTTCACCCACCCCTCACCCCTCCCCTTCTTCACCCACCCCTCACCCCTCCCCCTCCCCCACCGCCACCTGCCCCCCCTCTCCTCCTTCTCACCCCTCCACTGCTACCAACCCTCCCCCTCCCCCCACCCCATCCCCCACGCTGGCCCCCTCCCCCTCGTCATCCCTCCCCCCTCCACACCCACGCTGCCCCCCTCCCCCCCTCCACACCCACGCTGGAGTAGTCTTACTTAGACTGTGTTCTGACTTAGTCTATGATGTATCCGGAAGCATTCTTACATCCGGAAGTAAAACCACTGGATGAAGGATTTTGTTCACTATAACTCACTCTCGCTCGATGTCCCTCAATCCAATAGTCAGCGCTAGTCACTGCGCTATCGGATCCACTTTCACTTGACGAGGTAGACTCACTGACGCTTAGGGTTACTTTTATTCTATCAGTCTGCGCCAGTCAAACTCTATCAGGAAGCAATTTCACTAGACGTGGGTGATTCACTGACGCTTAGGGTTATATTCACCTCTATCAGTCTGTGCCAGTCTAAATCTATCAGGAAGCAATTTTACTAGACGTGGCTTTTTCACTGACGCTTGGGGTTATTCTATTCTGTCAGCCTGCGCCAGTCTAAATCTAACAGGAAGCACTTTCACTTCCAGTTGAATCATAGCTTAGTCTTAAGGTTTTGTGTACCCAATGCTCATGGACTAAGTTATTTCCCTAGTGAGTTACTCGCTGTCACTGGGGGATAAATCATTCATCCGCGTGCGCGAGTCCTAGTCTATCCGGAAGTAAATCCACATCCGGTTGCACTCTTACTTGGGATCCTATGTTATCCTATTGCTTCCTAGGCACTTGGTCTAATCCTTTATATTTTAGTCTTCATCAAAACTTAAGATTCTAACATTCTCCCCCTTTTTGATGATAACAAACCTAGTTCTATTAATTAAGTTCCTAAGGAAGGATTAGCAAAAGAATAAAAGCAATGGATAAGAACAAGTAACTTGAACAAATATTATTGACAAGTAAGGGTTACAAGTCAGAGTATACAATCAGATAACATTTACAAGTAAAGAACATATATATGTAAATGACACTAAGCAAGTATGAAAGTATGCATGAAAACAAAACACAAAGAGAAACTAAGTTAAAAAAAATTGTTTGGATTGGGGGTTCAGAGTTTGTGTTTCTTTTTCCTCTCCCTCTCTTTTTGCCTCTCTTCATTTTCCTTTTGTAGTTGGGCTAGCTTGGCCTCACGCTCACTCTGGTCTATCTGGGCAATGATCTCTTGAAGCTCTTTTTCATCTTTTTCCCTTCTGAGCCTCTCTGACTCGACAGACTCCTCGAATGCCCTCTTTAGGTTCTCTACTTCTTCATACCCAGGGAACCCAGTAGCATCGTCGAAGTAGACGACCTCTCCATTGGGATAGTGAAGAGCCCGGATTTTCACGTTCCATACAGGGAAGTTGGGATCTTCCTCAACTTCCTGGGCTTTCCTTTTCCCTTTCCCTTTGCTCTTGCCTTTGCTCTTGCTAATTGGAGGAGTGGGCAAGGCACTTGCTCTCTCAGCATCGAGGCAAGCCATCTGACCAAAGGATAGCTTATCTGTGAATCCATACTTCTCAAATTCCTCAGGAGTCATGTCTTCAATTTCCAATTTGACTTCCTTCAGAATTGGAACCGCTTGAACCACTGGATTTTCTTGCACAACCTGGGCAGATGAAGTTCCTTGCTCAGGTAGGTCAGATGGAGTCTCTTCCTCAGACTCATCAGATTCAGTGGTGGCAATTAACTTCCTGGCACGTTTTCTAGCAACGGCCTTCTTTCTGGGCTCACTGAATCTGGCTGCTGGCTCAGACGAGGGAGGAGGATCAGAAGATTGCTCAGATGAAGGGATCTCAGACTCTTGCCCAGAGGATGCAAGAACAAGCTTGGCTATCACAATGGGAGGATGGTTGGGTTTCTCCAGTCCCCACTTCATCATGATTTCCTCAACCATCTCTCTACTTGTTTTAGTTGGAGAAGGCTCTGATGATGACTCAGGTTGTGAGGATTGTACATTCTGCCCAAACACAACCATCTCCAAATGTGATCCTTGCTCATCCGTTCTCTTCTGCTGCATGAAACGGATGGCCTCTCCTCTTATGAGGCTTTCTGCACCACTCAGCCTCTGAGACTCAAATGTACGACGCAGGGCGGCCGTGATGTCTTCATCAATCCAGAGTGATGGCTGGCTGAGAACATCCCTTGTGGCCATACTTAGGCGAAGAGTAGACATAACATTTCTCCCCCTTTTGTCATCATCAACAAGGGTGAGTGCCAGGGATGGAGTGGATGAGGAGGGTGGAGGTGGCTCAGGACCAAATCTCTTAGGAGGAGAGGGTGAGAGGGTAGAGGTAGAGGATGTGGGAGAGGATAGGTGTTCTAGAGTTTGAGGAGGATTGGGAAACCAATTGGGGGTGACAAAGAGACCCTCGAAGGGATGAGTGGATGAGTATTCTTCGTAGTTGGTGGAGTCTGGGGTGAAGGGTAAATGGTCATCGGAGAGTGGTTGAAGGCGAGGATAGTCTCTGATGTATATTTGGCTGAGAGGGTGAATTGCAGTGTTGAAACCAAGGTGCTCAGCCAAGGGGTTGGATCTTGGTCGAGAGTTGGGGTTGGTAGGATCAGAATGGGGGAAGGGTTCGTTGGAAAAGCGGAGTGGAGAGCGTGTAGGGGCTCCAGGTCGTGTAAGAATAGGTGAAGAAGGTGGAGAGTTTAGTGGAAAGTGATGAGGTGAGTCTTGGGTTTGCTGGTCATGGGTAGGTGAAGGTTGAGATTGGTGGTCATTGTTTGGTGATGGTGGGAGTTGCTGGTCATTTTGTGGTGGTGGCTGTGATTGTTGAGTGTTAGGTGGAGGAGGAAGTTGAGGGTGATTAGGAGGAGGAGGAGGTGGGTTTTGAGGAGGAGGAGGAGGAGGTGGTAGGTTACCTTGAGGTGGTTGGGGAATTTGTAGGTGTTGGAGAATGAGATCCAACTTTGCATCCACCCTGGCAAGGTGATTCTCAAGCTGTCCTACTCTGTCCTCGAGCCGCTGGATCCGCTCCCCTTGGTGCTGGAAACCAGCTTCACACTCAGCACGGAGAGGACCCACCAAGGACTCAGGCAATCTGAGGAGAAGCTCTTCCTTTACTTCCTCGGCAAAGGCCCTAACAGAGGCTGGCACTCTTGCAATACGGCTTGGCCCAGCATGTGAATCAACTTCCTGATCCCCTGCTCCAGATGCAGAGGGGGCTGAAGTGCCAGAAGCACTACTGGCTTGTGAGCCTGAGCGAGTGGGCTTAGGAGGCTTGAAGTACTTGATGCCCATCTTCCCCATATTGGTTGCTCCCACAGGCTTACACTTGACATTCTCTTCCTCTACAGCAGATGTAGCCTTGATCAGATGCTTCTCAAGGAGGAAGGCAATGATGGTGGGATAGGGAAGATGGCCAGACTTGTCATTGGTCAACCATCTCTGAAGCTCTAAGCAGATCAACTGGCCAGGATTGATAGGTTGTTGTTTGAGAAGTCTGGGAAACCAAGGGTTGTCAATGTTGGCGAACTCATTGAAGTTACCCCCTTTGTGAGTCATCATCCGGGAGTAAACATAGTACAGCAGTCTGTATGAGTCAGACATTTTGGACACCTTTTTGTCATCGGTGCCATATAGTGTCACAAGATCCTCCTTGCTGTACTTGTGCGCCTCTGGATATAGCCACTCATTCATGCTTTCATCCGTTATCCCCATTAACTCATTCAGCGTCTTCCACGTGAACCTGAAGGTTCTTCCCCTTACTGTGGCGGAGAAGGAGAGTTTGTGGATTTGCTCTTTCCCATCAACCTTCCTGTACTTGGCCCTGCCAGAGAGGGATTGGCAGAAGACTCGCAAGACGTTGACGTTGTAGTCCTGGTTGATGCCCAGCCAAGGCATATGCTTCTCCAAGTAAGGGCGCAGATGGGGAAACCCTAGTTCATCCATCTTGTCCAGATTGATGAACAGGCCATGGTTGAAGATGAAAGTGGATGTCTCAAATTTGGCGGTCACACTCTCCAATGCCCCATCTCTATAAACTGTGGGGTCATCTTCTTCGACCCTCTGTCTCTTGGAGGAAGGCTCCTCAGCAAATTGAACCTTCTTCTTCTTTCCTTTTCTCTGAGCATCCCTCTCTTGTTCAGAAACCACTACCTGTTCTACTCGACCAGAAGTTCCAGGCTGACCCTGAACGTTTTCATCCTGCCCTGGTGTTTTACCCAGAAACTTCACGATGTTCATGATGTTCATCGCGATGTTCTTCATGATGCCCAGATTTACCAGAGTGCTTGTGACTTGATTTCCCAGATTTCGACTTGTGTTTCTTGGATGAAGAGGCTTTCTGGGTAACTGGGTTGGATTCATGCGAACCGGCCATTTTTTTTGTATGAATGTTGTGGTAAATAGAGATGAAATGCGAGGAGTATATAGAGAAGAATGAAGAACACGATGAAGAAGATGAAGTAAATTTTCAGAGAAAAGATGCGAGTGAAAATGATGCAAGTAAAAAGTGAAAGTGAAAAATGACATCTATTTATAGGTAAAACTTCTGAGGATAAAATGGACATCTTCTTTCAAATTTTTACACATTGGGTAACGTAAGATTTTAAGTTGAAACGACACACCTGATGACACGTGTTGCTTCAATTAGTCAGAGAAGGCACAACGTTTCATAGAGGAAGTTGAAACGTTTTCTGAAGTGATGTGTCCCTTGGTCTGGCACTGGCGCTCTCTTGACTTGATCATCCAGTGTTAGTGAGTGATCATCCGGAAGTAGTTTTGCTTCCGGTTGGAGTGGTGCTCTTGATCACATTGAGTTATCATCCAGCGCCAGCAAAAGAGTATCCGGAAGTGATTTTGCTTCCGGTTGGACTCACTTAAGATTTAACATTGTGAGGGACCTTTTTGTACTTCCTCACAGCTTCAACATTAGTGTCAGGAGAAGAAGCTACAATGTTGAGAGTTATCTTTCTTCTCCAACATTATCCTTGTCGTTGAAGGCCAAAAGGAGTATCAAGAGAGAGATCTTCCATTGATTGATTTAGTATGACTAAACATCATTTGTATTGTGATGAATGTCAATTCTTTCTTTCCCTCCTTGTTGCCTTTTGGTGATTAAGCTCTAACTCTAGATCCCTAGTATGTCATTCAAGTGAGAAAAGAACAGACTTGCACGATCAATGACTTTTGTGCATTAGGAAGCAGACATGAGGGACGACTCATCAAAATATGACAATTATCTCTGCTGATGTATAGTCTTGAATCTTGTTGTTGCTTCCAGTCTTCTTTCCTACAATATATCAAATAACCCCCTTTTTCTCTTTTCAGTATCCAGACTTGGATCTGACTTGTCAGTTTGTAGGAAGTATGTGATTCACATGCACCTAAAGATTATTCACTATGAATATGGCATTGTGAATCAACTATGACTATATGCACATGGTTATACACTGATAGTGATAGTCATAGATAGCATGTAGACTATGAACATTGTGATAAACTCTTATAAGGCATATAATGTTCATATACATGATGCTTGATGTAAAATCTCAATAAGTCCATCTAACACTTGCATAGGAGATTTTACTATTGCATGCTTCAACCTTAAGTGATCCCTTGCTTACCCAAGGGAATCTTCTATACTTATCTTTGGCCTGAAGCACTTTAGGAGAGACAGAATTCATAGGCTTTCTCCATGTTGGTTGAGATATCCTCTCTCTCTTGTTCTTCTCAGGATAGTTGAATGGAACTTTGTGATAGCTTATCCCTAAGACAGAGTCTTTGTTCTTTATGGTAGCGCACTGCTTCTTATGATTGCACCAGGTGGTTGCAGCAGTGACATCACCATGAGTTCTCTTCTTTGAGGCAAGAGGAACTCTTGATCTTTCCTGCACAAGTAAGGCACTGGAAGGGAGTTTTGGTACCCATTTGTACTTGGGTCCTACATGGTTAGCGCTGGACCTTACTTGTCCTTTGGGGATCCATGCATATTTGTTTCTCACATTTAAATTTCTTTTAAAATTGCATGTGTGAGAAATATGACCTGTTCTACCACAATAATAACAGATAATAGGATGATGTTCAGAATAAGATTTCTTGTCATTATTGTGTTGGTCAGTTTTCTTTTCAAAGACACTATGTTTGTTAACTTTTGAAATCGCAGAGTCTTTTGAAAATTCTTCTTTTAAGAATGGAACTTTGGACTCCTTGGTTGTAGAAAGAGTAAGTTCCTCAAGTTCCCTATTCCTATTTCTCAAGCCTAGAACTTCTTTTGCAAGTTTACAGAATTCAATATGTAACTCATTATAAATGTCTTGCAATTTAGAAGGTTCAGGTTCAGGTACCTCATTTTCTTCAGTTTCTGAATCTTCTAGGCATGGATTGACACTCTCTTTGTTGATGCTAGCTTCCACTACATCACCATCCAGTAGCTCATCAAAGGTGGATTCACAGGGAGCACATAATGAGCTTTGGACAGCCTTAACTTCAAGAAATTGATCAGAGGCATACATAGTATCAAGAGTGTTCCAAATATCTATAGCCCTAGAGCAATGTTTAATTTTCTGGTAATCATTGTCAGATAAACTTTTGTGCAAAATTTGCATTGCTCTAAGGTTTAAGTAAAATAAGCTTTTCTCCTCTTCTGTCCAATTTACTTTTGGTTTGAAATCAGAGTCCTTTTCAAAGACATCCCACATTTTGAAATCCGTGGATAGTATAAAACTTTTCATCCTTCCCTTCCATAAGTAAAAATCAGCATTTTCTAACACGGGTGGGATAGTATGGTCAAAACCTTCAAAACACATTTTGTAACCCAAGTCAGCCTAGGTCTTTGCACTTGAGATCGTTGGATCCTTTAAACAAGTGACCTTGCTCTGATACCAAATGAAATGCGTGGCTGTCACCCAAGAGGGGGGGTGAATTGGGTGGTGAATAAAACTTAGTAATTTACCCTTTTTGAAAACTTTACTCCTTGTGCTTGATGAGAGTGACGATGGATCATCCCAAGCACAAGTGAGTATGTAGTGGTGTGGTGCTTGGTGTGAAATTTAAATAAGCAGAATATGCACAAGCAAGTTTATCCTGGTTCGGTCACCCAGACCTACATCCAGTCCCCAGGCTCCACCTGAGATTTCCAATCCACTATTCTTGTTTAAACCGGGCACAAGAGAAGCCTTTACACTTTAGGTTTTACGAACACGGGTTCACCTAACAACCCACAGGTTTTACAACGGGCTCACCTGCAAACCTTACAACCACAAGTTTTGCGGGCTAACTTGCAACCTATGGAGATTTAGAGAACCTCTAAATGCTCCCCCTTACTTTTGTAAGATAACAATTCTGTTCTTCGAGCACAAGCTTTAGAACAGCCTCTATCAATTAGAGGATTTAATGATTTGTTCACTCTATGAACGGATTTTGATAAACACTTAAGTACAAATGACTCTCTCTAAGAGTAAATGATGTTACTCACTTAAGTACAATTGATCGCTCTCTAAGAATGTTACAACTTTAGATCTGAGAGTAGAAGATGAGAGGAATGTAGAAGATAATACATCAGATAATATGCTCTTTTTTTCCAACCATATTCTGAATGTAGATGTTCCTTTTATACTCGGCTTCTTGGGCGGCAGGTTGAAGATGAACGTTTGAATATAGCCGTTAATCCCATGTTACCGTTGAGAAGTACATCTTCATTAATGCTTAGCAGGGTTGACTTGCTTTATCTCTGAAAAGTAGTCCTGACACCTCTGCTCTGACAAAAGCATTCTGACTTCTGAGTATGTGATGTTTACTCTTGTACTCTTGCTGACGGATGATCATCATTCATCCGCAAGTGGTAATCTTGCTCCGCAAGTGTTAAGCTCTGAGTTCCAATGCCAAGAGTCTTTCCATCCGGAAGCTCATTTGTATCCGGAAGTGTGACTAAGTTCTGCACATACTGGTTAGTCCAACATAGCAATATATATAAGAATTATACATGCTGTGGGAAGCTTGTTCGCTATGGGGAGTAGTCTTACTTAGACTGTGTTCTGACTTAGTCTATGATGTATCCAGAAGCATTCTTACATCCGGAAGTAAAACCACTGGATGAAGGATTTTGTTCACTATAACTCACTCTCGCTCGATGTCCCTCAATCCAATAGTCAGCGCTAGTCACTGCGCTATCGGATCCACTTTCACTTGACGAGGTAGACTCACTGACGCTTAGGGTTACTTTTATTCTATCAGTCTGCGCCAGTCAAACTCTATCAGGAAGCAATTTCACTAGACGTGGGTGATTCACTGACGCTTAGGGTTATATTCACCTCTATCAGTCTGTGCCAGTCTAAATCTATCAGGAAGCAATTTTACTAGACGTGGCTTTTTCACTGACGCTTGGGGTTATTCTATTCTGTCAGCCTGCGCCAGTCTAAATCTAACAGGAAGCACTTTCACTTCCGGTTGAATCATAGCTTAGTCTTAAGGTTTTGTGTACCCAATGCTCATGGACTAAGTTATTTCCCTAGTGAGTTACTCGCTGTCATTGGGGGATAAATCATTCATCCGCGTGCGCGAGTCCTAGTCTATCCGGAAGTAAATCCACATCCGGTTGCACTCTTACTTGGGATCCTATGTTATCCTATTGCTTCCTAGGCACTTGGTCTAATCCTTTATATTTTAGTATTCATCAAAACTTAAGATTCTAACATAAGCCACCAAATATTATCCTTTGATTTAACCTCTTTGGGCCATTCACTATTCTTTTCTATCATCTTGACCAATGGTTGAATAAGTGACTATAGCATATGCTTGCATTTATATTAGTATTGTATTGTTATATCTTGTGAAAAGTATGCTACAAGAGTGACAATGATAAATGGCCAAAGGCTAAGGAAAACAAAAGAAAAGAAAAGAAAAAAAAAACAAAAGAATAAGGCCGAAGGCCTAGAAAAAAAAGGGGGCACAAAGTGCTTAAGTATGCCAAAGGCATAAGAGTGAAAAGAAAAGAAATGAGAGAAGCACAAAGTGCTTAAAAAAAACAGAGAGATGTAGCATGCTTGTTTGGACTTGGACTCATAGTGTTGCATTCATATGTGGTGGTTACTTATTTATATCATTGGTCATTGTCTACTATCCATTATTCACCATTCATGATTAGCCTACCATCCAAACCCCAAAGTTCCCTAGATTTGATTGTGTTATGCATAATAATGGGTGGAGAACTAAGAACTATTACAAGCCTATGGTGATGGTTAAGAGCCAAAGAGTGATCACAAGTCCCTAGTTAGGCATTTTTCCTAACTTGAGTGAATGAGTTTAACACTTAAATCCGGTGAGGAAAATCTCTTTTAGCACACCTCCTTAGTCTTAGTCACTTGCTAAACTTGCATTCACTTTGTATTCTTAGATGTAGCCCATGTGATGCTTTAGGGAAAGGTTCAAAAAGATCAACTTGTATGCTATATCAAGTTCATGTGCCTTCATTATGCTTAATGATTGAGTTAGTCTTTTTACATGACTTTGACTGGAGTTCAAAGATTAAGTGTGGGGGATTTGATTGGACCGAAATTTATAAATTTAAGCATGTGCAATTGAGCTTAATTAGTGAGATTTAATTGTTATATTTGATCATTATTGGTGATTTTATGTGCACATGCTTATAGGTGATTATATGGAAAATCCTAGCTTAATCACTTGCATTTTAAGTAACCAAGGGTATTTTGGTCATTTTTTAACTATGTGGTGATTTGCTTTTGTAGGGGGGTCCCACGTGGGCCCCACAACCCTTTGGGATAGCTTGGAGTGCAAGGAATTGACTTGGAGTCAAAAGACAAAGGCATAGGACAAATATTACCCTTTTTGTCAAAAACAAGGGATTTGCACATTTCCAAAAGGGGTAATATGGAGCCAAAATTCAAAATTCAAGTTGGTGAAGCTTCATTAAGGGCAAAAAGGGAAGCACATTGAAGAGGAGAAAAAGGTGGGAGCTTTGGAAATGCATTTAGGCCAATTCATGACCACATTCATCCTCATTTCTCACCACATTCCAAAAATACCCTTCCTTCCCTAACCTATTAACCATTTCGGCCTAAACCCTCCATAAACCATCAAAATTTCTTTTTGACAACTCATTCACACCATGTGACAACTCATCACCTCACTAACCCAACTCACTAATTAACCTTCACTTCATTAAACCAACACCCACTCTCATTTTTGACACATTCCACACTATCACTTTCTCTCTCTTCCTCTCATTTTCTCTCAACCCTCTCATCACCAAACTTCCATAACCATTCGGCCAAAGCTCCATCTCCACCTTCCTCCATGATTTCTCACGCAATCCTTCATCCATTCTCCTTCTCCATGTGTGGCTAGGCTTCTCATCTTCTTCTCCAAAGGAAATGTGCTTGTAGATTCAACATTTGGCCTCATGTACTTGTGTTAGTTCTTTGTAGGTTTCAAACTATTTTCATCTTTTGTCTTGTGATTTTCTTGATTAAGACTCACTAGACTAGAGTATTTGTATTTTCAAGTATTCTACCTCACTTTAGTTTGAAATCTCTCTTTGAATCTTTGTATGTGAAAACCTAGGGTTTGATGTATGTGTAGTTCTATGAGTTCATATGTTGCGATTTGTTTATGTATGATTCTTGTGGAATGATTGTGTTTCTTAGCTCTATGATTTAGAGTTAATGTTGCCTAAGGTACATTTGAAGGTTTCAAAGAGCTATTAGCTTAGTTGACCTAATTAAACTCTTGTTGATTTCTTAGCTTTAAGAATCTCAAGGATTTAGTTAGGTTATACTAAGAATAGCAAGTATATGAGGTCACAATTATCATTAAGCACATAGTACTTTGGAGAGGAAGGTATTTCTATTCATTTTCATCCACTTGTATTTCGGCTAGTTTAGTATTTTTAGTTCTTTAATTGTAGTTTGTAGTTAAAACTCAACACTCTCAACAACATTGTTAATTTGTGATTATTTGACCTAAGCAAGTGAATTAACCAAATTGTGAAATTGACCTAGGACTTGCTACTAGCTATTGTAGTTAATTCTAGTTTTTATTTGATAATTCTTTTAGCCGACAAAAAGAGTTAATCAGTAACTTAGGGTAACCGTTCTCTTGAACGGGTGTTGTGGGGTGCCTAACACCTTCCACACGCACAATCGACCCCCAAACCCTATTTTTATTTTTATTATTTTATAAAGGTTTTCAAAAATATCCTTTTTAAAAAATTTTGGTGGGGGCTCTTTTTTTACATCTTAAATTAATTTTTCGGGGGCTACAATATAGATTCATCAACTGTACATTTTTATCATCATTAATTCATTAATAATCGAGAAGCCCCCAATCTGGCAGGTTGAAGTGAGTGGTAAGTACTCTTGTGCCTTAAGCAAGTGGTTGGGGGTTTGATCCCTAACACTAGCGAATGGAGCAAATTCACAGGCCAGTTGTCTACCCCGATATGGGATTTCAGAACAGTGATAGATTAGACTCATTTGACATGCAGGTGGAGATACCCTTGGGAAATAAAAAAAAAGCCAAAGCCCCCACTTCAATCATTTTCAATAAAAAAATAGGTGAAGGGGCAAAACTAGCCACCGTAATTGTTAGAATCTTAAGTTTTTATGAAGACTAAAATATGAAAGAACGAGGTAAACACTTAGAGAGAATTAGATTAATATAGAACCCTAAGTTAGGATGCAACCGGTTGTGGATTTGCTTCCGATTGCTTAGTAACTAGCGGTGGCTGTTGGTTTGGACAACACTGAGCGTCAGTGAGTATAATATGAACATGACCCAACGTCCAGTGGATTTACTTCCGGATGGACTAGGACTAGCGCTCACGGATGAACGTCTCATCCCTCAGCGGCAGCAAGTACTTCACTAAGTCTTAACTCAGTCTAGGAGCATTAGTTGTATAAAACCCTTGAGACTAAGTTAGGATGCAACCGGTTGTGGATTTGCTTCCGATTGCTTAGTGACTAGCGCTGGCTGTTGGTTTGGACAACACTGAGCTTCAGTGAGTATAATATGAACATGACCCAACGTCCAGTGGAAGTGCTACCGGATGTGGAATTGCTTCCGGATGTAAGAGAGCTCCCCTAGACTAAGTGAACTCTCACTGCATGTGAGTATGTGCTATTATTGTTAAGACTAACGTTCAAAGTGCAGTACACTGAGTGATGTTGCTTCCGGATGTGGACTTGCTTCCGCAAGCAATCAGAATGTCAGAACGTTCAGAGCAGTGCAGTGTCAGAGTGCTTTATGACAGAGCAGAGTTGTCAGAACTACTTTTCAGAGATAAAGTAAAGTCAACCCTGCTGAGCATTAATGGAGCATTAAATGGGCAAACGGTAACTTGGGATAAACGACCATATTCAAACGGCTAACCCACCTACCAAGAGTGAGAATACTTGAAGACTATATACGCAAGCTCATCTTCATTTATGAAGAGAACTTTGATATTTTGAAGAAAGCTAGAGTGAGAAACTGAGAATATCCTTCAAGCATTTAAAGCTGCCCAAAAAAGCGAAAGAGAGCATTTAACACATTGAGAGTTCTTTTCATCTACATATCTTGTACTCTTTGTTGTTAAGTCTCTTCATTTATTAAAGAGCATTCATTGTACTTAAGTGTGTAACATTATCCGTTCTTAAAGAGAACTAAGTTTAGAAAATCCTTTATTTGTAAAGGTTGAACCCTTGCAGGTTGTAAGGGGGAGTTAGTTAGCAAGGTTGCAAGTGAGCCTGGAGTAAAACTTGTGGTTGTAAGGTTGCAAGTGATCCCGTTCTAAAACTTGCGGTTGTAAAGGTTCCAGGTGAACCCGTTTGTAAAACCTGGGGATAGTGGAACTCAACCTGGGTGGTTGAGAACTGGACGTAGGTCAGGAAGACCGAACCAGTATAAACCTGTGTGTTGTTATTGTTTGATTTTTTATTTGGCAGCACAATTCACCCCCCTCTTGTGCATCCATTACTTTCCTTTGGTATCAGAGCCGGTCTTTCTGACTTGATTCCAACGAATCTAGAAAGTAAAGATCCAGTAATGGATACAGATTACTCCTTGCCAGACGTTTCTATTCAGCCCAACAAGCCTCCTGGCTTTGATGGCTATAACTATCCATTCTGGAAGTTCCGAATGGAGACCTACATCAAGTCCAGCGACATCCGCCTCTGGGATGTGATTGAACATGGGAATCACGTCCCTCTAGATGATGAAGGTTTTGCAAAGCAATGATCCAGATACACCAATGAGGACTATGCTCTAGTACAGCTAAACTACAGGTCCATGCACTATATTCAATGCGCCCTTAGTCCTAAGGAGTTTCACAGGTTCAGCCACCACAAACAGCTAAAGATATGTGGGAGGCTCTTGAGGCTGCTCACTCTGGAACCAAGGGAGTGAAGGCAAGACGGGTCGAGATGCTGGTTGAGGAGTTCCACAAATTTGCCATGATTAGTCTAACTGAGCCAATCAGAGAGCTGGAGCTCAGGTTCACTCATCTTATCAATAACCTGGCCTCACTGGGTAAAGACATTCCTGAAGAAGAACAAGTCAGCAAGATCTTAAAAGTCTTGAAAGGTGATTGGATCACCAAAGTTACCATCTTGCATGAAGTCCAAGGAGAGTCAACCAGCTCTATCATTGCCCTGTTTGGTTCTCTAGCTGAATATGAACCAACCCTGCTGGCTCAGAGAGCTCCTCAAGCTACATCTAAAACCAAGAATCTTGCTCTTGTTGCTCCCAGCAAGGAGAAGATTGACGATAATGATGATGATGAGGATGATGAGGAGGACATCGATGATGAGGAGATGGCTATGATGGTAAGAAAGTTCAGAAAGTTCTTCAAGAAGAAAGGAGGCTTTCAGAAAGGTGAATCCAGCCAGAAGAAAGGATATAAGAAGGAAAGGGCCCCAGTGTGCTTTGAGTGTAAGAAGCCTGGACACTTCAAAGCTGAGTGTCCAAGCTTGCAAAGATCAAAAGGGAAGGACAAAAGAAAAGCCTTTGTGTCCTCTATCTGGGTGAATAGTTCTGATGAGGAAGCAAGTGATGAGGAAGAGGCTGTCAACCTTTGTCTCGTTTCCAGAGAAGATGATGAGGAAGCATCCTCAGATTTTGATCCCATCCAAGAGGACAGTGAGGTAACTTTCCCTGAATTACAAGAGGCATATAATGAGGTCCATGAAGAGTTTTTCCGCTTATGTAAAGCGTATAAAGTATTGAAAATTAAAAAGGAATCACTTGAGTCCAAGGTGGACTCACTGAGTGAAGAGCTAGCGGAAGCCAGAAAGCTTCCGGTAGCGGATGGCAAAGGTTCTCGCCAAGCAGAACCCAATGCCTCAACACTTGAGAGCTGCCCTAATTGCAGCAAAATCTCATATGAAAGAGATAAACTGCAAAATGCCCTGCAGAAGTTCACTAATGGATCAGAAATGTTAAATATCATTTTAATGAATCAGAGGGCATATAGGGATAAGACTGGCTTAGGATACAAACCTAAAGGGAAAAAGTAGGTGGAACCAAAAGTGAAGCCCTACTTAAAATTTTTTCATAAAGCCACTGATCACAGCTCCACACCTTTTAGCTTCTGTAACTATTGTAACAGGAAGGGACACTCCACGTCCACCTGTAATGCTAAGAAGCATGGAGCTAACAGCTCTTATAGATGGGTTCCAAAAGGAACCAAGACGACAAAGGATCCTCCTCCAAGAAAAGAAACTAAGGGAGGTCAAGGAACCAGAGCTTGGAAACAATCCTCTAGGAAAGCCCAGGAGCCTAGAGCCAACACTAGGCCAGAGGCACGGATTAATCATAAGCCCAAGGTCAAGACTAACACTGGACCAAGGTCTTTGGGAACTAATGATGGAGGACCCAATAAAGGTTGGGTACCTAAGTTTGTCTAATCTATGCAGGTCTATCTCAAAGCATCCAAGAACAAAAAGTGGTACATTGACAGTGGATGCTCGAGACATATGACTGGTGACAGAGACAAATTCAAGTCCTTGGTGATAAAAGATGGAGCCACAGTAACCTTTGGAGGAAATCAAAGTGGAAAGATCACCGGAGTTGGAGAAGTAGGACCAGTCAAGGATGTCTATCTGGTGGATGGTCTCTGTCACAACCTGCTGAGCGTGAGCCAGAGCACGGACAAGGGAAATTGGGAAATCTTTGACTCACAGGAGTGCATGATAATAGACAAGCAGGATTTGAATCTAGATAAGGCCAATCTAAAATGCAAACTTAAGGCAAATAGAAATGGAAACCTATACACTCTAGACTTATGTCAACAACTAAATGAAAGTGCTTAATATCTAGTGATGAGAATAGTTGGCTTTGACATAAGCGGCTAGCACATGTTAATTTTACTCAACTTGACATGCTGATTAAGAAAGGGCTAGCTATAGGGATTCCATCTTTTAAGGTTAAGCATGATTATATATGTGAATCCTGCCAATGAGGGAAGCAAACAAAATCCTCGTTTAAAACCAATAAGAGAGTCTCCACCAGCAGGCCCTTGGAACTAATCCACATGGATTTGGTTGGGCCAGCGAGAGTGAAGAGCTTGGGTGGAAACCTGTATGCTCTAGTCGTGGTGGATGACTATTCTAGGTTCACTTGGACAATGTTTCTTGCCTCTAAGTAAGATGCTTTTGATGCCTTTGTTGTCCTGGCTAAAAAAGTGCAGAATGAGAAAGATCTCAAGATCGCAGCCATAAGGACAGACCATGGAGGAGAATTTGAGAACCATAGCTTCTTTGAGCTGTGTGAGCAAAATGGTATTGATCACAACTTCTCAGCTCCCAGAACTCCTCAGCAAAACGGTGTGGTCGAGAGGAAGAACAGGGTTCTGACTGAGATGACCAGGAGCATGCTCAATGAGAAAGAGGTCTCTCAAGTGTTCTGGGCGGACGCAATGAGCACTGCTTGCTACATCTCTAACAGAGCCTATGTTCGCAAGGGCTTGGACAAGACTCCATATGAGCTGTACAAAGGTAGAAAGCCCAACATTAGCCACCTCAGAATCTTTAGATCAAAATGCTATGTGCATAACAATGGAAAGGTAAATCTGGGTAAGTTTGATCCAAAAGCTGATATAGGTGTATTCATACGGTATTCCCTTAGAAGTAAGGCTTAGAGAGTATACAACATGAGGACTAGAACTGTAGAAGAATCTATGCATGTTGTATTTGATGAAACTCCTACATGGGAACAATCCACAGAAGATGATGGGATATTAGACTTCCCAAAACCACCATCATCTTCACCACCAAAAGAAACACCAGCAAGCAATCCCAAAGAAGAAGATGAACTCAGTGATGAGCCTAGAGTGCAGACGGTGCCTGATGAGGTACAGTTGCCAACGGCTAGGAGACATCACAGGGATCATCCTCTTGATCAAGTGCTTGGTGATGTTTCTTCTGGTGTCAGAACCAGAAGGCAGGTTCAAAATGAAGTTGAGTTTGGAGCCTTCTTATCTCAGATCGAACCAACTTCAGTTGGACAAGCTCTTGAGGACTGCGACTGGATTATTGCCATGCAGGAAGAGCTAAACCAGTTTGAAAGAAGTCAAGTTTGGGAACTAGTCCCAAGGCCGTCTCATCAATCCATAGTTGGGACCAAATGGGTCTTCAAAAACAAACTGGATGAGACAGGTCAAATAACAAGGAACAAAGCCAGATTGGTAGCCAAAGGATATAACCAAGAAGAAGGCATAGACTATGAAGAAACTTTTGCTTCAGTCGCTAGACTTGAAGCAATAAGGATTCTTCTAGCCTTTGCATCCATGAAAAATTTTAAATTATATCAAATGAATGTAAAGAGTGCATTTCTTAATGGTTACATTAAAGAAGAGGTTTATGTAGAACAACCTCCTGGCTTTGAGGATTACAAGCATCCTAAACATGTGTATAGGCTAAAGAAAGCTTTGTATGGCCTCAAACAAGCTCCTCGAGCTTGGTATGAGAGACTCAGCAGCTTTTTGCTGGGGAAGGGTTTCTCAAGAGGCAAACTAGATAATACACTGTTTATTATGCACAAAGATAGAAACATGCTAATTGTTCAGATTTATGTCGATGATATTATCTTTAGGGCAACTAATGAAAAACTTTGTGAAGAATTTTCCAAGACTATGCAGGGAGAATTTGAGATGTCAATGATGGGAGAACTAACGTTCTTCCTAGGCCTGCAAATTAAGCAAAAGAAGGATGACATTTTCATCTCCCAAACTAAGTATTGTAGAGAGCTCCTCAAGAAGTTTGGGATGGATGAGTGCAAGGAGTATGATACTCCCATGAGCACCACTGCCGCACTCGACGCTGATGTAAAGGGAAAATCAGTCAGCCTGCCCATGTACAGGGGAATGATAGGTTCCCTGCTGTATCTAACAGCAAGCAGGCTTGACATTCAATTTAGTGTAGGCATGTGTGCTAGATTTCAAGCCAACCCCAAGGAGTCACATCTAACCTGTGTTAAACGTATTTTAAGATACCTTGAGGGAACACAAGAACTTGGTCTTTGGTATCCCCGAGGTAACCAAGAGTTCTTGTGGGCTTATTCTGATGCTGACCATGCAGGTTATAAAACTGATAGGAAGAGCACCAGTGGACAATGCGCCTTCCTTGGTGGTTGTCTGGTCTCTTGGGCTAGCAAGAAGCAAACCTGCGTGTCTTTATCATCCACAGAGGCTGAGTATATTGCTGCTGCAAGCTATTGTGCCCAAGTGCTGTGGTTGAAGAACCAACTGAGAGATCTTGGCTTGGAGTTCCCTGAGGCTCCCATCCTCTGTGACAACACAAGCACCATCAGCCTTGCCAAGAATCCTGTTCAGCACACAAGGACAAAGCACATTGATGTCAGACATCACTTCATCAGAGACCATGTTCAGAAGAAGGATGTCAAAGTGGAGTTTGTCCCCACTCAGCATCAGCTTGCTGATACTTTCACTAAGCCTCTGGGGGTTGATCAATTCACATTCATAAGAGGTGATTTGGGAATGGTAAACCCAAATGAAGTTTAATTCTTCAGAATAAACCTGTGCTTAATTGATTAAAACCTGCAACTATACTAACTTAGGCATCGGAGTGCCAATCTTTAGTTTTGCAGGTCCCATATGTTGAATCTTAAGTTAAATCCAACCGGAAGCAAAACCACTTCCGGATGATCATTTGCTGGCGCTGAGTGTTGAATCAAAGTCAGCAGGAGCGCCAGTGTCTGGGTAAAAGACACGTCACTTCACCAAACGTTTCGTCTTCCTCCACAGGGAGTTGTGCCTCCTCTGACAATGTGAAGAGACACGTGTCAAAAGGTGCGCCGTTCCATTTAAAATGTTTACGTTTTCCCATGAACCAGCGCATGCCTTCATGTAGAGTCATTATGGGTATTTTACCCGTTATGACATTGCATATAAATAGGAAGCCGTTTTCACTTTTACTTTTCACTTGCACAAATTTCTTACCCACAAAACTCTCTGAATTCATTCATTGAGTTCATCATACTGTTCCTCATCTTCTTCATCTTCTTCATCTAAATTTCTTCGCATTTCATCTCATTTAAACCTTAAATCCACACAAAATGGTCGGCTCACATGAATCTAACCCCAACACAAAGATAGCCACTTCTTCCAAGAAATCGAAGTCCAAAACTGGTAAATCTGGGCATTCACGTTCTGGAAAATCTGGAAAATCACATGAACATAATGAACAGCAAGAACAATCTGGGCAAGTTCACGAACAAGTTCACGAACATTCTGGGCAATCTTGGCCTCAACAAGAACACTCAAGGAAAAAGGGGAAGAAGAGAGTACAGTTTAGCGAAGAGCCATCATCCAAGCAACAGAGAGTGGAGGATGATCCTTCAGTTTACAAGGATGGGCCTCTGGAGACTATTTCTGGGAAAATGGAGAATGCAAAACTCTACTTCAACACTGGGATGTTCATCGACTTGAACAAAGTAGATGATCTGGGGTTTCCACACTTGAAGGTATATCTGGAGAAGTACATGTGCTGGCTGGGGATCAACCAGGAATACAACATCAACGTCCTGCGGGTGTTCTGCCAATCCCTCACTTCCAAGGTCAAGTATAAGAAGGTGGATGGGAAGGATCAGATTCGCAGAGTCACCTTCACTGCCACAGTAAGAGGGAGAACCTTTAGCTTCACTTGGAGAGACATCAACCACCTGATGGGGGTCCCTGAGGGAGAAATGAATGAATGGCTATTCCCTGAGAAACTCAGCAAGGAGGAGCTTGAAAAGGTCTATGACACCAAGGGGAAGAAGGTGTATGGGATGTCTGACTCCAACCGACTCCTATACTATGTCTACTCCCGCATGATGACACATAAAGGGGGGAGCTTCAACGAGTTCACTCTCCTTGACAACCCTTGGTTCCCCAGATTCCTCTCCCAACAGCCAATCAACCCGGGCCAGTTGATCAGTCTAGAGCTGCACAGGTGGATTGAAAATCAGAAGTCTGGAAGTCTTCCCTACCCCACGGTCATCGCCTTCCTCCTGGAGAAATATTTGATCAAGTCAACATCCAGTAAGGAGGAAGAGAATGTTAAGTGCGCACCTGTCAGCGCAGTTAACATCGGCAAGATGGGGATAAAATACATCAAGCAGACAAAGGCCACTTGCTCAGGATCCCAGGCTGGAAGTGCCTCACATACCACGGCCCCCTCTGTATCTGGTGCAGGGGATCAAGAAGTCGATTCTCATCCTGGTCCCAGCCGTGTTCCGAAGGTAACAGCCGCAGTAAAGGCTTTTGCTGAGGACGTAAAGGAGGAGATCCTTTTTCGACTGACTGATTCTTTGGTGGCTCCCCTTCGTGATGAGTGTGACACTGGCTTCCAGAAGCAGGAGCAGAGGATCCAGGGCCTCGAGAATCGCTTAGGAAAGGTCGAGGCCAAATTAGACATGTTACTTAACCACTTCCAAATTCCTCAACCTCTTGCCAACTTTCCACCACCTCCACCTCCTCCACAAAATGACTAACCTCCTCCTCCTCCACCTAACCAACCAGCTCTCCCTCCTCCTAATACGCAACAACCACCCCCTCAGAATGACTCAAATCCAACTTCACCACAAAATGAGTCTGACACTCACAACACCTCTCACCAAACCCCTCAAAACTCCCCTCGCCAATCACCCCATAACTCACTTTCTCCTCATAACTCCCCAAACCATTCACCACCCCCAAACCCCATAAGGGCTTCCAATCCTCCACCTAACACTCGCCCCACCATAGCCCAAACTCTTGGATTTACCTCTCCTGATCACCCACTTCACACCTTCTACCTCAGAGACCAGTCCCCTATTCGGTGGAAAGTCAAACAACCACCCCGCCTACTCCTCTACCTACCCATTCGATGGCTTATTCACCAATCCTACTTTCTTCGAAAGAAACACAGCCCTCTTCCCCAACCCTCCCGCTTCACCAGAAAACACTTCACCCCAATCCTCGCCTGAAACCTCACCACCCAGAAACTATGGTCCTGAACCTCCACCATCCACTTCACCCAATCCTTCCTCCCTGGCCCTCGCCCTTGTTGATGATGCCAAAAGGGGGAGAGAAATCCTAACTCAACCCTCTTTGTGACTCGATGAGGAAATAGCTGTTGCACTCCGCCGGGCCAATGATCTTCAAAGACTGGGTAGTGCTGAACGTCTTATCCGTGGGGAGGCCATAAGGTTCATGCAACAGCAGCGCTCAGACGAGCAAAGGTCAAAATGGGCAATGGTATTGGTTGAGCAACCTGCTGAAATCCCACAGACTGAGCCTGAGCCAGAGCCTTCATCTTCTGAACCTCCTCCCTCTGTGCCTACCCAAAATATTATGGAAGAGATTATGATAAAATATGGGTTGAAGAGGCAAAACCACCCACCTATAGTAATAGCCAGGCCAATCCCTCCTTCTGAGCCAACTCCTCCTCCTCCAGTAGTCAAATTCAGCAAATCAAGGAAGAAGTCCCTTGTCAAGAAGGGTGCTGATTCTTCTGAGCATACTGAGAATGAAGAAGAGGATCACTCTGAGGAGCATGGGTCAGAGAGACCCACTCAGCTTGGGGAAGTTTCTAAGACTCAACCATCGCTCTCAAGCATCATATGTTCCTCCGCCACTAAAGGAAATCAAGCTGGAAATAGAGGATATGACTCCTGAAGAGTTTGAGAGGTATGGATTCACTGACAAGATCTCGTTTGGTCAGATGGCTTGCCTAGATGCTGAAAGAGCGAGCGCCAAGCCTACCCAAGCGATAGGCAAAGGAAAAGGCAAAGGCAAAGGCAAAGGGAAAAGGAAAGCCAAGGAAGTTGAGGAGGACCCCAACTTTCCTGTGTGGAATGTGAAGATTAGGGTTGTCCATTATCCCAATGGCGAGGTCACTCCCTTCTCCGATGCAATTGGGTTCCCTGGGTTTGATGAAGTTCAAGATATGAAGAGAGCCTTTGAGGAATCCGTTGAATCTGAAAGACTTAGAAGGGAGAAGGAAGAGGCAGAGCTTCAGAGTATTATTGCTGAGATTGACCAGAGAGAGAAGGATGCCCACTTAGCCAAACTTCAAAAGGAGAATGAGCAAAGGCAGTCGGAGAGGGAGAGGAAAAAGAGACATCAATTATAGATCCCAACCAACCCCATGCATTTTTAACTTAGAAAGTTTTCTTATTTTTCATGCATAGCTCAACTTGCACAGTTATCTGATTACTTGTAAATTTGTCTGTTATTATGTTTTAACTTGTAATCTTTTGCTCATCAATGTTAATTATCCTTGAGTTCAGTTGTGCCCTTTATTTGATTACTGCTTTCATATGAACTTAATTAGATAACTTAGTTTGTCATCATCAAAAAGGGGGAGAATGTTAGAATCTTAAGTTTTGATGAAGACTAAAATATGAAAGAACGAGCTAAACACTTAGAGAGAATTAGATTAATATAGAACCCTAAGTTAGGATGCAACCGGTTGTGGATTTGCTTCCGATTGCTTAGTAACTAGCGCTGGCTGTTGGTTTGGACAACACTGAGCGTCAGTGAGTATAATGTGAACATGACCCAACGTCCAGTGGATTTACTTCCGGATGGACTAGGACTAGCGCTCACGGATGAACGTCTCATCCCTCAGCGGCAGCAAGTACTTCACTAAGTCTTAACTCAGTCTAGGAGCATTAGTTGTATAAAACCCTTGAGACTAAGTTAGGATGCAACCGGTTGTGGATTTGCTTCCGATTGCTTAATGACTAGCGCTGGGTGTTGGTTTGGACAACACTGAGCGTCAGTGAGTATAATATGAACATGACCCAACGTCCAGTGGAAGTGCTTCCGGATGTGGAATTGCTTCCGGATGTAAGAGAGCTCCCCTAGACTAAGTGAACTCCCACTGCATGTGAGTATGTGCTATTATTGTTAAGACTAACGTTCAAAGTGCAGTACACTGAGTGATGTTGCTTCCGGATGTGGACTTGCTTCCGCAAGCAATTAGAATGTCAGAACGTTCAGAGCAGTGCAGTGTCAGAGTGCTTTATGACAGAGCAGAGTTGTCAGAACTACTTTTCAGAGATAAAGTAAAGTCAGCCCTGCTGAGCATTAATGGAGCATTAAATGGGCAAACGGTAACTTGGGATAAACGACCATATTCAAACGGCTAACCCACCTACCAAGAGTGAGAATACTTGAAGACTATATAAGCAAGCTCATCTTCATTTATGAAGAGAACTTTGATATTTTGAAGAAAGCTAGAGTGAGAAACTGAGAATATCCTTCAAGCATTCACAGCTGCCCAGAAAAGCGAAAGAGAGCATTTAACACATTGAGAGTTCTTTTCATCTACATATCTTGTACTCTTTGTTGTTAAGTCTCTTCATTTATTAAAGAGCATTCATTGTACTTAAGTGTGTAACATTATCCGTTCTTAAAGAGAACTAAGTTTAGAAAATCCTTTATTTGTAAAGGTTGAACCCTTGCAAGTTGTAAGGGGGAGTTAGTTAGCAAGGTTGCAAGTGAGCCTCGAGTAAAACTTGTGGTTGTAAGGTTGCAAGTGATCCCATTCTAAAACTTGTGGTTGTAAAGGTTCCAGGTGAACCCGTTTGTAAAACCTGGGGATAGTGGAACTCAACCTGGGTGGTTGAGAACTGGACGTAGGTCAGGAAGACCGAACCAGTATAAACCCGTGTGTTGTTATTGTTTGATTTTTTATTTGGCAGCACAATTCACCCCCCTCTTGTGCATCCATTACTTTCAGTAATTTTCCAAATGGACAACTTTCATTAACCTCTAGCTTCAACTTAACGACGTGACTAAATTTGTCCCATTTTGCTTTATAATGTCCGGTTGTCACTATATCAATATAGAGGATACAATTGAGTTTGATGGGTTGTTATGGGGTGGGGTTCATAGCTATACTCCAACTTGTTCATTTTGAGTTCATTGATAATTCATGCACAGTCTTATTTTAATGGGTGAAGGCCCAAAAATGATACACAACTATTGGTCAAGGAACAAAAATAGTATATAACTATTCCGAGGTACAAAAATGATACCCAACTTTTACCATGTGATCAAAAATGATATTTTCATTAATATGACAATAATATTAAACATGAAAAGTCCAAAATGCCCTTATAAATTAATCGTCGTCCGGTACAAGTTTATTTAATTATAAGGGCATTTTTGACATTTCATGTCAAATATTTTTGTCATATAAGTGAAAATATCATTTTTGATCACATGGTAAAAGTTGGGTATCATTTTTGTACCTCGGAATAGTTATGTACTATTTTTGTTCCTTGGCCAATAGTTGTGTATCATTTTTGGGCCTTCGCCCTATTTTAATTAATAACTCCCACTAATCGGAATTTAAATTCTGATAAATCTTAGATATTACTGCCACAACATCACAATAAATGAGATTGCAACTTGATTAAACGGGGTTGTATTTTGGTTTAAACATATTTTAAATTCAAATAATTAATATTAAATCTATCAGTATTTTAATGCAGAGTAAAGATCTTTTTAGGGAAAATGACAAAAAAATCTCTCCAAATACCAAAAGGACAAGTGAGGAACCTAAACTTTTAAAAGGACCATGAAGGAACCAGTACTTATTTGACATTTGTAAACTTTGTGAAAAGACTTAAATGTTCTCACCCCAAAACACAAATTACCAACCCCAACATTAAGTCATTAACACACCTACTCGTCACTGAGAACACACACCCCCCTTGAACCCCATGAACCCATCCCTAAACCTCATCAAGCTCAGTTGCTCAATCTGACCAAGCATTAGACGAGTTTGTCTTCCCCATTGGCAACATCCGTTTTTCTTCCTCTTCGGTGAGTTACAAATGTGAGAAGTGATGTAGATGCCTCTTTACGAATGGAGGAGAATTAATGTTGATGCTTCACTTCTCCCACTTATTCTTTGTTCTTAACCAATTAAAACTGAATCATTTTTTTCTTTTTTTACATTCAGGGCTTCATTTGTGATTTTGCCATGTTGAATTACAGTAATGCTATTGATGCTGAATGTTTGGGTAAAACTAACAATTGATTCTTGTGGTGGTGCGACTGATGAGGATCTATCACAGCACAAGATCCTATGTGTTTGCCTCAACTTACGACCATAATCTCATAACTCTTAAAGGTATTATTTCCTTGCCCTTTCAATTTGATTGTGTTTAATTTATTTCCCTGAAAAACCTGGGGGAGTCTTCTTATTTTGTTATGTAAATTTAAATGAGTTATATATTTTATCATGTGGCATTTCTCATATATGTGACGGAGTTTACCAAAATCACGTTTAATTTATGTGGATAGTTGACTAACAATGGTTTTTTGCTTATAGATATAAATCTGTCTCTTGAGTGAGTCATGAACACTATTATCTCAATGCTTTTCACCACTAGGTGTTTCTGCTAATACTTCTTGTCATATGAGAAATACAGTACAGGGGTTTGCCTTAAAATGTTTTGTTTTGTTTTGGGTTTGCCTTGAATTGATTAATCTGTATTTGTGCAGACTGTTTTGGTAGAACCAACAATTGGAAATACAGGATTGGGCGGTATTGCTTTCATTGCAACAACTGGAAATACCAATTTATTGCTGTTTATTTGTTTTTGCTGCTTGCTTGTTTTTATATCCTGATTGTATACAATGAGTCATATTCTATAACGAAGCATTCCGGTCATTATTGATGATGCAGGCTTCAGATTAGGAAGGTGTCCAGGTGTGAAAACTCTAATTCATATTATGAAGTAATAACATGTGCAGACACATTAGCTGAGGAAGCTCACGAAGAAGGCACCCATTTGGTGCTACTTATGCAGATAAAGAGAGCGAGAATTGTATAAGTGAAAAAAATGATTGATAGTTTGAGTATGTTAGGATAGATACATGGAGGTGTCTTGTGGGACACATTCTTTGTGTAATGATCAGTATTTGCTTATCAATTAATGTAACATTTGAACCTTATCAATTAATGTATTTGCTTACATTTTCAGTGTGTCTATTAACAATTGAACCTTAACAATGAACATTTGCACATAGTAATTAACATTTGAACACTGAGTGTTAACATTTGCACATAGCCGTAACTGGTAACAATTGAACATTGGCCATTAACATTTCGATTACTAGAATTAACTTTTTCATTAACAATACAACATTTGTGTTAACATTTGCACCGTAACTGGCAACAATTGAACTTTCGCTATTAACATTTAGAGCATAGTGATTAACATTTCGATCATTGGAATTAACTTTCTCTCAAAGGGAATACACTACAACAACATGCCAAGAGTCGGTTCTCACCTAGATGGAAAGCCAGATTGCTTCCATGACCATTATGTTCTCAGGATCAATGTCAAAGTCATCATCCCTACAATATCCAACAATTGAAAATTAGAACAAAATACCTCAACAATTCAACAGTGTTCATAGAGATTAGGAAGAAAATAGAACATTCACTGCACTTGAATAAAAGCCTTGCCAAAATTTTGGAAGAGGGCACGATGGGGTTTTATGGGGTCTAAGGGCAAGGGGTGTTCGGCGAACACGGAGTGGTGGTCGGCGAACACGAAGCGGTGGGGATGGCTGGTCGGAGATGACAAAGATGGAGGAGTAGGGGAGGGTGGTGCGAAAGTGAATGTGAAGGAGATGGCAAAGGTGGATAGGAAAATGAATGTGGGAGGAGAAGGAAATGTTTTGAGGTAGAGGGGTATTTAAGTCTTTGTACAACATTTAATAATCCTGATTTAGTACTTGGTTCCTTCATAGTCCTTTTAGAAGTTTAGGTTCCTCACTTGTCCTTTTGGGTATTGGGAGGGATTTATTTGTCATTTTCCCTTTTCAAGCACATTAAAGTGTTCTTAATTTGTCTTTTATGGTTCTATACTACTCTATTTAATCATCCTAGCTAGAATATAGAGCTACTATATTAGTAGTTTATTTTGTGGAAAAATTAACATAAGCACCCAAAAGCCACAACGTAAACAAACAAAAAATATTTCTGTAACATATAGGAGCTTGGAGTTAATAAATTTCAAATCATGATTCATAGCTATGGAATCGTCCTTGCAGTTTAAAAATGTTTTATCTTATTATTGTGGATGCCGGGGGTTGGCAGGGCAGCTGCCACTTGAGTCATCACCCGCTAATTTTGAATCATTTATCCAGTTTCAGTGAGATTTTATTTTTGTAGTTTACACTTTTTAAGCGACCTAGCAGAAATTTTCTTTATACTTCTCTCTTTTTTTATCAGTTTTTTTATTAGGAATTTTTCTTCATACTTCTCAATGCATATATGATATGGGTAAACATCAATTTTGTCTCATTATTAGCATTAGCTGTGTACCCCTCTACCCATGTGATTCTTATAATATACGGCACAAACTACCTATCTTCACAAATAAAAAATTGGTAGTTATATTATTAAATTTAGGCATAAATGTACTATTTTTTAAAACTTAACCCTTAATTAAATGTTATGACTTAACTTTATCAACTTTAGATATCCATTAATAATAAGAGTATAGTGGGAAAATCACAATTAATGTGGTGATTGGTTCCTTATGATATATAAGAGCTAAATTCTTTTGGTAATTGACACCTTATAATAAGGACTAGAGGGAGTAGTAATTTTAGATGATTCCAATATTAATGTGGCGGTTGGTTCCTTATGAAAGTTTCTTTAATAACAATATTACTTTTGTAATTTGAAAAGTGTAATCAATTTGAAGTAATGGAAATATTAACTAGTGCTATGTCATGATCACAATAATCATTTTTGCTCTAAACCTTTTCCTTAAGGAAAGGTTTTGTCTCAGAAGTTTTTTAAGAGTGCAATTGCTATAAAACTTTAATTTATGGCACATAAATAGTTATCTTTTATTCTAATGTAGGTATTGGTTATTATTGCCTTTTCACCCTTTCAACACAGAATTTGGTTGTTACTGCGAATACTTTTTAAGACAAAATTATTGTTTTTCCAAATTGAATAAGAACTATAATTCCTACACTTTCATATATAAAACACGAGGCTTAAGATATATTAAATGGCAAAGGTGCACCCAATAGTATGATAATTTATAAAGGTGCACCCAATAACATTATAATTTCTAAAAGGTGCACCCAATAGCATGATAATTTCTAAAATGTGCACCCAATAGCATATTAATTTCTAAAAGAAGCACCTAGAAGCATCGTAATTTCGAAGGCGCAAATTTGTCACTTGTTACTTAAAATGGGGCAAATTTGTTTTTCTTCCATTGAAGTTAAGTTTTCCATGCTAATGGATGTGCTTTTAGAAATTATCATGTTGATGGGTGTCCCATTTAAATTACAAGTGCTAAATTTGCACTTAAAAATTACCATGCTACTGGTGCATTTTTTAAAAATTATCATGCTAATGAGTGCATCATTACCCAATTTAAAAAAGGAGTTACAAGTACATTGCAGATTCAGCCCCTCTAAATCCTATAAATTCATTCAGGCCAAACAAATCCTGTAGATTTCATGATAACTTGATAAGGATGCGATCCTTAATTGAAAATTATGTTTTCTGAGGGCCAGCAAAATTATAAAATTCTTATTACGTGTAGGATAGTTTTAATAATAAATAAAATAATAGATTTCTGTCTGTAGTCCATTCAATTTGCTGATGGCGGCCTATCGTTTGATTTGATTGAAAGGCATGACTCTAATGAATCAATTACTTATTATTAAATTGATTAATAATAATCAATTTAATAATAAGTAATCTGGAGTGTGGATTTGAGATTTCTAAATCTGCTTGCGGTGCCTTATACAGTTGTACTGTAATCTGTAAACATCTCATTTTGTCCGAACCCCACTAAATAAAAAATAATAATAATAAATTAAAATGAAAAATAAAAATAAAATGAGATATGCTCTCTCAATTCTTTCTTGTGAGGCAATCACAAATTCAACCTTTGAAAGAGTCAAAAATGTTAATTGGCCCCAAGTGAGGAAATAAATTGGAAACAATTATGGTGATTTGATTCTAGTCATAATGGAAAATATTGATGAGAATAAGCAAAGAGAAAAGAATGATTCACTTTCATGTGGGGAATCAATGAAAGTTTAATAAAAGGAAATAAATGACAATAAAATAAAAAGAGAGAAAATGAAGAAAACACATGATACTCCAACGTGCATAAAGGAATAACAAGGGTCAACAGAAAGTTTTTTTTGTTCAAATTGCATAGACAATTTATTAAGGGCAATGACCCTATTTTCCCCAAGTAACTACCTTAGACCACTAGGCACCCTAAACTAACACAGGGTACAATTTTACCCTTGAAGTAACCAAAGAGGTCCAATTGGACAACACACGTGGACAACACATGTCAACTTTACATTCGTCAGAGGATAAAATTGGACCACTTTGGTTACATCAATGGTAAAATTGTACCTGGTGTTAGTTTGTAGTGCCCACTGGTCAAAGATGATTACTTGAAGGGTAAAATAGGGTCATTGCCCTTTTATTGAACTATAAAATTGGAATACAAAATACGTCTGCAAAAAGAAATTTTAAATAATAATATATAAAACCCTAAAAAGGTAAACATGGATAGAAGTGAGTCGCCACCGTCGCAAAAACCCTACCGTCAGATTTCTAAAGAATCAATCAACATTATATGGATTAAATAAATGGGTGGATCATGTGTGCATGCGTGAGTTTCTCTTTTGTCATATAATAATAAATAACAATAATAAGAAAGATTTTAAGAAGAAACCCTAGAGATTGTGGCCTACATAAGTGAGACCAAGAGACATTAGAAAAGGAGGCATTTTTAGTGAGAGACTAGGTTTTTTAGAGAAGAGGTTTTGAGAGAGAAAAGAAAAGAGAAAGTGTGAGGCTCAGAGAACAAAAATTGAGAAAGGTGTAGGAGAGAGTATTAAGAGTGATACTCTTGTGAAATACCTCTCTCTTCTTCTTTTCTTATGCCAATGAATGTCTCTTATGAGATAGAGACATGACAATTTCTCACACCTCATTGAGCTAAAGGTGACATAACTCCTTTAGACACAACATGATGTCTCTTTATCTATGCAATATTGTGAGATAAAACGAGAATCATTTTTGTGCACTCATGCTTCTTTGATAGTGTTTTTATAAATGCCCTCACTTGTTCCAAAATCATTTTTCATGATTTTACAATTTTAATTTGAAATGTTTTTGCAAAGAAGTTGAATTATATTATAATCTCATGTTTTCACCATTTATCCACCATGTCATTGAAATTCCATATTTTATCCTTGGGTGGTATATAATTTACCTATAGTTGCTTTGATTTCATTTTCAAATTGTGAAATCTCTTTCATAAACCAAAAAATCTAAAATGACATATCTTTTATAAAATATGAAAATGTTTTGAATGATTTTCATTATGTGTAAGATTGAATAATCTTCTCAGGTGGAAAGTTAATTGTTTCTCCGTGTGAGATTATCTCCTTAGACGATTCAATCAAAGTTATTAAAAAATATTTTTCTTAAATACGAATTAATATACATTTTTCATAATAAAAAAATACAAACCAAAAATAATATTTTTTCTTAAATTTAAATAAATATTGTCCACCCAAGCTTGTGTAGCACATTGCTTAGGTATTTCATAATCAAAAAATAAATATTTTCCTAAAAAACACAAATCAAGTGACACACATTTCTATCTGAACTACGTGGGTTTTGATCCCTTAAGGGTACGTAGGCCCTAGGTTAAATCCTAGGTCAAGTCCAATCATGTAAATATTATTTTTAATTATTTTTCGTGTTTATTTTTATTTTTTTTGTATATGTTGATGTTTTTATGGTGATTTAAATACAATAAAATTAACATCATATTTATTTTAAATAAGTAACTTAGGGTAACCGTTCTTTTGAACGGTGCCGTGGGGTAACATCTTCCCCATGCACAATCGACTCCCGAACCCTATTTGTTTTTAAAGACCATTATTATTTTGCAAGCCACACCTTTGGGAGGATCTACGGCGAAGCAGGGGATATGTCCCCTCAACTGACTGATTTTGTACCCTACAAGCTTTAAGCTTGCCATTACTATCCAAAAAAAAAGACCATTATTATTTTGAATGGTTTTCCAAAATTGTCATTTTTAAAAATTTTGACAGTTATGTCCGCATCCCTTTCCATATTCTCAAGGATCTATTACTGAAAAAGTGGAAAAGTTGTATATACCTACCAATGCCATAAAGACACATATATTTTAGTATTATGATTTTCATATTATAATTGAAAATTTTGAAGTATTAAAAGTTAAATGGTTTAAAGTGCAAAAATGACCATGTAATTATCACGAAGGTGTAAAAATACTCATGTAAAATTTTTTTGGAGCAAAACTACTAATCAAATATCAAAATTGGGGCAAAAGTGTCAATCACAGTTAAATTTTTAACTTTTTCACTCATAATCCTCTGTCGCGTCATTACTCACCCAAACAAGTGACAAACTTATGTATTTATTTTCCCTTGTGTGATCATGAAGTATTTTTGCACTTTAGCCCAAAATTATTGTGATTGCCAATTTGAGCTCCAGGTATTATTTCATGAGATAAAATGAGATTACATAGTTTTTCTAAGGCATGCTTAAGCCACACATAGTTATAATTGGTCTTGTTTTGCTTGTTGGGATGATGATTTGTTTGTGGAAATGAGTGGAGACAAAACATCAATAAAGTCTTCAGGCTTCGATTTGATCCCACTTAAAGCACTTGGGCATATGAAGAAACATTCGTTTGGATACATATTCTAGCTTAATTAAGCCCTATGTGTATCAATCTTATTTGGGTCAAATGACAAATTTGATCGATCCCATTTCATCCTTTTTGCTTGTGAAGTCTATGAGAGCATTGCTAGAAGGCGGAAAACAATTCTAAGTCACAAAAGAAGGACCTCCATTGTTACACCATTGTTACACTCGATGCTTGCAGGTGATTTGCTATTATTCCATAAAGCAACAACAGTTTGATTTGTATGATTGAAAGTTATGGACCTGTTTTTTTTTTTTTGAGCCTTGGGAACGAAAGTCAAACTCAATACACAGACAATTCATATTTCAAAAAAATTCTTACTCTAACTTATGATTGATGCAATGTTTTTCTGAAAATTTAAACATAATAAAATGAATAAAATATATTTAAAATATTTAATTTTTTTCAAAGAAAACCAATTTATTTGTATAGTAATTAATTAATTGATTACTTAAAAAAGTGAAAAAAGCATACTTAAGCATTTGAAATGGTATAATTTGCAAATATATAAAAGATTATTGAACTATGTGAGAAAAAAATATGTAAAACTAAAATAAAGTTGAATTTTACTACTCCTTCCAAATATAAGACCTAATTAACCTTTTTAAAATTTTAATTAAGAGACCTAATTAACCGTTTTAAAATTCTAATTAAGTTATATTTAATTTACTTATAAATTTATTTGTTTGAATTTTTCTCTAAATTAACTTATTTGATTTATAAGCTAACTTATGATATAATAATACACAAAATATAGTATTGATGAATAACTTGTTTAGTTTTTTAATATTTATACAAAATTAAATTAAATTTTATATTTAACAAAGTATGTTGTTGATGACTAACTTCCTCTTTAATTTTTATTTAACTCAATATATCCATTACTAGTAGTGATTAATCCCTTCACTGTGGGTCCTCCACTTAACGGAAAATGGTTTCCTTGCCAAAGGTAGGATTGAACCCAACCCCTGTTGGTAATATTTGTTCATTGCCATGCTGAGCTAAGTTTGACAATTAACTGGGCCAATGGGTTATGCATGGCATACTGGCATGCGCGTGCTAATGAGTGAATCACTGAAAGTGAAAACTAAACTTGAACAGTATTTTACCATGAAGAAGAAAGAGCAAAATTACATGCAAAGAACAGTAGTGATCATTTATCAACTGGATTTGAAGTTGTTCATCTTCGTTAGAGCCAACCTAATTTATCTTATTAATTGCTACTCTCTCCAGTCCTAATTATAATTATAGGACCACTTCAATTTTTTTGAGAATTTAAAGATATAAAATTAATCATTTTAAATTAAATTATCTTTTTTTTTCAAAACTAATTTATTATACTTATAAACTAATTTACTTTTTTTATAAAGAAAACTAACTTATTTACTAATTACACATGCAACAAATATTATAATTTAGTGGACTTGTTACTTCCAATCTACCACCTTTTGTAATTTTTAACAGTGGACACACCTATTGACTCTAACAGATATTCTGAAATTAAAGTTTGCACACTCGAACTCATGCATATCTCATTTCAGTCTAATTTGGTCAACTTTCGTTGATTGGTGAAGCTGTTAAATTTGATACAACAATACTCCTCTTTTAACACTTTCAATCTCGTTCCTTGACGGAAGTGTACAAGGTAAAAAATAATACATATATCTAAATCTAAGGGGGCAAAAGTTAATGATAAACCAAATCATCTTAAACTTAAAGTAGGCATAATGCATTTGAAAAGAAATAGTCGGAATTCATGGAAAATTATATAAGACGTGAATAATTGTTGGATGGTGGTTGAGAAGGAGGAATAACTTTAGTTAAAGGTAAAGGTGATGAGAATAAATGTTGCATGCTATGTTAGTGGAGCGTAAATTCGCAGCGATAATTTTTGCATGCATCAATCATCTAGTAGGAGGATTGATTCGGAGATGTGATTAACGATCCAAAACGCATAAAGTAGTTCAAAGCAATCTTACAATAATGCATCATCAACAGTACTAATCCCACGTGAAGTGATGCAGAGGAAGCCATACACATACAAGTACATCAGAAGTGTCAAATGCAAATTTCTTTTTCACGTTTCTCTTTGGCAGGACACTAGCAACTAACCACAGAAAGCAAGGTACTTTGTGGAAAGGAAATGTTAGCAAAGCTCGTGAGCTTCCATAGACGAACTAGAAGATCTCATAATGCAGAAGATGACGATGAAGAAGAAGAAGATCAGAGTCTTGGTTTCTCTGTTAATCCCACTTCTCTTTGCCGTGATTTCTTCATTCATCCCCATAATCGGTCTCTCTCACTCACTCTTCCCTTTTTTTCTTCATTATTAATTGTCTACAATTTTGATTAGAGAAAAATAAGATAAACAGGATCAAGCTAAGACATTGTGATAGTTTTTTTTTTTGGACTGTAATGAAATTGTAATGGTGATATCAGATTGAAGCACAACATTATTCATACTTATATCATCTAAAACTGAGTCTCAGTAAAGTCTCATGTTACTCTCACTTTTTAGAGTAAACAATCTCCCCCTCTAAATTATACTACTATGTTGTTTATTATGAGTCCAACTAAAATGTTTTTTTTGCTAAATACAAGTCCACTTGAAGGATATTATTTGGTGTTTTCCAACTATAGACTTTTATAATTCTTGTTGAGGAGAGTGATTATGAAATATGTGGAGCAAATGGAAATTTTGAATAGGGTACTCTAGAAAAATATTGTTAATTTGAGAAATGGTAAAATTTCTTGTCGTTGAAGGTGGTACGTAGTGTGGAAGCATTTCATTCTAATATGGGCAGTGTATTCTTCTTTCTTCACTCCTATGGAGTTTGGTTTCTTCAGAGGCTTGCCAGAGGAGATTTTCCTTCTCGACATTGCTGGACAGTTTGCTTTTCTGCTTGATATCATCATTCGGTTCTTCCTCGCCTATCGAAATACGTCCTCAAATTCCTGGGTCTACAATCACCGTCAAATCACCATGAGGTACCACAACTTGGAAACAAATGAGCTACTTAATAACGTATTCTGTATATTATTAGATTACACGTTAGTTTAAAAGTCAAAGTAACTAATTTAATTGAAAGAAAAAATTAAGCCAAATCAATTTATAACTAATTGATTAGATTACATATTTACTTTCTTGAATTCCAGGTATTTGAAGTCTCAGTTCATGCTTGATTTTCTCAGTTGCTTGCCCTGGGATTATATTTATAAGGTAATCTCAATAATCATTTGGTATATTCTTGTGAACAACAAGCTTTGGAGTGAAAGCCTATATCACTGATCATAGCACTATATGTTACTTGAGGCTTGTCACCTGTGTAATGAAGTACTATTTGCAGCATAATACCGCAATACATAATTCGTTACTGTGTCCATTTTACCTTTTTGATGTTTTGCCTATGATATTCCGCAACTCTTTGCTGAATATTGGAGCTTCTTATTGAAACTTTTTTTATATCATCAACTTATAAAATGTAATGACATTTTGAATGGCGTCTTTTATGCTTGGCTAACTAATTGGCGTCATCAAACTCTCAGAAGTCATATTAATTTAAATTTCTAGTCATGTTTTTGTTACAGAATTATAATTCTGTATTGAAGAGAAATATAGAGCAGTACATGAAATTTGGAGAACAAGAATGAGAGGAAATTAGAAGAGAAACTCAAGTCTTATTTCATATGCATCTATATCCATGCTTACAATGACCTCTATCTATATATTTACTAAATACTCAATGTAGTGCTTTTTTTTTTTGAACACTATTCCTCTTACTGTTACTAACACTATCCATTTACTCTTTCCCCTCTTACAGAATAAGGTCTCATCATGTCAAATAACATTGTTAGCATACACTGTAGAATGAACAATTCATAAAAAAAATTAGTTCTTCCTTATGTTTTTGGGCCCCGCAGTCAAGTGCTTATCCGTCGTTTGTGTTGCGTGATTAGGCATGTTTTGTAATTCGATTTTGGGTTTCGATTATTGTTGTTGTTTTCTTTGTTAATAATTTTTTTACCATAATTTTCATTGTTTTGTATTTAAATAATTCTTTTTGCATTCAGTGTTGCCTGGTCCCCATAGCATTCAGCCCTCCCTTTAATCAATTCTTTTTTCCCTTATCTTTTAAAATTTTTGTCTTTTCTTTTTTTAATTATATATTATACATTCTATATTTGTTTCTTTTACTAATTTTTTTAAAATATTCCTTTTAACCTTTTTTAGTTATATTTATTTATTCCATTTTTTATTTCTTTTTCATTTATTCTAGCTTTTAGGTTGTATCTTTAGAATCTCCACATATCTAAATTTTGAATCCAAACTCCCATTTATGTAGTCAGTAGGTGCTTTCTGTATTTAAATATGAGTTTCTGCCTTTATATAATATATTGTTATATCATATTATTCTATTGTAATATATATATATATATATATATATATATATATGTTCTAATCAAACTCTTTTTGGTTATATATAACTTGAACAGTAACCATACTTTCCTTTTATCAATTATTTTTTTAATTTTGGGTTTTTACTCTTTTAATAATTCAATAAATTTAAATTAGTGTATTTTTTTTTTGAGAAAAAGCTCTAATTTAAATTTCAAGTCGTAATACATGATATATCATCTAATCATTTGCTCATAAAAAAATATATCCTCCAATGATTCCATGATATAATCCTTTTACCAAATCTCCCTTTCTTTGTTTTTTGATAATCATACATGTTGGTATATTGTGTGTAGGAGAGGTTGAAACTCCACAACCACATCTAGATCATATTTCTTTATGAGTTGACTTAAAATCTTTGTAAGCTGTGAGTTTAGCTGTTTGACATTTGAATTCTTTGCTTAACTTTAAAACTCCAAGCTGTCTTTAGATGCTATACAATCCTCTAGATTATTAATATTTTAACTTTTGAAATATAGTTGTTTATATTTCAGGGTTGTTATTCATATAATTGTAAATATTTGTTTCTGAAGTCTTTGAAAGTCATTTGTTAATCACACTAGCATTTATAGATGCATATTTGATATGTTGTTAGGTTGTTTGAATGATTTATCACATTCAACGTTATCTCGCGCACTAACGTTAAGTTGGCAGATTAGTGATAATTATAAAGTGCAAACAAATTGCATGCCGGGAAATTTAAACATAACATTTGATAATTGTTTCTATAATATTAAAAATTTGTCACTTCTAAATTATTTTTTTCCTTAATTTTGTTTTTGCAAATTTTAGTAGTTCTTTATTATAGTTACCGTAACTTCATAACTTCATTACTTTGTCTCAAAACACGTATATATCCAGTAGCACTTCTATTATTATGATTTTCCATTTTTGCATATTTTTAAGTGGCTTCTAAATAGCCGTCTCTCTCGTGCAACACACAGGAATTTTTGCTCGTTCTCATATAAGCACTAATCCAACCCTAATCCTAACTAACTTCTCTTGATTATTATAGTGTTTTATCAGGTTTTATTTTCAAAATACTTGCTCGGCTCATGATGTCATGATATCTTCCATAAATGGCATAGTTAACTTGTTGACATTATATGTTGATATCCATTAACTTCTATTGTCAGGCTGCTGGTAGGAAAGAGCCGGTGAGGTATCTTCTTTGGATCAGGCTATGGCGAGCATTTAGAGTGATTGAATTTTTTCAAAGGCTGGAGAAAGATCTTAGGATCGATTATCGCTTTACTAAGATTGTCAAGCTTCTTGTTGTGGAACTCTATTGCACACATACGGCTGCCTGCATCTTCTACTATCTTGCTACAACTTTGCCTCCCTCCAAGGAAGGTTATACATGGATAGGCAGTTTGACCATGGGTGACTACAGCTATAGGGACTTTAGACATATTAGTCTTTGGAAGCGATATGTGACATCACTCTACTTTGCAATCGTCACCATGGTAACTGTTGGTAAGATTTTTCAATATTCACAAGTAATATTAAGTGATGTAACATCTACAATATTTGTGAGGGTTTATTTTGTTTCTTTTGGATGTTGTAATCTTATTTTTATAAAAAATGAACTCAGTATATGGTGGTGGTTTGGGAGCAAATTGAAGGACAAAAGAATTTAACTTAACTTCGTAATGCAATTATTGGTTCAGTGGCTACTAGCCTCCCACATGAATGTGTTTGGGCTTCATAATGTTTCCTTGAACATCATTCTTTTCACATTGATAGACTAACTTAGAACATAGTTTAATGAGTTGTGTGAATAATTCTAGTCCGACCATTAATATTGACTGGTCTTGATATCAAAAAATCAAAAATATAAATAAAACTTATCAGTAATTTGTAGTATAATTGATACTAGGAGAAATTTTAAGATTCAAGAATTATTAAACACTAAAAGTACATGATGACTATTTAATATATATTAATGGGTTCCCAACTTATCAGTAAGGATTGTTTTGCTTCCACATTTGTGAAAACATTTAGGCTCTGTTTGGTTGGGGGGTTTTGGAGGGGAGGTGAGGGATGAAAGGTAAAATACCTTGTTTGGTTGGAAAAAAGTGGAGGGGAGGGGAACAAATTTGTCATTATCTGACCCCTTGCTCTCTCTCTCCTCACCCCCAAAAGTGAGGTTTTTTGGAGGGGTGAGAATATCTGGACCAACTTGTCCATATAATATTTCCAATATTCCAAACATATCCCCATCAATCAAAACCTCATTCAGCCGCCGCCACCCCCGTAACTTCCTCACTTCTCGTCTTTTGCCCACAACTCTCCCTTCTTCAATTCGTTCCTTACCTTCATTCTGTTCTTGCTTCAGTCACGTCTCCTCCTTCCTTTCTTCTCTTTCCGTCTTTTTCTTCTTTCCTTTTAATAATCAATCCTTCTTCATTTCTTCTTTCGCAGCAGCACCTTCATGACTTCATCATCATCATCATCATCATCATCATCATCATCATCATCATAATAATAATAATAATAATAATAATAAAAATTCTCTTTTTGTTTCTTTTAAAGGCTAAAGTATATTTTTGGTCCCTTATGTTTGCATCAAGTTTCAATTTAGTCCTTTATGTTTGGAAAGTACACTTTTAGTCATTTTTTGTTAACACCGTTAGTTTAACTTAACGGAATATGCTAACTTAATAATTTTAAATGATTATTAAATACTGAAAAAATGTTCATATTAAAATATTTGAGTGTTAATATTCTTCTATTTTCAAAATTTATTGTTTTTGGTCCAATTTCATTATAAAATAATCATTTAAAATTGTTAAGTTAGCATTTTCAGTTAAGTTAAACTAACGGTGTTAACAAAAAAGGACTAAAAGTGTACTTTCCAAATATAAAGGACTAAATTGAAACTTGATGCAAACATAAGGGATCAAAAGTATATTTTAGCCTTCTTTTAAATTTAGACTATAGACTCTCAAGATATACTTAAAATATGTATTTAATCTTAGAAAAATTAGGGAGTCATCAAGAGTATAATTGCATTTCAAATACCTTAAAATCCTTATTTTAAGCTTTCAAAAACATGTAAATCTTAGGACTTGACTGTATATTTGATGTTGTAGACTTTTATTAATTATTATTAAAATATGGAAACTTTTGTTGCTAGAAAAATATTCATTATTTGGTTAATGAAATATTTTTTAAAATATTTTTAACAATAAATAATAATGAAAGATTGAGGGTATAATTGTCAACTAATAAATTACCACCTCCCCTCCCCTTCTAAACCAAACAAGAAATTGACATCCCCTCCCCTCACCTCCCTTTAATGAACCTCCCCTCCCCTCCCCTCCCCTCCTTTGAACCAAACATAGCCTTAATTTTTTTTATCCTTTATTTTTATGTAAGTCCCGTATATTTGAATAGGTAATATTCAGTTGTCCAGCAACAAGTGACAAATCTCTCATAGGCAACGCTATAATGAAATTTGTGCTGATTTCACTGCCTTTTAAGTTCCATTGAATCTAGTCCTTTCTTTCTTCTTGTTTCTTTTGAAACTCATATGCTTTAGTGACATGAAGGTAAAAAAAGGTTTAGTGACAAGTAAAGTGAATGTAGCTATGCAATGGTTCTTGTAAGTTAGGACCTTATATAGTTGTATTTGATGGTGCTCTGCTTGTGGTTCCAATGATTATGAGTTACTTTGTACAGATGATCTTTAGAACTTCACTGATGATGTATTTGTGCTTATGCACTTCCAGGCATGCATTCATGATTTATGCATACATACAGTATTATATCATTAAAAGCTCATTAGATCGCACAAGTGAACAAAAACAGTTCTATATATATTTTTGCAGGCTTTGGAGAAATTCATGCGGTCAATGTCAGAGAAATGATATTTCTCATGATTTTTGTTTCGTCTGACATGATTTTGGGTGCTTACCTCCTTGGTAACATGACTGCATTGGTTGTGAAAGGATCAAGAACTGAGAAGTTTAGGGACAAAATGACCGAACTTATCAAATATATGAAGAAAAATAATTTGGACAAGCAGATATCTAAGGAGATCATAGGCCATTTGCGCTTACAGTATGATCGCAGCGACACTGAGGATGCTATGGATGAAGATATTCCAGTTTCCATTCGCACAAAGGTATTTGCAAGTTGTCTCAATTAGCAGCAAATTAAGAGGAACAATTTATTTCAGTGAGATGTTCCTGCTTTATGGTTAGAGTTAGATTATATACTCTGTTCACTAGAAATATTTCTTGACTACTGACATGGTTTCAGAATGTAATGTGATGTATCAATTTCAGTCAAAATCCTTCCTATAGAAGTTCATTCTTGATGGTTTGACCCATTGAAACTAATTTTAGCCAAAGTCCTGCCTGAAGAAGTTCACTCTTGATGGTTTGACCCATTGAAACTAATGTTAACAGACATTAAGAAATATTTCATAATATCAACCTATTTATCATCTCAACTTTGGAAGGTGGTTTTCAAATCATGGGAGATGAAAATTGGTCAGTGGTCACAAAAGTGCGGCATAGCTTCCTTTATATGCATGCTAGAGTTTCTCATATTGTGACTCTAAAGTATAATTTAGTAGAAGGGAGAAATCAATTTGTCTTTAAAACTGATATAGCAGTTATGAACCATTTACTTCGTACTTTCTTAATAATGAGATTCTGTTTACAGATATCAATGAATTTGCACGAGCAGTTCATTCAAAAAGTTCATCTTTTCAAGGGGTGCTCTTCTGGGTTCATCAAACATGTTGTAAGTTTAATTAACTTGACAGTATCCCATATTGGAATAATTTAGTTGAAAAGGCTTAAGTGTACCATGATCATTTTGAATTCTTGTCATATATCTGAGAGTTCTTCAAGTTAAGTGAGCCACTACACATTTTAAATACAAAATTGATGTATGAAATTACCTTTTTGTTGGATGAAAATCTCCCAAGTCTCAGCAATTGGATATGATATTTGTGTGTTAATATTCTTAAGTTGGTAGCTTTCTTGTGAGGTATTAGTTTATGCATGCTATTAGCTAAGCTAATAAACTTGTATATATACAGTTTCATTTGTATTTTTTGTTCTAAAATTTTGTAATGTGCACCTCTTGTTCCCATGGTTTTAAAACAATATTGATAATCAAAGGAAACAGAAAGCAACATGAGCTAGTAAAGTTGTAAAAGAAAGGACTAACTTAGTTCTAGTCCCTACTTGGTGAGGATGCTGAGGAAGGGAATATAGTAGACAACTTTGCTTCTGCTTTAGGTAGAGAGGCTAGTTAGAACCCACAACCGCAGGTCCCATAATTAGCGAGGTTACCGATGAGCCAAGTCAGCCCTTAAAGCTAGTAAAATAGTATTTGTCAAAATACTCCCTCCGTTACTAAATATGAGGCCTCTTTGTAAAAGTGAGTTTTTTCCTAAATATAAGGCCATTTTCTAATTTTTCTCAACTTTTCCCAAATTATCCTGAGAAAGAGAGGGTTGGAATAACGGCAAGTGGTTAAGGTGAATTAATAATACCATATGATTTTAACTAATTTACCTAACATCCGTAATTTCATCAAATTAGGTAAATATGTCTTTTATTTACGAATGGAGGGATTAATAAAGAAGCTACCTCATGGGCACCTAAAGATTGTGTTTGATCATAATGAACACCAGCATTAAGATTCTGTCAAGTAATTGTAATTTTGAGCTGTAGCTGTCAGATGAGATAAACATGCTTATCATCAGTATTTAAAGAGAAGTTCAAAGCTCATTTAGATTTTGCACTAAAAAGTTATTTAAATTTTATATATGCAAGGCATTTCAATTGTAGTTCATGTGCTCTTTAAGAGTTTACTAGTGCTATAAGTTGCATCCTGTCATACAAAAAGGGACAGGGTAGAAGTTAAGTCTTCTTTGAGGAAATGATATCTTGTTATACAGGCAATCAATGTCTATGAGGAGTTTTTTCTCCCCGGAGAAGTTATTATGGAGCAAGGAGATGTAGTAGATCAACTTTACTTAGTATGCCATGGTGAGCTGGTAAGTCTAGTTGCTCAACTAATGTGGTGCATTTATGAATATTTTTTTACCTTCATTTCTAAAGTGTCTCCCTTGTTAAACTAGTTCCTAAAGTGTTCTGTATTTTCCAATTGCCATTATTAACTGTTATGTTGCGAAAATCAGAATTCTAATTGTAAGTGTCATGCTTTTACATTTGAAAAAAAAAAATACTACATATAAATGCCCCTCCTGATGCCAGATTGAGTTTTTGTGTTTCATTTCAAATTTGGCCTGATGGCTATTGTTTTACCCGCAGGATGAGCTAAGAAAGGAAAGTGATGAAAGAGAAGTCATAGTTAAGCAATATCAGACCTATAGTTCCTTTGGCGAGGTTTCCTTTCTTTGTAATTTACCTCAACCTTACATAGTTTGTGCTCGTGAATTTTGCAAAGTTCTGCGTCTAGATAAGATATCCTTCTCAGAAACACTCAAGACATACTTCTTAGATGGTCGGGTTATCTTGCAAAATATTCTTGAGGTAAGCTTTTGAAAATGTCTGAACCTTCCCTATAAAATCATGATGGTTTGTCGTAAATGGGTACTTTGCATTTTAGTTTAGATGCCACAGATAAACATGATATGAAAAGGCTAAAACTCGATGATAGCTTGTGTTCAACAATTATAACACTGATGTTTATGCTTGGTTCTAGTGTTTGAACTTTGGCACATGATATATTTTGGTAGAAAACAAATATGTCTGCTTACTTATAGATATTTGGCTGACAGGGAAAAGACTCTGGACTTCAGTATAAGCTTTTGGAATCAGACATCACCTTGACAATTGGAAATCGTGAAATAGAACTGGCTACAAGGATTAATTATGCTGCCTATGAGGGGGATTTTTTCCTTTTGAAACATTGGATTGAATCGGGACTAGATCCCAACAGAACTGATTATGATGGAAGATCACCTTTGGTATGAACTTCATGCACTTATTCTTCCTTGAATCACTCAGTGATGTTACTTACAATTCTGGCTCTTTTCTCCACTTGGCATTAACACTGTCTTCTTATTATCATGATAAAAGAGCTCATAAAATGTCCGCCGTTCTATAAAAATTTATCATTGGTAGGGTGGTGAAGCTTAATCATAAAAGAAAAAAATGGAAAAAAGCATAGGAAATATCTGAGAAATGATTTGGATAAGCGAGTTATGTCAAACTTATAGTAGTCTAAGCTTTGAAACGTGAACCAGAGTAAACTTGGTTATAAGCTCTACGTAAAAATTCTGAAAATGTATATGAGAAGAGATAATAGTGTTAACTTGTTTTTAATTTTATTACCACAGCATGTTTCTGCATCCAAAGGCCATGTAGATATTGCTCGTTTTCTCATTGACCAAGGAGTGAGTATTGATTTATCAGGTTAGCTGTTGAAATTTAAACCGATTTTTGTGAATTTTAGTAATCACAATTATTTTTTTATTTGCAATTTGTAGCAAGAAACTGTTTTACATTTTTAAACCAACTGTCTGAGACAGATAAATTTGGGAATACTCCCTTGTTTGAAGCCATAAAGAATGGGCATGAAGAAGTAGCTTCTTTGCTTTTAAATAAAGGGGCTACTCTTACTATTGAAGATAGTGGAAGTTTTCAATGCATGACCGTTGCAATGAAGGAAAAAGACCTTTTAAGAAAACTTTTAGCCTATGGTTTAGATCCAAACTCTAGGAATTATGATAGACGAACAGCTCTTCACATAGCTGCCTCAAAAGGTTTCTTCAGGGTTGCTGAAATGCTCGTAGAAGCAGGAGCAAGTGTTTTAGCAACAGACAGGTATGATCTGAATTTTAGTTATTTTTAATTTTAATTTTTATTAGACGAGAATTCTTTATGTTACTACCACCACCTCCAATAGTTGAATTGTACATCTAGGTAATTCTTAAGTTGGGCAACTCTTAGAATGAGATCAAATACGTTTGGAATTATAGACCATTTATCCCTTGCAGGTGGGGATATACACCACTTGATGAAGCTCACATAGGTGGAAACAAGAACTTGATCAGATTGCTTGAAGTGGCAAAAATTTCTCAGTTGGCTGAGATATCAGATGGTATGATAGATGTTATGTTTCTCCATACATAATATCATCGCATATATTTGCATACAACGCTTCTGAATGCAAGATATTAAATAATTAGGGGGCATATGGTAATATTCTTGAGAAATTATATGAAACTAAGATACCAGACACAAACAATTAGAATATTGTATCTTATAATAGGTTGTTTTTTTACCTTGAACACTGAAATTTGTTTGGAAAGGTCAAATGTATTCATAGTATGCACTTAATGTTTAATAATGTGAAATCAGAAGTTACCAGGTATATTGCTTCCTTGCGTATAGTTGAGATCAAGAATCTGTACCAAAATATCTATGATATTGGAGAATCTAACAAGTGTGGGAGAAATATCAAATATGTATCATGAAAATTAAGTCACACATCATCTATACATTTAGAGATAGACTACTTGATACAAAAGTATGTGATCATATACTAGATATAAGAGTTAGTTAGCTCATTTGAGAAGACTAAAGGAGTTAAATAAATTACTCCATTACAGCATATGTCACGTGAATTTTTTGAAATACTTATGTATTTCAAAAATGATAAACGTAAATTAGAGACTATATAGAAGTTTTAATTCATCAGATAAATTAGTATGGAGTAAAATGATCAACGTAAAAAATAAAATGAAAAATGTCTTTTATTTAGCGCTGAAATCACTTCAAAACGAGTTTTCATATTTTGGAGATATACATTTCATATTTATATACTATTATTGTTTTTTAGGTAATGAGAAGTTTGACATGTATTATTGCACAGAGATAACAGAAACACTGGTCATGCCATCAATAGCTGCAAGTCTAAGAAAGAAATGCACAGTATTTCCTTTCCACCCATGGGATCACAAAATTGAAGGAAGAGTGGGAGCAGTCCTATGGGTTCCTGGAAGTATTGAAGAGCTAATAAAGATGGCAAGAAAACAGTTAAAATATCCTGATGGTTCCGTCATTTTATCTCAGCATGGTGGTAGAATTCTTGATGTAGACTTGATCAACAATGATGAGAAGCTATTTATAATAAGTGAACCACATATTGAGGGGATAATAGAATATCGTTTTGCTCACCATGAGTAAGATGGAGAAACATTAATATACAATGACATCTTTTTTATGCTAAGAGTTGGTAAGGCAAAACCTCATATAATTGTATAGGATTTCTCAGATGTCATGTAAATTAAAAATTCTAGTACTTTCTTTCTTAGGAGGGAAAGAAAGATGAAAACCATGTGAAATATTTGGTTACATAATAGATTATATTATGCTGTATCGAAGAGTATTTTTTATTTATTTAGTGAGAATTATTATTTTGTCTCTCATAAGCAATTGAGTTATACTCCCTTTCCTTCTGTTCTTAACTTGTGACCTCTGCGTGGTGTTGATCTTCATAAGACATATTTCCCGTACTGTCAATTTTATGTTCTGTCAATAATAATCAAGTAATCTTGATAAAAAAAATAATAATCAAGTAATGAGGGGAAAGAGAATTGATTAAAATGATTAGGGTGTTTAAGAAAATAAGTTTCATATCCATAAACTCAACTAACATAATTTATTTAATCAATTGTGTACATATAGAGGTCATATATTTCGGATAAAAAAGTATAAATTTCCTTAAATTGAATGTACATGACCTATTGTTCTTTTCTTGTTTAGGATTGTATTATTGTATGTTACTTGTAGAATACTCCCTATTGTCTTAACTCTTAAGTAGGAGTATAAGAATTAAGAATAAGTTGACTTTAATTGTGGAAACTAAGAAAGTAAAATTGACAACTAAATTTTAACTTATGACACATATAGTTAGTTTTAACATTAGTTTTTTTTAAAAAAAGGTAATTGATTTTTGATGAATATATATAAATTTAAAATAAATTATTGTGTATATTTAATTTCTCGGAAAAATGTTTTCTTGATCTTATAATTTATTGAGTATTAATTAGATTGCATACATCAAATTGCACAATAATTCTGCTTTACATTTATTCACTTTTGAACTCACCGTAGGATTATTCTATCTAAATTAAATTAAATTCTGCGCGTGCTCTTGGCTGCTACCAACTTAAATTAGGACCAGGGGGAAAGTAATTCTAGTTCTTTTTTTTTATACATGATCAAGGTATCTCCTCACTCGACAAGTGAGAGACTAATCGCCTGTTGATTTGTAGGCACCTCAAAGGGTGGGACAGCTGGCCTGAAAGTAATTCAAGTTCTACAAGAGCTTGAACATCTGAAAAAAAAGAGCTTGAGCATCGAAATCATTGGGTTTGTAATTAAGTTACTTCCAGTTTAACATCTAGACTTGAAATTTAACAAAACATAATAAACAAATTCAGCACAAAGGAAAGCTAGATCGGAGATCTAGAATTAGTTGATCTCTATCCGTAATATCATTAGGAAAAAACTTACATCTAGTTCCTTACATCAATTTCCTCTGGTTCCCCAATAAGACACATGTGCAACTAACTCACACCACTCTATCCTTCTTTTCTCTCTCCTCCATGTGTTAATTGTACATGGATTAGTTTGACATATGTTGAATTCTTATTAGGCAACTGGAGGAAATGAAAGAACTAGATGTAAGTTTTTTCTATAGGGTTAAGTATCAATTTACCCCCGGAAGTTTTGTGAGTGGAGCAATTGAACCCTGGAAGTTGTTTCAGGGACAATTTACCCCCCTGAAGTTTTTTTCAGGAGCAATTTAGCCCCTGCTAAATGGTCAACGAACGTTGACCGTTAATTGTGCTTACATGGATTTTTATTTGCTGACTTGACATAGTTTATTTTTTAAAAAAATCATTTTTGCCAACTAAAATGAATGTATCAGAGTTGAGAAGGAAAGAAGCAAAGATCGACAAAACCCAAACCTCACGATGAACACAAAACCTAAACCTGTGATGCCCCAAAAATCAGATTCTGGGTTCGACTCAGTTAAAAAAAAAGCCTTCAATCTCATAGGGGTCGTTCATTTTGTTCAGCAAGCAAGCTAGGGTTCGACTCAGTTCAAAAAAAAAGCTAGGGTTTTTACGGCAAATTGCTGGGGTGGTGTTAATCATGGGGGATTCGACGGCATCTATGGGTTCTTCATATGTTAATCATGTGGGTTCTTCATATGGATGTATGAAGTGGATAGATGCTTAATGTGGATGTATTTTGGTGTAATGAATGTTCTTGATTCACTAATTGGTTTTAGCTTGGGATTCTACTATTGTGGATGTATTTTGGTGTAATGGATGTATTTTGGTGTAATGGATGTATCTTTATTTAATCTCTGAATTGTAGTTTTATATTATTACAATGCTATATTGCTATATAATTGTAGTTTTTCTTGTGATGCTGTAACAGTGTAATTTATGAGGTTAAGAGCTTTTATCTTGAATAATGCTATAACTACAGAGAAGAAGCTCATGATAGTAGCTGAAAAAATCAGTGGTCTTGAAACTGTCAACGCAAAAAATTCAGCTGGCCTCTTGATCCAGTCTTGTAAACATATGTTGGCATATTAATAAATAAACCAGCCTTATCATTACAAAATAAGGTTGATTTATTTATTGATTCTTCTTATAAATCAGCTTGGGATTTAGATTAGTACTGTACAGATTGTAAATCAGCTTACAAGCATCTGATAAGGTTGGGATTTAATAATTCTTTGTTGAGTAATTTTGGCTGATAATACTGGACAGATTTTGGCTTACAAGCATCTGATAAGCTTTTGGATCTCTTGCAGTTACTTTCCACTGCATGTACTGCATACATAAAACACAGAAACCAGCAGCTAGCTAATATTTGAAACAAGAAACATATTTTAACAAGAAACCAGCAGCTAACATTTTTCTGTCTTTATGGGCCTGTTTGGTTTGAGGGGAGGGGAGGGGAGGGAAGGGGAGGGAGGGAAGGGAATGGAAGGGAGAGGGAAGGTTTAATAGTACTTTGTTTGGTCTGATAAAAATGAGGGAAGGGAATGGAAGGGAGAGAGAGGGTTTAATGATAATTTGTTTGGTTAAGGAGGGAAGGGGAGAGTGATAATGATTAATTTACCATTTTATCCTTATAGTTATATATTAACTCATAATTGTGTTTATTATATTACTTGTTTTGTATTTAAGTATTCCTTCAACAAATTCAAATTCAATAGCAGCTAGCTAATTAAAAAAACAAGTTGTAAATTCAATCATGGATGGGAGGATGTAGAAACAGTGTTATCAAAGTAGATGAAAAAATAGTAGGAGTAAATAAATGTGTTTTCGATGAAATAAAATAAATATGTTTTCCAGATTGCACACACGCTAAAATAATTACACCAACTCATCAATCAACAATCATCCTTCTCTTGGTCCATCAGTGGTGTGGGTTTGGCAAGTACAAACAAAGAAGAAAACGAAGAGAACGATTATTATGAGCATTTTATTTATTTATTTTTTTGCTAGAGCATCCATGGTAATATCATAAACTTGGCAAGTCAACATTTTTGTCATTCCTCCAAATCCCCAATTTATTTTTCTTTGCTGGAGCATCCATGAGAATATCATAGGCTTAGGAGTGAAAGAAGAAAGTGAGGGATTGTGGCCTTCATACTTTAAAAGTGAGGAATGTAGAATGAATGAGTGCATTTTAGTCAAGATATTTGGCTCCCCTCCAAAACCCCCCAATTTGGAGGGAGCTAAAATGAGGGAAGGGAATGGGAAGGAAGGGAATATTTTGGGCTCCCTCCCCTCCTAATTTTTAAACCATGCAAGGGGAGGGGCTCATTTTCCCTCCCCTCCCCTTCCCTTCCCTCAAACCAAACAGACCCTATGTCTACAACTCCTCCAACAATGCATTAGCATTCAACAAGGTGGCGCAAGATAAATGGTAAAAGCAAGTTACTTTCAATTAAAATAACTGGTGTATAAATGGTAATAGGCTTTTGCTGCTAATTCACAGCATTACATAATCAGAAGTACACGTGTTTGGAGCATGGGATTAAGAGATACTTCATCCCCGAGATTCTGCATAGTTTCAACAATCTTGGTTCATTAGCATAAAACCCAACAGAATCACAAACACTCCAACTCAAAATTTAAATTAAAAAACTGGTGATGGACAAATTAGTACATTACAAGCATATGATTTAGGCATTACAAGCATCTGATTAAGGCATTACAAGCATCTGATTTAGGCATTACAAGCATCTGAACTAAGTCTTTTGTGATGGACAAATTAGTAATAGACAAATCCTTGACAGAATCTGAACTGATAAGGCTGGACAGAATCTGCTGATTGATCATTCCCAAAAAAAATATAATTGACCAATAAAATTCAGGCAAACTTCCATATATTCCATGTTCAGTACAAATATGCTAGTATGCAAACTTGCATACACATATATGGGATTGTCCTGATACATACATATATGCTAGTATGCAAACTTGCAAATTTCCAGCAAAATATGGGTTCACAGTAACATAAATGACATGTACAAAATATCATTAACCCCCTGCCTTAATGACTTAAACCCAGCAAAATATCAAAAGCTTCTGGGTTGGTCATATTACACCAAAATATAATTGACACTAGCTATTTACTCTACCACCCCCTAGTGTCCCTTTCCTCTCCCTCTCCTAACAGGTGCCTTGTTATTGCTTCTTGAAGCAATAAGTTCATCTCTCTGTGAAAGAAGTTGAGAGGTAGTAATGGCGGGACGCCCTCTCCACATAAGTCCCGGAGGTGAAAAAGGGAGGTCTGTAGGCGTTCCAACAGAGGATCCATTCCCTTGGTACTGCACAACTTGAGTCTTGCGCTGTCTAGAACTCTTGCTCTTTGTTGTTCTCATTGCCGTCTCATTTGGCACTGGAAATCGAGTTTCTTGAGTTTCATCAACTTCACTTTCTTCATCTTGGGCGGCATTGGCATGCATATATGCTTGACCCGACCCCTCATATAGCACATGGTTAGATGGCAGTCCAGGCTACATTAAAACAAACAAAGAAGCAGCAAATTATTAATCTAATACTATATTGACAGTAAATTAGGACAAAAACTACCTGCAGCCCCACTACTAGAGTCAATCTCAAAGTATATTAATGTGCAAGGCCGAGATGAATTTGGGAAGGAATTTCAAGATGTTAAATCCATATGAAAGGTATTGAGAGTAATACATGAGTCCCGATATTATAAGATGCATACCTCAGATTTTTCGGTGTTCTTCGTCGTTCTCAGCCGTTCTTCTCACGAGAATGAATCTGATTTTTAGGGCTTCAAAGGTTTAGGTTTTGTGATCATTGTGAGATTTTGGGTTTTATCTATATTTCCATCTTTCCTTCACTACTCTTAAACATTCTTTTTAGTTGGCAAAAATGATTTTTTAAAAAACATAAAGTTGGCCAAGTCAGCAATAAAAAGCCATGTAAGCATAATTAACGGTCAACGGACCATTGACCATTTAGCAGGGGCTAAATTGCTCCCGAAAAAAAACTTCAAGGATTAAATTGCCCCTAAAAAAACTTCGAGGGTTAAATTACTTTTTTTTTCCTGATACAAGGGCAAGCTTTTGCTTGAAGTTTAGCTAACTAGCCTGAGCTGTCCTGCACAGCGGTCCAATTCCTCATGGTACCAATGTGAACATCCGTCGGGCACTACTGGAAATAATCTGGTATGGTCCCCTGGCTCATGTGCCGTACGCGCCAGAAAGTCTGCACATCGAAGAGAGTCTCGACTTACATGCTGCAGCCGCACCTCCATGTTCTGAATCATCAAGTTCCTTATATCAGCAACCACCTTATAGAGAGGGTGGTCCTGAGCACAATGTCTCATTTGCATGTTGACTGCATCAAGGGAGTCGGAGCAGATAAGAACCCGTTCTAACTGCAGGCCTTTGGCCATCTGGATACCTTCTTGAATGGCGAGGAGCTCAGCTTCTGTGATTGAGCATAGACCAAGGGGTTTTTGGAAACCCATGATCCAAGTGGCAGTGGTTGTCCTAGCTACCCCACCACAAGATGCTTGGTTTGAATGCCAGACAGATCCATCAACGTCAATCCTTGTAAAACCCGATGGCGGTGGTGTCCAATGGGATTCACAAGGATCAGCTACTTGAAAGAGCTTGTGGTGGTACATCGAGTTTGCTGCAGATTCCATGATAAACGATGCACATCGGTATTTAAGGTCTATAGGGGATTGAGCGAGCCCCTCAAATACGAATTTGCATCGGGAAGTCCATAGTACCCAGCAAATTATACTGAATGTTCGGTGCCATACTTCCTCCTTAAACCTGCCTCGACCAGCCTTGTGAGTAGAGTTCCAGTTCAACCAGCTGTGTAGCTGGCCAGTAAAGAAAGTGGGCGCTACGGTCGGGGATAGGAAGTGCATCCATACAGCTTTTGCACGAGGACAATCTCGTAGGACATGCAACACCGTTTCCTCCCCGTGGCAGTGAAAGGGGCATTCACCTCCGGGGTGCAAACCTCTGTGGTGCCGAAAGGAGTTAGTAATCAAACGTCCATGGGACACCTGCCACATGAAGACCTTTAGCTTTTCTGGTATTTGCCATTGCCAAAGCCTGTCCCACAGTTGAAGATTAGGACCAGTGGTGGGTCCCCTGATAAAGTTATAAGCTAGCTTCCTTGACCGAGAAGAGGCCATCTTTCCCTGGTCGCCATGTGAAGCGGTCTTCTTTGGTTCTATCGGGTATTCGCAACTGGCTTAAGAGACTAAGTATACGGGGTGGAAGGTGTCGCTGCCATTCTGAGTATGCCCAGTCCCCTGATGGGAGTATGTAATCGCAAACTCTCTTAGATGTGTCAATAGCCACAACATTGCTAACGTATGAGATGAGAGGTTCATCCAATGGTAGCCAGCGGTCCCACCAAAATTTTGTACTCTCGCCATTGTTAACCTTGCGCCCCAGGCCCCTTGTAAAAGCCTCCCAAACGGAAACAAGGCTCTGCCAGGTTCGGGAGGAGGCCGTTTTCGCCTTGATCACAGGGAAATCTGCCATTCCACACCTGTACTTGGCCCGTAAGCATTTAACCCACAGACTATCCGGTTTGGTCAACATACCCCAGCACAGTTTCATCATATAGGCTTCATTTTGGGACTGAAGGTGTTTCAGCCCCAAACCCCCTTCAATCTTGCCCCAAACCCCCTTTTCTATATCATTATCACCACCAAAACACATAAAAAGTGAATAAACTTTTCAAAAAAGTGATGGAATTGCTGAAGAGTGAAGGGAAAAGGGGGTTGAGATTTTATATATCAAAAAATAATAATGAATAAATTGAAAGGAGTATAATGAATTGAAGAAGTTTAATTATTATAAATAATGATAAATAACGAGAATGGTGAAGAAAATAGTTTATATATATTTTTGAAATCTGAAAAAGATACTAGTTAAAAAAATACAAGGATGAATAGGAAATTAAACACTTTTAATGCGTTTAAGAAATTCCATTGAAATTTTAATTTGGAAATAGACAAGAGGTTAAAAGAAAGAAATGCATCGTGGGTGGCGAGCTTCCTTTGCAAGAAAGAAAGAAAGAAGCATCTTCTCCATTTCAGCAGCCTCAAAGGAAAGGAAAGGAAGAAAATGGCGCTTCAATGGATGATTCTGATGTACGTGGTGGCCGCAGAAGCCGCACTGGCCCTTCTCCTCACTCTTCCCGCCCCTAAGCTCCTGCGATACCGTCTCGTTTCCCTCGTTTCCCTCATCTTACAGCCCGCCCTCTTCATCGTCCCCTTCTCTGCCTTCCAGCTCCTCGGTACATTCTCATTCTCTCCTCTTCTTTATTCAATCGCTCCATAGACGACGTCACCGAAATAATGCGCTGAATGCATCCTTGTGCGTTCATTCCAAATTTTAGGGTTTTCGGATGGATGCTTTAGGTTTATCATTGTATCAAAATAAAACGTCTTTATTTAATCTCTCACATCTTCCAATTTGTGACTTACTTGTGATTACCTTGAGAGAGAGGTGAGGAAATTGAATCTGGCTTGATTAGATTAGGCTGATGAAGGTGGATTTTCCTCGCTTTCCTTCTCTCTTTGCTGTTGCGTGTGTTCGGTTAGGGTGATCATGGCTTTTGGTTTTCTCAAGTTTTTTTTTTATCTGTATGTGATGTTTTCAGATTTGTACTGGAAGAATGAGCATCGATTGATGTGTACTTCTGAGGTTTGCACGGCTGCTGAACGAGATCGATACGAGAAATCTGTAAGTTCCTTAAATTTGCTTTCCTTAGGTTTCGCCATGTGCTCGTATCCTATGGCAGTTTCGATTGTTGCGGGTGATCATTGGATATCAAACTATGCTGCATATTTCATTGTTCATGTTCCTTAGCATTGTAACTTGTGATCGTTGTTCAACGCTCGTAATTACTGACGCTTTTATATCTGTCACGCTGGCTGATCACTTTCAAATGATGTTAATTGATGATCTTCTGTTTGCTTTGGTTTACAGTATTCACAAGTGGCTAAATTTCATAGGAAAGTAAACATTGTTGCTTGACTTTTTATGCTTGTATTGTGTGTCAGTATTGTTATAGCAAAGAAAGTAGAAGATATGAATTGCTTAGGCGAGTGAGTGTTTGTTGTGCCCTATTGTTTGAAAGGCCTTTAAACGCATTCTTTGTTGAAAAATAACTGCAGGAATCCCCAATCTAGGGCTTTAGAAACTTTTATTTAGGTTTCAGATATTTTTTCTAATTAGTTTTCATAAAGACTACCTTCTATGTTTACCTTTTTACAATGGAATCAGTAATTATCACTTCTTATGGAGTCATGCATGGCCTCCTTGTTCTGTTCTTAGATTATTTCAGTTTTAAATCTTTTTTGGGCTTAAGTGCAAAATTGTACCAATTTTCGGGCTAAAGTGATGAAGCATCAAAGGATGATGAGTGAAAACGTCAAAAAATTAACAGTGATGGGCACTTTTGCCCTAATTTTGAAATTTGATGGGTAGTTTTGCTCCAAAAAAATTTTAAAATGGATATTTTTGCACATTCATTACAATTACATGGGCATTTTGCACTTTAGTCCATCTTTTTTCATTGGAGAAGTTTTATGCTCTTTAGTGTACTTCTGAGAATATACAATTTTCTCTTTTCTTCAATCAATGCTATTTATACTTCATAGTTCATAGTTCAGACTTTAGAAAGCTTCATATGTATTATATTTTCTGGTCCATTGTTTTTTGTTTCGACATCCTTGTTTTGCTGCTTCCAACGGTTTATTTCTTGAATACCCAAAAGTGTCTCAATGTTGAAAAAAGTTGTAAACCTAGGAAACTAGAGGTATTTGAGCTCTGGGAACTGTGGTATGATAGCAAAAAACACCAACCACATTCTTCTCGCCTTGCTTGAATAGTTAGACTCACCATTTTTTCTGAACTTGAAACTCTCTTGTTTGCTAGATTGTGAAGGGATCAATTGATAGCAAAGAAGTTAAAATTAGTATAGCAAGATGAAAGATAATTGTCGAAGAAAATTAGAAAAATTGAAATTTATATTGCTTGACAAAATTAAAAATGCAAAATCGATAGCAATATATGAAAAATGAGAGATGGTCTTGGAAGAATATATGATAAATTCAAAATTGTCTTAATTGGCAAAATTAAAGGGACTTCCTACGTATAATTATACATGTTATAGCTAACTGTAATGTCACCATTCTTCATCTTTTGGTATTGTAGCAGTAGGTTCATTGAGTTTGAAAGATTTGTTGGAACATTAAAAATATATTAAAAATTGATACTCCTATTGGTTCTAAATGTATGGCCTATTTACCTAGTTCATTTAGATTAAGGATACTTGTTGAGTTACTTACTAACTTATTATGACATTGTTTTTTAGAACACACTAATCATTTCTTGGTTCCCTCCTCTTGACAATTATTGACGGAACATCATTAAGGGTGATTTAAGAAAAGGTTGACAAATATTAGAAATAGGTTCTATAACTAGGGCTATGATCAACTCCCCAAATATGTTTTATACTAAGGACTGGAGAGAGTATTTATAAGCAATATTGTAAATTTATAATGAAGCAACCTGATGACATAGTAGTAGTGAAGAAATCACGTCTAAAATGTTTGATTCTAATATGTTGTAGACTAATAAGAGGGTAGCTGATTCTGTATACTGGAATTCTTTATATGCAATCATCACAGTTTCAGCATTCAAAGTACAGTCCACAGCATCATTGCTGAAATGTAAATAAAATTGCAGCAAGGAAATCTGAGCAAAACTTTTTGATAGCAGTAGCAATATTATAATGAAAATGACCCAGTTAACAGTAAAGTTGCTCTGAATCAGTTATTACTTGAATTTAGGACAGATCGTTGTTGATGAAATGGCTTGACATTCTTGTAATGATTCATATGATGACACGTAACTTGAATAGTAATATCCAAAAGCAATTTTTCATAATTTTTTGTATGCTTAGTCTTAACTCCCTCTCCTTTTGTGTATAGTGTATTTTAGGTTTATATTGATATCATGTTCTGGACTTTCAATTTGCTCAATTTAGTCTCATGATCTATTGGCATATCTTTTATGGCTTGTTTTCTTTAAGTAATGTACATTGTTGACTTTATTTGTTGGTGGGTTTACGTAGCTCTACAAAGCTCAAAGAAACGTGATACTGTGTGCTTCAGCATGTCTTCTATACTGGTGAGTAACAATTTTATAAGTTTAGTCCTGATTGGATGGACTAGTCTTAGTTGTCTTTTGGGCTTTTAACTCGAAGCTGCATGTATATATATGTGGTGGCAGGTGTATCTACCGGATCTGTAAGTATCAGAGGGATATTCAAAATCTGGAGGAAGTAGAAAAGAGATGCAAGGATCAGTAGAATTTACGTTTATCTCATTGTTAGTTGAGAACGCAGTTATATGCTTTAGTTTTGACACTATAAACTGGAAAACGCATATCGCTAAATCATCTATTACTTTCAATGTCCAATCATTATGTGCAGGTTGAAGTCGTAATTAAATGTATTGAAGATTCTGTGCTTATTATTGTTCTTATCTCCTCTATTGTATCTTTACCCTTTTTTCATATCTTTTTTGGGTTGGAGTTGGGCTTGTTTGAATTCAGCTTCTGGAGAATAACTTATGGGAAAATAGTTTTTTGAGAATAGTTTTTTAGTAGAATAACTTTTCTAAAAAATAGCTTTTGATTAAATGATAATGTTTGGATTAAGTTTTTTGAGAATAGCTTTTAAGAATAACTTTTGAGTAGAATAGCATTTTTGAAAAATAGTTTTGATGAATAACTTTTCATGTTTCTTTTATTTTGAAATAAGTGTTTTCACTAAATGAGAGATCGAAGCTTTTAGCTGAAAAAAGAGAAAAATGTAGTTTTTTCTCAAAATTGCATTTGGAACCCCAACTTAGCTTTTCTTCTCAAAATATTTTATCCAAAAAAATTGAGTGTTTAGGTGTTTTTGTGTGAAACCTAAATTTGGAAGCCAGAATAACTTTTGAAAATTCATCCAAATAGGAAATGAACCCCAGAACAATATGCATTAGATTCTAGAGAGTAAAAATCGTGTGGTGAAAATGATATATTTTTTCATAAGATTTCTCTATTGTGTTTACCCTTTTTCGGCATCCAATGCATACTACACACTGGTATGATGGATTTAAGATGGATTTAATTTAATTGATTTGGGTAGTGAGATCACTTTTCCCAAAAGCTTTTGAAATCAATTTTTGTGGCAGTCAAATTCAAATATTATCGTGACAAGTTTAGTGATTTATCAAGTCAAAGCCAATTATGCTTTATCAAGTCGAAGCCAACTTATTATGGTGTCTCAGATTGGCAGGAACTAGATCCATTCCACACTTTCCCCCCATTTATCTTCTGAATACACAATCTAGAATCGTAGTTTGGTTTCACAATTGATAAAAAAGATGGTTTCATTCTCGAATGGTTTTCAAAACCCTATTTAACATAAATTTCATGCTTAATACACTTGAATTCGAGTTTGTTCATCATGATAAGCTTCTATTGCCTATCAACTACTAAAAAATCACTTGACTAAGCATAAAACTAAGTTTAATCATCATGATGACTTGGGTTGAATTGATGTTACATATTGCAAATTGGAAATGGAGAAGATCCATTTGATACCTGATGGCACAATCATTTATTTTTTGATACTATTACTCAATTGTTACGATTAAATGGCTCGAGAGGGGTTTGCGTTTGAGACACATCAACTATGATGAGAAGCCAAATTCTCATCACCAAAACAATTGTGTTTCATTAAATGAAGCAATTTGGGCCGTCCATAAAAAATAAATCTTGACCATTGAATTAATTGTAAATCACAACAAATCCAACCACAACTCCATCGGTCAACCCTTTCCACGTAGTTATTCAACCACCTCTCTGATGATGACCACAGTGACGACGACGACGACAAAGCCCATTGATGTTGTTGGCATGAATGCAGCATTTGAGATTCCTCAACATCCTATCTCCAACATCTCCGTTTTGGAGTCCGGCTCCGTTGCTTATTCCATCTTAAAAAGCACGTTCGTCGGTTATTGCCCAGTCTTAGAAGATCTTGAGCCTTGTTTCTTAGAAACTTTTTCCATCAATGCCTCCAATGCTCCCCAGTTTAAACCTACCCAAACTTCGTGGAGTATAAATCAGTGAGTATTGCGGCAGAAGCGCTGAAAACAAAATTGTCGTCGACATTATTTTAATATGGTTTGAAATGAGTTCCAAGCGGGCTTTGGCCACTGCCGCTGCCCGCCGCCATGGTCTCTATCAGAGAGATGGTGGAACAGTAGAGAGGAATGGGTTGGGGATTGAGTTTGTTGTAATTTAATTAATTCAATGGTAAGATTTGTTTTTTATGGACGTCTTAGATTGCTTCATTAAATGGAATATGGTCGTTTTGATCAATGTTCAAAAAACCGGATCGGACCGTGTGGTGCGACCGGTTAAACGTGAACCGGTCTCCAGACCGGTACCATCTGATCATTAACCAGTCTCTGTCATTGGACCGACATTAGACCGGTTTGACTCGCCAAAACCGGACATAACCCGCTAAACCGGTTGACCCGATTCGTTGCACCCTAGCCTTTAAAAAAAACTCACCCAAATCCAAAACGCAAAACAACAAAACTTCTCTCAGTCTTAGTCATAGCAAAGTGGCGCATGAAGAAGCGACAACTTTGAACCACAGTTGGATGTATATTATATTGGCTCAGGAAGTATTTCACATTTTTACTATTTTTAGTTTTTGAATATTTTAATATTTGATTAAATATCATCATTTTATTATTTCCGAGTTGACCCGTTTGAACCATAGTTGAACCAATAACCCTTGAACCAGTAGTTTGCCCGGTTGGACGCCCGATCCGGTTTTTCGAACCTTGGTTTTGATCATTAGAATTTGGCTTCTCATCTTGATGAGCCTCGAATGCATGCAGAGCTGCCTCGGAAGAGGGTCATGTTACTCTCTCAAGTCTCAACACCTTGATTAAAATTTAATGTTTGATTAAATACTTATCAATAGGGTCTTAGAAAGTGACATATATAGAACATGGCCCTATGACTGGGTTGTGATTCTATACTCATCACCCATGTTACTCATCATCTTCTCATCATCACAAATACATACAAAAATATAAGCACATGGTGGGTCCCATAGCCTCTCTCCTAGTGGGGCCTACCATGTGCTTATTTATTTATGTATATTTGTGGTGATGAGAAGATGATGAGATGAGCGTAGAATTAAAATTTTGACTGGTTTATACAAATTCTTTGATGACAATTTCATTGGGCCCACAAATTCATAGGAAGTGTACACTTTCCATCATGTTGGCGCATTTGGTGTGGGGAATTGTTGCCAATTCCATTTCATTTGGCCCACAAGATGGTCTCCCACAAGAAGTGTTGGGAATCCATCCAAGAAATCCAATTACCATTTTGGCCCTTATATTCTTTTTCTTCTCCTCCGACGCATCTATGTTTGAAGGCCACTGCCCACCAATTACTTGGTCCTTCGCCTTAACCTCACAGCAGACATCAGTGGTGCGGCTTATCGAAAGTGGTTTTAACTTTGGAGAAGACGATTATTTCTATATTCAAGAGAGAACGATGATTTTTTCTGGCATTTGTCCTCACAATTTCCTCATTCCTCAATCCACTCCTCAGTGCTCAAATTGTTGTTACTTGTTGTTATGAGATTGTCTTCAACTTTTTTTATCAATGCTACTGTACGTGAGACAAAGAAGAAGTGGTTTGGAAGAAGAGAGACAAAATCGATTCCAAAAGCTTACAATCGATTTTAAATGACTACAATCAATTTTAACTGGTTACTATCGATTTTAACTTAGGGGAAGGTTTTCCAGCCGAATAAACTCTCTGTAACGCCACCTCTTGTTCCTTACTCCACCCATTATTCTCAACTTGTCCCCCACATTTACACCGTCTCCACCCATTATTTACATAGCCCCTCAATTCAATTCTAGTTAATAAATTTTTCACTTTGCAACAAGAGAACAAGTCATCCAACCATAAACAATGCCGACTATTCCGCCTTTTGAGCTTGGTGATGTTGATGAAGCTGGTGGAGCGGTGCCTGTGGCGGAGAGGACGGTGCTGATGGTGATCTGGTGGAGTTTTTTGGTGCCCAAGTAGTAAATGAGGACGTGGAGGGAGAGGGTGTTTTTGAGGCCGCTGGGATAGGAGGTCGTCCATGGCACTGCTGGAGATGGTGGTGAGGTGGTTAAGGGAGAGAGGTAATGGTTGAAGGATCGGAGGAGAGGTGCTTGAGCAGGATTTTGGTGATGTTATGGGCATTGGTGGTGGAGCTGGAGAGGAGGAGTAAGAGGTGGAATAATAGAGCTTCAAAAGAAAACATTACCTATTTCTTTACTTAAGTGAAGGGCTTTTTGGTCATTTTATCTTAAGTGGAGGACATTTCTGTCATTTCACCTCAAAATTAATTTCAAATAAAATTGTTTTTGAAGTAATAAAACTCTACTTTCCATTTCTTTCATGTGTCAACCAAACACGTCAACCTCAATTTCCTTTTATGTCAATTCTAACCATTTCTTTACTTTCCATTTCTCTCGCTTCATTTTTTACAACCAAACGGGCCCTATAATGTGGGGGTCTCTTTGAACTATTTCTACAAAAATTAAAGATTTATAAATTGCCAATAACAATAACTCAAAATCAACTTGCCTATTAGAAGAGGAGAGAAACAATTAATTATCCCGCCTTTCCTAAATATAGAACACATTTGGGAAGGTGAGTTTATTCATAAATATAAGAACATATTTCAATTTCTTCTCATTTTTTCCTAAATGATCATAATGTTCGCCAATAATGAACAAGCAAGAGAGAGAATGTAAGAATAAGGGTGAGTAGTTAGGGTGTTTTTGGAATATCATGTAATTATAACTAACTTAACAAACAACATTATTATAATCAAATTAAGTAAATTTTTATTATATTTATGAACAAATTAGAGTAGTTGAAGTTTATCAATGTGTAATTCAATACATAGATAAATTAGTTTAAATAAAAATAAAACTCCATAGTACTTAATATAAGGCCTAGTTAATTGTTTTCGGGGAAGTTTGATGAAGTTAATTAAGTAATCATTAGATAAAATGTATATTCGTATGGAATCATTTCTTAAATTATAAGTCAAATTAACTAGTTTGATTTAGTTAAAAAATAAATTAGTTTAAAATAATTCAGGCAAATTAATGTATACTTGATTTGTTTAGTCTTTTAATAATTTTATAAAAGAAATCAATTATATCCTTTATCAATTACTCCATGGAGTAGTTGTGACTTACGCGAGTTTATGAAAAACCAATCTTATATTATAATTAAAGTTCAATTTAAACTATGTCACCATATTTTAAGGGCGAAAGTGCAAAAATGATACTCCCTCCGTTCCTAAATATAAGATCACTTTGGGGAAGTGGATAAGTTCCTAAATATAAGATCAGTTCCTATTTTATCTCAAGTTTTGCCCAAACTACCCTTATACTCTCTTTTTTCATTGAAAACTCCTCCTCCTTTTAAAGTTAAGTAATTGAGGGGATTTTGGGAAGATCATGTAATTTTATTGTCTTCCTTAATCTCCCCAAATTAACCAAAGTGATCTTATATTTAGGAATGGAGGGAGTACTAAACTTTACCTTAAAGTGCGTTTGTAATAATACATAAGTTTCGCGAAGTGTAAAAATAATACCAACATGAGGTTCAAGTGCAATTGCAAATATAGTATTTTTACTTAAAGGAAATAAAATTTAGATATGAAAAGACTCTTATGTCCCTCATTAAATTGAAGAAGAGAATAACATAATAATAAGGGACATAAGAAACCTTTCATACCTAAATTTTATTTCGCTTAAGTGAAAATACTATATTTTCACCTGAACCTCAAGTTGAGTACTCGTTTTGTACCTCGCGAAACTTTAGTATTAAAAACGCTCCTGGAGGTAAAATTTAGTATCATTTTTACACTTTCACTCATGTTTTAATTGTGAACATTTGAAATAATGTGACTAGATATTTGTCCTTTTTTTAGAATTAGAAGAGTTGAGTAGACCGGGTCAATACAACTGAAAGCTATACTTGTTGGTTTTCCTTGTTGTATAGATTTTCATCGGGAAAATTAATTTAAGGTCCCTCACAAGGGAGTTAATACTGGAAAAGTCCCAAAAGTTGAAAATATTAATGTAGGGTCCCAAGGGACCTCACATTAATATATTTGAAAAGTGAAAAGACAGTTTTACCCCTAGCCTTAATAAAAAATTACCCCACCCCTCTCCCCCACCCTCCTCCTCCCTCACCCGGCCCCACCCCCACCCTCCCTCCCTCCTTCCTCGGCCCCCCACCCCCCCTCCCTCCCTCCCTCCTTCCTCGGCCCCCCACCCCCTCCCTCCCTCCCTCCTTCCTCGGCCCCACCCCCCTCCCTCCCTCCCTCCTTCCTCGGCCCCCACCCCCCTCCCTCCCTCCCTCCCTCCTTCCTCGACCCCACTCCCCCTCCCTCCCTCCCTCCTTCTTCGGCCACCCACCCCCCTCCCTCCCTCCCTCCTTCCTCGGCCCCACCCCCCCTCCCTCCCTCCCTCCTTCCTCGGCCCCCCACCCCCCCTCCCTCCCTCTCTCCTTCCTCGGCCCCCCACCCCTCCCTCCCTCCCTCCTTCCTCGGCCCCCCACCCCCAACCCCCTCCCTCCTCGGCCCCACCCCCACCCCTCCCTCCCTCCTTCCTCGGCCCCCCACCCCCTCCCTCCCTCCCTCCTTCCTCGGCCCCCCACCCCCTCCCTCCCTCCCTCCCTCCTGTTAAATGGTGGGGTAATTTTTTATTAAGGCTAGGGGCAAAACTGTCTTTTCACTTTTCAAATATATTAATGTGAGGTCCCTTGGGACCCTACATTAATATTTTCAACTTTTGGGACTTTTCCAGTATTAACTCCCTTGTGAGGGACCTCAAATTAATTTTCCCATTTTCTCATTCTGGCAAAAGAAACAAAATAAAATAAAATAATTTTTTTTTCTTTTCTATTTGCCATGGTATCCCCAACCCGGTAGACCAATGTTTAATCCGTTGCAGATTTGAGCTCGTACAAAAAACTATTGAACTTTTTTATTTGAACATTATTTTACAAAAAATTATTTTAATTGCTTTATATATCATGTTTAGGCAAATTTGGTGATAAATCCACATTGAACAAATTAAGGAAAGAGACATAATACCCACACATGCCAATCATACTTAACACATGACAGGTTTCATTTTTCAATTAATTTGTTAAATGGAGATTTATCCCCCAAATTTTATTTATGATCGGGTTGATCTCAATTAAACCATCATTACACTACTTACTCTTGAATATCTAATCTGCCTAGACCATTTAACAGGCCTATTTTTTTAGAACTTTATTCTTATTAAGTGTAGTATACAAATATAACTTGTACTACTCATGAGTCATGACCTCCAAAAAAAGCACAAATGTAAACATACAATATACACACACCAACATTAAGACGCATGCTCAGCCAATTTCAACAAAATCATGGTAAAGTTGGAGATTTTGAAGTCTTTATATCATAGCCTTTCCCGTGCACACAAGTTGGTGTTAGTGGGGAACTGGGGATGGTGGGTTAGACCAACAAGTGGTTGCCTCCTCATGTCCGCAGTCATCAATTATCCACCTTTAGTTTTACACTTTACTTCTCCTCAGTTCATCGAATATATTGCATAATTGCATTACTCATAACCTATGCTTTCCATTCAGTTCCCAAAAAAAAAATAATAATAACCTATGCTTTCCATATTCACACTATATATTCATTGCAGAAAATTTAAACTCTGCAAGAAATTGTATCTGTATTTTTTCTTTTCTTTTCTAAATCAAAGACTCCAGATAATTTACGTCGAAAAGAAAAAGAAATACCACAAAACTTCAAGTGAAAGAGAACGAAAAGGTTACACATCAAAACTCTAGATTTAGATCTTTTCTCTTTTGGACTGAATTGTTCTAGATCTCATTAAAAACATTTGAAAAAATCCATATTGTTAATACCTGAAAGGCAAATACAATTGTGTTGGAACAGAGGATACAGAAACATAGTGGTTATGACTGATTGAAGCTCTTAACATATGCTATGACTGATTGAAGCTCTTAACATATGCACTAGAGGGTGTGACAAGGATCATCCATATATAGATCTAATACAAGACGCCAGGGCCCTCCTTCATAGAGAGTGGCAAGTTGTAATTACATATTTTCATAGGGAGGATAACTCCATAGCTGACCATTTAGCTAAGTTTGCTCATTCCTTAGATACAAATTTTGTTTGGTTCAAATCCCCTCCCATTGGGGTAACCGAGGCAAGTTTCTCTCCTCGATGTAATGCTACTATAAACTCTTGAGGTTCTTTTGATATGATATCCAGGTTTTATTAAAAAAAAAGGCAAATACAAATATACATGGAAGGAGGAGAGATGAATAAGTTACATTTATTTCAAGATACCCACTGATCTTAGTATTATCCTAGTGGTTATACAGAATGATCATCAGCAAGAAAAACTAACGCCGCTGTACTGAACCCCAAAAAAAATTACAGCCTTTTTTTCCTTCTTAATTTAACCTGAACAAATATCAATATATATGCTGTACAGACAACAAATCAACCCAAAACCAAAACCCTCCCCGGCAAATTAGCTTATTTCTGATGGAAAGAAGAAAAAAATCATTCCGAACCACCCCATCCATATCAGGAAAATCCTATACAGATCAAACCAATACATATATTTGACATTGCCCAGTCAATCTGACCTCCCTTCCTAACCAAAATGCAATTCCTCCTATCAAATCCTCCGGATCAGTGAGTTCCTGTGCCATAATTTAATCATTCAGATCGTCTGTCTACAAGTTAACAAACTGGTAAACTCATTCTTGTCCTTGCCCTTGTTCCATGAACGGAGATGAGCTCACTTCTGTACTGAAAAATGATTCTTCTACATTGATTTCATATATGTCCTCATCCTTCTGTTCATTCCACATGATGACCTCCCTTACATATTTTAAGGCTTCATCGACGGACACATGCTCCCATGCTCGAGTATGCCACACGAACAATTTCTGTCCAGTTATGGAAGAATATAACTCCTTGAATCTCACCGCCACATAGTAAAATGCTTGGTGTGCTAGGGCATGATTGTTGTGCTGGGGTCTCACAGGACAAAAGTCATGAAACCACTCACAGGTTGATAAAGGAACTTTGTTTATCTTTTCTTCTAAGACATCATACTTGTTGAGCAGAAGCACAAAAGGCGTATCTTTAAAACATGGATATCTCACCAGACTCTCAAAAAGATCACGACTTGCCAGCATTTTGTTGCAAAGATGACCAGAACTGTTAGTCCACATTTGGTCATAGTCACTCAGTGCAACACAGAATATCACCGCTCGCACATCTTCAAACATGTCTAGCCATTTGCAACCATCTCGTAGTCCCTTTGAAGGTACTCGAATTAGTTGATACCTGGGAGGAAGAATAATCATCCAACATTATAAAATGAGTTAAGCTTTAATAAAAAAGGACTGTGCACCATGCATTGAGATGGAAGAAACAGATTTACTTGGTCAAGGGAGGACTGCTTAAATTTTCGCTGTATGTTTCAGACATAGGACTTCTATCATCAAAAGAGAATTCCATGAAGGCAAGGCCGTTGCTTGGAGTTACCCCCTCGGCATATAATATATCCCTCTCAGAAGGTTCATACTCGTTGCTTGATATTTCTATTGCCTGTAGCACATGGGATCAACATCATATATCATTTTTTTTTCTTTTTAATAATAAAGGCAAGCAAAGAGCTTGAGTAAGAGTCAATTACACAGATAAACAAACATGAAATCATTACATGAGACCAAGTATGTCATCACTTAAGATAACCAATACATTCATTTGGGACATCCGTCAAGAAAACACGCTAGGATAGATGTAGACCTGACAAAAACTCTTACATGACTCAATTTAACATCTATTATTTGATAGCAAGGTCTGCCTTAAAAGCTCAGGTTAGAGTTTCTAAAGAGTCACATATCAGTTTATTTGTATATCATAACATTATGCACTTGAAAACTTCCCATTTACATTGCCTCCTTGTCGGCAACCACCTTACCAGGTAAACACATGCTAGGACAAATGAACAATCCATCAGATAGGTTAATCTAATTGTTCAATCACAATGAGCCTATAAAAATAAAAAATTTCTTCCGTTACTTCGGGAATGCTGAAACATGTTTTAACCCCCAGCCTGAAGATTTTTACAATGATACCTAAAGACAATAGCATTTCAACAGAATCTCATCACTAAATTTTCAATATAATTTTATATTGGTTTCTTCATTGGCTCTCGTCAACTTTGAAAAATAATAGAGGAGATGAAGCAATAATTCAGACCAACTCTGAACCTAGTTGCATTGCATTAATCATTTAATCCAGAAAGGAAAAAAGTTAAGTGAAACAAAGAAACATTTCAGAGTGATAATGATCTTTACTACTTTCCTAATACATTAACATTCGGAAAGTCGCATCAATTTATTTGGTACCTTGGTAAAAAAATAATAATATAAGGAAAAACAACAACTTCCAGTTTTTTAACAGAAAGAGAGAACAATTATTGACTAAATTAGAATTTAGAACAAAATAGAAAGCTAATCTATTGAAGGCATACCCGATCCATAAAATATTTAGCTACATCAGGAAGGTTAAGCAATTCCTCTTTTCTCTTGTATGTTTCCTGAATTGCAGAGTCTCTCCAGATCTCATCTACCATGGGAGCATATTCACGTGTAGCAGCAGGGAAGAAAGCCTCCAAGTCCCCAGTTGCCATAATATCCAGCAACCAGTCCGAAAAATGCTTAAATCTTGGGTTGATTGAGTAAATACACCTCTTATTTTCAACAGCTGCTGTTTCTGCTCATTAATAACAATGAACCACCATAAGATTTACTCATCATTTTTTCATAAATAATATGAAAAGATGCTTTGAATTATCCAAAAAACTTATAAGAAAAAAAGGGTGAATGAGAATCATTGAGAACTTTCAATTAGAATTTGTGTCGCTCAGAAATCCAAAGTGTCAAAAAACCCATGAGCACTGATAAACTACAACATGGTTGTTTTTCCTTGTGGCAAATAATTGACTGCAGACTAGAAGGTCATATTTTAAAGACAGAGAAACGTCCTTCAGGGCTGAACAATTTATCAGGCCTTGTATACAAAATTAATAGAAGAAAGGTCCCTTTCCAATGAAAGCGGCATTTTTTGCCAAAATATAAAGAGCCAAACAGAAAACTTTTGAGCACCATTTTTAGCACCATAGCTAATAAGTTCTCTTTGATAATATTCATATTTCAAAATAATTTGAGACAAATCAAATATGGACAATAAATTAGGGCATGAACAATGATTAACTGCAAACAGTAAAAATCTCCGATCAAATGATATTAACGGATGCCTCGACAATGTAAGCCTGAGATGCAAAAGATACATGCTTTCTGAAGCATATACCTCTGTCAGATTTGCTACCTCTTCTAAGTCAAAGTTGAACTGCTAACTCATGCCCAACTACAGAAATTGAGCAATTGATTATTAATGAATAGTACATTTGGCAGTGGTAACTGGAACTTGTTAGAGACTATCATACAACATTTTGTGAACATTCACTTGACGATTTAAACTTTTTTGGGTATAATAATCAAATATTTCGTACACCACCAATCAATCTAGATTCGAGCATTGTTAAGTCTAAATAAGGGGTAGCTCTTCTTAAGTAATTTTTTACATCCACAAGATTCAAACCCTTAATCCTTCTTAGGGCATCAAAAAACCAACTAGTGGTTGACATGGTGCTAGGGCCTCATTTTCCAAGTATTTAATGATCAATTAATGCCAACCATATTGCCAACCTTTTTCTCATGCGAAACAATTCAATGAATATACCCCATTGAGTCTCCACTTATAAACTCAAGACTTTTCATTAAATCAGCCCTCAAGCCAAATGTTATACAAGAAATCAAGTAATAGGCAGCAGTAATTTCTGGGTTATCTCGGACCTTGCGGTTTGCCTTCATCCCCCAAAATCTTGACTAACTTTCTGGCTTCAAGTCAAACTTAGTCAAGAGCCCATAATAAAGAACTAATGAGGTTGAAAGTTAGTAACATAAGACATTTTGACTGTACGTACTGATTGCAGACTCATCTTGGAAATTAACCCAGTCATCCAATGGTTCATTCTGCATCATGTACACTTTCACTCTTCACAATTAAAAAATATAACCATGCCCAATTCTATACTGAAAAGCCCTCCTACAACCCCAACAAATGTACTATGGTGTGATTTTTTGTCTTGGCAAGGTCAAGGTGCACCATTTTTCTTAACACAAATAAATACACAGACAACACTATTTTAAAGATAGCTATGCCTCATACTTTGCTCATCAACCCTAGTATAGTTTACTTCAATCCAGATCGGCAACAAAAATCCCACACAGTAAAATTTTCCAATTTCTATTCCCTGTTTTGCAATGGCGTTATCAGAAGACCAATTATCCACATATTTCAAGTAACTGAACAACAGTCAGGAACATGTGAGTGCTTGCATAAATACTTGTTCTTTCTTGTCAAGAGCAAGGTATGCACAAGACCCAAAGAACCAAAGAAAACAGCATCCTTCAAAATATAGTAGTGACACTTCAGCTATAAATTAAAGCAAAGTAACTTATGGAGAGAGGGAAGACAATAAGAGAAAATATGTAACCTGGCCCAGAATCCTCAACATCTAAATTAGATTCTTTTTCTGCTAAAGCCTCCTCTTCGAACTGTTCTTGTCCCTCGAGGAGAATGCTGAGATACTTGTACATATTGCTTTGTATCATGAGCTTGATGTTTTGCAACTCTTCTTCAGAAAAGCCATTGCCGTATAAAAACTTGGCCTGTTCCATGGGTGAGGAATGAGACGCTTCTCATAATAAGATCATAGAAAATGTAAATCAAATGCCTGGTATACAATCACCTTAGCAATAACCAAAAGAAAAAAAAAAGTCAAAAGGCAAAAAGGTTCTCATTACAAGACAGAAGAAGAAAACTCAAGACAATGCATGCATCTCTGTAATGTTGTTTGAAACTGTACAAACATGGCAGATTGTCTATATTTACATTGAATTCATGACTCATAAGTTCATGCAAACATCAATCTGTTGATAATTACACAAACATTATGAATGTACAAATTCAAACACAACTCTACCTAGGAATCCAGTGGAACATCCATGCATGATTCATGCACACATGTTGTAACTACGTATAAAAACAAAAACACATATATGAACATGCATAAATTTTGCTGACAAACATAATTACAGAAATGTTCAAGAGTTGATAATAAAGCAATGCAAACAAAATGATCCTTATAAAAGTAAATATATCTTATAAATTATTGTCAACTGCTATTGAGTACAATTCGTCACTAAGGCCTATGTTAAAAGGAAGAACAATAAACGAGGAAAGACAAGACCTACCAATTAAAGTTTTATACAAAAAGACGCACATGCATACAAGAATAAGACACAAAAAGAGCTGGAAACAGACAGACATGCCTGTTTAAAGAGAGTGGATGTTCCTGATCGTTCCATGCCAAACAACAAAAGCTTCTGGAGTCTTCCTTGATCCAAATACTCAGGCACGGACCTTGATGAATAATTAGTTGGATTCTCATTCATCCCATGGGAATTATTTGGCGGTACAGGCAGTGAGAATAATGAAGAAAGGAAACGAGTAGATGCCTGCCTACCATAAAACAAGCTACTACCATAAGACCATTATCTAAGCTTATACATAAACAAAATAACAGGTAATACTAGTATTCAGATTAGAAAGAACCTTTCCCCAGATGTTCCCCTTTATATTATTTTGACCTTCTTCCTCGTAAGATCCATCATCATAAACCCAGAAATGAGTGTCTCGAGGACACTGTACATTTGCCATCTGATATGATAGGCAGATCAGAAAAAATCTATTGATAATGATAGAATTAATGATTTACCAATTTACCAGCCTAATTATTTAAAACTCGACAGATAAGGAAAAAAATAGAGCTAATTATAGTTAGATGAGCAAATACAATACTTCTCAGAGCTTGAACAATTTAAAGGCTTTGCATTAACCAATTCATCTACTTAGACACATACAGTTAATGTAACAAGTTCTTTTTTATTTTCTTTCAAAACAAATTTTCCGAGATATTGCAATGCAGCCGAACACTGGATTTTTAAAAAGAATAGTGAAGTTAGATATAAAAAGGGGAGGTACGGAAGCACACATTCAAACTATAATAGCACTTAATAACTGCCATCTACCTACTGCCTAAAAGAGCAGAGACCTTAAATACATATTATATAGGAATGATAACAATCCAACTTTGATTAGGTACGTGTGAATGCACATCATTATCTGGCAAGTGGTATCTTATCTTATTTGATTTCTACTAATCATGTTCTGACAATGTCCAGTCTATAAGTGGTTATAGAAAGCTATTATGGATGGTTAATTCTATAGGAAGCTCAGGTTTTTAATACTGTCCAACTTATACAGTCCAACAAATAACACAGACTAACAAATTACCAAATTTAGTATAAAGCCTCGTATTGTATTTATATGATGTATTGTACGTTTGGAAATGGGAACAAGCATATGCATGGAGAAAAAGAATTTACCTTTAACATCCTAAGCTCAATTTTTGTTATTTCACGACCATTCATAAAAACTCCTGTATTTCCTTTGCTAGCGTCCATCTGAAGCTTACCTCCAATATTCAGTTTTGAACTAATAATCTTATCTGGCTTCTCACCCTCCTGAAATCCATTACTTTCAGGTAAATACAAATACAAAAACAACAAGTTTGACCAAACAAAAAGGAAAGCATGTATCTTCAAACCAAACATTTCACCTTCCCCCAAAGTCCGGAATCCTTATCATACCAATACCTCCCAGGCTTCAACTTCTGAGGAGGCATAGGACAACCCAAAATCTCCGCCAATTCCTCCTGCCTCAACTGCCTCCCATTAACAACAAGCTGCTCCGGCCTAAGCTGATTCGCCCCACACTCCCTCTCAGCCTTCATGATCTGCTTAATCTCCAAAGGACTACAAACCTTGGACAACATCCTCGAGCTCTTGCCCAAACTAGACCTCTTAGACTCATCAATAGGCTGCCCAATGCAGCTCACACACTTCCTACCCTCCGGCATCGACCCCATTGCCTTCAACACACAATTACTACAATACCTATTATCACACACCAAACACGCCTCCTTCTCCTTCAGCCTATTCCCCTTCCCACACCTACTACAAATCCACTTCCTCCTCGGCCCCGCCTCCACACTCCTCACCGCCAGCGGCGACCCCACCGGCTCCGTCGCCACCGACCTCGGCGACATGTATCCATCCTCCTCCTCCTCATTCTCCGAATCCCTCGGCGTGTTAAACGTCACAACAGTCGCCCTCCTCCCTTCAACCACACCACCACCACCAGCTTCCCCTTGAGGCGCAGAATTCGGCAGCCTCGGAGACGACACGGAACTAACAGAATTCGAATTCAGCTCACTCTCCTCACCGTTCCGTAAATCCAATTGCGTCGACGACGACCACTGGCTCGGACTCTCCACAGGACTCCCACGCGAACCTAATCAAGAGTCGTAATTTAAATGCAACACATGATTTGGTGAGACAAGACCACCGAATGTCGAAATAATTGGTGGGGGAAGGATTATTATTACCGAGAGTGGCGTTTCGGAATCGGGTGAACCGGGAGAATCGGTGGTTGTTGATGGGCATGGCGACGGGGATGGAGGAGGCAGAGTCGGGGGCAGCGGGCAGGGGCACGGGCAGGGGATCGACCTTGGGGACGTCGTAGGGCACCGGGGGGCCCACGTACTCGACGGCGATGGAGTAGTCGAGGTGCTCTTCGTCCGGCAAGGGGGCGCCCGCGGGCAGCATGCGCCGCAGGACTTCCTCCCACGCTTTCTCATCTTCCGCCGCCGCCTCTGCAGAAGAAGACGATGCCATTGAGGATGGGGAAATCGGAGAGGAGTGAGTGAGTGAGGATCAATTTGAAAGGTCTTCTTGGCAGAAAGTAAACGGAGTGACTAACGGCAGCCGTCTGTGTCTCTAAGGCTGGCCGATTCCTTTAGAGTTTAGGCACGTCATCATGAGTCATGACTAGTCAACCACACACTTTCGCTTTCAGCCTGCGCCAGAAGTATCACTTGCTTTTCTTGCTACTGAGCCAAAATGTGAACACACTTTTGGTGTACTTTTCGTGGTTTTTTTACACGTGGTTATTATTAGCGAGGAGTTGGCCTCACGACTCACGAGGGACTAAAAAACGGGCGGCACTCACGACTTAACCCGTTATAATTGAGAGTAGTTGATACCAAGTATTAAAAACCGGACCGGGGATTGACCCGGCTAAGGCAGAGGGTCAAGGGTTAAAGGTTCAACCGAGGGTCAACCAGTGGTTCAACTGGTCACATTAAAATAATAATAAAATGAATAAATATGTGTATATATATAGTAATTAATTAATAAATTAAGAAAGTAAAATATCTTTAAGAATTAAGCTATACTAATTTTATATAATGAAATTATTAAAACTTTAATTCAAAAGAAGGATAGGGTTAACACTTAACTTCATTAGAAAGGAGGGGCACTAATGAAATAAAAAAAAAAAGAAAAAAAGAAAGGAGGGGCACTAATGTAATTTTCTATGGCCTCAAAACCTAATAACCCCTTTTAAACTTACATCTCTTCCTCCTCCTTCATTGAGTCGCAGCCACACGCACAACAAGTCAACACTTTCATTTCTCTTCTTCTTCGTTCTCCTTCACCAAAACACTTTGGCCACCTTTTTCATTTCCTCACTTCTACACTTCTTTAACCTCACATCACCTTTCCGATCTAAAACCTCACACAAATCAGATCTCACCGAAAATTCGTCCTCTTTGCTCACTGTTTGTCCGTCCGTCCGCCGCGCAGCAGCAATGATATATGTCTGTAATTTTTTTTTTGCCAAGTAAAGCGGGTCCCGGGTCTGGCCACCGATTCGCGGGTCAACCGGTCAGGTCTGACCGTGTAACATATCGTTACTAATTTCCTGATTAATTCAATAACATCGTTACTAACTATGATAGAAAAATGATTTCCATAATATCAATAAATCTATCATAGTTAGAAAAAGAATTTCCTAATAATAATCATTATCCATGATAGGAAAGAATTTCCTAATATAACCTGAACACTATCATGGATAATAAATAGCTAACCATGTTAGAAAAGAATCACCTAACATGGTTAGAAAAAGGAGCAACCTACTACAATTCTCCAATTATCCAATAATATTTGTTAGAATCTTAAGTTTTGATGATGACTAAGGTATGATATGGTCTAGTACTTAAAAGAACATAATCAACACTTAGGAAGGATTAGATGACATGGTTAGAATCCTGAGTTAGATCACTTGCGAATGCAAGATCACTTCCGGAAGTATTAGCACTAGAGCTCGCGGATGGAGTACACATCCCATAGGGGACGCAAACGGAAGCAAGTGAGACACTTGGTTAGAACCCAGTCTAGATTGCTAACACTGAATCCTAAGTTAAGTCACAACCGGATGCGGATTCACTTCCGGATGAATTAAGACTAGCGCTCACGGATGAAAGACTCATCCCACAGCGGAATCACAACCGGATGCGGAATTACTTTCGGATAGACTAGAACTCGCGCACGCGGATAAATGTTTCATCCCCCAGCGGCAGCGAGTAACTCACTAGGGAAATAACTTAGTCCATGAACATTAGGTACACAACCTTAAGACTAAGCTATGATTCAACCGGAAGTGAAAGTGCTTCCTGTTAGATTTAGACTGGCGCAGGCTGACAGAATAGAATAACCCCAAGCATCAGTGAAAAAGCCACGTCAAGTGAAATTGCTTCCTGATAGATTTTGACTGGCGCAGACTGATAGAATAAGATGTAACCCTAAGCGTCAGTGAGTCTACCTCATCAAGTGAAAGTGCATCCGATAGCTTAGTGACTAGCGCTGACTGTTGGATTGAGGGACACTGAGCGAGAGTGAGTAATAGTAAACAAAATCCTTCATCCAGTGGTTTCACTTCCGGATGTAGATGTACTTCCGAATACATCATAGACTAAGAGGACTAACGTTCAAAGTATACAATACACTGAGTCAGAACATAGTCTAAGTAAGACTACTCCCCATTGTTAGAATCTTAAGTTTTGATGAAGACTAAAATATAAAGGATTAGACCAAGTGCCTAGGAAGCAATAGGATAACTCAGGATCCCAAGTAAGAGTGCTTCCGGATGAAGATTTACTTCCGGTTAGATTAGGACTTGCGCATGCGGATGAATGCTTTCATCCCCCAGCATCAGCAAGCAAATCACTAGGGATTTAACTTAGTCCATGAACATTAGGTACACAAACCTTAAGACTAAGCTATGTTTCAATCGGAAGCGAAGCTGCTTCCTGTTAGACTTAGACTGGCGCAGAGCGATAGAATAGATATTACCCCAAGCGTCAGTGAGTCTACTTCCCCTAGTGAAAGCGCTTCCTGTTAGGCTTAGACTGGCGCAGAGCGACAGAATAGATATTATCCCAAGCGTCAGTAAGTCTACTTCACCAAGTGGAAGCACTTCCTATTAGATTTAGACTGGCGCAGGCTGATAAACTAAATATAACCCTAAGCGTCAGTGAGTTCACCACGTCAAGTGAAAGTGCTTCCGATAGCTCAGTGACTAGCGCTGAGTGGTGGAATGAAATAGACTAAGCAAGAGCGAGTCATGGTGAACTAGATCCCTCATCGAGTAAAATTACTTCCGGATTTAGAAGTGCTTCCGGATACACCTTAGACTTAGGGAACCCCCACTGCATGAGACTATATGATTATATTGCTGAACTAACGTTCAAGTGCAGCACACTCAGTAAGGTTGCTTCCGGATGAGAAGTTACTTCCGCAAGCAAAAAGAATGTCTGAACGTTCAAAGAGATGCAGTGTCAGGATGCTTATGTCAGAGCAGAGGTGTCAGGACTACTTTTCAGTGATAAAGCAAGTCAACCCTGCTATGCATTGATGAAGCATTAAATGGGCGAACGGTAACAAGGGAAAAACGGACATATTCAAACGGCTAGCCCACCTACCAAGAGTTCAAAATGCTTGAAGACTATATAAGGAAGCTCAACTTCATTTATGAAGGAGTTAATCATCTTCAAATATTCTTGAGCGAGAAAATCTTTATTCATTCAAGCTGCCCAGAAAAGCAAAGAGCATTTAACACTTTGAGTGATTTTTCACCTACTTATTCTGTACTCACAGTAGTTAAGTCTCTTTCTGTTAAAAGAGCATTTATTGAACTTAAGTGTGTAACATCATTTGTTCTGTAAGAGAACTTAGTCAGAAAAGCCTTCAAGTGTAAACTTCAAACCCTTGCTTGGTGTGAGGGGGAGACAGTTAGATAGGTTACAAGTGAGCCAGTGTAAAACTTGTTGTAAGGTTGCAAGTGAGCCCGTAAAACTTGCGGTTGTAAGGTTTCAGGTGAACCCGATTTAAAACCTGAGTTATAGTGAAACTCTCGGCCTGGGTGGTTGAGGACTGGACGTAGGTCAGGTAGACCGAACCAGTATAAATCTTATGTCGTTTACTTTGAGTATTTATTTTTGAAGCACAATTCACCCCCCCTCTTGTGCATCCATTACGTTCATTTGGTATCAGAGCGGGTCTTTCTCACTCGATTCCAACGAATCCGGAAAGCAAAGATCTAAGTAATGGATACGGATTATGGTCTGCCAGATGTTGCTGTACAACCCAACAAGCCCCCAGGCTTCGATGGGCACAACTATACATTCTGGAAGTTCAGAATGGAAACTTATATCAAGTCAAGCGATATCAGACTATGGGACGTGATCGAACATGGGGATCAAACTCCCTTAGATGAGGATGGATTTGCTAAGGCAAAAGCCAGATATACTGCTGAGGACTATGCTCTAGTCCAACTCAACCATAGGGCTATGCACTACATCCAGTGTGCTCTCAGCTACAAAGAGTTTCACAGGATCAGCCACCACAAAAATGCAAAGGATATGTGGGAGGCTCTTGAGGCTGCACACTCCGGAACCAGGGGAGTTAAAGCAAGACGTGTTGAGATGCTGGTGGAAGAATTCCACAAATTCGCCATGCTAAGCCCCACCGAGCCTATTAGAGATCTAGAGCTCAGATTCACCCATCTCATCAATAATCTAGCCTCGCTTGGTAAGGATATCCCTGAAAGAGAGCAGGTGAGCAAGATTCTGAAAATCTTGAAGGGTGACTGGATCACCAAGGTAACTATTCTGCAAGAAGTGCAAGGAGAATCAACCAGCTCCGTCACCGCTCTTTTTGGCTCCCTTGCTGAATATGAGCCTACCTTGCTGGCTATGAGAGCTCCTCAAACCTCATCCAAGAGTAAGAACCTTGCTCTCGTTGCTCCCAGCAAAGAGATCAAGGACAATGATGAGGATGACGACGATGAGATGGACGATGAGGAGATGGCCCTGATGGTAAGGAAGTTCAGGAAATTCCTCAGGAAGAAGGAAGACTATCAGAAAGGTGACACCAGCCAGAAGAGGGGATACAAGAAAGAGAAGGTCCCTGTGTGCTTTGAATGCAATAAGCCTGGTCACTTCAAGGCTGAGTGTCCCAGCCTGCAGAGGTCCAAAGGCAAGGATAAAAGAAAGGCACTCGTTTCCTCCATTTGGGTAAACAGCTCAGATGAGGAAGCAAGTGATGATGAAGAAGTTGCCAACCTCTGCCTGGTAGCTAGAGAAGAGGATGAGGAAGCATCTTCAGATCTTGACCTCACCAACGAAGAACATGAGGTAACTCTTCCTGAACTACAAGAGGCTTACAATGAGATTCATGAAGAATTCTCTAAACTATGTAAAGCCTATAAATTCTTGAAGACCAAAAAGGAGTCACTTGAGTCCAAGGTGGACTCACTCAGTGAGGAACTAGCGGAAGCTAGAAGATCTCCAATGGTGGATGGACAGGGTTCTCCTCAAGCAGAACCCAACATCCCAACACCTGAGAGCTGTCCAAATTGCAGCAAAATCTCCAAAGAAAATAATAAACTGCAAAATGCCCTGCAGAAATTCACCAATGGTTCAGAAATGCTGAATATACTTTTAATGAACCAAAGGGCATATAGGGATAGGACTGGCTTGGGATATACCCCCAGGAAGAAAACGTGGGAAGAACCAAAAGTAAAGCCTTACTTAAAGTTCTTCCATAAAGCCACCAGTCATAGCTCCTCACCTTTTAGCTTCTCTAATTACTGCAACAGGAAAGGACACTCGATGTCCACCTGTAATGCTAAAAAGCATGGAGCTAACAGCTCTTACAAGTGGGTCCCTAAAGGAACCAGGGCTACAAAGGATCCTCCACCTGCAAAGGAAATCAAGAGAGGACAAGGATCCCAAGCCTGGAATCATCCCACTGGGAGAACCCAAGAGTCCAGAGCCAACACTAGGCCAAAGGCTCCAAATGTCTATAGGCACAAGGATAAGCCCAAAGCTAGGCCAAGGGTCCTAGACACTAATGACAAAGGACCCAAGAGAGGTTGGGTACCTAAAATTGCTTGATTGTTTCAGGTGTGTCTCAAGGCATCCAAGAACAAAAAATGGTACATCGATAGCGGATGCTCGAGACATATGACTGGAGACAGAGACAAGTTCAAATCTCTGGTGATCAAAGATGGAGCCACAGTGACCTTTGGAGGAAATCAAAGTGGCAAGATCACTGGAGTTGGAGAAGTCGGACCAGTCAAAGATGTATATCTAGTGGACGGTCTCTGTCACAACCTGCTAAGCGTAAGTCAAAGCACGGACAAAGGTAACTGGGTAATATTTGATTCAAATGAGTGCTTAATAGTTGATAAACAGGATCTGAATATAGATAAGGCCAACTTAAAATGCAAAATTAAGGCAATTAGAAATGGGAATCTATATACCTTAGATTTATGTCAACAGCTAGAAGAAAAATGTCTAATATCTAGTGACGAGAATAGCTGGCTTTGGCATAAGAGACTAGCTCATGTTAACTTTACTCAATTGGACATGCTAATTAAAAATGAGCTAGCTGTAGGTATTCCCCCTTTTAAGGTTAAGCATGATTTTATCTGTGAATCCTGCCAACGAGGAAAGCAAACAAAATCCTCGTTTAAAACCAAGAAGAGAGTCTCCACCAGCAGGCCCTTGGAACTAATCCACATGGATTTGGTTGGGCCAGCAAGAGTAAAAAGCTTGGGTGGAAACCTATATGCTTTAGTGGTGGTGGATGACTATTCAAGGTTCACGTGGACTATGTTTCTTGCCTCCAAGCAAGATGCTTTTGATGCTTTTGTTGTCCTGGCTAAGAAAGTGCAGAATGAGAAGGATCTCAAAATCACAGCCATAAGGACAGACCATGGAGGAGAGTTTGAGAACCATAGCTTCACTGAGCTATGTGAGCAAAACGGCATTGAACATAACTTCTCAGCTCCGAGGACTCCTCAACAAAATGGAGTAGTCGAAAGAAAGAACAGGGTTCTGACGGAGATGGCTAGAAGCATGCTGAACGAGAAAGAAGTCTCTCAAGTGTTCTGGGCGGACGCTATGAGCACTGCTTGCTATATCTCCAACAGAGCTTATATTCGCAAGGGCTTGGATAAGACTCCATACGAGCTATATAAAGGAAGGAAGCCCAACATCAGCCATCTCAGAATATTCGGATCAAAATGCTACGTGCATAACAATGGGAAGGTAAATTTGGGTAAGTTTGATCCAAAGGCTGATGTAGGTATATTCATAGGATATTCCCTTAGGAGCAAAGCATATAGGATATACAACATGAGAACTAAAACTGTAGAAGAGTCCATGCATGTTGTATTTGATGAAACTCCTACATGGGGACAATCCACAGAAGATGATGAAGCACTTAATCTTCCAAATCTTCCATCATCTTCCTCACCACCAAAAGAAACAACAACAAGCTATCCCAAAGAAGAAGGTGAACCCAGTGATGTACCTAGTGGGCAACCCATGCCTGAGGAGGCACAGCTGCCAATAGCTAGGAGACATCACAGGGATCATCCTCTTGATCAAGTGCTTGGTGATGTTTCTTCTGGTGTCAGAACTAGAAGACAAGTTCAAAATGAAGTTGAGTTTGGAGCATTCCTATCTCAAATCGAACCAACTTCAGTTGAACAAGCTCTTGAGGACTGCGACTGGATTATTGCCATGCAGGAAGAGCTGAATCAATTTGAGAGAAGTCAAGTGTGGGAACTAGTCCGAAGGCCGTCTCATCAATCCATAGTCGGGACCAAGTGGGTCTTTAAAAACAAACTGGATGAGACAGGTCAAATCACTAGAAACAAAGCCAGACTGGTAGCTAAAGGATACAACCAAGAAGAAGGCATTGACTATGAAGAAACTTTTGCTCCAGTCGCTAGACTTGAGGCAATAAGGATTCTTCTAGCCTTTGCATCCATGAAAGGTTTCAGATTATATCAAATGGATGTAAAGAGTGCATTTCTTAATGGTTATATTAAAGAAGAGGTATATGTAGAACAACCTCCTGGCTTTGAAAACCATAAGAACCCCAAACATGTGTATAGATTAAAGAAAGCTTTATATGGCCTGAAACAAGCCCCTCGAGCTTGGTATGAGAGACTCAGCAGCTTTTTGCTGGGGAAGGGTTTCTCAAGAGGCAAATTAGATAATACACTGTTTATCCTTCACAAAGAAAGAGATATGCTAATTGTCCAAATTTATGTTGATGATATTATATTTGGGGCAACTAACGAAAAGCTTTGTGAAGATTTTTCTAAGACTATGCAGGGTGAATTTGAGATGTCAATGATGGGAGAACTAACGTTCTTCCTAGGCCTGCAAATTAGACAAAAGAAGAACGGAATCTTCATCTCCCAAACCAAGTACTGCAGAGAACTACTCAAAAAGTTTGGGATGGATGAATGCAAGGAGTATGACACTCCTATGAGCACCTCCGCCGCACTTGACGCTGACGCAAAGGGTAAAACTGTCAGCCTGCCCATGTACAGGGGAATGATAGGTTCCCTCTTATACTTAACAGCCAGCAGGCCTGACATTCAATTCAGTGTAGGCATGTGCGCTAGGTTTCAAGCCAACCCCAAGGAATCACATTTAACATGTGTTAAACGTATTCTGAGATACCTTGAGGGAACACAAGAACTTGGTCTTTGGTATCCCAGAGGTAACCAAGAGTTCTTGTGGGCTTATTCTGACTCTGACCACGCAGGTTATAAAACAGATAGAAAGAGCACCAGTGGACAATGCGCCTTCCTTGGTGGTTGTCTGGTGTCTTGGGCTAGCAAGAAGCAAACCTGCGTGTCCCTGTCATCCACTGAGGCAGAATACATTGCTGCTGCAAGTTGTTGTGCACAAGTGCTATGGCTGAAAAACCAGTTGAGAGATCTTGGCTTGGAGTTCCCTGAGGCGCCCATCCTCTGTGATAACACAAGCACAATTAGCCTCGCCAAGAATCCAGTTCAGCACACAAGGACAAAGCACATTGACGTCCGACATCACTTCATCAGAGATCATGTTCAAAAGAAGGATGTCAAGGTGCAGTTTGTTCCCACACAACAACAGCTTGCGGATATCTTCACCAAGCCTCTGGGGACTGACCAATTTATTTTCATTAGAGGTGATTTGGGAATGGTAAACCCAAATGAGGTGTAAATTTTTATATACTTGATTATTTATCACTTACAACAATACTGACTTAGGCATCGGAGTGCCAATATATGTTTTTGCAGGTATTCAATGTTTAAGTGCAACCGGAAGCAAAACCACTTCCGGATGATTACACACTGACGCTGGATGATCAAACCAAGAGAGCGCCAGCACAAGTCCAAGAAGACACGTCACTTCAGAAAACGCTTCAACTTCCAAATGAGACGTTTCGACTTCTCTGATAATATGCAGCTACACGTGTCATCAGGTGTGTCGTTCCAACTTAAGTTGTTTACGCTACCCAATGTGTGATAATGTGAAGAAGCATGACCTTTTTGCCCTTAGTGACTTTACCTATAAAAAGGACATCTCATTTCACACATTCTTCATTTTCATCTATGTTCTTCATTCTTTTCATATAAACATTTCATCAACCCCACAAAAATGGCCGAACCCTCTGAAGCAAACCTAGTTTCATGGAAACCCTCCTCATCTAAGAAACACAAGTCCAAATCTGGGAAATCAAGCCATCAACATTCTGGAAAATCTGGGCATCGTGAAGAACATCAAGAACATCATGAAGTTTCTCGGCAAATTGCTCTAGGGCAGGATGAAAATATTCAAGGTCAGCCTGAAACTTCTGGTAGAATGGCTGAACTGTTAGTGGGCTCTAAGAAGAGGAAGTCCATCCCTAAGGAGGAGGCTGCGGCGATCAAATATGGAAAACCCTTTTTGATGATGCCAAAAGGGGGAGAGATGCATTGACCACTAGCCTTGCTATCCTGGAAGGATGATGCATTGACCACTAGCCTTGCTATCCTGGAAGGATGCATTGACCACTAGCCTTGCTAGCCTGGGAGTTCCTTAATGAAGAAGAGCTTCAGCGAGAGGGAGAGAAAGAAGAAACAAAAAGAAACAACCCCCAGCCCAAAATTTTTTTTTTACTTAGAAATGTTCACCTTTTCATGCATGTTCTCATATCTGCCTACTATATGCTCGTAACTTGTAAATGTTATTTGATTATATGTTCTGACTTGTAACCTATGCTTATCAATAATATTTGTCTAAGTTACTTGTTTTGAACTATTGCTTTTATTCTTCAGCTAATCCTTTCATCTGAACTTAAACGATAAAGCTAAGTTTGTCATCATCAAAAAGGGGGAGAATGTTAGAATCTTAAGTTTTGATGAAGACTAAAATATAAAGGATTAGACCAAGTGCCTAGGAAGCAATAGGATAACTCAGGATCCCAAGTAAGAGTGCTTCCGGATGAAGATTTACTTCCGGTTAGATTAGGACTTGCGCATGCGGATGAATGCTTTCATCCCCCAGCATCAGCAAGCAAATCACTAGGGATTTAACTTAGTCCATGAACATTAGGTACACAAACCTTAAGACTAAGCTATGTTTCAATCGGAAGCGAAGCTGCTTCCTGTTAGACTTAGACTGGCGCAGAGCGATAGAATAGATATTACCCCAAGCGTCAGTGAGTCTACTTCCCCTAGTGAAAGCGCTTCCTGTTAGGCTTAGACTGGCGCAGAGCGACAGAATAGATATTATCCCAAGCGTCAGTAAGTCTACTTCACCAAGTGGAAGCACTTCCTATTAGATTTAGACTGGCGCAGGCTGATAAACTAAATATAACCCTAAGCGTCAGTGAGTTCACCACGTCAAGTGAAAGTGCTTCCGATAGCTCAGTGACTAGCGCTGAGTGGTGGAATGAAATAGACTAAGCAAGAGCGAGTCATGGTGAACTAGATCCCTCATCGAGTAAAATTACTTCCGGATTTAGAAGTGCTTCCGGATACACCTTAGACTTAGGGAACCCCCACTGCATGAGACTATATGATTATATTGCTGAACTAACGTTCAAGTGCAGCACACTCAGTAAGGTTGCTTCCGGATGAGAAGTTACTTCCGCAAGCAAAAAGAATGTCTGAACGTTCAAAGAGATGCAGTGTCAGGATGCTTATGTCAGAGCAGAGGTGTCAGGACTACTTTTCAGTGATAAAGCAAGTCAACCCTGCTATGCATTGATGAAGCATTAAATGGGCGAACGGTAACAAGGGAAAAACGGACATATTCAAACGGCTAGCCCACCTACCAAGAGTTCAAAATGCTTGAAGACTATATAAGGAAGCTCAACTTCATTTATGAAGGAGTTAATCATCTTCAAATATTCTTGAGCGAGAAAATCTTTATTCATTCAAGCTGCCCAGAAAAGCAAAGAGCATTTAACACTTTGAGTGATTTTTCACCTACTTATTCTGTACTCACAGTAGTTAAGTCTCTTTCTGTTAAAAGAGCATTTATTGAACTTAAGTGTGTAACATCATTTGTTCTGTAAGAGAACTTAGTCAGAAAAGCCTTCAAGTGTAAACTTCAAACCCTTGCTTGGTGTGAGGGGGAGACAGTTAGATAGGTTACAAGTGAGCCAGTGTAAAACTTCTTGTAAGGTTGCAAGTGAGCCCGTAAAACTTGCGGTTGTAAGGTTTCAGGTGAACCCGATTTAAAACCTGAGTTATAGTGAAACTCTCGGCCTGGGTGGTTGAGGACTGGACGTAGGTCAGGTAGACCGAACCAGTATAAATCTTATGTCGTTTACTTTGAGTATTTATTTTTGAAGCACAATTCACCCCCCCCTCTTGTGCATCCATTACGTTCACCCATAGCAAGCAAACTTCCCACAACATGTATAGTTCTTACTATATTTGATTATATATATAATGCTATGTTGGGCTAACCAGTATGTGCAGAAATTAGCCACTTCCGGATGCAAATGAGCTTCCGGATGCAAAGACTCTTGGCATTGGGATTCAGAGATTAACACTTGCAGAGCAAGATTGCCACTTCCGGATGAAAGATGATCATCCGTCAGCAAGAGTACAAGAGTAAACGCCACATACACAGAAGTCAGATTGCTTTCATGAGAGCAGAGGTGTAAGGACTACTTTTCAGAGATAAAGCAAGTCAACCCTGCTAAGCTTTAATGGAGCGTTTAAGAAGATGTACTTCCCAACGGTAACAAGAGGTTAACAAATATTCAAACAACATTGTTACCTACCAAGCATGAGGAGTATGAGAGATAAGGAGAACATAATCTGAAGATTCATTCAAGATGTCAAAGCTCATACTACCCACAAGAGTCAGAGTCCATAAGAGAGCTTCTGATAGCAAGAGAGCATCCAATAGCAAAGCGCTCTTATCATTCATGGACAAGTGCTTGGAAGACAAAGTTCCTCTATGTGATAGCAAGCAGAATGTTGGAGTCCACGAGCTTCACTTCAGATAGCAAGAGAACTTCCGATAGTAAGTCTCTTAGCATCCTGGACTTATGCTTGAGGAACGAAGTCCTCATCTGACAACAAGCAAGAGTCAGACCGTACAGTGTATAGATGTCAGAACGACTTTTGCCAGAACAGTGTTGTCAGAACAGTGTTGACAGAACAGCTGGTCAAAGCACCTTTTCAGATAAAGCAAAGTCAACCCTGCTGTGCATTAATGAGGACAACGTAAACAAGGCCCCAACAGCTATATTCAAACGGCCTTATTGCCTCTCCAACGGCTGGATGATCAGAGGCTGGTATAAAAGGAGATACTCTTCATTTCTGAGTAGAGAGAGAGAACAGAGCCTATTGTCTAAAACAGTGTATTCTACATTCCTCTCATCTTCTACTCTCCAATCTTAGATATGTAACATTATTAGAGAGTAATTCAGTTGTACTTAAGTGAGTAACATCATCTACTCTTAGAGAGAGTCATTTGTACTTAAGTGTTTATCACAATCAGTTCATAGAGTGAACATAAGTGTTATCTTACATTTGTAAGGGGGAGCATTTAGAGGTTTTCTAAATCTCCATAGGTTGCAAGTTAGCCCGCAAAACTTGTGGTTGAAAGGTTTGCAGGTGAACCCGTTGTAAAACCTGTGGGTTGTTAGGTGAACCCGTGTTCGTAAAACCTATAGTGTAAAGGCTTCTCTTGTGCCTGGTTTAAACAAGAATAGTGGATTGAAAATCTCAGGTGGAGCCTGGGGACTGGATGTAGGTCTGGGTGACCGAACCAGGATAAATCTATGTGTGCATAAATTTACATTTAAACATTCTATTTTGCATCACAAAACATACTGACTTGTGCATACCATTACTTATTAAGATCATCACCAAGCACAAGCAGTCTTTCGAAAAGAGTTTAAGTTTTTATTCCCTCACCCAATTCACCCCCCCTATTGGGTGACAGCCACATCTTTCATTTGGTATCAGAGCAGGTCACTTGTTTAAAGGATCCAACGATCTCAAGTGTAAAGACCTTGGCTGATTTGGGTTAAGATGTTTTCCAAAAGCTTTTATCATACCATTCCACCTATGTTAGAAAACATTGATTTTTGTTTGTGGAAAGCAAGAATGGAAAGTTTTATACAATCCACTAGTTTGAAAATGTGGGATATTTTTGAAAATGATTTTGATTTCAAACCCAGAGGAAACTGGACTGAAACGGAGAAAAATTTGTTTTCCTTAAACATTAGAGCAATGCAAATTTTATACAAAGGCTTAACTGAAAATGATTTCCAGAAAATCAAACATTGCTCTAGTGCTAGAGATATTTGGAATACTCTTGATGTGATATATGCTTCTAACCCATCTCTTGAAAGCTTAACTGTCCAAAGCTCAACTCGTGCTCTTTGTGGATCATCTACTGATGAGCTTCTGGAAGCTGATATTGAGGAAGCAGGCTTCAGTGAAGAGAGTATCCATTTCTGCCTAGAAGATTCAGAAAGTAAGGAATCTGGATCTGAACTTGAACTCTCTGAATTGCAAGATGCATACAATGAGTTATATACCGAATATTGTAAACTTGCAAAAGAACTTCTAGGCTTAAAAGAAAAGGATAGGAAACTTGAAAAACTAATTTCCTCTTCTACGTCCAAAGTTTCCGAGGTTTCTTTTAAAGAACTAGTGGTTCCGATAGTTAGCCCACGATTGGCAGGGAAAACTTTAACATGTCTTGAAAAATGTTTTGATTGTAAACACTTGTTGAAGGAAAAAGAAAAGCTTTCAAAAGAAACTGAGATTTCAAAGGAAGAAAAAGCTTTTCTAAAGAAAACTAATCATGATAATGATCGAAAACCCCATTTTGATTATCATTCCATTATCTGTCATTATTGTGGTAGATTAGGACATATTTCTCACACATGCATTCTTAGAAGAAATTCAAATGTGAGAAACAAGTTTGAATGGATTCCTAAAGGACAAGTAAGGTCCAGTGCTAACCAAGTAGGACCCAAGTACAAATGGGTACCAAAACATCCTCCTAGTGCCTTACTTGTGCAGGAAAGATCAAGAGTTCCTCTTACCCCAAAGGAGAGAACTCGTGGCGATGCAACTGCTGAAAACCCCTGGTACAATCATAAGAAGCAATGCGCAACCACCAGGAACAATGGTTCTGTCTCAAGGATGAGCTATCACAAAGTTCCATTCAACTATCCTGAGAAGAACAAGAGAGAGTGGATTCCTCGATCAACATTGGAAAGGCACTTGAATCCTACCTCTCAGAAGAAAGTGCTTCGAACCAAGGATAAGTATAGAAGATCTCCTTGGGAAAGGCAATTCCGAGGTTCAGCAAGACTCAGGACTGTACCTCATCTGAACAATCAGTCAAGTCTTGATAAGCATTCGTCACGCATAGATTTTGGTGCTGCTCTGAAAATAGAATCCTTGCATTGCCAACCAAAATCAAGCGAGCTACTACTTGATGCGAATGGAGCTATGGTGATATCATTCCTACCTTCCTCTTTACTTGAATAATCACTTGGGTAGTAAATGCATGATAGGCTTAACAGTTTTACTCATATATGCTTAGCGAATCTTTTTAAGGGCGCCTTTCATGAAAGAAAATAGTTTATGCATTCACCTTGATTTTTGAAAGATCATTTTTGAAATGCAAACTTTCAAAACAGATTCCGATCCTTTTTTTTAAACTTACATAACAACCATACCTCATGATAGCATTCAAAAGTTATTTCTGATTTTCCATTTCATGTGGTATCCCTTGCATCAAGTTTTTCAATGCATAAGCAGCTATGGCTTCGAGAACAATACATCCCTCTTAATTAGATCTTTAAGTTCTCAACCTACTAATGATCTCGGTTCAAGTTTGTGGTTTAAGAATGTTGACACAGATTATTGAAGCTTGAACAATGAGAATAACCAAGAGAGAATGGCAACGAAAATGCCCCTTATCAAGATGTGTGGAATGACTATACTAAACCGGAGAAACTCTCGCCAATACACATGAGCATTTCTATCCCTTACACATTCTGTTGTGAAATTTAATGGATAGTCTCTCTCTTGTCTGACATGCATTAGAAATCTTAGGAAATGCCTTGAATTAAACTCTGCTGGATCTGTAAAACATGGCATAGTATCACAAGCATGCTATAATCTGTATTAATTTCAAGCTTGTTGATATCCTAAGAACAATGAGATCACACTGAGCATATCTAGAAGAACTTGAGCTAAAATTTGAAAATTATTCTCGTAATCATATGCTGAAATTTGGTTGTTTTTGTAAACCGGATTTAGTCTTAAAATCAAACTATTCTGTGAGCATGAAGATTTCCAGTATTTCATTTTTGTGAGGATGAAGATTTTTCAAAATTTCATTGTGTTAATAATTCACATGTCTTCATGATCTAACATGAACATCCTTGCGGCATATTTATTGAACTATACTTGCTTATGAAACTCTGAAAATATGCCACCTGTTTGATACTCTCTGTACTATCACATTGATATTTATCTATGAGAGTAAATAGAGTTCATGTCTTGATAGTGAAACTATGTGAACGTATAGACAATTTCAAAATTAGTTTTCACATAATCATTGCTCATATTTTCTTAACCCAATTAGCAAGCATGATTTCTTAAAATTATTAACTTGTGCTGATTAACACAGATTGACTTGAATGTCCTGAGGATGGTCTCCAATGTTAAATCTTAAGTTCTTCCACTGACAATCAGGAAGCACTTGTTTCCTCAAGCACATGCAGGATCAATCATCAAGTTTGAGCAAGGTTGCTTTCGCAACAATCAGCGTCTTCGATAGCAGGCCAACTATTGAACCATGGGAAGAGTAGAGTGACTGCTCAGTCATGTCTGCTTGTGGTTGTAGCTCAGCTTGCCGTAGCGAATCATCAAAGCACTCGCACTAGAGGTTTCCACTTGAGACAGCACACCTCTTGAAGATGTCAGGAAGCATGCTTATCTGCGTGTGATTCAGATTCATGAGTCTAATAGAGTATGAGGATTCCTCATCTGTGGTAACATCTACACCTTACCATCTCTTATATATGATGCTTACATGGCATTGGTAAGGGTGTCAATTTAGAATGTTTTTTTTTTCTCTCAATCTGCATTGACTTCAAAATCATTCACTGTCTTAGAAAATCATCCTAGCTCACACATCTGTATTCTTTATATGACACGCTGGAAAGTAATTGATAACATACCTCTCTTATATGCCTCTTTTCTTGATTTTGTGATGATTAATCTTAATATAGAAGAGAAGCAGATGGACATTACTTGATAATGATCCCTTGAAAATAGAGAGTTACATGCTGTCATCGATAATAAACTCTTGAGATGCTGTGATGCAATTTGTTTGGAAATTACTTTTGGCATTCTAATCTCACAAATTTCATTTCATTTGATTTCATTTGGTATCACGAATTTAAAATCACAAATTTACATTTGATATCATAATCATCATTTTAAACGCACCAAAATTATTTTGATATCATGTTAATCATTTCGAGAGGGTCAAAATTACTTTTGATGTCTTTTATAAAGAATTTTCACCTTCAAAAAGAGAACTGTTTTTGTATGTTTTGATCTAGACTTAATCCTTGCAAAACATGTTCTGTTATCTTGCATAATGGTTAAGGAGAGTAAACTCACTTAGAATACTGAATCAATATTTTCTTCTTTTTGTCTCACACTGTTTAGTTATCCTACATAATGTTTAGGGAGAATACAATCATTTAGGATCATTATTGTTGTCCCTTGTTAATTCTCGTATGTTGTATTGAATAGTCTGAACAAATCTTTATTAACGATACATAGGGAGAAATATTAGGTAGAAAGCCCATTCCTAGGAGAACGATAAAAGTATCCCCATCCCTAAGGCTAGCTTGCACTTGTTGAATTTTGATGAAGCCAAAAGGGGGAGAGAGATGAGACATGAGATGTCTAGAGATGAGACATGAGATGAGATATAAGATGTCTAGCTAGAGATGAGCTGAGAGATAAGATAAGATATCTAGATATCCGGGGAGAGAACTGGGAAAAGAAATATAGCTCTGGGAGTGATCTAAGTTTAATTATGTTCTCTAGCCATCTATGGGTTTGTCATCATCAAAAAGGGGGAGAATGTTAGAATCTTAAGTTTTGATGATGACTAAGGTATGATATGGTCTAGTACTTAAAAGAACATAATCAACACTTAGGAAGGATTAGATGACATGGTTAGAATCCTGAGTTAGATCACTTGCGAATGCAAGATCACTTCCGGAAGTATTAGCACTAGAGCTCGCGGATGGAGTACACATCCCATAGGGGACGCAAACGGAAGCAAGTGAGACACTTGGTTAGAACCCAGTCTAGATTGCTAACACTGAATCCTAAGTTAAGTCACAACCGGATGCGGATTCACTTCCGGATGAATTAAGACTAGCGCTCACGGATGAAAGACTCATCCCACAGCGGAATCACAACCGGATGCGGAATTACTTTCGGATAGACTAGAACTCGCGCACGCGGATAAATGTTTCATCCCCCAGCGGCAGCGAGTAACTCACTAGGGAAATAACTTAGTCCATGAACATTAGGTACACAACCTTAAGACTAAGCTATGATTCAACCGGAAGTGAAAGTGCTTCCTGTTAGATTTAGACTGGCGCAGGCTGACAGAATAGAATAACCCCAAGCGTCAGTGAAAAAGCCACGTCAAGTGAAATTGCTTCCTGATAGATTTTGACTGGCGCAGACTGATAGAATAAGATGTAACCCTAAGCGTCAGTGAGTCTACCTCATCAAGTGAAAGTGCATCCGATAGCTTAGTGACTAGCGCTGACTGTTGGATTGAGGGACACTGAGCGAGAGTGAGTAATAGTGAACAAAATCCTTCATCCAGTGGTTTCACTTCCGGATGTAGAAGTACTTCCGAATACATCATAGACTAAGAGGACTAACGTTCAAAGTATACAATACACTGAGTCAGAACATAGTCTAAGTAAGACTACTCCCCATAGCAAGCAAACTTCCCACAACATGTATAGTTCTTATTATATTTGATTATATATATAATGCTATGTTGGGCTAACCAGTATGTGCAGAAATTAGCCACTTCCGGATGCAAATGAGCTTCCGGATGCAAAGACTCTTGGCATTGGGATTCAGAGATTAACACTTGCAGAGCAAGATTGCCACTTCCGGATGAAAGATGATCATCCGTCAGCAAGAGTACAAGAGTAAACGCCACATACACAGAAGTCAGATTGCTTTCATGAGAGCAGAGGTGTAAGGACTACTTTTCAGAGATAAAGCAAGTCAACCCTGCTAAGCTTTAATGGAGCGTTTAAGAAGATGTACTTCCCAACGGTAACAAGAGGTTAACAAATATTCAAACAACATTGTTACCTACCAAGCATGAGGAGTATGAGAGATAAGGAGAACATAATCTGAAGATTCATTCAAGATGTCAAAGCTCATACTACCCACAAGAGTCAGAGTCCATAAGAGAGCTTCTGATAGCAAGAGAGCATCCAATAGCAAAGCGCTCTTATCATTCATGGACAAGTGCTTGGAAGACAAAGTTCCTCTATGTGATAGCAAGCAGAATGTTAGAGTCCACGAGCTTCACTTCAGATAGCAAGAGAACTTCCGATAGTAAGTCTCTTAGCATCCTGGACTTATGCTTGAGGAACGAAGTCCTCATCTGACAACAAGCAAGAGTCAGACCGTACAGTGTATAGATGTCAGAACGACTTTTGCCAGAACAGTATTGTCAGAACAGTGTTGACAGAACAGCTGGTCAAAGCACCTTTTCAGATAAAGCAAAGTCAACCCTGCTGTGCATTAATGAGGACAACGTAAACAAGGTCCCAACAGCTATATTCAAACGGCCTTATTGCCTCTCCAACGGCTGGATGATCAGAGGCTGGTATAAAAGGAGATACTCTTCATTTCTGAGTAGAGAGAGAGAACAGAGCCTATTGTCTAAAACAGTGTATTCTACATTCCTCTCATCTTCTACTCTCCAATCTTAGATATGTAACATTATTAGAGAGTAATTCAGTTGTACTTAAGTGAGTAACATCATCTACTCTTAGAGAGAGTCATTTGTACTTAAGTGTTTATCACAATCAGTTCATAGAGTGAACATAAGTGTTATCTTACATTTGTAAGGGGGAGCATTTAGAGGTTTTCTAAATCTCCATAGGTTGCAAGTTAGCCCGCAAAACTTGTGGTTGAAAGGTTTGCAGGTGAACCCGTTGTAAAACCTGTGGGTTGTTAGGTGAACCCGTGTTCGTAAAACCTATAGTGTAAAGGCTTCTCTTGTGCCTGGTTTAAACAAGAATAGTGGATTGAAAATCTCAGGTGGAGCCTGGGGACTGGATGTAGGTCTGGGTGACCGAACCAGGATAAATCTATGTGTGCATAAATTTACATTTAAACATTCTATTTTGCATCACAAAACATACTGACTTGTGCATACCATTACTTATTAAGATCATCACCAAGCACAAGCAGTCTTTCGAAAAGAGTTTAAGTTTTTATTTCCTCACCCAATTCACCCCCCCTCTTGGGTGACAGCCACATCTTTCAATATTAATACAAATAAAAATATGTGGAATTGAATGCAGACCTATACATTTTTGGCAATATACATGTCTCAATAACATAAATAACCTTTGAAACTTAATTCCCTTTCCTGTTGTTCGCGTCTGTGCATGAACACCTGCAAAAATGAAAGTAATCGTGGGGTGAGACAACTTGTCTCAGTAATCTACTACTTAACTCACTATAACAGTGAGGTGTGTGGTAGTAAGGACGTCTACAGGGTACCACATTTAAAAATCAGTAATATGTATATAACTCAAGTCTTCTTTCATTTAACAATCCAGTTCCTGTGTCACGTCCAATTCAAATCAAGTTTATTATCTCTACTTTTCAAATATCACTTGAAATCCTTCAATCAATTTTCACATCAACTAAACTTCACCATCCAATCCTCAATCCATGCTTTCCTTACTGTAATTCTCATTCATGCCTTTCTCAAATCCCATTTTTCGGCTCACACGCATGTACAATCCCTGGTGCTCTACTCATGCCATCCCGGAGGCACTACACTCGAGCTCTATATATATATTCTAAATGAGTTGACACTGTGCCCCTCTCAAAAGTGAGGGGGCAATTTCCCTCTCTGGTAACCCCATGAGAGAAACCCCAATCTGTCTCCAATCAGAAAGGGAGCAGTCTCTGTCTCCAATCAGATGACTGCTGGTCACAGTCTCCAATCTGTTGACCATTGGTCACAGTCTCCAATCTGTCGACCAATACAAATAACCGTTGATTGGCCTATCGAACGGTTATCATCGCGCGATGGTACATATCTCAGTGTCATGCAATGATCACAACTCATTTCACATCTCAAACTCATTCAATACCTCAATCACAAACTTTGATACTTTCCAATACCATTCACTTTTCAATACCCCTGTGCAAGTACCAAATATATATATATATAACCTCACCACAAACTCCATCACTTTCCATCGAATAACCTATCAACACTGCTGTCAGAGCACCACATCTAAATATACCCACTATTCCAGGAAAATCACAACCACCAGACAGGATACTATATATATAATGTATGAAGTTTCTTTATACGAAAATAATCGTGTTTAAAAGGCACCCGATAGCCTGTTTTGTATAAACATAACTTTTAACGATTTGAGGGTTAGAAAGGATTGAAAATCCCAACTAACGTCACCCTCAATGTTATAGTAAGGTAAGAGTGATTACCTGTTTCCCAGCAACTATGCACTCCCTTGCTTTTCTCTTTACTTTACCATGCCTTGAGAAATATATGCACGTCACATCCTTTCCTATTATTACACCATGTAATAATAGTAAGTTAATAATCATTCTAAGTTATAGATTAACTAACGTCTCTCTCGTTCCTGTATTACTACACAGTCCCTGTTACATTTATACTTTCTTGATTCTCAGTATTTTGGCTAATAAATAAACCAGTTCAGTTCTATTCACTTCACAACAAAATGGGATAATATTCGATTCATAGGTTAAGTCCATTCACATGAGAAAACAATTTTCACAATAACATCCAGTTCAACCATTTCAATAACATCAAACAATTGTAGATAGAACACTTTGACCTCAATAAATCAAACTCCATAAAACAATTCAGATCTAAACAAAATATTACCAAATCAAGGCAAGCACTAACCATAGTCAAAGATTTACTCAAATTAGTTCTTTACAGATCTGAAATTTTCTATAAATCAAGCAACAATAACTCAAATCACTTAAATTCAATACACACAAAAGCAAGTCACTTCCATGATCCATAAGCTTTCTTATCTTCCAATTCCCAGTTTATTAGCTTATAAATACAATTGCAATGTAGCAAAACAGTTCAACCTTCCAATTCAACACATTCAAGTGCATCACAATTTAATACTTCAATTTCACCATGAATGATAAGAAGAATAAAGTCATTTTCAACTAAATTAGTCCAGAACCATTAAAAATGCTGTCACAAATCAGATTCTAATTTTGCCTAGATCCTGTGAAGAATCAATTAAAAAAATAATCTTCCAAAGCATATGCTAGCCTGAACTAATAAAAATAAACTCAAAACAATGAAGGTAAGATTCAGACTCCTTCCACCAATATCCATGTTAACTCATGGGGTCCAGAAGTTCCAAAAAGAAACCAGCAAGATTTAACATAAAAACTACTTCAGCAACCTAAATAATTTCCCCATACCGAACCTACAGTGGCAAACCTCAAGATCCCCTACTCATGAAAATCATCGTGTTTGAATCATGCAAGGCTAAAACTCAAATATAACTTACTCATTTATACTCCTAATGTGCTTCTCCTAAAGTTTATCCTAATTCTTCATTATTCCAGCATCCTAAAGCATCATCCTTATAGAAATTCTAGAACCCGTATACAGACCAATAAACACTGTTCCTCTAAGCCTATCACATTATTTCCTTCTCTTTAAACACATTTAGTTCAATCCAAAATCAGTGTTTTCTCAATACCTTGATTCAGCAATCATTGCAAGTTTCATCATCATATAACTACTTACTAACTCCAATCAATATGTTTAAATGACCAATTCATTCATAATTGACATAAGTTTCAAGTAACATATCCAAAACATGACTTTATCAAGCTTTACTTATTAACAATTCGATTTATAGGTCCCCCTCAACTAATTACACATTTACACCTATATAATGATCTATCAGCAATTAGAAACCATATAGGAATACCAAACCTCAAGGAATCAATACGACTTTAGAAATCCCTAAAACAACCTAACTTATCACAACTTTCATTTCTCAATTCTCCATTCTCTAACACCTTGTATCAACAAAATTTCTTCCACTTACATACTTCATTCTAAATGCACCCAAAACAAAGTCCAAATGTCCCCTTAGTAACTCAAATCATTTTAATTTATAGAAAGCTATCAATATCCCTATTGAGACCATCAAACCACCATCAATTTATCATTTTACTCTTAATCCTAAAATAATCAGTACCTAATAAAAACATTGAGGATAAGGCTAAACTATCAACTAAACTCAATTTACTTTATGTTTCATGATAAAATCTGTCCACAACCTTTATTATCCTTAATAAAATCAAGCAGCCCCAACTTATGCTCAAAATTAGGCCATACAGTGAAATAGAATCACCAAAATATAAATTTAACCAATCAGAACCTAAAAACATTTTCATATAACCTAATCAAACAAGTTAGAACAACCAATTTCTACGAATATTACTGGATTTTCGAAAAATGCTCTCAAACCCTAACCCCAAACGGCTCAAATAGCAAAAACTAAGGTAAGAAAAGTGTAGAAAATGCTTATAAAGTTCAATGATGAGAGAAGAAGGACTAGCCGCCGCCGGCCGCAGCACCGTTCGCCGGAAATCGGCCATTGAAGTTTTGGGTTCATAACAGAAACCAAAAGAAAAAGAGGAGGTGAGGAAACAAAGTTGGAAAAAGGAAAATGGCTTGAAGAACCAAAAGAAACCGTAAGGCCTACCTCTAGCTGCCGTCTGCCGCTATTTTCGCCGGAGATTGAAGAAAACCCGCCGTCACCGGAGAAGAAGAAGAACGAAATAGAAAGTGAGGGAGGGAGACCGAACGTGAGGTGGAGAAGTGAGACAGGAAAAATGGTTTGATGATGGTGATGGTGAGGGAGATTGGCGCCGCCGCGCCGTCGCCGGAGGAGGACAGGAAACGAAGAAGGAAGGAGGGCGGAGGTGAGGTGTCGGGTAAGAAGGAGGAGGGAGCCGATGGTTTTTATAGTAAAGGGGGGAGGGCGCGTTTGGTTTGCTGAAATAAGGGGGTGCTCTGATGATTTGTAGCCCAAACTTGCCATAGTGTACTCTTTTAATTCTAAAACCATTTAAACTAGCCTCCCATCTTTTTAAACTTCAAAATATTTTTAGCTTTACCACTCCCTCATATTTCAAACTCTTCATTTATTAATTAATTATATGCACATTAATTACTCAAAATTTCCAAAAATATCCCAAAAATTCCTAAAAATTCCAAAATTTCCCAAAACACTCTCTAATCCTGAATTAAATTTTTCAGGATGTTACAATTCTCCCCACCTTTTAGGAATTTTGCCCCCAAAATTCACCATGACTAACCTCTCTTAGAACTAATACATAGCATAATCCTCTCAATACAACCTTAAATTACCTTCCCTACTCCAACTTACCCTATACAAAATTTTTTTACTTTAGTGTCCTAACATCATTCCTCAACCTCATTTCTCAACAAAATTCACACTTTCGTTAAGTCTCCTATAACAATAACTAGCACCCTCATCTAGCAACCATAAGAGAAACTCAATATTTCCTACTTCAACCTATATTAATTAAATCCAATCACTTCTAAATTTTCTTTATTCTCCTTGACTCATAAGGTCTTCAATGATGCCTCGACTATGATTATGCCTAGGTTCATAATTATATCTGAGACCCCAAAAGAAGAATCCTTATTCCGTCAATTTCCTCCAGAAATTCCTATTCAACTATCAGTATCTAATTCCCATTGTACTTGATTAAATTATATCACTATTTCCTTATAATTGTAACTATTTCAAATTCTACTTTACTTCTTAATTTAACTTCATTCATTAGATATACACCCCTTCAAAAGTTTAAATTCCTACATCAACTCAACTTGATCTTACCCTTCTAATCATATCACTTTAGTTACCAAAACTCATTCATCAAATGTACCCAAAATAAATCAACAACAGTACATAAATAAATAACTCCACATTCCAGAAAAATTTACTACCAATATCAATGTATCATTACCTAATAGAATCATGGCAACACAGGGAAAGAACAACAACAACAACCAAAACAAAAATCCACTAAATTTTCGAGCCAAATATTGAACATATAAACACAAATATCAAGTCATCAATACTAAAGTTCCACTCACAAGTAATATTTTGAATAGACAAAGGAAGAGAAGAAAGACAAAATTGGCAATCCATATAAAACTCAACAAATCACTGTGCACACGCAAAAATCAGCAGCAAAATCTTCATCTAGCATCTTTTAATCACCAAAAATCAATTCCACACATATATTAACCAATTGTTCACCATAAACGATAAGTGAAACATTGAGAAGCATCATTTCAAGCACATGATCAACACACGAAGTCGTTTCAACTTCACACAGACCCCTACCATGAACAGCCGATTTACCACATCCAATTCAAGCAAGAATCCAACACACAAAGTCAAATAACCTCTCAAATAAGCCAATTGTCAATTTATTCAATATTAAAGTTCTAATAATTCCCATAATCCCATAATTCATTACCCGGCGTTCTCAAAATCCTCACCGGATACTAGAGAAACCTATATAGAAAGGTGGGAATTCCTTGCCCAACCTAGAATTAGAAAGTTAAACTTTGATTCCTCAATCATAGGCTTCATCGCAACATCACTTATACTATCAAACTTATTCATCTGTCAATATATATATAACTCAAATCCTCAAATTCTCAATTAACTCCTACTCCATCCAAACCAATCAACTTAACTTTTACAATTATAACTCAATAATTCTTCCATATATACTAATAAACCTAAACAATGACTCCACAAATTCTTAAATTCCCACTTAAAAGCATAATTATAACCTTTACAACTTGAATTTGTATCAAAATTCCTTCATAAATTCAAGATAGTTATTCCCACCAAACTAAATCTTCAATTACTACATAAATAGTCAATTTGAGACACTATGGGTCCTCTAACCATTTTTGTAGCCTTTTCCCCACAATTTATACTTGATTCTCATAACTATTCTATTTTGATTCACTCTTTCCAATAAATCCTATGCAATCTTTAAGAATTTTCTCTCAAGAAGAACAAAACCATACACTCATTTCAAGACCAATTACTCACATGAAACCTTTGTTTACTTTAGAAAGGCCAATCTTTTGCCTATTACTTGCTCAAATCCTTTATCACGTCCACATCCCAGTCAAAATAATTCAAACAATATTACCAACATTCCTCTAAAATCAAAATTTTAATCGAATAGTCCGCAATCCTTCCTCGGCATATCACATCTTTATCCTATTCAAACATAATCCATAATCCTACAACATTGATCGTCACTATAATACATAATATTCTGTTTCAATATCATCAGTCTACCCAACAATTCATTAGAAATCTTAGTAGTTCTCTAAACTTTTAACAAAATCTTTGATATCCAACTCTCTCCAACTCTAAATATTTCTATATCAGTTACCTTTATCACTAACCTCATCTCAGTATTATCCCTCTCACTTAACAGTAACCAACTTCCAGTACTCAAAATCACAAGACCTTTCAAGGGAAATTGCAACTACTCTGACTAAATCAATATCTTTACATCACCATTATAACCTATAGAACTCCAATATAATTCACAATATCTCTACTCGTAAAACCACATTTACCACCACCTCTCAAATCCCTAAACTCCAAAATAAGAAGGAAACCATAATCAAATCAAAGATCTCTTTCAATAATTCAATTTCACGGTTCACTCTTATACAGTATTAATCCATTTACCAATATCACCTGAGCATTCTTGTTGCGATTCTACCACTCTCCCCATCAAGGGATTGACCATAACCTCGCAGATAGCCGGTGATCATGCACAACAGAAAAGGGAATTCAGAGAATGTATATTGCCAATCTAAATGCAATGCAACACAGTCCAGGGTTATCGTATACCAAATACTGATAACCAAGTTGTAACATATCGTTACTAATTTCCTGATTAATTCAATAACATCGTTACTAACTATGATAGAAAAATGATTTCCATAATATCAATAAATCTATCATAGTTAGAAAAAGAATTTCCTAATAATAATCATTAACCATGATAGGAAAGAATTTCCTAATATAACCTGAACACTATCATGGATAATAAATAGCTAACCATGTTAGAAAAGAATCACCTAACATGGTTAGAAAAAGGAGCAACCTACTACAATTCTCCAATTATCCAATAATATTAATACAAATAAAAATATGCGGAAGCGAATGCAGACCTATACATTTTTGGCAATATACATGTCTCAATAACATAAATAACCTTTGAAACTTAATTCCCTTTCCTGTTGTTCGCGTCTGTGCATGAACACCTGCAAAAATGAAAGTAATCGTGGGGTGAGACAACTTGTCTCAGTAATCTACTACTTAACTCACTATAACAGTGAGGTGTGTGGTAGTAAGGACGTCTACAGGGTACCACATTTAAAAATCAGTAATATGTATATAACTCAAGTCTTCTTTCATTTAACAATCCAGTCCCTGTGTCACGTCCAATTCAAATCAAGTTTATTATCTCTACTTTTCAAATATCACTTGAAATCCTTCAATCAATTTTCACATCAACTAAACTTCACCATCCAATCCTCAATCCATGCTTTCCTTACTGTAATTCTCATTCACGCCTTTCTCAAATCCCATTTTTCGGCTCACACGCATGTACAATCCCTGGTGCTCTACTCATGCCATCCCGGAGGCACTACACTCGAGCTCTATATATATATATTCTAAATGAGTTGACACTGTGCCCCTCTCAAAATTGAGGGGGCAATTTCCCTCTCTGGTAACCCCATGAGAGAGAAACCCCAATCTGTCTCCAATCAGAAAGGGAGCAGTCTCTGTCTCCAATCAGATGACTGCTGGTCACAGTCTCCAATCTGTTGACCATTGGTCACAGTCTCCAATCTGTCGACCAATACAAATAACCGTTGATTGGCCTATCGAACGGTTATCATCGCGCGATGGTACATATCTCAGTGTCATGCAATGATCACAACTCATTTCACATCTCAAACTCATTCAATACCTCAATCACAAACTTTGATACTTTCCAATACCATTCACTTTTCAATACCCCTGTGCAAGTACCAAATATATATATATAACCTCACCACAAACTCCATCACTTTCCATCGAATAACCTATCAACACTGCTGTCAGAGCACCACATCTAAATATACTCACTATTCCAGGAAAATCACAACCACCAGACAGGATACTATATATATAATGTATGAAGTTTCTTTATACGAAAATAATCGTGTTTAAAAGGCACCCGATAGCCTGTTTTGTATAAACATAACTTTTAAAGATTTGAGGGTTAGAAAGGATTGAAAATCCCAACTAACGTCACCCTCAATGTTATAGTAAGGTAAGAGTGATTACCTGTTTCCCAGCAACTATGCACTCCCTTGCTTTTCTCTTTACTTTACCATGCCTTGAGAAATATATGCACGTCACATCCTTTCCTATTATTACACCATGTAATAATAGTAAGTTAATAATCATTCTAAGTTATAGATTAACTAACGTCTCTCTCGTTCCTGTATTACTACACAGTCCCTGTTACATTTATACTTTCTTGATTCTCAGTATTTTGGCTAATAAATAAACCAGTTCAGTTCTATTCACTTCACAACAAAATGGGATAATATTCGATTCATAGGTTAAGTCCATTCACATGAGAAAACAATTTTCACAATAACATCCAGTCCAACCATTTCAATAACATCAAACAATTGTAGATAGAACACTTTGACCTCAATAAATCAAACTCCATAAAACAATTCAGATCTAAACAAAATATTACCAAATCAAGGCAAGCACTAACCATAGTCAAAGATTTACTCAAATTAGTTCTTTACAGATCTGAAATTTTCTATAAATCAAGCAACAATAACTCAAATCACTTAAATTCAATACACACAAAAGCAAGTCACTTCCATGATCCATAAGCTTTCTCATCTTCCAATTCCCAGTTTATTAGCTTATAAATACAATTGCAATGTAGCAAAACAGTTCAACCTTCCAATTCAACACATTCAAGTGCATCACAATTTAATACTTCAATTTCACCATGAATGATAAGAAGAATAAAGTCATTTTCAACTAAATTAGTCCAGAACCATTAAAAATGTTGTCACAAATCAGATTCTAATTTTGCCTAGATCCTGTGAAGAATCAATTAAAAAAAATAATCTTCCAAAGCATATGCTAGCCTGAACTAATAAAAATAAACTCAAAACAATGAAGGTAAGATTCAGACTCCTTCCACCAATATCCATGTTAACTCATGGGGTCCAGAAGTTCCAAAAAGAAACCAGCAAGATTTAACATAAAAACTACTTCAGCAACCTAAATAATTTCCCCATACCGAACCTACAGTGGCAAACCTCAAGATCCCCTACTCATGAAAATCATCGTGTTTGAATCATGCAAGGCTAAAACTCAAATATAACTTACTCATTTATACTCCTAATGTGCTTCTCCTAAAGTTTATCCTAATTCTTCATTATTCTAGCATCCTAAAGCATCATCCTTATAGAAATTCTAGAACCCGTATACATGTTAGAATCTTAAGTTTTGATGAAGACTAAAATATGAAAGATTAGACCAAGTACTTAGAGCAATTAGGTTAACATAGGTTCCCAAGTAAGAGTGCAACCGGATGTGGATTTACTTCCGGATAGACTAGGACTCGCGCACGCGGATGAATGTTTTATCCCCCAGCGGCAGCGAGTAACTCACTAGAGAAATAACTTAGTCCATAAACAGTAGGTACACTAAACCTTAAGACTAAGCTATGATTCAACCGGAAGTGAAATTGCTTCCTGTTAGATTTAGACTGGCGCAGACTGATAGAATAGATATCACCCCAAGCGTCAGTGAGTTTACCTCGTCAAGTAAAAGTGCTTCCTGATAGATTTAGACTGACACAGACTGATAGAGGTGATATAATCCTAAGCGTCAGTGAATCAGCCACGTCAAGTGAAATTGCTTCCAGTTAGACTTAGACTGGCACAGGCTGATAAAAGAGATATAACCCTAAGCGTCAGTGAGTTCACCACGTCAAGTAGAAGTGCTTCCGATAGCTTAGTGACTAGCGCTGAGTGTTGGAATAAAATACACTGAGCGAGAGTTAGTGATGGTGAGCTAGATCCTTCATCAAGTGAAATTACTTCCGGATGTAGAAGTGCTTCCGGATACACCTCAGACTTAGGGAACACCCACTGCATGTGACTATGTGAATATATTGCTATACTAACGTTCAAGTGCAGCACACTAAGTAAGGATTGCTTCCGGATGAGAAGTTGCTTCCGCAAGCAATCAGAATGTCAGAACGTTCAGAGATGCAGTGTCAGAATGCTTATGTCAGAGCAGAGGTGTCAGGACTACTTTCCAGAGATAAAGCAAGTCAACCCTGCACATTGATGAAGCATTTAATGGGCAAACGGTAACATGGGATTAACGGCTATATTCAAACGGACATATTCAACCTGCCGCCCAAGCCTTTGAAGTCAAGTATAAAAGGAACATCGACATTCAGAAGAAATGTGAGAGAGAACAGAGCCTATTGTCTGAAACATTGTATTCTACATTCCTCTCATCTTCTACTACTCTCAGATCTAGATTTGTAACATTATTAGAGAGTGAGCCAGTTGTTCTTAAGTGAGTAACATCATCCACTCTTAGAGAGAGTTATTTGTACTTAAGTGTTTATCACAATCAGTTCATAGAGTGAACATAATTGTTATCTTACTTTTGTAAGGGGGAGCATTTAGAGATTTTCTAAATCTCCATAGGTTGCAAGTTAGCCCGCAAAACTTGTGGTTGTAAGGTTTGCAGGTGAGCCCGTTGTAAAACCTGTGGGTTGTTAGGTGAACCCGTGTTCGTAAAACCTAAAGTGTAAAGGCTTCTCTTGTGCCCGGTTTAAACAAGAATAGTGGATTGGAAATCTCAGGTGGAGCCTGGGGACTGGATGTAGGTCTGGGTGACCGAACCAGGATAAATTTGTGTGTGCATAAATTTACATTTAAACATTCTATTTTGCATCACATAACATAATGACTTGTGCATACCATTACTTATTAACATCATCATCAAGCACATGCAGTCTTTCGAAAAGAGTTAAAGTTTTTATTCTGTCACCCAATTCACCCCCCCTCTTGGGTGACAGCCACGCATTTCATTTGGTATCAGAGCAAGGTCATTTGTTTAAAGGATCCAACGATCTCAAGTGCAAAGACCTAGGCTGACTTGGGTTACAAAATGTGTTTTGAAGGTTTTGACCATACTATCTCACCCGTGTTAGAAAATGCTGATTTTTACTCATGGAAGGGAAGGATGAAAAGTTTTATACTATCCACGGATTTCAAAATGTGGGATGTCTTTGAAAAGGACTATGATTTCAAACCAAAAGTAAATTGGACTGAAGAGGAGAAAAATCTATTTTACTTAAACCTTAGAGCAATGCAAATTTTGCACAAAAATTTATCTGACAATGATTTCCAGAAAATTAAACATTGCTCTAGGGCCAGAGATATTTGGAAAACTCTTGATGCTATGTATGCTTCTAATCAATCTCTTGAAATTAAAGCTGTCCAAAGCTCATTTTGTGCTCCCTGTGAATCTATCCTTGATGAGCTACTGGATGGTGATATAGAGGAAGCTAGCACCAGTGAAGAGAGTATCGATCTCTGCCTAGAAGATTCAGAAACTGAAGAAAATGAGGTATCTAAACTTGAACCTTCTGAATTGCAAGACATTTATGATGAGTTACATATTGAATTCTGTAAACTTGCAAAAGAAGTTCTAGGCTTAAGAAAAAGGAATAGGGAACTTGAGGAACTTATTCTTTCTTCTACAACCAAGGAGTCCAAAGTTCCATCCTTGAAGGAAGAGTTTTCAAAGGACTCTGAAATTTCAAAAGTAAATAAAGATAGAGTCCTTGAAAAGAAAACTGACCAAGATAATGATAGGAAATCCCATTCTGAATATCATTCCATTATCTGTCATTATTGTGGTAGATCAGGTCATATTTCTCACACATGTAGTCTTAAGAAAAATTTACAAGTGAGAAATAAATTTGTATGGATCCCTAAAGGACAAGTAAGGTCCAACACTAACCATGTAGGACCCAAGTACAAATGGGTACCAAAACTCCCTTCCAGTGCCTTACTTGTGCAGGAAAGATCAAGAGTTCCTCCTGCCCCAAAGAAGAGAACTCGTGGTGATATCACTGCTGCAACCATTTGGTTCAATCATAAGAAGCAGTGCGCCACCATTAGGAACAAAGGTTCTATCTCAAGGACGAGCTATCACAGAGTTCCACTCAACTATCCTGAGAAGAACATGAGAGAGAGGATGTCTCAATCAACATGGAGAAAGCCTATGAATCCTGTCTCTCCTAAGAAAGTGCTCCAGGCCAAAGATAAGTATAGAAGATCTCCTTGGGTAAGCAAGGGATCACTCAAGGCTGAAGCATGCAATAGTAAAATCTCCTATGCAAATGTTAGATGGACTTATTGAGATTTTACATCAAACATCATAAGCATGAACATTATATGGCTTATAAGAAATTTCACACAATGTTCATAATCTACATGCTATCTATGACTATCATTATCAGAAACCGTGTATAACCATGTGCATATAGTCATAGTTGATTCGCAATGCCATATTCATAGTGAATAATTCTTAGGTGCATAAGAATCACATACTTCTTACAAACTGACCAGTCAGATCCAAGTTTGGAGACTGAAAAATGGGAAAAAGGAATCATTTGGTATTTTGTAGGAAAGAAGATCCAAAGGAACAACAATATTCAAGATCATACCTGATCTGAGCAATGTGTCAAATCTGAAAGAGCTGTTGGTCATACTAGGCTTCGAGTGCTACTACTCCTGAAATTGAAAAGATCAAACAAGCTACTACTTGACGCAAATGCAGCTTTGATTATGAAAGCTTAAGCAATATGGATGCACAAGAGAGAACATCAACAAGGATGCTCATGAGAAGAAATGACTGTTCTGAACTTGATCTTGAGAAAATCTCGCCAATCTCATATGAGTATTTCCTTCCATTACTCATTTTATACATCTTAATGGATAGTCCTTCTTGTCAGACCTGGATTAGGAACTTTTAAATTCACTTTGGCAAAATTTGTAAGAGTAGTGAGATCACATTAAGCATATTTGAAAGGACTTGAGATGAGATTTGAAAACTACTGTGATCATATGCTGAGAATTTGGTTGATTTGTAAACCTGAGTTATTCTTAAAACTGAACTATTCTCTTGACTGTAAGGCTTTTAGAACTTCATTGTGTTGACAATTTACATATCTTCATAATCTAGCATGAACATTCTTAAGGCATATTTATCGAATTATGCATGTTCATTAAACTCTGAAAATATGCAATCTATTCTATACTCCCTGTACTATCACACTGATTTATCCAAAAGAGTATGAGTAAAGTTCATGACTTGAGAGTGAAACTATGTGAAATTGTGAACAAAATTTTCAAAATCTGTTTTCACTTTATTAATACTCTTGTTTACCAAACTATCACTGAGGGTTGATCAATTTATCCTTATTAAGAGACATTTGGGAATGTCTAGATGAAGTTTAACCTTCAGAGAACATCTGTACTTAATTATTAAAACCTGCCATCTGTGCTAACTTAGGCATCGAAGTGCCAACCTTAAGTTTTGCAGGTCCCTCAATGTTAAATCTTAAGTAAGTACAACCGGAAGCAAAACTACTTCCGGATGCTCTCGTGCTGACGCTGAATGACTACTCAAGGCAACCAAGAGCGCCTGTATAACCGGAAGCAAAACCACTTCCGGATGATTATTTGCTGGGACTGAGTGTTGAAATGAAGCAAGCCAGAGCGACAGTACCAAACAAAGGGACACGTCACTTCAGAAAACGTTTCAACTTCCTCTATGAGACGTTGTGCCTTCTCTGACTAATTGAAGCAACACGTGTCATCAGGTGTGTCGTTCCAACTTAAAATTTTACGTTACCCAATGTGAAAATTTGAAAGAAGATGCCATTTTACCCTCCGAAGTTTTTACCTATAAAAAGATGTCATTTTTCACTTTCACCTTTTACTTGCATCATTTTCACTCGCATCATTCTCTCTGAAAACTCTCTTCATCTTCTTCATCGTGCTTTTCATTTTCTTTCGCATAACTCTTCACATTTCATCTCTTCTTACCACCAACCTACACAAAAATGGCCGGTTCTCATGAATCCAACCCAGTTACCCAGAAAACCTCTTCATCCAAGAAACTCAAGTCGAAATCTGGGAAATCAAGTCACAAACATTCTGGTAAATCTGGGCATCGTGAAGAACATCGCGATGAACATCATGAACACCATGAAGGTTCTGGGCAAACACTGGGGCAGGATGAAAATGTTCAGGGTCAGCCTGAAACCTCTGGTAGAGTGGCAGAACAGCCAGTGGATTCTGAGAATGAGCAAGCAAGAGAAGCCCAGGGAAAAGGGAAGAAGAAGAAGGTGCAATTTGCTGAAGAGCCTTCTTCCAAGAGGCAAAGGGTTGAAGAAGACGACCCTATAGTGTACAGAGATGGGGCATTGGAGACAATTGCTGCCAAATTTGAGACGTCCGTCCCCTACTTCAACCATGGGTTGTTCATCGATCTGGAGAAGATTGATGAACTAGGGTTTCCCCATCTGCGGCCTTACTTGGAGAAGTATATGCCTTGGCTGGGCATCAACCAGGACTACAACGTCAACGTCCTGCGAGTCTTCTCCCAATCCCTCTCTGGCAAGGCTAAGTACAAAAAGGTGGATGGGAAAGAGCAAGTCCACAAACTCTCCTTCACTGCCACTGTAAGGGGGAGGACCTTCAGGTTCACTTGGAGGACCTTGAATGAGATGATGGGAATCACAGAAGAAAGTATGAATGAATGGATCTACCCTGAGTCTCTCAAATACAGCAAAGAGGAACTCGAGGAGTTGTATGGCACCAATAACAAGAAGGTATCCAAGATGTCTGATTCTAACAGGCTCTTGTACTACGTCTACTCCCGGATAATGACACATAAGGGAGGCAACTTCAACGAGTTCACACTGTTGGACAACCCTTGGTTCCCCAGACTCCTCTCCCGCAAGCCATTCAACCCCGGCCAGTTGATCTGCCTTGAGCTTCAGCGCTGGCTAAATAATGACAAGTCTGGCTACCTTCCCTATCCCACTATCATTTCCCTCCTCCTTGAGAAGCACCTGATCAAGGCCACATCTGCCGTGGAGGAAGAAAATGTAAAGTGTAAGCCAGTGGGAGCAACCAACATTGGAAAGATGGGCATCAAGTATATCAAGCCTGCTAAGCCCACTCGCTTAGGATCACAGGCCGAGAGCGCCTCTCAGACTTCAGTCCCCTCTACATCTGGTGCAGGGGATCAAGAAGTGGACTCACATGCTGGGCCAAGCCGTGCTGCAAGAGTACCAGCCTCTGTTAGGGCCTTTGCCGAGGAAGTAAAGGAAGAGCTTCTGTTTAGACTGCCTGAATCCTTGGTGGGACCTCTCCGTGCTGAATGTGAAACTGGCTTCCAACAGCAAGGGGAGCGAATTCAGCGGCTCGAGGACAGAGTGGGTCAGATCGAGAATCACCTTGCCAGGGTGGATGCAAAGTTAGATCTCATCCTCCAACACCTACAAATTCCCCAACCACCACAAGGTAACCTACCACCTCCTCCTCCTCCTCCTCAAAACCCACCTCCTCCTCCTCCTAATCACCCTCAACTTCCCCCTCCTCCTCCACCTAACACTCAACAACCTCAGCCACCACCACAAAATGACCAGCCACCCCCACCATCACCAAACAATGACCACCAATCCCAACCTTCACCTACCCATGACCAGCAAACCCAAGACTCACCTCACCACTCTCCACGCCAATCCCCACTAAATTCTCCATCTCCACCTCCTTCACCCATTCCCTCACGACCTGGCGCTCCTACACGCTCTCCACTCCGTCTCTCCAACCCTACCCATCCAAGCACTAGCCCCATAGGATCTGACACAGCCATTCACCCCCCTCAGCCAATTCTATAGAGAGTATCCCCGCCTTCAACCACTCACTGATGACCATCTACCATTTACCCCAGCCTCCAACTACAAGGAACACTCCTCTACTCATCCTTTTGAGGGTCTCTTTGTCACCCCCAATTGGTTCCCCAACCCTACCTCACCCGACCCTCCCTCATCACCAAAAAGCACCCAATCTACCCCCTCCCCAGAAACCTCACCCCAAAAATCTCCACCCTCCTCGTCCTCAAGTTCATCCCTGGCCCTCACCCTCTTTGATGATGACAAAAGGGGGAGAGATGTAATGACCACTCTGCGCTTGTCAATGAACACAAGGGATGTCCTCAGCCAGCCATCCCTCTGGATTGAGGAAGATATAACAGCAGCACTTCGCCGTGCTGTGGAGTCTCAAAGGCTGGGTGGTGCAGAAAGCCTTATAAGGGGAGAGGCCATCCGGTTCATGCAGCAGAAGAAAGCAGCTGAGCAAGGACCACAATGGGATATGGTTGTCTTTGAGCCAGAAAGTACCCAATCTTCACAGCCTGAGTCGTCTTCATCAGAGCCTTCTCCAACTAAGTCAAGCAAAAACATTGTTGAGGAGATTATGATGAAGTACGGGCTGAAGAAACCCAACCATCCTCCCATTGTGATAGCCAAGCCTGTTCCTGCATCCACTGGGCAAGAGTCTGAGATCCCTTCATCTGAGCAATCTTCTGATCCTCCTTCCTCGTCTGAGCCAACAGCCAGATTCAGTGAGCCCAGAAAGAAGGCCGTTGCTAGGAAACGTGCCAGGAAGATAATTGCCACCACTGAATCTGATGAGAGTGAGGAAGAGACTCCATCTGACCTACCTGAGCAAGGAACTTCATCTGCCCAGGTTGAGCAAGAAACTCCAGTGATTCAAGCAGTCCCAATTCTGAAGGAAGTCAAATTGGAAATTGAAGACATGACTCCTGAGGAATTTGAGAAGTTTGGATTCACAGACAAGCTATCCTTTGGTCAGATGGCTTGCCTCGATGCTGATAGAGCAAGTGCCATGCCCACTCCTCCGATTAGCAAGAGCAAAGGGAAGAGTAAAGGGAAAGGGAAAAGGAAAGCCCAGGAAGTTGAGGAGGATCCCAACTTCCCTGTGTGGAACGTGAAAATCCGGGCTGTTCACTATCCCAATGGAGAGGTCTCCTACTTCGACAATGCTACAGGTTTCCCTGGGTATGAAGAAGTAGAGAACATGAAAAGGGCATTCGAGGAGTCCATTGAATCAGAGAGGCTCAGAAGGGAAAGAGATGAAGAAGAGCTTCAGGAGATCATTGCCCAGATAAACCAGAATGAGCAGGAGGCCGAGCTAGCCAAACTGCAAAAAGAAAATGAAGAGAGGCAAAAGAAGAGGGAGAGGAAAAAGAAACACAAACCCTGAACCCCCAATCCAAACCTTCTTTTAAACTTAGAAATTTTTTTTTTGTTTTGTTTTCATGCATACTTTCATACTTGCTTAAAGTTATTTACATGTATATGCTCTTTACGTGTATATGTTATTTGATTGTATACTCTGACGTGTAACTTATGTTTGTCAATAATATTTGTCTAAGTTACTTGTTCTTATCTGTTGCCTTTAATCTTTTGCTAAATTCTTCCTTATGACCTCAATTGATAGAACTAGGTTTGGTATCATCAAAAAGGGGGAGAATGTTAGAATCTTAAGTTTTGATGAAGACTAAAATATGAAAGATTAGACCAAGTACTTAGAACAATTAGGTTAACATAGGTTCCCAAGTAAGAGTGTAACCGGATGTGGATTTACTTCCGGATAGACTAGGACTGCACGCGGATGAATGTTTTATCCCCCAGCGGCAGCGAGTAACTCACTAGAGAAATAACTTAGTCCATAAACAGTAGGTACACTAAACCTTAAGACTAAGCTATGATTCAACCGGAAGTGAAATTGCTTCCTGTTAGATTTAGACTGGCGCAGACTGATAGAATAGATATCACCCCAAGCGTCAGTGAGTTTACCTCGTCAAGTAAAAGTGCTTCCTGATAGATTTAGACTGACACAGACTGATAGAGGTGATATAATCCTAAGCGTCAGTAAATCAGCCACGTCAAGTGAAATTGCTTCCAGTTAGACTTAGACTGGCATAGGCTGATAAAAGAGATATAACCCTAAGCGTCAGTGAGTTCACCACGTCAAGTAGAAGTGCTTCCGATAGCTTAGTGACTAGCGCTGAGTGTTGGAATAAAATACACTGAGCGAGAGTTAGTGATGGTGAGCTAGATCCTTCATCAAGTGAAATTACTTCCGGATGTAGAAGTGCTTCCGGATACACCTCAGACTTAGGGAACACCCACTGCATGTGACTATGTGAATATATTGCTATACTAACGTTCAAGTGCAGCACACTAAGTAAGGATTGCTTCCGGATGAGAAGTTGCTTCCGCAAGCAATCAGAATGTCAGAACGTTCAGAGATGCAGTGTCAGAATGCTTATGTCAGAGCAGAGGTGTCAGGACTACTTTCCAGAGATAAAGCAAGTCAACCCTGCACATTGATGAAGCATTTAATGGGCAAACGGTAACATGGGATTAACGGCTATATTCAAACGGACATATTCAACCTGCCGCCCAAGCCTTTGAAGTCAAGTATAAAAGGAACATCGACATTCAGAAGAAATGTGAGAGAGAACAGAGCCTATTGTCTGAAACATTGTATTCTACATTCCTCTCATCTTCTACTACTCTCAGATCTAGATTTGTAACATTATTAGAGAGTGAGCCAGTTGTACTTAAGTGAGTAACATCATCCACTCTTAGAGAGAGTTATTTGTACTTAAGTGTTTATCACAATCAGTTCATAGAGTGAACATAATTGTTATCTTACTTTTGTAAGGGGGAGCATTTAGAGATTTTCTAAATCTCCATAGGTTGCAAGTTAGCCCGCAAAACTTGTGGTTGTAAGGTTTGCAGGTGAGCCCGTTGTAAAACCTGTGGGTTGTTAGGTGAACCCGTGTTCGTAAAACCTAAAGTGTAAAGGCTTCTCTTGTGTCCGGTTTAAACAAGAATAGTGGATTGGAAATCTCAGGTGGAGCCTGGGGACTGGATGTAGGTCTGGGTGACCGAACCAGGATAAATTTGTGTGTGCATAAATTTACATTTAAACATTCTATTTTGCATCACATAACATAATGACTTGTGCATACCATTACTTATTAACATCATCATCAAGCACATGCAGTCTTTCGAAAAGAGTTAAAGTTTTTATTCTGTCACCTAATTCACCCCCCCTCTTGGGTGACAGCCACGCATTTCAATACAGACCAATAAACACTGTTCCTCTAAGCCTATCACATTATTTCCTTCTCTTTAAACACATTTAGTTCAATCCAAAATCAGTGTTTTCTCAATACCTTGATTCAGCAATCATTGCAAGTTTCATCATCATATAACTACTTACTAACTCCAATCAATATGTTTAAATGACCAATTCATTCATAATTGACATAAGTTTCAAGTAACATATCCAAAACATGACTTTATCAAGCTTTACTTATTAACAATTCGATTTATAGGTCCCCCTCAACTAATTACACATTTACACCTATATAATGATCTATCAGCAATTAGAAACCATATAGGAATACCAAACCTCAAGGAATCAATACGACTTTAGAAATCCCTAAAACAACCTAACTTATCACAACTTTTGAAAGTAATGGATGCATAAGAGGGGGGGTGAATTGTGCTTCAAAATAAATGCTCAAATAAAAACAACACAAGAGTTATACTGGTTCGGTCTACCTGACCTACGTCCAGTCCTCAACCTCCCAGGCCGAGTTCCACTATATCTCAGGTTTTAAATCGGGTTCACCTGAAACCTTACAACCGCAAGTTTTGCACGGGATCACTTGCAACCTTACAACAAGTTTTACACAGGCTCACTTGCAACCTTTCTAACAAACTCCCCCTCACACCAAGCAAGGGGTTAACCTTTACACTTAAAGGATTTTTGACTAAGTTCTCTCAAAGAACAGATGGTGTTACACACTTAAGTACAATTAATGCTCTTATAACAAGAAGAGACTTAACAACAAGGAGTACAGAATAAGTAGGTGAAAAGAATCACTCGATGTGTTAAATGCTCTTCGCTTTTCTGGGCAGCTTTGAATGCTTGAAGATGTTCTTAGTTTCTCGCTCTAACTTCTCTCAAGACTATTCAAAGATAATTAATTTTCTCATAAATGAAGTTGAGCTCCCTTATATAGTCTTCAAACATTTTGAACTCTTGGTAGGTGGGCTAGCCGTTTGAATATGGTCGTTTTTCCCTTGTTACCGTTTGCCCATTAAATGCTTCATCAATGCATAGCAGGGTTGACTTGCTTTATCTCTGAAAAGTAGTCCTGACACCTCTGCTCTGACATAAGCATTCTGACACTGCATCTTGAACGTTCTGACATTTTGATTGCTTGCGGAAGCAACTTCTCATCCGGAAGCAACCTTACTTAGTGTGCTGCACTTGAACGTTAGTTTAGCAATATAAGCACATAGTCACATGCAATGGGTGTTCCCTAAGTCTAAGGTGTATCCGGAAGCACTGCTACATCCGGAAGTAAATCAACTGGATGAAGGATTTAGTTTACTATCACTCACTCTTGCTCAGTGTCCTTCAATCCAACAGTCAGCTCTAGTCACTAAGCTATCGGAAGCACTTTTACTTGACGTGGTGAACTTACTGACGCTTAGGGTTATATCTCTTCTATCAGCCTGTCCCAGTCTAAATCTAACAGGAAGCAATTTCTCTTGACGAGGCTGATTCACTGACGCTTGGGGTTATTCTATTCTATCAGTCTGCGCCAGTCTAAATCTATCAGGAAGCAATTTTACTTGACGTTGCATTTTCACTGACGCTTGGGGTTATATCTATTTTATCAACCTGCGCCAGTCTAAATCTAACAGGAAGCAATTTCACTTCCGGTTGAATCATACCTTAGTCTTAAGGTTTTGTGTACCTAATGCTCATGGACTAAGTTATTTCCCCAATAAGTTACTCGCTGCCGCTGGGGGATGAAACATTCATCCGCGTGTGCAAGTCCTAGTCTATCCGGAAGTAAATCCACATCCGGTTGCACTCTTACTTGGGATCCTATGTTATCCTATTGCTTTCTAAGCACTTGGTCTAATCTTTTATATTTTAGTCTTCATCAAAACTTAAGATTCTAACATTCTCCCCCTTTTTGATGATGACAAACTTAGTTTTATCGATTGAATTCATAAGGAAGGTTTTAGCAAAAGATTAAAAGCAATAGATAAGAACAAGTAACTTAGACAAATATTATTGATAAACATAAGTTACAAGTCAGAGTATACTATTAAGTAACATATACAAGTAAAGAGCATATACTAGGCAAGTATGAAGGTATGCATGAAAAACAAAAAGATGTTTGGATTGGGGGTTCAGGGTTTTTGTTTCTTTTTCCTTTCCCTCTCCTTCTCTCTCTTCATTTTCTTTTTGTAGTTTGGCTAGCTCGGCCTCATGAACATTTTTGTCAATTATCCGCTGAAGCTCTTCTTCATCCCTCTCTCTTCTGAGTCTCTCAGACTCTGGCTGAGGACATCCCTTGTGTTCATTGACATGTGCATATGCGCAGAGTGGACATCACATCTCTCCCCCTTTTGACATCATCAAAGAGAATGAGGGCCAGGGATGGAGTTTGGTCATGAGAAGGTGAAGGTTGGGATTGGTGATCATTTTGTGGTGGTGGCTGAGGGTGAGATCTTGGCAAGAGAATTCTCGACTTGGCACATTCTGTCCTCAAACTGCTGGATTCGTTCCCAGTGTCATACTCAGCACGGAGGACTCACCAAGGACTCAAGCAGCCTATAGAGAAGCTCTTCCTTTACTTCCTCAGCAAGGGCCCTATCAGAAGCTGGTACAGGTACCATGTATTTCTGGCAGATTTGATCGCTGCAGCCTCCTCCTTAGGGATGGACTTCCTCTTCTTATCAAACTTCTCTTGCTTAGAACCCACTAACTGTTCTGCCATTCTACCAGAAGTTTCAGGCTGACCTTGAATATTTTCATCTTGCCCCGATGTATTCTGCCCAGAAACTTCATGGTGTTCTTGATGTTCATTGCGATGTTCTTCACGATGCCCAGATTTTCCAGAATGTTTATGACTTGATTTCCCAGATTTTGACTTGTGTTTCTTAGATGAGGAAGGTTTCCTTGAAACTGGGTTTGTTTCATAAGATTCGGCCATTTTTGTGTGGGTTGGTGGTAAAATGCGAAAGGATGTATGAAGAGAATGAAGAACATAGATGAAGATGAAGAATGTATGCAGAGAATTTGTGAGTGAAAAGTGAAGGTGAAAAATGATGTCCTATTTATAGGTACAGTTACTAAGGGTAAAATGGTCATGTTTCTTCATAATTTCACACATTGGGTAGTGTAAACAACTTAAGTTGGAACGACACACCTGATGACACGTGTCGCTTCATATTATCAGAGAAGACATAACGTCTCATTTGGGAAGTTGAAGCATTTTCTGAAGTGACGTGTCTCTTGGAATAGTGCTGGCGCTCTCTTGGCTTGATCATCCAGTGTCAGTGAGTGATCATTCGGAAGTGGTTTTGCTTCCGGTTGCACTTGCTTAAGATTTAACATTGAGCACCTGCAAAAACATATATTGGCACTCCGATGCCTAAGTTAGTATTGTTGTAAGTGATAAGCAATCAAGTATAATGAATAGAATTTACACTTCATTTGGGTTTACCATTCCCAAATCACCTCTATTGAAAGTAAACTGGTCAACCCCCAGAGGCTTGGTGAAGATGTCAGCAAGCTGTTGTTGTGTGGGGACAAACTGCACCTTGGCATCCTTCTTTTGAACATTTTCTCTGATGAAGTGATGTCTGACGTCAATGTGCTTTGTCCTTGTGTGCTGAACTGGATTCTTGGCGAGGCTAATTGTGCTTGTGTTGTCACAGAGGATGGGTGCCTCAGGGAACTCCAAGCCAAGATCTCTCAACTGGTTCTTCAGCCATAACACTTGGGCACAACAACTTGCAGCAGCAATGTATTCTGCCTCAGTGGATGACAGGGACACACAGGTTTGCTTTTTGCTAGCCCAAGACACCAGACAACCACCAAGAAAGGCGCATTGTCCACTGGTGCTCTTTCTATCTGTCTTATAACCTGCATGGTCAGAGTCAGAGTAAGCCCACAAGAACTCTTGGTTACCTCTGGGATACCAAAGACCAAGTTCTTGTGTTCCCTCAAGGTATCTCAGAATAAGTTTAACACATGTTAAGTGTGATTCCTTGGGGTTGGCCTGAAACCTAGCACACATGCCTACACTAAATTGAATGTCAGGCCTGCTGGCTGTTAAGTATAAGAGGGAACCTATCATTCCCCTGTACATGGGTAGGCTTACACATTTACCCTTTACGTCAGCGTCGAGTGCGGCAGTGGTGCTCATAGGAGTGTCATACTCCTTGCATTCATCCATCCCAAACTTTTTGAGTAGTTCTCTGCAGTACTTAGTTTGGGATATGAAGATTCCATTCTTCTTCTGTTTAATTTGCAGGCCTAGGAAGAACGTTAGTTCTCCCATCATTGACATCTCAAATTCTCCCTGCATAGTCTTAGAGAAATCTTCACAAAGCTTCTCGTTGGTTGCCCCAAATATAATATCATCAACATAAATTTGGACAATTAACATATCTCTATCTTTGTGAAGGATAAACAGTGTATTATCTAGTTTGCCCCTTGAGAAACCCTTGCCCAGCAAAAAGTTGTTGAGTCTCTCATACCAAGCTCGAGGAGCTTGTTTCAGGCCATATAAAGCTTTCTTTAATCTATACACATGTTTGGGGTGCTTATGGTCCTCAAAGCCAGGAGGTTGTTCTACATATACCTCTTCTTTAATATAACCATTAAGAAACGCACTCTTTACATCCATTTGATATAATCTAAAGCCTTTCATGGATGCAAAGGCTAGAAGAATCCTTATTGCTTCGAGTCTGGCAACTGGAGCAAAAGTTTCTTCATAGTCAATGCCTTCTTCTTGGTTATATCCTTTGGCTACTAGCCTGGCTTTGTTTCTTGTAATTTGACCTGTCTCATCCAGTTTGTTTTTGAAGACCCACTTGGTCCCCACTATGGATTGATGAGACGGTCTTGGGACTAGTTCCCACACTTGACTTCTCTCAAATTGATTTAGCTCTTCCTGCATGGCAATAATCCAGTCGCAGTCCTCAAGAGCTTGTTCAACTGAAGTTGGTTCGATTTGAGATAGGAATGCTCCAAACTCAACTTCATTTTGAACTTGTCTTCTAGTTCTAACACCAGAAGAAACATCACCAAGCACTTGATCAAGAGGATGATCCCTGTGATGTCTCCTAGCTATTGGCAACTGTGCCTCCTCAGGCATGGGTTGCACTCCAGGTTCATCACCGGGTTCACCTTCTTCTTTGGGATTATTTGTTGGTGTTTCTTTTGGTGGTGAGGAAGATGATGGTAGTTTTGGAAGATTAAGTGCTTCATCATCTTCTGTGGATTGTCCCCATGTAGGAGTTTCATCAAATACAACATGCATGGATTCTTCTACAGTTTTAGTTCTCATGTTGTATATCCTATATGCTTTACTCCTAAGGGAATATCCTATGAATATACCTACATCAGCCTTTGGATCAAACTTACCCAAATTTACCTTTCCACTGTTATGCACGTAGCATTTTGATCCAAATATTCTGAGGTGGCTGATGTTGGGCTTCCTCCCTTTGTATAGCTCGTATGGAGTCTTATCCAAGCCCTTGCGAACATAGGCTCTGTTGGAGATATAGCAAGCAGTGCTCATAGCGTCTGCCCAGAACACTTGAGAGACCTCTTTCTCGTTGAGCATGCTTCTAGCCATCTCCGTCAGAACCCTGTTCTTCCTTTCGACCACTCCATTTTGCTGAGGAGTCCTAGGAGCTCAGAAGTTATGTTCAATGCCGTTTTGCACACATAGCTCAAAGAAGCTATGGTTCTCAAACTCTCCTCCATGGTCTGTCCTTATGGCTGTGATTTTGAGCTCTCTCTCATTCTGCACTTTCTTAGCCAGGACAACAAAAGCATCAAAAGCATCTTGCTTAGAGGCAAGAAACATAGTCCAAGTGAACCTTGAATAGTCATCCACCACCACTAGAGCATATAGGTTTCCACCCAAGCTCTTCACTCTCGCTGGCCCAACTAAATCCATATGGATTAGTTCCAAGGGTCTGCTAGTGGAGACTCTCTTCTTAGTTTTGAACGAGGACTTTGTTTGCTTCCCTCGTTGGCAGGATTCACAAATAAAATCATGCTTTACTTTAAAAGTTGGAATACCTATGGCTAGCTCCTTTTTAATTAGCATATCAAGTTGCGTAAAGTTAACATGAGCTAATCTCTTATGCCAAAGCCAACTGTTTTCATCACTAGATATTAAACATTTATCTTCCAATTGTTGACATAAGTCTAGAGTATATAGGTTTCCGTTTCTATTGGCCTTAAGTTTGTATTTTAAATTGGCCTTGTCTAAATTCAGATCCTGCTTATCAACTATTAAGCACTCATTTGAATCAAAAATTACCCAGTTACCTTTGTCAGTGCTTTGACTTACGCTTAGCAGGTTGTGACAGAGACCGTCCACTAGATAGACATCTTTGACTGGTCCGACTTCTCCAACTCCAGTGATCTTACCACTTTGATTTCCTCCAAAGGTCACTGTGGCTCCATCGTTGATCACCAGAGATTTGAACTTGTCTCTGTCTCCAGTCATATGCCTCGAGCATCCGCTATCGATGTACCATTTTCTGTTCTTGGATGCCTTGAGGCATACCTGAAATAATCAAACAATCTTAGGTACCCAACCTCTCTTGGGTCGTCTGTCATTAGTTTTTAGTGCCCTTGGTCTAGTATTGGCCTTAGCCTTGGGCTTATGATCTTTTGGAGCCTCTGGCCTAGTGCTGGCTCTAGGCTCTTGGGTTTTCCCTGAAGAAACCCAACCATCCTCCCATTGTGATAGCCAAGCCTGTTCCTGCATCCTCTGGGCAAGAGTCTGAGATCCCTTCATCTGAGCAATCTTCTGATCCTCCTCCCTCGTCTGAGCCAGCAGCTAGATTCAGTGAGCCCAGAAAGAAGGCCGTTGCTAGGAAACGTGCCAGGAAGTTAATTGCCACCACTGAATCTGATGAGTCTGAGGAAGAGACTCCATCTGACCTACCTGAGCAAGGAACTTCATCTGCCCAGGTTGAGCAAGAAAATCCAGTGGTTCAAGCGGTTCCAATTCTGAAGGAAGTCAAATTGGAGATTGAAGACATGACTCCTGAGGAATTTGAGAAGTATGGATTCACAGATAAGCTATCCTTTGGTCAGATGGCTTGCCTCGATGCTGAGAGAGCAAGTGCCTTGCCCACTCCTCCAATTAGCAAGAGCAAAGGCAAGAGCAAAGGGAAAGGGAAAAGGAAAGCCCAGGAAGTTGAGGAAGATCCCAACTTCCCTGTATGGAACGTGAAAATCCGGGCTCTTCACTATCCCAATGGAGAGGTCGTCTACTTCGACGATGCTACTGGGTTCCCTGGGTATGAAGAAGTAGAGAACCTAAAGAGGGCATTCGAGGAGTCTGTCGAGTCAGAGAGGCTCAGAAAGGAAAAAGATGAAAAAGAGCTTCAAGAGATCATTGCCCAGATAGACCAGAGTGAGCGTGAGGCCAAGCTAGCCCAACTACAGAAGGAAAATGAAGAGAGGCAAAAAGAGAGGGAGAGGAAAAAGAAACACAAACTCTGAACCCCCAATCCAAACAATTTTTTTTAACTTAGTTTCTCTTTGTGTTTTGTTTTCATGCATACTTTCATACTTGCTTAGTGTCATTTACATGTATATGTTCTTTACTTGTAAATGTTATTTGATTGTATACTCTGACTTGTAACTCTTACTTGTCAATAATATTTGTTCAAATTACTTGTTCTTATCCATTGCTTTTATTCCTTTGCTAATCCTTCCTTAGGAACTTAATTGATAAAACTAGGTTTGTCATCATCAAAAAGGGGGAGAATGTTAGAATCTTAAGTTTTGATGAAGACTAAAATATAAAGGATTAGACCAAGTGCCTAGGAAGCAATAGGATAACATAGGATCCCAAGTAAGAGTGCAACCGGATGTGGATTTACTTCCGGATAGACTAGGACTCGCGCACGCGGATGAATGATTTATCCCCCAGCAACAGCGAGTAACTCACTAGGGAAATAACTTAGTCCATGAGCATTGGGTACACAAAACCTTAAGACTAAGCTATGATTCAACCGGAAGTGAAAGTGCTTCCTGTTAGATTTAGACTGGCGCAGGCTGACAGAATAGAATAACCCCAAGCGTCAGTGAAAAAGCCACGTCTAGTAAAATTGCTTCCTGATAGATTTAGACTGGCACAGACTGATAGAGGTGAATATAACCCTAAGCGTCAGTGAATCACCCACGTCTAGTGAAATTGCTTCCTGATAGAGTTTGACTGGCGCAGACTGATAGAATAGATGTAACCCTAAGCGTCAGTAAGTTTACCTCGTCAAGTGAAAGTCTGACTGTTGGAATACACTGAGCGAGAGTAAGTGATAGTGAGATAGATCCTTCATCAAGTGAAACTAAATCCGGATGTAGAATGCTTCCGGATACATCATAGACTAAGTCAGAACACAATCTAAGTAAGACTACTCCCCATAGCGAACAAGCTTCCCACAGCATGTATAGTTCTTATATATATTGCTATGTTGGACTAACCAATATGTGCAGAACTTAGTCACACTTCCGGATGCAAATGAGCTTCCGGATGCAAAGACTCTTGGCATTGGGATTCAGAGATTAACACTTGCTGAGCAAGATTACCACTTGCGAATGAATGAAGATCATCCGTCAGCAAGAGTACAAGAGTAAATATCACATACTCAGAAGTCAGAATGCTTTTATCAGAGCAGAGGTGTCAGAACTACTTTTCAGAGATAAAGCAAGTCAACCCTGCTAAGCATTAATAAAGATGTACCTCTCAACGGTAACATAGGATTAACGGCTATATTCAAACGGACATATTCAACCTGCCGCCCAAGCTTTGAAGCCGAGTATAAAAGGAACATCTATATTCAGAAGATAGTTGGAAGAACAGAGCCTATTGTCTGAAACATTATATTCTACATTCCTCTCATCTTCTACTACTCTCAAATCTAGATTTGTAACATTATTAGAGAGTGAGTCAGTTGTACTTAAGTGAGTAACATCATCTACTCTTAGAGAGAGTCATTTGTACTTAAGTGTTTATCACAATCAGTTCATAGAGTGAACATAAGTGTTATCTTACATTTGTAAGGGGGAGCATTTAGAGGTTGTCTAAATCTCCATAGGTTGCAAGTTAGCCCGCAAAACTTGTGGTTGTAAAGGTTTGCAGGTGAACCTGTTGTAAAACCTGTGGGTTGTTAGGTGAACCCGTGTTCGTAAAACCTAAAGTGTAAAGGCTTCTCTTGTGCCCGGTTTAAACAAGAATAGTGGATTGGAAATCTCAGGTGGAGCCTGGGACTGGATGTAGGTCTGGGTGACCGAACCAGGATAAATTTGTGTGTGCATAAATTTACATTTAAACATTCTATTTTGCATCACATAACATACTGACTTGTGCATACCATTACTTATTAACATCATCATCAATCACAAGCAGTCTTTCGAAAAAAAATTAAAGTTTTTATTCCCTCACCCAATTCACCCCCCCTCTTGGGTGACAGCCACGCATTTCATTTGGTATCAGAGCAAGGTCACTTGTTTAAAGGATCTAACGATCTCAAGTGCAAAGACCTAGGCTGACTTGGGTTACAAAATGTGTTTTGAGGCTTTTGACCATACTATCCCACCCGTGTTAGAAAATGCTGATTTTTACTTATGGAAGGGAAGGATGAAAAGTTTTATACTATCCACGGATTTCAAAATGTGGGATGTCTTTGAAAAGGACTCTGATTTCAAACCAAAAGTAAATTGGACAGAAAAGGAGAAAAGTTTATTTTACTTAAACCTTAGAGCAATGCAAATTTTGCACAAAAGTTTATCTGACAATGATTACCAGAAAATTAAACATTGCTCTAGGGCTATAAATATTTGGAACACTCTTGATACTATGTATGCTTCTAATCAATCTCTTGAAGTTAAGGCTGTCCAAAGCTCATTATGTGCTCCCTGTGAATCCATCTTTGATGAGCTACTGGATGGTGATGTAGTGGAAGCTAGCATCAGTGAAGAGAGTGTCAATCCATGCCTAGAAGATTCAGAAACTGAAGAAAATGAGGTACCAGAACCTGAACCTTCTAAATGGCAAGACATTTATAATGAGTTACATATTGAATTCTGTAAACTTGTAAAAGAAGTTCTAGGCTTGAGAAATAGGAATAGGGAACTTGAGGAACTTATTCTTTCTACAACCAAGGAGTCCAAAGTTCCATTCTTAAAAGAAGAATTTTCAGAAGACTCTGAGATTTCAAAAGTCAACAAACATAGTGTCTTTGAAAAGAAAACTGACCAACACAATAATAACAAGAAATCTTATTCTGAACATCATCCTATTGTCTGTTATTATTGTGGTAGAACAGGTCATATTTCTCACACATGCAATTTTAAAAGAAATTTAAATGTGAGAAACAAATATGCATGGATCCCCAAAGGACAAGTAAGGTCCAGAGCTAACCATGTAGGACCCAAGTACAAATGGGTACCAAAACTCTCTTCCAGTGTTTTACTTGTGCAGGAAAGATCAAGAGTTCCTCTTGCCTCAAAGAAGAGAACTCATGGTGATGTCACTGCTGCAACCACCTGGTGCAATCATAAGAAGCAGTGCGCTACCATAAGGAACAAAGACTTTGCCTCAGGAATAAGCTATCACAGAGTTCCATTCAACTATCCTGAGAAGAACAAGAGAGAGAGGATGTCTCAACCAACATGGAGAAAGCCTATGAATCCTGTCTCTCCTAAGAAAGTGCTTCAGACCAAAGATAAGTATAGAAGATTCCCTTGGGTAAGCAAGGAATCACTTAAGGCTGAAGCATGCAATAGTAAAATCTCCTATGCAAATGTCAGATGGACTTATTGAAATTTTACATCAAGCATCATGTATATGAACATTATATGCCTTATAAGAGTTTATCACAATGTTCATAGTCTACATGCTATCTATGACTATCATTATCAGTGTATAACCATCTGCATATAGTCATAGTTGATTCGCAATGCCATAATCTTTAGGTGCATGTGAATCACATACTTAATACAAACTGACAAGTCAGATCCAAGTCTGGATACTGAAAAGAGAAAAAGGGGGTTATTTGATATATTGTAGGAAAGAAAACTGGAAGCAACAACAAGATTCAAGACTACATCAGCTGAGATATTTGTCATATTTTGGGAGCTAGAGTTAGAGCTTAATCGCCAAAAGGCAACAAGGATGATGATGGAAAAGAAAGATAACTCTCAACATTGTTGCTTCTTCTCCTGACACTAATGTTGAAGCTGTGAGGAAGTACAAAAAGGCAAAGCAAATTTAATGGGCTGAGAGCAGATGTGTGGCATGGAGCTGATACAACTCAAATGAAGTTTAAACATCTGTGCTTAATTGCTAAGACCTGCTAACTGTACTAACTTAGGCACCGAAGTGTCAATCCTTAGTGTTTGCAGGTTCCCCACAATGTTAAATCTTAAGTGAGTCCAACCGGAAGCAAAATCACTTCCGGATACTCTTTTGCTGGCGCTGGATGATAACTCAATGTAATCAAGAGCACCACTTCAACCGGAAGCAAAACTCCTTCCGGATGATCACTCACTGACACTAGATGATCAAGTCAAGAGAGCGCCAGTGCCACACCAAAGGACACATCACTTCAGAAAACGTTTCAACTTCCTCTATGAAACGTTGTGCCTTCTCTGACTAATTGAAGCAACACGTGTCATCAGGTGTGTCGTTCCAACTTAAAAACTTACGTTACCCAATGTGTGAAAATTTGAAAGAAGATGCCCATTTTATCCTCAGAAGTTCTATCTATAAATAGATGTCATTTTTCACTTTCACTTTTTACTTGCATCATTTTCACTCGCATCTTTTCTCTGAAAATTTACTTCATCCTCTTCATCGTGTTCTCCATTCTTCTCTATATACTCCTCGCATTTCATCTCTATTTACCACAACATTCATACAAAAGATGGCCGGTTCGCATGAATCCAACCCAGTTACCCAGAAAGCCTCTTCATCCAAGAAACACAAGTCGAAATCTGGGAAATCAAGTCACAAGCACTCTGGTAAATCTGGGCATCATCGCGATGAACATCATGAACACCGTGAAGTTTCTGGGCAACCACTAGGACAAGATGAGAATATTCAGGGTCAGCCTGGAACTTCAGGTCGAGTAGAACAGTTAGTGGTTTCTGAACAAGAGAGGGATGCTCAGAGAAAAGGAAAGAAGAAGAAGGTTCAATTTGCTGAGGAGCCTTCTTCCAAGAGGCAGAGGGTTGAAGAAGATGATCCCACAGTATATAGAGATGGGGCTTTGGAGAGTGTGGCCGCCAAATTTGAGACATCCACTCCCATCTTCAACCATGACCTGTTCATCGATCTGGACAAGATGGATGAACTAGGGTTTCCCCATCTGCGCCCGTACTTGGAGAAGTATATGCCTTGGCTGGGCATCAACCAGGACTACAACGTCAACGTCTTGCGAGTCTTCTGCCAATCCCTCTCTGGCAGGGCCAAGTACAGGAAGGTTGATGGAAAAGAGCAAATCCACAAACTCTCCTTCTCCGCCACAGTAAGGGGAAGAACCTTCAGGTTCACGTGGAAGACGCTGAATGAGTTAATGGGGATAACGGATGAAAGCATGAATGAGTGGCTCTATCCAGAAGTGCACAAGTACAGCAAGGAGGATCTTGTGACACTATATGGCACCGATGACAAAAAGGTGTCCAAAATGTCTGATTCATACAGACTGCTGTACTATGTTTACTCCCGGATGATGACTCACAAAGGGGGTAACTTCAATGAGTTCGCCAACATTGACAACCCTTGGTTCCCCAGACTTCTCAAACAACAACCTATCAATCCTGACCAGTTGATTTGCTTAGAGCTTCAGAGATGGTTGACCAATGACAAGTCTGGTCATCTTCCCTATCCCACCATCATTGCCTTCCTCCTTGAGAAGCATCTGATCAAGGCTACATCTGCTGTGGAGGTAGAGAATGTCAAGTGTAAGCCTGTGGGAGCAACCAATATGGGGAAGATGGGCATCAGGTACTTCAAGCCTCCTAAGCCCACTCGCTCAGGCTCACAAGCCAGTAGTGCTTCTGGCACTTCAGCCCCCTCTGCATCTGGAGCAGGGGATCAGGAAGTTGATTCACATGCTGGGCCAAGCCGTATTGCAAGAGTGCCAGCCTCTGTTAGGGCCTTAGCCGAGGAAGTAAAGGAAGAACTTCTCCTCAGATTGCCTGAGTCCTTGGTGGGTCCTCTCCGTGCTGAGTGTGAAGCTGGTTTCCAGCACCAAGGGGAGCGGATCCAGCGGCTCGAGGACAGAGTAGGACAACTTGAGAATCACCTTGCCAGGGTGGATGCAAAGTTGGATCTCATTCTCCAACACCTACAAATTCCCCAACCACCTCAAGGTAACCTACCACCTCCTCCTCCTCCTCCTCAAAACCCACCTCCTCCTCCTCCTAATCACCCTCAACTTCCTCCTCCACCTAACACTCAACAACCACAGCCACCACCACAAAATGACCAGCAACTCCCACCATCACCAAACAATGACCACCAATCCCAACCTTCACCTACCCATGACCAGCAAACCCAAGACTCACCTCATCACTTTTCACTAAACTCTTCATCTCCACCTTCTTCACCTATTCTCACACGACCTGGAGCCCCTACACGCTCTCCACTCCGCTTTTCCAACGAACCCTTCCCCCATTCTAGTCCTACCAACCCCAACTCTCGACCAAGATCCAACCCCTTGGCTGAGCACCTTGGTTTCAACACTGTCATTCACCCTCTCAGCCAAATATACATCAGAGACTATCCTCGCCTTCAACCAATCTCCGATGACCATTTACCTTTTACCCCAGACTCCACCAACTACGAAGAATACTCATCCACTCATCCCTACGAGGGTCTCTTTGTCACCCCCAATTGGTTTCCCAATCCTCCTCAAACTCCAGAACACCTATCCTCTCCCACATCCTCTACCTCTACCCTCTCACCCTCCCCTCCTAAGAGATTTGGCCCTGAGCCACCTCCACCCTCCTCATCCACTCCATCCCTGGCACTCACCCTTGTTGATGATGACAAAAGGGGGAGAAATGTTATGTCTACTCTTTGCCTAAGTATGGCCACAAGGGATGTTCTCAGCCAGCCATCACTCTGGATTGATGAAGACATCACGGCCGCCCTGCGTCGTACATTTGAGTCTCAGAGGCTGAGTGGTGCAGAAAGCCTCATAAGAGGAGAGGCCATCCGTTTCATGCAGCAGAAGAGAACGGATGAGCAAGGATCACATTTGGAGATGGTTGTGTTTGGGCAGAATGAACAATCCTCACAACCTGAGTCATCATCAGAGCCTCCTCCAACTAAAACAAGTAGAGAGATGGTTGAGGAAATCATGATGAAGTGGGGACTGAAGAAACCCAACCATCCTCCCATTGTGATAGCCAAGCCTGTTCCTGCATCCTCTGGGCAAGAGTCTGAGATCCCTTCATCTGAGCAATCTTCTGATCCTTCTCCCTCGTCTGAGCCAGCAGCTAGATTCAGTGAGCCCAGAAAGAAGGTCGTTGCTAGGAAACGTGCCAGGAAGTTAATTGTCACCACTGAATCTGATGAGTCTGAGGAAGAGACTCCATCTGACCTACCTGAGCAAGGAACTTCATCTGCCCAGGTTGAGCAAGAAAATCCAGTGGTTCAAGCGGTTCCAATTCTGAAGGAAGTCAAATTGGAGATTGAAGACATGACTCCTGAGGAATTTGAGAAGTATGGATTCACAGATAAGCTATCCTTTGGTCAGATGGCTTGCCTCGATGCTGAGAGAGCAAGTGCCTTGCCCACTCCTCCAATTAGCAAGAGCAAAGGCAAGAGCAAAGGGAAAGGGAAAAGGAAAGCCCAGGAAGTTGAGGAAGATCCCAACTTCCCTGTATGGAACGTGAAAATCCGGGCTCTTCACTATCCCAATGGAGAGGTCGTCTACTTCGACGATGCTACTGGGTTCCCTGGGTATGAAGAAGTAGAGAACCTAAAGAGGGCATTCGAGGAGTCTGTCGAGTCAGAGAGGCTCAGAAAGGAAAAAGATGAAAAAGAGCTTCAAGAGATCATTGCCCAGATAGACCAGAGTGAGCGTGAGGCCAAGCTAGCCCAACTACAGAAGGAAAATGAAGAGAGGCAAAAAGAGAGGGAGAGGAAAAAGAAACACAAACTCTGAACCCCCAATCCAAACAATTTTTTTTAACTTAGTTTCTCTTTGTGTTTTGTTTTCATGCATACTTTCATACTTGCTTAGTGTCATTTACATGTATATGTTCTTTACTTGTAAATGTTATTTGATTGTATACTCTGACTTGTAACTCTTACTTGTCAATAATATTTGTTCAAATTACTTGTTCTTATCCATTGCTTTTATTCCTTTGCTAATCCTTCCTTAGGAACTTAATTGATAAAACTAGGTTTGTCATCATCAAAAAGGGGGAGAATGTTAGAATCTTAAGTTTTGATGAAGACTAAAATATAAAGGATTAGACCAAGTGCCTAGGAAGCAATAGGATAACATAGGATCCCAAGTAAGAGTGCAACCGGATGTGGATTTACTTCCGGATAGACTAGGACTCGCGCACGCGGATGAATGATTTATCCCCCAGCAACAGCGAGTAACTCACTAGGGAAATAACTTAGTCCATGAGCATTGGGTACACAAAACCTTAAGACTAAGCTATGATTCAACCGGAAGTGAAAGTGCTTCCTGTTAGATTTAGACTGGCGCAGGCTGACAGAATAGAATAACCCCAAGCGTCAGTGAAAAAGCCACGTCTAGTAAAATTGCTTCCTGATAGATTTAGACTGGCACAGAATGATAGAGGTGAATATAACCCTAAGCGTCAGTGAATCACCCACGTCTAGTGAAATTGCTTCCTGATAGAGTTTGACTGGCGCAGACTGATAGAATAGATGTAACCCTAAGCGTCAGTAAGTTTACCTCGTCAAGTGAAAGTGCTTCCGATAGCTTAGTGACTAGCACTGACTGTTGGAATACACTGAGCGAGAGTAAGTGATAGTGAGATAGATCCTTCATCAAGTGAAACTACTTCCGGATGTAGAATGCTTCCGGATACATCATAGACTAAGTCAGAACACAATCTAAGTAAGACTACTCCCCATAGCGAACAAGCTTCCCACAGCATGTATAGTTCTTATATATATTGCTATGTTGGACTAACCAATATGTGCAGAACTTAGTCACACTTCCGGATGCAAATGAGCTTCCGGATGCAAAGACTCTTGGCATTGGGATTCAGAGATTAACACTTGCTGAGCAAGATTACCACTTGCGAATGAATGAAGATCATCCGTCAGCAAGAGTACAAGAGTAAATATCACATACTCAGAAGTCAGAATGCTTTTATCAGAGCAGAGGTGTCAGAACTACTTTTTGATAAACGTGGCTGTCACCCAAGAGGGGGGGGTGAATTGGGTGAGGGAATAAAATTAAAACTTTTAATTCTTCTTTTCGAAAGGCTGCTTGTGCTTGGTGATAATATTTATGAAGTAGTGATATGCACAAGTCAGTATGTTATGTGATGCTAAATAGAATGTTTGAATGTAAATTTATGCACACATAAATTTATCCTGGTTCGGTCACCCAGACCTACATCCAGTCCCCAGGCTCCACCTGAGATTTTCAATCCACTATTCTTGTTTAAACCGGGCACAAGAGAAGCCTTTACACTTTAGGTTTTACGAGCACGGGTTCACCTAACAACCCACAGGTTTTACACCGGGTTCACCTGCAAACCTTACAAATGCAAGTTTTACGGGCTAACTTGCAACCTATGGAGATTTAGACAACCTCTAAATGCTCCCCCTTACAAATTGTAAGTTTACACTATGTTCACTCTATGAACTGATTGTGTTAAACACTTAAACTCAAAACTAACTCTCTCTAAGAGTGAATGATGTTACTCACTTAAGTACAATAAAATCACTCTCTGAAAAATTATCACAAATCTGGATCTGAGAGTAGTAGAAGATGTGTAGGATGAAGAATATGATATTTCAGATACTTTGCTCTTTTCTCTCTTTTTCTTCCATACTCTTCTCTTCTCAATGAATGTCTCTTTTATACTCGGCTTCATAGGCTTCTGTGGCAGGTTGAATATGAACGTTTGAATAAGGCCGTTAATCCTATGTTACCGTTGAGAAGTACATCTTCATTAATGCTTTAGCAGGGTTGACTTGCTTTATCTCTGAAAAGTAGTCCTGACACCTCTGCTCTGACAAAAGCATTCTGACACTGCATCTCTTGAACGTTCAGACATTCTGATTGCTTGCGGAAGCAACTTCTCATCCGGAAGCAACCTTACTGAGTGTGCTGCACATACTGGTTAGTCCAACATAGCAATACATATATATAAGAATTATACATGCTGTGGGAAGCTTGTTTGCTATAGGGAGTAGTTTACTTAGACTTTGTTCTTATTTGGTCTATGATGCATCCGGAAGCATTCTTACATCCGGAAGTAAAACTCACTCTCGCTTGGTGTATTTCATTCTACCACTCAGCGCTAGTCACTGAGCTATCGGAAGCACTTTTACTTGACGAGGTGAATTTACTGACGCTTAGGGTGAAATCTATTCTATCAGTCTGCGCCAGTCAAGATCTAACAGGAAGTGCTTCCACTTGGTGAAGTAGACTCACTGACGCTCGGGGTAATATCTATTCTGTCTCTCTGCGCCAGTCTAAACCTAACAGGAAGCGCTTCCACTTGGGGAAGTAGACTCACTGACGCTTGGGGTAATATCTATTTTGTCGCTCTGCGTCAGTCTAAATCTAACAGGAAGCAAACTCACTTTCGATTGAGTCATATCTTAGTCTTAAGGTTTCGTGTATCTAATTCTTATGGACTAAGTTATTTCCCTAGTGATTTACTTGCTGATGCTGGGGGATGAAAACATTCATCCGCATGCGCAAGTCCTAATCTAACCGGAAGTCAATCTTCATCCGGAAGCACTCTTACTTGGGATCCTGAGTTATCCTATTGCTTCCTAGGCACTTGGTCTAATCCTCTATATTTTAGTCTTCATCAAAACTTAAGATTCTAACATTCTCCCCCTTTTTGATGATGACAAACCTAGTTTTATCGATTAAGTTCCTAAGGGAGGATTAGCAAGAGAATAAAAGCAATGGATAAGAACAAGTAACTCAGACAAATATTATTGACAAGCAGAGGTTACAAGTCAGAGTTATACAATCAAATAACATATACAAGTAAGGAATGTATACAAATAAATTTTACTAAATGCGAGTGAAAATATGCATGAAAAACAAAATTAACAGAATTGTTTGGATTGGGGGTTAGAGTTTGTGTCTCCTTTTCTTTTCCCTCTCTTTCTGTTTCTCTTCATTTTCCTCACGCTCACTCTGATTTATCTGGGCAATGATCTCTTGAAGCTCTTTTTCCTCTTTTTCCCTCCTGAGCCTCTCTGATTCAATGGACTCCTCGTATGCCCTTTTCATGTTCTCCACTTCTTCATACCCAGGGAAACCTGTAGCATCGTCGAAGTAGGAGACCTCTCCATTGGGATAGTGTACAGCCCGGATTCTCACATTCCATGCAGAGAAGTTGGGATCTTCCTCAACTTCCTGGGCTTTCCTTTTCCCTTCGCTCTTGTTAATTGGAGGAGTAGGCATGGCACTTGCTCTTTCAGCATCGAGGCAAGCCATCTGACCAAAGGATAATTTGTCAGTGAATCCAAACCTCTCAAATTCATCAGGAGTCATGTCTTCAATTTCCAATTTGACCTCCTTCAGAATTGGAACTGCTTGAACCACTGGATTTTCTTGCTCAACCTGGGCAGATGATGTTCCTTGCTCAGGTGGGTCAGATGAAGTCTCTTCCTCAGACTCATCAGATTCAGTGGTGGCAACGAACTTCCTGGCACGTTTCCTAGCAACGGCCTTCTTTCTGGGTGCACTGAATCTGGCTACTGGCTCAGACGAGGGAGGAGGATCAGAAGATTGCTCAGGTGAAGGGACCTCAGACTCTTGCTCAGAGAGTGTAGGAACAGGCTTGGCTATCACAATGGGAGGATGGTTGGGTTTTTCGAGTCCCCACTTCATCCTGATCTCCTCAACAATTTCTCTACTTGTTTTAGTTGGAGGAGGCTCTGATGATGACTCAGGTTGTGAAGATTGTTCATTCTGCCCATACACAACCATATCCCATTGGGGTCCTTGCTTAGCCGCTCTCTTCTGCTCCATGAAGCGGATGGCCTCTCCTCTTATAAGGCTCTCTGCACCACTCAGCCTCTGAAACTCATATGCACGACGCAGGGCGGCCGTGACATCTTCATCAATCCAGAGTGAGGGCTGGCTGAGGGCATCCCTTGTGGCCATACTTCGGAGAAGAGTAGACATAGTATTTCTCCCCCTTTTGTCATCATCAACAGGGGTGAGTGCCAGGGATGGAGTGGATGTGGAGGAGGATGGAGGTGGTTCAGGGCCAAATTTCTTGGGAGGGGAGGGTGAGAGGGTAGAGGTAGAGGATGTGGGAGAAGATAGGTGTTCAGGAGTTTGAGGAGGATTGGGAAACCATTTGGGGGTGACAAAGATATCCTCATAAGGATGAGTGGAGGAGTATTCTTTGTAGTTGGTGGAGTCAGGGGTAAAGGGTAAATGGTCATCGGTGAATCGTTGAAGGCGGGGATACTCGCCGTATGGTTGGCTGAGGGGGTGAATGGCTGTTTCAGATCCTATGGGTCTAGGGCTTGGATGGGTAGGGTTGGAGAAGCGGAGTGGAGAGCGTGTAGGGGCACCTGGTCGTGTGGGAATGGGCGAGGATGAGGATGATGAAGGTGAGGATGAGAAGTTTCTAGGGGAATGGCGTGGAGAGTTGTGAGGTGAGTCTTGGGTTTGGTGGTCATGGGTAGGTGAAGGTTGGGATTGTTGGTCATTGTTGGGTGATGGTGGGGCTTGTTGGTCATTTTGGGGTGGAGGCTGAGGTTGTTGAGTGTTGGGCGGAGGAGGAGGTGGTAGTTGAGGGTGATTAGGAGGAGGAGGAGGGTTTTGAGGAGGAGGGGGAGGTGGTAAGTTATCTTGTGATGAGGGTTGGGGAATTTGTAGGTGCTGGAGAATGAGGTCTAATTTTGCATCCACCCTGGCAAGGTGATTCTCGAGTTGTCCTACTCTGTCCTCAAGCCGTTGGGTTCGCTCCCCTTGGTGCTGGAAACCAGCTTCACATTCAGCACGGAGAGGACCCACCAAGGACTCAGTCAATTTGAGGAGGAGCTCTTCCTTTACTTCCTCGGCAAAGGCCCTAACAGAGGCTGGCACTCTTGCAACACGACTTGGCCCAGCATGTGAGTCAACTTCCTGATCCCCTGCTCCAGATGCAGAGGGGGCTGAAGTCCCAGAAGCACTACTGGCTTGTGAGCGTGAGCGAGTGGGCTTAGGAGGCTTGAAATATTTGATCCCCATCCTAGCCATATTGGTTGCTCCTACAGGCTTACATTTGACATTTTCTTCTTCCACAGCAGATGTAGCCCTGATCAAATGTTTCTCGAGGAGGAAGGCAATGATGGTGGGATAGGGAAGATAACCTGACTTGTCATTGCTTAACCAGCGCTGAAGCTCTAGGCATATCAACTGCCCAGGGTTGAAAGGCTTGAGCGAGAGGAGTCTAGGGAACCAAGGGTTGTCCAGCAGTGTGAACTCGTTGAAGTTGCCTCCCTTATGAGTCATTATCCGGGAGTAGATGTAGTACAAGAGCCTGTTAGAATCAGACATCTTGGACACCTTTTTGCTGTTGGTGCCATACAACTCCTCGAGTTCCTCCTTGCTGTACTTGTGAGACTCAGGGTAGATCCATTCATTCATATCCTCTTCTGTGATTCCCATCATCTCATTCAAGGTTCTCCAAGTGAACCTGAAGGTTCTTCCTCTTACAGTGGCAGTGAAGGAGAGTTTGTGGACTTGCTCTTTCCTATCCACCTTCCTGTACTTAGCTCTGCCAGAGAGGGATTGGCAAAAGACTCGCAGGACGTTGACGTTGTAGTCCTGGTTGATGCCCAGCCAAGGCATATACTTTTCCAAGTAAGGGCGCAAATGAGCAAACCCTAGTTCATCCAACTTGTCCAGATTGATGAACAGGCCATGGTTGAAGATGGGAATGGATGTCTCAAATTTGGCGGATACACTCTCCAAAGCCCCATCTCTATAAACTGTGAGATCATCTTCTTCCTCAACCCTCTGCCTCTTGGAGGAAGGCTCCTCAGAAAAATGAACCTTCTTCTTCTTTCCCTTTCCCTGAGCATCCCTCTCTTGTTCAGAACCCACTGCCTGTTCTATTCTACCAGAGGTTCCAGGCTGACCCTGAACGTCTTCACCCTGTCCCCGTGATTGCCCAGAACTTTCTTGGCGTTCATGATGTTCTTCATGTTGTTCTTCATGGTGCCCAGATTTACCAGAATGTCTGTGAGTGGATTTCCCAGATTTCGATTTATGTTTCTTGGAAGAAGAGGTTTTCTGGATGACTGGGTTGGATTCATTCGTACCGGCCATTTTTTTTGTATGAATGTTGTGAAAATAAGGATGAAATGCGAGAAGTGTGTAAAAATGAAGAACACAATGGAGAAGATGAAAAGACTTTTCAGAGAAAATGATGCGAGTGAAAAGATGTAGTAAAAAGTGAAAATGGAAAATGACTTCTATTTATAGGTAAAAACTTCTGAGGGTAGAATGGGCATAGTCTTTCAAATTTTCACACATTGGGCAACGTAAGTTTTTAAGTTGGAACGACACACCTGATGACACGTGTTGCTTCAGAGAAGGCACAGCGTTTCATAGAGGAAGTTGAAACGTCTTCTGAGGTGATGTGTCCCTTGATCTGACACTGGCGCTCTAGATCATATTGAATTATCATCCAGCGCTAGCAAAAGAGTATCCGGAAGTGATTTTGCTTCCGGTTGGACAGACGCTCCTGGTTGCCTTGAGTAGTCATTCAGCGTCAGCACGAGAGCATCCGGAAGTAGTTTTGCTTCCGATTGTACTTACTTAAGATTTAACATTGAGTGACTTTCTTTCTCTCTTGTGCATCCACAGCGATCAAGCTTTCATAACTAAAGCCATATTTGCGTCAAGTAGTAGTTTGTTTGATTTTCTCAACTTCAGGAGCAGTAGCTCTCGGAGCCCAGTATGAACAACAACTCATTCAGATTTGATACATTGCTCTGATCAGGTATGATCATGAAAATTGTTGTTCCTTCGTACCTTCTTTCCTACAAAATAGCAAATGATTTCTCTTTCCCATTTTTCAGTCTCCAAACTTGGATCTGACTGGTCAGTTTGTAGGAAGTATGTGATTCTTATGCACTTAAGAATTATTCACTATGAATATAGCATTGCGAATCAACTATGACTATATGCACATGGTTTCTGATAATGATAGTCATAGATAGCATGTAGAGTATGAACATTGTGTGAAATATCTTATAAGCCATATCATGTTCATGCTTATGATGCTTAATGTAAAATCTCAATAAGTCCATCTTACATTTGCATAGGAGATTTTACTGTTGCATGCTTCAACCTTAAATAATCCCTTGCTTACCCAAGGAGATCTTTTATACTTATCCTTGGCCTGAAGCACTTTCTTAGGAGAGACAGGATTCGCAGGTTTTCTCCATGTGAGTTGAGACATCCTCTCTCTTTTGTCCTTCTCAGGATAGTTGAATGGAACTCTGTGATAGCTTATCCCTGAGACAAGGTCTTTGTTCCTTGTGGTAGCGCACTGCTTCTTATGATTGAACCAAGTAGTTGCAGTAGTGACATCACCACGAGTTCTCTTCTTTGGGACAAGAGGAACTCTTGATCTTTCCTGCACAGGTAAGGCACTAGAAGGGAGTTTTGGTACCCATTTGTACTTGGGTCCTACATAGTTAGCGCTGGACCTTACTTGTCCTTTGGGGATCCATATATATTTATTTCTCACATTTAAATTTCTCTTAAAATTGCATGTGTGAGAAATATGACCAGTTCTACCACAATAATGACAGATAATGGGATGATGTTTAGAATCAGATTTCTTATCACTATTATGGTGGTCAGTTTTCTTTTCAAAGACTCTATGTTTATTAACTTTTGAAATCTCAGGGTCTTTTGAAAAATCTTCTCTTATGAGTAGGACTTTGGACTCCTTGGTTGTAGAAGAGGGAATAAGTTCCTCAAGTTCCCTATTCCTTTTTCTTAAGCCTAGAACTTCTTTTGCAAGTTTACAGAATTCATTATGTAGCTCATTATACATATCTTGCAATTCAGAAGTTTCAAGTTTAGGTACCTCATTTTCTTCAGCTTCTGAATCTTCTAGGCGGAGATCCACACTCTCTTTGCTGATACTGGCTTCCACTACATCACCATCCAGTAGCTCATCAAAGGTGGATTCACAGGGAGCACATAGTGAGCTTTGGACAGCCTTAACTTCAAGAAATTGGTTAGAAGCATACATAGTATCAAGAGTGTTCCAAATATCTATAGCCCTAGAGCAATGTTTAATTTTCTGGTAGTCATTGTCAGATAAACTTTTGTGCAAAATTTGCATTGCTCTAAGGTTTAAGTAAAACAAACTTTTGTCCTCTTCTGTCCAATTTACTTTTGGTTTGAAATCAGAGTCCTTTTCAAAGACATCCCACATTTTGAAATCAGTGGATAGTATAAAACTTTTCATCCTTTCCTTCCATAGGTAAAAATCAGCATTTTCTAACACAGGTGGGATAGTATGATCAAAGCCTTCAAAACACATTTTGTAACCCAAATCAGCCTAGGTCTTTGCACTTGAGATCGTTGGATCCTTTAAACAAGTGACCTTGCTCTGATACCAAATGATAAACGTGGCTGTCACCCAAGAGGGGGGGGTGAATTGGGTGAGGGAATAAAATTAAAACTTTTAATTCTTCTTTTCGAAAGGCTGCTTGTGCTTGGTGATAATATTTATGAAGTAGTGATATGCACAAGTCAGTATGTTATGTGATGCTAAATAGAATGTTTGAATGTAAATTTATGCACACATAAATTTATCCTGGTTCGGTCACCCAGACCTACATCCAGTCCCCAGGCTCCACCTGAGATTTTCAATCCACTATTCTTGTTTAAACCGGGCACAAGAGAAGCCTTTACACTTTAGGTTTTACGAGCACGGGTTCACCTAACAACCCACAGGTTTTACACCGGGTTCACCTGCAAACCTTACAAATGCAAGTTTTACGGGCTAACTTGCAACCTATGGAGATTTAGACAACCTCTAAATGCTCCCCCTTACAAATTGTAAGTTTACACTATGTTCACTCTATGAACTGATTGTGTTAAACACTTAAACTCAAAACTAACTCTCTCTAAGAGTGAATGATGTTACTCACTTAAGTACAATAAAATCACTCTCTGAAAAATTATCACAAATCTGGATCTGAGAGTAGTAGAAGATGTGTAGGATGAAGAATATGATATTTCAGATACTTTGCTCTTTTCTCTCTTTTTCTTCCATACTCTTCTCTTCTCAATGAATGTCTCTTTTATACTCGGCTTCATAGGCTTCTGTGGCAGGTTGAATATGAACGTTTGAATAAGGCCGTTAATCCTATGTTACCGTTGAGAAGTACATCTTCATTAATGCTTTAGCAGGGTTGACTTGCTTTATCTCTGAAAAGTAGTCCTGACACCTCTGCTCTGACAAAAGCATTCTGACACTGCATCTCTTGAACGTTCAGACATTCTGATTGCTTGCGGAAGCAACTTCTCATCCGGAAGCAACCTTACTGAGTGTGCTGCACATACTGGTTAGTCCAACATAGCAATACATATATATAAGAATTATACATGCTGTGGGAAGCTTGTTTGCTATAGGGAGTAGTTTACTTAGACTTTGTTCTTATTTGGTCTATGATGCATCCGGAAGCATTCTTACATCCGGAAGTAAAACTCACTCTCGCTTGGTGTATTTCATTCTACCACTCAGCGCTAGTCACTGAGCTATCGGAAGCACTTTTACTTGACGAGGTGAATTTACTGACGCTTAGGGTGAAATCTATTCTATCAGTCTGCGCCAGTCAAGATCTAACAGGAAGTGCTTCCACTTGGTGAAGTAGACTCACTGACGCTCGGGGTAATATCTATTCTGTCTCTCTGCGCCAGTCTAAACCTAACAGGAAGCGCTTCCACTTGGGGAAGTAGACTCACTGACGCTTGGGGTAATATCTATTTTGTCGCTCTGCGTCAGTCTAAATCTAACAGGAAGCAAACTCACTTTCGATTGAGTCATATCTTAGTCTTAAGGTTTCGTGTATCTAATTCTTATGGACTAAGTTATTTCCCTAGTGATTTACTTGCTGATGCTGGGGGATGAAAACATTCATCCGCATGCGCAAGTCCTAATCTAACCGGAAGTCAATCTTCATCCGGAAGCACTCTTACTTGGGATCCTGAGTTATCCTATTGCTTCCTAGGCACTTGGTCTAATCCTCTATATTTTAGTCTTCATCAAAACTTAAGATTCTAACACTTTTCAGAGATAAAGCAAGTCAACCCTGCTAAGCATTAATAAAGATGTACCTCTCAACGGTAACATAGGATTAACGGCTATATTCAAACGGACATATTCAACCTGCCGCCCAAGCTTTGAAGCCGAGTATAAAAGGAACATCTATATTCAGAAGATAGTTGGAAGAACAGAGCCTATTGTCTGAAACATTATATTCTACATTCCTCTCATCTTCTACTACTCTCAGATCTAGATTTGTAACATTATTAGAGAGTGAGTCAGTTGTACTTAAGTGAGTAACATCATCTACTCTTAGAGAGAGTCATTTGTACTTAAGTGTTTATCACAATCAGTTCATAGAGTGAACATAAGTGTTATCTTACATTTGTAAGGGGGAGCATTTAGAGGTTGTCTAAATCTCCATAGGTTGCAAGTTAGCCCGCAAAACTTGTGGTTGTAAAGGTTTGCAGGTGAACCTGTTGTAAAACCTGTGGGTTGTTAGGTGAACCCGTGTTCGTAAAACCTAAAGTGTAAAGGCTTCTCTTGTGCCCGGTTTAAACAAGAATAGTGGATTGGAAATCTCAGGTGCAGCCTGGGGACTGGATGTAGGTCTGGGTGACAGAACCAGGATAAATTTGTGTGTGCATAAATTTACATTTAAACATTCTATTTTGCATCACATAACATACTGACTTGTGCATACCATTACTTATTAACATCATCATCAAGCACAAGCAGTCTTTCGAAAAAAAATTAGTTTTTATTCCCTCACCCAATTCACCCCCCCTCTTGGGTGACAGCCACGCATTTCAAAAACAACACAAGAGTTATACTGGTTCGGTCTGCCTGACCTACGTCCAGTCCTCAACCTCCCAGGCCGAGTTCCACTATATCTCAGGTTTTAAATCGGGTTCACCTGAAACCTTACAACCGCAAGTTTTGCACGGGATCACTTGCAACCTTACAACAAGTTTTACACAGGCTCACTTGCAACCTTTCTAACAAACTCCCCCTCACACCAAGCAAGGGGTTAACCTTTACACTTAAAGGATTTTTGACTAAGTTCTCTCAAAGAACAGATGGTGTTACACACTTAAGCACAATTAATGCTCTTATAACAAGAAGAGACTTAACAACAAGGAGTACAGAATAAGTAGGTGAAAAGAATCACTCGATGTGTTAAATGCTCTTCGCTTTTCTGGGCAGCTTTGAATGCTTGAAGATGTTCTTAGTTTCTCGCTCTAACTTCTCTCAAGACTATTCAAAGATAATTAATTTTCTCATAAATGAAGTTGAGCTCCCTTATATAGTCTTCAAACATTTTGAACTCTTGGTAGGTGGGCTAGCCGTTTGAATATGGTCGTTTTTCCCTTGTTACCGTTTGCCCATTAAATGCTTCATCAATGCATAGCAGGGTTGACTTGCTTTATCTCTGAAAAGTAGTCCTGACACCTCTGCTCTGACATAAGCATTCTGACACTGCATCTTGAACGTTCTGACATTCTGATTGCTTGCGGAAGCAACTTCTCATCCGGAAGCAACCTTACTTAGTGTGCTGCACTTGAACGTTAGTTTAGCAATATAAGCACATAGTCACATGCAGTGGGTGTTCCCTAAGTCTAAGGTGTATCCGGAAGCACTTCTACATCCGGAAGTAAATCAACTGGATGAAGGATTTAGTTTACTATCACTCACTCTCGCTCAGTGTCCTTCAATCCAACAGTCAGCTCTAGTCACTAAGCTATCGGAAGCACTTTTACTTGACGTGGTGAACTTACTGACGCTTAGGGTTATATCTCTTCTATCAGCCTGTCCCAGTCTAAATCTATCAGGAAGCAATTTCTCTTGACGAGGCTGATTCACTGACGCTTGGGGTTATTCTATTCTATCAGTCTGCGCCAGTCTAAATCTATCAGGAAGCAATTTTACTTGACGTTGCATTTTCACTGACGCTTGGGGTTATATCTATTTTATCAACCTGCGCCAGTCTAAATCTAACAGGAAGCAATTTCACTTCCGGTTGAATCATACCTTAGTCTTAAGGTTTTGTGTACCTAATGCTCATGGACTAAGTTATTTCCCCAATAAGTTACTCGCTGCCGCTGGGGGATGAAACATTCATCCGCGTGTGCAAGTCCTAGTCTATCCGGAAGTAAATCCACATCCGGTTGCACTCTTACTTGGGATCCTATGTTATCCTATTGCTTTCTAAGCACTTGGTCTAATCTTTTATATTTTAGTCTTCATCAAAACTTAAGATTCTAACAACTTTCACTTCTCAATTCTCCATTCTCTAACACCTTGTATCAACAAAATTTCTTCCACTTACATACTTCATTCTAAATGCACCCAAAACAAAGTCCAAATGTCCCCTTAGTAACTCAAATCATTTTAATTTATAGAAAGCTATCAATATCCCCTATTGAGACCATCAAACCACCATCAATTTATCATTTTACTCTTAATCCTAAAATAATCAATACCTAATAAAAACATTGAGGATAAGGCTAAACTATCAACTAAACTCAATTTACTTTATGTTCCATGATAAAATCTGTCCACAACCTTTATTATCCTTAATAAAATCAAGCAGCCCCAACTTATGCTCAAAATTAGGCCATACAGTGAAATAGAATCACCAAAATATAAATTTAACCAATCAGAACCTAAAAACATTTTCATATAACCTAATCAAACAAGTTAGAACAACCAATTTCTACGAATATTACTGGATTTTCGAAAAATGCTCTCAAACCCTAACCCCAAACGGCTCAAATAGTAAAAACTAAGGTAAGAAAAGTGTAGAAAATGCTTATAAAGTTCAATGATGAGAGAAGAAGGACTAGCCGCCGCCGGCCGCAGCACCGTTCGCCGGAAATCGGCCATTGAAGTTTTGGGTTCATAACAGAAACCAAAAGAAAAAGAGGAGGTGAGGAAACAAAGTTGGAAAAAGGAAAATGGCTTGAAGAACCAAAAGAAACCGTAAGGCCTACCTCTAGCTGCCGTCTGCCGCTATTTTCGCAGGAGATTGAAGAAAACCCGCCGTCACCGGAGAAGAAGAAGAACGAAATAGAAAGTGAGGGAGGGAGACCGAACGTGAGGTGAAGTGAGACAGGAAAAATGGTTTGATGATGGTGATGGTGAGGGAGATTGGCGCCGCCGCGCCGTCGCCGGAGGAGGACAGGAAACGAAGAAGGAAGGAGGGAGGAGGTGAGGTGTCGGGTAAGAAGGAGGAGGGAGCCGATGGTTTTTATAGTAAAGGGGGGAGGGCGCGTTTGGTTTGCTGAAATAAGGGGGTGCTCTGATGATTTGTAGCCCAAACTTGCCATAGTGTACTCTTTTAATTCTAAAACCATTTAAACCAGCCTCCCATCTTTTTAAACTTCAAAATATTTTTAGCTTTACCACTCCCTCATATTTCAAACTCTTCATTTATTAATTAATTATATGCACATTAATTACTCAAAATTTCCAAAAATATCCCAAAAATTCCTAAAAATTCCAAAATTTCCCAAAACACTCTCTAATCCTGAATTAAATTTTTCAGGATGTTACAGACCGGAATATTCCGGCTTAGATCCTTGACCGGGTTAGGAGGCTTCCGGACCGGAGTTGGCTCCGGTTGACAGGTTTTCCGATTGGACCGGCCGGGCCGGTCCGGGTTTTCATACCATGGTTGATACATGTTTGACATTGAGAAAAGAAAGTGGAGAAATACACAGCGAAGAAAATGATGGGAAAATAAAATCTGTGGTCCCAAAAAAAGTGTGAGATGAAAGAGAAAAGTTTGTAGGCCCCGAGATATATGTAAATTACCAAAAAATCTTTAAATTTCACTTTATTTACTTTCTTTCCTACATCCAAACAAGTCTATTTGCTCTTAGAAGGAGAGACTTCACTTAGCTCTAGAATGTATCCCTCAGCAGTCAGTCAGCACTACTACTTTTGACTAAGATTAAGAAACCAAATCACTCCTCCTTTGGTGAGTGTCAAATACACTTACCAATTCAACTTATGGATGTGGGTATATAAGTTATATATGTGAACTATGGTAGATAGTAAATTAAATTGTATAAAATTGTAACAATACTCTCTCTTGATTAAATTAAGCATGTCAGTTATGTTAATTAATATGATAGATTTTTCCAATAAAAACCCTCAAATATATTCCTAATGGTCTGTTTGGTGTGACAAATTTGGAAGAGAAGGGAGGGGTGGAAAATTTTTAATTGATTTTTCAAAAAATTGAACGAGTGGGACCATGATGTTGTAAAATATATAAGATATTAGATAAAAGATTGATAAATGCTCCCTCCATCCATAAATATCCACATATACATGTACATACATGCATACATACATGCATACATACATGCATACATACATACATACATACATACATACATACATACATACATACATACATACATACATACATACATACATACATACATACACACACACACACACATATATATATATATATATATATATTATATATACACACACACACATGTAAATATTTTTTGTCAAAATCACACATTAAGGAAGTGGTTGAGAGTTATAAATATATTCGAAATAATTTTGTTTTATCAAGTTTATCCTTATTTATGATTGAACATATAAGAGAGAGAAACATGATACTAATGTCATAAATGAATGTGAAATAGAATGTGATTAAAGAGAATAATGATGAGTAAAGTTGAAACAACTCATTAAATGATTTGACAGATGAGAAAATGATAGAAAAATGTCACTCGAAGTAAGAGGTAAACATATAATCCCAAGAGGTAAACATCTTTTCTGCCCTTGAGTGTTCTTTGTTAGAATCTTAAGTTTTGATGAAGACTAAAATATGAAAGAATGAATCAAGTACTTAGAAAGCAATAGGTAAACATATAATCCCAAGTAAGAGTGCAACCGGATGTGGATTTACTTCCGGATAGACTAGGACTTGATCACGCGGATGAATGTTTCATCCCCCAGCGGCAGCGAGTAACTCACTAGGGAATTAACTTAGCTGTGAGCATTGGGTACACAAAACCTTAAGACTAAGCTATGATTCAACCGGAAGTGAAATTGCTTCCTTTTAGATTTAGACTGGCGCAGGCTGATAGAAGAGATATAACCCTAAGCGTCAGTGAATAAGCCACGTCAAGTGAAATTGATTCCTGTTAGATTTTGAGTGGCGCAGGCTGATAGAATAGAATAACCCCAAGTGTCAGTGAACATAAGCCACGTCAAGTGAAAGTGCTTCCGATAGCTTAGTGACTAGCGCTGACTGTTGGAATGAAATACACTGAGCGAGAGTGAGTGATAGTGAACTAAATCCTTCATCCAGTAGATTTACTTCCGGATGTAGAAGTGCTTCCAGATACACCTTAGACTAAGGGAACACCCACTGCATGTGACTATGTGCTTATATTGCTAAACTAACGTTCAAGTGCAGCACACTAAGTAAAGTTGCTTCCGGATGAGAGTTTGCTTCCGCAAGCAATCAGAATGTCAGAACGTTCAGAGATGCAGTGTCAGAATGCTTATGTCAGAGCAGAGATGTCAGGACTACTTTTCAGAGATAAAGCAAGTCAACCCTGCTATGCATTGATGAAGCATTTATTGGGCAAACGGTAACATGGGAAAAACGGCCATATTCAAACGGCTAGCCCACCTACCAAGAGTTCAAATGTTTGAAGACTATATAAGGGAGCTCAACTTCATTTATGAGGGAATCAATTATCTTTGAATACTTTTGAGAGAAGTTAGAGCGAGAAACTAAGAACACCTTCAATCATTCAAAGCTTCCCAGAAAAGTAAAGAGCATTTAACACATCGAGTGATCCTTTTCATCTACATATTCTGTACTCTTTGTTGTTAAGTCTCTTCTTGTTATAAGAGCATTGATTGTACTTAAGTGTGTAACACCATCTGTTCTTTGAGAGAACTTAGTCAAAAAAAAATCCTTTAAGTGTAAAGGTTAACCCCTTGCTTGGTGTGAGGGGGAGCTAGTTAGAAAGGTTACAAGTGAGCCTGTGTAAAACTTGTAGTAAGGTTGCAAGTGATCCCATGCAAAACTTGCGGTTGTAAGGTTTCAGGTGAACCCGATTTAAAACCTGAGATATAGTGGAACTCGGCCTGGGTGGTTGAGGACTGGACGTAGGTCAGGTAGACCGAACCAGTATAACTCTTGTGTTGTTTTATTTGAGCATTTATTTTTGAAGCACAATTCACCCCCCCTCTTGTGCATCCATTACTTTCATTCTTCATGTATAAGTGTAAAAGTTGAAACATTTACTCCAAAAAACACATAACAAAAGCTTGTTCTATTTTTCTTCTTGCTTGGAGGAGAGAAGGAAGACACATTTTCTTGTTGCATGCCAAGGTGAAGTTTGGGAAGGGACAAAAGGTGGAAACTTTGGGTATTGTGTTGATCAAGATAGTATTCTCAAACACAAGTGAGAAGCTTCTCTGCAGTTTGTGCGCCAAAGAGAAGAAAGAAGCCAATGGACAAAAGGTGAAACTTGTGAAGGAGAAAAAGGTATGAACTTTGAGTATTATTTTGATCAAGATAATATTTTCCCTCTTCTATGAGGTAAAAATGATACTTTGGTTGGTTATTTTGTTGGGTCTTCAGTGTTGATAAATGAGTTTCAAGTTTTTTTCCTGATCAAAGTGGGTTTATAGAGTGATGATATATTAAGTTGCATAGTTGATTTATGTGAATAATATAGATGAAAATCATGTGTCTCCTTTGGTTTGAACACCTTTTGAATGATGGTACATGGGATAGGTTGTTTAAGGGAGTAGGAGTGGGCTCTGATGCATGGGAAAGATGAGCAAATGAAGAAATATTGTTCTGTTTTCCAACCGAAGAAGTTGATCTAAGACGCATATTAGTCTTTAATGTAAAAACGGTGCTAAAATTCCACAAATAAGAAGATTTAATGCAAAAATCAACCACATTAGCTTGAATACCTCTTAGAATAATAGGTAGGATTTTATGAAAGTCTCCTCCCATCACAACACATCTACCTCCAAATGGTTCATCAGAATTCATAATGTCCCTAAAAGTTCTATCAAATGCTTCAACACAAAATTGCTACATCATCGGTGCTTCATCCCAAATGATTAGTTTTGTTGCTATAAGTAAGGATGCAAGAGGAGAATTTTGGTAAATCTAACAAATAGAGGTTGAAACGCGTGGCTGTCACCCAAGAGGGGGGGGTGAATTGGGTGAGGGAATAAAACTTTAACTCTTTTCGAAAGACTGCTCGTGCTTGTTGAAGATGTTAATAAGTAGTAGTATGCACAAGTCAGTATGTTTTGTGATGCAAAATAGAATGTTTAAATGTAAATTTAAGCACACATAAATTTATCCTGGTTCGGTCACCCAGACCTACATCCAGTCCCCAGGCTCCACCTGAGATTTTCAATCCACTATTCTTGTTTAAACCGGGCACAAGAGAAGCCTTTACACTTTAGGTTTTACGAGCACGGGTTCACCTAACAACCCACAGGTTTTACAACGGGTTCACCTGCAAACCTTACAAACGCAAGTTTTACGGGCTAACTTGCAACCTATGGAGATTTAGAAAACTTCTAAATGCTCCCCCTTACAAAATGTAAGATTACAATTATGTTCACTCTATGAACTGATTTTGTTAAACACTTAAGCCCAAAACTAACTCTCTCGAAGAGTGGATGATGTTACTCACTTAAGTACAAATGAATCACTCTCTAAGAATATTACATATCAAAGTTCGAGAGTAAAAGATGAGAGGAATAATGTTTCAGACAATAAGCTCTGTTCTCTCTCACTCTTATTCTTAGAAATGAAGAGTATCTTCTTTTATACCAGCCTCTAATTATCCAGCCGTTGGAGAGGCAATAAGGCCGTTTGAATATAGCCGTTGGAGCCTTGTTTACGTTGTCCTCATTCATTAATCCACAGCAGGGTTGACTTTGCTTTATCTGAAAAGGTGCTTTGACCAGCTATTCTGTCAACACTGTTCTGACAACACTATTCTGGCAAAAGTCGTTCTGACATCTTTACACTGTACGGTCTGACTCTTGCTTGTTGACAGATGAGGACTTCGTTCCTCAAGCATGAGTCCAGGATGCTAAGAGACTTACTATCGGAAGCTCTCTTGCTATCTGAAGTGAAGCTCGTGGACTCTAACATTCTGCTTGCTATCACATAGAGGAACTTTGTCTTCCAAGCACTTGTCCATGAATGGTAAGAGCGCTTTGCTATTGGATGCTCTCTTGCTATCAGAAGCTCTCTTATGGACTCTGACTCTTGTGGATAGTATGAGCTTTGACATCTTGAATGAATCTTCAGATTATGTTCTCCTTATCTCTCATACTCCTCATGCTTGGTAGGTAACAATGTTGTTTGAATATCTGTTAACCTCTTGTTACCGTTGGGAAGTATATCTTCTTAAACGCTCCATTAAAGCTTAGCAGGGTTGACTTGCTTTATCTCTGAAAGTTAGTCCTGACACCTCTGCTCTGACATAAGCATTCTAACACTGCATCTCTTGAACGTTCAGACATTCTTTTTGCTTGCGGAAGTTACTTCTCATCCGGAAGCAACTTTACTGAGTGTGCTGCACTTGAACGTTAGTTTAGCAATATAATCATATAGTCTCATGCAGTGGGGATTCCCTAAGTCGAAGGTGTATCCGGAAGCACTTTTACATCCGGAAGTAATTTTACTCGATGAGGGATCTAGTTCACCATGACTCGCTCTTGCTTAGTCTATTTCATTCCACCACTCAGCGCTAGTCACTGAGCTATCTGAAGCATTTTTACTTGACGTGGTGAATTCACTGACGCTTAGGGTGAAATCTATTCTATCAGTCTGTGCCAGTCTAGGTCTAAGAGGAAGCAACTTCACTTGACGTTGCATTTTCACTGACGCTCGGGGTTATATCTAGTCTATCAACCTGCGCCAGTCTAAATCTAACAGGAAGTGCTTTCACTTGGGGAAGTAGACTCACTGACGCTTGGGGTAATATCTATTCTGTCGCTCTGCGCCAGTCTAAGCCTAACAGGAAGCGCTATCACTTGGGGAAGTAGACTCACTGACGCTTGGGATAATATCTATTCTATCGCTCTGCGTCAGTCTAAATCTAATAGGAAGCAAATTTACTTCCGGTTGAGTCTTAACTTAGTCTCAAGGGTTTTGTACATCTAATGCTCCTAGACTGAGTTATGACTAAGTGAAGTGCTTGCTGTCGCTGAGGGATGAGACATTCATCCGCGAGCGCTAGTCCTAGTTCATCCGGAAGTGATTCTGCATCCGGTTGTGATTCCGCTGTGGGATGAGTCTTTCATTCGTGAGCGCTAGTCTTAATTCATTCGGAAGTGAATCTGCATCCGGTTGTGACTTAACTTAGGATTTAGGGTTAGCAATCTAGACTGGGTTCTAACCAAGTGTTTCACTTGCCTCCGTTTGCGTCCTATGGGATGTGTACTCCATCCGCGAGCTCTAGTGCTAATATTACCGGAAATGATCTTGCATTCGCAAGTGATCTAACTCAGGATTCTAACCATGTCATCTAATCCTTCCTAAGTGTTAATTATGTTCTTTTAAGTACTAGACCATATCATACCTTAGTCACCATCAAAACTTAAGATTCTAACATTCTCCCCCTTTTTGATGATGACAAACCCATAGATGACTAGAGAACATAATTAAACTTAGATCACTTCCAGAGCTATATTTCATTCCCAGTTCTCTTATCTTTCAGCTCTAGACATCTCATGTCTCATCTCTAGACATCTCGTGTCTCATTTCTCTCCCCCTTTTGGCTTCATCAAAATTCAACAGGTGCAAGCTAGCCTTAGGGATGGGGATACTTCTATCGTTCTCCTAGGAATGGGCTTTCTACCTAAATTCAACAACTTTCTACCTATATTTCTCCCTATTCTCCCTAAATATTATGTAGGATAACTAAACAGTGTGAGACAGAAGGAAGAAAATATTGATTCAGTATTCTAAGTGTGTTTACTCTCCCTAACCATTATGCATGATGTTTTGCATAACAGAACATGTTTTGCAAGGATTAAGTCTAGATCAAAACATACAAAAACAGTTCTCTTTTTGAAGGTGAAAGTTCTTTTTAAATATAAAAGACATCAAAAGTAATTTTGACCCTCTCGAAATGATTAACATGATATCAGAGTAATTTTGATGCTTTTAAAATGATGATTATGATATCAATTGAAAATCTGTGAGTTTGAATTATGTGAGTTTGAATTTGTGATATCAAATGAAATGATTGAATGCCAAGTGAAATTTCTGATACCATATGAAATGAAACCAAATCAAATGAAATTTGTGAGTTTAAAGTGCCAAAAATAATTTCCAAATAATTGCATCACAGCATCTTAAGAGTTTATTATCTATGACAGCATGTAACTCTCTATTTTCAAGGGATCATTATCGAGTAATGTCCTTTACTTCTCTTCTATATTAAGATTAATCATCACTGAATCAAGAAAGGAAGCATATAAGAGAGGTATGTTATCAATTTACTTTCCAGCATGTCATATAGAGGATACAGATGTGTGAGCTAGGATGATTTTCTAAGACAGTGAATGATTTTGAAGTCAATGCAGATTGAGAAAAGAAATCCTAAATTGACACCCTTACCAATGCCATGTATGCATCATATATAAGAGATGGTAAGGTGTAGATGTTACCACAGATGAGGAATCTCCAGACTCTATTAGACTCATGAGTCTTAATCATATGCAGATAAGCATGCTTCCTGACATCTTCAAGAGATGTACTATCTCAAGTGGAAAACCCCTAGCGCAAGTGCTTTGATGATTGGTCCTGCATGTGCTTGAGGAAACAAGTGCTTTTCTGATGGTCAGTGAAAGAACTTAAGATTTAACATTGGAGACCATCCTCTGGACATTCAAGTCAATCTGTGTTAATCAGCACAAGTTAATAATTTTAAGAAATCATGCTTGCTAATTGGTTTAAGCAAATATGAGTAATGATTATGTGAAAACTAATTTTGAAATTGTCTATATGTTCACATAGTTTCACTATCAAGACATGAACTCTACTTATACTCTCATAGATAAATATCAATGTGATAGTACAGAGAATATCAAACAGGTGGCATATTTTCAGAGTTTCATAAGCAAATATAGTTCAATAAATATGCCTCAAGGATGTTCATGTTAGATCATGAAGACATGTGAATTATTAACACAATGAAATTTTGAAAAATCTTCATCCTCACAAAATAGTTTGATTTTAAGACTAAACTCGGTTTAAAAAAAAAACAACCAAATTTCAGCATATGATTACGAGAATAATTTCCAAATTTTAGCTCAAGTTCTTCTAGATATGCTCAGTGTGATCTCATTGTTCTCAGGATATCAACAAGCTTGAAATTAATACAGATTATAGCATGCTTGTGATACTATGCCATGTTTTACAGATCTAGCAGAGTTTAATTCAAGGCATGTCAGACAAGAGAGAGACTATCCATTTAATTTCACACCAGAATATGTAAGGGATAGAAATGCTCATGTGTATTGGCGAGAGTTTCTCAGGTTTAGCATAGCAATTCCACACATCTTGATAAGAGACATTTTCGTTGTCATTCTCTCTTGGTTATATTCATTGTTCAAGCTTCAATAATCTGTGTCAACATTCTTAAACCACAAACTTGAACTGAGATCATTAGTAGATTGAGAACTTAAAGATGTAATTAAGAAGGACGTATTGTTCTCGAAACCATAGCTGCTCATGCATTGAAAAGCTTGATGCAGGAGATACCACATGAAATGGAAAATCAGAAATAACTTTTGAGTGCTATCATGAGGTATGGTTGTCATGTAGGTTTAAAGAGGATCAGAATCTGTTTTGAAAGTTTGTATATCAAAAGAATCTTTCAAAAATCAAGGTGAATGCATAAACTATTTTCTTTCATGAAAGACGCCCTTAAAAGATTCGCTAAGCATATATGTGTAAAACTGTTAAGCCCATCATGCATTTACTACCCAAGTGATTATTCAAGTAAAGAGGAAGGTAAGAATGATATCACCATAGCTCCATTCGCATCAAGCAGTAGCTCGCTTGATTTTGGTTGGCAATGCAAGGATTCTATTTTCAGAGCAGTACCAAAATCTATGCGTGACGAATGCTTATCAAGACTTGACTAATTGTTCAGATGAGGTACAGTCCTGAGTCTTGCTGAGGCTAAGGATGGATTGGAGCTGGTGCAGAGGGATGAATTTACTTGATGATCACCACCACTGGCATCTCTGGCCTCTTGAGCCCATACTTCATACACAGCTCTTCAATCAGATTGGGTGCTGGCGCAGACGTTAGACACAGGCTCAGCAGAGGGTATCTCCTATTGTGAGAGAGATAAACTTTGAACCTCCGAATTGCCTTTCCCAAGGAGATCTTCTATACTTATCCTTGGTTCGAAGCACTTTCTTCTGAGAGGTAGGATTCAAGAGCCTTTTCAATGTCGATTGAGGAATCCACTCTCTCTTGTTCTTCTCAGGATAATTTAATGGAACTCTGTGATAGCTCATCCTTGAGACAAAAGCTTTGTTCCTTGTGGTAGTGCACTGCTTCTTATGATTGTACCAGGTGGTTGCAGCAGTGACATCACCATGAGCTCTCTTCTTTGGGGCAAGAGGAACTCTTGATCTTTCCTGCGCAAGTAAGGCATTGGGAGGATGTTTTGGTACCCATTTGTACTTGGGTCCTACTTGGTTAGCACTGGACCTTACTTGTCCTTTAGGAATCCATACAAACTTATTTCTCACATTTGAATTTCTTCTAAGACTGCATGTGTGAGAAATATGTCCTAATCTACCACAATAATGACAGATAATGGAATGATAATCAAAATGGGGTTTTCTATCATTATCATGATTAGTTTTCTTTAGAAAAGTTTTTTGTTCCTTTGAAATCTCAGTTTCTTTTGAAAGCTTTTCTTTTTCCTTCAACAAGTGTTTACAATCAAAACATTTTTCAAGACATGTTGAAGTTTTCCCTGCCGATCGTGGGCTAACTATCGGAACCACTAGTTCTTTAAAAGAAACCTCGGAAACTTTGGACGTAGAAGAAGAAATTAGTTTTTCAAGTTTTCTATCTTTTTCTTTTAAGCCTAGAAGTTCTTTTGCAAGTTTACAATATTCGGTATATAACTCATTGTATGCATCTTGCAATTCAGAAGGTTCAAGTTCAGATCCAGATACCTCACTTTCTGAATCTTCTAGGCAGAAATGGATACTCTCTTCACTGAAGCCTGCTTTCTCAATATCAGCTTCCAGAAGCTCATCAGTAGATGATCCACAAAGAGCACGAGTTGAGCTTTGGACAGCTGCGCTTTCAAGAGATGAGTTAGAAGCATATATCACATCAAGAGTATTCCAAATATCTTTAGCACTAGAGCAATGTTTGATTTTCTGGAAATCATTTTCAGTTAAGCCTTTGTATAAAATTTGCATTGCTCTAATGTTTAAGGAAAACAAATTTTTCTCCTTTTCAGTCCAGTTTCCTCTTGGTTTGAAATCAAAATCTTTTTCAAAAATATCCCACATTTTCAAACTAGTGGATTGTATAAAACTTTCCATTCTTGCTTTCCACCAACAAAAATCAATATTTTCTAACACAGGTGGAATGGTATGATCAAAGCCTTTGGAAAACATTTTAACCCAAATCAGCCAAGGTCTTTACACTTGAGATCGTTGGATCCTTTAAACAAGTGACCTGCTCTGATACCAAATGAAACGCGTGGCTGTCACCCAAGAGGGGGGGGGTGAATTGGGTGAGGGAATAAAACTTTAACTCTTTTCGAAAGACTGCTCGTGCTTGTTGAAGATGTTAATAAGTAGTAGTATGCACAAGTCAGTATGTTTTGTGATGCAAAATAGAATGTTTAAATGTAAATTTAAGCACACATAAATTTATCCTGGTTCGGTCACCCAGACCTACATCCAGTCCCCAGGCTCCACCTGAGATTTTCAATCCACTATTCTTGTTTAAACCGGGCACAAGAGAAGCCTTTACACTTTAGGTTTTACGAGCACGGGTTCACCTAACAACCCACAGGTTTTACAACGGGTTCACCTGCAAACCTTACAAACGCAAGTTTTACGGGCTAACTTGCAACCTATGGAGATTTAGAAAACTTCTAAATGCTCCCCCTTACAAAATGTAAGATTACAATTATGTTCACTCTATGAACTGATTTTGTTAAACACTTAAGCCCAAAACTAACTCTCTCGAAGAGTGGATGATGTTACTCACTTAAGTACAAATGAATCACTCTCTAAGAATATTACATATCAAAGTTCGAGAGTAGAAGATGAGAGGAATAATGTTTCAGACAATAAGCTCTGTTCTCTCTCACTCTTATTCTTAGAAATGAAGAGTATCTTCTTTTATACCAGCCTCTAATTATCCAGCCGTTGGAGAGGCAATAAGGCCGTTTGAATATAGCCGTTGGAGCCTTGTTTACGTTGTCCTCATTCATTAATCCACAGCAGGGTTGACTTTGCTTTATCTGAAAAGGTGCTTTGACCAGCTATTCTGTCAACACTGTTCTGACAACACTATTCTGGCAAAAGTCGTTCTGACATCTTTACACTGTACGGTCTGACTCTTGCTTGTTGACAGATGAGGACTTCGTTCCTCAAGCATGAGTCCAGGATGCTAAGAGACTTACTATCGGAAGCTCTCTTGCTATCTGAAGTGAAGCTCGTGGACTCTAACATTCTGCTTGCTATCACATAGAGGAACTTTGTCTTCCAAGCACTTGTCCATGAATGGTAAGAGCGCTTTGCTATTGGATGCTCTCTTGCTATCAGAAGCTCTCTTATGGACTCTGACTCTTGTGGATAGTATGAGCTTTGACATCTTGAATGAATCTTCAGATTATGTTCTCCTTATCTCTCATACTCCTCATGCTTGGTAGGTAACAATGTTGTTTGAATATCTGTTAACCTCTTGTTACCGTTGGGAAGTATATCTTCTTAAACGCTCCATTAAAGCTTAGCAGGGTTGACTTGCTTTATCTCTGAAAGTTAGTCCTGACACCTCTGCTCTGACATAAGCATTCTGACACTGCATCTCTTGAACGTTCAGACATTCTTTTTGCTTGCGGAAGTTACTTCTCATCCGGAAGCAACTTTACTGAGTGTGCTGCACTTGAACGTTAGTTTAGCAATATAATCATATAGTCTCATGCAGTGGGGATTCCCTAAGTCGAAGGTGTATCCGGAAGCACTTTTACATCCGGAAGTAATTTTACTCGATGAGGGATCTAGTTCACCATGACTCGCTCTTGCTTAGTCTATTTCATTCCACCACTCAGCGCTAGTCACTGAGCTATCTGAAGCATTTTTACTTGACGTGGTGAATTCACTGACGCTTAGGGTGAAATCTATTCTATCAGTCTGTGCCAGTCTAGGTCTAAGAGGAAGCAACTTCACTTGACGTTGCATTTTCACTGACGCTCGGGGTTATATCTAGTCTATCAACCTGCGCCAGTCTAAATCTAACAGGAAGTGCTTTCACTTGGGGAAGTAGACTCACTGACGCTTGGGGTAATATCTATTCTGTCGCTCTGCGCCAGTCTAAGCCTAACAGGAAGCGCTATCACTTGGGGAAGTAGACTCACTGACGCTTGGGATAATATCTATTCTATCGCTCTGCGTCAGTCTAAATCTAATAGGAAGCAAATTTACTTCCGGTTGAGTCTTAACTTAGTCTCAAGGGTTTTGTACATCTAATGCTCCTAGACTGAGTTATGACTAAGTGAAGTGCTTGCTGTCGCTGAGGGATGAGACATTCATCCGCGAGCGCTAGTCCTAGTTCATCCGGAAGTGATTCTGCATCCGGTTGTGATTCCGCTGTGGGATGAGTCTTTCATCCGTGAGCGCTAGTCTTAATTCATTCGGAAGTGAATCTGCATCCGGTTGTGACTTAACTTAGGATTTAGGGTTAGCAATCTAGACTGGGTTCTAACCAAGTGTTTCACTTGCCTCCGTTTGCGTCCTATGGGATGTGTACTCCATCCGCGAGCTCTAGTGCTAATATTACCGGAAATGATCTTGCATTCGCAAGTGATCTAACTCAGGATTCTAACCATGTCATCTAATCCTTCCTAAGTGTTAATTATGTTCTTTTAAGTACTAGACCATATCATACCTTAGTCACCATCAAAACTTAAGATTCTAACAGAGGTTTCAGATATCTGAATAAAAATTGCAAATCTTGTATGAGTTGTACAGCCTGATGGAAGTAAAGTTGCTACAATACCACTAGATTCAATAGGAAAAACTATTTCTCCCAATGCACGAACTGAAGAAATTAAAACATTTTAATAGTAGAGATATAGTCAGAATCATCATTTAAAAGACCACGTGCAATACATGCATCTTTCAATGTTTTATACACAATACCGTTGCACATTTTTAAGCCATCATAAGAAGTTGGACCTTTAACATTATTCAATCTCTCTAACACTCCCCCTTCCTACCTGTAAGGTAACAGCCCTGTTCTAAAGCCCCAAGCTTCAGAACAACCTCAGAACAGAAGAGGATTTAAAAACAGAATATACGTTCACAAGATAAACTGATAATGTTAAACACTTAAGCTTGAGTGATCGCAATAAGACTTGAATGCTCTTGACAGAGAGTAGGTGCAGATTTGATTAAGTTCGGTAAAGAGCAATAAATTCCACTCGCCTATTTATAGTCTTCAATGGTGGATATAGCCGTTTGATACATACACTAGAAGTCTTGTATCCATTGAGCTCAATTAATGCTTGGTACTTGGTTCTTCTCATGTTGCTTGAAGAGGATGATGAACATTAAATGCGTCTTCAAACTTTATTAGCAAATATTGCTTCTTGTAGGAGAGAAGTTTCCTTGAGTGCATATATGGCGGAGGAATGTGTCTGACGTCTTCTGAAAAGGCATTCTGATCATGACAGTGTACTTTTGTACTTGATTTGCTTTTTGGTCGACATTCCGATCAGGCATTGATCACACTTGCTTCAATCACTTACTGCACATTTAGATCACATGTTAAATGCATAACAATATCAATCACTCGACACTTCGATCACTACTTGATTATAGTCCGATCAGTTCGTGATCTAAGGTTTCCCTTTAACTTCTTAGTTCAAATTGGTTTAGACTGCTCTAATTGATATTACGATCGCTGTATTAACTTAGAAAAGTATTTGTTATCATTCCATAATCGCTCTTTCTAAGTGATTCTAAGTTATCCATGATTGCACTTCCTAGTGATTGCTTATCCGTGAGCACTTAGTCTAGTGACCATTTTATCCTACTATTATGATTGCATTGTCTTAAGACTATAAGTGATCGTAAAGTCCTAGTCTTACATTTGTGATTGCTTGGTCATATATAAGTCTGGTGATCACACTTTCTTAGATTTATACTTGTAATCGCACTGTCTAAGTTCTATATTGATTTAAGTGATTGCTATGTCTTAGTATTATATTAGTGATCACTTAATGATCTCATTGTCTATGATCTATATTAGTTATCATCAAAACTTAAGATTCTCACGTCGCCATTTTACGTCGCTTTTTTGAGTAAGCGACGTAAAAAGAGAGGCGGTGGCATTTTCGTAATTAAAATGGACCTAGTAACGTCGCAATTTACTAAATATGCGACGTGAATACCTTTGAAAAGCTAAACTATTAACGTCGCTTTATACTAAAAACGCGACGTCAATGTAAATGATGATTAAATGGCCAAAATAAAAATTCTCACTTTTTCCCTTCCGCACGCTCCACTCCCCAACCACGATCTCTCCAACTTTCATTACTAACCAACCTCCACTCCCCTTTCGAAGTTGATTCCCCCTCCCTCCGCTCATTCCTGATCTCCTTCGCCTCTCTTTCTCAATTTCATCGTCGCTCCCTCCGTCCAAGAAACCGGCGATGGCATACGACTGCTACAAACTCGGCGGACAGAGCCGGTGGAGAACCTGACTACTACAAACTCGTTTCATTAGGTTTGTATTTCTCTTCTCGTTTCTTTTTATTTTTTGGCTGATTGATACATTTGTAGAACACTTTTGGGGAAGGGTTTGATTAATCCGAAAGTATAAGGGTTCTTATACACATTTACATGAATTATGGTTTGATTTTGGAGTTGTTGAATTTAGATTTGATTTTGGGTTTGCTTATTTTCTCTAAATTTCCTTTATCTATCTCTACCCTTTTTAAATCCAAGGAAGGATTTATTGATCTTCAAAATGGATTTCTATTTCATGTTTCTCATTTTCCCTGGTAATAAAATCAGTTACAAAAGATTATTGGAAGTTATTTTTGGGTTGTTTCGAGGTCTTGGAGTTAGGTTGTATGAACAATTAAAACTTACTGTTGGGTATTTGACTGTGAAACCTGAAGTGCCTAAGATAATTAGGTCAAAATCGGGATTGGGATTCCTTTTTGGGACTGTTGCCATGGCTTTGATGTTTATCTAACCTTATCATTTTAATGTTCCACTAATGCTTCATGTTTCTGGTTTGTCTTTGTTTGATTTATATAGCTTCCGTAGTTATTCTACCTCAATTAAAAGTGGGAATATCATCCTCTTTCAAAATTTCAATGCAATAGCAGATAGGTCTCTAGTAATTTTGTTGAAAGATAAGTTACAAATATTGAGTGGTAGCTATTCATGATGCATTTGGTCTTTAATTGAGAATCTCATGTCTGCTGCCATCTGAATCAATATTTATGCTCAAACTATTTCTGCTGAATCAGTATTTACAAATTGATGTTTCAATTCATTTCATGCTCATATTATGTCTGCTGATTACTCATGCAACTTCAGAGATGTTTTAGTGCTGCTATTTTTGGTATGGGTCCAGAGAAAATTCTTATGCTTGTATGGTTGTACCAATCTCTCTTGATGAACATGACTTAATTATTGTTCAAATATTTGGCAGGTGCATATTTTGAAGAGTTATGTTGTTGGAGCAACCCCTGCATGCTATATGGATGAGATCATGCCTCTTGCGAAGTCCTTTAATCAGGCTAGTCGTAGAAGTGCTCTACATTAAGGTGTCAAATTATGTATTGAATTTGCTGCTTTACTTGGATATTCTAAATGTAATTTTGCTACCAGATTGATATTATCTTACTTCAGTATTATAGTTTGTCAGTTCTTCAATAATTGCTTATGTGACAGAAAATGGTATGCCATGCACAGCAAGAGGCTTGCTTTTATTATGGAAACGAAATTAAGAGGGATCAATCTATTATGGTAGTTTATATCTAGATTTTTATGAACAACCCATTGGTATATGCTATGATGGATAGTTTACATTTAATAGATCATGACGAGTATGAAGTGCTTAGCAACTCCAAGAGCTACTAGCTTTTATTGTTGATTTCTCAAGAAAAAGCTCCAAGTTCTCATCATATTTACTTTAATCTTTGATCTTTGATATATATAGCTTGTGAAACTTTTTTAATGGCACAATTAGTTATAGTGCTTTTATTTCATTCACATTTTTAATGAGCTTAAGCTTTTGGGGCTGAAGTTTGGTTAATATTCTTGTTTGCTATTGGTAACTCAATGAAATGGGAAACATAATAATCCCCTGTTTAATCCAGGTTGCAATGGAGAAGGGAGCAAGATGCAAGTTTAGTTTCTAGCATAACCCGGGGTCAAACATTCTGAATATTGGCAAATAATAATGTATGCGTCAAATCCTGTTGGTAATATTTATTGCTCCATCTTTAGTTTGTGTAAGATAACATAGTTTGTGTTCAGTTTTGCTCATATGGCATACTAATTCATTAATGTTTCCAGATAATCTAACTTTGCTCTTTATGGCATGCCATCTTTCCTTTAATAAAATCTTTGATTGTCATTAATGCTGCAGGTCTCTTCAGGGAAAGAGGGTTCAAATAAGGATGTGATCTTGGTTGATCATTTGGAAGCCAAGCGATTGGCTGCTAAACAAATGGTACAAATTAAAAGAAGGGAGAAACTCAAGGTGAATACTTATTTTATTTTGATTTGATATTGTTGCTTATGTATGAAAATACACAATTTATTCTCTTTTTACTTTCTTTAGTAGAGCAGGTTAGGTGAAATTACATCTATTGAAACTGGTGGTTGTGTAGAAATTATGAAATTCAAGTAGTAGTTTCTTGTTTTCCCATAATGAAAACTATTAAATAAGTATGTTGATTGGTACTTGTCTGCTGGTGAATTTTAGTTTCCCAATTGGTTGCATGTGGTTTACAATGAGGTGGTTCATTTCTCCTACTGGCCAAATTGACTGTAATGTTTCATTATTCCACTTATACCGTCAAATGAATTCTGGTAATAAGAAGTATTTTAAAATGTGATTTATTTACATAGATATAGCAAATACATTGAATCATTAACCTTGATTGTAGCTTTGTTGCTCTACTGTGCTCTAATGGTGTTGTAGCTTTTTAAGGTTAAATCATTAACATGGATACTAATTTTTCATATGATTATTGATAATAATGCATACACATATATATTTTGATTTTTGTAACTTATAAATCATTAATTTATGTGTTGGCAGCTTTATGGTTCAAAGCGAAGGTTTGATCAAAGTGGAGACATTGATCATGTTCATCAATATATTGCCAACTATTACCTTAATCATGGACCTCGATTAGGATAGGTTTAATTATTCAACTGTTGGTGTTCTTGTAAACATTGTATATTTTGTATTGGTTTAGTGTCTGTGTCATATCCTTATATTTAGAACATATATATGATTCTATGGAGATTGAATTCATTAATATAATACTTTTTTTTGTTGAAACTGACTATGGCATCTTGGGAAATTGCATCTTTTATGGGTGGTTAATTTTTTGTCTATTATACAAGGTTATCGTTTATATTGGCATTTACACGTTTTCATGTCGCTTTCTTAAAAGCGTAACGTGAAAAGCCAACGTTTCACGTCGCGTTTCCCAGAAACGCGACGTGACAAGTGTTATTCAAGTTGGTAATTTCCATTGAAGTGACGTGGATACACGTTTTTACGTCGCTTATATTGGAAATGCGACATGACAAGCCCACTTTTGATGTCGTTTTGTTAGATAAGCGACGTGAAAAGTGGACTTTTCACGTCACTTTTTTGCGCGACGTGAAAAGTGGACTTTTCACGTCGCTGGTATTTATGTCGCTTCAAAAAGCGACGTTAAATGCCCTAAAAAACGACGTGAAAAGGCTTTTTTGTAGTAGTGCATTCTCCCCCTTTTTGATGATGACAACACATAAGTAAATAACAATATAAGATCTATGTAAGCAGATAGTAAGATGATCACAAAGTATATGCTGGCTATTCAAGATAAATTTACACAACATGTCAGATATGAGTAACAATTCAAAAACATGTACAAAAAGATTATGCGTACAAAGTGATTATGCAAATGATGTGAATGAAAAAATAGTTCAATCGGAATCTGAGGAAGAAATCACAAGTCTTTTCTTTCTTTTTTCAGGAGACTTGGAATGAGGCTTTTCCTTTTCAGTTTTCTTCATCTCAGGAGGAGGTAGATACTTCTTTCCTAACCATTCAAGGGCAGTAAACATAGATTTCTTGGTGCTTCCAATCCTTGGCCCTCTAAGAGTCCTCTTCTTCTTAATATCATACTTCTTGCTCATTTCACGGAGAAGTTCCAGACATTGGTTAGACTCCTCTACTTGTTTACCCTTTCTACCACGGCCTCTGCCTCTTCCTCTACCTCTACCTCTTCCAGAGGCTTCAGACTTTTTCTTAGCCTCAGAAAATATCTTTTCATGCCTAACAGCTTCCAGCTCTTCTTCTTTATGTAGACGTTCAGCCACACGTCTATCTTCTTCCTCTTGTTGTTCTCTCTTCTTTCTCTCTTCTTCCTCAGCTTGAGCAACAACCCTTTCAATCATTTCACGTTCTTCAGGTCTAACTTCCTGATAAACTTCTTTTGATTGCCGTTATGCTTAGACTCTTTTCATTCTGCAATTTCTTAGCAAGCACATAAAAGGCATCAAAAGCTTCATGTTTAGAGGAAAGAAATGCAACCCAAGTAAATCTTGTATAATCATCAACTACTACTAGAGTGTAAAGATTTCCTCCCAGGCTTTTCACTCTAGCTGGCCCTATCAAGTCCATGTGGATTAACTCCAATGGTCCTGATGTAGAGATTAACTTCTTAGACTTAAAGGATGTCTTAGTTTGTTTTCCTTTTTGACATGACTCACAAATAGTATCATAGTTAAATTTAAAGCTGGGAATACCGATCACTAGGTCTCTTTTAATTAGCTTTTCTAATTGAGTGAAATTTACATGAGCTAATCATTTGTGTCAAAGCCAACAGCTTTCATCATTTGAAATAAAACATTTTTTCTTCCATATTTTGATTTAATTCTAAGGAGTATAGATTTCCATTTCTGCTTGCCTTTAACTTAAAGTTTAGATTATTTTTATCTAAATTTAACTTTTGTTTATCTATTACTAGACATTCATTTGAATAAAAAATGACCCAATTACCTCGGTCAGTACACTGACTGACACTTAATAAATTGTGGCACAAACCATCTACTAGATATACGTTTTTGACTGGACCAACTTGTCCTACTCCAGTGATCCTTCCACTCTGATTTCCTCCAAAACTCACTTTGGCTCCTTCCTTCATTTCAATGGAGTTGAATTTCTCTTTGTCTCCTGTCATGTGTCTAGAGCATCCACTATCAATGTACCATTTTTCTTCATTTGATACTCTAAAACATACCCGCACATGTTAAACAGACTTAGGTACCCAACATTGCTTGGGTCCTTTAGAGTTAGTCCGTGGCCACTGATCAGTAGAGATCTTAGGGCCCGTTTGGTTGGACCCCATTGCACCACTGCAATGGTAATCTTCATTGCATTACCATACTGAGCATGTTTGGTTGGGCTTTAGTATGGTAATCCAAATTACCTATGTAATCCTGATTACACAAACCATGGTAATCTCTAAACATAGGGTACCCCCTATGAATCTTCATTGTAGTAGTGCAATGAGATGTATAATGTCTATTTTGTCCCTACTTAAACATGTTAAAAGACACTTCTATCCTCTGAAACAAATTCTCCTTTCTTCCGTTGCTTATGCCTACGCGCCATTCTCATCACTCGCATCCTTTCTTCATCATCTTCTCCTTTCTTCGAATTCTTCATCATCGCTCGCATCTGTTGAGGCTGAATTTACTTCACCGCCTTGTAGCTCTCATCTGTTGAGCTTCAGAGCCCTCCCATTCTGTTGAGCTTCATCATCTTCGAAGATCAAAATCATCTTCGAAGTTTATTACCTGAAGTTCATCATCTTCTTCCACAGCTCCATTCACTATCCTCGCAGCACTCCTCAGGTTCCGATTAGTTAATTTCTTTCATTTTCTTTCTCAATGTGTGATTTCATTTCAGATGAACTTGTTTTTTGTGTCGTTAATTTCTCTGTGGATTTAAACAGTAGTAGTTTAATTATTTGCATACTTCGCTCTTACTTTATGTACTACAACTATCAATGTATGTGTACTTTCCTATGAGCTTATAATTTTTGCTGTTAGGATTAATTTAATTTCTCTGTGGATTCAAGTAGTAGTAGTTTAATTATTTGCATACGTCTTTCGTATATCGCTCCTACTATATATATACTATCAATGTATGTGTGCTTTCCGATGAGCTTCTGATTTGTTGCTGTGAGATTAATTTTTTAAGTTCTCTGTGGATTCGTTGCATTTTATTCATTCTACTGTTTTATTTGCTCGCACTGATCGATCAGTGTGCTTTTGATTTCTGTTATGTCTGGATTAATTGAGTTATCTGTGGACTTGTTTAAGCTCAATTAGTCAATGTGCGATTTCCAATGAGTTTATGATTGATTTCTGTGAGTATGTGATTGATTTCTGTTACTGATTAGGATTTCTGTTACTAGTCAATATTATTGGCGTGTGTAAAAAAAATATGTCATGTATAGACTAGTTAACTTCACTAATAATGTGATCCTATTTATCGTTTGGTCCTATTTATATTAATTACCGGAATTTGTAAGCTTAAGCAATTTATGTTCTGCAGTAGAATAAGGTTTTTAGTACTAGTTGAGTACGCTAGGATAGTAAATCCATGAAATGGAAAAAGACAGAGACCCAAACAAAAGATAAATCATTAAGATGAACTTAGAAGAGTCTGTATGTAGACAAACAGAAATATGTGTATGTATATTTATTAGGAGCTTGATTAGCCTTGCGACTATTAACATAGGGAGTGGTCCCTCAGGCATCAAAGAATGTTGGGTGGTGTGAGTGGTGACTACATCAATTCCCTCTTATGGTCACTACCATGGTCAATCTCTCCTATTAAAATGCAGAATGTCCATGGGACACGCCCTCTCTCTAGATGTTATTTTAATTTTACTGACAAAAAATACAGTGATGAAAAAGGAAAAGAAAAACTTGCAGCCATGATATATAGCCGTGGTAGTAATGTTCCCGAGTTAGGAAGAACTACAAGTTGGCTCCTAGAAAGAGGCTTTCCACAAAGCCTTCTCACCTTCTCCACATCTCCTATGAACCTCTTTGATTCTATCAGCAGACCTACAAATTCCACTGCAGCTCCAATCATATGAAGCCACACATACGTTTCCTGCTTGGGCCTTCCACTCACAATCTGTAAAAGCCTTCTCATGAGAATTCTGGGCCTAGATAAATATTGATGCAATCTCAATTGTTTACTGATCATGTAAGAGTGTACATTAAACAAAACTATTCACCTGGAGGGGTGCCACAGCAAAGTCTTCTATCATCTATATGCTCCACATCAAGTCCAATAAACCATGCTCCCAGTGAGACATCCTCATTAGCATACTTGTGAAGAACTTGCCTGAAACATATATACCACATAAGCCATGGCATAGTAGCAACATATATTATATTTGTGGTGTGAAGTAGTAAGACTTAATGGTTATTTGCTATATATGTAGCCAAATCCTTTGAAATGGCATACAACTGTCCTGTGGCATGACGAAAGTATTTGTCTAGAGAACGAAATAGTGTGAGTGTAGACTTATTACCCTTGTTTAGTAAGCAATACATGCATTGATATTCCCTCCTAGTTCATTAATGTTGCTACAGATTTTTGCTTTATTTTTCTGCATAAAATGCTGCATGAATCTGATATGAGCTATGAGCTTTGCTCAAAACTACTGCTGCGATTTGGTTGCCACTTTGCTGAGTATATGATTAGATGTCATGTTTTATTTCAAGTGTATATGTCATGTTTGTATAAAATGCTCCATATTCTCCATGTTGTTTGTATGTTGTTGCTACAGATTTTTGCTTTATTTTTCTGCATAAAATGCTGCATGAATCTGATATGAGCTATGAGCTTTGCTCAAAACATACTGCTGCGATCATTTCGTTGCTGAATCATTGATATATGTTGCTGCTGTTTTTTATGCATTTTGTTGCTAATTTATAGACCATTGCTTATGATTGCTTTGAGTTTGAACACATTGCTGCAACTTTCTCGGTAATGTGTCCAATATATTTATTCTTTTGTTTTAAGAACTTTGGATGCTAGTTGCTCATTTTCTTGCTGTTTTAAGTCTTATTTGTACAATCTGAATTTGTTCAATTCCATTGTATTACATGAGGAATATTCTACTTCTAGCTTCTTCTATGCATAAGAGGGAGTATAAGAGAGACCTTTATGAAGTCTTTGAATGATTTGAGAGATAACAGATGCCTCATTTTAGTTTTTCTAAAGCTGCTAGAGTTTCTTTCTTACCAGAGCTGTGCCTAGTAGGATCTGTTTAAACTAATCACATCCTAGAATCTAAATCTCACCCTTTTGAAAGTCAAAACGTTTGATCTCAAGCTCAATGATAGTGTGGTTTTCTGCAGCACATAACATGATACCATGAAATAAAAAATTCAATTTCCCAAAATAATGTAGAAGTTTCCTTATATTTCTGCAGCTCACACATACTTCATAGCAGAGTAGTGATATCTACTCAATGTGATCAACACAGATTTCACTCATCATATGAGCTAGTTTACTTCAGATATTTTCAACAACTTATTTGCCTCTCTATGTGGCCTTAAATCAAGGACACATTGATGAAGCGAAATGTTTATTATAATTTAAACATAACATGCTTAATCTTTCTTACCAATGGATTGGATTTTGCGTAAAGATCTGCAAGTTTTAATCTTTTGTATTTTTTTTTATCTTTATTGAGACACGTGATGCCTGTATTAGGAGGTTTAGCTTTCTAATTCCCTGTGTGTTTAGTCTGGGTAATTCTTTTGGGTAGTCCTTCCTCTTGAATATCTGGTCTTTTTAGGTCTGAAATATATTCAATCTCATGTTTCCTCCTAGAAGTGCAGATTTATTGACGGTGCATTCTGTGGTGTTGTGCTATGCAAGTTATCAAGTTCATGCATTAACCCTTTCTTAATTATAGAAGTCTGCCCCAAAACAGACCAAGCATACGTTGCAAAAACTAAAATGGGAAACTAAAATGGGAAGCATGAAATGAAAGAGAGTGTGGTTCTAGTCATCTTATGTTGAATTGTTAAATATTGATATATACTCTATTAATTTTAGGTTACACTTATATGAAGCTTGCTGTATTGACATCTTTTTTCTGGCATTATAAGTGACATTTTGTTTGCTTTTTTGTTTTCTTGTTCTGTTTGTGGTAGCAATTGCAAGTAGGTTATAATTAGGAGAAGCAAAAATTATGGAGCAGGATTGTGAGGAAGCAGAGATCCTTCTAATGCTTGGATTGTTAATGGTTTTTCATGGCTTCCAAATAATATTGATGAATACAATGTGTGCTGTAACTATATTGAGCAATAGGATCTTAACTAACCGTTCATATGCTCTTGATTTTCATCATAAGAGAAGGCACCTTAGGAAGATGGTTTATAAGTGTGATACTACTTGTTATAACAACATTAGGATGTATAGAGCTACATTTGATAAACTATGTGGCATGCTAGACACAATAGGTGGTCTCAAACCAATAGGTAGTCACAACATTAGGATGTATAGAGCTACATTTGATAAACTATGTGGCATGCTAGACACAATAGGTGGCATGTATAGAGATTGTGCAATAAATGCTAGCATAAATTTGATCTTGACTTGGGAAAACTTTTTCAAATGATTTTGAACCCTAGACTTGCACATATTTTCATTTAATCACTTAAAGAAAAGAGAGAGAAACCTTGGTTCATGAAGTAAATAGGGGATTAGCAACCCTAGGCCTTAATTATCATTGTTAAATCGTGTTTGAACTCCAACTCTTTTTACACTTATTTTCCAAACTCTTTTCTTAATTGAACAACAACTCTCAACATGTTTTTACTTAGGACAATTAATGATACAATTAGTGCTAATCACTTTGTTTAAACTATAATCTCTGTGGAACGACACTTTTTCTATACTACACTTGACGACCCGTATGCTTACGGAAGCGCACCAAATCCGCGTTAAGTCAGTTAGTGGATGAACAAGTGGCTATATTCTTGCACATACTTGCTCACCATCAAAAAAATAGGGTAGTCCAATTTGAGTTTGGGAGATCTGGGGAAACCATTAGCCGTTACTTCACCGGAGTTCTAAGAGCAATGATGCTCATCCAAAAAGAGCTTTTTAAAACTCCTGAGCCAATTCCTGAAAATTCAACTGACAAGAGGTGGAAATGGTTTAAGGTAACATTTTTTAACTTTTACTTTGTTATTGACTTGTGCGATATTGTATGGCAACTCATTATCCCTTTTAATGCAGGGTTGTCTGGGCGCACTGGATGGTACACACATAAGGGTTCGAGTACCAGTTTCTGTAAAGCCTAGGTACAGGAACAGAAAAGGAGATGTTACAACCAATGTGCTTGGTGTGTGCTCCCCAGATGGTCAATTTATATATGTATATCCAGGATGGGAGGGCTCTGCCGCAGATGGAAGAGTATTACGAGATGCTATTGGTAGACCTAATGGGTTCAAGGTCCCAAAAGGTACACATACAACAATAATGTCTAAAATACTTAAATTATGATTGTAAATATTTTTTAACAAATGCTTATTTGGTGCAGAAAACTATTACTTGGTAGATGCGGGCTACATGAACTGTGAAGGTTTCCTTGCTCCATATAGAGGTCAACGATATCATTTGAGTGAGTGGAAAGATGGTCGATATCCTGTAACACCGCAAGAGTGTTTCAATATGCGTCATTCATCAGCGCGAAATATAATTGAAAGGTGTTTTGGGATGCTAAAATTGAGATGGTCAATATTAAGGGATCCAGCATTTTATCCCATTCGCGTTCAGAACAAATATATCATTGCTTGTTGTCTGCTTCATAATCTCATAATACGGGATAACTTGAAAGATCCAGTGGCGGAGGAATATGATGCTCAAGAACAACCGAACATACCTTTGGAGTTCAATCCTATTGTAGCTATGGAGCGCTCATATGCGTGTAGTGCCAAACGAGATAATATGGGAATAGAAATGTTTAGGGCATTTAGGAATCGTAGGAGGCAAATATAAGCCATTAGTGACATATCCTAGACTCTGATATCAATAGTTTTTATATTCTGGAATTGTAATTGTTTTTAATGAAATTGTTGGTTTTATGATGTTATGCACTTGCTGGTTATATGATGTTATGCACTTGCTGGTTATATAATGTCATGCACTTACTGATTTTAGTTGTCTCTTTATAAATTATGTTTCATATGTTTATGTGGATTTTTAGTATGACCAGTCAAAGGCAAGATAAACGTGTGTGGACTGATTTTGAGGATGATGTCCTTGTTGATTGTTTGGTTGAGTTGAAGATAGAAGGCTCGTTTGTTGCTGACACAGGATTTAAAGATGGATATGTGACCAAGCTAGAGGAAATGTTGAAAGAAAAGATTCCAGGGACACAACTCAAGGCACATCCTAACATATGGTCTAGGTTGAGGACATTGAAGAAACAATGGCATGCTGTTCATGATTTGATTTATGGTCCAAATGCTTCTGGTTTTGGTTGGGATCCCTTGAATATATGCGTTGAGGCTGGGGATGCAGTGTGGGAAGAATATGTGAAGGTATAACATAAGTTCTAACATTTTAATTGTTGTAATAATTGATTTACTATATGTTGTTTGTGGGTTATGACATGATCTGTATTTCAGAGGAATCCTAAAGCTGGCAAATACCGCAATAGAAAGTTCCGAAACTTTGAAAAGTTAACATTTACATGGGGTAAGGATCGTGCAACTGGAAATAATGCACTGCCTCCAGATCAAGCTCAAGAGGAGGCTCAGCAAGAAATAAGTGAAAATCAGCAAGCAAATTCTGATGACCAAGTTGAATCAGATCGAAAGAGACAGAGATCTGGAACAAACAGTGAAAATCTGTTAACTAGGAAAGAGGAGTGATGTGTGTGTGTGAGAGAGAGAATACGTACTTCTCTTGCTCGAGGATGATGGAGGAGGACAAAATTAACAGTGAGCTTGGTGGGAATGTTGGTAGGAACGAAAGGGCGAGGGGTGATGAAGGAGATTGGAGTCTTGGGAGGCTCCATGTTGGGGGCCACCTTCTTCCACGCCTCCATGAACTGAGAATCTGAGGCGGCGGCGGCAGGGAGATCCGACGACAGATGGCGCCGACATGTGGCGGAGGAACATTGTGATGGATGGATAGCTCGGTCTCGCAGATGAGGAGAAGGGACTGGGATGCAAGACTTTTTTTTTGTTTGAGGGGCATTATTGACCTTTCGTAATTATAATTAAATATAAAAAAATAAACTTCCCACATCTTGATACTAAACAAACAAACACAACCAAACACATGACATGACAATCAAGATTACATTACAATACATTACAACACATTGCATTGCATTACCAAAGGGGTTTGGAATTGAACCAAACGGGCCCTTAGTGGCTAATGTCCCTTTTGGAACCCATTTATAAGAGCTGCTAATCCCATATTTTCTATGGTAGCATGAAGATTGAGTATGCCCCTGTTTATTACAGTAGTTGCAGAAGCTATAAGATGAAGAAAGATAATAAGAAAAATTTGTTTTCTTTTGAGGTTTTGCCTTAGGTTTATAGCCTATACCAGTCTTATCCATGTATCTTTTTTGCTCTTGAAGGATAACTTTCAGCATAGTAGATCCCTTTAGTAAATTTTTCTAGAGCAGTTGATAACTTTTCTTTTTCCTTGGTTAAGATCTCACAGCTTGAGCATTGAATGATGTTGATTTCAGATAGTTTATCTTCTTCCTTTGGTGTAATCGCAACATCGAATTCCTTTTTAGGACTGATCGCAATATCAAACTTTTCTTTTAACTTTTTATTTTCTTGTCTAAGGCTAGATATTTCTTTTGCAAGTTTATAGAATTCAATAACCAAGCTGTTATATTCTTCTTGTAAGGGTTTTCAGAATCATTTACCTCAGTGTTTTCATTATCAGAGTCATCTGATCTCTCTTAAGCTACTAAGCACAAGTTTGCAGTTTCTTCTACTTCTTCATCTTCTGAACTATATCCCCAGATAGATCCTACGAAGGCCTTCTTTTTGTCACCATATTTCTCCTTCTTTTTGTCCTTCTCTTTAAATCTCTAGAGACTCGGACACTCAGCTTTGAAGTGGCCAGGTTTCTTGCATTCAAAGCAGACAGGTACCTTCTCCTTTGATGCATCCCTCTTGTAGTTGGATTTTCCTCTCTGAAATCTTCCTTTTCTTTTGAAGAACTTCTTGAATCTCCTCACCATCATTGTCATATCCTCATCATCGATAACTTAATCATCTTCATCATCATCTTCCAATCTCTCTTTGCTAGGAACAACTAAGGCCAGGTTCTTCGCTTTTGTGGTTCCTTGGAGTTCTCTTTGAGCCAACAATGTAGGCTCATACTCAGCCAGCAACCAAACAGAGCAGTGACTGATCTTGTTGATTCACCTTGAATTTCCTGTAAAATAGTAACCTTAGTGAGCCAATCACCTTTTAATACTTTTAAAATTTTATTCACTTGTTCCTACTCAGTGAAGGTTCTTCCTAAGGCAGCAAGATTGTTTATAAGATGTGTGAATTTGATCTCTAGATCTCTGATAGGCTCATCTGCTAACATTGTGAATTTGTGAAACTCTTCAACTAGCATTTCAACTCTCCTATCTTTCACACCAGTGGTTCCTTCGTGAGCGGTTTGAAGGGCATCCCACATTTCCTTAGCAGACTTGAGATGACTAATTCTGAAAAACTCTCTCTGGCTCAAGGCACATTGAATCATTAGAACAGCCTTGTAATTTAGCTCCATCATGGCACAATCTTCATCAGTAAATTTGACTTCGGTCTTTGCAGTTCCACTGGCATCCTTAGGAACAAGATTTCCGTTTTGAATGATATTCCACAGCCTATATCCATGAACTTTAATAAAGACCTCCATTTTGAACTTCCAGAAGGTATAGTTCTTTCCATCAAAGCCAGGGGGCTTGCTGGAGGGAGTCCTGATATCGGGTAGCACATTCTCTAGGGCATCCATTGCTGGATATTTACTTGCCAGATTCGATGGAATCTAAGAAGGGAAGACCTGCTCTGATAACAAATGAAAGCACGGATGCAAAAGAGGGGGGTGAATTGTGCTTAAAAAAATCAAGACTAACAAGAACACAAAGCGATTTATACTGGTTCGGCCAACCACTTGCCTACGTCCAGTTCACCAACACCTCGTTGGGTTCCACTAACTTCAGGTTTTACAAACAGGTTCACCTAAGAACCTTTACAGTGAAAAAATCTCTCTAACACTCCCCCTTACTACCCGTACGGTAACAGTCTTATTCTGAAGCCCCAAGCTTCAGAACAACCTCAGAACATAAGAGGATTTAAAAACAGAATATACGTTCACAAGATGAACTGATAATGTTAAACACTTAAGCTTGAGTGATGCAACTTGAATTGATTGTTGATCTGAGAGGTAAAAACTTAATCACTGAACTGCGGGAGCATGTTATGAATATAAAATCCAAATATCCTCCAAGAGGCCTTATGTAACAACCACAATTCTATAACATTTTAAGCTATTTTTATTGATCTTTTTTATATATATAAACTAACTATGTTAGAAAAGAAATTTACTCATTAATAATACTAACATAGTTAGAAAAGAAGTAACTTAATTCACTAAAATAATTATAGTGCTAACTATGTTAGAAAAAGGAATGGTCTTAATTGAATCCTAACATAGTTAGAAGGGATGTTACCTATTTCCTAAATTGCTATTTACCACCTAACCATGATAGAAAAATGTAAATATCTAAATTATGTCAACTACCTATCATGGTTAGAAAAATGATGAAACTAAATCTTAAGCAACATCGATCTAAATAAGTCAAATTAAAACATAATGCAAATATTCAGCAACATAATTCAAAAGGTTCGCATCACCGAGTTAAATATATAAATTCTGCAGAAATAATCCACTACACTATTTTCTGAATAATAAAGACTTATAAAATATGCAAATATGAAATTAAATATGCAATTCCTAGTGTGACAATAACACGTGTCAAACATCTCACTTTAATGAGTAGTCTCTGGATCCTTCCCTTGACTTCCTACTTCGCTTCCTGCTCCTGTAAAATAATTAAACGTGGGGTAGACCCAGAATCGCAACTACAACCACTTGCTTACGTGCATGTGCATGCCAGCAAGGTGGTATGTGTCAATGACGTGTATGGTGGTGTGTGCTACATATTGTGTTGCATGTACATTTAATATAACATAATTGCAAATATCAATCAAATACATAATTTCAGCAGTACATAAATATATCCTCGTTCATAAACTACAATGGATGACAACGCAAAGTAATATTACACATGTAAAATCAATACTAATCATAAATAATCTCACGCCACCAAGTCCAACATGAATAATTATCATTAGGTACACCAATAATGTTACAGTTCAATAGGGACTCACAACTCTAGGTTGATTTACCCTCGCTCGAACCGGGGGCGCTCTCCCCAATAATGCTTTTCTCTTTTTAGTCCTTGTGGTATAATAGTTTAATAGGGACTCACGACTCATGGTCGTTATACCCTCACTTGAACAAAACATAATGGTTCAATAGGGACTCACGACTCAATGGTCGATATACCCTCGCTTGAACGGTTCAATAGGGACTCACAACTCGAAGGTCGATGTACCCTCGCTTGAAACAAAATATATCGGTTCAATAGGGACTCACGGCTCGATGGCCGATGTACCCTCGCTTGAACCGGGCGCCATTCACAATAATATTTTTTATTCGTTTAGGTCTTATGGACCAACAGGGTACCTCATCCCGGGATGACATAATTATATTATTATATTATTCAGTTTACAAGACAATTAAGAATTCCAACTAGAGTATTCAATAATCATCACATCAACAGTAATAACATGTTTATCATCTAACCTACATGCTCACTAACATACACATACACTCAAACAAGTAGAAGTAGTTACTTGGAGCATTTAGCACCTGACTGCTTTCACTGATCCTTGTAAAATTCCTTTAAACACCTCTCTTACTAGTTTTTCCTATTATCGTATCATACCAATAAAAATATAAATAACAATCTCTATGTCTATTAATAAACGTCGCTCTCGGTTCCTAATAATACTACTCAATCCCCTAATTAAGCTCATTAACTTAATCTTTTATAATTCTAAAAGTTTGTATGATCAATAACCTTAATAAAACATAGTTCATGATAAAACAAAAGTAAGATCAAATATTCTTAATAACTTCAAACATTAGCATTCAGTCACATGTATCACTTCAAACCACCTCTACCACATTAATACATCATAAACCACATAAAGTCATATTCAAATAAACAGAATTTCTCATTCCTTCTCACAATACACCAATAGCCACAAGCAGATAATTAAGCAAATATTGACAAAATCAACAAGCTCACACAATTATTCTCAAGCATAGTGAAAATTTTACACAAATAGCTATCCACATCCTTAACTCAACAAAATTCATATTCACATAGCATCTTCACCATCAACGCTCAACCAAGTAAGATATTAATAAATTAATACTTAACAATACATTGAATAAACAAATTTCATATTCATAATCAATTTCATATACTTAGCATACTTAAACAATTATCACAACCAAGGAAGGACAACAAAACTTTTCATGCCTTTATCACAAAACCACAACTTTAGTTCCAAAGTATAGGATTACAATCACTATCACTTTCAGCCATATTGTAAATCTTTATATGGATTCAACATATGATGCTACCAATCAATTCATTATACTCCTACGTATTAATTAACAGATTCCATAATCAAACAAGACACTTCATCCGAATTTAAGAACTCATGCAGTTATTGTTAGAATCTTAAGTTTTGATGAAGACTAAAACATGAAAAAACATAATGAACACTTAGGAAGAATTAGATGAAGTTAAAAATCCTAAGTTAGAACACTACAGGATGTAAAATCACAACCAGATGACTTGAGCAAAAACAGCGTAAGTAGCGCTTGCTGATGTAATACACATCCCATAGCGGAAGTCAATTGAATACTAAGTCTGATCCTAGTTAACTTAGTCTAAGTGAAAAACTTCCCTTAGCTTGCGGAAGCAAGTAGGCACATCACCGAGCGCAAGTGACCTTAACACTAAGCCTAATCCAAGTCTAAGTAGGAAAGCTTCCTATAGCAAAATGCTTCCCATTGCACTTGATTATATTACTCTGTTGGACTAACATTTGCGTGCAGAACTTAGATTCACTTCCGATAGCAAATGAGCTTCCGATAGTGAACACTATTTGCATTACACATACTTGGACTAACGTCTGCAGAACGAAGCTCTTACTTCTGGTAGCCAAAATCCATCCGATAGCAAGTACAAGAGTCAGAGTCCGTACAAATGCTCAGATGTCAGAATTGTTTTTGTCAGATCAGTATTGTCAGAGCTACTTTTCAGAGCAAAGCAACTAAAGCATAAGTCAACCCTGCCAAGCATTAATGAGCATTAATGAGGACAACGGTAACAAGATTATAACGGTTATATTCAAATGGACTTACTGCCACTCAAGCATCTGGTGTATTAGAGGCTGCTATAAAAGGAACAACTTTATCATTTAGGAAGTAGAGCGAACAATCGAGCATAACTCACAAAAGCAAAGAGCACTCAAGCATAATACCCAGAAAATATTCAGAAAGCTTTGAAAGTTCAAGAGAGCACTTAATACCTTGACAGTTATTCTTATTGTACTCATCTTGTACTCTTTGTATTTAAGTCTCTACATTTATTGAGAGCATTCATTGTACTTAAGTGTTTATCACAATCTGTTCATTAAGTGAACTTTGTAGTAAATCCTTTTTGTAAAGGTCAAACCCTTGCAAGTAGTAATGGGGAGTAAGTTAGGTTGCAAGTGAACCCGTAAAACTTGTGGTTGTAAGGTTGCAAGTGAGCCCGTAAAACTTGTGGTTGTAAAGGTTTTAGGTGAATCCGTGTTAAAACCTGTGAATTAGTGGAACTCAATCAAGGGATTGAGAACTGGACGTAGGTCAAGAGTTAGACCGAACCAGTATAAAAGAATTTGTGTTTGTGTATTTATTTTTTATTGTTTTTGTAGCACAATTCACCCCCCCCTTGTGCATCCTCACTTTCAGTTATTACATTCTCAATATTCTTACATGCTTTGCCAATATAGAAACAAACACCCCTTTAAATCAATCTGAACCATTCTCTCAAAGGAATAGGAACATAGCTACTCCAGTCAACAACTCCAGTAATTAAACAGAACAAGCAAATGAGTATAATTTCACAAGGTATTAAACTTACCCAACAATACAACATCAACAAACAAAATCAATTCATGTTTAAACCATTATTCTTCAACATTCCTACACAAGCAGCAATAATCCTCTCAATAGTATAATTTAAAATTGAAATTACTAAACAACATGGAAAAACCCATTTGAACAGAGGAAGAGGAACATGACATAACCACTTGAAAACCAATCAAAATCCTTATCAAAGTTCTAATCTTCTTATCACACAAAGAATCTAAGTTTATGAGTGTATTTTATTTGATTATTGAACCCAACTACTAGAATCCAGAAATTAAAGGTGTCACATAATTTATGATTCATCATCAATCCAGCTCAAATAGAAAATAATCAAAGAAACAACATTGAATAAATAATTTATGATTCAGCCAATGTCAGTTAAATTAAACAACCATTTATCATTGAACAATCCACATGCAAGTTTTAAACATTGAGAAGCACTCAAAATTTCCATCTCTTTTTCCTTAAAACTCTATTTCTCATTATAAGTTTCAATACAACCAAATATCTTCATAAACTCATAAATCAACATTATGCAGCAACAATCAACTACTTTTGTTTTAAACATAAACTTCACAGATTCAGCAAGATTAAAATAGATTTCCTCAACAACATTAAAAATCACAACTTAAACTTCCACATTCATTGACTAAACAAAAACCCATATTTCCAAGCCCCATAATTCTATGCCTAAGTTCACCAAAGCCCCAAACTCACAAATCAAACCCAAATATCAGAATCGATTCCCTCTCGCTCTCGGCCAAACGTAAGAAGAAAAAAAAATGGAAATAGAAAGGAGGAATTCACCTTGAATTTGTTTATGGGTTTATATGTAGAGGTGGGCCGATATCCGCCGGTTTCTCGCCGGAAAAATGAGGCTGAAACAGTGAGAAAAGTCAAGAAATCAAGGGAGAAAGGAGGGAGAAATTGAAGTTGAAAGAAACAGAGGGAAAAGCTTCACCTGAATGTGATTCACGTCTTCTAACCCGACGGCGGTTTGCTGCGTCTGCCGTCGCTGTCGGGCCTCACCGGAAACGGAGGGAAACAGTCGGAGAGATGATGATTGAAGGCGGTTAGAAGTGAGGAAGTAAGCACAATGATGGTGAAGCCGAGGGAGGAGAGAAGAACAATGATATGAGGAATTAAGGGAGGTATGTGAAGTATTTTGTGAGGAAGTTGGTGAAGAAGAGAGATTGGGGGGGGGGGGGGGGGTGTGTTCGGCGGCCAACAACTAGAAGAAGAAGGAGATGTGAGGTATATATGTAAGAAGGGTGTTTATTAGGGTTTAGGACCCAAAGAAATTACCATAAAGCCCTCTCTTAGTTTCTTCCATTCATGAGGCTAACCCTAACTTCCTATTACATTAACACCTTAATAATTTCATTAAATAAAATTGATACTCCCTCCGTTCCTAAATATAAGATCACTTTGGGGAAGTGGATAAGTTCCTAAATATAAGATCACTTCCTATTTTGTCTCAATTTTGGTCCAAATTACCCCTATACTTCTTAGCTCCCTCACTCCTCTCTCAAATCCCTATTTGTCATTTAAATTTAAGTGAGAGGTATTTTGGGATGATCATGTAATCCTAATTCATTGGAAGACCTTCCTTAATCTCTCCAAATTATCCAAAGTGATCTTATATTTAGGAACGGAAGGAGTATTTCCTAATTCCTAAAGGTGCATTGTTCCCCAATATTTATATATATATATATATATATATATATATATATATATATATATATATAGGAAATATTTAATTGGAAATAGGAAATATAATTTATACACACACACACACACAGATATATATATATATATATATATATATATATTTAATTGGAAATAGGAAATATAATTTATACACACACACACATATATATATATATATATATATATATATATATGTTTGTATATATTATGTATAATATTTTCCTATTTTATTTGGGATGTTACACCTTACAAGAAGAAAGGTATCTACAATTATAGTATTGCTTAATTTCATTAATCTCAGTATCTATTCCTGATCTTTCCTTAGATTTGACAGCAGCTGCAATTTCTTAATTCATAATCACTAATTCTAATATCGTAATAATATTTTTCTTCCCTAATTAGTTTTTTTGAATTTCAGCAAGCAAGCCCCTCTTTCTTCCCCAATTATTTCAGCAGAAATAATAAAATTGTGTTGTCCTTATTTCTATTTGTACTATCCTTTGTTGATAAAAAATATGTACTATCATTGAAATGCAGAGAAATTGGACTTTTATGTTCTTTGCATATTTTATTAGGTTTGATTTCCAGCTTTTCTGTGAATCCAAAACGCGTCAAGACGATGATTGCCAAACAAAGCTTCTTGTTATGTCATCTCTTGCTCATTAAATTTTTTTACTATTAATTATAAGATAAAACTTTTCCCTTGAAGCATATACTTTGTTACCAATTTCATGAAGAATGGATTTTGGTTTGGGGTCAGGCAATTTAGCGCATATATTTTTATCAATATCTTATGGGTACATCTTTGCAGATTTATGTAACCAAAGAAGTATATGGGTGTGAGGTGAACCCCTTTTTTGAAACTCAATGGTATATATGTCTACATGTAAGAGAAAAAGAAGGATATTGAATGGAAGAAAAGTCCAAACCCCATATAAATATGTACAAAACAATAAAAGGCAATCATAGGAAACTAATATAGTGATTAACCTGCAACTACAATGCCAATCACTTTTTATTCCTTAATAACACACATTAACGAATCAAGCTTAAGTTTGAACATCCTTGAAAACAAATCTGTTTTGTCAGAAGAGCCAACAATATGAGATACACAAAATCTTTTGATTTCGGCCAAGCTAGATTACAAGTGAAAGTCAAAAATAAATTAGGATAACTCATTACTCTACAAATTGCCATTGCATCAAGATAGTTTTGAAGCATATATCTTGACCCCCTTTGAATGACGAGGGTAAAATGATATGTTTTCCTAATGTAGATGCATTTCATTCACCTCTTTAAAGAGCATCAGATAAACCTTGATATAAATCAACACGCAATTGTTTTTGATGAGTACATACCCAAGTTTTTGTGTTCAGTATCACAATTTTTCTAAAAAAAAAACTTCACACCCATATTTTGTCGTTCAGTATCACAATTTTCCTCAATTCTATGGAGAGGATATTGTCACGGTAAGTAAGAAATGTGCAACTCATTTATTCTCTACAATTCACCTAAGTGCTTTTCAATAATTATAACTCTAACACTAAATGAACTGTCGAAATCACCAACAACCAATATAGCTACCTCTGATGTTGATGGGGTATTAAAAATGCGACCATCAGTATTTTGAGATCGTAACAAACACAAGCGCAATGGAGAGTTCACAGAATGGTTGATAATAGAGGCAGCTATTCTATATTGTTTAACAAATGGGTTAAGTCCATCTAATTGTGTCTTAAACAATTCCACTATTGAAGGGTCGATCTCACTTTTTTGCTTGTGTTTGCTGCAATGAAAAAAAATTGAAGCAACTCATACATACTATATCTTAGTAAATCTTAAATTACACATAACAGAAAAAGTAATACAATTACCTCACAATAGAAATTCTATTTGTCACCTCATTTTCTGTGTCATATATGTATTATTGAGAATACACAGGGCATTGCCCAGTAGGCTAGGCCATAAGATATAAGCATTTTAGTAGGCTAGGCCATAGGCCTTAATAGCCTATGAAAGGAACTTTATCTCCAAGCAATGACCTACTTCTAAGTGGTAATTTGTTCCACATTAGATGCTGTGCACAAATACTCAACCTACTGGTGCAAGATGGCCTTGGTAGAATGTCACACCTAGATTATTTTTACTCACTTCTTAAAATATTAAATATAATTTAATTGAAAATAATTATTTTTGTTATAAAATAAACATTAAGAACTTTAAAATTGTAATAGGTAACTGAAAAATTGTTCAAATTAAAACTTTTTCATGAAATTGGCTTTTTGGAATAATTCTTTCCAAAACATGTTGAGAATAAACTTTTTAAAATAAAATGAAATTTCTTATACATAAGATGATCTATATTAGTTTTATAAAATAATAAGGTTTTAAGGAAAACATTTTTCAGCTATTATTTTCAAAACTAAAACATGGGTAAGGGACCTAATCTGCCCCCGAAGTAACCACCAAGGAGCGCTGAGCACCCTGAATAATAACAGGCCCGTATCTGCACTCCAAGTAACCAAGGTGTTAAAAAACTACCCCGGTTTGACGGTCAACAACGTTTGACCGTTGGTATGCATATGTGGACGCCACGTGGAGACCTGTTTTGCCACCCGGCGCCTTGTCATCGCCACGTAGGATAAGTTAATATGGGTCCCACATTAAATAAAAAAAAATTCTCCCTCCCTCTTCACCTCCCACCCACCGCCCCCCACCCCCCCTTCACCTCCCTTCCCAGCCCCCCACCGCCCGCCCCACCCCCTTTCACCTCCCTCCCTCCCTTCACCACCTGCCCCACCCCTTCACCTCCCTCCCTTCCTTTAGCACCCGCCCCACCCCCCTTCACCTCCCTTCCCAGCCCCCCACCCCCCATTCACCTCCCACCCACCGCCCCCCACCCCCCTTTCACCTCCCTTCCCAGCCCCCCACCGCCCGCCCCACCCCCCCTTCACCTTCCTCCCTCCCTTCACCGCCTGCCCCACCCCTTCACCTCCCTCCATCCCTTTAGCACCCGCCCCACCCACCACCCCCACCCTCCGTCATCATCGTCGGAGCAAGAATCTCCGGTGAGAATATAATATTCCTCCTACCCATCCCTTTATATATGTATGTATGAGGATGGTAAGTTTTGTTGTGATGATGATTGTATATATTGTGTGTTGGTGATGATGGGCAGGAATATCGGCGGCGAAGGTGTTGGCAGAGAAGGGGGTGGAGGACATGGTGATTCTGGAGGCGGCGGAGAGGATAGGAGGGAAGATTAGGAAGGAGGAGTTCGGAGGAGTGTCGGTGGAGATAGGAGCCAGTTGGATCGCCGGCGTTGGGGTGGTGAAGGGAGGGAGGGAGGTGAAGGGGGGTGGGGCGGGTGGTGGGGGGCTGGGAAGGGAGGTGAAGGGGGGGTGGGGGGCGGTGGGTGGGAGGTGAAGAGGGAGGGAGAATTTTTTTTATTTAATGTGGGACCCACATTAACTTATCCTACGTGGCGGTGACAAGGCGCCCGGTGGCAAAACAGGTCTCCACGTGGCGTCCACATATGCATACTAACGGTCAAACGTTGTTGATCGTCAAACCGAGGTAGTTTTTTAACACCTTGGTTACTTGGAGTGCAGATACGAGCCTGTTGTTAGTTCAGGGTGCTCAGCGCTCCTTGGTGGTTACTCGGGGGCAGATTAGGTCCCTTACCCCTAAAACATTTATCTTTTCCTTTAAAGTTCTAATGTTTACCCTGGAAAATATTATTTGTAAAATACTTAGTTTACATTAAGTACATATGGGTCAAGATATGAATTCAAAATAATTATTAATTAGGTACATAAAGTCTCCAAGATTTATCTCCTACAAAATTTATTTATATGTATTACATAACCAAAATAAAATGATACAAATTCCTTTTAAAATATACATTAATTAAAATACAAATAAAAGCAGACGTTCCTACATTCTTCTGTTCCCTTCATCACTACAAACTTCCCTATCTATTGTGTACCTGAAACCAAATTTACCGCAGTTTATTTCATACACTCTAATTCATTCATTTACTTCACCTAGAAGCTGATTCATTTAATCTTACTTCAGATAATGATAGTGACGCTCCTGTTGGTGATTACTACTTATTAGTAAAACACTCATACAGGGCCCCTACCTTAACAATATATTTGTTACAGGAGGAATATTTAATACATGTGCCTATTGCACCACCTTGTTAGAATCTTAAGTTTTGATGAAGACTAAAACGTGAAAGAACATAATGAACACTTAGGAAGAATTAGATGAAGTTAAAAATCCTAAGTTAGAACACTACAGGATGTAAAATCACAACCGGATGACTTAGAGCAAGAACAACGTAACTAGGGCTTGCGGATGTAGTACACATCCGATAGCGGAAGTCAATTGAACACTAAGTCTGATCCTAGTTAGCCTAATCTAAGTAGAATAGCTTCACATAGTAAAAACGCTTCCCATTGCACTTGATTATATTATTCTGTTGGACTAACATTTGCGTGCAGAACTTAGCTCTCACTTCTAGTAACAAATGAGCTTCCGATAGTGAGCATGCCTTGTATTGCACATACTTGGACTAACCTTGCCGAACGAAGCTCTTACGTCCGGTAGCCAAAATCCATCCGATAGCAAGTAAAGAGTCAAAGTTCGTACAAATGCTCAGATGTCATAATTGCTTTTGTCAGAGCAGTATTGCCAGTGCTACTTTTCAGAGCAAAGCAACTAAAGCATAAGTCAACCCTGCCAAGCATTAATGAGCATTAATGAGGACAACGGTAACAAGGGTTTAACGGCTATATTCAAATGGACTTACTGCCACTCAAGCATCTGGTGTATTAGAGGCTGCTATAAAAGGAACAACTTCATCATTTACGAAGTAGAGCGAACAACCGAGCATAACTCACAAAAGCAAAGAGCAGTCAAGCATAATACCCAGAGAATATTCAGAAAGCTTTGAAAGTTCAAGAGAGCACTTAATACCTTGAGAGTTATTCTTATTGTACTCATCTTGTACTCTTTGTATTTAAGTCTCTACATTTATTGAGAGCATTCATTGTACTTAAGTGTTTATCACAATCTGTTCATTAAGTGAACTTTGTAGTAAATCCTTTTTGTAAAGGTTGAACTCTTGCAAGTAGTAAGGGGGAGTAAGTTAGGTTGCAAGTGAGCCTGTAAAACTTGTGGTTGTGAAGGTTGCAAGTTAGCCCGTAAAACTTGTGGTTGTAAAGGTTGCAGGTGAACCTGTTGAATACCTGTGGATTAGTGGAACTCAATCAAGGGAGTGAGAACTGGACGTAGGTCAAGAGTTAGACCGAACCAGTATAAAAGAATTTGTGTTTGTGTCTTTATTTTATATTGTTTTTGTAGCACAATTCACCCCCCCTCTTGTGCATCCTCAGTTTCACACCTCACTACTTATAGTAATATATTCATCTATCGTAGTAGGCATACCTGACAGAATTTTCTAGGAAAAATATATTCAATACAATATGGTATAGGGGGAGCGACCCTGCTTATACCTGGAGTACTCCACATAAATTTAAAATGCTGAAAATAAACTCTATCAATATTTGAAGCAGTAATATTAGTGATGACAGAAAATAAACCTAATGTGCATGAAATAAACTGCTACCTGTTTGTGAGCAATTCACAGTTTCTCCTTATCCTTACTTGAAATTTGTCTCCAAGCATTCCCTTTATTACTTTCTCCTATTATTATATCGAGTAATAATAATTATTTAGTAACTATTCTCGTATTCAAAGCAACGTCTCTCTCTTGATACTAAGCACTACCCAATCCCCTTTTATAGCTAAATCATTTAATTGAATCCTCTTGATTCTCAAAAATTGACAAGCAAAATTGTAAGTTTCTTAAAAGAATTTTAAAAACTTTTAACATCTCAACACAATTCATTCTTCATCCATCATTATCTATTTATCTCAACAAACAAGCAACATATATATTAAAAATATTGGAAACACAATATTATTCCAATCATACCACTCAATAGCCTAAAGAAAGGAAATCAACAATTAAATTTCACACAGCATAATCAAATCTATTTACATGAACATATATCATTTTTCAAACACTAGTTGAATTTAAACAAAATATTCAATCATAATTAGTTCACAGGCACCAACAAAACAACACACATAATTAAAAGGAATTAATCCAACTACCACTTCAGTCACTTCACCAATAACCAGATCTGATCTCAAATTTTAATCACCATCAAACTTCACAAGACTCACATGCAAGCACACATACGTCAATAATCTTCCAATAGAAAATCAAAAAAACAGAAAATGAATTATCATAACCAACAACAACATATCAATAACAAAATCCCAATAAAAATCAAACAGAAAATGGATTACTCTGACTAACACTAACAAATTACTAGCACAATTAAATTATATGTAAATAAGTCTAGAAGCTCCCTAAGTAGCAAATAGAATTTCCAAATCCGCCATGAACACCACAATAATTTATCATCCCTTTCAGACTCATCATTCAATTAGTTTACATCAAAAGGAAAGATGCTCCATTATCCTTGTGTATTCTGCCATAATAGTAAGAAAAGAAGAAAACAAAATGCAGAGTTTATACTATAGATGTAACAATGCTTGTTTAACCGTAATTAATCATCAAGTCTTCTTGCATTCTTCTATCCTTCCTAACCATCATTTAGCCAGTTCACAGCAAATAATAATCATCAAAAATCAACATGTCACACTAATTTACCAATCTATTAGCTACTTAAATATTTAAGTCTCATTGTATAAATAAAGTTCAGCAACCCAAACACAACGAACCAATAGCACAATGAAAACTAAGCAAAAATTAGAATTTCCCTAAAAACAATAACTCAGCCAAGTATGGACATACATAAAAAATCATTCACATAAGCAAACTTATAGTTAATCTTTTTTTTAAAAAAAATTGTTTAATTAAACTACAAAAACCCATACAAGACCCCTCTCAATCTCGCATAGAATACTTTAAAAATGGGTAACAAAATTGAAGAGAATTATATTCTCACATGTTTAATTCTTCAACTTCTTGAAAAACAGAGGCCGAATACACTAGGGTTCCACGCCAAAACGAAGCTGGAAATAATAATTGAAGACGGATTTCCAAAGGGTATATGTGAATAATACGACATAAGAATTGGGAAATTGATGAATGGAAGAGTTGGGGTTGAGAGGAAGGAATCGATATTTTTGGCAGAGGGAAAGATAAGTGTTTAGAGAATAGAGAAGTGACTGCTAAGAGGCTAGGGTTTTTACTTATGTACATGTATACATAATGACAAGGGAAAATTCACACTCATCTACCCACTTTTTATTCTTAATTATATTTATGACCCCAACATCTATTATGTAACACTTATACCCTTTTTTTTATTTAATTCTCTTTTTCCTATTTATTTAGTAAACATAAAACTTAATTTGTATGAAAACAAATATGGGTGAATAATCTAATGATTATTTCATTTATATAATAACATATTTACAATACAAAACTTTCCTAAAAGTTAATAAATGTCTCCTACAAGTTTACCTAATAATAATCCCTAATAATAACAAATGTCTTTCTACTCTAAATATTTCCTAATACTATAGCTCACAATTATGTCTAAAATATAAAAACAAAATAGGAAATATTAACATTAATTTTCCTAATTTCTTACAATATGTCCAAAATTCTCTTTTATTCCATTTTACAAAGCTTAAACTTATAATTTATATTCTTCATTCCTATTTAATTTAATTATATTGGATAATAAAAATTTTGGGGTGTTACATAGAATTAAGGACATTATACATAATGTTTGTGAAAGTGTGAAATATATAAATTATAGTGATTCAAGACAGCACGCATTTTGTGGTATTGTTGAGCAGAAACACTTAAAGGAGAAAAAACTTATTATTGATTATCCAACAAGGTGGAATTCCACCTTTAAAATGTTGGCTGCAGCTTTGAAGTTCAAGGTTGTCTTTCCTGATTACAAGGAAAGAGAGCCACATTACTCATATGCGCCTTCTGAAGAAGATTGGACCAGAGTTGAGAAGATTTGTAAACTTTTAAAAGTTTTCAATACAGCCACTTATGTATATCAGGAAGTGACTATCCTACAACAAATTTATATCTTCCTGAAATTTGGAGAGTGAAGCAGCTAATTGACAGTGTCACTGAAGATAATGATTTTTTTATTAGAGAAATGGCTTCCGCAATGAAAGAAAAATTTGATAAATATTGGGGGGAATGCAATTTGGTAATGGCCATTGCAAGTGTTCTCGATCCCAGGTGCAAATTATATGTTGTTAATTATAGTTTTCCTTTGATATATAAGTTTCCTTGTGTGGCTTCTGAGAATGTGGATAAAGTGGTCACTGCTTTACACAATATGTATGATCACTATGTTGACATGTACAAGGAGGAGGCACCTACAAGTGAGCAAGTTGATGAGGCTGTCATCAACTCTTCTGCCAACACACTTGGTTCTTTGATAGTTACGGAATTTGATCAAATCATGAGTATTGTTCATGAAAAGCAAGCAATTCTCCCCATGAAATCTGAATTGGAAGCTTACCTTAAGGAGAGTGTATACATTCCTGAAGGCAATTCTATTTCCTTCAATGTTTTGGAATGGTGGAAAAATAATGCTCATAAATATACAATTCTATCTAAGATGGCTAGAGACATATTAGCCATACCAATCTCAACTGTAGCATCAGAGTCCACTTTCAGTGCCGGAGGTAGAATTATTGATGAATATCGTTCCAAATTAAATGCAGAATCTATTGAAGCACTCATTTGTGGTGGAGATTGGCTTTGCAATAAGTATGGCTTGAAGAAGAAACTAAAGGTACAAATCTGCAAACTTTTAGATATTTTAGATTTGATCTACAATGCTTTATATAATTTGCTTGCTGCATTAACTTAATCTAATATGTTTTTATTTATTGCTTTGAAGGTGCTTGAGCAAGAAGAAGAAGAAATTATATTGAAGACTTGATGTGTCAACTAGTTGATAGAGATGTAGTTGTTAGACTCTTTTTTTCTTTATTCTTAATGACTTGAAGGTTGTAGTTGTCTCAATATTTCCACAAAACATATGTAATTTAGACGAGTTTAAGTTTTTAATTAATTTGACCTTGTTATTATATGATTGATCAAAGTCATATGCCTCTGTTTGATTGTGGCTAATTTAGAGCTTATAATAATTTGTGGCCTATTAGGTCTATTATCTATGGCCTATTAGCCTGAATATTTTATCAGGCCTCTTAATAGGCTTATTACCAGGCCAGACATTTTAATAGGCCAGACTCAGGCCTGAAAAAGTGGCCTCTGATAGGCCATAGGCCAGGCTTAGGCCTGTTTTCTACATCACAGGCCTGACCTATTAAGGAGGTGGCCTAGGCTGGCCTAGGTTATTTCCACCCTTAACTAGTAGTAACTCCTACTTTAGTTTGTTTCACACCTAGACCGTCAATCACCTCAATAAAATGTTATATTGAGAGAACCCCTTATACTGGAAAAATATTGAATGTCTAAGTAATGTACCTTCATCCTCGATTTCATCATCTACATATCCGTCCTCATAATAGTCATAACAAATGTCATGATAATAATTCTCTTTTTCTTTGGAAACCATATCTTCATTCATCACACTACCTCCTATTAAGTAAGATAAAACTAGAAGACTTAATGCCAAGGATGCTCAATAAGAAAACGAAAGTTGTGAAATCAAATAGTTGACATTTAACTTATATTTGTTCAAGTACAAGCATTTTACTTATTTTGAATATAAGTGAATGTGATTACTATGCCAAACAATACCTTCTTCAGATATTGAAGGGAAACGTGAGGTAGTTGGTGAACAATCTTGGCTGCCATAATTTACAATCCTTCTTATTTTTGAAACACCAAAATTGTGTTGCTTATGGATTTCTAGCGAGCACTATTAACAACTTTTATATTCATGAAAACAACACCCAGTGCAAAAGAATAAATGTGAGTGAGTGTGAAGCAAACAAAAAAAGTTAAAACCGAAAAAATAAAGACGGCTTAACAGCCTTGCCAACTAAAACACGACATACTATTAAGATAATATTTGTTCACTTATAATTCAAGCCAAGCAAAAAACCTCTCACTTGAATTCGAAGCCCTTGTATGATCCGTTGAACCCAAATTTGAAGTCATCACTGTCAAAACTAGCTATTTCTCTTGTGCATTGCACGAAGGATATATTTCAGTACATTAACGTAAAAAATGGATGATTTAGCTTGGGTATATATCTATTGGATAAAGGATAATTTTGTGCATAATAATGATACAAATATCTATACACTGAAGTAGATATTCTCCAATGTTCTCAAATATTACAAAAAAGAGATTGCAGGTGTAACAAAAAATAATAAATTATGCAATAGATAGTCCAGCTGCAGTCTGCCTATGGTCCACAAAAAAGAGATTGCACACAGTGTGCCTAATTACAGACAAAAAAGAGAGTTCATATTGATGAAACCAAAAAGGAAAACAGTAAACTGATGTTAATTAGTGCCTAAATGTTCATGAAGATTTCTGATTGCACCATATATTTGCATACCTTTTCATGGCCAAATCCAATGAATTAATGCATGTTTTGATGATAATTGCACCTAATTTGCATAGATTCTAACTATTGCACTAGTTGTTAGAATTTGTTCTAATCAAGGGCAATTCAGGCTTTTTTAGCATGCTATAATGTTTTACATGTTTTCAAGAACATTTTGATGCTACCTTTGAGACATTTGAATATGTAGGTTGGGAGGTTGAAGGTGAAGATTCAAGAAAATGGGTCAAAATAACGTTTCTGGATGAAGTTTGCATTTTAGTCCTGAGGCAGGCCAACTGGCGAGCCACTGGCAAGCCGTTGGCGAGCCACTCGCCACTTGCTCGCCCGTTGGCGAGCCACTGGCGAGCCTGACGCTGTCAAAAATCAGACGCGATTTTTAGGGTTTCTTGGCCCTATATAAGCTTTCTAAGAGCCCCCAAACCTCTGTCCAAGCCCCATTTGCACGAAAATAAGGTGGCTATGCTAGGGTTCACTCAAAATCTCTCAAATCCACTTCCATTTCCATGAAATTTCACCTCAAATCTTCCATATTTTCTTCTCCATCTCCATCGCCTCTTCCATTTTCACCACCCTTCTTCTCCATTTCATCCCTCCTCATCACAGCCACTTCTTGGGTAGATTTTGGGCGAAATTCCTCTCCTCCTTCCATGATAGGCTAAGTTCTTGGTGCTTTGGTGGTGTGAAGATGGTCAATTGCTTCAATGGGCTTCATAGGGGAGTTTCTCTTGTTCTATGCTCTTTCAATGTATATTTGGGATATGTGGTTGCAATTCCTTGTATATTTTGGGTAGAGACATGACTTTATCTTTCTATTTTCTATGGATTGATATAGATGTATTGGATACTAAGTTTGTATGTTAAATGTTATGGATTTCCTATTTCCTTTGTGAATTGATTCATGATGCTTTACATGCTTTAAGTGGTTGCTTGGCTTGAATAGCTAGTGTTTCAATTAGGTTGTTGTGGTTGCACTTCCTTGAAGAGGATTTTGATTTACAAACTTGTTTCTAATACACATCAAGTGGAACCTAACTCTAACCCTAAGTAATGGCTAGTTTTAAGTGGTTGCTTGATTAGCTATTAATTAGTGTTGGAGGACCCTTAGTGGTTGCTTTGGGATTTTTCTAATAGACTTGATGAATGATATAACTCCGATGATCTTTTTAAAGAAGCAATTGAACCATTGAATCACTACCAAAGCCCCTTTGCATTACATTTATTTTAAACCTTCATACCTTTATTTGAAAAACACCAAAAACAAGCACTTATATTTTCTTACTAGTTTAATTAGTTAATTTCAAAAACCAAACAAACAAACCCCTTCCCTTTTGTCACTTTTGATTTGCATTTAGTTCATCTTAGGGTAGTTACAAGACTCCTCAAGAGAGACGACCCGAGGTTGCGCCACTGTGTTGCAATCCTTGCTTTTATAAATAACTTGCATTTAACCCCAAGGCGACTAGGAACCGGTTAAATCAATGGTGCCGTTGCCGGGGAGTCATTTTTGTCTCCCTAAGGTAGCTAAGTGTCAATTGAAACATTGACAAGGGGTAGGAGTCATTAGGATTAGATTTAGTTCATATGCATCATTTCATCATTTAGGATTAGGATAGATGCATTCCATATTTTTTACTTTTTCTTCTTCTTAGTTTTTGTTCTTGTTTGCATATATATTGTCTTCTTGAGATTGTTTGAGACTGAATCATTGAGTTCTCATGTCTTGGAATTTCACAAATTTTGGTTACAATCATGATATTCTTGAGAATTCAAACTCTTTTGTGAGAAATTCCACTAGGATGGAAGAGACACCTTCTTCAATCATGGATGAATTATACAAAGAAAGGGACAAAATGTTGGTCATTCTCAATTCCTCCTTCAAATCCAATAGCACACCATGTAGGGATCCACCTTTACCCCCACCACAATATCACACATACTTTGATTATCCTTCTCCACCATATTCCTCTACCTACCATGAGCCATATGACCATCCAAATCCTTCATCATATAGAACCTCACCATATGAGCCTTTACCTTCACCACATAGACCATACACAAAACCATACTCTTCATCTCCACCTTACCCATCACCATGTTCCCATTCATGCCAAACTACATATCAACCACCACCACGTGAACCCTCACCTCCACCCAAACCCATCACTCCGAAACAAAATCCCCTTGATGCTTTCTTTGACTACCCCAACATGGATAACCATACCAAAGAACTTAAGAGGATGTATGCAGTTAATAAAACCCGATCTCTAGAACTATATAGGAAGAAAACTGCATGTGGACTCTCCAAGCAATTGGAGGAAGAATTGGAAGAGTTAGGGGAATACCTCAATGCATTTTACATGCATGTGCTTTGGAAAAGAACTGATGGAGAAGAGGGAACCCCTTGGCCCTATGATCCAAAGAGTGAATTGATTGAGCAAGTGGTACCTCAAGTGAAAGAGGATGCACTTTCAAGCATAAGTAATACCCCTCCTATTCTAGAAGAGGCTTATCCTCCTATTACAACTAATTTGGCTTGTGAGAATGATAGTGGGAAGGATGAAGAAATCATTGTTGAATCTCCCCATATACCTAAAATTGAACATGCTCACCATGATGTCATTAGTAGTACTACCACACTTGAGCCTACCAATTGCACTGTTGATTCTTCTTGTGATGATCATGTTTATCTTCCTATTGATAACAATGTTGAAGATGCTGAAAAAATTGGTCAATTGTCATGTTCTTGTGATGAACATATAATTTGTATGAATTGCATTGATCGTAAGTGTCATTTGCTTGTCCAATTTCGTGAACATGCATTGCATAATACTAGAATTGCTACTAGGAATGAGCCTGAGTCTTTTGAAGAAGGTGAGTCTAGTCCAAGTGCTAGTGTTGATGATAAGTTTGAGAATAACCATGCTATAGGACTTAGTGAATTGCATGTGTCACATGATGTTGAGGTACACCCTTTACTTCCACCCACTCCACCCAAGATTGGGGATGACAATGATGATTTAGATTTGATCACTAGTCCTTTTGTTGATACATGTACACATGAGCTTTTTTATTCTCAAATCTTATCATGTGATTTGCCTCCTGATATACATGCACTTGATTGTGGTATAAATAGTGTTGATTTGAGTGATGCTACTGTTGATGAGAAGGTAGTATCAACTTGTGATACTACATATTCAAATTGTCACTTTACTTGTGCTAATTCTTTCCATGGATTTAAGTACTGACTCATGTGGTGTACTTGGAGTTGGTAGTGTTGCTTTTGTGTTGGTCAACCCTTTTCAGGCCTATCATTTGGGAGGATCCCATATAAGCCATTTACCTCCCTCACTTTTGGATCACCTACTGATGGAACCTAGACCACCACCAAGGAGGACAAAATCATTTCTCCTCTTGATCCTTCTCGCAAGATACAAGCCTCCATGATTCAAGGTTGTCCCTTTCCTCTCTTGTCCTTTTGTTATACATGTTCTGGCTGGATGATGATATTTTGTGATGCATGATAGGATAAGTGTGGGGGAGGGACATATCTAGTAGACAAAGGTAGTTTAGTGTTAGTTGAGTCAATAAGAACCCCTTATGATGTCATTCTCTTGTTGCACCACATTGCATTGAGGACAATGCATGATTTAAGTGTGGGGGAGGGCCTTGTGGTAGCCATGCTTGATTCATTGGGTTTGTGTCATTTCCACATTAGTTTCAATTTTTCAAAAAAAAAAAAAATTTACTTCCAAGTTTCATGTTGTGTTGAATGTTCACATTCATTGTAATATGGAACAAAGTTGCACTTTTTACCTATTTTCACATTTGTTTTCTTTCAAACCTAATGTGGAATAACTTTTGAAAACCTATGGGGCAAGATTAGAACCTACCAAATTTTCAACAAGTTAGTATTGAATCAATACCAAGCATATGCATTTTGTCAATTGGCCTTGCAATTAAACTTATCTTTGGCATGAGAGTAGCCCTTCTTGTGAGGATTTTTGAGCCTTTAATTCATTTCATGAGTGACTTGCTCAATTATTCAATTTCTAGAACTTGTTTCTACTCTTAGTCAAAGCTTATGCATTAATGTTTGGATATGATTGGGGCATTCATTTCTAAACCCTATGACCCAAACACTTAACCAACAAATATATCCTTTGTTTCACCCCTTTGAGCCATCACTTTCTTTTCTTCCACCTTGACCAATTTGGAAACATGCATCCATAGCATATATTTGCATTTCCATTGTTCTTGTATTGTTGTATGATTTGAAAAAGCATGCTACATAGTAAAAAAAAAGAGGCCGAGAGCCTAAAGAGAGAAAGAAAAGAGAGTCGCCCAAAGGCCAAGAAAAAAAAGAAGAGTGAAAGCACAAAGTGCTAATGTATGCCAAAGGCATAGTGCAAAAAGAAAAGAGAGGAAGCACAAAGTGCTTGTGAAAAAAATTAAGAAAAAGAGAGACATTTAGCATGCTAGTATGGAATTGTTATGACTTGAATTACCGTTTGTTGTATTGCATTTATATGTGGTGGATAATTGTTTGCATAATTGGTCATTGACTTTATTCCATCATTCATCATTCATTATTAGCCTTCTCCATCATTTCAACCCCACAAAGTCCTCTTGATCCAGTCATGTGTGCATGCATAGTGGAGATATTAGAGTAGTCACAAGCCTATGGTTAAATTGTTTATTGAGCAAGTAGAGTGACAAATTCCACATTAGGTGAGGAGAGTGAAACACTATTATCTTGAGAGTTCTCATCGCCATAAAACATGTCCAATTGCATTGCCAATTCTCACTATGCATATTCTTGCTTATTGATTCATACTAAATTGATGACTATTGATTTGTTAAAATCTTGTATTCTATGCAATGTACCCTTTGTCCAGGAGTACAAAGGTCTAAGTGTGGGGGAAATGATTGCACCATATATTTGCATATCTTTTCATGGCCAAATCCATTGAATTAATGCATGTTTTGATGATAATTGCACCTAATTTGCATAGATTCTAACTATTGTACTAGTTGTTAGAATTTGTTCTAATCAAGGGCAATTCAGGCTTTTTTAGCATGCTATAATGTTTTACATGTTTTCAAGAACATTTTGATGCTACCTTTGAGACATTTGAATATGTAGGTTGGGAGGTTGAAGGTGAAGATTCAAGAAAATGGGTCAAAATAACGTTTCTAGATGAAGTTTGTATTTTAGTCCTGAGGCAGGCCAACTGGCGAGCCACTGGCACGCCACTCGCCACTTGCTCGCCGTTGGCGAGCTACTGGCAAGCCTGACGCTGTCAAAAATCAGACGCGATTTTTAGGGTTTCTTGGCCCTATATAAGCTTTCTAAGAGCCCCCAAACCTCTGTCCAAGCCCCATTTGCACGAAAATAAGGTGGCTATGCTAGGGTTCACTCAAAATCTCTCAAATCCACTTCCATTTCCATGAAATTTCACCTCAAATCTTCCATATTTTCTTCTCCATCTCCATCTCCTCTTCCATTTTCACCACCCTTCTTCTCCATTTCATCCCTCCTCATCACAGCCACTTCTTGGGTAGATTTTGGGCGAAATTCCTCTCCTCCTTCCATGATAGGCTAAGTTCTTGGTGCTTTGGTGGTGTGAAGATGGTCAATTGCTTCAATGGGCTTCATAGGGGAGTTTCTCTTGTTCTATGCTCTTTCAATGTATATTTGGGATATGTGGTTGCAATTCCTTGTATATTTTGGGTAGAGACATGACTTTATCTTTCTATTTTCTATGGATTGATATAGATGTATTGGATACTAAGTTTGTATGTTAAATGTTATGGATTTCCTATTTCCTATGTGAATTGATTCATGATGCTTTACATGCTTTAAGTGGTTGCTTGGCTTGAATAGCTAGTGTTTCAATTAGGTTGTTGTGGTTGCACTTCCTTGAAGAGGATTTTGATTTACAAATTTGTTTCTAATACACATCAAGTGGAACCTAACTCTAACCCTAAGTAATGGCTAGTTTTAAGTGGTTGCTTGATTAGCTATTAATTAGTGTTGGAGGACCTTAGTGGTTGCTTTGGGATTTTTTTAATAGACTTGATGAATGATATAACTCCGATGATCTTTTTAAAGAAGCAATTGAACCATTGAATCACTACCAAAGCCCCTTTGCATTACATTTATTTTAAACCTTCATACCTTTATTTGAAAAACACCAAAAACAAGCACTTACATTTTCTTACTAGTTTAATTAGTTAATTTCAAAAACCAAACAAACAAACCCCTTCCCTTTTGTCACTTTTGATTTGCATTTAGTTCATCTTAGGGTAGTTACAAGACTCCTCAAGAGAGACGACCCGAGGTTGCGCCACTGTGTTGCAATCCTTGGTTTTATAAATAACTTGCATTTAACCCCAAGGCGACTAGGAACCGGTTAAATCAATTTCGTTGTAAACCACATTCTTTGTTGTATCAGCTTGATGTTCATCTGCCTCTCCTAACACAACCTTCAACCCTTGCATGCTGCGAACTCGTGAAAGAGCAACATAAAGCTGGCCATATGTGAAAACAATTTCTCTAAATAAAGTCCAACTCTCTTAAGAGACTGACCTTGACTTTTGTTGATGGTTATTGCAAAAGATAAAAATATAGGAAATTGTCTTCTCTGCATCTTGAAAGGCCATTTACTCTCGGAAGGATTCATATCAATTCTTGTTATTAGTACCTTCTCATCCCTGTTTAATGTTGTAAATATGGTTGCTTCAATAACATTTTTACCAATTCTTGTTATCTGTAAACGGGTGCCATTGCATAGGCCAAACTATTGATCAATATTCCGCAACATCATGATGAGAGCACCAACTTTAAGGAGAAGTCTATTCAGTGGAAGTCCAGAGCAAGTGATGGTATTAAGAAATTCTGTGGAGTAAAAATTTTCAACATTGTCAGAATCAACTATAAACTTGCATATAGTGTCATAGCTAAGAAATTCAAACTCCTCTCCTGACAGTAAGGCATACATATGCTCATTTACATTATTAACCATGTGGATAGTTGGAGCTAGTATTGTGAAAGTAATGGATGCACAAGAGGGGGGGGGTGAATTGTGCTACCAAATAAAAATCAAACAATAACAACACAAGGGTTTATACTGGTTCGGTCTTCCTGACCTACGTCCAGTTCTCAACCACCCTGGTTGAGTTCCACTATCCCCAGGTTTTAGAAACGGGTTCACCTGGAACCTTTACAACCGCAAGTTTTGGACGGGATCACTTGTAACCTTACAACCACAAGTTTTACTCAAGGCTCACTTGCAACCTGCTAACTAGCTCCCCCTTACAACCAGCAAGGGTTCAACCTTTACAAATAAAGGATTTTCTAAACTTAGTTCTCTTCAAGAACGGATAATGTTACACATTTAAGTACAATCAATGCTCTTAATACAAGAAGAGACTTAACCACAAAGAGTACAAGATAAGTAGATGAAAAGAACTCTCAATGAGTTAAATGCTCTTTCTCTTTTCTGGGCAGCTTTGAATGCTTGAAGGATTTCTCGGTTTCTCACTCTAGCTTTTTTCAAGATGTCAAAGATATTAGTTGTCTTCATAAATGAAGGTGAGCTTGTTTATATAGTCTTCAAGTATTCTCACTCTTGGTAGGTGGGTTAGCCGTTTGAATATGGCCGTTTTTCCCAAGTTACCATTAATGCTCCATTAATGCTCCATTAATGCTTAGCAGGGTTGACTTTGCTTTATCTCTTAAAAGTAGTTCTGACACCTCTGCTCTGTCAAAAGCATTCTGACACTGCACTGCTCTGAACGTTCTGACATTCTGATTGCTTGCGGAAGCAAGTCCACATCCGGAAGCAACTTTACTCAGTGTACTGCATTTTGAACGTTAGTCTTAACAATAATAGCACATACTCACATGCAGTGGGAGTTCACTTAGTCTAAGGGAGTTCTTTTCCATCCGGAAGCAATTCCACATCCGGAAGCACTTTCACTGGACGTTGGGTTATGTTCACATTTTACTCACTGACGCTCAGTGTTATCCATACCAACAGCCAGCGCTAGTTACTAAGCAATCAGAAGCAAATTCACTGGACGTTGGGTTATGGTCACTGGCGCTCAGTGTTATCCATACCAACAGCCAGCGCTAGTCTTAATACAATCGGAAGCAAATCTACATCCGGAAGCTTCCTAACTTAGTCTCAAGGATTTTATACACTAATGCTCTTAGACTGAGTTATGACTTAGTGATATACTTGCTGTCGCTGGGGGATGAGACGTTCATCCGAGAGCGCCAGTCTTAGTCCATCCGGAAGTAAATCCACATCCGGAAGCACTCTTACTTGGGGTTCTATATTAACCTAATATTCTGTAAGTGTTTGGCTTGTTCTTTCATATTTTAGTCTTCATCAAAACTTAAGATTCTAACATTCTCCCCTTTTTTGATGATGATAAACTAAGTTATCTAATTAAGTTCATATGAAAGAATTAAAAGTAACAGTTAGATAAAACACAAACAACTCAGATAATTTATCATTGATGAACAAAAGATTACAAGTTAGAATTACAATAACAGATAAAATTCACAAGTAATCTACACTATGCAAAATGAACTATGCATGAAAAATAAGAAGAAAAATTTCTAAGGTAAAATGCATGGGGTAGAGTGGGGTTTAAAGCTGATGTCTCTTTTTCCTCTCCCTCTCCTTTTGTCTTTCCTCATTTTCCTTTTGAAGCTGGGCTAAGTGGGCATCCTTGACATTCTGGTCAATCTGAGCAATTATCCTTTGAAGCTCTTCCTCTTCCCTCTCCCTTCTGAGTCTCTCAGACTCAACGGATTCCTCAAAGGTTTTCTTCATATTTTCAACTTCTTCAAACCCAGGGAACCCAGTTGCAACTGAGAAGGGAGTGACCTCGCCATTGGGATAATGGACAGCCCTGATCTTCACATTCCACACTAGGAAGTTGGGGTCCTCCTCAACTTCCTGGAATTTCCTTTTCCCTTTGCCCTTGCCTTTTCCTTTGCCCTTGCCTATTGGTTGAGTAGGTTTGGCTCTTGCTCTTTCAGCATCTAGGCAGGCCATCTGATCAAATGAGATCTTATCCGTGAACCCATACCTCTCGAACTCTTCAGGAGTCATGTCCTCAATTTCCAACTTGACTTCCTTCAGTAGCGGAGGGGCATGGGTCTCTTGAGTGGATGACTGAGTCTCAGGTACAATCTCAGCTTGAACAGATGGAACCTCTTGCTCACTCACAGTAGACGCAGTAGAAGTAGTACTCTTGTTGGCATGCTTTCTAGCAACTGCCTTCTTCCTTGATTCGCTGTACTTGACTACTGGTGGAGGAGGAGCAGAGGTTGGCTCAGAAGGAGGAGGAGCAGTGGTTGGACCAGAAGGAGAAGGAATTGGCTTGGCTATGATGATTGGTGGATGATTAATCCTCTCCAGCCCATACTTCATCATTATCTCCTCAATTAAGTTTTGGGCAGGCCTAGAAGATGGAGGCTCAGATGATGAAGACTCTGGCTGTGGGATCTCTTCAGGTTGCTCATATATAACCATTGCCCACTTAGACCTTTGCTCATCTGATCGCTGCTGTTGCATAAATCGGATGGCTTCCCCTCGGATCAGACTTTCAGCACCACCTAGTCTTTGAAGGTCCATGGCTCGACGAAGAGCAGCAGTGATGTCTTCATCTAGCCAGAGGGATGGTTGAGTCAGGACATCCCTTGTATCCATGGTATGACGGAGGGCGATAGCAACATCTCTCCCCCTTTTGTCATCATCAAGGAGGGTGAGGGCCAGGGAGGACGGAGTGGGTGAAGAGGAAGGTGAGGATTCGGGCGAGGATATAGGTGAGGTGTTTTTTGGTGAATTAGGAGGGTTTGGGAAGAGGACTGTGTTTCTTTCGAAGAAGTCGGGGTGGGTGAATAGCCCATCGAAGGGGTAGGTGGAGGAGTAGGCGGCGGGTTGTTTAACTCTCCATGAAATAGAGGGTTGGTCTCTGAGGTAGAAGGTGTGAAGTGGGTGATCAGGAGAGGTAAATCCAAGGGATTGGGCTATGATGGGTTGAGAGTTAGGAGGAGGATTGGAGGGCTCTGTGGGGCTTGGGGGTGGTGAAGAGTTTGGGGAGTTTTGTGGAAATGGGGAGTTGTTGGAGTGAAGTGGTGATTGGCGAGAGGAGTGTTGGGGTGAGTCTTGAGTGGAGTTTTGGGGTGAAGGTTGATGGTCATCTCTGGGTGATGTTTGGGGAGGTTGGATATTCTGAGGAGGTTGCTGTGGCTGTTGAGTGTTAGGAGGAGGGAATAGTGGTTGATTAGGTGGAGGTGGGTTAGGAGGAGGAGGTGGTGGTAAGTTACCTTGTGGTGGAGGTTGAGGAATTTGGAAGTGGTTAATGATCAAGTCAAGTTTGGCCTCAACCCGTCCTAGGCGATCCTCAATGCCCTGGATTCTTTGCCCTTGCTGCTGAAGGGCTCCATCATATTCAGCTCGGAGAGGGGCCAACAAAGTCTCAGGCTGCCTTTGAAATATTTCCTCTCGCAGCTCTGCCATCATTGTCCTTTGTGCAACAGACAGCCTTGGTGCTCTGCTTGGGCTAGGATGAGAGTCTACCTCTTGATCCCCTGCACCAGATACAGAGGGGGCTGAGGTATGAGAGGCACTGCCTTCCTGAGAGCCTGAGCGAGTGGCCTTGGTCTGCTTGATATATTTTATCCCCATCTTGCCGATGTTAACTGCGCTGACAGGTACGCACTTAACATTCTCGTCCTCCTCAGTGGATGTTGACTTGATCAAATTTTTTTCCAGGAGGAAGGCGATGACAGTGGGGTAGGGAAGATAACCAGACTTTTGATTGTCAATCCACCTTTGCAACTCTAGACTGATCAATTGCCCAGGGTTGAGTGGCTGCTGGGAGAGGAATCTGGGGAACCAAGGGTTGTCAAGGAGAGTAAACTCGTTGAAGTTCCCCCCTTTATGTGTCATCATGCGGGAGTAGACATAGTATAGGAGTCTGTTGGAGTCAGACATCCCAGACACCTTCTTCCCCTTGGTGTCATAGACCTTTTCAAGCTCCGCCTTGCTGAGTTTCTCAGGGAATAGCCATTCATTCATCTCTCCCTCAGGCACCCCCATCAGGCTGTTGATATCTCTCCAAGTGAAGTTGAAGGTTCTCCCTCTTACTGTGGCAGTGAAGGTGACTCTTCGAATCTGATCCTTCCCATTTACCTTCTTATACTTGACCTTGGAGGTGAGGGACTGGCAGAATACTCGCAGGACGTTGACATTGTATTCCTGGTTGATCCCCAGCCAGGGCATGTATTTCTCCAGAAATGGTCTCAAGTGTGGAAACCCTAGTTCATCTATCTTGTCCAGATCTATGAACATCCCGGTGTTGAAGTAGGGTTTTGAAGTTTCAAATTTGGAGGAAACAGCCTCCAATGACCCATCTCTGTATATACGAGGATCATCATACTCCTCTACTCGCTGTCTTTTGGATGAGGGCTCTTCGCTAAATTGAACCCTCTTCTTCCCCTTCTTCTTCGAGTGTTCTTGTTGAGGCCAAGATTGCCCAGAGTGTTCTTGCTGTTCATGATGTTCATGTGATTTTCCAGATTTTCGTGAATGCCCAGATTTGCTACTTTTGGACTTCGATTTCTTGGAAGAAGTGGCTATCTCAGTGTTGGGGTTTGTCTCATGTGATCCGACCATTTTGTGTGGATTTAAGGTTTAAATGCGATGAAGAAGATGAAGAAGATGAAGAACAATATGAATGTATGCAGAGAGTTTTGTGGGTAAGAAATTTGTGCAAGTAAAAAGTAAAAGTGAAAATGGCTTCCTATTTATATGCAATGTCTCATCGGGCAAAATAGTCATAATGACTCTTCATGAAAGCATGCGCTGGTTCATAGGGAAACGTAAAAAAATTTAAATTGAAACGTCGCACCTTTGTGACACGTGTCTCTGCACAATGTCAGAAGAGTCATAATTTTTGGTGTGAGAAGATGAAACGTTTTCTGAGGTGACGTGTCCCTTTGTTCAGACACTGGCGCTCACGCTCACTTTGACTCAATGCTCAGTGCCAGCAGAAGAGCATCTGGAAGTGGTTTTGCTTCCGGTTGAAGTGGCGCTCCAGGTAACTTTGAGTTGTCATCCAGCGCCAGCAAAAGAGTATCCGGAAGTGGTTTTGCTTCCGGTTGGACTTACTTAGGATTCAACATTGTGGGGGACCTGCAAAACTAAAGATTGGCACTCCGATGCCTAAGTTAGTATAGTTGCAGGTTTTAATCAATTAAGCACAAGTTTATTTTGAAGAATTAGACTTCATTTGGGTTTACCATTCCCAAATCACCTCTTATGAATGTAAATTGATCAACCCCCAGAGGCTTGGTGAAAATATCAGCAAGCTGATGCTGAGTGGGGACAAATTGCACTTTGACATCCTTCTTTTGAACATGATCTTGGCGAGGCTGATAGTGCTTGTGTTGTCACAAAGTATGGGAGCCTCAGGGAACTCCAAGCCAAGATCTCTTAGTTGGTTCTTCAGCTACAACACTTGGGCACAACAGCTTGTTGCAGCAATGTATTCTGCCTCTGTGGATGATAAAGACACGCAGGTTTGCTTTTTACTAGCCCAAGAGACCAGACAACCACCAAGGAAGGCACATTGTCCACTGGTGCTCTTTCTATCAGTTTTATAACCTGCATGGTCAGAGTCAGAGTAAGCCCACAAGAACTCTTGGTTACCTCTGGGATACCAAAGACCAAGCTCTTGTGTTCCCTTAAGGTATCTTAGAATACGTTTAACACATGTTAGATGTGACTCCTTGGGGTTGGCTTGAAACCTAGCACACATGCCTACACTAAATTGAATGTCAGGCCTACTTGCCGTTAAATACAGCAGGGAACCTATCCTTCCCCTATACATGGGCAGGCTGACAAATTTACTATTTGCATCAGCATCGAGTGCGACAGTGGTACTCATGGGAGTGTCATACTCCTTGCACTCATCCATCCCAAACTTCTTGAGTAGCTCTCTGCAGTATTTAGCTTGGGAGATGAATATGCCATTCTTCTTTTGCTTAATTTGCAGGCCTAGGAAGAACGTTAGTTCTCCCATCATTGACATTTCAAACTCTCCCTGCATAGTCTTAGAAAATTCTTCACAAAGTTTTTCATTAGTTGCCCCAAAAATAATATCATCGACATAAATCTGGACAATTAGCATGTTTCTATCTTTGTGTAGAATAAACAGTGTATTATCTAGTTTGCCTCTTGAGAAACCCTTTCCCAGCAAGAAGCTGCTGAGTCTCTCATACCAAGCTCGAGGAGCTTATTTCAGGCCATACAAAGCTTTCTTTAGTCTATACACATGTTTAGGATGCTTGTGATCCTCAAAGCCAGGAGGTTGTTCTACATAAACCTCTTCTTTGATGTAACCATTAAGAAATGCACTCTTTACATCCATTTGATATAATCTAAAGCCTTTCATGGATGCAAAGGCTAGAAGAATCCTTATTGCTTCGAGTCTAGCGACTGGATCAAAGGTTTCTTCATAGTCTATGCCTTCTTCTTGGTTATACCCTTTGGCTACCAATCTGGCTTTGTTCCTTGTTATTTGACCTGTCTCATCCAGTTTGTTTTTGAAGACCCACTTGGTCCCAACTATGGATTGATGAGACGGCCTTGGGACTAGTTCCCAAACTTGGCTCCTTTCGAACTGGTTTAGCTCTTCCTGCATGACAATAATCCAGTCGCAGTCCTCAAGAGCTTGTTCAACTGAAGTTGGTTCGATCTGAGATAAGAAGGCTCCAAACTCAACTTCATTTTGAACCTGCCTTCTGGTTCTGACACCAGAAGAAACATCACCAAGCACTTGATCAAGAGGATGATCCCTGTGATATCTCCTAGCTGTTGGCAATTGTGCCTCATCAGGCACTGTCTGCACTATAGGCTCATCACTGGGTTCATCTTATTCTTTGAGATTGCTTGCTGGTGTTTCTTTTGGTGGTGAAGATGATGATGGTTTCAAAAGGTTTATTATCCCATCATCTTCTGTGGATTGTTCCCATGTAGGAGTTTCATCAAATACAACATGCATAGATTCTTCTACAGTTCTAGTCCTCATGTTGTATACTCTGTAAGTCTTACTCCTAAGGGAATACCCTATGAATACACCTATATCAGCTTTTGGATCAAACTTACCCAGATTTACCTTTCCATTGTTATGCACATAGCATTTTGATCCAAAGATTCTGAGGTGGCTGATGTTGGGCTTTCTGCCTTTGTACAGCTCATAGGGGTCTTGTCCAAGCCCTTGCGAACATAGGCTCTGTTAGAGATCTAGCAAGCAGTGCTCATAGCGTCCGCCCAGAACACTTGAGAAACCTTTTTCTCATTGAGCATGCTCCTGGCCATCTCAGTCAGAACCCTGTTCTTCTTCTCGACTACACCGTTTTGCTGAGGAGTTCTAGGAGCTGAGAAGTTATGATCAATACCATTCTGCTCACACAGCTCAGAGAAGCTATGGTTCTCAAATTCTCCTCTATGGTCTGTCCTTATGGCTGTGATTTTGAGGTCTCTCTCATTCTGCACTTTCTTAGCCAGGACAACAAAGGCATCAAAAGCATCTTGCTTAGAGGCAAGAAACATTGTCCAAGTGAACCTAGAATAGTCATCCACCACCACTAGAGCATACAGGTTTCCACCCAAGCTTTTCACTCTCGCTGGCCCAACCAAATCCATGTGGATTAGTTCCAAAGGCCTGCTGGTGGAGACTCTCTTCTTGGTCTTAAAAGAGGACTTTGTTTGCTTTCCCCGTTGGCAGGATTCACAAATATAATCATGCTTAACCTTGAAGGATGGAATACCTATAGCTAGCTCTTTCTTAATCAACATGTCAAGTTGAGTAAAATTAACATGTGCTAGCCTTTTATGCTAAAGCCAACTATTTTCATCACTAGATATTAAGCATTTTTCTTCCAGTTGTTGACATAAATCTAGAGTGTATAGGTTTCCATTTCTATTTGCCTTAAGTTTGCATTTTAGATTGGCCTTATCTAGGTTCAGATCCTGCTTATCTACTATCATGCACTCTTATGAATCAAAGATTACCCCAATTTCCTTTGTCAGTGCTCTGGCTCACGCTCAGCAGGTTGTGACAGAGACCATCCACCAGATAGACATCTTTCACTGGCCCAACTTCTCCAACTCCGGTGATCTTTCCACTTTGATTTCCTCCAAAGGTAACTGTGGCTCCGTCTTTGATCACCAAGGATTTGAATTTGTCTCTGTCTCCAGTCATATGTCTCAAGCATCCGCTGTCAATATACCACTTCCTATTCTTGGATGCTTTGAGACACACCTGAAAGAATCAAGCAAGCTTAGGTACCCAACCTTTCTTGGGTCCTCTGTCATTAGTTCCCAGAGCCCTTGGTCCAGTGTTAGTTTTGACCTTGGGCTTATGATTAATCTGTGCCCCTGGCCTAGTGTTGGCTCCTCTAGGCTCTTGGGCTTTCCTTGAGGATTGTTTCCAGCCTCTGGATCCCTGTCCTCCCTTAGTTTCTTTTCTTGGGGGAGGATTCTTTGTAGCCTTGGTTCCTTTTGGGACCCATTTATAGGAGTTGTTTGCTCCATGCTTCTTAGCATTACAGGTGGACGTGGAGTGTCCCTTCCTGTTACAATAATTACAGAAGCTAAAAGGTGTGGAGCTGTGCTCAGTGGCTCTATGGAAGAATTTTAAGTAGGGTTTCACTTTTGGTTCCACCCACTTTTTCCCTCTAGGTGTGTATCCTAAGCCAGTCTTGTCCCTATATGCCCTCTGATTCAATTTAACATTTCAGATCCATTTGTGAACTTCTGCAGGGCATTTCGCAGTTGGGCGAAGGCCCAAAAATGATACACAACTATTGGCCAAGGAACAGAAATAGTACATAACTATTTCGAGGTACAAAAATGATACCCAACTTTTCCATGTGATCAAAAATGATATTTTCACTAATATGACAATAATATTAGACATGAAATGTCCAAAATGCCCTTATAATTAAATAAACTTTTACCGGCTGGCGATTAATTGAGGGCAGAGGCCCAAAAATGATACATAACTATTGGCTAAGGAACAAAAATGATACATAACTATTCCAAGGTACATCAATCGTTCCAACTTTTAACATGGGATCAAAAATGATATTTTCACTAATAGGACAATAAGATTACACATGAAAAGTCTAAAATGCACTTATAAATTAAACAAATTATCTTCCTAACCCTCTCCTCCCTTAGTTTCTTTCTTCTACCAACACTTCCTTCAATGAATAACTCGTCCACCGACGGCTTCAACTCCCAGCAACTCGTTAGGGCGATCAGGCTGCAAAAACATGAAAACAGAGTTGCTGAGAGTTGAGTGGACGAGTTATTTATTGAAGGAAGTGTTGGTAGAAGAAAGAAGCTAAGTGAGGAGAGAGTGAGGAAGAAATTTATTTAATTTATAAGTGCATTTTGGACTTTTCATGTGTAATCTTATTGTCATATTAGTGAAAATATCATTTTTGATCCCATGTTAAAAGTTGATACCATTGGTGTACCTTGCAATAGTTATGTATCATATTTGTTCCTTGACCAATAGTTATGTATCATTTTTGGGCCTTCGCCCTAAATTAATCGCCGGCCGGTAAAAGTTTATTTAATTATAAGGGCATTTTGGACATTTCATATCTAATATTATTGTCATATTAGTGAAAATATCATATTTGATCACATGGAAAAGTTGGGTATCATTGTTATACCTCGAAATAGTTATGTACTATTTCTGTTCCTTGGCCAATAGTTGTGTATCATTTTTGGGCCTTCGCCCTTCGCAGTTTATCTCTTTCAGCTGAGATTTTGCTGCAACTAGGGCAGCTCTCAAGTATTGAGGCATTGGGTTCTGCTTGGGAAGAACCCTTGCCATCCGCTACCGAAAGCTTTCTGGCTTCCGCTAGTTCTTCACTCAGTGAGTTCACCTTGGACTCAAGTGATTCCTTTTTAATTTTCAATACTTTATAGGCTTTACATAATCGGGAGAATTCTTCGTGAACCTCATTATAAGCTTCTTGTAGTTCAGAAAAAGTTACCTCACTGTCCTCCTGGATGGGATCAACATCCGAGGATGCTTCCTCATCATCTTCTCTGGCAACCAAACAGAGGTTGGCAACCTCTTCCTCATCACTTGCTTCCTCGTCTGAGCTATTCACCCAGATAGAGGATACAGAGACTTTTCTTTTGTCCTTCCCCTTTGATCTCTGCAGGCTTGGGCACTCAGCCTTGAAGTGGCCAGACTTTTTACATTCAAAGCACACTGGGGCCCTTTCCTTCTTAGATCCCTTCCTCTGGCTGAAATCACCTTTCTGAAAGCCTCCTTTCTTCTTGAAGAACTTTCTGAATTTTCTGAATCTCCTCATCATCCAATTCCTCCTCATCATCCTCATCATCATCATTATCATCATTCTTCTCCTTGCTGGGAGCAACAAGGGCAAGATTCTTGGTTTTGGATGAGGCTTGAGGAGCTCTCTGAGCCAGCAGGGTTGGTTCGTACTCAACCAGAGAACCAAACAGTGCAGTGATGGAACTGGTTGACTCTCCTTGGACTTCCTGCAAGATTGTAACTTTGGTGATCCAATCACCTTTCAAGACTTTTAAGATCTTGCTGACTTGTTCTCTTTTAGGAATGTCTTTGCCCAGGGAGGCCAGGTTATTGATAAGATGAGTGAACCTGAGCTCCAGCTCTCTGATTGGCTCAGTTGGACTAATCATGGCAAATTTGTGAAATTCTTCAACCAACATCTCGACCCGTCTTGCCTTCACTCCCTTGGTTCCAGAGTGAGCAGCCTCAAGAGCCTCCCACATATCCTTAGCAGTTTTGTGGTGGCTGATCCTATGAAACTCCTTAGGACTAAGGGCACATTGAATGTAGTGCATGGCCCTGAAGTTTAGCTGGACTAGAGCATAGTCCTCATTGGTGTATCTGGATCGCTGCTTTGCAAAGCCATCATCATCTAGAGGGGTGTGATTCTCATGTTCAATCACATCCCAGAGTCGGATGTCGATGGACTTGATGTAGGTCTCCATTCGGAATTTCCATAATGGATAGTTATACCCATCAAAACCTGGAGCTTGTTGGGTTGAATAGAGACATCTGGCAAGGAATAATCTGTATCCATTACTGGATCTTTACTTTCTAGATTCGTTGGAATCAAGTTAGAAAGACCTGCTCTGATACCAAATGAAAGTAATGGATGCACAAGAGGGGGGGGGGTGAATTGTGCTACCAAATAAAAATCAAACAATAACAACACAAGGGTTTATACTGGTTCGGTCTTCCTGACCTACGTCCAGTTCTCAACCATCCTGGTTGAATTCCACTATCCCCAGGTTTTAGAAACGGGTTCACCTGGAACCTTTACAACTGCAAGTTTTGGACGAGATCACTTGCAACCTTACAACCACAAGTTTTACTCAAGGCTCACTTGCAACTTTGCTAACTAGCTCCCCCTTACAAAGCAAGGGTTCAACCTTTACAAATAAAGGATTTTCTAAACTTAGTGCTCTTCAAGAACGGATAATGTTACACACTTAAGTACAATCAATGCTCTTAATACAAGAAGAGACTTAACCACAAAGAGTACAAGATAAGTATATGAAAAGAACTCTCAATGAGTTAAATGCTCTTTCTCTTTTCTGTGCAGCTTTGAATGCTTGAAGGATTTCTCGGTTTCTCACTCTAGCTTTCTTCAAGATGTCAAAGATATTAGTTGTCTTCATAAATGAAGGTGAGCTTGTTTATATAGTCTTCAAGTATTCTCACTCTTGGTAGGTGGGTTAGCCGTTTGAATATGGCCGTTTTTCCCAAGTTACCGTTTGCCCAATTAATGCTCCATTAATGCTTAGCAGGGTTGACTTTGCTTTATCTCTGAAAAGTAGTTCTGACACCTCTGCTCTGTCAAAAGCATTCTGACACTGCACTGCTCTGAATTCTGGCATTCTGATTGCTTGCGGAAGCAAGTCCACATCCGGAAGCAACTTTACTCAGTGTACTGCATTTTGAACGTTAGTCTTAACAATAATAGCACATACTCACATGCAGTGGGAGTTCACTTAGTCTAAGGGAGTTCTTTTCCATCCGGAAGCACTTTCACTGGACGTTGGGTTATGTTCACATTTTATTCACTGACGCTCAGTGTTATCCATACCAACAGCCAGCGCTAGTTACTAAGCAATCGGAAGCAAATCCACTGGATGTTGGGTTATGGTCACTAGCGCTCAGTGTTATCCATACCAACAGCCAGCGCTAGTCTTAATACAATCGGAAGCAAATCTACATCCGGAAGCTTCCTAACTTTGTCTCAAGGATTTTATACACTAATGCTCTTAGACTGAGTTATGACTTAGTGATATACTTGCTGTCGCTGGGGGATGAGACGTTCATCCGCGAGCGCCAGTCTTAGTCCATCCGGAAGTAAATCCACATCCGGAAGCACTCTTACTTGGAGTTTTATATTAACCTAATATTCTCTAAGTGTTTGGCTTGTTCTTTCATATTTTTGTCTTCATCAAAACTTAAGATTCTAACATATTGCACGTTCCATAAAGAAAATTATATGCACTCGTGAGGAAGTCATCATAAGTGGCTCCAATAATTGTAGATAATGGATCAATTGTATGATCAATTAAAATATCTACAGGAATTTGAATATCACCGACGCTTCAACACTGTGACCAAATTTACCATCACCAACATCTAGAGCCACTGAGGAAACCATTGAATCTCTTTGTTGACCACTAGATCTTTTGATTGGCCAAGTCTCATATTTTGCTTCAATTTAAAGACTCTAACAGAATTCCATAATCTTGATGAACTTATAGAAGCATCAACTATATCAGCTCTTTATTTTATTGGAATAACAGGCAATATCTATCTAAATTCTCCACCCATGGCAACACACTTACGACCAAAGATCTCTTTGGAATGCATTAAGTCTTGAAGAGTTCAATTGAAGGTCTTAACACAAAGTAGCTGCAACATAGGTGCTTTATCCCAAATGATTAGGGAAGTCGCTTGAATCAATTCAGCTAATGGAGAATTCTATGAAATATTGAAAACCGAGAACTCAATAATAGGAATAGCAAACCTTGAATGTGTTGTGCGACCGCCTGACAACAAATTGAAGTGTAAGGAAATGCCTTGGTCTATCATCTTTTGTAAATTCCTCTAATGAACCCATACATTTGACAAATCCATATACATCTATGTATCACAAATACTTGACAATGTTAGAACAACCAATATAGTATTTCTTTTATATATTAGCTAATAAAATGAGTACCTCTCAAATAACTCTTACTCTGCTTTTGGGACATCGCTAATATAGTAGATATAGAAGTAAAGGTATATGTAACCTGGTGGGTCGGCGTGAGTGGTAAGTACTCCCTTAAACAAGTGGTTTGGGGTTCGATCCCTAGCTATTGCGAATGGAGCAAATTCACACTCCAGCTATCTACCCTTATATGGGACTTCAGAACAGTGAGGGATTAATCCCACTTAACACACGAGTGGGGATACCCTTAGGTAACCAAAAAAAGGTATATGCAAAATAGGGTATTGAAGACTAAGAGCAGCTACTTTTTTCAAAGAACACCGTATGTGGACTAAAAGTGAGGATAAATCGGTTAGTGTTTGCTCGATACGTAAAGCCATTGTCATCAATCTCAAAAGTCTGTAATTCATATATATGGTTTTCACTAATTCCTTCATTGAATATTTCATGGGCAGTTTTCTTCACAACCCTTGTCTGGATCTTATTTCCCTATGGAAAAAGAGTGGAGAAAAATATTAAGTGAAACACAAATAGCGACACAGCATCAATGCTGTAAAGCTGACATGCTTTTACTTGTTTCAAGACAAGTTAAAACATTAACCATGGGTAAACAATCTAAGTTGATGAATGAGAGGACAAATATTGTTTTTTATATTAAATATACTAAAATATACTAATGTCTTGAAGAATCCTTGAAATTCTTGTATTGATCTGAATACTCGATCTAAGTTGATAATAGTTTTTTTATTCATTGCATTGATTCGTGCACACAAATTTAATATATTTTAACGTGAGTTTTGCGCATAGGTAACGTAAATTTGTGATAAAACGCATATATTACAAAGTAACAATGCAAAACAAAAGACCATGTTGCGTTAAAAGAAAGTCTAATATGACTAGCCTTTTCATCAACCTTTTCATCAACCAAAAGCATGTTGATGCAGAATACTTGCGTTGGAGCATTCTTGTCATATAGATTCGACTTTCTTAAAACACGAACAATGATCCTCCACATGTTGCTTCCTGTGTTCAAATCCTTTAGCAAGACAAACTTCACCATGGTAGGGAAGGGAACAACAACAAGCAATAATGCTTAGAAATTGATTGAGAGCAAACTAAAACGAGCCACTTCTGTTTGTGAGCTCCTCTAGAATGCAAAACAGAACTAACCACATCACAATGTGGTTTGTTGGAAAATTATAATGTTATAATTAATACAATTATAACTATAAATATAATGTTATATTATTATTATTATTATTTGATATACAATATAATTTGTATTTTACAATTTAGAATATTTTTTATAGATCACAGGCCAGACAATCCTTTCGCGTTGGGAAGCAAATGATGCACAGTAATGTCAACACAGAAAGTACAAGCTATGGCAACTCTACCTACTGATAGTCGCTACATGTCATGGTGGATTGGGCTCAAAGAGGCTTGTGAGGTAAGCTAAAGATGAATTGCATAATTTTTATAGGAAAAAGGCTTTGGAGCAGCAATGTTACATATATTTTCTTCATAGTTACTTTTTACTAAAATTATTACAAATAAAATGTATAAATGTATAAAAAGCATAATAAATAAAATAAAAAATAGTATATCAAACCATAAACCCAACGTTATTTTATATAGTCTCGTTTCTATATTTATAATATAACGTAAACACTATAATATATTGTAATATATTATAATATATATTCTATAATAATATAACGTATATAAATTCAAAAGCATTCACTAAAATGTGTTGACAGCTACACTAAGTCATATCTCTGGCTCTACTTGTTCAACATCATGTCATAGAAGAGAGACTGAAATAGTAGGGTATGACATTGTTTTGTTTTACATATTTTTGTATTTTGTACTTGCATTTTGTATTTTACACTACTTTCACCATACTTTTGTAAAATTTACCCATGAAATCATCTATCCAATTTCACTCCAACTATATGGTAGACATAAGATTCATAGCCTGACTTAACGCGGATTTGTGCGCTTCCGTAAGCATAAGGGTCGTCAAAAAGTAGTATAGAGAAAAAGTGTCGTTCCACTGAGATTGTAGTTTAAACAACGTGATTAGCACTAATTATATCATTAATTGTCTCAGGTAAAAACATAGTGAGAGTTTGTTGTTCAAGTAAGGAAAGAGTTTTAAATATAAATGTAAAAAGAGTTGGAGTTTCAAACACGATTTAACAATGATAATTAAGGCATAGGGTTGCTAATCCCCTATTTACTTCATGAACCAAGGTTTCCCTCTCCTTTTTAAGTGATTAAATGAACATATGTGCAAGTCTAGGGTTCAAAATCATTTGAAAAAGCTTTCCCAAGTCAAGCTCAAATTTATACTAGCATTTATTGCACAATCTCTTGTCACAATAAATGCTAGCTCTTTTCCTTAACCACCCTAATTATGACTATGTTAGGTCAATAACTATATCTCTATGTTATCAACAAACGATCCATTTAAAACCATAAACTTCAAGTCCAACATGCTTTTATCCAAGTTCTATAACAAAATACACTTTCCCAAGTCATATTTCATTTAACTAATTAAGTGGTGATCAAGCACTTAAAACAAATAGAGAGCAAGATAAAAACTACACATATACTTCATTCATTACTTAAAGAAAGAGAGAGTAGATGGTTCAATCCATAAATAGGTTCATAACAACCCTAGATTAGGGTTTTAGTTACACAGAAATATAAATAAAACAAACCCTAAAACTACGAAGAAGTTCATTGAAGAGAAATGAAGAAAAGGGAAGAAGATATACAACCACAAATGAAGGAAACTCAAATCTCGCCAAGTGTCCCCACTTGAATCCCAAGCTTTTCCCAATGTTCTTCAAGCTCCTCAAGACTCCCAAAAGTGCCCTAGAAGGCTCTCTTTTCGTGTTTTCCAAGTCCCCTCTAAGTGCCCTAAGTTTCAGCTTTTATACCATGTAAAATTCAGTCAAAACGCGTAGCGGAATGCAGTCTTCTCCAGGGGCGCGCCCAGAGCGCGCCCGTGGGCACCGTTTGGGCGCGGGTGGCGCCCACAGCCCGCCTACGGGAGCCGCTTGGGCGCGGGTGGAGCCCAAGGCGCGCCTATGTGCGCCAGATGGGCACCGGTCGCGTTCCTTCAATTCTCATGCTTCTTTTTGCTCCCTTATTCATCCGCTTGATTCTTTCTTCCTTCTATACTTGAGCACCTCTTCCTACACAAGATAGAAAGAGGGTTGATGAGCTTTTACACTCAAAACAAACAACAATTTAACTCCGAATTTCACAAAAGTATGATTTCCATGTATTGTTCATTTCACCTCAAATTGTGTATATTTTTATCTATGTATCCTCAAAAATCATGTACAATCCAAGATAAATGTGAAGTGAAATATGTGAAATTGTGGAGTTTATCACTCCCCCAAACTTAAGTTCTTGCTTGTCCTCAAGCAAATTTTCAAAAAGATTATGGAGTTGACTATAAGCTCACTTTACTTTGATTGAAATACTTGTTCTCATATGTTGCCATCGCTATGTGATGTATGGAAAACATAGGATGTATGCAAGGATAAATGTTTTGCTACATTAAAACAAGCTTTTCAAGATTCAATGAGTAGGTGTGTGTGTGATGAGGTTAGGGGAATTCTTCCAAGAGTCCTTTTGCAATAACCTTAAATCATGAATATGCTGTCATTTTTCAAATTTCTCGTTCCTTTCTTCACTCTTCTCAATTTTAAACTTTTAGCACATAACTTCAAAATCAAGAGAGTTTCAAGGCTTGTTATGGGGCTAAGGGTTTTTTAAGTGGCTAGCTATTTGAAAGAATGGGAAAAGGAGTTCAAATGTCTTGAGATAACTAACATTCCATTCCATTCACTCATACACAAAATTTTCTTCCAAAAAGCTCAAAATTCCCCCAAACATATCTCAAGTTGATTCTTTGTACTCCTAGTCTTAGTGCAACATTTTTTTTCTTTTTTTTACTCATTTTCTCTTTTTCTTTTTTCTTTTTTTTTTTCTTGCAATTCATTCATCATTTATTGACTTAGGAGTAGAAGCTTTTCTTTCACAACTAATATTTCCCTTCTCACAATGTACTTACATTTACACACCTTTAACAACCGTACTAATCCTCACTACCAATGAAATGTACGTTATCTCAAAATTCAGGTAGTTCATTGTTTTTTGGGCTGTAAGGGTTAAGTCGAATGTGGGTTTCAAAAAGAAATTTCACATGGTTTTTCTTTATAAGGCTCAAAAAGGGTGCAAATGGGATATCATCAAGGATAGCTTGAAAGGTTCAATCACATTTAAGAACTGCCTCAATCACTTTTCAAAGTTATGTGCAATTTGTGAAAAATGTTGAAGTTTTCCAAAAGGAATTTTGAAATTTTTCAAATGAAAACAGATGCATATATTTGGTTTATTGCAAATCTTCCTTCATCAAACCCTTCCAAATGCACCCTAACCTCCAATGTGCGCAAATTACTCATTAGAATCATGAAAAGATTTGCCTTAATGTAACAACTCATGTTATGCAATGCATACATATCTATTTTTCCTTATACCCCACAGTTATTCAACTAATTGCGATCATTGAACGTTCTAGCAAATCTCAAGAGAACTTATAGTCCACTCATCAAAAGCTAAAGCAACAACTTAAGTATGGTATGCAAATCTCACAATTTCAACATCCACAACAAAAACTATTCCATGTGCACTTATTATTTACAAAAAGAATTTATTCATAGTGCCAAAAAGTTTCCAAAGTTTCAAGGTCATCACATCTCTCCCCCAAACTTAAAACAAACAGTGTCCGCACTGTTGACCAAGAAATGAGGAGATGTAGCAAAGAGATACAGACAGATCACACAAGTCATCAAGACAAGTATAGCCAAAAAGGGAGATAAGTATAGTTACATAGGGAGCAACATGCATGTCTCAGGATAAGTCAGTCAAGAACCAATACACAAGTCAGCGGGACAAAAGGGAGACAAAATACACAACAAATCTAGTAAAGAAGAACAAGACAACTCCTAAAACTACCACGACATCATTAATGTGGCAAACTAGTCCAACAGATCACTCCTCCATCGCATCAGAGTCACCATCAGCAGAACCATGCTCATCAGAACCACCAGCATCAGAACCGTTCTGAACAGAGCCACCTCTCTCCTGGTTCAAATGCCTCATGTCCTCCTTGTGCTTTGAGCGGCGCGCGCGGGCTTGCTCATCAGATTCGCTGCCCTCAGATTAATCCTCGTCCTCGTCCTCGTCTTCACCCTCATGTGTTTCCTGGACTGAGCTGTGTGGCGGATTGACTCCCAGTGACCGGAGGCATGTGGTCAGGTGATCGAGCACACGGTGCTCAAAGGAGTCAAAGCACTGCTCAAAAGCAGTTAGTTGGGTACGGAGGGCCATGATGTCAGCAGAGGTCACCGGCATCTGAGGTGGAGGGTGTGGGGCGTCAGGGAGCTGAGGGGGGTCAGGCATCTGTACCGCACTAAGAAACCCATAAGTGAATTGCTCCACAGGTGAAAAATGATCATCTCCCTTATCATCAATAGCCCCACACTGAATGAACCGGTCATGAATGAGATGCTGGAAAATCATAGAGGCATCCTGCCTACGATTCATGCATGCATCTCTAAGGTTCTGATAGATCATCAACTCAACCCGCATAGGCTTCTGCGTGATAAAACAGTGAAGAGCAATAGTCGTCTCCAGGTTGAGATTACCATGGTGGCTAGTGGGGCGGATGTTGGCCATATAAAAGGACAACCACACTTTCGCCTCTTCGGTAAGAGAGCTTTGGGCAGGTATTGAGTGCGATACTTAGGCTGAAAGCCCAAATGATTTGGCTTAATCAGGGATGCTTCTATCTCACGAAGGGGTTTATGAATATTATTGTTCATGAGCTGAAACTCACACTGCTCGATCTGTTTTAGATCATAGAACACCCTAATGTCCTCTTCGGAAAGGAAGGATCGAACAGTGTGAGTTAAGTCTGGCATTTCAATCTCCTCCCTCAACCCAAAATAGCTGCACTCATAAAAGTATCTCACCCAGGTAAGATTACCTCGAGTGCGGGTCTCCATCACTTTCCTAGTTTATGCACCTTAGTGGCAACCTGATAAAACTCACACCGATCAGTAAAGGGAAACTCTTGTTCTATAAGGAGACCTCTAGACTTTTCTTGTGTCTGTTTCCCTTTATCTTTCCCTTTGGCGGGAGCTGAGTTGGGCTTCTTTTGGCCCTTCTGTTTGCCCTTGGATTTACTTGGGCCTTCCCCCACTGATGAGTTCCTTTTTGAGGAAACAAGGCCCTTGGCCATAGCTCGTGAGGTGGACAGGATCTGTGGAGTGAGAGATGTGGAGCAGGAGGAAGAAAAACGGCGGCACGGTGGCGGGCGGCGGCGCGGCGAGAGAGAGAGAGAATGCAGGGGAAAGTGAGTGTGTGTGGAGAGAAAGTAGAAAGATTGAAGAGGAGTGTGAAGAATGTAGAAAATGGGAATGTGTGTTGTGGAAGGAGATGAAAGGTGGGATTTTTAGAGTTGGTAGATGAAAGGGGATGAGTGGGTGAGGTGAAAAATGATGTGGAAGTAGTGGGGTGAGAGAAAATGATGGAAAGTAGGAGGTGAGTGAGAGTAGTGGGCACGGATTCCAGGGGCCATTCCAGGGGCCAGGGCTTCTGCCGCGCCCCCTCCGCGCCCAGGGGCGCGGATTTCGGCGCCCATGGCGCGCCGGCGGGCTCACTCTGGGGCGCCGTTCAACCAGTTTCAGGCCCTTTTTTTTTCAGTTCAGCCATTTTCAACAGCAAACGTAATCCCACAATTCACATCAAAGCATTTAGTCAAGTCTAATTAATTATCCCAACACCAAAAACATTTATTCAAGTGTTACAAATGATAACTACCAACAATCAAACACCAAGCATGATGAAATCAATTATATCACTCAAGGTCAAACACATAAGCATCCATGCTTCAAAACAGCTCATCATTATGAACACAAGTTGAATATGCATAAAAGGTGAAGGTTAATATGTACTCCCCCTTGTAGACTCTTCAATCTTTCCAAAAACGTAAGCTCCAGCTTCTTCATCAGACAGTCATCCATGCATCAAGCGGGTACCTTTCTTTCTACACACAAGAAACACAACACAAACACATCCAAACTAACCTAAAGTGAGATAAACATCAAAATAAAAGAAAATAGTTGAGAACTTAGGTTGCCTCCCAAGAAGCGCTTAGTTTATAGTCCTTAGCTCGACTGTGGCAGTTTCATGTGGACTGAGGGACAGAAATTGAGGTAGCTTGGGGATCAATCTCACCACCCCAATAGTGCTTGTTCCGGTGTCCATTAACCTTAAATTTCTCCCCACTCTTGCCTTCAAGTTCCACTTGACCCTTGTCATAAGCTTTCACCACTATGAAAGCTTCAACTTCGAGTTGTACAAAAGGACTTGTTGCCCGGGAAAAGCTTGCCCGGGAAAAGCTTCAACTTCGAGTTGTACAAAAGGACTTGTTGCCCCGGCTCAAAAGTCTTTGGTTTGATATGCCGGTCATGCCACCTTTTAGTTCTTTCCTCGTAACTCATAGCACTGTCATAAGCATGGTAGCGGAACTCTTCTAACTCATTCAATTGCAATAGCCTCTTAGCACCCACAGCACTTTCATCAAAATTTAGCTTCTTAATAGCCCAAAATGCACTATGCTCAATTTCCACGGGAAGGTGGCAGGCCTTACCAAAGACTAGCCGATATGGCGACATACCAATCGGAGTCTTATAAGCAGTACGGTAGGCCCACAAGGCATCATCAAGTTTCATTGCCCAATCCTTCTTGGTAGTGTTCACAGTCTTCTAAAGGATTTTCTTAATTTCCCGGTTAGAAACCTTGTCTTGACCGTTGGTTTGAGGATGGTAAGCTAGAGCTACCCTATGACTCATCCCATACTTCTCCAAAAGAGCACGAAATTTTTTATTACAAAAATGAGTGCCTCCATCACTAACAATAGCCCTCAGTGCTCCAAAACGGGTGAAAATATTCTTCCTAAGGAACTTAATCACCGTCTTAGCATCACTAGCTGGAGTAGCGATTGCTTCAACCCACTTGGATACATAGTCCACTGCTACCAAGATATATTGATTATTGAAGGAATTAGGGAATGGTCCCATGAAGTCAATCCCCCAAACATCAAATATCTCCACCTCAAGCATATTATTGAGAGGCATCTCATCCCTCATAGAAAGATTTCCCAACCTTTGGCATCGGTCACAGCCCATAGCAAAACCTTGAGCATCCTTGAAGAGAGTAGGGCAAAAGAAACCTGATTGCAACACCTTTGCAGCAGTCTTGTTTCCACCAAAATGACCCCCACACTCAGAAGCATGACAACAAGAGAGAATCTCCCACTGCTCACATTCCGGTATACATCGGCGTATCGCCTGATCGGCACAGTAACGGAACAAGAATGGTTCCTCCCAATGGTAGTACTTAACATCATGAAGGAACTTCTTCTTCTAATGATGATTTAAGTCTTTAGGTACAATCTCGCTAACCAGAAAATTCACAATGTCTGCATACCAAGGTACTTCTGTAACCATCACCATAAATAACTGCTCATCGGGAAATACCTCATGAATTGCAGAGCCCTCATCAATCTGAGCATCAGTACTCAAGCGAGATAAATGATCCGCAACTTGATTCTCACAACCCTTTCTATCAACTATCTCCAAATCAAACTCTTGAAGTAGCAAAACCCATCGGATCAATCTTGCCTTGGAATCTTTCTTACTGAACAAATACCGCAAATCTTTCTTACTACACCCCTCTGAGGTGGTGTAGTTCTCTTGAGCACTATCTAGAGTCTTGCTTGCATAGTAAATCGGATGGAATAACTTCTCCTTTTTTTGCCCCAAAACCGCTCCCACAGCATAATCACTAGCATCACACATGAGAATAAATGGAAGAGTCCAATCCGGAGCTACAATAATCGGAGCAGTGACTAAGAGTTGTTTCAACTCCTCAAATGCCTTCAAACAAACATCATTGAAGTCAAACACAACATCTTTCTCAAATAAAGCACAAAGAGGCTTAGTTATCTTGGAGAAATCTTTAATGAAGCGATGGTAGAAGCCGACATGACCTAAAAAACTCCTCACACCCTTAGCATTGATGGGTGGAGGAAGTTGCTCAATAACTGAAATCTTGGCCTGGTCAACCTCTAGGCCACTCTTTGAGACTCTATGGCCCAAAACAATTCCTTCCTTTACCATGAAGTGACATTTTTCCCATTTAAGAACAAGATTGGTTTCCTCACACCTTTTCAACACTTGTGCCAAGTGGCATAGACACTCATCATAAGAGTCACCAAACACCGTGAAGTCATCCATAAATACCTCCATGGTGTGCTCAATCATATCTGCAAAGATAGCCATCATGCAACGCTGAAATGTGGCTGGAGCATTGCATAACCCAAAGGGCATGCGTTTGAAAGCAAAAGTACCATAAGGGCATGTGAAGGTGGTTTTCTCCTGGTTTTCCGGAGCAATAACAATCTGATTATAACCCGTATACCCATCCAGGAAGCAGAAGTACTCTCTACCCGCTAGTTTGTCAAGCATCTGATCAATAAAAGGAAGAGGAAAATGATCTTTCCTAGTCGCAGTATTCAACTTGCGGTAGTCCATACACACCATCCACCCAGTAACAGTCCGAGTAGGAATGAGGTCATTCTGGGTGTTAGCCACTACAGTTATGCCACCTTTCTTGGGCACGCATTGAACTGGGCTCACCCATGAGCTATCAGAGATTGGGTAAATGATACCCGCATCAAGCCACTTGAGAATTTCCTTCTTCACAACCTCCTTCATGTTCGGATTAAGCCTTCTCTGATGCTCAATTGAAGTCTTATGATCATCCTCAAGCAAAATCTTATGCATACACTTAGACGGACTAATGCCTTTGATATCGGCAATTGTCCACCCAATGGCCCTTTTGTGAGCCTTCAACACCTCCACCAGTTTCTCCTCTTGTTGAGAAGTCAAGTCAGAAGCAATGATAACTGGAAGTGTTTCATTCGAACCCAAGAATACATATCGCAAATGAGATGGCAACGACTTCAACTCCAAAGAGGGTGGCTCTACTAAAGATGGTTGAAGTGTAGGTCTATCGCTTGAAGCAGTGTCAAGAGTCTCGAATTGAGAATAAGACTTAGGAAAGCGTAATGATGCATCCATGATAGCCATACAATCTTCCACTTCAAAATGCTTAATATTCACACCCACCAAAGCTGCTTCAACTGGATCACTAACACAAGACGAATCAAATTCTTCTTGAACCACATGATCAATCACATCAATGGAGAAACAGTCTTCGCGTGCAAGTGGAGTTCTCATCAATTGGCTCATGTTAAAAGTGACTTCCTCATCGGCTACCCTCAAAGTTAACTCACCTTTTTCAACATCAATCAAAGTTCTAGCGGTTGCTAAGAAAGGTCTCCCTAAGAGCATAGGCATCTCCTTATCCGCTTCAAAATCTAAGACAATGAAATCGGCCGGAAAAATGAACTTATCCACCTTCACTAGCACATCTCTCAATAATCCCTCGGGGATAAGAGATACTCCTATCGGCAAGTTAGAGAGTGACAGTAGTCGGGCGAGCTTCTCCCAACCCCAAAGTGTCGAAGATGGAGGATGGCATCAAGTTGACACTAGCACCCAAATCGCACAAACCCTTACCCAAGAACTTATCCCCTATGTGACAAGGGATAGAAAAGCTCCCAGGATTCTTTAACTTTGGAGGTAGTGGCTTGATCACATCGGTGAAACTCTTTGTCACGGCAACGGTTTCAAACTCATTAAATCGCCTCTTCTTAGTCAACACATCCTTCATAAACTTTGCGTACTTAGGCATTTGCTCAAGAGCTTCGGCAAAAGGAATATTCACATGGAGTTGCTTGAACATGTCAATAAATTGCCGGAATTGCTTGTCCTCTTGATTCTTCTTAAGCCTTTGAGGGAATGGTGGTAGTGGCAAATACTTGGGTGGTGAGACCTTAGTCTTTTTCTTGTCATCACTACCATTAGGATTAACCACTTGCTCTCCAACCACATCATTGGTAGTCTCTTTGACTTGATCGTTCTTCTTTCCACCATCATTAGCAACAAGAGGTTCCTCTTCACTAGCTTCGGTGACAACCTCATCTTGAACATCTTTTTCAATCCCACCAAGTTGATTGCCTTACACTCTTCCTTACCATCCCTTCTTGGATTAGGAATGGTGTCACTCGGTAAGGTTCCTCTTTGCGAGGCATTCATTTGAGAGGCAAGTTGGCCTATCTGTATTTCAATATTCCTAATAGAAGTCTCATGACTGGCCGTTTTGGCATCATTTCTAGCATTATACACCCTTTGTGCTTCTTGTCCGGCCATGATCTGAGCAAACATTTTCTCCACCTTAGATTCTTCCTCTTTAGGAGGTATTTGTCTAGGTTGATTTTGAAAACCAGGTGGGTAAGGAGCCTTTGCACCAGAGGACGATGATGCATTCACATTTTACCCTTGGTTCCATGCAAAGTTGGGATGATTTCTCCACCCTGGATAGTAAGTCTGAGAGTAAGGATTGTTCTGAGAGTTCTGTCCTCTTCCCATATAATTCACAGATTCTGGAGTGGCATAGAGAGGACAATGATCTGGTAGATGCACATCATACCACTGTTCATAGACAACCAGAGTAGACTGAATTGCTTGCACCTCTTGAGCATTACTCTTTCTAATATGAGTTTCCAAGACATCAAACCGCTTGTTGAGTGCAGAGAGCATAGAAGCAAACTGGGCAGTAGTAGTATCCTCCTTAGGAGCAAAGGAAGAATGAGGAATCCCTCTATCTGTCCCTTGAGAATTGTTGGCCGATAGCTGATCTAGCAACTGAAATACTTCATTCACTGGCACATTCCGATATCCACCATTCGTCATAGAGTCGACCATTGCCTTAAACTGAGGATTAAGGCGGGTGCAGAAAATTTGAACAATTACCCACTTGTCCACTCCATGATTAGGGCATTGCTTCATCAACATCTTATACCTTTCCCAAGCAGCATAGAGAGTCTCATCATCATGTTGCCTGAAACTCAAGAACTCGTCCCTAGCCTCAACAGATTTGTCATCAGAGAAAAACTGAGCCCGGAACTTAGCTTCAAGCTCATTCCAAGAGGTAATAGACCCTTCCGGTAAGTTGTTGAACCACTCCCTAGCCTTTCCTTGCAGAGAGAAAGGGAACAAACGCAGTCGAATAACATCAGCTGGAACCCCATTCTGCTTGAACTAATCACATACTTCCAAGAAATACATCAAGTGTTTGTTGGCATCCTCATTGTAAAGACCATGAAACATCCCATGTTCCGAGTAGCAAAATCATTAACTGTAGCACGATCATACTCATCATCCGCCATATCTGCAGTTTCAACTTCAACCTCTTACTCAAGATTCACTAACCCTTCAAGTACTACTTCCAAGTCTCTAAACTCAATGTTTTGCATACACTAAGAGAAGAGTACCTACAAGCACTACTAAATCACACGTGTCACAATAAACAAAAGTGAAAATAAGCAAGGCAACCAAGGTAAAGCTATTTCTAACACCTAAGGAAGCTAGAAACAACAAAACACCAAGTTACCACAAGATAAGGAAAGAGGTTACTTAAAAGCAATTAATCACACAATTAAGCTAATCAACACAAGAGAATAAACTTTTGCTTAAACTACAATCCCCGGCGGCGGCGCCATTGACTTAACGCGGGTTTGTGCACTTCCGTAAGCATATGGGTCGTCAAAAAGTAGTATAGAGAAAAAGTGTCGTTCCATTGAGATTGTAGTTTAAACAACGTGATTAGCACTAATTATATCATTAATTGTCTCAAGTAAAAACATAGTGAGAGTTTGTTGTTCAAGTAAGAAAAGAGTTTTAAATATAAATGTAAAAAGAGTTGGAGTTTCAAACACGATTTAACAATGATAATTAAGGCCTAGGGTTGCTAATCCCCTATTTACTTCATGAACCAAGGTTTCCCTCTCCTTTTTAAGTGATTAAATGAACATATGTGCAAGTCTAGGGTTCAAAATCATTTGAAAAAGCTTTCCCAAGTCAAGATCAAATTTATACTAGCATTTATTGCACAATCTCTTGTCACAATAAATGCTAGCTCTTTTCCTTAACAACCCTAATTATGACTATGTTAGGTCAATAACTATATCTCTATGTTATCAACAAACCATCCATTTAAAACCATAAACTTTAAGTCCAACATGCTTTTATCCAAGTTCTATAACAAAATACAGTTTCCCAAGTCATATTTCATTTAACTAATTAAGTGGTGATCAAGCACTTAAAACAAATAGAGAGCAAGATAAAAACTACACATATACTTCATTCATTACTTAAAGAAAGAGAGAGTAGATGGTTCAATCCATAAATAGGTTCATAACAACCCTAGATTAGGGTTTTAGTTACACATAAATATAAATAAAACAAACCCTAAAACTATTGTAACATCCTGAAAAATTTAATATAGGATTAGAGAGTGTTTTGGGAAATAATAAATGGAGGAAATGAAAATATTGAAATATTTAGAAATTTTGGAGATTTATTTGAGATACTTTGGAAGTTTTGGGATAATAATTGTACAAATAATTAATTAAGCAATTGAAGAATTAGAAATATGAGAGTAGGATGAAATCCAAAATATTTTGTAGATTAAGAAGATTGAAGGTTTGATTTAGTGGATTAAAATTGAAGGTGGGCATTTAGGTCTTTTTCCTCCAAATCTTATGCACTAACTTATATTAAACCAAATCCAAACACTCCCTTCCTCCTCCCTTACATGTTTTGGCCGAGAACCCCCCCCCCCCATTCTCAACTTCACTTTTCATTTCTCTTCTCCCACATACACCCACACATTTTTGCTCTCACTTCCCACTACCTCATCATGTTGCTTTTCTCTCCTCAAATCCTTGTTAAAACCGAGCTGGATCTGCACCACATGAGTTCTCTTCGTACCACTTAGTTTTCCGGCGAGCACGGGCGGCGAACGGCGACCGGTGGTGAAAAATAAAGGTGGGTCTTGTTCTTTTGTGTTTTCTTTGAGTTGAACTCCCTTTCAAGTGGATTTCTCATTTTTTCTTTTCCCTTGGGTGGTGATTTTCGTTCTCCTCTCCTAGTGGCCGAATTCTGGCGTGGTGGTCGACGGCCAACAGTGATTAAGCTTCCCTTTTTCGTTTAAAACCATGTGAGCATCACCTACCACATTGATTTTGGATTTTGGGATGAATTTTGGTAAAAAAGTGGCCTCTTTAGTTAGGGTTTTTGATTATACTGAAATTTTTGGAATGTAGTGCTTTAATATTGAAATTTAGGCATTGAATTTGAGTAGTTTTGGGAGCAATTGGATTTTCTAAAGAAGATTAAGCAATTGTGAATTTTTGGTAATTATTATGATCTTTTGAAGTTAGGGTTTGGTCATAATTAAATCTTTGGAGCTTTAAACAATAATTTGTGGATGTTTAAGTGGTTAATTGTTGCTTTTTGGAAAATATTTAAGTTCATCAAAGTTGGAAATTATTTTGGGGAATTTTGGGACATTTTGTGTCTCTTTGAGTTGGGGTTTTGTTAATGAATGATGTTTTGGATAAGTTAGTGGTTCCTAAATGCTTACTAAGGTTATATGAGGACATTGAAATGTTGAAATGGATTGGATTGATGTTTAAGAAAAATATTGGTGAATAAAGTGTGGGATAGAAGAGAAATTGATTATGTAATTTGGTGATGTGATTTTAATGGCTGAAATAGTGGTTAGTATAAAATTACTAAGATTATATGAGCGATATTGGAATGGTGAAAGTGATTGGATTGGTGTTGGAAGGAAATTTAGTAGTTAAAGTGTTGATTAATAGAGAATTTGGTTATGTAAAGGTGTGTTTGGATTGTGGTGTAGTGTTGAGGAGTTAGGAAGATCACTTTGAATGTCAAATTAGTATTAATGAGGTGGTTTTGGTGAGTTTTACATGATTGGTAAATTTGCATATCTAATGCATTTTCTTTGTAACTTGCATTGGATTCTTATTTGGCTGGACACTTTAGGCTGTTTTGGTGCTGATTTGGCTGCTCTGGATAGCCAATTGTTGTTGAAAATTATTTACTTAGCATGCTGGAAATTCTGCCTGAAAGTGCTGCAAATTCAGTCTGATTGTTTTTAAATCTGAGAATTTTTTAGTTGGAATTTTTGTAAACTGTTTCAGTGGGTTATACTACGAGATATAAGCTTTCATTTGATATATTGTGTGCCCTGAAACTAGTTTTCTACTCTTTGGAATAAATTTTTGAAAAAGGACTGTTTCGCTGAAAATTGCTGGAGATTCAGTCTCACTATTTCTGACATTGTGACTTTGTTAGTTGGAATTTTTGAAAACTGTTTCAACTGGAGATAGTACGAGATTTGTGCTTTCATTTGATATATTAAGTGTCTCAAAACTCTTTCTAGGCTGTCCGAAATTAATTTTTGAAGTTGCCCTGTTTTTGCTGAAAGTAGTCATCGGTTGGACGTTTTGCATGCAAATTGTTTTACCTTGCCCTGCACTATTTTGAGTGATTCTTGACTACATTTCTGCAGTTTTAAACATTCTTTTGAGGGCTGTAAAGGGCTGGAATTTTTGCACACAAATCGTTTGACAAATTGGTGAAAGATTGCACACTTCTTGCACTTTTGCTAAAATCAGGTAGGCTGTTTTGTGAAAAATTCTGGGAACAATTGAGAACTGATTTTTGCTGGATTGTTCTTGTTTCTAACTCATAAATGACAGGGCTATTTGGAAAAATTGGTTGTGGAATCGTTGAAGCATAATTCGTTGACTTTTGCAACCTTTTTTGAGTGACATCGTGAAGCTTTTGAACTGTTTTTGTGTACTTGTTTGACCTTAAAGTTGGGAACTGTTTTGCACCATTTTTGGCTGATTTGACACTGCGGTGTATTATCTAGTGATTGTGGATAACATTGGGCCGAGCTGCGAGCAAGGACTTCGATGATTATCGTATTGTCTTGATGTGGAGCAGGTTCAGGTAATCACTCTTAACCTTTCTATAACGTTGAGGGTGACATTAGTTGAGATTTTCAAAATCCTTTCTCACCTTCTGTATATATAAATCATTGAAATGTTATTTTTATACAAAATAGGATATCGGGTGCCTTTCAAATGCGATTACTTTCATATAAAAGACTTTGATACATATATATACACTACTACAAATTAAGCCTATACCAGCGCAGCTTTACATGCGCTCATATATGCAGAGCAAAAAACGCATGTACAAAGGGCCTCTACATGCGCTTAAAGCGCATGTAGATGTCTCCTCCTCTACATGCGCTTAAAGCGCATGTAGAAGGCAACGTAGATGTATATACTATCCTGCTTGGTGGTTGCTATTGATTTGGAATGATGTGAAGGATATATAGGTCTATTGTTTAGATAGTGGTTTGATAGAAAAGAGATTTGGATATTGAGTTGAGCTTGTGGAGAGTTATGTTGTGGAAACAATGATATGTTGAGATTTAGATATTGAAGGGAATGGTAAGAGTGCAAGATATTGATGTTGAAATTGAGATACTGACGAGGTTGAAATTTATTGGACATTGTGGACATTGCATGACACTGAGATGTATGTACCATCGCGCGATGATAACCGTTCGATAGACCAATCAACGGTTATTTGTACGGGTTAACAGATTGGAGACTATGACCAATGGTTAACAGATTGGAGACTGTGACCAGCAGTCTTCTGATTGGAGACAGGGACTGCTCCCTTTCTGATTGAAGACAGATTGGGGATTTCTCTCTCATGGGGTTACCAGAGAGGGAAATTGCCCCCTCACTTTTGAGAGGGGCACAGTGTCAACTCATTTGGAATATATATAGAGCTCGAGCGTAGTGCCTCCGGGATGGCATGAGTAGAGCACCAGGGTTGTACATGGATGTGAGCCGAGAAGTTGGATTTGAGGGAGTGCGAATAAGATTTACAATGATGATAGCAAGGATTGCAGATTGGATGGTGAAGTTTAGTTGATGTGGAAATTGATTGAGGGACTTGAGTGATATTTGGAATGTAGAAATGATGGACTTGATTTGTTTTGGACGTGACAGAGGGCCTGAAGTGTTAAATGGAAGGAGGCTTGGTTCCTGTATATATATATATATATATATATTGGTTTTAAAACTGTGGTACCCTTTAGACGCCTTTACTACGCACATCTCACTGTTATAGTGAGTTAAGTAGTAGATTACTGAGACAAGTTGTCTCACCCCACGATTACTTACATTTTTGCAGGTGATCATACACAGGCGCGAGCAACAAGAAAAGGATTAAGTTTCAAGGTTGTTTAGTTTATTTAGACATGTATATTGCCAAAAATGTATAGGGCTGCATTCGCTTCCGCATATTTTTATTTGTATTGATTTTGTTAGTTAATCGAAGAATTGTAGAGGCAGCTTCTTTTTCTAACCATGTTAGGTGATTCTTTTCTAACATGGTTAGCTATTAATTATCCATGATAGTGTTAAGGTTGTATTAGTTTATTCTTTTCTATCATGGATGATGATTATTATTAGGAAATTCTTTTTCTAACTATGATAGATTTAATGATATTATGGAAATCATTTTTCTATCATAGTTAGTAAAGCTATTATTGAATTAATTAGGGAATTAGTAACGGAATGTTACAACTATGAAGAAGTTCATTGAAGAGAAATGAAGAAAAGGGAAGAAGATATACAACCACAAATGAAGGAAAACTCAAATCTCTCCAAGTTTCCCCACTTGAATCCCAAGCTTTCCCCACTAAGTTAGGACACAACCAGATGCAGAATTGCTTCCGGAAGTCTTAGAGCAATTTGAGTGACTAGCGCTGTCTTAAAACTTGTGGTTGTAAGGTTGCAAGTGATCCCGGTGTAAAACTTGCATTTGTAAAGGTTTCAGGTGAACCCGTTGTAAAACCTGGGGTATAGTGGAACTTAATCTGGGTGATTGAGAACTGGATATAGGTCAAGAGTTGGACCGAACTAGTATAAAGTCTTGGTAGCACAATTCACCCCCCTCTTGTGCATCCTCACTTTCATTTGATATTAGAGCAAGGTCTTTCTGACTTGATTCCCACGAATCTTGAAAGCAAAGATCAAGTGATGGATGCTGAACATCATTTCCTTCCCGATGTAGCTATGCAGCCAAACAAGCCTCCAGGCTTTGATGGGTATAACTATCCCTTCTGGAAGTTCAAGATGGAGAACTTCATCAAAGCCAGTGGTCTTCGGATCTAGGATGTGATAGAGCATGGAGACAATGTTCCACTAGACGATGAAGGTTTTGCAAAGCCTCGATCACGCTTCACCAACGATGATTACTTTCAAGTGGAACTGAACTACAAGGCCATCCACTATATTCAATGTGCCCTGAGTCCGAAGGAGTTCCACAGGATCAGCCACTACAAAACAGCAAAAGAAATGTGGAAGGCCAGACGTGTTGAGATGCTGGTTGAGGAGTTTCACAAGTTCACAATGCTTCCAAATGAGCCAATCAGAGACTTGGAGCTTAGATTCACCCATCTCATAAACAACCTCGCCTCTCTAGGGAAGAACATTCCTGAGGAGGAACAGGTGAGCAAGATTCTAAAGGTGTTAAAGGGTGACTCGCTTACCAAGGTGACCATTCTACAGGAAGTCCAGGGGGAGTCAACCAGTTCTGTCACTGCCTTATTTGGTTCTCTGGCTGAGTATGAACCAACCCTGTTAGCTCAAAGGGCTCCCCAAGCTGCTGCTAAAGCCAAGAACCTAGCTCTTGTTGCTCCCAGCAAAGAAAGAGATGAGGGTGATGATGAGAATGATGAGGAAGATATAGATGATGAGGAAATGGCTATGATGGTGAGAAAATTCAGAAAGTTCTTCAGAAAGAAAGGAGGCTTTCAGAAAGGAGAATCTAGCCATAAGAAGGATTATAAGAAAGAAAGGGCTCCTGTATGCTTTGAATGTAAGAAGCCTGGTCATTTCAAGGCTGAGTGCCCGAGCCTTCAGAGGGTCAAAGGGAAGGACAAGAGGAAAGCCTTCGTGTCCTCGATCTGGGTAAATAGTTCTGATGAAGAAACTAGTGATGAGGAAGAGGTTGCAAACCTGTGCCTTGTTGCTAGGGAAGATGGAGAAAAGACATCTTCAGACTTCGACTCCATCCATGGTGATGAGGTAACTCTTCCTGAACTCCAAGAAGCTTATAACGAAGTTCATAGAGAGTTCTTTCGTTTATGTAAGGCTTGGAGAAAGAAAAATGAATCACTTGAGTTCTCGGTGAACTCACTAAGTGAAGAGCTAGCGGAAGCCGAAAAGCTTCCGGTAGCAGATGACAAGGGAGATCCCCAAGCGGAACCCAAGGCCTCAACATTAGAGAGCTGCATCAACTACAGCAAAATCTCTGCTGAAAGGGATAGACTGCATAATGTCCTACAAAAATTTACTAATGGTTCTGAAATGTTAAATGTTATTTTGGTGAATCAAAGGGCATATAGGGATAAAACTGGATTAGGGTATAAGCATAAAGGTAAAAAGTGGGTGGAACCTAAAGTGAAACCATACTTAAAGTTTTTCCACAAAGCCACTAGTCACAGCTCCACACCCTTTAGCTTCTGCAACTATTGCAACAGGAAGGGACACTCCACGTCCACCTGCAATGCAAAGAAGCATGGAGTTAATAGCTCCTATAAGTGGGTTCCAAAAGGAACCAGGGTAAATGAGAATCCTCCAAGGAAAGAAACTAAGGGAGGACAAGGACCTAGAACTTGGAAACATATTCCAAGGGAAATCCTTCAGCCTAGAGCCGACACAAGGCCAGAGGCACAACACAATCACAAGTCCAAGGTCAACACTGGACCGAGGGTTATGGGAACTAATGATAAAGGACCCAATAAAGATTGGGTACCTAAGCTTGTCTAATCTATGCAGGTCTGTCTCAAAGCATCTAAGAACAGAAAATGGTACATTGACAGTGGATGCTCGAGACATATGACTGGTGACAGAGACAAGTTCAAATCCCTAGTGATCAAAGATGGAGCCAAAGTGAGGGAATCAAAGCGGAAAGATCACTGGGGTTGGAGAAGTTGGACCTGTCAAAGATGTCTATCTGGTTGATGGACTCTGTCACAACCTGCTGAACGTGAGCCAGAGCACTGACAAACGAAACTGGGTAATTTTTTATTCACATGAGTACATGATAGTAGATAAGCATGATCTAGATATAGACAAGGCCAATCTAAAATGCAAACTTAAGGCAAGTATGAATGGAAATCTATACACCCTAGATTTATGTCAACAACTAGCTGAAAAATGTTTAATAACTAGTGATGAAAATAGTTGGCTTTGGCATAAACGGCTAGCGCATGTAAACTTTACACAACTTGATATGCTTATTAAAAGGGAGCTAGCTATAGGGATTTCATCCTTCAAAGTTAAGCATGATTTTATCTGTGAATCCTACCAACGAGGAAAGCAAACAAAGTCCTCGTTTAAGACCAAGAAGAAAGTCTCCACCAGCAGGCCCTTGGAACTGATCCACATGGATTTAGTTGGGCCAGCGAGAGTGAAGAGCTTAGGTGGAAACCTATATGCTCTGGTAGTGGTGGATGACTATTTAAGGTTCACTTGTACTATGTTTCTTCCCTCCAAGCAAGATGCTTTTGATGCTTTTGTTGTCCTGACTAAGAAAGTGCAAAATGAGAGAGATCTCAAGATAGCAGCCATAAGGACAGATCATGGAGGAGAGTTTGAGAATCACAACTTCTCGGAGCTGTGTGAGGAGAATGGAATTGATCACAACTTCTCAGCTCCCAGAACCCCTCAGCAGAATGGCGTGGTTGAAAGGAAGAACAGGGTTCTGACAGAGATGGCCAGAAGCATGCTCAATGAGAAAGAGGTTTCTCAAGTGTTCTGGGCGGACGCTATGAGCACTGCTTGCTACATCTCCAACAGAGCCTATGTTCGCAAGGGCTTGGACAAGACCCCCTATGAGCTATACAAAGGTAGAAAGCCCAACATCAGCCACCTCAGAATCTTCGGATCAAAATCTTATGTTCATAACAATAGGTGTTTTCATAGGATACTCTCTTAGGAGTAAGGCTTATAGAGTGTACAACATGAGAACTAGAACTGTAGAAGAATCTATGCATGTTGTATTCGATGAAAATCCTACATAGGAACAATCCACAGAAGATGATGGGATACTAAATTTCTCAAAACCATCATCATCTTCTTCACCAAAAGAAACACCAGCAAGTAATCCCAATGAAGAAGATGAACCCAGTGATGAACCTAGAGTGCAGACAGTGCCTGATGAGGTACAGTTGCCAACAGCTAGGAGACATCACAGGGATCATCCTCTTGACCAAGTGCTTGGTGATGTTTCTTCTGGTGTCAGAACCAGAATACAAGTTCAAAATGAAGTTGAGTTTGGAGCCTTCTTGTCTCAGATTGAACCAACTTCAGTTGAACAAGCTCTTCAGGATTGTGATTGGATTATTGCCATGCAGGAAGAGCTTAATCAGTTTGAAAGAAGCCAAGTTTGAGAACTAGTCCCTAGACCGTCTCACCAATCCATAGTTGGGACCAAATGGGTCTTCAAAAACAAACTGGATAAGACAGGTCAAATAACAAGGAACAAAGCCAGACTAGTAGCAAAAGGGTATGACCAAGAAGAAGACATAGACTATGAAGAAACCTTTGCTCCAGTTGCAAGACTTGAAGCAATAAGGATTCTTCTAACCTTTGCATCCATGAAAGGTTTTAAATTATATCAGATGGATGTGAAGAGTGCTTTTCTTAATGGTTATATTAAGAGGTTTATGTTGAGCAACCTCCATGCTTTGAGGATCATAAGCACCCTAAGCATGTGTATAGACTAAAGAAAGCATTGTATGGCCTGAAACAAGCTCCTCGAGCTTGGTATGAGAGACTCAGCAGCTTTTTGCTGGGAAAGGGTTTCTCTAGAGGCAAATTAGATAATACACTGTTTATTTTGCATAAGGATAGAAATATGTTAGTTATCCAGATATATGTTGATGATATTATTTTTGGAGCAACTAACGAGAAACTCTGTGAGGAGTTTTCTAAAACAATGCAGGGGGAATTCGAGATGTCAATGATGGAAGAACTAACCTTCTTCCTAGGCCTGCAGATCAAGCAAAAGAAAGAAGGCATTTTCATCTCCCAAACTAAGTACTGCAGAGAACTTCTCAAGAAGTTTGGGATGGATGAGTGCAAGGAGTATGATACTCCTATGAGCACCACTGCCGCACTCGATGCTGATGTAAAGGGAAGTTCGGTCAGCCTGCCAATGTATAGGGGAATGATAGGTTCCCTGCTGTACTTAACGGCTAGCAGACCTGATATACAATTTAGTGTAGGCATGTGTGCTAGGTTTCAAGCCAACCCCAAGGAATCACATCTAACTTGTGTTAAGCGTATTTTAAGATACCTTGAGGGAACTCAAGAACTTGATCTCTGGTATCCCAGAGGTAACCATGAGTTCTTGTGGGCTTACTCTGATGCTGACCATGCAGGTCATAAGACGGATAGAAAGAGCACCAGCGGCCAATGTGCCTTCCTAGGAGGTTGTCTGGTGTCTTGGGCTAGCAAGAAGCAAACATGCGTGTCACTATCATCCACAGAGGCAGAGTATATTGCTGCTGCAAGCTGTTGTGCACAAGTGCTGTGGCTGAAAAATCAACTGAGGGATCTTGGCTTAGAGTTCCCAGATGCTCCCATTCTTTGTGACAACACCAGCACCATCAGCCTCGCCAAGAATCCAGTCCAGCACACAAGAACAAAGCACATTGACGTCAGACATCACTTCATCAGAGATCATGTTCAAAAAAAGGATGTCAAGGTGCAATTTGTTCCCACTCAGCATCAGCTTGCAGATATCTTCACCAAGCCTCTGGGGTAGATCAATTTACTTTTATTAGAGGAAATTTGGGAATGGTAAACCTAAATGAAGTTTAATCTTCAAAATAAACCTGTGCTTAAATGTTAAAACTGTAAACTGTACTAACTTAGGCATCGGAGTGTCAATCTTTTATTTTGCAGGTCCCCCCAATGTTGAATCTTAAGTAAGTCCTTCCGGAAGCAAATCCCCTTCCAGAAGCTCATCTGCTGCCGCTTGGTCATGACTCTATGCAACCGGAAGCGCCTGTGTTCTGGGAAAGAAGGACACGTCACCTCAGAAAACGTTTCATCTTCTCCCACCAAAAATTGTGCCTTCTCTGACAGTCTGAAGAGACACGTGGCATAAAGGTGCGCCGTTCCAATTTAAACTTATACGTTTTCCCTTAAAAGGTGCATATTTTCAATGAAGAGTCATTATGACCCATCACATCGTTTATTACATTGCATAAATAGAGGCATAACATTCATTCATTATCTCACACACAAACCACAAACCCTAAAATTCTCTCTGAAATCATTCATCATCTTCACCATCGCATTCATCTTCATCTTCATCATCTTCATCTTCATCTTCTTCGCATTCATCTTTTTCTTCACACTTTCTGTGCATATCATTCATATTCCATACCTTTCCACACAAAATGGTTGGCTCTCATGAATCAAACCCCAAAACTCAGAAAGCTTCCTCCTCCAAGAAATCCAAACACTCTGAGAAATCTGGGCAATCTAGGCCTTCTGGGAAATCTGGAAAATCTGGTAAACATTAGAAGAGAGTTCGGTTTGATGAAGAAAAGTCTTCAAAGCGCCAAAGGGTTGAAGATGATTTCTCCGAATATCGCTCTGGGCCCTTGGAGGCAATCTCTTCTACATTTGAGAACGAAATTCCCTATCTTACCAATGGGATTTTTGTTGATCTATAGAAGCTTGAAGATCTGGGTTTTGCTCATATGAATGATCATCTCCAGAAGTATATGTGTTGGCTGGGGATTAGCAATGAGTACAATGTAAAAGTCCTCCGGGTGTTCTACCAGTCTCTCTCTGCCAAGCCTAAGTGGAAGTCCATCTATGAGAAAGTGACTGCCATTGGCCAGATTGACTTCAAGGCCACTATGAGGGGGAGAGAACCATCAAGTTCAACTGGAGGGATATCAATCGTTTCCTCGGGGTGACTGACGAGACAATGAACCAGTGGATTTTCCCTAAGAAGCTGAGTCAAGAAGCACTGGAGAAAGTTTATGAGACCAAAGGGAAGAAGGTGTCTGGTATGCCTGACCCAAAGCGAGTGCTCCAGTACATCTACTCAAGGCTCATGGCGAACAAAGGGGGAACTTCAATGAGTTCACTGGGATGGACAACCCTTGGCTCCCCATGTTCCTGTCCAAGCAGCCTATCAACCCTGGGCAACTGATAAGCATAGAGCTCAGCAGATGGTGTGAAGGCAAAAGAGAAGGGGAAAATTGCCTCTCTTCCCTACCCTCAGGTCATCGTCTTCCTCCTGGAGAAGTTCAATATTAAATCTACTGAGGAAGCTGATAACGTCAAGTGTCTGCCCATGGGGTCGATGAATTTGGGCAAGATGGGAGTCAAGTATATCAAGCCTGCGAAGCCCACTCGGTCTGGCTCTCAGGCTGGGAGTGCTTCGCACACAACTGTTCCCTCTGCGTCTGGAGCAGGGGATCAAGAAGTTGATTCTCATGTTGGCCCTAGTCGTGCTCCGAGGGTGTCTGCTGCTCAGAAGATGCTGGTTGCTGAGCTTAGAGAAGAGATCCTATTCAAGCTGCCTGATCCTTTGATGGCTCCTCTAAGGGCAGATTGTGATGCAGCCTTCCACCAGCAAGAGCAGAGGATCCAAGGTTTGGAGGATCGCTTAGGTAGAGTAGAAGCTAAACTTGACCTTCTCCTCAACCACTTCCAGATCCCTCAGCCTCACCCCAATCAACCACCATCTCCTCCTCCTAATCCACCTCCACCATCCCCACGAAATGACCCTGACCCTCACAACTCACCTCATAACTCCCCTTACAACTCACCTCACAACTCCCCCAACCACTCTCCACCTCACAACTCCCCTCACCACTCCCCTAGCCACTCTAACACATCCAACCACCAAAACTCCCCCAACCATTCCTAATCACCCAACCAACCTCTCCAGACCCTTAGCTCCTTCAGTTCCATACATAATCAGAGGCCCCTTGCGAGAGATGTACCTTCACCACCACCCAACTTACCTCCCCTCCTCTATACTGGTATACTTTCATCACCAGACTCACCTTCCTTTTTCTTTCCCAGCCCCACTCCTTCACCCACTACCTCACCTCCTCCCTCACCACCCAAATATGACCCTGAACCTCCACCATCCACCTCCGCCTCACCCTCCTCCTTGGCCCTCGCCCTTATTGATGATGCCAAAAGGGGGAGAGATATTCTCACTCAACCCTCCCTATGGCTAGATGAGGACATTGCTGCTGCCCTCCGCCGAGCCATGGATCTGAAGAGTATGGGTAGAACAGAAAGTTTAATCCGTGGGGAAGCCATCATGTTCATGCAACAACGCTCAGCTAGCAAAAGGTCTAATCTGGAAATAGTGTTGGTTGATCAGCCTGCTGAGGCTCCACCATCTGAGTCTTCATCAACTGCTCAGTCTCCTCCCTCTGTGCCTTCCCAGAATATATTTGAGGAAATTATGATGAAGTATGGGTATAAAAGGCCAGACCCACCAGTTATAGTGATTGTCAAGCCAATCCCTTCTTCTAAGTCAGCCTCTCCTCCAGTGGTGAGATACAGCAAATCAAGGAAAAAGACTCTTGCCAGAAAAGGGGCTGCTACATCTGAGCCATCTGAGAGTGAAGAAGAGGAAACACTTGCTCACTCCTAGGGAATGCCTCAACCTGGGGAAGCATCTGAGTCTCAGTCCTCCACCCAAGAGCAAACACAGACTGTACACAGTGAAGACCCACCAGAAGTGGTGGTCAAGCTTGAGGTGGAAGACTTGACATAAAAAGAGTTTGAGCGCTATGGCAACACAGATAGGCTCACATGTGAGCAATTCTTCGTGTTGGATGCTGAGCGGGCTAATGCTAAAGCTTCTCAAGAGAAGAAGGGGAAAGGGAAAGGGAAGGGAAAAGGGAAAGCAAAGGCAAGCCCATCTCAAGACCCTGCTCCCTCTGCATGGAATGTTAAGGTCAAGGCTGTCCATCTCCCTCACGCAGTCATCCCCATCGGAGATTCAGAGGATGGTAGAGCTTTTGGTTTGGATGAGCTCAGTGATTTGAAGAGAGCTATAGCTGAATCTCTTGAAACCGAAAGACTCAGAAAAGCAAATGAAGAGAGGGAGCTACAAGATATTCTTGCTCAGATTGATCAACAAACAAAGGAAGAGAAGTGGGCTGAGATGCAAGAGGAGCATAGGCAGAAACAGTTAGAAAGGAACAAGAGGCACCCACTCTAGAACCCCAAACCCTCATGCATACAGCTTAGGATTTTTCCTTTTCATATCTTTTCATGCATAAGTTATCTGCCTTAACTGTAAATCTTTCTTTGTTGTACTTACTCTTTTCTTATCATACTTGTATTTGATTTACCTGTTACTAATGAAGTTTGCTTTTGAATTCATATCTGTGTGCTATTTAAATTGTCTGCCTTTAAGTATGAATTATGAACTTATTAGATAACTTAGTTTGTCATCATTAAAAAGGGGGAGAATGTTAGAATCTTAAGTTTTTGATGAAGACTAAAATATGAAAGAACCAGTTAAACACTTAGAAAGAATTAGGTTAATATAGAACCCCAAGTAAGAGTACAACCGGATGTGGATTTACTTCCGGAAGGATTAGGACTAGCGCTCGCAGATGAAAGGCTCATCCCACAGCGGAAGCTTGTAAGTCACTAAGTCAGAACTAAGTCTAAGAGTATTAGAGTACCAAATCCTTGAGACTAAGTTAGGACACAACCAGATGCAGAATTGCTTCCGGAAGTCTTAGAGCAATTTGAGTGACTAGCGCTGTCTATTGGATTAGACAACACCGAGCGTCAGTGGATATAACTCTAAGTCATAACATAGTTTCTAGTAGGAGTGCTTCCGGATGTGAAATTGCTTCCGGAAGTGAAAGAGCTTCCCATAGAGAATTGAACTCCCACTGCATGTGACTATGTGCTATTATTGTTGGACTAACGTTCTAGTGCAGAACTGAGTGTTGTTGCTTCCGGATGTGGAATTGCTTCTGGTAGCAAAAAGAATGTCAGAACGTACAACAATCAGAATGTCAAAATTGCTTTTTGGCAGAGCAGAGTTGTCAGGGTTGCCTTTCAGAGATAAAGCAAGTCAACACTGCTGAGCATTGATGGAGCATTAATTGTGCAAACGGTAACATGAGATTAACGGCTAATTTCAAACGACATTGCTACTTACCAAGAGAGGAATCCTTGAAGATGCTATATAAAGAACTTCATCTTCATTTATGAAGATAACTTGGAGAAAAACACAGAAAACTAGAGAGAGAAACCGAGAACATTCTTCAAGCATTCAAAGCTGCCCAGAAAAGCAAGAGAGCACTTAATACATTGAGAGTTTTATTTATTATCCATCTTGTACTCTTTGTAGTTAAGTCTCATCATTTATTGAGAGCATTTATTGTACTTAAGTGAGTAACATCATTTGTTCTTAGAGAGAACTAAGTTAGAAAATCCTTGTTTGAAAGGTTGAACCCTTACAGGTAGTAAGGGGGAGCGAGTCTGTAAGGTTGCAAGTGAGCCCGTGTAAAACTTGTGGTTTTAAGGTTGCAAGTGATCCCGGTGTAAAACTTGCACTTGTAAAGGTTTCAGGTGAACCCGTTGTAAAACCTGGGGTATAGTGGAACTCAATCTGGGTGATTGAGAACTGGCCGTAGGTCAAGAGTTGGACCGAACCAGTATAAAGTCTTGTGTGTTTTAATTTCCTAATTTTATTTGGTAGCACAATTCACCCCCCCTCTTGTGCATCCTCACTTTCAAATAGCTACAACTTTTTTTAGCTTTAATCATGAAATTAAGCACAAGTTAACATTCCATAATATAGATATAAATATGGAGGGCAAAGGTACAAAAATAGTCATCGTAAATTTAAAAATGTGCAACTATAACTCTGGTAAATTGAAGGGGGAAAAACTGTACACTGTAAATCAAAATGGGGCAAAATTGGGCAAATGTGAAAAATAGCTGTAACATCCTAGCTTTTTCCTACAATATTTATTACAATTTAATAAATTTATAACCACTATTATAATATTAAAAGTCCAAAAATGAGAATAAATTAAAACTTTTTATTTTTGAAAGATAATTGAAATATTTTCTCTTTAAAAGTTATCTAAATACATTTATTCATTGAGTTGGCCTTCTCTAATAGTTTATAAAACTATATACTATTGACTAAAAATTCAAGTGGTAACATATCTATTAAATGGCTAAATTAATATTTAAGATTTTATCCTAATGAAGAGATGTTGAATGATTACTCTAAATATGATTTCATTGTAATTGGAAAGTAACAACTAATACTAGAATGACTATCATAGATGATAGCTTCCTAATATGTATTTCAAAAATTATTCACTTGATACATAATAGGATTATGGATAATGTACTACAAGTTCTAATAGACTTTAACCTACATAGGGCACAACAATCATTCCTGCTATTTTTCTTCCTACCATCCTTGTTCTCTCTATTTACCTGAAACCAAAATGTACCGCAATTTATTTCATCCACTCTAAATAATGCAATAGCCTATATGATTCTAATTCCATTTTAACCTGTTCAGAGAATAATAGCATTTATCCTTATATTGCGTCTATAACGCCTCCACTTCAGGCCAGTAATATATTCACCCCGCCATGAAGCTTCTTCTCTCAATCACTCACGGGTGCTATGTGCACCAACCAACTCTTCACATTATGAAATGTTTATCATAATTAGCTGGTTTAGACCTGCAGTAAATTTCACTTCACCAAACAGAATTTTAAATCGACAAAGAGGGAGCGACCCCCTGGAGTACTCCATAAATCATAAATCATACATATATACATAAAGGTATATAAGGACAATATGCTATTGACTCACCTGGAACAGTTATATTAGTGATGGCAATAAATAAACAAATGACCCTATGTGTATGGAATAAACTGTCACCTGGACTCCAGCCATTAGCAGTACATCAACACTTATTTTCCTTTATGATGCCTTGAGAATTCCACACCGTGGTTATCCTTGATTTTTCCTAATGTGAAACAAGAGGTTTAATAACTATGTTTGTATGTATTTAATTTCGATCTCTCATGAATCCTAACAAGTTTAACACTACCCAGCCCTTATGTAATTATTCTATTCTTTGAAATCATTATAATTCTTAAAGCTTATTTAATAAACCTTCAAAGGTTTCTTGCAAGTTTCAAGAATCAACCAATCATCCAACAAGCATGAATCAAGTAGCAACTAATGATACAATTTCCAAATAGAGAACTAAGAATTCATGACAATTATACCTTCACAAAAGTCACAACATCGATCCATCAACAATAAAGCAAGCATCAAGCATTGTCAAAGCATACACGTGTATTGTTGCATTTACTAATTTTCATTTCAATTCACAACAACCAACATACACCACTTATTTAACAATTAAAATAGTACAGTACAAGGATGAGAGTTAAGTATTTATTCTCATCCAACTCAAATCTCAAAAACAGAATCAAAACGAAATCCATTTAATTTACTCATTCAAAGAGACATATCAGTTTTAATTATTCATGCAACATTTATGTTGACAAGTTGAGTTTCTTATTTGTTCAAACATTCATTTTGATGTTCATTAGTACTTCTTTAGATCAGATTCGAATTAGCAGAATACATGACCAAAAATGGCAGCAAAACAAAGAAATAAGCATTGCATTTATTCAGTTTTAAATCAGAATTTGAAGCATGTATTTATTAATATCAGTTCAGCTATAACAAAAGTTTCAACTCATACTAGCATCCTGTTTCAGCAACATTCATTCATATAATTAAATCACAAGAACCCAAGTTAGTTTGAACATGATAAATCATCATACACATCAAAGCTTTCACAAAGATTCATCCATGACAGAAAATAACATGGGAATAGAAAATTTGACACTTTTCACATGTAATTAACATGCATACACGCAAAAAACAGAGGGAAGAGAATAACTTTCTCCAATTTCCCTTTTTCCTCCACCAAGATTAGATCAAAAAGTTAGAGACAAAGTGCACATCAAGGTATAAAAGGAAAACATACATTTTCTTTTAAGCATAAGTTTTCAACATGTAATTATGCCCAAGAGTCATTTGGTACCCAGCCAAACAAAAGAATAGAAATCAAAGATTCTAGCTTCAGCCCAACAATGTTCAAGCAAGGTAATACCTCCCTAATTTCCAAAAACAGTGCAGCCATGTATATTTCAAATTTAGTAAAATTTCTATAACATATGTAGTGCACAAAATCAGTGTTTGACATGCGTAAAAACATCCCTAACAATTTTTTTTTTATTATTTATAGGGCTCATTCGGCCAAAACAGAAAAATACCCACAACTCCTTTTATTCAACAAGAACTCAAGAAATCAACAAACAATTACTAAGTCCAGCTTAAGTAAACTTCAAGAACAATTAAGTTTGGAGTTCTTTGTATTCTAATCCTCTATTTAATTCAGCCCTCTCACTCACAACCCCATTCTGCAGAAATTTGGAAAGTGAAGGAAGAAACCTCACCAAACTTATCTTGTTTACTTTTGAGGTTTTGCTGCAGATTTTCGAAGCTCCAACCATTCCCCCGTAGTTATTGGCCGAATGGAAACAGAAAAGAGAAACAAAGAAGAGTAAGCAACACTTCTTTCATTCCAACTTCATGAAAAAGCTTTGTATGTTAAATACCCAACTCACTTTCATATGTGAGTCTAGTTTTAACAGTTTTCCTAAATCAGAATACCCCTCAAACTCTCCCAAAAATTGAGGAAAACATATATTTAAGGCTCAAGAATGTTTACCCAAGTTAGAATCTCGGATTTCATGCGAAGAATCTGCCCATAGATGCTGAAAATCGGAGGATTTGTGAGCCGAAAGTGAAAAAAAAACGAATTGGAGAAGAGAAGAGAAAAAGAAGAACGAAAATGGTGAGAAGAGAGAATGTTTTTGATGTGTATGTATGGTATAAGAGAGGGAGGCCGACAGTTCAATTAAAAGGAGGTGGGAGGCATTTTTTTTTCTTTTCTTTTCTAATTACCTACACCACATACAAATATGTGGTCCACAATTTTTCCAATGTTTTTTGCATTCATTTTTATATTTTAGTCAACTTCTTCACTAATTTTAATTCCTCCTTTTTCTTTAGACCAATAATTTCCAAGAATACCAATAAAATATTATTGTTCCATATTAAATTATAGAACTTTTATTATTAAATTTTTTGGGATGTTACAATAGCCATCGTAAATTTAAACGTCTGTTTTCCAGACGTGGCCCCACCATCAGTAAATGATGTGTCATACATTTAAGGGTGCAATATGTTGATGAGACTTTAATTTTTTGATCAGTCTTTATTTTTTCAGATGATTTGTAGAAGTAAGGTGAATTTCACACGATTTGGGGTTCTATTTGGTTTCTTATCGAAATGATTTGAGGGTTTAGAGTTCGTTTTTAGTGATTTAGGGTTCAACTAGATGTATTTTAGCTTTCACGTTAGATTTTGGAATTGACATGTCATTTACTGATGGTGCAGCCCATGTCTGGAAAATGCCTGTTTAACTCTGCCTAACAAAGAGGTTACTTTTGCCTCATTTTGGTTTACAATGTATGGTTTTGCCCCATTTTAGTTTACAGTGTACAGTTTTGCCCCCTTCAATTTACCAGAGTTATAGTTGTCCATTTTAAAATTTACGGTGACTATTTTTGCACCTTTGCCCAAATATGGATGCATACATGAAGCACAAGGAAACACTCCTAACAACCTAAAAAAGAAAACATCCAACTTTAAAAGAAATGCATCTGCCAACAAACAAAAGGTCATACACTAAACATGACAGTAGGCCCAAAAAAAAAAACAACACAACAACTAAAATCTAACAACCCTCCACATTTCTGATTAAAAACACCAATCGTGCACATTGTTGTTACTCCACTGTAGCTAACATGCTTGCCTTCATCTTCTGGGCACGAGGAATCTTGGGATCAATTCTAACAGAGGTATTATAGTGCCAAGAAATGATGACTGGTGCATCGGATGACAATGGATTCTGCAACACAACATAACGAAGGAGCAAAAAAACTCCTTCAATCTCATCCATCTCTACGTGTACATCTGTTGAATGGAGTCCACCCATGAACCTCACATAACACAGACAAGCTCATCCTGATCCCTTTCGACAGAAAACAAACGTAAAGTAAGATCCAAGAATAAAGCAAAAGGACACACATTATAATTAAATCAACTCCTAAACTTACCACACATCACCCCTTACAGATGCAGCTAACAGAAGCGAGAAGTTTTTCTGGAAAGCCAAGCACTTCCTCTGATCTGACAGGAGAATAAATTTTCACAAAGGCAATGATGTCTAAAACAATGTAATCCTGAAAAGAGTAAGTGTGGGCAAAAATAGAACCAAGGACATCAGAAGCATTCTATTTGCTCGCTAAAAAAATTCATTGCCTCCATCTTGTGTGGCACCACCTCATCACAATGAATAAGAGGAAAAGCAAAGTGCGACAACGATAACATTGAAAACCTCATATTAGTATCTTCGTTGAAACATAGATGAAATCTTGAACATTTCCCTCTCCCCCCTTCACACACCCATAGACTAGTAATATGGAACACATGACCGTCACAAATCCTTGCATGAAAAGATCCCTGACACGCTTGCTCCTCATCTTCGCAAATTAATTCCCTTGTGAGGGATTTCAAATTAATTTTCCCAAAAATATAATTAAATCGATATAATTAATATATATATATATATATATATATATATATATATATATATATAGGTAAAGGAGCAAATCTGACCCCCAAGTAACCACCAAGGAGTGCTGAGGACCCTAAACTAACCACAGGCCCGAATCTGTACCCCAAGTAACCAAGATGTTAAAAAAATACCCAGGTTGGACGGTCAACTACGTATGACCGTTACCTTGCTTATTTGGATGCCACGTGAGCTCCTGCTGTGCCACCTCTCATGCCACGTGGCCTGTGGTTAGTTTAGGGTACTCAGCGCTCCTTGGTGGCACTACCACAGATTACCCCCTCTACATGCGCTTATTTTGGCCTCTACATACGCTTATAAAGTGCATGTAGAGGGGGGCGCTGGTAAAGGCTCTACATGCGCTTTTAAAAAGCGCATGTAGAGGGGGCTCTACATGCGCTTTAAGCGCATGTACATCTACATGCGCTTAAAGCGCATGTAGAGGTGCCTCTGCGCTTTAAGCGCATGTAGAGGTATTATACTCTACATGCGCTTTAAGCGCATGTAGATGTACATGCGCTTAAAGTGGATGTAAAGACACCTCTACATGCGCTTTAAGCGCATGTAGATGTACATGCGCTTAAAGCGCATGTAGAGGTATTTGTTTATATATTATATTCTTTTTTTTTTACATTTGCCACATACACGTACTTTCCTGCCCTGCACCAATGGTGTATACAAATAATATATACCAGAATCATTTACATTCAACAGAATCATTTAACCAAAATATACCAGAATCATTACATTCAAAACCTAGTAATATATATAAACATCACCAAAATATGTATGCACTACTGCCATTGCACCAAAAGAAGATCTACCTCATCACCAAAATATTTGCCACTTGCACCAAAGAATCAAAAAGATATGAACCTACATGAAAGAATAGTATAATATCAAAGATGAACTAATAAACAAGCCACAATTGATCATAAGTCAAAACGAAAGTTCCTTCAAGTAGTCATAATATAAAACTACCAATTCCTCCTAAGTAAGACTACATGCAACAAAGATCATATGTACCTCAACGCCACAAATGAAGATGATCTCAAGTAAAACACCAAAAGGGATATCATCAACCTACATGACAAAATAACATTACATAGAATAAACAAGCATGTTACATAACAAAATTTCATAAGACAAATCCACAATTTTTTATTCAAGTAATATATGAAGATAGATACCTTAGTAAAACCTAATAAGTAACAGGTGGCTGATTAAGAACAACAGGTTCAACAATGGGGTATACAAATTTGCTCCATTCTTCAATAACTTCTCCAACTTGCGCCTTGGAGAGGCTGTCGAAACGACAGTCTTCATAATACTGGATGGACAGAAACATGTAAGTAGCAATTAAATTTAAGTTAGTTAAAAGTAATCCACACATACAAGCAAATATGTGAACAAATTAAAAGAGTTTTAAATTAATGGAAAATTTCAGAACTTACCTTTTCTGGGACCACCAGTTGATCATGAGTGACAATATCTTTCATAAATTTCATGACATAATACCCGCAATCATTATCATTCGGTTGGAATGGGCACTACAACAAAATACCACAAATCTGTCAAAAGACTTTTATATGATTACAGTCCATAATTCAAATCATTGTTTTAGCATGTATAATTAACCTGAATTTTGAGCCAGTCATATGCTTTGAAGTATTTCATTTTTTTACTAGACCTACAAGAAGTGATCACACTAAAGTCGAGACAAACAAAATTAGTAAGAGTGACATTTATAAATGAGTTAACATAATTTAGTAAGGTTAAATCATTACCCATTGATAAACATCATATACGAAGGTCTATTTTTAGGTTTACCCGACCTAATAGGATCCAGATAGTACACCACAGGCTTTGGTGCAACGGGATTGAATGCAAGGAGAACCCAATGATTCCTAAAATGTGATTAACAGTACAGTTATATACATGTAAAATTTGGGAAAATAAAAAAATTATTAATGACGAGTAAGAACTTACCCTACATTCACTGGGGCTAGAAACAATGTTTTATCTGAAGAAGAGCTCCCCAGACGTGCTTTCACGTCACCTTCATCCCAATAGGTAGTTGTTTCAGTCACCATTGAGGTTGTATTTGGATCTATGATTGCGAAATTGACATTTTCCCCTGGCACAATTATTTCATCATGCAAATACCTATACAAAAAAACATATCAACACATACAATTATTGTAATTTAAATACTAAATGACAATGTAAGAAACCACAATAACATAAAAATAAATTCAACATTACATACTTGATCCATATGTTGATCGCTGACGCACTAATCCATTCCTGATTAACCACATCCATAATTACTTCACTACCTAGGTGCTCACTGACACTCTTGTAATAAATTGTCCTTGTCAATTTAACTTCAATTTGTTGAAAATCAGGTAGTTGTTTTGTCAAGTTCTTTAGTTTAACACGGAATGATTCAGAGGGATGTGGTTGGGTGACACGAGTAAGAGTCGGCTGATGTGGTTGGGTGTCACGAGGAGTAGGAGTTGCATGTTCAAGAAATATGTCAATAATTCTTTCTACAAAATGAGTGCTAGCTAATGTGAATCCATCAGTAAATAGTTACCTTCAAACTCTTTTTCCGAGGTTTAGTCGGAATAGCAGAACGTGGCTGGACATCATGGCGGTTTGTTTTCCCCAATTCCTTTCTTTGTCCTTTTTCGGGCTGTAAAACATAGTAAATAAGCAATTAGACATACTAATTAAATCTCGTTATCTATTATATATTAAGTATAACTAACTAAGTAATCACCTCTGATTGAGGAACCATCCACTTTTTGGGTCATGCCACAAAAGAGCCTATTGCATCAACGACCACGTTCATTCCATCAATGGGATACGGCAACGGTGAATTATTTTTAAGAGAGATGTGGATGGACACCCTCACCGTGCCTGCAGGGAGAGGCGAATTGTGCAATGTTTTGCTCTCATCATTGAAGACATAAGCCAGAGCAACCAGGGAATTCAAGGACAGATCAGAATATAGTTGACAATAAGACTCACCCTACAAATGAATGAAACACCTTCAATTATGAAGTAACAATTCATAAGAACATTAATATTTAAAAGTGAAACGTATAACGATTACCTCTGCAATGGGGACACTTTCCATTGTACAACTATGGTTCTCCATGACCGGGCTTTCATGAGCCGATGGAGCATGAGATTGATGGCCTGATCCCTGACCTCGCCCTGATCGAATCTCATTAACTTGTTCTTGCAAGTTTGCATACAATTCCCACAAGACCTTGTACTGCTTCTCAATTGCGGACGTTTGGTGGCTTTTCAGCTTCTCCTTAAAAAACTGTGAGGGCAAAACACCAAACCCCTTGCCCCTGACACGACCTGTACTTTCTGGGCGGCCAAGTGTTCGGCCAAGCAAGTCATCTTGGCCATGGGACGAGATTTCTCCTGATGCACCTTGCTTTAGTTCAATCTGTAGGAAGGAAATGATAATTGTTGGTTATGTAACAAGCAATATAAGAAACTGAGAATATAACAAAGAAAATGACTTACTGCTCGATCACGAGCCGCTTTGACGGAATCATGGTGTATAGTCCCGTCCTTCTTTGTATGACCTTCCAACCACAAGTCGCAGCGATCTACTTTGCGATTAGGGTCAGCAGTCAACTGTAACCGAAAAATAGGTTAACATGAATTAATTATAGGAACATTCATTTATATCATTAATGAAGATGTTAACGTACCATTTCATGCTCTAAATCAGCATACTTATTTCTACCACGCATATACGGGTATGGATTGCTTCCTGCTGACTGGCTATTCTTTTCGCTAACGGCGCGAAACTCCTCTGAGCATCGTATCTCAACAAACTCATCCCATTGCTGTTGCGTAATCACATCATAGAAATCTACTGGACGCTTGGGAACAATATCACCTTCAACATTGCGCAAAAAGTATATGCCTAGATGGGATCGCCACCATCGGGCCATTGACGCTGCTTTCTTCAACACATAACTTTTGGCATCCTCACAGTCCGATAAGTCAAAGGCAGTCTGTAACAAATGAAGTATAAACTTGTAATCATAATAACTCATCCATAAAAAGATTGTATTAAACATAATTGCAAGAAAAGTTGCTTACAAAAATTTCTCTCCAAATAGCTTTTGGTATGTCAGGGGACAAATATCTCCAATCTTTTAATGTGATTGGGACGGTGTTCCGAACAACCACTCCAATATAGGCGATCAATAACTTACTTTCTCTTCCAATTGGTTGATTCTCCTCATTCCATCTTACTTTGAACTTAATCCCCTTATGTCTTTGTGAAATAACTTCTTTCATCACCGTCCTACCACGTTTCACCAATTTCTTTGCTTTCTCCCTCTCATTATTGTAGTCTGCAATATGCTCATCTTGTCCCTCATTGGGTTGTGCCACCTCTTCCCGGTCATGATCTTGTCCCTCCATTATCCTGTAAGAAAGAAAAACCAGAAAAAATTCAATAATATGAATACAATGATACAATGATAATAAAACAAAAAACTGCATACATGAGAAATCATTTTTTTGTGGCCCGTATTCTTTTTCTCTGCTGATAACGAATAACAGCTACTCGCTTTCGCTTTTTGGGTGTGTTAATGAAAATGCCTTCTCTATGATCACGTCTTAAATAAAAAGGTTCATGGTTAAGACCATTTTCTGGCTCATCAAATTCTTGTAAGATTGATGTGAAGAATGAAGGTTCGCTCTCAATCAAATAATTCATATCTATTTCAGTACTTTCATCATCAACAGGATCAACATGATTTCTGTTCGATTGCATGACTATCGACCAATTTTTCTTCGAAGGATCTGCAATGTAAAACACCTGTGTAACAAGAGATGGTAAAATGTAGGGGTCGTCCTTATATCCAGTTTTGGAAAGGTCAACCGACACAAATCCAAACTCATCGATCCGCCGTCCACCAGAGTTGTTAACCCATTGACATTTGAAGACAGGGAATCTTAAACTAGAGTAATCCAACTCCAAGATGCTTTCAATTACCCTAAAATATGCCATCTCCGCATATATTGGATTTGTATCTTTTGCACTGGATACATGTCATCCCTCACCAACCACTGTGACTCCACTATTCTGCATTCGGCTCTTATCATCATGGGCTTTAGTGTAGAATGTGTAACCATTGATTGCATAGCTCGTATAAGAAAATGCTTTTAAAGACGGTCTCCGTGACAACCAGTACAATTTCTCACACACTGACCCATCGTCTAGCTCTAACTGACGGCGAATCCGTCCATCAAACCAATCAATGAAATGTTTGTTGTGCTCTCTTGTGATCAAACTTTCATTTCTATCACCGTGTGCGAGTCGAAGAAGATTTTTGTGCTCTTCAACAAAAGGTTCTACCTCGCTACTATTGTGGAGAACATGTAAATGAGCTAACTCTCTGTCAACATTTGAAATGTTAACTAATATGCTTGCACCAATCCCTTTTCCCTTTGATCGACCATCATGACGAGACTTTGACATACCAACAGGTTCAACACTATATAAGTAATCAGCACACAAATCAATTGATTCGTCCACGATGTACCTCTCAGCGACACAACCCTCCGGTCGATATCTATTTTTGACATACCCCTTCAACACTTTCATGAAACGCTCAACCGGGTACATCCATCTCAAATATACTGGGCCACACAGTTGAACCTCCCTGACCAAATGTATTGCAAGATGAACCATAACATCGAAAAACGAAGGGGGGAAGTACATTTCGAGTTCACACAAGATGAGCACAATCTGCTTTTGCAAATCACGCAACATTTCGACATCAATGACTTTACTACAAATGGCCTTAAAAAACAAACACAACTTAGTGATCGTGCCCCGCAATTTCTTCGGCAAAATGTTTCGTATGCCAACTGGTAAGAAATTTTGCAATATGACGTGACAATCATGTGTTTTGAGGTTTTTCAACTTCAGCTCTTTCATGGACACAAGATTCTTAACATTTGAGGAATAACCTTCTGGCACTTTGATTCCATTGAGAAACTCAAAGAACACTTTTTTCTCCTTTCTAGAAAGGGTGTAGGCCGCTGGAGGTAAATATGTGAAGTTTAACTTTTGAACAGGTGCTAACTCTTTCCTGATCCCCATCTCTTGCATGTCTAATCTTGATTTAACATTATCCTTAGTCATTCCCCTAACATTCAAGATCGTGGCAATTAAGTTATCAAATATATTTTTCTCCACATGCATCACATCAAGAAAATGCCGAACATATAATGATTTCCAATACGGGAGTTCGAAGAATATGGACCTCTTCTTCCAACCACTCTCTGCCACATTTGTAGCGTTAGGCTTGCCAAAATTGTTCTCCAACTCTTCTACCTTCTCAAACAATTCATCCCCTGTTAAAATCAGAGGTGAAGTACTTTCTTCTGAGTTACCATTGAAAGCTTTTTTCCACCTTCTCCAAGGATGGTTTCTCGGTAAGAACCTTCGATGCCCCATGTAAACATTTTTCTTACACCGAGCCAGCCGAATTGAATGGGTACCAGCTTCACATATAGGGCATGCACCATACCCTTTGACCTTATATCCAGACAAATTACCATAAGCTGGGAAATCATTTATTGTTCCAAACAACAGGACTCTCAACGTAAAGTTTTCTTCATTGTAAGCATCAAACACATTTTCACCTGTGTGTCACAAATGATTCAAGTCTTCTATTAATGGAGCCAAGTACACATCTATATCATTGCCGGGCTGACTGGGCCCACCAATAAGCATCGAAAGCATCATAAACTTGTGTTTCATAATCAAATTTGGGGGGAGGTTGTAATTCATCAGAATGACAGGCCATGTGCTGTAAGTAGTACGTTGAACCCCATGCAGATTGATTCCATCACTTGCCAATGCAAATCGCAGGTTTCTTGGATCTTCACTAAACTCTGGGTACATGTAATCAGTTTTCTTCCATTGGGGGCTATCCGCAGGGTGTCTAAGCTTGTTGTCTTTGATCCTCTCATCCTCGTGCCATGTCAAACGTTTCGCTGTGTCCTTATTACTATACATGCGCTTCAGTCTTGGAATTATCGGAAAGTACCACAAGACCTTGGCAGGACTTTTGCCATTCTCCCCATATCGAGAGACTTTGCACTTCGGACACTTATCCAACGACGCATACTCATTCCGGTATAAGATGCAATCGTTGGGACATGCATGTATCTTCTCATATTTCAAACCGGTAGCGAGGAGAATTTGCTTTGCATCGTATGTTTTTGAAGGGAGTACATTATCCTTTGGCAAAACATCCCGCAGAAAGGTAAGCAGTGCGGTGAAACTTGCATCACTCCAACCATAACGAGCCTTTAAGTTGTACAATTTAACCACTGCGCGCAATCTTGAGTATTTACATCCGACATACAACGGTGTCTCTGCATCACTCTTCAACTCTTCAAATATTTCTGGGTTCTCCTCACCCACAACCCTCACCATTTCTTCAAGACAATCCTCGTCACTCTGATCAATGACATCATTCGAAGCACTACTAACATCATGTTCACGATCACGACATTCAACTTCATCGGTCTCACCGTGCTTTGTCCATCTTGTATAAGATTGATCAATCCCATTACATATTAAATGATTCAACAGGTCCATGGGATCGACACGCTTTCCGTTCAAACAGCGGATACAAGGGCACAGAATGTTGTTAACATCGCATGCATGAGCAGCTGCAAATTCAACAAACTCCTTTACTCCATCTATATATTCACTTGAAGTTCGGTCACAACGCATCCATTTTCGGTCCATGACCTACTGAAGGAGAGTAGCAGTGAGATGGTAAATTACACTCTATGCAGCTGCTATGCATGGAAAACATTTAGCACCTTGGTTTTGAATCTCTGTTCATTCTTTTTCTAGCTCTATCAGCACTGTATATGACTAGGATGCATACATCTTTATTTAATAAGACACCAAGTAATCAAGCCAAACACTAATCTTTAAAGTTAGAAACTTAATCTAAGATTGAGTATGCTAGGCTTCAAAAGAACATCACATAAACCCCACCAAAAATTCACTTCAAAGTTTCAAACTTTAACAATGCAATCATCATTTCAAGCATAAATCATCAGATTCTAACATAATTCATTTCCAAGTATCTTCCTTTTCTTCTCCATACAACCAACCATTCACTAAAAACACAAAACACATACACCCCACCAAAAATTCACTTCAAAGTTTCAAACTTTAACAATGCAATCATCATTTCAAGCATAAATCATCAGATTCTAACATAATTCATTTCCAAGTATCTTCCTTTTCTTCTCCATATTCACTAAAAACACAAAACACATACACCCCACCAAAAATTCACTTCAAAGTTTCAAACTTTAACAATGCAATCATCATTTCAAGCATAAATCATCAGATTCTAACATAATTCATTTCCAAGTATCTTCCTTTTCTTCTCCATACAACCAACCATTCACTAAAAACACAAAACACATACACCCCACCAAAAATTCACTTCAAAGTTTCAAACTTTAACAATGCAATCAACATTTTAAGCATATATCATTAGATTCTAACATAATCAGTTAACAAAAACTACTACCACATTAAGATCATGTTACCTCGTATGATTGAAGAGGATAAAGTTGTGTATTCACATGGCTTTGAAGGTCAAAATGAGAGTAACGAGGAGAAGTTGAAGATGATGATCGATGTTTTTTGGTTGTTTTATGGAAAAGGACCTAAACAGTGAGAGAAAAAGGACCACCCGCCGCCGGCCGCCACGTCACCCGCCGGAAATCGCACACCACCGCCGGAAAAAGAAAAAGAAACCAGAAAAAGAAAGGGAACAATGAGAAATGCTTTAGAATGAAAGCATAGCCCGAGAAACACTAAAAAGATTGAAGCTTTTACCCATTCTCGCAACCAACAAACCGCCGTTCGTCTCGCAACCAAACGGCGACAGTGAGGAAAGAAGGTGGAGGGATTTCGAGTGATGATGAAGAAGAGAGGAAAGAGGCGATTTCGAGTGAGGATTTCGAGTGAGGCAGAAGATGACGGCGACAGTGAGCTTGGAGGTTCGGTGGAGGCGGAGAGGAACAAGCTGGTGTTTTGACAGGGAAGGGAAGGGAAGTGTGGGGACGTCGTACAAGGCGGTGCTTGAAGAGGGGACCACCGTGGTGGTTAAGAGATTGAAAAATGTTGTTGTTAGTAAGAGGAAAGGGAATGTGAATGAGAATGAGAAATGAGAATGAAGAATGCTCATAAGACATGCTCTGTGAGCGCGCTATAGAGTGATCAGATATAGGGAGGGAACTCATAAGATAAAGGCGCGGGGAATTTATAATTTCTATTCAATACATGCGCTTTAAGCGCATGTACAGGGGCTAATATTAATTTTTAATAAAACAATTACACATCAAAGAACTTAGACTAAATTTTTGTTCTATATATATATATATATATATATATATAGTTCACATCAAAATCATAATAACATCTCACATTTGTGATATTGTTTCTGTTGAAAATTATTTTAAATTAATCATAGTGTTTAAATTGAATAATCTTTTATTTTATTAATCATTAAGTTTTTCATCAAATAATCTTTTATTTTAAATTAATCAAATAATGAGTGATATTAAGTTTTTCATCATTAAATAAATCAAATGAATAAACTTTTATTTTATTATTAGACCTATCAGGCTCTACATGCGCTTAAAGCGCATGTAGAGCCTCTCTACATGCGCTTAAAGCGCATGTAGAGCCTCTACATGCTCTTTAAGCGCATGTAAAGGGTGCTATCAAAATTTTGATAGCACCCAAAAGTGGTTGGAGCTTTGAAACACTAAGTTAACGTGCAGGAACACCTTATGAGCTCTGAGGAGAATCCCTTATGCAAGTTTTAATGTTTTGCCCTTCAGTAGAGGCTCTACATGCTCTTTAAGCGCATGTAAAGGGTGCTATCAAAATTTTGATAGCACCCAAAAGTGGTTGGAGCTTTGAAACACTAAGTTAACGTGCAGGAACACCTTATGAGCTCTGAGGAGGATCCCTTATGCAAGTTTCAATGTTTTGCCCTTCAGTAGAGGCTCTACATGCGCTTTAAGCGCATGTAAAGGGTGCTATCAAAATTTTGATAGCGCACCCAAAAGTGGTTGGAGCTTTGAAACACTAAGTTAACGTGCAGGAACACCTTATGAGCTCTGAGGAGGATCCCTTATGCAAGTTTTAATGTTTTGCCCTTCAGTAGAGCCTCTACATGCGCTTTAAGAGCATGTAAAGGCTCTTTCTCAAATAAACATCCTCTACATGCGCTTTAAGCGCATGTAGAGGGTGTTTAAGCAACATCATTACTCTAAAAAGTTGTAATGGAGCTTTGAAACACTAAGTTAACGTGCAGGAACACCTTATGAGCACTGAGGAGGATCTCTTATGCAAGTTTTAATGTTTTGCCCTTCAGTTGAGCCTCTACATGCGCTTAAAGCGCATGTAAAGGCTCTTTCTCAAATAAACAGCCTCTACATGCGCTTAAGCGCATGTAGAGGGTGTTTAAGCCTTATCATAACAACAAAAAGTTGTAATGGAGATTTGAAAAACTAAGTTGACGTGCAGGAAGACCTTATGAGCTCTGAGGAGGATCACTTATGCATGTTTTAATGTGTTGCACTTCAATAGAGTCTCTACATGCACTTAAAGCGCATGTAGAGGATAATACCTCTACATGCGCTTTAAGCGCATCACTACTACAGAATAACCCCTTTATATGCGCTCATTTTGACCTTTACATGTGCTTAAAAAACGCTGGCAATGGCCTCGCCGGGAAATGATTTACATGCGCTTGTAAAAAGCGCATGTATATCTATACTTATACATGCGTTTTATAGTCAGAAAAGCGCATGTAAATATACATATATACACGCGCTTTTGTAATAAAAGCGCATGTAAATATATCTATATACACGTGCTTTTGTATTAAAAGCGCATGTAAAGATGTATTTATTACATGCGCTTATGAGCTTGCGCCATAAGCGCATGTATAAGTTATTTTTTTTTTTCATTTGTCATAATTTTTTTTTGGGCGAAGGGGCAAAAATAGCCACTGTAATTTCCAAAATGGACAACTTTGACACCCGTAATTTCGAGGGTGCAAAACCGTACATTATAAACTAAAATGGGACAAATTTAGCACTCTCAAACAGAGGTGTTAAGTTTGACCGTTAGTTGACTGGGAATGGTGATTTGGCATGCTGACATGGCGAAATAAGGAATTATGTGTCACATTGCATATGACTTGGCAAAAAAATAAACAACAACATGTCATATTGGGGCCCACCCGAATACATATGTTAACTAAAATGAAACAAATACAACTTTGCCCCAAAAACAAAACACACTATCATGCCCCAACAAAACACAAACATAACACACTCAAAGTTAGGCGCGACAATAAATGGAGGTGGGGTATGGGAATCAGGCGCGACAATAAATGGAGGTGGGGCTGGCGATTTCAGGGACGAATTCGAAAATGAGTGTGGTGAGGATGTGCAGAAATTTGGGATTAGGGTTTTACATTTCAGATTGGGGATTTGGTGATGATGAGGTGATGTGGCAGGGCTTCAAACGTGGATTCACTTCAGATGCTGACTGTCATGCCACGTCGTTTAATGAATGTGGGTCCCACGCCAAAACACACGTCTGTTACAAACAACTTAACGGCGTGGCTAGATTTGTCCCATTTTGATTTATAATGTACGGTTTTGCACCCTCGAAATTACGAGTGCCAAAGTTGTCCATTTTGGAAATTACGGTGGCTATTTTTGCCCCTTTGCCCTTTTTTTTTCTGCTTTTTGGCAGTTAAATTGCTACCTGCACAATATAATATACCCAACCAGCCAGAATAACCAAAATCCTTTATATATCAAGAACTACTTTACATGTAATATAAAAGTCATCCACATATCCCAATCAGAATTTACATCTAATTTGTAGCACCAAAAGTCATCTAATTTGTACCAGCCAAAATACACATCAAAGTTGTACCAACAAAAGACATTTAGATTAAATAACCAACTAGTTCATCTATCAAAAGTGTCATACTCCCACTTCCTCCTTAGATGTATGAAACTCTAAGAAGGATGTAAATTCTGAATAATAGGATGAGCAATAGGGAAAACATACTTGCACCACTCTTCAATGAGATCATCCACCTCCTCCATAGATAACTTTGATGATCGACAATCTTCATAGTACTGAGTTAATGGACATAATAAACATATTTATGTGACAATTCACTTTAAATAACAAGTCAACAACAATTTTGTAAGTTAAGACTATATATGTCATGTGCAATAATAAACTTACAAATTCAGGCACCTCCAATTGGTCATGTGTTACTATGTCCTTAATAAATTTCATCGCATAGTAACCACAATCATTGTCGTTGGACTGGAAAGGGCACTGCAACAAGAAAAAACACAAACACGTTAGTCAAAAGACTTTTATACACTTTAAAAAGTGAATAACACAAACTGAAAAATGATCCGAAAGTTGCCTCATGGATAAGAATCTGGTGAGACTCTTTCACTGACAGTAGTACCAAATTGTGGGCCTCCTTCACGGTATGAATAAAGATACTCAGTCGGATACCCTTTCATCTTATGAGGGGCAATTCCAAGATCATGGAAAGTCAGAGCTGTAAATGCCAAGGTAGAAGAATAAACAAAGTGGGAACTTTTAGTCACACTAAGTCTAAGAATAAGGGGGGCAAGGACATGAAAATATAGCTGAGATTACCATTTTCTGAAACAACATTATCCTTTGTCGAAGCAACGATCTGATCCAGATTGAATATGTTAGGATTGGGAAGTGGAAAGGGCACCTTCTTTAGGAACATTTCTCGTGGTGTTGCCAGTGCCTGAAATCAATCACATCTCAATTTAAATTTCGCAAAACTAGAGTGATTCTATACACTCTTATAGCAACCTTCACATCCAAAGTTTCAAATACAAAGTTCAATGGAAGCTAACAGAACTGTCAGCCACCTTGATACAACCATAAATGTACAGCACCTTACACACATCTGGCAAAGATTATCGACTCTATAACTTTATGTCTACGGATTTAAGCAGATTTTGCTCCACACCCAAATCACAATAGAAGTTATTTTGAAAACTACAAGAAGGTTTTTTTGGCAAGAAATAACATCCACTCATACAATCAAGCGTTGGATGGTAGCAAAACTGAAATGAAACATACAGCACCTACTGAAGTTTACAGATAATGATACAATTAGAACGACAATGAATTCTGTTTCTAAACATTTTATTCAAAAATATGAAGTGTATGCATGTGATAGGAACAGAAACCACAAAAAACTAAAAAAATTTAATGCTGGCATTGAGCCATCAACTAAGTAATCAAATAATGATCGACACACCTTTGCAATTGGAAAAGGAACTTTCACGTATCGAGGCCGTTCCCGTATTGTATCATTGATGGGCCCCCAAATATGTTCAGACATACATATAAGAGAAAGCACCTTAAACAAGCCCACCATTCGGCCCAAGTCAGCAAGGAAGGGCCCAATGAGGAAGTTAGTGGCTGAGAGGGGATATAAGGATTCACACGCCTAAGGAAAGGATATAGGAAATAGACTTGGCTTATTGGAGAGCTCCTAACCTCTATAATTGTTAGGATAGTCAGTTATGCTTTTATTTATTTCCTGCCATTGTCAGTGTATTCAGCTTTAGTATTTTCTGTTTCAGCACTATTCCATTACTGTAACTTCCTTCTCCCACCTTATTGGAGAAGGCTTGGTTGTTATTTTGCCTACATATATATTAAAATATCCTTTCCATCACCGAGTCCCATCAATTGGTATCAGAGCAGACCGGTTCTGTGGATGGTTTTGACGAGAATGGAAGCACGAGTAGAACAGCTAGAGAGGACGGCGCATGATTTACAGGACATGAGACACTGTGTAACTGAGTTGCAGAGAAGCGGACAAGAAGCCAGAGAACAAATGGCGGCCATGCAGGCTTCTTTGGTCCAGATGAGAGAGCAGAGTAACGCGATACTGAGGTTACTGGAAGAAGGAAATCACCATCAACGGGGAGGGGAGCATAGAGAAGAAGGGGAACGCCAGGGCGGAGGTGGCGGCCATGGCGACTTTGATAGGGACGGACAGCGATTCCGTCGACTGGACATGCCATTATTTGATGGGGAAGACCCCCTGGGGTGGACCTTCCGGATGGAAAGATACTTCGCCGTTAATGGCATTCCTGAGGCTGAACGACTTGACGCTGCGGTGGTCGGCTTCGAGGGCAAGGCCCTTAATTGGTTTCAGTGGACTGAGACAAGGGCACCCATGGCGTCGTGGGCAGAGGTGAAGCAAGGGGTGATCAAACGGTTTCATGAGACACAGGCGGGGACCACTCATGAGAGGTTGGCTGCCCTCCAACAAACGGGTACAGTGTCAGAATTCAGAGAGCAATTTGAGCTGGTCTCAGCCACCTTGGCTGACGTGTCGGAAGCATCCTTAATGGGAATATTTATGAAAGGACTCAAGGATGATATTAGAGCTGATGTGAGGATAATGAGGCCCACTACTCTAGGGGCTTTAATGGATACAGCTGCTGACATTGAGGGAAGAAATTGGGCCTTGGACAGGGTGAAACAACAGAGGGACTCGAAGTTGGGCCGAAGAGACCAGCCCACTTCTCGCTGGACTTTTCCCCAAACCACCCAGCCCAGGGTGATAGCAGCAACTGAGACCTACCGGGCCCAGAACACCCCACAAGGGCCAGCTCGCGTGGCCCAAACCCAGACACTTGACAACTCTAGAGCGACGGTCCAGAATAGCCACCACCCCACTGAAAGTGGTAGCGGCAGTAGCACCCGAGGAACACGACGGCTATCGGACGCCGAGGCCAACCGTCGCCGAGCACTTGGGTTGTGCTTCCGTTGCGAAGAAAGGTGGGCCCCAAACCATCGTTGTCGCGATCGCCAACTTCGCTTGTTGATAGTGGAAGACGACGAAGTGGATGGCGAAGAGATTCAGGAAAGGGACTTCGCTGAACTTGAGCTCGAGGAGGAAGAGAAAGGGTTGAAGTCGATGGAGCTCTCTCAAACGACCCAGTTGGGAGTCTCTAGCTACAAGACCATGAAAGTCTGGGGAAGAGTGAACGGCAAGAACGTCATAGTTCTGATTGACAGCGGCGCTACTCATAATTTTATCTCTCACCAACTGGTGAAGGACGCCGGCCTTAAGGTGACACCCACCAGAATTTACTCTGTGGCAGTAGGTGATGGGCGACGGGTGAGTGCAAATGGAAAGTGTGAAGAGGTTCATTTGGAGCTTCCTGGGTTAGAGATCATTCAGACGTTCTATCCCTTCACGTTGACCAACATCGACTTGGTATTAGGGGTGGCCTGGTTGGAGTCCTTGGGAGAGGTGAGAGTCAACTGGGGTCAAATGTATATGAAGTTGAAGCGAGGGAAAGAGTGGGTGCAAGTGAACGGGGACCCCTCCATCACTCAAATGCCTATTAGCTACAAGGCATACCGATGTGCAATCAAAGGGAAGGCCCAAGGCTATGCGTTGGAGATCAACGTGTGTGAAGCTCAGCTAGTGCAGGAAAGTGGGACCCACGGTATGTTTCCCGAGTCCATTCAGCGATTACTTGGCAAGTATCCTGAGATTTGTAAGGAGATGGTTACCCTGCCCCCTCGACGGACTCAGGATCATGCAATAATCCTCAAGCAGGGAGAGCAGATCCCCAATTTACGGCCCTACCGTTACCCCTATGCCCACAAGACTGAAATTGAACGCATGGTGAATGATATGATTACGTCGGGAATCATACGGCCGAGCACTAGTCCATTCTCTAGCCCTGTGTTGCTGGTGCGGAAGAAGGATGGGAGCTGGAGATTTTGTGTTGATTATCGTGCTCTCAACAAGGCCACAATACCAGATAAGTACCCCATCCCTGCTATTGATGAGTTATTGGATGAATTGGGTGGTGCTAACATTTTTTCTAAGCTGGATCTCAAGGCCGGGTATCACCAAATACGCATTAGAGAAGGAGATGAAGGGAAGACAGCTTTTAGAACTCACGATGGCCATTATGAGTTCCTTGTAATGCCCTTCGGATTGACTAATGCACCCTCTACTTTTCAAGCCCTCATGAACGACATCTTTCGTGGTATATTGCGACGGTTTGTGCTAGTCTTCTTTGATGATATCCTCGTATATAGTAAGGATGAAGTGACTCACATGAAACACCTTGAGGCTGTCTTTGATCTCTTAAAACAGCACCAGCTAGTTATCAATGCCAGGAAGTGTTTTTTCTTACAGCAGCAACTTGAATACTTGGGGCACATAATCACTAGAGAAGGGGTGAAGGCCGATCCTGCCAAGATCAGCGCCATGACTTCTTGGCCGACACCCAGAGACATCAAGAGTTTGCGGGGATTTTTGGGACTAACGGGGTATTACCGGAAGTTCATAAAAGGGTATGGCAAGATTGCAGCCCCCCTAACAGCTTTACTAAGGAAGAATGCGTTCGGTTGGGGAGAAGAGGCTCAAGCCGCATTTGATGATTTGAAGAAAGCAATGGTGGAGGCACCAGTTTTGGCTATGCCGGACTTTCAGCTACCCTTTGAGATTGAGGCCGATGCGTGTGGGGTGGGAGTTGGCGCCGTACTCATGCAAAATGGGCGCCCCATAGCCTATTTCAGCCAGCAATTATCCAACCGGGCACAACATAGTTCAGTATACGAGAAAGAGTTGATGGCCATAGTTTTGGCCATAAAGAAATGGCAACACTACTTGGCTGCACAGCCCTTCATCATTAGGACTGATCAAAAGGCTCTGAAATTCTTGTTGGAACAACGGGTGATTGACCCTGACCAGAAAAAGTGGGTTTCGAAGCTTATGAGCTACAAGTTTGAAATTAAATACAAGCCGGGGCGTGAAAACAGAGCCGCTGATGCCTTATCAAGGCGGGAGAATTTTCATATGGCATTACAAGCTGTATCTATGTGGCAGTATTCGGGTATGGAGGAGTTTGAGGCGGAGGTTGCCAAGGATGACAAACTAGCTTCGGTTTGGAGACAAGTACTGTTGGGAAAAGATGTTCCCCCTGGTTACACCCTCAAAAATGGGTGTCTAATGTATCACGACCGCTTAGTACTTCCCCGTAATTCCAGCAAAACCAAGGATCTGATTTTCGAGTTCCATCACTCGCCGATGGGAGGGCACTCGGGATATCTTCGGACATACAAGAGGATGGCCGATGTAGTATACTGGGAAGGGATGAAGGCGGATATTCAAGAACAGGTAGCCCGGTGTGAGGTTTGTCAACGCAATAAGTATGAAGCAGTGAGCCCAGCGGGACTCTTACAACCACTGCCGATTCCTCAACAAGTATGGGAGGATATAAGCATGGATTTCATTGTGGGTTTACCAAAAGCGCAACGGTTTGACACTATTTTGGTGGTAGTAGATCGCTTGACTAAGTATGCTCACTTTATTCCGCTGTCACACCCTTATTCGGCCAAAGATGTCGCCGATAAGTACATAGCAGGGGTTGTTCGATTGCATGGATTCCCTAAGTCAATTGTTTCTGATAGGGATCAGGCGTTTGTTAGTACCTTTTGGAGGGAGCTATTCTCACAGGCAGGGACCTCCCTGAAGTATAGTTCCGGTTACCATCCACAAACGGACGGCCAAACGGAGGTGGTCAACCGAAGCTTAGAGACCTATCTAAGATGCTTCACGGGTGAATGTCCTAAGAGATGGGTGAAGCTGTTACCTTGGGCCGAGCTCTGGTTTAACACGACCTACAATCGCTCTTTGGGCACTACCCCTTTTAAAGCTTTGTACGGAAGGGAACCACCCACCATCCTGAAGTGGCAAAGCGATGATTCTATGGTGGCCGAGGTGAATGCCCAGCTCAGAGAACGGGATGAAACTTTACAGAAGCTTAAGTCACATTTAGAACAGGCCCAAAATCTGATGAAAGAACAAGCTGACCGAAAAAGAAGAGATGTGGTGTTCAAGAAAGGGGATTATGTGTACCTTCGGATTCACCCGTATAAATTGAAAGCTTTGGCAAAGAGGCAGCATGAAAAACTATCTCCCCGGTATTATGGGCCTTATGAAGTGCTTGAATGCATCGGAAAAGTAGCCTACAGGTTGAAGCTACCAGAAACAGTACGTATTCATCCCACTTTTCATGTGTCTCAGCTAAAGAAATCCCTATCCAATTCGATTCAAGCCCAGCCCCTCCCAAGCTTTTTGACTGAGGATTATGAGTTACAAGTTCAACCAGAGAACGTACTCCAAACTAGAAAAATGACAGATGGCAGTACACAAGTGCTCATTAAATGGTTTCAGCTCCCTGATTGCGACAATACATGGGAGGAAGCTGAAGTCATAAACTCCCAGTTCCCTGACTTCCACCTTGAGGACAAGGTGAGACTTTTAGGGGAAGGAGATGATGGGCCCCCAAATATGTTCAGACATACATATAAGAGAAAGCACCTTAAACAAGCCCACCATTCGGCCCAAGTCAGCAAGGAAGGGCCCAATGAGGAAGTTAGTGGCTGAGAGGGGATATAAGGATTCACACGCCTAAGGAAAGGATATAGGAAATAGACTTGGCTTATTGGAGAGCTCCTAACCTCTATAATTGTTAGGATAGTCAGTTATGCTTTTATTTATTTCCTGCCATTGTCAGTGTATTCAGCTTTAGTATTTTCTGTTTCAGCACTATTCCATTACTGTAACTTCCTTCTCCCACCTTATTGGAGAAGGCTTGGTTGTTATTTTGCCTACATATATATTAAAATATCCTTTCCATCACCGAGTCCCATCAATCATACATAAGTTCTGCCTGTATTCACATAAGTAATCTACATTAAGTTACTAACTTTTTCGTCCTCCTTTTCCCTAACCAGCACTATGTTCTGTTTTAGAGAGATATTAAGTCATTACTAAAAAAATTAAGCGACGAAGGCATAGATTACCAATTCATGGACTGTAAAGATCTCAGGACCACCCAGTTCATAAATCTTTCCCATGCTCGAGCCATCATCCTTCAAGGCAGCAATAAGTGCACCGGCGACATCAATAACATATACAGGTTGTATTCTGCAATAATAAAGTCACAATTCAGAAAGATATCAACAAACAAGCATTTCAATTTCAAATGGTAGAGCAACACACATCACAGTTCAATTCCATAAAAAAGTATTCAAGTTTACAGTATTGTCTTGATAGATAAACTGCATACTTAGTGGTCCCATCCCCTATCAATGGAAGAAAGTTAAACTTCTTTGCAAACTGGGCCCATCTGTTCAAAATCCGGTCCTCTGTACCAATAATACCTGCTGGTCTCAGGATAGTGGCCTGTAGATGTACATGGAATAAATTCCAATGTTAATGCTCTAACAGCCCATCAAGCAGAAAATTGTGAATTGCCACTAGGTATGACAGGTTGAGCGAAAAAATAACTATGAATATTTTAGACATTGAGGAAATGAATTTTATATCATCCATAGAAGAGGCTATTTTTCCCTTGTTCTTACACATCCACACACATGTGACATGTCAATAATCTCTTGCAGTAACTCTCTCTCTCTCTCTCTCTCACACACACACACACACAATATGTGTGCCCGAGCATCATTGTCAATAAGCAATCAGGTATTCTGTTCATCATATTTAAATAGGCCACTATAAATTAATTCAGAAACGCTGTCGAGTTGTGCCATTTACCAATATAAAACTATCTGTGACCCAAAAAATATATTCAGGAGATGCTAGAGCTTCCAATGTTTGAAAATAAAGTTGGTCGAGTCCAAATTAAGAAAAAACTCTAAAATCTCACAAAAAATGACCAAAATGAAGGCACTAGTTGGAGTTAAATTTGACCGTTAAGTGAATTGGAATGCTGATATGGCAAATGACGTGGCACTGTGAGACATGACGTGGCACCCCAATGTTGATTTGTCTATGACATGGAAAAATGCCCACCCTCAGCCTCCCTCCTCAGCCCCCACCCTCGGCCCCCTACCCCTCCCTCCCCCTCCCCCCTCGGCCCCCCACCCCCACCCCACCCCTCTTCCCCCCTCGGCCCCCACCCCTCCTCCCTCCTCAGCCCATCCCCTCCCCCCTCCCCCCTCGGCCCCCCCACCCCATCCCCTCCCCCCTCGGCCCCCCACCCCCACCCCCTCCCCCTTCCCTCCTCGGCCTCCACCCGCGGTGAGGGAGGAGGGAGGGGGAGGGGGTGGGGGCCGAGGGGGGAGGAGGGAGGGGGTGGGGGCCGAGGGGGGAGGAGGGAGGGGGTGGGGGAGGGGGTGGGCCGAGGAGGGAGGAGGGGTGGGGTGGGGGAAGGGTTGGGCCGAGGAGGGAGGAGGGGTGGGGCTGGGGGTGGGGGGCAGGGGAGGAGGAAGGAGGGGGGTGGGGGGCCGAGGAGGGAGGGGGGTTGGGGAGGGGGTGGGCCGAGGAGGGAGGAGGGGTGGGGCTGGGGGTGGGGGGCAGGGGAGGAGGAGGGAGGGGGTGGGGCTGGGGGGCCGAGGGGGGAGGAGGGAGGGGGTGGGGGAGGGGGTGGGCCGAGGAGGGAGGAGGGGTGGGGCTGGGGAGGGGGTGGGGCTGGGGGTGGGGGGCAGGGGAGGAGGAGGCTGGGGTTGGGAATTTGGTGATGATGAGTGATGTGGCAGGGGTTCCGACGTGTAATCACTTTAGGTGCTGACTGTCCTGCCAAGTCGTTTAATGAATGTGGGCCCCACACCAGAATACACGTCTGTTAACAAGAACTTAACGGCGTGGCTAGATTTGCCCCATTTTGGTTTATGGTGTACGGTTTTGCACCCTCGAAATTACGGGTGCCAAAGTTGTCCATTTTGGCAATTACGGTGGCTATTTTTGCCCCTTTATCCTAACAGCAAAGCCTTATCCCACTACGTGAGATCGGCTACATGGATCATAGTCATTGTGCTCTATCGCTAACCCAATCTTTGGATATATTATTCACATTATTTATCATTATGACATATAATTTCAGATACACTATAAAAGGAATCATTTTAAGCAGCAAAAACATTACAATCGGCCCACATCCAATCAAAGCCAAACCACAAGGCTAACTAGCCCAGTAGGTGTTTCAAACCTTGAAATAGTTAGTCCAAAAGAACCTTGAAATAGTTGGGAAAAAACCATGATCGCTGTAACCCTCAAAATAAGAGTTGAAGTCCACTTTAAACTAGCTACTACAAGTTGCACAGGACACATGCAGCCACACAAATATGATTAAACTTATACATCTTAATGCTTAGTGTTCAAGGCTTCAAATATGTTACAATTTTTCAAGCTCAGAAATAAAAACTAAACTTCCTACGGAAACATTATGGCAAACTGTACTTTTTTGTTCTATTTTGCTTTCACTTCTCACAAGGACAATATCCAATCACATCCCACAAATTCATAGCAGATATGTTTATTGACACAATGAGCATTAAATAGTATCCTGTAGCTTACTGAGAATTATGGAGAGCACCCATTAATGCACATAGACGATATAGATTTGCAAATGTGACTATGTCATGACAGTAAGTAGTGAGAAAATGATAAATTGGGAGTGGGTAAATGAACGTACCACTGCAAGTTGCTCAGCCATGTAATGGTTCACTTCCTCAAAGCTGAAGTTTCTCGTCTCATAATCCCTTCCTGCCAGCAAACACAAGCCAAAAATTGTGTGTGAAGTGATTAGCCAAAGTCCAATAACATGACACATTCATTGAAGGCGCATAAGTGCATGAGATACATACCAATAAGATTAATGACTACATTGGCCTTTGCCATGACAGCTTTTATTGAATCTTCATCCCTAGGGTTGTATTTCATGGGCACAATCTGTGCACATCAATCACATTAGAATCAGCACAAACAACCAGTGGAATTCATGCATGCACACAAAATTCTGCCATTAAAAATCCCATTCAAATAAAAAAAAATGCGATGTGAAAGTACCTGTCCCAAATCACCCATGAGTTTCAAATGACGGTGAGAATCTTCAGAGCCGCGAAATGGAACTAGCACTTGAGATCCCATTTTAGCTAGACAAGTATAAATAAACCAATAGAGTGATGTTAGATAAATCAAACTTGGTCTACGCACCAGAATTGATATAAAACAAACACCTAATACAATAAAAAGAGACAGGTTCAAGGAAACAATATTACAGTAAATAGAGATTGAAGAAGGTTACCGAGTTGTTGGACAACATAACGGCCTAAGAAACCAGTAGCCCCAAACACTGTGGCTATAATGCCACTGCAAGCAAGAGTTGTAGTATGAGCTAACATTAAGAATAGCGGTTTATGAAGAAAGGCGTGACGAGAGAAATGACGTCACCTGACAGAGGATCTGCCACCTGTACCCTTAGTGGCGAGAGTGGATGCATGACGCTCGTGATGAGCTCCATAATCTGCTACATGAATTACCGGGAGATAAACATGCAGCTAAGCGCATTAGTCGTCAAAATTAAAATGAAAGGGAGAAAGAGAGAGGATTACACTTACAGTGATCGGAAATTGGAAAGGCGTACTTGAGGGAGGACAGGGAAGCTGATTGTGATTGATGCCCTAAGCGCCTGCTAATGGCCTGCATCGTAATCGCAGGGAGCTCCACTCACACACCCTGTTGTGCTGCGTTGATGACTGGTGAGAATGAGAAGACGAGAATGGCGAGACGAGGCACATTTTGGATCTGGATCCCTCTCATTTATTGGCCCAACCTCTCTAATTGGGTGTACACCCATCACCTACCCTTTTCACTTTTTCATGTTAACACTTAACAGTAGATGTATCATGTAGTCATGTTAATTTCTGTGCATTTTTTATTTTTTTTTCTTAAAGGTTTACTGCTTGTAATTCGGAAAGACAAGTTTGGGGATTAAAGCGCATGCAAAGAGGTACTCTATACATGCGCTTAAAGCGCATGTATAGCATTGAGTCATATACATGCGCTCTTTTTTATAAAGCGCATGTAATAAGGTATTATATACATGCGCTTTTTTTTGTTCTTCTCGAAAGCGCATGTATAAGAGTACTTTACCAACGCTTTTCTTGAAGTGCATGTAAAGGTGCGATGGTATAGGGTTATTCTGTAGTAGTGCATGTACATCTACATGCGCTTAAAACGCATGTAGACGTTGTCTTCTACATGCGCTTTAAGCGCATGTAGAGGAGGAGACATCTACATAGTCCCTTTGTACATGCGTTTTTTGCTCTGCATATATGAGCGCATGTAAAGCTGCGCTGGTATAGGCTTAATTTGTAGTAGTGTGGTTACTTGGGAGCCAAATTTGCTCCTTTACCCAAATTTTAAATTTGTATCCATCAAATTCTTTTGATAAGATTCAATTAAATACTTGCATATTTAGGAAAGGTAATTAGAATTAGTTAACTTATGATTAAGTTTGGCATTAGATAAAAGATGTCAATTAACACTATAAATGTTATATTATGTTACAACATTCAAATTTCATTTGTACATGCTTTCAGTAGGGAAAACAATTTGAGCGAGAAATGACAAAAGAAAATTTGTTAAATTATTCTTAAAAATAGTTTTATTGCTATAAAACAAGATTTCCCACTTAGTATATCCAATCTATAGCCACTTAATATCAAACCTCATTCGAGTAATTTGAGTAATTACCTACGTTTCTCAACTAGTTATTTGAGATATATGAGTAGTTAATGGGGTTTTGAAATGTCTCAAAGTAATGGAAAATTATAGCAATTAAAAGCGATACTCGAGTAGTTACCTATGTTACTAAACTAGTTATATGCGATACATGAGTAGTGAATGGATTTTTTTCATTTCACATGTATCGCATATAACTAGTTTAGTAACATAGGTAACTAATCGAGTATCGCTTTTAATTGCTAGAATTTTCCATTACTTTGAGACATTTCAAAACCCCATTAACTACTCATATATCTCAAATAACTAGTTGAGAAACGTAGGTAATTACTCAAATTACTCGAATGAGGTTTGATATTAAGTGGCTATAGATTGGATATACTAAGTGGGAATTCTTGTTTTATAGCAATAAAACTATTTTGAAGAATAATTTAACAAGTTTTCTTTTGTCATTTCTCGCTCAAATTTTTTTCCCTACTGAAAGCATGTACAAATGAAATTTGAATGTTGTAACATAATATAACATTTATAGTGTTAATTAACATCTTTTATCTATTGCCAAACTTAATCATAAGTTAACTAATTCTAATTACCTTTCCTAAATATGTAAGTATTTAATTGAATCTTATCAAAAGAATTTGATGGATACAAATTTAAAATTTGGGTAAAGGAGCAAATCTGGCCCCCAAGTAACCACCAAGGAGCGCTGATTACCCTAAACTAACCACAGGCCACGTGGCATGAGAGGTGGCACAGCAGGAGCTCGCGTGACATCCAAATAAGTAAGGTAACGATCAAACGTAGTTGACCATCCAACCGGGGTATTTTTTTAACATCTTAGTTACTTGGGGTACAGATCCGGGCCTGTGGTTAGTTTAGGGTTCTCAGCGCTCCTTGGTGGTAACTTGGGGGCCAGATTTGCTCCTTTACCCTATATATATATATATATAATAAACAAGAAATACGTAATAAATACATATAATAAATAAATAGATAGATACAATAGATAATAGCAGACAACACAAACAATAAATAATTTGTAATACGTAATAATAATAAATAATAATAATAAAATATATCAACATGTATGCATGTACGTATCTCTATATGCATGTATATAAATATATACATAGGGACATTTTTCTGAGAGAAGAGTATAAGGCACACGCCTGAGAAGCAAGCACAAAAAGATGAGGCTAATCGCTAATGAACAGGTATATGTGTCTGCAGATACACATTTTGAGCGCGAAATACAGCAAAAGATGGGGGAAACAAAGAGAAGAGAGCACATTTGGTGGAAGACTTTTATTGTTTAAATAGATAAAAAGAAATTGGAGCAACCAAGTTCGTTAGAACGCGGTATAAAGCAAACAAAAGGATATTGAAATGTTGCAACAAAAGTTATGTGGGCAAATTAGGGAAAGACTGAAAATGTTCATGTTTCAATTAATTAATCATTACTTAACAATACTCCCTTCTTTCACAAATATAAAATAACCGATCCTAATTTGATTAGATTAAAGTAGTTAGTTAATCTAGTTTTTTCAGGCTTATTTGTTAATAAAGATAAACGTGATAGGATTTATTTGGAAACAAAAGATGAAAGTGATCTTATAATTCAGAATAAACTGATTTTTAACAATAATCTTTTTTTATTTCATTTTTTAACAATAATCTTATACTAAAAAATTGAGGTAGAATGAAATAATTTAGTTGAATTAAAATTAAATTAACATGAAAAATCGAATAAATTGAATAAGTGAATAAATTGAATGATTGAATAAGTAGGGAAATGGAAAGAGAAAAATGATGCAGGAAATATATATACCACATACTTACACATGAATATACCTCAATAAATTATTATATTATAACTACTTTTAAATATTTTAAAAAAAATATTAAACAGCTAAAGTACATGATTTAGAAAAAATTTCCATGAGTTAAATGTGATCTTAAATAAATATTTTTTTCTTTTTTTTGGTTTCCCAAGGATATCCCTACTCGAGTGACAAGTGAGACTAATCCCTTGCTGTTTTGAAGTCCCATATAGGGGTAGACAGCTGGCCTGTGAATTTGCTCTATTCTCAACAGGGTTAGCCTACAATTTACACCATGCAAATGAGCATTCAGAAATTAACTAACCACATTGAATATAAAGACAACAACTCTAATTTACACCCTACAAATCAGCATTCACAAATTAATTATACTTGATCCTCTGTGGCATTAAACTTGTCCACCAAATTCTGACATGCTGAAACTGACCACACTTTTGCTAGAATTTGGGTGGCTTTTTTTATATTCATTAAGTTTCAGGGTTATAATCATCCTCTTGCCAACCACATCATCTAATTCATCAGGGAAATCATAACTCTTATCCTCCTGCATCATATTAATAGTTTAGAATGACTGATACAATGTAGATAGCTGAAGAAAGCACTTGAATTACATTTCTTGCCTCATCAAGCATTAACTTCATCTCCCGGGCAGACTTCCCAAAAAGCTGGCTTGCAAGCCTATCCCAAAACACAATGGAAGAAGTACCACTTTCATCTCTAACAATATAATGAACTTTCATTCTGAAACAATAACGAAAGCAGTGCACAATTTAAATTAGACATAATATCAGCACGTAAAAAAAGCCTTCAGTTACATCACCTACTTTGGTTCAATATACTCAACTTTGTTCTTGCAGCCACCACACATGACAACTGAATTTTCAACATGTGGTTTAGATGCACATTTTGGACAATCCTCATACATCCAGCCATGCATTGTTTGTAACTTTACAAGCTCACATGTTATGATAAATACCTCTCCCTTAACATAAAACAACAGCCAATCATATACAAATTTATAATTTCATGAAATCAAATTAATAAACAGACCTAATATCATTTTACAAAAGGCCACTTACCACTTCTTGTTTCATTATATCAGAAATTTTTATTGCTCTATTACGTTTCAGTGAAGGGGTCTGTGATAGCTGTGCAATTTTTTTCCCAAGAGAATCTGTGTACTTTACCATTATGGGTGGTTCACATTCATTTGCCCTTTAGGTAAGCCACAAAATAAGTATCAGGAATTAAGCTAAGAAATGTTGGAAAACAAATGACAGGTCAAGTAAATTTACAAACAAACAAAAATAACTACTAAAACATATGAACAAACCTTGCAATCATGTCCTTCACTTCTTTGATAACTGGATTGAATGAGACTTTAGTGGCATTAGATGAGTTTAGAATTTGTGCTTACCAATACCATATAACAACATTGTCAAGAAATTTGTACAGGCATCGAATTTGTGTGAGCAAGCATCAAAATTTTACAATCAGGTTTATCAATATATGACACAAGAGCATACCATCATCACAGAAAGCTATCCTTGCCAAATACATTGCAATGACAACTAGACCAGACATATTCTAAACTTGATACATATCAATATGGGTTAAACCAGTTTTTGGTCCCTATAGTTTCCCACCATTTGGGTTTTAGTCCCTATAGTTTTAAAGCTGAGGTTTTGGTCCCTATAGTTTACTCCGTTTAATAGAGTTAGTCCCTGTAGTTTCAAAAGGACCAAAATATGTCACTAACGGTGTTAAATACTATTATGTGGCGCTAACACCGTTAGTTTTGGCTATGTGGCTTATGACTGGGATTAGATGACATGGAAAAAATAATGTAGGTGGAAAAATGATTGGTAAAAAAATTTAAAAAGAAAATACTGGGCAAAAAAAGAATAAAAAAGAAAAGGATGAGAACCCATTCCCATAAACACTCTCCTACAGTATCCATGGAAGAAGACAAGCAAAGAAGACGAGAAGGTTAGGTGATCCACCATGCTTCGCCCGAGTTTGACGTAGCTGTAGGCGGTTGGCGACGAGTTTGCTCTGCTTTCTTCATCTTCATCTTTAATTTGCTCTTCGAACAACTCCATCCAAGGTTAGGGTTTCTTTTCTTATTTTTCAATCTCCATTAGAAGGAAGCTTGCTTTGCCTCTTCATTTTTATTCTCCCATGTTCTCCATAGGCACTGTAGGGTGTGTATTCTGAATCTATATATCATTTTATTCTTTATAAAAGGGGTGTGAGAAAAAGTTTAGGGGCTGGCGTATCATTCATGATGAGAGATTCAAATTCATTGACAGGAACAATTGGTTTCTCTTGAAGCCATATTTATTTATTTGATTAGCTTTACAACTAGAGTAATATTATTCTACAATACTTTCTACAATACTTTATTTGTTTGACTAGCTTTACAACCAGAGCAATATTATTTGGAAGTAATGGATGCACAAGAGGGGGGGTGAATTGTGCTTCAAAAATAAATGCTCAAATAAAACAACACAAGAGTTATACTGGTTCGGTCTACCTGACCTACGTCCAGTCCTCAACCACCCAGGCCGAGTTCCACTATATCTCAGGTTTTAAATCGGGTTCACCTGAAACCTTACAACCGCAAGTTTTGCACGGGATCACTTGCAACCTTACAACCACAAGTTTTACACAGGCTCACTTGTAACCTTTCTGACTAGCTTCCCCTCACACCTAGCAAGGGGTTAACCTTTACTCTTAAAGGATTTTTCTAACTAAGTTCTCTCAAAGAACGGATGATGTTACACACTTAAGTACAATCAATGCTCTTATAACAAGAAGAGACTTAACAACAAAGAGTACAGAATATGTAGATGAAAAGAATCACTCGATGTGTTAAATGCTCTTTACTTTTCTGGGCAGCTTTGAATGCTTGAAGATGTTCTTAGTTTCTCGCTCTAACTTCTCACAAGAATATCAAAGATAATTGTTTTTGTCATAAATGAAGTTGAGCTCCTTTATATAGTCTTCAAACAATCTGGCTCTTGGTAGGTGGGATAGCCGTTTGAATATGGCCGTCTTTCCCATGTTACCTTTTGCCCAATTAATGCTTCATCAATGCATAGCAGGGTTGACTTGCTTTATCTCTGAAAAGTAGTCCTGACATCTCTGCTCTGACATAAGCATTCTGACACTGCATCTCTGAACGTTCTGACATTCTGATTGCTTGCGGAAGCAAACTCACATCCGGAAGCAACTTTACTTAGTGTGCTGCACTTGAACGTTAGTTTAGCAATGTAAGCACATAGTCACATGCAGTGGGTGTTCCCTTAGTCTAAGGTGTATCCGGAAGCATTTCTACATCCGGAAGTAAATCCACTGGATGAAGGATTTAGTTCACTATCACTCACTCTCGCTCAGTGTCCTTCATTCCAACAGTCAGCGCTAGTCACTAAGCTATCGGAAGCACTTTCACTTGACGTGGCTTATGCTCACTGACGCTTGGGGTTATTCTATTCTATCAGCCTGCGCCAGTCGAAATCTAACAGGAAGCAATTTCACTTCCGGTTGAATCATAGCTTAGTCTTAAGGTTTTGTGTACCTAATGCTCATGGACTAAGTTAATTCCCTAGTGAGTTACTCGCTGCCGCTGGGGGATGAAACATTCATCCGCGTGCGCAAGTCCTAGTCTATCCGGAAGTAAAATCCACATCCGGTTGCACTCTTACTTGGGGTCCTATGTTAACCTATTGCTTTCTAAGCACTTGGTTTATTCTTTTATATTTTAGTCTTCATCAAAACTTAAGATTCTAACATTCTCCCCCTTTTTGATGATGACAAACTTAGTTTTATCGATTAAGTTCATAAGGAAGGATTAGCAAAAGAATAAAAGCAATAGATAAGAACAAGTAACTTAGACAAATATTATTGATAAGCAGAAGTTACAAGTCAGAGTATACAATCAAATAACATATACAAGTAAAGAACATATACACGTAAATTACACTAAGCAAGTATGAAAGTATGCATGAAAACAAAACAAAAAGGAAAAATTTCTAAGTTAAAAGAATGTTTGGATTGGGGGTTCAGGGTTTGTGTTTCTTTTTCCTCTCCCTCTCCTTTTGTCTCTCTTCATTCTCCTTTTGCAGTTTGGCTAACTCGGCCTCATGCACATTCTGGTCTATCTGGGCAATGATCTGCTGAAGCTCTTCTTCATCTCTTTCCCTTCTGAGCCTCTCTGATTCAATAGACTCCTCGAATGCCTTTTCATGTTCTCCACTTCTTCATACCCAGGGAAACCTGTAGCATCGTCGAAGTAGGTGACCTCTCCATTGGGATAATGAACAGCCCGAATTTTTACGTTCCATACAGGGAAGTTGGGATCCTCCTCAACTTCCTGGGCTTTCCTTTTCCCTTTCCCCTTACTCTTCCCTTTGCTCTTGCTATTTGGAGGAGTGGGCATGGCACTTGCTCTGTCGGCATCGAGGCAGGCCATCTGACCAAAAGATAACTTGTCTGTGAACCCAAACTTCTCGAATTCCTCAGGAGTCATGTCTTCAATTTCCAACTTGACTTCCTTCAGAATTGGAACTGCTTGGACCACTGGCATTTCTTGCTCAACCTGGACAGACGAAGTTCCTTGCTCAGGCAGGTCAGATGGAGTCTCTTCCTCACTCTCATCAGATTCAGTGGAGGCAATTATCTTCTTGGCACGTCTTCTAGCGACGGCCTTCTTTTGGACTCACTAATTCTGACTGCTGGCTCAGATGAGGGAGGAGGGGCAGATGAGAGCTCAGATGAAGGAATCTCATACGCTTGCCCAGAGGATGCAGGAACAGGCTTGGCTATCACAATAGGAGGATGATTGGGTCTCTTCAGTCCCCACTTCATCATAATCTCCTCAACAATATTTTGACTTGTCTTAGTTGGAGGAGGCTGTGATGATGACTTAGGCTGTGGAGATTGTTCAGTTGGCTCAAAGACAACCATTTCCAATTGTGGTCCTTGCTCAGTTGTTCTCTTCTGCTGCATGAACCGGATGGCCTCACCTCTTATAAGGCTTTCTGCACCACCCAGCCTTTGGGATTCCATAGCACGGCGAAGGGCTGCTGCTATATATTCATCAATCCATAATATTGGCTGGCTGAGGACATCCCTTGTGTTTATTGACAGGCGAAGGGCGGTCATAGCATCTCTCCCCCTTTTGGCATCATCAAAGAGGGTGAGGGCCAGGGAGGACGGAGTGGATGGAGAGGAGGGTGGAGGGTCAGGGCCAAAGCGTTTTGGGGGTGAGGATTCTGGGGACGAGGCAGGTAAGATAGTTTCTGGGGATGAGGCAGTGTCGGGAAACCAATTGGATGTGACAAACAGGCCTTCGTAGGGATGAGTGGAGGAGTATTCTTTGTAGTTGGTGGAGGCTGGGGTAAATGGTAAATGGTCATCAGAGAGTGGTTGAAGGCGGGGGTAATCTCTTATATACATTTGGCTGAGAGGGTGAATGGCAGTGTGAAATCCAAGGTGCTCGGCCAGGGGGTTGGATCTGGGTGTAGAGTTGGGGTTGATAGGATTAGGATGGGGGGAAGGTTCGTTGGAGAAGCGAAGTGGAGAGCGTGTAGGAGCGCCAGGTCGTATGAGAATGGGTGAAGGAGGTGGAGATGGAGAGTTTAGTGGGAATTGGTGTGGAGAGTGTTGGGGTGAGTCTTGGGTTTGCTGGTCATGGGTAGGGGAAGGTTGGGATTGGTGGTCATTATTTGGTGATGGTGAGGGTTGCTGGTCATTTTGTGGTGGTGGCTGAGGTTGTTGAGTGTTATGTGGAGGAGGAGGGGGAAGTTGAGGGTGACCAGAGGGAGGAGGAGGTGGTAGGTTACCTTGTGATGGTTGGGGAATTTGTAGGTGCTGGAGGATGAGATCAAGTTTTGCATTCATCCTGGCAAGATGATTCTCGACCCGGCCAACTCTGTCCTCAAGCCGCTGAATTCGCTCCCCTTGCTGCTGGAAGCCAGTGTCACACTCAGCACGGAGAGGGCCTACCAAGGAGTCAGGCAGCCTAAAGAGAAGCTCCTCCTTTACTTCCTCGGCAAAGGCTCTGACAGTAGCTGGCACTCTTGCAGCACGGCTTGGCCCGGCATGGGAGTCCACTTCCTGATCCCCTGCACCAGATGTAGAGGGGACTGAAGTCTGAGATGCACTCCCGCCCTGTGATCCTGAGCGAGTGGGCTTAGCAGGCTTGTTATACTTGATGCCCATCTTCCCGATGTTGGTTGCCCCCACAAGAGCACACTTGACATTTTCTTCCTCCAAGTCAGATGTTGCCCTGATCAGTTTCTTCTCAAGGAGGAAGGCAAGGACGGTGGGGTAAGGAAGGAATCCAGCCTTGTCATTAGCCAACCATCTCTGAAGCTCGAGGCTGATCATCTGGCCGGGGTTGATTGGCTTGTTGGAGAGAAGTCTGGGGAACCAAGGATTGTCCAGTAGAGTGAACTCGTTGAAGTTGCCCCCTTTGTGTGTCATTATCCTGGAGTAGATGTAGTATAGAAGTCTGTTGGAGTCAGACATCTTGGACACCTTCTTCCCAGGGGTGCCATACAACTGCTCGAGCTCCTCCTTGGTGTATTTGAGTGACTCAGGGTACAGTCACTCATTCATCCCTTCGTCTGTGATCCCCATTAGGGCATTTATGTCCCTCCAGGTGAAGCTGAAGGTTCTCCCTTTGACGGTGGCAGTGAAGGAGAGTCTGCGGATCTGCTCCTTCTCATCGATCTTTTTGTACTTAACCTTCCCAGTGAGGGATTGACAGAGCACCCGCAGGACGTTAATGTTGTAGCTTTGGTTGATCCCCAGCCAAGGCATATATTTCTCCAGGAAAGGGCGCAAATGAGGAAACCCTAGGTCATCAATCTTGTCCAGATCGATGAATAATCCCTGGTTGAAGTAGGGCTTGATTGTCTCAAACTTTGAGGAAACCGGTTCCAAGGCCCCATCTCTGTAGATTGTAGGGTCATCCTCCTCAACCCTCTGCCTCTTGGATGAAGGTTCTTCAGCAAACTGAACCTTCTTGCCCTTCCTCTTGGCTTGTTGTTGCTCAATCTGCTCTGGCTCTTCAGGTGCTCGCTCAGAGTGTCCAGGCTGATCTTGGACTTGTTCAGTCTGCCCATGTGTCTGCCCAGAAGTTTCATGGTGTTCATCACGGTGTTCATCATTTTTCCCAGATTTCCCAGAATGTTCATGGCGAGATTTTCCAGATTTCGACTTGTGTTTCTTGGATGAGGAATGTTTCTTTGTAACTGGGTTTGTTTCATGAGATCCGGCCATTTTTGTGTGGGTTGGTGGTAAAAAAAAATGAAATGCGAAAAGGTGTATGAAGAAGATGAAGAACAGTGAAAGAACAATGAAGAAGATGAAGAGAAAACGAGAGAATATTTGGGTGAAAATGTTGCAAGTAAAAGGTGAAAGTGAGAAATGACATCCTATTTATAAGCGAAGTTACTAAGGGTAAAATGGGCATATATTTTCAAATGAAACCAAACGTTTACACATTGGGTAACGTAAAATTTTAATTGAAACTGCGCACCTTATAACACGTGTTGCTTCATCTTTTCAGGAGAGGCACAACTCCCCATGGAGGGAGACAAAACGTTTCTGAAGAGATGTGTCTCTTGGTCTGGCACTGGCGCTCTCTGAGTTTCAACAGCCAGTGTCAGTGAGTAATCATCCGGAAGTGGCTTTGCTTCCGGTTGTACTTGCTTAAGATTTAACATTGAGTACCTGCAAAAACAAATATTGGCACTCCGATGCCTAAGTTAGTAATGTTGTAGGTTTTAAACAATCAAGTATAATAAATAGAATTTACACTTCATTTGGGTTTACCATTCCCAAATCACCTCTTATGAAAGTAAATTGGTCAACCCCCTGAGGCTTGGTGAAAATGTCAGCAAGCTGTTGTTGCGTGGGGACAAATTGCACCTTGACATCCTTCTTTTGAACATGGTCTCTGATGAAGTGATGTCTGACGTCAATGTGCTTTGTCCTTGTGTGCTGAACTGGATTCTTGGCAAGGCTAATTGTGCTTGTGTTGTCACAGAGGATGGGTGCCTCAGGGAACTCCAAGCCAAGATCTCTCAACTGGTTCTTCAGCCATAGCACTTGCGCACAACAGCTTGCAGCAGCAATGTATTCTGCCTCAGTGGATGACAAAGACACGCAGGTTTGCTTCTTGCTAGCCCAAGACACCAGACAACCACCAAGGAAGGCGCATTGTCCACTGGTGCTCTTCCTATCTGTTTTATAACCTGCATGGTCAGAGTCAGAATAAGCCCACAAGAACTCTTGGTTACATGTGGGGTACCAAAGACCAAGTTCTTGTGTTCCCTCAAGGTATCTCAGGATACGTTTAACACATGTTAAGTGTGACTCCTTGGCGTTGGCTTGAAACCTAGCACACATGCCTACACTAAATTGAATGTCAGGCCTGCTGGCTGTTAAGTATAAGAGGGAACCTATCATTCCCCTATACATGGGCAGGCTGACAGATTTACCCTTTGCGTCAGCATCGAGTGCGGCAGAGGTGCTCATGGGAGTGTCATACTCCTTGCATTCATCCATCCCAAACTTTTTGAGTAGTTCTCTGCAATACTTAGCTTGGGAGATAAAGATTCCATTTTTCTTCTGTTTAATTTGCAGGCCTAGGAAGAATGTTAGTTCTCCCATCATTGACATTTCAAACTCACCCTGCATAGTCTTAGAGAAATCTTCACAAAGCTTTTCATTAGTTGCCCCAAAAATTATATCATCAACATAAATTTGGACAATTAACATATCTCTATCTTTGTGAAAGATAAACAGTGTATTATCTAATTTGCCCCTTGAGAAACCCTTGCCCAGCAAAAAGCTGCTGAGTCTCTCATACCAAGCTCGAGGAGCTTGTTTCAGGCCATATAAAGCTTTCTTTAGTCTATACACATGTTTGGGGTGCTTATGATCCTCAAAGCCAGGAGGTTGTTCTACATATACCTCTTCCTTAATATAACCATTAAGAAATGCACTCTTTACATCCATTTGATATAATCTAAAGCCTTTCATGGATGCAAAGGCTAGAAGAATCCTTATTGCTTCAAGTCTAGCGACTGGAGCAAAAGTTTCTTGATAGTCAATGCCTTCTTCTTGGTTGTATCCTTTGGCTACTAATCTGGCTTTGTTTCTTGTAATTTGACCTGTCTCATCTAGTTTGTTTTTGAAGACCCACTTGGTCCCTACTATAGATTGATGAGACGGCCTTGGAACTAGTTCCCAGACTTGGCTTCTCTCAAATTGATTTAGCTCTTCCTGCATGGCAATAATCCAGTCGCAGTCCTCAAGAGCTTGTTCAACTGAAGTTGGTTCGATTTGAGATAGGAATGCTCCGAACTCAACTTCATTTTGAACTTGTCTTCTAGTTCTGACACCAGAAGAAACATCACCAAGCACTTGATCAAGAGGATGATCCCTGTGATGTCTCCTGGCTATTGGCAGCTGTGCCTCATCAGGCACGGTCTGCACTCCAGGCTCATCACTGGGTTCATCTTCTTCTTTGGGATTGCTTGTTGGTGTTTCTTTTGGTGGTAAGGAAGATGCTGGTGGTTTTGGAAGATTAAGTGCTTCATCATCTTCTGTGGATTGTCCCAATGTAGGAGTTTTATCAAATACAACATGCATGGATTCTTCTACAGTTTTAGTTCTCATGTTGTATATTCTATATGCTTTACTCCTAAGGGAATAACCTATGAATATACCTACATCAGCCTTTGGATCAAACTTACCCAAATTTACCTTTCCATTGTTATGCACATAGCATTTTGATCCAAATATTCTGAGGTGGCTGATGTTGGGCTTCCTCCCTTTGTATAGCTCGTATGGAGTCTTGTCCAAGCCCTTGCGAACATAGGCTCTGTTGGAGATATAGCAAGCAGTGCTCATAGCGTCCGCCCAGAACACTTGAGAAACCTCTTTCTCGTTGAGCATGCTTCTAGCCATTTCCGTCAGAACCCTGTTCTTCCTTTCGACCACTCCATTTTGCTGAGGAGTTCTAGGAGCTGAGAAGTTATGTTCAATGCCATTCTGCTCACATAGCTCAGAGAAGCTATGGTTCTCAAACTCTCCTCCACGGTCTGTCCTTATGGCTGTGATTTTGAGCTCTCTCTCATTCTGCACCAATTTCCTTTGTCAGTGCTCTGGCTCACGCTCAGCAGGTTGTGACAGAGACCGTCCACTAGATATACGTCTTTGACTGGTCCGACTTCTCCAACTCCAGTGATCTTACCACGTTGATTTCCTCCAAAGGTCACTGTGGCTCCATCCTTGATCACCAGAGATTTGAACTTGTCTCTGTCTCCAGTCATATGTCTCGAGCATCCGCTATCGATGTACCATTTTCTGTTCTTGGATGCCTTGAGACACACCTGAAATAATCAAGCAAGCTTAGGTACCCAACCTCTCTTGGGTCCTCTGTCATTAGTTTTCAGTGCCCTTGGTCTAGTGTTAGCCTTAACCTTGGGCTTATGATCACTTGGAACCTCTGGCCTAGTGCTGGCTCTAGGCTCTTGGGTTTTCCCTGTGGAATGGTTCCAGGCTCGGGATCCTTGTCCTCTCTTGGTTTCCTTTGCAGGAGGAGGAACCTTTGTAGCCTTGGTTCCTTTAGGGACCCATTTGTAAGAGCTACTTGCTCCATGCTTCTTGGCATTACAGGTGGACGTGGAGTGTCCTTTCCTGTTGCAGTAGTTACAGAAGCTGAAGGGCGAGGAGCTATGACTAGTGGCTTTATGGAAGAACTTTAAGTAGGGTTTTACTTTTGGTTCCACCCACTTTTTCCCTCTAGGAGTATATCCTAAGCCAGTCCTATCCCTATATGCCCGTTGATTCATTAAAATTATATTTAACATTTCTGAACCATTTGTAAACTTCTGCAGGGCATTTTGCAGCTTGTCTTTCTCAGCTGAGATTTTGCTGCAATTAGGGCAACTCTCAAGTGTTAAGGCATTTGGTTCTGCTTGGGGAGAACCCTGGCCATCCACTACCGGAAGCTTTCTAGCTTCCGCTAGCTCTTCACTTAGTGAGTCCACCTTGGACTCAAGTGATTCCTTTTTAGTTTTTAACACTTTATAGGCTTTACATAATCTAGAGAATTCTTCATGAACCTCATTGTAAGCTTCTTGTAATTCAGAAAGAGTTACCTCATGATCTTCGTGAGTGAGGTCAAGATCTGAAGATGCTTCCTCATCATCTTCTCTGGCTACCAGGCAGAGATTGGCAACTTCTTCCTCATCACTTGCTTCGTCATCTGAGCTATTCACCCATATGGAGGAGACGAAGGCCTTTCTTTTGTCTTTGCTTTTTGACCTCTGCAGGCTGGGACACTCAGCCTTGAAGTGACCAGGCTTCTTACATTCAAAGCACACAGGGACCTTTTCCTTCTTGTATCCCTTATTCTGGCTGGAGTCACCTTTCTGAAAACCTCCTTTCTTTCTGAAGAATTTTCTGAACTTCCTCACCATCATAGCCATCTCCTCATCATCCATTTCCTCCTCATCATCCTCATCATCACCATTGATCTCCTTGCTGGGAGCAACAAGGGCAAGATTCTTGGCTTTGGATGAGGTTTGAGGAGCTCTTTGAACTAGCAGAGTAGGCTCATATTCGGCAAGAGATCCAAATAGTGCGGTGATGGAGCTGGTTGATTCTCCTTGGACTTCCTGCAATATAGTTACTTTGGTGATCCAGTCACCCTTCAAGATCTTTAGGATCTTGGTTACTTGCTCTCTTTCAGGAATATCCTTACCCAGCGAGGCCAAATTGTTGATGAGATGAGTGAACCTGAGCTCCAGTTCTCTGATAGGCTCAGTGGGACTAAGCATGGCGAACTTGTGAAATTCTTCCACCAGCATCTCAACACGTCTTGCTTTTACTCCCCTGGTTCCAGAGTGAGCAGCCTCAAGAGCCTCCCACATATCTTTAGCATTTTTGTGGTGGCTGATCCTGTGAAACTCTTTGGGACTGAGAGCACACTGGATGTAGTGCATGGCCCTATAGTTCAGTTGGACTAAAGCAAGGTCCTCAGGGGTGTATCTGGCTCTCACCTTTGCAAACCCATCCTCATCTATGGGAGTTTGATCCCCACGTTCGATTACTTCCCAGAGTCTAATATCACTTGACTTGATGTAAGTCTCCATTCTAAACTTCCAGAATGGATAGTTATACCCATCGAAGCCTGGGGGCTTGTTGGGTTGAACAGAGACATCTGGTAGAGAGTAATCTGTATCCATTACTGGATCTTTGCTTTCTGGATTCGTTGGAATCGAGTGAGAAAGACCCGCTCTGATACCAAATGGAAGTAATTGATGCACAAGAGGGGGGGTGAATTGTGCTTCAAAAATAAATGCTCAAATAAAACAACACAAGAGTTATACTGGTTCGGTCTACCTGACCTACGTCCAGTCCTCAACCACCCAGGCCGAGTTCCACTATATCTCAGGTTTTAAATCGGGTTCACCTGAAACCTTACAACCGCAAGTTTTGCACGGGATCACTTGCAACCTTACAACCACAAGTTTTACACAGGCTCACTTGTAACCTTTCTGACTAGCTCCCCCTCACACCTAGCAAGGGGTTAACCTTTACTCTTAAAGGATTTTTCTAACTAAGTTCTCTCAAAGAACGGATGATGTTACACACTTAAGTACAATCAATGCTCTTATAACAAGAAGAGACTTAACAACAAAGAGTACAGAATATGTAGATGAAAAGAATCACTCGATGTGTTAAATGCTCTTTACTTTTCTGGGCAGCTTTGAATGCTTGAAGATGTTCTTAGTTTCTCGCTCTAACTTCTCACAAGAATATCAAAGATAATTGTTTTTGTCATAAATGAAGTTGAGCTCCTTTATATAGTCTTCAAACAATCTGGCTCTTGGTAGGTGGGATAGCCGTTTGAATATGGCCGTCTTTCCCATGTTACCGTTTGCCCAATTAATGCTTCATCAATGCATAGCAGGGTTGACTTGCTTTATCTCTGAAAAGTAGTCCTGACACCTCTGCTCTGACATAAGCATTCTGACACTGCATCTCTGAACGTTCTGACATTCTGATTGCTTGCGGAAGCAAACTCACATCCGGAAGCAACTTTACTTAGTGTGCTGCACTTGAACGTTAGTTTAGCAATGTAAGCACATAGTCACATGCAGTGGGTGTTCCCTTAGTCTAAGGTGTATCCGGAAGCATTTCTACATCCGGAAGTAAATCCACTGGATGAAGGATTTAGTTCACTATCACTCACTCTCGCTCAGTGTCCTTCATTCCAACAGTCAGCGCTAGTCACTAAGCTATCGGAAGCACTTTCACTTGACGTGGCTTATGCTCACTGACGCTTGGGGTTATTCTATTCTATCAGCCTGCGCCAGTCAAAATCTAACAGGAAGCAATTTCACTTCCGGTTGCATCATAGCTTAGTCTTAAGGTTTTGTGTACCTAATGCTTATGGACTAAGTTAATTCCCTAGTGAGTTACTCGCTGCCGCTGGGGGATGAAACATTCATCCGCGTGCGCAAGTCCTAGTCTATCCGGAAGTAAAATCCACATCCGGTTGCACTCTTACTTGGGGTCCTATGTTAACCTATTGCTTTCTAAGCACTTGGTTTATTCTTTTATATTTTAGTCTTCATCAAAACTTAAGATTCTAACATTATTCACTTTCAATTTTAAGTACAAGGTCAAAATAACCTATTTGTGTTGATAAATAAATCACTTGCTACAACTGTTATAGATATGTTCATATTGATTACATATGGAATTTTAATTGTTGCAGCAATATTGCGTTGGATATGGATTTGAATGACAATTCTAACTGGGTAGGACTAGAGGAGAGTGATGAAGATGAATACTTGTCAGATTTTGAGAACAGTGATGAAGAAAATATAGATGATGATTATTTTAAAAAATATGTTGATGTTGGTGTTGAAGATGTATTAGATGAAGTTGTCCGTAGTTCACAATTGATGATGGTAGGGCATACTGAAACAGAGCAAAGAAATATGGTTGAAGTGAGAAAGGAGAATGATCTGGGTATGTTATCTGACTATGAGTCAGAGGAGATTGAAGAAGTTGATGTTGAAGGGTTGAAACATAGTAAATATAATCCCTTGGAAATGTGCAAAGGGTTCAAATTTACCTTGGGGATGGATTTCACCTCAACTGAGCAATTTAGAAATGCAGTTAGAGAGTATGCCCTTCTTAATGGATATGAAGTGAAGTTTGCAAAAAATGATAAGGTGAGATGTCGGGTGAAATGTGCACACATGGAATGTAAATGGTTAATGTTTGTGAGTAAAGTTGGGGGTGAGTTGACATATCGATTAAAGACATTCCATGATAAACACACATGTGGGGTATCCATAAAATGGAAGAATGCAACTTCAAAGTGGATTTCAGAAAAGATAGTCAACATTTTGAAGACAAACAAGACTATGAAGTTGGTAGATATAATTGCATCAATGAGGGACCATTATATGGTCGATGTGTCTTTGTGGAAGGCATGTAAAGCAAGGAAGAAAACAAAGACTCATGGACGTGGTTTTTGAATAATTTGCTTCATGACATTGGTAGTATGAGAGAAAGAAGATGGGTGTTCATGTCTGACCGACAAAAGGTTCTTTTATAATTATTGAAATATATTTAAATGATCTTTGTTACTTAATTCTTAATGTTATTGAATGATTTGCAGGGCCTTGTTCCGACATTTGAAGAGTTGCTCGAAGGTGCAGAACATCGCTTTTGTGTTCGACATTTGTATGCGAATGTCAAGACAAAATATGGAGGCGGAACTGTGATTCGTGATTTAATTGTTTGTGCTGCGAAAGCAACTACTATTTCTGATTGGGAAAAAAAGATGAATGAGCTGAAAGATAAATCAAGTGAAGCACATGATTATTTGATGGGAATCTCTCCAACTTGCTGGACCAAATCGCACTTTTCTGAAACATGCAAATGTGATGCGATCACTAACAATATTACAGAGTCATTCAATAGTAGATTGTTAGCGGCGAGAGAACTCCCAATTACTAGTATGCTTGATTGGATCAGAACTTATCTCATGACCTGATTTGCTGAAAATCGGGTGAAGGCTGAGAAGTATCGTGATAAGGGAACAGTGTGTCCACGACCTCGAAAACGATTGGACAAAGAAGTTCAAGAGTGTCGGAATTGGGAAGTTAAATATGCAGGTGAACATCGATATGAGGTATCACGCAGTAGACATACATTCAAAGTCGATCTCACTGCAAGAAAATGCTCATGTTTTTGGTGGCAACTGAACGGAATTCCAAGCAGGTATATTCTAGTAATTTTTTTGATGCTGAAAATTTTTAAATTCTGTTATTATTTCTAATATATTTAAATGATCTTTGTTATTATTTCTAACATGTTACAGGCATGTTGTTGCTTGCATATATGCTAATAGGGAGGACCCTCATGATTATGTGGACAAATACTTAACATTACAATATTTTGTTGCTTGTTACTCTCCTATAATTGAGCCCATTAATGGTGAGGATATGTGGGATAAAGCTGATGGTGATGCAATTGATCCCCCAGTCTATCATAAGCGTCCAGGCAGGCCAACCAAAAAAAGAAAAAGAGGGGTAGATGAAGACACATCCAAAAATAGGAGTGCAAAGGATATCAGAATAAATACTAGTGTTACGTGTTCAAATTGTGGGAAATATGGGCACAATCGACGGTCTTGCAAGCAACCCAAGAATGATGCTCAACCTTGTACACAAGAGTCAATTAACATAACTCCTTTAGGGAGTAGTCAACCTCAAGTTGAAGATAATTGAACTTGGGATGTCACTTTTTTTGTTTAAATATTTTGAGGTCACTCTTTGTGACTCAGGATTGGATTAAATACTCCAAGAAAATGTGTTTTATTTTGGGATATCACTTTTGTTGTTTACTTTTTGGAATGTGTATTTCTGGAATTATGGCCATCCATGATTAGAACATGCATGTCTAGATTTTCTGTAATCAATAGATGACTGCACATTGTGCACTTAAATTATTTTAGATGTTGACTAATATCTCTGTTACATAATGACTATGGAGGAAGGTGTGTGATAAATATGTTGGATTCAGAGAAGAATGGATGACTAAGAAGGATATTAAGTAAACCTGTATAAAGGCACCATCTTGAACTTTTGATTTACTTTTCTTTTAAAAAAATGATTGACATATTGTAAATGGAACGATTAAATTAATGGCTGAAATCAATTGACAAAATGCTGTAGTTCAAAATGTATTCATGAACAAACTAAAACTCTTACATAACCTTGATTTACAAAGTGGGTGGATATGTAAGCAATCAAAGAGTTTAGTCTAAAATCTTGGTAGATTTAAATATTGCTAAAGAATTTTTGTAGAGCATCTTCCAGCTGATTTTGTAGAAATCACTCATTAAGGCCATGTGGATACTAGATTGACAAGTTCCCATAGCCCTTGCTCCAAAAAAACTTTGTTCCTGTCCTTCGAAGAGAACTTTGAGCAATGAAGAGAAAACTACAAGCGTTCCATGCATTTGCTGTGCCTCATAAGGGAATCTTTGATGAGCAGTTAAAAATTCATCTCTGAATTTATATAGTTCCATGGAAAACTTCATTGAAGCTGAGAATCTTCTCATATTTATATGATTTGCTCAATTTGTGTACAAGCCAGCTTGTTAACCTGATAAAAAACATGAATATATCTTTCATGAGCACTTAAAATCAATCATCAATTTGAACATATCAATAACAGTTGCAGGAAGTGGTTTTTCTTTAAGCATTTAAGATTTTTGTTCCACATTGTCAGAAAAATACAATAGACAAGCATAACATTTGGAAGCTCAAAAAACCCACACAAAGTCAACAATATGTTAAAAATACAATATCCAATCTTGAAAAAAAATCAAAAGAGAGCTGGCAAAAAAAGAAAATAAAGAAAATGGAACACTCACATGTAAGGCAATTTATCAAATAGCTAGTTTCTCTTCATTGTGAAATGGGTCTCTGTCATTTTCGACCAAATAATAATGGGTCTATGTCATAAGCCTTCCACCCATCAAATTAAGGGGAATTCTGTCCATGTTTGTCATTTGTGGCAAATCTTAGAGAAGCCCATGGTTGTGAACAAAAGAAACAATTCCAAATCCATAACTTACTTCCATTCCCATTTTTAATCCATGATTTTGAACAGAACAAGAGAATAAAAATGAAGAAGCAAAGCAAGCTTCCCTCTAATGGAGATTGAAAAATAAGAAAAGAAACCCTAACCTTAGATGTAGTTGTTCGAAGAGCAAAATAAAGATGAAGATGAAGAAAGCAGAGCAAACTCGTCGCCGACCGCCTACAGCTACGTCAAACTCGGGTGAAGAAGCATGGTGGGTCACCTAGCCTTCTCGTCTTCTTTGCTCGTCTTCTTCCATGGATACTGTAGGAGAGTGTTTATGGGGATGGTTTCTCATCCTTTTTTTTTGTTTTTTTCCCCAGTATTTTCTTTTTAAATTTTTTTACCAATCATTTTTCCACCTACATTATTTTTTCCATGTCATCTAATCCCAGTCATAAGCCACATAGCCAAAACTAACGGTGTTAGCGCCACATAATCGTATTTAACACCGTTAGTGACATATTTTGGTCCTTTTGAAACTACAGGGACTAACTCTATTAAACGGAGTAAACTATAGGGACCAAAACCTCAGCTTTGAAACTATAGGGACTAAAACCCAAATGGTGGGAAACTATAGGGACCAAAAGCTGGTTTAACCCTATCAATATCATTTGCACATTCATCAAATAGTACGCATTCAACAATATTATCCCAGGAAAATAATATATCAGCAACAAAACATCATTACATCAACTGCAGGAGATAACATTGAAATGTGTGGCTGTCACTCAAGAGGGGGGGGTGAATTGGGTGGCAGAATAAAACTTATTAAAATTCTCCCTTTTAAAACATTACTCTTTGTGCTTGATGAGAATGATGATGTATTACCCCAAGCACAAGTGAGTATCTGGTGGTGTGGTGCTTGATGAGTAGATTAAACAAACAAAATAAGCACACACAAATTTATCCTGGTTCGGTCACTTCCAGACCTACATCCAGTCCCCAGGCTCCACCTGAGATTTTCAATCCACTAAACTTCTTGTTTGAACCAGGCACAAGAAGGCCTTTACACTTTAGGTTTTACGAGCACGGGTTCACCTAACAACCCACAGGTTTTACCACGGGCTAACCTGCAAACCTTTACAACCACAGGTTTTACAACGGGATCACCTGCAACCTTACAACCACAAGTTTTGCGGGCTAACTTGCAACCTATGGAGATTTAGAAAACCTCTAAATGCTCCCCCTCACTTTTGTAAGATAATAATCCCGTTCTTCAAGCACAAGCTTTAGAACAGCCTCTATCAATTAGAGGATTTGATAATGTGTTCACTTTATGAACTGATTGTGATAAATACTTAAGTACAAATGATTCTCTCTAAGAATAGATGATGTTACTCACTTAAGTACAAATGAATGACTCTCTAAGAATGTTACAACTCTAAGATCAGAGAGTAGAAGATGAGAGGAATGTAGAATACAATATCTCAGACAATAGGCTCTATTCTTCCAGCCTCTCTTCTGAATGTAGATGTTCCTTTTATACTCGACCTCAAGGCTTGGGTGGCAGGTTGAATATGTCCGTTTGAATATAGCCGTTATTCCCAAGTTACCGTTGAGAAGTACACCTTCATTAATGCTTAGCAGGGTTGACTTGCTTTATCTCTGAAAAGCAATTCTGACAACTCTGCTCTGACAAAAGCATTCTGACTTCTGAGTATATGACGTTGACTCTTGTACTCTTGCTGACGGATGATCATGGTTCATCCGGAAGCGGCAATCTTGCTCTGCAAGTGTTAGTCTTTGAATCCCAGTGCCAAGAGTTTTTGCATCCGGAAGCTCAGTTGCATCCGGAAGTAAGACTAAGTTCTGCACATACTTGTTAGTCCAACATAGTAATATATATAATCAAGTATAGCAAGAACTATACATGCTGTGGGAAGCTTGTTTGCTATTGGAAGCATTCTTACTTAGATTATGTTCTGACTTAGTGTATTGTCTACTGACGCTATGGGATCTCTATTCCAATAGTCATCGTAAGTCTCGTTATTTTCCTCTAAGTCTTCCTTAGTGGCTCAGTGTGTCAATTACTCATGCTATGGGATGTATAGTATTTCAACACACAATCACATGCAGTGGGAGTTCACTTAGTCTAAGGTGTATCCAGAAGCACTTCTACATCCGGAAGTAAATCCACTGGATGAAGGATTATATTTACTATTACTCACTCTCGCTCAGTGTCCTTCACTCCAACAGTCAGCGCTAGTCACTAAGCTATCGGAAGCACTTTCACTTGACGTGGCTTATGTTCACTGACGCTTAGGGTTATCTATTCTATCAGCCAGCGCCAGTCTAAATCTAACAGGAAGCAATTTCACTTCCGGTTGAGTCTTAGCTTAGTCTTAAGGTTTTGTATATCTAGTGCTCATGGACTAAGTTATTTCCTTAGTGAGTTACTTGCTGCCGCTGGGGGATGGGTCATCCATCCGCGAGCGCTAGTCCTAGTTTATCCGGAAGTAAATCCACATCCAGTTGCACTCTTACTTGGGATTCTATGTTAACCTATTGTTTTCTAAGTACTTGGCTTATTCTTTTATATTTTAGTCTTCATCAAAACTTAAGATTCTAACATTCTCCCCCTTTTTGATGATGACAAACTTAGTTTTATCGATTAAGTTCATAAGGAAGGATTAGCAAAAGAATAAAAGCAATAGATAAGAACAAGTAACTTAGACAGATATTATTGATAAGCAGAAGTTACATGTCAGAGTATACAAACAAATAGCATATACAAATAAATATCATATACAGGTAAATTACACTAAGTAAGTATGAAGTATGCATGAAAACAAAAGGAAAAATTTCTAAGTTAAAAGATGGGTTGGAATGGGGGTTCATAGTTTGTCTTTCTTTTTCCTCTCCTTCTCCTTCTGTCTCTCTTCACTCTCCTTTTGAAGTTTGGCTAACTCGGCCTCATGCACATTCTGGTCTATCTGGGCAATGATCCGCTGAAGCTCTTCTTCATCCCTCTCTCTTCTGAGTCTTTCAGATTCAATAGACTCCTCGAATGCCCTTTTCATGTTTTCCACTTCTTCATACCCAGGGAACCCTGTAGCATCATCGAAGTAGGACACCTCTCCATTGGGGTAGTGGACAGCCCGAATCTTTACGTTCCAGACTGGGAAGTTGGGATCCTCCTCAACTTCCTGGGCTTTCCTTTTCCCTTTCCCCTTACTCTTCCCTTTGCTCTTGCTAATTGGAGGAGTGGGTATGACACTTGCTCTGTCAGCATCAAGGCAGGCCATCTGACCGAAGGAGAGTTTGTCCGTGAACCCATACTTTTCATATTCCTCAGGAGTCATGTCTTCTATTTCCAACTTGATCTCCTTCAGAATAGGAACAACTTGCTCTACTGGGGTCTCTTGGTCTACACGGGCAGATGAAGATTCTTGCTCAGGCTGGCCAGATGGAGTCTCTTCCTCACTCTCATCAGATTCAGTGGAGGCAATTATCTTCCTGGCACGCTTCCTAGCAACGACCTTCTTTCTGGAATCACTGAATGTGACTGCAGACTCAGATGAGGGAGGAGGGGCAGATGAACGCTCAGATGAAGGGATCTCAGACTCTTGCCCAGAGGATGCAGGAATAGGCTTGGCTATCACAATGGGAGGATGGTTGATCTTCTTTAGTCCCCACTTCATCATAATCTCCTCAACAATATTTTGACTTGTCTTAGTTGGAGGAGGCTGTGATGATGACTTAGGCTGTGGAGATTGTTCAGTTGGCTCAAAGACAACCATTTCCAATTGTGGTCCTTGCTCAGCCGTTCTCTTCTGCTGCATGAACCGGATGGCTTCTCCTCTTATAAGGCTTTCAGCACCACCCAGCCTTTGGGATTCCATAGCACGGCGAAGGGCTGCTGCTATGTCTTCATCAATCCAGAGGGATGACTGGCTGAGAACATCCCTTGTGTCCATGGACAGGCGAAGGGCGGTCATAGCATCTCTCCCCCTTTTGGCATCATCAAAGAGGGTGAGGGCCAGGGAGGACGAGGTGGATGGAGAGGAGGGTGGAGGTTCAGGGCCAAAAGGCTTTTGGGGTGAGGATTCTGGGGAGGAAGTAGAGGGGTTAGTTTCGGGGGAGGCAGTGTCGGGGAACCAAGTAAGGTTTACAAAAAGATTTTCATAGGGATGAGTGGAGGAATATTCAGTATAGGAGGTGGTGGAGTGAGGTGTAAATGGTAGGTGATCATCAGAGAGTGGCTGAAGGCGGGGGTAATCTCTTATATACATTTGGCTGAGGGGGTGAATGGCAGTGTGAAATCCAAGGTGCTTGGCCAGTGGGTTGGATCTGGGTCTAGAGTTGGGGTCGATAGGATTAGGATGGGGGGAAAGCTCGTTGGAGAGGCGGAGTGGAGAGCGAGTAGGAGCGCTAGGTCGTGTGAGAATGGGTGAAGGAGGTGTAGATGGAGAGTTTAGTGGGGATTGGCGTGGAGAATGTTGGGGTGAGTCTTGGGTTTGCTGGTCATGGGTAGGTGAAGGTTGGGATTGGTGGTCATTGGTTGGTGATGGTGGGGGTTGCTGGTCATTTTGTGGTGGTGGCTGTGGTTGTTGAGTGTTAGGTGGAGGAGGAGGGGGAAGTTGAGGATGACCAGACGGAGGAGGAGGTGGATTTGGGGGAAGAGGAGGAGGTGGTAGGTTACCTTGTGATGGTTGGGGAATTTGTAGGTGCTAGAGGATGAGATCTAGTTTTGCATCCACCCTTGCAAGATGATTTTCGATCTGGCCAACTTTGTCCTCAAGCCGCTGGATTCGCTCCCCAAGCTGCTGGAAGCCAGTGTCACACTCAGCACGGAGAGGACCCACCAAGGAGTCAGGCAGCCTAAAGAGAAGCTCCTCCTTTACTTCCTCAGCAAAGGCTCTGACAGTAGCTGGCACTCTTGCAGCACGGCTTGGCCCAACATGGGAGTCTAGTTCCTGATCCCCTGCACCAGATGTAGAGGGGGCTGAAGTCTGAGATGCACTCCCTGCCTGTGATCCTGAGCGAGTGGGCTTAGCAGACTTGTGATACTTAATGCCCATCTTCCCAATGTTGGATGCTCCCACAGGTCTACACTTGACATTTTCTTCCTCCATAGCAGATGTGGCCTTGATCAGATGCTTCTCAAGGAGGAAGGCAATGATAGTGGGATAGGGAAGATAGCCAGACTTGTCATTAGTTATCCAGCGCTGAAGCTCAAGACTGATCAACTGTCCGGGGTTGATTGACAGGTTGGAGAGAAGTCTGGGGAACCAGGGGTTGTCCAGTAAAGTGAACTCGTTGAAGTTACCCCCCTTGTGTGTCATCATTCTGGAGTAGACATAGTACAACAACCTGTAGGAGTCAGACATTTTGGACACCTTCTTCCCCGGGGTGCCATATAACTTCTCAAGTTCCTCCTTGTTGTATTTGAGTGACTTTGGGTACAGCCACTCATTCATGCCCTCGTCTGTGATCCCCATCATCTCATTCAATGTCCTCCAAGTGAACCTGAAGGTTCTCCCCCTTACAGTGGCAGTGAAGGAGAGTTTGTGGACTTGCTCTTTCCCATCAACCTTCTTGTACTTAACCTTGCAAGTGAGGGATTGACAGAAGACTCGCAGGACGTTGACGTTGTAGTCCTGGTTGAACCCCAGCCAGGGCATGTATTTCTCGAGGTAAGGACGCAGATGAGAAAACCCTAGATCATCAATCTTTTTCAGATCGATGAACAACCCATGGTTGAAGTAAGGGATAGATGTCTCAAATTTGGCTGCAACTGGCTCCAATGCCCCATCTCTATAGACAGTAGAGTCATCCTCTTCAACCATTTGCCTCTTGGAAGAAGGCTCTTCAGCGAACTGAACCTTCTTCTTCTTTCCCTTCCTCTTGGCTTCCTTCGCCTGCTCATGCCCAGAAGCCACTGGCTGTTCTGCCACTCTACCAGAAGTTCCAGGCTGATCCTGGATATGTTCATCCTCCCCTTGGGTTTGCCCAGAAACTTCATGGTGTTCATCATTTTTCCCAGATTTCCCAGAATGTTCATGGCGAGATTTCCCAGATTTCGACTTGTGTTTCTTGGATGAGGAATGTTTCTTTGTAACTGGGTTTGTTTCATGAGATCCGGCCATTTTTGTGTGGGTTGGTGGTGAAAAGTGATGAAATGCGAAAAGGTGTATGAAGAATGCGAAGAACACAGATGAAGATGAAGAATGTATGCAGAGAATATGTGGGTGAAAGTAAAAAGTGAAAGTGAAAAATGACACCCTATTTATAGGCGAAGTAACTGAGGGTAAAATGGTCATGCATTTTCAGATGAAAACCAAACGTTTGCACATTGGGTAACGTAAACAATTTAATTGAAACGGCGCACCTTATGACATGTGTCGCTTCACCTTTTCAGAGAAGGCACCACTTCTCATGGAGGGAGATGAAGAGTTTTCTGAAGTGACGTGTCCCTTGGTCTGGCACTGGCGCTCTTTCTTGCTTTAGTTCAACATTCAGTGCCAGCAACTGAGCATCCGGGGGTGGTTTTGCTTCCGGTTGGAGTGGTGCTCTTGGTCACATTGAGTTGTCATCCAGCGCCAGCAAAAGAGTATCCAGAAGTGATTTTGCTTCCGGTTGGACTCACTTAAGATTTAACATTGATAGACACGCCCAGGATTCTCCAGTCAAACAGTTAATCTCCATAATATTATACACCTTAGAAATGGTGCTTGTTGATTTGTTTGGTAACACAAGTGTATCACTAAGGCGAAAACAGATTTTGTAATTTAGTTCACAACCTCACAGTTACATTATCAAGCCATGAACTCTATTCATACTCTCTTTGATAAATTCTAATGTGATAGCATAAGGAGTATTGAACAGATATCATATTTTCAGAATTTCATAAACAGGTATAGCTCAACAATTATGCCTTAAGGATGTTCATGTTAGATTATGAAGACGTTTGAAATGTCAACACAGTGAAATTCTAAAGACCTTAATGTCCATCCAATAGTTTAGTTTCAAGAATTTACAAAAGCAACCAAATTCTCAGCATATGAGCACAAGAATAATTTTCAAAACTCATCTCAAGTCCTTTCATTTATTCTTAGTGTGATCCCATTATTCTTAGGATATTAACAAGCTTTGAACTTAATTCAGATTGCACTCCCCTTGTGATAGTGTGTCAGGATACACAGCTGCCAGTGGATAGTGTTTTTACTAATTCTTTCTAGGCATGTGATCTAACTCACTTAAGCTTCTATCCTACTGTCATTTGCCTTTGGTTTTATCAACCTTTGTAGGAATTAATTCAAGGCAATTCTTTAGACTTCTTAAGTATGTCCGATAAGAGAGACTATCTATTAAACGCTCAACAAAATGAGTAGGGAAAGAAATGCTCATATAAGATTGGCGAGATTTCCTTAAGATCATGTTCAGAACAGCCATTTCTTCTCATGAGCATACTTGTTGATGTTCTCTCTTGTGCATCCACATCGCTCAAGCTTTCATAATCTGTCAACATACTTAACAGCAAGCTTGAACTGAGATCATTAATAGTTGGAGACTTAAGATGTGGTTATAAATTATTGCTTAAGTTTACAGCCAGTCAGTTTATCACTGAGAGTGTTCAGGATGAGATTGTAAACACAAGCTTGAGTTGAGGTCATTGAAAACTCAAAGTAAAATCAACACTGGTTTGTAAAGAAAATCATATCAGTATCACTATATTTTGAAAACTTATTAAGTCAATCATGTGTGGTTAGACGCTATATATTCTTTTCATTCATTCCATAGAGCAATTTGAAGTTTATCTTTAGATACATAAATGTCAATTGCAGATGAAATGAGTAAACATGCATTCATTACCCAATTAATCATTCAAATAAGGAAAAGGGTAAGAGTGACATCACCAAAGCTACATTTGCGTCAAGTAGTAGCTTGTTTGATTTTGGCAGGTGGTGTTTGATCTTTTCAATTTCAGGAGCAATAGCACTCGGAGCCCAGTATGAACAACAGCTCATTCAGATTTGACACATTGCTCAGATCAGGTATTGTTGTTCCTTTGGATCTTCTTTCCTACAAAATACCAAATGATTCCTTTTTCCCATTTTTCAGTCTCCAAACTTGGATCTGACAGGTCAGTTTGTTGGGATTGTAAAGTCTGTATGCATCTAAGAATCATTCACTATGAATATGGCGTTGTAAATCAAACATGACTGTATTCACAAGGATATATATATTTTGATCATGACAGCATGTAGACTATGAACATTGTGAGAAACTCTTAAGGAATATAATGTTCATATACATAATGCTTGATGTAAAATCTCAATAAGTCCATCTAACATTTGCATAGGAGATTTTACTATTGCATGCTTCAACCTTAAGCGATCCCTTGCTTACCCAAGGAGATCTTCTATACTTATCTTTGGCCTGAAGCACTTTCTTAGGAGAGACAGAATTCATAGGCTTTCTCCATGTTGATGGAGACATCCTCTCTCTTGTTCTTCTCAGGATAGTTGAGTGGAATTCTGTGATAGCTCATCCTTGAGACAAAACCTTTGTTCCTTGTGGTAGTGCACTGCTTCTTATGATTGTACCAGGTGGTTGCAGCAGTGACATCACCACGAGCTCTCTTCTTTGGGGCAAGAGGAACTCTTGATCTTTCCTGCACAAGTAAGGCACTGGACGGAAGTTTTGGTACCCATTTGTACTTGGGTCCTTCATGGTTAGTGCTGGACCTTACTTGTCCTTTAGGGATCCATACATATTTATTCCTCACACTTAAATTTCTTTTAAAGTTGCATGTGTGAGACATATGACCTGTTCTACCACAATAATGACAGATAATGGGATGATGTTCAGAATGAGATTTCTCATTATTATTACAACAAAGACTCTATCTTTATTAACTTTTGAAATCTCAGGGTCTTTTGAAAAATCTTCCTTTAAGGATGGAACTTTGGACTCCTTGGTTGTAGAGGAAAGGATAAGTTCCTCAAGTTTCCTATTCCTTTTTCTTAAGCCTAGAACTTCTTTTGCAAGTTTACAGAATTCAATATGTAACTCATCATAAGTGTCTTGCAATTCAGAAGGTTCAAGTTTAGGTACCTTATTTTCTTCAGTTTCTGAATCTTCTAGGCACAGATTGACACTCTCTTCACTGATGCTAGCTTCCTCTATATCACCATCCAGTAGCTCATCAAAGGTGGATTCACACGGAGCACATAATGAGCTTTGGACAGCTTTAACTTCAAGAGATTGATTAGAAGCATACATAGCATCAAGAGTGTTCCAAATATCTCTAGCATTAGAGCAATGTTTAATTTTCTGGAAATCATTGTCAGGTAAGCTTTTGTACAAAATTTGCATTGCTCTAATGTTTAAGTAAAATAAATTTTTCTCCTCTTCAGTCCAGTTTACTTTTGGTTTGAAATCAAAATCATTTTCAAAGACATCCCACATTTTGAAATCTGAGGATAGCACAAAACTTTTCATCCTTGTCTTAAATAAGTAAAAATCAGTATTTTCTAACAAGGGTGGGATAGTATGATCAAAACCTTCAAAACACATTTTATAACCAAAGTCAGCCTAGGTCTTTGCACTTGAGATCGTTGGATCCTTTAAACAAGTGACCTAGCTCTGATACCAAATGAAATGCGTGGCTGTCACCCAAGAGGGGGGGTGAATTGGGTGGCAGAATAAAACTTATTAAAATTCTCCCTTTTAAAACATTACTCCTTGTGCTTGATGAGAATGATGATGTATTACCCCAAGCACAAGTGAGTATCTGGTGGTGTGGTGCTTGATGAGTAGATTAAACAAACAAAATAAGCACACACAAATTTATCCTGGTTCGGTCACTTCCAGACCTACATCCAGTCCCCAGGCTCCACCTGAGATTTTCAATCCACTAAACTTCTTGTTTGAACCAGGCACAAGAAGGCCTTTACACTTTAGGTTTTACGAGCACGGGTTCACCTAACAACCCACAGGTTTTACCACGGGCTAACCTGCAAACCTTTACAACCACATGTTTTATAACGGGATCGATCACCTGCAACCTTACAACCACAAGTTTTGCGGGCTAACTTGCAACCTATGGAGATTTAGAAAACCTCTGAATGCTCCACCTCACTTTTGTAAGATAATAATCCTGTTCTTCAAGCACAAGCTTAGAACAGCCTCTATCAATTAGAGGATTTGATAATGTGTTCACTTTATGAACTGATTGTGATAAATACTTAAGTACAAATGATTCTCTCTAAGAATAGATGATGTTACTCACTTAAGTACAAATGAATGACTCTCTAAGAATGTTACAACTCTAAAATCAGAGAGTAGAAGATGAGAGGAATGTAGAATACAATATCTCAGACAATAGGCTCTATTCTTCCAGCCTCTCTTCTGAATGTAGATGTTCCTTTTATACTCGACCTCAAGGCTTGGGTGGCAGGTTGAATATGTCCATTTGAATATAGCCGTTATTCCCAAGTTACCGTTGAGAAGTACACCTTCATTAATGCTTAGCAGGGTTGACTTGCTTTATCTCTGAAAAGCAATTCTGACAACTCTGCTCTGACAAAAGCATTCTGACTTCTGAGAATATGACGTTGACTCTTGTACTCTTGCTGACGGATGATCATCGTTCATCCGGAAGCGGCAATCTTGCTCTGCAAGTGTTAGTCTTTGAATCCCAGTGCCAAGAGTTTTTGCATCCGAAAGCTCAGTTGCATCCGGAAGTAAGACTAAGTTCTGCACATACTTGTTAGTCCAACATAGTAATATATATAATCAAGTATAGCAAGAACTATACATGCTGTGGGAAGCTTGTTTGCTATTGGAAGCATTCTTACTTAGATTATGTTCTGACTTAGTGTATTGTCTACTGACGCTAGGGGATCTCTATTCCAATAGTCATCGTAAGTCTCGTTATTTTCCTCTAAGTCTTCCTTAGTGGTTCAGTGTGTCAATTACTCATGCTATGAGATGTATAGTATTTCAACACACAATCACATGCAGTGGGAGTTCACTTAGTCTAAGGTGTATCCGGAAGCACTTCTACATCCGGAAGTAAATCCACTGGATGAAGGATTATATTTACTATTACTCACTCTCGTTCAGTGTCCTTCACTCCAACAGTCAGCGCTAGTCACTAAGCTATCGGAAGCACTTTCACTTGACGTGGCTTATGTTCACTGACGCTTAGGGTTATCTATTCTATCAGCCAGCGCCAGTCTAAATTAACAGGAAGCAATTTCACTTCCGGTTGAGTCTTAGCTTAGTCTTAAGGTTTTGTATATCTAGTGCTCATGGACTAAGTTATTTCCTTAGTGAATTACTTGCTGCCGCTGGGGGATGGGTCATCCATCCGCGAGCGCTAGTCCTAGTTTATCCGGAAGTAAATCCACATCCGGTTGCACTCTTACTTGGGATTCTATGTTAACCTATTGTTTTCTAAGTACTTGGCTTATTCTTTTATATTTTAGTCTTCATCAAAAATTAAGATTCTAACAAACATTCCAAGAAAAAACACATATTATCAAACAAACTTACTCTGAATCACATAACTGCATGGTGATTTTATGCTTAATCTCATCATCTTTCCTATATTCATCAAGGGTTCCAATATCCTTAACATATGCAATCACATCTACCAAATATAGAACAATAAAGTAATTAATGTAGCAGATCAATGACTAGTACATATAAAAATTCACACCAACAGATATTTTTCATGGAAATAAAAATAATTCTAATGGAAAAAATTAAACTTACCCACGAGGTAGTCAGGTTTTGAGTCTGGACTAAGATTGACTTTATCACTTTATTTCAAAAGGCTCAATGGAAAGTCCATGGTAAAATTTACCATTTCAACTACACGAGTCCTTGGAGTTAAAGCCATTTTGAATGCATACTGAGTAGGTCTGTAGAGGCCTTCATTCTTGGTCACCACAAAATTTTCTATCTTGTATGTGTGACCTTCAACTACCTTTGTTTTGTATTCCTCAAGCAAACTCTTTGTCACAACACATGCTTGTATTTTTGTCCCCTAAAAACAAAGAAATGGCATATATTATTCCATTGGCACATATATAATCACCAATAATCAAATATAAGTGCCAAAGAAGGAAACTATTACCTCTCTATCAATCAAGAGCAATGATATACTCAGCAAATTGTTTGCAGACCCTTTGAAATACACATTCCATTTCCTCACACTTGTGCTTCATCACACCACCTATCTGTGGTATCATTCAGATCGCGGACAAACTAAGGCGAGACATATGTTGAGAGTTTGAGAAGGTATAAAAGAAAGCATTGCAGATGAACTCTTTCAATGGGAAGAGAAGTAAGTAAAAAGTGAGTATTAAATAGACAATGCTAAAGATTATTCTAGAAGCATTTTAAAAAGGGTAAAGATGCAAAAATGGGTTAAAACTATTACGCCAGAAGCACATAGGGGTAAAAAGTATTTTCGGGTTCAATTAGGGGACTGAAGAATAAATATTGGAGCAATATAGGGTACGCCATTAATGTTGATCGATGTTGACCGTTAAACGCTGACGTGGCGGGAGAAATATGATTTTTTGCTGACGTGGCATGCTTATGTGGCAATATTTTATGAGTGTGTGGGGTCCACATTATTTAAATTAATAAAAAAAATATAAAACAACCCCCCACTCCACGCCCCTTCCTTCTTTCTCACCCCCCAACATACACCTTCCCTGCCACCCCCCCCACCACCACCTTCTTCCCTGCCACCTCAACCTCCACCCACCCAAAACCTTCTTCCCCGCCACACCCCACCCACACCAACACACCACCCCAAACACCAAACACCCACCACCTTCGCCTCCCCCGCCGAACCACCACCCTCACTGTCGCCCCCCCCAACCACCCCCATTGCCTTCGTCTTCGTCTTCCCCAATGCAAGCCACCACCTTCGTCTTCGCCAATGACTCTTGTTTTATATTTTTTATATTAATTTAAATAATGTGAGCCTCACACACTCCGAAAAATATTGCCACATAAGCATGACACGTCAGCAAAAAATCTTATTTCCCCCGCCATGTCAGCGTTTAACGGTTAACGTCGGTCAACATTAACGGCGTACCCTATATTGCTCCAATATTTATTCTTCAGTCCCATAATTGAACCCGAAAATAATTTGTACCCCTATATGCTCCTGGCGTAATAGTTTTGACCCATTTTTGCACCTTTACCCTTTTAAAAATGCAAAATGAAAACTTATATTTATGTTTACATAATTATCATGGCAGAAGGTGTATTTCTATTTGAAATAGAAGTTTATGACAAAGGTAATCCCACCTATATTAACATGTAAGGAAATAAAAAGGCACTCAAAAAACTTTGTAAAGAATATAAATAAGTTATTTTAGTCTTATTAGTGAATAACAACTAAGCAATCAACAAAATAGGAAACATTTATAATATTTTTGCATTTATACATCTTGTTTAACCAAGTTGGGATAATATAAAATTGTTTTCTAGTACCTAAATAATTATAACTAAATATTAAATACTTACTGGAAACAACATCTTTTGTTATACTACACAAAAAAATTACCATTCTCGAAAAATGTCATGACTCAGCACCACTTAAACCTCAAAAACCAAAGAGCAGTTTAAAATTTAAAATTTGACGGCTAAAATGAATCATTAGCCTTCAACGGACAACATTGGAGTGACTGATAGGACCTGGAGCTCAAATCATACAGCAGCTCTAAAGATTAGGGCTGAAACTTAGATGACAGTCTAGGATCTACAACAACTTAACCAAAAGAAACTAAACATGTCATTCAGTTAGGATTAGAATGAATGAATCCCTAATGGATTTAACCAAACAAAGGGAGTTTCAACAAAAATAAATCACATCACCTAGCACCACCTTCACACAATTAGCATATAACCAATTCAGTCAACCTAGTGAGATAAAAATTAAACGATAAATAAATTCATTAGCTGACAACTTGACCTGTAAGTACTTTGAATCAATCAATAACCATTGCATTCAAATTCAAATTGAAATCACCTGAAAAGGAAAAAAACCCGAAGTAATTTGTTCTCAAAGATTGATATCACATCTCATATAAATTCCTACACAGCTGAACCCTAAAGATGACACACTTAAAAACACCCTCAAATATAAAAACACTAATCTAAAATCATAAAAGACAATTCAGTCCATATCATGATCAATTAAATTTAAAATATAATCAAATCCTAACACTAATTAATACAATACTTTATAATACATTACAATATGTAACCAATTACAATATGAAAACAATTTATTACATGAGCTATCTCATCAAACATAACACAATTTACTACATGAGCTATCTCACCAAAAATGAGCTATCTCATAATTAGATCATATCAGATTACTAACACATTTCACTAATATAATTGAATTGCAAAATTAGGAAAACATAAATAACCAATAAAAACACATTTCTTTACACCTCACTAATTCATCAAATCCTAAACGGTTGTGATTGAACAAAACAAATGATGATTCTGATCTTTTAGGACTAAAAATTACAGCTTATTATAAATAGGACTTCAAAAATACACAAGTCAGGTTTCCATAACACAATCCTTTCCAACAACAAGGAAAAAAGTGTTCAACACAAACAAAACTCCTACAAGCATGAAATCATCAAAATGGAGCAACAAATGATGGTGTCAGTACCCTTTAATGAAGATCGATTTAAGGTATTTCTCAACTCTTGGCGAAAAAATGGACTATTCAACCTAAGGATATGGTTAGGGGAGGTGAAAACAGAGAGAGGATGGCTCACACACACACAATAACATGGAGATCAACAATATATAAGCTCAATGCCAGGCTTATTAACTATCTGGTGTGATAAATATGAACGCATAGGATTTAAAAAATGACAGAATCAACATATGACCTCATGCGATGCCTATACAATCTCATTGAAGAAGAAGGATTCATCAATAAACACTGGGAGGGATGGAAAATGTTTGAATCCACTGTAGAATATATGAACCTGCTCAACCAACATAGATCTGACCTCCTAATGAGCATCCCAATGGACTCTACTCAACCTCTCAGCCTTATTGACACCTTCAATGGGGTTTATATGACGACCATTCCATGGCTCTTAACTTCAAAGGCATTTCATCGGAGAAGGCAATATTTACACAGAAATCCTTACACGGAGAACGACGATGAAGCTGCACCAGTCTACGAAGGAGCTAACCTAAACAATGAGCTAACCCAAACGACGACGATCTTCTTCTTTCAATGGCAAAGAAATGAGATGAGAGAGCAAAAGAGGCAAAGCAAACCCTAGAGGATCAGAAGGTGAAGCGTCGCGCAGTTGGGTAAGGAAATACCCTTTATTCATGTATTAGGTTTATTTTTCTTTTTAGGGAATATAGAACCCTTAGTGTGTATTATTGGGGAAAAAATATACCCCTAAAAGGCATTGATTGATAAACACAGTTAATGCTTATTATTGCTGTAATGTTTAGTTTCAGGACATGATATGAATTTATATTCTATATTCAAATGCTGCATTATCTTTTTGATAATCCTATTGTAATTGAAAATTTTAAATAGGAATAAATGAAAGGGCCACTAACCCAACCAACAATAACTTGTACATTTAACATATAAAATCAAATACATAAGGAATGGCATGGAGGCCCTTTGTTAGCAAATAAATATGACAAAACACAAAAATAGGAGAAAGAGAACCATTGAACCACTCAAGTTATAAAAAGCACATGATATTATACATAACACCAACCACACATAAAGTGTCCCAAGTCAGCATCTGCCATCCACCATTAGAAAGCATTAAATTACATCTCTAGAACAAACAGCAAAGGTCTTTTTGGGTACTAACACAAACTAAAGGAAAAACAGCAAACCAAAAGGTGATTTAACTTCAATACATAATATAAGAAACATAACTAACAACATGACATGGCAATAATCCAAACAAACTTCATATGCATCCACCACACAAACGTGATGCCAGAAAGCCTTGACACATCACTTCAGATTCTTAAGCACGCCTCTCTCTTCATTCAATTGATTCTGGTGATTCCAATACAGGACCTAAACCAAAGTCCTCCCCAAGCACCTCCGATCTTTGACCAAGCACCTCCAGGAACATAGGATCAATGCACACACAGGTAACATCACAAAAAGATGACAAAATAGGGTTACCTACCAAAAATATAATTAATTAAAAGAAATAGAGTTAAGGCAGAGCAAATCAACTGTAAACACCAATGAACTACACAGGGATTACCTCCAAGTTTTGAAAGGGAAGGACGAGCATATTGAATAATAACAAACATGCCCTCAGGCTCTGATAGAGACTCAGCAGCCCTTATAGTTTTAGCAGCAACTTGATCTTGTAAATAACATGACACGAGATCATTTCCCCTAAAAACCAACAATATGTAGTGTATGGCAGAAAGCAAAAACATGCAAATACAAACAAGAATACCTCTAAGGTAAATAATTTTATCAAAAAAGGACATAAAAAGGGGAATAACATAACAAAGCATACATACCTGAACTGATGCAAACTTTTGTCTTGCAATTTGATACACAAAGTTTTGCCATATGTAACATCCTAAAAATTTAATACAGGATCAATGAGTGTTTTGGGAAATAATAAATGGAGAAAGTGGAAATTTTGGAATTTTTAGGAATTTTTGGTGAGTTTTGAGGACATTTTGGAAATTTTGAGTAATTAATGTGCTTATAATTAATTAAGAAATTGAAGAGTTTGAATTATGAGGGAATGGTAAAACCCAAAATATTTTTAAGGTTAAGGAGATTGGAGGCTGGTTTAAGTGGTTTTAAATTAAAAGAGTACACTATGGCAAGTTTGGGCTACAAATCATCAGAGAACCCCCCTTATTTCACCTAACCAAACACACCCTTTCCCCTTTTCTTCTTTAAAATGTCGGCATCCCTCCTCCCTCTCACCCGAAAACCCTCCCTCCTCCCTCCGCCTTCTTCTTCGTCCTCTCCCTCTGAATCCGGCGACGGCAACGGCGGGGCTCGGCGGCTTTCTCCCTTCCTAACCGCCACACCACCACCTCAATCTTCATGTTCTCTTCCCTCACCGTCGACCTCTATTCTTCTTCCTCCCATATCTTCGTTTTTCTTGTTCTCCGGCAAGCCACGGCGGCCGGCGACGCCAAATGGTAAGTTTTGGCATTTCTTTTGTTCTTCAAGTCATTTCTTTTATTCCTTTCAAGTTGATTCCTCACTTTCTCTTCCTCCCTTTCCAAAACGAAATCCCTCCCTCTGTTTCTTCAAGCTCCGGCGGCTTCCTCCGCCGGTTCACCGGCGACGACAAGTTTTATTGGAGCCTGCAAGTTGGATTTGAGCTTAAGTGAGTTCCCTTTCCATTGTCTGCGATTACCACTGTTTTTGAGAGGTTTGGAGTTGGATTTTGGGATTTTGGGTTTAATCTTTAAACTAACTTAGATAAGATTATAATAAAATGGATTGCTTGTTCTGTGGCTTTGATCTGCTAAGTTTGGTGTGAATTGAAATTCTGTTTGTTGTTTCTTTTCTATTAACCGAAATTGTTGTAGGGTTCAGAATTGTGAAATGAAGAGTAATGAAACATTAGCTTCAATTTTTGGTGTTTAGGAGAGGATTTAATTATATATTTTGCTGATTTAATGAACTGGTGAAAAAGCCCCAAATAGTCTGTTATTGTTCATCCATGCTTGAACTGTTTTGTGAGGGGATTTGTGGCTGCGTGTGTATTTAGTTTTCGGTGGATTAGCCTATGTTTAATGAATTCTTGTTTGGGTCATGAATATTCTGGCTGAGATTGTGCACTCTTATTTTAGGTGTTTTGTTCGATTTGACATGATTAAGTATATATATAATGGCTGCATGATAACATATGGTGGTGTTTGAGAGGAATTTTTAATAAGAACAAGACAAAACTGATTGTTAAATGTGTTTGGTAAAATGGTGGGTGTACAACGGAAAGGAAAATAATAAGTTTTATGTGAGATAAAATGTGAAATCTTGGTTTATATGATTTTATTAGAGATTATGATTTAATTGAATATGGTGCTGTTGTAATTGTATTTGTGCAGTGTTGTGGATGTTGTTTTCTTGTTTGATATAGGTTTTCATTTTTGGGGTTACTATAATCTAAATGTGGAATCTTTGCCCTTTGTTTTTGCCAAGTTGGTGTTTAAGGATATGAGTACTACAATTGTAAGCTTAGTTATCTACCTCATCCTATGTCGACCTTGAATTATATGGATATGAATTATTGTTGATGTTGGAATTGTGAATGTTTAATCGAATGTGCTAGTTTATAGGTAAAGAAGATGATAATTGTTCTGATAGTGTTGATAAAGTTTGGTTAGAAGTTACAATTTTGTTGAGAATCATTTACTTCCTTGCATTATGGCTAATTGTTGAAAATTCTTAATAGCTTATGAATGATCTGACGTAAGAGAAGAATGAATATATATAATTGGGTTTGAAACAGATATTGTTGGAAAGATTCACATATGTGCACATTTATAACGAGTTTGGGAATGCCCAACTTTACTAAGATAAACAGATTTCTATGGTAGTAGTTCTTTATAGTCCTTAAATGTTAAACTAGTTCTTTGTGATTAAAGAATAGGACGATGATTGATGTATTTGAAGTTGACTTTTATTCAATGTAGTGGAAAGTCTCACTTGGTTAACTGTCGACATTGGTGATTCTTGATTTTTATAATTGATCATGTTATCTTGTTATTAGCTTGTGATTTAATTGTGGCTGGAATTGGGAATGAAATGTAATTGGTAGGAAGCCCTTGAATTCTTCATTATTAACCATGTTCTGTGAATTGGCATATAATGATAATGTGACATTACTGTTGTTAAGTTTGGATTATTGTTGGTGGATTTTCAAGTGGTATGAAGCTGTCAATAACTTGTGAATGTGTATGTAGCAAACTCAATAATCTAAAACGATTAAAGAACTTGAATTGAGAATGGGAAAATGGGTAGTAACATATGAATACGAGAGAGACGTCAAAGAATTATAAAGTGGAAATGATATTAATTTATCATTGTGTATCATATCATTATAGGAGCATATAATGGTGATGAGACTTGAAGGGAAAACTACAAGGAAACGGTAAGAAAGGCACTGATTGCAAAGGGCGACAGGTAATCACTCTTAACCTTACTATAACATTGAGGGTGACGTTAGCTGGGATTTTTAAAATCCTTTTCTCACCCTCCATATAAATATTATCTTTGAAAAGCTATTTTTATACAAAACAGGCTATCAGGTGCCTTTTAAACACGATTATTTTCGTATAAAAGAAATTTGAAACAGTATATATTATCCTGTATGGTGTGAATGATTATTCTGGATTGGTATTATTCTGGGATTGATGTGACAGGTTTATATAGTATTCTATTAAGGATATTGATAGTTAGTTAGATGGAAGAAGTTAAATAGTTGAGATACTGAAGGGAATGGTAAGAAGGTATGATATTGAATAGTTGAGATTGAAATATTGAAAGGAATGGTAGGAATGCAGGATATTGATGATGAGATTGAAATTGATGGACATGGATATGGTGAGAGTTGCATGACACTGAAATATATATGTACCATCGCGCGATGATAACTGTCGATTGGCCAATCGATAGTTATTTGTACTGATGATCCTTTTCGGATTGATTAGACCGGGGATCATAGGTCAACTTATTGAGAGAAAGTGACATACGGTTGTTTGGCACTGGAGAGCCCAACCGTTCCCGTTCTGCAATGGAAACAGAATTGGGGTTCCCACTCTGGAGATTGCCAGAGAGGGAAATTGTCCCCTCATTATGGAGAGAGACACAGTGTCAAATCATATAGTGAAGAATAGATGCTTGAATGCATCGTGATGACACAATGCATCTTTAGGTGAGTGTGAGGGTTGATGTGGTAGTATTAGTTGATTGGAGTATGGAGATGATGAATTGATTTGGTTTGGATATGATTGTTGGACTTGAATGAGCATGGAAGAAACCTTTATATATATATATATTATATTCTGGTTTTTATATCTGTGGTACCCTTTAGACGCCCTTACTACCGCACATCTCACTGTTATAGTGAGTTAAGCGGTGATTACTGGGACAAATTGTCTCATCCCACGATTAATGACATTTTTGCAGGTATTCATGCACAGGCGCAAGCTTCAGGAAAGGGAAATTAGGTAGTGAAGGTGATATAGGTTATTTAGAATTGTATATTGCCAATTTGTATAGGCCTGCATTCGTTTCCGCATGCATATATATTTATTAATTGTTTAATATCAATTAGTTATGTTTATTAACCATGTTAGACAAATCCTTTCTAACATGGTTAGCAATGAATTATTCATGATAGCAGCTGTGTTGTATTAGTTTATTCTTTTCTATCATGGATAATATTTTAATCATTAGGATATTCTTTTTCTAACTATGATAGAGATATTGATATTATTGGAATTCCTTTTTCTATCATAGTTAGGAAAGAGATTATTGAATTAAAAGAGATGTCACAGGTTAATTAGCGAATTAGTAACAGAATGTTACACCATACACACCATCAGCATCTTCAACACTACCCTCATACATTGTAACCAGTGATCCACAAACATCTGCAAGCCTAGGGTAAAACCCAAACATGTCATGTATACATATTAATGTAGCACATCACAACATAAGAAAAATAAACACTCTTTTCAGCTTACCAATCAGGCCAAGATCCAAGGGATATCATTAGCAAAGTCAGATACAGTGATTAAATTGAATGCATGTGTTGGCAACAGTTCCCACACCCTCTCAACCACGGTTGACTTAAAGAAAAACAATGTGGAATTGACCATGAAAACCCTTTCCTTAACGCCTAACGACAAATTTTGTGGCTCTATAACACATTCCTTCGATTAGGGCACCACCATGCATCACAATAGATGCATTATCTTCCCAAGAAACCAAAATCCTAGACCCCTGACCCAAACAAACAATAACAGAATTAAAAATGCCAATGCATAATCCCATCCATTCAGAGAAAAAACCAGTTAAAAAAATAATTGTACTCACAGATCGATCATACACCACAAGATCAAGAGAACCCATTTCTTTCAGACGTTTTCCATCTGGGAGACAATGAATAATCTAAGGAAAAAACACTTTGTCCACCTTGAACAAAAGCACTCCTTCACACCGGCCTTCCGAGATTTGATGCAGGGATAGAGGAATACCAGTGATAGAACCCATAAGGAATGCGATTGGATTTATAATGTGAAGACAGGAAAAAGGGAAACACCAAACGCTCAAGGAAAGAAAGGAAAGAAGACTGAGCAGGGTAGGCGACTAGAAAGGGATATAAACAAAAAATGCATGATGAGTGGGATATAAAGAAGGAAAGGGCAAAGTCAATTCAAATTTTGAAATTGGTAACTATTGAAGGGCAGCTGGCAATATGGAAGGTCAGGTGGTGGTCTGAACAGAAAATTACCTGCTAGGGAATAAATTAAAATAAACTACATGCATATCCCATTCAGTAGGCGAAAAAAATGAACAGGATCAGCTATATTGAATAGGAAAATGAGAGTGAAGCCATGCTATTTTTTTAGCCTGCAAGCCATATTTTATAGGATTAATAAGTATAGGATAATAAACAAATGTCTTAGATTTATCTTCGTTAAAAAGTTCTGGAACAATAAGTGCTCCCTCCATTTTGTTGTTGTTCTGTTTCCACAAAGACCTGTGTATTGGCCAATTTTTCCTCATGTGTATGGTGGTTTTGTGTTTAAAAACTGGACGTGGATGGTTTGTTTCCATTATGCATCCTTAATTTAAATGTGATAATGGATTTGACCTGTATTTGTAGGACCACCATTTGAGTTGTTCTTTCATTTCCATCTATTACTTACAGATGTGAAATATTTGGTACGCCTTAATGTTGATTGGAAACGAAATTGACATCCAAAATTTGAAGTCCTTAAAAATTGTTAAGATAATATGACAATTCTTTTCAGATGCAGCCTCTACTTGTGAGAATCATTTTCCAGGTAAGGCATAATGTCAGGTAATATATCCTTTCGCTGTTAGAATAAATTAGCTTCCTGCATTAATATAGATCTTGAGGTGACAAGTGGATTGGTTATGTGGCAGAATTACGAGAAAGCATCCGTACAAATTGTAATCAAATTGTGGTCCATTCAAATTCAATTCAAATGTAATGATGGGTGTGGGGTATTGCTTCCTTTTGTTAAATTTTCCTTGCGTGTTTAGTTTGATTTAGAGTGGAATCAGGAATTGATTTGCCAAACTTAATTTGTGTGTGCCTGATGCATAACTTGCTATGTGATTTGCAACTTAATTAAGGTTTTTATTATAATAGTTACCTATAGAATATATAACGTAGTTAATAGAACATGTATAATTTCGATATTAATCCTATTAAATAAATGAATGATGCTTACAACTGTGAGTTAAATACTAATGGATATACCATTACTTAAACTAATATAATGCTTATAAATGTTAAGTAATGATTAGTAGGTGAAAAACAAATATTAGATAGTGTTTTAGTGCATTTTGCCATTTGAGTAATGAGTAATGTGTAGGGAGATGATGTTTTCTCTATGTAAGTCATTTATCTTTGCTGCATTGTCACTCGGTGAGGCCTTTTTTGTGAGGTATTTATTATAGTAGTTACTTATGGAATTTATATTTATATTTATAATTAACAGATAACATTTAATTTTCCTATTGATTCTAGTAAATAAATAAATAATTGATGCTTACAATTGTGAGCTAAACACTAATGACTATGATATTAATACAAAAAAGAAAAATATAATGATTAGTAATATTAAGTACTTCTTACTAGAAAATAATAAATTATTAGATAATTTTTCCTATTATTTAATCAATTAAGTAATATGTAGGGACATTATACTTTTTTGGTTGTATGTGTTGTGGTTTGCTTGGTTAAATAATTTTAGCAATAAGGGAGTAATTAATGAAAACGGGTAATGTGTTGTGGTTTGCTTGGTTGAAATTTAATTTAATTTATTTAGTCACAAATAAACTATCATGGTTAGGAACATATTTCATGTAATTTGGAAATAAATAAATTAAAATAAATCATTTTATAATAGAATATAAAATTAACAATTGAAAATCGTTAATTTAAAAATATCAAAGCTGATATATCCATGTTAGATAAAAATTGACTAACATGGATATTTAAACAAATTTAATAATACCTGATTAAATTCTTTCACGATTATTTACAAATAGACACATAAACGTGTTTAAGACATAATTATAGTTATCCAGCCTAAAATTATACACAGACATACAGTAATCCAAGGAAAATGAATTAAAGGGGTTTACAAAATTAACAAAAATAATATGAAAGCATGATGCTTAAGTCTCCAGATCCTTCCCATCACTCCTGCCCCGATTTAGTACCTGTAATGACAACGATTGGGGTAGACCCAGAAATCACAACTACCACCACTCGGTTACGTACATTTTTGCACTACGTGCATATGCATGCCCGCAAGGTGGTGTGTAATAATACTGTGTAAACTGGTGTGTGCTACATGTAGTGTTGCATGAACATATTATCTATGTTAATTTCAAGTAACTATCAATCATGTATTACAGCAGCACGGAATACAGATACATCACAGCTCAAAACATCAATAATAATGATAATTAAAGACATCAATAATCATAATTAAACATCAATAACAAAAGTCAAATCAAACACAACACACCGGAATATCTCAATTCAATAGGGACTCACGACTCGATGATCGATGTACCCTCGCTTGAACTGGTTCAAAGGGACTCACAACCCTACTGAACATGTAACTAAATGATGAGTGATAAAAGTACTTCTTACTAGAAAATAATTTTTCCTATTATTTAACCAATTAAGTTTTGGTCAAAAAAAAAACCAATTAAGTAATATGTAGGGACATGAAATTAAATTAAATTTCAACCAAGCCTAAGCATGATAGTTTATTTGTGACTAAAATTATTTTTCTATCATGGTTAGTGTATTAGCTTATATTTTATGGAAAATAAGAAAATTTGTTTTTCTAACTATGTTAGTCATTATGATAACATAATTATTTTTCTAACATAGTTAGGCTTCAAACTATTTTTAATTAAGAAAAATAAATATATCGTAAAAATGGTTTTATAAATGTGGTTGTTACAGTATGCACCCCCAGGCCACGCACAGGATTAGGATCACATCTATAGAAAGCTCTCCCACCCCTTGGCTTTTGAATCCTAGACGATGCAGGCTGTTTGCTTTTTGGTGGACCCTGAAACACATAACACACACATAACACAATCATTAGAAAGACTTTTGTTAACCTCAAACATTTCCATGCATTTAGGACTAAACTCTCCCTTCCACTTCGACACAAGCTTCTCACTTTTCGACCACTTAAGCATCAACTTCATCCTAATGCCATCAATCATTTTAATGATTAGCAAATATCTAAAGTCATCGGCCCAGACATTAAAGCTTTCGCTAAGGTTATTGTCAAGCATCATAGACATACTTCTATTACTAAAATACGGCCTCTCCCAACATTGTGGAGGATATGTCAACACAGTTTCTGCAGCTTGCTTATCTACACGTCCAAGAGTCTTTAGCTTCTCCTTGAATTGCTCAACAAATGTGCTCCAAGCACAAGCAAAGAAACGTTGTTTCAACCCTCTCCCTCTCCATCTCTTACTCCAATTAGAATAGATATGTCTTGCGCATAATCGATGATCAGCTTCAGGAAACACTTCATTGGCACCAGCAAGAAACCCCTACACATAAAGGGTAATTTAAGTATGATGTACTGCAAGTTTTAAACAAATATTTAATCGCAATATCAAGATTCTAACCTTTTGCATATCCGACATAAGTGTTACTCTTTCTCCATAACCAAGCTCCAAGGATATGTTCAACCATTGTAAGAACCACTTCCAATTACAAGTATTCTCTTTCTGCACAACTGCAAAGGCTATAGGGTATAAGCAATAGTTTGCATCTAGTCCAGTTGTTGTCAGCATAACTCCCTGCGCTTTTCCTTACCTGATTAATGTAATTGAACTGAAAGTACATTAATTTGAAAAGCCTTTGTTCTCTCTTCCTCCATAATCGATCCTCACCCATCATAGGAGTTGATGGAAAATTTCATCCAACCTAATTAACATACAAGAAAAGCAAGTTGCACACATATGAAGAATAAAAAAATAATGTGTATAAAAAAGGTATTACAGTAGAAGTATATGACCTTGGCAGCGTTGAAACATACATATACTCGACTAAAACCTCTCCTCCCTTCTTCTTCCAATGCATCCTTACTAATCTCAACTGAGATATCAGATCCAAGGTTCCTTACTCTCAACTCATGACAATATGATTCTAACTTGTTGAATTCATCAACATAGCTCCCTTCCATTTCTTGCATAATCAATCTCTTAGCTCGTTTGCATTTGTAAATGTTAACATTAAGCTTGAAAAGTTCTGCTACAATCACCTTCATGTCCTTACATTTGTATTGTGGCCTGTCCCGAACTTTCTTCCTAAAATGTCTAGCCAAGAATTTCAAACTTGTCCTACGACTGTCAAACACCCTACTACAATTATGCTCCAACTGTAGTGTCTTCACAACAAGGCCATGATTTTCTCCATCGTTGGAAGCAAATAGAACGAACGGGCAACGATCTTGAGTCTTCGTTACTGCCTCTGGTTCATTTATACATACTGCCCTAACCCTCAATGGCTCATTAGTTCACCCCAGCACTAATTGCATAGTGGTCTAGATCCTTAACCAACTCTGCCTTGTTCGCATAAGATACACCCACCATGAAAAAATCTTTCCAACTTGACCCACACACCTTTCTCCTCCCTCTTCATTCTTTCAAAGGCTCATCATCAACTTCTATGTTCAAATCTTCGTTAACATATCCGTAGTCACTCTCATCTCCATCATCCACACGGGTCTCGATCCTCATGGCATCATCTTCATTATCTTCTTTTGAACCATACTCTTCAATATCATTATCTTCATACTCACTACCTTCAAATTCATCATCCTCTAAATCAGAACCTACAAGTTCTTCACGTTTATAATTCACTCTACCCCTCTCCTCCTCTTCACATAATCTCTCCCTCTCTTCTTCCTCTTGACGAAATCTCTCCATGAGAAGCTTTGAGATATTCTGACCAACATCTAAATAATCTACACGTTCACTCCAATAATCATCATGGTCATCCTCATCACTACCAGCCATCACCATCACACTTTGAGAATTTCCCAATTACAACCCACATAAACATTTATACAGATTAGGAGTATGACTCATACTTAAGAGCTGATCAAAGGTGAAAAGAAAAAATACACTGCGCTAAAATAGAATTTAATGGTTGATATGTGTGAGGATAATAATCATAACACTATTACCACCTTATTCTTACCGAAAATGAACCAACTTATAACCAACAAGTGTTCCAATATTTTGTAATTATATTCACAAAACCATAAACATGAATCATTTTTAGGTTGTAGACAGAGAGTATATACAGGACATAAGTGGGTTTTCCCCCCTCTTGAGCTTTTGCTACTCTGAAGGAAGGAATAGGCAAGCACATTTTAACTTAGTAATTTTTAAGTTGAGCTGCATAGAAAGTCAGTGAACACCGAAACATGACCATCTATCTCTAGTAAGTACATATAATGATAATCAATTTGTTTTAACCAACTACCATAGTGCCATTTTTCCAAAAAAAACATGAAAAGAATAAGCTTTTGTGTCAACCCACTATGTAATAAACAATTTCCCCAAGCTCTACAACTTTCATACCTCATATTAGGAAAATATGCTTTCTTCTTTGCTGCTGCTGCGATTCTGTATGGAATTTCAACAAACTCTACAAATTCCCAATGTTTTTCGGATTCCCCATTCTTCCTCTTGTGTTTGTAGAGTGGTTTTTGGTTGTTCTCTCTTGCCCTAATCATTCTCTCTGACTTCTTTCTATCCTCTCCCTCCTCCTTCTTATTTTACTCTTTACAGGTCAATTAAAAAAATAATACTCACACAGGTCAATTAATAATAAAATTGTTCATTGCCATGTAAATTAAAAAAATGTCCACGTCAGCATAAGCTCTTCTTGGAAAACTTCCAGGGGGCATTTGACATTTAACCCAAAATTTTAAGCTTTTTATTTACACTATTTTGGTCATTTTGATGATGCAAATCACGACATCCACTTGAAAAATACTACATGCTTGGCAAATACACATATATACATCAAGAGAAAAACTGCATATCGAGTGCGGAAGCAAGAGGATATTCAATGTAAGGCCAAAAATGGCTAACATAATATAGAGGCTAGAAAATTTGGGGGGGGGAATTTTTTTTTTTTTTGTGATCTGAAAATGAACAGGAGCTGGAAAAGAATCTTCACAAGCTGTGTAAAACAAAATACATATAAAAATCTTTGAACAACATAGCATCACACTGATTTAACCTATGTCGCCTAGGTTAATCAAAGAAAACTAGCAAACTACTAGTAGAAAGTAGTAAGTTCAAGGTCAATTCACAATTTGCGTATTTCTCACCTAATTCAAGTTAGAATGCCACACAATTTAACAACGATGTTGAGGTTTGATTTTGCAATTAACAACCTACAAAGCTAAAACAACTAAACAAGCTAACACAAAGAAAAGTGTGATGAAATTGAAGAATCAAGGTCCTCCTCTCCAAGCTTCACTTCGCATAACATGATTAGTTAGCCAAAGATGTTTGTAATGAGCTAATTAAACCTAGCTAAATGAAATCTAGTTCCTTGACTCCAAGTTAAAGAAGAAATCATTTGACTAAGCTAACTAACTCAACAATATGAACATCTCATGTCTAATTATTTGTTGCACACAACTAAAGACTCTTTGAGTTGTAAAATCATTCATTCTCCACTCAATTGACTAAAGTATCATTCTAGATAAAAGAGCAAAGAACTACACAAAACTCAACAACAATTTTTCAGTCAAGCACAAGATGAACAATCATAAGCTCTACAATAAAGTAGGAATTTGACTCCAAAGTTCCTAACCTAAATGTACTTAAGATCTAGGATATATAAAGATACAAATAAATATAGAGCTCATGAACACAATGTAAACACAAGCCTTGGTCGAATTTGAATTCTAATCTTGTATGCAAAGCTTCATCTTGGAGAGGAAGAGGAAAATGCCTAGCCACACATGTGTAGGATGAAGAACATGAAGTGGATTGGAGAGAAGATGGCCATGGAAACTTGGGAATGGAGGTGGAAATGGTGGTCTAGGGTTTTGCCAATGAAGGTATGGAAGTAAAAGAGAGAGACAATGAAGAAGAAGAGAAATGAATTCAATGGAAAATGAAGGAATGAGTGAAATATTGGTGTTGGCCGAAAATGAAGATGTGGTGAGATGAAAAATGAAAGTAAAATGAAAATGAAATGAAATGTAAATGAGAAATGGGGTGAATGTAGATGGGTATGTGGCTAGAAACATTTTCACATGTGTTCTTTGCTTTAAGCTTTTTCTGCTCTTTCATGAAAGTATTTCAAAATGCTTCAAATCACTTGATTTCAGAAATGGTAATCTCTTGTCCTCTTACTCCTTCCTTGCCTTTTATTCACCAAAATACCACCAAATGCATACATGGGTCTTCCAATTTCGCCCCTACACTTAAAAATGGAAACAAAAGGCTCAAAATCTCAAAAGCACTCAATGACTTGCAATTCAAGCAACTAAGGCAATATTTCAAACATGTTACATAAAACACATGTGCATTAAAATATGGGTAATGGACCTAATCTGGCCCCCAAGTAACCACCTAGGAGCGCTGAGCACCCTGAACTAACAATAGGCCCGTATCTGTACTCCAAGTAACCAAGGTGTTTAAAAACTACCCCGGTTGGACGGTCAACAACGTTTGACCGTTACTATGCCTATGTGGCTGCCACGCGAGCACCTGGTTTGCCACCGTTGCTTGCCACATGTGTATTTTAAATGGACCTAATATGTCCTCCAAGTAACCACCCAGGTGCACTGAGCACCCTGAACTAACAACAGACCCATATCTGCACTCAAAGTAACCAATGTGTTTAAAAACTACCCCGGGCGGATGGTCAATGACGTTTGACTGTTACTATGCCTATGTGATTGCCACGTGAAGGCCTGTTTTGCCACCCGGCGCCTTGTCATGGTCATGTAAGATATGTTCATGTGGGTTCCACCCATAATAATAAACAATTTCTCTTTCCCTCTTCATGACCATCAACACAGCCACCCCAACACCCACCACCCCCACCCACGCCACCCCCTCACCTCCCCAGCCCCCACTGCCTCACCTCCACAACCCCCCGCCCACGCCACCTCTGCTCGCCACGTTTAAGGGTGGCGTGGGTGGGGGTGGTGGGTGTTGGGGGGGCTGTGGTGATGGTGATGAAGTGGGAGAGAGAAATTGTTTATTATTATGGGTGGGAACCACATGAACATATCTTACGTGGCGGTGACAAGGCGCCGGATGGCAAAACAGGCCTTCACGTGGCAGCCACATAGGCATAGTAACGGTCAAACGTCATTGACCGTCAGCCCGGGGTAGTTTTTAAACACATTGGTTACTTTGAGTGCAGATATGGGCCTGTTGTTAGTTCAGGGTGCTCAGTGCACCTGGGTGGTTACTTGGAGGACATATTAGGTCCATTTAAAATACACATGTGGCAAGCAGCAGTGGCAAAGCAGGTGCTAGCGTGGCAGCCACATAGGTATAGTAACGGTCAAACGTTGTTGACCGTCCAACCAGGTTAGTTTTTAAACACCTTGGTTACTTGGAGTACAGATACGGGCCTGTTGTTAGTTCAGGGTGTTCAGCGCTCCTTGGTGGTTACTTGGGGGCCAGATTAGGTCCATTACCCTTAAAATATCAATAATAATTCAATTACTCAATTAAGTCCACTAATTAATCCACAAATGCACATACATAGACATATAAAATGTGTCTAATCACACACATAAAAACAACTTACACTCACGCAACACATCGCCTATTCAACAAATAAATTAAAAACCAACACTTAACAAAATAAACGACAATAGTGTCTCTTATAAACAACATAAAATATTCAAAACAACAAACTTAACAACAGGCTTAATTTTTACATAATATGTTGGTACAACCACATACTTGGCAGGGCCTATACCCAAAATAAACTGCAACAACATCTAACTTTTGAAATAAACATCAATACTGCCACAACACAACCACATCACAACTGCATAACAGGTTGCATACCTCCTCAAGCGATTGACTCTGGAGAGTGAACAGTAGAACCGTCAACATATTCCCCTACAATCTCTGCTATGTATAGAAAGACCTCAGGAAACATGGGGTCAAAGAAAACATGTGTTGCATCAGAGAAATTAGACAGAGTAGGTTGGATTACCATCAAAACAAAGGCAACAAACAAACTTTTATTTACCATAATACCTAAGCAGGCCACAACCACGAGAGCCACAAACAACGTACCTCCACTTTTGAAAGTATGGGACAGGCATATTATACAACAATAAACATGCCACTGGCCTCCAGCAAAGACTCAAATGCACGCATAGTCTCCACAACACACTACCCATGCAATTAACAAGTCACAAAACTCATTTCCCATAAAATATTCAATTTAATTAAATACATGAGGAAAAAATCATAAATTCAGCTGGACTATAAAAACCATGTGTGGCGACTGTGCAGCAGCACAAAACAGTGGTAGAAAGCAGTGTCGCAGCTCAATTCTTCTTTGATGCTTAATTAGGTGCAATTGGGCCTCGACTCAAAAAGATGCATTAAACCATGTTGTGGCTCAAATTCTTTCATGCAAAATTAACCTCTTCTCTTGCAAATAGAATGCTACAAGCATGCTCCTCAATCATCTTTAATTTCTCAAATATATGTCTTCAATTTCCTAATACAAAAATAGCTTGTAATATAACAACTTTGGAAAAAATGAGCAATTAATGTGCAACCAAATGTATCATGCATGCATCCTACCTATAGTTTAGCCTCTAAAATACGTATAAAATCTCCAAAAAGTGTATATAAAAGCAAGTGAATCATGCTAAAATGTATGAATTCCAAGACATTAACACTTGTCGTTCATCTCCTTTATCTCCTTCAGCTGGTTTGCTTGTATAAGGCTATCATTTAGATATGAGTTCACAAGATCAATCTTATTCGTAGAAATAGTTTCTAGCATTACTTTTCTTTGACCCATAGCCCAAGCGAATTTCATGCCTGAATAACAAGCATATATTTCTATAGACCATGAGTTTTCATTCTCTAATCTCTGCATAACCCCATATTGGAACTTCCCTGCAAATAATAATACAGTCACACACTATTGTGTCTGTTAATTGAGAAAAAGGCTCCATCTACATTCACCTTCAACCATTGTGAGCTTGGTGGTTCCCATTTATAATTCCTCATTGCAAGACTTGCACCATCAACTTGAGTCCCTATTTTTCTTGTTTCTAGAGTTATTTTCCTATTATTCTAAATGTAGATTATAAAAGTAATGGCCTTTTTTGGAAGCTCATCACTTGGATATCTTATTTAAATCCTTAGATCTAGGGATTTAATTGATGCACCCAAAATGCCCTTAAGCCATTTTTCACACCCTTAATATGGTCAGACACGACATTTTGAATGGGGAGACACATACATCGCACAACACTTGTTGACACTTTATCTACTTCATCCACCATCATCAACGCCACCCATCTCCGCCACCCACTGCCGTTGGCCGTTCCTGTTAGAATCTTAAGTTTTGATGAAGACTAAAATATGAAAGAACCAGTTGAACACTTAGAAAGAATTAGGTTAATATAGAACCCCAAGCAAGAGTACAACCGGATGTGGATTTACTTCCGGATGGATTAGGACTAGCGCTCTCGGATGAAAGGCTCATCCCACAGCGGAAGCTTGTAAGTCACCAAGTCAAAACTAAGTCTAACAGTATTAGAGTACCAAATCCTTGAGACTACGTTAGGACACAACCAGATGCAGAATTGCTTCCGGAAGTCTTAGAGTAATTTGAGTGACTAGCGCTGTCTATTGGATTAGACAACACCGAGCGTCAATGGATATAACACTAAGTCATAACATAGTTTCTAGTAGGAGTGCTTCCGGATGTGGAATTGCTTCCGGAAGTAAGAGAGCTTCCCATAGGCAATTGAACTCCCACTGCATGTGACTATGTGTTGATATTGTTGGACTAACGTTCTAGTGCAGAGCTGAGTGTTGTTGCTTCCGGATGAGGAATTGCGTTCGGTAGCAATCGGAATGTCAGAACGTACAACAATCAGAATGTCAGAATTGCTTTTTGGCAGAGCAGAGTTTTCAGAGTTGCTTTTCAGAGATAAAGCAAGTCAACCCTGCTGAGCATTAATGGAGCATTAATTGATTCAACGGTAACATGGGATTAACGACTAAATTCAAACGGCATGGTTACCTACCAAGAGAGAGAATCCTTGAAGATGCTATATAAAGGAGTTCATCTTCATTTATGAAGATCATCGAAGAAACTAGAGAGAGAAACCGAGCATATTCTTCAAGCATTCAAAGCTGCCCAGAAAAGCAAGAGAGCACTTAATACATTGAGAGTTTTATTTATTATCCATCTTGTACTCTTTGTAGTTAAGTCTCTTCATTTATTGAGAGCATTTATTGTACTTAAGTGAGTAACATCATTTGTTCTTAGAGAGAACTAAGTTAGAAAATCCTTTGTTTGAAAGGTTGAACCCTTACAGGTAGTAAGGGGGAGCGAGTCTGTAAGGTTGCAAGTGAGCCCATGTAAAACTTGTGGTTGTAAGGTTGCAAGTGATCCCGTTGTAAAACTTGCAGTTGTAAAGGTTCCAGGTGAACCCGTTGTAAAACCTGGGGTATAGTGGAACTCAATCTGGGTGATTGAGAACTAGACGTAGGTCAAGAGTTGGACCGAACCAGTATAAGGTCTTGCGTGTTTTAATTTTCTAATTTTATTTGGTTGCACAATTCACCCCCTCTTGTGCATCCTCACTTTCATTTGGTATCAGAGCAAGGTCTTATTGACTTGATTCCAACGAATCTTGAAAGCAAAGATCGAGTGATGGATGCTGAACATCATTCCCTTCCCGATGTAGCTATGCAGCCAAACAAGCCTCCAGGCTTTGATGAGTATAACTATCCTTTCTGGAAGTTCAAGATGGAGAACTTCATCAAAGCCAGTGGTCTTCGTATGTGGGATGTGATAGAGCATGGCGACAATGTTCCACTAGATGATGAAGGTTTTGCAAAGCCTCGATCACGCTTCACCAATGATGATTACTTTCAAGTGGAACTGAACTACAAGGCCATCCACTATATTCAATGTGCCCTGAGCCCGAAGGAGTTCCACAGGATAAGCCACTACAAAATAGCAAAAGAAATGTTGGAGGCTCTTGAGGCAGCTCATTCCGGAACCAAGGGAGTGAAGGCCAGACACATTGAGATGCAGGTTGAGGAGTTTCACAAGTTCACAATGCTTCCAAATGAGCCAATCAGAGACTTGGAGCTTAGATTCACCATCTCATAAACAACCTAGCCTCTCTGGGAAAGAACATTCCTGAGGAGGAACAGGTGAGCAAGATTCTAAAGGTGTTAAAGGGTGACTGGCTTACCAAGGTGACCATTCTACAGGAAGTCCAGGGAGAGTCAACCAGTTCTATCACTACCTTATTTGGTTCTCTGGCAGAGTACGAATCAACCCTGTTGGCCCAAAGAGCTCCTTAAGCTGCTGCTAAAGCCAAGAACCTAGCTCTTGTTGCTCCCAGCAAGGAAAGGGATGAGGATGATGATGAGAATGATGAGGAAGATATAGACGATGAAGAAATGGCTATGATGGTGAGAAAGTTCAAAAAGTTCTTCAGAAAGAAAGGAGGCTTTCAGAAAGGAGAATCTAGCCATAAAAAGGATTATAAGAAGGAAAGGACTCCTTTGTGCTTTGAATGTAAGAAGCCTGGTCATTTCAAGGCTGAGTGCCCGAGCCTTCAGAGAGTCAAAGGGAAGGACAAGAGGAAAGTTTTCGTGTCCTCGATCTGGGTAAATAGTTCTGATGAAGAAACTAGTGATGAGGAAGAGGTTGCAAACCTTTGCCTTGTTGCTAGGGAAGATGGAGAAGAGGCATCTTCAGACTTCGACTTCATCCATGGTGATGAGGTAACTCTTCCTGAACTCCAAGAAGCTTATAAAGAAGTTCATAGAGAGTTCTTTCGTTTATGTAAGGCTTGGAGAAAGAAAAATGAATCACTTGAGTTCTCGGTGAACTCACTAAGTGAAGAGCTAGCGGAAGCCAAAAAGCTTCCGGTAGCAGATGGCAAGGGAGATCCCCAACCCAAGGCCTCAACATTAGAGAGCTGCATCAACTGCAGCAAAATCTCTGCTGAAAGGGATAGACTGCATAATGCCCTACAAAAATTTACAAATGGTTCTGAAATGTTAAATGTTATTTTGATGAATCAAAGAGCATATAGGGATAAAACTGGATTAGGGTATAAGCATAAAGGTAAAAAGTGGGTGGAACCTAAAGTGAAACCATACTTAAAGTTTTTCCACAAAGCCACTAGTCACAGCTCCACACCCTTCAGTTTTATCCTTATGCAAAATAAACAGTGTATTATCTATGCTTTGTGTCAATGAAGATGTATGGGACAAAATGAAGTTAGATAATTTTGTGTATAGATAATAAGGCTTGGAGAAAGAAAAATGAATCACTTGAGTTCTCGGTGAACTCACTAAGTGAAGAGCTAGCGGAAGCCAAAAAGCTTCCGGTAGCAGATGGCAAGGGAGATCCCCAACCCAAGGCCTCAACAAATACTTAGACTAAAGAAAGAGGTTTCTCAAGTGTTCTGGGCGGATGCTATGAGCACAGCTTGCTACATCTCCAACAGAGCTTATGTTCGCAAGGGCTCAGACAAGACCCCATATGAGCTATACAAAAGTAGAAAGCCCAACATCAGCCACCTCAGAATCTTTGGATCAAAATGTTATGTTCATAACAATGGAAAGGTAAACCTGGGTAAATTTGACCCAAAAGCTGATATAGGAGTTTTCATAGGGTATTCCCTTAGGAGTAAGGCTTATAGAGTATACAACTTGAGAACTAGAACAGTAGAAGAGTCCATGCATGTTGTATTCGATGAGAATCCTACATGGGAAGGATCCACAGAAGATGATGGGATATTAAATTTTCCAAAACCACCATCATCTTCACCACCAAAAGAAACACTAGCAAGTGATCCTAAGAAGGAAGATGAACCCAGTGATGAACCCAGAGTGCAGACAGTGCCTGATGAGGTACAGCTGCCAACTGCTAGGAGACATCACAGGGATCATCCACTTGACCAAGTGCTTGGTGATGTTTCTTCTGGTGTCAGAACTAGAAAGCAGGTTCAAAATGAAGTTGAGTTTGGAGCCTTCTTGTCTCAAATCGAACCAACTTCAGTTGAACAGGCCCTAGAGGACTGCGATTGGATCATTGCCATGCAGGAAAAGCTCAATCATTTTGAGAGAAGTCAAGTTTGGGAATTAGTCCCTAGACCGTCTCACCAATCCAAAGTTGGGACCAAATGGGTCTTTAAAAACAAACTGGATGAGACCGGACAGATCACTATGAACAAAGCCAGACTAGTAGCAAAAGGGTATAACCAAAAAGAAGACATAGACTATGAAGAAACTTTTGCTCCTGTTGCAAGACTTGAAGCAATAAGGATTCTTCTAGCCTTTGCATCCATGAAAGGCTTTAAATTATATCAGATGGATGTGAAGAGTGCTTTTCTTAATGGTTATATTAAGGAAGAGGTTTATGTTGAGCAACCTCCTGACTTTGAGGATCATAAGCATCCTAAGTATGTGTATAGACTAAAGAAAGCAATGTATGGCCTGAAACAAGCTCCACGAGCTTGGTATGAGAGACTCAGCAGCTTTTTGCTGGGAAAGAGTTTCTCTAGAGGCAAATTAGATAATACACTGTTTATTTTGCATAAGGATAGAAATTTGTTAGTTATCCAGATATATGTTGATGATATTATTTTTGGAGCAACTAACGAGAAACTCTGTGAGGAGTTTTCTAAGACAATGCAGGGGGAATTCGTGATGTCAATGATGGGAGAACTAACCTTCTTCCTAGGCCTGCAGATCAAGCAAAAGAAAGAAGACATTTTCATCTCCCAAACTAAGTACTGCAGAGAACTTCTCAAGAAGTTTGGGATGGATGAATGCAAGGAGTATGATACTTCTATGAGCACCACTGCCGCACTCGATGCTGATGTAAAGGGAAGTACGGTCAGCCTGCCAATGTATAGGGGAATGATAGGCTCCCTGCTATACTTAACGGCTAGCAGACCTGATATTCAATTTAGTGTAGGGATGTGTGCTAGGTTTCAAGCCAACCCTAAGGAATCTCACTTAACTTGTGTTAAACGTATTATTTTAAGATACCTTGAGGGAACTCAAGAACTTGGTCTCTGGTATCCCATCGGTAACCAAGAGTTCTTGTGGGCTTACGCAGATGCTGACCATGCAGGTTATAATGTTAGAATCTTAAGTTTTGATGAAGACTAAAATATGAAAGAACAAGCCAAACACTTAGAGAATATTAGGTTAATATAGAACCCCAAGGTAGAGTGCTTCCGGATGTGGATTTACTTCCAGATGGATTAAGACTAGCGCTCGCGGATGAACGTCTCATCCACCAGCGACAGCAAGTATATCACCAAGTCATAACTCAGTCTAAGAGCATTAGTATATAAAATCCTTGAGACTAAGTTAGGAAGCTTCCGGATGTAGATTTGCTTCCTATTGAATTAAGACTAGCGCTGGCTGTTGGTATGGATAACACTGAGCGCCAGTGACCATAACCCAACGTCCAGTGGATTTGCTTCTGAATGCTTAGTGACTAGCGCTGGCTGTTGGTGTGGATAACACTGAGCGTCAATGAGTAAAATGTGAATATAACCCAACGTCCAGTGAAAGTGCTTCCGGATGAGGAATTGCTTTCGGATGGAAAAGAACTCCCTTAGACCAAAGTGAACTCCCACTGCATGTGAGTATTTGCTATTATTGTTAAGATTAACGTTCAAAATGCAGTACACTGAGTAAAGTTGCTTCCGGATGTGGACTTGCTTCCGCAAGCAATCAGAATGTCAGAACGTTCAGAGCAATGCAGTGTCAGAATGCTTTTGACAGAGAAGAGGTGTCAGAACTACTTTTCAGAGATAAAGCAAAGTCAACTCTGCTAAGCATTAATGGAGCATTAATTGGGCAAACGGTAACTTGGGAAAAACGGCCATATTCAAACGGCTAACCCACCTACCAAGAGTGAGAATACTTGAAGACTATATAAACAAGCTCACCTTCATTTATGAAGACAACTAATATCTTTGACATCTTGAAGAAAGCTAGAGTGAGAAACTAAAGAAATCCTTCAAGCATTCAAAGCTGCCTAGAAAAGAGAAAGAGCATTTAACGCATTGAGAAGTTCTGTTCATCTACTAATCTTGTACTCTTTGTTGTTAAGTCTCTTCTTGTATTAAGAGCATTGATTGTACTTAAGTGTGTAACATTATCCGTTCTTCAAGAGAACTAAGTTTAGAAAATCCTTTAGTTGTAAAGGTTGAACCCTTACTGGTAGTAAGGGGGAGTTAGTTAGCAAGGTTGCAAGTGAGCCTTGAGTAAAACTTGTGGTTGTAAGGTTGCAAGTGATCCCGTTCAAAACTTGCGGTTGTAAAGGTTCCAGGTGAACCCGTTGTAAAACCTGGGGATAGTGGAACTCAACCTGGGTGGTTGAGAACTGGACGTAGGTCACGAAGACCGAACCAGTATAAACTCTTGTGTTGTTATTGTTCGATTTTTATTTGGTAGCACAATTCACCCCCCTCTTGTGCATCCATTACTTTCATATAAGACAGATAGAAAGAGCACCAGCGGACAATGTGCCTTCCTTGGAGGTTGTCTGGTGTCTTGGACAAGCAAGAAGCAAACTTGCGTGTCACTATTATCCACAGAGGCAGAGTATATTGCTGCTGCAAACTGTTGTGCATAAGTGCTGTGGCTGAAAAATCAACTGAGGGATCTTGGCTTAGAGTTTCCTGAGGCTCCCATTCTCTGTGACAACACAAGCACCATCAGCCTTGCCAAGAATCCAGTCCAGCACACAAGAACAAAGCACATTGACGTCAGACATCACTTCATCAGAGATCATGTTCAGAAGAAGGATGTCAAGGTGCAATTTGTTCCCACTCAGCATCAGCTTGCAGATATCTTCACCAAGCCTCTAGGGGTAGATCAATTTACTTTTATTAGAGGAAATTTGGGAATGGTAAACCCAAATGAAGTTTAATCTTCAAAATAAACCTGTGTTTAAATGTTAAAACCTGTAAACTGTACTAACTTAGGCATCGGATTGCCAATCTTTAATTTTGCAGGTCCCCCCAATGTTAAATCTTAAGTAAGTCCTTCCGGAAGCAAATCCCCTTCCGGAAGCTCATTTGCTACCGCTTGGTCATGACTCTAAGCAAACGGAAGCGCCTGTGTTCTGGGAAAGAAGGACACGTCACCTCAGAAAACGTTTCATCTTCTCCCACCAAAAACTGTGCCTTCTCTAACAGTCTGAAGAGACACGTGGCATAAAAGTGCGCTGTTCCAATTTAAACTTATACGTTTTCCCATAAAAGGTGCATATTTTCAATGAAGAGTCATTTATGAACCATCACATCGAATGTCACATTGCATAAATAGGGCACAACTATTCATTTTTCACTTCTCACACAAATCAAACACCCAAACTCTCTGAAACTTTTCATCTTCACCGCCGCATTCATCTTGTTCATCTTCATCTTCATCATCTTCATCTTCTTCTTCATCTACTTCTGTGCATTTACTGAACATCTTGAGTGCATAACATTCATTCCATACCCATTCCACACAAAATGGCCGGTTCACATGAATCCAACCCCAATACTCAGAAAGCCTCATCCTCCAAAAAGTCCAAACATTCTGGGAAATCTGGAAAACATAAGAGGGTTCAGTTTGCGGAAGAGCCTTGATCTAAACGCCAGAGGGTTGAAGATGACTTCTCCGTGTATCGTTCTGGGCCATTGGAAGCTATCTCACCTGAGTTTGAGAACAGGAATCCTTATCTTACCAATGGGATTTTTGTGGATCTGGAAAAGCTTGAAGATCTGGGTTTTGCACTATCTGATCATCTCCAGAAGTATATGTGTTGGCTGGGGATTAACAATGAATACAACATTCAAGTGCTCCGGGTGTTCTACCAGACCCTCTCTGCCAAGCCTAAGTACAAGACCATCTCTGAGAAAGTATCTGCCATTGGCCGGATTGATTTCAAGGCCACTGTGAGGGGGAGAACGATCAAGTTCAACTGAAGGGATATCAATCGTTTCCTCGGGGTGACTGACGAGGAAATGAACAAGTGGACCTTCCCTGAGAAGCTGGATCAGAAGGTGCTGGAGCAGGTTTATGAGACCAAGGGGAAGAAGGTGTCTGGTATGCCCGACCCAAAGCGGGTGCTCCATTACATCTACTCAAGGTTGATGGCCAACAAAGGAGGAAATTTCAATGACCGGGCTGGACAACCCTTGGCTCGCAAAGTTCCTTACCCAGGAGCCTATCAACCCTGGGCAACTGATCAGCATGGAGCTTAACAGATGGCTTGAAGGCAAAGAAAAGGGGAAACCTTCTCTTCCCTACCCTCAGCTCATCGCCTTCCTCCTGGAGAAGTACAATATTAAATCCACTGAGGAAGCCGATAACATCAAGTGCCTGCCCATGGGATCAATGAACTTGGGTAAGATGGGAATCAAGTACATCAAGCCAGCGAAGCCCACTCGGTCTGGCTCTCAGGCTGGGAGTGCCTCTCAAACAACTGTTCCCTCTGTGTCTGGAGCAGGGGATCAAGAAGTTGATTCTCATGCTGGCCCTAGTCGTGCTCCGAGGGTATCTGCTGCTCAGAAGACGCTAGTTGCTGAGTTAAGAGATGAAATCTTGTTCAAGCTGCCTGATCCAATAATGGCTCCTCTAAGAGCAGAGTGTGATGCAGCGTTCCGCCTGCAAGAGCAGAGGATCCAGGGTTTAGAGGATCGATTAGGGAGAGTAGAAGCCAAACTCGACCTTCTCCTTAACCATTTTCTCATCCCTCAACCTCACCCCAATCAACCACCACCTCCTCCTCCTAATCCACCTTCACCACCCCCACGAAATGAACCTGACACTCACCAACTCATCCCTCACCCTCACCCCAATCAACCACCACCTCCTCCTCCTAATCCACCTCCACCACCCCCACGAAATGACCCTGACACTCACAACTCCCCTCACAACTCCCCTAGCCACTCTAACACATCCAACCACCAAAACTCCCCCAACCACTCCCAATCACACAACCAACCTCTCCACACCCTTAGCTCCTTCAGTTCCATACACAATCAGAGAACCCTTGCGAGAGATATACCTTCACCCAACTCACCTCCCCTCATCTATACAGGTATACTTTCCTCCACAGACTCACCTTCTTTCTTCTATCCAAGCCCCTCTCCTTCACCCCCTCCCTCACCTCCTCACTCACCACCCAGATATGGTCCTGAACCCCCTCCATCCCCCTCTCCCTCCTCCCTGGCCCTCACCCTTATTGATGATGCCAAAAGGGGGAGAGATATTCTCACTCAACCCTCCCTATGGCTAGATGAGGACATTGCTGTTGCCCTCCGCCGTGCCATGGATCTGAAGAGAATGGGTAGAGCAGAAAGTTTAATCTGTGGGGAAGCCATCAGATTCATGCATCAACAGTAGTTCGCCAGCAAGTCAGATCTGGAAATGGTGCTGGTTGATCAGCCTGCTGAAGCTCCACCATCTGACCTTGAGCCTCCTCCTTCTGTGCCTGCCCAGAATATATTTGAGGAAATTCTGATGAAGTATGGGTATAAAAGGCCAGATCCGCCAGTTATAGTGATTGCCAAGCCAATCCCTTCTTCTGAGCTAGCTCCTCCTCCTCCTCCTCCAGTGATCAGGTTCAGTAGATCTAGAGTAAAGTCATTTGCCAGAAAAGGGGCTGCTATGTAACATATTGTTACTAATTCCCTAATTAACCAATATTATCTATTTCAATTCATTAATCTCTTTACTAACTATGATAGAAAACGGATTTTCCATAATCTTTATATACCTATCATAGTTAGAAAAAGAATATTCTAGTGAATAAAACATTATCCATGATAGAAAAGGATTTCCTGATACAATATAGATGCTATCATGGATAATTACAAGCTAACCATGTTAGAAAGGATTTGCCTAACATGGTTAATAAATAAACTGATTGATATTCAACAATAAATATATATGTATTCATGCGGAAGCAGATGCAGGCCTATACAAATTGGCAATATACAATTCCAAATAAATTATATAACCTCTACTACCTAATTCCCTTTCCTGATGCTCGCGCCTGTGCATGAATACCTGCAAAAAATGTCAGTAATCGTGGGATGAGACAATTTGTCCCAGTAATCACCGCTTAACTCACTATAACAATGAGATGTGCGGTAGCGAGGGCGTCTAAAGGGTACCACAGATATAAAACCAGTAATGTAATATATATATATATATATATATATATATATATATATATATATATATATATATATATATATATATATATATGTTTCTTCCCATGCTCACTCAAGTCCAACAATCATATCCAAACCAAATCAATTCATCATCTCCATACTCCAATCAACTAATACTACCACAACAATTCTCACACTCACCTACAGATGCATTGTGCCATCACGGTGCATTCATGCATCTAATCTTCACTATATGATTTGACACTGTGCCTCTCTCTACAAGGAGGAGGCGAATTTCCCTCTCTGGCAATCCCCAGAGAGGGAACCTCAATTCTGTTTTCCATTGCAGAATAGGAACGATTGGGCTCTCAAATGCCTTAACAACCGTAGGGGCGGTTGGGCTCTAAAATGCCTTAACAACCGTTGGTCACTTCTCTCAATAAGTTGACCTATGATCCCCGATCCAATCAATCTGAAAAGGATCAGTACAAATAACTGTCGATCGGCCAATCGACAGTTATCATCGCGCAATGGTACATATATATATATCAGTGTCATGCAATGCTCACAATATCCCTATCAATATCAGTTCCACAATATTCAATATCTCAATCACAATTTCCATCAATTTCTCAATTTCATCCAATATCTCCATCACAACAATTCCACTCCTTTCATCAACCTAACTATCACTATCCCCGACAATATACTATACAAATCTCTCTCACCAGTATCTGAACACTATACCTATACTCATTCACACCATTCAAGGTCAGTAACCACCACCAATCAGCATAATCAGCATAATATATATATAATGAGTCAAATTTCTTTATACGAAAATATTCGCGTTCAAAAGGCACCCGATAGCCTATTTCGTATAAAAATAGCTTTTCAAAGATAATATATATATAGAGGGTGAGAAAGGATTTTGCAAATCCTAGCTAACATCACCCTCAATGTTATAGTAAGGTTAAGTGTGATTACCTGTCGCCCTTAGCACTCCACTGCCTTCCTTACCGATTCTTATAGATTTTTCCTTCCAAACACCATCACCACAAGTTGCTCCTATAATAATATAGTATAAAATGATAAATTATTATCATTTACACTTTATAGTACTTAAGCGTCTCTCTCGTAACTCATATTACTACCCATTTCCCCTTTTTCTTATTTCAATACTCTAACAATTTCAATTCATGTTATGTGAATTTAACAATCATCATTTTCAATCCAAAGGAATCAAACCATTCAAATATACTTCTTACAATCATGTCACACCATATCATTCCACTAAATAAAGTCTAACCAACAACAACAATGTTTATCATTAAACCACATCCTTTAGCTATGGAAGGAATAGTTTCCACTTCACACTAGTCATACAACATGCATATATTTCTCCTAGAAATCACAAAAGTATACATCTAAATTTAGCATGATTTTACAGCTCATTAACACAAATTGGCAAGTGCTTTGAATCCGAAGAACTGAGAAATAAACTTCCTATCTAGTTCGGCCAAGCCAGTGTAGCCAAAATATCATTCCAAAACCAAATCTATATGCAAACACTTTAAACACATTTTTATACTTTACAATTTATCATTAACCTCCATTCAATTAGTTACTTCCCCATTGTTCCCTAGCTCTTTCAGCCATGGTAGAGAAAAGTAAGAAGAACTTTCAAACATCAATATATATACACTTGAGATCACAAGTTTTCCTTTATGTCTATAGAAACAACAATGAGAGTCCTCAAAATCAGCATCAACATACATAATCATGTCCTAAATAAAGAGGACCAGAATTTCCTTTTCAAAGGAAAGAACATAAATTTTAGCATGCAAGAACACTATACATATATCTAAACATAGCATACCAATATGAAACCAACCATTGCCACACTTCAATCACAAATATGAAAACTATGCAAGTTTAAGAAAATTATAGCTTTAGGTAAATACTTGACAAGCATATTCAACAATAGTTATAGTCCAACCCTTGTCATGCTTCAATCACAAAACTATGAATCCTTGATAACAATGTTCACAAGCATAACATAAATCTTGTCCAAAATACACATCTCAAGCTCAAATGAATTTCTCTACTCTCCTAAGCATTTCAACGAACACCTTGAGTGCAATAATATTCAAACAGTAGTTATAAACTCCCCAATCATCATACTCTTGGCTAAAAGCTTCCAAACACCATTTAATCAACTAAAAACATCAACTATAATATCTATGAATCTTTGATACACATGCAAGCATAACACATCAACAATCTTTCAACTAACACCTTATTAACCAATTTCAAATACTCACACAATGCACACATACATACACATATACAGATTCACACAAAGAACAAAACAACAGAATTTCTAATCATCAACATAAATCCTCGACTAATTTACACTCTACTACACGGTAAACTAGACAGATCAAGCATCTCAAAATATATACAGAAAACACCATACTCTCAAATAAACAAGGCACCCAAGAACACATAATCAAACTTGAAAGCATAAAGGGCAATCAATCCACTGTCATTTAGTCTACGTAATTAAGTTACAGAAATAAAACAATGCACCCACATACTAGTCAATAACAAATTGAAGAATAAAAGGCAATTCAAGAATCCCAAAAGTTAGGGTTTTCAAAAATCTATACCAAATTCTTGTAAGCCTTCAAATTAAACCTCAAATCCTTTTTCAAACACTAAAACTAGAAGCTTTAGACTCCCTACATCGATTTTTAAACTTAGAAACCCCAATCAAATTTCGGACCTACACTCAACTCACCCAAGAACACTAAAAATCGGTAAGAAAACAAAAGGATACACTCACCTGAACTTAAATCTTGGATTATATGTGACTTTAGTCGCCAACTCCGTCGATAATCTCGCCGGAAACCTCCGCCGTCGTTGCTGGGGTTGTCGGACACGAGGAAGACGAAGGGGAAGAGTGAAGAACGATGGGGACCGAGCAAAGGTAGTGAGGAAACTGAAAGAGGGTAGTGAGGAGAAGAGAAAGACAGTGAAGAAGTGTTGGGGAAGAGTGAATCGATGATGTATGTGTGGAAGGAGATGAAGAACAAGATGGAGGTGTATGAGAGAGGGGGCGACGGGTTTTGGTGTTGGATGAAGGAAATGAAGGTGGAGGGTGTGTTTGGTTTAGGTGAAATAAGGGTTTGTTATTATAATTTGTAGCAAAATTTACCATAATGTACTCTTTTAATTTAAACCCACTAAAACTAGCCTCCAATCTCCTTAACCTTCAAAATATTCTTGATTTCACCATACCCACATATTTCTATTTCTTCAATTGTTTAATTAATTATTTAGATGCTTATTTCCCAAAAATTCCAAAATATCCCAAAAAATCTCCAAAAATTCTAAAAAGTCCCAAATTTTCAAATTTTTCGTTTATTATTTTCCAAAACACTCTTTAATCCTGTATTAAATTTTTAGGATGTTACATGCTACATCTGAGCCATCTGAGAGTGTAGAAGAGGAACCACTTGCTCACTCTGAGGACCATGAGTTGGATAGAATGCCTCAACCTGGGGAAGCATCTGAGCCACAATCATCTACCCAAGTGCCTCCTGTAGGAATTCCGCCACTTGCGGAAGTTAAGTTAGAGGTGGAAGACATGACTCCAGAGGAATTTGAGCGGTATGGCTGGACTGATCGGATCACCTTTGAACAGCTTGCTTGCCTCGATGCAGAAAGGGAACGTGCTAAGCCTCCTCAAGAGAAAAGGAAAGGCAAGGGAAAGGGGAAAGCAAAGTCAAGTCAGGCTGAAGACTCCAACTATCCTGTGTGGAATGTAAAGGTCAAGACTGTCCATTATCCCTTCGGATCCATTCCCATCTCAGAGTCACCATTTGGAGAGTTTGCTGGGCTTACTGAGGTCAATGAACTGAAAAGGGCTATTGAGGAATCTCTGAAGCTTGAAAGGCAAAGAAAGGCCAGAGAAGAGAAAGAGCTCCAAGATATTCTTGCTCAGATTGATCAACAAACGAAAGAAGAGAAGTGGGCTGAGATGCAAGAGGAGCATAAGCAGAAACAGTTAGAGAAACAAGAGGCACCCGCTCTAGAAACCCAACCTCTCATGCATTTAGCTTAGGAATTTTCATTCGCATATTTTTTCATACATAAGTTATCTGCCTTATCTGTAAATCTGTTCATTAACTTTGCTTATGCTTTTCTTATCATATTTGTAATTGATTCACTAATGAAGTTCATTTTTGAGTTCATCTGTGTGTTATTTAATTGTTTACTTGTTATGAACTTATTAGATAACTTAGTTTGTCATCATCAAAAAGGGGGAGAATGTTAGAATCTTAAGTTTTGATGAAGACTAAAATATGAAAGAACCAGTTAAACACTTAGAAAGAATTAGGTTAATATAGAACCCCAAGTAAGAGTACAACCGGATGTGGATTTACTTCCGGATGGATTAGGACTAGCGCTCGCGGATGAAAGACTCATCCCACAGAGGAAGCTTGTAAGTCACTAAGTCAGAACTAAGTCAAAGAGTATTAGAGTACCAAATCCTTGAGACTAAGTTAGGACACAATCGGATGCAGAATTGCTTCCGGAAGTCTTAGAGTTATTTGAGTGACTAGCGCTGTCTATTGGATTAGACAACACCGAGCGTCAATGGATATAACACTAAGTCATAACATAGTTTCTAGTAGGAGTGCTTCTGGATGTGGAATTGCTTCCGGAAGTAAGAGAGCTTCCCATAGGCAATTGAACTCCCACTGCATGTGACTATGTGTTGATATTGTTGGACTAACATTCTAGTGCAGAGCTGAGTGTTGTTGCTTCCGGATGAGGAATTGCTTCCGGTAGCAATCGGAATGTCAGAACGTACAACAATCAGAATGTCAGAATTGCTTTTTGGCAGAGCAGAGTTGTCAGAGTTGCTTTTCAGAGATAAAGCAAGTCAACCCTGCTGAGCATTAATGGAGCATTAATTGATTCAATGGTAACATGGGATTAACGGCTAAATTCAAACGGCATGGTTACCTACCAAGAGAGAGAATCCTTGAAGATGCTATATAAAGGAGTTCATCTTCATTTATGAAGATCATCGAAGAAACTAGAGAGAGAAACCGAGCATATTCTTCAAGCATTCAAAGCTGCCCAGAAAAGAAAGAGAACACTTAATACATTGAGAGTTTTATTTATTATCCATCTTTTACTCTTTGTAGTTTAAGTCTCTTCATTTATTGAGAGCATTTATTGTACTTAAGTGAGTAACATCATTTGTTCTTAGAGAGAACTAAGTTAGAAAATCCTTTGTTTGAAAGGTTGAACCCTTACAGGTAGTAAGGGGGAGTGAGTCTATAAGGTTGCAAGTGAGCCTGTGTAAAACTTGTGGTTGTAAGGTTGCAAGTGATACCGTTGTAAAACTTGCAATTGTAAAGGTTCCAGGTGAACCCGTTGTAAAACCTAGGGTATAGTGGAACTCAATCTGGGTGATTGAGAACTGGACGTAGGTCAAGAGTTGGACCGAACCAGTATAAGGTCTTGCGTGTTTTAATTTTCTAATTTTATTTGGTAGCACAAATCACCCCCCCCCCCTCTTGTGCATCCTCACTTTTAGTTCCCTTTCTCCATTCCGTCTCCATTATTCGAAAACCCATTCACTATAATTGTCTTCACCTTAGATGTCAGTTGATGGCCAAAAGTGGATTTACTTTAAAGGAGGTAATCCCAAAGTCATGAGCAGCTAATCCTTGGTTCCTCAGTGATTGTTGAAGCTAGCTGGATTTCCTTGATCCACTTGAGAGTTTCCTCTTTCCTTAGTTTCAGTTTTATTCTCATTATGATTGTATATTATGGTACCTACGTTTCTAGGAATTATGATTTGCATATTTATGGAGTCGTGTTATGGTTACTACACTTTAATAATGTGATTTGTATTATGTTTGTGCTTTGATGATGTGGTTGAATTATTGTTAGCCTAATGTTAGCTTTATTTTTATCACTCATGTGTTTGAAACTCTTGATTGGACTTGAGGTTGCTAGCCTTATCAATTAGGAAATACGAATGCCTTAAACAAAGTAAAATGCATATTAGGTGCCAATTAAAATGTAGCTAGTGAACTAGACTAGTCTAGGTGAATAGATAAGTCTAGGTAACTAGCATTGTCTGGGGAATATTTCTTCTCACAAGCCTAAGTACATGGTAAAGGAAGGAAGTAAATTCAATCATATTGGAACAAGGATAGCTAGTGGATTCATTCATCAAGGAATCTTACATTCACATTTTGTTTCACTTATCTTGATATAAAACACCAACAAAAAGAGCAGCTTTGGATTTAATATTGTTGCATCCAATTAGTTATAGTGAAAAGATTTATAAACTCTTATCCCCTTTTATTGCTTTTTATTGCATTTTGTTAACTAGGGTAGTATAGAAAGACTCCTTAGAGACGACCTGAGGTTGTGCCACTGTGTTGCAATCTTTGGTCATAAATAAATTTGCATTTTAAGCCAAGTGGATTAGAAACTGGTTAAAGCAATGACGCCGTTGCCGGGGAGTCATTTTTGACTCTTTAGGCTAACTAAGCGTCAATTTTTGACTCTCTATTTATATTACTTTTAGGTTATTTAGTTGTATTTAAATATTGTTTTAAGTTATAGTTTGTATACACATTGCTTAACTTGTAAAAATCCAAAAATAAAATATTGTGCTCTTGTGTGTTCTTGTTACTTGCCCATTGTGATATAGGTGTGTTTTTGATTTCTTGCACCATCCCATTATATTTTTGTGACTTGTTGCTACTCACTGTTTTTGTTTTTGAGTTGTGTGAATTGCATATCAAGAATTTGATATATCACCAATTCGTCCAAGTAAACAAGTCAACAAAGTCATTCTCGCCTATTTTGACTTCTGGAGACCATTGTTATTGTTTTTAAATTCAACTGCAAAAGTTTGGTGCTCAAGTCCATTTTAAAGTGTACTTTTGGTCATTTTAGCACATTGATGCCCAAATTTGATTGTTGTCATTTTCTAGGCAATTGGGTGTTTTTCTCTAATCTCCCTAACTTATTTTAACTTGTTTTAATCATTGGGGAGGATTGAAGTGGCCTAAAATCATCATTTGCCTTTCTACAGCTTTGTTTAAAAATTCTGCAGTTTTTTTCAAGCATTGCATTCTGAATTTTGCCAATATCCCAACAAATTTGTGTGCCCTGTTTCGCCACTGTTTAGGCTGTGTTTGGACAGGCGTGTGGGTACTATCTGTAACAATTCGTTACTAAGTCCCTAATTTACCAAAAATAACACTTTCAATTCAATAATTTGCTTTACTAACTATGATAGAAAAAAGTGTTTTCATAATATCAATATCACTATCATAGTTAGAAAAGAAATTTCTAATAATTTATATGCATTATCCATGATAGAAAAGAATTTCCTAATACAATACAAATGCCATCATGGATAATTAATTGCTAACCATATTAGTAAGGATTCACCTAACATGGTTAGAAAAAGAGAATAACATCACAAATAACCAAATATCTTAATCATGTTAGTAAAAGATCCACCTAACATGGTTACTAAAAGAACCACCTAATTCAAATGAAGAACACTCATGTTCTTTGGCAAACATCTAACTATGCTTGAGAATAAATTCTCCTAACCTAGTTAAAAAAGAAACAACATTACATTTAGAAAACATAACCATGGCAGAGAGGGGCCCATCTAACATGATTATTTAAAATAACAACACTCATCACAACAGTAAATCACAATCACACGATATAACCATGTTAGGAAAAGAACTTTCCTTAACACAGTTATTTGAAACACCTGTATCACTTAAACATAACAATACAACTATCTGATTTAAGCATGTCAGTATCACAAAGCACAGTCAAACATCGTTAGTCACAATCATATGGTACGTCAATATCAAGAAAGAGAGATTGTCTTTCCATTAGCAAACAATTCTCTTGTAAAGGTCAATCCACCAGTACATAATCAATCATCACACTAACACAGTGTGTGATACAACCACAACTATCACATTATTTCAATATCGGTGACTAACCAACAATCATCAGAAACAGCTAACACGATTCATTTCAAATAATACAAACAAATGCGGAAGCGGATGCAGCCTACTTGATGGCAATATATATCCCTACGGTTTACCTCCGGCCTACTCACTAACACAGTGCAGCTGGCCGGCCCCTTTTTCCCTTCCTCTCAGACTACCTCTGGGCATGATCACCTGCAAACATAAAGGGAATGGGGTGAGACAAAACAATGTCTCAGTAATCACTACTTAACTCACTGTGATACTCAGAAGTGTGGTAGTGGAGCGTCTACAGGGTACTACAGTTCTCAAAACCTGCATAAACACACAATATATACATATATATATAGAACATATACATTCATCTCTCAATAGACAATAATAAACGTGAGTGACACTGTGCCCGGTCTACAATCCGAAAAGCATGAAAAAGGGACAACTCTAACAATGTGAAAATCCCTGGTTCCTTTACAATCTAAGGAACCTGTACAATTAACCTATCGATTTGCGCAAATCAATAGGTTACATCGACCGACGGTACTAATAATCAGTGTCATGCAACATACAAAAGATGTATATAAATATGAATATATATATATAAAGTACAGTTCATTCAGAAAGGTACCCTATAGCCCACGTTTAAATATAAAATAATAAGAACACATTTCATTAATATATATATATATATAAGTAGAAGAAGATTTTAGAAATCCTCAACTACCGTCATCCTCAGTATCACAGTCAGTTAAGCGTGATTACCTGTTCAGGCTCAAAAACAGCAATATATATATATATATATATATATATATATATATATATATATATATATATCCTTCGTTATTGCCTCCAGCGAGCTCCACTCAAAGCACCGCCGTTCACAACCACACAATGAGCTGCTGATGGTCAAGACACAAAATCAGTGACTTTGACCACCCATTCGAACTAAATCTACAACAATTATTGAAGTGATACATTACTTCTAACATCCATACTCTTTCATACACTTTTGTACCCACAATTCCCTTAACAATTTATTTGGAATTCCTAAAGTACTAACTTCACAATTAAATTGGCCACTCAAAGTGACCTCCAAACCAAGGTTCTGAAACCCGACCCGAACCGGACGGTCCGACCGGTCGTACCGTCGGTCGGTGGGAAAAACGGCCCGTTTGACTCTGTTGGGCCGTTTCGTTGGTCAGCCCGCTTTTAAGCCGTTGTTGACCCGGGAGCCGGAGTTGGGCCGTGAACCGGAACGAGCCGGCCTAGTCAGAAATTGAAGACTGCAAAAAAAAATATATCAGCAGAAAAAAATGAACTTGATTAAAAAAAATGAACTTGATTAAAAAAATATCTTCATCCTAATTATATTAAGTTATTAAGTATTAACAATATTTATATATTTAATTTTCATTAAATTATTATGTCACCGGTTCGACCGAACGGTCCAACCGTTTCAACCATGACCCGCTTAGTTTTCCGGCTCGACGTCCGGCTCGGGTTTTAAAACCTTTCTCCAAACTCACAAACTTTCACCACCTAACATACTTACCTTTCTTAAACAAATTCCTTTTTAATCCTACACTTTAATTATCAAACTTCCTCCCAAACACCAATCCCACCAAAATCAACCTTTCCACATCCTAATATAACCTCAATAAGCATTTATTAGCCACTAATTCATTCAAGTCATCTTTCATTAATAAAACCCCAATTTAAAGAACCATAAAAAGCTTCAAAAATTCCTAACATAATCTCCATCTTTAAGAAGAATCCAATACCTTCCTAAATCTTCAATTAACCATTTAAACATTCACAAATTCTTGTTTGAAACCCCAAAGATTTAATTATGGCAAAACCCTAACTTCAAAGAATGCCTAAAATAATCCCTGAAAATTCCAAAGTACTATCCACTTCAATAAACCTCAATAGCCTCACAAAACTTCAATTAACCACTTAATATCATTATCATAATTTGTCAATCCTAAAGTTCCAAATTTTCACAAAACCCTAAGTTTGGAAGAGGGAACTTTATATATAAAAAAAAATCAACATCACAAGGTAGGAGAGCTTACAGAGTTCAAGAATGAGAAGGAAGACACAATCGCCACGGCCGCCGTCCCAAAACGCCGGAGATCGGCCTCTAAAGGTGGCTGGCCGAACTGAACATCAAATGAGCAAGAAAAATAAAGTAAATGAGGTTGAAGGGAAAGGTATCTTGAAGAATCAAAAGAACCAACGAAGCTAACCTTTCCCCACCACCGTCAGCCGTGAAACTTCGCCGGAGCACGCTGGAAAACGCGAGAAACCAAGTGAGCAAAAAGAGAAATAGATCGGGCTCGGCTTTTGGCAAGGATTGGAGAAGAGAGAAAAAAACACGAAAATGGAGGTTGAACAAGACAAGAAAAAGGGGGGGGGGGAAGAACATGCGTCGGCCAAAATGGAAGGGAAAGAGAAGAGATTGTTTGGTTTTTATTGTGTATATTTAATGTGTTTACATTTTGGGAAAATTACCAAAATGCCATCCTTTAGTTTAAAACATTAACCCAAGTCTCTAATTTCCTTAACCTTCAAAAATATTTTAAACTTTCACCAATTTCTCTTGATTACTATTTTTTTCCCCAACTGTTTAATTAATTATTTTACACACTTAATTCCCAAAATTTTAGAAATGTCCAAAAAATCTCCAAAAATTATAAAAATTCTCAAATTTTCTAATCTTTTCCATTTATTATTTCTTAAAATATTATCTAATCTTGTATTAAATTTTAAGGATGTTACACTATCCTTCAACACAAACTTGTTTGTTTGGCTTGATTGCACAATTTCATGGTTTGGAGTGAAATTTGGTAGTCATCTGCATCTTGAATGGTTATATTTTGCATTTCACACCAATTCCCTCTCAAATCCATTTCTTCAAGCCACTTTTAGTGTTATGAACTTGTTTGGATCATTGTTGCAAATTTTCAAACCCAAATCTTTATTTTTGCAATTATGGTCAATATTATATCACTACTTTGTGCATTTTCACAACTCAAGTGGTCATATTTGGTTCTAAGCATTTTCAAGTGGTTTGACATTTTTCCAAACACCCTATTATTCATTGGAACTTGTCTTGGCCATTTGAGAGCCTTAAAATAGTTTAGAATTGATTGTGGACTTTTTGAAAGATTGTTGTCCAGGTTTAGTGAATTTGCCACTGATTGCTTCTGAATTTTGCTGATTTGTTATAAGTGTTTGATGCTAATTTTTTGCTGAACTTTGCTGCTATATTGTCACAATAACTAACAAAATATAACATGGAAAAGAAATAAAAAAAAAAAAAACCAATGCCATTTGACAGTGATTTGCAGAAACATATTGGGGCAGTATGATAGTAGGTATTGCAGCACTACAATCACAAAGTTTTCTGCAAAAAGTGTACAAGATCAGTTGTAAATTCAGCACTAAAATAGCCCTACAGATCAGAAACTATAACAACAAATAATCATCAAGATGACAGCAACAAACAACAATGTTTTTCACTCCTCCTTACTGCTGCTAAATGCTGAAATATTTTGTCATTTATGCTGCTCACTTTGATGCATTGTTACTACTATTCAATGGTTTTATTGTGTTATGCATGCTCACTTTGATGAAGGTTTCTATGTTAGTGTGTTGCTGAATTTTATTGGAGCAATTGTAAATCTGTTTAGCACTTGAACTTGTAGAAGTGATTTGCATGCAAATAAAATCTAATGGTATCTAATTGTGAGGATTTTCCCCTCTTCTAAAGTTGTAGTTCAATTTTTTTCAGGATATTCCCATTATTTTGTTGGTTTGTTTCTGAGATTGAACAACTAAGTTGTCAAGAATTTAATAAATCTAGTGTGCTGTGGATTTATAAAATTCTCGTTGAACAAATTTTTTTCTTGTGATACCCAAGCACTTTAAAAGTTCACTATATTTTCTTGCTTGAGAGTGAGTAATATGCTTCAACCATGGAATAGGAGTTTACTTCATTTAAGGATGAATTATCTAAAGAGATCTACAAAGTAATGACCTTCTCAATTCATTTTCCAAGTCCTATGAATCACAATGTAGGAATTCATCTTCCCCCTCCAACCAAACATCATCCATGCTTCAAAAGTCCTTCCCCACAAAATTACCGTCCATACTCTCAATCATGCCCTAAATCATATCTAGCCCCACGTTATGAATCATATAATTACTACCATTACATGCACCACCCCTCCTCTAACTATTCTTCATATGAACCACCTTGTTTACCTCCTTTACCTCTTCCATTACAAAACCATGATTCACATCTTGAACCATTCTCACCACAACATGGACAATTATATGATCCCCATTGTTTATTTAGGTCGCATGATGAGTGTCCATACCCAACATATGACTCATTCAATTAACCTCCTTTCCAACCAAGTGAGCCAAGTCAAGGACCTACCATTGTTGATGTAATTCAACTGTTCAACAATAGAGTGAATGAGTTTACTGATAAGTGGCAATCATACTACAATGACCTTGACCAAAGGATGGATTCTATGATAGGAAGAATGGAAAATTGTGAGAAAAATTGTGAGCATTTGGAAAAGGAGGTTGAGCGTCAAACTCAACAATTAGAAGTATTCAAGGAAAGTTTACTAGAAAATCCTTCTCTAATCCCTACACAAGTTCATAAGAAACAATTAGGTAGCACCAATCCAATCTTCATACCTAATTATAGTTTTAGTGATTTGATTGACAATGTTACTTGCCATAATTATTCTCTTTATTATCATAATTAAATTGTTAATCATGCTTCACTTCCTAGTTCTAGTAGTGATAATGATGCTGGAAAAATTGACAATTGTCATGTAATTAATTGTGATAAACATATCATATGTATGGACAACATTGAACAAAAGTGGCACTTGCTGAATTTTTGGAGCGTACATCTAATGGTGGTGGGAGAGATATTATTGATGTCAATGGACCTTTGGAAAAGGCAGAGTCCTCTTTAAGTGCTAATGTTGATGGTAAATTTAATAATAACATTTCGTTAGTCCTAAGTGACATGCATGGTAATTCTTCCAATGTTGAAGTTAATGATAAAGCACCTATGGTTAACTTTGTTGATTCTTCAATTACTTCTAACCCATGTTCCCTTATACCTTCTTTACATGGTGATGATGTGAAATGTTCCAGTGACGTTCAAGTGGATTACACTCTTTCTACACCATGCACTAATTCATTTAATGATACCATGTTTGATAAATATAAATTTGATAAAAAGAGGAGGTTAGGAAAGGGACTTTTGATGTTGATTGTGCAGGTTCTAAAGTAAAAAACAAGGTAAACAAGACCTTCAAGGAGATGAGAACCTTTAATGATACTCATGAACCTTTTATGTTGATAGCCGAATTAAAAGTGTAAGAAATGAAGTGAAGGAACCTCCTCCTCCAAGCTTCCTTTGTACATATGGATTATTTGGCCTTATATGTTTGTTTTCCCTTGATATGACTTGTCTAAATCATCCTAAGAGTCTTAAGGCTAAGAAACCTAAGATGATTTAACCAAGTCAACCAAATCAACCTACCTCTATGTTCATATATAATCCTAAACAAGATAAAGTTATACCTAACATCTAATTAAGTCAATCACTCTTAGAAACACATATAAAGCTAATCACATATATTAATTCTCAAGGAGCTACAAAGAGTGAGTTTAGGTTTCATCACATACAAGCATAGAAGAAGATGAAGAAGGTTACAAGCTCAAAGGTTAAATAGAAACCTAATTATAAAGCTCTAACATAGGTCTCTAAATCTTACATGCGTAGAATACTAGAACACATAAGATTTTGCATGAATTTAAGCTCATAACCTAAGAATCACAAACATACATACAAAGCCGATTACATCATGTACAAATTCTTGCTTGGAGGAAGAGAAATGAGCTTAGCCGAGCTTGGACATGGAGAAATGGAGGTGAGATGATGAAGTGAAAGCCATATGTAAAGTATCTCCTACTAATATAATATTAATCTTAACCTAACTCACTGCTAATCAAAACAATCCAAACAATGGAGTCTAACTATGTTAGCAAAAGATTCACCTAACATAGTTAGCAAAAGAATTTCTCTATTAATAAGAGATTACATATCTAACTATGTTAGAAAAGAGAATCTTCTAACATAGTTAGCAAAAGAACCATCATCACCTAACAAATCACACATACAATACAATAACCTAAATCTAATCATGTTAGAAAAGAATCACCTAACATGGTTAGAAAAAGGAACTAACCAAACTACACAAAAATAAACCATATTAGAGCGGGGCCCATCTAATATGTTTATACACACAGGAAAACATAAAACCGCTCAATACATCATCCAACTACCACATCAATATATATTAGGAAAACGAGTTTCCTATTTACCATCCATCCAAGTTTTCATCACCTGGAAACAAAGTATACACCAACTGAAATTGACATAATAGTCAAGGTAGTTCCTGGACTAATACAGTAGCAGGAACAATATCGCATACCATCCACAATTTTACATTAAGTCACGGTACAAGTAATACAGTTCACATATAAAAAAATTCACTCAAAACAACATTCATATGTGCGGAAGCTGGTGCAGCCTAGTGAAATGGCGATATAACTCCCTATAGGATCATCTCCGGCCTACTTACTAACTCAGTATGGGCCAGACGGCCCCTTCCCCTTCCTCTGCGCCTCCCTCTGGGCATGATCACCTGAAAAAGATAAAGGTGTTAGAATCTTAAGTTTTGATGAAGACTAAAATATGAAAGAGTAAGCAAAGTACTTAGAAAGCAATAGGTTAACATAGAATCCCAAGTAAGAGTGCAACCGGATGTGGATTTACTTCCGGATAGACTAGGACTAGCGCTCGCGAATGAATGACTCATCCCCCAGCGAGAGCAAGTAATTCACTAGGGAAATAACTTAGTCCATAAGCACTAGATATACAAAACCTCAAGACTAAGCTAGGATTCAACCGGAAGTGAATTTGCTTCCTGTTATATTTAGACTGGCGCTGGCTGTTGGAATAGATGACACTAAGCGTCAGTGAACATAAGCCACGTCCAGTAGAATTGCTTCTGATAGCTTAGTGACTAGCGCTGACTGTTGGATTGAAGGACACTGAGCGAGAGTGAGTAATAGTGAATAAAATCCTTCATCCAGTAGATTTACTTCCGGATGTAGAAGTGCTTCCGGATACAAGGAAGACCTCTTAGACTAAGTACAGTCCCACTGCATGTGACTATGTGTTTATATTGTTAGACTAACATTCAAGTGCAGCACACTAAGTAGAGTTGCTTCCGGATGTGAATCTGCTTCCGCAAGCAATCAGAATGTCAGAACGTTCAGAAGTGCAGTGTCAGAATGCTTTTGTCAGAGCAGAGGTGTCAGGACTACTTTTCAGAAATAAAGCAAGTCAACCCTGCTATGCATTGATGAAGCATTTATTGGGCAAACGGTAATATGGGAAAAACGACCATATTCAAACGGCTAACCCACCTACCAAGAGTCAGAATGTTTGAAGACTATATAAAGGAGTTCAACTTCATTTATGAAGATCATCAATTATCTTTGACATTCTTGAGAGAAGCTAGAGCGAGAAACCAAGAAAATCTTCAAGCATTCAAAGTTGCCCAGAAAAGAGAGAGAGCATTTAACACATTGAGTGATCTTTTCATCTACATATCTTGTACTCTTTGTAGTTAAGTCTCTTCGTGTTATAAGAGCATTGATTGTACTTAAGTGTGTAACACTATCTGTTCTTAAAGAGAACTTAGTTAGAAAAATCCTTTATTTGGAAAGGTTGAACCCTTGCTGGTTGTAAGGGGGAGCTAGTTAGAAAGGTTGCAAGTGAGCCTTGAGTAAAACTTGTGGTTGTAAGGTTGCAAGTGATCCCGTTCAAAACTTGTGGTTGTAAAGGTTCCAGGTGCACCCGTTGTAAAACTTGGGGATAGTGGAACTCGGCCTGGGTGGTTGAGAACTGGACGTAGGTCAGGTAGACCGAACCAGTATAAACTCCTGTGTTATTTTTATTTGAGTTTTTACTTTGTAGCACAATTCACCCCCCCCCTCTTGTGCATCCATTACCTTCATTTGGTATCAGAGCGGGTCTTTCTCACTCAATTCCAACGAATCCAGAAAGTATAGATCCAGTAATGGATACAGATTACTCTCTACCAGATGTCTCTATTCAACCCAACAAGCCCCCAGGCTTTGATGGGTATAACTATCCATTCTGGAAGTTTAGAATGGAGACTTACATCAAGTCAAGTGACATTAGACTCTGGGATGTAATTGAACGTGGGGATCACACTCCCCTAGATGAGGATGGTTTTGCTAAGCAGCGATCCAGGTACTCTAATGAGGACTATGCTCTAGTCCAACTGAACTATCGTGCCATGCACTACATTCAGTGTGCTCTCAGCCATAAGGAATTTCATAGGATCAGCCACCACAAAAATGCTAAGGATATGTGGGAGGCTCTTGAGGCTGCTCACTCTGGAACCAGGGGAGTGAGAGCAAGAAGAGTTGAGATGTTGGTGGAAGAGTTTCACAAGTTCGCCATGCTTAGTCCGTCTGAGCCGATCAGAGAGCTGGAGCTAAGATTCACTCACCTCATCAACAACTTGGCCTCCCTGGGTAAGGACATTCCAGAAAGAGAGCAAGTCAGCAAGATCCTAAAAATCTTAAAAGGTGATTGGATCACCAAAGTAACCATCTTGCAGGAAGTCCAAGGAGAGTCAACCAACTCCATCACTGCACTCTTTGGTTCTTTGGCTGAGTATGAACCAACATTGCTGGCTCAGAGAGCTCCTCAAGCCTCATCCAAAGCCAAGAATCTTGCCCTTGTTGCTCCCAACAAGGAGATTGGTGATGATGATGATGAGCATGATGAGGAGGAACTGGACGAAGAGGAGATGGCCATGATGGTGAGAAAATTCAGAAAGTTCTTCAAAAAGAAAGGAGGCTTTCAGAAAGGTGACTCCAGTCAGAGGAAGGGATACAAGAAGGAAAAGACCCCGGTGTGCTTTGAATGTAAAAAGCCTGGCCACTTCAAGGCTGAGTGTCCAAGCTTGCAAAGATCAAAGGGGAAAGACAAGAAAAAGGCCTTCGTGTCCTCTATCTGGGTGAATAGCTCAGATGAAGAAGCAAGTGATGAGGAAGAAGCTGCCAACCTCTGCCTGGTAGCCAGAGAAGATGATGAGGAAGCATCTTCAGATTTTGACCTCACCCACGAAGACAATGAGGTAACCTTCTCTGAACTACAAGAGGCTTACAATGAGGTTCATGAAGAATTTTCTCGATTATGTAAAGTCTATAAAGTGTTAAAAACTAAAAAGGAATCACTTGAGTTCAAGGTGAACTCACTAAGTGAAGAGCTAGCGGAAGCCAGAAAGCTTCAAGTAGCGGATGGCAAGGGTCCTCCCCAAGCAGAACCCAATGCCCCAACACTTGAAAGCTGCCCTAATTGCAGCAAAATCTCAGCTGAGAAAGACAAGCTGCAAAATGCCCTGCAGAAGTTTACAAATGGATCAGAAATGTTAAATATAATTTTAATGAATCAAAGGGCATATAGGGATAGGACTGACTTAGGATATACTCCTAGAGGGAAAAAGTGGGTGGAACCAAAAGTGAAGCCCTACTTAAAATTCTTCCATAAAGCCACTAGTCACAGCTCCTCACCTTTCAGCTTCTTTAACTATTGCAACAGGAAAGGACACTCCACGTCCACCTGTAATGCCAAGAAGCATGGAGCAAGTAGCTCTTACAGATGGGTCCCTAAAGGAACCAAGGCTACAAAGGATCCTCCCCCTGTAAAGGAAACTAAGGGAGGACAGGGATCCCAAGCCTGGAAACAATCCACAGGGAAAACCCAAAAGCCTAAAGCCAGCACTAGGCCTGAGGCACTGAATGATCATAAGCCCAAGGTCAAGGCTAACACTAGACCAAGGGCACTAAAAACTAATGACAGAGGACCCAAGAAAGGTTGGGTACCTAAGCTTACTTGATTCTTCCAGGTGTGTCTCAAAGCATCCAAGAACAGAAAATGGTACATTGACAACGGATGCTCGAGGCATATGACTGGAGACAGAGACAAGTTCAATTCTCTGGTGATCAAAGACGGAGCCACAGTAACCTTTGGAGGAAATCAAAGTGGAAAGATCACTGGAGTTGGAGAAGTCGGACCAGTAAAAGACGTCTATCTGGTGGACGGTCTCTGTCACAACCTGCTGAGCGTGAGCCAGAGCACTGACAAAGGAAATTGGGTAATCTTTGATTCACATGAGTGCATAATAGTTGATAAGCAGGATCTGAATTTAGATAAGGCCAATTTAAAATGCAAACTTAAGGCAAACAGAAATGGAAACCTATATACTCTAGACTTATGTCAACAACTGAAAGAAAAATGTTTAATATCTAGTGATGAGAACATTTGGCTTTGGCATAAGAGGTTAGCTCATGTTAATTTTACTCAACTTGATATGCTAATTAAAAAGGAGCTAGCTATAGGTATTCCATCCTTTAAGGTAAAGCATGATTTTATTTGTGAATCCTGCCAACAAGGGAAGCAAACAAAGTCTTCGTTTAAAACCAAGAAGAGAGTCTCCACCAGCAGGCCCTTGGAACTAATCCATATGGATTTGGTTAGGCCAGCGAGAGTGAAGAGCTTAGGTGGAAACCTGTATGCTCTAGTGGTGGTGGATGACTATTCAAGGTTCACTTGGACTATGTTTCTTGCCTCTAAGCAAGATGCTTTTGATGCTTTTGTTGTCCTGGCTAAGAAAGTGCTGAATGAGAGAGAGCTCAAAATCACAGCCATAAGGACAGACCATGGAGGAGAGTTTGAGAACCATAGCTTCTCTGAGCTATGTGAGCAAAATGGTATTGAACACAACTTCTCAGCTCCTAGAACTCCTCAGCAAAACTGAGTGGTCGAGAGAAAGAACAAGGTTCTGACTGAGATGGCTAGAAGCATGCTCAACGAGAAAGAGGTTTCTCAAGTGTTCTAGGCGGACGCTATGAGCACTGCTTGCTATATCTCTAACAGAGCCTATGTTCGCAAGGGCTTGGACAAGACTCCATATGAGTTGTACAAAGGGAGGAAGCCCAACATCAGCCACCTCAGAATATTTGGATCAAAATGCTATGTGCATAACAATGGAAAGGTAAATCTGGGTAAGTTTTATCCAAAAGCTGATGTAGGTATATTTATAGGATATTCCCTTAGGAGTAAAGCATATAGAGTATACAACATGAGAACTAGAGTTGTAGAAGAATCAATGCATGTTGTATTCGATGAAACTCCGACATGGGGACAATCCACAGGAGATGATGAAATACTTAATCTTCCAGAACTACCATCATCTTCTTTACCACCAAAAGAAACACCAGCAAGCAATCTCAAAGAAGAAGATGAACTCAGTGATGAACCTAGAGTGCAGACCTTGCCTGATGAGGCACAGTTGCCAACAGCTAGGAGACATCACAGGGATCATCCTCTTGATCAAGTGCTTGGTGATGTTTCTTCTGGTGTCAGAACCAGAAGGCAAGTTCAAAATGAAGTTGAGTTTGGAGCATTCCTATCTCAAGTCGAACCAACTTCAGTTGAATAAGCTCTTGAGGACTGCGACTGGATTATTGCCATGCAGGAAGAGCTAAATCAATTTGAGAGAAGCCAAGTCTGGGAACTAGTCCCAAGGCCGTCTCATCAATCCATAGTGGGGACCAAGTGGGTCTTCAAAAACAAACTGGATGAGACAGGTCAAATTACAAGAAACAAAGCCAGATTAGTAGCCAAAGGATATAACCAAGAAGAAGGCATTGACTATGAAGAAACTTTTGCCCCAGTCGCTAGACTTGAAGCAATAAGGATTCTTCTAGCCTTTGCATCCATGAAAGGCTTTAGATTATATCAAATGGATGTAAAAAGTGCATTTCTTAATGGTTATATTAAAGAAGAGGTATATGTAGAGCAACCTCCTGGCTTTGAGGATCACAAGCATCCCAAACATGTGTATAGACTAAAGAAAGCTTTATATGGCCTGAAACAAGCTCCTCGAGCTTGGTATAAGAGACTCAGCAGCTTCCTGCTGGGCAAGGGTTTCTCAAGGGGCAAATTAGATAATACACTGGTTATCCTTCACAAAGATAGAAATATGTTAATTGTCCAAATTTATGTTGATGATATTATTTTTGGGGCAACTAATGAAAAGCTTTGTGAAGATTTCTCTAAGACTATGCAGGGTGAGTTTGAAATGTCAATGATGGGAGAACTAACGTTCTTCCTAGGCCTGCAAATTAAACAGAAGAAGAATGGAATCTTCATCTCCCAAGCTAAGTACTGCAGAGAGCTACTCAAAAAGTTTGGGATGGATGAATGCAAGGAGTATGACACTCCCATGAGCACCACTGTCGCACTCGATGCTGACGCAAAGGGTAAATCTGTCAGCCTGCCCATGTACAGGGGAATGATAGGTTCCCTCCTATACTTAACGGCAAGCAGGCCTGACATTCAATTTAGTGTAGGCATGTGTGCTAGGTTTCAAGCCAACCCCAAGGAGTCACACTTAACATGTGTTAAACGTATTCTGAGATAACTTGAGGGAACACAAGAACTTGGTCTTTGGTATCCCAGAGGTAACCAAGAGTTCTTGTGGGCTTACTCTGACTCTGACCATGCAGGTTATAAAACAGATAGGAAGAGCACCAGTGGACAATGCGCCTTCCTTGGTGGTTGTCTGGTGTCTTGGGCTAGCAAGAAGCAAACCTGTGTGTCATTATCATCCACTGAGGCAGAATACATTGCTGCTGCAAGCTGTTGTGCCCAAGTGCTGTGGCTGAAGAACCAACTGAGAGATCTTGGCCTGGAATTCCCTGAGGCACCCATCCTCTGTGACAACACAAGCACAATCAGCCTCGCCAAGAATCCGGTTCAGCACACAAGGACAAAGCACATTGATGTCAGACATCACTTCATCAGAGACCATGTTCAAAAGAAGGATGTCAAAGTGCAATTTGTTCCCACTCAACAACAGCTTGCTGATATCTTCACCAAGCCTCTGGGGGTTGACCAATTTACTTTCATAAGAGGTGATTTGGGAATGGTAAACCCAAATGAGGTGTAACCTTTTATTTATTATACTTGATTGTTTAAAATCTACAACAATACTAACTTAGGCATCGGAGTGTCAATATATGTTTTTGCAGGTCCACAATGTTAAATCTTAAGCAATTGCAACCGGAAGCAAAACCACTTTCGGATGATCACTAGCTGACACTGGATGTTGAAACTAAGAGAGCGCCAGTGCCAGACCAAGGGACACGTCAGTTCAGAAAACGCTTCATCTCCCTCCATGAGAAGTTGTGCCTTCTTTGACAAGATGAAGCGACACATGTCATAAGGTGCGCCGTTCCAATTAAAATGTTTACGTTACTCAATGTGTAAACGTTTGCTTTCATCTGAAAAGACATGACCATTTTACCCTCAGTAACTTTGCATATAAATAGGGTGTCACTTTCACCTTTTACTTGCACAAATTTACTCACACACATATTCTCTGCATACATTCTTCATTTCTTCATCTGTGTTCTTCATCTTCTTCATATTCTTCTTCGTATCTCTCACCACAATCATACAAACCCACACAAAAATGGCCGGCTCACATGAAACAAACCCAATTACCAAGAAATCTACCTCATCCAAGAAATCTAAGTCCAAATCTGGAAAATCTGGACATAAGCACACTGGGAAATCTGGGCAATCTGTTGAACATCTTGAAGATCGCCATGGACTTTCTGGGCAGACACAAGGGGTGAATGAACAAGCCCAGGAACAGCCTAGACATTCTGGGAGAGTGGAAAAACAGCCAGAGGAAACTGAGCATGAACAAGTGCAAGCCAAGAGGAAAGGGAAGAAGAAGGTTCACTTCGTTGAAGAGTCTTCTTCCAAAAGACAGAGGGTTGAAGAGGATGACCCTTCGATTTACAGAGATGGGGCTTTGGAGGCTGTTTCCTCCAAGTTTGAGACGATCAAGCCTTACTTCAACCAAGGGTTGTTCATCGATCTGGTCAAGATTGATGAACTAGGGTTTCCTCATCTGCGCCCTTACCTGGAAAAATACATGCCTTGGCTAGGGATCAAACAGGACTACAACATCAACGTCCTGCGAGTCTTCTGTCAATTTCTCTCTGGAAAGGTTAAGTACAAGAAGGTAGATGGGAAGGAGCAGATCCGCAGACTCACTTTCACTGCCACAGTAAGGGGGAGAAACTTCAGTTTCACCTGGAGAACACTCAATGAGTTAATGGGGATCACAGAAGAGGGCATGAATGAGTGGCTGTACCCTGAGTCACTCAAATACAACAAGGAGGAACTCGAGAAGTTGTATTGCACCCCAGGGAAGAAGGTGTCCAAGATGTCTGACTCCAACAGACTTCTGTACTACGTCTACTCCCGAATAATGACACACAAGGGGGTAACTTCAACGAGTTCACTCTGCTGGACAATCCATGGTTCCCCAGACTTCTCTCCCACCAGCCAATCAACCCCGGACAGTTGATCAGCCTCGAGCTTCAGAGATGGTTGGTTAATGACAAGGCTGGATATCTTCCCTACCCCACCATCCTTGCCTTCCTCCTTGAGAAGAAGTTGATCAAGGCTACATCCGATGTGGAGGAAGAGAATATAAAGTGTGCTCCTGTGGGGGCAACTAACATCGGGAAGATGGGTATCAAGTACCTGAAGCCTGCTAAGCCCACTCGCTCAGGATCACAGGCAGGCAGTGCCTCTCAGACTTCAGCCCCTTCTACATCTGGTGCAGGGGATCAAGAAGTTGACTCCCATCCCGGGCCAAGCCGTGCTGCGAGGGTGCCAGCCACTGTGAAGGCATTTGCTCAGGAGATGAAGGAAGAGATTCTCCTTCAACTTTCTGCGTCCTTGGTGGCACCTCTGAGGAATGACTGTGATGCTGGGTTCCAGCAGCAAGGGGAGCGCATCCAGCGACTTGAGGACAGAGTAGGCCAGGTTGAGACTCAGCTTGCCAGGGTGGATGCCAAGCTAGATCTATTCTCCAACACCTCCAGATTCCCCAACCACAACAAGGTAACCTATCACCACCTCCTCCTCCTCCCCAAAACCCACCTCCTCCTCCTAGTCACCCTCAACTTCCCCCTCCTCCTCCTCCTAACACTCAACAACCATAGCCACCTCCACAAAATGACCATCAACCCCCACCATCACTAAACAATGACCACCAATCCCAGCCTTCACCTAACCATGACCAGCAACCCCAAGACTCACCCCAACAATCTCCTCGTCAATCACCTCTAAACTCCTCATCTCCACTTAACTCCACCACTCGCACACCACCCAACGCCCCTACTCGCTCACCACTCAACCCCTCTGCCGGACCATCCCATCCTAACCCTACCAACCCCAACTCTAGACCCAGATCCAACCCATTGGCCGAGCACCTTGGCTTCCAAACTGCCATTCACCCCCTCAGCCACATATATCTAAGAGATTACCCCCGCCTTCAGCGAATCTCTGAGGATCACTTACCTTTTACCCCACACTCTTCCACTGCCTTCACTGAATATTCCTCCACCTATCCGTTCGAAGGTCTATTCGTAGATCCCACTTGGTTTCCCAACCCTCCCAAATCCCCAAAAACTACCTTACCTACATCCTCCCCAGAACCTTCACCCCCAAAAAGATTTGGCCCTGAACCTCCACCCTCCTCTTCATCCACTCCATCCCTGGCACTCGCCCTTGTTGATGATGACAAAAGGGGGAGAAATGTGATGTCCGCCCTTCGCCTGACCATGGACACAAGGGATGTGCTCAGCCAGCCATCCCTCTGGCTTGATGAAGACATCACGGCTGCCCTCCGTCGTGCCATGGAATCCCAAAGACTGGGTGGTGCTGAGAGCCTAATTAGAGGAGAAGCTATCCGGTTCATGCAGCAGCAGAGGTTGGATGAGCAAGGATCAAAATGGGACATGGTGGTGTTTGAGCAGAATGAGCAATCCTCACAGCCTGAGTCATCTTCATCAGAGCCTTCTTCAACTGAAAAGAGTAAAATCATTGTTGAAGAAATCATGATGAAGTGGGGGCTGAAGAAGATCAACCATCCTTCCATTGTGATCGCCAAGCCAATCCTTATATCCTCTGGGCAAACGTCTGAGATCCCTACTTCTGAGCAATCATCTGCCCCTCCACCTCCATCTGAGCCAGCAGTTACATTCAGTGAGTCTAGGTTATTGCCGTTGCTAGAAAGCGTGCCAAGAAGGTTATTGCCTTCACTGAACCTGCTGAGAATGAGGAAGAGACCCCATCTGACCAACCTGAGCAAGAAACTTCGTCTGCTCAAGTTGAGCAAGAGATCCCATCTGTACAAGCAGTTCCAATTCTGAGGGAAGTCAAGTTGGAGATAGAGGACATGACTCCTGAGGAATTCGAAAAGTATGGGTACACAGACAGACTATCCTTTGGTCAGATGGCTTGCCTGGATGCTGAGAGAGCAAGTGCCAAGCCCACTCCATCAATAGCCAAGGGCAAAGGGAAGGGTAAAGGGAAGGGGAAGAGGAAAGCCCAGGAAGTTGAGGAGGATCCCAACTTCCCAGTATGAAATGTGAAGATTCGGGCTGTCCACTTTCCAAATGGCGAGGTCACCCACTTCTCAGATGCAACAGGATTCCCAGGCTATGAGGAAGTAGAAAATATGAAGCGAGCTTTCGAGGAATCTGTTGAGTCTGAGAGGCTCAGAAGAGAAAGGGATGAAGAAGAGCTTCAACAGATCATTGCTCAGATTGACCGAAATGTGCATGAAGCCGAACTAGCCAAGCTCCAGAAAGAAAATGAAGAAAGACAAAAAGAGAGGGAGAGGAAAAAGAGACACCAAATCTGAACCTCCATTCCAACCCTTTTAACTTAGAAATTTTTCTGTCTTCATGCATATTTCATTCCTGCTTAGTGTAGATTACTTGCTTGTATACTCTAACTTGTAATCTTTATTTGTCAATAATGTATTTGTCTAAGTTATTTGTGCATTACTTAAATTATTGCTTTTAATTCTTTCATATTGATAAGACTTAGTTTGTCATCATCAAAAAGGGGGAGAATGTTAGAATCTTAAGTTTTGATGAAGACTAAAATATGAAAGAGTAAGCCAAGTACTTAGAAAGCAATAGGTTAACATAGAATCCCAAGTAAGAGTGCAACCGGATGTGGATTTACTTCCGGATAGACTAGGACTAGCGCTCGCGGATGAATGACTCATCCCCCAGCGAGAGCAAGTAATTCACTAGGGAAATAACTTAGTCCATAAGCACTAGATATATAAAACCTCAAGACTAAGCTAGGATTCAACCGGAAGTGAATTTGCTTCCTGTTATATTTAGAATGGCGCTGGCTGTTGGAATAGATGACACTAAGCGTCAGTGAACATAAGCCACGTCCAGTAGAATTGCTTCCGATAGCTTAGTGACTAGCGCTGACTGTTGGATTGAAAGACACTGAGCGAGAGTGAGTAATAGTGAATAAAATCCTTCATCCAGTAGATTTACTTCCGGATGTAGAAGTGCTTCCGGATACAAGGAAGACCTCTTAAACTAAGTACACTCCCACTGCATGTGACTATGTGTTTATATTGTTAGACTAACGTTCAAGTGCAGCACACTAAGTAGAGTTGCTTCCGGATGTGAATCTGCTTCCGCAAGCAATCAGAATGTCAGAACGTTCAGAAGTGCAGTGTCAGAATGCTTTTGTCAGAGCAGAGGTGTCAGGACTACTTTTCAGAAATAAAGCAAGTCAACCCTGCTATGCATTGATGAAGCATTTATTGGGCAAACGGTAACATGGGAAAAACGGCCATATTAAAACGGCTAACCCACCTACCAAGAGTCAGAATGTTTGAAGACTATATAAAGGAGTTCAACTTCATTTATGAAGATCATCAATTATCTTTGACATTCTTGAGAGAAGCTAGAGCGAGAAACCAAGAAAATCTTCAAGCATTCAAAGTTGCCCAGAAAAGAGAGAGAGCATTTAACACATTGAGTGATCTTTTCATCTACATATCTTGTACTCTTTGTAGTTAAGTCTCTTCGTGTTATAAGAGCATTGATTGTACTTAAGTGTGTAACACTATCTGTTCTTAAAGAGAACTTAGTTAGAAAAATCCTTTATTTGAAAAGGTTGAACCCTTACTGGTTGTAAGGGGGAGCTAGTTAGAAAGGTTGCAAGTGAGCCTTGAGTAAAACTTGTGGTTGTAAGGTTGCAAGTGATCCCGTTCAAAACTTGTGGTTGTAAAGGTTCCAGGTGCACCCGTTGTAAAACCTGGGAATAGTGGAACTCGGCCTGGGTGGTTGAGAACTGGACGTAGGTCAGGTAGACCGAACCAGTATAAACTCCTGTGTTATTTTTATTTGAGTTTTTACTTTGTAGCACAATTCACCCCCCCCCTCTTGTGCATCCATTACCTTCAAAAGGGAATGGGGTGAGACAAAACAATGTCTCAGTAATCACCTCTTAACTCACTGTGACACTCAGAAGTGGGGTAGTGGAGCATCTACAGGGTACCACAGTTTTCAAAACCTGCATAACCATATAATATATACACATATATACAGTACAGATACATACATCTCTCAATAGACAAAAATAAACGTGAATGACACTCTGAGGAACCTGTACAATAAACGTGCCCAGTCTCAAATCTGAAAGCATGAAAAAGGGACCACTCTAAAATGTGAAAAATCCCGGGTTCCTTTACAATCTGAGGAACCTGTACAATTAACCTATCGATTTGCGCAAATCGATAGGTTACATTGGCCGACGGTACTAATAATCAGTGTCATGCAACATACAAAAGATTTATATAAATATGAATATATATATAAAGTACAGTTCAGTTGAAAGGTACCATATAGCCCACGTTTAAATATAAAATAATATGAATTCATTTCATTTATATATATAAGTAGGAGAGGATTTTTAGAAATCCTCAACTACCGTCACCCTCAGTATCACAGTCAGTTAAGCGTGATTACCTGCTAACTTCACTGCAGTAGATATACACAGATAACAATTGCCTTCGAACTCCGACTGAAAGACCACCGTCTACAATAATACCACCAACAACAAAAAGGGTAAGACACTTTACAAGTGACTTTATCTCAACAACTTAATTAAACTTTTCATCAACACCACCTTTGCATAAAATTGGCCATTCCCAAATAATTCTTCATACCATTCAAAAATTCACCATAACCCAACAACCTTTTAACCAACCAAAGGATCCTTCCATTGACACTTTAGCTCAACTTTTAAACAATTACCCTTAATAGCAAAATATAAAAATGCTTCGATGTAAATATCACGTCTATGCCCATTTCTCCTCCAACTTCCCTTTACTAATCCTTTACAATATCAACCATTTCAACCTTCATCATCTCTTGAAGAATTTATAATTACCCACCATAACCAAACCATCATTTAAAACACCTAAATCACTTTCAATCAATACTTTAACTATCCAACTTCCTTTCAAACCCCAATCTAGCCATCATTAGCATTCCAACATCATTAAACAACTTCAACTAACACAACATAAATACCAATTTATTCCAAAACATCCTCCATTAGCATAACCCTAACTTAAAGAGCCCAAAAATACCCATAAAAATTCTTAAATTAGCTTCCAACTTAAATGAACTTGAATACTCCCCAAAAACCTTCACTTTATCACTTATTCATGTATAAATTCTTGTTTGAAGCTTCAACTATTTGCTTATGTCCAAACCCGAGGAGGAGAAGAGATGAACAACAAAAATGAGGAAGCCTTTTGCACAAAGACAACCAAATGAGTGTGTGGGTGTGAAGAGAATTTGAGAGAAATGGTGAAGGGGGGGACGGTCGCGCGCAAGGAAAGGAGGAGGAGTCCAAAAAATTTAAGAAGTGAAGAAAGAAGGGGCGTGTTTGGTTGGGTGCAATAAGGGAGATTTGTGATAATTTGCAGCCCAAACTTGCCATAATGTACTTTTTTTAATTCAAAACCACTTAAACCAGGCTCCAATCTTCTTAACCTCCAAAATATTTTTAGCTTTACCATTCCCTCATATTTCAAACTCTTCATTTCTTAATTAGTTATATGCATATTAATTACTCAAAATTTCCAAATATCCCCAAAAATTCCTAAAAGTTCCAAAATTCCTAATTTCTCCACTTATCATTCCTCAAAACACTCTTTAATCCTGTATTAAATTTTCAGGATGTTATAATTCTCCCCACCTTTTAGGAATTTTGCCCTCAAAATTCACTACCATCAAATCTTTACCAATTGAAAACCATGGAGAAAGAGGTAAAACGTACCTAAAAATAGCTGTGGATACTTCTCACGCATCCGATCCTCAGCCTCCCAAGTCGCATCTCCTGAGGACATACCTCTCCAAAATACTTTCACTAGACGAATGGTCTTATTTCTCAACTGCTTATCCTTGACATCCAAAATTCTTTCAGGCTCCACTTGATAAGTCAAATTATCCTCCAACTCTACTTCTTCAGGCTCAATAACATGAGAAGGATCAGGGTGATACTGCTTCAGCTGTGACACATGAAACACATCGTGTAGTCTCGATAACTGTGGCGGAAGAGCTATCCGATAAGAAACATCACCAATCTTCTCAATCACATCATATGGACCCATATATCGAGGAGACAACTTCTTAGCCCGAATTGATCTGCCAACACCTATCATCGGCGACACTTTCAAAAACACATGATCACCCTCTTCAAACTCTAATGGTCGTCGTCGCTTGTCTGCATAACTTTTCTATCTACTCTGGGCCGTCAACAATTTCTCCCGAATCATCTCAATCTTCTGGGTCGTCTCATCCACAATATCCGGGCCAATAACAGCCCTTTCACTCACTTCCGTCCAACAGATTGGCGATCGACACTTTCTACCATACAAAGCCTCATGAGGAGTCATACCAATACTCGACTGGTAACTATTGTTATAAGCAAATTCTGCTAGTGGAAGATGCTTATCCCAACTACCAAGCAACTCAATAACACATGCCCGCAACATATCCTCAAGGATTTGATTAACCCTCTCAGTCTGACCATCTGTCTGCGGATGATACGCAGTACTGAACTTAAGCTTACTGCCTAACGCAGCCTGCAATGACATCCAATAGCCCGATCTATAGCGCTGATCTCTATCTGAAATAATACTCTTTGGTACCCCATGCAACCTCACAATCTCATCAACATACAACTGAGCCAACTTTTCCATTGGACTAGAAATCTGAACAGGCAAAAAGTGCGCTGACTTAGTCAACCGATCCACGATCACCCAAATAGAATCATGACCTGACTGAGTACGCGGTAACCCCACAATGAAATCCATAGATATATCATCCCACTTCCACTGAGGCACCTCAACACTTTGCAGTAATCCGCCAGGCTTTTAGTGTTGAATCTTGACTTTCTGACAAGTCAAGCACTTAAGGACAAACTGTGTCATATCCTTCTTCATCCCTGGCCACCAAAACCCTCGCTTCAGATCATTATACATCTTAGTGATTCCCGGATGCATGGCATATTTACTCCTGTGAGCCTCTTCCAAAATAGTCTGATTTAATTCAGCACAATCAGGAACACAAATATGATGCTTAAACCGTAGAATCCCATGCCCATCAATCTCAAAATCCAAGACTGGACCATCTTCCAATTCCTTTCGAATCTTACTCAACTTGTCATCCTTTTCCTGTGACACCCGCAAATCTTTATACAAGTCAAAGTCAACTACTACTGCTCTCAAATTAATCTGTTCCACTCCCGGAACAACTCGCATGTCACGCAAAGTTTCCAACCAAGCTTGTTCTTCAAGACTCATTGCAAAGACATGAGCTGATTTCCTACTTAAAGCGTCAGCAACTACATTGGCTTTCCCAGGGTGATACTTGATTTCAAACTTATAATCACTTAGCAATTCCATCCAACGTGGTTGCCTACCGTTCAACTCTTTTTGATCCATCAAATACTTGAGACTTTTATGATCACTGAACACTTCAAACTGAGCCCCAAAAAGATAATGGCGCCAAATCTTTAAAGCAAACACCACTGCACACAACTCCAAATCATGAGTTGGGTAGTTCACTTCATGTGGTCTCAACTGTCTCGAGGCATAAGCTATCACTTTGCCATTCTGCATCAATACACAACCCAAACCTATCAACGATGCATCAGTATACACCTCATAAGGTTGAGATGAATCTGGCAAAACCAACACAGGAGCGGTAGTCAAAAGAGTCTTTAACTCCTGAAATGCTACTTCACACTGCTCCGTCCATACAAAAGGGCGATCTTTCTTGGTCAAATTTGTCAAAGGACGGGCAATCTGAGAAAAACCACGAATAAATCTCCGATAATAACCAGCTAATCCTACAAAACTTCGTACTTCAGTTACTGATTTCGGAGATTCCCACTGCAATACCGCCTCAACTTTACTAGGATCCACCGCAACACCTTCAGAAGAAACCACATGCCCCAAAAACTTTACTTCGCTCAGCCAAAATTCACACTTAGACAGCTTAGCATAAAGCTGATGATCCCTCAGAACTCTCAAAGCAATGCCTAGATGCTCATGATGCTCTTCTTCGCTTTTAGAATAAATCAGAATATCATCAATGAACACTACAATGAATTTATCTAAATACGGCCTGAAAATTGGGTTCATATAATCCATGAACACAGCAGGAGCATTGGTCAAACCAAAAGGCATCACCAAGAACTCGTAGTGACCATAACGGGTTCTAAAGGCCGTCTTGGGAACATCCTCTACCCGAACTCTCAATTGATGATATCCCGACCTCAAATCAATCTTAGAAAATACGGAAGCCCCAACTAACTGATCCAACAAGTCATTTATCCTGGGCAACGGGTACTTATTCTTTATTGTGACTTTATTCAGCTGACGGTAGTCTATGCACAATGTAACACCCCAAAAATTTGATTAGGAATAATAAATGATTAATTAGGGAATTGGTGGTGCCATAAATTAATTATAAATAAATTGTTGAGAATAAAAGTATTTTTAAGAAATTTATTGTTTTGTTTCTTTTGAAATTTAAAGAAAAATTAATTTGGGATTTAATGTTGGATTAGAAATTTTATGAAAAGATATTTTGAAGTTCAAACAAAAAAATTATGAAAGAAGAAAATATTTACCATGATATAAGTAAATTTTGAGACTAAATATTTTGGGTTTTAAGGATTAAATTGAAATAAGAAAAATTTAGAAACAGGGATTTAATTGGAAAGATGGAACTTGTAGAGGGGCAAAAACATAATTTTTATTAACCCTGACATATATATTCTCCTTCCTTCCTTTTCCCTACCCTAGCCGTCAATCTCCTCTCTTCCCTTCAGCGAAAACCTCACTTCTCTCAAGCTCTCTTCGTTTTCTTCACCCAACAAGCCACAACCAAAGATGGATGTTTTTTTTTGGCGATCACAAGCCCGTGCAATACTGTGATTCCACTATGGTGAGCCTGTTCTTTCAATTCATATTTCTTTCTTTTTGATTTTGACGAGTTTGAGAGGGGTTTCGAAGTTCGGGTTTGAAATTTTAATTTAGTAATTTGTTAGAAATGAAGTTCAAGCTTTAATTTCTATTGTTTTGGAAAGGATTTTGGTGTTTCATTGATGTTAAGTAGATTTGAACATTGACATTTTTCTCTGTTTCATTGTCTTTATGAAATGAGGTGCTTGATTTATCTATATTGATGGTCATAGATGATTGCTTTCAGCCTTATCATTAATTCTTCAGTTAAAATGTAATTAGTCATTGTACAAATAGCTTTTGTGGTTGATTACATTATCTGAAATTATTGATTGTTGAGTTACGGATTTTTGTTTCTTTCTTAGCTTTGACCGAATATCTTTGGGTGGTTTGAATTGTTATCAATTCTTTATTCTCTTGCTCTTTTGTTTGAACTTGGAATGTCCTATGTTGGCCGACTCTTGATACTACCTATGTTTGTTGATGGGTAGAATTTTGATTCTTTCATCTATCTTTAAATTGTTACAATTTTTTGTTCTGCATTGTGATGATAATGAGAATTTTTAGTTTCTCTCCTTTTGTGTTTGGTTTTGTAGAAAAGAAATGAATTATGGGTGTAGTTTTCAATTAATCTATTTCCAATTGTTTCATGCTTTAACTTGCCAAATATATATTAGTGATTGGTGTTGTCGGTTAAATTTAATTGAGATACTTATATTGTTTTGATAATGTATTTCATGGTGCATATTTAATCATTAGGTTTTAATTCTTGAAAGGAACTGAATCATGTGTCATAATTGGGTCTAAATGGTTGTTAGATGGATTCAATGTCAAAATAATGGTGGATGATAATTTTTCTTGTTATTGTTACATTTGTTTTTAAAAAGTGGAAGGGATATTGTAAATATGTTGAATATTTATTTCTGAACTTGTTCTGTTTTTTTTTGCATTCATTTAGATTAGTTAAAATGTGCATGAAAATAAATTGTTAGTTGAAACTGACTTGTTTTGTTTGTTTCAATATGAACATGATTTTTCCTGTTATAAATGGTGCAATTTGTGATGTTGATTTGAGTGGAAAATGATTGATTTATGTTGGACTTTAATGTGGTTATGAGAGGTGATTGCCAAGATTCTTAAAAGTAATCAAGAAAATAATGTTAATCGATATATTTGAAATTCAGAATTTCTATAATGGATTAGTTACCTAGTTTGCCTTGTGTATCATGAATGTGAATTTGTATGATGAGAATTCTATGTTTTGGTAACTTTGCTATTGATTTATTGATAATGATAATGATAATTGAATAAATTGTTATTGTTTCTTTGGTTCATTTAATTATGGTATTAGAATCAAATCATGATTCATAATGTAATTATGTTCAATTAAAGTTGGCTAATAGCTAGTGACACTTTGAGAAACAAAAAGTTGATAAATCAGGTTATATATGAGTAAAAAAAAATGATCCAAAAGGGGTTGGGTAGCGTCAAGTTTATTAGAAGCGAGAGAGGCGCTGAATACATATATCGTATGAGAAAATTTATTAATTCACTATTATTACATGGTGTAATAATAGGAAACGATGATGAATTATGTCTCAAGCATGGAAAAGAAAAGAAGAAAGTTCAGAGTGTATTATTGAAGAATTATTGGCTGGAGCCCAGGTAGCGGGTTATTTTAGTCATAAAAAATAGCATGCTATGATTGATTATAAATTTTAAAATTGCCTCAGATTTTGATAGGGTTTATTTCCGCATTTATATTTATGGTGGAGTACTCCAGGCATGAGGAGGGTCGCTCCCCCCATGTCATATTGCTGAATTTATTTTTCTTAAAAAATCCTGTCAGGTGTTGCCTACTACGAACGGCAAAAATATTGCTAGTATTAGTTGGTGGTGCAATAGGCACATGCAATAAAATATTCTACCTGTAACAAATATATTGTTAAGGTAGGGGCCCTGTATGAGTGTTATACTAACGGTAGTATGATACCAACAGGTAGCGTCACTATCATTATCTGAGCAGGTTTAAAAGATATATGAATGAAATAAAAAGATATATATGAATGAAATAAATTGCTATTGAGATTCTTTGAATCTCACCCGTTTTTCAAAATGTTTTTCACAGATGCAGGAGAAGTTTAATTTGAGTACAAGAGAAGCTTGCTAGGCCCTATGAATTATAGAAATAAATATATTGTTGTAATTTGATTTTGTTGTATCATTATGTAATAAGCTAAAAGCTTGTGATATACATAAGTAAGAAGCTATCACCTGGGATAGCCAATTTGTATTAATTGTAATAATAATAGGTGTATTTATTTAGATAATTAAAATAAGGTTCTAGATAAGATTGACTAATTAAGGAACATTATAGAATTAAGTATTAGATTTAAATTTAGTCATTTAATAAATTTATATCCACATGAATTTTCATAACTATATGATTTATTTATTGAAGCTTATTTTACGAAAGAAAGATTTTAAATATTTTTACATAAGAAGAATTATTTATTTATCTTTCAAAAAAAAATTAAATTTATTCATATTTTTGGGTTTCCAATGACATAATTGTGGTATAAATTGATTAAATCGCTTATATATATTAAGAAAAATCTAGGTGTTACACACAACCTCATGCTACCATCCTTTTTATTAACAAACAAGACTGGAGCTCCCCACGGTGACACACTAGGTCGAATAAAACCTTTTTCAAGCAATTCTTCAATCTGCTTCTTCAACTCAGCCAATTCTACCGGAGCCATCCTATATGGTGCCTTAGAAATCGGACTAGCACCTGGTTCTAAATCAATGGTGAACTCCACTTCTCGCTCAGGTGGAAGACCCTGGATATCAGCAAAAACTTCAGGATAGTCCCTAACCACATCTATACTCAGATTTAATTGAGAAAAAGACAGCAAACACCTGACAACCCCTCCGCGCACAATTCTCAGCTTTCGTGGCGGACAGTAACAAGGAACCGCTGGAACCCTCAATAGACAGAGAACTTACTGCATATCTTACGACTCGTTCCTTGCAAAGCAGGATGACATTATTGGCTATCAACCAATCCATGCCAATAATCACTTCTATTCCTTTAAGTAAACAATAGGAATAGGAATAACAATTATAGAGTTAGGTATAGAGATAGAAGTGAATCAGTGAAGAAAACAATTGGTTGAGAATATTAGACTTATACAAGATTTTTGTAGTATATAGGAGCAATTGGTTTAATTAAAAAAAGGGATATCCTAATAAAAAGACTTAGAAAAAAAGAAAAATGAAATGATTTAAGAAGTTTCTTTTCTTGAAGATGGAATAGGTGATTGAGAGATTCTACGGAACTTAGTTAATCTTTAAATAGCATTGTTAAGGATAAGAAATGTACAAATAGAAAATAAAATTTTGAAATTGTGGAGTAATTGTTTATTTTTGGAATTGATTTGATTCCACATATTGGAGATGTGGAATTAAAAAGTTAAGGTTTATGATTAGATAGTTGACATTTGATTTTGTAGCAATATTATAGAATGATTAAGTTCTAAGGGCCTAGAGGTATTCTTATAGTGATAAAGAGTGGTAGAAAATTTTGTAAAACAATATTGAAATAAATGGAAAATATTCATAAGATATGAAATTAATGAATAATTTCAAAACAATTTACTTGGAAAACTTAAAAGAAGAAATATGATTTTTAAAAAACAAAACCATAAAAAGTAAATAATGTGATGTTAATAAGAAAGTGAGTAGAGTTTAACGGAATAAGGAATTCTTCAGTGGGGTCTCGAGTATAATTATGATCCAGACATAATCATAGTCGAGGCATCATGGAAGACCTTATTGGGTTTAGGGAATTAAGAAGATTTAAAAATAATAAGTGAAAATGAATGTAAATCCTTGTGGGAAATATTAAATTATTTGTATGGCTTGTTTTGATTTGTTTTACTATTGATGGTAAGTTGTCTGTTTGAATATGATTGTTGTATCAATTGAAAAAGTTTGATTGTAATTGTTTGTGAAGTTGTAACTTGTAGTTATGAATGCACTTTGAATCTACTGTAATGTGAAATTGTCTTCTTTTGTTTGGTTAAATGATACAGTTTGTGTTATTGGAAATTTAATTGAATGAACATTGAAATGAATTGAATTTTTATAAATGATTTGGTTAATATTCAAATTTGAAGGTTATATGTGAAGTTTTTACGAAGTATGTTTTGTAAAACAATTGAATGAAAGAGCTTTAGAGAATTATGAGGTTGAATACTTAATAATAATAAATTGCTATGGTAATCCCAATAATGTGTTAAAAGTATTTAAACCCAGAATGATGTTTGAAAAGATATATTGTTGATGCTTGAAGAAGTGATTGTTTAAAGAGTAATGATATTAAAATGATTTGAATTGTCGAATGGGATATCTGTTTAAAATTCTCATTTATGGTTGATCACATTTCTTGATATGGTGTATCATCTTGCTTGGATTGATTATGATGGGAAATAATGGAATTTTAAATTCGTGGGTACGTATATTAATACATGAAATAAAGTTGATAGAGATAGGTTAGTAAATTAGTAAGGCACGATAAAATGAGGGATTGATTTAATAAACAAAGAGTTTGAAAGTAAAGTTATCTTTAATTTACTATATATTACTAGGACGTTTTTAGTACATTTGATCAACTAATGGTCAAAATATATATACGGAATTAGATTAATATCTTTGTGATGTTATAGTTGTTTGATTGGCTTGGTGAGTGATATTTCTTTGGTTGCTACAATTGCTGTTAGTGAGAATACTTATTGGTTGTATGAGGATTGCATTTTAGACGTGGGTTACCATCAAGGTAAATTTGAATTTTGTTGGTTGTGTGATTTTTATTTTTGAAAAAAAAACAGAATATTTTAAGGTTGTATTGAGTTGGAATTAGATTTTGTTTAAAGATTATTTGGAATGGTTGAAGTATAACCCTATAAATGTGATTTGATATTTTGATTTTTGATTTGAAAATAGGCTATGAACTTGTATAGAAATCATGTTAGATTTAAATTATTAGATGGTCGGAGTTGAAGTTTAAGGTTTTAAAGTGATGGTAATTAAGGATTTATGTTGAAATTTAAAAACTAATAAACATAGATATTTGAGAGTTCAACAATTGATTCTCAATAATTAAATAAGTAAAATAATATGAAACAAATGGGAGGGATTCTTGAAGCTAAGAAATAGTGGATTTTCATTGTTGTGTGTGAGGCTAATTGAATCCAGATTTTTAGGTATTTATGAAAGCTAAAGTGTATGATGTTTAAGTGGGCAATATTTATAGAGTATGAGAATAAAAATATAAATTTGTAGAAAATATTTTGAAATCTATATGATAATTGAGAATTCTAAAATATAAGTTCTTAGGATTTAAAATTGGTTCTGATTACATTATGGAGTATTAAATTTTGAATATCAGCTATGTGAATGGTCCAGTATTGATAATTGTTTTGAATTATACATGGTTTAGTTGAATGTTAATTTTTTATTGGTAATGAGAATTCAGAAATAAAATTTATACTATATAATTTTGAATAAAAGTAAGAGTCAATGTATAAGTTGGATTGCATGTGTAAATTTTATGTAACCTTGAGACTATTGAAATTTATGATTTTGTTTCATTTTGTCTGTTGAATTAAGAATAAAATTATTTAGAGGATTAATCAAAGGTGTGAACTAAATTAAGTGATTGGTGATTTTGATCGTTGGGTGAACTAAACTATGAATTCTAAGTAATGGAAGTGTGAAATTGTTGCTTTTATCTCTTCTTTGGATTGCCTAAATTTCCTTGCTTTGTATGCTCTGAGATTTTGACAATTAAAAGAAGAATTAAATCAAAAGAGTTCTTACTTTACTAATGAGATTAGAAAATATGTGACTCAGTCAACTAACAAACAAAACTTGACCATTATAAAATATTTTGCTTATGATGAGTTTAGTGAAGTTTTTTTTTGGATAGTTAATATGAATGTATAAAATAAAGTAAAATTGGGCAATAAAAAGAAGAGGCTTTGATAATGAAATTGATTTTTTTTTTTGGAATAAACTTAGACCTTGATGATTTTATGTTGAGTTGGGATTGTGAACTAAGCTAGGTTGAAATCATATATATATATCTAGTCATCATATAATTATTATAGAAACTACAAGAAATAAATGGCGGCTTATGTGTAAGGTTCCTAAGGTATGTTTGGCTCACTTATTTGTTTGTGTGTAATTTTATAGATTGGAATGTGATTATTCTCGGGTGTTTAATTTTTGGATTTAAGTGAAAATGTGCAATACAAGTTAGATCAAAGGATGGCTTAAATAATGGATACGCGGGGCATGTATTTGTCTTGTAGGACCATTTTATATTCTAACTTTGATTAGTGTAGTATAAGCTTTATTGATTCATTTGGACTAGTTTCCAAATTCTTGTTTTGCTTTTGGACTGGAATTATCACAATGCATGTTTAAATTTGTGATAATTGAAAAGTTTTGGATTCTAAAGTGTTTGGTTCTATGATTAATTGTTATATTTAATTAATGTCTTGATTTATTCATTTGATGCTTTGTGTGATAATATGCTAAAACGAATAATTTATGAAACTTATGATTGTAATTGATGGTTAAGGTTTAGCTAGGGTCCAAAGTTTCAAAATTCACTAGTTAGGTTACCTTGTGTTTAATCTTGAAACTTTAATAAGATAAATTATTGATAGTTATTTATAGTAACAACCATTCCTGAGGATTTTGCATGTTAAAGCATGTTGTATTAGAATGAATATTTAATGTTTCTTACGGATTTCTGGATATTATTAATGGTTTGAATTTCTTCCTTGTATCTGGTAATTTTCATGTTAAGAAGTATAGTTGGACTAATAAATATGATTGTTCGGGGCATTTTGTTGAGTTTTAATTTTTTAATCATTTAATTTTCTGAGTATATTGAATGAATGATTATAAAATTGTATAAAATTAATATATTGTTATGTTCTCTTCATGCGTTGTTTTCACAAAGGGTCATGCATATTTTAGTTAGAGTTCTTTCCTTATCATGTTATGAAAATTGCAAATAACTGCAAGTTTTGGGTTTTTCTCCATGTATATGTATACAATTATGTGAATGTGATGTGAAATAAATTAGTATGACTTATTGAATGGAAATGGGGTAATAAATGTATGTATTCTTTTCTCAAAGTGGTTATATTGGGATAAAAAAAACGGGATTGTTTGTTTAATATGTAATACATTTGAATGATGTTTTGTATTGAATCCTATGTGTCATTGCAACTTGATCTTGCAAATTCTACCTTTCAATTTCGAGGACGAAATTATTTTTACGGGGAGAGAATTGTAACACCCCAAAAATTTGATTAGGAATAATAAATGATTAATTAGAGAATTGGTGGTGCCATAAATTAATTATAAATAAATTGTTGAGAATAAAAGTATTTTTAAGAAATTTATTGTTTTGTTTCTTTTGAAATTTAAAGAAAAATTAATTTGGGATTTAATGTTGGATTAGAAATTTTATGAAAAGATATTTTGAAGTTCAAACAAAAAAATTATGAATGAAGAAAATATTTACCATGATATAAGTTAAATTTTGAGACTAAATATTTTGGGTTTTAAGGATTAAATTGAAATAAGAAAAATTTAGAAACAGGGATTTAATTGGAAAGATGGAACTTGTAGAGGGGCAAAAACATAATTTTTATTAACCCTGGCATATATATTCTCCTTCCTTCCTTTTCCCTACCCTAGCCGTCAATCTCCTCTCTTCCCTTCAGCGAAAACCTCACTTCTCTCAAGCTCTCTTCGTTTTCTTCACCCAACAAGCCACAACCAAAGATGGATGTTTTTTTTTTGGCGATCACAAGCCCGTGCAGTACTGTGATTCCACTATGGTGAGCCTGTTCTTTCAATTCATATTTCTTTCTTTTTGATTTTGACGAGTTTGAGAGGGGTTTCGAAGTTCGGGTTTGAAATTTTAATTTAGTAATTTGTTAGAAATGAAGTTCAAGCTTTAATTTCTATTGTTTTGGAAAGGATTTTGGTGTTTCATTGATGTTAAGTAGATTTGAACATTGACATTTTTCTCTGTTTCATTGTCTTTATGAAATGAGGTGCTTGATTTATCTATATTGATGGTCATAGATGATTGCTTTCAGCCTTATCATTAATTCTTCAGTTAAAATGTAATTAGTCATTGTACAAATAGCTTTTGTGGTTGATTACATTATCTGAAATTATTGATTGTTGAGTTACGGATTTTTGTTTCTTTCTTAGCTTTGACCGAATATCTTTGGGTGGTTTGAATTGTTATCAATTCTTTATTCTCTTGCTCTTTTGTTTGAACTTGGAATGTCCTATGTTGGCCGACTCTTGATACTACCTATGTTTGTTGATGGGTAGAATTTTGATTCTTTCATCTATCTTTAAATTGTTACAATTTTCTGTTCTGCATTGTGATGATAATGAGAATTTTTAGTTTCTCTCCTTTTGTGTTTGGTTTTGTAGAAAAGAAATGAATTATGGGTGTAGTTTTCAATTATTCTATTTCCAATTGTTTCATGCTTTAACTTGCCAAATATATATTAGTGATTGGTGTTGTCGGTTAAATTTAATTGAGATACTTATATTGTTTTGATAATGTATTTCATGGTGCATATTTAATCATTAGGTTTTAATTCTTGAAAGGAACTGAATCATGTGTCATAATTGGGTCTAAATGGTTGTTAGATGGATTCAATGTCAAAATAATGGTGGATGATAATTTTTCTTGTTATTGTTACATTTGTTTTTAAAAAGTGGAAGGGATATTGTAAATATGTTGAATATTTATTTCTGAACTTGTTCTGTTTTTTTTGCATTCATTTAGATTAGTTAAAATGTGCATGAAAATAAATTGTTAGTTGAAACTGACTTGTTTTGTTTGTTTCAATATGAACATGATTTTTCCTGTTATAAATGGTGCAATTTGTGATGTTGATTTGAGTGGAAAATGATTGATTTATGTTGGACTTTAATGTGGTTATGAGAGGTGATTGCCAAGATTCTTAAAAGTAATCAAGAAAATAATGTTAATCGATATATTTGAAATTCAGAATTTCTATAATGGATTAGTTACCTAGTTTGCCTTGTGTATCATGAATGTGAATTTGTATGATGAGAATTCTATGTTTTGGTAACTTTGCTATTGATTTATTGATAATGATAATGATAATTGAATAAATTGTTATTGTTTCTTTGGTTCATTTAATTATGGTATTAGAATCAAATCATGATTCATAATGTAATTATGTTCAATTAAAGTTGGCTAATAGCTAGTGACACTTTGAGAAACAAAAAGTTGATAAATCAGGTTATATATGAGTAAAAAAAATGATCCAAAAGGGGTTGGGTAGCGTCAAATTTATTAGAAGCGAGAGAGGCGCTGAATACATATATCGTATGAGAAAATTTATTAATTCACTATTATTACATGGTGTAATAATAGGAAACGATGATGAATTATGTCTCAAGCATGGAAAAGAAAAGAAGAAAGTTCAGAGTGTATTATTGAAGAATTATTGGCTGGAGCCCAGGTAGCGGGTTATTTTAGTCATAAAAAATAGCATGCTATGATTGATTATAAATTTTAAAATTGCCTCAGATTTTGATAGGGTTTATTTCCGCATTTATATTTATGGTGGAGTACTCCAGGCATGAGGAGGGTCGCTCCCCCCATGTCATATTGCTGAATTTATTTTTCTTAAAAAATCCTGTCAGGTGTTGCCTACTACGAACGGCAAAAATATTGCTAGTATTAGTTGGTGGTGCAATAGGCACATGCAATAAAATATTCTACCTGTAACAAATATATTGTTAAGGTAGGGGCCCTGTATGAGTGTTATACTAACGGAAGTATGATACCAACAGGTAGCGTCACTATCATTATCTGAGCAGGTTTAAAAGATATATGAATGAAATAAAAAGATATATGAATGAAATAAATTGCTATTGAGATTCTTTGAATCTCACCCGTTTTTCAAAATGTTTTTCACAGATGCAGGAGAAGTTTAATTTGAGTACAAGAGAAGCTTGCTAGGCCCTATGAATTATAGAAATAAATATATTGTTGTAATTTGATTTTGTTGTATCATTATGTAATAAGCTAAAAGCTTGTGATATACATAAGTAAGAAGCTATCACCTGGGATAGCCAATTTGTATTAATTGTAATAATAATAGGTGTATTTATTTAGATAATTAAAATAAGGTTCTAGATAAGATTGACTAATTAAGGAACATTATAGAATTAAGTATTAGATTTAAATTTAGTCATTTAATAAATTTATATCCACATGAATTTTCATAACTATATGATTTATTTATTGAAGCTTATTTTACGAAAGAAAGATTTTAAATATTTTTACATAAGAAGAATTATTTATTTATCTTTCAAAAAAAAATTAAATTTATTCATATTTTTGGGTTTCCAATGACATAATTGTGGTATAAATTGATTAAATCGCTTATATATATTAAGAAAAATCTAGGTGTTACAATTTGGTATCAGAGCAATGATTCTGGCATAGATTAGCTAGAATACTTTGCCCGTACATCACATATTTATGGATATCAACTTAAGTAAACAATAGGAATAGGAATAACAATTATAGAGTTAGGTATAGAGATAGAAGTGAATCAGTGAAGAAAACAATTGGTTGAGAATATTAGACTTATACAAGATTTTTGTAGTATATAGGAGCAATTGATTTAATTAAAAAAAGGGATATCCTAATAAAAAGACTTAGAAAAAAAGAAAAATGAAATGATTTAAGAAGTTTCTTTTCTTGAAGATGGAATAGGTGATTGAGAGATTCTACGGAACTTAGTTAATCTTTAAATAGCATTGTTAAGGATAAGAAATGTACAAATAGAAAATAAAATTTTGAAATTGTGGAGTAATTGTTTATTTTTGGAATTGATTTGATTCCACATATTGGAGATGTGGAATTAAAAAGTTAAGGTTTATGATTAGATAGTTGACATTTGATTTTGTAGCAATATTATAGAATGATTAAGTTCTAAGGGCCTAGAGGTATTCTTATAGTGATAAAGAGTGGTAGAAAATTTTGTAAAACAATATTGAAATAAATGGAAAATATTCATAAGATATGAAATTAATGAATAATTTCAAAACAATTTACTTGGAAAACTTAAAAGAAGAAATATGATTTTTAAAAAACAAAACCATAAAAAGTAAATAATGTGATGTTAATAAGAAAGTGAGTAGAGTTTAACGGAATAAGGAATTCTTCAGTGGGGTCTTGAGTATAATTATGATCCGGACATAATCATAGTCGAGGCATCATGGAAGACCTTATTGGGTTTAGGGAATTAAGAAGATTTAAAAATAATAAGTGAAAATGAATGTAAATCCTTGTGGGAAATATTAAATTATTTGTATGGTTTGTTTTGATTTGTTTTACTATTGATGGTAAGTTGTCTGTTTGAATATGATTGTTGTATCAATTGAAAAAGTTTGATTGTAATTGTTTGTGAAGTTGTAACTTGTAGTTATGAATGCACTTTGAATCTACTGTAATGTGAAATTGTCTTCTTTTGTTTGGTTAAATGATACAGTTTGTGTTATTGGAAATTTAATTGAATGAACATTGAAATGAATTGAATTTTTATAAATGATTTGGTTAATATTCAAATTTGAAGGTTATATGTGAAGTTTTTACGAAGTATGTTTTGTAAAACAATTGAATGAAAGAGCTTTAGAGAATTATGAGGTTGAATACTTAATAATAATAAATTGCTATGGTAATCCCAATAATGTGTTAAAAGTATTTAAACCCAGAATGATGTTTGAAAAGATATATTGTTGATGCTTGAAGAAGTGATTGTTTAAAGAGTAATGATATTAAAATGATTTGAATTGTCGAATGGGATATCTGTTTAAAATTCTCATTTATGGTTGATCACATTTCTTGATATGGTGTATCATCTTGCTTGGATTGATTATGATGGGAAATAATGGAATTTTAAATTCGTGGGTACGTATATTAATACATGAAATAAAGTTGATAGAGATAGGTTAGTAAATTAATAAGGCACGATAAAATGAGGGATTGATTTAATAAACAAAGAGTTTGAAAGTAAAGTTATCTTTAATTTACTATATATTACTAGGACGTTTTTAGTACATTTGATCAACTAATGGTCAAAATATATATACGGAATTAGATTAATATCTTTGTGATGTTATAGTTGTTTGATTGGCTTGGTGAGTGATATTTCTTTGGTTGCTACAATTGCTGTTAGTGAGAATACTTATTGGTTGTATGAGGATTGCATTTTAGACGTGGGTTACCATCAAGGTAAATTTGAATTTTGTTGGTTGTGTGATTTTTATTTTTGAAAAAAAAAACAGAATATTTTAAGGTTGTATTGAGTTGGAATTAGATTTTGTTTAAAGATTATTTGGAATGGTTGAAGTATAACCCTATAAATGTGATTTGATATTTTGATTTTTGATTTGAAAATAGGCTATGAACTTGTATAGAAATCATGTTAGATTTAAATTATTAGATGGTCGGAGTTGAAGTTTAAGGTTTTAAAGTGATGGTAATTAAGGATTTATGTTGAAATTTAAAAACTAATAAACATAGATATTTGAGAGTTCAACAATTGATTCTCAATAATTAAATAAGTAAAATAATATGAAACAAATGGGAGGGATTCTTGAAGCTAAGAAATAGTGGATTTTCATTGTTGTGTGTGAGGCTAATTGAATCCAGATTTTTAGGTATTTATGAAAGCTAAAGTGTATGATGTTTAAGTGGGCAATATTTATAGAGTATGAGAATAAAAATATAAATTTGTAGAAAATATTTTGAAATCTATATGATAATTGAGAATTCTAAAATATAAGTTCTTAGGATTTAAAATTGGTTCTGATTACATTATGGAGTATTAAATTTTGAATATCAGCTATGTGAATGGTCCAGTATTGATAATTGTTTTGAATTATACATGGTTTAGTTGAATGTTAATTTTTTATTGGTAATGAGAATTCAGAAATAAAATTTATACTATATAATTTTGAATAAAAGTAAGAGTCAATGTATAAGTTGGATTGCATGTGTAAATTTTATGTAACCTTGAGACTATTGAAATTTATGATTTTGTTTCATTTTGTCTGTTGAATTAAGAATAAAATTATTTAGAGGATTAATCAAAGGTGTGAACTAAATTAAGTGATTGGTGATTTTGATCGTTGGGTGAACTAAACTATGAATTCTAAGTAATGGAAGTGTGAAATTGTTGCTTTTATCTCTTCTTTGGATTGCCTAAATTTCCTTGCTTTGTATGCTCTGAGATTTTGACAATTAAAAGAAGAATTAAATCAAAAGAGTTCTTACTTTACTAATGAGATTAGAAAATATGTGACTCAGTCAACTAACAAACAAAACTTGACCATTATAAAATATTTTGCTTATGATGAGTTTAGTGAAGTTTTTTTTTGGATAGTTAATATGAATGTATAAAATAAAGTAAAATTGGGCAATAAAAAGAAGAGGCTTTGATAATGAAATTGATTTTTTTTTTTTGGAATAAACTTAGACCTTGATGATTTTATGTTGAGTTGGGATTGTGAACTAAGCTAGGTTGAAATCATATATATATATATCTAGTCATCATATAATTATTATAGAAACTACAAGAAATAAATGGCGGCTTATGTGTATTTCTTTGACTTTTGTTATCTTATGGTTCCTAAGGTATGTTTGGCTCACTTATTTGTTTGTGTGTAATTTTATAGATTGGAATGTGATTATTCTTGGGTGTTTAATTTTTGGATTTAAGTGAAAATGTGCAATACAAGTTAGATCAAAGGATGGCTTAAATAATGGATACGCGGGGCATGTATTTGTCTTGTAGGACCATTTTATATTCTAACTTTGATTAGTGTAGTATAAGCTTTATTGATTAATTTGGACTAGTTTCCAAATTCTTGTTTTGCTTTTGGACTGGAATTATCACAATGCATGTTTAAATTTGTGATAATTGAAAAGTTTTGGATTCTAAAGTGTTTGGTTCTATGATTAATTGTTATATTTAATTAATGTCTTGATTTATTCATTTGATGCTTTGTGTGATAATATGCTAAAACGAATAATTTATGAAACTTATGATTGTAATTGATGGTTAAGGTTTAGCTAGGGTCCAAAGTTTCAAAATTCACTAGTTAGGTTACCTTGTGTTTAATCTTGAAACTTTAATAAGATAAATTATTGATAGTTATTTATAGTAACAACCATTCCTGAGGATTTTGCATGTTAAAGCATGTTGTATTAGAATGAATATTTAATGTTTCTTACGGATTTCTGGATATTATTAATGGTTTGAATTTCTTCCTTGTATCTGGTAATTTTCATGTTAAGAAGTATAGTTGGACTAATAAATATGATTGTTGGGGGCATTTTGTTGAGTTTTAATTTTTTAATCATTTAATTTTCTGAGTATATTGAATGAATGATTATAAAATTGTATAAAATTAATATATTGTTATGTTCTCTTCATGCGTTGTTTTCACAAAGGGTCATGCATATTTTAGTTAGAGTTCTTTCCTTATCATGTTATGAAAATTGCAAATAACTGCAAGTTTTGGGTTTTTCTCCATGTATATGTATACAATTATGTGAATGTGATGTGAAATAAATTAGTATGACTTATTGAATGGAAATGGGGTAATAAATGTATGTATTCTTTTCTCAAAGTGGTTATATTGGGATAAAAAAAACGGGATTGTTTGTTTAATATGTAATACATTTGAATGATGTTTTGTATTGAATCCTATGTGTCATTGCAACTTGATCTTGCAAATTCTACCTTTCAATTTCGAGGACGAAATTATTTTTACGGGGAGAGAATTGTAACACCCCAAAAATTTTATTAGGAATAATAAATGATTAATTAGGGAATTGGTGGTGCCATAAATTAATTATAAATAAATTGTTGAGAATAAAAGTATTTTTAAGAAATTTATTGTTTTGTTTCTTTTGAAATTTAAAGAAAAATTAATTTGGGATTTAATGTTGGATTAGAAATTTTATGAAAAGATATTTTGAAGTTCAAACAAAAAAATTATGAATGAAGAAAATATTTACCATGATATAAGTTAAATTTTGAGACTAAATATTTTGGGTTTTAAGGATTAAATTGAAATAAGAAAAATTTAGAAACAGGGATTTAATTGGAAAGATGGAACTTGTAGAGGGGCAAAAACATAATTTTTATTAACCCTGGCATATATATTCTCCTTCCTTCCTTTTCCCTACCCTAGCCGTCAATCTCCTCTCTTCCCTTCAGCGAAAACCTCACTTCTCTCAAGCTCTCTTCGTTTTCTTCACCCAACAAGCCACAACCAAAGATGGATGTTTTTTTTTGGCGATCACAAGCCCGTGCAGTACTGTGATTCCACTATGGTGAGCCTGTTCTTTCAATTCATATTTCTTTCTTTTTGATTTTGACGAGTTTGAGAGGGGTTTCGAAGTTCGGGTTTTAAATTTTAATTTAGTAATTTGTTAGAAATGAAGTTCAAGCTTTAATTTCTATTGTTTTGGAAAGGATTTTGGTGTTTCATTGATGTTAAGTAGATTTGAACATTGACATTTTTCTCTGTTTCATTGTCTTTATGAAATGAGGTGCTTGATTTATCTATATTGATGGTCATAGATGATTGCTTTCAGCCTTATCATTAATTCTTCAGTTAAAATGTAATTAGTCATTGTACAAATAGCTTTTGTGGTTGATTACATTATCTGAAATTATTGATTGTTGAGTTACGGATTTTTGTTTCTTTCTTAGCTTTGACCGAATATCTTTGGGTGGTTTGAATTGTTATCAATTCTTTATTCTCTTGCTCTTTTGTTTGAACTTGGAATGTCCTATGTTGGCCGACTCTTGATACTACCTATGTTTGTTGATGGGTAGAATTTTGATTCTTTCATCTATCTTAAAATTGTTACAATTTTCTGTTCTGCATTGTGATGATAATGAGAATTTTTAGTTTCTCTCCTTTTGTGTTTGGTTTTGTAGAAAAGAAATGAATTATGGGTGTAGTTTTCAATTATTCTATTTCCAATTGTTTCATGCTTTAACTTGCCAAATATATATTAGTGATTGGTGTTGTCGGTTAAATTTAATTGAGATACTTATATTGTTTTGATAATGTATTTCATGGTGCATATTTAATCATTAGGTTTTAATTCTTGAAAGGAACTGAATCATGTGTCATAATTGGGTCTAAATGGTTGTTAGATGGATTCAATGTCAAAATAATGGTGGATGATAATTTTTCTTGTTATTGTTACATTTGTTTTTAAAAAGTGGAAGGGATATTGTAAATATGTTGAATATTTATTTCTGAACTTGTTCTGTTTTTTTTGCATTCATTTAGATTAGTTAAAATGTGCATGAAAATAAATTGTTAGTTGAAACTGACTTGTTTTGTTTGTTTCAATATGAACATGATTTTTCCTGTTATAAATGGTGCAATTTGTGATGTTGATTTGAGTGGAAAATGATTGATTTATGTTGGACTTTAATGTGGTTATGAGAGGTGATTGCCAAGATTCTTAAAAGTAATCAAGAAAATAATGTTAATCGATATATTTGAAATTCAGAATTTCTATAATGGATTAGTTACCTAGTTTGCCTTGTGTATCATGAATGTGAATTTGTATGATGAGAATTCTATGTTTTGGTAACTTTGCTATTGATTTATTGATAATGATAATGATAATTGAATAAATTGTTATTGTTTCTTTGGTTCATTTAATTATGGTATTAGAATCAAATCATGATTCATAATGTAATTATGTTCAATTAAAGTTGGCTAATAGCTAGTGACACTTTGAGAAACAAAAAGTTGATAAATCAGGTTATATATGAGTAAAAAAAAATGATCCAAAAGGGGTTGGGTAGCGTCAAGTTTATTAGAAGCGAGAGAGGCGCTGAATACATATATCGTATGAGAAAATTTATTAATTCACTATTATTACATGGTGTAATAATAGGAAACGATGATGAATTATGTCTCAAGCATGGAAAAGAAAAGAAGAAAGTTCAGAGTGTATTATTGAAGAATTATTGGCTGGAGCCCAGGTAGCGGGTTATTTTAGTCATAAAAAATAGCATGCTATGATTGATTATAAATTTTAAAATTGCCTCAGATTTTGATAGGGTTTATTTCCGCATTTATATTTATGGTGGAGTACTCCAGGCATGAGGAGGGTCGCTCCCCCCATGTCATATTGCTGAATTTATTTTTCTTAAAAAATCCTGTCAGGTGTTGCCTACTACGAACGGCAAAAATATTGCTAGTATTAGTTGGTGGTGCAATAGGCACATGCAATAAAATATTCTACCTGTAACAAATATATTGTTAAGGTAGGGGCCCTGTATGAGTGTTATACTAACGGTAGTATGATACCAACAGGTAGCGTCACTATCATTATCTGAGCAGGTTTAAAAGATATATGAATGAAATAAAAAGATATATATGAATGAAATAAATTGCTATTGAGATTCTTTGAATCTCACCCGTTTTTCAAAATGTTTTTCACAGATGCAGGAGAAGTTTAATTTGAGTACAAGAGAAGCTTGCTAGGCCCTATGAATTATAGAAATAAATATATTGTTGTAATTTGATTTTGTTGTATCATTATGTAATAAGCTAAAAGCTTGTGATATACATAAGTAAGAAGCTATCACCTGGGATAGCCAATTTGTATTAATTGTAATAATAATAGGTGTATTTATTTAGATAATTAAAATAAGGTTCTAGATAAGATTGACTAATTAAGGAACATTATAGAATTAAGTATTAGATTTAAATTTAGTCATTTAATAAATTTATATCCACATGAATTTTCATAACTATATGATTTATTTATTGAAGCTTATTTTACGAAAGAAAGATTTTAAATATTTTTACATAAGAAGAATTATTTATTTATCTTTCAAAAAAAAATTAAATTTATTCATATTTTTGGGTTTCCAATGACATAATTGTGGTATAAATTGATTAAATCGCTTATATATATTAAGAAAAATCTAGGTGTTACACACAACCTCATGCTACCATCCTTTTTATTAACAAACAAGACTGGAGCTCCCCACGGTGACACACTAGGTCGAATAAAACCTTTTTCAAGCAATTCTTCAATCTGCTTCTTCAACTCAGCCAATTCTACCGGAGCCATCCTATATGGTGCCTTAGAAATCGGACTAGCACCTGGTTCTAAATCAATGGTGAACTCCACTTCTCGCTCAGGTGGAAGACCCTGGATATCAGCAAAAACTTCAGGATAGTCCCTAACCACATCTATACTCAGATTTAATTGAGAAAAAGACAGCAAACACCTGACAACCCCTCCGCGCACAATTCTCAGCTTTCGTGGCGGACAGTAACAAGGAACCGCTGGAACCCTCAATAGACAGAGAACTTACTGCATATCTTACGACTCGTTCCTTGCAAAGCAGGATGACATTATTGGCTATCAACCAATCCATGCCAATAATCACTTCTATTCCTTTAAGGGGTAGACACACAAGGTCAATTACAGAGTCTCGACCTTCATACCGAAGGTCCAAGCCTTTACATACTTGAGCAGTTTTAAACACCGCTCCACTAGGGGTAGTTACTTTCAAATCATAAGATAATGCAGATAGAGTAAAGCCAAGTTTCCGAGCACAATCATAGGAAATAAAAGAATGGGTCGCACCAGAATCAAATAACACTTCAACACTATGACCACGGATGGAAACCATACCTTGAATCATATTAGGAGACGCTCCGGCCTCCTTTCTCGTGGTAACATAAACACGTCCAGGGGCTAAAGGGCGACTGCTCTGACTCGCCTGAATCTGCTGCTCCCGCTTAGGGCAAAACCTAAAAGTATGGCCCAACTCATTACAGTGGTAACACCTCCAACAATTTCCAGCATGAAAATTTCCACATCTAACACAAGGACTTCCCACGCTAGATGCTGAGGCAGCTGACTCCTGATGAGACCCCTGACTAGCACCTGCTCGACCCCTACCACTAAAAGATTGGGTCCTACCGCCCCTGAACTGACCCCCATGCCCAGATCTTCCCTGATGTTGACTACGAAAGCTACCTCTCTGATTATACCCTTGCGAATAACCTCGCCCTTGAGATCTTCTTCCAGAGCTCCCAGTGGTACTCGTACCAGCACTGTGATTCTTAGTGATACCTCCTGAAGGCCCTAAGTAGTTAGTAGATTTACACTGGTTGTCAACACGACCCAAAGCACCTGAACTTCTCAAGTTTCTGGCCACAAGACAAAGATACTCACAAGAATCCTCAAAACTAACAAACGGCCTAGCATACAGATATGGCCGCAACACAGGTCTAGCCTTCTGAATCAACTGGGTATGCTTCCATTCGGGATCATCCCTATATTGCAAGTAAGTCACATAACGTGATAACTCATTGAAGGTGGCAACAAATTCATCCTCGTGCATATTGCCTTGCATTAACTTATTAAATTCAAGTTCTTTCTCATGTCTGATTGTAATGGGAAAGTAATGCTGAAGGAATTTTTCTTTGAATTCTGACCACACAGTCATGGAATCATCCATACCACCGGCTGACTTCCACCATCTCTTAGCATCACCGGTCAACAGCAAAATGGCAACCCTGGCTTTCTGGTACTCATTACAGGCAACTGCTTGGAAAATTGTTTCTAATCTATCGATCCATTCTTCTGCTATTTCAGGTTGGCGACCCCCTTCAAAAGTACCAGGATTGTGCCTAGACACATCTTTCCAAACTTTATTAACAGCACGGTCCTCTTGGGTAACTTCTTGCTGGGTCCCGTGAGTTTAACTCTCATGGCCAAATTCAAACTCTCCTTCACTTTGATGCTGATGGCCCATATCCTGTTTAAATTTCTGTAACCTTTCTTCCATTGTCTCCAAAATCACATCTCTCAACTGATTCACAAACTCTGACCTAAAGTTTTGTGCCGGATTAGATTGTTGTGAATCTTGGAATTGACTTGAATCATCCTCTCCACCCACCTAGGGAATAATGATAATAATCATAAAAGAGAGTTAGAGATCATAATAGTGAGGAAGGGAAATAAGGGATTAATATATCGCCATTCTATATGCAATGCAACAGGCTGGGTATCGTTAACCATAAAACTGATACCAAGTTGTAAAGTATCTCCTACTAATATAATATTAATCTTAACCTAACTCACTGCTAATCAAAACAATCCAAACAATGGAGTCTAACTATGTTAGCAAAAGATTCACCTAACATAGTTAGCAAAAGAATTTCTCTATTAATAAGAGATTACATATCTAACTATGTTAGAAAAGAGAATCTTCTAACATAGTTAGCAAAAGAACCATCATCACCTAACAAATCACACATACAATACAATAACCTAAATCTAACCATGTTAGAAAAGAATCACCTAATATTGTTAGAAAAAGGAACTAACCAAACTACACAAAAATAAACCATATTAGAGCGGGGCCCATCTAATATGTTTATACACACAAGAAAACATAAAACCACTCAATACATCATCCAACTACCACATCAATATATATTAGGAAAACGAGTTTCCTATTTACCATTCATCCAAGTTTTCATCACCTGGAAACAAAGTATACACCAACTGAAATTGACATAATAGTCAAGGTAGTTCCTGGACTAATACAGTAGTAGGAACAATATCGCATACCATCCACAATTTTACATTAAGTCACAGTACAAGTAATACAGTTCACATATAATAAAATTCACTCAAAACAACATTCATATGTGCGAAAGCTGGTGCAGCCTAGTGAAATGGCGATATAACTCCCTATAGGATCACCTCCGGCCTACTTACTAACTCAGTATGGGCCAGACGGCCCCTTCCCCTTCCTCTGCGCCTCCCCCTGGGCATGATCACCTGAAAAAGATAAAGGGAATGGGGTGAGACAAAACAATGTCACAGCAATCACCTCTTAACTCACTGTGACACTCAGAAGTGAGGTAGTGGAGCGTCTACAGGGTACCACAGTTTTCAAAACCTGCATAACCACATAATATATACACATATATACAGTACAGATACATACATCTCTCAATAGACAAAAATAAACGTGAATGACACTGTGCCCAGTCTCAAATCTGAAAGCATGAAAAAGGGACCACTCTAAAATGTGAAAAATCCCGGGTTCCTTTACAATCCGAGGAACCTGTACAATTACCTATCGATTTGCGCAAATCGATAGGTTACATCGGCCGGCGGTACTAATAATCAGTGTCATGCAACATACAAAAGATTTATATAAATATGATTATATATAAAGTACAGTTCAGTTGAAAGGTACCCTATAGCCCACGTTTAAATATAAAATAATATGAATTCATTTCATTTATATATATATATATAAGTAGGAGAGGATTTTTAGAAATCCTCAACTACCGTCACCCTCAGTATCACAGTCAGTTAAGCGTGATTACCTGCTAACTTCACTGCAGTAGATATACACAGATAACAATTGCCTTCGAACTCCGACTGAAAGACCCGTCTACAATAATACCACCAACAACAAAAAGGGTAAGACTCTATCCAACTTCCTTTCAAACCCCAATCTAGCCATCATTAGCATTCCAACATCATTAAACAACTTCAACTAACACAACATAAATACCAATTTATTCCAAAACATCCTCCATTAGCATAACCCTAACTTAAAGAGCCCAAAAATACCCATAAAAATTCTTAAATTAGCTTCCAACTTAAATGAACTTGAATACTCCCCAAAAACCTTCACTTTATCACTTATTCATGTATAAATTCTTGTTTGAAGCTTCAACTATTTACTTATGTCCAAACCCTAACTTAAAGGAGGAACCTTTATGTGACAAATCAACTACACAAGAGGCTAGGGACTTACAAAGTACAAGAATGGAAAGAGAGGTGGCCAGTGGTCGTCGGCCGCCGTGTGACTCGCCGGAGAACGCCTCCCCACGGTGGCCGAACTGGAAGAGAAGGAAAAATGAGCAATGAAGTTGGAATAAGAGGAAAACTCAAGAAAAATAACAGAACATGGCTTCTTACTGCTCGCCGCCGCCGTTTGCCGGAGAACGAAACACCAGTCGCCGGAAAAACAACCCCAGATCGACGGCCGACTGAAAGGGAAGAGGAGCTAAGGGAAATGTGTTGTGAAGTTGAAGAAGGAAGAACAACATGAGAAACTATAAGAAAAATCAAACCTTTCCTTTGACCCGGTGGTTCACGTCGCCGGAAACACCAAAGCCGCCGCCGGAAACCCACCGCCAGCCACCGATCAGACTCAACCTTAACAGACCCGAGGAGGAGAAGAGATGAACAACAAAAATGAGGAAGCTTTTTGCACAAAGACAACCGAATGAGTGTGTGGGTGTGAAGAGAATTTGAGAGAAATGGTGAAGGGGGGGACGGTTGAAAGTAGTGGATGCACAAGAGGGGGGGTGAATTGTGCTACCAAATAAAAATCAAACAATAACAACACAAGAGTTTTATACTGGTTCGGTCTTCCTGACCTACGTCTAGTTCTCAACCACCCAGGTTGAGTTCCACTATCCCCAGGTTTTACAAACGGGTTCACCTGGAACCTTTACAACCGCAAGTTTTAGAACGGGATCACTTGCAACCTTACAACCACAAGTTTTACTCCAGGCTCACTTGCAACCTGCTAACTTAACTCCCCCTTACAACCTGCAAGGGTTCAACCTTTACAAATAAAGGATTTTCTAAACTTAGTTCTATTTAAGAACGGATAATGTTACACACTTAAGTACAATGAATGCTCTTTAATAAATGAAGAGACTTAACAACAAAGAGTACAAGATATGTAGATGAAAAGAACTCTCAATGTGTTAAATGCTCTCTTTCGCTTTTCTGGGCAGCTTTGAATGCTTGAAGGATATTCTCAGTTTCTCACTCTAGCTTTCTTCAAAATATCAAAGTTCTCTTCATAAATGAAGATGAGCTTGCTTATATAGTCTTCAAGTATTCTCACTCTTGGTAGGTGGGTTAGCCGTTTGAATATGGTCGTTTATCCCAAGTTACCATTTGCCCATTTAATCTCCATTAATGCTCAGCAGGGTTGACTTTACTTTATCTCTGAAAAGTAGTTCTGACTACTCTGCTCTGTCATAAAGCACTCTGACACTGCACTGCTCTGAACGTTCTGACATTCTGATGGCTTGCGGAAGCAAGTCCACATCCGGAAGTAACATCACTCAGTGTACTGCACTTTGAACGTTAGTCTTAACAATAATAGCACATACTCACATGCAGTGGGAGTTCACTTAGTCTAGGGGAGCTCTCTTACATCCGGAAGCAATTCCACATCCGGAAACACTTCCACTGGACGTTGGGTCATGTTCATATTATACTCACTGACGCTCAGTGTTGTCCAAACCAACAGCCAGCGCTAGTCACTAAGCAATCGGAAGCAAATCCACAACCGGTTGCATCCTAACTTAGTCTCAAGGGTTTTATACAACTAATGTTCCTAGACTGAGTTATGACTTAGTGGAGCACTTGCTGCCGCTGGGGGATGAGACGTTCATCCGCGAGCGCTAGTCTCAGTCCATCCGGAAGTAAATCCACATCCGGTTGTACTCTTACTTGTGGTTCTATTTTAACCTAATTTTGTCTAAGTGTTTAACTTGTTCTTTCATATTTTAGTCTTCATCAAAACTTAAAGATTCTAACAACGGTCGTGCGCAAGGAAAGGAGGAGGAGTCCGAAAAATTTAAGAAGTGAAGAAAGAAGGGTTTGGTTGGGTGCAATAAGGGAGATTTGTGATAATTTGCAGCCCAAACTTGCCATAATGTACTCTTTTTAATTCAAAACCACTTAAACCAGCCTCCAATCCTCTTAACCTCCAAAATATTTTTAGCTTTACCATTCCCTCATATTTCAAACTCTTCATTTCTTAATTAGTTATATGCATATTAATTACTCAAAATTTCCAAATATCCCCAAAAATTCCTAAAAATTCCAAAATTTCTAATTTCTCCACTTATCATTCCTCAAAACACTCTTTAATCCTGTATTAAATTTTCAGGATGTTACACCATATTCATGGAGGTATGGTGAAGTGGAGATTCGGCTATGGTAAGGGAAAAGAGAGAGAAAAGATGTACAAGAATGTGAGATAAACATGAGATTAGGGTTTATGTATGGAAGTTAACTTTGGAATTAACTCCCAAATGAAATGCTAATTCACCCTAAATGAAATGTAATTTGTGGTTTAAGGAGAGTGTAATTTCGGCCAAGACACACAAATAAGAAGGGAGAGGCCGAAATGGGTATGCAATACTGGAAATAAGGCCTTTCACGACAAAAATATTGGGCTTTTCACGACCAAAAATATGTGGTCGTGGAATCGCGCGTCGTAAAAAAGTGTGTTTTCACGACCACAAATATGTGGTCGTGATAGGTAGCACCTATCACGACCACAGTTAATAGGTGCCTCCCAAAGACCTATCACCACCACAGTTTAGGAAATTTGTTAAGTGTGGTCGTGGAAGGTGTGACATTTTCCACCACCACACTTTCGAAAGTGTGGTCGTGGAAATTGTCTTTTCCACGACCAAACTTCAATGTGTGGTCGTGGAAAGGCTCCGCCTAGACAGTTATTTACATTTTCTGTCACCGCGTATTTTATCAACGACCAAAGTTAGGTTTTTAGTCGTTAATCATGGTCGTGAAAAGCCTTTTTTCTAGTAGTGATGTGTAAGGTAAGGGAAGGGTAGTTTGAGTCGTGTGGTGAATTGTATGAAGTGTGTGAGTGAATGTGGCTTCAATTTGGGTTAAGTGCATTCCTCCAAGGTCTCTCCTTTATGTGCTCTTCATTCTCTTTCCAAAAAAAAACCCTTTGTGTAGCATTTGGACTTGCATTTTGAATTTTGGCTCCAAATAACCCCTTTTGGAATTGTGCAAATCCCTTGTTTTTGACAAAAGGGTAATTTTTGTCTGCTAGCCTTTGCCTTCCTTATCCTCAAGCTACTTGCCCTCCAAGCTCTCCATGAGTTATGTGTGGTCCACTTGGGACCCTCTACACATAAAAATGAGGAAAACCAGTGAAATGACCAAAATACTCCTAGTAGCTTGTAATATGGAGAAATTGGGTGGTGGATAGTATATACCTACAATAGTTACTTGCCCTAAAAAGAGTGTAAAAACGTGCCCATCACTTTCCCCCTTCATTATTACCCATTTTGAGAGAAATTAGCATGCCACACAAATTACAATTCATATATGTTTCCTACAACAAAGCATGTGCATAGTATATACCTCCATAATGAATAAAAATACCAACTACTCCCTTTAAATCAAGCACAAATGCACATGCTAAGCTATGTAAATATATGTCTAATCACATACAAAAAGTCAAAAGGCCATTGGAGCTTAGGTAAGATGAAGGGAAAAACGCGAAACACAAATTTGCAAAGGAAAGTTTAACGAAGACTTATCTCAAGCCTCCCCATATGCTTGAAGAAAATACTTTAGATTTGAACATTCTTGAGTCTAAGAAGAAAGATTATATGCATGGTGATTGTGCATGATATTTCTATGTTTTTATACCACTAGGCATGTGAAATTAGCATGTCAATTGGTAAAAAATAATTGGAATTAAATGTCATTTCATGTTGAGTATAGGTTTGATGAGGTAGTTGCATTTTAATGATAATTGAGCATACTAGGCAACTAAATAAAGCATTTTATATTTTATGGACTTGATATACTTCACTTATTTCCTAATTTCCTATTTTAGGAGCAAAATGAGGAGGATCTTATTGAAGAACACAAGATAAAGACACATATTTGGAAAGTCCTATTTCAATTAGGACTAATTATTTCATGGAATGTCTCTTCTCCAATTGTTTCCCAATCTTGATACATGACTTCCCCAAGCAATCCTAGTCCTAAAAGGAGTGTAAAAACGTGCTCATCACTTGCCCCTTCATTATTTCCTTTTTTGAGAGTAATTCACTTATTTTTAGGAAGTTTTTGCGCTCCAAACCTTTCCGATATGCTTTGGGCATTAAATATTGGAAATCCTAAGTCAATTAGGATGATTTTAAGTCACCTTTCATGCTACAAAAGGGGGGAGCACGAAAATAGTAACATAATTTATTCTCCAAACAATCTTCATTCAATTTTAGGAAAGTATTCTCTCATTTAGGCAATTCTATTGTAGGTATATACTATCCACCACCCAATTTCTCCATTTAGGAAGCACGGATTTGGAACTCGAACAACTACTCTGCAAGTAATTTCAATATACTTAAGCATTTAATTCGCTCCATCCTTCATCCACCGCCCAATTTCTCCATCCGTCAAAGGCCTAGCACGAAATGTCATCCCTTTCTCCATTGTCCATCATCACTTTCAAACTTCAACCATCAATTCCATGGCATCCACATCCATTGATCGTGTGTTCGTGCTTTGTTTGATGAGCGGCTAAACCATTAGTGGGGAGTTCGATGGATAAAAGCAACCGGAGCTTCTAGTTCTTCAAGGGGGAGTTACTTAGTTTTAATTGTTCAATTCATATATGTATATCAATTGATATTGTTGTATGCGTGTGTATTGGAACAATTTTGTACTATAGTTTTTGTTGGTCAATCATGTAATTTAGAGATCTCTATTATGTGTTTGAACCTCAGTATTGTTTTCATGATTTAATGCTGTAGATGTTCTTCATTCTAAATCTCCTTTGGATTTGTAGTATATGCCAATTATATGTGCGGTTGTATGTGTAGTTGGACACTAGGTCTATAGTAAGGGAGTTTTAGGGAGTTTTCCTAACTAGAGTCTCTATGCATGTTTATCTTGAATCAATACTACCAAGTTGATTTCTAATGCTTGCCATGTTAAGTAATTGAATGTGCGATGCACCGGTTAGTTAGTTGATTTGGTAAGTAGACTAGATGCGATTGGTCTAGATTTCCTATTAGAATTTGGATTAATTACTCCTACATCATAAGTGAAGTTAGGAAGGTTGCTAAATCCATTGAATGATCCACTCTCATCTCATACAGTTCATGATTAAACCTAATGTCGCCCTTAGATTTATCAAATATTACAATACTCTTATTCACTAATGTGTATAGTGAAGAGTAAGGGTCTTTCTCTCAATTTGATTGTTTCTTGCTAAACCTAGGTTTAATTGCCACACAAATTACAAGAGAAGGTTGAGGATGAATGTTCTATTACAAACTACAAATTTTAACCTAATAATTTAGAAATGGCCTAATGGAAATGTGGTAGGAACTTCAAGATTTAATGTCTCCTCCTTCAAGATTTCACTTGCACATTGTTTATTAACCTAGCCAAGATTGCTTGTTGGTAGTTAATTAGTTTAACTAAATGAAAACCTCATTTAATTAGACTAACTCCAAAACAACCTCTCATACACAATTCATTGATGAAGATGGCTTAGAAATCCTAAAACCATGTAAGTCATTCACAAGCTAATCAAACACATACACAATCTCATATATATGAATGAAAAGCAAGCTACAAAAGTATATCAACAATTTCTCAATCACATAGGAAAGGCTAACCAAATCATAGCTCATAGTTTGAAGTAGAAATGTGAAAACTCAACACTTATAACCTAATGCTTCCTAAAACCTAGGTCACAAAGTCAAGCATATACATTATAGTTAAGATTGTTAGAATCTTAAGTTTTGATGAAGACTAAAATATGAAAGAACAAGCCAAACACTTAGAGAATATTAGGTTAATATAGAACCCCAAGTAAGAGTGCTTCTGGATGTGGATTTACTTCCGGATGGACTAAGACTAGCGCTCGCGGATGAACGTCTCATCCCCCAGCGACAGCAAATATATCACTAAGTCATAACTCAGTCTAAGAGCATTAGTGTATTAAATCCTTGAGACTAAGTTAGGAAGCTTCCGGATGTAGATTTGCTTCCGATTGTATTAAGACTAGCGCTGGCTGTTGGTATGGATAACATTGAGCGCCAGTGACCATAACCCAACGTCCAGTGGATTTGCTTCCGAATGCTTAGTGACTAGCGCTGGCTGTTGGTATGGATAACACTGAGCGTCAGTGAGTAAAATGTGAACATAACCCTACGTCCATGAAAGTGCTTCCGGATGTGGAATTGCTTCCGGATGGAAAAGAACTCCCTTAGACTAAGTGAACTCCCACTGCATGTGAGTATGTGCTATTATTGTTAAGACTAACGTTCAAAATGCAGTACACTGTAAAGTTGCTTCCGGATGTGGACTTGCTTCCGCAAGCAATCAGAATGTCAGAAAGTTCAGAGCAGTGCAGAGTCAGAATGCTTTTGACAGAGCAGAGGTGTCAGAACTACTTTTCAGAGATAAAACAAAGTCAACCCTGATAAGCATTAATGGAGCATTAATTGGGCAAACGGTAACATGGGAAAAAATGCCATATTCAAACGGCTAACCCACCTACCAAGAGTGAGAATACTTGAAGACTATATAAACAAGCTCACCTTCATTTATGAAGACAACTAATATCTTTGAAGAAAGCTAGAGTGAGAAACCGAGAAATCCTTCAAGCATTTAAAGTAGCCCAGAAAAGAGAAAGAGCATTTAACTCATTGAGAGTTCTTTTCATCTACTTATCTTGTACTCTTTGTGGTTAAGTCTCTTCTTGTATTAAGAGCATTAATTGTACTTAAGTGTGTAACATTATCCGTTCTTGAAGAGAACTAAGTTTAGAAAATCCTTTATTTGTAAAGGTTGAACCCTTGCTGGTTGTAAGGGGGAGCTAGTTAGCAAGGTTGCAAGTGAGCCTTGAGTAAAACTTGTGGTTGTAAGGTTGCAAGTGATCTCGTCCAAAACTTGCGGTTGTAAAGGTTCCAGGTGAACCCGTTTCTGAAACTTGGGGATAGTGGAACTCAACCTGGGTGGTTGAGAACTGGACGTAGGTCAGGAAGACCGAACCAGTATAAACCCTTGTGTTGTTATTGTTAGATTTTTATTTGATAGCACAATTCACCCCCCCTCTTGTGCATCCATTACTTTCATTTGGTATCAGAGCGGGTCTTTCTAACTTGATTCCAACGAATCTAGAAAGTAAAGATCCAGTAATGGATACAGATTATTCCTTGCCAGATGTCTCTATTCAACCCAACAAGCCTCCAGGTTTAGATGGGTATAACTATCCATTCTGGAAATTCCGAATGGAGACCTACATCAAGTCCAGCGACATCCGACTCTGGGATGTGATTGAACATGGGAATCACACCCCTCTCGATGATGATGGCTTTGCAAAGCAGCGATCCATATACACCAATGAGGACTATGCTCTAGTCCAGCTAAACTTCAGGGCCATGCACTACATTCAATGTGCCCTTAGTCCTAAGGAGTTTCATAGGATCAGCCACCACAAAACTGCTAAGGATATGTGGGAGGCTCTTGAGGCTGCTCACTCTGGAACCAAGGGAGTGAAGGCAAGACGGGTCGAGATGGTAGAAGAATTTCACAAATTTGTCATGATTAGTCCAACTGAGCCAATCAGAGAGCTGGAGCTCAGGTTCACTCATCTTATCAATAACCTGGCCTCCCTGGGCAAAGACATTCCTGAAAGAGAACAAGTCAGCAAGATCTTAAAAGTTTTGAAAGGTGATTGGATCACCAAAGTTACAATCTTGCAGGAAGTCCAAGGAGAGTCAACCAGCTCCATCACTGCACTGTTTGGTTCTCTGGCTGAGTACGAACCAACCCTGCTGGCTCAGAGAGCTCCTCAAGCCTCATCCAAAACCAAGAATCTTGCCCTTGTTGCTCCCAGTAAGGAGAAGAATGATGATAATGATGACGATGAGGATGATGAGGAGGAATTGGATGATGAGGAGATGGCTATGATGGTGAGAAAATTCAGAAAGTTCTTCAAGAAGAAAGGAGGCTTTCAGAAAGGTGATTCCAGCCAGAGGAAGGGATCTAAGAAGGAAAGGGCCCCAGTGTGCTTTGAATGTAAAAAGCCTGGCCACTTCAAGGCTGAGTGTCCAAGCCTGCAGAGATCAAAGGGGAAGGACAAAAGAAAAGCCTTTGTATCCTCTATCTGGGTGAATAGCTCATATGAGGAAGCAAGTGATGAGGAAGAGGTTGCCAACCTCTGTCTGGTTGCCAGAGAAGATGATGAGGGAGCATCCTCAGATTTTGATCCCATCCAGGAGGACAGTGAGGTAACTTTTTCTGAACTACAAGAGGCTTATAATGAGATTCACGAAGAATTCTCCCCGATTATGTAAAGCCTATAAAGTATTGAAAATTAAAAAGGAATCATTTGAGTCCAAGGTGGACTCACTGAGTGAAGAGCTAGCGGAAGCCAGAAAGCTTCCGGTAGCGGATGGCAAGGGTTCCTCCCAAGCAGAACCCAATGCCTCAATACTTGAGAGCTGCCCTTGTTGCAGCAAAATCTCAGCTGAAAGAGATAAACTGCAAAATGCCCTGCAGAAGTTCACAAATGGATATGAAATGTTAAATATCATTTTAATGAATTAGAGGGCATATAGGGACAAGACTGGCTTAGGATACACACCTAGAGGGAAAAAGTGGGTGGAACCAAAAGTGAAGCCCTACTTAAAATTCTTCCATAGAGCCACTAAGCACAGCTCCACACCTTTTAGTTTCTGTAATTATTGTAACAGGAAGGGACACTCCACGTCCACCTGTAATGCTAAGAAGCATGGAGCAAACAACTCCTATAAGTGGGTCCCAAAAGGAACCAAGGCTACAAAGGATCCTCCCCCAAGAAAAGAAACTAAGGGAGGACAGGGATCCAGAGGCTGGAAACAATCCTCAAGGAAAGCCCAAGAGCCTAGAGTAAACACTAGGCCATAGGCACAGATTAATCATAAGCCCAAGGTCAAAACTAACACTGGACCAAGGGCTCTGGGAACTAATGATAGAGGACCCAAGAAAGGTTGGGTACCTAAGCTTGCTTGATTCTTTCAGGTGTGTCTCAAAGCATCCAAGAATAGGAAGTGGTATATTGACAGCGGATGCTCGAGACATATGACTGGAGACAAAGACAAATTCAAATCCTTGGTGATCAAAGACGGAGCCACAGTTACCTTTGGAGGAAATCAAAGTGGAAAGATCACCGGAGTTGGAGAAATTGGGCCAGTGAAAGACGTCTATCTGGTGGATGGTCTCTGTCACAACCTGCTGAGCGTGAGCCAGAGCACTGACAAAGGAAATTGGGTAATCTTTGATTCACATGAGTGCATGATAGTTGATAAGCAGGATCTGAACCTAGATAAGGCCAACCTAAAATGCAAACTTAAGGCAAATAGAAATGGAAACCTATACACTCTAGATTTATGTCAACATTTGGAAGAAAAATGCTTAATATCTAGTGATGAAAATAGTTGACTTTGGCATAAAAGGCTAGCACATGTTAATTTTACTCAACTTGACATGTTGATTAAGAAAGAGCTAGCTATAGGTATTCCATCTTTCAAGGTTAAGCATGATTATATTTGTGAATCCTGTCAACGAGGGAAGCAAACAAAGTCCTCGTTTAAAACCAAGAAGAGAGTCTCCACCAGCAGGCCCTTGGAACTAATCCACATGGATTTGGTTGGGCCAGCGAGAGTGAAGAGCTTGGGTGGAAACCTGTATGCTCTAGTGGTGGTGGATGACTATTCTAGGTTCACTTGGACAATGTTTCTTGCCTCTAAGCAAGATGCTTTTGATGCCTTTGTTGTCCTGGCTAAGAAAGTGCAGAATGAGAGAGACCTCAAAATCACAGCCATAAGGACAGACCATGGAGGAGAATTTGAGAACCATAGCTTCTCTGAGCTGTGTGAGCAGAATGGTATTGATCATAACTTCTCAGCTCCTAGAACTCCTCAGCAAAACGTTGTAGTCGAGAGGAAGAATATGGTTCTGACTGAGATGGTCAGGAGCATGCTCAATGAGAAAGAGGTTTCTCAAGTGTTCTGGGCGGGCGCTATGAGCACTGCTTGCTACATCTCTAACAGAGCCTATGTTCGCAAGGGCTTGGACAAGACCCCCTATGAGCTGTACAAAGGCAGAAAGCCCAACATCAGCCACCTCAGAATCTTTGGATCAAAATGCTATGTGCATAACAATGGAAAGGTAAATCTGGGTAAGTTTGATCCAAAAGCTGATATAGGTGTATTCATAGGGTATTCCTTTAGGAGTAAGGCTTACAGAGTATACAACATGAGGACTAGAACTGTAGAAGAATCTATGCATGTTGTATTTGATGAAACTCCTACATGGGAACAATCCATAGAAGATGATGGGATAATAAACCTTCCAAAAACATCATCATCTTCACCACCAAAAGAAACACCAGCAAGCAATCTCAAGGAAGAAGATGAACCCAGTGATGAGCCTATAGTGCAGACAGTGCCTGATGAGGCACAGTTGCCAACAGCTAGGAGACATCACAGGGATCATCCTCTTGATCAAGTGCTTGGTGATGTTTCTTCTGGTGTCAGAACCAGAAGGCAGGTTCAAAATGAAGTTGAGTTTGGAGCCTTCTTATCTCAGATCGAACCAACTTCAGTTGAACAAGCTCTTGAGGACTGCGACTGGATTATTGCCATGCAGGAAGAGCTAAACCAGTTCGAAAGGAGCCAAGTTTGGGAACTAGTCCCAAGGCCGTCTCATCAATCCATAGTTGGGACCAAGTGGGTCTTCAAAAACAAACTGGATGAGACAGGTCAAATAACAAGGAACAAAGCCAGATTGGTAGCCAAAGGGTATAACCAAGAAGAAGGCATAGACTATGAAGAAACTTTTGCTCCAGTCGCTAGACTCGAAGCAATAAGGATTCTTCTAGCCTTTGCATCCATGAAAGGCTTTAGATTATATCAAATGGATGTAAAGAGTGCATTTCTTAATAGTTACATCAAAGAAGAGGTTTATGTAGAACAACCTCCTGGCTTTGAGGATCACAAGCATCCTAAACATGTGTATAGGCTAAAGAAAGCTTTGTATGGCCTGAAACAAGCTCCTCGAGCTTGGTATGAGAGACTCAGCAGCTTCTTGCTGGGAAAGGGTTTCTCAAGAGGCAAACTAGATAATACACTGTTTATTCTACACAAAGATAGAAACATGCTAATTGTCCAGATTTATGTCGATGATATTATTTTTGGGGCAACTAATGAAAAACTTTGTGAAGAATTTTCTAAGACTATGCAGGGAGAGTTTGAAATGTCAATGATGGGAGAACTAACGTTCTTTCTAGGCCTGCAAATTAAGCAAAAGAAGAATGGCATATTCATCTCCCAAGCTAAATACTGCAGACAGCTACTCAAGAAGTTTGGGATGGATGAGTGCAAAGATTATGACACTCCCATGCGTACCACTGTCGCACTCGATGCTGATGCAAAGGGTAAATCTGTCAGCCTGCCCATGTATAGGGGAATAATAGGTTCCCTGCTGTATGTAACGGCAAGTAGGCCAGACATTCAATTTAGTGTAGGCATGTGTGCTAGGTTTCAAGCCAACCCTAAGGAGTCACATCTAACATGTGTTAAACGTATTCTAAGATACCTTGAGGGAACACAAGAGCTTGGTCTTTGGTATCCCAGAGGTAACCAAGAGTTCTTGTGGGCTTACTTTGACTCTGACCATGCAGGTTATAAAACTGATAGAAAGAGCACCAGTGGACAATGTGACTTCCTTGGTGGTTGTCTGGTCTCTTAGGCTAGTAAAAAGCAAATCTGCGTGTCTTTATCATCCACAGAGGCAGAATACATTGCTGCAGCAAGCTGTTGTGCCCAAGTATTGTGGCTGAAAAACCAACTAAGAGATCTTGGCTTGGAGTTCCCTGAGGTTCCCATACTTTGTGACAACACAAGCACTATCAGCCTCGCCAAGAATCCGGTTCAGCACACAAGGACAAAGCACATTGATGTCAGACATCACTTCATCAGAGATCATGTTCAAAAGAAAGATGTCAAAGTGCAATTTGTCCCCACGCAGCATCAGCTTACTGATATTTTCACCAAGCCTCTGGGGGTTGATCAATTTACATTCATAAGAGGTGATTTGGGAATGGTAAACTCAAATGAAGTTTAATTCTTCAAAATAAACTTGTGCTTAATTGATCAAAACCTGCAACTACACTAACTTAGGCATCGGAGTGCCAATCTTTAGTTTTGCAGGTCCCCCACAATGTTAAATCTTAAGTCACTCCAACCGGAAGCAAAACCACTTCCGGATACTCTTTTGCTGGCGCTGGATGACAACTCAAAGTTACCTGGAGCGCCACTCCAACCAGAAGCAAAACCACTTCCGGATGCTCTTGTGCTGGCGCTGAGTGTTGAGTCAAAGTGAGGGGGAGCGCCAGTGTCTGAACAAAGGGACACGTCACCTCAGAAATCGTTTCATCTTCTCACACCAAAAAAAAATTTGATGACTCTTCTGACATTGTGCAGAGACACGTGTCACAAAGGTGCGACGTTTCAATTTAAATTTTTACGTTTCCATATGAACCAGCGCATGCTTTCATGTAGAGTCATTATGACTATTTTACCCAATGTGACATTGCATATAAATAGGAAGCCATTTTCACTTTTACTTTTTACTTGCACAAATTTCTTACCCACAAAACTCTCTGCATACATTCATATTGTTCTTCATCTTCTTCATCTTCTTCATCGCATTTAAACCTTAAATCCACACAAAAATGGCCGGATCACATGAGACAAACCCCAACACTGAGATAGCCACTTCTTCCAAGAAATCGAAGTCCAAAAGTAGCAAATCTGGGCATTCACGAAAAACTGGAAAATCACATGAACATCATGAACAGCAAGCACATTCTGGGCAATCTGGGCCTCAACAAGAACACTCGAAGAAGAAGGGGAAGAAGAGGGTTCAGTTTAGCGAAGAGCCCTCATCCAAAAGACAACGAGTAGAGGAGTATGATGATCCTCGTATATACAGAGATGGGCCATTGGAGGCTGTTTCCTCCAAATTTGAAACTGTCAAACCCTATTTCAACAACGGGATACACTTAGATCTGAGCAAGATATATGAACTAGGGTTTCCACACTTGAGGCCATTTCTGGAAAAATACATGCCCTGGCTGGGGATCAACCAGGAGTACAATATCAACGTCCTGCGGGTGTTCTGCGAGTCTCTCACTGGCAAGGTCAAGCATAAGAAGGTGGATGGGAAGGAACAGATTCGGAGAGTCACCTTCACTGCCACAGTAAGGGGGAGAACCTTCAGGTTCACTTGGAGGGACATCAACGACCTAATGGGATCACTGAGGAAGGAATGAATGAGTGGCTATACCCTGAGACACTCAAACTCAGCAAGGAGGAACTTGAAAAGGTTTATGACACCAAAGGGAAGAAGGTGTCCGGGATGTCTGACTCCAACAGGCTCTTATACTACATCTACTCCCGCATGATGACACACAAAGGGGGGAATTTCAACGAGTTCACTCTCCAGGATAACCCCTGGTTCCCCAGACTCCTCTCCCAGCAGCCAATCAACCCAGGGCAGTTGATCAGTCTTGAGTTGCACAGATGGATGGTCAACAATAAGGCTGGAAGTATCCCCTACCCCACTATCATCGCCTTCCTCCTTGAGAAGAATTTGATCAAGGCTACATCCACTGAGGAAGAAGAAAATGTTAAGTGCCTACCTGTGAGTGCAATTAACATTAGCAAGATGAAGATTAAGTATCTCAAGAAGGCCAAGGCCACTCGCTCAAGCTCTTAGGCAGGCAGTGCCTCTCATACCTCAGCCCCCTCTGTATCTGGCGTAGGGGATCAAGAGGTTGACTCTCATCCCGGTCCAAGCAGAGTTGCGAGGGTGCCAGTTACTGTTAAAGTATTTGCCCAGGAGATAAAGGAGGAGATTCTCCTTAAGCTGACTGACTCCTTGGTGGCTCCTCTCCGTAATGAGTGTGATACTGGCTTCCAGCAGCAGGGGGAGCGAATCCAGAGGCTCGAGGATAGAGTAGGTCAGGTCGAGGTTCAACTAGGAAGACTAGACGCCAAGTTAGACCTCATTCTCAATCACCTTCAGATCCCTCAACCACAAGGTAACTTACCACCACCTCCTCCTCCTAACCCACCTCCTCCTCCTCCACCTAATCAACATTTACTTCCACCTCCTCCTCCTCCCAACACTCAACAGCCACAACAACCTACCCCTCAGAACGACCAACAACCCCACACATCACCCAGCACCAACCAACAACCCCACACATCACCCAGCACCAACCAACAACATCAACCATCCCCTCAAGGCTCCACTAAAGACTCACCCCAACACTCTCTTCGCCAATCACCCCTTACCTCCAACAACTCCCCATCTCCACAAAACTCCCCAAACCCTTCACCACCCCCAAGCCCCACAGAGCCCTCCAATCCTTCTCTTAACACTCAACCCACCATAGCCCAATCCCTTGGGTTTACCTCTCCAGATCACCCCCTTCACACCTACTTCCTCTGAGACCAACCCCCTATTCCATGGAGAGTTAAACAACCCGCCGCCTACTCCTCCACCTACCCCTTCGATGGGCTATTCACTCACCCCGACTTCTTCGAACGAAACACAGTCCTCTTCCCAAACCCTCCTAATTCACCAGACCACAACACACCCACATCCTCACCCAAATCCTCACCACCTCGCACATTTGGCCCAGAACCTCCACCCTCCTCATCACCCAATTCATCCTCCCTGGCCCTCGCCCTTATTGATGATGCCAAAAGGGGGAGAGAAATCCTAACTCAACCCTCCTTATGGCTAGATGAGGACATCGCTGCTGCCCTCCGCCGAGCCATGGATTCTCAAAGATTAAGTGGTGCTGAGAGTCTGATCAGAGGGGAAGCCATCCGATTTATGCAACAGCAGCGATCGGACGAGCAAAGGTCCAAGTGGGAAATGGTTGTGTGTGAGCAAAATGAAGAAATCCCACAGCTAGAATCTTCATCTTCTGAGCCTCCTTCCCCTGAGCATGGCAAGAATATAGTTGAGGAAATAATGATGAAGTATGGCCTGAAGAAGATTAACCACCCTCCAATAGTAATTGCTAAACCAATTTCTTCTCCTTCTGGGCCAACATCTGCTACTCCTCCATCTGAGCCAACCGCTACTCCTCCTCCTTCAGCAGTAAAGTATAGTGAATCAAGAAAGAAGGCAGTTGCTAGAAAGCATGCCAATAAGAGTACTACTACCTCTACTAAGTCTGAGGGTGAGCAAGAGATTCCATCAGTCCAAGCTGAGATCATACCTGAGACTCAGTCATCTTCTCAAGAGGTGCATGCCATCCCAATTCTAAAAGAAGTTAAGCTGGAGATAGAGGACATGACTCCTGAAGAATTTGAGAGGTATGGGTACACAGATAAGATCTCCTGTGGTCAGATGGCTTGCCTGGATGCTGAGAGAGCAAGAGCCAAGCCTACTCAACCAATAGGCAAGGGCAAAGGAAGGGGTAAAGGCAAAGGGAAAAGGAAAGCCCAGGAAGTTGAGGAGGACCCCAACTTCCCAGTGTGGAATGTGAAGATCAGGGCAGTCCACTATCCAAATGGCGAGGTCACTCCCTTCTCAGATGCAACAGGGTTCCCTGGGTATGAGGAAGTTGAAAACTTGAAGAGAGCTTTTGAGGAATCTGTTGAGTCTGAGAGACTCAGAAGGGAGAAGGAAGAGGAAGAGCTTCAAAGGATAATCGCTCAGATTGATCAGAACGTGAAGGATGCCCACATTGCCCAACTTGAAAAGGAGAATGAGGAAAGGCAAAAAGAGAGGGAGAGGAAAAAGAGACATCACCTATAGACCCCACTCTACCCTATACAATACCTTAGAAATTTTTTTTCTCTTTTCTCATATTTTTCATGCATAGTCCATTTTGCAATGTTTTTTTTTAATTACTTGTGAATTTTGTATGTCTAACTTGTAAACTTTTGTTCATCAATGATAATTATCTTAGTTGATTATTACTTTCAATTCTTTCATATGAACTTAATAGATAACTTAGTTTGTCATCATCAAAAAGGGGGAGAATGTTAGGATCTTAAGTTTTGATGAAGACTAAAATATGAAAGAACAAGCCAAACACTTAGAGAATATTAGGTTAATATAGAACCCCAAGTAAGAGTGCTTCCGGATGTGGATTTACTTCCGGATGGACTAAGACTAGCGCTTGCGGATGAACGTCTCATCCCCCAGCGACAACAAGTATATCACTAAGTCATAACTCAATCTAAGAGCATTAGTGTATAAAATCCTTGAGACTAAGTTAGGAAGCTTCCGGATGTAGATTTGCTTCCGATTGTATTAAGACTAGCGCTGGCTGTTGGTATGGATAACACTGAGCGCCAGTGACCATAACCCAACGTCCAGTGGATTTGCTTCCGAATGCTTAGTGACTTGCGCTGGCTGTCGGTATGGATAACACTGAGCGTCAGTGAGTAAAATGTGAACATAACCCAACGTCCAGTGAAAGTGCTTCCGGATGTGGAATTGCTTCCGGATGGAAAAGAACTCCCTTAGACTAAGTGAACTCCCACTGCATGTGAGTATGTGCTATTATTGTTAAGACTAACGTTCAAAATGCAGTACACTGAGTAAAGTTGCTTCCGGATGTGGACTTGCTTCCGCAAGCAATCAGAATGTCAGAACGTTCAGTGCAGTGCAGTGTCAGAATGCTTTTGACAGAGCAGAGGTGTCAGAACTACTTTTCAGAGATAAAGCAAAGTCAACCCTGCTAAGCATTAATGGAGCATTAATTGGGCAAACGGTAACATGGGAAAAACGACCATATTCAAACGGCTAACCCGAGTGAGAATACTTGAAGACTATATAAACAAGCTCACCTTCATTTATGAAGACAACTAATATCTTTGAAGAAAGTTAGAGTGAGAAACCAAGAAATCCTTCAAGCATTCAAAGCTGCCCAGAAAAGAGAAAGAGCATTTAACTCATTGAGAGTTCTTTTCATCTACTTATCTTGTACTCTTTGTGGTTAAGTCTCTTCTTGTATTAAGAGCATTAATTGTACTTAAGTGTGTAACATTATCCGTTCTTGAAGAGAACTAAGTTTAGAAAATCCTTTATTTGTAAAGGTTGAACCCTTGCTGGTTGTTAGGGGGAGCTAGTTAGCAAGGTTGCAAGTGAGCCTTGAGTAAAACTTGTGGTTGTAAGGTTGCAAGTGATCCCGTCCAAAACATGCGGTTGTAAAGGTTCCAGGTGAACCCGTTTCTAAAACCTGGGGATAGTGGAACTCAACCTGGGTGGTTGAGAACTGGACGTAGGTCAGGAAGACCGAACCAGTATAAACCCTTGTGTTGTTATTGTTAGATTTTTATTTGGTAGCACAATTCACCCCCCCTCTTGTGCATCCATTACTTTCAAAGATTAAAGAAATACAAACAAAATCTTGGCCAAATTGTTGATGAATCTCACGTGCAAAGCTTCCTCTTGAAGGAGAAGAGGAAAGGCCTAGCAAATCATGCTTTGAACTTGCATCTTGAAGAGGTATGTGGTGGAGGAAGCCATGAATTTCGAGTTTTGGAGGTGAAAATGGTGAGGAGATGAGTGGTTAGGGTCGGCCATGAAGGTGTGTGTGTGGAAAGAAGAGAGAAAATGGAGAGGAAGAAGATGAGGATTAAGTGGAAAGTGAAGGAATCTCTATAATGAAGGTGGAAATGGGTTTATATTCGTGAATGTGTGTGTGTTTTTGAGTCTTGGCCGAATTGAATGTGTAAGGAAATGTAAAGGAAAGTGAAATGGGAGTGTGTAAGGTGAGATGAGGGGTAAAATAGGAATGAAAAATGTATTTGGGTGGAAAACATGACTAGGTTCATTCTCTCATGTGCTCTCTTCATTAGGCTCTTCATTCTCTTTCCAAGGATGCCTTTCATGAAGCTCTTGGACTTGAAATTCAAATTGTGGCTCCAAATTACCCCTTTTAGTAATAAGCAAATCCTTTGATTTTGACAAAAGAGGCAATTTTTGTCTTGTAGCCTTTGCCTTTGATCCAATGCTTCTCCTTGCCCTCCAAGCTCCTCATGGGGTATGTGGGGCCCACTTGGGACCACCTACACATAAAAATGAAACCAACAGTGAAAATGACCAAAATATCCCTAGTTGCTTAAAGTGCAAGTAAGTAAGCAATATTTTCCAATTTCTTCCAACTAAGTATGTGAATGATATATACATTAATAATGAATAAACATACCAATTAAGTCTTTCAAATCAAGCACAAATGCACATACTTAGCTAGTAAATATAGGTCTAATCAGTTCACCTCTATTTTTACTCGCTTTCTTATAAATCAAAAATACCAAATATAGTAGTTTAATTTAGTAACCTAGGTAATCACACAAACCCCATCTTTATTGTTTTATCGCATTCACTTATTTAATTTAGGTAGTTAGTTAAAAGTCCGTAGAGAGACGATCCGGGAGAGTATGCTTGCTACAATCCTTGATAAAAAATTATATTTGCATTTGAACCCCAAGGCGTAAGGACTAAGGCTCAAATCACATGGTGGTCATGTTTTGGCCTACTTCTCTAGTTATGCAACACCAAAAGAAGAAATTAAGGAGAGTTGGGTTGGTCCATTTGAAGTCATTGCTTTATGCCACAATGGAAAAGTCAAAGTGAAGGATGGTTATGGAAAGTATTTTCACATCAAGTCTAGTCGTCTTCTCATGTATCACACTAGCTACAAGCCTCCATGATAAGGTTGTTTCCTTCCTTTACATTGTTCTCCTATATAAAAATGATTATTTAATGATTGATGATGTTGAACAAGTGTGGGGAGGGAAACTAGTAGGAAAATGTAGTTTGTATCTTGTATTTTTTCTCTCTTATATTTTGTGCTTAGTTAACTCTTTTCTACATTGATTCCTTGCTACAATCTTGAATATTATTGCTACAATATTATTATGTGCTTGCATTGAGGAATATGCAAGGATTAAGTGGGGGGAAGGATGAACCACTTTGTTTTGTGTTTTCTAAAAACACCACTTTGCTTTCACAAATTCACAATATTGCTTGCTAGCTACTGTGTATTGTTTAATTTTCATGAATTTGGTTGGAAATATAAAGCCTAGTCAAGAGGTATTTTGGGCCTGATTCTTCTTTTTATTGTGTGATCTTCCACGAATGCTATTGCTCTCTAGAACTTGTTTTTTTTTTTATACATAAATTTTAGGAAGGGGTTTGAGTTCAACCCAATCCAAGGGCAGGACACCTAACTCATATTCCACTGAGGCCTGTCCCTGTGGGCTCTGGAGCATGACCAGTAAGCCCTTTATGTCTGTCCAAACAGGTAGGTTACTCCCAACTTCACTTAGCTACGGAGATGTCTCCCCAAGCGCCGCGATGGAGACACAACAAAGTGTCACTCCCATTTCTTGCTTGAGGCTACATTTTGCAATGTCATGAGTAGAGATGACATAGGTATTCATTTGTGACTAAAATAATTTTATGTTGGTTAAATAATTTTAGCAACAAGGGAGGAATTAAAGATAATGTGTTGTGGTTTGCTTGGTTGAAATTTAATTTAATTTATTTAGTCACAAATAAACTATCATGGTTAGGAAAATATTTCATGTAATTTGGAAATAAATAAATTAAAACAAATCATTTTATAATCAAATATAAAATTAACAATTGAAAATCGTTTATTTAAAAATATCAAATTTGATATTCATGTTAGATAAAAATTGACTAACATGGATATTTAAACAAATCTAATAATACCTGATTAAATTCTTTCACAATTATTTACAAATAGACACATAAACGTGTTTAAAAAATAATTACAGTTATTCAGCCTAAAATTATACACAGACATACAGTAATCCAAGGAAAATGAATTAAAGGGGTTTACAAAATTAACAAAAATAATATGAAAGCATGATGCTTAAGTCTCCAAATCCTTCCCATCACTGCTGCCCCGATCTAGTACCTGTAATGACAATGATTGGGGTAGACCCAGAAATCACAACTACTACCACTTGGTTACGTACATTTTTGTGCTACGTGCATATGCATGCCCTCGAGGTAGTGTTATAATACTGTGTAAATTGGTGTATGCTGCATGTAGTGTTGCATGAACATATTATCTATGTTAATTTCAAGTAACTTTCAATCATGTATTACAGCAGCACGAAATATAGATACATCACAGCTCAAAACATCAATAATAATGATAATTAAATACATCAATAATCATAATTAAACATCAATAACAAAAGTCAAATCAAACACAACACAATGAAATATCTCAATTCAATAGGGACTCACGACTCGATAATCGATGTACCCTCGCTTGAACTGGTTCAAAGGGACTCACAACCCTACTGAACACGTAACAATTTTGTCTTATTCATTTTAGTCCCTGAGGGTTTTACAGGGAACCTCATCTCGAGATGACATTAATTATATTAACCAGTGTGCACCAAACAAATCATCAATTCTCACAAAGCATAAAATAAACATCACAAATTCATAAACTAACCTATATGTTTACCAACATACACACAAACGCAAACAAGTTTAAGTAGTTGCCACTTGCATTTAAATCAAAAATAAACGTAAGCTCTCACGTGCTAACTTCTACAAGCAATAATACAACACATACAAACAAATAATTAAAAATTAATCAATTGTATAATAATTAACGTCACTCTCGTTCCTAGAAGTACTACCCATCCCGTTTTCTTATATATTCTATTCTTCAAAATTATTTTGATTTGCAAATAGACATTCACAAGTTTTGTTTATGGGCTAAAGAATCCTTTAGCCACTCAAGACAACATAAATCTCACATCAACACATAATTAAATTTCAATATCCAACTAGAGTAACAAAGAGAATCATAACAATTTATACCTTTGCTATATTATAGCAAAATTATTCACAACAATCGATAAACCCAATCAATTCATTAATCTATAAACTAAGCAAGACCCTTTAAAAACCAACAAGCATGACAACATCCAATTAATAAAATCTTTCACCCTTTTTAAAAGATTAGTTTGGCCATTACAAAGTTATTGTTTAAACCCAATTGTTAAACTCCATAAAACAGAGAGGCGACTATTGCAACAAATGTTATCTCACCTAAACAATCTAAACATAGAAATATAATAATCATCAAAACCGGAAAGCAGCCATCCAAAATTTTCATTTAATTTCAGTATTACCCCAAAATTACAGCAGTTCAAAACATCAATCCTAGATGACATTTAACATTACATTTTCAGCCACCACAAATCATTATATTACTAAACAAAAGTAGAATGAAGATGGGGGAAAAATTGAGGGAAAATCACCGCTTAAAGCATTTCTCACACACACACACACACACACACACACACACACACACACACACACACACACACACACACACACACACACACACACACACACACACACACACACACACACACACACACACACACACACACACACACACACACACACACACACACACACATAATGTACCCATTATTAATACTAACCACTAAAAGCCAAAATCAGTACATAATAGAGAAATCACTTAGTTCAACATCTTCTTTGAAATGCCAGGTTACTCATGAACAAAATCCCCCAAGAATACCCAGCAGAATTTAGCAATAAATAGAACATAGAAATCTTAAGTACAAGAAATATTTTAGGGTATGTTTGGTTGCAAGAATCCAAAGAAATGAGGTTGTAAATAATTAGAAAGTTAAGGGGTAATATGGTCATTTATATATATCTCGGGCCCACAAGTTTTCTCTCTCCATCTCACATTTATCATGGGGCCCACAAACTTTACTCTCTCATCATTACCCCTACTTTCCATCTCTTACCCTTTCCATTTCTAATTCTTTACTTTCTTTCACACAACCAAACACACTCTTACTAAAAACCCAGAATTTGACTGAATTGTTAAAAGGAGCAAGTAGTCAAAATTTCTCAACATACATATACAATTACAAGCTTTATCATTCAGGCATTAGAACCAATCAGTAATGATTACAAAAGCACAACACCTCTAAAATTCAGTAGCATAAACAAACATGTCAATACTTTTCCATCCTTAAAGCATATATAACAATTTTGAGATACATAACAAAAACAGGACAGCCAAGGAGACACAATTTTAAGTCAAACTAACTCAGCAAATCAAACACAATACAATAAATCAGTTTTACTATATCCTTACTTATGCTGATTAGAAGATTAAACCCAAAATACTGGAATCCCAAATCAATATCTCTCTCTAATCTCGCCTAAAACAAAAGTGAAGGGTAGGAATGGTAAGAATGGAGTTACCTAAGCTCAAATCTTTGATTGAATATTACAATCAACACTGTCACCATTTTACTCCACCGGATTCTCGTCGGAAAAAGGCTTCAACTGTCTTTGTTCGCCGTCTAGGCTCGGATTAACGAAAAAGAGAGACGAAGGGGAAGAATTTGTGTTTGGGAAGAGGGAAGGTGAGGGAGTGAACGGTGATGGTGTGTTGATGAATATATATAGTGTGTGTCACAGTTTGAGGAGTAAAAAGGAAGACGAAGTTCAATGGTGAAGAGGAGGAGAGAACGATGAAGAAATTTTTTTTTTTGTACGTGTGTGCGGCTGGAAAACTTACATAGGAGAGGAGAGTTAATTATATATTAGGGTTAGGCTCACTAATATTTACCTAAAGCCAATAAAGTTTATTATTATTAAATAGGTAAGGAAATATATTTTCTTCGATTCCTTTTTATTTGTAGAATTAAACTAACCACATTGAAATCTCTTAAATTAATCTCATTCTTATAAATTAAAGGTATCACAGTTTCTCAAAAATCAATAACATTAATATATCGTAAATGCAAAAGTTATATAAACTACTAATTTATTAATAGGGCAAAGGTGCACCCAGTAGCATGTTAAATTCAAAATGGTGCATCTAGTAGCATACTAAATTTGAGGGTGCAAATTTAGCAGTTATAACATAAAATGGAGCAAATTTAGCAGTTATAACATAAAATGGGGCAAATTTAACATCCCCGTTAAAAATAACAAACCATTGTTACTGAGAGGTGCATCTTCATTAATTATCACCACCAATTTTCATTTTTCGAGCTTTTCTGATGTTGCTGCTGCTAGTTCTTTATGCTGTGTTTCTTTATGCTACTGCTAGTTTTGCAAATTTCATATGCAAGTGTCTTCAAATTTAAGCGTTCTTCAAATTTCCATTTTTCTTTTTATTCAAAATGCAAACTATTGTCACATTGTCATGCCACCTGTATGTCATGTCAATTAAAAACTTGTTGGACCCACCTGTCAGTAACAGTGGTTTGTCATTTTTAACGGGATGCTAAATTTGCCCCATTTTATGTTATAACTGCTAAATTTGCCCCATTTCATATTATAACTGCTAAATTTGCACCCTCAAATTTAGTATGCTACTAGATGCACCATTTTGAATTTACCATGCTACTGGGTGCACCTTTGCCCTTATTAATAATGTCTTTATAATTTCTCATTTAATGCTTCAACTATAAATTAATTCTAACACTCTAATTACTTAAATTTAGCTTTATCATAATTATTTATGTTAATATAAAATTCTAGTATTTTACAACATTTTAAATAAAATTTCCTAAAACGATATCTTATTGAAATAACCATCATAAAGATTCCTAATTTAAATTTAATCCTCTGTTATTTTCTTTCTTAATATTAACAGATTTCCTAAAAGCAAAAATGTTGAATTTTCCAAATTCATTTGCAAGATTAAATTTTGGGTATTTATTAATTTATTTTATAATTTAGAAAAATTTTAGGATGTTACACATACATACCGAGGAGGGCACCAGTAAGCTTACTTTAATCCCTGCCCTAATTGATGAATGACGTTGCTGGTTTTTCATGTAGCCTGGATAGCCTTCTCAAGTCGTGTTACGGGAGGGGTTAGGTCAAGCATATATGCATGCCAATGCTGTCCATGAAGAAAGTGATGTTGAAGTAGCCCCAGAAACTCGATTTCCTTTACCAAATGAGACAAGGATGATGACATCAAAGAATACTTCTAAACAGCGTAAGACTCGAGTTGTGCACTACCAAGGAGATGGATCTGCTGTTAGAACGCCTACTGACATCCCTTTTGCACCTCTGGGACTCATGTGGAAAGGGCATCCTGCCATTACTTCCTCTCAACTTACTTCACAGTTGGATGCTATCATCGCATTAACAATTCGTATAGGGAGAGGAAGGGGACACTAGGAGCTGATAGTTTAAATTATTAGCTAGTCAAACTGATATTTTGATATTTTTGGTATAGTGATACAGATGTTGCCTTTGAACATATGGTGATCTGCAAAAAACTAGAAAGCATATGATAGATGTATCTTTTTGTATCTGATTTGGCAAAACAGATGTTACTTTTTGTATTGGATCTCGCATTTGTATAGTCAGATGTTGCTTTTTATCAGATTCGGCATTTGTATCAACAACTTGCAGCCATTATAATCAAATGTTGCTTTCTATATTTTATTGTTGTATGTATTTTACTGTTCTAGACTGATATATTTTAAGCAAAGTATGTATTTTTATTGTTGATATATCAGCTGTATTTTTGCTGACACAAATGTATTTTTGCTGATATATCAGCTTTTTATAAAACAATCAGATGTAAAAAGCTGATACAGATGTATTTATGATTGTTATATAAAACAATCATAAAACAACCATAATCAGATGCATTTTTTCTGATATATCAGCTTTTTATATTTTTACTTGCAGCCATTTGTATCTATTTGGCATTCGCTATGCTGTTGTAGGCTGGTATATCAGCAAGCTTTTTTTTACTTGCAGCCATTTATATCTATTTGGCATTATATAAGCTTAAATTTTTATTGTTGCTACCATTATAATCAGATGCAGCCATTACATTTTTTGGGTTTTGCAATCAATGAATGCATTCAGTTATGGTTCCCAGGCAGTACCAAATGGTCAAACAATAAACAATGATTCCACCCATTCAGTTTACCCTTTATAGTTTTACTGTTGAAGCACCAAATGGTCAAACAATGCAAAAATAAGGGCAAAGGTGCAAAAATAGCCACCGTAAATTTAAAATTGGCAACTATAACTCTGGTAAATTAAAGGGGGCAAAACTGTACACTGTAAACTAAATGGAGCGAAACCATACATTGTAAACCAAAATGAGGCAAAAGTAACCTCTCTGTTATGTCGAGTTAAACAGGCATTTTCGAGACGTGTGCTCCACCATCAGTAAATGACATGTCAATTCCAAAATCTAACGTGAAAGCTAAAATGCATCTGGTTGAACCATAACTCACTAAAAACGAACTTTAAACCCCCCAAATCATTTCGATAAGAAACCAAATAGAACCCCAAATCATGTGAAATTCACCTTACTTCTACATAACCATGTGAAAAATAAAGTCTCATCAAAAAATTAAAGTCTCATCAACATATTGCACCCTTAAATGTATGACACATCATTTACTGATTGTGGGGCCACGTCTGGAAAACGTACGTTTAAATTTACGATGGCTATTTTTGCACATTTGCCCAATTTTGCCCCATTTTGATTTACAGTTTACAATTCTACCCCCTTCAATTTACCAGAGTTATAGTTGCACATTTTTAAAATTACGATGACTATTTTTGCATCTTTGCCCCAAAAATAATGGCTGCTATATTTTTATCTGATTATAATGGCTGCTATATTATCACATTCTGATTTTTAAACATGCAAAAATCTGGTAATTGTAAAGAAAATTACAAAATACACTTTCTCACATTAATTTGAAATACAAAGCAAGGCTTAGCAAATTATGTTCTCAGCCATGCCTATAAAGTACATATATCTACTCCAAATACATATATTCATTACATCAACCATTTCAAGTGCTACAATGATCACTACAATAAATACATCAAAATAAAAGCCAATACAATTAACACAGTTAACCAATTAAGGACCAGTGCACACCAAATGGTCTTTATACTACTTTTTGTCTTCTTTATCTCCTTCCAAATGTCACCTTTGTGATCGCCTTTGTTCTCCTGAAAGCTAGTCTCGTTGATCACTTCTCTTGTTTTCCCAAACACTTCATCTTCCCACAAGAAAAACCAATATCCACCTCCCTGTCAAAAATACCAAAAAGAAATTCATCAATGAAGTATATCAAAGAGAATAGGTCAATTTCAATAAAACCACATTGCCCTTCACAGACACACTTTTAAAATGTTATTACTTTTAAAAACCCAGCAAAGAAACAAGGGAAGAAATAAGGGAAGATTAACATGTTAATGCCAATGTTCAAATAACATGTTCCAACATGTTCAAATATTATTTTGACATGTCAAACATGCCATTGTTCTGAATCGTCACTGTTAGAATCTTAAGTTTTGATGAAGACTAAAATATAAAGGATTAGACCAAGTGCCTAGGAAGCAATAAGATAACATAGGATCCCAAGTAAGAGTGCAACCGGATGTGGATTTACTTCCGGATAGACTAGGACTCGCGCACGCGGATGAATGATTTATCCCCCAGCAACAGCGAGTAACTCACTAGGGAAATAACTTAGTCCATGAGCATTGGGTACACGAAACCTTAAGACTAAGCTATGATTCAACCGGAAGTGAAAGTGCTTCCTGTTAGATTTAGACTGGCGCAGGCTGACAGAATAGAATAACCCCAAGCGTCAGTGAAAAAGCCACGTCTAGTAAAATTGCTTCCTGATAGATTTAGACTGGCACAGACTGATAGAGGTGAATATAACCCTAAGCGTCAGTAAATCACCCACGTCTAGTGAAATTGCTTCCTGATAGAGTTTGACTGGCGCAGACTGATAGAATAGATGTAACCCTAAGCGTCAGTGAGTCTACCTCATCAAGTGAAAGTGCATCCGATAGCACAGTGACTAGCGCTGACTAATGGATTGAGGGACACCGAGCGAGAGTGAGTTATAGTGAACAAAAATCCTTCATCCAGTGGTTTTACTTCCGGATGTAAGAATGCTTCCGGATACATCATAGACTAAGTCAGAACACAGTCTAAGTAAGACTACTCCCCATAGCGAACAAGCTTCCCACAGCATGTATAATTCTTATATATATTGCTATGTTGGACTAACCAGTATGTGCAGAACATGGTCACGCTTCCGGATGCAAATGAGCTTCCGGATGGAAAGACTCTTGGCATTGGGACTCAGAGGTTAACACTTGCGGAGCAAGATTACCACTTGCGGATGAATGATGATCATCCGTCAGCAAGAGTACAAGAGTAAACATCACATACTCAGAAGTCAGAATGCTTTTGTCAGAGCAGAGGTGTCAGGACTACTTTTCAGAGATAAAGCAAGTCAACCCTGCTAAGCATTAATGAAGTTGTACTTCTCAACGGTAACATGGGATTAACGGCTATATTCAAACGTTCATCTTCAACCTGCCGCCCAAGAAGCCGACTATAAAAGGAACATCTACATTCAGAAGATGGTTGGACGAACAGAGCATATTATCTGATATATCATCTTCTACATTCCTCTCATCTTCGACTCTCAGATCAAAAGTTGTAACACTCTTAGAGAGTCATTCTATTGTACTTAAGTGAGTAACATCATCTACTCTTAGAGAGAGTCATTTGTACTTAAGTGTTTATCACAATCAGTTCATAGAGTGAACATAATTGTTATCTTACATTTGTAAGGGGGAGCATTTAGAGGTTGTCTAAATCTCCATAGGTTGCAAGTTAGCCCGCAAAACTTGAGGTTGTAAAGGTTTGCAGGTGAACCTGTTGTAAAACCTGTGGGTTGTTAGGTGAACCCGTGTTCGTAAAACCTAAAGTGTAAAGGCTTCTCTTGTGCCCGGTTTAAACAAGAATAGTGGATTGGAAATCTCAGGTGGAGCCTGGGGACTGGATGTAGGTCTGGGTGACCGAACCAGGATAAATTTATGTGTGCATAAATTTACATTTAAACATTCTATTTTGCATCACATAACATACTGACTTGTGCATACCATTACTTATTAACATCATCATCAAGCACAAGCAGTCTTTCGAAAAGAGTTAAAGCTTTTATTCCCTCACCCAATTCACCCCCCCCCTTGGGTGACAGCCACGCATTTCAGTCACAACTCAATAGTTTATTAGTTTCTATACAAATAGGACAACAAAGAAGCATACCTCCTCAACCTTGCTTTGTTGAGTTCAATAAACAAACCTGAGAATTTAAAGGATATGCAGATAGAAGGGTTTGAAACATATGAAAGTTGGTTGAAAAATATGCGGATAGAAAGAAATTTCATATTTCAAATCATTCTTTTCATGCCAATAATCAGAACCAAAAAGAATCTGCCATCATAGGAAAGGAAACAGGAATTCAATAACAGCATAAACCACCTAGCCCTTTACAAACAACTATAGAAACAACAACCACATGCTTTATCATTTCATTTCCAAATTTTCAGAAACAGAGCATCAAAACTAAACAAAGAAAAGGGAAAGCACAATCAGATTTCAAATTATTCAAATTAACTTTCTAATCCTCTCTTAATCATAAAAACACAAGTTTAGATTTGCTTTTAGGTGATTATTGAACCCCAAACAACAGAACCCAATTAGACCTCTCTCTCAATCTCGACTAAATCACTAGAAAAGAAAGAGAAATAGAGAAAGGTGAATAAATCTCTCTTTTGCATAAATTTCTCTTTCTCTGAATAAACACACACAATCAGACAGATTTCATCATAATCATCAGAGACTTCCATTAAACCTACCCGAATAGGAAAATGAACAGGGGAACGAAGCAAGAAAGGTGACACCGTCACAAGCCTGTCTATAATTTTTGCATCCATAAAACCTTCTTCTTTGACTTGTCTCTCTCGATGATGAGCGTTAAGGTGACACCGTCACCGTTTCACAGTCGGACAACACCACCAACTCTTCAGTTGAACCATGAATTCGCCTTATCACCCTCACCGACCTGTTCCTTCTTCGAGCCATGCCTTCTTCTCCAACACCAACACTAGAAGCCGATGAATCTCCCATGTTATTACTCACACGAAGAAGCCGATGAACTAAAACCCTAGCCTCACATTCGACCCTTTTTCCCCTTCTTCTATTTTCACGATTCCAACGTGAGATGATAAAAAAATGTGACCTGGCAAATAATAATCGAATGTGGCAAATATTACACATGTGGCAAACACCATTTGCTTTAACTGTTAAAACCGGGCTGATTTGGTCCAAAAAAGAGTTCAGTTCAAGGGGAAAATTGCTCCCTAGAAAACTTCTAGGGGGTTTCTCTTCTATAAAAACTTCCAGGGGGACTTGACATTTAACCCTAAAATTTTTTCCACAACTTACAACATTCACATTACATGGACGTTTAAACCAAACATTTAGTACTTCATATAGGCCCAACCCATTTCAAAATATATGTCTATTAACTTTTGAGACATTTGTTTTTTTTTGTTTATACCCCGTGGACACTGTAATATTTCGGGCAAGAAAAAATTACTCATTGCAGTTGGAAAGTTAAGCTCTTACCTTCTTGTGACGCCATTTTCTACCCTTAGGTTTCACTATTTATTTGTGTTCTTTGCCTCATATGCATGTCAGTGCAAGATTTAGCTCTGCATCCATTGACAAATGAATTTCTAGGTTGAAATTTGTTGAATCATGGATTGTCTGTGCTTCATCTCGCTCCTTCGTCCTTGCTGCCTCTACAGTTAAAAGATATGGAATGGCTATCGTATAAACTCCGTTGTATGTATAGATTATGCACATTAGTTCATTCGTCAAATTAGAAATGCTCATGAGTAGATGCAATTTATGTTGGTTGAAGGTGTTTCCATATTCTTCGGAAGAATCAAACATTTCACACTTCGCCTAGTGTTTATTGATGAAGTCTTCGTTCTTCAGTAGATGGTATACACGTCGCACTATATCATAGGTTGGGTTCTTTCAACTTTTTTGACCCAACACAATCAGATTTCTGGCACCAAATGCCCATTCCTTCCATTGAAGTTGTGTGCTAGTGTGTTCCATGCCTTTGTGACTGGGCAAGATATGTTAGTTGTGTTGCTATTTTCCTCTTTTGTGCCAACTATATTGAACTTCCCCGAGTGATGCCCAAGTGGGTTTATTTCAAGGAAACATAGCAAAATCAAACAAATTGAAGCAACGGAGATAAGGGTACAAATCATAAATAAATAAACACTAAAAAAATTGAATCAATAAAAATATTTAAGTATTCATGCATATATTATGCATGCATTAATTTAAAAGGAAAAATACAAAAAAATTCAACTACTAATATTTCTAGATATTTCTGGATAGACAATGTTGAGTGTTGTTCTTGACGGTGTATGATCAGTAGTAGGAATTAGAATTTTGAGACCATCAACACTTTTAACTCGAGATAAAGCGACATAAAGTTGCCCGTGAGTAAAAACTGGTCTAGGGAGATAAAGACCAACTTGTTTTAATGATTGACCTTGACTTTTATTGATAGTCATAGCAAATGAAACAATGATTGGAAATTGACGACGTTGCATTTGAAAAGGCCAACGGGTTTCCGAAGGATTCATGTTAACTCGATGAAGCAAGATCTTCTCATTTGGTTTGGTGCCATTGAGTGTTACAGCTCCAATAACTGTCTGAGAAAGATGAGTGACACAAAGTCGAGTTCCATTGCATAAACCAGATCCTTGGTCAATGTTCCGCAGTAACATTATTGGAGTACCAATTTTTAAAGTTAACTTGTGTTGAGGAATACCTGAGAACGACAAATTGTTCAAAAATTCAGTACTATAAATACTTTCAAGAATTTCAGCATCATCAGAAGATCTTGAGATTGAATCACTAATTGAAAAGGTCATACTTTCTCCAAGTAGTAAACAACACATGAAATCGTTTATTTTATGGACCAAATCAAGTGTGGGAGCTAAAATAGCTCTATCAGTAAAGTAATTATTGTTCACTAGATTTTCCAACAATGAGGGATAAGTTGCCTCTGATATAGAAAGTATTGAGGAAACAGTTTGAGGAAGAAGTAAATTAGAAGGGATTTGTATTTCAGAAAATCCATCTAATCCAGTACCAATAGTACTATCACCAATGGATAAAAGCCAATGAGCAAAGTCAGACATTTTCTCTCACTCTTCAGCAGAACTTGATGATTGGAGCCTCATATTTGTTTTCAAAGAGAAAATTGTGCAAGAATTCCACAAATTTGAAGAGTTGATGCAAGAATTAACAATGTGAGCACGGGAACCACGTGGAATAACTGGTAAGATTTGTCGAAAGTCACCTCCCATCACAACACATTTCCCTCCAAATGGCTCATCACAATTCATAATGTCCCTTAACGTTCTATCAAACGCTTCAATACAAAATCGCTGAACTATTGGAGCTTCATCCCAAATCACCAATTTAGTTGCCATTAGTAAAGAAGCAAGAGTAGAATCATGGAAACTAGAACAAACTGAAGTTTCTGATATTTGAACAGGAATTGCAAACCTAGAATGAGCGGTTCGCCCAGATGGCAATAATGTTGCAGAGATTAAAGCAACTGGAAGAGATTAAAGCATTCCATAAGAAGGTTTTACCGGTTCCTCCATATCCATAGACAAAGAAAAAGCCACCCGTGGAATCCTGTACCATTGACATTATTTTGTCATATATGATATGCTGCTCGTCATTGAGTGATGTAACCAATTTAAGCGATTCATATGCAAGGAAATCTCTATCATAGTCAAGCTCTTGTAGGATCAAAAAATTTGCTGAGTCAAATGTATGTGAAATTGTTGGTTCTGGCAAAGAAGGGAAGTCTTGCAAGCTTTTTCCATTTTGTCTCAATAAAGAATTAATCTCAAGTAAAGCAGCATTTTCTTTATCTTCTTGTGGAATTGTGACATCTAGAAAAATATGTATTAGTAAAAAATAAATATTTTGAATAAAGCACTAAATAATAAGGAAAATATTGTTGAACTTACGTGAAAAACATGCTATATTTTTGTCATACAACATGTCTTCAGAAAGGATATCTTTTGTAAGGTTCCACACATGAGATGGCTTAGATAAAGAAGAACACAGAAGCATACTTACGAACAATTTTCGTAGAGAAGTACCTATTGCCCAAAAAGAAGCATCTTTAATGGCAGCAATATATTCAGCATCATCGTCTAAAAGGCCACATGCTATACAAGCATCTTTAAATGTTTCATGGATCTCACCATTAAAGGTTTTCAAATAATCAAAACATGTTGGCCCTTTACCACATTTAATAATATGTGTAAAAAATAAAGTTTGTCAGAGCTAGGGGAAACGTGAGAGATTCTGCCTATTGACTTCCCACCCTTTCTTGGCTTCTAACATCTAAGAATACAATCAAACTCAAAATGCTTTGGGAATTCAACATATGTTAATGATCTTGCAAACTCATTCTTCTTGTTTGTGTCAAACCAGGAAAGGAATTGGGATTCACGAATACAAGGCCTGTTTAAGATCTCCTCCTCCTCCTCATCATTGCTATAGATAACTGACTGCTTATCTGGAAGATGAAAACTTAATCATTGAACGGCTGGATGTCTCCTATGAATGTCAAACCCAAATATTCTCCAAGATGCTTCACAAGCAGAGAGATATTGGCAACTGTAATACTGCTTAATTTCATCCACTTCCTTACCTTTTTTGTGTTTCTTTCAGCATTGACAATGGCAGCAATTGTGCGGTCACTTCCTTTACTAACATACTTAAATAAATACTTAATAACAATAGACTGATTACATTTCTCTACATTTAAATGTGCATCAAACAACATAAGTAATGTTGGATTATACGGAACAACATATCAATTATCCAAAGGAATGCCTTGCTTGATAATACTTTTACCATCATCATGACGACAATAAGTAGGATAACCTTCATTAACATTTGTGGAATGTGAAGAAAATTGTTTTGGGAATTTCTTTGAACAAAATTTCCCTTGCATGCATCCACCATCTCCTACAGCTCGATTACATGGACCATGTAGCATATATCTTGTAACCAATTTAAGCAATAATGGCTGATTGATTTCGTCTGGTAATTCGGCACATCTAACTTTATCTATATCTTGAGGAGCACATAGCTTTGACCCTTTATCTACCCAAAGGAGTATATGGGTGTGAGGCAAACCTTTTTTTTGGAACTCAATGGTCTGGATATCTGCAGGAGACAAATTTTAGATAACATATAAAAAAATAAACAATTAACAAATACAGTGAATATAATGAGAAGTAAAGATAAGGTGAATAAAAGATTTTATGACCTGCTATTATATTGCCAAAGATCCTATGTTCTTTAATAACACGCATCAAGGAATCAACTTTAAGTTTAAACATCCTAGCCAATATGTCTGTTCGATCAGAAGCATTAACAAATTGTGATTGGCAAAATCTTTTGATCTCAGGCCACGCAGGATTACATGTGAAAGTCAAAAATAAATCAGGATATCCCATTATACGACAAACAACCATTGCATCCGAATAATTCTGCATCATATATCTTGCTTCTCCAGTAAATGACGAAGGTAATATAATACGTCTTCCCAAAACAGTTGCATTGCGCTCACCCCTTGAAAGAGCATCTGATAGACCTTGATATAAATCAACACGAAGTGTTTTTTGGTGGGAACAGTACCAAAGTAACCGTTGAGATTCAATCATAGTGTAACCATCGACAATGAATTGTTGTAATAGGCGTGATGCATGGAGAATAGTTGAGAATTCATTTTTCCTTGTCATTAATCTATAAGCAAAAAATTCACGCATACTAACCATTTTTTTTGCTGACCATTATTATTGTCTTGATTCATATGTGGAACATCACCACGATATTGATTGGACCGAATTTTATCCCTTTAAGCATGTGCAATTGAGCTTAATTAGTGTGATTTAATTGATATATTTGATCATTATTGGCATATTTTATTGCGCATGTTTATTGGAATAAATTGGTGAATATTAGCCTTATTACTTGCATTTTAAGAAACCAAGGGTATTGTAACATCCTAAAAATTTAACACATGATTAGAAAATTGTTTTAGTAAATGAACATTAGAAAATTTAGAACTTTAGAATTTTGGAAATATTTTTTTTAGGACATTTTGGAAATTTTGGGGAAATGAGTGCCTCAAATAATTAATTAAACAGTTGGAGAATAAAAAATATGAGGGTTTGGTGAAGTTTAAAATATTTTGAAGGTTAAGGAGGGAGAGTGTTTGACTTACTTAATTTAAATTAAAAGAGGGTAGGATTATGTTAATTTTCCACTATAAGTTACAAAAACCCATTAAATAAAACACAACCAAACACTCCCTTCCTTCTTCTCCTTCCTCAAGTGTCGGCACCCACCTCCACCTCTCTCTTTCACCATTTAATTTTTCTTCCTTCCACACACACTTTCAGCCCCCAGCCTCCAAAACCACACCCAATTCGGTTTTGCATTTACTTTTCTCCTCAAATCTTTGTCAAAGTAGAGCTGGACCGTGCCTCCTTGCTTCTCTTCATCTTCACTCATTTTCCGGCGGGTTTTCTTCAATCTCCGGCGAAAATCGCGGCGGCGGCTGCTGGAGGTAGGCCTTACGGTTTCTTTTGTTTCTTCAAGCCATTTTCACTTGTTCCAACTTTGTTTCCTTACCTCCTCCTTTCCTTTTGGTTTCTATGATGGACCCAAACTTCAATGGCCGAATTCCGGCGAACGGTGCGGCGGCCGGCGACGGCTGGTCCTTCTCTAATATTTGATCTCCGTAAGCATTTTCTACACCTTTCTTACCATAGTTTCTGCGATTTAAGCCGTTTAGGGTTAGGGTTTGAGAGGGGAGTTCGAAAATTTAAAATGAAGTAGGAGGTTTATGCTTTCATTAAACTTATGTATACTAGACTGTTGTTTAATTTCTAATACTATGAGTCCTTAAAAATTGGTTTGGAACAAGGATTTCACAATTCAAAGTTTGGGAAATTTTAGAGTTATTAATTTTGAAAATGGATGTTTGTAATGGTGGTACCATTAGGCCTGCAAGTAGGGAAAATTGATACTCAAAACACCTAATAGATTGATATAGTAACTTATTAAAGTTAGAGTTAAAAACTGATTGTTTTATTGATTGGGATTTTGTTGACTTCCATGATGGTGATATTTTTCCCGCTCTCTTGCCATAGATTGAATGAGTTCCTCAATAAGGGGAGGTTTTAATTAGGATAAAAGTTTTATGAAAGTGAGACAGTAATTATTTTGGTCATAGATGTCAAGTTCAGTTTTGATTCAAGTTGAAATATTAATTAGGTGTGTGGTTTTGCATGTTCAGCTCATGTAAATTTGGAAATATGACATTAGGAAGGAAAATAGTAATGCATGATGGTTTCTTTAAGTGGATTATTTTTGACCTTGTTTGTTGTTCTTGCCATGTTGCGCAATTGTTTTCAGCTAATTTGGGAATCTCTAAACTAAAATCATCAAGTTAGTTGATAGGTAAGATCATGGGAATGGAAATATAGCAGTATATGTTGAAATTGTTGTTGTGATTTATGGTCTCACCAATTGCTTTTATTGCCGTATTTTTCACCGATTGTTTTTAGTTTTGGAGTTCAAGGATTGAAAGAATTTGGAATATCGCTTAATGAATACTGAAATTACTTTGATAATGAGTTTGAAGGGTCTTATTACTTGTTGTAATCTCTCATTTTAACTTAATGGTGGGTGTTCCTATTATGTACTAGAGTATGTTATGTGAGGATATTAAAAGTATATTAAGTTTGTTTTGAATGGTCTAGTGACTTGCTTTTATGTGTATTGAATATAAGTGATTTGAATTGCGATGCTTTTGATTTTCGTTGATATGCTGCTAAGGATGCGAGTCAAAAGTGAATGAAATAGGGGAGTTTATTGTTTTTCTTCATGCTTGATTATCGTTCATAATTTTTGATGATAAAATTCAGTTAGAGAAGGGTTTAATAAAGCTCTATGGAAATGTTTAAAGTGTGTATAGATGTGTATGACCCTTGCTAGTATTATTAGAATTCAAAAGATATTAGGTGAATATAAAAATTTCAGATTTGTAAAGGACTGATTTGAGTAAATTTTTGACATTGATTAGTGCTTGTCTTGGTTCAGTAATATTTTTTTTTGGGATCTGAATTGTTCTATGGAGTTTGATTTATTGAGGCCAAAGTCTTCTACCTGCAATGGCTTGATGTTATTAAATTGATTGGACTGAATGTTATTGCGAGAATTGTTTCCTCATGTGAATAGACTTAACCTATGATTGGATATTGTCCCATTATATTGTGAAGTGAATAGAACTGAACTGGTTTATTTATTAGCCAAAAATACTGAGAATCATAAAAGATTAAAGCTAAAAAGCTTAGTTAGAGAATTGAGAAATTATAAATAGAACTGGGGCTGGGTAGTAATACAGGAACGAGAGAGACATTAGTTAATCTATGACTTGGAATGTTTATTAACTTACTATTATTACATGGTGTAATAATAGGAAAAGATGTGGCATACATATATTTCTCAAGGCATGGTAAAGTAAAGGGAAAAGCAGGGGAGTGCTAAAGTGCGACAGGTAATCACTCTTACCTTGCTATAACATTGAGGGTGATGTTAGTTGGGATTTTCAAAATCCTTTCTAGCCCTCAAAATCTTTAAAAGTTACTTTTATACAAAATAGGCTATCGGGTGCCTTTTAAACACGATTATTTTCGTATAAAGAATTTTGACACATTATATATGTAGTATCCTGTTTAGTTGTGGTGAAAATCCTGGAATGGTGTGACATTTACACATGTGGAGTGTTCTGATGTGACATTGGAAAGGTTATGTAGATATAAGAGGATTAAATATTGGATTTGAGATGTTGGGGAGTAAGTTGAGGGAAAATATTGAAATGTTGACATTGAGATATTGAAGGGAATTGTGAGAGTGCTGGACGTTGATGTGATATTGAAATATTGAAAGGGATTGGTATATTGAAAGGTATTGTGATCATTGCATGACACTGAGATATATGTACCATCGCGCGATGATAACCGTTCGATAGGCCAATCAACGGTTATTTGTACGGGTCAACAGATTGGAGACTGTGACCATTGGTCAACAGATTGGAGACTGTGACCAGCATTCCTATGATTGGAGACAGGGACTGCTCCCTTTCTGATTGGAGACAGATTGGGGTTTCCCTCTCATGGGTTTACCAGAGAGGGAAATTGCCCCCTCACATTTGAGAGGGGCACAGTGTCAACTCATTTGGAATACATCTAAGGCTCGAGCGTAGTGCCTCCAGGATGACATGAGTAGAGCATCAGGTTGTACATGGATGAGAGTTGAGAAGTTGGATTTGATTTGTTTTGGACGTGACAGAGGTTATAGAATGGTAAATGGAAGAAGACTTGGTTCTTGTATATATATATTCATTTTAAAACTGTGGTACCCTTTAGATGCCCTCACTACCGCACATCCCGCTGTTATAGTGAGTTATGTAGTAGATTACTGAGACAAGTTGTCTCACCCCACGATTACTTACATTTTTGCAGGTGATCATGCACAGGCGCAAGCATCAGGAAAGGAAATTAGGTACTGGAGATTGTATAGTTTATTTAGAATTGTATATTGCCAATTTATAGGTCTGCATTCGCTTTCGCATATATTTTTAGGAAACTCATCAATAGATTCAGGATTGTTATTATGAATTGTAATATAAGCAGAGTAGTTTTCTAACTATGATAAGTTTGTAATAATAGGAAAAGTATTTTCTATCATAGTTAGATAATTAATATGATTATATTAGCTCACTTCTTTTTCTAACCATGTTAGGTGAACCTTTTCTAACATGGTTAGCTTTTTATTATCCATGATAGTGTTAGGTTGAATTAGGAAATTCTTTTCTATCATGGATAGTATTTAATCATTAGTAAATTCTTTTTCTAACTATGATAGGATATTGTTATTATGGAAATTCTTTTTCTAACATAGTTAGTAGAGAGATAATTCAATTAAGAGAGAGATCTTAGGTTAATTAGGGAATTAGTAACAGTATGTTACAACAGTATGTTACAGGTATTTTGGTCATTTTGACTATTTGATGATATTTTAATGTAGGGCGGTCCCACGTGGGCCCCACACACCCTTGGTGGAGCTTTGGTGGAGCTTATGTGGCTAGATTACAAGGCATGTGACATAAAGCAACTTTACCATTTTTGGTAAAAGGAAGAAAAAGACATTTTTGGAGAATCTTTCTAAAAGAGGCAAAATTGACTCCAACTTCAAATTCAAACTTGGAGGCCTCATTAAGAGCAATTTTGGAAGCACAATCACTTGGAGAAAAAGGAGGAACCTTTAGAAATGTATGGAACCAAGTTCAAGACCACATTCATCCTCATTTTTCACCAAATACCAAAACTACCCTTCCTTCCCTTTCACCATAAGCATTTCGGCCTCCACCTCCCATTGTCACCAAAATATCTTTGCCAACCCATAATCCTATTTTGACAACTCATCATCCCACTAATCCAGCTCACTAATCTAACTCCCACTTCCTTACTTAACCCTAACCAACTTCATTTGTGATCATTCCTTCACTTTCCATCTCATCTTCATCTTCTTCCTCTCCATTTTCTCTCTTGTTTCCACACACTTCACTTCTTGGCCAAACTTCCTCTCCATTTTCCACTTTCATTCTTCAATCCATGGCTTCCTCTTCATCATCCATGCTCATCCTCACCTCCATGAGCTTCGGCTAAGCTTCCTCTCCTCTCTCTCCAAAGGAATGTGCTTGTAGAAATTCAACATTTGGCCTCATGTATTTGTGATGTACTCTTTTAGGTTTCAAGCTAGATGTAAGTTTTTGCATATGTATGACCTTGATTTAGGCTTGTATAGGTTAGAATACCTTGATTTAGGTGTTCTACTTAATTGTGGCTTGGAATCTCTCTTTTGTGTTTAGCTCATGAAAACCTAAAGCTATACGTTTGTAATTTCATGACATATATGTGTGCGATTAGCTTATATGTGTGTTTGTGGAATGAATGTTTTTCTTAGGTGCTTGATTAGTATCTAATGTTGCTTAAGGTATGAGTTCAACTTGAAAGAGCATTAGGCTTGGTTAACCTAATTAAACTCTTGAGGATCTCTTAGATTTAAGAGATTTAAAGGATTTAGTTAGGTTATATCAAGTGTAACAAGTATATGAGGTCCGAATTAACCAAAAGCACAAGTACTTTGGAGAGGGAGGTTGTTTCTCATCTCATTCCACAACTTTCTCTATTCGGTTAATTAGGTATTTTAGTTGTTAATTGTAGTTCACTTAGTATAATCATCACTATCAACCTATTGTTAATTTGCGTGGCTATATCTACTTGAACTTGCAAGATTTTTTACCTAGATTGTGGAAAAGACCTATACTCATCACTATACATTAGTGAGCACTGAGTATTGAATTGTTTTGATTAATCTTTTTAGGCGACAAAAAAGGTTAAATCAAGTGGCGCCATTGCCGATTTAGGTTGAATCTTGCTAGTTTAGGTGTAAGAAGTCACAATTTAATTTGTTGTTACTTGTTCTATCTTCGGCTACATTGTGCATTTTTGTGATCATTGTTGAAATCTTGAGCTTGCATACTCTGTAGCTAGTTACTTGACTGTTTTAGTGTGTATTGGCTGCTCTAGATAGCCAAAATATTGCTAGGAAGCTTGCTGGACATTTTGTCAAGTTGCTGGAAAATTGCTCTGAAAGTACTGGAATTTCCAGTTCACTGTTTTAAAAACTGAGAAACCTATAAAGCGAATTTTCTTAAACAGTTTTAACTGGTAAAACTAGAAGATTTAAGCTTTAATTTGATATATCATTTGTCAGAAAACTCGTTTTCTACTGTCCAGGATGAATTTTTGAAATTGCCCTGTTTTTCGGGAAATTCCATTCGGAACTGCTGACTTTGAACCAAAACTGTTTGCATTGTACTTATCTGTTTTGACCAGTGTTTGGCTTGTTTGAAAGCTAGTTCATTGCACTTTAAAACTGCCTGGTTGTTCTCAAAAATTTGGTTAGAATTTACTGTGAAGAAGGTGCTCTAGTTACCTTCATTTTCTAACCGGAACTTTGTACAATTGCATTGTGTTTTGGTTTGTTTTGCTGGACTTTGTGCAGGTTTTTCAACCTCTTTGCAGGACTTTCTTGAGAATATTTGAGGCTATTCTGGAGCCTTAATCTTGGCTGGTCTTGTGTCCATCTCTTTGGACTTATGCAAGCTTGTTTTTTGCTACATTGATAAGCCTATTGAAAGCACTCACTTTAGTGCTTCTTAGACTTGATTTTTCTGGACTGTGCTGGATCGTTTGGTATTTTTGCTGGCTGGTTTTTGATAGAATCTTAAGTTTTGATGAAGACTAAAATAGGAAAGAACCAGTTAAATACTTAGAAAGAATTAGGTTAATATAGAACTGTTGAGCCTTCATCAACTGTTGAGCCTCCTCCTTCTGTGCATGCCCAGAATATATTTGAGGAAATTATGATGAAGTATGGGTATAAAAGGCCAGACCCGCCAGTCATTGTGATTGCCAAGCCAATCCCTTCTTCTGAGCCAGCCCCTCCTCCTCCAGTGGTCAGTTATAGCAAATCAAGGAAAAAGACTCTTGCCAAAAAGGGGGGCTGCTACATCTGAGCCATCTGAGAGTGAAGAAGAGTCGGATAGAATGTCTCAACCTGGGGAAGCATCTGAGCATCAGTCCTCCACCCAAGAGCAAGCTCAGACAGTACATAGTGATGACCCACCAGAAGTGGTGGTCAAGCTTGAGGTGGAAGACTTGACAGAAGAAGAATTTGAGCGCTATAGGAACACAGATAGGCTCACATATGAGCAATTCTTCGTGTTGGATGCTGAGCGGGCTAATGCTAAAGCTTCTCAAGAGAAGAAAGGGAAAGGGAAAGGGAAGGGAAAAGGGAAAGCAAAGCTCAAGACCCTACTCCCTCTGCATGGAATGTTAAGGTCAGAGCTATCCATCTCCCTCACGCAGTCATCCCCATCGGAGAATCAGAGGATGGAAGAGCTTTTGGTTTGGATGAGCTTAGTGATCTGAAGAGAGCTATAGCTGAGTCACTAGAAACCGAAAGACTCAGAAAGGAAAATGAGGAAAGGGAGCTTCAAGCTATTCATGCCCAGATCGATCAGCAGCAGTTGGATGAGATGTGGGCCAAGGCAAACGAGGGGTTTGAAGAGAGACAAAGAGAGAAAGAGAGGAACAAAAGACACAAGCTCTAGAACCCAAACCTCTCATGCATATAGCTTAGGATTTTTCCTTTTCATATTTTTCATGCATAGTTGTCTGCCTTAACTTTAAATCTTAGTATTGTATTTACTCTTTTCTTATCATACTGGTATTTGATTTAACTGTTACTAATGAAGTTCGCTTTCGAATTCATATCTGTGTGCTATTTAAATTATTTATCCTTAAGTATGAATTATGAACTTATTAGATAACTTAGTTTGTCATCATCAAAAAGGGGGAGAATGTTAGAATCTTAAGTTTTGATGAAGACTAAAATAGGAAAGAACCAGTTAAATACTTAGAAAGAATTAGGTTAATATAGAACCACAAGAGTACAACCGGATGTGGATTTACTTCCGGATGGACTAGGACTAGCGCTCGCGGATGAATGACTCATCCCACAGCGGATGTAAGCAAGTCACTAAGTCAGAACTCAGTCTAGGAAAGTTAGAAGTATAAAATCTTTAAGACTAAGTTAGGACACAACCGGATGCAGAAATGCTTCCGGATGATAAGTGACTAGCGCTGCCTATTGGATTAGGTAGCACCGAGCGTCAGTGAATATCACTCTAAGTCATAACTTAAGTCTAGTAGGAGTACTTCCGGATGTGAAATTGCTTCCGGAAGTAAGAGAGCTTCCCATTGAGAATTGAACTCCCACTGCATGTGACTATGTGCTATTATTGTTGGACTAACGTTCTAGTGCAGGACTGAGTGTTGTTGCTTCCGGATGTGGAATTGCTTCCGGTAGCAGTTGGATTGTCAGAACGTACAACAATCAGAATGTCAGAATTGCTTTTTGGCAGAGCAGAGTTGTCAGAGTTGCTTTTCAGAGATAAAGCAAGTCAACCCTGCTAAGCATTAATTGTGAAAACGGTAACATTGGATTAACGGCTAATTTCAAACGGCTGGTTACCTACCAATAGAGAGAATCCTTGAAGATGCTATATAAAGAAGTTCATCTTCATTTATGAAGACAACTTGGAGAAATACACAGAAAACTAGAGAGAGAAACCGAGAACATTCTTCAAGCATTCAAAGCTGCCCAGAAAAGCAAGAGAGCACTTAATACATTGAGAGTTCTATTCATCTACCCATCTTGTACTCTTTGTAGTTAAGTCTCTTCATTTATTGAGAGCATTCATTGTACTTAAGTGTGTAACATTATTTGTTCTTAGAGAGAACTAAGTTTAGAAAATCCTTTATTTGAAAGGTTGAACCCTTACAGGTTGTAAGGGGGAGTGAGTCTGTAAGGTTGCAAGTGAACCTAGTGTAAAACTTGTGGTTGTAAGGTTGCAAGTGATCCCGTGCTAAAACTTGCAGTTGTAAAGGTTTCAGGTGAACCCGTTGTAAAACCTGAGTTAGTGGAACTCAATCTGGGTGATTGAGAACTGGACGTAGGTCAAGAGTTGGACCGAACCAGTATAAAGTCTTGTGTTTTTAATTTTCTAATTTTATTTGGTAGCACAATTCACCCCCCCTTCTTGTGCATCCTCACTTTCAGTTTTGGTGGTTAGTTTGGCAGGGATTTTAGGTGTCTGACTTGGCTGGAAGTGTGCTCACACTTTGAGCAATTTTTGACTACATTGTGCACTCATTCATTGCATTCATTTTCACACATCATTCATCAAGAAAATGGGTTGTTTTGGTGACATAGTTGTACTTGTCATGTGCATATAGGAAGGAAACATGGATTGGAATGACACATATCATGATTTTGCACAACATCCTTCCATGCATTCTCAATCTTCTCCTAATGCATATCATGCATCATATCATGATTCTTATGGATTGCCTCACAACATGCCTCAACATACATATAGGTCTTGTCAAGAGGATGAGTTCCTAGGGTGTCCTCCACAATCACACATATCTTCCTATCCACAATCATTTCATGCATATCATTCACCTCCACCTTAACCTTACCATCATGATTATGAATATCCCCCATCCTATTCCACATATTCCCCTTCCAATTTTGGTAGAAGTTGAGACTCCACACCCTTCACCCACATCTATACCTCATTCCCCCATAGGTGACTCTTGTTCTTTAAGTGATGATGAGGTTGATGAAGAAATAGTTGTGGCATCACCTAGCATCAGTGAGTCTAATGTTGTTTTGCCTAGTCATTCTCCTAGTTGAGATGTGGATACTCCCATTGTTTGTGAGGATTTCACTCCTTTGCATGTTCCTTTGCATGAGACTAGCCATGACATTGATGATGGTGTTAGTGTTGACATTTCTAGTCCTATGACTTGTGCATGTGATGCGTTGAGCATGTGTGTGTTTTTCTATGCATGGCGCCGTTATCAAAGTGTTGGTTCTAAATCTTTGAGTGCCAAGGGTGGGTCAAAAGATAATGTGAATCCTAAACCTAAAACTAATGCATGCTTTCATGAGTTTGATGTGCCATTACTTGAAGATTCTTTGATCATGTCTAATTCTTTGATTGATGATGCACTAACTCTTGATAAGCACATACCTATTGATTCACTTGAGCTTGATACTTTGCCTTATCATGATCACATGTTTCTACATGATGTCAAGCATGTTCCGACAACATCTTTGCCAACCATACATGTGCATTAACTCATGAATTTTTAGAATTTGTTGATGATGATGTTTCTAGTCATTTGGTTGTTGACATGGAATCCAACGAAACACTTGAATTTTTTCCAACCAATGATGATGATGTTGTCTTGAGTGATGCTCTAATGGATGAGGTCGAAGATAGGGTTGCATTGAATGATGAAAAGCACCCTCATTCCCAAGGTTTTTATGAAGAACTTCTACTTGATCAAGATGGTTTAAAGGGGAGCTCTAGCCTCTCACAAGTTAGTGGATGTTCAAAGCAAAACGGGAAGCAAGTTGAAGCAAGCATACTTCTCCATTTAAATGAGGGCTTCATGACAATGAAAGTGGATGATCAATTGTTCAAATTCAATGTCTACGAAGCTATGAAGCACCCATTTGAGAGGTATTCCTTGCTTGGTTTAAACTTTATTGATGGCTTGATGGATGAGTGGGTAAGCCAACATGTTAGAGCTTTGAGTATGCATGGGAATAATCTTGTTACTTCACGATTGCCAATTCTTGATTCTTGCTCTTTTGTATATGATAATGTTTGCATGATTGATCATTTGGATGAAAGTGTTAAGCTTGAGAGCATGTCTCATGATTTTCCTAAGCATACATTCCTTGATTGTGTTGATGATAACCCTAACCATTTCCCTATTCCTTGTCATGATGCCACCATTACTATGCCCTATGTGCTTGCCTACAACCCCTTGCACAAGGGAAGTTTGTTTCATGTTGTAGGCACTTTTCGGATGCACAAGGAATATTGGGAGTTCATTAAGGCCGAAAGGGAACGTACTAGGAAGCTCCACGCCACATGCGGTGCTTTTGGTAAAAGCATCATGAAGAAGCTTCAAATTGGCCGAATTCACCAAATTCATGGCCACAAATTCCTATTCTTCAAGGATAATTTCAAGCCTCCGTAAAAGGTTGTTTCTATCCTTTCCTCACTTGCTTTGCTTAGTTTAACATCTTAAGTGTGGGGGAAGCTATTTTGTTAGAAAAAATAGGATTGTGTTTAGGTTTATGTATTAGTATGTTGTTTTAGGTTGTAAAAAAAAAATCACTAGTGCTTGGGGATGCCTATTTGCTTCCGGAAGTCACACTATGTGGAAATAGAGATTTTTGCTTCCACAAGCAGTTTCGCTATAGGAAGCTTTCTACTAGGCCTTTGTCACTAGCATCAGATTTAGATTCTAAGTTAGGCCTCTATCGGAAGCATTCTTACATCCGCAAGCGAAAGTGCTATCGGAAGCATTCTTGCATCCGCCAGCGTGAGTGCTCTGTTAATCCAGCTGAGGGCTTCCGATAGAATTTCTGCATCCGATAGCGCCTTACCTTAGAGTATAAATCCAGTTGAGCTTCCGGTAGCATTTTTTCATCCGATAGCGAGTTCACTTAGAGTCTAAGTCCAGTTTGGCACAAGTGTGGCTCATCCCAAACATAATAGTTTGCATCATCCGCAAGCGTCAGTGCTAAGGGAAGCATTTTTGCTAGGGGAAGTACATTTGCTTCCGCAAGCGGTATCCAGCTGAGAGCTTCCGATAGCACTTTTGCATCCGATAGGGATGAGACTTAGAATCTGAATCTAGTTGGGCTTCCGATAGAGGCATCTAGTTAAAAAATTTTTACCTTGTGTTAGGTTGTGTTTAGTGTTTGTTTGTAAATAATACATGCATAGGTCATTTGTATGCTTGGACTGCCCGACCTTTTATGTTGCTGCCTTGCCTTTGAAATGCATCTTCCTACTTGATTTTCTTGGTCCATTGAGGACAATGCATGCTTTAAGTGTAGGGGGTGTATTATGTGCTTAAAAGTGGTTTATTTCAAAGCTCACACACTTAATTTTTGGACTACATTGGCATAATTTAGTAGAGTTTGACTTAATCACGGCTTTTGAAAGTAAATGGAATTGTCCTCTAGGTATAAGTAGAATTGTTGGAATGATTACTCAGGGCATTGCTTGGGGCACTTTTAAGGTAGAAAGAGGAAGCTAGTTTCTCACTTAACTGAAGTGACTAATTAGAGTAAGCCATAAAGTGAGAAGCCTCCAACCGAATTGAGTGGGCCAATAGTTATTTCACCTCCTGGAACTTGTCTTAGTTCTTGTTCAAGATCACAATGCATGGTACAATTAAAGAGGAAAGGGGTATTTCATTTCTAAACCCTTTTGACCCAAACACAAGCCAACCTAAATATCCTTTGATTCAACCCCTTTGGGCCATTCACTTTTCTTCTCTATCACCTTGACCGATGTGTGAATAAGTGACTATAGCATATGCTTGCATTTATATTAGTGTTGTATTGTTGTATCTTGTGAAAAACATGCTATATGAGTGAAAAACAAAAGTTGACCGAGAGCCACAAGAGTTGAAAAGAAAGGAAAAATAGCCAAAGGCCAAAAAAAAAGGCCTACCAAAAGAAAGAAAGAAAGCACAAAGTGCTTGAGTATGCCAAAGGCATAAGAGTGGAAAGAAAAATGTGAGAAGCACAAAGTGCTTGAAAAAATTATGTGGCCGAGAATAGCATGTTTGTTTGGACTTGAGCTTATTGTATTGCATGCATATGTGGTGGTTATTTGTTCATATTATTTGTCATTAACTACTATCCATCATTCACCATTCATGATTAGCCTTTCATGCAACCCCCAAAGTCCCCTAAATTTGATTGTGCCATGCATACTAATGGGTGGAGAACTAAGAACTATTACAAGCCTATGGTGATGTGGGATGCATTGAGCCAAAGAGTGATTACAAAGACCCTAGTTAGGCATTATTCCTAACTTGAGAGATTGAGTGCAAACACTTAGATCCGGTGAGGAAAATCTCTTTTAGCATTCCTACCTAATTCTAGTTACTTGTTAAACTTGTTTCCACTTTGTATTCTTAGATTTGGCCCTTGTGATGTTCTAGGGAAAGGTTCAAAAAGATCAACTTGTACTCAATGATAATTCCAAGTGCCTTCACTATACTTAATGATTAAGTTAGTCTTTTTGCATGACTTTGGCCGGAGTGCAAAGATTAAGTGTGGGGGATATGATTGGACCGAATTTTATCCCTTTAAGCATGTGCAATTGAGCTTAATTAGTGTGATTTAATTGATATATTTTATCATTATTGACATATTTTATTGCGCATGTTTATTGGAATAAATTGGTGAATATTAGCCTTATTACTTGCATTTTAAGAAACCAAGGGTATTTTGGTCATTTTGACTATTTGATGATATTTTAATGTAGGGCGGTCCCACGTGGGCCCCACACACCCTTGGTGGAGCTTTGGTGGAGCTTATGTGGCAAGGAGGAGGCTAGATGACAAGGCATGTGACATAAAGCAACTTTACCATTTTTGGTAAAAGGAAGAAAAAGACATTTTTGGAGAATCCTTCCAAAAGAGGCAAAATTGGCTCCAACTTCAAATTCAAACTTGGAGGCCTCATTAAGGGCAATTTTGGAAGCACAATCACTTGGAGAAAAAGGAGGAACCTTTAGAAATGTATGGAGCCAAGTTCAAGACCACATTCATCCTCATTTTTCACCAAATACCAAAACTACCCTTCCTTCCCTTTCACCATAAGCATTTCGGCCTCCACCTCCCATTGTCACCAAAATATCTTTGCCAACCCATAATCCTATTTTGACAACTCATCATCCCACTAATCCAGCTCACTAATCTAACTCCCACTTCATTATTTAACCCTAACCAACTTCATTTGTGATCATTCCTTCACTTTCCATCTCATCTTCATCTTCTTCCTCTCCATTTTCTCTCTTGTTTCCACACACTTCACTTCTTGGCCGAAACTTCCTCTCCATTTTCCACTTTCATTCTTCAATCCATGGCTTCCTCTTCATCATCCATGCTCATCCTCACCTCCATGAGCTTCGACTAAGCTTCCTCTCCTCTCTCTCCAAAGGAATGTTGATTGGACCAAAATTTATATGTTTAAGCATGTGCATTTGAGCCTAATTAGTAAGGTTTAATTGTTATATTTGATCATTATTGGTGATTTTATGTGCACATGCTTATAGGTGATTATATGGAAAATCCTAGCTTAATTACTTGCATTTTAAGTAACTAAGGGTATTTTGGTCATTTTTGACTATGTGGTGCTTTTCTCTTGTAGGGGGGTCCCACGTGGGCCCCACAACCCTTTGGAGTTGCTTGAAGTGCAAGGAATTGACTTGGAGTCAAAAGGCAAAGGCATAGGACAAAAATTACCCCTTTTGTCAAAAACAAGGGATTTGCACATTTCCAAAAGGGGTAATATGGAGCCAAAAATTCAAATTCAAAGTTGGAGGCTTCATTAAGGGCAAAAAGGGTAGCACAATGGAGAGGAGAAAAAGGAGAATTTTTAGAAATGCATGGAGACAACTTTTGGACCACATTCATCCTCACTTTCCACCTAAATCCCCAAAATACCCTTCCTTCCTCATGTTACCTTACCTCTTGGCCAAACACACACACATACACTTAAAGTTCAGATTTTGGCCGACCTAAAACCTTCATTGACACTCACATTAGCCTTAATCCCAATCATTAACTCAACTCCCACTTCATTAAATAAAACCCTAGCTCATTTGTGACATAATTCCCACTTTCACTTTTCTCTCTCTTCTCCACTTTCTCTCAACTCCATCTTCATCTTCTTCACCATTCTTCCACCATTTCGTGATTCTCCCTCCATCCTCCATGAATCCCACGCAACTTCACCTTCCTTCCACCTTCTCCATGTGTAGCTAAGCTTCCTCTCCTTCCTCTCCAAGGAAAAGTGCTTGAAGAACTCAACATTTGGCTTCATGTTCATGTAATTTGCTCTTTTAGGTTTCAAGTTAGAGGTACATTTTTGCCTATGTATGTCCTAGATCTAGGCTTGTATAGGTTAGAACACCTTAATTTGAGGTGTTTTACTTGATTGTAGCTTGAGATCTCTCTTTTGTGTTGAGAACATGAAAACCTAAGCTTTGTGTTTGTAGTTTCATGAATGTATTTGTGTGCGATTAGCTCCTAGTATGTTTGTGGAATGAATGTATTTCTCAAGTGCTAGATTTAGTACTTAATGTTGCTTTTGGTATGTTCTTAGCTTGAAAGAGCTTTAGGCTTGATTAAATTAGTTAAATGCTTGTAGATTTCTTTGATTAAGGAAGTCTCAAAGATTTAACTAGTTTATATTAAGTGTAACAAGGACATGAAGTCTAATTCATCAAAGCACTAAGTACTTGGAGAGGGAGGTGATTTCTTATCTCAATTCTTCACACATTTTAATTCGGCTAGTTTGTTATTTTTGCTAGGTTTAATTAGTTGTTAAAATTCAAAAACATCCTCATACTTCTTGATAATTTGCATGACATATATACTTGGAATTTGCAAGATATAAAACCTAGATTGTGGAAAAGACCTAATACTCACCACTATTAACTTGGTGGATTTGAGTTTAGAATTTTTGATTGACCTAAAAGGCGACATTTAGGTCAAATCAAATGTGCTTGTAGAAATTCAACATTTGGCCTCATGTATTTGTGATGTACTCTTTTAGGTTTCAAGCTAGATGTAAGTTTTTGCCTATGTATGACCTTGATTTAGGCTTGTATAGGTTAAAATACCTTGATTTAGGTGTTCTACTTAATTGTGGCTTGGAATCTCTCTTTTGTGTTTAGCTCATGAAAACCTAAAGCTATACGTTTGTAATTTCATGACATATATGTGTGCGATTAGCTTATATGTGTGTTTGTGGAATGAATGTTTTTCTTAGGTGCTTGATTAGTATCTAATGTTGCTTAAGGTATGAGTTCAACTTGAAAGAGAATTAGGCTTGATTAACCTAATTAAACTCTTGAAGATCTCTTAGATTTAAGAGATTTAAAGGATTTAGTTAGGTTATATCAAGTGTAACAAGTATATGAGGTCCGAATTAACCAAAAGCACAAGTACTTTGGAGAGGGAGGTTGTTTCTCATCTCATTCCACAACTTTCTCTATTCGGTTAATTAGGTCTTTTAGTTGTTAATTGTAGTTCACTTAGTATAATCATCACTATCAACCTATTGTTAATTTGCGTGGCTATATCTACTTGAACTTGCAAGATTTTTAACCTAGATTGTGGAAAAGACCTATACTCATCACTATACATTAGTGAACATTGAGTATTGAATTGTTTTGATTAATCTTTTTAGGCGACAAAAGAGGTTAAATCAGATATCCATCTTCACCATAACAGAACAACAGAGGATATTGCAATGGCAAATAAGAGGTATGCAATTCATTAATTCAACGCAATTCACCATAATTTTCCTTAATAATGATGTCCCTAACAGTAAATGAGTTGTCAAGATCACCAATAACTAACATAGCAACTTCTGATGCTGTTGGGGTGTTAAACATTCGACCATCAGATTTCCTAGACCCTAGCAAGCAAAGACGTAATGGAGAATGTGTCTTTTGATCAATAAGAGATGCAGCCATTCTATACTGTTTCATAAATGGGTTTACGGCGTCCAATTGTGTCTTAATTAATTCCACTATAGACGGATCAATTTCTGATTTTTGCTTGTGTTTAATGCATTGAACAAGGAAATATAAGTTAGCGGTTAGTTATGTTTTCTAGTGATATGAAAAATACCAAAACAGAATATACATACCTAACAGCAGAAATTCTATTTGCCAGCTCATTTTCTGTGTCATAAATGTATAGTTCAGAATACACAGGACTTTGGCCAGCAGGAGGAAGCAAAGTTTCAATTCTGTGGTGATTAACTTCAGAAAGAATGAAAGAGTAAGGGTCTCTACCTTTATTTTTTCCATGATCAATTTTACACCCATAGAAGTAAAAGAAAACATATTATTATAGTGCCTTATATTCTCATGAAATTTTTTGGATGCTACAACATTCTTATGGAAGAACAAAGTATATATCAAAGGGGGTGGAGGTTTTAACAAAGGGAGAACCACTTTGCCCTTTGAACAACATAATGAGAAAATCCTTGCTTCATTAGTAGTATTATCGTTTTTACACCTTTCATTAAACCAAAACATTGTTCCACAATGAGTACACTAAAAAATGGCATCACCTTCATCAATGTAATTCCCTGAGTAAATTCACAAAAAGTGTCTTAATTAAAATATCCATCAAGAATACTATCAACTTGGTGATTACATGATACAATAAAAGAAATTATCGCAGAAATGACTACCTAGGGATTCAGAATTTTGAGTGCAAAAATTTGGCACCAACAATAAAATTATCATCACCATTATCATTAGCCTCTTCATTTCCTACACATCAAGTCAAATAATAAAATACATATTTGTATGCTACTCAAAGTATAGACCCTAAAACAAACCATGCATGCTAAGGTCACCTTCATATTCATCTTCTCCATCAGAATGTGGCTCCTCATTGTAATTAAGCAAATTCAATTTCACGGTAATAATTTTCTTTTTCTTTGAAAGCTTTGTCTCCTACACCTACAATTAATGCCTTTTTTAAACATAATCAATCACAATATAATACAAGTACAGAGTAACAAAGGATGGCAGATTAGCAAGTATTATTTCTCCAATTTCAGGAAAAACTAAGAGTAGGGGCATTTAAGGGATGTAATTTTTTCCATATACAAGCATAGTTGAGAAATTACTGCCAACAGATGAATGTCCAGCTTGGGTTTCCTTTCGTCTCCTCTTAGCCTTGCCAAAATCACCATCTCTCATAGCTCTCCACCTTGCACTGTTTACTGTTGTGCGATCAGTGCAGGCTAAATCACAATACATGGAAACTTGTCAAATAAACCCCTAAGCAGCATTAACACTTATAATTGTCACAATAACACTGCAATTGTAACATCCTAAAAATTTAATCAAGGAAAAGTGATAATTTAAGGTTTAATTTTGTAATTTATTAAGAGCTTAGGAAACCCACGAATGAAATTCATTCAAAATTGAGGCATTTTGGAGAGTAAATATTGATTGGACCGATTTTTATATGTTTAAGCACGTGCAATTGAGCTTAATTAGTGTGATTTATTTGCTATATTTGATCATTATTGGAGATATAATATGCGCATGCTTATGTGATGTTAATTGGGAAATATTAGCCTTATTACTTGCATTTTAAGAAACCAAGGGTATTTTGGTCATTTTTGACTATGTGTGCTATTTTATTGGTAGGGGGTCCCACGTGGGCCCCACACATCCTTGGTGGAGCTTAGGTGGAGCTTATGTGCCAAGGAAGAGGCTAGTTGGCAAGGCATGTGGCATAAAGCAAACTTTACTCCTTTTGGCAAAAAGAAGGAAAAGTGACATTTGGAGCATCTTTCCTAAACAGCCAAATTTGGCTCCAACTTCAAATTCAAACTTGGAGGCCTCATTAAGAGCAAAAAGGGAAGCACAATGGAGAGGAGAAAAAGGAGGAATCTTTGGGAATGCACCTAGGCCAAATGGAGACCACATTCATCCCCATTTTTACCCTAATACCGAAAATACCTTTCCCTTCCCTTCCATTTGTCACCAACCTCACGGCCTAAACCTCACTTACACCAACAAAATATCTTCTTGACACCTCATTAACATCCCTTGACAGCTCATTTAATCCCTAATCCAACCCATTAATTAATCTCCCACTTCATTTAACCAAACCCTAACTTCATTTGTGACACCACTTCAACTTCACTTTCTCTCTCTTCTTCCATTTTCTCTCATCTTCTTCATCTTCTCCACACAACCTCACGAAAATTCCTCTTCTCCCATGGATTCCTCACGCAAATTCATCATCTATTCCATCCACATGAGTGACTAGATCATCCTCTCCTTCCAACAAGTCAAGATTTGTGCATTGAACTTCATGGATTCGGCCTTGTGTGAGAATTTCCACTTCTAGGTTTTCAAGTATGTATACATTTTAGTTCTTTCATGTCTAAGTCTTTAGGTATGTTAGGATTAAAACTTTATATGGAGATTTCCATGTAAAGTTCATTTAACCTTCAAACTTGTAAACCTATCCTCTAGGAAACTTGATTTTCATGTGTGTTAGGCTTATACTTTTTGTAGCTTTATGAGAACAATTATATGTGATTACATTGTGGTTGTTTCTTAAAGTGAATCATATAATTAGAATCTAGATTTAGGTTCTATGTTGCCTATGAAAATGCATGAAGGCTAAGTTAGGGTTTCTTGATTAATTAGTTTAAATTAGCTTAAGTTTCTTAGATTTAAGAAGCTTAGGCCGATTTAAGCTAGTTACATTAAGAGGAAAGTGTCACATTTAAGCTTAGGCCTATCAATTAAGTTTGCACAAATTGAGATTTGAAGGAGGAGATTCCTACTCTTGATTACTTCTCATTTCATTTCGGTAATATTGTTCTTCTTAGTTTTAATTTGTAGTTTGTTAATCAACAATATCACTCTCACAACCTTTGTTAATTTGCGAGGCATAAACCTTTTACTTGCAAGATATTGACCTAGATTGTGGATTTGACCCTTACTCACCACACTACACTCTAGTGGAATTGAGTATTGAATTTGTTTTGATTAGCCAAGGCGACTTTAGGCTAAATCAAATATATTTTAAGAGATTAGTATGTATATTTTCTTTAGAAATTAAAGGAGCAATAGTTAGAGACTAAAATATAGATTGGGGAAAAATACATATAAGTTGGTGTATAGAATAATTCTACAATTTGTTTTAAGGTAGGGATTTAAATGGAAAAATAAATAAAATGAAGAGAGAAGGTTAAAATGATCATTTTTGCATACCACATTACATGTCTTTCCTCACTATCACTCCTCTTTACTCTTCACTCTCCGAAACCCGACGACTCTCCTCTCCTCCCCCACCCTTCGATTTCTCATCACTTTCAGCGGCCGTGGGAGCCATCTTCGACGGAGGAGGCTAATTTCGGCGACTACAAGCTTCGTCCTTCCCCTCCCCACTTCATTTCTTTTCTTTAAACTAAAACTTGCGAAAGAACAAGGAAGAGAACGAGTGCCGAGAATTTTTCCGGCGATTCACGGCGGAATTTGACGTCGTTTCAACATGTTGTCACCGATTCAAGACAAGGTGAAGCTTTTTTTTATTTCTATCCTTCTCTTCCGCAGTTTTGGCGAGATTGAGAAGGGGCTGATTTTAGGTTTTTATGGTCGAAAGGTTTTGAGGAAATTGAGGTTCAAAACCTTGAATTAGTTGTTGGGAGAGCTCGTTTGAGTTACAATATGACTTTAGATGTATGATTTGTTTCAGTTTTCCTCATTTGTAATTTTTATCAAGCTGCTCTTAATCTCCTATTTGGCATCAATGTTTCATTTGGATGATTAATGATGGATAAAAGAAAAAAAATAGAATATACAATTAATTGATATCTCATGTTTGATTTTCATTGGAATGGACTGCTTCATAATTGTTCTCTTATTTCTTTGCTTATGGCCAATGTGGGGACTGATTTGGGCATTTTTGGGGATTTAAGACTTTATGTTTAGTACAGCTGTAAAATGACCTTATATGTTTGATTTGTGTTTGAATTGAAGGTTCCCTAAGTCTCCTCTCTATCATGACTGAATTGTTTGTTGTTTGGTTGGGGTTGAAATTAGTTGGTGCATACATTACTTTGTTTGGGATGATTCTGTTGTGATTTATTCAATTTTCTGATTTGGTTGTTGCTGGTATGAATTTATAATAGTAATTGATGGGAATACACATGGATAAAATAATGGGAATTGTAGGATCTTTGTACTTGCACGTGATTTTTGGGTTGAGCCTATTTATTCATTGGAAATTTTGATTCTCTGATTTATGGTGCTGTAAAGGAAAATGGTAAAATGACATGATTGAACTTAGGATTTCCATATGTAAGCATCTAGATATACACTATTGATTTGTGGGAATAATAATGTACAATGTTGAGTTTTGCTTAATGCTTGTGTGCGTAAAAGTTTCTACTCTATTTCTGAAAAAAAAATGATGAGATTGAACTGCTAGGAAAGTGCGAATACCTCAAATCTAATAAAAAAATTGGACTGAACATTAGGGGTAATTATCTATGAAATTTTATGTTATATTTTAGATGCAAAGCCATATTTTTGTGGGATTGTTGGTTGATTTTTATTACTTATAACTATGCCCCGTTTTGAAGAATTTTTGGAGATTCAACCTAAGCAAATGGAAGCTTTGAATCCTAGTTATCATTGCTTACTTTGTTGGCATTATTTTACGAGGATGTGTAGGATAATAAATGGATTTTTGCTGCATGTATGCTGGTTATGATTATAGGATTGTTTGTTTGAATAAAAATATGATAAGTTTGACATTAGGAGTTGAGAAGCTTGAACTTTCATGGTATATGATTAGTGATAAAGGTAATGTTTCTGAAGTAGTTATTGAAGCATGTTATCACTTTTGCAAAAAGGACTTTTTAAACAAAAGAAATTAAGAGTGGGCTGTTTTAAAGTGCTTCATATTATAATTATTGTAAGTTATTGTTTGAAATGAAGGTGCTTGTCTTACTTGAATGTAATGATTAATTAATGTTAGGTAGGTTGGACCATTTTGAGTGTTTACATGGTGGCTGATTTGCGAAATAGGGTGTTTAAATTTGCAACTTGGACTTCTTTGTTTGTATTGAATGAAATGTAGTGTTGATTTTGAAATGGTATGAAATTTGGTTTGGTTTCACATGAATTTGTTTGAATTGTTACCTTGTGGGCTGTTCAGATTTTCTTGAGGAGTTTGATTATATTTGAATTGATGAAATGTGTTAACTTCCGTATATGTATACTCAGGAATCCATATAATTATCTAAATTAAAATAACTAAGAAAAGGGAAAAGATGGGTAGTAACATAGGAATGAGAGAGAGACGCTAGTGAATCTATAACTTAGAATGATTCTTAACTCCCTATTATTGCATGGTGTAATAATAGGAAATGATGCGATATACATAGAGTTTTTCAAGGCATGGTAAAGAAAAGGAAGAACAATAGCAAGCTAAGGGCGACAGGTAATCACACTTAACCTTACTATAACATTGAGGGTGATGTTAGCTGAGATTTTTAAAATCCTTTATCACCCTTTGTGTATGTGTGTGTGTGTGTGTGTGTATATATATATATATATATATATATTATCTTTGAAAAGTTTCTTTTAAACAAAATAGGCTATCGGGTGCCTTTCAAACGCGATTATTTTTGTATAAAGATCTTTGACACATTATATATATACATTATCCTGTTGGTGGTGGTTATTGATCTGGAATAGTGTGAATGATGTATAGCCTATGTGTTCAGGTAGTGATTTGAGAGGTTGTGAGGGTAGCAAAAGGAGTAGATAATGAGTTGGAGATTGTGGATAGTTATGTTAGGGAAAGCTTTGAATGTTGTGAATGATATATATTGAAAGGGGATTGTGAGAATGGGTGACGTTGAATAGTTGGAATTGAAATATTGAATGAGTTTGTGATATTGAAGGGAATTGTGATTGAGATGTTGAATATTGTGCAAGAGATATTGACAGGGATATGGTGAGCATTGCATGACACTAATATTATGTACCATCGTGCGATGATAACTGTCGATAGGCCAATCGACAGTTATTTTGTACTATCCTTTCTGAGTAGAGACAGGGGATCATAGGTCGACTGATTAGAGACAGTGACCACCGGTCAACTGAATTGGAATAGTGACCGACGACCTTTCTGAGTAGAGACAAGGGGTCGTTCCCTTTCCAATTAGAGACAAATTGAGGTTTTCTCTCTAGGGGGTTCCCAGAGAGAGAAATTGCCTTCTGAGTAGAGACAGGGGCATAATGGAAAATGCCTTCTGAGTAGAGACAGGGGCACAATGTCAAATCATATAGTGAAGTTGGATGCTGGAATAAATGTCTCCGTGATGGCACGATGTATCTATAGGTGAGTGTTATAGTTGTGAGGGTAGTATTGTTGTATTGAAGATAGAGATCGTGAAGTGCATTAATTTGGAAATGACGGAGAGACTGGAGTGATTCATGGGAAGAAGGTTGGAATTATCTATATGTATTACTTATTTGAAAACTCTGTTACCCTTTAGACGCCCTCGCTACCGCACATCTCACTGTTATAGTGAGTTAAACGGTGATTACTGGGACAAATTGTCTCATCCCACGATTACTCATATTTTTGCAGGTATTCATGCACAAGCGCAAACATCGGGAAAGGGGATTAGGTAGTGAAGGTTGTATAGTTTATTTAGAATTGTATATTGCCAATTTATAGGTCTGCATACGCTTCCGCATGTATATATATTTAGTTATTGTTTAATATCAATTAGTTTTGTTTATTAACCATGTTAGGCAAATCCTTTCTAACATGATTAGCTTTTAATTATCCATGATAGTATTCATATTGTATCAGGAAATTCTTTTTTATCATGGATAGTATTAAACATTAGGTGCTTCCTTTTCTAACCATGTTAGGTGAATCTTTTCTAACATGGTTAGTTGCTAATTATCCATGATAGTATTCATATTGTATTAGGCAATTCTTTTCTATCATGGATAATGTATAAAATGATTAGAAAATTCTTTTTCTAACTATGATAGAGATATTGTTGATATGAATATTCTTTTTCCTATCATAGTTAGTAAAGAGATTATTGAATTAAAATGGATATCTTAGTTTAATTAGGGAATTAATAACAATATGTTACAGCAATCTATATAAAAATTAACAAAATAGTGACACAGGTATTTCAAAAAGATAATTTCTTTGTCTCAAAATTTTCATCCAGTTGATAATCCAAAATTACCTGCTGGCCCACGTGTCCCACGATGTGACGAAGTTGTGCAGACATGGAAGAAACAGAGATTGAAATAGGAATAAGTGAGTATATCAAGATTTTGTAAGACCTGGGGAGGAAATCCAAGAATCATGACCCGTAAACATTGAAATTCACCTCCCTCATATATGAACTAGCAATACTTTCCCGGGCGTTGCCCGGGGAGCAAATAATGTATTGATGTATTCTAGATTAGATATTTTATATCAGAATATATGTCAATACTCAAGTAAAATTTACATTAGAAATAAAAACATCTATAATAATAAGAGGACAATTTACTTGACTTTATAAAGAAATAACAATGGTGCCTAATATTCAATTTACATTTCCCCTGACTTTTGTTGATAGTCATGACAAACGATACAATAATAGAAAATTGTCAACGCTACATCTGATATGGCAAACGATTGTCACAAGGGTCCATGTTAATTCTTGGAATCAAAACATTTTGGTTAGGATGTGATCCATTCAATGTGATAGCTCCTATCACTGTTTTTGTCAAAATGAGTTATCCGTAGCCTAGTCCCATTACACAGTCCTAATGATTGATCAATATTACAGAGCAACATTACCGGAATTCCTATTTTCAAAATCAAACAATGAGGAGCCAAGCCTGAACAATTCAAGTTATTCAGAAATTCTGCATCCCACAATTCTTCAACAATGTCAAATGTATCATCAGATTTTCACTGCTTAAGAACTGAAATTGTTCACGTGGGAGGAGCAAAGAACTCATGTAAGTATTTATTTCATTCACCAAGTCAAAGAGTAGGAGCAAGTATTGCTCTTTCATTGAAATATTCCTTCACACTGAAATCAATCACAGAAATTAACCAACCTAGAACTTTTAAGTAAAATAAGATCAATACCAGAAATGATAGCGGGATGTGAGAGTAAGGAATTCTATACTCTAACCAGCCTAGAAATGTAAGTAACATAAGGATAATAACACAAATAATTGCAGAATAGGAGAGCAAGAAGTTAAAGTTCAACAATCAGACCAAAAAAAAAAACCAAGACAAAGAGAAAATAAAAACAAAATAATCTTGAACTTGTAACCCTAGGATCAAATCAGATGGATAAAAAATTTTCACCAAAATGATACTTGCAAATATTATTTTAGGATAACATTTATTTTTAAATTCAAAAAGAGGCAAATTGGTAAGAAAAACATGTTAAGCACCAATACTCTGAATAGGGGAGGCATAGAACAGATGAGGAAAAATAAAACAACAAACTAAATGCACACATTATCCTCAATAACATTGTGAGCTTAAGTAAGAAAATGAAAAATGGAAAAAAGCAAAAGTCAACCTTTTCCCATGTAGCCAAACTATGCAAAATCTCTGAAATAAGATCCTATCAACCTTTGCTTGGTAAAACCTGCCCCCCCAAAGTGAAGCTACCTGATAAAATCGTTGTCTCAAAAGATGGCCCTTTAAGCCAGCAAGGGTGAAGAGGTAACATCATAGCCAAGCCAGATGGCACCCCTATCAGAAGATGATTAAATTACATTAGTGAACTAAAATCTTAAATCCTTTAATTTCTGCAGCACATTCAATAGCATGCACAATACATAGCAAGTGAAAATGAAATAGAGAAAGCTAAAGACAAATAGCAATCATTACCTTCTGCCTCACAATACTGGAACTCTCTCATACATCGAAAGTGATTTTTAGAATAAAACAACATATTGACGATAGATTGAAATTCATCAGGAACTACCCCGTACAAATACCTAATCAAAAGTGATGGGCATCAAACAATCAATTATCACACAAATGTTGACCCACAAAAACTTGAGCAGAAATCAAGGGCTCAAAACCTAAGACCCAAATTTTCTCAATTTCCACCTGCAAATTACAATCTTCCAAGTTTAAAACCGTTAGGTACATACAACTATAAAAGTAGCATCATGTTATCCACTTAAAAACAACCCTAAATCGAACCAAAACCCTAGATTCTACTTAACAAAATCAAAGTTCTAATTTCGTATGCAAGAAGGGGAAAACGAAAAATCAAGCTCAAATAAACACAAAAGGATGAAAATACATACCTGTCCCTTAACCTTAAGGATGATATGACCGGCCTGATCGTTGGGCTTCTTGTCCTCCTCGTTAGCTGCGCCCCACATTTTCTTCTTCTCTAAGGGTTTGGACAATTGATGTTGGGAAAATAGGGCAAATAATTAATATGATCGGCTGTGGAGTGAAGGGAGCTCGCTCGCTATTTTTCGCTAATGGCTTCTTCTGCAATCGGAATGCATGCACGTGGAGCTTGTTTGCAAAATTGATGATGAACGTATGTTTCTCTGATGATCTGGAAGAGATGGATTGCATATCAGATGAGAGAGAGTGAGAAGGCATCGGTGAAGAAGGGAAGGGAAACATGTTTGAAATTTGAATGAGATGAGGTAAAACCTGCCTCATTTGGAGATGGGAGAGACAGCTCACACACAGTTGTAATCAAGGTAAAGAAAAACTAAAAAACAAAAATTAGAATGTAGAAAAAAATTAAAATAATGGAGGTATGTTAAAAAAATATTAAATAATTGTGGTACTGTTTTTTGAATAGTGATTCAGCCATTGCTTTAGGATAAGGAGGATAGAGGTAATGAGTCACAGAAAGTAAGAGTGATGTGACATTTGGAGGATTAGTAGTAATAGTAATACCCTCTTTTTTTTAATCCAAAATAGTCGTAGTATTACCCCGACTCTCTCATGTTCACGTGGCGTTCTATATATACTAGCATTTATGTCCCGGGCGTTGCCCGGGTAGCATATATTATATGCATACATTTGGAAAGGGGAATCATTTCACTTAAGGGGAGTAGTTTTAAATCATGAAGTAAAATTCAAATGTTACACAAAAGAAGAACTAATAATATAAAAGCATTTCTGAGCAAAAAAATAATATGAAAGCGTTAAATCTAACCATAGTTAAAGAGTACAATATTATTAAACATTAACCAAATACATTACACATTACGGATCACTTAACATTATTCCAAAAATCAGCATCACATAATACTTGATCCATATCAAATGCATCATCTGATTTAAAAACAAAATCACTACTTGTAAATACAAATTCCTCACTGGTAGCAAAGAACACATGTAATTATTAGTTTCACTGACCAAATCAAGTGTAGGAGCAAGTATTGCTCTTTTGTTAAAGTATTCATATTGTCTTCATGTTCTAACAAAGACAGGTATGTTGGAGCAACTATTTCATATATGGAATCTTCTGAATCTTGGAGAAGGAAGAAAAAAACTACTACGCACCACAGGCTGATCAGAGTTATCTGAAATTAGCACTCTCTTTCTTCCTGTAAAAGTTGGTGTCTAGGATATTTCATTGTCATTTTTGTTCTGGGTCCCACTAAGCCTCATCGTGATTGAACAATTTAGCTCTTTTGCCCTGCTTTCCACGACAAATATTTAAGCCAACTAAATATCTGATTACCTTATAATAATGAAAACTAATGCAAGAATTAAGCATAGGAAGCACGGTATCATACTTGTCCAGCAGTTCCTTGATTTCCTTTAAAGCAGAGTTGAAAGAAACTTTAGTTGCATTGAATGAATTAAAAATATGAGGCTTACCTACGTAAGCCATGATTATAAAGGACACAAAAATGGTATCTAAATACTGTAACAAACTAAATATAATTGTATCCTTCATGCCAATATTTTAAAGATGCATTTTGTGAGATGGAGAAATTTAACAATAAATACCATCCAGCCTAAACGATGTCCTAGCAAGATTGATGACAATGACAAATGTACAATATCATTAATTTAAAAGTACTGTTATACATGTCATAAAAATCAGTATCTAACAGGAAAAAAAAATTAAAATGGGCTTCTTCTGAATTAAAATGGGCTCATACTTCCCTGCCCTTGAAAGTGCAATATCCATTACAAGGCCCAATATTTCGTGTAATGGGAAAATCAGGTGCAAAATACAACAGTAAGGGGATGAAGAAATATCTAGCGCCTTTATGTTTGTTTATGTATTTTTGTTCAGGTTCGTGTGTTAGTTAAAAGTATGTCATGTATTTGTTATGTTTTTGATTAAATTTCAAAAATGTGCCCCCATACACACATTTTATGGCCCATGTTGTTCCAATTTGGTCAACATGGGGCCTTTTTTTCCCCTCCAAATTTCCTTCCGCCAAGTTGCCACTTAAATATGCGCTCAATGGTTAAAACACACTTAATTATATATTCCAAATGTCACATTATCTTGGATTACACATGAAACTATAAAATCTTGGATACTCAATATTACACTACACTACCCTACAATACTTAAAAATAACACTTCAAACAACCATCCATATGTCAAACCATACTTAGGTATTACACCACTAAGACCCTAAACATCCTCATTTAATATAACAAAGAGAGACCATAGATTATGCAAATAACACATGGCACATTAATATAACAAATATAAAAACGATCTAATATGACAATCAAAGAAATATAAACAAACACATAAATTGCATAAAAGAACAAAACCAAACCAACAAACAACAGGAAGACTATTAACTTAAGACACACAAAGATAACAAATTTTACCTCCATCAACACCCATAAGAGGACGAACAAACTGGACAACAACAAATACGCCCTCAGCTCAGTCAAGTTGGATACGGACCCAGAGTTTCCCCAACACATGAACCATGTAAACCCCTGTTTTTGAATATAATAAGTTCTTAAAAATCAGAGTTAGTGTAATAACACAAGTTGAAAGCCACTGATTCATTATAGCAAGGTAAGAATGAGTGTAACACATACCACAACGATGGCAAGCCCTTGTCCTGCAACTTTAGGGTCAACTTCTTCCCATAACATCCATCAACATCATCCATTCCTTCCTCGTACATCATTACAAGTGTGCCACATACATCTGGTCCATACAAATTAAAAACATCATAAACTCCACATAAGAATACAAACGATACTCTATATATTGAGGGCTTAGCTGCTGTTGACTTGCGTTCATTCCATGGTTTACATAATGAGCAAGGGATACTCTCATCTTACATGGAAAACAAATACATTAACAACAAAAACCAAATGAAAAGAAAAACCATCTCCTTAAATAACTTGTTGCCAAGGTCTAGATTTTGTCTCAGTATGCCCCCAGGCCAGCTGTACACATGGAGATGTCTCCCATGCAAGCCATCAACCACATTTTGCAGGTTACAACCTTCAATGAATGCAGATGGAGCACCCCATTTTACCATGCCTTGGTTGATACCAAAGGTCAAACCCAAATAGAGGACAATGCCCAGGTTTCACCCACCTATCAAATGAGAAGCAATACATACACCATATAAAATTATATTGAACAGTTCTGCAAAGACTATGCTGAAATGAACAACTGCAAACCGCATACAGGAATAATTAAGTATTAGAAAAATCAGACACTCTTGACATGTGAATGGGATTATTTGTTTTTTTTTTCAGAATTTTAAAAATTAACGTACCTTCCTTTCACATTGAATTCTGAGTCCAGAAGAAGGAATCCATTCACTGCAGCATTTCATTCCTTACACCAGGACATGAAATCATTATATCACAAGAAGCAAGGAAATAGCATGTGTGAGGATAAGCTAATCCAGTTTTTCTAATGATTTCTTCAAGTGCAACAACTTTATGAAACAATGGGACCTTTAGATTAGTCAGTGTCAACTACATAAGCACCACCAAATTTGCAATTTGAAAAATCAAAGAAAGATTTGACGCATTTTAATCTAGACCCTGCCTCATACAAAAACATTTATATCAAATCATACTTGCAATGAAAAGTAACTGCTTATTTCTCTTACACCACTGAAGGAAGGATGAGATAGCATCGATCAGCTGATGGATCTCCATGGAAAGAGCTGCAAGCATTCCAGCCAGTGTGATGCAGTTCATGACCAACATAAGGAATAGGTAGCCTGTGGATAACTTTTGAATAAGTTAGAGAGATTGGATGAACTTCCAACGTGGCCAAATAGTCTGGCTTCTCATTTCTTGTCCTTGTATCATGTTGATTCAATTTCGATCAGCAAAATTAAAGAATTGCTTTGTTATATTATCTGAATATGGTCCTCACAAATATCACTTGCTCAGTACCCAAAAATCTATTTATGAGAAATGAAAAAAATCATAGATTTTATGTTAAGAAGAAAGCCCGGAAATCATTAAAAAAACATACGCTAGGGGCAATCATAATATCCTCAAGAGCAAAGATTCATCACACACAGAGAGCTAAGCTTCTAGTCCAGTGTTCAAACAATAACAGCTAGCAAATTAACATATAGTAATAATCCTCAATTTAATTGAATCAACACTAAAAAAAATGATTTAAAAAAAATACCAGAAAACTAAAGCAAGCATTTTTGAAGCGCAAGAATAGCACTTCTTCCATTCAGCTGCTCCCTTTATCGTCTCACCTTGGCATTTGCTGAGATTTTAAAACATAAAACACCTGATTAGTCAAGGAAATAATGGCACTCCTCAGATCCCAAAAATATTGATGCAACGCTGATAAAGTAAGACTTACTGGTTTTTCAAAGAGCATCAAATCCAATGAAGCCATTCCCTTTAAACGCTCTCTACCATCCACCTACGATACAATTTTGGGGAAAAACCCAATCAACATTGAACGGAGAAACACCTTCACACATTCATTCAGACAGCTCTGCGATTGACATGGGAACCCCAGTGATGCCGATATCACGATCACAATACGAAAATCAAAGAAATATAGAACAAAGACCTCACACTGCAAGAAGTAGAATGAAAGAGCAATGTGGCGAAAAAAAAGCAAAAGAAAATGCCCCATCATAAGCGCAGACGATTTTAGGCAAACTGGAGAAGCAAAGCAAGAAAAGAAAGATGATAACACAAGACCAAAGGAAAAATGCAAGGGAAAAATAAATTGAGGCCTGAACGAACAGGTAAACACAATGGGTAAGCAGCCCAAATGGAGAAAAAATGAAGGGAGAGATGAAGAAAGCAAAGATGTTTGAAATTTGAATCATTGTAAGATAGAACCTGCCCCAGTTGTTGATAGTAGAGATTAGAGAAAGCCAAAAATGAAGGGAGAGATGAAGAAGGCAAACACAAGGTCGGATGCTGAGAAAGACACAAAGAAAGTAATATAAAATTTGAAACCTGGGGACCACACAAAAATAAAATTTGAGAGGAAGAATAAAATGAGTTAAATAATACATGGGGGCCACACAGATATATTAAAATAAGGAGTTACTGTTTTTTGAATAGTAATTTTACCCATTGCTTTAGGGTAAGGAGGATATAGTAAACGCTGGAGCAAAAAAGGATAAACAATAATTCAAAATTAGGAAAATTTATGCAAACATAATTGTTGACATTTGTGAATACGTTTTTATATAAATTTTATTTATAATATTATCTATGTTCCTAAATATTAAATCATCACTGGCCATAATTTGGGGAGATCAAAAAAGGAAAAAATTAAATTCAAAATAAGGATAATTTGTGCAAACATAATTGGGTTTATTTGTCGATAAGTTTTCATATCATTTTCATCCATAATATTATCTATGTTCATAAATATAAAAGCATTAATGGCTACAAATTAGGAAGATTAAGAAAAATAATAAACGTACATTATCCTTTCAACAACCCCTTAATTAGTTAATTTTAGAAGGTTTTGTGGTTTTAAATGAAAAGTTTGAGTTTAAGAATAGTTTAGGAAATAATTTCATAAAATAGGAAGTGATCTTATGTTTAAAAATTTACCCACTTGAATAGGAAATATTTACACAAATTTCATAAAATAGGAAATATATTGGGCATCAAAGGTATTATCAATATTTTTGAGATTTAAAGTCATAATATTTACACAAATAAATAAACTATATTGTTATATCTATAATTTGGAATCCATCATAAAAGCATTAACAGTGAATGGTATGTTAAAAAGCCAAAGATATATGATAATATTTTGGGCAATGACCCTATTTTATATCCAAAGTAACCACCCTGGACCACCCACCACCATAAACTAACAGGTGGTACAATATTACACCCAAAGTAACCAAAGTGGTCCAAAAATACCCTCAACCGACGGTCTTCAACGTTTGACCGTTAGTTTGATGATTTGGCGCCCACGTGTTATATGTTTTTCTACGTGGCACCTGTGCAAATGCCACATGTGCAATGGCCCTATTTTATACCCAAAGTAACCACCCTGGACCACCCACCACCATAAACTAACAGGTGGTACAATATTACGCCTAAAGTAACCAAAGTGGTCCAAAAATACCTTCAACTGACGGTCTTCAACGTTTGACCGTTAGTCGGATGATTTGAAGCCCACGTGTTATATTTTTTCCATGCGGCACCTGTGCAAATGCCACCTGGATGCCCACGTGACATTTCTCTTCACTTCTTTCAATACACATGCATCCCACTTCGAATTCGCACTTGGATTTCGCAAAATGAACACAGGATTTCGCACTCCCTCTTCTCTAAATCGCTGCCCTAATCATTGTCGATGCCCTAGGCTTACAAAATTAAACAAAAAGCTTGTCATATATACGTCTCTGTCCTAGGCTTGAAATATAACATGTGGGCATCCAGGTGGCATTTGCACAGGTGCCGCGTGGAAAAAATATAACACATTTGCACAAATGCCACCTGGATGCCCACATGTTATATTTCAAGCCTAGGGCAGAGACGCATATATGACAAGCTTTTTGTTTAATTTTTTAAGCCTAGGGCATCGACAGTGATTAGGGCAGCGATTTAGAGAGAAGGGAGTGCGAAATCCTGTGTTCATTTTGCGAAATCCAAGTGCGAATTCGAAGTGGGATGCATGTGTATTGAAAGAAGTGAAGAGAAATGTCACGTGGGAATCCAAGTGGCATTTGCACAGGTGCCGCGTGAGAAAAATATAACACGTGGGCGCCAAATCATCCGACTAACGGTCAAACGTTGAAGAGCGTCAGTTGAAGGTATTTTTGGACCACTTTGGTTACTTTGGGCGTAATATTGTACCACCTGTTAGTTTATGGTGGTGGATGGTCCAGAGTGGTTACTTTGGGTATAAAATAGTGTCATTGCCCAGGTGGCATTTGCACAGGTGCCACGTGGAAAAACATATAACACGTGGGCGCCAAATCATCAAACTAACGGTCAAACATTGAAGACCGTCGGTTGATGGTATTTTTGGACCACTTTGGTTACTTTGGGTGTAATATTGTACCACCTGTTAGTTTATGGTGGTGGGTGGTCCAGGGTGGTTACTTTGGGTACAAAATAGGGTCATTGCCCTAATATTTTCATATAGTTATGGGTTGGATGCAATGATAAACACATTAATTAAGTAAATATTAAGCAAATGATGAGGAAATAAACCAAACACGTTTGATGTTCTTAATTTTTTCTTTCATTTAAACCATTACAATCAAGTTGTATATACGCTAAAATATTTGACAACTGATCAAATATAGCCTATATTTACACTCTTACAGTTTAATGTCCCCAAATAAAATAATGCATATAACTTTCAATAAACATATCCATATTTGTTTAATTACTAATATAGACCACTGAGATGACATTATATTAACTATATTAGGAAATTTCAAACACAAATAATTAATTGTCCTCGAAATGACTGTCTTCACCATGACTCCTGAATGTACAATCCTCCATTATTTCCATTTACTTTGGAAAAAATACTAAAAATTAGTCAAACATTAACTATATTGTTATGAAAATCTCTATTTGTGGATGTCAAATCCCCTATATTCCTCCTATCATTTAGCTCTATTATTGATTCATATTAATGATGATGTAACCTAATTCTCCTCTATAAATAGAGAACTCAATATTGTATACAATACACAAGTGAATACAACTTTCTACTCTCTTCTTGTCTCTCTTATCTTCTCTTCTTATGTTTTATATTCATAACACGTTATCAGCACGAAGCTCTAACCGAGCACAAGAATCACCAAGGTAATATTATGTTAATAATATACTCATGTTCATTGCTTTTATTCTCTCATAGTTTGTGGAACATGTTGTTCCACTATAGTGATGACATGAAGTCATCTCTTACGAACCTTTAGTTCTAACTTATTTTTACGGCCCGAAGCCGTATTTGACTCTGATGGAACTCGAAGTTTTATCTACTAAAAATTTCATCTTTCACGGCCTGAAGCCGTATTTGAATTTGATGGAACCTGAAGTTCCATCTACTAAAGATTTCAATTTGATTTTGATGGATTCTGAAGCTCCATCAACTAAGAATTTCATTCTTGTGTTGATTGAGATGGAAATTTGTAAACCTCTAGAAAATTGTTTGGCGCTAGAGATGATATGAAAATTGAGTTTTAACTCAAAGAGATATCCGGACAAAGTAACCTTGGTGTTAGACATGAATCCGATGAAAATATGTGTTAAAGCATTGAGTTCATTATTGTTATATAAACAAAATTGGGTTGTTGATCCTGTGACATATGCTCATGAGGGCTATGGTGATAATGAGCCCCAAAAGCAAAATTTTCCCTTTGAATTGGACTCATTTAAGACTTTACAAACACTGCATCTTTGGATAGAAAATCCCAATCATGGGTGATGTATGTGCAATTATAAAGAAATAATTGACACAATAGTATGATGAATCTTTGGATGGAAAATGCTAATCACAGGTGATTGCTGTAACATCCTAAAAATTTAATACAGGATCAAGGAGTGTTTTGGGAAATAATAAATGGAGAAATTAGGAATTTTGGAATTTTTAGAAATTTTTGGTGATTTTTGAGAACATTTTTGAAATTTTGAGCAGTAAATGTGCATATAATTAATTAGGAAATTGAAGAGTTTGAAATATGAGTGAATGGTAAAGGTAAAAATATTTTGAAGTTTAAGAGATTGGAGGCTGGTTTAAGTGGTTTTAAATCAAAATGAGTACACTATGACAAGTTTAGGCTTTAATTATCAAAAACCACCCTTATTTCTCCCTAACCAAACACGCCCTCCCTCCTTCCTTATCAATAAAACCAACTCCCTCCTCCTGCCTCTCACCCGAAAACTCTCCCTCCTCCTTCCTCTTTATCTTCGATCTCCGCCCCTCTCCCTGCGTGCTCGCCGTCCGGATTCCGGCGAGCTTCCGGCAGCACACGGCGGCGTCGACCGCCGTGGTTTGACCCAGAGACCTCCCTCCTTCCTTCTTCAACCATCCGATTTCTCCCACCTCCTTTCTTCTCGCGATTTCACCTCCCTCAACCCTCTCATGATTTTTCCTTCACCCATCCACCTTCATCTTCCATCTGAAGCTTCAAAATCAAGTGGGTTGTTCAGTTATTGATGGTGCTTGGCCGATCTTCACGTTCTAACAGCTCTTTGCTCCGATTTTTCCTTCGTTTTCCGGCGGGTGTGGGCGGCGAACGACGGCGGTGAAGGTGAGCTACAATATTTCTTGTTGTTCTTCAAGTAATTCTCCCTTTTCACTTCGTTTTTCTTATGTTTCTCTCTGTTTTCCTATAAATCTCGGCCAGCCACCTTAGTGGCCATTTTCCGGCGATTTCCAACGGCTGTTCATGGCAGAATCCGGCGGCACTGAGCTCAGGTAGCTATAATCTTTCCATTTTGTTTTCTTTTCTGCTATACCGGGTGAGATTTGAGTGGAGGTTGAACTGATTGAGGGGGTTCTGAAGTTTGGATCAAATAATAAGCTAGAATAATATTAAACTTTATATTTTTGTGTGTTTTGAGATAGATTTGGTAGTGGATTAAGAATTTGATGGTTCCTATGAAAACCCTAAGATTGGACAGCCCTAATCTGTCCATGTGTAAGAGGACTTCAGATCCAAAAATTTCTAAATTGCTAGTTTAGGATTCTGTTGTGATGTTGTTATGATTGTGGGATTGATGTTAGGGCGGTTACATGTACATGTGAGGGTGTTGATTTTATTCTTTGCCCTCTCCTCTGTCAAATGGATTTGGTTTTATGTGGTGTACTGAAATTTATGTGTGTGTGTGTGTGTATTTATATGAGGAATATGCAATTAGGAATTAGGTTGGTTGGTAATGCATGAATGATTTTGTTTGTGGTGGATAAAGTTGGTATGCAATTGAGTTTCATGTTAATTTGGAATTGAAGTGAATGATAAGTAGTAAATGTAGTTAGACATGAATTATTTGTTATTGATGCTGGTTTTATGCTTGCTAAAAATTACAAGTATATTAACATTATGTGAGAATCTGTAGGATGTATAACATGTGAAGAGAAGCAATGTATGTCTTGACATGTATATGTAGAAACTTGGGTGCTTTCAAGTGAAGCTTTAATTGAGTTGTAACGTTTCTGTTGGATTGAGAATTTTTAGGAATGAAGATGTTTGGTTTGAATTGTGATTTGTGTATTGTAATAATAAATTGTGGCTGCAAAAAGGTTAATATGTGTATATAGAATGTTCATTGTAAGGAAGCATACTTAGTTGTGGAGGGATTCATTTTGAAAGAAGTGGATTAGAAAATTAAGGAACTATGATTTAGAAGAAGGGAATTGGATGGTTTAGGGGCTGAATTGGTTTAATGTTGAGGACATTCTCAACTATAATTTAATTATAGAGAATGGAAGGTAATTGTTTTAATGCTACATTGATAAACATGGTTTATTCTTGTGGTTTTGACTTTGCTATGTAACTTGGCTTTGTTTGGTTTAGTTATTCCAATGTTCTATGCGCTATTAAATTTTGGAGCTTAATGATTTTTAATTGGTAAGACCCTAATTTCTGTGTCTTGCTGCGTGGCTGAAAATGAGCTTTAAAGTTTTAAGGTTTTAGTTCTTTCTTTAGTCTTGGCTAAGATTTTCTATTTTGTTTGGAGTGTGGAGTGAAATAAACCTTGTTGGTAATTAATTTTTGAGCTCACAGATACGATTTTGTATTTATAGGCATGTGTTATAAAGGATATTAAAAGATATGTGCTTAAAGCTTAAGGAGTGTAAGGAGAATATTTGTTTTGGCTGAAAAGATTGGTTTATATTTCATTGATGAGATCTTGTGTTTGTTTGATGAATATTGATCACTTGATTACTATGAATGCATCCTTATTTTACTTAGATAATTGATGTTATTCCAATATACATTTGTTATTCTAAGATTGCTGATGTTGATTCACATGATGCTGTGTTGACTTGAAAACTTAATAGGTAATGTGTGAATTGATTGTACGATACATGATTGTAAGCACATTGATGTTGATTGAAACTTGATTCTAGGTTATAAAATATAAACGTAAAAGGAAGGGTAGTAATTAGGATCGAGAGTGACGCTAAGTAATATAAACAAGAATAGATGCTCACATTCTTTGTTATATGGAATAGGAGAATATAGTAAGAGAGGTGCTTGGAAGGAAAAACTTACAAAGAACGGTAGGGAAGAACAACAAAGTGCTAAGGGCGACAGGTAATCACTCTTACCTTGCTATAACAATGAGGGTGACGATAGCTGGGATTTTCTTAAAATCCTTCTTCACCCTCTATATATATATATTATCTTTGAAAAGCTATTTTCATACAAAACAGGCTATCGAGTGCCTTTCAAACACGACTATTTTCGTATAAAAGAAATTTGAAACATTATATATATACTATCCTGTTTGGTGTGGATGGCGATCCTAGATTGATTTTATTCTGGGTATGATGTGAGAGATTTATATAGTGTTCTGTTAGGGATATTGATTATTTAGTTAGAGGAAAGGAATTAAATAGTTGAGATATTGAATGGAATGGTAAGAGTGCATGATATTGATGATGAGATTGAAATTGATGGACATGGATATTGGGAGAGTTTGCATGACACTGATATATATATATATATATATGTACCATCGCGCGATGATAAGTGTCGATTGGCCGATCGACAGTTATTTGTACTGATCCTTTTCGGACTAGAGACCGGGGATCATGGGTCTACTTACTAGAGAAAGTAAGTGACCTACGGTTGTTTGGCATTAGAGAGCCCAACCGTTCCCGTTCTGTAATGGAAACAGAATTGGGGTTCCTTCTCTGGAGATTGCCAGAGAGGGAAATTGTCCCCTCATTAGAGAGAGGGGCACAGTGTCAAATCATATAGTGAAGATTAGATGCTTGAATGCACCGTGATGGCACAATGCATCTATAGGCAAGTGTGACAGTTGATGGGGCAGTATTATTTGATTGGATGACATATGGAAGAAGGAGTGAATTATATATATACCTATTACTAATTTTAAACTATGGCACTCTGTAGACGCCCTCGCTACCGCACATCTCACTGTTATAGTGAGTTAAGCGGTGATTACTGGGACAAATTGTCTCATCCCACGATTACTGACATTTTTGCAGGTATTCATGCACAGGCGCAAACAGCAGGAAAGGGAATTAGGCTTTAGAGGTTGCTTACATTAGTCAGAATTGTATATTGCCAGTTTATATAGGTCTGCATTCGTTTCCGCATATTTTCTTATGAAACTGGAAAATAGACTTAGGGATGTGATTATTAATTATATTGTAAGGAAAATACTTTTCTAACTATGATAGGGTTGTATCACTATGAAAAGCCTTTTTCTATCATAGTTAGATAATTAATATCAGGTTGCTTCTTTTTCTAACCATGTTAGGTGAATCTTTTCTAACATGGTTAGCTATTAATTATCCATGATAGTGATTGTATTATATTAGGAAAATCTTTTCTATCATGGATAATATATAAAAAGTATTAGAAAACTCTTTTTCTAACTATGATAGAGATATTGTTATTATGGTTATTCCTTTTTCTATCATAGTTAGTAAAGAGATTAATGAATTGAAATAGATAATATTGGTTAATTAGGAAATTAGTAACAGAATGTTACAATTGCAATTATGAAGAAATAATTGACACAATAATATGATGAATCTTTAGATGGAAAATCCCAATAATGGGTGACGTGCAATTATGAAGAAATAATTGACACAATATATGTGTTTAAAGAGACTATGCAAATTAAATTATAACTTTGAAATATTTTAGAGGCTAATGTGTGTTTATTTCTTAAATTTTTGTGGTAGACAACAAGCTTGTTTATAATTTCTAGAGTTTTCTCCTATTCATTTTAGAATGAAAATGGAGATTTTATACAAAGAGACTTTGTTTACCTTCTGTTTAAAGTAATTAAGTTATGAGAAATCATTGACATTATGGATCAAAATGATTGAATATTATGTTCAAATATATGCTTATTATTTTGTAACTGATCCAACGCCTTGATCACTTTGCAATTCCATAAAAATTATATTAAACATTGGTGTCTTTAAAAGAATTTATTACCCAAAGCATGCAATTAATTACCACAATCAAACTGTTTGATGTCTGATGTTTTCATATAATTATTTTTAAATCAATAAACTTATTGTCATGAGAGGGGGCAAAGTTCATATTTTGTTTTCTAGCAATTGTTTTGCAAATGATAATCATATTTTGATTAAATAAAAAAATCTAATTAAGTGTCTATGAATGGTAATGGACCATTTCATATTGCTCACATTTATGAGTGCTTTGAATAGCTTTATTTGTGAAATAAAGTTTGAAATTTTATAATTTTATCATAAATGATACTCCCTCCGGTCCTAAATATAAGACCTAATTGACTTTTTAGAAAAATCCTAAAAAAAAGCAAAATAAGTTAATTATAAATTGATTTACCTAATTTTTTCCCTTAAACTAGTTTATTTTACTTATAAACTAATGGATAATCTAAAAATATATCAAATATGTCATGATTTAATAGACTATTTTGCAACCTTAACCTCTCAAAAAAAAGTTATCTAGGTCCTATATTTAGGACCGGAGGTAGTATTACATGGTAAGATTCTAATTCAATTAGAATTGTGATTGCTAAATATAATTGAGATAATTAGTATCATTATGTGCCTAAAACATAGTTGTAAATTGAAAAAAAAAAATCATTTTTAATCACGGCGTGAAGTCAGATTTGATTTTGTTGGAACCCGAAGTTCCATCTATTAAATAATTACATTTTTATGGCCTGAAGTTATATTTGATGGAACGTGGAGTTCCATCCGTTCTAGATTTCGTTTTTATGGCGAGAGTCCAACGGCCTAAAACCATATTAGATGAAACCTCAAGTTTCATCACATAAATATTTTCATTTTATGTCTGAAGTCTTATTTGATGGAACCTAAAGTTCCATTGCCTAACGGCGTGAAGCCTATTTGATGGAACCTGAAGTTTTATCACATAACGGTCTGAAGCCACACTTGAAGGAACCTGAAGTTCCATTACATAAATATACCAATTTTATGTTTAGAGCTAACGACTCAAAACAATAAATATTATATTTTTATGACTTGTAGTCATATAACATATTTTTTTAAAATGGCTAGAGCATCATGGCCTGAAGCCATGAAGATCTTATTTTTATGACCTATAGTCATAAAAGTTAAGTTTTGTATTTAATTATTAAATACTGAAAGTTTAACCACCATAAAGATTGTATTATGACCTGTATCATAAAAGTAAGTTTTTACATGATCGAGTGGTCAAAATTTCAACGCATTAAACTATAAAAGTTCGATTTTATGACCAGAAGTCATATAAATTTTATAAATGTATTGCTTAATTGTTAAATGTGCAAATCTCAATAACCCGAAGCAATAAAGATTTTATTTTTATGACCAGAAGTCACATAAAATAATTTCTAATTAAGTATTAAGTGGGCAGAGTCCAATAACCTATAGTCATCATTCATTGACCTGAAGCAATGACAATTCTATTTTTTATGACCAAAAGTCATATAAAGTGGCAAGAAGCCAAATACAAAATTTAATTTTATGGCCTGAAGTCATAAAAATTATTTTTATGACTAATAGTTCCGCTGGGGGATGAGTCATTCATTCGTGAGCGCTAGTCTTAGTTCATCCGGAAGTAAATCCACATCCGGTTGTACTCTTACTTGTGGTTCTATATTAACCTAATTTTTCTAAGTGTTTAACTTGTTCTTTCATATTTAGTCTTCATCAAAACTTAAGATTCTAACATTCTCCCCCTTTTTGATGATGACAAACTAAGTTATCTAATTAAGTTCATATTAAAGAATTAATCAAATAAAGCACAGATGAACTCAAGGACAAATTTCATTAGTAATAAGTAAATCAATTACGAGATAGAAATATAAGTGAGCAGATAACTATGCATGAAAAATATGAAAAGAAAAATTCTAAGTTAAATGCATGAGGAGTTTGGGTTCAGAGCTGATGTCTCTTTTTCCTCTCTCTGTCTAATTGTCTCTGATTACACTCCTCTTGCAACTTAGCCATCTGAGCATCGTTCTCACTCTGTTCAATCTGAGCAAGCATCTCTTGAAGCTCTGCCTCGGCTCTCGCTCTTCTCTGCCTTTCTGACTCGAGGGATTCTTCAACAGCCCTCTTTAGTTCATCAACCTCAGTGATCCCAACAAACTTTCCAAGTCCTGAATCTGAGAAGGGGATGGACTCGCCATTGGGATAATGGACAGTTTTGATCTTTACATTCCATACAGGGTAGTTGGAGTCCTCAACTTCCCTTGACTTTCCTTTCCCCTTTCCTTTGCCTTTTCCTTTCACATGAGGATGCTTAACATTTGCCCTCTCAGCATCAAGACAAGCAAGCTGACCAAAAGTGAGCCGATCAGTCTAGCCATACCTCTCAAATTCATCCGCAGTCATATCTTCCACCTCTAACTTAACTTCCACAAGTGGAGGAATTTCTTCTGGAGGCGCTTGGGTGGAGGGCTGAGACTCAGATGCTTCCCTAGGTAGAGTGGATCTCTCTAACTCATGCTCCTCGGAGTGATCAACTTCTTCACTCCCAGTGGGCTAAGAAGTACCAGCACCCTTCCTGACAAGGGACTTCTTCCTTGATTTGTTGAACTTGACTACTGGAGGAGGAGGAGCAGCAGAGGTTGGCTCAGAAGGAGGGATTGGCTTGGCAATCACAATGACTGGCGGGTCTGGCCTTTTATACCCATACTTCATCATAATTTCCTCAAATATATTCTGGGCAGGCACGGAGGGAGGAGGCTCAGATGATGAAGTCTCAGGCTCAGGCTCAGGTGGAGAAGCTTCAGCAGGCGGATTATACAAAACCATTTCCAATTTTGACCTCTGGCTGTCTGAGCGCTGCTGTTGCATGAATCTAATTGCTTCCCCACGGATAAGGCTTTTTGCTCTACCCAATCTCTAATGATCCATGGCTCGGCGGAGGGCAGCAGCAATATCCTCATCTAGCCATAAGGAGGGTTGAGTTAGGATTTCTCTCCCCCTTTTGGCATCATCAAGAAGGGCGAGGGCTAGGGAGGAAGGATTGGGTGAAGTGGAGGGTGGAGGTTCAGGGCCATATTTTCTGGGTGGTGAGTTTTCAGGTGAGGAAGAGGGTGAGGTTTCAGGTGAAGAAGAGGGTGAGGTTTCAGGTGAGGGAGTGGGGCTTGGGAAGAAGAAGGGATTGCGCTCTGAGAGGATATCTCTCTCAGGTATCCGCTGAAGGGGTGAGATATCTCGCAGGTATATGTGACTGAGGGGGTGAATGGAAGTACAGAAGCCAAGGTGCTCGGCCTCCTGGTTGGGAATGGAAGTGATGGTTTGTAAGGGGTTGGGGGAGTGGTGAGGTGAAGGTGAGTTGTGAGGAGAGGGTGAGTTATGAGGTGAGTGGCGAGGGGAGTTGTGAGGGGTTTGGTGAGAGGATTGGCGAGGCGAGGTATGAGGTGAGTTATGAGGGGAGTTGTGAGTGTCCGGGTTATTTCGTGGGGGTGGTGGAGGAGGGTCATTTTGTGGGGGTGGTGGAGGAGGGTCAGATGGAGAATTAGATGAGGGAGGGTTTGAAGGGCCAGGTACCAGTAGGGCTAGGATGATATCCAACTTGGTGTCTATCTCATCGATCCTATCCTCCAGCCGCTGAAGACGCTCATCAAACTCTGCTCGCAGAGGGGCCATCAGTGGGTCAGGCAGTTTGAACAGGAGCTCAGTCTTCATTTCCTCAACAAGGCTCTTCATTGCAGCAGACACTCTGGGAGCTCGGCTTGGGCCAGGATGGGAATCAACCTCTTGGTCCCCTGCTCCAGACGCAGAAGGAACCGTTGTATGGGAAGCACTCCCAAACTGAGAACCAGACCGAGTAGGCTTCGCTGGCTTGTCATACCTGATTCCCATTTTGCCCAAATTCATTGATCCCATGGGCAAGCACTGGATATTATCAGCTTCCTCGGTAGACTTAACATCCAGCTTCTCCAGGAGGAAGGCGATAACTTGAGGGTAGGGAAGATAGCCAGGTTTCTTGTCTTTGGTTTCACACCACCTGTGCAACTCCAAACTGATCAGTTGCCCTGGGTTGATAGGCTGCAGGGTGAGGAACCTGGGGAGCCAGGGGTTGTCTAGCAGGGTGAACTCATTGAAGTTTCCCCCCTTGTGGGTCATCAAGCGAGATTAGACGTATTGCAGTACCCGCTTGGAATCAGGCATAGCAGAGACCTTCTTCCCCTTGGTCTCATAGATTTCTTCAAGCTCCTCCTGGCTCAGCTTATCAGGGAAGAGTCACTGGTTCATACCCTCTTCAGTGACCCCGAGCAGGCGGTTGATATCTTTCCAAGTAAATTTGATTTTCCTCCCCCTTACTGTGGCTTTGAAATCAACTCTGCTGATTGTCTCTTTCTCATTCACCTTCTTGTACTTGGCCTTGGCTGTGAGAGACTGGTAGAACACCCTGAGGACGTTGATGTTGTACTTATTGTTAATCCCCAGCCAGCACATGTAATTCTGGAGATGCCCCTTCAAATGTCCAAACCCTAGTTCTTCAACCTTCTTCATATCAAAATAGATTCCATTGGTGAAGTAGGGTTTAGTGTTCTCAAATGTAGAAGTAATAGCTTCGAGTGGCCCATCCTTGTACACTGACGAATCATCCTCAAGACGCTGGCGATTGGATGAAGGTTTTTTGTTAGAATCTTAAGTTTTGATGGTGACTAAGGTATGATATGGTCTAGTACTTAAGAGAACATAATCAACACTTAGGAAGGATTAGATGACATGGTTAGAATCCTGAGTTAGATCACTTGAGAATGCAAGATCACTTCCGGAAGTATTAGCACTAGCGCTCGCGGATGAATGTCTCATCCCCCAGCGACAGCAAGCACTTCACTTAGTCATAACTTAGTTCATGAGCATTAGGTATACAAAACCTTAAGACCAAGCTATGTTTCAACCGGAAGTGAAATTGCCTCCTGTTAGATTTAGACTGGCGCAGGTTGATAAAATAGAATAACCCCAAGCGTCAGTGAATCAGCCTCGTCAAGTGAAATTGCTTCCTGTTAGATTTAGACTGACGCAGACTGATAGAAGAGATATAACCCTAAGCGTCAGTAAAAAAGCAACGTCAAGTAAAAGTGCTTCCGATAGCTTAGTGACTAGCGCTGACTGTTGGATTGAGGGACACTGAGCGAGAGTGAGTAATAGTGAACAAAATCCTTCATCAAGTGGAATCACTTCCGGATGTAGAAGTGCTTCCGAATACATCATAGACTAAGAGGACTAACGTTCAAAGTGTATAATACACTAAGTCAGAACATAGTCTAAGTAAGACTACTCCCCATAGCAAACAAGCTTCCCACAGCATGTATAGTTCTTACTATATTTGATTATATATATTGCTATGTTGGACTAACAAGTATGTGCAGAACTTAGTTTTACTTCCAGATGCAAATGAGCTTCCGGATGCAAATACTCTTGGCACTGGAATTCAACCACTAACTCTTGCAGAGCAAGACTGCCGCTTCCGGATGAACAATGAACGATGCACGATGATCATCCGTCAGCAGGATTACAAGAGTCAGAAGTACATATGCTCAGAAGTCAGTATGATGTTGTCGTAGCAGAATGGTTAGAATTGCTTTTCAGAGATAAAGCAAGTCAACCCTACTAAGCTTTAATGGAGCGTTTAAAAAAAAAATGTACTTTCCAACGGTAACAAGAGGTTAACAGATATTCAAACAACATTGTTACCTACCAAGCATGAGGAGTATGAGAGATAAGGAGAACATAATCTGAAGATTCACTCAAGGTGTCAAAGCTCATACTACCCACAAGAGTCAGAGTCCATAAGAGAGCTTCTGATAGCAAGAGAGCATCCAATAGCAAAGCGCTCTTATCATTCATGGACAAGTGCTTGGAAGACAAAGCTCCTCTATGTAATAGCAAGCAGAATGTTAGAGTCCACGAGCTTCACTTCAGATAGCAAGAGAGCTTCCGATAGTAAGTCTCTTAGCATCCTGGACTTATGCTTGAGGAACGAAGTCCTCATCTGACAACAAGCAAGAGTCAGACCGTACAATGTATAGATGTCAGAACGACTTTTGCCAGAACAGTGTTGTCAGAACAGTGTTGACAGAACAGCTGGTCAAAGCACCTTTTCAGATAAAGCAAAGTCAACCCTGCTGTGCATTAATGAGGACAACGTAAACAAGGCCCCAACGGCTATATTCAAACGGCCTTATTGCCTCTCCAACGGTTGGATAATCAGAGGCTGGTATAAAAGGAGATATTCTTCATTTCTGAAGAGAAGTGAAAAGAGAGCTTCATGAGTTTGATAAGCAAGAGAAATAGAATGAAGAAGCTCAAGCCTACTATCTGAAATATCCTTCTCATCTTCTACTCTCTGATTATGAAGTTGTAATACTCTTAGAGAAAATTAGTGGAGAGCAATCATTGTACTTAAGTGAGTAACATAATCTGTTCATTGAGTGAACCCACTTAGTTGAGCTTAAGTGTTTAGCACAATCAGTTCATAGAGTGAACATCCTATCACACCTGTTCTAAAGCTTGCCTCTTGAAGAACAGTATTGTAATCATTGTTAAATCATTGTCTGTAAAGACTGAACCCTTCTAGGTGTGAGGGGGAGCTATATAGGTTGCAAGTGAGCCCGCAAAACTTGTGGTTGTAAAGGTTGCAAGTAATCCCGTAAAACTTGCGGTAAGGTTTGCAGGTTAGCCCGTGATAAAACCTGTGGGTTGTTAGGTGAACCCGTGCTCGTAAAACCTAAAGTGTAAAGGCTTCTCTTGTGCCCGGTTTAAACAAGAATAGTGGATTGGAAATCTCAGGTGTAGCCTGGGGACTGGATGTAGGTCTGGGTGACCGAACCAGGATAAATTTATGTGTGCATAAACTTACATTTAAACATTCTATTTTGCATCACATAACATACTGACTTGTGCATACCATAACTCATTATCATCATCACTAAGCACAAGCAGTCTTTCCAAAAAGAGTTTAAGTTTTTATTCCCTCACCCAATTCACCCCCCCTCTTGGGTGACAGCCACGCATTTCATTTGGTATCAGAGCCGGTCACTTGTTTAAAGGATCCAACGATCTCAAGTGTAAAGACCTTGGCTGATTTGGGTTAAAATGTTTTCCAAAGGCTTTGATCATACCATTCCACCTGTGTTAGAAAATATTGATTTTTGTTGGTGGAAAGCAAGAATGGAAAGTTTTATACAATCCACTAGTTTGAAAATGTGGGATATTTTTGAAAAAGATTTTGATTTCAAACCAAGAGGAAACTGGACTGAAAAGGAGAAAAATTTGTTTTCCTTAAACATTAGAGCAATGCAAATTTTATACAAAGGCTTAACTGAAAATGATTTCCAGAAAATCAAACATTGCTCTAGTGCTAAAGATATTTGGAATACTCTTGATGTGATATATGCTTCTAACTCATCTCTTGAAAGCGCAGCTGTCCAAAGCTCAACTCGTGCTCTTTGTGGATCATCTACTGATGAGCTTCTGGAAGCTGATATTGAGGAAGCAGGCTTCAGTGAAAAGAGTATCCATTTCTGCCTAGAAGATTCAGAAAGTGAGGTATCTGGATCTGAACTTGAACTTTCTGAATTGCAAGATGCATACAATGAGTTATATACCGAATATTGTAAACTTGCAAAAGAACTTCTAGGCTTAAAAGAAAAAGATAGAAAACTTGAAAAACTAATTTCTTCTTCTACGTCCAAAGTTTCCGAGGTTTCTTTTAAAGAACTAGTGGTTCCAATAGTTAGCCCACGATCGGCAGGGAAAACTTCAATATGTCTTGAAAAATGTTTTGATTGTAAACACTTGTTGAAGGAAAAAGAAAAGCTTACAAAAGAAACTGAGATTTCAAAGGAACAAAAAACTTTTCTAAAGAAAACTAATCATGATAATGATAGAAAACCCCATTTTGATTATCATTCCATTATCTGTCATTATTGTGGTAGATTAGGACATATTTCTCACACATGCAGTCTTAGAAGAAATTCAAATGTGAGAAATAAGTTTGTATGGATTCCTAAAGGACAAGTAAGGTCCAGTGCTAACCAAGTAGGACCCAAGTACAAATGGGTACCAAAACATCCTCCCAGTGCCTTACTTGCGCAGGAAAGATCAAGAGTTCCTCTTGCCCCAAAGAAGAGAGCTCATGGTGATGTCACTGCTGCAACCACCTGGTACAATCATAAGAAGCAGTGCACTACCACAAGGAACAAAGCTTTTGTCTCAAGGATGAGCTATCACAGAGTTCCATTCAATTATCCTGAGAAGAACAAGAGAGAGTGGATTCCTCGATCGACATTGAAAAGGCTCTTGAATCCTACCTCTCAGAAGAAAGTGCTTCGAACCAAGGATAAGTATAGAAGATCTCCTTGGGAAAGGCAATTCGGAGGTTCAAAGTTTATCTCTCTCACAATAGGAGATACCCTCTGCTGAGCCTGTGTCTAACGTCTGCTCCAGCACCCAATCTGATTGAAGAGCTGTGTATGAAGTATGGGCTCAAGAGGCCAGAGATGCCAGTGGTAGTGATCATCAAGTAAATTCATCCCTCTGCACCAGCTCCAATCCATCCTATTAGCCTCAGCAAGACTCAGGACTGTACCTCATCTGAACAATTAGTCAAGTCTTGATAAGCATTCGTCACGCATAGATTTTGGTGCTGCTCTGAAAATAGAATCCTTGCATTGCCAACCAAAATCAAGCGAGCTACTGCTTGATGCGAATGGAGCTATGGTGATATCATTCTTACCTTCCTCTTTACTTGAATAATCACTTGGGTAGTAAATGCATGATGGGCTTAACAACTTCTATTTCTCTGAAACTGATTTGATTTCCCTTATCTGTGATGACCTTATTTTCTATAAAAACGATCCTATCATATCAAATTCATTTTCTGATATAATGCATACTGATTTTACAAATTCAAGAAGTCTGACACCTTGAAACTGAACCTTCTTCAAGACCTTCTGAATTTGTGCATGCTGAATCTTTATGTTCCAAGATTTCTGACATTGTTAAGAAGATTCAGAACTAGTTTCAGAATTTTGACACTAAAACTAAAAACCTTCTTCAGAGTTTTCATATGGTGTCTAAATCGTTTTACTCATATATGCTTAGTGAATCCTTTTAAGGGCACCTCTCATGGAAGAAAATAGTTTATACATTCACCTTGATTTTTGAAAGATCCTTTTTGAAATACAAACTTTCAAAACAGATTCCGATCCTCTTTAAACTTACATGACAACCATACCTCATGATAGCATTCAAAAGTTATTTCTGATTTTCCATTTCATGTGATATCTCTTGCATCAAGTTTTTTCAATGCATAAGCAGCTATGGTTTCGAGAACAATGCATCCCTCTTAATTACATCTTTAAGTTCTCAATCTACTAATGATCTTGGTTCAAGTTTGTGGTTTAAGAATGTTGACACAGATTATTGAAGCTTGAACAATGAGAATAACCAAGAGAGAATGGCATCGAAAATGCCCCTTATCAAGATGTGTGGAATGGCTATACTAAACCTGAGAAACTCTCGCCAATACACATGAGCATTTCTATCCCTTACACATTCTGTTGTGAAATTTAATGGATAGTCTCTCTCTCTTGTCTGACATGCATTAGAAATCGTAGGAAATGCCTTGAATTAAACTCTGCTAGATCTGTAAAACATGGCATAGTATCACAAGCATGCTATAATCTGTATTAATTTCAAGCTTGTTGATATCCTAAGAACAATGAGATCACACTGAGCATATCTAGAAGAACTTGAGCTAAAATTTGGAAATTATTCTCGTAATCATATGCTGAAATTTGGTTGTCTTTGTAAACCAGATTTAGTTTTAAAATCAAACTATTCTGTGAGCATGAAGATTTCCAGTATTTCATTTTTGTGAGGATGAAGATTTTTCAAAATTTCATTATGTTAATAATTCACATGTCTTCATGATCTAACATGAACATCCTTGAGGCATATTTATTGAACTATACTTGCTTATGAAACTCTTAAAATATGCCACCTGTTTGATACTCTCTGCACTATCACATTGATATTTATCTATGAGAGTATAAATAAAGTTCATGACTTGATAGTAAAACTATGTGAACGTATAGACAATTTCAAAATTAGTTTTCACATAATCATTGCTCATATTTTCTTAAACCAATTAGCAAGCATGATTTCTTAAAATTATTAACTTGTGCTGATTAACACAGATTGACTTGAATGTCCTAAGAATGGTCTCCAATGTTAAATCTTAAGTTCTTTCACTGACCATCAGGAAGCACTTGTTGCCTCAAGCACATGCAGGACCAATCATCAAGTTTGAGCAAGGTTGCCTTCGCAACAATCAGCGTCTTCGATAGTAGGCCAACTATTGAACCATGGGAAGAGTAAAGTGACTGCTCAGTCATGTCTGCTTGTGGTTGTAGCTCAGCTTGCCGAAGCGAATCATCAAAGCACTTGCGCTAGGGGTTTCCACTTGAGATAGCACACCTCTTGAAGATGTCAGGAAGCATGCTTATCTGCGTATGATTCAGATTCATGAGTCTAATAGAGTATGAGAATTCCTCATCTGTGGTAACATCTACACCTTACCATCTCTTATATATGATGCATACATGGCATTGGTAAGGGTGTCAATTTAGGATGTTTTTCTCAATCTGCATTGAATTCAAAATCATTCACTGTCTTAGAAAATCATCCTAGCTCACACATCTGTATTCTTTATATGACACGCTGGAAAGTAATTAATAACATACCTCTCGTATATGCTTCTTTTCTTGATTTTGTGATGATTAATCTTAATATAGAAGAGAAGTAGATGGACATTACTTGATAATGATCCCTTGAAAATAGAGAGTTACATGTTGTCATCGATAATAAACTCTTGAGATGCTGTGATGCAATTTGTTTGGAAATTACTTTTGGCATTTTAATCTCACAAATTTCATTTGATTTGGTTTCATTTCATATGGTATCACAAATTTCACTTGGCATTCAATCATTTCACTTGATATCACAAGTTCAAACTCACATATTTCATTTGATTTCATTTGGTATCACGAATTTAAAATCACAAATTTTCAATTGATATCATAATCATCATTTTAAACGCACCAAAATTATTTTGATATCATGTTTAGCTATCCTACATAATGTTTAGGGAGAATACAATCATTTAGGATCATGAATCATTATTGCTGTCCCTTGTTAATTCTCGTACGTTGTATTGGGTAGTCTAGAACAAATCTTTATTAACGATACATAGGGAAAAATATTAGGTAGAAAGCCCATTCCTAGGAGAACGATAGAAGTATCCCCATCCCTAAGGCTAGCTTGCACTTGTTGAATTTTGATGAAGCCAAAAGGGGGAGAGAGATGAGACATGAGATGTCTAGAGATGAGACATGAGATGAGATATAAGATGTCTAGCTAGAAATGAGACATGGGATGAGATATAAGATGTCTAGCTAGAAATGAGACATGAGATGTCTAGAGCTGAGAGATAAGATAACATATCTAGTCATCTAAGGTTAATTATAGCTCTGGGAGTGAACTGGGGAAAGAAATATAGCTCTGGGAGTGATCTAAGGTTAATTATGTTCTCTAGTCATCTATGGGTTTGTCATCATCAAAAAGGGGGAGAATGTTAGAATCTTAAGTTTTGATGGTGACTAAGGTATGATATGGTCTAGTACTTAAGAGAACATAATCAACACTTAGGAAGGATTAGATGACATGGTTAGAATCCTGAGTTAGATCACTTGAGAATGCAAGATCACTTCCGGAAGTATTAGCACTAGCGCTCGCGGATGAATGTCTCATCCCCCAGCGACAGCAAGCACTTCACTTAGTCATAACTTAGTTCATGAGCATTAGGTATACAAAACCTTAAGACCAAGCTATGTTTCAACCGAAAGTGAAATTGCCTCCTGTTAGATTTAGACTGGCGCAGGTTGATAAAATAGAATAACCCCAAGCGTCAGTGAATCAGCCTCGTCAAGTGAAATTGCTTCCTGTTAGATTTAGACTGACGCAGACTGATAGAAGAGATATAACCCTAAGCGTCAGTAAAAAAGCAACGTCAAGTAAAAGTGCTTCCGATAGCTTAGTGACTAGCGCTGACTGTTGGATTGAGGGACACTGAGCGAGAGTGAGTAATAGTGAACAAAATCCTTCATCAAGTGGAATCACTTCCGGATGTAGAAGTGCTTCCGAATACATCATAGACTAAGAGGACTAACGTTCAAAGTGTATAATACACTAAGTCAGAACATAGTCTAAGTAAGACTACTCCCCATAGCAAACAAGCTTCCCACAGCATGTATAGTTCTTACTATATTTGATTATATATATTGCTATGTTGGACTAACAAGTATGTGCAGAACTTAGTTTTACTTCCAGATGCAAATGAGCTTCCGGATGCAAATACTCTTGGCACTGGAATTCAACCACTAACTCTTGCAGAGCAAGACTGCCGCTTCCGGATGAACAATGAACGATGCACGATGATCATCCGTCAGCAGGATTACAAGAGTCAGAAGTACATATGCTCAGAAGTCAGTATGATGTTGTCGTAGCAGAATGGTTAGAATTGCTTTTCAGAGATAAAGCAAGTCAACCCTACTAAGCTTTAATGGAGCATTTAAAAAAAAAATGTACTTTCCAACGGTAACAAGAGGTTAACAGATATTCAAACAACATTGTTACCTACCAAGCATGAGGAGTATGAGAGATAAGGAGAACATAATCTGAAGATTCACTCAAGGTGTCAAAGCTCATACTACCCACAAGAGTCAGAGTCCATAAGAGAGCTTCTGATAGCAAGAGAGCATCCAATAGCAAAGCGCTCTTATCATTCATGGACAAGTGCTTGGAAGACAAAGCTCCTCTATGTAATAGCAAGCAGAATGTTAGAGTCCACGAGCTTCACTTCAGATAGCAAGAGAGCTTCCGATAGTAAGTCTCTTAGCATCCTGGACTTATGCTTGAGGAACGAAGTCCTCATCTGACAACAAGCAAGAGTCAGACCGTACAATGTATAGATGTCAGAACGACTTTTGCCAGAACAGTGTTGTCAGAACAGTGTTGACAGAACAGCTGGTCAAAGCACCTTTTCAGATAAAGCAAAGTCAACCCTGCTGTGCATTAATGAGGACAACGTAAACAAGGCCCCAACGGCTATATTCAAACGGCCTTATTGCCTCTCCAACGGTTGGATAATCAGAGGCTGGTATAAAAGGAGATATTCTTCATTTCTGAAGAGAAGTGAAAAGAGAGCTTCATGAGTTTGATAAGCAAGAGAAATAGAATGAAGAAGCTCAAGCCTACTATCTGAAATATCCTTCTCATCTTCTACTCTCTGATTATGAAGTTGTAATACTCTTAGAGAAAATTAGTGGAGAGCAATCATTGTACTTAAGTGAGTAACATAATCTGTTCATTGAGTGAACCCACTTAGTTGAGCTTAAGTGTTTAGCACAATCAGTTCATAGAGTGAACATCCTATCACACCTGTTCTAAAGCTTGCCGCTTGAAGAACAGTATTGTAATCATTGTTAAATCATTGTCTGTAAAGACTGAACCCTTCTAGGTGTGAGGGGGAGCTATATAGGTTGCAAGTGAGCCCGCAAAACTTGTGGTTGTAAAGGTTGCAAGTAATCCCGTAAAACTTGCGGTAAGGTTTGCAGGTTAGCCCGTGATAAAACCTGTGGGTTGTTAGGTGAACCCGTGCTCGTAAAACCTAAAGTGTAAAGGCTTCTCTTGTGCCCGGTTTAAACAAGAATAGTGGATTGGAAATCTCAGGTGTAGCCTGGGGACTGGATGTAGGTCTGGGTGACCGAACCAGGATAAATTTATGTGTGCATAAACTTACATTTAAACATTCTATTTTGCATCACATAACATACTGACTTGTGCATACCATAACTCATTATCATCATCACTAAGCACAAGCAGTCTTTCCAAAAAGAGTTTAAGTTTTTATTCCCTCACCCAATTCACCCCCCCCTCTTGGGTGACAGCCACGCATTTCATTTTTCGCTAAACTGGACCCTCTTTTTACTCTTTTTCCCAGAAATCCCAGATTGTTCATGCTGTTGCCCAGATTTCCCAGATTTATGATGCCCAGATTTCCCAGTTTTTGATTTCTTCGAAGAGGTGGCTATTTGAGTGTTGGGGTTTGATTCATGAGATCCGGCCATTTTGTGAGTGGTTTAGGGTTTAAATGGAATGAATATGTATGAGATGAAATGCACAATGTCCAGAAATGAAGAAGAAGAAGAAGAAGATTAAGAACACGATGAATGTGATGATGAACATGATGAATGCTTTCAGAGACTTTTTGGGTGTGGTTTGTGTGAGAAGTGGAAAAATGAGGACTGCTGGTTATTTATGCAATGTCACAACGGATGAAATGCACATAATGACTCTTTATTGAAAACATGCGCTGTTTATGGGAAAACGTAAACATTTGAATTGGAACGGCACACCTTTTTGACGTGTCCTTTCTCTGTCTCAGACACTGGCGCTCCCGGTTGATTAGAGTCATCACCAAGCGGCAGTAAAAGAGCATCCGGAAGAGGATTTGCTTCCGGTTGTACTTACTTAAGATTTAACATTGGGGACCTGCAAAACTAAAGATTGGCACTCCGATGCCTAAGTTAGTATAGTTGCAGGTTTTAATCAATTAAGCACAAGTTTATTTTGAAGATTAAACTTCATTTGGGTTTACCATTCCCAAATCACCTCTTATAAGGGTAAATTGATCTACCCCCAAAGGCTTGGTGAAGATATCTGCAAGCTGATGTTGTGTGGGAACAAACTGCACCTTGACATCCTTCTTCTGAACATGATCTCTGATGAAGTGATGTCTGACGTCAATGTGCTTTGTTCTTGTGTGCTACACAGGATTCTTGGCAAGGCTGATGGTGCTTGTGTTATCATAGAGAATGGGAGCCTCAGGAAACTCCAGGCCAAGATCCCTCAGTTGATTCTTCAGCCACAGCACTTGTGCACAACAGCTTGCAGCAACAATGTACTCTGCCTCTGTGGATGATAAAGACACGCAGGTTTGCTTCTTGCTAGCCCAAGAGACCAGACAACCACCAAGGAAGGCACATTGTCCACTGGTGCTCTTTCTATCAGTTTTATAACCTGCATGATCAGCATCAGAATAAGCCCACAAGAACTCTTGGTTACCTCTGGGATACCAGAGACCAAGTTCTTGTGTTCCCTCAAGGTATCTTAAAATACGGTTAACACAGGTTAGATGTAATTCCTTGGGGTTGGCTTGAAATCTAGCACACATGCCTACACTAAATTGAATGTCAGGCCTGCTTGCCGTTAAGTACAGCAAGGAACCTATCATTCCCCTGTACATGGGCAGGCTGACTGAACTTCCCTTTACATCAGCATCGAGTGCGGCAGTGGTGCTCATGGGAGTATCATACTCCTTGCACTCATCCATCTCAAACTTCTTGAGGAGCTCTCTGCAATACTTAGTTTGGGAGATGAGGTTTCCTTCCTTCTTTTGCTTAATTTGCAGGCCTAGGAAAAACGTTAGTTCTCCCATCATTGACATCTCAAATTCTCCCTGCATAGTCTTAGAAAACTCTTCATAGAGTTTCTCGTTAGTTGCCCCAAAGATAATATCATTAACATAAATTTGGACAATTAACATGTTTCTATCTTTATGCAAAATAAACAGTGTATTATCTAATTTGCCTCTTGAGAAACAATTTCCCAGCAAAAAGTTGTTGAGTCTCTCATACCAAGCTCGAGGAGCTTGTTTCAGGCCATACAAAGCTTTCTTTAGCCTATACACATGTTTAGGATGCTTATGATCCTCAAAGCCAGGAGGTTGTTCAACATAAACCTCTTCTTTAATATAATCATTAAAAAATGCACTCTTCACATCCATTTGATATAATTTAAAACCTTTCATGGATGCAAAGGCTAGAAGAATCCTTATTGCTTCAAGTCTTGCAACTGGAGCAAAGGTTTCTTCATAGTCTATGCCTTCTTCTTGGTTATACCCTTTGGCTACCAATCTGGCTTTGTTCCTTGTTATTTGACCAGTCTCATCTAGCTTATTCTTAAAGACCCATTTGGTCTCAACTATGGATTGATGAGACGGTCTTGGGACTAGCTCCCATACTTGGCTTCTTTCAAACTGATTAAGCTCTTCCTGCATGGCAATAATCCAATCACAGTCCTTAAGAGCTTGTTCAACTGAAGTTGGTTCGATTTGTGACAAGAAAGCTTCAAACTCAACTTCATTTTGAACTTGTCTTCTGGTTTTAACACCAGAAGAAACATCACCAAGCACTTGATCAAGAGGATGATCCATGTGATGTCTCCTAGCTGTTGGCAACTGTACCTCATCAGGCATCGTTTGCACTCTAGGTTCATCACTGGGTTCATCTTCTTCCTTGGGATTGCTTGCTGGTGTTTCTTTTGGTGAAGATGATGGTGGTTTTGGAAAGTTTAGTATCCTATCATCTTCTGTGGATTGTTCCCATGTAGGATTTTCATCGAATACAACATGCATTGATTCTTCTACAGTTCTAGTCCTCATGTTGTATACTCTATAAGCCTTACTCCTAAGAGAATATCCTATGAAAATACCAAATCTATGTGGATTAGTTCCAAGGGCCTGCTGGTAGAGACTCTCTTCTTGATTTTAAATGAGGACTTTGTTTGCTTTCCTCGTTGGCAGGATTCACAAATATAATCATGCTTAACTTTAAAGGATGGAATCCCTATAGTTAGCTCTTTCTTAATAAGCATATCAAGTTGTGTGAAGTTAACATGTGCTAGCGCTCAAAAATTACCCAATTTCCTTTGTCAGTGCTCTGGCTCAAGCTCAGCAGGTTGTGACAGAGACCATCCACCAGATAGACATCCTTAACAGGTCCGACTTCTCCAACCCCAGTGATCTTTCCGCTTTGATTTCCTCCAAAGCTCACTTTGGCTCCATCTTTGATCACCAAGGATTTGAATTTGTCTCGGTCACCAGTCATATGTCTCGAGCATCCGCTATCAATGTACCATTTTCTATTCTTGGATGCTTTGAGACAGACCTGCAAGGATTAGACAAGCTTAGGTACCCAACTTTTATTGGGTCCTCTATCATTAGTTCCCATAGCCCTTGGTCCAGTGTTGATCTTGACCTTGAGCTTGTGATTAACCTGTGCCTCTGGCCTAGTGTGGGCTCTGGGCTGTTGGACTTCCCTTGGGAAGTGTTTCCAATTTCTGGATCCTTGTCCTCCCTTAGTTTCTTTTCTTGGAAGAGGATCCTTTGTTGTCTTGGTTCCTTTTGGAACCCACTTATAAGAGCTATTAGCTCCATGCTTCCTAGCATTACAGGTACGTGAAGTGTCCCTTCCTGTTACAATAATTGCAGAAGCTAAAAGGTGTGGAACTGTGATCAGTGGCTTTATGGAAAAATTTTAAGTAAGGCTTCACTTTTGGTTCCACCCACTTTTTCCCTTTGGGCTTGTAGCCTAATCCAGTCTTATCCCTATAAGCCCTCTGATTCATTAAAATAATATTTAACATTTCAGATCCATTAGTGAACTTTTGCAGGGCATTTTGCAATCTATCTCTTTCAGTAGAGATCTTGCTGCAATTAGGGCAGCTCTCTGATGTTGAGGATTCCGCTTGGGGATCTCCCTTGCCATCTGCTACCGGAAGCTTTTTGGCTTCCGCTAGCTCTTCACTTAGTGAGTCCACCTTGGACTCAAGTGATTCCTTTTTAATTCTCAACACTTTATAAGCCTTACATAAGTGAAAAAGTTCTCTATGAACATCATTATAGGCTTCTTGGAGTTCAGGAAGCGTTACCTCATCGCCATGGATGGAATCAAAGTCTGAGGATGTCTCCTCTCCATCTTCTCTGGCAACAAGACAGAGGTTAGCAACCTCTTCCTCATCAGAACTGTTCACCCAGATTGAGGACACAAAGGCTTTCCTCTTGTCCTTCCCTTTGGCTCTCTGAAGGCTTGGGCACTCAGCCTTGAAATGACCAGACTTCTTACACTCAAAGCACACAGGGGCCCTTTCCTTCTTATAGTCTTTCTTGTGGCTAGACTCTCCTTTCTGAAGGTCTCCTTTCTTTCTGAAGAACTTTCTAAATTTTCTTACCATCATAGCCATTTCCTCTTCATCTATTTCCTCCTCATCATCCTCATCATCATCATCATTCCTATCCTTGCTGGGAGCAACAAGAGCAAGGTTCTTTGCTTTAGTAGTAGCTTGAGGAGCTCTCTGAGCCAACAGGGTTGGTTCATACTCAGCCAAAGAACCAAATAAGGCAGTGTTAGAGCTGGTTGATTCTCCCTGGACTTCCTGCAGGATGGTAACTTTGGTGATCCAGTCACCCTTTAAAACTTTGAGAATCTTGCTTACTTGTTCTTTCTCAGGAATGTCCTTTCCCAGAGAGGCCAAGTTGTTAATAAGGTGGGTGAATCTAAGCTCCAGCTCTCTGATTGGCTCAGTTGGGCTAAGCATAGCAAATTTGTGAAACTCCTCAACCAGCATCTCGACGCGTCTGGACTTCACTCCCTTGGTTCCGGAATGAGCAGCCTCAAGAGCCTTCCACATCTCCTTTGCTGTTTTGTGATGGCTGATCCTGTGGAACTCCTTATGACTAAGGGCGCATTGAATGTAGTGCATGGCCCTGTAGTTCAGCTCCACTAGAGCATAGTCTTCATTGGTGAATCTGGATCGAGCCTTCGCAAAACCTTCATCATCTAAAGGGACGTGGTCACCATGCTCAATCACATCCCAGAGGCGAATGCCGTTGGACTTGATGTAGGTCTCCATCCTGAACTTCCAGAAGGGATAGTTGTAGCCATCAAAGCCAGGAGGCTTGTTTGGCTGAATAGCAACATCGGGCAAGGAATGATGATCTGCATCCATCACTGGATCTTCTCCTTCTAGATTCGTTGGAATCAAGTCAGAAAGACCTCGCTCTGATACCAAATGAAAGTGTGGATGCACAAGAGGGGGGGTGAATTGTGCTACCAAATAAAAACAAACAATAAAAACACAAGATTTTATACTGGTTCGGTTTAACTCTTGACCTACGTCCAGTTCTCAATCACCTAGATTGAGTTCCACTATCCCCAGGTTTTACAAACGGGTTCACCTGGAACCTTTACAACCGCAAGTTTTAACACGGGATCACTTGCAACCTTACAACCACAAGTTTTACACCAGGTTCACTTGCAACCTTACAGACTCACGCCCCCTTACAACCTGTAAGGGTTCAACCTTTCAAATAAAGGATTTTCTAAACTTAGTTCTCTCTAAGAACAGATAATGTTACACACTTAAGTACAATGAATGCTCTCAATAAATGAATAGCCTTAACTACAAAGAGTACAAGATGAGTAGATGAAAAGAACTCTCAATGTGTTAAGTGCTCTCTTGCTTTTCTGGGCAGCTTTGACTGCTTGAAGAATGCTCTTAGTTTCTCTCTCTAGATTTCTGCGAATTTCTCCAAGTCATCTTCATAAATGAAGATGAGCTTCTTTATATAGTGTCTTCAAGTATTCTCTCTCTTGGTAGGTGACAATGCCGTTTGAATATAGCTGTTATTCTCATGTTACCGTTGCTCATTAATGCTCCATTAATGCTCAGCAGGGTTGACTTTGCTTTATCTCTGAAAAGCAACTCTGACAACTATGCTCTGCCAAAAAGCACTCTGACACTGCACTGTTAGAATCTTAAGTTTTGATGAAGACTAAAATATAAAGGATTAGACCAAGTGCCTAGGAAGCAATAGGATAACATAGGATCCCAAGTAAGAGTGCAACCGGATGTGGATTTACTTCCGGATAGACTAGGACTCGCGCACGCGGATGAATGATTTATCCCCCAGCGACAGCGAGTAACTCACTAGGGAAATAACTTAGTCCATGAGCATTGGGTACACAAAACCTTAAGACTAAGCTATGATTCAACCGGAAGTGAAAGTGCTTCCTGTTAGATTTAGACTGGTGCAGGCTGACAGAATAGAATAACCCCAAGCGTCAGTGAAAAAGCCACGTCAAGTGAAGTTGCTTCCTGTTAGACTTTGACTGGCGCAAACTGATAGAATAGATATCACCCCAAGCGTCAGAGAGTTTACCTCGTCAAGTAAAAGTGCTTCCGATAGCGCAGTAACTAGCGCTGACTATTGGATTGAGGGACATCGAGCGAGAGTGAGTTATAGTGTACAAAATCCTTCATCCAGTGGTTTTACTTCCGGATGTAAGAATGCTTCCGGATACATCATAGACTAAGTCAGAACACAGTCTAAGTAAGACTACTCCCCATAGCGAACAAGCTTCCCACAGCATGTATAATTCTTATATATATTGCTATGTTGGACAACCAATATGTGCAGAACTTAGTCACACTTCCGGATGCAAATGAGCTTCCGGATGGAAAGACTCTTGGCATTGGGACTCAGAGCTTAACACTTGCGGAGCAAGATTACCACTTGCGGATGAATGATGATCATCCGTCAGCAAGAGTACAAGAGTAAACATCACATACTCAGAAGTCAGAATGCTTTTGTCAGAGCAGAGGTGTCAGGACCACTTTTCAGAGATAAAGCAAGTCAACCCTGCTAAGCATTAATGAAGATGTACTTCTCAACGGTAACATGGGATTAACGGCCATATTCAAACGTTCATATTCAACCTGCCCAAGAAGCCGAGTATAAAAGGAACATCTACATTCAGAATATGGTTGGAAGAAAAGAGCATATTATCTGATGTATTATCTTCTACATTCCTCTCATCTTCTACTCTCAGATCTAAAGTTATAACACTCTTAGAGAGCGATCAGTTGTACTTAAGTGAGTAACATCATCTACTCTTAGAGAGAGTCATTTGTACTTAAGTGTTTATCACAATCAGTTCATAGAGTGAACATAATTGTTATCTTACATTTGTAAGGGGGAGCATTTAGAGGTTGTCTAAATCTCCATAGGTTGCAAGTTAGCCCGCAAAACTTGAGGTTGTAAAGGTTTGCAGGTGAACCCGTTGTAAAACCTGTGGGTTGTTAGGTGAACCCGTGTTCGTAAAACCTAAAGTGTAAAGGCTTCTCTTGTGCCCGGTTTAAACAAGAATAGTGGATTGGAAATCTCAGGTGGAGCCTGGGGACTGGATGTAGGTCTGGGTGACCGAACCAGGATAAATTTGTGTGTGCATAAATTTACATTTAAACATTCTATTTTGCATCACATAACATACTGACTTGTGCATACCATTACTTATTAACATCATCATCAAGCACAAGCAGTCTTTCGAAAAGAGTTAAAAGTTTTTATTCCCTCACCCAATTCACCCCCCCCCCTCTTGGGTGACAGCCACGCATTTCATTTGGTATCAGAGCAAGGTCACTTGTTTAAAGGATCCAACGATCTCAAGTGCAAAGACCTAGGCTGACTTGGGTTACAAAATGTGTTTTGAAGGTTTTGATCATACTATCCCACCCGTGTTAGAAAATGCTGATTTTTACTTATGGAAGGGAAGGATGAAAAGTTTTATACTATCCACGGATTTCAAAATGTGGGATGTCTTTGAAAAGGACTCTGATTTCAAACCAAAAGTAAATTGGACAGAAGAGGAGAAAAGTTTATTTTACTTAAATCTTAGAGCAATGCAAATTTTGCACAAAAGTTTATCTGACAATGATTACCAGAAAATTAAACATTGCTCTAGGGCTATAGATATTTGGAACACTCTTGATACTATGTATGCTTCTGATCAATTTCTTGAAGTTAAGGCTGTCCAAAGCTCATTATGTGCTCCCTGTGAATCCACCTTTGATGAGCTACTGGATGGTGATGTAGTGGAAGCTAGCATCAACAAAGAGAGTGTCAATCCATGCCTAGAAGATTCAGAAACTGAAGAAAATGAGGTACCTGAACCTGAACCTTCTAAATTGCAAGACATTTATAATGAGTTACATATTGAATTCTGTAAACTTGCAAAAGAAGTTCTAGGCTTGAGAAATAGGAATAGGGAACTTGAGGAACTTATTCTTTCTACAACCAAGGAGTCCAAAGTTCCATTCTTAAAAGAAGAATTTTCAAAAGACTCTGCGATTTCAAAAGTTAACAAACATAGTGTCTTTGAAAAGAAAACTGACCAACACAATAATGACAAGAAATCTTATTCTGAACATCATCCTATTGTCTGTTATTATTGTGGTAGAACAGGTCATATTTCTCACACATGCAATTTTAAAAGAAATTTAAATGTGAGAAACAAATATGCATGGATCCCCAAAGGACAAGTAAGGTCCAGCGCTAACCATGTAGGACCCAAGTACAAATGGGTACCAAAACTCCCTTCCAGTGCCTTACTTGTGCAGGAAAGATCAAGAGTTCCTCTTGCCTCAAAGAAGAGAACTCATGGTGATGTCACTGCTGCAACCACCTGGTGCAATCATAAGAAGCAGTGCGCTACCATAAGGAACAAAGACTCTGTCTCAGGGATAAGCTATCACAAAGTTCCATTCAACTATCCTGAGAAGAACAAGAGAGAGAGGATGTCTCAACCAACATGGAGAAAGCCTATGAATTCTGTCTCTCCTAAAGTGCTTCAGACCAAAGATAAGTATAGAAGATTCCCTTGGGTAAGCAAGGGATCACTTAAGGTTGAAGCATGCAATAGTAAAATCTCCTATGCAAGTGTTAGATGGACTTATTGAGATTTTACATCAAGCATCATGTATATGAACATTATATGCCTTATAAGAGTTTATCACAATGTTCATAGTCTACATGCTATCTATGACTATCACTATCAGTGTATAACCATGTGCATATAGTCATAGTTGATTCGCAATGCCATATTCATAGTGAATAATCTTTAGGTGCATGTGAATCACATACTTCCTACAAACTGACAAGTCAGATCCAAGTCTGGATACTGAAAAGAGAAAAAGGGGGTTATTTGATATATTGTAGGAAAGAAAACTGGAAGCAACAACAAGATTCAAGACTACATCAGCTGAGATATTTGTCATATTTTGGGAGCTAGAGTTAGAGCTTAATCGCCAAAAAGCAACAAGGATGATGATGGAAAAGAAAGATAACTCTCAACATTGTTCTCCTGACACTAATGTTGAAGCTGTGAGGAAGTACAAAAAGGCAAAGCAAATTTAATGGGCTGAGAGCAGATGTGTGGCATGGAGCTGATACAACTCAAATGAAGTTTAAACATCTGTGCTTAATTGCTAAGACCTGCTAACTGTACTAACTTAGGCACCGAAGTGTCAATCCTTAGTGTTTGCAGGTTCTCCACAATGTTAAATCTTAAGTGAGTCCAACCGGAAGCAAAATCACTTCCGGATACTCTTTTGCTGGCGCTGGATGATAACTCAATGTGATCAAGAGCACCACTTCAACCGGAAGCAAAACTCCTTCCGGATGATCACTCACTGACACTAGATGATCAAGGCAAGAGAGCGCCAGTGCCAGACCAAAGGACACATCACTTCAGAAAACGTTTCAACTTCCTCTATGAAACGTTGTGCCTTCTCTGACTAATTGAAGCAACACGTGTCATCAGGTGTGTCGTTTCAACTTAAAATCTTACGTTACCCAATGTGTAAAAATTTGAAAGAAGATGTCCATTTTATCCTCAGAAGTTTTACCTATAAATAGATGTCATTTTTCACTTTCACTTTTTACTTGCATCATTTTCACTCGCATCTTTTCTCTGAAAATTTACTTCATCTTCTTCATCGTGTTCTTCATTCTTCTCTATATACTCCTTGCATTTCATCTCTATTTACCACAACATTCATACAAAAAAAATGGCCGGTTCGCATGAATTCAACCCAGTTACCCAGAAAGCCTCTTCATCCAAGAAACACAAGTCGAAATCTGGGAAATCAAGTCACAAGCACTCTGGTAAATCTAGGCATCATGAAGAACATCGCGATGAACATCATGAACATCGTGAAGTTTCTGGGCAAACACCAGGGCAGGATGAAAACATTCAGGGTCAGCCTGGAACTTCTGGTCGAGTAGAACAGGTAGTGGTTTCTGAACAAGAGAGGGATGCTCAGAGAAAAGGAAAGAAGAAGAAGGTTCAATTTGCTGAGGAGCCTTCCTCCAAGAGACAGAGGGTCGAAGAAGATGACCCCACAGTTTATAGAGATGGGGCATTGGAGAGTGTGACCGCCAAATTTGAGACATCCACTCCCATCTTCAACCATGGCCTGTTCATCAATCTGGACAAGATGGATGAACTAGGGTTTCCCCATCTGCGCCCTTACTTGGAGAAGTATATGCCTTGGCTGGGCATCAACCAGGACTACAACGTCAACGTCTTGCGAGTCTTCTGCCAATCCCTCTCTGGCAGGGCCAAGTACAGGAAGGTTGATGGGAAAGAGCAAATCCACAAACTCTCCTTCTCCGCCACAGTAAGGGGAAGAACCTTCAGGTTCACGTGGAAGACGCTGAATGAGTTAATGGGGATAACGGATGAAAGCATGAATGAGTGGCTATATCCAGAGGCGCACAAGTACAGCAAGGAGGATCTTGTGACACTATATGGCATCGATGATAAAAAGGTGTCCAAAATGTCTGACTCATACAGACTGCTGTACTATGTTTACTCCCAGATGATGACTCACAAAGGGGGTAACTTTAATGAGTTCGCCAACATTGACAACCCTTGGTTCCCCAGACTTCTCAAACAACAACCTATCAATCCTGGCCAGTTGATCTGCTTAGAGCTTCAGAGATGGTTGACCAATGACAAGTCTGGCCATCTTCCCTATCCCACCATCATTGCCTTCCTCCTTGAGAAACATCTGATCAAGGCTACATCTGCTGTGGAGGAAGAGAATGTCAAGTGTAAGCCTGTGGGAGCAACCAATATGGGAAAGATGGGCATCAAGTACTTCAAGCCTCCTAAGCCCACTCGCTCAGGCTCACAAGCCAGTAGTGCTTCTGGCACTTCAGCCCCCTCTGCATCTGGAGCAGGGGATCAGGAAGTTGATTCACATGCTGGGCCAAGCCGTATTGCAAGAGTGCCAGCCTCTGTTAGGGCCTTTGCCGAGGAAGTAAAGGAAGAGCTTCTCCTCAGATTGCCTGAGTCCTTGGTGGGTCCTCTCCGTGCTGAGTGTGAAGCTGGTTTCCAGCACCAAGGGGAGCGGATCCAGCGGCTCGAGGACAGAGTAGGACAGCTTGAGAATCACCTTGCCAGGGTGGATGCAAAGTTGGATCTCATTCTCCAACACCTACAAATTCCCCAACCACCTCAAGGTAACCTACCACCTCCTCCTCCTCCTCCTCCTCCTCAAAACCCACCTCCTCCTCCTCCTAATCACCCTCAACTTCCTCCTCCACCTAACACTCAACAATCACAGCCACCACCACAAAATGACCAGCAACTCCCACCATCACCAAACAATGACCACCAATCCCAACCTTCACCTACCCATGACCAGCAAACCCAAGACTCACCTCATCACTTTCCACTAAACTCTCCACCTTCTTCACCTATTCTTACTCGACCTGGAGCCCCTACACGCTCTCCACTCCGCTTTTCTAACGAACCTTTCCCCCATTCTGATCCTACCAACCCCAACTCTCGACCAAGATCCAACCCTTTGGCTGAGCACCTTGGTTTCAACACTGCAATTCACCCTCTCAGCCAAATATACATCAGAGACTATCCTCGCCTTCAACCACTCTCCGATGACCATTTACCCTTCACCCCAGACTCCACCAACTACGAAGAATACTCATCCACTCATCCCTTCGAGGGTCTCTTTGTCACCTCCAATTGGTCTCCCAATCCTCCTCAAACTCCAGAACACCTATCCTCTCCCACATCCTCTACCTCTACCCTCTCACCCTCTCCTCCTAAGAGATTTGGCCCTGAGCCACCTCCACCCTCCTCATCCACTCCATCCCTGGCACTCACCCTTGTTGATGATGACAAAAGGGGGAGAAATGTTATGTCTACTCTTCGCCTAAGTATGGCCACAAGGGATGTTCTCAGCCAGCCATCACTCTGGATTGATGAAGACATCACGGCCGCCCTGCGTCGTACATTTGAGTCTCAGAGGCTGAGTGGTGCAGAAAGCCTCATAAGAGGAGAGGCCATCCGTTTCATGCAGCAGAAGAGAACGGATGAGCAAGGATCACATTTGGAGATGGTTGTGTTTGGGCAGAATGAACAATCCTCACAACCTGAGTCATCATCAGAGCCTTCTCCAACTAAAACAAGTAGAGAGATGGTTGAGGAAATCATGATGAAGTGGGGACTGGAGAAACCCAACCATCCTCCCATTGTGATAGCTAAGCCTGTTCCTGCATCCTCTGGGCAAGAGTCTGAGATCCCTTCATCTGAGCAATCTTCTGATCCTCCTCCCTCGTCTAAGCCAGCAGCCAGATTCAGTGAGCCCAGAAAGAAGGCCGTTGCTAGGAAACGTGCCAGGAAGTTAATTGCCACCACTGAATCTGATGAGTCTGAGGAAGAGACTCCATCTGACCTACCTGAGCAAGGAACTTCATCTGCCCAGGTTGAGCAAGAAAATCCAGTGGTTCAAGCGGTTCCAATTCTGAAGGAAGTCAAATTGGAAATTGAAGACATGACTCCTGAGGAATTTGAGAAGTATGGATTCACAGATAAGCTATCCTTTGGTCAGATGGCTTGCCTCGATGCTGAGAGAGCAAGTGCCTTACCCACTCCTCCAATTAGCAAGAGCAAAGGCAAGAGCAAAGGGAAAGGGAAAAGGAAAGCCCAGGAAGTTGAGGAAGATCCCAACTTCCCTGTATGGAACGTGAAAATCCGGGCTCTTCACTATCCCAATGAAGAGGTCGTCTACTTCGACGATGCTACTGGGTTCCCTGGGTATGAAGAAGTACAGAACCTAAAGAGGGCATTCGAGGAGTCTGTCGAGTCAGAGAGGCTCAGAAGGGAAAAAGATGAAAAAGAGCTTCAAGAGATCATTGCCCAGATAAACCAGAGTGAGCGTGAGGCCAAGCTAGCCCAACTACAGAAGGAAAATGAAGAGAGGCAAAAAGAGAGGGAGAGAAAAAAGAAACACAAACTCTGAACCCCCAATCCAAACAATTTTTTTTTAACTTAGTTCTTCTTTGTGTTTTGTTTTCATGCATACTTTCATACTTGCTTAGTGTCATTTACATGTATATGTTCTTTACTTGTAAATGTTATTTGATTGTATACTCTGACTTGTAACTCTTACTTGTCAATAATATTTGTTCAAATTACTTGTTCTTATCCATTGCTTTTATTCCTTTGCTAATCCTTCCTTAGGAACTTAATTGATAAAACTAGGTTTGTCATCATCAAAAAGGGGGAGAATGTTAGAATCTTAAGTTTTGATGAAGACTAAAATATAAAGGATTAGACCAAGTGCCTAGGAAGCAATAGGATAACATAGGATCCCAAGTAAGAGTGCAACCGGATGTGAATTTACTTCCGGATAGACTAGGACTCGCGCACGCGGATGAATGATTTATCCCCCAGCGACAGCGAGTAACTCACTAGGGAAATAACTTAGTCCATGAGCATTGGGTACACAAAACCTTAAGACTAAGCTATGATTCAACCGGAAGTGAAATTGCTTCCTATTAGATTTAGACTGGTGCAGGCTGACAGAATAGAATAACCCCAAGCGTCAGTGAAAAAGCCACGTCAAGTGAAGTTGCTTCCTGTTAGACTTTGACTGGCGCAGACTGATAGAATAGATATCACCCCAAGCGTCAGAGAGTTTACCTCGTCAAGTAAAAGTGCTTCCGATAGCGCAGTGACTAGCGCTGACTATTGGATTGAGGGACATCGAGCGAGAGTGAGTTATAGTGTACAAAATCCTTCATCCAGTGGTTTTACTTCCGGATGTAAGAATGCTTCCGGATACATCATAGACTAAGTCAGAACACAGTCTAAGTAAGACTACTCCCCATAGCGAACAAGCTTCCCACAGCATGTATAATTCTTATATATATTGCTATGTTGGACTAACCAATATGTGCAGAACTTAGTCACACTTCCGGATGCAAATGAGCTTCCGGATGGAAAGACTCTTGGCATTGGGACTCAGAGCTTAACACTTGCGGAGCAAGATTACCACTTGCGGATGAATGATGATCATCCGTCAGCAAGAGTACAAGAGTAAACATCACATACTCAGAAGTCAGAATGCTTTTGTCAGAGCAGAGGTGTCAGGACCACTTTTCAGAGATAAAGCAAGTCAACCCTGCTAAGCATTAATGAAGATGTACTTCTCAACGGTAACATGGGATTAACGGCCATATTCAAACGTTCATATTCAACCTGCCCAAGAAGCCGAGTATAAAAGGAACATCTACATTCAGAATATGGTTGGAAGAAAAGAGCATATTATCTGATGTATTATCTTCTACATTCCTCTCATCTTCTACTCTCAGATCTAAAGTTGTAACACTCTTAGAGAGCGATCAGTTGTACTTAAGTGAGTAACATCATCTACTCTTAGAGAGAGTCATTTGTACTTAAGTGTTTATCACAATCAGTTCATAGAGTGAACATAATTGTTATCTTACATTTGTAAGGGGGAGCATTTAGAGGTTGTCTAAATCTCCATAGGTTGCAAGTTAGCCCGCAAAACTTGAGGTTGTAAAGGTTTGCAGGTGAACCCGTTGTAAAACCTGTGGGTTGTTAGGTGAACTCGTGTTCGTAAAACCTAAAGTGTAAAGGCTTCTCTTGTGCCCAGTTTAAACAAGAATAGTGGATTGGAAATCTCAGGTGGAGCCTGGGGACTGGATGTAGGTCTGGGTGACCGAACCAGGATAAATTTGTGTGTGCATAAATTTACATTTAAACATTCTATTTTGCATCACATAACATACTGACTTGTGCATACCATTACTTATTAACATCATCATCAAGCACAAGCAGTCTTTCGAAAAGAGTTAAAAGTTTTTATTCCCTCACCCAATTCACCCCCCTCTTGGGTGACAGCCACGCATTTCATGCACTGCTGTACGTTCTGACATTCTGATTGCTACCGGAAGCAAATTCACATCCGGAAGCAACATCACTCAGTATGCTGCACTTGAACGTTAGTCTAGCAATATTATCACATAGTTACATGCAGTGGGAGTTCATTTAGTCTGAGGGAGCTCTCTTACTTCCGGAAACAATTCCTCATCCGGAAGTACTCCTATGTTATGACTTAGAGTTTTACTCACTGACGCTCGATGTTGCCTAGTCCAATAGGCAGCGCTAGTCACTAAGCTTCTGGTAGCAATCCTGCATCCGGTTGCGTCCTAACTTAGTCTCAAGGATTTTATACTTCTAACATTCCTAGACTGAGTTCTGACTTAGTGACTTACTTACATCCGCTGGGGGATGAGTCATTCATTCGTGAGCGCTAGTCTTAGTTCATCCGGAAGTAAATCCACATCCGGTTGTACTCTTACTTGTGGTTCTATATTAACCTAATTTTTCTAAGTGTTTAACTTGTTCTTTCATATTTAGTCTTCATCAAAACTTAAGATTCTAACAAATTGCATGTCATCCAATCATGGATAGCAAGGGCCCATGGGTGATGTGGCAGGTGACGTGGTTTAATTGGGTGACATGGCAGGTAACGTGGCATGATCAGGTCAAACTTAACGGTCAAACCGTTAAAATTGAAGGAAATGCTAGATTTGAGCCATTTTTGAATAGATGTGTGCTACATTTGAGCCATCGAATTCTTGTTTATGTTAAATGAAATTTTGGCAATAGTAAAGTGTTAGATTTGACCCATAACCCTTGTATGTATGAGGAAAAAAGGTGACTAGAGGGCAATCAATCCTCATCGGCACTATTTTGATATCCTATATATGAGAAAATATGTGATTAGAGGCAATCCTCATAATCGGAATTGAATATGGTATATTTGAGGAAAATGGGTGACAATGACAATCATCATCACTAGGATTTGGATATAGTATATATGATCAAAATAGTGATCAGTGAGTAATCCTCACTAGAATTTGAATATGGTATATATGACAGAAATAGGTGATTATTAGAGAGAAACTCTCGTTTTAGTTCAAAGAGAGAGAAACTCTCGTAATCAAAATTTGGATATGGAAATAGGTTATAAGAGAGCAATTCTTATCATAAGAATTTTTAAAACATAAAATTATAGCTATAATTTGTCTATGATAATATTTGTACAAACTTGACTTATATTTTTCATGTCATATGTAAATTGTTGATTTATTAATGACAGCTATAGTTATTTTCTTTAGTTAGAATATTCATGAATTATTGATTTGCAAAATGAAGATTTTCACAGCTTTGAAGTGTTCTAGAACTTGCAAAATAGAAATATTTAGGGATATGTTTGTAGGGGGTATTTTTGTCCCCGTGGCGCCCAAATTATTATAAAGACATTGTCACATACACACTAAATAGAAATATTTAGGGATATATTTGTATATGGTATTTTTGCCTAATTTTTCTGACTTATGGGCATTTCCCCCTCTTTTTCTTCCAAATGCATACTTTCAGGGTATTTTTACCCATTTCCCTTATATATATATATATATATATATATATATATATATATATATATATATATATATATATATATATATCATGGACAACTAATGTCTATTCTGAACTATATCACTAAGTATTCGATCTTTAGTCTTTGGGGTTTTGTGACTTCCTCCCATCCCCTCAGAGGATCTAACGAGTCCTTACACAACCAGACTTTGTGTCCGTATTATACACTCATTTTCTTAATTGGGCAAAGGAGCAAAAATATGACTAAACTTTACCCTAAGTTGCATTTCTATGACTAAAGTTTCGCAAGGAGCAAAAATACCACTAAACTTGGGATCGAGGTGCAAAACTATGATTTCCGTCAAATATGATGGTGTTGACCGTTAGTCTTCGACATGTAGGATGCTGAGTGTGCAATAATGACCATGTGACATGCTGAATAGATTTATGTGGGGCCCACATATAATAAAAAACAATTTCCTTCCTCCCTCTTCATCCCTTCCAAACACACCCTTACCCCCCATTAGATCAGGAATTGATTTTAATAACAAAAGGAACCCCATTGTGGGCCCCACATAAATCTATTCAGCATGACACATGGTCATTATTGCATACTCAGCATCCTACATGTCGAAGACTAACGGTTAATACCATCATATTTGACGGAAATCATAGTTTTGCACCTCAATCCCAAGTTGGTGGTATTTTTGCTCCTTGCGAAACTTTAGTCATAGAAATGCAACTTAGGGTAAAGTTTAGTCATATTTTTGCACCTTTACCCTTCTTAATTTTATGTCAAGTTATTTGTTTATGTTTTTGTTAAGATTAAAGAAGTCAAATTAGTATATTACCTTAATTTGTAATGTTTCATGTAATCAAATTATGCATTAGTTTATAAGTGTGGTAAATTAGATTTTAGAAAGAAAGTACAAAAATAAATATGTTATATAGTGATTTATTGTTCATATATAATTATGTCTTCATGAAAAAGTTAACTTGATCTTATATTTAGGACTATTTGTCTATTAGTGTTATTTTGTAGATAGGATCATATGAACAGGTGTAAAATGGAAATAGGTTTGAACATTTATGTTAGGCCTATTATGTGTTAAAGGTTTGGACTATTTAAAAAAGATGCAAAATGCTTTAGAGAATAAATTCTAGAAAATTAAGTTTTTAATAGATTCAGAGCATTCAAATTATTGTTATGAGAATCGGTTTTTATGTGTAGAACTGTTATGCTCAAAAGAAATGTGTTGAGCTGTATATTACTAAAACCGATTTAAGTTTAATTGGTTGGATAAGAAAGAGGGTAATTGCATTTTTGGATGTTTATTATGACATGCTTAATAATTGATGGCATTTACCTCAAAATACGTGTAAAACTGTAAATATTTGTTCTTATCCGTGACCTAGATTTACAACTCAATTTTTTAACATTTTTTTATTGTTTGACTTACTTTTTCTTAACCCTTGTTAGGTTTCAAGTTAAAAAAGGCGTGCCATTGAAAATCAAGGTTGAAAAAGCTGTGCCTAACCCAAAATATGTTTGCTTATATTATTTAATAGACTTCAAAACTTCTTAGCAATTGTACCATTTTTTAACAAACAGGAAAATAGAAATACTATTTTAGATGTTTTAAAAATCCTGCATTATTTATTTTTTAACAAGACAAAAAGATAGAAAAATTGTTTTGGATATTTGAAAAACAAATGACATCATTCGTTATTTTCATTAAAAATAAAATAAAAACAATTTTCACTTAAAAATTAACAAGAAATTAAAGATGGATACTAACGCAATCAAATTTATTGATCACAACCTTCATCCTCATCAGCTCAACACAGAAGCTATTCTGGAACACGTTTAATATATGGTCCAACAGTGCAGTTGGTATAATTTCTTATAAAATAAAAAAATGCTTGAATCTTCACTAGGAGATACTTCTACATTTAGTATTTTGAAAAAATACTTTCTTTGAATATGATTGCCTCGAATAAAAAGCGACAAGGGTGGTAATCTCAAAAGCACCAACAGAATGATGACAATCCACCTTCAAATGCTAATAATACATAAACAATAAAAATATAGAGTATTAATCCACCTCCACAAGAAAACTACTCAAGATTGATTCTTTGCTATTAACTTCTTAATATAGAGACGTAGTAAAATCCTTAAAATGCAACCTCTTGAGACTTTAGGTAGTCCGAATCAAATATTTAAATTACTAAAAAGTTAGTACATTATATTATTTAATGAGAAATTATTGAAATAAGGCCTAGATTGGAGTTGAAGTTGACGTCAAACTCAATTAGCTGATTGGTCGGTATGGATAATGTAGCTCTCCTTGTTTTTTGCCAACAGATAATGTAGCTCTCTTGAAATATTGAAAATATTGAAGATAATGGTTTCACAGTACTTTTTGTTTTTATTTGACCACATGATACTAGTCCCTTTTGAGAATGCAAAATGTTTTTGGCCCTCTCTAAGCGTATACCACTTGTTATCCTAGAGATTTTTATTTCGAATCACTATCGATGTAAGTGTAAATATATATTGTGTCACGCAACACAAAACACAGGAGCTATATCCTGAATAATATATGGGAGTTGGCTTCTCTCCATCTCCTTCACCACATGTTCTATCATTTTCATCTATAAGAGATCAAGGAATGGCAAACCATACTACACTGATATTCCCACATTACAGTGACAGGAAGGTAAAACTTCAGTTCATCTATCGTCCAACTTTATGAAAATGTCAGTAAAATATTAAATAACTATTGAAATTTTATTTTCATAAAGTTTCCTAAATTAAGTTGGGCCATGAACTGGATTTCAATCTTACGTTAAAAAAGCTGGACTATAATCTTTACTTCTTTTTGCTGTAGGGTGGGAAATTTAGAATACTAGTGCAGTATTAATTGAGATGAAAATGATAGTACATGGGGAGGAAGGAGATGGAGATCGAGAAGCTAACTCTTATTAAACACATTCCAAAGAATTTGTAGAATATTTTTTCCTACATCTCTTAAGGGTTGATTTAGCACAACGATAAGTTCACTTGCCGTGGGGTCTGAGGTCATTGGTCTAAATCAATTTCTTTGCATAAAGAAGGGGTAAAACTACTTAATATATTTCTTTTCCTAGTACCTTCACCAAATGAAAACTAAAATTGTGTTGACTATAACTGAAAATCTAACTTTATTTCAATTATTTCACTCATATATTGCATTTGCTAGAATTAAGAGTAGATCATGAATTACTTGAACTATTCTGGAAACATCTTACTCGATTCCCCCTTTTGGTGCTTCAACTTTACTCAATTTTAGATGACTCTATTCTTAGAACTCTTAAATCTGTCATATAGGAGCTAAGGACTAGAATTTATAGGAAGGTAATTCCACAAGATCTTTAACCTCCAGATTAGCATGTGACATTCCTACTCATCAATGGTAACCCAAATTCCGCTTTCTATCTCATTGCCATACAAATAGCTACTCTTCATCTATATCTTAAAATTACTAAATAATAATCAAGCAATCCTAACATGTGACATTGTAAAGAAGCATCATTTGAATGTTTTTTATTTGTGTATTTTTAGTTGCCCTCTGTAGTAAACAATTGACAACCTTTTCATTCATTATCCTTTTGCAAGATCAGAGCTCTATTCTAGATACATTTCGCACTACAAGAATGCATATAAGGCATTTTTCGTGGTTTATTCTGGTGAAACTTCGCAGTTTTAACTGTGAAAACAACCACTTTTCACAAATTTACAAACGGTGAAAATACGCATAGAGAAAACATGTATTTTCTCAGAATAAGGAATTCCGAAAACTGCAACTTTTCGCGCAAATGTGCGAAAATATGTAATTACTTTTTTAAAAAAATTAAATGTATATTGTGGCAATTGCGCAACCACATGTATTTGATTTTATTAAGAAAGCTATCAAATTGTCGATGATTTGATAGGTTTAGTTATTATCATATGAGATATTGGAGTAGTAAGAAAATATATTTAGATGGGAAGAAAAGTGTAAATATAATTATATAAATTTTTTATTTGAGAAAAACATGTCACCTAAAAAAATAGAAAAGATACGGTTAACAAATTATAAAACAAAATTGAATTAAATAATAAAAACTAATTAATAATAGAAGAGATGATTATACCATAGGAAAGAAAACTAAATTATGATGCTGAGCTGGATAGAGGAATAGAGAAGAAACAAAGAGAGTAAAATGAAATCACAAATAGTGGAGGGAGAGGCATGAGACGAATGGATTTGAGGGAAAGGGATTAGAAGAGAGGCTGAAAATGGAATCCCAAATGGAGTAAGAGAGAACGATATTAATAAATTTATGCCAGTTTTCGCGCATATACACAAAAACTTGCATATATGCATGTTTTGCGAAAATGTGTAAAAACTTGTATAATTTATGCAAGTTTTCACACATTTTTGCCAAAATTTGCATACTTTTTAAATTAAAATACCCTGACAATTATGTTTGACAGTTCTCCTTTATTATATTTGAAATCATTTTTATGCAAATTTTCCCGGAATTTAAGTGAAAAGCTGCATAAGATGCATAATTTTTTTTTTAAAATTATTCTCATCCAAGTTTTTGCTGATTTCATTGTAATAAAAAAAAAAGTTTTTGCTGATTTTCATGAAAACTTGCATAATTTTTTGCGTTCCCTCTTCTATGAAAACCTAACTGCATGCGAACATGGCATGCTTGTCTTGTAGTGCACTTCGCTTACCAATAAATAGTTTCACTGACTTTACGTGATGGATAAATGATATTTCCCCTCAACTACATAAGGATGATTAAGATAGGTCCTTCTTGGTATTATAAACCTTGCTAACAATATTTGGTCCAAGAGAAAACATTGCTCTTCATGAAGGAAAGCTAGCCAAACTTAAGGAGGATATGAAAGAGATAGATAATTTGATGTCAAATTTCCTTCTTAACATCTTCCTCTTCCTTCTCCAATCGACTTTTAGTCAGTTCATATTTTCAATGTTGTATGGGCAATCATTTTGGTAAAACAATATATAGTTATAAATGACACAAAGTTAAGGTATTAAATCACCAATTCAAAGTTTTGAAGTTTAGGGTCTAAAGCCGAAATTGAGTACAGTTTTAAGAATAAAATCTGAAGAGATAGTTGAAATTATTACTATAGTTAATATTGTATAACTTCTCAAATGTCACTTCTCCTAATTTATTTTTTGGGGAAAGAAGAATAAATTATCTCGTGAATTTCACAATTTCAGATGGATGATATATAGTTGTTAATATCTTTACTCAATTTGTTAATATCATTACTTAACTAGTTAAAATATCCTATATATGGTATTTTTAAATTCATATTTTAATGTCACATCTCCTTATTTTTATTTAAGTAAAGGTATAATTTTACTAATGAAATGCTGCAATATGACATTTAGCCCAAATATATTTTGAAGGATGTAATTGTACCAATATCTAATAGGTGCAAAAAATCAACACTGTTTATTTTCTCCATGCTCCATTTTCAAATGCTTAGTGATATATTTGCATCTTTTAAAACATATTTATACCATATGTTTTACCGCTATACTTTTGTAAGTAAAATTCCCTTGTATATTTGATTAGATAATGAATATTCATGGTGACGGACTACAGTTATACTAATTGCTGCCAATAAAGAACCACCAATTATTTGTTTGAGTTAGGTTGTATTTGTGCCACAACTGGAGACAACAAAAAAGTCTCGACATAAAGGAAATATATCATTTTCATTTATTAATTTTTATACAAAAACATACGCTTTCATTATTTAAGCTTACAGATATTCATAAACACCAACCATATCAAAGCTTACGCATTTATATGACACATATACCCTCAAAAAACTTCAGGAATTACTGGCTCCCCTTCCAGTCCCTCTAAATGCCAGAATATAGTCCCTTGTATAAACTCAGAGAGTGCAATACGTTTCCATCTATATCATAATATACGATTCTGGCGTCTGATTTTTGAATCTCCACAGACATAAAGCCTTGACCATCATAATAAAACTTCACGCCTTCATCTCTATTCAAATCAAAGTCTCCTTTCCATGACTTTGAACCTCCTCCACTAGTCAAGAACTGTAATTCGCTGCACCACCAATACTCACACTTATCAAATTGATATATTGATTGAGATGAATAATTTTATGTGTTTCGAAGATAAAGGACTATAAGCACTTTTTTATTTTTCCAGCACTGAGTATATAAAACCGGTTTTTTGTACATCTATATTTTTTTTTCCAAAACACCCAGTATCTTAAAGTATTTCTCCAATTGCATTGAGTATTCTAAATTTAGAGTGATTGTTTCTACCAATGCAAACAGTAACAGCCAGTATTCAGAGTTTCCCTGGGTTGACAAGGCAAATAGAAAAATACTTCAAGTGCAGCATTACACCAAAAATTACTTTAAGAAACAAGTTGTCACTGAAAATTACTTTTAGGGTGATGGATGCGCAAAAAATCGATTTAGCATCCTGAATGTTATTATAAAAATACTTTATTTATACTGCATAACCAGATAAAAGGCCAAATCGAAACTTGCTTTATAGTGCAAAGATGGAAATTATACATACCTGGAAGTGCTGCTTATGTGTTGTAGACAATGGTCATGCCCATTGATGTACATGTCTACATTGTTTGCCTGAAATTTTACCATATAGCTTCATCATCATTTATAATAAGGTTGTCCTTTACAATTGAGTCTAAGATTTGAGACTACCTCAAGGATTGGAAGGAGATGTTTCACAAGCTCTTTGGTATCACCATGGTGTCCTACGCTTCTGATTGTGTGGTGCCCAATAACAATCTTCCATTTTGCCGCTGAAAGTTCCAGTGCCTTTTCTAGATCCTATTTTATAGCTCCAAGCAAAACAGGAAAAAAAGAGAAAATTCTATTATGTTTTCTTTGCTTCTCAAATACTACCTTTGATCCCCTTAATGTAAGACCTCAATCCATTTTTTCCAAACCAATTGAATTAACTCGTGAATTAATATAGAATTTAATATTAAATGAGATATGTATGGAGATAATATCACATTTCTTCAAATTAACCATTTTTTATTTCCTTAATAACCCACCCAAAATAGTTAAACAACTCTTTTATTAAGCTGCAGGGAGTGCTGTGGATTTGATAATCATTGTAAAACTCACGTTAAGGAGATTTGACAGGTACTTCTTTCTAGGAAGAACACCCCTCCAATCATATTTATGGTCCTTTGGCTTCAAAAAGTACTTGTCCACAAATGGAGTTGTATCAACAAAGAAGAACTCAGCAACCTCTGCAATTTTGGTTCAAAATTAATGTGGAACAGAATCAAATTGATCGTGTTCATTCACTATTAAAATCTAAGCTTACTCACCAGTGTCAACGACAAATGATCTTTGGCAAATCCATCTTCCATCTATTTTATTCAGAATTGGATCCTGTTGAGCTAAGACAACTCCCCTGTAATCATGATTGCCCAAAACTAACACCAACCAAATTCATAATCAGAAAAACGGATATTTGTTTCATAAAGTGTAACACTTTTGAAATTAATTGATTGGGTATTGTAATTTCACAACTCACCATTAAACCATGGCTTTTGGAGGCTGCTAGCAGTATAGATTTTTGAAAATGACAATTCAAATGCAGGGTCATCTATACCAGTCAACCCATCATCATAAAAGTTATCTCCAGTGGATATCACAAAGTCAATGTCCAGCTTTTCAGCAACTTTCCCCATCTGATACACATAGAGATCTCAGTAAACACATAAATGGAAACTAATAATCCCAAAAATTATTTAGGTTTCGCCCCACTTAGGAATTAGGATCAGCTTACATTAAAAACTTTTTGTCATTATGAGACAAATTTATTTTCATATAAAATGCAAAAATATTCATGATAAATTGTAAAAAAACACTAAGCAGCATGATAAATTTGACGTACAAAAATATTCATGATAAATTTCACGGTGTTGGGTATCACTTTTACAATCTGCCTTGTATATATTTATACCTTGCCCTTCATATATTTTACCCCGTACAACAAAAAAATCACTTGAAAACTGTCTAGATTGGAAAAGAGCTCAAAAGACAGCTGAAAATCCAAATTTCTTTAGCAGAGAAAAACACCAAAAAAAAAATGAATATCCTTAACGTATTCAACTGCTTACATGTAAGAAAGATTAGAAAAAGTTGGATTAAAGAATATTATGGATGGCATTTATTCAAAGAAGGAAGTAAATTATGACGACCTTATCAGCTACTAGAGATTGATTGTATTCTCCTTTCCTTCCCCAGTCTCCAATAACCATAACGCTAAGAGAGCCATCACTTTTTATGGGGTGATCTCTGCGTTCAAGGATAGAGAACACAGAGAGAAAACACAAACAAAAGCAAGTCCACCTTAAAAGGCTTGAACTGATGAAGCCAGCCATGCTTCTCTGTGTGAGAGTTTACAATTCAAAAGTCTCCGACACAGAGAATTCCTGAATAGTATATCAAATCTTTCTCCTTGTTGAAACTTGAGAGTACTGTGCTGGTGGGACTACTCTTATTTATATACAGAAAATGAAAGAGAAAATTTGTTAAAAGATATGGTAGATGATTGGCAAAATTCTGAATGGGTATGGCTTGGAATGCTTCATGTGGCATTAAAATAATTAGCCAATGAAAAAGCAAAGAAGTTCAAACCAATACATCAATCATTGGATAATGTTAAACTACCAGTTTTAAACAATATGTGGTGCTGAAAAATGGGTAGGCTTGCAGGTGGTTACAGGTGAGTAGGACTCATAGTTGGTTTACTTTGGACTGTTGATATAGAATAGTTATAGTAGTATTCCGTGGGCCCCACATAGGCATCTCTTACGAGCTTTGTCCAGTTTCTCAGAAACTTCATATTACTTAATGACAACACTTTTGTTTTGTTGTGTTTAAATGAAAATTGGAGCTCTCTCAATTGGATGCATTATTGAAAACAAAGAATTAGAAGTTGCTGAATCAGACGCACGAAGATACCAATGACGGTGATGATGTATGCTTGTTTGTAGATACGTATAGGTAACATGTTTGCCAAACTAGTAGTGCGACTTTTCCACCTGTTTTTACTTGTAAGTGTTTTGCAAGTAATCTCTCATGTCGTTTTGATAATCAACAAATACTAAAATCGCAAAAATCAAAACCGTGGGTTAATTTTAATAAAAAATGGAAGTAGTAATTGCCTATAGGAATTGTTTTAACTACAAGAGCACGCACTAACCAACGGCCTTATAGTCGAGTGGTATGACATTTCCCCTTCAGTTGAAAGGTTGCGGGTTCAATTCCATTTACAACCTCAAGCCATAACATGACATTTATATTAATGAGATTCCAGTTGAAAGGTTGCGGGTTCAATTCCATTTACAACCTCAAGCCATAACATGATATTTATATTAATGAGATTCCGTAGATCCTCCAGCCACCATGTTCGGCGCATGGAGTTCGATTCCAGCGCGGTTATGATCGGAAAAGCAAGGGAACTTTCTCCAAAGGAACTTTCTCCAAAACATGAGTTAACTTTAATCCATATATTTTCTCAAGCTTCATCATGGTAAAACTTCAGTGTTTTTCAAAAATTCGAAAATTTTGAAAACTCGCTAGAATGCCTGAACTCTCGATGAAAAATACTTTAATGGCTTTCAAGCACGAAAATCACTATCAGACCCTTATGATTGTAACGTGCTAACTGCTAAGCATGAGTTTCAAAAGTTTGTTCAAAATACTACCTCCGGTCCTAAATATAGTTGACTTTTTTTGGAGATGTTAAGGTTGCGAAATAGACTATTAAATCATGACACATTTAATATATTTTTAGATTATCCATTAGGTTATAGGTAAAATAAACTAGTCTAAGGGAAAAATTAGGTAAATCATCAATTTATAATTAACTTATTTTACTTTTTTAGAATTTTCCAAAAAAGTCAACTAGTTCTATATTTAGGACCGGAGGGAGTAATATATTGTCGGAAAACATGATCTGTTCTTCGCAAATGTGTATATATTTAGGGAGTAATATATTTAGGATTTTCCAAAGAAGTCAACTAGTCATATATATATATATATATATATATATATATATATAGGGAAAATGTGCAAAAATAGTCATCGTAAATTTAAAAATGGGCAATTATAACTCTGGTAAATTTAAGGGGCAAAACTGTACACTGTAAACCAAAATGGGGCAAAAGTAACCTCTCTATTAGGCAGAGTTATACGTAATTTTCTAGACGTGACCCCACCATCAGTTAATGATGTGTCATACATTTAAGGGTGCAATATGTTGATGGGGCTTAATTGTTTTAGATGAGGCTTTATTTTTTCAGATGATTATGAAGAAGTAATGTGAATTTCACATGATTTGGGTTATATTTGGTTTCTTATCGAAATGATTTGGGGTTTAAAGTTCATTTCAAGTTATTTAGGGTTCAACTAGATGCATTTTAGCTTTCACGGTGAATTTTGGAATTGACATATCATTTGCTGATGGTGGAGCATACGTCTGGAAAATGTCTGTTTAACTCAGCCTAAGAGAGAGGTTACTTTGGCCCCATTTTTGTTTACAATGTATGGTTTTGCCTCATTTTAGTTTACAGTGTACGGTTTTGCCCCCTTAAATTTACCAGTGTTAGAGTTGCTCATTTTTAAATTTACGGTGGCTATTTTTGCACCTTTGCCCTATATATATATATATATATATATATATATATATATATATATATATATATATATATATAAGAACATAATATATATTCACTGAAAGCACGCAAACAAAAACAGGTTCATTAAAGGAAATCACCATCGAAATAATTTCATAGTCATTTGTTTGCTCTGGCCGAACCGAACCTCCCTCGCAGACAGTGTATATATATACAACACTATACTATCTAGATATTAGTTTGAATTATTCTAATAAATACTATATTCACCACAATATTATATACTTAAGTTTTTTTTTATAGAACCAGCTCTAGATATATACTATAGCAAATCTCCGGTGGACCCCACACACATGCTGTTCCTAATATAATAATCCAATGTACTTGGTGTTTTATTAAGAAATTCACTTGGTGTTTTATTAAGAAATTCAAGTTTATGGCCTTGATGCATATTCCAACAATCTTGCGGATTTCTCAACTTCTCTAACAAAAAAAAGGGCAATCTAGCTAGAATACATGGTTCTCGGTAGGTAGGTTCTGGGGACAGTCAAATCTGTACAACCTTACGCCAACACACAGATAAATCATTGGTAGGATCTGAACATGTGACATTTTAGTTGCATAATAATAACATCTACCTTCACTCCAAGTTCTACACTTTACTAATTACAAATTATATATAGAAACTTTACATGGATGAATGTAGTTGTTTTGATGTAGTTAACCTATGCAAAACTTTTCCAGAAACATCGTAGAATTGGATGTTTGCGTCAGTCTGAGACAACTGTACTGACATGAAACCCTGTCCATCATAGAAGAAATGTAGGCCTCCTCCGTTTGATTTCTTAAAGTCTCCCCTCCAAGCCTTTGACCCTGCTCCACTGGTCAAAAATTGTATGGGGCTGGAAAAATAACTTCAAATATTTAGATGGACTTGTCTTTCTGTGATTGATGTGTGAATGTAGATATGATTTTTCTAATTTAGATTTACCTGTCTGTGTCACTTATGTGCTCAAGACAATGGTCATGCCCATTCATGTAGAAGTCAACATTATTTGCCTGCAATTTGACAGAAAAAGAAGAGTTAAGCATAGTCATTCAAATAATTAGGGCCACGTTTTTTTGTAATTAATGCATTTTTTAAGGATTGGGGTCCATATTAATGTTTTCAACCGTTTGAGAATATGATTTTCCTTTCTAATGAATGGAATTTTTGTCTCCTAATCATCAATCAACTTCAGTTATGGTGTAGCCCTGCGCTGGCCCCTCTAACGCTATCCTCATCAGGAGGATGAACAAGTCATGTCAAGTTCATCTTTTTTTAAATAATGAAATTACGAAATACATTCCAAATTCATTTAAAAATTGTTAATCTAGAAGATAAAATTATAAAGTATTTAAATCTGATATAAACCAAAACTTCTGTAAAAGCCAGATCAATGCCCATCCCCTTAATATTCGAAAAATCTGAATGATTGAATTAGTTTGTCTTCTTACTTTCCCATCCTAAATATAAAAATTGGATTCAGAATACATGTCTGAAATTGCCCTTCAACAACCGGATAGGAAAATAAAGTTTTGTCACTTGTTAGTTGTATATTCCTAACTTTTTTTTACCTGAAGAATTGGGAGAAGCAACTTTACAAGTTCTTGTGTATCACCATGATGACCAACACTTTTAATTGCATGGTGACCCACAACTATTTTCCATTTTGCTGTTGATTCTCTCAGTACCAATTCCACATCCTGAAACACCATAACCCCACGATATGTCAAAGTGATATATATGTATATATGCACATATATATATATTATCCTCAGTCAAGTAAGGGAGAAACACTTATGAATTTAGTACCTTAAGTAAGTTGTTAACATAGGATTTCTGTGGAAGAATGCCTCTCCAATCATATCTATGTTTACCTGGATCAGAGAAGTAGCTCTCAACAAAAGGACTGGTGTCCACAAACAAAATCTCAGCCAGCTCTGTAGTAATAGACACAAGGAGAAAGCAAATCAGAAAATTATATGGGTAATTGGATTGAAAATATACTTTTTAAGTAAAATGAATATTTTGACCTCAAGTTACCTGAATCAACAATAAAAGACCTTAAGCAAAGCCATCTGTTATCGATTTGTCTAAGGACAGGGCTCAATTGGGCCAATGCGTCACCCCTATAGTCATGGTTTCCTAAAACTGAATCACAATCAAACAACATGGTTAGAATAGGTAATGTAGTAAGGGTAAAATTATAAGGGGCATTCTTACAAGGTCTCAAGGAAGAGATTAAATTTCTGCAAAGTCCAATGACAAGTAAACCTGCTAGCATTTCGCAATAAAATTGAGTATTGATGCTACTCAATTGTTATTAAACTTTTGGATGATTAAAAATCTTCTTTTAAATCACATTATAATCCTCCCCAAAAGTATACGTGCATAATCATATTATTGATATGTTCAGGAACTTACTACTGTACCACTGCCTTTGCAGGCTTTTTGCCGTGTAAATATTAGTGAATGATTCTTCAAATGCACTGTCAAGTTGGCCAGTGAGTCCATTGTCATAGAAATTGTCTCCTGTGGATATCACAAAGTCTATGTCAAGCTTCTCTCCAACCTTCCCCATCTGCAAAAAAACACAAAAAAAAAGCGCCATGATCCAAGCCCATTTCTTATTCTGCCAACCCAAAGCCCAAAATCTACTAGTTCAACATTTATTATCTATCTGACTAATGACAAGCCCACTGGCATTTCATGAATAGAATGTATATACAGAATCAGTTCTCTTTTTACATATGCAAATGATGATTCAATGAAATTTTACCCAGCACATATCAATAATGTATTTACAGAATCAATCAGATCTCTTTTTACACAACCAAATGAAGATTCGATGAAATTTTACCCAGCACATATCAATAATGTATGTACAGAACCAGATCTCTTTGTGCTCATGTAAATGAGGATTCAATGAAATTTTTACCCAGCACATATTAGTAATCTATATATAGAATCAGATCTATTTTTACACATGCAAAAGAAGGTTCAATAAAATTTTTACCCAGCATATATCAATAGTGTATATACAGAATCAGATCTCTTTGTACACATGCAAAAGAAGATTCAATGGAATCTTTACCCAGCACATATCAGTAATGTATATACAGAACCAGATCTCTTTTTATAAATCCATATGAGGATTCAATAAAATCCTGACCCAGCACATTTTAGTAAAACAACCAGTTTTGCAATTCTCTGCATGATCATGATCATTTGACTAACTTACAACCACAATGCCTTTCCTAAAGTTCTTTTTTTTTAAACAAGGCCAGCGTCAAATTCATTGTAGTATAGCTTAGCTATAGCAGAACCAAGTACTTTTGTGATAAAAAAAAGAGCCAAGTACTTTTGGGTCACATGCAAATTAAATGAAGATTCAATGAGATTTCTATCCAATACATATAAGTAACTTCAGTAATGAAAGAGAGGATCAAACCTGGAGAGCAACTTCGGATTGATTGTAAGCTCCTCTTCTTCCCCAGTCACCAATAACCAAGAAGCTGAGGGATCTATCAGTTTTTGAAGGGTGTTCAAATCTCTCGAGCTCTGCAGATGCATACAGCACCCACAAGCCAAAGCTAATAGTGAAAAGAAGGGACACATGCACATTGAGACCTTCCATAGCTCTGTGTGTTTGCTTATGCAGATACCACACCAAAGCTGGCTATAATAAGTTATAACTTATATGACATCCTATTCAAGCATGCATGTATATATACTAATTTTATGTTTTTAATATGATTTTGTTGTTGATCTTTAAGAAAACCTTGCCGTCATCATCCACTACTAGAGTATCCACACCGAATGTGACAGTAGGTGTGGCAGTGAATAAGTGGGCAGAATATAAAATAAGAGTGAGAGAATCTCTGATCTCTTATTGGCAAGTTGTTCAATCAACTTAATGGCAAATTAGAACTATGTTGCTTAAGAATCCTGTAAACAAAATCTATGATTAGTTGTTACTCCTGTCTTAAACTTCAACTCTTTAATTTTTTTAAAAATTATGGATTTATAATTATTTACGTTAATTTATATATAGTTATATTTTCTTGAAAAGTAATTATTCTAATCATAAACTGATCTATGATATAATTTGACTGATTCACCCCCTTTGCTAAAATCTTAATTACCACTTATTTGGCCACCTTTGAATTCAACACCAAAGATCTTCTACGTCACCACATAAATTAACAAACTTTATTAAACAAATCCACCTATATTAAGCCAATAAAGAAACTTATTAAACCCCTTAATTAGTTAAGGGTTAAAGTATCCTTTAGATCCCTTATCTGTATAAAATTTTCTGTTGATCTTTTATGTTTGAAATGGAACAATTTGAGTCTTTTTTTTTAAAAACTGTTAGTTTTACTTAACGAAAATGCTAAAATTTAACAATTTTTATAAGCACTTAACTATAAAATTTTCATTTAGAATTAGCATTTTCTATTAAATAAAACTAACGGTGTTAGCAGAATGAAAATTTAAAGTATAGATTTTCAAACATATAGGACCAAAAGGAAATTTAATGTAAAGATAAAGGACAAAAGGTTATGTTAGCCTTAGGTTAAGTAATGTGTTTAAGGAAAGTGGTGGTCCCTCGATGGGAAATTGGAAATGGGGCATGCAAAATTGCAAATTGGTCTGCCGCTGACAAGTCTGGGAGTTAAAGGTAAATGGATAAAGAAAGAGAAAAGCATAAGAATTAGAAATATGCGAATATTTCTAAACTTGAGTTATAAAAAAAAAAGAAATATGCGAATATGCGAGTAATGACTATGATATTGAACATGGATGCCGCCATAATGCTGTGGAATATTCGGAGATCCTGTTGCATAAGCATATTACTCGGAATATTCTAATTTTCTATTGTTGGTTGCATACTTGCATTGCATGAGCATCTTATAATTTCAGTGGCTTCACGTTCATAATAAGAGTTCTTATTGAGTTTTTTCATCTATTTTCGTGGCCAACCACTTGTCTGACAAACTATACGTTGATCATTAGCTTGGAAAGTGGGAATTCTTTTCCTTACAACATTTTTTTCGATTATATCAATTCTTTGTTCGATTACGTTTTCCTTTACAACATTAATTTACTATAATGTGAAGGACAAATTTTGTCTTAATAGATACTATAGTACTCTATCACATAGTAGTAACGTAAAATATTTTGGATTGAATGTAACATGAAAGCTCTTATACTGCAGTAATTTTACTGGGACTGTTATCCGGATTCAGTTCGGCCCTGTTTTAATTAACTCGGTTAACAGCTAGACATGTTCATGCTTCATCCACATAAGCTTTGTTAATGTACGAATATTTTTTTTTCCTTGGGCAGCATGATCAAGATTAACTTGGAAAAAAGTTGGTGTGACATTATACTCAAAAAGCTTCTATTGACACAAAATTGGACCTTAATTTTCTAGTATGCTTAATTTTGAGGGTGAAGGTGAAAATATGTCATAGACAATTACACGAAAGTACGACTGACAACAAAATTAATTTTGAACTGCAAATTTACCAAAGAGACAATATTTCTTGCACAAATTTGTCAGGGCAATATTTTTTGTGCAAATTTGTCAATGACTTTAGTTAACAAATGGAAGTTAATATATGCACATGTGGCAGGTCAAACGCTGACCTAAACAATTGACTTGTAAAAATGTCACGTCATCCTTGTGGGTCCCACAATTTCTCTTTGGTTCCTCTCCTTCCTCACTTCTTCAATATATCATCTTAGTCTTTACACTTCTAATACTTCATTTTGAGGTGGGCAAAACCATCAAAGATAATGGCGTCATGTCACTAAGATTTATCATTCGAAGATGATGATAAATCTTGTCTTTGGCATTTACCCTTAGTAAATTTGCACAAAAATCTTGTCTTTTGGTATATTTGCATCTCAATATTAATTTTTGTCTTTGGCATTTTCACCTTCGCCCTAATTTTAATTAGTTCAAGTTTTATTAAAGACATTCCGAAAAACCTTCATTATATACAAAGTAATTAGAGATAATGAATTTCAAAAATGATATTTATATGTCATGAACCTATGTACGGTTTAGTAAAACCAAACCGAAACCAAATATCAAACCAAATCAAATAAATGTTTTGTTTTTAATTTCGATTTTCACATATATGCTTTTAGGTTAGTAAGTCAATTTTTAAAAATGATTTTTCAATTTGAAACTGAAAAACCAAAAGCCATGGTGCCATTATTTAAAAAAAACGTGGAACTTTCATATAAAATAGGATAACATGTAAGTCAACAAATATCTCAAATTGAAGCAAATAAAATATGCTTCTTAAAATGTACGTTTCACTTTTAAACATGTGACATTCAAGAGAAAGTAGAGAATGTTTACAATTTATTGAAAGTGAGAATGCACAAGAGGGGGGGTGAATTGTGCTACAAAAAAAATATAAAAATAAAGATACTAACGCATTCTTTTATACTGGTTCGGTCTAACTCTTGACCTACGTCCAGTTCTCAATCCCTTGATTGAGTTCCACTAATCCACAGGTTTTACAACGGGTTCACCTGCAACCTTTACAACCACAAGTTTTACGGGCTAACTTGCAACCTTTACAACATGACTCGCTCCCCCTTACTACCTGTGAGGGTTCAACCTTTACACAAATGATTTACTACTAAGTTCACTTAATGAACAGATTGTGATAAACACTTAAGTACAATAAATGCTTTCAATAAATGTAGAGACTTAAATACAAAGAGTACAAGATGATAACAATAAGAATAACTCTCAAGGTATTAAGTGCTCTCTTTAGAACTTTAAAGCTTTCTGAATATTCTGGGTATTAGCCTTAAATGCTCTTGACTTTTTGAGTACTTCATGTGTTGTTCTTCGGTGGTTTTATAAATGATGAAGTTGTTCCTTTTATAGTAGCCTCTAATACTCCAGTTGTTTGAGGGCAATACGTCCGTTTGAATATATCTGTTAATCCCATGTTACCGTTGTCCTCATTAATGCTCATTAATATTTAGTAGGGTTGTCACAGAGAATGGGAACCTCTGGAAATTCTAAGCCAAGATCTCAAAGCTGGTTTTTCAACCACAACACCTGGGCACAACAACTTGCAGCAGCAATATATTCTGCCTCTGTGGATGACAGTGAGAGACAAGTCTGTTTCTTGCTTGCCCATGACACTAGACCGCCTCCAAGGAAGGCACATTGGCCACTAGTGCTCTTCCTATCTGTTTTATAACCTGCATGGTCAGCGTCAGAGTAAACCCACAAGAATTCTTGGTTACCTCTGGGATACCAAAACCAAGTTCTTGTGTTCCCTCAAGGTATCTCAAGATTCGTTTAACACATGTAAGGTGAGATTCCTTGGGGTTGGCCTCAAATCTAGCACACATGCCAACACTAAATTGTATATCAGGTCTGCTAGCAGTTAAATATAATAGAGAACCTATCATTCCTCTATACATTGGTTGACTAACAGAACTTCCCTTTATATCAGCATCTAGAGCGGCCACTACTACAGAATAACCCCTTTACATGCGTTTATTTTGGCCTTTACATGCGCTTAAAAAGCGCTGGCAATGTCGTCGCCGGGAAAGGGTTTACATTCGCTTTAAAAGCGCATGTATAGAACAACTAATACATGCGCTTTGTTTAAAACAAGCGCATGTATAGATACCTCAATACATGCGCTGTTTCAAGAAAGCGCGTGTATAGATACCCTTATACATGCGCTGTTTTAATAAAAGCGCGTGTAAAGGACGCGTAAAACGTATGTAAAGAAGTACCTTTACATGCGTTGTAAGCGCATGTAAAGGGTTGTATTTGGTTATAGCTATACATGCGCTTCGAGTGCATGTAAAGAGCCAACTCTTTTTAATTAAAATATTTATATTCCTCACCCTGCTGAATCTATTTAGCAATACTTTTTTTAATACACATCCACCAAGCATATAAACTAACAAATTCCAAAAATCAACCTTACAACCAAACAAGTATCTTAATAGATCGACCAACCAAAGAACCTTAAATTAGCGCAAAAAATACTATGAAGTCACAGTTGCTCAAATGCATAAGTCCAAACTAACTCATTTAGTGATTTAAATTATTAAACACCAAAAAGTATATGATCAAATAAAAGCTGGGTGCTAAACCCATTGGATAGAGTTACAAACAATTTCCATATTTCATCAAGTTCCACTAAGCCAATATTTGCAACCATATCTGAACGTAATGGATGCACAAGAGGGGGGGTGAATTGTGCTTCAAAAATAAATACTCAAAGTAAACAACACAGGATTTATACTGGTTCGGTCTACCTGACCTACGTCCAGTCCTCAACCACCCAGGCCTAGAGTTTCACTATAACTCAGGTTTTAAATCGGGTTCACCTGAAACCTTACAACCGCAAGTTTTACGGGCTCACTTGCAACCTTACAAACAAGTTTTACACTGGCTCACTTGTAACCTATCTAATTATCTCCCCCTCACACCAAGCAAGGGTTTGAAGTTTTCACTTGAAGGCTTTTCTGACTAAGTTCTCTTAAAGAACAGATGGTGTTACACACTTAAGTTCAATAAATGCTCTTATAACAGAAAGAGACTTAACTACTTTGAGTACAGAATAAGTAGATGAAAAATCACTCAAAGTGTTAAATGCTCTTTGCTTTTCTGGGCAGCTTGAATGATTGAAGATTTTCTCGCTCTAACTTCTCTCTAGAATATTTGAAGATCATTAACTACTTCATAAATGAAGTTGAGCTCCCTTATATAGTCTTCAAGCATTTTGAACTCTTGGTAGGTGGGCTAGCCGTTTGAATATGTCCGTTTTTCCCTTGTTACCGTTCGCCCATTAAATGCTTCATCAATGCATAGCAGGGTTGACTTGCTTTATCTCTGAAAAGTAGTCCTGACACCTCTGCTCTGACATAAGCATTCTGACACTGCATCTCTTGAACGTTCAGACATTCTGATTGCTTGCGGAAGCAACTTCTCATCCGGAAGCAACCTTACTGAGTGTGCTGCACTTGAACGTTAGTTTAGCAATATAATCATATAGTCTCATGCAGTGGGTGTTCCCTAAGTCTAAGGTGTATCCGGAAGCACTTCTACATCCGGAAGTAAATTCAACTGGATGAGGGATCGAGTTCACCATGACTTGCTCTCGCTTAGTCTATTTCATTTCTAACAGTCAGTGCTAGTCACTGAGCTATCGGAAGCACTTTCACTTGACGTGGTGAACTCACTGACGCTTAGGGTTATATTTCTTTTATCAGCCTGTGCCAGTCTAAATCCAACAGGAAGTAATTTCACTTGACGAGGCTGATTCACTGACGCTTGGGGTCATTCTATTCTATCAGTCTGCGCCAGTCTAAATCTAACAGGAAGTGCTTTCACTTGGCGAAGTAGACTCACTGACGCTTGGGGTAATATCTATTCTATCGCTCTGCGCCAGTCTAAGTCTAACAGGAAGCAAATTCACTTCCGGTTGAGTCATAGCTTAGTCTTAAGGTTTGTGTACCTAATGTTCATGGACTAAGTTAAATCCCTAGTGAGTTACTTGCTGCCGCTGGGGGATGAAAACATTCATCCGCATGCGCAAGTCCTAATCTATCCGGAAGTAAATCTTCATCCGGAAGCACTCTTACTTGGGATCCTATGTTAATCCTATTGCTTCCTAGGCACTTGGTCTAATCCTTTATATTTTAGTCTTCATCAAAACTTAAGATTCTAACATTCTCCCCCTTTTTGATGATGACAAACCTAGTTTTATCGATTAAGTTCCTAAGGAAGGATTAGCAAGAGAATAAAAGCAATGGATAAGAACAAGTAACTCAGACAAATATTCTTGATAAGCAGAAGTTACAAGTCAGAGTTATACAATCAAATAACATTTACAAGTAACGAGCATATAGTAGGCAGATATGAAAACATGCATGAAAAGGTGAACATTTCTAAAAATTTTGGACGGGTTCAGGGTTTTTGTTTCTTCTTCCTCTCCCTCACGCTGAAGCTCTTCTTCATCAAGGAACTCCCAGGATAGCAAGGCTAGTGGTCAATGCATCCAGGATAGCAAGGCTAGTGGTCAATGCATCCAGGATAGCAAGGCTAGTGGTCAATGCATCTCTCCCCCTTTTGGCATCATCAAAGAGGGTTTTCCATATTTGATCGCCGCAGCCTCCTCCTTAGGGATGGACTTCCTCTTCTTATCAAGCTTCTCTTGCCTAGAACCCACTAACAGTTCTACCATTCTACCAGAAGTTTCAGGCTGACCTTGAATATTTTCATCCTGCCCTAGTGCAATTTGCCCAGAGACTTCATGGTGTTCTTGATGTTCTTCACGATGCCCAGATTTTCCAGAATGTTGATGACTTGATTTCCCAGATTTTGACTTGTGTTTCTTAGATGAGGAGGGTTTCCTCGAAACTGGGTTTGTTTCAGAGGATTCGGCCATTTTTGTGGGGTTGATGAAACGTTTATATGAATAGAATGAAGAACATAGATGAAGATGAAGAATGTATGCAAGAATTTGTAATTGAAGATGTAAAGTGAAGTGAAAAGAGATGTCCTTTTTATAGGTAAAGTCACTAAGGGCAAAAAGGTCATGCTTCTTCACATTATCACACATTGGGTAGCGTAAACACTTAAGTTGGAGCGATATACCTGATGACACGTGTCGCTTCATATTGTCAGAGAAGTCGAAACGTCTCATTTGGAAGTTGAAGCGTTTTCTGAAGTGACGTGTCTTCTTGGACTTGTGCTGGCGCTCTCTTGGTTTGATCATCCAGCGTCAGTGAGTAATCATCCGGAAGTGGTTTTGCTTCCGGTTGCACTTACTTAAGATTTAACATTGAATACCTGCAAAAACATATATTGGCACTCCGATGCCTAAGTCAGTATTGTTGTAAGTGATAAATAATCAAGTATATATATATATAAAAAAATTTACACTTCATTTGGGTTTACCATTCCCAAATCACCCCTAATGAAAGTAAACTGGTCAGTCCCTAGAGGCTTGGTGAAGATGTCCGCAAGCTGTTGTTGTGTGGGAACAAACTGCACCTTGACATCCTTCTTTTGAACATGGTCTCTGATGAAGTGATGTCGGACGTCAATGTGCTTAGTCCTTGTGTGCTGAACTGGATTCTTGGCGAGGCTAATTGTGCTTGTGTTATCACAGAGGATGGGTGCCTCAGGGAACTCCAGGCCAAGATCTCTCAACTGGTTTTTCAGCCATAGCACTTGTGCACAACAACTTGCAGCAGCAATGTATTCTGCCTCAGTGGATGACAAGGACACGCAGGTTTGCTTCTTGCTAGCCCAAGACACTAGACAACCACCAAGAAAGGCGCATTGTCCACTGGTGCTCTTTCTATCTGTTTTATAACCTGCATGGTCAGAGTCAGAATAAGCCCACAAGAATTCTTGGTTACCTCTGGGGTACCAAAGACCAAGTTCTTGTGTTCCCTCAAGGTATCTCAGAATACGTTTAACACATGTTAAGTGTGATTCCTTGGGGTTGGCTTGAAACCTAGCACACATGCCTACACTAAACTGAATATCAGGCCTGCTCGCCGTTAAGTATAGGAGGGAACCTATCATTCCCCTGTACATGTGCAGGCTGACACTTTTACCCTTGGCGTCAGCGTCGAGTGCAGCTGTGGTGCTCATATGAGTATCATACTCCTTGCATTCATCCATCCCAAACTTTTTGAGTAGTTCTCTGCAGTACTTGGTTTGGGAGATGAAGATTCCGTTCTTCTTTTGTCTAATTTGCAGGCCTAGGAAGAACGTTAGTTCTCCCATCATTGACATCTCAAATTCACCCTGCATAGTCTTAGAGAAATCTTCACAAAGCTTTTCGTTAGTTGCCCCAAATATAATATCATCAACATAAATTTGGACAATTAGCATATCTCTTTCTTTGTGAAGGATAAACAGTGTATTATCTAATTTGCCCCTTGAGAAACCCTTGCCCAGCAAAAAGCTGCTGAGTCTCTTATACCAAGCTCGAGGAGCTTGTTTCAGGCCATATAAAGCTTTCTTTAATCTATACACATGTTTGGGGTGCTTATGGTCTTCAAAGCCAGGAGGTTGTTCTACATATACCTCTTCTTTAATATAACCATTAAGAAATGCACTCTTTACATCCATTTGATATAATCTAAAACCTTTCATGGATGCAAAGGCTAGAAGAATTCTTATTGTTTCAAGTCTAGCGACTGGAGCAAAAGTTTCTTCATAGTCAATGCCTTCTTCTTGGTTGTATCCTTTGGCTACTAGTCTGGCTTTGTTTCTGGTGATTTGACCTGTCTCATCCAGTTTGTTTTTGAAGACCCACTTGGTCCCCACTATGGATTGATGAGACGGCCTTGGGACTAGTTCCCACACTTGACTTCTCTCAAATTGATTTAGCTCTTCCTGCATGGCAATAATCCAGTCGCAGTCCTCAAGAGCTTGTTCAACTGAAGTTGGTTCGATTTGAGATAGGAATGCTCCAAACTCAACTTCATTCTGAACTTGTCTTCTAGTTCTGACACCAGAAGAAACATCACCAAGCACTTGATCAAGAGGATGATCCCTGTGATGTCTCCTAGCTATTGGCAGCTGTGCCTCCTCAGGCATGGGTTGCCCTCTAGGTACATCACTGGGTTCACCTTCTTCTTTGGGATAGCTTGTTGTTGTTTCTTTTGGTGGTGAGGAAGATGATGGAAGATTTGGAAGATTAGTTGCTTCATCATCTTCTGTGGATTGTCCCCATGTAGGAGTTTCATCAAATACAACATGCATGGATTCTTCTACAGTTTTAGTTCTCATGTTGTATATCCTATATGCTTTACTCCTAAGAGAATATTCTATGAGTATACCTATATCAGCCTTTGGATCAAACTTACCCAAATTTACCTTTCCATTATTATGCACGTAGCATTTTGATCCAAATATCCTGAGATGGCTGATGTTGGGCTTCCTTCCTTTGTATAGCTCGTATGGAGTCTTATCCAAGCCCTTGCGAATATAAGCTCTGTTGGAGATATAGCAAGCAGTGCTCATAGCGTCCGCCCAGAACACTTGAGAGACTTCTTTCTCGTTCAGCATGCTTCTAGCCATCTCCGTCAGAACCCTGTTCTTTCTTTCGACTACTCCATTTTGTTGAGGAGTCCTTGGAGCTGAGAAGTTATGTTCAATGCCGTTTTGTTCACAAAGCTCAGTGAAGCTATGGTTCTCAAATTCTCCTCCATGGTCTGTCCTTATGGCTGTAATTTTGAGATCCTTCTCATTCTGCACCTTCTTAGCCAGGACAACAAAAGCATCAAAAGCATCTTGCTTGGAGGCAAGAAACATAGTCCACGTGAACCTTGAATAGTCATCCACCACCACTAAAGCATATAGGTTTCCACCCAAGCTTTTTACTCTTGCTGGCCCAACCAAATCCATGTGGATTAGTTCCAAGGGCCTGCTGGTGGAGATTCTCTTCTTGGTTTTAAACGAGGACTTTGTTTGCTTTCCTCGTTGGCAAGATTCACAGATAAAATCATGCTTAACTTTAAAAGAGGGAATACCTATAGCTAGCTCATTTTTAATTAGCATATCCAATTGAGTAAAATTGACGTGAGCTAACCTCTTATGCCAAAGCCAGCTATTCTCGTCACTAGATATTAAACATTTTTCTTCTAGCTGTTGACATAAATCTAAGGTATATAGATTCCCATTTCTAATTGCCTTAATCTTGCATTTTAAGTTGGCCTTATCTATATTCAGATCCTGCTTATCAACTATTAAGCACTCATTTGAGTCAAATATTACCCAGTTTCCTTTGTCCGTGCTCTGGCTCACGCTCAGCAGGTTGTGACAGAGACCGTCCACTAGATAGACATCTTTGACTGGTCCAACTTCTCCAACTCCAGTGATCTTACCACTCTGATTTCCTCCAAAGGTCACTGTGGCTCCATCTTTGATCACCAGAGATTTGAACTTGTCTCTGTCCCCAGTCATGTGTCTCGAGCATCCGCTATCGATGTACCATTTTTTGTTCTTAGATGCCTTGAGACACACCTAACACAATCAAGCAACTTTAGGTACCCAATCTTTCATGGGTCCTTTGTTATTAGTGTCTAGTACCCTAAGCCTATTATTGGGCTTACCCTTGGGCTTACGAACATTTGGAGCCTCTGGCCTAGTGCTGGCTCTAGTCTCTTGGGTTTTCCCTGTGGAATGATTCCAGGCTCGGGATCCTTGTCCTTTCTTGGTATCCTTTGCAGGTGGAGGATCCTGGGTAGCCTTGGTTCCTTTAGGAACCCATTTGTAAGAGCTGTTAGCTCCATGCTTCTTGGCATTACAGGTGGACGTGGAGTGTCCTTTCCTGTTGCAGTAATTACAGAAGCTAAAGGGTGAGGAGCCATGATTGGTGGCTTTATGGAAGAACTTCAGGTAAGGCTTTACCTTTGGTTCTACCCACCTTTTCACTTTAGGGGTATACCCCAAGCCAGTTCTATCCCTATATGCCCTTTGGTTCATTAAGATTACATTTAGCATTTCTGAACCATTGGTAAACTTTTCAAGGGAATTTTGTAGCTTATTATTTTCCACTGAGATTTTGCTGCAATTAGGGCAGCTCTCAGGTGTTGGGGCGTTGGGTTCTTCTTGGGGAGAACCCTGGCCATCCACTATCGGAAGTCTTCTAGCTTCCGCTAGTTCCTCACTTAGTGAGTCCACCTTGGACTCAAGTGATTCCTTTTTGGTTTTCAAGACTTTATAGGCTTTACATAGATTAGAGAGTTCTTCATGAATCTCATTGTAAGCCTCTTGTAGTTCAGGAAGAGTTACCTCATGTTCTTCGTTGGTGAGGTCAAGATCTGAAGATGCTTCCTCATCCTCTTCTCTAGCTACCAGGCAGAGGTTGGCAACTTCTTCATCATCACTTGCTTCCTCATCTGAGCTATTTACCCAAATGGAGGAAACAAGAGCCTTTCTTTTATCCTTGCCTTTTGACCTCTGCAGGCTGGGACATTCAGCCTTGAAGTGACCAGGCTTATTGCATTCAAAACACACAGGGACCTTCTCTTTCTTGTATCCCTTCTTCTGGCTGGAGTCACCTTTCTGATAACCTTCCTTCTTTCTGAAGAATTTCCTGAACTTCCTCACCATCATAGCCATCTCCTCATCGTCCATCTCATCGTCGTCATCCTCATCATTGTCATTGATCTCTTTGCTGGGAGCAACGAGAGCAAGGTTCTTACTCTTGGATGAGGTTTGAGGAGCTCTCATAGCCAGCAAGGTAGGCTCATATTCAGCAAGTGAGCCAAAAAGAGCGGTGACGGAGCTGGTTGATTCTCCTTGCACTTCTTGCAGAATAGTTACTTTGGTGATCCAGTCACCCCTCAAGATCTTTAGAATCTTGCTCACTTGCTCTCTTTCAGGGATATCCTTACCAAGCGAGGCTAGATTGTTGATGAGATGGGTGAATCTGAGCTCTAGATCTCTGATAGGCTCGGTGGGGCTTAGCATGGCGAATTTGTGGAATTCTTCCACCAGCATCTCAACACGTCTTGCTTTTACTCCCCTGGTTCCGGAGTGTGCAGCCTCAAGAGCCTCCCACATATCTTTTGCATTTTTGTGGTGGCTGATCCTGTGAAACTCTTTGTAGCTGAGAGCACACTGGATGTAGTGCATAGCCCTATGGTTGAGTTGGACTAGAGCATAGTCCTCAGGAGTGTATCTGGCTTTCACCTTAGCAAATCCATCCTCATCTAAGGGAGTTTGATCCCCATGTTCGATCACGTCCCATAGTCTGATATCGCTTGACTTGATATAAGTTTCCATTCTGAACTTCCAGAATGGATAGTTGTGCCCATCGAAGCCTGGGGGCTTGTTAGGTTGTACAGCGACATCTGGCAGAGAATAATCCGTATCCATTACTTAGATCTTTGCTTTCCGGATTCGTTGGAATCGAGTAAGAAAGACCTGCTCTGATACCAAATGAACGTAATGGATGCACAAGAGGGGGGGTGAATTGTGCTTCAAAAATAAATACTCAAAGTAAACAACACAGGATTTATACTGGTTCGGTCTACCTGACCTACGTCCAGTCCTCAACCACCCAGGCCGAGAGTTTCACTATAACTCAGGTTTTAAATCGGGTTCACCTGAAACCTTACAACCGCAAGTTTTACGGGCTCACTTGCAACCTTACAAACAAGTTTTACACTGGCTCACTTGTAACCTATCTAATTATCTCCCCCTCACACCAAGCAAGGGTTTGAAGTTTTCACTTGAAGGCTTTTCTGACTAAGTTCTCTTAAAGAACAGATGGTGTTACACACTTAAGTTCAATAAATGCTCTTATAACAGAAAGAGACTTAACTACTTTGAGTACAAAATAAGTAGATGAAAAATCACTCAAAGTGTTAAATGCTCTTTGCTTTTCTGGGCAGCTTGAATGATTGAAGATTTTCTCGCTCTAACTTCTCTCTAGAATATTTGAAGATCATTAACTACTTCATAAATGAAGTTGAGCTCCCTTATATAGTCTTCAAGCATTTTGAACTCTTGGTAGGTGGGCTAGCCGTTTGAATATGTCCGTTTTTCCCTTGTTACCGTTCGCCCATTAAATGCTTCATCAATGCATAGCAGGGTTGACTTGCTTTATCTCTGAAAAGTAGTCCTGACACCTCTGCTCTGACATAAGCATTCTGACACTGCATCTCTTGAACGTTCAGACATTCTGATTGCTTGCGGAAGCAACTTCTCATCCGGAAGCAACCTTACTGAGTGTGCTGCACTTGAACGTTAGTTTAGCAATATAATCATATAGTCTCATGCAGTGGGTGTTCCCTAAGTCTAAGGTGTATCCGGAAGCACTTCTACATCCGGAAGTAAATTCAACTGGATGAGGGATCGAGTTCACCATGACTTGCTCTCGCTTAGTCTATTTCATTTCTAACAGTCAGTGCTAGTCACTGAGCTATCGGAAGCACTTTCACTTGACGTGGTGAACTCACTGACGCTTAGGGTTATATTTCTTTTATCAGCCTGTGCCAGTCTAAATCCAACAGGAAGTAATTTCACTTGACGAGGCTGATTCACTGACGCTTGGGGTCATTCTATTCTATCAGTCTGCGCCAGTCTAAATCTAACAGGAAGTGCTTTCACTTGGCGAAGTAGACTCACTGACGCTTGGGGTAATATCTATTCTATCGCTCTGCGCCAGTCTAAGTCTAACAGGAAGCAAATTCACTTCCGGTTGAGTCATAGCTTAGTCTTAAGGTTTGTGTACCTAATGTTCATGGACTAAGTTAAATCCCTAGTGAGTTACTTGCTGCCGCTGGGGGATGAAAACATTCATCCGCATGCGCAAGTCCTAATCTATCCGGAAGTAAATCTTCATCCGGAAGCACTCTTACTTGGGATCCTATGTTAATCCTATTGCTTCCTAGGCACTTGGTCTAATCCTTTATATTTTAGTCTTCATCAAAACTTAAGATTCTAACAATATCCAATGAAGAAGCTAATAATAATATATATACACACCTAACCAGCCAGAACATACCTCTAGAAGTCATGTACAGAATTATAACTATGAAAATGATAACAATGTCTTTTTACATCATAGGTCTAAGGTTATTATTACATAATAACAACAACAAAACCTTATCCAAATAAATAGAATTATTTTATTAAGAAGACCCATTCAAATAATGTATGAGCCTAAAACTCTTCACAGAAAATGTATAGAAAGAGTTGTATAGTTCACTTATTCAAGAAAAAGCACAATGAGCCATCATAGACCACATAATGATTTTCTCATGCATACCTTGTCTTTTCAACTTTAGGATCCTGATGGAGCGCAACTCTTGTAGCTTCTCCACCTTCAAGAATAGTTCAAGCTGAGACACAAAACAATGTAAAGGGATTACCGATGAAGAGTGAGGATGGAAAAGAAATGAAGAGAATGTGGGGCCTATATTGACCGAACAAGTCCATGTACAAACACAAATCATTGACATGATTATATTATTCACAGAAAACTTGAATTCTTAAAAATAAAAAGAGACATCCCATCAATAATATGTTACCATTGAGAAGTAGACTATAAGTTAAATAGAGAAGTATGAAATTTTGGACTGAACAATAATCCTGGCCCTAATAAATTAGTTCTGGAATAATGATAGATGCTAGGAAGAAAAGGCAACAGTAATATAAATGAGTAAACGTGTAATGCTAGTTTCAAATATATGGTCACCATAATGGCACAATAGAATAACAAGATGGCTAACATGACAGGGATGAAATATACAATATCAAAAATCAATCTGTACAATTTGTTAACATTCAGTAATCTTATAAGATATTAGCAATAATAAAATATTAAGCACAATGAGTGCCCAAGTTCTACAAAGTTATGAGAAACATGAAATGAGCAGTGCCTTAACTGCCTATTGGCTAAGAAGAATATGATTAAGCTGTTATGAATTCACCTCCAACTCTAATTTCTTCTTCTCTTCTTTGGCTTTGAGCTTTGCAATTACTTTCATCTTTTCCACCTGCAAATATACATGCTTCAGATGTTAAAACGAGTAGCATTACAACTTCATGTTTGGCAAGTTACCATTAAACAATAATCAAATGTATCGAAGCAGTTCAAATTCTCATGCAATCATGGTTAGAATCCTACAAAAGATGCGGTGTCACTGGATTTTTCCCCCCAACTAGTTTCATTGGATCTAAAAGTATCCAAAGGTAAAAAAGTATCTAAAAGTATCCAGTTACCACTGCCCTAAATGGTGGAAGTATACAAATATATGAAAATTACAATGGTAAATTCTATGTTGTTTTTCTGATTCAGTGGGGAACAATGACAGTGATAGGTTCTGAATAATTATTCAAGTTTATTTTTTAGTCATCCATTTTGATAAATGTATTGTCAGATTCTTCCTATAGTGAAACTTCTCATTACTTATTAATGATATCTGCATCAAAGGTATTGACTATTTCCAAAACTTCTGGTGTGCTAACAATCCTTGCAAACCTACAAACACCAAAAGCCAGTAAGTCCAAAAGAAAAGTAGAAGGTTGGCAAAACAAGCACATTTCCTAAGGTGAAAGTTTATTTATTCTAATCGTTTTGACCTCTCTAGCGTTCCTTTTGTAAACCATGCCACTGCACTTTTGTGTCTCTCAATTTCCAGCTTAAATGATTGGACTGCTTGTGCAACCTGCTCTGTCAGCAACCTTTAAATGGGTCACAAAATGCTTTACATATCTTGACATCAGCTTCACAATATTCCCATCAGATGAAACTAGCAATTAAAATATGCCACTAAACAAATAGAACAATCCATAATGTACCAAAGACATAATAAACAGGACACGACATGACGACTGTTAGAAAATTCAATTATGCAGAATTTCACAGACAACTGAAATACAGCATAATCAAGGGGTGTCTAGACTTCGTCTTCCTTAATTAGAGAGAGCTCTATCTGACCTATACACAGAACCAAGGACATTTTTCATCATCCATTTTATTCGTTGGCAATTAAAATAAAAAAACTCAGCTTATAGTTAAACAAATTCTTAATTCAGTAAACAACAAGAAGAAAAACTCATACCAATGATGTTATAGCTTCAATCTTCTTTTGTGCTTGAACATCAAAAGGATCTGCATAAAGAAGAGCCTGAAGGGGGAAGAGTCAAACAAATTGTTCTATATAAGAACTTAAGCATCTTCTAATAAAAATTAAATGCAGATCTTAGTTACAAGTTCTTCCTCTTTTTGATGATGTAATTCAGCTCTATGTTGATGACACACTCGTAACATCTCCTATATTCGGTTAAGATCACTTCTTAGAATAGCAAATCATAAAAAGAGATGCAAAGAACAAGTAATTTTTATATAATTTCTAAAAATTGTGAGAAGTGCTGACATTAAGCACTACTCACTTACCTGAAAGAGTTGACCAAAAATTAAATATGTACAGCTAGCATAAAACAATAGAGGGAAAATATACAAAGAGGCAAATGAGATTAACAATGTTCACAAGCATAACCTAATACTTAACCAAAATGCACATCTCAAGCACAAATAAATTTCTCTACTCTCCTAAGCATTTCAACAAACACCTTGATTGCAATAATATTTAAATAATAGTTGTAAACTTCCCAATCATCACATTCTTGCCAAAAAAGTTTCCAAACACCATTTAATCATCATCTATGATTTTAAATACACATCATCGATCTTTCAACTAACACCTTATTCACCAATTTCAAATACCCATTATCATTTACATGTTAATAAGCACAATATCAACAAGCCAAACTCAGTTCCCAACATCACTTCACTTAGCATAAATGTAGTCCAAGCATACGCATGCATTGCTATAATTGCTAGATTTTCTATTCCACATCACAACAGCCCTAAAACATCACTAATCCCATATGTACAACCAATAACATACCTATCAAAATGTCCAATCAAATAACAATTCAAGAAATCAACAAGAAATCAGTTTCATTGTATCATTTGTCAGTCCAGAACCCCAAAACCAACTGGACACTCCCTAATATTCAACCTCACAAACCCATAATACAAACCCTAACTCAGAACCTCTCACAAAGCCGTGGATAACGAAGGAACTCAGGTAGAAAATAGAGAAAAGAGCCTCACCAGAGTTTGGGAACAAGATAATAGAACCAGCCGTCGTCGATTGCCGCTAGTTCGCCGGAAAACGGCCAAACCGTGGGTAGAGCGAAAAGGAACTCGGAAAAGAAAGAGAACCATGAGAAGTAACTCACAAATTGAAGCATAGCTCGAGAAATACTAGAAAGGCCGAAACTTTACCTCTTTCCCGTCGTTGTTCACCGCCAATCTCGCTGGAAAATCAAAGAGGACGACAGAGAGGAGATGAAATCCGACGAAAATAAAGAGGATGAAAAGAAATCCACGCGATTTTGAAGTTTTGGGGAGGAAAAGGAAGTGAATCAATGAACAGAAATGGTGGTAAAGAGAAGAGAAGGGTTGAATGGTTGAAGAAAATGGAGTGGGTGTCGAAGGAGGGGTCGGGGCTGATGAAGTGATAATTCTCTTTTAATTAAAAAAGAATCCTATACATGCGTTTGAAGCGCATGTAAATGATTCTCTTCACATGCGCTTAACAAGCGTGTGTATAGGCTTTTCCTTTACATGCGCTTTCAAGTAAAGCGCATGTATAAACCTTCCCTCTACATGCGCTTTAAACACAGCGCATGTATAGATCTTCTCTTTACAAGCGCTTAAGGCACAAGCGCATGTATAGGATTTCAATACCTGCGTTTTTTTGTGAGCGCATGTAAAGGTGCGCTAGTATAGGGACATTCTGTAGTAGTGGGCAGTGGTGCTCATGGGAGTATCATACTCCTTGCATTCATCTATCCCAAACTTCTTGAGGATTTCTCTACAATACTTTGTTTGGGGGATGAAGATTCCATTCTTCTTTTGTTTGATCTGCAGGCCTAGGAAGAAGTTTAATTCTCCCATCATTGACATTTCAAATTCTGCCTGTATTGTCTTTGAAAACTCTTCACAGAGTTTCTCGTTAGTTGCTCCAAATATAATATCATCAACATAGATTTGAACAACTAGCATGTGCCTATCCTTATGAAGTATAAACAGAGTGTTATCTAGTTTTCCTCTTGAGAAACCTTTTCCTAGTAGAAAGTTGCCAAGTCTCTCATACCAAGCTCGTGGAGCTTGTTTTAGGCCATATAGGGCTTTCTTCCATTTAAAAACATGATTAGGGTGTTTATGATCCTCAAAGCTAGGAGGTTGTTCAACGTATACCTCTTCTTTGATATAGCCATTAAGAAAGGCACTCTTTACATCCATCTGATATAATTTAAACTTTTTCATGGATGCAAAGGCCAGAAGTATCCTTATGGCTTCAAGTCTTGCGACTGGAGCAAAGGTTTCTTCATAGTCTATGACATATTCTTAGTTATACTCTTTTGCTACTAATCTGGCTTTGTTTCTAGTAATTAGGCCAGTCTCATCCAGTTTGTTCTTAAAAACCCATTTGGTTCCGACTATGGATTAGTGAGATGGTCTAGGTACTAGTTCCCAGACTTGACTTCTTTCAAATTGATTAAGTTCTTCCTGCATGGCGATGATTGAATCACAATCTTCTAAGGCCTGTTCAACTGAAGTTGGTTCAATTTGAGATAGGAAGGCTCCAAACTCAACTTCATTTTGAACTTGCCTTCTAGTTCTAACACGAGAAGAAACATCACCAAGTACTAGGTCTAGTGGATGATCCCTATCGGTTGGCATTTGTACCTCATCTGGTAGAATCTGCATTCTAGACTCATCAATGGGATCATCACCCTCTTTTGGAACCCTTGTTGGTGTTTCTTCGGGTGGTGAAGATGATGATGGTTTTGAAATCTTTAGGTTTTCATCATCTTCTGTGGATCTTTCCCATGAGAGGTTTTCATCAACAAAAACATGCATAGATTCTTCTACAGTCCTAGTTCTCATGTTGTACATTCTATATGCTTTACTTCTAAGAGAATAACCTAAGAAAATACCTACATCCGCTTTCAGATCAAACTTACCCAAGTTTACCTTCCCGTTGTTGTGGATGTAGCATTTGGATCCAAAGATCTTCAAGTGGCTGATATTGGGCTTCCTTCCCTTGTACAGCTCGCATGGTGTCTTGTCCAAGCCCTTGCGAATATAAGCTCTATTTGAGATGTAGCAAGCGGTGCTCATGGCGTCAGCCCAGAATACTTGGGAGACTTCCTTCTCATTGAGCATGCTTCTGGCCATCTCAGTTAGAACCTTGTTCTTCCGTTCGACCACTCCATTTTGTTGTGGAGTCCTAGGAGCTGAGAAGTTGTGATCAATTCCATATTCCTCACACAGCTCAGAGAAGCATGATCTTCGAACTCTCCACCGTGATCTGTTCTTATTGCAGCTATTTTGAGATTTCTCTCATTCTGCACTTTCTTGGCAAGGACAACAAACGCATCAAAAGCATCATGCTTTGAGGGAAGAAATATAGTCCAAGTAAACCTTGAATAGTCGTCCACTATCACTAGAGCATAAAGGTTTTCACCTAGGCTCTTAACTCTTGCTGGCCCAAATAAGTCCATATGGATTAGTTCCAAGGGCCTGCTTGTGGAGACTTTCTTCTTAGCTTTGAACGAGGCCTTTGTTTGCTTTTCTCTTTGGCAAGATTCACAAATAAAATTATGCTTCACTTTAAATGATGGAATCCCTATGGCTAGCTCCTTTTTAATGAGCATGTTAAGCTGTGTAAAGTTGACATGTGCTAGCCGTTTATGCCATAGCCAACTATTTTCATCACTAGTGATAAGGCATTTTTCAGTTAGTTGTTGGCATAGATCTAAGGTATATAGGTTTCCATTTCTATTAGCTTTAAGTTTGCATTTCAGATTGGATTTATCTATATTGAGATCATGCTTATCAACTATCAGGCATTCATGAGAGTTAAAGATTACCCAGTTGTCTTTGTTTGTGCTTTGATTCACACTCAGTAGGTTGTGTAACATTCTGTTACTAATTCCCTAATCAATTCAATAATACCTTTACTAACTATGATAGAAAAATGATTTCCATAATATCAATAAATCTATCATAGTTAGAAAAAGAATTTCCTAATAATGATCATTATCCATGATAGAAAAGAATAAACTAATACAACCTGAACACTATCATGGATAATTAATAGCTAACCATGTTAGAAAAGAATCACCTAACATGGTTAGGAAAAGGAGCATCCTAGTACATTTCCCCGATTAACCAATAATATCAATACAAATAAAAATATGCGGAAGCGAATGCAGACCTATACATTTTTGGCAATATACATGTTTTCATAGTCTAAATAACCTTTGAAATTTAATTCCCTTCCTGTTTCTCATGCCTGTGCATGATCACCTGTAAAAATGTGAGTAATCAAGGAATGTGACAAAATTGTCCCAGTAATCACCGCTTAACTCACTATAACAGTGAGATGTGCGGTAGTAAGGGCGTCTAAAGGGTACCACAGTTTTAAAATGAATATATATATATAGAAAAACCAAGTCTTCTACCATTTACCATTCTATAACCTCTGTCACGTCCAAAATAAATCAAATTCAACTTCTCAACTCTCATCCATGTACAACCTGATGCTCTACTCATGCCATCCTGGAGGCACTACGCTCGAGCCCTATATGTATTCCAAATGAGCCCTATATGTATTCCAAATGAGTTGACACTGTGCCCCTCTCACATGTGAGGGGGCAATTTCCCTCTCTGGTAAACCCATGAGAGGGAAACCCCAATCTGTCTCCAATCAGAAAGGGAGCAGTCCCTGTCTCCAATCATAAGACTGCTGGTCACAGTCTCCAATCTGTTGACCATTGGTCACAGTCTCCAATCTGTCAACCAGTACAAATAACCGTTGATTTGCCTATCGAACGGTTATCATCGCGCGATGGTACATATATCTCAGTGTCATGCAATGATCACAAAACCTTTTAATATACCAATCTCTTTCAATATTTCAATATCACATCAAAGTCAAGCACTCTCACGATTCCCTTCAATATCTCAATGCCAGCATTTCAGAATTTTCCCTCAACTTACCCTCGAACATCTCAAATCCAACATTTAATCTTTTTATATCTACATAACCTTTCCAATGTCACTATCAGAACACTCCACGTGTGTATATGTCACACCATTCCAGGATTTTCACCACAACTAAACAGTACACTACATATATAATGTGTCAAAATTCTTTATACGAAATAATCGTGTTTAAAAGGCACCCGATAGCCTAATTTATATAAAAGTAACTTTTAAAGATTTTTGAGGGCTAGAAAGGATTTTGAAAATCCCAACTAACATCACCTTCAATATTATAGCAAGGTAAGAGTGATTACCTGTCCTCCAGCAAATACGTAATATCTCATCCTTTATTCCTTGATTCCACAAAAGTCCACACTCCATCCACTCCTATAATAATTTAATATCCAATGGTAAGTTAATATCATTTCTACTTCTTAATACTGAAACGTCTCTCTCGGACCCTGTGTTACTACCCAATTCTACCTTTTTTTTTAAATTCAAATACTCTAACCAATTTAGATCATAAATCACATTAATTCCACAATCATCAATTTCAATTCGGATTGATTTAACTCTTTTTCGTCGTCTAAAAAGAGCTAAAGCAAATAAAACTAGAATTAAACTACCGTAGTTAGTAGCAAGTCCTAGGTCAATTCACAGTCTGGTTTTATCTCTTGCTTAGGTCAAATAATCACAAATTAAGCAAATTATCAAACAGGTTGTGTGCAGGTTTTATATCTAAGACTAATTAAAACTAATTAAAACTATAACTAACAGAATTAGGTGAATGAGTGAAAGTATGGATGAGATGTACCTCCTTCTCCAAGTATTCCGTGCTTACGTTTAACCGGACTTCATATACTTGTTCTTCTTAATATAAACTAGTTAAATTCTCAAGATCTCTTTAATCAAAGAAGTCTACAAGAGTTTAACTAATTTAATTAAGGCTTAAGCTCTTTCAAGCCAAGAACATACCAAAAGCAACTCTAAACACTAAATCTAGCATTTAGGAAACAAATTAATTCCACAAATGTAAGAGGAGCTAATCGCACACACATACATGTATGAAACTACAAGAATTAAGCCTCGGTTTTCATGTCCTTAACAATTAAGAGAGATTTCAAGCTAACATAAAGTAGAACACCTAAAATTCAGATGATCTAACCTATATAAGCCTAAATCTAGACATACATAGGCAAAAATTTACATCTAGCTTGAAACCTAAAAGAGAAAATTACAAGCATACGAAGCCATATGTTGATTCTACAAACACATTTCCTTGGAGAAGAAGGCTAGGCGATCTAGCCTGACATGGAGATGAAGGCGGATGAAGGTAAGTGTGAGGTTCTGGACATGGCAGAGGTTTCGAAGTGAAGAAGGTGAAAAAGATGAAGATGGAGTTGAGAGAGTTTGTTAGAGGAGAGAGAAAGTGAAAGTGAAGTGAGAGAGGAGGTTATTATGAAAGTTAGTTACATTTGGGCTTTTATAGTGGTGAGTAACTTTGGGATTATCGCCCAAAGGGTATTTTTGGTATTTGGTGAAAAGTGGGGATGAATGTGGACTAGATCTCATCTCCATGCATTTCTAAAGGTTCCTCCTTTTTCTCCAAGTGATTGTGCTTCCCTTTTTGCCCTTAATGAGGCCTCCTGACTTGAATTTGGCCTTGGCGCCAATTTACCTTATTTGGAAAGATACTCCCCAAGTACCTTCAAGCTGCAGGCCTGACTTTGCCTTAAATTAACTCTGCACCAAAGACTTCTGAAAATTAGTTGACATTTCTGATCATTGTGCAGTCTGGTTCTTGTACTCGCTGGCTGATGGACTTCAGCTTCCGCATGTCAAGACTGTCCGCCAGCGCCAGCATGTTTACTTCCGGATGCAAATCCACTTCCGGATGGAAGTCCGCTTCTTCAAGTAGCTCAGCTTCTGGATGTGACTTTGCTTCCGGATGTAAACTTGCATCCTGATATGAGTACTCTTCCAGATGTGAATATGCTTCCGGATGTGAACCTGCATCCGGATGTGACTTTGAGTACTTGTCATCTAGCCTTCCTTCTTGCCAAGTTATCTCCACTGAAGCTCTACCAAGGGTGTGTGGGGCCCACTTGGGACCCCCCCTACATGAAAAACACATCTCATAGTCAAAATGACCAAAATACCCTTGGTTCCATAAAATGCAAGTAATAAGGCTATTATTCTTCAAATATTTATACATAAGCATGTGCATGAAAATGTACCAATAATGATCAAATTTAACAAATAAACCACACTAATTAAGCTCAAATGCACATGCTTAAAGGTATGAAATTTGGTCTAATCAGAGAAGCACATCAATCAAATATAAACACACACCATCACAATCAAACACTACTGCATTTATAAATTCAAAAGTAGTTAAAACTATTTCAATCACTTCCCCATGCATTTTGTTATAGCATATCCCCTTATACACTTCCAAATCAACCTCAAATCTGCCCAACAACCAGTATGCATTCAACAGCATTCCAGAAAGTTTAACAAAAGACTGGCGACATAATCAAACAGGATCTTGGATAATAAAGCCCCAAGAGACAAGTTAAAATAATTTTACAATGTCAAGTTCAATGTGCGTCAAAATCATCAACATCATCAATTCCTCAATCAATCAGCAAAACCTACACAACCTCACGTGAACCTTATCCACAATCAATCTACTTCAAACATGAACATAACCAAGAACAACAAAGTGAGGCACGCCTATATATACCTTTTCTTCCATATTTTGCCTCACATAAGAAAATAAGTCTCAGTTCGTCAAATTTGTGCATCATTCCTTTTTATGTAAATTAGTTGTAAGGTATAAATAAAGAATTGGAGACATTGTCATGTATCAATCTATTCCTAATCTTAGAATCATGGGATTGCCAAATAATAAACACCCATACAAGTGCTCCTTTGAGCAACATCCAGAAGAGATGGTGAAATCTGAAAAATTCCAAAACAACAAGAAATCTAAACATCTACTTCTCTATATTAACTATTTAAACTGCTCAAACATACTACTTATTATTTCATTTCCTAATCCCTTCAGTTTTCATGTACAGCCTAATCAAGCATGTCCAAAAATCCAACAAAACAGAAAATATTATTCACATTCGATCCTATAAAGCTAAATACACACCAGAAAAGGAGTGAAAGATGTTTACTCATGATCATTTCTCAAGTACTTGATATATAGTAATGTGCCTATTTAAACAGCACATAGCAAATTATTCCCTCTTATTTCATTATCCAGGCCAACTGGCACAAAATCAACATAAAGATAATAAATTCCTAATTCGGAGCTAACATTCACAAACTTTCACTTCCTATTTACCGTATAAGAGCCGACAGAACCAGGAGCAATAGAGCTGAGCAAACCAATTTAACCACATACAAGGCCAAATTCTCATTCCTCTTTACTAGCAAAGGATTAGCAACATAATCCTTAACAACAATCCAGAGATTATAGGGAACAAACAAGTAAATTTAGTTCCATTAGCATTATAATCAATACGAATTGAACTTGTAACCCCAAAGTCAACAGCACCAACAAAACCTAAACCAATATGGCAACAGGAAATATAGACAAGAATCAGCAGCAATAAATCTTAATCTTCTTTACGCAAATAAACATACAAAGTCCCCCAATAACTTCAAAACCCATTGACTAATACAGTCTCCATAAAAAAAATAGAAATCTGATTAAGAGAAGAAAGTTGTGAAACACTAAATCGAAGCCAAATCAAACAAGCAATGTCATTATCAAACTCAAACAAGGAAGACAAGTCAGCCAAACAATCCACCATTACACAACCAATTATACATTCTCAATGCCTAATCGAAATGAACAAACAGTCAAGGAACATAGAATAGAAACAGCAACCATGAGCTCTTCAACTTTAAAAAAATCCGAAAAAATATTTCACTTAGATTACTTAACACAAATTTTAAGTACCCTTCATCCAAGACAAAAGTTAAAACAGCAATTTACTATTCAGCTTGCACTCACATAAACCCCACTATAGTTTCTCTAACCAAGTACACATACACATATCAAACAGAATACACTTTCATTTCTTAGCCCTGTGACAAAATCAAATCAGAATTACAAAAGAAAATAAATCAAACCATAACAATTTCTAACATTCACATTTATTCAAGTACACCTAATCAAACATCAACACTTCCTTCGTGCTTAGAGTCAAAATTAATTAGCTATAAATACAAGATTTGAGGCCAATCTAGCAAGAACATAAATAAAGTACCCACACAGTCTAACAAAAGAATGACATCTTAATCCCCCTTTACAAAATGAGATAAGCCAATTCAATAATCATCTTTGAAACACCACAATCCTTTGCAAGAATACCAGAAATCACAATTTAATCTTCATCTCAAACAATTTATAGATTAAAATCCCAAACCCTAAATTTGCAATCCCTCTCAAAACTCGCCCAAAATCGCAGAGAAAGGCAAGAAAGGAGTAGAAAATACTTACGAAGTTCTAAGATGAAAGAAAGAAGCATAACCACCGTCGGCCGCCGCCATCTCGCCGGAGAACGGCCATTGCCGAAGGTGAGCAAAGCAGAAAATCCAAAGAGGAAGGAAAAATGAGAAAACAACTTTGCAAAGAAGAGATAACATAAAGTACACAAATATATGGCCGAATCTTACCACCACCACCGCTGTCCGCCGGAGAAACGCTGTTGGGCTCACCGGAAATCGAAGAGAAGTGAAAGAGAGTGCTGAGCAGTGAGGAATCCATGAGTGAAGAACAGAAATCGCGAGAAGTGGTTGAAAGAGTGACGAACGAGAGTGGGGCAGTGAAGAACAAGAACGAAGAAGAAGAAGAAGAAGAAGAAGAAGAACGAAGAAGATGAAGAAGAAAAAAATGAAAAGGGGGGGTGCCGTCGGATTTTATGAAGAATGAAGGGGAAGGGCGCGTTTGGCTAGGTGAAATAAGGGTGGTTTTTGATTATTTACAACACAAACTTGCCATAGTGTACTATTTTAATTTAAATCCACTTAAACCAGCCTCCAATCTCCTTAACCTTCAAAATATTTTGTGTTTCACCATTCCCTCATATTTCAAATTCTTGAATTGCTTAGTTAATTATTTGCACACTCATTACTCAAAATTTCCAAAATATCCCAAAAATCACCAAAAATTCGTAAAAATTCCAAAATTTCAAATTTCTCCGTTTATTATTTCCCAAAACACTCTCTAATTTTAAATTAAATTTTTCAGGATGTTACAGGTTGTGACAGAGACCATCTACAAGATAGACATCTTGGACAGGGCCAACTTCACCAACGCCAGTGATCTTCCCACTTTGGTTCCCACCAAAGCTGACTTTGGCTCCATCTTTGACCACCAGTGAACTGAACTTGTCCCTGTCTCCCGTCATGTGTCTTGAGCATCTGCTATCGATGTACCACTTGCGGTTGTTGGATGCTTTGAGACAGACCTGCACAGATCAGACAGATTTAGGTACCCAACCTTTATTGGGTCCTCTTTCATTAGTATTTGGAACCTTTGGTCCAATGTTGACCTTAGGTTTGTGTGTGACCTATGCCTCTGGCCTTGGTTGGGCTTTAGGCGTTTGAGTCTCTTTTGGAGCAGGTTTCCATGCCCTAGATCTATGATTGACTCTAGGCTTATGTACTTCCTTAGCCTCTTGCCTTGGAAAGGCTTTAGGCATGTTTGTTCCTTTTGGAACCCATTTATAGGAACTATTGGCACCTTGCTTCTTAGCATTACAAGTGGACGTGGTGTGTCCCTTCCTGTTGCAATAATTGCAGAAGCTAAATGGTGATGATGTGTAGCCAGTGGCTTTATGGAAGAATTTCAAGTAGGGTTTCACTTTGGGTTTCACCCACTTCTTTTCCTTATGTTTATAGACTAAACCAGTTTTATCCCTATAGGCTCTTTGGTTCATTAAGATAATATCTAGCATTTCAGAACCTTTAGTGAACTTTTGTAAAACATTTGATAGTCTATCTCTTTCACTAGAGATCTTACTACAATTGGCGCAGCATTCTGAGCTTGGGACGTTGGGTTCCACTCGGGGATCTCCCTGGATGTCCGCTTTCGGAAGTCTTTTAGCTTCCGCAAGCTCATCACTTAGTGAGTTCACAGTCAACTCAAGTGATTTGTTTTTCCTTTTTAAACCGACAAAGGCTTTAGCCATTCTGTGAAACTCCCTATGTATATCATTGTAAGCTTCCTGAAGGTCAGTCATGCTTACCTCATCACCATGGATGGATTCGAAGTCTGATAGGGTTTCTTCTTCACCATCCTCCTTGGCAACGAGACAGAGGTTAGCAACCTCTTCCTCATCACTGGCTTCTTCATCGGAGCTGTTGACCCAGATGGAGGACACAAAGGCCTTCCTTTTGTCTTTTTCTTTAAAACACTGAAGACTTGGACATTCAGCTTTGAAGTGTCCAGGCTTCTTGCACTCGAAACAGACAGGAGCCTTTTCCTTCTTGTAGCTTGACTCTCCTTTCTGAAATCTCCCTTTCTTTTTAAAGACCTTCTTAAACCTTCTCACCATCATAGTCATTTCCTCATCATCGATATCTTCCACATCATCATCATCATCTCTTCTCTTGCTAGGAGCAACTAAAGCTAGATCTTTTGCCTTTGAGGTTGCTTGAGGATTTCGTTGGGCCAACAGGGTAGGCTCATATTCAGCTAGGGAACCAAACAAGGCTGTGACTGACTTAGTTGATTCTCCTTTAACTTCCTACAAAATAGTAACTTTTGTGAGCCAATCACCTTTCAATACTTTTAGGATTTTATTTACATGTTCCTTCTCAGTGAAGGTTCTTCCCGGAGCTGCAAGATTATTTATGAGATGAGTGAATCTGATCTCGAGATCTCTGATAGGCTCATCCGGATGCATAGTGAATTTGTGAAACTCCTCAACAAGCATTTCCACTCTTCTATCCTTGACGCCAGTGGTCCCTTCATGAGCAGTCTGAAGAGCATCCCACATTTCTTTTGTAGATTTAAGATGACTTATCCTGAAGTACTCTTTTTGACTCAAGGCACATTGAATCATTACGATAGCCTTATAATTCAACTCTACTTTGGTGTAGTCATCTTTAGTGAATTGGGCCTTAGTCTTTTCCTTGCCTTCAGCATCTTTTGGAACAAAGTTCCCATTTTCTATAACATCCCAAACTTTGAGACCATGCGCCTTGATGAAGTTTTCCATCTTAAATCTCCAGAAGGTATAGTTGTAACCATCAAAACCAGGAGGCTTGTTGGGAGGAGTTGATATGTCAGAAAGTACATTCTCTACAACATCAATCACTGGATCTTTTCTTTCCAGATTCGTTGGAATCAAGTAGGGAAGACCCGCTCTGATACCAAATGAAAGTGAGGATGCACAAGAGGGGGCGGGGGGTGAATTGTGCTACAAAAAAATATAAAAATAAAGATACTAACACAAATTCTTTTATACTGGTTCGGTCTAAATCTTGACCTACGTCTAGTTCTCAATCCCTTGATTGAGTTCCACTAATCCACAGGTTTTACAACGGGTTCACCTGCAACCTTTACAACCACAAGTTTTTCGCGCTAACTTGCAACCTTTACAACCTGACTCGCTCCCCCTTACTACCTGTAAGGGTTCAACATTTACACAAAGGATTTACTACTAAGTTCACTTAATGAACATATTGTGATAAACACTTAAGTACAATAAATGCTCTCAATAAATGTAGAGACTTAAATACAAAGAGTACAAGATGATAACAATAAGAATAACTCTCATGGTATTAAGTGCTCTCTTTAAAACTTTAAAGCTTTCTGAATATTCTGGGTATCAGCCTTGAATGCTCTTGACTTTTTGAGTACTTCGTGTGTTGTTCTTCGGTGGTTTCATTAATGATGAAGTTGTTCCTTTTATAGAAGCCTCTAATACTCCAGTTGTTTGAGGGCAATACGTCCGTTTGAATATATCCGTTAATCCCATGTTACCGTTGTCCTCATTAATGCTCATTAATATTTAGTAGGGTTGACTTGCTTTAGCTCTGAAAAGTAGCCCTGACAATTCTGCTCTGACAAAAACAACTCTGACATCTGAGCACTTGTACGTGTTAGAATCTTAAGTTTTGATGAAGACTAAAATATGAAAGAACAAGTTAAACACTTAGAAAAATTAGGTTAATATAGAACCACAAGTAAGAGTACAACCGGATGTGGATTCACTTCTGGATGGACTAGGACTAGCGCTCGCGGATGAATGACTCATCCCACAGCGGATGTAAGTAAGTCACCTAAGTCAGAACTCAGTCTAGGAAAGTTAGAAGTATAAAATCTTTAAGACTAAATTAGGACACAACCGGATGCAAGAATGCTTCCGGATGTTAAGTGACTAGGGCTGCCTATTGGATTAGGCAACACCGAGCGTCAGTAAATATAACTCTAAGTCATAACTTAAGTCTAGTAGGAGTACTTCCGGATGTGGGATTTCTTCCGGAAGTAAGAGAGCTTCCTTAGACAAAATGAACTCCCACTGCATGTGACTATGTGTTAATATTGTTAGACTAACGTTCAAGTGCAGCACTGAGTGATGTTGCTTCCGGATGTGGAATTGCTTCCGGTAGCAATCAGAATGTCAGAACGTACAGCAGTGCAGTGTCAGAGTGCTTTTTGGCAGAGCAGAGTTGTCAGAGTTGCTTTTCAGAGATAAAGCAAAGTCAAACCTGCTGAGCATTGATGGAGCATTAATGTTCAACGGTAACAAGGGAATAACAGCTATATTCAAACGACATTGTGACCTACCAAGAGAGAGAATACTTGAAGACACTATATAAAGAAGCTCATCTTCATTTATGAAGATAACTTGGAGAAAATCGCAGAAATCTAGAGAGAGAAACTGAGAGCATTCTTCAAGCATTCAAAGCTGCCCAGAAAAGCAAGAGAGCACTTAATACATTGAGAGTTCTATTCATCTACCCATCTTGTACTCTTTGTAGTTAAGTCTCTTCATTTATTGAGAGCATTTATTGTACTTAAGTGTGTAACATCATTTGTTCTTAGAGAGAACTAAGTTAGAAAATCCTCTTTGATTGAAAGGTTGAACCCTTACAGGTTGTAAGGGGGAGTGAGTCTGTAAGGTTGCAAGTGAACCTGGTGTAAAACTTGTGGTTGTAAGGTTGCAAGTGATCCCGTGCTAAAACTTGCGGTTGTGATAGAGCATGGTAACAATGTTCCTCTAGATGATGAGGGTCTTGCAAAGCGACGATCCAGATTCACCAATAAAGACTATGCTCTGGTAGAACTGAACCACAAGGCTGTCCACTATATTCAATGTGTCCTGAGCCCGAAGGAGTTTCATAGGATAAGCCACCACAAAACAACAAAAGATATGTGGGAGGCTCTTGAGGCAGCTCATTCCGGAACCAAGGGAGTGAAGGCAAGACGCGTTGAGATGCTGGTTGAGGAGTTTCACAAGTTCACAATGCTTCCAAATGAGCCAATCAGAGACTTGGAGCTCAGATTCACCCATCTCATAAACAACCTAGCCTCTCTGGGGAAGAACATTCTTGAGGAGGAACATGTGAGCAAGATTCTAAAGGTGTTAAAGGGTAACTGGCTTACCAAGGTCACCATTCTACAGGAAGTCCAGGTCAGTCAACCAGTTCTGTCACTGCCTTATATGGTTCTCTGGCTGAGTATGAACCAACCTTGTTGGCCCAAAGAGCTCCTCAAGCTGCTGCTAAAGTCAAGAACCTAGCTCTTGTTGCTCCCAGAAAGGAAAGGGATGAGGATGATGATGAGGATGATGAGGAAGATATAGATGATGAGGAGATGACTATGATGGTAAGAAAATTCAGAAAGTTCTTCAGAAAGAAAGGAGGCTTTCAGAAAGGAGAATCTAGCCATAAGAAGGATTATAAGAAAGAAAGGGCTCCTGTGTGCTTTGAATGTAAGAAGCCTGGTCATTTCAAGGCTGAGTGCCCGAGCCTTCAGAGAGTCAAAGGGAAGGACAAGAGGAAAGCCTTTGTGTCCTCGATCTGGGTGAATAGTTCTGATGAAGAAGCTAGTGATGAAGAAGAGGTTGCAAACCTTTGCCTTGTTGCTAGAGAAGATGGAGAAGAGGCATCTTCAGACTTCGACTCCATCCATGGCGATGAGGTAACACTTCCTGAACTCCAAGAAGCCTATAATGATGTTCATAGAAAATTCTTTCGCCTATGTAAGGCTTATAAAGTGTTGAGAATAAAAAAGGAATCACTTGAGTCTAAGGTGGACTCACTAAGTGAAGAGCTAGCGGAAGCCAAAAAGCTTCCGGTAGCAGATGGCAAGGGAGATCCCCAAGCGGAACCCAATGCCTCAACATCAGAGAGCTGCCCTAACTGCAGCAAGATCTCTATTGAAAGGGATAGACTGCAAAATGCCCTGCAGAAGTTCACTAATGGATCTGAAATGTTAAATGTTATTTTCATGAATCAAAGGGCATATAGGGACAAAACTGGTTTAGGATATAAGCCTAAAGGGAAAAAGTGGGTGGAACCTAAAGTGAAACCATACTTAAAGTTTTTCCACAAAGCCACTTATCACACTTCCACACCCTTCAGCTTCTGCAATTATTGTAACAGGAAGGGACACTCCACGTCCACCTGTAATGCAAGGAAGCATGGAGCTAACAACTCTTATAAGTGGGTTCCGAAAGGAACCAAGACAACTAAGGACCCTCCTCCAAGAAAAGAAACTAAAGGAGGACAAGGATCTAGAACTTGGAAACGTTTTCCAAGGGAAGTCCAACAGCCTAGAGCCCACACGAGGCCAGAGGCACAAAGTAATCACAAGCCCAAGGTCAAGATCAACACTAGACCGAGGGCTATGGGAACTAATGACAGAGGACCCAATAAAGGTTGGGTACCTAAGCTTGTCTAATCCTTGCAGGTCTGTCTCAAAGCATCCAAGAATAAAAAATGGTACATTGATAGCGGAAGCTCGAGACATATGACTGGTGACCGAGACAAGTTGAAATCCTTGGTGATCAAAGATGGAGCCAAAGTGAGCTTTGGAGGAAATCAAAGCAGAAAGATCACTGGGGTTGGAGAAGTTGGACCTGTTAAAGATGTCTATCTTGTGGATGGTCTCTGTCACAACCTGTTGAGCGTGAGCCAGAGCACTGACAAAGGAAACTGGGTAATTTTTGATTCACATGAGTGCATGATAATAGACAAGCATGATCTAAATCTAGACAAGGCCAATCTAAAATGCAAACTTAAGGCAAGTAAGAATGGAAACTTATACACCCTAGATTTATGTCAACAACTAGATGAAAAATGTTTAATATCTAGTGATGAAAATAGTTGGCTTTGGCATAAACGGCTAGCGCATGTTAACTTTACACAACTTGATATGCTTATTAAGAAGGAGCTAGCTATAGGGATTCCATCCTTTAAAGTTAAGCATGATTTTATTTGTGAATCCTGCCAACGAGGAAAGCAAACAAAGTCCTCGTTTAAGACCAAGAAGAGAGTCTCCACCAGCAGGCCCTTGGAACTAATCCACATGGATTTGGTTGGGCCAGCGAGAGTGAAGAGCTTGGGTGGAAACGTGTATGCTCTAGTTGTGGTGGATGACTATTCTAGGTTCACTTGGACAATGTTTCTTGCCTCCAAGCAAGATGCTTTTGATGCTTTTGTTATCCTGGCTAAGAAAGTGCAGAACGAGAGAGATCTCAAGATAGCATCCATAAGGACAGATCATGGAGGAGAGTTTGAGAATCACAGCTTCTCAGAGCTGTGTGAGGAGAATGACATTGATCACAACTTCTCAGCTCCCAGAACTCCTCAGCAGAATGGCGTGGTTGAGAGAAAGAACAGGGTTCTGACAGAGATGGCCAGGAGCATGCTCAATGAGAAAGAGGTTTCTCAAGTGTTCTGGGCGGACGCTATGAGCACAGCTTGCTACATCTCTAACAGAGCCTATGTTCGCAAGGGCTTGGATAAGACTCCCTATGAGCTGTACAAAGGTAGAAAGCCTAACATCAGCCACCTCAGAATCTTTGGATCAAAATGCTATGTTCATAACAATGGAAAGGTAAATCTGGGTAAGTTTGATCCAAAAGCTGGCGTAGGTATTTTCATAGGGTATTCCCTTAGGAGTAAGGCTTATAGAATATACAACATGGAGACTAGAACTGTAGAAGAATCAATGCATGTTGTATTCGATGAAAATCCTACATGGGAACAATCCACAGAAGATGATGGGATACTAAACTTTCCAAAACCACCATCATCTTTACCACCAAAAGCAACACCAGCAAGCAATCCCAAGGAAGAAGATGAACCCAGTGATGAACCTAGAGTGTAGACGGTGCCTGATGAGGTACAGTTGCCAACAGCTAGGAGACATCACAGGGATCATCCTCTTGACCAAGTGCTTGGTGATGTTTCTTCTGGTGTCAGAACCAGAAAACAAGTTCAAAATGAAGTTGAGTTTGAAGCCTTCTTGTCTCAGATTGAACCAACTTCAGTTGAACAAGCTCTTCAGGACTGTGATTGGATTATTGCCATGCAGGAAGAGCTTAATCAGTTTGAAAGAAGCCAAGTTTGGGAACTAGTCCCTAGGCCATCTCACCAATCCATAGTTGGGACCAAATGAGTCTTTAAAAACAAGCTGGATGAGACTGGCCAGATCACTAGGAACAAAGCCAGATTAGTAGCAAAAGGGTATAACCAAGAAGATGGCATAGACTATGAAGAAACTTTTGCTCCAGTTGCAAGACTTGAAGCAATAAGGATTCTTCTAGCCTTTGCATCCATGAAAGGCTTTAAATTATATCAGATAGATGTGAAGAGTGCTTTTCTTAATGGTTATATGAAGGAAGAGGTTTATGTTGAACAACCTCCTGGCTTTGAGGATCATAAGCACCCTAAGCATGTGTATAGACTAAAGAAAGCATTGTATGGCCTGAAACAAGCTCCTCGAGCTTGGTATGAGAGACTCAGCAGCTTTTTGCTGGGAAAGGGTTTCTCTAGAGGCAAATTAGATAATACTCTATTTATTTTGCATAAGGATAGAAACATGCTAGTTGTCCAGATTTACGTTGATGATATCATTTTTGGGGCAACTAATGAAAAACTCTGTGAAGAGTTTTCTAAGACTATGCAGGGGGAATTTGAGATGTCAATGATGGGAGAACTAACCTTCTTCCTAGGCCTGCAGATCAAGCAAAAGAAAGAAGGCATTTTCATCTCCCAAAACAAGTATTGCAGAGAGCTTCTAAAGAAGTTTGGGATGGATGAGTGCAAGGAGTATGATACTCCTATGAGCACTACTGCCGCACTCGATGCTGATGTAAAGGGAAGTTCGGTCAGCCTGCCAATGTATAGGGGAATGATAGGTTCCCTGCTGTACTTAACGGCTAGCAGACCTGATATACAATTTAGTGTAGGCATGTGTGCTAGGTTTCAAGCCAACCCCAAGGAATCACATCTAACTTGTGTTAAGCGTATTTTAAGATACCTTGAGGCAACTCAAGAACTTGGTCTCTGGTATCCCAGAGGTAACCAAGAGTTCTTGTGGGCTTATTCTGATGCTGACCATGCAGGTTATAAAACAGATAGAAAGAGCACAAGTGGACAATGTGCCTTCCTTGGAGGTTGTCTGGTGTCTTGGGCTAGCAAGAAGCAAACCTGCGTGTCACTATCATCCACAGAGGCAGAGTATATTGCTGCTGCAAGCTGTTGTGCACAAGTGTTGTGGCTGAAAAATCAACTGAGGGATCTTGGCTTAGAGTTCCCTGAGGCTCCCATTCTTTGTGACAACACCAGCACCGTCAGCCTCGCCAAGAATCCAGTCCAGCACACAAGAACAAAGCACATTGACGTCAGACATCACTTCATCAGAGATCATGTTCAGAAGAAGGATGTCAAAGTGCAATTTGTTCCCACTCAGCATCAGCTTGCAGATATCTTCACCAAGCCTCTGGGAGTAGATCAATTTACCTTTATTAGGGGAGATTTGGGAATGGTAAACCCAAATGAAGTTTAATCTTCAAAATAAACCTGTGCTTAATTGATTAAAACCTGCAAACTGTACTAACTTAGGCATCAGAGTGCCAATCTTTAGTTTTGCAGGCCCCCAATGTTAGATCTTAAGTAAGTCCAACCGGAAGCAAATCCTCTTCCGGATGCCAATTTGCTGCCGCTTGGTCATGACTCTAAGCAACCGGGAGCGCCAGTGTCTGGGCAAAAGACACGTCACTTCACAAAACGTTTCATCTTCCTCCACAGGAAGTTGTGCCTCCTCTGACAGTGTAAAGAGACACGTGTCAAAAAGGTGCGATGTTCCAATTTAAATTTATATGTTTTCCCATAAAAGGCGCATGTTTTCAATGTAGAGTCATTATGTGCATCACATCGGTTACCACATGCATAAATAGGCAGTACCATTCATTTCTCACTTCACACAAATTTCTTGCCACCAAAACTCTCTGAACGCATTCATCACCTTCATCGCACATTCATCCTATTCTTCATCTTGTTCTTCATCTTCATCTTCTTCTTCATCTTCTGCATTTCTAGGCATTTCATCTCATACATACCATTCATTTCATTCAACCCTAAACCCATTCCACACAAAATGGCCGGTTCACATGAATCAAACCCCAACCTTCAGAAAACCTCTTCATCCAAAAGGTCCAAGCACTCTGAGAAATCTGGGCATGACAAATCTGGAAAATTTGGGCATCATGATGAATCTGGGAAAAAGCATAAGAAGAGGGTCAGATTTGAAGAAGAACAGTCCTCGAAGCGCCAAAGGGTTAAGGATGATCCCTCTGTTTACATGGATGGGCCTCTTGAAGCTGTTTCTCCTACATTTGAGAACACTAAACCCTACTTTACAAATGGGATTTTTGTTGATATGGAGAAGGTTGAAAATCTGGGCTTTGGTCATTTGAAAGGACATCTCCAGAAGTATATGTGTTGGCTGGGGATCAACAGTGAGTACAACGTCAATGTCCTCAGGGTGTTCTTCCAATCTCTCACTGCCAAGGCAAAGTGGAAGACTATCTCAGGGAAAGAGACCATTGGCCGAGTTGACTTCAAGGCCACAGTGAAGGGGAGGAAAATCAAGTTCTCTTGGAGAGATATCAATCGCCTGCTTGGGGTCACTGACGAGGGTATGAACTAGTGGATCTACCCTGAGAAGTTGAGACAGGAGGAGCTTGAGACAGTTTATGAGACCAAGGGGAAGAAAGTATCTGCTATGCCCGACTCCAACAGAGTGCTTTAATACATCTACTCTCGGTTGATGACTAACAAAAGAGGGAACTTCAATGAGTTCACCCAGCTGGACAACCCGTGGCTCCACAAATTCCTCTCCATGCAGCCTATCAACCCTGGGCAACTGATCAGCATGGAGCTGCACAGATGGTGGGAAGCCAAAGAAAAGGGGAAACCTGACTATCTTCCCTACCCTCAGGTTATTGCCTTCCTCCTGGAGAAGCTGAATATTAAATCTACTGAGGAAGCTGATAACGTCAAGTGCCTGCCCATGGGATCAATGAATTTGGGCAAAATGGGAATCAAGTATACCAAGCCAGCGAAGCTTCTCAGGCTGGGAGTGCTTCCCATACAACGGTTGCCTTTGCATCTGGAGCAGGGGACCAAGAGGTTGATTCTTATGCTGGCCCAAGCCGAGCTCCACTGGTATCTGCTGCCAGCGAAGCTTCTCAGGCTGGGAGTGCTTCCCATACAACGGTTCCCTTTGCGTCTGGAGCAGGGGACCAAGAGGTTGATTCTCATGCTGGCCCAAGCCGAGCTCCACGGGTATCTGCTGCTCAGAAGGGTCTGGTGAATGAGCTACAAGAAGAGCTTCTGTTCAAACTGCCTGACCCACTGATGGCCCCTCTGCGAGCAGAGTTTGATGAGCATCTTCAACAGCTAGAGGATAGGATCGATGAGATGGACACCAAGTTGGATCTCATCCCAGCCCTACTGGTACCTGGACCTTCAAACCCTCCTTCACCACCCCCACAAAATGACCCTCCTCCACCATCCCCACGAAATGACCCTGACACTCACAACTCCCCTCATAACTCACCTCATACCACCCCTCACCAATCACCACACAATTCCCCTCACAACTCCCCTAGCCACTCCAACACATCCAACCATCAACACTCCCACAACCACTCACCATCCCCCAACCAAATCATTCACAGCCTTAGCTCCTTCACTTTCATTCACCCCTTCAGTTCCATCTACCTGAGAGATCTACCTTCACACCTTCAGAGGATCCCTGAGAGAAATATCCCTTCCTCACCTCTTCCTAACCTTTTCTCAGACTCCATTCCCTTCTTCTTCCCCAGCCCCACTCCTTCACCTGAAAACTCACCCCCTTCCTCACCTGAAAACTCACCACCCAAGAGATATGGCCCTGAACCTCCTCCATCCACCTCCACCTCACCCTCTTCCTTGGCCCTCGCCTTTATTGATGATGCCAAAAGGGGGAGAGATATTCTCACTCAACCCTCCCTATGGCTAGATGAGGACATTACTGCTGCTCTCCGCCGTGCCATGGATATGAGAAGAATGGATAGAGTAGAAAGTCTTATCCGTGGGGAAGCCATCAAGTTCATGCAACAGCAGCGCTCAGACAGCCAGAGGTCAAAATTGGAAATGGTATTGTATAATCCGCCTGCTGAAGCTTCTCCACCTGAGCCTGAGCCTGAGACTTCATCATCTGAGCCTCCTCCCCCTGTGCCTGCCCAGAATATACTTGAAGAAATTATGATGAAATATGGGTTAAAGAGGCAAGCCCATCCTCCGATAGTGATTGCCACTCTAATCCCTCCTTCTGAGCAAACCTCTGCTGCTGCTCCTCCTCCTCCTCCAGTAGTCAAGTTCAGCAGATCAAGGATGAAGTCCTTTGCCAAAAAGGGTACTGGTACTTCTGAATCTTCTGAGAGTGAAGAAGAGGAACCACGTGGTCGCTCTGAGGATCATGAGTCATAAAGGGTATCTCAAGCAGGGGAAGCATCTGAGCCCCAGTCCTCCACCCAAGCGCCTCCAGAAGAAATTCCTCCACTTGTGGAAGTTAAGTTAAAGGTGGAAGACATGACTCTAGAGGAATTTGAGCGGAATGGCTGGACAGACAGGCTCACCTTTGATCAGTTTACCCATCTTGATGCTGAGAGGGGACATGCTAAGCATCTTGATAGCCTGAAAAGGAAACAGAAAGGCAAGGGAAAGGGGAAAGGAAAGTCAAGTGAAGGTGATGACTCCAGCTATCCTGTGTGGAATGTCAAGGTCAGAGCCATCCATTATCCCTTTGGATCCATGCCCATCTCTGACTCGCCTTTTGGAGAATTTGCTGGGCTTACTGAAGTCAATGACCTGAAGAGGGCCATTGAAGAATCCCTCGAGTCAGAAAGGCAGAGAAGAGCGAGAGCCGAGGCAGAGCTTCAAGAGATGCTTGCTCAGATTGATCAGAGTGAGAAGGATGCTCAGTTGGCTAAGATGCAAGAGGAGTGTAATCAGAAACAATTAGAGAGAGAGAGAGAGGAAAAAGAGACATCAGCTCTGAACCCAAACCCCTCATGCATTTAACTTAGAATCTTTCTTTTCATATTTCTCATGCATAGTTATCTGCTCACTTGTAAATCTGACTGTTTATTATATTTCTATCTTGTAATTGATTTACTTATTACTAATGAAATTTGCCCTTGAGTTCATCTGTGCATTTTATTTCATTAATTCTCTAATATGAACTTAATTAGATAACTTAGTTTGTCATCATCAAAAAGGGGGAGAATGTTAGAATCTTAAGTTTTGATGAAGACTAAAGTATGAAAGAACAAGTTAAACACTTAGAAAAATTAGGTTAATATAGAACCACAAGTAAGAGTACAACCGGATGTGGATTCACTTCCGGATGGACTAGGACTAGCGCTCGAGGATGAATGACTCATCCCACAGCGGATGTAAGTAAGTCACCTAAGTCAGAACTCAGTCTAGGAAAGTTAGAAGTATAAAATCTTTAAGACTAACTTAGGACACAACCGGATGCAGGAATGCTTCCGGATGTTAAGTGACTAGGGCTGCCTATTGGATTAGGCAACACCGAGCGTCAGTAAATATAACTCTAAGTCATAACTTAAGTCTAGTAAGAGTACTTCCGGATGTGGAATTGCTTCCGGAAGTAAGAGAGTTTCCTTAGACAAAATGAACTCCCACTGCATGTGACTATGTGTTAATATTGCTAGACTAACGTTCAAGTGCAGCACTGAGTGATGTTGCTTCCGGATGTGGAATTGCTTCCGGTAGCAATCAGAATGTCAGAACGTACAGCAGTGCAGTGTCAAAGTGCTTTTTGGCAGAGCAGAGTTGTCAGAGATGCTTTTTAGAGATAAAGCAAAGTCAACCCTGCTGAGCATTGATGGAGCATTAAAGTTCAACGGTAACAAGGGAATAACAGCTATATTCAAACGACATTGTTACCTACCAAGAGAGAGAATACTTGAAGACACTATATAAAGAAGCTCATCTTCATTTATGAAGATAACTTGGAGAAAATCGCAGAAATCTAGAAAGAGAAACTGAGAGCATTCTTCAAGCATTCAAAGCTGCCCAGAAAAGCAAGAGAACACTTAATACATTGAGAGTTCTATTCATCTACCCATCTTGTACTCTTTGTAGTTAAGTCTCTTCATTTATTGAGAACATTTATTGTACTTAAGTGTGTAACATCATTTGTTCTTAGAGAGAACTATGTTAGAAAATCCTTTGATTGAAAGGTTGAACCCTTACAGGTTGTAAGGGGGAGTGAGTCTGTAAGGTTGCAAGTAAGCCCGGGTAAAACTTGTGGTTGTAAGGTTGCAAGTGATCCCGTTGTAAAACTTGCGGTTGTAAAGGTTCTAGGTGAACCCGTTGTAAAACCTGGGGTTTTAGTGGAACTCAATCTGGGTGATTGAGAACTGGACGTAGGTCAAGAGTTGGACCGAACCAGTATAAAGTCTTGTGTTTTAATTTTGTAATTTTATTTGGTAGCACAATTCACCCCCCTCTTGTGCATCCTCACTTTCAGTACGGACTCTGACTCTTGTACTTGCTATCAGATGGATTTTGGCTATCGGAAGTAAGTGCTTTGATCTGCAAGTGTTAGTGTGTAATGCAAAGAGTGTCCACTATCGGATGCTCTTTTGCTATCGGAAGTGAGAGCTAAGTTCTGCACACAAATGTTAGTCCAACAGAATAATATAATCAAGTGCAATAGGAAGTGTTTTTACTATGGGAAGCTTATCCTACTTAGACTAGGTTATCTAGGATCAGAGTGTTCAATTGACTTCCGCTATCGGATGTGTACTACATCCGCAAGCGCTAGTTACGTTGTTATTGCTCTAAGTCATCTGTAAAATACCTCCTACTACTATAATATTAATCTTAACCTAACTCACTGCTAATTAAAACAAATCCAAACAATGGAGTCTAACTATGTTAGCAAAAGATTCACCTAACATAGTTAGCAAAAGAATTTCTCTATTAATAAGAGATTACATATCTAACTATGTTAGAAAAGAGAATCTTCTAACATAGTTAGCAAAGGAACCATCATCACCTAATGAATCACACATACAACACAATAACCTAAATCTAACCATGTTAGAAAAGAATCACCTAACATGGTTAGAAAAAGAACTAACCAAACTACACAAAAATGAACCATATTAGAGCGGGGCCCATCTAATATGATCATATACAAGGACACATAAAATCATACAATAAATAATCAATATACTACCTACTCAAGTTACGTAAAAGTACTCCCTAACCACAATCCATCAAACAACCACCTATAACAATAAGTCGTCAGCATACTAATAGAGTACAACTGTCATTGCAGTCATAATAATCCTTGAACTATCATAATAATAGTATCAATATTTGATATCACAAACACTTCACATAATATGTCGCATAATAAGTACTACGACATTCAAATATTACAATTCAATCAAAATAACATTCAATAATGCAGAAGCTGGTGCAACCTAGCGAAATGACGATATAAGTCCCTATAGGATCACCTCTGGCCTACTTACTAACTCAGTATGGGCCAGACGGCCCCTTCCCCTTCCTCTGCGCCTCCCCCTGGGCATGATCACCTGAAAAGATAAAGGGAATAGGGTGAGACAAAAACCATGTCTCAGTAATCACCTCTTAACTCACTGTGAGACTCAGAAGTGGGGTAGTGGAGCGTCTACAGGGTACCACAGTTTTCAAAACCTGCATAACCACATAATATATACACATATATACAGTACAGATACATCCATCTCTCAATAAACAAAAATAAACGTGATTGACACTGTGCCCAGTCTCAAATCTGAAAGCATTGAAAAGGGATCACTCTAAAATGTAAAAAAAATCCCTGGTTCCTTTACAACCCGAGGAACCCGTACAATTAACCTATCGATTTGCGCAAATCGATGGTTATATCGGCCGACGGTACTAATAGTCAGTGTCATGCAACAATACAAAAGATTTATATAGATATATATAAAGTACAGTTCAGTTGAAAGGTACCCTATAGCCCATGTTCAAATATAACATCATCTGAATTCATTATATATATATATATATATATATATATATATATATATATATATATATATAAGTAGAAGAGGATGTTAGAAAATCCTCAACTACCATCACCCTCAGTATCACAGTCAGTTAAGCGTGATTACCTGCTAACTTCACTGCAGAAGATATACGCTGGTAACAGTTGCCCTCAAACTCCGCCTGGAGAATCACCGTCTACAACAATGCCACCATTTAAAAATGGTTAAGACACCTTCATGTGACTTAGGTTATACTTTTCACCAATAACAAAAACAATATTGAAGTAATAATTTACTTCCATTACCATACATCACTTTATAACTTCTAGATCGTTAATCCTCACCATTTCTTAGAAACCTTGAAGATTTATCCACTTTATTAAACACCCATTATATCGCCGCATTGACCTTAAATAAGTCACTCACAATGACCTCCATAACACCCAAACACTCTTCCAAAGCCAACAACCTTTAACCTACCAAAACCACTTCATATTAACACTTTATCTATCCAACTTTCTCCCAAATACCATTCTAGCCAACACTCACATTCCAATAACAATAAACAACCTTAACTAGCACTACATAATCACCAATTTAGTCCAAAGCCTCCTCCTTTAGCTAACCCTTACTTAAAGAGTCAAAACAATTAGCCAATAAAATCTAAACTCAACTTCCAACTTTAATGGCTAACATACTTCCCAAAAATCTTTACTTTACTACTTATCTTTGCTCAAATCCTTGGTTAAAGCATCACTAATTAACTAATGGCAAACCCTAACTTAAAAGAGGAAACTTTATGCTAAAAATCAACTTCACAAGAGGCTAGAGGCTTACAAAATACAAGAGTGAAGGAAGAGAAGTTTTTCCCACCGTTGGCCGCCGGAAAACCTCGCCGGAAAACACCCCTAGATCGCCGGCCGAACTGAAAGAGCAAGGGAAAGCTAAGAAAAAGGTGTTGTGAAGTTGAAGGAATGAAAACAATATGAGGAACTACAAGAAAAATCCAAACTTTCCCTCACCCGCCGATCAACGTCGCCGGAAAAGTCAGAGCCGCCGCCGGAAAAGCCGCCGGAGTCGCAGATCGAGTTCGAGCTTCAAGGAGTTATGAAGAATCACGAAAAGAACCAAAGAACCATCTCCTACCTTCAACACACTCCCTTCGCCGGAATACTAGCTGTCGCCGGAAAAAGCCGCCGGAAAACGAAACATGCGACGGACACACACACACCCACACGGATCGGACTCCAACTTCACGCCTCTATGAAGAAAAGGAAGAGATGAACCGAAATGAGGAAGCTTTTTGGTGAAGGAGGGGCCGAATGGTGAGGTGTGAGGAGGAAGAAAATGGAGAAAATGGTGAAAGGGGGGGGGGTGTCGCGCTGTCCGAAACTGGAGGGGGGGGGTTCGAATGTTTGATAAGGAAAGGAGGGAGGGTGTGTTTGGTTAAGGGGAAATAAGGTGGTTTTTGATAATTTGTAGCCCAAGTTTGCCATAGTGTACTCTTTTTAACTTAAAACCACTCAAACCAATCTCCAATCTTCTGAATCTTCAAAATATTTTTAACTTTACCATTCCCTCATATTTCAAATTCTTCATTTCTTAATTAATTATGTGCACATTAATTACTCAATATTTCTAAAATATTCCCAAAAATCACCAAAAATTCCCAAAAATTCCCAAAATTCCTAATTTCTCCATTTATCATTTCCAAAACACTCTTTAATCCTGTATTAAATTTTCAGGATGTTACATCATCCGGTTGTGATTTTACATCCGATTGAGTTCTAACTTAGGATTTTTTTAACTTCATCTAATTCTTCCTAAGTCTTCATCAAAACTTAAGATTCTAACATTTATTAATTATAGAATGTGCTTTGAAAGTTAATATAATCAATTAGTTTTGCTTATCATGTAACTAAAACCCTAATCTAGGGTTGTTATGAACATATTTATGGATCGAACCATTTACTCTCTCTTTTGAAGTTGTTAATGAAGCACATGTGTAGTTTTTATCTTGCTCTCTATTTTCTTCATGTGATTGATCAACACTTGCTTTGTTAAACGAAGTATGACTTTAGAAAGTATATTTTGTTGTAGAACTTGCGTAAAAGCAAGTTAGACTTGAACTTTATAGTTTTGAATAGATGGTTTGTTGGTAGCATAAAGATTATTGACCTAACATAGCCATTAATAGGGAGGTTGAGGAAAAGAGCTTGCACTTATTATGACAATATATTGTGTAATAAATGTTAGCATAAATTTGATTTTGAGAGAAAGCTTCTTCAAATACTTTAGAACCATAGACTTACATATGTTTTTATTTAGTTTATTAAAAGGAGAGGGAATTTTTGTTTTATGAAATAAATAAGGGATTAGTAACTCTAGACCTTTATAATTATTGACAAAGCGTGTTTGAAAACTGAATCTCTTTGACATTCACTTTTAAAATCTACTTGTAGTTTGAAAACAACCCTTTCAATATGTTGTTACTTCAAAGTAATTAATGATTTGATTAGTGCTAATAATCTTGCTTAAACAATAATCCATGTGCAACGACAACCTTTCTATACTACTTTTTGACGAACTATATGCTTACGGTAACACACAATATGTGTTAAGTCAAACATCATGGTAGGGCTTGAGAGTGGTTAAATTTGGTGTTATAGTCATTATTGTTTATGCATGTGAATCAAGAATTTTGATGCCAACAAATCTCTTCAAGAGAAGAGATGTTTTCACATTGCACCTTGAGATCACGCTCTAGATCTATCAAGAATAATAAGGGGTGATTTTCAAGTGCCCTATGAATTCCCAAAGTACGCAAACACAAGATGCCTTATTTTGCCAATAATTCCAAAGACTTTAGAGTTTCAGGTTTGAATTGGGCTAATCATTTCAACTTTGTGAGGGGGCAATTTAGGGCCCAAGTGGAAGCAACTAATTGTTTGAACCCAATATAAGAAGCCCACGAAGCTAGGAATCTGAAAAGGCTAGGTAAGGTGGCTTTGGAGAGTAGCATTACAAGTAGACTATGTAACTTTGAATTTCAGAGAGTTTCATTGTGGTTGTATTGGGTGGTGTCTGTAACATTCTGTTACTAATTCCCTAATTAACCGATGATATCCATTTTAAATCTAATAATCTCTTTACTAACTATGACAGAAAAAAAAAATTTCCATAATATCAATGTCCTATCATAGTCAAGAAAGGAATTTCCTAATGATTAAATATTATCCATTATAGAAAAGAATTTCCTGATACAACATGAACACTATCATGGATATTTAATAGCTAACCATGTTAAAAAAGTTCACCTAACATGGTTAGAAAAAGAAGAAACCTAATATCCAATAATATCAAATACAAATAAAAACTCAATTGCTAACCATGTTAGAAAGGATTTGCCTAACATGGTTAATAAACAAAACTAATTGATATTAAGCAAAAAATAGAAATATATACATGTGGAAGTGAATGCAAACCTATAAATTGGCAATATACAATTCTAAATCAACTATACAACCTCCCCTACTTAATTCTCTTTCCTAATGCTTGCGCCTGTGCATGAATACCTGCAAAAATGTGAATAATCGTGGGATGAAACAAATTGTTCCAGTAATCACCGCTTAACTCACTATAGCAGTGAGATGTGCGGTAGTGAGGGCGTCTAAAGGGTACCACAGTTTTAAAATCAATAAATATATATAAGAACCAAGCCTCCTTCAATTTGTCACTCCAGGCCCTCTGTCAATTTCCACATCCATTAAACTTCATCATCCAAACTCCAATCCATGCTATCATCACTATAAATCTCATTCACACTTTCTCAAATCCAGCTTCTCGGCTCACATCCAATACCACCAAGGGGCTCTACTCATGCCATCCAGGAGGCACTACGTTCAAGCTCTATATATATTCCAAATGAATTGACATTGTGCCCCTCTCAAAAGTGAGGGGGCAATTTCCCTCTCTGGTAAACCCATGAGAGGGAAACCCCAATCTGTCTCCAATCAGAAAGAGCGTAGTCCCTGTCTCCAATCAGAAGACTGCTAGTCACAGTCTCCAATCTGTCGACCAATGGTCACAGTCTCCAATCTGTCGACCAGTACAAATAACCGCCGATTGGCCTATCGAACGGTTATCATCGCGCGATGTTACAAAAATCTCAGTGTCATGGAATACATACAATTCCTTTCAACATCTAAATCTCAACTTCTGATACTTTCCAATCCACATCACTTTTCAATACCCTGTCAAGTACCAATTCTATAACTCCACCACAACTTTATCACTTTCTATCGACATGACCTATCAACACCGCTGTCAAAGTACTACACCTATATATTTCACCATTCCAAGAAAAATCACCACCACCAGACAGGATAATAATATATATGTATCAAATTCTTTTATATAAAAATAATCGTGTTTGAAAGGCACTCGATAGCCTATTTTGTATAAAAGTAACTTTTAGAGATTTTGAGGGCTAGAAAGGATTCTGAAAATCCCAAGTAACGTCACCCTCAATGTTAAAGCATGGTAAGAGTGATTACCTGCACACGCTCAATAACAACAAATACACGCAACTAAGGTCGTCCTCAAGCTCCGTTTAAATTACCGCCATCTACAGTCAGAAAACAATCATAATTGGTCAAGACACTTTGTAAGTGGCTTTGACCCAAACCCTTTAAACAAATTTTAAAACAAGTAATGAAGTAGTTAAATACTCCAATTATATCCCCATATCTTCCTTTCATTTTACCCACTACCATATATTTCTTAAAATTGTTCCATTCACAAGTTTTCTTAGCATTCTAGTTTAAAATCAACCAACACTTCAAAACCAACCAAATTAAACTCATTAATATCAAGTTTGCACTTAATGTGACCTACCAACACTCATCATCAACCAACACTCCCAACATACACTTTACATAGTCAAGTTCCATTTAATCAACACTTTATTTACCAACTTCTTTCCTAAATACCAATCCCATCAATTTCACCATTCCAATGTCATTACACAACCTTAGTAAGCATCAATTAATCACCAATTTATTCAATACATCTCACATCAACAAACCCTAACTTTAAAGAGCCTTAGTATCCACAAAATTCCAAAGTAATTATTAACTTTAAGATAACTCAAATGCCTTCAAGAAATCTTAAATTAACCACCTAGACATTCATAAATTTTTATCTAAAGCTCCAAAGAATTAAATATGGTCAAACCCTAAATTTTCAAAGAGACATTTATCTCAGGTTCAAAATCACAAAAAGGTAGGAAGTGCTTACGAAGTTCCAAAATGAGAGAGGGAGGGTTGGTCACCGCCGGCCACTGCGTCGTTCGCCGAAAATGGTCACTGGAGGAGGTGGGTCGAATCAAAGACCAAAGAAGAAGAAAATAATGAGAAGTAGACTTTACAAAGAGGAAATCACTTGAAGATAACACAAAATGGTCAAAGCTTACTGTTTCGCGTCGCCGGCCGCCATGGCTCGCCGGAAAACAAGGAAAAACGAAATGAGGAGTGAAGAACAATGAAGAAACAGCAAGAACAGTTAAGAATTTGAGGCTCACACGATTTTGGAAGCTTGGGATAAGAAGAACAATGAATGGAAGGAGTGGGAGAACAAAATATGTGTGTGGTGGAGTAGAGAAAAACGAAAATGGAGTGTGGAGGGAGGGAGGCATCGTTTTTTGGCAAGAGGAAGAAGAGAGAAAGGATAAGATAGAACGAAAAGAAGGAGAGAAACGAAAAGGAAAAAGGAAAAAAAAAGAATGAATATTCTTTCTCACTTTAGCATATTGTTTTTGAAGTTGGAATATCTTTTCTTTTTTTTTTTGAATGAAAGGAATATATATTGATCAATCAAAAATGGCGGTTACATGGGCAAGGCCCCAAATTTACAATGAAAGTTGTTGAAGCTATGCTAACTATCCTAAAGTGGCCATTAGGCCTTTAGTTTCAGAGAGAAGCTCCAAAAAATATGCTTTTCTCTGTGAGAGCAGCCACCACCTGAATCTGGATGACTATGCTCTCAATGGTAAAGGTTTCATTCTCAAAAATCCTCAGGTTCCTTATATGCCATAGCTTCCAAAGTGTTATGCTGATGCCCACTTTCCATGATGTGTGCAAGTTAGATTGCCTTAGAATGAAGTTCACCCAATTTGGAATAGTCATTCTCAGGAAATCTAAGTGCATGTCCAGTGGGAGGATGTGCTTCCAAACCATGGCTGCCGAGGGGCATGACTTGAAGGTGTGGTCAAGAGTTTCTTCCTGGCCATTACAGAAAGTGCAAAGGCTGTTGTGGGTGAGGTGTCGGCGTAAGCGCTCGACATTAGTTAAGAGTCTGCCCTTCATGAGTAGCCATAGGAATGTTTTGACACGTTGTGCCATAGGGAGCTTCCAGATTCTGGCCCAAATCGGATGTTTGTCATCCCAATCTAAAGAGGTGATGATAGAGTAGGCTGACTTGACCGAGAATTGGCCAGAATTTGAAAGATGCCAGGAGTGTTGAGCTTCACAGTCACTGCCCATTGGCCTCATAGCTTGGATTGCCTGTACTATATCAGGTGGGAGGCGGTCAGCGAAGAGGTCAGTGCGCCATGTGTTATGGTTGGCATTATAGTAATCAGCAATTGGCCTGGCTGCTTCAAGGTCACAGATTGGAGTGAATGAAAGCAACTTAAGAGGGCCACTGTCACCCACCCAAAAATCAGACCAAAACCGAATTTGATGCCCGTCACCAAGGGACCGTTTGATGTTGAACCGGGCTTCATTCCAGCATTTGCTGATGCTTTGCCAAAAGGCAGAGGCTTGCATTCGCTTGGGCCCCTCTTCATGAAGGTGAGGCCATATTTCTGAGAAAGGATCCTGACCCATAGAGTCTCGGGTTCAGTGTGGATCTTATAAATGAGTTTGAAGATGAATGCACGGTTTTGAGCCTCCATATTGATAAGCCCCAAGCCACCATGGTCCGTTCACTGACATATAGAATTCCAATTTACAAGATGGATGCCATGTGTGTTTTGTAAGTGCCTCCAAACAAACTTACGTATGATTTTCTCCATATCCCTACAAGAATCAGTTCGAAAGAGAGTACTTTGCATGGTGTAAATTGGGATAGATTGGAGGACAGACTTAGCAAGAGGTAGTCGCCCAGCTAGAGACAACGAGCTTACCTTCCATCCAGATAATTTGTGATGAAGTTTGTCCACTAAGAACTGATAGATGGATTTAGAGACTCTACCATTTATGAGCGGGAAACCTAAGTACTTCCCCAAGTTCTCAACTTCCTGATATACCATGGTCTGGCAGATAGCTTTTCGAGCGGTGAAGGGCACATTTTTAGAGAAGTAAACACGGGTTTTAAGGAGACTGACTTGCTGTCCAGAGGAGGAACAAGAGGTATTTAGGGTCTCCTGCATGGTGGCGATCTGGTCCGCGATGGTGTGACCAAAGAGGACAAGGTCGTCGGTAAAGAAGAGGTGGGAGATGAGGACACCTCTTTTGCCAAGTTTGATAGGCTTCCACGTGCCGTTGGTGACCGCATGGCAAATAGATTGAGATAATCGTTCAATGCAAAGAACAAAAATGTAAGGTGAGAGGGGATCACCTTGGCGGATTCCACGTATTAGAGAAAAAGTAGATGAAGGTTGCTCGTGCCAAAGGATTTGCATAGAAGGGGAGGTGATACACTTCATGATGAGGGAGGTTAGTTGGTGAGGGATCCCAGCATCAAGCAAAGTTTCATTAATGAAGTCCCACCGGAGCCGGTCAAAAGCCTTTTCCAAATCAACTTTAATGGTCCTTCATCCGCCTTTGCCTTTTTTCCGTCTCATGGAGTGAACAAGCTCTTGGGCAATGACGATATTATCTATGATGCTCCTCCCTGTGATGAAGCTGGATTGATAAGGGCCAATAAGGTTGGGGAGCAATGGTTTAAGCCTATTAGTAATGACTTTTGTGAGGATTTTGTAGGGAACCGTGCATAGGATAATGGGGCGGAATTCACTGATAAGGGATGGAGTAGTGACCTTCGAAATAAGAGCCAAGAGGATTTGATTGAAGGAGGCATCAAGTTGGCCACCCTCCCAGATACCCTTAATGAAGGCAAGAAGTTATGGCTGAACCTTTTCCCACTGCGATTGGTAAAAGAGCGCATGGATACCATCTATTCCGGGAGCTTTCAGTGGTTTCATCTCAAAGAGGGCCGATTTGATTTCAACAACATCAAGAGCCCTAGTCATGAGGGCAGTATCGTGGTCCGATATTGGAGGAAAGAGGCCCCGTAGGGTGGGGGGTGGTACAGGGGTTCATCCAGGCGGTATAACCTCTTAAAGTAGTTCACGGCGAGGGTGGAGAGGTTAGTATCCCCAGTGATCTAGTCACCGCTATTAGATTTAAGGCGAAGGATTTTTTTGCGTCGGGAGCGAATCTTGGCTTTTGTGTGGTAGTAGGCCGTGTTGCGGTCACCAAGGCAGATGGCTTCAGAGGAGGACTTTTGCAGCCAAAAGAGTTCCTCCTGGTGGTTAATTTCCTCAAGCTCCTCGGCTAGGGACTTCTCCAAGTCTATGTATAAATGTGAGGCGGGGTCCTGTTGAAGCTTGTCTCGGAGGCCTTTGAGGCGGGCCAAGAGATGACGCTTCCTTGCACCAATGCAACCAAATGTGTCACGGTGCCATTGTTTAGCCATGTGAGTGAAGGATTCAATATTCTGAGTGAGGGATCGATCCTGGGACCAGGCCTTAGCCATAAGGTTTGGGAAGTCATTATGAAGCAACCAAGAAGCCATAAATTTGAAAGATCCTCCAATGCGGTCACGCTGAGGGGGTTAACATTGATCAAAATTGGGCGGTGATCTGAAAGAACCTTAGGAAGGTGAACCACGAAGCAGTTGTGGAAAAGGTTGGAGAAGGCCCGGTTGCATATGGCCCTGTCAAGGCGTTCCATAAGAGTGCCTCGCCTCCATAAAAAGCGGTGGCCAATGTAACCAAGATCAATGAGGCCATGGTTGTGGATGAAGGTTCTAAAGAGGCTGCAACCACGGACATTGCATGAAGAACTGCCACTGCGCTTGTTCGAGGAGTCAATGGCATTGCAATCTCCTGCGAGGAGCCAGGGGAGGTTGCTGGCTGGGGTGATGTCAGCTAAATCATCCCAAAGGTATCTCCTGAATTGCGGTTGGGGGCTCTCATATATGGCAGTGAAGTAGAGGAGGGATGGAGTGTGGGGAGTGGAGAACTCCATATGAACAAACTGAAGGTTATTAGCTAGGATGGTGACGTGAATGCTGTCTTTCCACAAAACCCAGATTCCGCCAGAGAAACCAGTAGCTTCAATTTTATGAGAATGAGGGAATCCAAGCTTTTTGATTATTTTATATGCACGGCAGCTAGAAACACGCGGTTCAACTAGAACAAAAAGATCAACTTTGTTAGTTAAAGCAATTGATTTGAAAGTGGCTGGGAGTCTAATTTTAGAGGCCCCCTGGCAGTTCCAAGTTACAAAAGACATAAACATAAAATTATAGGGAGGGTGACGAGGAGAAATCAACTCCTTCAATAAGAGAAGCTATGGTCTCGTCATCGATAGTTTTCTGAAGGTTCTTGGCAATCTCCTTGACAACTCGGTCAGGTGGGTTTTGGGTTGGATGATGCGAGCCTAATTTAGGGATGGAGGGAGCTGAGTTGAGATTGGTTCCTTTATTTTTTGGGTTGGGGTTTGAGTCTGGTGCTTTCGGGTTAGAGGAGGGGAGGGGTGCTTGTGAGTGGGTTTGGGTGATGGATGGGCCGGGGAGTGTTTGGGTTGTGGGCTTTAGTGTTTTTGGTAGGGGGTGTCTCATGTCCTCTATTTGGACCACTGAGTGGGTCTCATGGGGAAGGTTTGAGGGGATGGTTATTGCAAGGTAGGCAGAAGAGGTGAAAATGTTGTCTTTGCTAGGAGTGACAGACTAGATTGCTTTTTGTTTATAGCTCTGATCAGTCTCTTTCAAGGCCTTGGGGGCGTGGGAATCTTTGACTTCCTGAACCCGGCGCCAAATCGTAGAGGGGTGTCTTGAAGGTGGGGGTTGGTGGGGACCAGGTCTGGCTGCTTCTGACGTGGAGGCCTCATTGAGTATGTCATACCTAGAGCCCAGAGCTACAGGCTTTTGTTCTTGGATGTTTGTCTTTTTTATGGGATATCCCTTTCTATCTTCATAAAGTTGACAATAAAATTCTCCAATGGGTCTCCCTCAATTTGAATCATAATTACATTTTCTAGACAACTCCATTAACTAAGTTAGGCAATGAATCCCCCTAAACCTCCAAAAGTATTTTAAATTCCACAAAAATATCATAATTTCAACTTTTATATTTATTATTTATCAAAAACATTATCTAATCCCACATTAAATTTTTAGGATGTTACAATTCTTCCCACCTTTTAGCAATTTTGCCCTTAAAATTCGCTAATACTACTACACGACTAAAAAAATCATGTGAGCTAAATAGTAAAATGGCTCACCTAGGAATAGTTGAGGATACATTTCACGTATTCTCTCCTTGGTCTCCCAAGGAACCTGTTCCACACTTACAGGGAAGGAACATAAACTTTAATACACATTGAACAGTTCACTCATACTATCGTTCAGAGTCTTTAATCATCTTACTCAACTACATAAAGTTCTTCCGTTTCAAACAAAATTGAACAGCTTCTTTAACACAAACCACGTCTAAAGAACAACCTTTAATTTTTCCGAACCATTATGTAAACATCAAATAGACTTCATTTCATTATGTTGGCCAAACAAAACCTATACTCAAATTGAACAATCATCTTTGTTCATTCCTATCAAATCTATTATAACATTTTCATAATGCAATTCCATTTCATAATCATTCTTCCAACACTACTTTTAAGCTAGATCCATTTTTCTCTAAGCACCCGAGCAAGCATTACAATTCCATCAATCTTGTTACTCAACCACTCCCAAAGTCATTCAACTACTGAGAACAAAAAGGGCAAAACTGTTTTTAAAACACAAGCATCACCCTGCAAGTTCAATTGATCAATGAAGGAAGTGACCAAGTTTCTCATGTTTACCATTTAACCTAACCAATTTCTGTTACCACATTCTATCATGCAAATTACCAATCCACATTTATAACAACCCAATAATTGGCATTCATTAAGCCATATTCCAAATCAGTTCAGTTAATTGCATCAACATCCCATGAACAAAAACTTTTCGCACATACTTTCATCAATATGAAATCAGAACAAAACAGAACAAAGGTCACACAAACCTTCATCTTCTAGGCACAAATCAAACATGCAAGCTTGCAAAACTATGCCATTTTATTTCAAGCCTAACTGAACATACAAAATTTCTATAGCATTTTAGCTTCATTAATTCATGGGTTTCAGCCCCAACAGATTTCAACAAACATAAGAAAATATATAACATTTGGGTAAACAATCAAATCTTCATGTAAAATCAGCATCAATTAAAATATGGTGGAGAAGGCTCATATGATGAGGTTCGATATGATGAAGGATATGAATGGTGATATAGCCCATGGTTGGTAGAGGAATATGGTGGAGAAGGAAAATAAAAGCACGTGTGATATTGTGGTGGGGGTAAAGGTGGATCCCTACATGGAATGCTATAGGATTTGGAGGATGAATTGAAAACTGCCAACATTTTTTCCTTTCTTTGTACAATTCATACAAGATTGAAAAAAGTGTCTCTTGTCTCTTCCATCCTAGTGGTATTTGTTATAAGGGCGGAGGGGCAAAACTAGCCATCGTAAATTTTCAAATGGACAACTCTAGCACTCGTAAATTGAATGGGGCAAAACCGTACACTGTAAATCAAAATGGGGCAAATGTAACATTCTCAACTAAAGGTGTTAAGTTTGACAGTTAGTTGACTGAGAATGCTGATGGGGCTTGTTGACGTGGTAATATGTGGCATTTTTTGTCTGATGTGGCAATATGCTGAATAGGTGGGACCCACAGTAAATAATAAAAAATAACAAGCCCCTCTCTCTCTTCCCCTCCTTCTTCATCTTTCCCAACCCCCACCCCTGCAAACACACCCCGGCCACTAACATCAAGTTCGCCGTCGTCGTCGTTTTTGACACCGACCGTTCTCTAGATCGCAACCCCAAGACCGTTTCGCTCCTCAAGAGTTGAAAGGAGAGGGCTTTTTGGAATGTTGTGTCTTGGTGGCTTGGTCTTTCTTTGGTGTTTATTCTTCTCACGATCATCATGTTTGGCTTGAATCAGATTCTGCAGCCTTAAGAATTTGGGGGAAGTGTGTGCTACTTTAATTAAAGTAATTTTTTTTATTGTTTATTAATTTTAGGAGTAGGGTAGGATATAAATTTTTAGGTTGACTTTGATTTTCTTAAGCCTTGAGGTGCTTAATTTAGAGTGTTTTTGAGTCTTCATATGGTGATATATGCGGCTGATTTAGTATCAGTAGCATACACTTGTTTTTAGTCTTCAAACAGTGAATAAAAATCGCAGTGGCCGGAATTTCTGCCACCTTCACCGGCGCCAGTGGCGAGAATGGTGATACAGTTATCCATGTTAGGGATGACTTTTGAAGAAGTAAGAAGGTGGTGAATGGTTTGTATGTATGTATGAATATTGTTAGCACTTTATAGGAAGGTGGTTACAAGAAGGACAAGTTTGGTGGAAATGGTAAATTGCAAAGTTTGGTGGAAAAATGTTCCCTCTTTTCTGGCGATCAGTGGTGTGTCTGCGGGGGTGGTAGGGGGGGTTGGGGAGGATGAAGAAGGAGGGGTAGAGAGAGGGGCTTGGGTTATTTTTTATTATTTACTGTGGGTCCCTATTCAGCATATTGTCACGTCACAAAAAATGTCACATATTGCCACGTCAACAAGCCCCATCAGCATTCCCAGTCAACTAACGGTCAAACTTAACACCTTTAGTTGAGAATGTTACATTTGTCCCATTTTGATTTACAATGTACGGATTTTCCCCATTCAATTTACGTGTGCCAGAGTTGTCCAGTTGAAAATTTACGGTGGCTAGTTTTGCCCCTTCGCCCTTGTTATAAAAGAGTTTGAATTCTCAAGTGAATGTTATACCATGTGAATTCTATTAACTGCTAGGCGGATAAGCTTTAGAGTGGTAGTGAATGTTATGCTTTATAGTGGTAGAGCATATTATACATAAAAAGAAACAAAATATACATTTCCCAATGTTAAGCAGCTATCTGGTCTGCATTTCTGGATATGTCTTTATATATTTTTGTTAATTTATATATTTTTGTTGAATTCAGGATCACAATTCCTTGTATATAATTGCTACCTTCAAGTTGTTGTTGTTGTATACTCAATTTTAACTATGAGTTGGATGAATTTGATTTTTAGGTTTATATCAGGAAGCCAATTTGACTCTTCAATTGGGAAAAGAATTTCATAATTTAGAGGAGGCATGGAGGTTTTGTAATGAATATGCTTATAGAGTAGGCTTCAGTGCAAGGACATAAGGGACGAAAACGAGTAAGAAAGACAAAAAGACAATTATTGCCTATAGATATGCATGTCCAAAAGAGGGAAAACGTAGACCAGATAAAAGGTACACCGCATCCACTAATCATTGTCCTAAGACAAGGACCAATTGTAAAGTTGGAACAAAAGTTAAATTAGTGGAAGGTAAATTCAAGATTGTTGCTTTCATAGAACAACCTAATCACCCATTGCATCTTCAGGAGACAAAGCACATGATGAGGTCTCAATTAAAAATATATTAGGCATTAACTGATGAGATTGATTTGGCTAGGGATGCTGAACTTAAATAAAAATAAACTTGTAATTTGATCTATAAGTTAGCAAGTACGTGGGTGAGCTAATCTTGGTTTCACGGAAATTTGCGACGAATTTCCGTCGCAAAACATGGTTTCCGACAGAAAATCCGTCGCAAACAGGTTTTCGACGGGCTCCACTCCATCAGTAATTTGTTGGTCGCTAATTACTTTTCAATGGAATGTCCATCGCAAAACTCTGCGACGGAACTTCCGTCACAAATTAGTGACGGAACATCCGTCGATTGCAGTTCAGTCTCAGATATTTGCAACGAACTGTTCGTCGCTAATTTGCCATAGGTGTTCTGTCACTAATTTGCGACGGACATTCAGTCACAAAGTCCATGGAAAATTAGCTTATAGTTTTATTCATTGTTTTTGTTTCCCTATTCATTCCTTCAGTTGAATTCAAATTTTAAATAAAATCAATCCAAAAGTAGTGGACACGTGAAACCATATTATAAATAAAAGTTCATCCATTATATAAATCCATGAAAGTATTAATACAAATAAGTATGGGTCAAAAATGACTAATAATATCATAAATGGAGCACAATTCTAACAATTTAACTTTAATTCTCCTCATTTGTATCACTGCTAGCTATCTGGCAACTGAATGTCACTTCCTTTCGAGGAAAAACACGTTTGTATTTCTGTTGAAGTTTTCTTGAAGTTTATCATTCAAAGATTTTGAGCTCATAAAACTCTACTGAAAATTAAAGCCAATATATAGCTTAATAACTAAAATGATGGAGAAAAATGACATAAGTAGAATAATCATACATTCAACAAATATCAATTTTTTTTTACAAAATGATCATAAAAGTTGTGGTGACCAAACATACAAAGCACCAAATAATCATGAAAACATTCAATCATCAAGTGTTTAGCAGACCATACATGTATAAAAACTTCCATTAATATCAGTCTTCTAAATTCTCAGTTTCCATCAAACTTGATACAAACATATTCTGATTTTGACTCAACCAAAATGATAGGCTTCTCCTTAACCAACAACATAATAGTTTTTTTATAATAGAGAAGATTCATTCTTATGAGTTCATGACTACCTGCTTGACCCAAGTCAATGACAACTTATAATGCAAAAGATGAAGTTATATATTTGGTGGAGGGAATTTATTCATACGGTAACTGCAAAAGGAGGTCACAAGTATTGATGAAAAGGGGCTTTGGTCACCAAACAAAACAGAACAAAGAACAAAGAGCAGAGAATAAGAAAAGAGAACCTTGGGATTTGAACCTTTGTAAGCTTATGTGAAGCTGAACTCATTCAAGATTAATGTAGATCACTAAAATTTGTGTGCATAAAATGTCAATGCAAAAAATAATCAACAACATACAAGCAATACAAGCTCCATCATCATGCTATAAAAATCAAACAACAGAGGAAGGAACCGAAATCACAAAACAACAAACAAAATAAGAAGCTACAGATAAATAAAAGTTTGGTGTTGAAAATATGTTAGCAACTTCACATATAAACTTAGTTAATACATGTTTCCATATATTCCTTGTAATCAAAGAAGAAAGTAACATGGTTAGTTTTGAGGATAATATTAAAGAAATCAAACAACAGATGAAGGAACCGAAATTACAAAACAACAAGCAAAATAAGAAGCTACAGATAAATCAAAGTTTGGTGTTGAACTTACATGTTTACATTTCCAAAATCATAGATAAATATGATCATAGAACAATCTGGCTAATAACTACTTCCCAATCCCTAAGTTTATAAGATTACAAACAAAATTTGACATGGATCAACAATTACAAACCAGTGATCACAAATAAAGCCCAAGAATGAAACAACGATAAGAGGAATGAGAATATAATCATTAGAAAACTAAAACCAATCAATCAAAATGGGAATTTGGGAATCCCAATCACAAGAATCACCAAATCAAGCCAATAATGTTAAAAAAAGTGCATCAGGATTGATATTACAATCATTAGAAAGTTAAAACCAATCAATCAAAATGGGGATTTAAAAAACCCCAATTACAACAATCATTAAATCGATCCAATTTTGTTCAAAATAAGTTCATCAGGATTGAGATTAAAATCATTAGAAAGCTTAAACCAATCAATCAAAATGCAGAATTTACAAAACCCTAATTCCAAGATTCACCAAATCAAGCCAATTTGTTGAAAACAAGGTCATCAAGCCTGATAATAGAATCATTAGAAAGCTAAAACCAATCAATTAAAACAGAAAATTTAGAAAACCCCAATTAAAAGAACAGCTAAATTTAGCCAATTCATTCAAAACATGATAAAAAGGAGGGAGAAAATAAACTAACCACTTTGCTTAATTGCATCACTAGCCTTATACATAGAAATTAGAGAGAATCTAGGGTGAAGCTAGAATAGGTTGTTAGAATCTTAAGTTTTGATGAAGACTAAAATATGAAAGAACGAGCCAAACACTTAGAGAATATTAGGTTAACATAGAACCCCAAGTGAGAGTACAACCGGATGTGGATTTACTTCCGGATGGACTAGGACTAGCGCTCGCGGATGAACGTCTCATCCCCCAGCAACAGTAAGTACTTCACTTAGTAATAACTCAGTCTAGAAGCATTACATGTACAAAACCCTTGAGACTAAGTTAAGATGCAACCGGATGTGGATTTGCTTCCGATTACTTAGTGACTAGCGCTGGGTGTTGGTATGGATAACACTGAGCGTCAGTGAGCATAACCCAACATCCAGTGGATTTGCTTCCGATTGCTTAGTAACTAGCGCTGGCTGTTGGTATGGATAACACTGAGCGTCAGTGAGTAAAATGTGAACATAACCCAACGTCCAGTGGAAGTGCTTCCGGATGTGGAATTGCTTCCGGATGTAAAAGAGCTCCCTTAGACTAAATGAACTCCCACTGCATGTGACTATGTGTTTATATTGCTAGACTAACGTTCAAAGTGCAGCACACTGAGTAAAGTTGCTTCCGGATGTGAATTCGCTTCCGCAAGCAATCAGAATGTCAGAACGTTCAGAGCAATGCAGTGTCAGAGTGCTTTTGGCAGAGCAGAGTTGTCAGAACTACTTTTCAGAGATAAAGCAAAGTCAACCCTGCTAAGCATTAATGAAGCATTAATTGGACAAACGGTAACTTGGGAAAAACGGCCATTTTCAAACGGCTAACCCACCTACCAAGAGTAAGAATACTTGAAGACTATATAAACAAGCTCAACTTCATTTATGAAGACAACTAATATCTTTGACATCTTGAAGAAAGCTAGAGTGAGAAACTGAGAAATCCTTCAAGCATTCAAAGCTGCCCAGAAAAGAGAAAGAGCATTTAACACATTGAGAGTTCCTTTCATCTACTTATTTTGTACTCTTTGTAGTTAAGTCTCTTCTTGTATTAAGAGCATTCATTGTACTTAAGTGTGTAACATTATCTGTTCTTAAAGAGAACTAAGTTTAGAAAATCCTTTATTTGTAAAAGTTGAACCCTTGCTGGTTGTAAGGGGGAGTTAGTTAGCAAGGTTGCAAGTGAGCCTTGAGTAAAACTTGTGGTTGTAAGGTTGCAAGTGATCTCGTCCAAAACTTGCGGTTGTAAAGGTTCCAGGTGAACCCGTTTGTAAAACCTGGGGATAGTGGAACTCAACCTGGGTGGTTGAGAACTGGACGTAGGTCAGGAAGACCGAACCAGTATAAACCCATGTGTTGTTATTGTTTGAATTTTATTTGGTAGCACAATTCACCCCCCCCTCTTGTGCATCCATTACTTTCATAGGTAAATCAGAAAGAATAGGTAAATTTAACGTAAGGTAAATATCAATTAGATAAGGAGAAAAATGAAGACTTACGATCCCTTGATTTATTTGATGGCAGATAAGTTGGAGCTGGATTGATTTGACGAATCGACTAATTGATTTGATGAATTGAAGGGTGTGGAGAGAAGATAGAATGAAGTAGAAACTAACCCAAGTATACTACTGTCTTTTCTCGGTCGTGTGCGTACGTGGTGGTGGTGTTTGGGTTTTTATGTATATTAATATAATATAATATATTTTAAAATAAACAGAATCAGAAGATTAAGAAGCGGGACGAAACTTTTGATGAATATATGTTTTTGACGGAAATATAGACGAAACATTTCTTCCGTCGCAAGCCAGCGCAAAGTCCGTTGAAAAGCTTTCTGAAGGAAATATCATTAGTATTCCATCACTAACTTGTGACAGAATTGGATTCCGTCAGTAATTCCATGGGTAATTTTGAAGGTTTTTTTGTAGTGAAATGCGAGAATTATACCTTGTGAATTACATTCACTGCTAGGCGGATAGGCTTTATATTGGTAGTGAATGTTATGCTTTACAGTGGTAGTGCCATGGGTTATCACTTTTTGTAAAGTTATGTTTGTGTATGGCATTCTAGCCCCCATAATAGTTAGATCATTCAATTCTTAAGATGTACATATTATACATAAAAAGAAACAAAATATAAATTTCTTGATGGTAATCAGCTATCTGGTCTGCATTTCCAGATGCGCCTTTAAAGTATGTTAATTTGTATATTTTGGTTGAATTCAGGTACACAATTCCTTGCATACAATTGCTACTTTCAAGTTGTTGTTGTTGTTGTTGTTGTATATTCAATTTTAACTATAAATTGGATGAATTTGATTTTTAGGTTTATAACATGGAAGCTAATTTGACTATTAGATTTTGAAAAGAATTTGATATTTTAGAGGAGGCATGGAGGTTTTGTAATGAATATGCTTATAGAGTAGGCTTCAGTGCAAGGAAATATGAGACGACAACGAGTAAAAAACGACAAAAAGACAATTATTGCCTATAAATATACATGTTCAAAAGTGGAAAAATGTAGACCTAATAAAAGGTACACCTCATCCACTAATCATTGTCATGGGACAAGGACCAATTGTAAAGCTGGATCGACAGTTAAATTAGTGGAAGGTAAATTCAAGATTGTTGCTTTCATAGAACAACCTAATCGCCCATTGCATCTTCAAGAGACAGTGCACATGATGAGGTATCAACGAAAAATATATAAGGCACCAGCTGATGAGATTGATTTGGCTAGGGATGTTGGACTTAAACAAAAATAAACTTTTAATTTGATCTTATAAGTAAGCAAGTAGGTGGGCGAGCTAATCTTGGTTTCACTCGAGTGGTCGTGATATAAGTTATTTGATGACTAAAAGACGAAGATGTATGGTTGATGGGGAAGTTCAATGCTTATTAAGCTATTTTGAAGAACAGATCATCGAGAACCCTTCCTTTTATCATTCATATCAGCTTGATATGGAAGATCATATTACAAATATTTTTTAGGTAGACACTCGCATGCCAGTAGATTATGCTTTATATTGGGGATGTAATTTCATTGGATACCACATACTGCATGAACAAAAATCATAGACCTCTTGCGATAATTTCAAGGTTCACTTATTATAGAGGAATAATAATTTTTTGTGCAATTTTGCTATATGATGAAACAACAAAGTCATTGAAGTGGTTGTTGGAAACTTTCTTGACAATAAACAAGCAAATATGACCCGTGACAATTTTTACTGACTAAGATCAAGCAATGGCAAGAGCATTACGTGAAGTTATTCCTGAAGTGAAGCATGGATTATGTACATGGAATATTTAGCAAAATGGAATTAAACATGTGGGAAATAAAGTGAAGGGTGATTCACATTTTATGCGTGAGTTCAGTAGGTGTATGTTTTCTCTTTTGAGGAGGAAACAAATTTTGAAAGAAACTGGTTTCTTTGGTATCAACTTTCGATTTGGAGAATTACTCATGGGTGAGGTATATATGTGAAATCAAAGAAAAATGGGCATGGTGTCATATGAAGTACTTTAATTAATTCTTTAAAAATTCTGAGCAGGTTGTTGCAGGCAAAAGGTACAATGAGATTAAATGTGATTATGAAGCAAGGGAGAAAAAACTACGACTGTTAGTACAAAGCTCACCAATCTTGCGTCAAGTTGCTGAAATTTACACCTCTAGGGTATTAGAAATATTCCAAGAGCAATTTGATCATCTTTCGCCACATGCATTTCCTCTCGAGATGAAAAAGGTATGTTGTTCACTGATGACTCCCTAATTTTATATATATTTGACATGCATTTTGTTTTATTTGGGGAGTCATTGATGATAAAATAAAAAAATTATTAAGATCTTAATGAGAAATTAATTTGTATGTCATTTGGGGTACTTAAATAAATATTATGGGTTATCTTAGTATTGAAGTGTTTAAATTTGTTATAAAAAGAAAGTAAGAAAAGAATATATTAGAATAGTGTAGGTGGTTTATTTTAGTATTATTAATAGTAAGATTGTGTTAAGATTATTACAAGTAATTGTTTTCTCATCTCCAGGAACATGAGTTGTGCGTTTTGCCAAATGGTGGGCCTTGGATCCATTGAGCAAAACCCAAATGAAATGAAAAGAAGGGAGCCCTGCATACACCATCGGAAACCGATTCCATTTTGCGAAGGAGAAGGGGGCTACGCTTTCATGATATACACACACCTACCTAAAACCCTTCTTCACTTTTTTCCATTTTGGAAGTAGCAGCAGACACACAGGGACAGCGTGAGAAAGAGGAAGAGAGGGCTGTGCACATTGAAAATTCTTTTGAGCTCCTCCCTTCACCGTCACTGGGAGTGAGAATAAATTCCTGCTAGCTGAAAATTAAAGGGGGAGCAAGAGGAGATATTGAAGGTTGGACTTGGGGTTTAGAGAAGAAAAAAATGCTTGAAGATTTCACAATTAATTGGTTGTTTTCTCTTTTCCCTTCTTATTTCTCTCTATTTCCTCTTGTATGAACTCTTGGATATCTGGATTGTGGTGTTAGTCTTAGTATGAGTATTTAGTTTATATTCTAGGTTTATTTTGAAGCTTTGTATGAATTGATGCTTGAACATTTTTCTCTCTTGTTAATTAATGTTTATGATAGTTGTGAATCTAGCTTGTGCTTTATTTTTACTATGTGGTGCGCAACACTTAGCTTGTTTGTTTAGTTGTGGCTTGGAAGAGCATAGCTAAACAAAGAACTAAGTTAGATTCAAGCTTGTCTTGAAATTCTAAGGAGGAATGGAGAGTTTGATAATGAGATAGGAATATCCATTAACCAAGTTTTGTAAAATTGAAGTGGGTTGATTATAAAGCTAGTTGGCATAATATGTAGTATGGAAATATGCATGTTAATGTTAGCTAAGGTTTGAGTAAGCTCGGAAGAGTTATTCAAATACTTGACACTTCAAGCATCAACTTAATATTCATTAATTGACATTAGAGGAAGGTTAATAGAGCATCATGAAGTACAAAGTGGATAAATAAACCTAGATCTTCCCTTTTGTGTTTGTTTATAACTTTAGAAATATATCCTCTTATTTTTATTTTAATCATATCACTTTTTCCCCAAAGCTAATTTTGATCATAATTTATTCAATGAATTTGCTTAAATATAGTCTCTGTTGGAACGACACTCTTATTTTTTCACTATACTATTTAAACTTGACTCGTACTCTTGTGGTTGCAAAATTTGCGAACATTCACATATAATGATGGTATGATTAATGAAAACAAAAAATGGACATTGACATATGATCCGGAGGATAATTCTGTATGGTGTAGTTGTAGGCATTTTGAATCTATTGAAATATTGTGTTGTCATGCTTAAAAAATATGAGGCAAATGAAGTAAAGAAACTTCCAGAAAAATATATTTTAAAATGATGGACCAAAGATGCTAGAGGTGGTGTAATACATGATATTAGAGGAAATGACATGCAAGAAGATTCTAAGCTTTGGAGCACACAAACATATCGACAATTATGTCATATGATGATAACACTAGCAGCTGAAATGTCCATTTGCCGAGAGCTTCTACCTCCCCAACTCTATAAAAAACTTCATCAAAAAGCAATACACTTTCATTCAATGCTGAAGAGTTCAACACATGATGACAAACATGAAGTGTGACATTTTGATACTAATTCTCTGATTAACCATTAATATAAGTTTTGATTCAATAATTCCTTTGCTAACTATGATAGAAAAATATTCCTATCATAGTTAGAAAATGAACTTTCTAATTATTCAAGTATTATCCATGACAGAAAGGAATTTTTCAAATACAATAAGAATACTATCATGGATAATTAACATCTAACCATGTTAGAAAAAGATTCACCTAACATGGTTATAAAAAGAAGCAACCTAATGTCAAATTGTAGCGACCTGCCTCTATTGATTAACTAATAGTATCAATTATGATTATTATTATCTATCTAACTATGATAGAAAAGACATTCCATTTTGATACAAACTTATCATAGTAGAAAAGTGTTTGCTTATATTAAAATCCATAAACGACATCCTTGATTCTATTATTCAGTTTCACAAGAACATGAGGAAGAAAAGAATACGAATGTAGGAAATGTTTTTCTGAAAACAAATTTAACACCACAATTCATATTGGCACATCTTTGTTTAATTTTCAAATTATAATCTTTAACACCAGATCTGGTTATCTATGTATACCTCGTCTATTCTTTCTTATCAGACCCGGTTTCTCTGAAGACTTGGCTCTTCCATCTACACATCCATTTATAGAGAGAAAAACCATCCAATCCAAAAAGAGGAGAAAAATTAGAAATAAAAAATCAAATAATCAAGCGTATATGAAGATCCCCTATTTAGCCGAAAATCTCCAAATCGAAGGAAAACAATAGGAAAAAACCTAAATCTCCAAATCATAATCGAATAAATGAAGGTTGGGAATGAGAAAATAAAAGTCACTTGAGGCTTGCAAGTGTATATGAAGGAGCCATATTTGACCTAAAAACGTCATCACTGACGCCATGAAGAGCTTCTATTGAGTCAGAGAAAAGATGAAGAGATTGAGAAGAAAAGTGGGTGGTCGAGCTTTAACTCCCACCTGAATCTTCTCGCCGCCTTCTCACTAACATTCACTGTGATAAGGAAAAAGAGTAGAAGACAAAGATGAGGGTGATGACATGATGCTGAAGAAAAGAGGTGAGAGGGCACGAAGAAAGGAAGAGGGTGTTGTGTTTATGGGGGTCGAAGGGTCTGAGGAAGTGAATTAGGGTTTTGTGGTGGTTGTAACTGGTGAGTGAGATGCTTTGAAAAAAGGAGTGGAGGGAGGGACTCCAGACTACAAAGACAGAGGTGAAAAAAGCATATGTGTAAACGCACACTTCTTCCAATTGGATTTACTACAAAGAAACATAGGGGAAATATAAAAAGAAACACATGAGAAACCACATTCTAAACCGGTTTCATTGTGTGAAAGGTAATGAAGATATTTACCAGTTTTCACGGGTAATATTGATGTGTGCATTACATCAAGATGCCAAATGTAACTATCAATTGAACACAAATATAATGTTGTAAAACTGGGTTTTTATCCAAAAGTAACATATACATGTCTCTACTTTCTTCCTTATTAGGTGGAGCTGCAATCAATTTAAGTTAGATGCATCCCCAATTTCTATGGCTTCAACAATTCCCAATGAATTTCTAGCATGCCAAGGGTCATCCTCTATAGCTTCAATAATGTCCAATCAATATCTTGCATGCGGAAGGCCATCATCCATAGCTTCAACATTGTTTAATCATCATCAAGAAAAAAGCAGCAATGACCTACAATAACAGTTCAAGTTCCAGGGCTTCATTGTTTCAATCAATCACGTTCCTTTTTTATACCATTGATATAGACTTGCAATGTTGCCATAAACTCAATTACACTAGTTTCATATTGTTGTAAAGCTACAGACCAAAAAGTTTCTTCCAGGAAAATATACCTTGAACAGAAGATGATTAGCAATCATTCCAGAAGCACCTGAGACTTCTATGTTAATAAGTTTCTTCCAGGATCTTGTCTCTGCTTCCTATAAACACAAAGACCATGTGATTTAAAAAAAAGGCTCGTATAGTGGAGGAATTGAAATGCCAAACACACATGCCCACAAACTAGAAAAACATCTTCTCAATATCATATCAGATGTTGATATTGAAAGTATTTTTTCCATAATGTTTCATTGGATTTATTAAAAGGAAAAATGAAAGGGGAATACTACATGGTGCACAACAATTAAAACTTTTATCAAGTATCCCCACAACATTCAAAAGCACAAACCAATTGTAGGGATATATTATAGAATTGATAATTTCTCGGCAAACCATACAAGACTATAGGACTTAAATGAACGGTTTTGATAAATATTAGAAAGTAGAAAAGTGGCATAGTCGATTGATTAATTAATTAGATCATTACTTCAAGTTTTAATTCTCATATAGACAACAATGATTATTTCAGCAGAAGTAAATATGATTAGTCAGGGTAGAGGTATAAAGAACAATTGAACAATGAGAACTAATAATTAGTAGTGAAGCTATACAAAGAACAAACAAGGAGAACTAATGATTATCAAGAACACTCCAAAGTTAAAAAAGCTAGCAAAGTTTGAATTTTTTTTGTGGGGATGAGATGATTGCCAGCCATAAAAAGAATCACCAATAAGAACCTAATTCATCTTGGCTCATTTTCATCCAATAATGCAATGTGCATTTAGGTTACATGATCAACTTGTTGTAGCTTTTATTTCACATATAGTCATGAACCATTGATTAAACAAAACATGTTCAGGAAACAATACAACTTCAACAAATTTATTAGCATAGACTGCAAAGACAAAATTGTAAAGAATCAATTATTTTAATAATTAACCAATCAAAATTCCTTCAATTGAAAATAAATATTTGAGTTACTCCTATGTCGCCCTAGGAATTAATCAATATTCAATTCAATACTAAACACACTAGTAGCTAGTGGTAGTAAGGGTCTTTTCTCAATTTTAGTTCAAATTCTTGCAAGTGAAAGGAGAATGTGCCAAGCAAATTAAGCAAAGGTTTGATATGGTAATTTTGATTAGCAAACTAAAATTAACACTAAAATAGCAATAAAACCGAAATGAAAGTGAAGAAATGTCAAGAAGAAGCACCTCCCTCTCCATTGTACTCATGTGCTTAATGATAAATGAGACCACATACATTTGCAAACCTTGATCTATTCTAGTTAATTTCTCAAGATCTCTTAGATCTAAAAGAAATCTAAGAGAGTTTAACTAGGATAATCAAGTTAAACGTTCTTTCCATCTCTCACACATACCTAATCAACATTAGGTCTAAATCATAGAACCTAAGAAATTCATTCATTTCACAAGAATCATACACAAGCAAATCGCACATATATGTCTTATGAACATACACACAAATAAGCATAGGTTTTCATGTGTGAGACATACAAAGAGAGATCACAAGCTAAAATCAAATAGAACACCTAAAAAATAAGTATTCTAACCTAATGAGTCCTAGATCTAGGAAATCACAAGGTACAAGATACATCTAACTTATGACCTACAAGATACAACATACAAATACATGAGGCCGATTTGATTTCTCATCTACAAGCACATTTCCTTTGGAGAGGGAGATGAAGGATCGAGCTTTAGCCGAAGCTCATGGAGGTGGAAAGGAGAAGAAATCTTGGTGTGGAGGCCATGTATGATGAGAATCATGAAATGGAGGTGAAGAAGAAGATGAGAGAGATGAGAGAAAATGGAAGTGGAGAGAGAAACTGAAAGTGAAGTGTAGTTGATTATGAGCCAAGGGATAAGATTAAATGAAGTGGAGTTAGTTAATGAGTTGGATTTGGAAGTTGATGAGCTGTCAACAAGAATTAGTTGGCCAAGAAGATATTTTTAAGTGTGTATGTCAAGGTTAGGCCAAGAGGTTAGGTTAAGTGAGGGAGGAAGGGTATTTTGGGGATTAAGGGAAAATGTGGATGAATGAGGCCTCCATTAAGTCTAGGTGCATCCTCTCCCAAGCTCCCTCCTTTTTCTCCTTTCCATTGTACTTCCAATTGTGTCATTAATGAGGCTCCCAAATTTGAATTTGAAGTTGGAGCCATTTTTTCCCTTTTTGGTAAGATGCTCCAAAAGTGCCTTGTCCTTTTACCAAAAATGGTAATTGTTGCTTTATGCCACATGCCTTGCCAACTAGCCTTCTCCTTGCCACTTAAGCTCATCCCAAAGGCATATGGGGCCCACGTGGGACCCCCCTACAAATAAAAGAGCACCACATAACTGAAAATGTGCTAGAATGACATGAATTTAATTAGCTTTTGCCAACTCCTCTAAATGGTTTGTTTAGTTTTTGGTTCAATTTGTGGGGACAAAGACACTGTCAATTCTAACGACGTTGCTGGGTTTGGCGGAGACAGAGGAGAATGAAAATGGTAGGTGCTCGGATGGAAGAGATGATGGTCGGTGATGGTGGCTAGAATGAGCGATGGAGGGGTGGTGGATGTGGAGGAGGTGAGATGTAGTTATGAGATTTGGGTGAAGAGAAGAAGGAGATATCGATTTGAGAGAGTTGAGGGCATTGTGAGGAGGATGGAGGAAGGAGAGGTAAAATTGAGAGAAACAGAAATGTATTTTCACTTTGAAAAATAATATCAATAAGGTTCCATATAATTACAAAATAACGTATAGTACCGGTTTTATTATTTTTGCAACGAGTCAAAAAGTTAGTTATTATTTATGCACCACGAAATAGTCAGTTATTATTTATGTCAGAAGTGAAATAGTTAATTATTAGATTAGCACTTTTTCCCTAACATATATTTAGTCCTCGAAATTTTTTTGTGGTTAAACAGAGAATTTATTGAAGAGTGTAAAGCATTCAAATATGAAGTATAGAGAATTAAGTAGATTAAGATTATTTGATATATAATTGAAATCTTTGGCCTAAACTAAATATCGAATTGAAAATGGTAAAAGTACAATTTTGGGAATGAGCTATTACGCCTGGAGCACTATGTGGAAAAAATGTTATTTTTCTCAATTCTAGGTATGGAGATTGAAATTGGGTTCAATTATGGTAAAACCGTTAGTTTGACCAACATTGACTGTCTTCAAGCTTCATTTATTGTCCCCACCACGTCAGCATTGGAGACGGTCAACAATGGTCAAACTAATAGGATTACCAAAATTGCACTTAATTTTATTCTTCATGCCCAAAATTGAGATTGAAAACACTTTTTTCCGCTTAGTACTCCTGGCGTAATAGTTTGTTCCCAAAAATGTACCTTTACCCAATTGAAAATATGCGAGGAGAGTTGAATCCATCAATATTAAACAATCCATCATTTGGATTAATTCACATGCATCTAATGTCTTTGAGGTTCTCCTTTATCAAACTAATTTACTAGATTAAGAAATTTAGTTGTATGATAAAAGTTACCTAAAATTCATTTCAATTGAATAGGGTTAAGGTGCATTTTTAGTACTATAGAATATAGCAAAGTGCACCTTACATAATACACAATAATGTGGTCCATTTGTGGTAACCAAAAATTATTTTCGTGGCTTATTTAGTAACGACGTTAAATAAGTTAAGTTTGACCGTTATGTGTCAAATTTTGACCATTAAATTGTGGGGTAAAGGAGCATTTTCAGTACTGTAGAATATAGAAGGAGCACCAAACATAATATACAATATTTTGGTCCATTCGTGATAACTAAGAATTATTTTCATTGCTTATCCAGTAATTCGTTAGCTAAAATTCACTTTTGTAAGATAAAATCTAATGTGACATAATGATGTAATATATGTATATTGAAATGACAATTTAACGAACATTATTTTAAGTTTATAACTATGTAATCAGAAGTCATAAAAAAAATATGTAATCAGATAGAAGTAGTTCTTCTTCTATTACATCATATGGTCATTGATTTGGGTCAAGCCAGTATGACCAACCCGTTTTAATTTGTGTCGAGCCAGTATGACCAACCTGTTTTAACTCAGTAAGGCCAACCTGTTTAGTTTATGATTCTTTGCTTACATTTTTTATAGGGTAATGGACCAAATCTGGCCCCCAAGTAACCACCAAGGAGCGCTGAGCACCCTGAACTAACAACAGGCCCATATTTGTACCCTAAGTAACCAAAGTGTTTAAAAACTACCCCGGTTGGACGGTCAACAACGTTTGACCGTTACTATGTCTATGTGGCTGCCACGCGAGCACTTGTTTTGCCACCTCTGCTTGCCACGTGTGTATTTTAAATGGACCTAATTTGCCTTCCAAGTAACCACCCAGGAGCACTGAACACCCTGAACTAACAACAGGCTCATATCTGCACTCAAAGTAACCAATGTGTTTAAAAACTACTTCGGGTGGACGGTCAATAACGTTTGACCGTTACTATGCCTATGTGACCGCCACGTGAAGGCCTGTTTTGCCACCCGAAGCCTTGTCATCGCCACGTAAGATATGTTCATGTGGGTCCCACCTATAATAATAAACAATTTCTCTTTCTCTCTTCATCACCATCACCACAACCCCCCAGCACCCACCTCCCCCACCCACGCTACCCCCTCACCTCTCCAGCCCCCCACTGCTTCACCTCCACAACCCCCCACCCACGCCACCTCTGCTTGCCACGTTTGAGGGGGTGGCGTGGGTGGGGGTGGTGGGTGTTGAGGGGGCTGTGGTGATGGTGATGAAGAGGGAGAGAGAAATTGTTTATTATTATAGGTGGGACTCACATGAACATATCTTACGTGGCGATGACAAGGCGCCGGGTGGCAAAACAGGTCTTCATGTGGCGGCCGCATAGGCATAGTAACGGTCAAACATCATTGACCGTCCACCCGGGGTAGTTTTTAAACACATTGGTTACTTTGAGTGCAGATATGGGTTGTTGTTAGTTCAGGGTACTCAGTGCTCCTGGGTGGTTACTTGGAGGGCAGATTAGGTCCATTTAAAATACACACGTGGCAAGCAGAGGTGGCAAAGTAGGTGCTCGCGTCGCAGCTACATAGGCATAGTAACGGTCAAACGTTGTTGACCGTCCAACCGGGGTAGTTTTTAAACACCTTGGTTACTTGGAGTACAGATACGGGCCTGTTGTTAGTTCAGGGTGCTCAGCGCTCCTTGGTGGTTACTTGAGGGTCAGATTTGGTCCATTACCCTTTTTTATATATGTAAAATACTAATGACTTATTAGTTTATACATGCATGATACTAGGATAGTCTATGGATCTTTATAACTTTGTAGTGTTTAATTATTTGACATTTTGAATAATATTGTGACTTAGTTATTTATGGTGTTTAAATATTATATATTATGTTTGATGCTCCTTCTATATTCTAGAGTACTGAAAATGCTCCTTTACCCCACAATTTAACGATCAAAATTTGACACATAACGGTCAAACTTAACTTATTTAACGTCGTTACTAAATAAGCCACGAAAATAATTTTTGGTTACCACAAATGGACCACAATATTGTATATTATGTTATGTGCACTTTGCTATATTCTAGAGTACTAAAAATGCACCTTAACCCCAATTGAATACTACGACATATTAAGAATTTTGCCATTGATGCTATGTAAACTCTTTTTTCAACTAAATAATATAAATTGACTAAATTCTTTACTAGTATGACATATTTAAAATATAGACATTGCTGCTATGCACACATAATGAATGCTATGTAAATTATAATGAAATAACTTTGTTAAAACCTATTTTTTGGATTTTTTTTCTAAAAGTGATTTATCTTATAAAGTGGACAAAGTACTTCACTATTCTTTTATTTTTGGGTTCTACTTTAAGATTCAGCTTCTCACATGGAAATAACAATGGAAGTGCCTCCAACAATAAAGATGTTCATTGAGTGCGTCATTCTCGAGAAAAAAGATTAGTTGGCTGCTACTTGTTAACAGTGTAAGATGCAGATGAAGTAAAAAAAATCCAATATGGCAATGAAAAGGAGTCATAGTCATGCATTTAATGGCAAAAGGATTTTTTCTTCCTAATAAAAGACACTTTGACAATAATTAATACAGGTCCTAAATATAATACATATTTATCTAATTAAAGTAGATTTCCAAGTAATTAATACCAGTCTTAAATATAATACATATATTTACCTAAAGCTTTAGGCAATATTTGTCCTTAAAAGTATACATGGAATATAATATCTTCTTTAAAGTATTTTTGGGTTCATATCTACCCTTGAGTATGTATGGAGGATCATATTCGTCTTTTATAGTTAAAATATTAATCGCAGATATGACCATTCTTGCATGCTTCAAGGTCAAATATAACTCTTTTCGTATACTTTCGCAACAAATATAACCCTTCGTACATACTTTAAGGGCAAATATAATCCTTTGTGCACACTTTCATAGCAAATTTGGGACAAAAATTTTTTCATGGGCAAATATGATTCTCCGTACATACTCCCTTTATCTAATTAAAATAGATTAAGAATGCAAAATTTCTAATTAACCTAATTAATAAGATAAGCTTTTTCCGTGACACCACAACTACATTCCTTAACTAACTCTTTTCCCAGGGAAAATGTGCAAAAATAGCCACCGTAAATTTGAAATGGGCACCTATAACTCTGGTAAATTTAAAGGGGCAAAACCATACACTGTAAATCAAAATAAGGCAAAAGTAACTTCTCTATTAGGCAGAGTTAAACGAACGTTTTCTAGACAGGGTCCAACCATAAGTAAATGATGTGTCATACTTTAAGGGTGTAATATGTTGATGGGCTTTATTTTTTTAGATGCAGTTTTATTTTTTGGATGATTTGAGGTTCTGTTTGGTTTTTTATCGAAATGAGTTGGGGATTTAGGGTTCGTTTCAAGTGATTTAGGGTTCAATTAGATGCATTTCAGCTTCCACGGTGGATTTTATAATTGACACATCATTTACTGATGGTGGAGTCCACGTCTGGAAAACGTCTGTTTAGCTCAGCCTAACAGAGAGATTACTTTTGCCTCATTTTAGTTTACAACGTACGTATGGTTTTGCCCCATTTTGGTTTACAGTATACGGTTTTGCCCCCTTAAATTTACCAGGGTTATAGGTGCCCTTTTTTAAATTTACAGTGGTTATTTTTGTACTTTTGCCCTTTTCCCTTGATTATTGTTGACGGATTTCACATTTAGAGGCAATTTGAAAAAGTTATGCTCCTGTAAATTCTTATGGACCATCTCTCTTTCACCAAAATTCATCCTTTCATATGGAAGATCCTACATAATGCAATCCCATCACATGACATTCTCCAGGCCCACCATCTCAATGCACCAGGTATTGAAATTTGATGGGCAATTTTGTTCCAAAAAATTTCACAGGGTCATTTTTGTACTTTTGTGACAATTACATGGTCATTTTTGAACTTTAATCATTTTTAAAAATCTTGTTCTATCATTTATCTATCAACATATAAGCGTAAACTACGGAATTTTAACATGTGGAATTTTTAAAATCTTGTTCATCATTTATCTATCAACATATAAGCTCCAAAAAATGATGAGAATTTTTAAGAATATGTTGGCAAATGTATGTGTTTGGGAAAAGCAAGGATGTGCTAATGATTTGTGGAAAGAAATGATTATGATGGTGCGAAAAGTAGTCAAAGAAATTTTAGGTGAATCAAAGGGTTATATTAGGTGTGTAAAGGAGACCTGGTGGTGGAATAATAATGTTCAAGAGGAAATTAAATTCAAGAAACAGTGTTTTAAGGATTTACATATGTGTGATCATGAGGAAAATTGGGTTAAATATAGATTAGTAAAAAAGGAGGCAAAAAAAGCTGTCAATGTAGCTCGTGCTATTTCTTTTGAGAAGTTTTATAAAGAGTTAGGGATAAAGGCTGGGAACAAAGAATTTATCGAATAACAAAGATAAAGGAGAGGAAATAAAAAGGATTTAGATCAAGTCAGTTGTGTTAAGGACGAAGAAGGTAATGTATTGGTTACAGATGATAATATTAGGGATAGATGGAAGAATTACTTTTATAAGTTGTTCAATGATAGAGTTGAAACTTTGAATTATGATATAGATGATTTGGGGATTAGTGAAAGGAATATAAATTTTACATGTAATATTAAGATTAGAGTGAGTGAGGTTGAGGATGCTCTCAGGAAAATGACAAGTGGCAAAGCTGTAGGACCCGATGGTATTCCTATTGAAGTATGTAAATGTTTGGGAGAAAATGGAGTGTTGTGGCTTACTAAACTATTTGATGAAATTTTAAGGTCTAAGAAAATGCCAGATGATTGGAGGAAGAGTACATTAGTTCCTATTTATAAGAATAAAGTAGATATCCAAAATTGTGCAAATTATAGAGGAATAAAACTTATGAGTCGTACTATGAAGTTGTGGGAAAAAGTAATTGAGCGTAGGTTACAAACTGAGACTAGCATATCGAAAAATCAATTTGGTTTCATGCCAGGTAGGTCAACTACAGAAGCAATCTATCTAATTAGAAGTTTAATGGAAAGATATCGAAGTAAAAGAAAGGATTTACATATGATTTTTATTGATCTAGAAAGAGCATATGATAGAGTGCCAAGAGATTTACTTTAGAAAGTTTTAGAAAAGAAAGAAGTACAAGTTGGGTGTATAAGAGTCATTCAAGATATGTATGAAGGAGTAATGACTAGAGTCAGAACACCTGCAGGAGAAACAATTGATTTCCCAATAAGAATTGGTTTACATCAAGGTTCGGCATTGAGTCTGTATTTGTTCAACCTTGTTATGGATGCCTTAACTGCAAGTATACAAGAAGAAATTCCTAAATGCATGCTTTTCGCGGATGATATAGTCATTTTAGGGGATTCAAAAGATGAAATTTGTAACACCCCAATTTTCAAATTAGGGATAGTAAAGAATTAATTAAGGTCTTAGGATATCATTAGAGAATTACAAAGCAATTTAGAAAAAATTAAATGAGGATAAATATATTTTAAGAATTTACTATACCTATTTTTGTTAGAAATTAAAGAAATAATATTTAGAGACTAAATTATTCATTAGAAATTTTATGAAAGTTAGTTTAGAGCTTAGATAAAATTATGGTGGGAGAAATTATGTAAGTTGGTGGGTAGAATAATTTTACAAATTGTTTTAAGGTAGGGATTTAAAGTAAGAATGTAAATAATAGTAATATATAGAAAGAAGGGTAAAATGGTAATTCCTGCACAAATACTTTATGTCCCTACTCTTTATCCTTTTCATCGTCATTTTCATCCCTTTCTCTAAAAAAAACGAGCTCCCCCTCCTCTCTTCTTTTCTCTTTCAATTCTTCCTCTTCCAAGGTTGATTCATGCCAATTTTCGGCCTCAATCTCACATGCAACCACAGATTTAGCTTCAGGTGATCTTCCTCTCCATTTCTATACCAATTTCCATTCGTTTTTCGCGAGTTGAGATGGGAGGCCGAGTTGGGTTTGAGTTTTAGGTTGTATAAATGACTTAGAAAGAAGTTAAACTTCGATTTTAATGTTTGAGAGAGAGATTTTGGTTGTTAATTTGAAGATTTAATGTGTTTTGTGAAGTTTGTGTGAAAACCCTAATTTTTCGAGCATCAAATCTGAAGGCTCTAAGAGTATTTGGGGTTTGAAACCTTCAATTTGTTGTTATAGGAGTTCATTTGAGTGATAATATTGTATTGCATGTTTGTTTGATTAAGGTTTTGTTGATTTACAAGTTTTAATATTTTCCCTTTTCTATGATCAAACATATTTTTGATATGAGTGTTTTAGGTTGATGTTTTTAGTTGTTTAAATGGTGTTTTGAAATTGTTGGGAAAGAGTGTTGACAATTGGGAAGTTAAAAATTAATGCTTTAATATCATTGCACATAAGGTGTTTGTTAAAATGCCTAAAAGAAGCTTTTAGTAAGTAGTGATAGTTTTTCTTTCATTTGAGTATGATTCTACATGGTCTATGATTTGGAAAAGTGAAATGAACCTTATGTTGATTATTTTGTTGATATTATGACTCTTGACGTTGTTTATGGTGATTTGTGTGTTACATGTTAATTTGGAAGATGATTTTCCTTTGCTACATTGATTGAAAAGTATTGGTTATATTTTGGGGAGCTTAAGTTTCCCAACTTCAAGTTTGATAATGTATGCTTGGAAGTTGCATGTAGTTGGGAATTTCTGTTTTGAAAGATGTTTAAGAAAAAGGTTTGAAATGCTAAAAAACTTGTTGAATGAATGTTTAAGAACTTGCTACATATTACAATATTATGGTTGTTTGCTTAGGAAATAAATTTGTGAGTACATGCTACTCTTATGCTCTCATGCTTTTCTAAAAGTTAATTTGAAATATAAACTAAAGTTTTAATTTCTTTCCCTTTACATTAACTCAAAGAAGAGTAAACAAAGATTTTAAGTTTTTTTAGGTGTACATGGATAAAGATTATGTTGCTGGAAATGTTATTGTCTTATTGAACATATATGAGAGGTATAAATAATTGAATTTATTATGCATGCAACTATGGAATTTTCTGATTTGTTTGCAATGACTAAACTTAGTGAGAATTTCTTGTTGAAAGTATTCTAGTTGTTGCTGAATCATATATGGAACTATAAATAGATATGCTCTTTGTCTTGATATTCTCTATTTTGGAGATGGTGTGAAATTACATGGACAGTTTCTACTTGACTTAGTATTTTATTGTCATTTAATATATGGTTTGTGTGATTTTCTGAAATCTAATTCAATTGAGATATTCTTAGGTAAAGAAGTCATCATGTTAACCTTGTTTAAATTGTTTAAGGAGTTGTGGATGAATGTAATTTGAGTGGCTACATGCATGATTGAGCTTATAGTTTATTTGAGCAAGAATTTTGTTTGAATGTGTATAGGCATGGTTTATTACATAAATTGATTATTGATTAAATGAAATGATTGAAGTGGTAGTTTCACTTAGTCCTTATTGATTTGGATTGTGGTATGATTTAATAGAATTTTGTGACCACTTTTTGGTTTGATGATTAAGGAAGTAGATGATAATGCAAAGATAACTGGGAATTGGGTAGTAATATAGATTCGAGAGAGACGTTGTTAGTTGTATAAGAAAGTTATTTATAGTAACTATTACTTTATGTAATACTAGGAGGAACTAAAGTCAGGTACTTGGAGGCAGCAAGAAGAAAAGGAGGAGTATTAGTAAAGTGAAGGACAGGTAACAGTTTAATTCAATAGTTATAAGCGCGCATGAATATTTTTCAAAAACATGATAATGTTGATCCTAAGAGGAAGGATATTTATCTCAGATAGATAAATAAGAAAGTAGAATACTCTAGGCATCAGGTGGGACGCTCCCCCTATGCCAAACATTTACAGAAACCCTGCAGGTACAGAATACCTCCATTGTTTGACGAATATATCGTTAATAATGGTTGGTATAGGAGGCAAGTTCCAATAAGAGATTGGAAAGAGGAAGGAAGGTGAGTATGGGCTCACAACTAAAAGGATTTGCGTTATCATGACTTAAAGGTAAACTATTGAAATAAACTGTTATTGAGATTCTTTGAATCTCACTGTTTTTCTTAAAATGTTTTTACAGATAAGCCGGGAGAAGTTAATTCTGAGGGAAGCTCTAGGAAGGTAGGAAGGATGCTTGTTAGGCCTGAAGCTCAATAGTGATATATATTTGTATATGTTAGTTGTTGTATATATTTTTATACAAGTTCATAACTTGTGATGTCTATAGGTTTAAGCTATCACCTGCGATAGCCGAATTATATTTATATAAAATTGTAATAGTTATACTTGAATGTTAAGTATTTAGTTACATTAGATAGTACAGGTGTATAAAATAAAACTAAGTAGTGTCTACTAATTTAGCTATTTAATGAATTTATAATCCGCTGCAACTTTCAAGAAACAATTATAATTTCATAAATTGATTAGAAGCCCAAGTTTATGTTGGAAATTCTTTTAATGTAGTTTTAGAAATAGAAAAGTTTTAATTTATTCATATTTTTGGACTTCTAACATTAGAAAGTGGTTACAAATTGATAAGAAGGCTATAAATATAGTTGAAAAAGTTAGGATTTTACAAAATTAATTAGCAATTAGAGTTATGGAGGATGACTCTAGAGTCAAAAGGTTTTCGAATAAGTAGGGGCAAGACGGAATATATGTACTGTAGTTTTGGCAATAGACAAACTCATGAGGACATAGAAATTACATTGGGAGATCATGTTATTCAACAGGTACATAAGTTTAAATATTTGGGATCAATTATACAAGAAGATTGTGAAGTAGATGGAGATGTTAATAATAGAATTCAGACTGGTTGGTTTAAATGGAGAAAAGCTTCTGGGGTTATATGTGATCGTAATGTTCAAGATAAAGTAAAAGGAAAATTTTATCGAACAGCTATTATAGCGGCAATGTTATATGGTAGTGAATGTTGGGCACTTAAAAGACAACAAGAACATATAAGATGGATGTGGCAGAAATGAGAATGTTGAGATGGATGAGTGGGTATACAATAAAAGATAGGATTCATAATAATCACATTTATGAAAGAGTTGGGGTAACACCAATTTCTGAGAAAATGGTAGAAAATCATTTAAGGTGGTTTGGACATGTTCAGAGAAGAGAATTAGATGAGCCAGTAAGAATAATTGATCAAATGATATGGGATCCCTATATAAGAAAGAGAGGGAGACCAAAGAGAACTCTTAACGAAGTTATTCAAATAAATCTTTTAGTGAAAGGTTTATCACCAGGTATGACTAGTGATCGTGCAAAATGGCGCCGTGTGATCCATGTAGCCGACCCCACTTAAGTGGGAAAAGGATCTGTTGTTGTTGTTGTTGTTGTTGTTGTTGTTTATATAAGCTCCAAAAACATATTTTGGTTTTAGTAAATCCTGTTATGCCTGTACTATGGAATTTTAACAAATTGTGTTTTGCATATCATTTTGTTGTACATATCATATACACTTTGCCCAAATCCATGCATGTTATAGGTTCCTGCTAAGTCTATTTTAGTGGAATAGTGAATCGATGGAATCAGAAATTTGCTTCTTGAGATTCAAGAAATGTCATTAGAATTTTATTTGCTGATTATACCCAAAGAGTTGAAGAATGATAGGGTAAGATGGGACTGTATGATCCATATATAGCCGACCCCTATGAGATAAGACTTTGTTGGTGTTTTACTGACGAGGAAATATGCACTTATAGGTTTTGAGTTTTGACTCAAGGCACTAAAAAGCTATTATTGTAGGCATATTTCTATCCTTTTTCTTTGTAAATAATGGTGACGACTAGAGGTGAAAATAGGTCAAGCCCTTAATAGGCGGCCTACGTCTTGACCTATTTAGGTCCTAATTTGGCCTGACTTATTTAATAAATAGGTCAGATTAAGGCCTATTTAAAAACATTTTATGTAAAAGGTCAAACCTATTTCAATAAAGTATGAACTAATGTTTACTAATTATTATTACTATCTAATATATACAAATAAATCTCCTATCTGAACCCTTTTCGTTTCACACTATGAACTGATTTACAATGTGGTTTGTTCAAAGTTTTTTCAAATCAATTTTAGAAATTACTATGTGTGAAGCCCCAATATAGTCCATTTCGCTTTCACACGGTGAACCTGTTACAAAAGTCTCGCCCTTCTCTCATCCTCATTCTCATTTTCCCAATGTGTGCTCTTTTTTTGTCCACCAAGGCAGCCTCTTCATGGCTATGTTTTCCATCTTCCAAAGCATTTGTACTCATCACTCGCTTCTCTCTTTTTCCCGTCTATCTCTCTCTCAGTCCTCACTCTCTCTCGGCTCTCCCTAATCTCTCCTCTCCCAGCGATCGTCATCGGGAAGGCCCAGGAATCGGGTCTCATTTCTTCTCACTCTCACCGTCGCTCTCTCATTTCCGTCCACTTCGCTTCTTCTCCCAATGGTTTCTGGCGACTGCGCGGTGATTTACGGTGGCCCCACACTCCGTTCAACATGCAGAACAGGTTTTGATTTCCGGTGAGCCTACCATACACTCTTCTAGCCTTTGATTCTTCCATTTGAGTCGATTGAGAGTTTGGTTTCAGTTTTTTGGGGTCCAATAAGTAATCAAAATCAAGGTTAAACTTTAATTCTTTATGTTTGAGCATATATTTGAGTATAATCATAGTAGCTCATTTCCTTTTTTTCCTTCAATTATACTCCTTCCGGTCCTAAATATAGGACCTAAATAACTTTTTTTGGGAGATTAAGGAAGACTTAATTTTAGATGTCTTTCTGTTAGAGGACAGAATAGTAATTAACACAAGCAGGACAAATTAGTAAAGAGATAAAAAAGATTCCCTCCATGTGCATTCGGTTGCAATATACCAGCTATATCATTCTTTCTGTTTGTTATGCATTCATACGTGTATGGTCCTGATGTGTATAGGCAATACGTGTACACTCATGATGTAATCTTTATCTCTATATAATAATATTCAGCAGAGGGGCACATTGCACCTTCTCCCTTTATTCAATTTCTATTGTCCTTTTCATTGCTTTTCTGACTTGGTATCAGAGCACAAGTGCCTTTTTCAGTCTTTAAAAATCATTATCACCATTCTTCATCCTCAGAAATCAGCTCTTCCTCACAAAAAACTGAGTCTCGTGTTTATGCTCTCTTCAGCTCATCTTCTCAGACTTCCTTTATCAAGTTGGATAGAGGAAACTACCTTTTCTGGGAATCTGTTGTGCTTCCTTTGATTCAAGGAAATCGCCTTAAAGGTCATATCAATAGAGATACCCCTGCTCCTCCTCGTTCTGTCAAGTCGACATCTAAACCAGACACCTCTGTTGTCAACTCGGAGTATGAAGAATGGTTTGTGGTGGACCGTATGCTGATTGGATGGTTGCGTAACACAATCAGTCAAGAAGTCGGAGCTCATCTCCTTCACTGCTCTACTGCTCAGGAGTTATGGGAGAGTGCCAGAGCCTTAACAGTTGCTGCCTCTCGTGCTAGGATTATGACATTTACTGCGGAGCTTCACACTGATAAAGACGAGATGACCATGGAAGCCTATCTGGCCAAAATGAAAAATGCTTTTGATCAACTAGCTCTAGCAGGTTCTCCTATTTCTAACTCAGATCTGGTCATGCATACATTGAATGGTCTGGGCAAGACATATGACTCAATTGTGGTTAATCTCTATGGGAAAGACATCTCATGGATAGAAGCTCAGTCAGCCTTACTAACCTTTGAATGTCGTCATGAACGTCTGGACAAAAAATCCTCCACTGTGTTTCAACCTTCTACTAATCTTGCAACTCGTGAAAACACTTCTCAGAATACTTTTGGTCCTCGCTCTCAGAATTTCAGAGGTGGAGACAGAGCCCCAAATTGGCGTGGATCTCGTGGTGGTCGTGGAAGAGGCCGTCAATCTGGTGGAAGGCATGGTGGCTACAGCAATTATGGTGGTTATAATGGTTATGGAGGAAGAGGACACCCTTTATGCACTTATTGTGAGAAGCCTGGTCATGTGTTTGATACATGTTTTCAAAGAATTGGTTATCCTAATTCCAGCACAAACTATGGTTCTCCTCAAGCTTTTTATGCATCTCCTGAGTCTGTGAATGACCCTACTTGGTACATGGACAGTGGTTCCAATTATCATGTCACTTCTTACACTGATGGTATGGATCAAGTTGAAAATGCAGGTAAAACTCATCTTATATCTTGTACTGGTGAGAAAGCTGAGATTACTGGTATTGGTAATATGATGTTGTCTCCTTCTAATCTTGCACTTAATGAAGTTCTTGTTGTTCCTTCTGCTACTAAGCAATTATTGAGCGTTCATAAATTGGTTAATGATAACAATGTAGAAGTATTATTTACTCGTGCTAGTTGTATTGTGAAAGACCCATTATAAGGAAAAATACTGATGGCAGGGGTACCAAGTCGAGGGTTGTATCCAGTGAGCAGTAAAGGTGGTTCTCAGAAGCAAACTCCAAGACAAGCTCCATTTGCTCTTTCAGAATCACCTAGTCATGTCACTCCTTCCAATAATCTTTTTCAGTGGCATAATAAATTAGGACACCCTAGTTTTTCAATTCTAAGACAAATATTGTCTAAATGTAATGTTCATGTCAGACCTGATGATCATTTTGTATGTGAAGCCTGTCAGTTAGGAAAATCTAAATGCTTACCTTTTCAAAGGTCTTTGTCTCATGCATCTCATCCTTTTGATCTTGTTCATTCTGATTTATGGGGACCATCTCCAATACACTCCAATAGCGGACACCGTTATTATATACACTTTATAGATGATTGTAGCAGATTTACATGGCTATATCCATTGAAGTCTAAAAGTGATGCTATATTGGCATTTAAGAACTTTCAGCAATTCGTCAAAACACAATTTAACTCAGTGAGTGAAGAATTTCAGTGTGATAATGGAACTGAATTTAGAGAAATTGCCACACTAGCAAATGAGGATGGTACAATAACAAGATATACTTGTCCATATACCTCTCAACAAAATGGGAGAGCTGAACGGAAACACAGACATATTGTGGAAATGGGTTTAACTTTGCTGGCTCAAGCTTATCTACCTTTTTGTTATTGGGTAGATGCATTTCAAATGGCGGTTTACTTGATTAATCGGTTGCCTACTCCTGTTCTGCATGGACTTACACTATTATTTGCTTTATATAAGCAAGAGCCTCAATACAAAGATCTTCAATCATTTGGATGTGCTTGCTACCCCTTGTTTGAGACCGTATAATCATCACAAGTTGCAATTCCATAGTCAAAAATGTGTTTATCTTGGTCCTGCTCCAAATAGCAAAGGCTCAAAATGTCTTAGTACAAGTGGTAGAATATATATATCCAGGCATGTTGTTTTTGATAATTCATTGATTCCTTGTGTAACAGGTTTCCTAAACCGAAGAGGATTTAATCCTAAATTAGATGTAAGCTCAACTCATTTGATTTCTCCAATCAATGGTGGTAGTCTTGAAGCCACTCATTAGTCTGATCCTGATTCAGCCCCACAGGGAGATAGTTCCTCAGCTCAACAAGCTGATAATTCTTTGGTTGCAGCTCAACTATTTAATCAGATCTCTCATATGTCTGAATCCCCTTCACCAAACAGCAGCTCTCCATCAAATATCAGTACTATTTCTCCCAGTTCTCAAATATCTTCGTTAGTGAATGCACATCCTATGCAAACTGTAACATACTGTTACTAATTCCCTAATTAACCAATAATATCTATTTCAATTCATTAATCTTTTTACTAACTATGATAGAAAAAGGAATATCTATAATAACAATATATCTATCATAGTTAGAAAAAGAGTTTTATAATCGTTTTATACATTATCCATGATAGAAAAGAATTTCCCAATACAATACAAATACTATCATGGATAATTAACAGCTAACCATTTTAGAAAATATTCACCTAACATGGTTAGAAAAAGGACGCAACCTAATGTTAAATTGTATTGACCTGCCATCATCACCGATTAACCAATATTATAAAATATAATCATTATTACCTCCTAACTATGATAGAAAAGGTTTTCCTTATTAATACAAACCTATCATAGTTAGAAAAGTACTTTACGTATATTACAATCCATAATCAACATCCATGATTCTAATATTCAGTTTTCATAAGAAAATATGCGGAAGCGAATGCAGACCTAAACAATTGGCAATATACAACTCTAAATAATATAAACAACCTCTATAACCTAATTCCCTTTCATGATGCTTGCGCGGTGCATGAATACCTGCAAAAATGTCAGTAATCGTGGGATGAGACAATTTGTCCCAGTAATCACCGCTTACTCACTATAACAGTGAGATATGCGGTAGCGAGAGCGTCTAAAGGGTACCACAGTTTTAAAATCAATAATACATATATATATTTCGCATTTTCTTCCATCCATCACTTAAATCCTTCTGTCACGTCTCAGTCAACTCAAATTCATCATCTCTACTCCCCATGTATCACTCAACATCCCTCAGTCAATTCCACATTAACTAAATTTCATCTTCCCATACTCCAATCAAATAATACTACCACAACAGCTCTCACACTTGCCTATAGATGCATTGTGCCATCACGGTGCATTCAAGCATCTAATCTTCACTATATGATTTGACACTGTGCCTCTCTCTACAAGGAGGAGACAAATTTGCCTCTCTGGCAATCCCCAGAGAGGGAACCCCAATTCTGTTTTCCATTGCAGAATGGGAACGGTTGGGCTCTCAAATGCCTTAACAACCGTAGGGGCGGTTGGGCTCTAAAATGTCTTAACAACCGTAGGTCACTTCTCTCAATAAGTTAACCTATGATCCCCGATCCAATCAATCCGAAAAGGATCATCAGTACAAATAACTGTCGATTGGCCAATCGACAGTTATCATCGGGCGATGATATATAAATCTCAGTGTCATGCAAAGCTCACCATATCCATATCCATCCATTTCAATATCATCATTAATATCATGCAATCTCACCATTCCTTTCAATATATCAATCTAAAATAATTGAACTCCTTCCCTCAACCTACTCTTAATATCCCTGTCAACAACCAGAATAATACCACACCAGGATAACAGTATATGTAAAATGTATAAAAATCTTTCATACAGAAATAATCATGTTTAAAAGGCACCCGATAGCATGTTTTGTATAAAAATACCTTTCAAAGATAATATATATAGAGGGTGAGAAAGGATTTTAAGAAAATCCCAGCTAACGTCACTCTCATTGTTATAGCAAAGTTAAGTGTGATTACCTGTCGCCCTTTTAGTAATTTACGCGATTTCTCAACCTTTCTTTCTTGATGCCACGAATGCCTACTTGCATCCACTCCTATAATAATATAGAGCAAAATGATAAATTAATATCATTTCCACTTCATAGTACTTCAACGTCTCTCTCATTCCTATATTACTACCCCTTCTCCATTTCTTCTTTACCTTATCATATAACGTCATTTTAATCCTATGTTGTGTTTCTAACATTTCTAGATTATGCAAACCACTATCATCACAAACAATCCATCCATTATTCTTCTCCAAGATTCCAAAGCAGTCACATACAACAAGATGAGATAAACAAACAATGTTTATTTTAGGAGCAACAAGTTTTCTTTATTAGAATGCTTACATCCTATATGATTGGGTTAAGGTGCATTTTTAGTACTGTAGAATATAGCAAAGTGCACCTAACATAATACACAATATTGTGGTCCATTTGTGGTAACCAAGAATTATTTTCGTGGCTTATTTAGTAACGACGTTAAATAAGTTAAGTTTGACAGTTATGTGTCAAATTTTGACCATTAAATTGTGGGTAAGGGAGCATTTTTAGTACTCTAGAATATAGAAGGAGCACCAAACATAATATACAATATTTTGGTCCATTTGTGATAACTAAGAATTATTTTCATTGCTTTTCTAGTAATTCGTTAGCTAAAACTCACTTTTGTAAAATAAAATCTAATGTGACATAATGATGTAATATATGTATATTGAAATGACAATTTAACGAACATTATTTTAAGTTTATAACTATGTAATCAGTTAGAAGTAACTCTTCTTCTATTACAACATAACGTCATTAATTTGGGTCAAGCCAGTATGACCAACCCGTTTTAATTTGTGTCGAGCCAGTATGACCAACCCGTTTTAACTCAGTAAGGCCAACCTGTTTAGTTTATGATTCTTTGCTTACATTTTTTATATATGTAAAATACTAATGACTTATTAGTTTATACATGCATGATACTAGGATAGTCTATGGATCTTTATAACTTTGTAGTGTTTAATTATTTGACACTTTGAATAAAATGTGACTTAGTTTTTTATGGTGTTTAAATATTGTATATTATGTTTGGTGCTCCTTCTATATTCTAGAGTACTGAAAATGCTCCTTTACCCACAATTTAACGGTCAAAATTTGACACATAACGGTCAAACTTAACTTAGTTAACGTCGTTACTAAATAAGTCACGAAAATAATTCTTGGTTACCACAAATAGACCACAATATTGTGTATTATGTTAGGTGCACTTTGCTATATTCTACAGTACTAAAAATGCACCTTAACCCTATATGATTTCATCAAGCCATTGTCCCAAATCAATTTAGCTATTTGTCTTAACATCCGAGGAACAAAAGACTTTGAACACATACATATATATCACACAAAATCAGCTTTGATCATGGGTATATCCTTACGAGTATTCTCTTAACTTTCTCAACAATTTCACCATTAATCTCGCAATTAATCTCCTATACATTCCTTAATACACCTAAATTTCACCATTAGCCAAAAAGGAAACAATTACCAGTTCACCTTGAGTCACATGTAGTAATCTCACAACACTTATCTTCTTCTATTATATTCTAAAATCAGATTTGTATTAGACACAAAACATTGCTTTTAGTTCCATTATTTAAGTCATTAGATAACTAAGACCTACATATGTTTGAGATTTTACTTCACAATTTATCATTACTCATTTCATGAAACCATATATAACAAGGCTTAGCTTTAACAATTATCATCTATATACACTTTAATCACAAGTTGAATCATTCTCATTTTTCAAACAACTTTTCAGTGAGTGCATTAAGAGGACAAAGAACTTTTGAGCACACATTCACAAAACATTTCAGCTACAGCCAATGCACTTATAACCACAAAAGTTCCAATTAAACTTGTAAACACCAACATGCATTATCATTCATTTTACCAATCCTAGTTAAAATAAAACTACCAATAGCATAAGACAAAACTTCCATTCATTCCTCACACAAATCATGAGCAAACATCATAGCAATACCAAAGTCAAGGAAGCATATTTCCTTTTGATTCTAATACATCATTACAGTTCAGTTATTTTAAACAAGTAATTACAAGCACTCTCAAAATTTACACACCATCGCCACATGAAAATCAAGCAAAGATCCAGAAAATCCATAGCATCAATTTGAATACTAACCATATACATACATGTCAATCTTATCCTAATTCTAACATATATCAACACTCTATTTTATTATCCTCAAAGCTAAATTTTTAACCCATATGAACATAATAATAACATGGCAGTACCGAAATTTCTAATTCATGTTCATTAATAAAAATCAGCATTCACAACCAAATAAAATGAACAATGCTCAAGAATCCTCCAATCCCAAGTCTCATTCAAATCCTTTTTAGTAACCTAAATTTCTTTTATAATCAACTGATTTCTATACTAAAATCTAATTTGATTGATTCATGAACCCACGCCGCAAAGCTCGCAACTTTTCAAACAAATCCTTCTTTTAGACATTTTATCAAACACATTTAGTGTGCTCCAAAATCAAATGACATTAATAATCTTGTTAGAATATAAACCAAGGCTACAAGGTTCCCAACATGTCCAACTTCTCTTAGACCTTTTTACAAACACCTTGAATGCACTCAAAACTAAATGAAATCATAAACTCTTTAGATTGAAGTATGAATCTCATTTTCACATCTCATTTTCACTAATTTAGAACAAACACTCAGTTATATGATATGTCTTAATGTTTCACCATCATTAATTAAAACAAACAGGACACTAACAGTAAAAAGTGAAGGAAAGGACTCAATAAAAATCACAATTCACTAAAACTTAAACAAATCCTATATGCAAATGGTGACAAATAGTTCCAGTGGTTTCTTAAGCAAGTTAATTAGGAATTTCAAGCCCTAAATCCCCATTGAATTCGTCGGCCATGTAACCCCAAAAGTTAGGGTTTTGTGCAAACTTCATAAAACTTCAATCAATCCTAAAATTATCAAACAAAACACTAAAAGATGAAGATTAAACTTAGTTATTGTTCATCAAACATGCCCAAAAACCCAAAACCTAACTCGGCCCTTCTCTTAAACTCGCACAAATCTGACTAAAAACGGGTATGAATAGGTAGAAGAGACTCACCTAAGCGTGTTCTTGACTTTCCATGTCTAGCCGAAGCTTCACCGTCGCCGGAAACCGCCGTCCGCCGCCGAAGACACCCAAAGCCGCCGGAAACATGAAGAGAAACAGAGGGAAGAGTGGCTAGAGTGAACAGATTGGGTAAACTTAAACACCCACTAAGCAACCCACTTGATTTTTGTAGTTTTGATGGAAAGATGAAGGTGAAGGGATGAAGAAAATGGTGAGAGATAAGGGAGTGGCCGAAAAATGATTTGAAGGAATGGGAGGAGGCGTGTTTTTCTAGTCCAAGGAAGGGAAGACCATGTTTGGTTAGATGAAATTCTCATAATGGATTGTGCACTTATACTGGAAATCACCATAATGTCCTCTTTTAATTTAAATCCACTAAAACTAGTCTCCATTCTCCTTAACTTTCAAAATATTTTGGATTTTACCATTCCCTCATATTTCAAACTCTTCAATTTCTTAATTAATTATAAGCACATTCATTTCTCAAAATTTCCAAAATATCCTCAAAAATCACCGAAAATTCCTAAAAATTTCAAAATTCCCAATTTCTCCATTTATTATTTCCCAAAACAGTCCTTGATCCTGTATTAAATTTTCAGGATGTTACACAAACACAGGCAAAGTCAGGAATTGTTAAACCCAGATATCCTTTTATGGGCTTGCTGCACTCAGAAGATTCTAAGTCACTTGATATGGTGGCTGTTCCATCTAATACCAGATTAGCTCTTTCTATTCCTCATTGGAAACAAGCTATGGTGGATGAATTTCAAGCTCTCACAAGGAACAACACATGGATCCTTGTTCCTCGTCATCCTCAACAAAAACTGATAGATTATCGATGGATATATAAAACAAAGTTTCACTCAGATGGTACTATTGCAAAGCACAAGGCGCGCTTGGTTGCTAAAGGTTTTCAACAGCTAGAAGGGATTGATTATGGAGAGACCTTTAGTCCAATCATCAAACCAACCACTATCAGAGTGGTTCTCACTATAGCTATCTCATTAAATTGGGAAATTCGTCAGTTGGATGTAAACAATGCCTTCCTAAATGGTTTTCTGAGGGAAGATGTCTACATGAAGCAACCTGAAGGATTTGTTGATCCCGCTCTGCCTCAACATGTTTGCAAATTGGTGAAAGCAATTTATGGACTAAATCAAGCCCCTCGAGCATGGTTTGAAAGACTTCATAGTGTACTTCTGCGTTGGGGTTTTCAGAACGAAGTGATGTATCTTTGTTTTTCCTTCGAACCAAACATCTGGTGGTATATATTTTGATATGTTGATGATATTTTGGTGACTGGTAATAATCCTAGATACATTCATCAGTTCATTAAGCATCTCAATGCTTTGTTTGCATTAAAAGATCTGGGCCCTATTTCCTATTTTCTAGGAATAGAGATGCATAGAAATTCTGCTAGTTTATATCTAAATCAGGGCAAATATGTACTGGATATATTGAAGAGGTTTCATATGCTTGATTGTGCTCCAGTTTTGACTCCTATGGTAACAGGGCGATCCTTTATAGCTAGTGAAGGTGTTCCATTAACCAATCCAACTATTTATAGACAAGCCATTGGTTCCCTCCAATATTTGACAACTACTAGACCAGATATTTCATACTCAGTCAACAAACTGAGTCAATTTTTATCCAATCCAACTGACATACATCTACAAGGAGTCAAGAGAATACTTCGTTATTTGAAAGGGACATATCACTATGGTCTGCTGATCAGAGCTTCCTCTTGCTTTCAATTAACAACGTTCACTGATGCAGATTGGGCTACAGATCTTGATGATCACAAGTCAATGAGAGGCTGTTGTATCTATTTAGGCAATAAATTAGTGTCATGGGCATCCAGGAAACAACAAGTGGTGTCACGGTCAAGTTAAATGGCTTATGTCGCTGATATCAGAACTACCCCTTCATCTTTATCAACCAACCACTATCTGGTGTGATAATTTGAGTGCAGGTGCTTTAGCTTCAAATCCTATTCATCATAGAAGGAGCAAACACATTGATATTGATTTATATTTCATTAGAGATATGGTTCACTCTGGCACCATTGCAGTCCGGTATATTCCCTCACATAAACAACTTGCAGATATTTTCACCAAGTCTCTCGCACATCCTCATTTCTCTGATCTTCGCAACAAACTCGGGCTGTTGATCACACCCTCTCGTTTGAGGGGGGATGTTAGAGGACATAATAGTAATTCACACAAGCAGGACAAATTAGTGCAGAGATAAAAAAGATTCCCTCCATGTGCATTCGGTTACAATATACCAGTTGTATCATTCTTTCTGTTTGTTATGCATTCATATGTGTATGGTCCTGATGTGTATAGGCAATACGTTTACACTCATGATGTAATCTTTATCTCTATATAATAATATTCAGCAGAGGGGCACATTGCACCTTCTCCCTTTATTCAATTTCTATTGTCCTTTTCATTGCTTTTCTGACTCTTTCCAATAATACCCCTCCTTAATTAGTTTAATTCCTTAAGGTGTTGGTGAGAGGAAGATTGTGGTTAAGGAGTGGTTAAGAAGAAGAAGGGTAATTTAGGAAAAAGGTGACCAAAAATGTAATTAGGTCTTATATTTAGGACCAAAATGAAGTCTCTATCTAGGTCCTATATTTAAGACCGGAGGGAGTATATATCCTAATTCTTAGTTTGCCTTTCATTGATCTCAAATTAGTGCATCTTTCAGATCTTTTAAGCTCAACATTTTTAGACAGATGGAGTGCAACATATTTGGATATGTTGCAACAGATGACATAGTGTCAAGCACATTAGCTGCCAGCTCATGTCAAGCTTACTTCATACAAGTTTACTAATTAAAAAACATTTTATTTTTATTTAATTTTTAGTATTTTTTAAATTTTCGGCGATGTTTCATTGTTGATGACTGAAATTACATCTTTCACTTCATATATCAGTAATTCGAGATGTGAGGATAAGGGTGTCATTGTAGTTATAGAGCTTTCTGATTCTTCAAATATGTTTCGTGTTAATTGCAAAGATGAGAGGGTGGAGGATGCATTTCAACCGGTAATTTTAACCTTTTTTTAATCTAAGTCTTGTAGTTTTCTTTTTCTGAAATTGCGTAACTGATGAAGTTTAATTTTTCGCTTCTCTAATGACGTGTACATAGGAGCAAATTTTTATCCTAATAACAGGACACATGGTGCTCCTGAGGAAGATGAACGTCATGCGGGTGACCTGGGAAATATAGTTCCTAATGCTCCGAAGGTATATAAATTTTTTCTTCTCCTCTCCTTCTATTTGGATAGTCTCTGAAGGTATGTATGAGTTCACATTATGCTAAAGAACCGTGTGCATTAATTAAATAGTTACTGACATGTATTCATTTTAAAATTGATCGGTAGTTTCCCATGGAAGTAGTTTAGGATGGTGGGGTAAATCTCTTTGTTACGTTTTCTGCTTAGGAACCTGTCACTGCAATTGTTCCATCTTATTCATTAATAACTAAGCATTGACAAATTAACCAATTAACCAATCCATATGATTTCAAAACAAATACCTTTTTATCTTGGCAATGTGAATGGTATTATATATGGTGTGGTGCTGTTAACCAATTGATATGATTCTATTTTCATATTAGTTACAGTGTGGAGCTGTTAAGTTTATGCATGGTGGAGCTGTATCATTGGGACACCCTTTGGCTTTCTCATCTTCTACACTTCATCGCTTAGTAAGAAAGAAATGTACAAGACCTTTGTTATAGAATGATTTTTTAGAAAGGTCAATTCATATAGGTTACGGTTAACTAATTCATATAGGCTTCTATTGTTTCTTTACCTACTGCTACTACTCTTGCTGAGATGCAGCAGAAGCAGGAAGATGCTAATCAATCTTGCTCTGGTGATAATGTAGGTAGAAAGAAAAAGGATAGCACAAATTCAGAGGTCTCTAAGCAAATCCATGGAATTTCACTGTTTCTGATTATGTCCCTAAAAGAGGTTTCTGAATTCTGTTTGGTGTTCTAATATCCTATATTGTTGCATTTGTGTTTTGTGGACTGTTGTGTAGCCTGAAGCAAGCGCTTACTAATAGCCTATTGACATATCCAACAAATGCAACTGGAGATCTGACCCGACTCATCTGCATATTCTGGTGTGAATAAGAGCAATGCATTCTTAGGAAAAGTGGAGGAAATGTAATTACTATGGTGGTTGTGGCTTATAATAAGGATAATTTAATTTCTTTTGTGGTTGGTGTATGATGATAAGGATCAGATAATAATGATTAAATTTGACGAATAATTATAAATATGTGAAATTTATATCAATGTAAAAGTAATATACTCTTTGCACCAAACTCAATGTCATCGGTCCATGAATGATGGCAACTCTTTTCATGGGAATGTGTTTTAGCTGATTGCTACAGGGAGAAGCTTTACTTGCATGCCCTATTTTGGATTTAATAATTTTGTTGTAAGTGGTTATATCTCTCTTTAAATCAATCATATAGGTTACAGTTAACTAATTCATATAGGCTTATAACAGATTTAAAGAGAGACTCAAAGTGATTCAACAGAAATTTGATTTAATTTATGTTGATCTTTTGCAAGTGGTTATATATTTTATTAATTTAATTTCTTTGTTTTTAATAATAAGATTTTTCAAATAAAATAAGGAAACTTAGAGTGAGGGACTTGATTATGAATATTTATATAGTACGAGAATCTTAAAAATTGAAATTATTTTTTCTTGGGTTTTGAAGGGGGTGGTTGGATGGGGTTTGACTTTTCTTTTGTTTTTATACATGATTGAGTTTGATTAGAGTTAAAAAGATATTACATGTAGTATCAATTGAAAAATTGGATTGGATATAAGAGATTTGAGTTGGAGTTTGACTCTTTTGTTTTTATAAATGGATGAGTATGATTCTTGGACAAGTTAAAAATATTACATATTGAAATTATTTGGAAAGATCAAGTACGGAAAAAATTATATCATATGAAATTTCATATGTTGAGGTGCCCAATGAATTATTGTTTTGGGGGGTAGATGGGATGTTGGAGATTGAGTTCTGCTCTTTTTTTATTAACATGTGAGTCTAATTCTTTACTAAGTTGAAATTAACTTATGGAATATAATTAGAAATTATTTCAAAAGATCAACTATTTAAAAATTTAGATCATATCAAAATATTAAATGTAATCTAAATTGAAAAGTTAAACTAGCATAAAAAATTAGTGAAAATGGAATAATTTCGTATTGGGGAGGTCCCATGCGAAACTTGATTTATGTTTTTTTTTCGGGGGGGGGGGGGGGGGGGGGGGGGGGGGTGTTTGTATTGGGAGGTTGGGATGAAGTTTGACTATTATTTTTTTTTATACATGAGTGAATTTAATTCTCTGCTAATTTGAAAATATTACATTTAATCTAAATTTATTTTTTTCAAAACAATTTATTAGTAGTAATCATAGTACTTTATAAATATTACATATAGTTTAGATCTCTTTTATATTCTAAAACATCCATGTTGCTCAAATAATTTCATCAAAACACCTTCCTACTAATCCGGGGGCGGGGGAATTCGGTTCTTTTTTTGTTGCGGGGGAAGGTCACAAGACTGAAAGAGGGATTGCAATAGTTTAATACTTCTATTTTATTATCTCTTTGAATTATTAAAAATATGAATTGTTTCTTTTCATTTATCGAAAACAATAACTTAATATCTAAGGTTTCAAATAAAATACTTGAAAAGATAAGTGTCAACTATTTAATTAAGTATGTCTCGATTTACCCTCATATATGATTATATTTTTTAGTTTATACGCAAATTATTCTTCATACTTGGAAAGATAAAACTATTGCTTACTCCTTTTTTGTTGAACGGTCATTTTTTTTTTAAGGGTCACTTTTTTTTAATCATTTAAATTTTACTTATTTATTTATTTACTTATTATTTTATCATTTTATTTTATATTATTATTATTATTTATTTTATTAATTTTTTTATTTTTTTACTGAACTTCCTAATTTTTCTATAACTGTCGCACAATTCCCTCCCTATTTATTATTGTTATTAATTTTCTGCATTTGTAATAAAAAATAATAATTTTTTCCTTCATTTATATTTTAGTCCCTTATTGTCAAGAAGGTGTTTTAGCGTACGAAAATTATTTTTACTCCTTTTAGTTTCTAGAATTTCATTTTATATTAATTTTTGTTTAGTTACAAAAAGATGTATATGACATAAAAAAAAAACTTTATAATTGATTTAATTAATTTATGTCAGGGATTTTAGCATGTATATGGCTAAAATTTTTGTTAGTTTCAAAAATATATATTACTTGTTTTTGTTTATTTATTTTTTTGTTTATTTATTTATGATTATTATTATTATTTATTTTTCCCCCAATTTATTATTATTATTATTATCGTTTTTTCCCCAATTAATTTTCTGCATTTATATTTTAGTCCCTTATTGTTAATAAGGTGTTTTAGCGTGCGAAAATTATATTTTTACCCCTTTTAGTTTCTGAAATCTCATTTTATATTAATTTTTGTTTAGTTCGAGAAAGATGTATATGACTAAAATTTTGATTTTATGATTGATTTAATTAATTTATGTCAAAGATTTTAGCATGTTTAGTTAATTTATGATTGATTTAATTAATTTATATTTTTTTAGCATCATTCTTTAATTGTTTATATTAAAGAAAAGTAATCTTGACTATCATGTTTTTGTGACTTCGTGTCACGTTTGGTTATTTACCCTCGTGTGACTGTGTGTCCACGCTTGTTTCGTGACTTCGTGTCACACTTGGTTATTTACCCTCGTGTGACTGTGTGTCCACGGTATACACCGTCTATATTTATAGTCTGTCTCAAGCTCGAATAAAAGAGTAGGGTTGTGTTAGGCTTCGGCACCCAACGTAAAAATTATGTCGAATCTTTTGAGCATGGACACACGCATTGTTTATATCAATAGGTCATTGTTTGGTACTTCACAAGGGTTATCACACTATCATGGGAGAAGACATATAAAGAAACAAAGGGTTCAAAGAAGAGAAGTAGATGAGCAGTAAGCATAATTGATCAAATGGTATGGAATCACTACAAAAGAAGGAGAGGAAGACCAAGCGAATTCTTAACGAAGTTATGCAAGCATGATTATTGATAGAACACAATGACGTCGTGTGATCCATGTAGTCGACCCTATTTAAGTGGGATAAGGTTTACGTTCTTATTATTATTATTACTTGGAAAGATAAAAACGTCCCTTGCATGGCACTGGGTAAATTCTAGTTTACTAACTACTCCCTCTGTTCCTAAATATAAGATCACTTTGGTTAATTTGGGGAGATTAAGGAAGACAATAAAATTACATTATCTTCCCAAAATCCCCTCAATTACTTAACTTTAAAAGGAGGAGGAGTTTTCAATGAAAAGAGGGAGTATAAGGGTAGTTTGGGTAAAACTTGAGATAAAATAGGAAGTGATCTTATATTTAGGAACTTCACCAAAGTGATCTTATATTTAGGAGGAGTATTACTAAGAAGAGGCAGCCTACAGTACATGCATATCCAGATAGGGAGATAACCTAGCTGGCCGCTGAACTCTCACCTTTTCTCCAACTCTTACTTCTTCAATCTTCGTTTGAAAAGCTTCTCCTTCTTACTATCTTCGAATTTGCCACTCTCATCGTCGTTCTCTCTGAGTCTCTGTTCCCATCGATTGAAAAACTTCCTTTGATTTCTCTTCATCTCTGCGGCGACCGACGACGGCGACGTACGGCTGCCAATAGGTGATTCGATTCTTACTCTTCTCTTTGATTTTTAGGCGAGTTTGAGAAGAATCTTGAGTTGGGGTTTGGTTTGGGGTTTTGGCTAGTTTAAACTCCGTTTTCCCTATCTGTTTCAGCGATGGGAATGGCGCTTTGGTTTAGGTGAATATGCTTTCCTCTTTGCTTGTCACTTTGTTTTTTTTTTTTTTGGATTTTCTGTGTTTTGGGGAGTTTCATAATATTTCAACCATCTTCATCCTTTAATCTAGATTTGTGATTCAAGTTTGCTTTTTTAATCTTTATGCCCTTTTGCGGTAATATTTGTATGCTGTATTGTTGATCCTTCTGTTGCTGATAACTGATAAGTTTGAACTTTGCTTTGTATAATGTTGGTGTTTTGATGGTAGATTGTATCCTCTGTGGTTTCTGACTAGTGTGACAGTGATTGCTTCATTTGGGATCAGATGGATTTCTCTATTGATTAGAATTTTCTATGGTGATATTTGTTTCCATTCACTGCTTGTTTTATTTTGATGGGTTTTCCAGCTGTCAATGTGAGATGTTGTAAAACTTTCTGTTTGGTCTTAGCATACAAAGATTACCGCAAAAGGATATCATGAAGATTAAAAAAGCAAACCTGAATCGCAAACATTTGAGATGGATTTTCTTTTTTTAATGTCTCATTGTTTTCCGCTCACTAAATGCAATTATCATCTTTATATTTAGAGTTTTGTTCACTGACATGCTTATTATTGTGCTTGAACTTTGCTGTTTAGTATTGTTTTAATCAGATTTGCTGTCTCCAATTGGTTCTATTGGTGGATTTAGTTTTAATCCTCAATTTCTGGTGCATAGTAAGGATGGTGTTAATGATGGTACTGTAAAAATTGTGACCAATGTGTCATATTATTTATAGTTCTTTATAGTGTTCACGTTTGGATTGGCTTCATATACTTTGCTTGATACATTGTTTATAAGAAATTTCGTTTAGTTGAATCTGAGTCATATTTTGATGGAAATTATCATTTTTTATTTTATTAAAATTAAAATTATAAGTTCTAAGCTTGGTTTGAAGGCTTGAAGCCTATTTATGGTCTTTTAAGTTTGATATGGAGGCCTTTAAAAGACTTTAGGCCTTTCAAAGGCCTAAGTTCGAAGTAGGCTTTAAAAGACCTGAAGCCTTTTAAAGGCCTACATTGTATGTAGGCATTTAAAAAGACTTTCAGGCCTTAACCCTTTTTTGCAGGCTTAGGCTTTTTTCTAAAAAGAGACCTACATCCAGGCGCAAGCCTATGATTTCTTGTTGAATTATAAGCTACAGGCCTATTTAGGCAAGCCTTGGCCTTCTACATTGTAAGTAGGCATTTAAAAAGACTTTCAGGCCTCAACCTTTTTCACAGATCTAGGCTTTTTTCTTAAAAGAGGCCTACATCCAGGCCCAGGCGCAAGCCTATGATTTCTTGTTGAATTACAGGATCAAGCCTATTTAGGCAAGGCTTGGTCTGGCTCGGCTCATTTCCACCCCTAGTGACGACTGACGATTAACCATTGTGTAAGTAGAAACTTATTATTTTTTATTTTCTGTTATTTGATGCATCCCTGTCCATGCTAGCATGGTTGAGGTTTTAATTGTATGCCTTTTCTTCTAGAAAGTCATTGTTTTGGACGTGTAACTGTCTCTTTTTCCTTTGTGGATTATTGCGGTAAAAGTGCACCACGTTAGATCTTGGTATTTTAACCAATTCCCTGATGCTTCAAGTACATTGTTGGCTTAATTTGGCTTCAAGAGCTGAGTTCCAATTATTTGTGCTATGACTTTGAGATATCAGATGTGGGCTTTTGCTTGAATTCATTTTTTTCTTAAATTGAGTGATCTATATCGCTTTGGTTTTGTAATAATGACTAGTGCAAGATTTTGATGCTATGAATTGCCTTGTCTTATAATTCTTCTTTTATTCCTTAGTGTGGACATTCTTGATTAACAAGTCAACTATAAAACATGATAGGTTTTCATTTTTTATTGTTGGAAGTGAACAGCATATGCAATAGGATAGAAGAGCAGCTTAACTTGAATATTGGTAATGGTGGAAGTGTGGTGGTCTTTGTTGGGAGCTGCAATTCCGGCTGTCATTGCAGGGCAAGCTTTTAGATTGAAGAAAAGGCATGCTGAAGAGCAGAGGTTGAAAAGCGCGAGGGGAAGGGAGAAGAGTTCGGATGACATCTTTGTGTGCGAGCGGGTATGTACATCAAAGAGGATGCTGAAGAAGGTCGGCTCATTCTCGAAAGACCCCATTCCAGATACCTGTGTCACCGTCTGTGGTGTCTCAGAGCTTGATGCATGTGCCGATGCATGTGCTCGTACTGTGTGTGTGAACCAACATCAAGTACCTAATTGGAATGATATATGCCTTAGGAGGTGTCAGAGTGAATGCCTGAAATTAGCTGAATCTCATTCTTCTTAGTTGTTTTTCACTTGTATGCAGAAAATTATGTTTTGACATTCTGATTTTGCGATATCAAGTTTTGGTATGGTGTTTTTAATGTCTTTTATAACTCCAAATTTAGGAGTTTTACTAAATGCTTATAAAGGGGAGCGTTCAATTTATAGTGTACAATGAAACAGGTTCAAAACCACTTGTCATTCACTAACTAGAGGTGTAAAGGCTTGTTTGTTTCTCTTGCCTCGATGCCTGAATATCAAGTTTCAGATTTCCTTGCATGTGTAAACTTAAAGGGCTTAGGTGTAGACCAATGAAGTTTTTATTTTTTACCAATGAAGTTTTGACTAACAGAAGATATTAGTTTTCCACAAGGCAGGAAACTAATGTTTGAATTTATGTTGGAATAGTGTTTTTTTTTAACTGGAGAAAGAGGCAATATTTGATTGTTTCTTGAATATGTCATTAAGCTATCTATACTATATGTACGTATAAAAATAACGAATAAGAGTTTAGCCTTAATTAGTTACTTAGATGATAGTCCAGTGGGAATTGGTAGGGAAAGTGCATGTTTGGCTATACATCTAGTATTGTAGCCTTGTTTAATATGGTAGATTACAATGACAAAACTTTATCCGAATAAGGTAGGATTTGCTACATGGATCAAATGATGTCATTATGTTCGATCAATAGTCATACTTCATTGACTAAAAGATCTCGTTGAATAATTTTGTAAGAGTTCTCTTCAGCCTTCCTCTTCCTCTTTTGTAAGTACTCCTTACCATTTGATCAATTATTCTTACTATATCATCTAATTCTCTTCTTTGAATATGCACAAACCACCTCAAACGACTTTTTACCATTTTCTCTGCAATTGATACTAGTTTAATACACTCGATTATGATTCAATAATGATACAAAGTTGAAAACAAGCTTGAAAGTATTCAACAAGTGTATTTGATTTAAAGATATTTGTAGAGAAAAATATTAATTTTAAACATTCAAATTCTTACAAAAAAATTAAATAAGGGTAAGGGTTATAGTTGCCCTAAATTATGTACCAAGGATTATATCTGCTCCTAAACTTTTTTTAGACTTAATCTTGCCCTTTAAGTATGAAATTAGTATCATATCAATCCTTTTGGATGGAACTTATTACGTTGACATTCAAAAGCCACGTGGTGATGAATAGGATCATACACGACATAAAATTTTAAACACATGCCAAAAAAACCCTAGACTCCAACCAAAAGAAGTTTCTCTAGTAAAAAAAATTTGAAAAAGCGATGAACACAAAAAAACCCAAAATCATGGAACATGTCATATTAATGTACAACAAATTGAAATTCTTGCCCTTTATGTCGGCTTGTTAATTGTTGACAAAAAGTAACTACAATAGTGACTCGTAACATGTTTTTAATAAACTGGTGCTATGCTTTTGAGCTGCTTAGGCATGGTGTAACATTATGTTACTAATTACTTAATTAACCAATAATATCCATTTTAGACTAATAACCTCTTTACTAACTATGATAGAAAAAGGATTTCCATAATATCAATGTCCTATCATAGTTAGAAAAGGAATTTCCTAATGATTAAATATTATCCATGATAGAAAAGAATAAACTAATACAACACAGCTGCTATCATGGATAATTTATTGATAACCATGTTAGAAAGGATTTGTCTAACATGGTTAATAAACAGAACTAATTATATTAACAATAAATAAATATATATACATGCGGAAACGAATGCAGGCCTATACAAATTGGCAATATACAATTCAAATAGCCTATAAAGCTGCTACTACCTAATTCCCTTTCCTGCTGCTTGCATCAGTGCATGAATACCTGCAAAAATGTCAGTAATCGTGGGATGAGACAAATTGTCCCAGTAATCACCGCTTAACTCACTATAACAGTGAGATGTGCGGTAGCGAGGGCGTCTAACGGGTACCTCAGTTATAAAATCAATAATACACACATATATATATACCAAACCTTCTTCCCATGTATTACACCAGTCTCTCTGTCATTTCCCAAATCAATGCACTTCAACACCTCTACCTTCATTACAACTACACCACCCCACAACTCTCACACTCACCTGTAGATGCATTGTGCCATACCGGGGCATTCAAGCATCTAATCTTCTCTATATGATTTGACACTGTGCCCCTCTCTGATGAGGGAGCAAATTTCCCTCTCTGGCAATCTCCAGAGAGAGAACCCCAATTCTGTTTTCCACTACAGAATGGGAACGGTTGGACTCTAATCCATGCCCATAACCGTAGGGGCGGTTGGACTCTAATCAATGCCCATAACCGTAGGTCACTTTTCTCAATAAGTTGACCTATCAACCCCGATCCAATCAAACCGAAAAAGGATCACCAGTACAAATAACTGTCGATTGGCCTATCGAACAGTTATCATCGCGCGATGGTACAACAATTTCAGTGTCATGCAAACCTCACAATAACCATATCCATCAATTTCAACCTCACATAATATCACAATTTCAATATCATGCACTTTTGCAATATCCTGTAATATCTCAACATTTCAACATCTCAGATTTTCACAACATAGCTTCCCATAATCTCAAACTCAATACCTAACATTCTTTTCTATACTCACAACCTCTCAAATAACCACTATCACACTACACCTGCAACCATGTCATATCATTTCAAAATATTCAACAATACCACCAGCCAGGATATTACATATAATAAGTCAAATTCTTTATATGAAAGTAATCGTGTTTGAAAGGCACCCGATAGCCTGTTTTGTATAAAAATACTTCTTCAAAGATAATATTTATATAGAGGGTGAGAAAGGATTCTACAAATCCTAGCTAACATCACCCTCAATGTTATAGTAAGGTAAGTGTGATTACCTGTCGCCCTTCAACTACGCATTAACTCATCCTTTCTTTCTTGACGCCACAAAAGCCATATCGCAATCAATCCTATAATGTATTGCAGAATGATAAATTAGTATCATTCTACTTCCTGTTTAACATCTCTCTCATGTCATACATTACTACCCAATCTTCCCCATTTATATATTTTATCTTAATGAACCACATCAAACATATAAACAAATCATTACAATTAAACACTTGTATATGATCTCAAAAGTAAGTAAGACTATTTCAATCACTTCCTCTTTATCAATATGATTCATCCTATTTACTCAAAAGAAACCAAGTCAAGCAATTAAATACCCCAATTACAATCAGCCACATACACATTAACCAAACACATGAATAACGGACCAAGAATATGAATACTTAACATTACTACCATCATGCACACCAATCCAACATAAACCAAGCAGAAAAATGCTCAAATAAAGAAAGCACCCTCATTCCAAATCCTGAACATCAATTCCACTTCTTAAACAATTGGCCTACAAACTTCTTTCTAAAACTCATACATACACACACTTCCAAAACACTTTATACTTAAACCAATTCTAATAGAAACAAAGAGCACCTATTCAAAGAGCCCATTATTCTTCAATATCTAATCCAAAAATAGAACTCCTCCATACTCAAGCCAATCCAATGCAAAGATTTAGTCCTTCTATAAGCATTTAAAGGTTCCCAATTCGATCCAGTACTAACTCTAACTCAATGAATCAAACCAACACCGTTGTTGAACTACAATAAACCAATAGAAACCATATTTCAAGTTTGAAAGTCTCTTTTCATGTGGAAAGTTTTCAAAGTTCATAGAACATCCTTAATTTATTTATTACATCTTGCAAATTCTGAAATTATTGCCCCATTTCATCTTAACCCCTCAAATAATACTATAAGCACATTAAAATGTATTTTAGCAATTTAATAAGCCTCATATTACTATAGGAACTTCAAAACAATAGACATACCCACTCTTTCAGATTTGTAATACTATCTTAGGCACCCTCCATACATACCATTACTTAACAACTATCTTTTTAATCCTGCACTTTATTTACCAACTCCTTCCCAAACACAATTTCAAGCCATTTCACTCCTTCAACATCTTCATAACACCTACACAAACATTTCTTAACTTCCAATTTAATCCATACAGCCCACATAAATGAAATTCCACTTTAAGAAACCAAAAATGCCCATAAAATTCCAAAACAATTATTAAACACCAAACAACCATATTAATATTAAATTTACAACTCAAAGTAACTTTCTAACTTCACAAACCTTCTGCCAAACTCTAACACATCATTACATAACCACATTCCCTTTTCTTCAACACTTTAATTATCAAACTTCCTTCCAAACACCCATCCAACCAACATTAACATCACATCATCTTCAAACAACTTCAACTATCCTTAAATAAACACCAAATTATTCCAAAACATCATTTATTAGCAATACCCTAACTCAAAGAGCCATAAAATGCCTAAAATATTCTCTAAAAATTCCAAAATACTTCCCAACTCCAATAAACAACATATACCATAACAAAACTTCAATTAACCATTTAATAATCTTTATGGTAACTTGAAAATCCTAAAATCTCAATTTTTCATAAAATCCTAACTTTAAAAGAGGAAACTTCATCTCAAATCAACATCACAAAGAGGTTTGAAAAGCTTACGGAGTTCAAAAATGAAGGGAGGGGCTTCACCACCGGCGACCGCCGTGCAGCTCGCCGGAACTCGGTCTTCAAGTGACTGGACGAAGTCACCGTGAAGAAAGAATGAGCAACAGAAGAAAGACATGAAGTTGGAAAGAAATGAGAGTTGTAGAACAACCAAAACGAAGCTTTTACCTTGTTCTTACCGCCTTCCGCCGCTCACCGCCCCAAAACCGTCGGAAAACTGGCCAACTTCGCCGGAAAACGCGTGAAGACGGACAGAAGAAGGAAGGCACGGATCGGACCCGGTTTGGTGGGTTTAAGAAGAAGAGAGAAGTAAGGAATAAGATGAGTATGGTGGTGGGTGAAGGAAGCAAATGAAAAAAAACAATGGTGAATGGAGGGAGGTGGCGCCGCGGGTGAGAAGGAGAAGAGAGTGAAGCAGATTTTTGTTTTAAAGAGGAAGGGAAGACCACGTTTGGCTAGGAGAAATAAGGGTGGTTTCTAATAACTTACAGTCCAAATCTATCATAGTGTACTCTTTTTAATTTAAAACCACTTAAACTAGCCTCAAATCTTCTTAACTTTCAAAATATTTTGGGTATTTCCATTCCCTCATATTTCAAACTCTTCAATTTCTTAATTACTTATATGCACATTTACTGCTCAAAATTCTCAAAAATCACCAAAAATTCCTAAAAATTCCAAAATTCCCAATTTCTCCATTTATTATTTCCCAAAACACTCCTTGATCCTGTATTAAATTTTTAGGATGTTACACATGAGTATATTGAACTTACCATTATTTATACATTTTTTGATACGACCATTTTGTCTTGGCATGTGCACTGATTTAAAGTATTGTTTGCAACCTGATTCTATGACTTAAAAGTCTTGTGTTGTTTCATTCCCTCCAATGTAAGTTAACATGTTTCTTTTGTAAATATGTTAGCTTAGAGCCTGTTTGGGTACATTTCCAAAAGCTATTCTGGCTCCCAAGCCTAAATTTCACACAAAAGCATCTAAACGTTCAATTTTTTTGGATAAGTTATTTTGAAAATAAAAGTTAGGTTTGGGTAAAAGCTATTTTCTATCTACCTATCTTCACTTTTTCTCTTTTTACAAACCACGTTAGATCACTCTCTTCTCTCTTTCTCATTCCTCTCTCAACCCCTCCTTCACTCTCTTGAATCTGTCATACAAATCGACTCTCCTATCAACACTCTCGTCGTTCTTCTCTCCTTCGAACAGAATTGAGCCAGTTAGGTGTTCTCGTCGTTCCTCTCTTGTCTCCGTCAGAACTTCTTGTTGTTGATTTTTGTCTCAGGTAAGCATTTTCTTGGTTTTGAGCTTGTTTATTTAGTGCTTGCAAGTTTATTTGAACAGATTCTTCAAAATGTCGCTTCTTAGGGTTTTGATTATTCTCCTCTTGTTGAGAATATCATGTTGTTGACTAACGTTGAAAGGATTTTGAACTTTTACATATCTGATCGATTAACTGAACATATATGTCAATTCGATTATCGTTCTTCTTAAATTTCACTTCATTTGCGTACTGACCTTACATACGCCTTGATTGTAGATTTTTTGTGGTTAGTAATGATTTATCATGCTTTCTTTTTGGTTGAAAGATTTATCATGCTTTCCAAATGCTTGTGTTAGTAAAAATGCTTGTATTTCTCCATTTGTTGCTGGATTTTGCGATTTTTATTCCTTTTTATTGCAGTGCTGGTTAATGCATGAGCTAGGATTATTTCCAAATGTTAATTGGTTGATTAGTTATAGATTGATTATGTTTTCAATGGAGAGTTTGATTGGTGATTGATAGATAGGTCCATGTAGTTTTCTGGTTTTACTACATGATTTTGCAGCTCTTATGCTATGGTATTTTGTGATGTGGGAAATCTCACGTAAGCAACTATTAGGAGTTAATGATAATGAATAGACACATTGGAGGACCTTTGTTCCCTTTGTGTAAATTTATGAATAGACACATACTTACAATGTAAGTCACTAGCAGGTTTGAAATGTTACATAAACAACTACTAGGTTACATGACAAGAAGTTGATGCTAATGAATGGCTAATATTTCTAGACTTTTATTAAATACATAAATTGTTGGCAAGTTAGGTATGATACTACTGGCGTAAGATTACAAGCTGGGCGCCAAGTAGAGGTTAGACAAAAAAATGAAACAACTCTGCATCATGATCCTTTCTTTTTCTTATAAAGAATGCTATGCTCCATTCATCGTTTTCATAGCATGTAAGAGAATAAAATGCAACAGAAGCTTTTCCTGTTTTCCTGTTATTGCAGTGAAGGCATGTTTGCCTTTATGTTGTTAATTTAGTTGGTTTATACTTATTTTGAATAATTGGATTTTCCCAGATTTTGAATCAAATTGTATTTGAACTTCGTGCTGAAGATCCTCTAACTGAGAGCAGACCACTTTGTGAACTTCTTGGCCATACACCTCCTTAGGTCAGAATTTAAGCTTCACCAAAAGAATTGTGTGACTATGCTTGTCTATAATTATTAGGGCTAACATTTTATACCCTTAACTAATGATTTCTGTCAATTCAGAATAATCATACTTGTCATATAATTTTCCGTACATGAACTTTCAAACCTTTAATTTTGTTCAGGATTGTTGTGTGCTTTGATGTTAAATAAAACTACCTTTAATATCAAACTTCTTGTTGCTTAGTGCTCACATATAGGTTTTTAGATAGAAACAAACATAAGTAGCACCTTGATTGCACCATACTTTTGCATATATTTTCATGGCCAAATTCATTGAATTAATGCATGTTTTGATGATAATTGTACCTAATTAGCATAGATTCTAACTATTGCACAAGTTGTTGGAATTTGTTCTAGTTAAGGACAATTTAGTCATATTTAGCTTGATTTATTGTCATTCATGTTTTGAAGAACTTTTTGATGCTACTTCAAGTCTTAAACCATTGTAGATCATTGAGGAAATACCACAAATGAGGAGCCAAAGAAGATGGAATCAAAGACCAAGAAGGAGGAAGCAAGAGGAAGAAGAGAAAACAAAGAAAAAAAGAGGGTAGCTGGCCAATTGGCGAGCCACTGGCGAGCCATGCGAATAAGTTCGTGCTTCTCGCCACTTTCTCGCCGGTTGGCGAGCCACTGGCGAGATGGTTCGCGGTTCTCGCTACTTGCTGGCCAGTTGGCGAGCCTGACGCTGTCAAAATTTCAGACGCGATTTTAGGGTTTCTTGAGCCCTATATAAGCTTCCTAATAGCCCCCAAACCAGATCTAAGCCCCATTTGCACGAAAATAAGGTGGCTATGATAGGGTTCACTCAAACTCACTCATCCTCCTTCCATTTCCATGAGATTTCACCTCAAAATTTCCATATTTCCTTCTTCATCTCCATTCCTTCTTTCATTTTCACCAACCTTCTTCTTCATTCCACCTCATCTCATGACAACCACTTCTTGGGTAGATTTTGGGCGAAATTCCTCTCTTCCTTTCATGAGTGGTTAAGATCTTGGTGCTTTGGTGGTGTGAAGATGGTCAATTGCTTCAATGGGCTTCTTAGGGGAGTTTTCTTTTTCCTATGCTCTATGCTTTGTACTTGAGAGTTGTGGTTTCACTTTCTCTTATCTATTCGTGTTAGAGACATATGATTGTATATTTCTAATTATGTTGGATTGATATTCTTGTGTTGAACATCACGTTTGATTATCAATGTTATGTATGTTTTATATCCTATGTTGATTCATGATACTATGCTTGCTCTAGTGGTTTCTTGGCTTGTGTAGTTAATGTTTCAATTGATGAGGTGTTGTGGTTGCATATTCTCAAGAGGAAATTGGTTTTCAAACTTGTTTTCAATACACATCAAGTGGTATTTAACTCTAACCCTAAGTGATGGCTAGGTTCAAGCAATTGCTTGGTTAACTATTAATTAGTGCTAGAGGACCCTTAGTGGTAGCTTTGAGATTTTTCTAATAGACTTGATGAATGATATAACTCCCATGATTTTAAAGAAGTAATTGAACCATTGAATCACCACCAAAGCCTCTTTTCATTGCATTTATTTTAGGGCGAAGGGGCAAAACTAGCCACACTAATTTTTGAAATGGACAACTCTGGCAACCGTAAATTGGATAGGGCAAAACCGTACATTGTAAATAAAAATGGGACAAATTTAACCCCGGTGTTAGGTAGAGGCAAACAGTGTTAGTTTAAGTGTGGGTCCAACCTTCATTAATGACGTGGCAAGACACAAATTCAGATATTCTAGAAGAAGATTTTTGCCATTCTCTCAGAAGCATCATCTGGACCATCCACAAAATCATAAGGCTCCTATTTCATCTAAGATGTGGGTCCTACAACCAATAAAAAAATTTCACACCCCACTCCCCTCCTCTCCTCTCCACACAATCCACAAATGATCAGAAGAAGCACCAAAATTCTGAAGTAAAATTTTTATAGACTGATCAATCATCATAAAAATTCCAAAATAAAAAAATAATAGTGAATTTTAAGGCAAATCATCAGAGTCAACGTGACTTACCTTGTAGGATAACGATCAACTACAACTTACATCCGAATAACCACCCATATCAAATTCGTTTTACACATTTCCGGTGTCGAACCAAAGCCATCAGCAAAATGCCCATATTGCTTAACATGATTAAGGGCAGTTTCCTGTATGTAAACAAGAATATTAGGCTCTACCACAAATCAACACACTTTGATAACATTACTACAAAGTTGTTGGCACACCATACCTGCAAATGATTCATTAAAATCTCAATAGATGTCGTTCAATCAGCACCTATTTCATAGGACCTAATAGAAAAGTTCTCCCGATACACAAGACCATCCTGAACAATATTTCCTATGCCAAATAATGGGTCCACGAGCATGTCAGGTCGCTTCGGCTTCCAATCAAGCATCATCCACTGCTTCTTAGCCGCCAAGAAAACCGTTGTGATGGCAGCCATAAGCATACTCCAATCAGGCAACTGGTTAATAAAAGTCTTTGGGGCATATGAAGGCGTATCATTTTCATGTTTAGCAGTTTCCAAAGATTTAGCAACACCATTTATCTTTGGTGGGGCTTAAGCATTTTAGTCTTAACTCCACCAGAAGTTTTAGACTTGGATTTGAATCCTACAAAGCCACCACCAAGTTTGGTGTGGAGAAGAGCATGGCCGGCGATGGAGGGAAGGGAAGGAGGAGAGGAGGGGAGTGGGGTGTGAAATTTTTTATTGGTTGTGGGACCCACATCTTAGATGAAATAGGAGCCTCATGATTTTGTGGATGGTCCAAATGATGCTTCTAAGAGAATAGGCGAAAATCTTCTTCTAGGATATCTGAATCTGAGTCTTGCCACGTCATTAATGAAAGTGGGACTGATTGGACCAAATTTCATACCTTTAAGCATGTGCATTTGAGCTTAATTAGTGGGAATTAATTGATATATTTGATCATTATTGGCATATTTTATTACGCATGTTTATTGGAATTAATTGGTGAATATTAGCCTTTTTCTTGCATTATTAAGGAACCAAGGGTATTTTGGTCATTATGACTATGTGATGATATTTTATTGTAGGGGGGTCCCACGTGGGCCCCATACACCTTTGGTGGAACTTCAGTGAAGATAATTTGGCAAGGAGGAAGGCTAGATGACAAGCACTGAAATTCACATCCGGATGCAGGTTCACATCCGGATGCAAGTTCACATCCGGATGCAGGTTCACATCCAGTAGCAGAGTCATCAGGAAGCACATTTACATCCGGAAGTGAACACTCTTGAGCTTGCAGAATGAAGTCTTAACTTCCTGAAGCTAAAGTCCATCCGTCAGCAAGTAAGAGAGTCAGACTTCACAACGCACAGAAATGTCAGCTACTTTTCAGAAGTTCTCTTTGCAGAATAAATTAAAGGCAAAGTCAACCCTGCAGCTTGAAGGTACTTGTGGAGCATCTTTCCAAATGAGGCAAAATTGGCTCCAACGTCAAATTCAAATCTGGAGGCCTCATTAAGGGCAATTTTGGAAGCACAATCACTTGGAGAAAAAGGAGGAACCTTTAGAAATGCATGGAGCTGAGATCAAGACCACATTCATCCTCACCTTTCACCAAATACCAAAAATACCCTTTTCCCCTTCCTTCTATACCTCTCGGTCTCTCTCACTACACATACACCTCACCATTATTTTGCTTAAGCCTCCATCTCCACGTCACTAAACCTTCATTTAGGTGACATTTGAGTTTAATTTGCATTTAATTTGGGCGATAATCCCAAAGTTACTTACCACTATATAAGCTCAAATGTCACAAACTCTAACTAACTTTTAACCATTTCCACTTTCACTTTCTCTCTCTTCACCAAATTCTCTCAATTTCTTCATCTCCTTCCTCCATCTTCACCGAACCTTCATGGCCATTTCACCTCGCAAATCCTCCATTTCTTCCGTCTCCATGTGTGGCTAAGCTTCCTTCTCCTTTCTTCAAGTCCAGATTTGTGTTAAGAGCTTCAATGTAATCGGCCTTATGTGAGAATTTTCCTTTTCTAGGTTTTCAAGTTTGTAATCACTTAGATCTTTCATGTCTAGAGATTTTTAGGTATGTTAGATCTAGGATTCTGCATAGAGATTTCTATGTAGAGTTCATTTATTCTTCCAAGCTTGTAAACCTAGCTTCTAGATCTTGAACTTTTATATATGTTAGGTGTATACATTGTGTAGTTTCATGAGATTAAGCATATGTGTGTACATTTTGTTTGATTCTTGAAGTGAATGTTACATAGAAGTTAGTTTTGATTTCTATCTCACCTAAGGATATGCATCAAGTTCAAGGCTAGACTATCTTGATTAATTAGTTTAAACTAGCTAAAGCTTCTTAGATTTAAGAGGTCTTGGCCGATTTAAGCTAGTTAATTAAGAGGAAATTGTCACATGAGGCCTATCAATTGAGATGCACAAATCGAGGCTTGAAGGAGGAGATTCCACTTCTTGAATTTTAACACTCATACTTTCGGTACATTTTATATTTTAGTTGTTAATCAAACACCAAACCTTGAATCATTGTTAATTTGTGTGACTTATATACCTTTAATTAGCAAGATTAAACCTAGATCGTGGAATCGACTCGTACTCACCACTACTACCTAGTGGAATAGAGTATTGAATTGTTTTGATTGATCTTTAGAGGCGACAAAAAGGTGAAATCAGGGACCCATGCTTAAACTAACATCGTTTGTCTCTACTTAACAGCAGGGTTAAATTTATCCCATTTTTATTTACAATGTACGGTTTTGCCCTATCCAATTTACGAGTGCCAGAGTTGTCCATTTGGAAAATTACCGTGGCTAGTTTTGCCCCTTCACCCTTTATTTTAAAGCATCAAACCTTTATTTGAAAAACACCAAAAACAAGCACTTACATTTTCTTACTAGTTTAATTAGTTAATTTCAAAAACCAAACAAACAAACTCCTTTCCTTTTGTCACTTTTAATTTACAATTAGTTCATCTTAGGGTAGTTACAAGACTCCTCAAGAGAGACGACCTGAGGTTATGCCACTATGTTGCAATCTTTGGTCATAAATAAACTTGCATTTAACCCCCAAGGCAACTAGGAAATGGTTAAATCACACCTACCTCTTATCATTAGTACAGAGAGAATTTTAGAGAAAGTAGGGTAAATGTGCAAAAATAGTCATCATAAATTTAAAAATGTGCAACTATAACTCTGGTAAATTGAAGGGGGCAAAACTGTACACTGTAAATCAAAATGGGGCAAAATTGGGCAAATCTGCAAAAATAGCCATCGTAAATTTAAACGTATGTTTTCCAGACGTGGCCCCACCATCAGTAAATGATGTGTCATACATTTAAGGGTGCAATATGTTGATGAGACTTTAATTTTTTGATGAGACTTTATTTTTTCAGATGATTACGTAGAAGTAAGGTGAACTTCACATGATTTTGGGTTTTATTTGGTTTCTTATCGAAATAATTTGAGGGTTTATAGTTCGTTTTTAGTGATCTAGGTTCAACTGGATGCATTTTAGCTTTCACGTTAGATTTTGGAATTGACATATCATTTACTGCTGATGGAGCCCACGTCAGGAAAATGCTTGTTTAACTAGGCCTAATAGAGAGGCTACTTTTGCCTCATTTTGGTTTACAATGTATGGTTTTGCCCCATTTTAGTTTACAGTGTACAGTTTTGCCCCCTTCAATTTACTAGAGTTATAGTTGCCCATTTTTAAATTTATGGTGACTATTTTTGCACCCTTACCCGAGAAATTATTTAGAATCATGTGTAAAATATCGCATCTCAAATTCATTGCTGATGAGCTTTACATTTTTATATCTGATCTCTTAACATCCATATGACAGCGGGCCTAACTGACTAACTGATTATGATAGCTGGCCTAACCATTTCTCTAACTAATTTGATTATCCACATGCCACATAGGCATAATACAACTAATACATATGTTTTTAGCACAAACAACTACTATGTCTAATAGCTATAATTTTCAATAACTTTTCGTCATTAGCTTAAACAAATAAGTTTCAGAAATCCCAGGGACAATACTTGCAATTGAGAATCAATAGAAAACACTCTTGATTAATACTGATAAACCAGCAACGTCTCAGCAAAATAAACAATTACAAGTTTGAATAAAAGAAAAAGCTATTACAATCATAAGAAGTAGTGGTCACCAAGGGAAATAGCAGAGAAAAAGAAGATCACAGCAGAGGGAAGAGAGAGATAGACAGAAGGAGGTTCTGCTCAAACTTTTTGCTTTCTTTCTTCCATTATGTCAGCTTGGATTTAACTCCTCCAAGCTGCTAAGCATAAACATTCTACCGTTATAATATATTTTTTCTGTTTTTTTCCTACTTTTATATGCTGCCTTATTTTGTAATAAATTAATCAACCCGATTGTGGTTTGTTGTCTAGCATAATGGCTAAAGATAAAGCAAAAGCTTGTTGGGATATAAACTCCACAATGCTGTTTATTGACTTGTGCCTTGAACAAGTTAAAAAAGGAAAAAAGAAAAGGCACAAGCTTTGAAAAGGATGGATGGGAAGACATAGGCAAAAGGTTTACTGAATTGGGTGGGAGAAAATACGAAAATCACAATTCAAGAACAAATATGATTTGATGAGAAAAGACTGGACAACATGGCATAAGCTGTTTCATGAGATAGGCATTGGATGTGATATTGAAAAGGACACTGTTGCTGCCACTGATGATTGGTGGGAGAAGAAGATAGCGATAATGAATTAACCTTCATTAGCTTTTCATATTTCTTTTATCTCATATTCACGCTCTTTTATATTGATAATTGTTGTGTATTGAATGTGCAGGAAAATCCGACTTATGAAAAATTCAAAGCTAAAAGACTTCAATATGTGAATATGCGTGGCATTGAATCAATCCGTGCCTATGATTAAAAAATGGACCGCCACGACGAAAATAGCAGAAACACTTAAAATGATGGTAGAGGAAGCACGTATTGAAAGGGCAAAAGATAATGCACATGCAGAAGCACTTGCAGAGGAAGCTCGCACTAGTAGAATGGCAGAGGAAGCTCGTAGAATGGAAGCAGAAGCTCGTGCTTATGAGATATTTGTTTTGGGTGTCATGATTCACCTTAAACAAGTTCATGAAGTTGTCTGTGTTAGTGAATTTTATAAGTGGTGCAGATGTAACAACTACATTTCTATAACATATTTTACGCCATTTTTATCGAATTTATCACAATATATTTTTTTTTCACTATGTTAGAAAAGAAATTTACTCATTAACAATACTAACATAGTTAGAAAAAGAATTAACTTAATTCACTATAGTAATTATATTGCTAACTATGTTAGAAAAACAATTTACCTATAAGGAAGACTAACATAGTTAGAAAGGATTAATATTATATCCAAAAAAAAATTACTGATAACTAACCATGATAGAAAAATTAAATACCTAAATTATATATTTACCTATCATGGTTAGAAAATGATAAGACTTAATTTTAGACAACAACGATATAATAAAGTCAAGTTAACAAATAATTCAAACATCCACCAACAGAATTCAATAGGTTCGCATCACCGAGTTAAGTATATAAGTTTTGCAGAAATAATCAACTACATTATTTTCTGAATAATAAAGACTTATCAAGTATGCAAATATGAAATTAAATATGCAATTCCTATTGTGGCAATAACATGTGTCAGCATCTCACTTTACTGAGTGGTCCCCGGATACCCTTGATTTCCTACTGCGCTCCTGTAAAATAATAAAACGTGGGGTAGACCCAGAATCTCAACTACAACCACTTGCTTACGTGCATGTGCATGCCAGCAAGGTGGTGTGTGCCAATATCGTGTATAGTGGTGTGTGCTGCATACAGTGTTGCATGTACATTTAATATAACTTAATTGCACGTATAAATCAAATACCAGCTCTCAGCAGTACATATATAACCTCATTCAAAAACCACAATAGATAACAACACAAAGCAATATTACATATGTAAATTCCATAGCAAATCGTAAATAAATCAATAACGTTTTTTTTTTCTCTTTTTAGTCCCTGTGATAGTTCAATAGGGACTCACGACTCGATGGCCGATATACCCTCGCTTGAACAAAAAATAACAGTTCAATAGGGACTCACGACTCGATGGCCGATATACCCTCGCTTGAACAAAAATAACAGTTCAATAGGGACTCACGACTCGATGGCCGATATACCCTCGCTTGAACAAAATAACAGTTCAATAGGGACTCACGACTCGACGGTCGATGTACCCTCGCTTGAACCGGGCGCCACTCACATTAACATTTTATTCATTTTAGGCCTTATGGATCAACAGGGTACCTCATCCCGGGATGGCATAATTATATTATTATATTATTCGGTTTATAAAACAATTCAGAATTCCAACCAGAGTATTCAATAATCATCACATCAACAGTAATAACAGGTTTATCATCTAACCTACATGCTCACTAACATACACATACACGTAAACAAGTAGAAGTAGTTACCTGCAGCACTTAGTATATCGTTGCTTTTCCTCACCCTTGTGAGTTTCCTCTAAATACCTCCGTTACTAAGTTCTCCTAATATCATACCACACAATAAAGGGTATAAATCACTATCCTTGTGCACATCAATTAGCGTCGCTCTTGTTCCTAGTAATACTATCCATCCCCTTTTATGATTACGTTCTATTTTAGTACATAATCAGCCATTAACCAAAATAAAGTAACAATTATCACACTTTAACATAATCATTATCAAAACAAAAGAAATTCAAGACACTAAAAGCGACTACAAACAATAATTTCAATAGGTTCTATATACCGATCATAAATATAGTGCCCATACTTCCTGTACATGAAGTTATGCCAAAGGACATGCTTTATGTGTATAAAATCTTATCAGGTCTTTTAGACAAACAAAATTTCTGAACAAGGACTTTTCACCAATCTTCCTTAACATTTAATTTCACAGATAATATCAACTTAATATATAAAACAAGTCAAAAACCTATTAGTGCAGCTGTAAAATAAACACAAGGAAACCCACTTCAAATTCATACACCGAACATAGCCATACCCTTTAAAAACAAGAACAAGTGTCCTTTCATATTTATTTCAATTATTGTAATAAAGATGTGAAGAAAGTCGTTGAAAATGCTCATGAACAACACCATTTCAGCTACCATAAATTCATACAGATTCCATAATTACAATTTCTTCCATTATAAAATCATGCAATACCTTTTTAGGATTATAAGCACACGAACAAAGGAGGAAGGGTAACAACAAACCATATTTAAATCACGGCCAGAACATAGAATGACAATCTAAACTCCATTGTTTCTTGTTTAAATCATAGTTGTTGATGGACATGTGAAAACCCAATGATAGCACTAATAGAAAAATTGAAATATTTGAACTTCAACTACACATGATTATATTTCATTAATAAAAATCAGATTTATGCCTTTTCTTTATCCTTACATTTCAAATCAGTTGAGGCAGGACAAGCATGAAATTCATTCGGACAAATTTAAAGAAAATAGAAGGGAATTTGTAATCAACCCAAAATTCTCAGAATCAACTCCAAAATTTCAGCAAAATACAAGCAAAACCAATTCCATTCCATGACTATACACAATTATCCATCACACAAGTACTTACAAATCAAAACAATCACAAAGTCACAAGGAAAAATTGAGACTTTTACAAACCCAACATACATAGATACAACATAACTCTAAGATATTTTCTTCATCAATCAATCACAGTTTCTAACCCAAAATCTATATCCTAAACCCCCAAAATCAGAATGGATTCCTCTCACATGCTCGGCCAGCCGCAAGAAAATGAATGGAAATAGAGAAAAGGAAATTACCTAAACTTGCTTATGGGTTTGTATGCGAAGATAAGCCGATTCTCGCCGGATTTATCGCCGGAAAACGAAGCTGGAAGAATGAGGAAGAATCAGGAAATATAGAAAGGAAGGTGGAAGAAATCGGAGTTGAAAATGGAGAGAAAAGCTTCACCAAAATATGGTTCGCGTTTCTTAAACCGTCGGCGGCTTGCTGCGCCGCTGTCGCTGTCGGACCTCGCCGGAGAAGAAGGAGGACGGCCGGAGAGAAGGAAATCCAAGACAGTAAAGGAGTGGGAAGATGAGTAAAAGATGATGGTGGTGAAGTGAACAAATTTGATGAAAATGTGAGGGAGAATGAAGTGAGGAAATAACAAAAATATGAAGGAATGGAAGAGAAGCACAATGAAGATGGGTTTTGGGTAGATGAGTGGCGGCTACAACTTGCAGAGGAAGGAGAAGAAATTGTGCTTATAAAGGGAATGTGAATATTAGGGTTTTTGGCCCAAAGAAATTACCATAAAGCCCTCCCTTAGTTTATTTCATTCATTCATTAGGTTAACCCTAACTTCCTATTACATTTACACCTTAATAAATTTCATTAAATAAAATTGATATTTCCTAATTCTTAAAGGTGCATTGTTCCCTAATATGTGTGTGTGTGTTCATTATATTTCCTATTTCCAATCAAATATTTCCTACACATATATATTATATGTATAATATTATTATTATTATTATTTTCCTATTTCCTACAAAATATTTCCTATATATATATTTATATAGGAAATATAATATTTCCTATTAACTATTAAATGCTTCACGTATATATTATAATATTTTCCTATTTTATTTGGGATGTTACAGCAGACGCCTCCTTATGAAGGACCCAGCTGCAAGGGAAGTGTATGTAGCTTTGAAGGATATGAAGGACCAATTATTGGAGTTCTTGTGGACTGAATGTTATGGAGATGCCTAAATTTTCTTTTGCTTTTGAATTTGGAATAATATCATGGAAATGACTAATGTTTGTTTTTGCTTTTGCTTTTGAATTTGGAATGATATTATGGAAATGGTGTTTTCTTTTGTTATGGAGATCCCTTACTTCCATTTCTTCTGCGATTTCTTTTTAACCATATGATTTTACCATGATGATATGAGTTTAATTATGACTTTGGGTAGGAGGAAACGGTTAAGCTTTGAATGCTGAAAGACAATGTCAGTTCTAGATTTCAATATCTTGGATACTTTTAGGCTATGTTTGGTTCAAAGGAGGGGAGGTGAGGGGAGGTTTATTAAAGGGAGGTGAGGGGAGGTAAGGGGAGGGAGGTGAGGGGAGGTGATGTCAATTTCTTGTTTGGTTCAAAGAAGGGGAGGGGAGGGGATAATTTATTAGTTGACAATTATACCATCACTTTTATAATCTTATTTTATAATATACCTTTCTATTATTCTACTAAAAATCTACACTACACCATGTTAAATAAATATTATTGATTTGCAAGTTCTTACCATGTTAAATAAATCAACATCACCACAAGTATTGCTTAACATCTTTCCCATCATCATTTGACAACTATCCACACCATCTTTCTCATCATCACCTGACAATTATCCCTAACAAGTGCTTACCACAATGAGATACCTATTCTCACTCCAAAAATCACGAATGACATCAAAGTTAAAAAGGTTCAACTTCAACGCCTTTCCATGTTGTCTATTTATATATCAAATGATTAAGTAGCACTAAAAAACAACAAAATATGAAACACCCAATAATAATAACATCCAAAACACAACACATTGCACTAGTAATCCAAAATATTAAAATATCCCATAGTTGTTTCCCAAAATATGAGCTATCTAAGTTTGGTAATCCTAAACCAATTAGTCAATTACCTTTACAAACCAAAATAATAAACATGACTAAACAAGAGTTTCCATAGTCAACCACAAGGCTACAAATTAAGTAAACCCGAAGTCGTTCATCATTTCATAGTGTGGAAAAGACTTGTACCTCAACGTTGCAGCAATTGCCTTGGACTGTAATTGTACAATTATATAAAAATAAGAACAGAATGCAATTATATAAAAATAATGTCAGAATGCAATCATATTTTGCCGTCTTGAATAAGAATTTTAAACATTAATATTTGCATTCAGCAAACATCAACAATATGACAGATTTCAAATGAACTAATTCCTAACAAACTAGTCAACAATATGCATGAACTAATAACTACATTTATATACAACATGTATATTTGTAAACAAACCTCAATCAGTTGAGCCCAAACTTCATCCTCAGCTTCCCAAAGTTGGGTTGATGGGTTCCAAGCAAACCCACTCATTCCACCTTTAAAAACATCATAAGCTTCAGAAAAATTTTTCTTCAATGTCTTCCACCTATTCTTTATCTTCACTTTGTCAATATCAACATCTAGTAAAGCACTCATTTCTTTGACAATGTTCTCATAAGCCTTGGGAGTGAATGCGCCTTTCACTTTGTTGCCACATTTATCTTGTTCCATAAAAGCATCCACTAAATAATCATCCATGGCCCTTGTCCAAGTCAAAGCTTGTTTTTCTTTGCTTTGGTCCGTTGATGCCATGCTAAAGGTAAAGATAAGAACCAAAACAATTTAAAAAAAATATTAGATCATTTTAAATCTAACACATAACATAATCATTGAAAAATAAGGAGTTACATCCATGTCTTGTCATAAATCTGATTATAATACAAACCCATAATAAAACTAGAATAACAGAAAACATACAAAGTAAAACAACAATACCAAGCACACTTGAAAACATAAATCCCAACAAATCATACAACAAATTCAAACCGAAGTTTGATAATCCAGCCAAATTGCAGTTGCTATTGAATCCCTATTGAGTCGAGCTTGAGTAGTTTCATCATTGTGACCATGTTGGTCATGATTATCATCAAGTATTTGGGATTGAGCTGCAAGCTCTTGATCAACTTGTGCTAAGAGATTTCTCTCTTCTTCATCGAGATCCATGCCCATTAAATAATTATGAATAATACAACAACATCCAATTATAAGACTTTGAGTTTTTATTCCATATGTAGGCTCAGTTGAGTTGGCTAAAATAGAAAATCTCTTTTTCAAAACACCAAAAGCTCTTTCAATCGCATTACGTAGTGATGCGTGACGCAAATTAAACAATTCTTTGTAATTCTGTGGAGGATTTCTTTCTGAATACTCTTTCAAATGATACCGAACACCTCTATATGGAGTAATAAGTCCACCAGTCAGCATGAATCCAGCATCTACGAGATAGTATTTACCATCAGGAATTATGAGCTTATCTTCTCGTATTAGTGCATCTTTAATAATCCTAGAGTCTGAATCAGTTCCTTCCCATCCAGTGAGCACATAAGTAAATTTCAAATCAAATGTACAAGCTGCTAGCACATTTTGTGTCGGAAATTCTTTTCGTCCACGATAACGAGGAGCATCGTTAGCAGATACTTTAACACGAATATGTGTACCATCTATAGCACCAACACAATTCTTAAAGAATGGGTCGAACCTACTATGACCTTGGATTTCAGGGGGGATTGTTTTTCCATCTGGTTGTACAATGAATTTATCTCCTATCGTAATGATGGCTCGCAAAACATTATGGAGATGACGACTTATAGTCTCACCAGATCGTCTGAAGAAGAAATTTACAACCCGATTTGTAGCTGTATGTCCTAATATGTAAAGGGTTTTTCCCACTTGCTCTTCCACAGTTGACCATCTTGTGGGTTTTAATCCCCCTGCTCTTTCCAACAAATCACATAATTTTAGGAAAGCTTCATAATTCATTCGAACAATATCGTGACTCTTACCAGGTTTGCTTAATTCACCCATTAGTTCTTCCCGCGCTCTTTCCCTTTCAGAACTCATACTATAGCATATTTTTCTCTTACGAGAGTTTCGAATATAGAAGTATACAAAGATGCAGGTGAGCAGTGCAACGGCTTTTTGGCGCAAATTCAACCATTGTTGCAAGGCTAAATTGTTTTTGAAATCCAACCTCATCTAATAATTGAAGTCAACACATATCCAATAAATACAAGATCACTAGTAAAAAAATAAAAGAAGTGAATCTTTCATCATAATGCAGCCCATAAGTAAAGAGCAATAAAAATCTGAGCAGCAAGCAAACTTTGCGGACCTATAAAAAGATTGCTCTAATTCATCTAAAAAAATTATAGGCGAATCACACAAATTAAAGTTGATAGATATCACTCTCTCCAATCACACAAACACATATTGATATTATACAAATTATTACCAAATAAAGTTCTTTCTTCTTCACCTATTCTAATCCCTCACTGATATTCCTTCCCATCTATATTCCTCACTACCTAACACATAAGAGGGGAATACATATATATAATCTTTTTTAAAAAAGATTAAAAAAGATTAAAAAAAGATTAAAAAAGATGTGGTTTTAAACCATGGGTGAGCACTAGGAAATTATAATCTTTAATTATTTCAGTTAAACAATATATACCAAAACAAAGAAACTATGGGTGAGCACTAGGAAATTATAATCTTTAATTTTCCTAATTCTTATTCACCCTATGCTTGAAACTTGGTAGTAATCCAAAATGGTAATGAAGCCACCGAAAGATTCCAGAATAAGCCTTGTTAGTTGTTACTCCATGGCTGAATTATTTTCACTACGCACACGCACAGGGAGGGAGATGAAGAAGAAGGGAAAAAAAGATGTGGTTTTAATTAATTTTCTCAGCGCAGGGAGGGAGAAAATCCAGAACCGTGTTTGTCTTTATGTGTGTGTGTGGGTGAATAACACATGTATATCAGTATATGAATAGGCGCACAGTTTGATACACTCACCTTTGAAGAGCAGTGAAGAGGAAAAAAATGGACAGAACTGATGCCTCTGGCTCTGTATAGGCGCAGTGTAGATGAGTGAAGATGAAAGTGAAGCGGTAAGGTTTTGAACGATGGGATAAAGGCGTGTTAATTGATGGGGGTAATTTTGGTATTTAGGAAATATGATATGGGCAATTTAGTCCAGATTTTTCACCCCTCCAAAAAACCCCACTTTTGGGGGTGAGGAGAGAGAGAGTAAGGGGCCACAAAAGGACAAATTTTTTTACCTCCCCTCCCCTCCACTTTTTTCAACCAAACAAGGTATCTTGCATTTCATCCCTCACCTCCCCTCACCTCCCCTCCAAAACCCTCCAACCAAACAGAGCCTTATGGCTTATTGACTTTGGTAGTTTAAATGGTAATTGTGAGTTACTTAAGTGAATAGAAATTGTTGGAAATGATTTTGAAGATAATACTGACTAATTGAAGGTGGAGTGATGGATTGACGTGACCGGATCGGCTAGAAGACAAGAGAATATGAACCGGATGATCGATGGGAAGAAGAGTACCCGTCTCTTACAACCCTAGCCACAAGACGCCACAAGGATGATTAACCCTTGATAAGTCTAGTATTCTCAAAAGAATACAAAGATGTAAGCAAAGCTCACACAAGAAAAACAAAAGTCTCAATTCATTAAACTCTGAAAATTCTAGTCTAAAGTAAAGCCTATTTATAGGCACAATAGAATACTCTAGAATTAAGAAACAACCTAATAATTGGTGTATTAATGATAATTGACATTTTCAATTGCACCTTCCTAAAAGTAGATGACTATTTCTTGAATGAAAAGTCAGCTTTTCAAAATAGGAAAAATATGAAAAAGGAATCTAATAATTTCAATGACCTAATGCCTTATTTTATGGAAATAAAATAAAAGACTCAAATAAAATTAAATGCATTCATATTTGATGTTTATTGACTTAGCCAACAAGTCACTATTGCATATCCTTCAAAAGAGTGATTTCTTCAATATGGACACCACAGGGGCCTTGAGCATCATCATGTTGGGCCGTTGGGCTTCTAACATTTTGACCACCTTTCTTGGATCTTTCAGAATGCTGGCCTTCCATCCTTTAACAGTGTCCACATCATGCTCTACATCATGGAGTGTTATGGTTTGGTATGAACTCAGAAGTTAAAGGAGTTTTGTGGATTTCTCCTTTTGTTAGGCTTGTTGATTTTAATACTAATGAATAGTTCATTTGGTTGAAATTTCTGGGATTGATATATATGAAATAACGAGATTAAAGTTATAATTAGTTAGCTTATATGGACTAAGTTAGATGTACTAGAGAGATGTTTGTGATTTTGTGGATTAAAGTTTACTACAATGATCATGGATTAATGATTGACTAAAAAATGTTTAAAAGAGAACTGGAGAAATTTAGGCTTTGGATCAAAGTTGATTGAGGAGATTACTAGGGATTAAACTGTGGTTTAATGACATAAAGTAATATTTTGGTTATGAATTGAAGATTATGGAATAATATGTGGAAATTTGAGGTTTTAACGTGGTTTAAGGAGTGGGTATACTATATTGATCATGGAGTTGAGGTCTATTGGACATGAATGACTTTGTCAGGCTTGTTGACATAACTGAAGTAGTCATTTATGATATTGGTAAACAATGAGTAAATAAAGTTGTTTAAATAGATTTATTATGAATTCATGAGTTTTAGGGATAGATGGAATCTTCTTTTGATTTTAAAGACAACTGAAGATTGAGTTTGATCGTATTGATTGAAGGTAGTATTATCGATATTGTGATCTATTAAGAGACTAGGGGAAAGAGCGAGATTTTGGCTATAAGTTACTATTAGACCTTTATTGATGAAATTAAGACTATTTGAGTTAGTGAAGAATTTCAAAGTTGTGATCATATTATTCACTAATGATAGTAACTAGGGGTAAAGGAATTATAATAGGAATTATGATCATTAAATTCCTTAACCTATTCAAAATAAATAATACTCCCTCCGGTCCTAAATATAGGACCTAAATAACTTTTTTTTGGAGAAGTTAAGGTTGCAAAATAGTTTATTAAATCATGACATATTTGATATATTTTTAGATTATCCATTAGTTTATAAGTAAAATAAACTAATTTAAGGGAAAAATTAGGTAAATCAATTTATAATTAACTTATTTTGCTCTTTTTTAGGATTTTTCAAAAAAGTCAATTAGGTCTTATATTTAGGACCGGAGGGAGTAGTAACTAAAATAATTTAAAGAATTAAAAGAACAAGAATAATAATAATGACTATTTTTTTTGAATAGGTTAAGGAATTATGATGCAACATTAAATAACAATAATAATGATGATGATAATTTAATGAAATTATAGATTAAATATTGATAATGTTGAAGTATAAATAATAATAGTAATAATGATAAAAAATTCTAATAGTTATTTAATAATAATAGTTATAATAAAATAATAATAATAAAAAGCAATAAATAGAAACTTTTAAATTAGGAACATATAGGAGTGAGAATGGGTAGTTATGGAATTGCTTACATTTATGTTTTACCTTATCGTTTAGTTATTATACTATAAATGTTATAGGTAACAATTAACTAGGAGAATTGTCGTGCTTGATTTGTGCTGTGGAAACAAGTTCAAGTTACCAAGTAACTACTCTATTTGTCTATTGTGTATGTTAGTAAGCATGTAGGTTAGTTGATAAAGATGTGATTGGTGCTGTTATGTTGATTATTATATGCTTTGGTTGGATTTCTGATTTGTTTGTACACGCTGAGTAATATTATTAATATAATAATGTCATGTTGAGATGAGGTTCCCTACTCTGATCAAGAGGGACTAAAATGAATAAAGAGAAAATAAAGAGAAAAACGTTATTGGCGAGAGCGCTCCCGGTTCAAGCGAGGGTACATCGACCTCCGAGTCGTGAGTTCCTATTAAACTGTTATATTACCTGTGTTTTGACTTGTGATTGTTATTTGTGAGGGTATATCAATCCGTCTAAAGCACGGGTGCAAGCCTATTGAATTATTATATTACGAGTGTAATTAATTGAGTATTATTGGAGTTTGGAGTTTCATTCTGTGATGTGATATTATGTCTTGTGTTGTTATTTGATGTGGTTTAAAAATGAATATTTATGCTGCTGTGATATTGGTATTTGATATATGCTTGCAAGTTAGATAGATTAAATGTTTATGCAGCACACACCACAATACATAATACTAGCACACACCACATTGTTGTATACACATGCACGTAGTGCAAAAGTGTACGTAGGCAAGTAGTTGTTAGTTGCGACATTAGGGTCTACCCGTTGTTATGATTTTACAATTGTTAGATCGGGGTAGGAGTGATGGGAAAGGATATGGAGACTTGGAAGGTTCATATGAGCTTTCACATGCTTTCATGCTATTTTTATATATTTTTGTTTAATAATTTGTAAACTCTTTAATTTATCTTCCTTGGATTATTGTATATAATCTGAGTCTGGATAACTGTAAATATTTCTTAATACAGGATAATATGTTTATTTGAAAATGATTGTGAAAGAATTTATTTAAATATTATTAGATGTATTTAAATGTGATGGTAAGCCTTTGATCATTCACTATTATAATATTTCCACATTTTTTAGTGGTGTATATCTTCTTCATATATACTGCATATATTATTTGTAAGAATTTCCTCTTCATCTACCTCACAGGGAAGCCACAAAAAGATTTATTTGATGTGTCTCTTTGTTGATTACAGCCACCTTCTCCAACTTGATATAAATGGAGGTGGAGAATGCCAAAAAAGGATTGATCATTTATTAGGTTGATTTAAGTAATTGACCTTATATTTTTGTTTGGCTATACCGAAGTGTGAATAACTCTGGCTTTATCATCTTATATAAATATGGAACAATGCGGGCGAGGATGAGCATTTGAGCATCCTCAAAAAGCAAACAAACACGTCACTTCCCAAGTTATTTTCTCATAATCTTAGGAAAAATACTCTCATGCGTCCTTCTTTTTATAAGATGTGTTTTATTGTAGGTGGTTGTTGGGTATAATCCTTTTGCTTGGAAAATAGTGGAATTAATTAGAATTCATGTATGTACTCTTACATGTTTTTCCTTTCTCAAAGTTTTAAAAAAGACGGTGATGTGGTTTGTTCACACACATCAAAGATATTTAGAAAAAATTGTTTTTTCCTATTTATGTCTTCTTTATATTCATGGATATAGGCATATAGCCTTAATACTCTAGATTGCTTGCATCAATCTCTTTCTATTTTGAAGATTGTTGTGCACCTAGTCTGTATTTTATCCTGTGATACAATGTGTAGACATAAAGGGAAATAAATGATTCGATGTAATCATGTCAAATACTGCTTGATTAATTTGGTCATTTGGAAATACAATTAAGGAAACTATGTTGATTCTTCAATTCCTAATTCCTAATATCATGCCTATGAGTAACCAGATCTCATTGGAATAGTATCTTCCCTTTAGAATAGCATAATAACTTTTACGAATCAGATCTGATTGGAATATTTAGTGCCCCACATATTTTATTTTGTTATTGTATTAAAATCATCTCCGTCATCTTGCTTTAAGATATATGCATTGTTTGTCTTGGTCCTACTAGATTGTAGTTATAATGTTTTTATTTGGCTTTGACTTAACGATGAAATTGATGCGCTTCCGTAAGCATACGGGTCATCAAGCGTAGTATAGTAAAAAGTGTCGTTCCGCAGAGATTATAGTTCAAACAAAGTGATTAACACTAATTGCATGCTCAATTACCTTAAGTAAAAGGGCGAAGGCCCAAAAATGATACATAACTATTGGCCAAGGAACAGAAATAGTACATAACTATTTCGAGGTACAAAATGGATACCCAACTTTTCCATGTGATCAAAAATGATATTTTCACTAATATGACAATAATATTAGATATGAAATGTCCAAAATGCCCTTATAATTAAATAAACTTTTACCGGCCGGCGATTAATTTAGGGCGAAGGCCCAAAAATGATACATAACTATTGGCCAAGGAACAAAAATGATACATAACTATTGCAAGGTACACCAATGGTACCCAACTTTTAATATGGGATCAAAAATTATATTTTCACTAATATGACATTTAGATTACACATGAAAAGTCCAAAATGCGCTTATAAATTAAATAAATTTTCTTCCTCACCCTCTCCTTCCTTAGCTTCTTTCTTCTGCCAACACTTCCTTCAATAAATAACTCGTCCACCGGCTGCTTCAACTCTCCGCAACTCGTTAGGGCGATCAGGCTGCAAAAACATGAAAACAGAGAAGTTAAATGAGAGCAAAAGAGCGGTGCGTGTAGCAAAAGAGCGGTTCTTTAAGATGTGTAAGTTAATCACCCACACTTACACATCTTTAAGCACATCATTTCATTTCATTTTGCTACACGCACCGCTATTTTGCTCTCATTTAACTTCTCTGTTTTCATGTTTTTGCAGCCTGATCGCCCTAACGAGTTGCTGAGAGTTGAAGCCGCCGGTGGATGAGTTATTTATTGAAGGAAGTGTTGGTAGAATAAAGAAGTTAAGGAAGCAAATTTATTAAATTATTAGTGAAAATATCATTTTTGATCCCATGTTAAAATTTGGGTACCATTAGTCTACCTTGCAATAGTTATGTATCATTTTTGTTCCTTGGCCAATAGTTATGTATCATTTTTGGGCTTTCGCCCTAAATTAATCGCCGGCCGGTAAAAGTTTATTTAATTATAAGGGCATTTTGGACATTTCATATCTAATATTATTGTCATATTAGTGAAAATATCATTTTTGATCACATGGAAAAGTTGGGTATCCATTTTGTACCTCGAAATAGTTATGTACTATTTATGTTCCTTGGCCAATAGTTATGTATCATTTTTGGGCCTTCGCCCTAAGTAAAAACATATTGAGAGTTTGTTGTTCAAGTAAGAAAAAGAGTTTTAAATTTGAATGCCAAGAGAGTTTGATTTTCAAACACGAGTTAACAATGATAATTAAGGCCTAGGGTTGCTAATCCCTTATTTACGTCATGAACCAAAGTTTCCCTCTCCTTTTTAAGTGATTAAATGAAAATATGTGCAAGTCTAGGTTCAAAATCATTTGAAAAAGCTTTCTCAAGTCAAGAACAAATTTATGCTAGCATTTATTGTACAATCTCTTATCACAATAAATGCAAGCTCTTTTCCTCAACCACCCTAATTATGACTATATTAGGTCAATAGTTATATCTCTATGTTATCAACAAACCATCCATTTAAAACCATAAACTTCAAGTCCAACATGCTTTTATCGAAGTTCTAAAACAAAATACACTTTCTCAAGTCATATTCTATTTAACTAAGTAAGTGGTGATCAAGCACTTAAAACAAATAGAGAGCAAGATAAAAACTACACATATACTTCATTAATTACTTAAAGAAAGAGAGAGTAGATGGTTCAATCCATAAATAGGTTCATAACAACCCTAGATTAGGGTTTAAGTTACACATAAATGTAAATAAAACAAACCGTAAAACTATAGAAGAGTTCATTGAAGAGAGATGAAGAAGAGGTAGAAAGATATGACCAAATATGAAGAATGCCCAAATCTCTCCAAGCTTCCCCACTTGATTCCTAAGAGAACCCAAGGTTCTTCAAGCTCTTCAAGCCTCCAAGAAGTGCCCTAAATGTGTTTCCTTTCGTGTTTTCTAGCCCCTCTCGAAAATGCTCAAGTTTCCTTTTTATATGCAGAGAATTTGCCCAAAACGTGCAGCTGCGAAGTGAGCTCGCCAGTTGCTTGCCAGTTGGTGAGCCACTGGCGCGATTCCAGAGACGGCAGGCCAGTTGCTTGCCAGTTGGCATCAATGGCTCGCCAGTTGCTCGCTAGTTGGCGAGCCACTGGCAAGCAGCCTTTATATGGATTTATGATTAGCTCTCCCTTGCTCCTTTTTCTCCTTTGTTGTATCACTTAGGTTTCATCGAGCTACTAACACTTGTCCACCTCTTCCTACACAAGCTAGAAAGAGGGTTGAAGAGTTTCCATGTCTCAAATATACAAGCATTAAACTCCAAATTTCACACAAATGAATAGTTTTCTATTTGGATCACTTTCTATTAGTATTTGTGTGTTTTGTTAACTATATATTATCAAAAAGAGTGTGAACTAGAAGGAAATAGAGATGAAATGTGTGAAATTATGGAGTTTATGAGGCTTCGATCGTTGTTGTGTATGAAATGAAATATACAATATTCTTTCAAACAGACTTTCTTCGTATTTTAATCAACAACTTCTTTTAATGATACTTGTGATCCACTTATATCTGTTAAATTTACCGACTATTTTATTTTTTGTTGAAGGCTCTTGAAGAATATACCTTATGGTGGTTATTTCTCACAAAGACTGATCTCCAGGTTATCATTTGTTGCAAAATTGACTGTTGCTTATTTTTTTATATGGTAGACCCAATAAGAATTATAGTTGCGTATTTCGGTTTTTGTGTATTGCTCAGATTCCCATATATGCTCATAGTTGTCATGTGTTGGATGAGAAATGACATCAACAGCTGAAACTATAAATCTCTTGCCTCTAATTGGAATTCTTTGATCTACTGTTCAAATATTTGTCTTTAATTTTCATCATCGTTCAGTATTCTTTGTTATCAAGTGGCCCCTTTGCGTGTGTCAATCTATATAGCCTTTTCCACTCAGATTAGCTGCTTCCTTTCTTACCTTACCTTTAATCAATAAATATTGTGTGTCTCCCATTTAGCTATTACAACAAACTTTCCTCTACTTTACCTCAAATTCAAAACAAATCGCTTCTTCCATCTTTTTCGAGTAAAAGTTTCTCTACTTGAGTTTCGACTATTTGTTTAGTCCTACCCATCACTCTCCCTTTTGGTTTTATCCCTCCTCTCAATGACCCATTTTTTGCCCTTATACGTGTTGTTCTTCGTCATTTTCAGGTGAGAGCGAGTAATGCGAAAGGCATGCATAGCAGATTTTGCGAGGGGGAAAGACTTATAGTGAGTCAGCGGTGATTATGAAAAAAATGTACGAGTAATTATTTTCTTTTTGATATAAATTTAGTAATACTAAAGGAAACTACATTGAATCTCCATTATATTTTGTAACAAAAGAGTGGAATTCAGTGGTACTACACAATAAAAAATGGGTCATTGATTTGTGCCCTAGATGTGTAGCTCATTATATTTTATACGAATAGAGTGGAATTGCTTAATTCTACCAAATCATCTAATATAGCAATGGAGGATTTTCGTTTGTCTATGTATATGGTGGCACTTGAAAAACATATAGCAATGGTGGATTCATCGTTAGCTGAACAATCAGTATGAATAAATTCAGTGTCAATCATTAAAGCAAGTTGGGGTCTACCCTTACAAGTCAGACTTTACAAATTTGTTGACTTGATTTAATTTGATTTAATATATTGCTCCACGGGCCTAGTCCGGGGTACTATGAGCTAGTTTTTATCTGTAACTGTCAATATTGCTACATTTCAAAGTTTCTCATACAAACACAATAAAGCCTAAAGTGGCTCGATAGGCCCAACTAAGCCCATAAGTTTGAATCCATCTCCATGGCATGGCATCAATCTTTTGCAACGACAATGACGGCGGCTACAGGTGCATTTTTGAACACTCATGTGAAGCTTCTCGTCTTCGATCTTCTCTCACACTCAAACTTCTTCGTTCTCTCGCAGAGGCATTCTTCTCTCTTCACCAAATGCGTAGGCACAGTAACGTCTCACATGACCATTAAAGCAAATGAACCTCTTAAACATAACATATTTTGTATGTTATTATATCATATGTTAGCTTATAAGGCAAATAAATTAGAGAAAAAAGTTTAGGAAAAATAAAATTTTAATTACCTTATTTAGGTTTTTTAGGATTCTCTAAAAAAGTCAATTACATCTTATATTTAGGAGGGGGAATGTTTTTCAGTGTTTTTTTTTGCTAACTTATCAACTAATTATTGTAGAAGAATATAATCAAGAGTTGAATATAGGGAATTTTGAGCTAAATTAAGAACGTTGTTAGAAGATGATTTGAAGGATCTATAGTCTACCTGATCAAAAAAAGGATCTATGGTCTACTAAGCTTGATTTGAGAGTCAGATACCACCAAATCCATATGGATCCTCCATATACATATAAATGAGTGGCTGGTTATGTCATCCGATTTGACGAATGCTTTGGCCTCTTTTTAAGGGGTAATGAATCGCATTTTTACGGAGTATTTAGGTAAGTTGGTGCTGATATTTTTTATGTCAGTTTAGTTTATAGCCCTTGTATGAAGTTGAACATGTTGAGCACTTGAGGTGTGTGTTTGATGTTTTACATGCTAACTCTTTATTTGTTAAAGAAATCAAGTGTATCTTTACAGCAATGAAGGTATATTTGGGGCCTATAATCGAAGTATGAGTTGTGCAAACGGATCCCAAAAGATTCGTGATGTGATGGAGTGACCCGAGCCTAGTACCATGACGCAATTGATGTATCAGTATTCAAACACACATTCTCATTTTTATAGGGCAAAAATGCTTACCAATTTGATCATGTGCTCGTTAATAGAAAAATGTAAATGTTTATTAGCTGGAAGACAACTCTATTATTGTGAAAAAAAATGGAATTTTTATTAAATTGATCTTTGTAGGGGTTAAAGTAACATAATCCATTATTACCAATAATAATGGATGAAAACTACTCCCTCTCTCTTTCTTAATGTATAATTTATTCCCAAAATTTGATTATATCACAGTTATCAGTGGAACTAGTTACTTACTATGACATTTTTTCTACAATAGCATAATCATTTTCTTTAACTCTCTTATATCTCTCACTTGATTATTGTTAATGAAGCATTGATATGAGTAATTTAAGAAAAGTAGAAAATAATTAGAAGTTCTAAATATCAAAATCAATAACTCAATAACATTAGACATTAGTTCAGTTCAAAAAAAATTCAGTTCAAAAAATAACATTAGACATTAGGGATAGGAGTAATGATTATAAATTAAATTAACGAATGAATTAATTTATTGTACAAAATGGTTTTGAAAAGTTCATTTTTTGTATCTCAGCAGGCCAGGGTATGCTTTTAGAGTATGCTTTAAGATTCAGAGAGTGCTCATAACGGGTGCATTTACAAATCACCTAAGATAAGATCGCTCATGATTTGAACTCATGAACATACTAGTTATGACTTAGTTTCTTATCAATTGAACAAGCTTTGATGACAATTTCAATGGACAATATTTAAACAGTACAATCAATTTGAAGTTTCAAATTTAGGGAGGTTGGACTTTAGGGCCCAAAGAATCTAATATATCCACAGTACAAAGGCTTCAATTTCATATAGGCTCCAAATTAATATGGTGAGTTGGTGACCCACTTCAACTTCCTTCTTGGCCCACGCTTACCTCAGCAATATGCTCTTTCTAGTCCACAGAAACATTTCCTAAAAATGAGATTATTATTATCTATCGATTTAAACAATTAACATCAAATCTGATTTATTTAGAAAATTGGGGATAAATTCCCATTTAAAAAATTAATTGGCGGAATTTGCTTTTTGATCGAAAATTGGCGGATGAGACCTATAATTTGTTCAGTATAAATGTCTTGTATGAGTATAAATGTCATGTATGAGAGTTAAGTATCATTCCACAATTAATTTGTTGAAAGGGGTTTATCCACAAATTTCCCTATAGGCTAAAGTATACTTTTGATCCCTTATGTTTGCATCAAGATTCAATTTAGTCATTTATGTTTGGAAAGTACACTTTTAGTCCTTTTTTGTTAACACTGTTAATTTAACTTAACGGAAAATGCTAACTTAACAATTTTAAATGATAATTTTATAATGAAATTGGATCAAAAATGATAAATTTTGAAAATATAAGAATATTTACATTCAAATATTTTAATATGAACATTTTTCAGTATATAATAATCATTTAAAATTGTTAAGTTAGCATTTTCGGTTAAGTTAAACTAACTGTGTTAACAAAAAATGACTAAAAGTTTACTTTCCAAACATAAAGGACTAAATTAAAACTTGATGCAAACATAAGGGACCAAAAGTATACTTTAGCCTTTTCCTATATATTATATATTTATATTGAATAAAAGTAGCGGGAAATATTTTTTTATTGAATATTAGCTATAATCCTCCAAGTAGTCATATAATGAATGTCTTTTATTTATTTGAAATAAAAGTTCATGTCAATGTAGCAATTATTGCTAGTGACGGACTGTTTCGTGTAGAATAATATTTTCATATTTCTCCCAGAAGAATAATAACTATTGAATCATTTTAATGACAAATAAGATTAAGAATTTTAAAATAATAATACTTGCATGAATAATAGGGTTTATATAAAAACACCGACAATTACTCAAGAATTAACCAAATGATACAAGAAATTGCTGACAATAGTCAAATGAAGAGTCATTTTCATTGTTCAACTTTAAATCATAGCTGCAAATCGGACAGGTTTTTTTTTTTTATCATAACAAATCGGACATGTTTATGGTATCCTTTTTTCGTTTTGGTTTTTGATGTGACACGGAATTTGTTAGCCACACAAAAATCATCATCATTATTGGTATCCATAGACCATAATACAATGTATACCCATCAATTTTGAGACATGATTATACATACACACATCCTTCCTCATTTCTTCTTTGTTTTGTTATCGCTATTTCGATCAATATTCCTATCTTGAGTAATTGTTCCCAATTAGAGTTAAATAAAATATAAATAACCTGCGTTTTAGAGCTGCAGTTAAAGCTTCAAAAATCATGGGAAAATCTTAAGATTATTTCAGAAACAACACCAAAAGCTTGGCCAGGGGAAATATAAATTGAAAATGGAGAAGTCATGCCAAGTGTTAGATTTAATCAAATAGATGTTTCTACATTTCATATCCGATAATGTCTCAAATATATGTCTCTAACAAGAGAGAATGCATGTCCCATATATATATATATATATATATATATATATATATATATATATATATAAAGAAACAATGATAGAAGAAAGCTAAGTATATATATTAGGAAATCTTAATATATTAGTGTATATATAGGCATTGTGATGACAAATGATAATAGCTACTCTATATATTATCTATTCATGTGTAGATGAATGTGTTTAATATGAATATAATCTTTCATAAATTTATGAATGATTACATTTTGGGCTTTCTGATTTAATTTTTTCTTAAAATACGGTGTGTTCATTTAAAATGGAAATTTCTGTGACAAATATCAAAGGTATAATAATAATATTTTTGTCCAAAAAAATTTCACAATAAATCTACATTGAAGGCTAACTTCATTTATAGTTGTAATTATAAGGGCAGTAGTTTTTATTTTACTGCAACCATACAAAAATATTTGAAGTTAGCAATACATTTCTCAATAATCTAAAAGATGTGAAATGAATCTCTGACAATCTCATTCTCTTGCGTCGTAAAACTCTGAACTATACGTCTTTAATTCTATAGGGCTGTGGTCCTTCCTGGTCCTGCCCTTCATGCAAAGCCACATTAATCCTTTTTCTAAAAAAAAAATTAAAATGGATCATTGTCACAAAATTAAGTTAGGAAAAATAGCAAATAAAATGGTAGATTTTAAATACCATACGCGAATATGCATAGAAAGAAGGAAGAATTTTTCTCGTCGGAAAACGATTTTTACATTATGAAATTAATTATGCTGTAAATACTTTAATTTTTTAATTAAAAAATATATCAAATCAAGCCTTATTGTTTTGGGTTGGCCTACTTCTGGAACATTATATTTAAAGGGTCAAAAAGGTTGTATATGCTTTTTAATCTTTATTGCTTTTTCTACAAAAAATAATGAGTGGCATCCCTCAATCATAAAGCAATTGATTGCATAATGATTTCCCTTTTGTGCCCTTTCTTCTGCTTTGGAATTTGCACCTACACTCCAATTTTCATTTTCATGTCTTCTTTTTAAGTTTTGACTGCCCTCTTTGACTCCCTTGTATTAATTTCTCAATATTTAATTTCCACACATAACAATACTCTATAAACAATTGAGTACTCTGGGAAAAAAACAATGGAGTACTAGCTGTGATTTCTGTTTATATGGGTGCACTCAAATGTTTTTTTTTTCAAAATTATAATAAATAGATATTTAAACAAATTTTTTTCTCCTTGTCACATAGTAAATTTTTGGAACTCAATTCACTTATTTTTGGAGTAACATTTTGGCTTAAAATATTCCCCACTTTTACTTTAATCTCTGCTCCGATCCGGAAACACAAAATGAGTTTACAATATTTGTCATTTATTTTCTGGGAAAATTATTAGAAATTTCTTATTACTGAATCATGCATATTGTGCGTGAAGAAATTACAAAAATATCTTACGACAAAGTTTTCACAAAGAAATAAACTTGTATGCTTGCTTTGTTTAGTCTTTTAATAAATATATTTAACGAAATAGGTTATTTTATTTTTGGGTGAAAAGAGGTAAAATATAAGATGGAATCTACTATTAGGTTATATAAGGTTGCCGCGTGCTCACTTTGATTGCTAATAGCTATATTCTTTGCCAAATATAAGTCCATTGACACTACAAAACATTCGTTGATTTCCAGAGGTTATTTTTGTCATGTTTCAGCGCTTATAACTGCCGATTCAAAGCTGCAGCATATAATTTAAACGCCGGCAATTTGTCTGTGGAAACGCTACTTTCTTGCGTTTATTTATACACCATAGAGGGTAATAAACGCCAGAAATATTAGTGGCGTACACTTTGCGGCGCTCGCGCGTGTGTATATATGTGTGTGTGTGTGTGCCGGTATGCGTTTTATTTTTAGATTACACACACACACACTGGTATGTGGTATTTTGTGTATAAAAAAACCTCAACTTCCAAACATAATTTAACAAAGTTATTCTTGTGAAATTAAGTTGGAAGTTGAGGTTACAATAATAACAAAAATAAAATATTCACAAAACTAATCTTATTAAACAAATGAAGCATCACTGTAGGAGAAACAAGTTAGAAAAAACTAATGAAATGATTAATAATATAAAACCATATTAAAAGGTAAACAACTTCCGATGAACATATCAAAAGATAAAAACATAGAATGATGAAGAAAAGATAAATAATGAAAGACTAGAAGTAAGAAGAGTAGAGAAATGGATTGAAGAAGAAAGAAGTGAATTGGATAAGAGAGAGTGGAAAGGAGCAATGAATAAAGGGGGAGAAGGAGTATTTATAAAAGGATATTTCTATTTGACAGCGTTTAGATAAACGCCTCTAAGTTAATTTTAATAATAATCCTTACACAGCACTGCTGTTTTTTTTAAAAAAGCCATAACAACATAGTGGCGTATAGTATAATATACGCCGCTATGTGATTATGCATTATTTTTTAAAAGAAAGTTTCACATAGGGACGTATATTATAAGTCGGTATGGATTTTATTTTATTTTTGAAAAAGAAAAAGAATGAAAATAGTTTTTTATTTTCAAAAAATAAAAATGCATACCAGCATTTTTTAAATGTCCGTATGCACTTTTATTTTCTAAACAAAAGAAAAATAAAAATATTTTATTTTTTTTAAAAAAATAAAACTGCATACTAGCGTTTCAAAAATGACCGGTATGTGTTTCAAAAAACGTCAGAATGTGTTTTTATTTTTTTAAAAAATAAAAAATAAAAAAAATTATTTTTTGATTATAATTTTTCTCTCACATTCCGGCGTTTATTTATACTCTGGAATGTTAATATTTTAAATTATTATTTTTTAAAAAACAAATCAAAATACATTTCAGCGTTTATTTATACACCAAAATGTTAATATTTTAAATTATTTTTTTAAAAAAAATCAAAATACATTCTTGCGTTTATTTTTATGCCAGAATGTTAATATTTTAATTTATTATTTTTTAAAAAATATAAAAATACGTTCTAGCGTTTATATATAAGCTGAAATGTTAAAATTTAAACTGATTATGTTTTTTTTAAAAAAATAAAAATACATTCTGGCAGTTTATACATGCGCATGAATGTGGAAAAAATGATAGCATTTTATTCCCATGTTTGCTAAATAACCACCGAAATGTTATATCTTTGTCATGTTTCCCTAGTAATCGCCGCAATGCTACCGCGGCTAATCGCCCTTTATTTTGTAGTGTGAAAAGGGACCACATATAAATGAAAAGAAATTGACTGGAGGGAATATATAACTTCAATAGAGTAAAAATGATCACGATATAACACTTCATCTAGTAAAGAGTTTTTCAATATATTTTTTTAAATATTAATTCTTTAATTATGATTGTAAAATGGGAAAATCCCAAATAAATCCCTCCGAATACCCAAAAGGACAATTAAGGAACCTAAACTTCTAAAAGGACCATGAAGGAACCAGCACCTATATATATATCATTTTAAAATTTTGCAAAAAGACAAAATTGCCCCCATCCTAAAACACAAATTCCTACCCCACCCTAAACTCACCCTAACACCCACCCTCTTTTCGCAATTTGTGTTTTAAGATGGGGGCAATTTTGTCTTCAAAATTTTAAAATGACAGATAGGTGCTGGTTCCTTCATGGTCCTTTTGGAAGTTTAGGTTCCTTAATTGTCCTTTTGGGTATTCAGAGGGACTTATTTGAGATTTTCCCTTGTAAAATTGCTATCTTTCAGCACACATTCACTCGGTCCTTGCCTTTCTTTTTTCCTTCACATTCTCTCCCATCTTATCTTTAGCCCCAAAATTATGATGTTTTGGGTTCAAAACTTTTATAGTTATTTTTATCATTAAATTCTATATAAAATTAGTGAAATTTTAATAAATCATGGGCAACAATTTGTTGAGCTTTCAATTTTATACAGTTTTTTTCCAAGATTTGATATTCTAAATTATAAGGTTTTTTAAGTTAAATCATTTAATCATTCAAAAAATATATGAAATTGAAAACATAACAAATTTTCATCCATAATACATTAAAGGGAAAAGGTGCAAAAATATGACTAAAGTTTCGCAAGGAGTGAAAATACCACCAAATTTGGGATCAAGGTGCAAAACTATGATTTCCGTCAACTATGACAGTGTTGACCGTTAGTCTTCGACTTGTAGAATGCTGACTGTGCAATAATGACCATGTGGCATACTTAATAGACTCTTTATTGGTATTAAGTGGAATAAGAGGTAAATGTATTTAAAGTAATGTAAAAAATATGATTATTCTATTCTTATTATTTCTTTGGGCAAAGCAAATAAAAACACAACACAAAATTTCCAAGTTTGGTGGTATATTCTTATTGGGCAATGGAGCTAATCTGCCCTCCAAGTAACCATCTAGGAGTACTGGGCACCATGAACTAACAACAGGCTCATATTTGCACTTAAAGTAACCAAGGTGTTTAAAAACTACTCCAGCTAGACGGTCAATGACGTTTGACCGTTACTATGCTTATGTGTCCGCCATGTGGTTAAATTTTTGCCACTCGTAGCCACGTAGGATAGGTTTATGTGGGCCCACATATAATAAAAAACAATTCCCTCCCTCCCTCTTCATCCGTTCCAAACACACCCTTACCCCCCCTCTCCCGCTCAAACCTCCACATCCCCGCCACCCCCCTTCACCTCCACAGCCCCACCACCACCCCCACCTCCACAACCCCCCCAACCACTTCATAGCCCCCCTCCCCCTTTGTAACATTCTGTTACTAATTACTTAATTAACCTGTTTCATCTCTTTTAGTTCAATAATATCTTTACTAACTATGATAGAAAAAGGAATTTCAATAATATCAATATCTCTATCATAGTTAGAAAAAGAATATCCTAATGATTGAAATATTATTATCCATGATAGAAAAGAATAAACTAATACAGCACAGCTGCTATCATGGATAATTTATTGCTAACCATGTTAGAAAGGATTTGCCTAACATGGTTATTAAACAAAACTGATTGGTATTAAATAATAAATAAATATGTATATATGCGGAAGCAGATGCAGGCCTATACAAATTGGCAATATACAATTCTAAATAAACTATATAACTTCTACTACCTAATTCCCTTTCCTGCTGTTTACGTCTGTGCATGAATACCTGCAAAAATGTCAGTAATCGTGGGATGAGACAATTTTGTCCCAGTAATCACCGCTTAACTCACTATAACAGTGAGATGTGCGGTAGTAAGGGCGTCTAAAGGGTACCACAGTTTTAAAATCAATAATACATATATATATATATTTCTCATTTCCTTTCATTCATCACTTAAATCCTTCTGTCACGTCTCAATCAACTCAAATTCATCATCTCTACTTCTCATGTATCACTCAACATCCCTCAGTCAATTCCACACTAACTAAATTTCATCTTTCCATACTCCAATCAAATAATACTTCCACAACAGCCCTCACACTCACCTAAAGATGCATTGTGCCACCACGGTGCATTCAAGCATCTATCCTTCACTATATGATTTGACACTGTGTCCCTCTCCATAATGAGGGGACAATTTCCTTCTCTGGCAATCTCCAGAGAGGGAACCCCAATACTGTTTCCATTACAGAACGGGAACGGTTTGACTCTTCAATGCCAAACAACCGTAGGGGCAGTTGGGCTCTTCAATGCCAAACAACCGTAGGTCACTTCTCTCACTAAGTCGACCTATGATCCCCGATCCAATCAATCTGAAAAGGATCCTCAGTACAAATAACTGTCGATTGGCCTATCGACAGTTATCATCGCGCGATGGTACATATATAAACCAGTGTCATGCAATGCTCACCATATCCTGTCAATATCTCATCACAATCTCCACATTCCAATCACAATTCCCTTCAATATCGCAATGTCAACATAGCATGGTTTCTACAACCTAACTCTCCATAATCTCAAACTCAACTTCCAACTTTCTTTTCTATCTTCATAACCTCTCAAACCACTATCTAAACATTATACCTATATATATCTTCCACATCATTCCAGCTCAATAACAACCACCAAGCAGAATAGTACATATATAATGTGACAAAGTCTTTTATATAAAAATAATCACATTGGAAAGGCACCCTATAGCCTATTTTGTATAAAAATAACATTTCAAAGACTTTATATATATAAAGAGGGTGAAAAAGGATTTTAAAAATCCCAACTAACGTCACCCTCAATGTTATAGCAAGGTTAAGTGTGATTACCTGTCGCCCTTTTTGCACTTTGCGCATTTTCCCATCCTTTCCCGATGTCTCACAACCACATCACAATCAATCCCAAACTAGAATGTGAAGTTGTACACTTGAATCGAGCTCGCCGTCACCGGAAAACACGCCGGAAAAGCCACAAAATCCCGCCGCCGTCCGTCGTTGCTTCGCCGGAGAACAAAGAAGAAATAGAGAAGGGAAGACGCGAGGAGAGAAAAGGAGAAGGGTTTTAGTGAGGTCAAGGAGAGAAGTGAGGTGGAGGAAGGAAGAAGAAGAAGAACGACGAAGAGGAAGGATGAAGGGAGTCCGATATTTAAAGAAAAGGGGAGGGGCGCGTTTGAATCACTGAAATAAGGGGGTTCTCTGATGATTTGTAGCCCAAACTTGCCATAGTGTACTCTTTTAATTTTAAAACCAATTAAACCAGCCTCCAATCTTTTTAAACTTCAAAATATTTTTAGCTTTACCACTCCCTCATATTTCAAACTCTTCATTTCTTAATTAATTAAATGCACATTAATTACTCAAAATTTCCAAAAATATCCCAAAAATTCCTAAAAATTCCAAAATTCCTAATTTCCCCATTTATCATTTCCCAAAACACTCTTTAATCCTGTATTAAATTTTCAGGATGTTACACCCTTCTCCTCCACAGTCACCTCCCCAGCTAGGCACGCTCAAATCAACCCTAGTGAAAAATCTAAGCTCCTTACCGAAGTTAGCCTTCTTGGCCTGGTAGGATAGTACGACGCAGGCTTCGGCGACGAGGTGGAAGGCGTGATCGGAGTGAGAGAAGCGGTTTTTGTCGGGATGAAGAAGGAGAGCGAGGCGGTGGAGCGGCGATCTAGTTGGAGGATTGCGTACTAGTCGTGGTGGTTGTTGACGCGCTTGTCAGCGGTGAGGAGGACGTCGATGACGGCGAGGGGATCTGCGACTCCGAGGACGGTTTAATAGGAGGCATTCGGCGTCTTCGAGGAGGAGAAGGAGAAGGAGAGCGAGGCGGCGATACTGTTTTTTTATGAGATCGAAGTCAGTGGGGCTGTGGAGGAGAATGGGGAGGGGGCTGTGAAGTGGTTGGGGGGTTGTGGAGGTGGGGGTGGTGGTGGGGCTGTGGAGGTGAAGGGGGTGGCGGGGTTGTGGAGGTTTGGGGGGGTAAGGGTGTGTTTGGAAGGGATGAAGAGGGGAGGGAGGGAATTGTTTTTTATGTGTGGGCCCCACATAAATCTCTTCAGCATGTCACATGGTCATTATTGCACACTCAGCATCCTACATGTCGAAGACTAACGGTCAACACCGTCATAGTTGACGGAAATCATAGTTTTGCACCTCGATCCCAAGTTTGGTGGTATTTTTGCTCATTACGAAACTTTAGTCATAGAAATGCAACTTAGGGTAAAGTTTAGTCATATTTTTGCACCTTTGCCCTACATTAAAATGTCACTTATTTTATGTAGCATGTAAAGATAAAAGCAACTACTAAAAAATAAACCCATAAATGGCATAACGAGGCAAAAGGCATGGGCAAATGGGAAAGAAAAATGGGTGAACTTACATGATGCAACGTAAGCCTAACAAGGGCAAATTAGCACATGATGCAACTTAACTTGTTCTAATGATGATAAAAATTAATAATATAATCAAAGTGAAATGTGATATTTAATTAGATATGTGACCTTCCTTTTGTATTCGTCATGTGTTTTCAAATAGGGTGAAGGGGCAAAAATAGCCACCGTAATTTTCAAAATGGACAACTTTGACACCCGTAATTTCGATGGTGCAAAACCGGACATTATAAATCAAAATGGGACAAATCTAACACTCTTAAACATAGGTGTTAAGTTTGACCTTTAGTTGACTGGGAATGATAATATGACATAATGACGTGGCACCATGAGACATTATGTGTCACCCCACATGCTGATATGTATATGACATGGTAAAAATGAAAAAAAATGACATTGCCCCTTCGCCCTACTTATAATCTGATTGTATATTAAATTAATAAAATGAAAAATAAGAAAAATCTCAACCCCTCTTCGTCTTTCTTGCTTCAACACACACCCCCCTCTGCAACTTCACAGTTCCCATAATCATCCTTCCTCTCTCATATTCCATCCCATAATCTCTGTACTTCTAAAAATTTCATTCATCACTCTCATCAAAGCCTCCATTGCAGCAACTAAATGGAAGAAGATGAAATTTGGGCAGAAAAAAGAAGATGGACTGGTGATGAAGAGTGAAGACTGAGGGAAGCAAAACGTGAGTTTAAATACTGAAAATCGGAGAAGAGGGAAGCCTTCATTTTCAGATTCGTTTCCTTTTTTTCAGTTTCTATCTCTCTCGCTTTTCTTCTTCAGTTTCTTTTTTACCCGCTCCTGTAGTCTGCCGCCGTCAAAGGCTCCTGGAAGTCCGACGACCTAGAAGCCCATCACCATCGAAGCCTCTGACTCGGAGAAAAAGACAGTCTCTGAATTGATTTGAGAATTTAGTTTAGTTTTTTTTATTAGTTAAATATCCAGTTAGATTATAAGTATGACTGGATATACATATCAGATTAATTTTTTTCATTTTTGTCATGTCATATACATATCAGCATGGGGGTGACACATAATGCCTCATGGTGCCACGTCATTATGTCATATCATCATTCTCAGTCAACTAACAGTCAAACTTAACACCTATGTTTAAGAGTACTAGATTTGTCTCATTTTGGTTTATAATGTCCGGTTTTGCACCATCGAAATTACGGGTGTCAAAGTTGTCCATTTTGAAAATTACTGTGGCTATTTTTGCCCCTTCGCCCTTTCAAATATTAGAACTGATATTTACAATTATGTACTGCTCACTGCCACTCCTTAGCTAATGAGGACATACACTCATATGTATGTGAGTGGCAAGTAAAATCTAGCTTTTGTTACATATTAAAATGGAAAAGGTAACAGTTTTTAGCTGAGACATAGACTATTCTGATGGGGTTAAGGTGAAAGGGAGTTTCTTGTTCAATATTGGAAGAGGTAACAGTTTTTAGCTGAGACATAGGCTATTTTGATGGGGTTAAGGTGGAGTTGGGATTTTGGAGTGAGACATGCATTAATTGAGTCAGATTGTCTACATCTCTTGTTCAAGATATTGAACAACTTTGGGATCATGACGTTCAGGTTTGACAGGAAGGAGTTAGCGCTGAAGTCAAGGAGATTATATCCCTTTGTAGTCACCCATGGGATATTAGAAATGTGTGGTGCAAAAGGGAGCAGAATGAGGCTGCATAGACAGATTAGCGAGGCACAAACTGGTATGAGGTCATGGATTTGTTCAACTACAACAAATTCTTGTTGATGTCCAAGATGTTGTAATGAAAGATAAGCAGTTTGTTTTGCATTAGTCTATGTGCTTTGATTGTAATTAAAAAAAAACAAGTGATATTTCTTGATACAGACACAGAAACACTAGTACTATAAACCTAGCTAATCAACTTTTAACAATAGTGGGACGAATACCCATATTTGGAACTTCTTCAAAGGGTATCAACACTAACATACAAATGCATAGCCAGGACCCCACCATCATTTTTACAGTTTGCACAATGTAAATAATTAAATAAAAAATGGTACAATATAATCCTATCATTAGCCGATTTGTACGCAATGTCATTGAATATTTTTCATCGTTCATATATAGTCGATCTGGGTAGACTTAGAGAGGGTCATGTGTTTGCATTATATATATAACATTCATTTAATTACTTTGCTATTCAATTCCAGAAAACGGATACTACCGGTCAGTGAAAAAAAAAACCTTATTATGTGATACTCCCTCCGTTCCTAAATATAAGATCACTTTGGGGAAGTGGATAAGTTCCTAAATATAAGATCACTTCCAATTTTTCTCAAGTTTTGCCCAAACTACCCTTACACTCCCTCTTTTCATTGAAAACCTCTCATCCTTTTAATGTTAAGTAATTGAGGGGATTTTGGGAAGATCATGTAATTTTATTGTCTTCCTTAATCTCCCCAAATTAACTAAAGTGACTTATATTTAGGAACGGAGGGAGTACTACGTACTCTCCTATAATACTACCTTCGGTCCTAAATATAAGACCTAATTGACTTTTTTTGGAGAGGTTAAGGTTGTGAAATAGGATATTAAATCATGACATATTTGATATATTTTTAGATTATACATTAGTTTACAGGTAAAATAAACTAATCTAAGAGAAAAAAATTAGGTAAAACAATTTATAATTAACTTATTTTGCTTTTTTATAGGATTTTCTAAAAAAGTCAATTAGGTTTTATATTTAGGACCGGAGGGAGTATATTATAAGAGAACCAATAAAATCATGCAAATCGTCTAGGTGCACTATTTAAGTAACTTATTATGGGTAAAATTGTTACAATGTTTCAATTTTATCCATAGATTATTTATTATAATACTCCCCTCTCCCCATTGCATTAACTATTGAAGGGTAAAAGTAAAAAGTTAAATATATTATATATCTTGACTTTTTTTATGTTACTCCTTATAATGTGGACCAAAAAATTCATATTTATAATTACCTCTTATATTGTGGATTGAATGAAGTAATACTTATCAATTCTCACAAATCAAAATATGATAGTTAACTATTAAATTAATCTTAAATTGATAAAATTTTCCAACTTTTCCCCTATTCAAAATAACTTCTTTTAATTTTTCAAAGTAATAATTTCAATAAATAATAATAAAAAGTGTATGGAAAATAAAGGTAACTATAAATAAATTAAAATATTTGGTGTGTTATAATATAGATATAGATAAGTGAAAAATGTAATGAAATAAATAGTATATCATCACTGTTTACTGCTTCCCAGCATAAAAGCTTTGCATAACCCAACCATCACACTTTCTGCATATTACTGTATCTACTTTTATGATATATACCTACCAATTACTTAACCTCAAACTTTTTCTTGTTATGATATCTAAAAAGAAAAGAAAACAAAGATCTTTCAGATTATTATTAATTCAAAAAAGCATATATGCCAAACGTATTAATATTGGAAAAGAAACTTGCCCTTAAAATATTGTAAAACTAAATTATCAAGAATCTCAGTTCCATCAGTATCAGTAGTTCGCTTTAAATTTTGTTTCATTTTTTCTTTATATATTTCTATATGACCATGAGGAATTTTAGGATGAAGAGCCATACGAATATATTATTATTAAGTAAAATACTAACACTTATTTCTTGATTGAAGAGACAACAGATAGAATATATAAATAAACACACACATAAATAGAAATGGCTTCACAATTTCCAGAAGGAGGGGTTGGAAGAAGCAGCAGCAGCAGCAGCAGCACAATCAATCATATTTCTTGTCGTCTCCCTGGTTAGATTGAGATGAAGGACATTGTTTAATACAGAAAATATCGAAGTCAAGAACAAAGAGTTATCAATATAAACAAAAGAAAAGAATCTAGAAACCCTAATCCTTTTATAAAAAAAAATACATCCAACCATTGAATAGTTTATGTAGGAATCCAGTGGCTTCTAAATAATGATGGGTGTTGATGGATATGGTTTGCCATGAATGACATGATTTGTTTTATTTATATCAAATTTCTTGAAATATTTATATTTCATTGTAGAAATATTTATTTTATTGATATTTATAATTTACTGTATTACCGTATTTCCAGATTATAAAATTGCATGGAAACGGCGATTGTCAAAAGGTTAAGTTTAGCGACAACTTTCAATAATCGTTGCTAAAGATCATCACTTTTGTGGGCGCATTTTTTTGTTGTCACTAAAGTTATTGTTAAAATCCTTTTCTGCATTGATACTTCTTCCATTTCAAAATAGACTAAAGTATAATTTTGATCCCTTACGTTTATATCAAGTTTCAATTTAATCATTTATATTTGGAAATTAACCTTTTAGATCTTTTCTGTTAACATCGTTAGCTTTACCTAACGGAAAATGTTAACTTCACAATTTTAAATGGTGAGTCTAAGATTAAAATATAAAAAATGCATAAATTAAAATGTGTTATTTGTTACCCCAATTTAATTATGAAATAATTTTTAGATTTAGCTGAAACTAATAGTGTTAACAAAAAAGAACTAAAAGTTTATTTTTCAAACATAAAGTACTAAATTGAAACTTGGTGCAAAATTAAAGGACCAAAAGTATACTTTAGCCTTCAAAATATGAATTTCTATTGTTTTTTATATATTTACAAAATTTCAAAGTAACATTTCTTAATACTTTTCATATTATCCTTATTACTTTTTAAAGTAGTACTCTATCAATCTTTAAAGATATATTTGGCAATGTATTCCTAATGTACATTATATTTCTTAACCTAATATTAAAATAGAATACTTTTTCAATTCAAACCAAACAAATGGTATACACTTCCATTTTGAAACAGATAGCATTATTAACTAATTTAGACACATCTTTAATTTCCACATACTCATTGTATATACAATAAAAAATATATAATAGTCTATTCATGATTTTTTAATGTGCTTTCTAAAATTTAGAACGACTAGTTATTAGTTACTCTTGATTTAATTATATACATATACTAATTGGAAAAAAAAAATATGCATATACTGAATAATGACCTTGATGAATCTAGTATTAAATTTAATTTATTGGAAAAGATTATCGATTTGCCCATTGTCCGTGGGGTTCAACCGGCAAAATGGTTGGATATTCGATTATTTGTGAATGTTCAATTCTTGGAGAGTATCAAATGTAATTTGAGGAGACATTTCCACAATACAAGTATACAAATACGTGAAATTTAGCATAACTTACCACAAAGAAAGCATAAGTCAAAAGAAAGCAAAAATCATGATATCTATATGATGATTTTGATGACATTAGATTCTAGGTGCAAACTTAAACTTTCCTAATTTTCTTAGTAAGAAAAGAAAGAAATAATGCTGTTATTAAATAATTTTCAACTTTAATTCTTTGTAAAGAAATTAGGGAAAATGCCATTTAAATCCCTCCGAATATACAAAAGGACAATTCAGGAACTCAAACTTCCAAAAGGACCATGAAGGAACTCGGACCTAGTTGACATTTCAAATTTGTGTGAAAGGACAAAATTACCCCCATCATTAAAGTTCCGTTGTTAATGCACCAAGTTCCATTTTTAACAGGTGCGGTGTAAATGTCAACACCAATGTTATGCTGTTAACGAAGAAGTTAATTATTATGTTCAAAATGTTAATGCCTAAAGTTCAGCTGTTAATGCCGAAAGTTCCTTATTAACAGGTGCGATGTAAATGTTAACACCAATGTTATCTTGTTAACAAAGAAGTTAATTCTTAAGTTCAAAATGTCAATGCCTAAAGTTCAGTTGTTAATGCCCAAAGTTCAATTGTTAACAGGTGCAGTGTTAGAGTGGGAAGTAATTTTTGTTTAATGATTGGGGTAATTTTGTCCTTTCATACAAATTTGAAATGTCAACTAGGTCCGAGTTCCTTCATGGTCCTTTTGTAAGTTTGAGTTCCTGAATTGTCCTTTTGTATATTCGGAGGGATTTAAATGGCATTTTCCCAAGAAATTAAATAAAATGATTAATTAATTAATAATACAGTATGGCTATAATTAAAAGTAGATACTCTCTGTTAGAATCTTAAGTTTTGATGAAGACTAAAATATAGAGGATTAAACCAAGTGCCTAGGAAGCAATAGGATAACATAGGATCCCAAGTAAGAGTGCTTCCGGATGAAGATTTACTTCCGGATAGATTAGGACTTGCGCATGCGGATGAATGTTTTCATCCCCCAGCATCAGCAAGTAAATCACTAGGGAAATAACTTAGTCCATGAGAATTAGGTACACAAAACCTTAAGACTAAGCTATGACTCAACCAGAAGTGAGTTTGCTTCCTGTTAGACTTAGACTGGCGCAGAGCGACAGAATAGATATTACCCCTAGCGTCAGTGAGTCTACTTCCCCAAGTGAAAGCACTTCCTGTTAGATTTAGACTGGCGCAGGTTGATAGACTAGATATAACCCCGAGCGTCAGTGAAAATGCAACGTCAAGTGAAGTTGCTTCCTCTTAGACCTTGACTGGCGCAGACTGACAGAATAGAATGACCCCAAGCGTCAGTGAATCAGCCTCGTCAAGTGAAATCACTTCCTGTTGGATTTAGACTGACACAGGCTGATAAAAGAAGTATAACCCTAAGCGTCAGTAAGTTCACCACGTCAAGTAAAAGTGCTTCCGATAGCTCAGTGACTAGCGCTGACTGTTAGGAATTAAATAGACTAAGCGAGAGCAAGTCATAGTGAACTAGATTCCTCATCTAGTAAGGATGCTTCCGGATGTAGAAATGCTTCCGGATACACCTTAGACTTAGGGAATCCCCACTGCATGAGACTATATGATTATATTGCTAAACTAACGTTCAAGTGCAGCACACTCAGTAAGGTTGCTTCCGGATGAGAAGTAACTTCCGCAAGCAAAAAGAATGTCTGAACGTTCAAGAGGTGCAGTGTCAGAATGCTTTTGTCAGAGCAGAGGTGTCAGGACTACTTTTCAGAGATAAAGCAAGTCAACCCTGCTAAGCATTAATGAAGATGTACTTTTCAACGGTAACATAGGATTAACGGCTTTATTCAAACGTTCGTATTCAACCTACCACAGAAGCCTATGAAGCCGAGTATAAAAGAGACATTCATTTAGAAGAGAAGATGATGGAAGAAAAAGAGAGAACAAAGCAAAGTATCTGATATATCATATTCTTCATTCTACACATCTTCTACTACTCTCAGATCCAGATTTGTGATAATTTTCAGAGAGTGATTTTATTGTACTTAAGTGAGTAACATCATCCACTCTTAGAGAGAGTTAGTTTTGAGCTTAAGTGTTTAGCACAATCAGTTCATAGAGTGAACATAGTGTAAACTTACAATTTGTAAGGGGGAGCATTTAGAGGTTGTCTAAATCTCCATAGGTTGCAAGTTAGCCCGTAAAACTTGCATTTGTAAGGTTTGCAGGTGAACCCGTTGTAAAACCTGTGGGTTGTTAGGTGAACCCGTGCTCGTAAAACCTAAAGTGTAAAGGCTTCTCTTGTGCCCGGTTTAAACAAGAATAGTGGATTGAAAATCTCAGGTGGAGCCTGGGGACTGGATGTAGGTCTGGGTGACCGAACCAGGATAAATTTATGTGTGCATAAATTTACATTCAAACATTCTATTTTGCATCACATAACATACTGACTTGCACATATCACTACTTCGTAAATATTATCACCAAGCTCAAGCAGTCTTTCGAAAAGGAGATTTAAAAGTTTTTATTCCCTCACCCAATTCACCCCCCCTCTTGGGTGACAACCACGTTTATCATTTGGTATCAGAGCAAGGTCACTTGTTTAAAGGATCCAACGATCTCAAGTGCAAAGACCTAGGCTGATTTGGGTTACAAAATGTGTTTTGAAGGTTTTGATCATACCATCCCACCTGTGTTAGAAAATGCTGATTTTTACTTATGGAAGGGAAGGATGAAAAGTTTTATACTATCCACTGATTTCAAAATGTGGGATGTCTTTGAAAAGGACTCTGATTTCAAACCAAAAGTAAATTGGACAGAAGAGGACAAAAGTTTATTTTACTTAAACCTTAGAGCAATGCAAATTTTGCACAAAAGTTTATCTGACAATGATTACCAAAAAATTAAGCATTGCTCTAGGGCTATAGATATTTGGAACACTCTTGATACTATGTATGCTTCTAACCAATTTCTTGAAGTTAAGGCTGTCCAAAGCTCACTATGTGCTCCCTGTGAACCCACCTTTGATGAGCTACTGGATGGTGATGTAGTGGAAGCTAGTATCAGCAAAGAGAGTGTGGATCTCTGCCTAGAAGATTCAGAAGCTGAAGAAAATGAGGTACCTAAACTTGAAACTTCTGAATTGCAAGATATGTATAATGAGCTACATAATGAATTCTGTAAACTTGCAAAAGAAGTTCTAGGCTTAAGAAAAAGGAATAGGGAACTTGAGGAACTTATTCCTTCTTCTACAACCAAGGAGTCCAAAGTCCCACTCATAAGAGAAGATTTTTCAAAAGACCCTGAGATTTCAAAAGTTAATAAACATAGAGTCTTTGAAAAGAAAACTGACCACCATAATAGTGATAAGAAATCTGATTCTGAACATCATCCCATTATCTGTCATTATTGTGGTAGAACTGGACACATTTCTCACACATGTAATTTTAAGAGAAATTTAAATGTGAGGAATAAGTATATATGGATCCCCAAAGGACAAGTAAGGTCCAGCGCTAACTATGTAGGACCCAAGTACAAATGGGTACCAAAACTCCTTTCTAGTGCCTTACTTGTGCAGGAAAGATCAAGAGTTCCTCTTGTCCCAAAGAAGACAACTCGTGGTGATGTCACTGCTGCAACTACCTGGTTCAATCATAAGAAGCAGTGCGCTACCACAAGGAACAAAGACCTTGTCTCAGGGATAAGCTATCACAGAGTTCCATTCAACTATCCTGAGAAGGACAAGAGAGAGAGGATGTCTCAACTCACATGGAGAAAACCTGCGAATCCTGTCTCTCCTAAGAAAGTGCTTCAGGCCAAGGATAAGTATAAAAGATCTCCTTGGGTAAGCAAGGGATTATTTAAGGTTGAAGCATGCAACAGTAAAATCTCCTATGCAAATGTTAGATGGACTTATTGAGATTTTACATTAAGCATCATAAGCATGAACATTCTTAGGGCATATTTATCGAATTATACATGTTTATGAAGCTCTGAAAAATATGCAATCTGTTCTATACTCCCTGTACTATCACTGGTATTTATCCAAAAGAGTATGAGTAAAGTTCATGACTTGAGAGTGAAACTATGTGAAATTATGAACAAAATTTTCAAAATATGTTTTCACTTTATTAATGCTCTTGTCATATGAAACTATCACTGAGGATTGATTAATTTATCCTTATAAAGAGACATTAGGGAATGTTAAGATAAAGTTTAAATCCTCAGCAAACATCTGTACTTAAAACCTGCCAACTGTGCTAACTTAGGCATCGAAGTGTCAACCTTAAGTTTTGCAGGTCCCTCAATGTTAAATCTTAAGTAAGTACAATCGGAAGCAAAACTACTTCCGGATGCTCTCGTGCTGACGCTGAATGACTACTCAAGGCAACCAGGAGAGCCTGTCCAACCGGAAGCAAAATCACTTCCGGATACTCTTTTGCTGGCGCTGGATGATAATTCAATATGATCAAGAGCGCCAGTGCCAGACCAAGGGACACATCACTTCAGAAAACGTTTCAACTTCCTCTATGAAACGTTGTGCCTTCTCTAAAGCAACACGTGTCATCAGGTGTGTCGTTCCAACTTAAAAACTTACGTTACCCAATGTGTGAAAATTTGAAAGACTATGCCCATTCTATCCTCAGAAGCTTTACCTATAAATAGATGTAACTTTTCACCTTCACTTTTTACTTGCATTATTTTCACTCACATCTTTTCTCTGAAAAATTTACTTCATCTTCTTCATTGCGTTCTCCATTTTTACACACTTCTCGCATTTCATCTTTATTCTCACAACATTCATACCAAAAAAAAAAAAAAAAAATGGCCGGTTCGAATGAATCCAACCCAGTCACCCAGAAAACCTCTTCTTCCAAGAAACACAAGTCGAAATCTGGGAAATCCACTCACAAGCATTCTGGTAAATCTGGGCACCATAAAGAACATCATGAACGCCATGAAGGTTTTGGGCAATCACGGGGACAGGATGAAAACGTCCAGGGTCAGCCTGGAACTTCTGAACAAGAGAGGGATGCTCAGGGAAAGGGAAAGAAGAAAAAGGTTCAGTTTTCTGAGGAGCCTTCCTCCAAGAGGCAGAGGGTTGAGGAAGAAGATGATCCCACAGTTTATAGAGATGGGGCATTGGAGAGTGTATCCTCCAAATTTGAGACATCTATTCCCATCTTCAACCATGGCCTGTTCATCAATCTGGACAAGTTGGATGAACTAGGGTTTGCTCATCTGCGCCCTTATTTGGAAAAGTATATGCCTTGGCTGGGCATCAACCAGGACTACAACGTCAACGTCCTGCGAGTCTTTTGCCAATCTCTCTCAGGCAGAGCTAAATACAGGAAGGTGGATGGGAAAGAGCAAGTCCACAAACTCTCCTTCACTGCCACTGTAAGAGGAAGAACCTTCAGGTTCACTTGGAGAACCTTGAATGAGATGATGGGAATCACAGAAGAGGATATGAATGAATGGATCTACCCTGAGTCTCACAAGTACAGCAAGGAGGAACTCGAGGAGTTGTATGGCACCAACAGCAAGAAGGTGTCCAAGATGTCTGATTCTAACAGGCTCTTGTACTACGTCTACTCCCGGATAATGACTCATAAGGGAGGCAACTTAAACTTGTTCACACTGCTGGACAACCCTTGGTTCCCCAGACTCCTCTCGCGCAAGCCTTTCAACCCGGGGCAGTTGATATGCCTAGAGCTTCAGCGCTGGTTAAACAATGACAAGTCAGGTTATCTTCCCTATCCCACCATCATTGCCTTCCTCCTTGAGAAGCATCTGATCAAGGCTACATCTGCTGTGGAAGAAGAGAATGTCCAGTGTAAGCCTGTGGGAGCAACCAATATGGCAAGGATGGGGATCAAGTATTTCAAGCCTCCTAAGCCCACTCGCTCACGCTCATAAGCCAGTAGTGCTTCTGGTACTTCAGTCCCCTCTACATCTGGTGCAGGGGATCAAGAAGTGGACTCACATGCTGGGCCAAGTCGTGTTGCAAGAGTGCCAGCCTCTGTTAGGGCCTTTGCTGAGGAAGTAAAGGAAGAGCTCCTCCTCAGATTCACTGAATCCTTGGTGGGACCTCTCCGTGTTGAATGTGAAGCTGGCTTCCACCACCAAGGGGAGCGAACCCAACGGCTTGAGGACAGAGTAGGACAACTCGAGAATCACCTTGCCAGGGTGGATGCAAAATTAGACCTCATTCTCCAGCACCTACAAATTCCCCAACCCTCATCACAAGGTAACTTACCACCTCCTCCTCCTCCTCAAAACCCTCCTCCTCCTCCTCAAAACCCTCCTCCTCCTCCTAATCACCCTCAACTACCACCTCCTCCTCCGCCCAACACTCAACAACCTCAGCCTCCACCACAAAATGACCAACAAGCCCCACCATCACCCAACAATGACCAACAATCCCAACCTTCACCTACCCATGACCACCAAACCCAAGACTCACCTCACAACTCTCCACGCCATTCTCCTAGAAACTTCTCATCCTCACCTTCCTCATCTTCATCCTCGCCCATTCCCACACGACCAGGTGCCCCTACACGCTCTCCACTCCGCTTCTCCAACCCTACCCATCCAAACCCTAGACCCATAGGATCTGAAACAGCCATTCACCCCCTCAGCCAACCATACGGCGAGTATCCCCACCTTCAACCACTCTCCGATGACCACTTACACTTTACCCCTGACTCCGCCAATTACAAAGAATACTCCTCCACTTATCCCTATACGGATCTCTTTGTCACCTCCAGTTGCTTCCCAGACCCTCCTCAAACTCCTGAACACCCATCTTCTCCCACATCCTCTACCTCTACACTCTCACCCTCACCTCCCAAGAAATTTGGCCCTGAACCACCTCCATCCTCCTCCACATCCACTCCACCCCTGGCACTCACCCCTGTTGATGATGACAAAAGGGGGAGAAATATTATGTCTACTCTTTGCCTAAGTATGGCCGCAAGGGATGCTCTGAGCCAGCCACCACTCTGGATTGATGAAGATATCACGGCCGCCCTGCGTCGTGCATTTGAGTCTCAGAGGCTGAGTGGTGCAGAAAGCCTCATAAGAGGAGAGGCCATCCGGTTCATGCAGCAGAAGAAAGCGGCTGAGCAAGGACCACAATGGGATATGGTTGTGTATGGGCAGAATGAACAATCTTCACAACCTGAGTCATCATCCGAGCCTCCTCCAACTAAAACAAGTAGAGAAATTGTTGAGGAGATCAGGATGAAGTGGGGACTGGAGAAACCCAACCATCCTCCCATTGTGATAGCCAAGCCTGTTCCTGCATCCTCTGGGCAAGAGTCTGAGATCCCTTCATCTGAGCAATGTTCTGATCCTCTTTCCTCATCTGAGCCAGCAGCCAGATTCAGTGAGACCAGAAAAAAGGCCGTTGCTAGGAAACGTGCCAGGAAGTTAATTGCCACCACTGAATCTGATGAGTCTGAGGAAGAGACTCCATCTGACCTACCTGAGCAAGGAACTTCATCTGCTCAGGTTGTGCAAGAAAATCCAGTGGTCCAAGCGGTTCCAATTCTGAAGGAAGTCAAATTGGAGATTGAAGACATGACTCCTGATGAATTTGAGAAGTATGGATTCACAGACAAGCTATCCTTTGGTCAGATGGCTTGCCTCGATGCTGAAAGAGCAAATGCCATGCCTACTCCTCCAATTAGCAAGAGCAAAGGGAAGAGCAAAGGGAAAGGGAAAAGGAAAGCCCAGGAAGTTGAGGAGGATCCCAATTTCTCTGCATGGAACGTGAAAATCCGGGCTGTTCACTATCCCAATGGAGAGGTCTCCTACTTCGACGATGCTACAGGTTTCCCTGGGTATGAAGAAGTAGAGAACATGAAAAGGGCATACGAGGAGTCCATTGAATCAGAGAGGCTCAGAAGGGAAAAAGAAGAAAAAGAGATTCAAGAGATCATTGCCCAGATAAACCAGAATGAGCATGAGGCTGAGTTAGCCCAACAGCAAAGAGAAGAAGAGAGGCAGAAAGAGAGGGAAAAGAAAAAGAAACACAAACTCTAATCCCCCAATCCAAATATATCTGTTGATTTTGTTTTCATGCATATTTTCATTTAGTGAAATTTATTTGTATACATTCTTTACTTGTATATGTTATTTGATTGTATAACTCTGACTTGTAACTTCTGCTTGTCAATAATATTTGTCTGAGTTACTTGTTCTTATCCATTGCTTTTATTCTTCAGCTAATCCTTTCATATGAACTCAATCGATAAAACTAGGTTTGTCATCATCAAAAAGGGGGAGAATGTTAGAATCTTAAGTTTTGATGAAGACTAAAATATAGAGGATTAAACCAAGTGCCTAGGAAGCAATAGGATAACATAGGATCCCAAGTAAGAGTGCTTCCGGATGAAGATTTACTTCCGGATAGATTAGGACTTGCGCATGCGGATGAATGTTTTCATCCCCCAGCATCAGCAAGTAAATCACTAGGGAAATAACTTAGTCCATGAGAATTAGGTACACAAAACCTTAAGACTAAGCTATGACTCAACCAGAAGTGAGTTTGCTTCCTGTTAGACTTAGACTGGCGCAGAGCGACAGAATAGATATTACCCCTAGCGTCAGTGAGTCTACTTCCCCAAGTGAAAGCACTTCCTGTTAGATTTAGACTGGCGCAGGTTGATAGACTAGATATAACCCCGAGCGTCAGTGAAAATGCAACGTCAAGTGAAGTTGCTTCCTCTTAGACCTTGACTGGCGCAGACTGACAGAATAGAATGACCCCAAGCGTCAGTGAATCAGCCTCGTCAAGTGAAATCACTTCCTGTTGGATTTAGACTGACACAGGCTGATAAAAGAAGTATAACCCTAAGCGTCAGTAAGTTCACCACGTCAAGTAAAAGTGCTTCCGATAGCTCAGTGACTAGCGCTGACTGTTAGGAATTAAATAGACTAAGCGAGAGCAAGTCATAGTGAACTAGATTCCTCATCTAGTAAGGATGCTTCCGGATGTAGAAATGCTTCCGGATACACCTTAGACTTAGGGAATCCCCACTGCATGAGACTATATGATTATATTGCTAAACTAACGTTCAAGTGCAGCACACTCAGTAAGGTTGCTTCCGGATGAGAAGTAACTTCCGCAAGCAAAAAGAATGTCTGAACGTTCAAGAGGTGCAGTGTCAGAATGCTTTTGTCAGAGCAGAGGTGTCAGGACTACTTTTCAGAGATAAAGCAAGTCAACCCTGCTAAGCATTAATGAAGATGTACTTTTCAACGGTAACATAGGATTAACGGCTTTATTCAAACGTTCGTATTCAACCTACCACAGAAGCCTATGAAGCCGAGTATAAAAGAGACATTCATTTAGAAGAGAAGATGATGGAAGAAAAAGAGAGAACAAAGCAAAGTATCTGATATATCATATTCTTCATTCTACACATCTTCTACTACTCTCAGATCCAGATTTGTGATAATTTCAGAGAGTGATTTTATTGTACTTAAGTGAGTAACATCATCCACTCTTAGAGAGAGTTAGTTTTGAGCTTAAGTGTTTAGCACAATCAGTTCATAGAGTGAACATAGTGTAAACTTACAATTTGTAAGGGGGAGCATTTAGAGGTTGTCTAAATCTCCATAGGTTGCAAGTTAGCCCGTAAAACTTGCATTTGTAAGGTTTGCAGGTGAACCCGTTGTAAAACCTGTGGGTTGTTAGGTGAACCCGTGCTCGTAAAACCTAAAGTGTAAAGGCTTCTCTTGTGCCCGGTTTAAACAAGAATAGTGGATTGAAAATCTCAGGTGGAGCCTGGGGACTGGATGTAGGTCTGGGTGACCGAACCAGGATAAATTTATGTGTGCATAAATTTACATTCAAACATTCTATTTTGCATCACATAACATACTGACTTGCACATATCACTACTTCGTAAATATTATCACCAAGCTCAAGCAGTCTTTCGAAAAGGAGATTTAAAAGTTTTTATTCCCTCACCCAATTCACCCCCCCTCTTGGGTGACAGCCACGTTTATCACTCTCATTTACTAAAAAAAAAGTAGATACTCTCAGAAAGCGCTAGCGACATAGAGCCTTATCTGCTGGTTGAGGGTTTTATGTCAATTTGATTATATCCTACAATTTATTCTACTTTTTCCTGGGATGGAATTTTCTAGGTAACGATCGAAAACAAAAACATGTAAGAACATATACTGTTTACCCACACGCTATATGCTTGATAAATATATGGTACATATATTTAACTAGAGCTTGTGAAAAGTTTGAAAAATGAAATACTACAAGTAAACACATGTAATTTTAAGTGGGGATATATATGTATGAGGAATGAAAACACAGGACACAAAAATGGTTGACAAAGTTGATGAGAGAGAGAGAGATGTTAGAAAAGGAATATTTAGGAGAATGAAAAGGAATTAAGAAACTCACAAAGGTATTTGAAAATTAGGGCTTAAGATGACCAATAAATGAAAGCAAACAAACAACCCTTTCCGTTTCCGCCTCTCTCCCTGTAATGTGTCTGTGTGTGTCTCTGCGTCTCTTCACACATTCAGGTCAATGGGTCCATTGATCTTAATAATCAATATTTCTTGCTCCTTAGACCATTTCACACCCACCCCTTCATTTATTGCCCACAAATTACTAAAACCACCACTTTATGCCTTCAACTTCATTAACGCCTCTCCATTGGAAATTAAATTCATTCTTGCGAACCAATATAATTGAGTTTAATTAAATATTTATTCTTTTTTTCTGTTAGAGCTTATATAATTCTTTATTTTTAGATAGATTATCTGCTTTATTTTGTCCCGACATATGTGATTGGATTGTAAATTCAAACAACGAACTGAGTTTGAGCCATGATTCTGAGTCATACTAAAGGTCTTTTGTTCATAGGGTTGGGGAAAAAGCTTGGACATCTTAAACACAAACAGCTAGGCTATCACTATACGTAAAGATTGATCAACAAGGTATTTTAATTTTGGAAGGCCATAGCTGATAATATATATATATATATATATATATATATATATATATATATATATATATATATAGTCTACAAATTTCCTTTCCCGTTGGAGTAGTTAATCTTCTCATTTACAGTTTTTTCCGTTTTGATCCTCATAAGTACAGTAGTTACAAATTATTGATTTGCTGTTACAAAATATTGAAGGCATCTTTGACTAGAGAAGTAATGATTTTGACAGTTTCTAATATGCTGGGCCTTTCCTGATTCATCTTCCGTTTGGGCTTAATGGGCCTATTTCCTCTAAGTGAAATAATGTCATAACACTAAGTCTCCCACTTCTCAATGACGTTGCTGAAAGTCATTGGGAAGTAGCGGTTTCTTATTCAACGGCCAAGATTAATTCGACGCTTCATTTACTCACGTCCGACGGCTAAAATACATATTTCCTGAAGTTGGCGCTATTTCAGCAAAATTGGCGCTCTTTTCTTTTTTTATAACTTGGGTTTCTTCTGTTATTTGTGCACTTCGTCTTCCATCGCCTTAGGTCATCCTCCTCTCAAGAATTCTCTTTGCCATTTCTCCAGGTATCTTCTTTTTCTGTTCTTTACAATGTCAGGATCTGATTCTAATCCCTCGCATGTAGATTATCCTAGTGAAGATTCGTCTAGCCTGCCTAACTCGGAGACAAGTAAAACTTCTAGAACTGTTAGTAATCAAAGCGTGCCTATGGAAGGCACTAATTCTAGATCTCCACCTCTTAGGTCATTAGTAAGGGTAATTCCTGAAGAAATCGTTAGTACAGTAACTAAAAGATCTTCTTTAAAAACGGATTTAAGACCTGTTAAGTTGAAAGCTATTGAATCTAGGAAACTTGAAGAGAAAAAATTGTTTTTCTTTAATCCCTTGGTTCCTTTTAGGATCCCCAACAAAGATGAAAGATTAGATTCTTACTCAAAAAACACTATTGCTCTCAGTATAGAAGCTTTTCGCTATGCCAGTTGTTTTCCTGTTCCTCTTATAATTGAACAGCTTTGCTCTCATTTTGATTTATCTCCATCTCAATTAATGCCCCATGTCTGGAGGGTGGCTGTAATAGCCGACATTTTAGGGCGACACTTAGGGTTTCCCCTTGATCTTCTTGATGTCCTAGCATCTTACTCTATCAGTGAAGTTAGATTAGGCACCTATACCCTCGTTCGCAATCGCAAAGGACATGAAACTTGGACTTCTGATAAAGGCCTTAATGACCGCCAATGGGATGAGAGGTTTTTGGTCATTCCAATTGCTAGCTTAGAACCTCCTGGTGTCAAATTCAGAAGGGAGTGGCGTCGTCTAAGTAAGACGACTAACTCTATTTTCCTTATTTCAAATTCCCATTCACTACTCATTCTTACTTCAATTCCTTTTTAAAGGTGAAAAACAACTCAATTTCGCCGACCCTATTGGAGATTCCTCCACTGAAAAGATTAAACAAATTCTTGCTCTACCCAAAGAATCAAGACGCTTTTCAGCTATCATGACAGGTATAACTAAGTATATTCTTAAATCGACATATTGAATTTGAACACAACTGACTTACCTAGTTTTTGTAGGAAAAATGCTTCCCAAACTTTCTGCTGCTGAGAGGGCCTAAATTAAATCCCAAGCCAAAAGGAATGCTTCCTCTGAGATTAGAAGTAAGAACAGACATCCCATGAACGCTGCCACTATCACTCCTCCTCCTCCTCTGGTTGAAAGCCTTATTCAAGCTAAAGGGAAGGGCAAAGAAGATGAAACTGCTGCTGTTAATCCCCCTGCTACTAGAAGCAAAAGAATTAGGGGGTCTGAAATTTCCATACAAGAGCCGTCGACTAACTCAGCTCTTCCATCGCCCAAAAAACTTAAAGCAACTTCTGAGAAGGGCTGGAGTTTAAGGAGTATTTATTTCTGAGAGTCAAGATTTAATTTCTCCTGAGGAACATAAAGGCGTTGATCTCTCACTCATTGCTGAAGCTTCTGGGTTTCATCGAAAACCATGGGCCATAACTCTTGATATCCTGCAAAGACTTACTACTCCTACTGACAGAGCCACTTTTCAATCCTTAGATGTTTCAGAGAATATCGAGAATACAATGAGATACCTTTTCCTGGTAATCATTATTAATTTTATATCTTTCTGAAGACTTTAAATATCTCTTGCCTGATTTTTTTAGGCTCTTGAGTTCATGTCTCTCCATAAAGAAGAAGTCAAAACTCTGGTCACCCAAGACCAATTTTCTCGATTAGAAGCCGAGAAAAATAAAGTGATATCTGATATGGAGAAAGAGAAGGAAACTTTGCTAGCTCAGCTTGAAAATGAGAAACAGTCCTTGGCCACCATGAAGGCGGCCTCATTACAAAAAACTGATGTGATTAACAACCTTACCAGGGGTATTGAAGAATGGAGGCAAAAAGTTACTGATCTTAAGCAAATAAATTCCAACCTTGGTCAAGAGATCTCCCAGCAAACACAAGAAATTGTGCAATTGTCTGTAGAGAACAAGGCATTGAAAGACAGGAAGGAATACCTGGAATATGCCATTGTTGAAGTGGAAATGAGAGCTCAGATAGAGCTTATGTTGGAGTACAAGGATGGTAAGCACCTTAGCTGGGACCCTGATGCTGTTATTAACGAATACCATGCTACCTTCCCAGATACTCCGGCTTCACCACCAGAAGATGAGCCTCGTAGTCCCCCAGTCCAAAATGAAAATGCTAATGTGGATGACACTGCTGACAATCCTCCTTCTGCCTGAACTTGTCTGCCTTAAATTTTAATTATTCTCAGGATTTCCGTTTGAAACTTGCTATTTTTATCCCTTCTGTTTCTGGATATTTTCACAAACTATGTTAGTTATGTTGGTTCTACCTTTTGGCTTTTAACTGTCATGAATCTTAGCATAACAAGTTACTTTACCCGCTTTTGAATTAGTCAACTAGTATACTTAGATACTTAGTTGCTAATTCTCTTTTGGGAGGATAGCATTACTCTCTTTTGCGTCAGTCGACTAGTTTTAATACTTGGTCGATAACCCTCTTTTGAGTAAGCATGGTCGACTACCTATCTTGAGTATAACCGACAATCGTTCATTTAATGAAGTTTGACCGTATCAACGCCTGTTTTCTTGAAATAATTTCTCTAATACCTGCACAAAACAAACTATTTTTGTTGCGAACTATGGATCAGAACTTTTGAGTACTGCCAATTACTATCATGCGAACATGATCTAGCTAGTACTTCTTCTGTCATCATTTTCCAACGTTCTTGACAACTTTGTTAATACACATATCATATCATAAAATTAAATTCAATTTCAAAAGTAATATTTCTTTAAATGTATAGCATTCCAACTTCGTAGGAGTTCTTTTCCATTTTGATCAACTAGCTTATACGCTCCAGGCCCCGTAACTTCAACTACTTTATAAGGACCTTCATAAGTCTGACTAAACTTTCAATCTCTACTCTCTTCAGTGTTCTGAAATACTTTGCTAAGTACCCAGTCACCTATCTTAAACTGTCTCTCCCGAATATGTTTATTCCAAAACTTAGTCGCTCTATTTTGATAAGCGGCTATCCTAATTAGTGCTTGTTCTCTTCTTTCTTCTAACAAATCTAAATTTAATTGTAATCCTTCATTAGTAGTCTCTTTTCTCGCCCATTTATATCGTAATGAAGGCATTCCTGCCTCAACTGGGATCATTTCCTCCGTCCCATATACCAATGAAAATGGTGTTTCTCCAGTTGACGTCCTTGACGTCGTTCTATAGTCCCACAAAACAGCTGGTAACTCTTCAGCCCATCGGCCCTTAGCTATATCTAATCTTTTCTTTAATGAATTAATTATGGTTTTATTACTAGATTCAGCTTGTCCATTAGATTGTGGATTTCTAGGTGTCGAATATTTTAAACTAATATGCCATTTTTCATAAAATCGCCTAAAACCTCTTCCAATGAACTGTGATCCATTATCACATACTTTTTCTTTTGGTAAACCAAACCTACAAATTATATTTTTCCATATAAAATTAATTACTTCCACTTCCCTAACCTGAGAAAATGCAGTTGCCTCTATCCACTTAGTAAAATAATCTGTGACTACTAACAAAAACACTACATTCCCAGGTGCCACTGGTAACTTACCTACTATATCCATCCCCCAACGCATAAAAGGCCAAGCCGGAGCAATAGTATGCAGCTTTTCTGGGGGTATAACCTACTTACATTAGAATACTTTTGACACCTATCACATTTCATGACTAATGCTATTGCATCTTTTTGCAATGTCGGCCAAAAATATCCTGCCAAACGAACTTTCCTTATTAAACTTCTACTACCACTATGATCTCCACAGTCTCCCTCATGAATTTCCCTAAGAATATAATTTGATTCTGAAGGGGATACACATTTTAATAAAGTTTCTCCTGCATATGATCTTTTATAAAGTTCGTCGCCTAACAAAGTAAATCTAGCTGCTCTGACAATAATCCTATGGGCTTCATTTTTATCACTTGGCAACTGACCATCCTTTAAATACACAATTAGAGGCAACTTCCAATCCCAAACTAAATTGTTATTATTCACTAATTTCTCCGAACTTTCTAAAGCTGAGACATTCAGAAAATACAAAGGAATATGTTTATCTTTATTGCTTTCTAAACTTGAACCTAAATTTGCTAATGCATCAGCTTGTTGGTTTTCCTCCCTGCTAATCTGTTTTATTTTTAAATTATCAAACTTACCTATTAAACTCTCGACTATGTTTAAATATTTTTTCATCCTTTCATCTTTTGTTTGATAACTTTTTTCGACTTGTTTTGAGACCAATTGTGAATCACTACATACTTCCAAGGATTTTATTCCTAAGCTTAAAGCTAATTTTAAACCACCAATTAAAGTCGCATAGTCTACTTCATTATTTGTTGCCTTAAATCCGCACCTAATAGCCTGCTCAATTTTATCTTCATACACATTTTGCAAGACGGTACCTATCCCTGTTCCTTTAGAATGGGTGGAACCGTCGACATGCAATTCCCATGGTGCTGGTGGTATTTGTCACCTATCTTCTGATACAATTTTACTTACTTTTGGCTGCAAATTAGGACTAAATTCAGCCACAAAATCAGCTAGCGCCTGAGATTTGATCATTGTCTTAAGTAAATATGTAATATCAAATTCACTAAGTTCTATAGCCCACTTTACTAATCGACCAGACAAATCCTATTTATGTAAAACATTTCTTAGGGGATAATTAGTTAGCACTACTATGGGGTGACACTGAAAGTATGGTCTTAACTTTTTAGAAGCAGCAACTAAAGCTAAAGTTAACTTTTCCATAAGAGAATACCTGGTCTATGTATCAAGCAACGATTTACTCACATAGTAGATTGGGTTCTGTTTCTTCCCATCTTCCTTTACCAAAACTGCACTTACCGCTTTCTCTCCTACAGCTAAATATATGTATAATACTTCTCCTGCTTCCGGATTCATCAGCAAAGGTGGACTGCTTAAATATTTTTTTAAATCTTTCAATGCTTGTTCCGCCGTATCATCCCATTGGAAATCCTTATTTTTCCTTAAAGCATCAAAGAACGACTGACACTTCTCAGATAACCTAGAAATAAAACGAGTCAAAGCGGCTAGTCGCCCAGTTAGTTTCTGAATATCTTTAATATATTGAGGTGAAGGGATTTCCATTACCGCTTTGATTTGCGATGGATTTGCCTCAATTCCACGTTTAGAGACAAGATACCCTAAAAACTTTCCAGATTTTACTCCAAAAGAACATTTTCCAGGATTCAACTTCATATTATATTCTCTTAATAAATCAAAAGCTTGTTTCTAATGACTAATATGATCTGTCGCCTTCAACGACTTAACTAACATGTCATCTATATAGACCTCCATAGTTTTACCTAAATGCTGATTAAACATTTTGTTCACTAAACGCCGGTAAGTTGCGCCTGCATTTTTCAAAACAAAAGGCATAACTTTATAACAATAAGTCCCCCTTTCCGTAATAAAAGATGTTTTTCTAATCATCACTATGCATTAAAATTTGATTATATCCAGAAAAAGCATCCATCAAACTTAACAATTCATGCCCTAAAGTAGCATCTACTAACGTATCTATATGAGGTAAAGGAAAAGAATCTTTCGGACATGCTTTGTTTAAATCTGTGAAGTCAATGCACACTCTATGCTTACCATTTTTCTTAGGAAGCACTACCACATTGGCTAACCAGTCAGGATATTGTACTTCTCTTACCGACCCGATTTTCAACAATTTGTCGACCTCATCATTTATAATCTTATTTCTTTCAGGGGCGAACTTCCTCCGTTTTTGTCTTACTGGTTTAAAAGATGAATCCACATTCAATCGATGTACTATTACCTCTTTGCTAATACCTGTCATATCCTCATGAGACCAAGCAAAAAAATCTATATTGGCAGATCAAAAGGAAATCAACTCTTTTTTGATTTTTTCATTTAAATCTGCTCCAATGGATAACGTTCGCTCAGGCTTGTCAGGAATCAAAGAAATTTTCTCTAATTCACCACCTAAGTCCCCCTTATCCTTTGGAGACAGATTCTGTAATTGCTATACTGATTCTATATTTCTAGTAATTCCTTTTAAAGCTGTTTGATAACATTCCCTAGCAATTCTTTGTTCACCTTTAATTTCTCTTACCCCCAAGGAGTATGAAATTTAATAGACTGGTGTAAAGTTGACGGTACAGACCTCATCTGATGAATCCATGGTCGCCCAAGCAACACATTATATGCTGAAGGACAATCCATCACCTGAAACTTTGTTAGTTGATTGACACCTACAGCTAATGTTACCAAAGAAATTTCGCTCATTGTCCTATCTGGTGCCCCATTTCCAAATACTAACACCGTAGGGGCTTTCACAATTTGAGACTCTAAATTCAATTCTTTTACTGTTTGTAAATATATTATATTGACTGAACTATTTGCATCTACTAATATTCGTTTTATGATGCAATTAGCTATCATCAAAGTTATTATCAAAGCATCATCATGATAAGAAAACATTTGAATTTCACTATTCTTAAATGTTATTTGTTCACTGTTATTGTTGCTAGTCATCAAATTTTCTTCTAACTGCTTAGTCGACATTCCTTCATTAAATAATGATCTAGTATGTCTCTTAGCAGCCGAATATGAACTACCACTTACCTCTGACCCACCTATTATCATATGAATGGTACGTGCATTCTGTGGAACTGCCGTTGGATTGGATTGTTTTGGTACATCTCCTGCATTAGATGTATTTCTATTATTTTTATTTATATCCTTCAACATACCTTTCTTTATTAACTTCACCACTTCCTTACGCAACTGAATACAATCTTCTGTTCTGTGTCCATGATCATCATGAAAATGACACCATTTATCCGGATTACACTTTTCAGGCTCTCGCTTGAGTTTGTTTGGCCACCTAACAGAATCGCCTAGCTTTTGCAACGGTTTACTAACTCTACTGGACTTATTGAAAAGTTATGTTCACTTAGCTTTGGTAAAGGTGGTTTCTTAGAATCATCTCCTTGCGATCCTCGCCCATTTCCTATGTTACCTGCAGAATAAGGTTCAGACCTCCAATATTTACCTCTTGATTGCTGAGATCGCCTATCCACATATCCTCCCTGCTGAGTGCTTTTCTGTCGCTCAGCAAGCTCCAACCTAAATTTTGCATCATCTTCCTCCCACCTGATTTGCGCCTAAGCATATGCTTGAACTTCTACACATGTTTTAACTTGATGCATAGTTAGCTCCTTATAAAGTTGCGAACCTGAAAGTAAACATCTACGAAAAGCTTGTACAGCAATAAATTCATCACAATTTGGAATAGTTACCATTTCCTGAGTAAATCTAGTTAATATTTCTCTAGTTGTTTCATTTGGTCTTTGCAAAATTTGATATAAATCATCTGATGTTTTCATTAAATTGCGACTACTAGCAAACTGCTGCACAAACATTTCTGTTAGTTGACTAAATGAATTTATACTACCTGGCATCAAATTTGTCCACCAAGACAATGCTGGACCAATTAAACTTATGTCAAACCCACGACACATTGCAGCTTGTTGTTTTTCTGCAGGAATTACTGCAGCCATCATTATTTGCCTATATTGAGCTATATGCTCATCTGGATCTGTTTTCCCACTATATTTAGGTAAAACAGGAAACACAAAACGTTCAGGTAAATCAATTAAAGCAATTTGATCAACAAAAGGACTATTAGAATAATTTCCCAAATGAGCAGACTCAAATGGCTTTCTAACTCTTGGGATTTGCAGCAGCGTCCTTTCTAAAGTTTGCACCTTCTTCTTCAAGTGCTCTGTTTCGGTCACACGAGTATCACCCGTGTAAGTCGATGCTTTAGTGAACTTCTCCTCTTCAGACCCTGTTTCATTATTAAAACTGTTATTTCCTTCATTTTTATCATTTTTCTTACCTCCCTCAGGAATGCTGGATTCATGAGGTATTTCTTCCTCCTCATGTTCAACATGATTTTCTGGATGTTTAGTAGCTATTGCGTTAATCTTTTGATGCAGCTCTTGATTTTCTTGTTGTAGACGTTGCAAAGTCTCTGTTTGAATAGCTATCGCTTCATTTTGCTGAGTGACAAACTGCTCCTGCCGACTCATCCTTTCTGATTGTTCATTTAACTTAGCCAGAATTTGTGAAAGCTGATCACCTTGGTTCACTTGCTCCATGATGAACAAAGTTGAATTGTAAAGAAAAAGACGGTAGCTTTTAGAAAAACTATCGTCCGTCAGCGCCAAATGTTGATACACAATTTGTATGATATCAAAGAAATGAATAATATCTTTATTCAGAATAAAGTAGAGGGCAATCCACAATGGTAATACAAGAGATTGGTCGCCTAGACTTTGATAGACTAGCGAAAGAAGGAAATAGAGAGTACAAGATTCAGAAGATATTGGATGCCCTTTCTACATAACATAAGGTTCAATATATAGTCTACAAATTTCCTTTCCCGTTGGAGTAGTTAATCTCCTCATTTACAGCTTTTTCCGTTTTGATCCTCATAAGTACAGTAGTTACAAATTATTGATTTGCTGTTACAAAATATTGAAGGCATCTTTGACCAGAGAAGTAATGATCTTGACTGTTTCTAATATGTTGGGCCTTTCCTGATTCATCTTCCGTTTGGGCTTAATGGGCCTATTTCCTCTAAGTGAAATAATGTCATAACACACACACACACATATATTGTGAAATACTGCCTCTGATCCATATTATATGACCTCTTCTATGATTTTATTTTAGTGAAATTACAACATAGCCCCTCAGTTTCAATAGATATTAATTTTTTTCATATACATGCCCATATTTAATAAAAACAATGAAATGATAGAAATTCAATGGTTTTGAAATTTAGTATATTCAATATGGGTTATACTGAAAATTACTATATTTTTCTAATAAATTTAATATTTTTAAATATTTTTATCACTATATGTGAATTACTGAAAATTGAGTTATTCAAAATAATACTCCCTTCGATCCTAAATATAAGACCTAATTGAATTTTTCTAGAAAAACCTTAAAAAAACAAAATAAGTTAATTATAAATTGATTTACCTATTTTTTTCCCTTAAACTAGTTTATTTTACCTATAAACTAATGGATAATCTAAAAATATATCAAATATGTCATCATTTAATAACATATTTCGCAACCTTAATCTCTTAAAAAAATCAATTAGGTCCTATATTTAGGACCGGAGGTAATATAATATATTTATTTATTTATTTTTTATAAAAAAGTTTGAAACAAAACAAGACGTTGTTTCAAATCATTTCTTATAGAGTTCTCCTATAACGTAAAACATGTCTTTACAGGATCCGGGTTTTCTAAGCGGCCTCTCTCTAAGCATCCCTAAGCCGCGCTCATGTAAGCGGTCTGATTCATCGTCCAATTAATCAGGACATGTGTTCCCTCTCACACCCAATCCCTCCCCTCAATGAATCCTCATTTTCCTTTACCAACTACGCAGTAGTCCGCACTCCCCCCCAACATCGTCATCTCCCACAACCCCCTCTCCCACCTCTTCACCATCTCCAAAACCCCTCCACCTCCAACACCCCCAACATCTCCATCTACTCCCCTCTTTGACAGTGTCGCCATCTCTCTGTCACCGTCGCACACTTTGCCACATCTCTGTTGCCATTGACAGCTCCGGCCGACGTCGAACTCACAATTTCCCACCAATTTCAACCACCCATCTTCACAATGGTGCCACAAATCTACCGTTCAAAATCATACATACCAGTTTGCCTCTTTTTTTCTTGATATTAACTTATAATTTTTAAAAAAATGAGTAATTAAGGGACAACAACAGCCATCAACAATAAGAATGAGAATCATAGATCTTAGCAGGAACATATATGAGTAGCAAATCTGGAATATTAAGTTCAAATAATTGTTCCTCTCTCTCTCCCAAACTGATAAAGACTTTAAGCTTTTATGTTGAATGCAAACAAATGTCTGAACCGCTGCTCTATTTGATTTGATTATGAAAGGAGAGAGCAAATATTATTTGCAGTGGAGAGGACGATGAAAGTCGAAGCCGTGGGGAGAGAAGTTCAGATCTGAACAGGAGAGAGAGAAAATACGGGGAAGTGGTTAGGAATGAGGGAGAGAGATATGATGGGGCGAGGTGAGTGTAAACATGTGTCTCAGTTTTTGAGCGGTTGGATCATTTTGGACAGTCATGATTGAGATGCTTAGAAAAAAGGCAGCTTAGAAAATCCAAATCAATATGACAAAACTTTGAATTTCTATTGGGAGAGGTGTTCACATTTGTTACACAGTGGTTCTCGAACATAAATTACACCTAAAAAAAGAAAGCGTGTCTTTCATGATTTTTAAAGCAATATGTTTGTGTTTGACAAACATAATCAGGCTGAACATTCAAAACATGATTTGAGCAATAACTTGGACCAGCCAGAAGCATGTATAGCTCCAAATTAAATACAACTCAATTTAAATCATAAGCTTGCACGCAATGATTTTATAAAAAAACATATCAGTGTTCTAGGAGGATAAGTAATGGAACAAATCAGGACAAACACCTTGTTTTGTATTTTTCTTTTACCAATCACACAAATAGGATATGTTATTCAAATACGCAAGGTATTATTCTTGACATTTCATTTTTTTATTAAGTAAAATTAAGAATACTAGCTAGATGACCTTGAACTCACGGATAATTAGGATCTCTGGTAAAAATTACAGATTGTAGTTATATGACTGACAAATACATTATAAAAACAACTTTTTTCTTCAGACATTAACTATTAACTAATATGATGAATCTCACTTCAATTCAATATTCACATTTGTCAAACCTAGAGTCATCCCATAAGATAGGTGTCGTCATTGATATATTATAAATTACTCTTGTCCTTATTACAACAATTGATTGGGGCTGAATTTGGTCCTAGCGCTAGACGAAATAAGACTTTGGTGATCTTAAAAATACTCCTTTCATTCTGTAATATAGGAATTCAAATTTTGAATAGTTTTGCAAACCAATTGGTTTAAAATATAAGAGCCACCCTACATTCTCTCTTCGTTATATGCATTTTTTCCTACACACTTTATCCTTAACTCTCTTTCATATATAGTTAATAAAACTTATATATTTCTCTCTCTTAATAGTATCATAATAAAATATGAGTAATATTGGAAAAAAAGAATGAGTATCAGACAAATCTAAATTTTACATGTTTTCTTAATAAGAAACATGTTTTTGCGGCTGAGCTCTTATATTACGACCGGAAAGAGTAATATCATACTTTCTCTCAGATCCTTATCATAGAAACTAGAAAAATTGATAATGTTAAATTATATGATTAATTAAGGGGTGAAGTTGAAAAAGATGGACAATTTAACTTAAATATTATGGTCCAAATGTTATTCTTTGGTTTGTGAGAATTTGTATATATATAATGGTACTTTATAATAAGAGTCAGAGGGAGTATTTTTTAAAAAAAACCAATTTATTTAACTTATAAGGCCATATATAATATAATTATATAAGTACTTTATATAAGGAGATCGATCATATCATATTTATTATAATTAACTGATTTATCTTCACACATCCAATTTAATCAAACCAAAGGTAGCATAAGAGGGATTGTAACTGTTTGATGATGTTTGTTGGATAAACCGAAAAATCTCACATCAAAAGTATTAGAGAGGGATTAAGGATAGGGTATATAACGATGAGTTGAGTTTTATCATACTGGTTTGAACTTTTGTGATGAATGACGCCTTTGAACTATACTTTGACCAAAAAAGAAGTATAAGCCCGCCAGACTTGAGGTCTCTGAAACTGAAAAAAGAAGTACAAGCTGAGGCATACTAGCCTCTATAATTCAAGAAGAAGTTCAAGCCTGGAGTTTAGGATCTAAGGGCACATGATATGATGAGTATTGTCATTCCAACACAAAAGGTTAAACCAATATGGTGGGGACTAATTAACTCACAATATATATCATTAGTCCACCTTTGATATTTCGATGTGGGACTTTGTTGTTGAGTTTCTCAACATTTACCCAACTTTGTTTTTGTTAGAATCTTAAGTTTTGATGAGGACTAAAATATGAAAGAATAGGCCAAATACTTAGAAAGCAATAGGTAAACATAAAATCCCAAGTAAGAGTGCAACCGGATGAGGATTTACTTCCGGATAGATTAGGACTTGCGCATGCGGATGAATGTTTTCATCCCCCAGCGGCAGCAAGAAAATCACTGGGGAAATAACTTGGTCCATGAGCATTAGGTACACAAAACCTTAAGACTAAGCTATGTTTCAATCGGAAGTGAAATTGCTTCCTGTTGGATTTAGACTGGCGTAGGTTGATAAATTAGATATAACCCCGAGCGTCAGTGAAAATGCAACGTCAAGTGAAGTTGCTTCCTGTTAGACTTTGACTGGCGCAGACTGATAGAATAGATATCACCCCAAGCGTCAGAGAGTTTACCTCGTCAAGTAAAAGTGCTTCCTGATAGATTTAGACTGGCACAGACTGATAGAGGTAATATAATCCTAAGCGTCAGTGAATCAGCCTCATCAAGTAAAATTGCTTCCTGTTAGATTTAAACTGGCACAGGCTGATAGAAGAGATAGAACACTAAGCATCAGTAAGTTTACAACGTCAAGTAAAAGTGCTTCCGATAGCTTAGTGACTAGCACTGACTATCGGATTGAGGGACACTGAGCGAGAATGAGTAATAGTGAACAAAATCCATCATCCAGTAGTTTTACTTCCGGATGTAGATGTGCTTCCGGATACACCTTAGACTTAGGGAACACCCACTGCATGTGACTATGTGCTTATATTGCTAAACTAACGTTCAAGTGCAGCACACTAAGTAAGGTTGCTTCCGGATGAGAAGTTGCTTCCGCAAGCAATCAGAATGTCAGAACGTTCAGAGATGCAGTGTCAGAATGCTTATGTCAGAGCAGAGGTGCCAGGACTACTTTTCAGAGATAAAGCAAGTCAACCCTGCTATACATTGATGAAGCATTTAATGGGCAAACGGTAACAAGGGAAAAACGGACATATTCAAACGGCTAGCCCACCTACCAAGAGGTCAAAATGCTTGGAGACTATATAAGGGAGCTCAACTTCATTTATGAGAAATTAATCATCTTTGAATACTCTTGAGAGAAGTTAGAGCGAGAAAACTAAGAACATCTTCAAGCATTCAAAGCTGCCCAGAAAAGCGAAGAGCATTTAACACATCGAGTGATTCTTTTCACCTACTTATTCTGTACTCCTTGTAGTTAAGTCTCTTCGTGTTATAAGAGCATTTATTGTACTTAAGTGTGTAACACCATCTGTTCTTTGAGAGAACTTAGTCAAAATCCTTTAAGTGTAAAGGTTAACCCCTTGCTTGGTGTGAGGGGGAGCTAGTTAGAAAGGTTACAAGTGAGCCTGTGTAAAACTTGTTGTAAGGTTGCAAGTGATCCCGTGCAAAACTTGCGGTTGTAAGGTTTCAGGTGAACCCGATTTAAAACCTGAGTTATAGTGGAACTCTCGGCCTGGGTGGTTGAGGACTGGACGTAGGTCAGGTAGACCGAACCAGTATAAATCTTGTGTTGTTTTATTTGAGTATTTATTTTGAAGCACAATTCACCCCCCCCCTCTTGTGCATCCATTACATTCATTTGGTATCAGAGCCAGGTCCTTCTCACTCGATTCCAACGAATCAGAAGGTAAAGATCCAGTAATGGACACAGACTATTCTCTACCAGATGTCTCCGTTCAACCCAACAAGCCCCCAGGCTTCGATGGGTACAACTATTCATTCTGGAAGTTCAAAATGGAGACTTATATCAAATCAACTGAAATCAGACTCTGGGACGTAATTGAACGAGGGGATCAAACTCCACTAGATGAGGATGGATTTGCAAAAGCACGAGCCAGATACACTCCTGAGGACTATGCCCTAGTCCAAATGAACCATCGGGCCATGCACTACATCCAGTGTGCTCTCAGCTCCAAAGAGTATCACAGGATCAGCCACCACAAAAATGCAAAAGATATGTGGGAGGCTCTTGAGGCTGCACACTCTGGAACCAGGGGAGTAAAAGCAAGACGTATTGAAATGCTGGTGGAAGAATTTCACAAATTCGCCATGCTGAGTCCCACAGAGCCTATCCGAGAGCTGGAGCTTCGGTTCACCCATCTCATCAACAATTTGGCCACGCTGGGTAAGGATATCCCTGAAAGAGAGCAAGTGAGCAAGATTCTAAAGATCTTGAAGGGTGACTGGATCACCAAAGTGACTATTTTGCAAGAAGTGCAAGGAGAATCAACCAGCTCCATCACCGCACTATTTGGGTCTCTTGCTGAATATGAACCTACCTTGCTGGCTATGAGACCTCCTCAACCCTCATCCAGGAACAAGAACCTTGCTCTCATTGCTCCCAGCAAGGAGATCAATGACAATGATGAGGATGATGAGGAGGAGATGGACGATGAGGAGATGACTATGATGGTGAGGAAATTTAGAAAATTCTTCAGAAAGAAGTGAAGCTATCAGAGAGGTGATTCCAGCCAGAGAAAGGGATACAAGAAAGAAAAGGTCCCAGTGTGTTTTGAATGCAATAAGCCTGGTCACTTCAAGGCTGAGTGTCCCAGCCTGCAGAGGTCAAAAGGCAAGGACAAAAGAAAGGCTCTTGTTTCCTCCATTTGGGCAAATAGCTCAGATGAGGAAGCAAGTGATGAAGAAGAAGCTGCCAACTTCTGCCTGGTAGCCAGAGAAGAGGATGACGAAGCATCTTCAGATATTGACCTCACCAACGAAGATCATGAGGTAACTCTTCCTGAACTACAAGAGGCTTACAATGAGGTTCATGAAGAATTCTCTAGACTATGTAAAGCCTATAAGGTGTTGAAAACCAAAAAGGAATCACTTGAATCCAAGGTGGACTCACTAAGTGAGGAACTAGCGGAAGCTAGAAGACTTCCAGTAGTGAATGGCCAGGGTTCGCCCCAAGTAGAACCCAATGCCCCAACACCTGAGAGCTGCCCTAATTGCAGCAAGATCTCAGAGGAAAATAACAAGCTGCAAATTGCCCTGCAGAAGTTTACCAATGGTTCAGAAATGCTAAATATACTCTTAATGAACCAAAGGGCATATAGGGATAGAACTGGCTTGGGATATACCCCTAAGGTAAAAAGGTGGGTAGAACCAAAAGTAAAGCCTTACTTGAAGTTCTTCCATAAAGCCACCAATCATAGCTCCTCACCCTTTAGCTTCTGTAATTACTGCAACAGGAAAGGACACTTCACGTCCACCTGTAATGCTAAGAAGTATGGAGCTAGTTGCTCTTACAGATGGGTCCCTAAAGGAACCAAGGCTACAAAGAATCCTCCACCTGCAAAGGAAACCAAGAGAGGACAAGGATCCCGAGCCTGGAATCATTCCACATGGAAAACCCAAGAGCCTAGAGCCAGCACTAGGCCAGAGGCTCCAAATGATCATAAGCCCAAGGGTAAGACCAAAACTAGACCAAGGGCACTAAATACTAATGACAGAGGACCCAAGAGAGGTTGGGTACCTAAGTTTGCTTGATTATTTCAGGTGTGTCTCAAGGCATCCAAGAACAGAAAATGGTACATCGATAGCGGATGCTCGAGACATATGACTGGAGACAGAGACAAGTTCAAATCTCTGGTGATCAAAGATGGAGCCACAGTGACCTTTGGAGGAAATCAAAGTGGTAAGATCACTGGAGTCGGAGAAGTTGGGCCAGTCAAAGATGTCTATCTAGTGGACGGTCTCTGTCACAACCTGCTGAGCGTGAGCCAGAGCACGGACAGAGGAAACTGGGTAATATTTGATTCAAATGAGTGCTTAATAGTTGATAAGCAGGATCTGAATATAGATAAGGCCAACTTAAAATGCAAGATTAAGGCAAATAGGAATGGGAATCTATATACCTTAGACTTATGTCAACAGTTAGAAGAAAAATGTTTAATATCTAGTGACGAGAATAGCTGGCTTTGGCATAAGAGGTTAGCTCATGTCAATTTTACTCAATTGGATATGCTAATTAAAAATGAGCTGGCTATAGGTATTCCCTCTTTTAAAGTTAAGCATGATTTTATTTGTGAATCCTGCCAACGAAGGAAGCAAACAAAGTCCTCGTTTAAAACCAAGAAGAGAGTCTCCACCAGCAGGCCCTTGGAACTAATCCACATGGATTTGGTTGGGCCAGCGAGAGTAAAAAGCTTGGGTGGAAACCTATATGCTTTAGTGGTGGTGGATGACTATTCAAGGTTCACGTGGACTATGTTTCTTGCCTCTAAGCAAGATGCTTTTGATGCTTTTGTTGTCCTGGCTAAGAAAGTGCAGAATGAGAAGGAGCTCAAAATCACAGCCATAAGGACAGACCATGGAGGAGAGTTTGAGAACCATAGCTTCACTGAGCTGTGTGAGCAAAACGGCATTGAACATAACTTCTCAGCTCCGAGGACTCCTCAACAAAATGGAGTAGTCGAAAGAAAGAACAGGGTTCTGACGGAGATGGCTAGAAGCATGCTCAACGAGAAAGAGGTTTCTCAAGTGTTCTGGGCGGACGCTATGAGCACTGCTTGCTATATCTCCAACAGAGCTTATGTTCGCAAGGGCTTGGATAAGACTCCATACGAGCTATACAAAGGAAGGAAGCCCAACATCAGCCACCTCAGAATATTTGGATCAAAATGCTACGTGCATAACAATGGAAAGGTAAATTTGGGTAAGTTTGATCCAAAGGCTGATATAGGTATATTCATAGGATATTCCCTTAGGAGTAAAACATATAGGATATACAACATGAGAACTAAAACTGTAGAAGAATCCATGCATGTTGTATTTGATGAAACTCCTACATGGGGACAATCCACAGAAGATGATGAAGCATCTAATCTTCCAAAACTATCATCATCTTCTTCACCACCAAAAGAAACACCAATAAGCAATCCCAAGGAAGAAGGTGAACCCAGTGATGAACCTGGAGTGCAACCCATGCCTGAGGAGGCACAGTTGCCAAAAGCTAGGAGACATCACAGGGATCATCCTCTTGATCAAGTGCTTGGTGATGTTTCTTCTGGTGTCAGAACTAGAAGACAAGTTCAAAATGAAGTTGAGTTTGGAGCATTCCTATCTTAAATCGAACCAACTTCAATTGAACAAGCTCTTGAGGACTGCGACTGGATTATTGCCATGCAGGAAGAGCTAAATCAATTTGAGAGAAGTCAAGTGTGGGAACTAGTCCCAAGGCCGTCTCATCAATCCATAGTGGGGACCAAGTGGGTCTTCAAAAACAAACTGGATGAGACAGGTCAAATCACCAGGAACAAAGCCAGACTAGTAGCCAAAGGATACAACCAAGAAGAAGGCATTGACTATGAAGAAACTTTTGCTCCCGTCGCTAGACTTGAAGCAATAAGGATTCTTCTAGCCTTTGCATCCATGAAAGGTTTTAGACCATATCAAATGGATGTAAAGAGTGCATTTCTTAATGGTTATATTAAAGAAGAGGTATATGTAGAACAACCTCCTGGCTTTGAGAACCATATACACCCCAAACATGTGTATAGATTAAAGAAAGCCTTATATGGCCTGAAACAAGCTCCTCGAGCTTGGTATGAGAGACTCAGCAGCTTTTTGCTGGGCAAGGGTTTCTCAAGAGGCAAATTAGATAATACACTGTTTATCCTTCACAAAGATAGAGATATGTTAATTGTCCAAATTTATGTTGATGATATTATATTTGGGGCAACTAACGAAAAGCTTTGTGAAGATTTCTCTAAGACTATGCAGGGTGAATTTGAAATGTCAATGATGGGAGAACTAACGTTCTTCCTAGGCCTGCAAATTAGACAAAAGAAGAATGGAATCTTCATCTCCCAAACCAAGTACTGCAGAGAACTACTCAAAAAGTTTGGGATGGATGAATGCAAGGAGTATGATACTCCTATGAGCACCACAGCTGCACTCGACGCTGACGCAAAGGGTAAATGTGTCAGCCTGCCCATGTACAGGGGAATGATAGGTTCCCTCTTATACTTAACAGCCAGCAGGCCCGACATTCAATTTAGTGTAGGCATGTGTGCTAGGTTTCAAGCCAACCCCAAGGAATCACACTTAACATGTGTTAAACGTATTCTGAGATACCTTGAGGGAACACAAGAACTTGGTCTTTGGTATCCCAGAGGTAACCAAGAGTTCTTGTGGGCTTACTCTGACTCTGATCATGCAGGATATAAGACAGATAGAAAGAGCACCAGTGGACAATGCGCCTTCCTTGGTGGTTGTCTGGTGTCTTGGGCTAGCAAAAAGCAAACCTGTGTGTCTCTGTCATCCACTGAGGCAGAATACATTGCTGCAGCAAGTTGTTGTGCTCAAGTGCTGTGGTTAAAGAACCAGTTGAGAGATCTTGGCTTGGAGTTCCCAGAGGCACCTATCCTCTGTGCCAACACAAGCACTATCAGCCTCGCCAAGAATCCAGTTCAGCACACAAGGACAAAGCACATTGACGTCAAACATCACTTCATCAGAGACCATGTTCAAAAGAAGGATGTCAAGGTGCAGTTTGTCCCCACACAACAACAGCTTGCTGACATCTTCACCAAGCCTCTAGGGTTTGACCAATTTAATTTCATTAGAGGAGATTTGGGAATGGTAAACCCAAATGAAGTGTAAATTCTATTCATTATACTTGACTATTTACAGCAATACTAACTTAGGCATCGGAGTGCCAATATATGTTTTTTGCAGGTACTCAATGTTAAATCTTAAGCAAGTGCAACCGGAAGCAAAACCACTTCCGAATGATCACTCACTGACACTGGATGATCAAGCCAAGAGAGCGCCAGCACTAGTCAAGAGACACGTCACTTCAGAAAACTCTTCAACTTCCCAAGAGAGACGTTATGTCTTCTCTGACAATGTGAAGCAACACGTGTCATCAGGTGTGTCGTTCCAACTTAAGTTGTTTACACTACCCAATGTGTGAAAATATGAAAAGGCATGACTATTTTGCCCATAGTAACTGTACCTATAAATAGGACATCATTTTCACTTTTACTTTTCATTTTTAACTCACAAAATCTCTGCATACAAAACTCTTCATCTTCATCTGTGTTCTTCATTCTCTTCATACATTCTTTCGCATTTTACCACCAAAATGAAGCAAACCCAGTTTTAAAGAAACCTTTCCCATCTAAGAAACACAAGCCAAAATCTGGGAAATCAAGTTATGAACATTCTGGCAAATCTGGGCATCATGAAGAACATCGCTATGAACATCAAGAACACCATGAAGTTTCTGGGCAGAATACACCAGGGCAGGATGAAAATATTCAAGGTCAGCCTGAAACTTCTGGTAGAGTGGCAGAACAGTTAGTGGGTTCTAAGCAAGAGAAGCTTGATAAGAAGAGGAAGTCCATCCCTAAGGAGGAGGCTGCGGCGATCAAATCTGCCGGAAATGCATGGTAGAGAACAGGCCCTCACTCTCTTTGATGATGCCAAAAGGGGGAGAGATGTGAGAATATGAAGAGGGCACTTGAGATGTGAGAATATGAAGAGGGCACTTGAGGAATCCATTGAGTCTGAGAGACCAGAGTGTGCATGAGGCCGAGGGAGAGGAAAAAGAATTACCAAACTCCCAATCCAAACATAATCCATTGAGTCTGAGAGACCAGAGTGTGCATGAGGCCGAGGGAGAGGAAAAAGAATTACCAAACTCCCAATCCAAACATTTGTCTTAACTTAGAAATTTTCTTGCCTTGTTTTCATGCATACTTGCTTAGCGTAATTTACTTATATATGTTCTTTATCTGTAGATGTTGATTGAATACTCTGACTTGTAACTTCTGCTTATCAATAATATTTGTCTAAGTTACTTGTTATTTATTTATTGCTTTATTCTTTTGATAATCCTTTTATATGAATTTTAATCGATAAAACTAAGTTTGTCATCATCAAAAAGGGGGAGAATGTTAGAATCTTAAGTTTTGATGAGGACTAAAATATGAAAGAATAAGCCAAATACTTAGAAAGCAATAGGTAAACATAAAATCCCAAGTAAGAGTGCAACCGGATGAGGATTTACTTCCGGATAGATTAGGACTTGCGCATGCGGATGAATGTTTTCATCCCCCAGCGGCAGCAAGAAAATCACTGGGGAAATAACTTGGTCCATGAGCATTAGGTACACAAAACCTTAAGACTAAGCTATGTTTCAATCGGAAGTGAAATTGCTTCCTGTTGGATTTAGACTGGCGTAGGTTGATAAATTAGATATAACCCCGAGCGTCAGTGAAAATGCAACGTCAAGTGAAGTTGCTTCCTGTTAGACTTTGACTGGCGCAGACTGATAGAATAGATATCACCCCAAGCGTCAGAGAGTTTACCTCGTCAAGTAAAAGTGCTTCCTGATAGATTTAGACTGGCACAGACTGATAGAGGTAATATAATCCTAAGCGTCAGTGAATCAGCCTCATCAAGTAAAATTGCTTCCTGTTAGATTTAAACTGGCACAGGCTGATAGAAGAGATAGAACACTAAGCATCAGTAAGTTTACAACGTCAAGTAAAAGTGCTTCCGATAGCTTAGTGACTAGCACTGACTATCGGATTGAGGGACACTGAGCGAGAGTGAGTAATAGTGAACAAAATCCATCATCCAGTAGTTTTACTTCCGGATGTAGATGTGCTTCCGGATACACCTTAGACTTAGGGAACACCCACTGCATGTGACTATGTGCTTATATTGCTAAACTAACGTTCAAGTGCAGCACACTAAGTAAGGTTGCTTCCGGATGAGAAGTTGCTTCCGCAAGCAATCAGAATGTCAGAACGTTCAGAGATGCAGTGTCAGAATGCTTATGTCAGAGCAGAGGTGCCAGGACTACTTTTCAGAGATAAAGCAAGTCAACCCTGCTATACATTGATGAAGCATTTAATGGGCAAACGGTAACAAGGGAAAAACGGACATATTCAAACGGCTAGCCCACCTACCAAGAGGTCAAAATGCTTGGAGACTATATAAGGGAGCTCAACTTCATTTATGAGAAATTAATCATCTTTGAATACTCTTGAGAGAAGTTAGAGCGAGAAAACTAAGAACATCTTCAAGCATTCAAAGCTGCCCAGAAAAGCGAAGAGCATTTAACACATCGAGTGATTCTTTTCACCTACTTATTCTGTACTCCTTGTAGTTAAGTCTCTTCGTGTTATAAGAGCATTTATTGTACTTAAGTGTGTAACACCATCTGTTCTTTGAGAGAACTTAGTCAAAATCCTTTAAGTGTAAAGGTTAACCCCTTGCTTGGTGTGAGGGGGAGCTAGTTAGAAAGGTTACAAGTGAGCCTGTGTAAAACTTGTTGTAAGGTTGCAAGTGATCCCGTGCAAAACTTGCGGTTGTAAGGTTTCAGGTGAACCCGATTTAAAACCTGAGTTATAGTGGAACTCTCGGCCTGGGTGGTTGAGGACTGGACGTAGGTCAGGTAGACCGAACCAGTATAAATCTTGTGTTGTTTTATTTGAGTATTTATTTTGAAGCACAATTCACCCTCCCCTCTTGTGCATCCATTACATTCAGTTTTCATTCTTCTTTTATCCGCCTGGGTCGTACTCTTTTTGGGTCGGTCCTTCAATTCTGTCTGGGCCGTACTCTGTTTTTTGAGTTAGTCTTTCATGTCTTCTTGGGCCATCATACTGCTTTTTGGGTCAGTCCCTAGGTTGATCTTCATTTTGTTTCTCTCTTTTTTCTTTTTTTCACTCTCTTTGGGCTTTTGTATTTTTTTGTCCATTGATCGAATGGCTCTGATATCATGTTAGAGTTTAGGATCTAATTAAGGAAATATGATACAAGTATTTTCATTCCAACCATAAAAACTTAAGCCACTGTAGTGGTCACTGTTCATCTCACAATATATATACCTTAGTAGTCCACCTTAGATATATTCAATGTGAGACTTTGTTATTGAGTTTCTTAACAAAGCCCGAGAAAAAAAAAGAAGAAGAAGAATTGAAAAAATGAATGTTAGAGAAATCAAAAAGTTCCACATCGAAAGTACTAGAGATCCATTAATGATATATAATGATGAATTACGTTAAATCATATTGGTTTAAATTTTTTTTGATGTATTGACTATTCTTAACATATATATGTCTTTGATCAAAATTTGAATATTATGAAGTTAGCAAATGGTGGAGACGGGAAAACTCGGTAAACTGTTATTAGTAATAAGAAATATATTTTTATTTATCAATTTATTTTAACTAATTCTATACCAAGGAAAAGTAATAGTTATCTCAATAAAATGTTTATAGTTAATCAATCTTTCCATTTCTATACCCTCATTTAAGTTAATAAGTAGTACAACTACAACATGATTGCCTAATTCCTACTTTTATCAAATTTTCTCTCTCTTTTTTTGGTCGAGTTCAAAGTTTCTTTCTTACAAATTAATAGGAGTGAAATTCTATCTCACTCACATTAACTGCTCTCAAAGTAGAACAAGTATTGTTACAAACAAAAATTCTTTTTCACAAAATGGACTTATAAGTAGGAATAAAATGGTAAAAATTTACATTGTACATATAATATATATCTCCTGTCTGTAGAGAAAGAAAAATAATCAAGACAGGGAGATTGCCCCAAGTTTGGACTATTGAGAAAAGGAGAGTTAAGATTAAAAAAGAAAAAGAGAGGAAGAAAGAAAGGGAAAGACTTTGTTGGAGTGTCACTTTCCTATATATACTCTTAATGTTATCAAGGAACCACAAACACCTATCTCTCTCTAGTCTCTCCCTCTTTCTATCTAGCTATTTCTTCCTTACCAATTCTTTTCTTCTTTTCTTTATTTTACTTTTTTTAATTTCGCCACACCCCACCCAACCTCTCTCTATTCACTAAAGGATGTCTGTTTTTTGACGAAGAGCAGGAAAAAGGGCTTTCTTTTATTCCCATTTATATATATCTTATAGTAGTGTATGATAAGTATGATATATATATACACACATGTATTGATGTTTTGAGGTAGCTTGAACCTGTATATCTCTAATCACTTGTATATATATAGATTCTGTGTCCTCTTTTGTATCTTTACACTAAATGTGAAGTTCAGGAAGAATAAGCACCCACTACGAGCAATTTGAGTGAGTTTGTCGCAGTGTGTCTTGTTTTTGTTCTCTGAATTCCTATCCCCTTCTCCTTCTTCTTTTTGTTCTTGTTTGTTAGGTTTGAGTGGAGGGATTTGTTTGTTGTGCTTGGTGGTTTAAAATGCCCCAGAACAATAAGATCTCCAAACAAGACCCAACATCATGGAAGAATCAGATGCCTGATCTTTCTCTTCACATAAGCCTGCCAAACAGTGCTCCTTCTTCAATTTGCACTACTGGAAACAACAACAACAACGAAGAAGCAGATTCTTCTTCCTTTGATATATGGAGAAGCAACCACACGGAAGTAGAACAAGAAGTAGTCAAATCCCACAGTGAAAGTAGTCCAATTAGAGACCAAACCCATCTCTCTCTCTTGAAACACCATCATATCCCCACATGTACGGGCGGTGGTTCTGAGGCTGAGAGCCCCTGGAGAAGTAGAAGATTGTTAAACGACATCGTTCTTGATGGAGAAGAAGAAGATGGTGGTAGGTTTTGGGTTTCACAACATCATCTGGGACTCAATAATAATTCAAGAAGCATAAGAGGAATAGTCCCTCCTCATCATCAACAATTTCAATATAATCCAACTCTTCATCAACAACAGTTTCATAATCCCTATCCTAATTATTACTCATCTAATCCTCCTCCACCTTCATCAATCTCGAGGTTTAATGGGATAAGAATGGAGAGTTTGATGATAAGAGCACCCCATCATCAATATCATCATCAACAACAACCCAATAATAATCATCATCAGTTTCATCAACACTATTTGAATCTTCATCATCAGTTTGGTTTATCAAACTCTGATTTCTCTAATGGATTTATGGGGAGGTCCAATAATAATAAGATGCTGCCTAGCAGGATTCATCATCTCAGTAATAACAAGAGGAACATGAGGGCTCCCAGAATGCGTTGGACTAGCTCTCTCCATGCTCGTTTTGTTCATGCCGTTCAGCTTCTTGGCGGCCATGAAAGTCCGTTTCTCATCTCTCTCTATTGTTTTGCCCTTTTTTCTTTCATGTAATTGGTTTCAAAAATATATGTGTACTAATTAATTTTATATTGAATGAACTGAAAAATAATGGTTTATGATATTATTAGGAGCAACCCCTAAGTCAGTTTTGGAGCTCATGGATGTGAAAGATCTCACTCTTGCTCATGTCAAGAGCCATTTGCAGGTATCATTCTCTACTCTTCTTTCAAATTCACCCCCAAATCACCAACACAGTCCTTTATAATTGATGTTATGAATTTGAAAAAGACCTATGCACACAAAATATTTTGTTGGAATAGGAAAAACTTATTTTGTAAATCTCGGTACAATTGGTTTCTAGCTATCAGATCGGCTGGTCAAGCTCCGAACAAAAACGAAATTTCACTAACAAAATTACATTAAGTTTGGTCATTTACCCTTTATCTCTCTTGTATCTATCTTTCTTTCTCTATGGCTGAGTCTTGGTCTATGTAAGTGTGTGGACTTTGTGGAAAGTCCATCAAAGCGGCACAAGGGACGAGAAAAATGCAGTGAATGAATGAAGGGAGTGAACAGTTGAGACTCTGTGGTCTCTGGCAATAGGACAACTTCTACTTTTGAAGAGAGAGAAAGAGAGAGGAAAAGATAGAGAAAAAAAAGTAGCCATCATTTCTCAATAATAGAAGCAATTACTCTCCTCACCAAACATCAACCTCGTGCTTATTAAACAAGTCTAGAAAAATCAAAGACCACAACCATCCCATTTCATTTACTATCCTTTTACTTTGAAAACATATGATTTCCCTAATCTTTCTATATTTTCCTCTTGTTATATTCATTACTACTACTACTATATCTTTGGCTTTACTTATTATTTATTTGTCTGTTTTTGGCTTCTGCAGATGTATCGAACTGTTAAGAACACTGACAAACCTGCAGCTTCCTCAGGTAATTCATATTGTTTTAACTTTTAACCGTCTCTTGCATGCATGTGTTATACATGATTATATACTTTAATTAACCCAATCAGTACGCACTTTACTAATTATTTATTTCATTATTTTATTTATTCCTTAACTTCCGCTCCCAATTTTTTTTTTTTATAAAAGTACTCTATATGAAATTGATTTCTTTTTTGCAAGATTCCCTCGCTTCCGATCCCTTTATGACTCATCCCCCTTATTCATGCATTAATTTATAATATAATTAATTTTTTTCTTTTATTGTTGGATTTTGTACATAGCATGCATAACTGCGTTACCCACATAATTAGAGTTGTAGTGAGTACATGTTAAAAAGTATATATACTTGTCCTATAGTATTCATACAATTTATGTGTGTGTGAGATAAATATTTGTTTGTATGTATGTATGTGAGAGTTATATATGTTATATATCTGATTGATCTATTCTACAGTCGAAAATGCTGATCTATAAATATGCTTATATGTTGCAAACATGTATGTATATCAGATGGAGATGAGGATTTTGTGAACCTAACACCTACACCATTAACTGAAAATGAGAACTATTTTTCACCCAACATGAGTGGCCCTACAAATTCATCATCTTTAGATCAGGATATGGCCTACACTAGCAGCAATCTGTGGGGTAATTCTTCTAGGTAATCTCTCTCTCTCTCTCTCTCTCACTCTCTCTCTATACACACACACATGTAATGAATCTGAATTCTGACCGTTCAATTTGATTCAAAACTACTCATTTTTACATAAAAGAAATTCAATGGAGGGAATTCACATTCGAGAGATCTTAATCTATGATTTATTTTTTAATTAATTAGCAACTTTGAGTGACTCTCTCTACATTTAGCTAGCATCTAGCTAGCTATAGAGGAGATGGATGGGGAAGGAAATGGTGTGTTTGTTAGTGTTGGTTGTGATGCATTAGTGGTCAGTTTGGCTGTTTCCACTACTTCGATTTTTTTGAGTTTAAAACAAGTAAGGAAATTATAACAAACCTTAAAGTCTCTATACATACCCTTCTAAATTTGTGTAACTAGAAGAAATATGCTTCTCTCTGACAACCACTTCCCCCCTTTTCTCTTCATTCTTCTCTCCACTAATTGTGCTTATTGCTTTGTGACCACCAAGAACAAGTTAAAGCCCTCTCTTATATCTCTCCTCTTCTCTCTAGATGCTTCTTTGGGCATTCGTGTCTACTTATATTTACCGAGTCTACTTTCTTCTTCCACTATTTGAGCTTTTTTCTCATAATTAACATTCTACTTTCTGTATTGATTTTCTTTCTCTTTTTTGGTCCATCTATATTTGTACTACCTTAATTGACTTGCTTTCTAAAGAGTCCTTTCAATAATTGATTATGCCATTATTACTCCACACCGTTACACTATCTAATTTGAGGGTTTCTCATCCATCTTTTCTTTTTTTTACCTGTCAAAAGAAGAGTACTTTTTTCCTCTTTCACATTCAAATTCATCTAGAAGTTAAATCTAGTCTTGGGTTTTATTTAAACACACACACAGTACACATATATATTAGTATTACTTACAAAACAACTACTAGCTAATACCCAAAAAGGAAAATAGAGGAAGAGAAATACCCACCTAGATATATATTTCAATATTTGAAACACATAAATAGTCAACCAAAAAAGCAATAAATATATTGTGACTTCCATAATCATTCACACTGGGAGAGAACTGTTGAGTTCTGCAGACTAAACAAGAAATGAAAGCGACCAATAATAAATGTTTATATATATAAATAAATAATCATTCAAAGCTTTTAATAGGCATAGGAAATAATGTGTTGTTTAGTTTGGGCCAAGATAGAAAGTTTTCTTTGACTCTTGAAAGATTGTACTGCAAAAAAGCAGACTAATTAGGGCAGAGAACAGATGGTAACCTTCAATGAGGAGTCTCTGTGTGTGACTGTTGTGTGAGTGTGTAAGGTACACACAAATAATTTAATTACACAGAGACGACACCATGTGACCTACCACAGTTATTTTTTTTTACTCTCACTCTCCTCTACAAAGGACGGCCCACGGCCCACACACACACCATCATGTGAAAATTATATATAGGAAATAGTACAAACATCCTTTTTGGTGTAATTCTAAGTTACTCATTGCTACATCATTTTACTTGTTTTAGGCATCTCACACTCACTGTTACTGATACTATATGTTTAGGCTTTAACAATAAGATGCTATGGCTGATATCCCTATACTATAGATATAAGATGGCAAAAAGATGAGGTCTTATTTGGATTTAGGCTAAAAGTATACTTTTGGTCCTTATGTTTGCATCAAGTTTCAATTTATTCCTTTATGTTTGGAAAGTACACTTTTAGTCCTTTTTTGTTAACACTGTTAGTTTAACTTAACGGGAAATGCTAATTTAACAAATTTAAATGGTTATTTTATAATGAAATTGGACAAAAAATGATAGATTTTGAAAATATAAGAATATTTACTCTCAAATATTTTAATCTGAACACTTTTTCAGTATTTAATAATCAATTAAAATTGTTAAGTTAACATTTTCCGTTAAGTTAAACTAACAGTGTTAACAAAAAAAGGCTAAAAGTGTACTTTCCAAGCATAAATGACTAAATTGAAACTTGATGCAAATATAAGGGACAAAAAATATACTTTAGCCTTTGGATTTACTCCAAACCATAGCTTAGTTCAGTTAAATTTATATTTTCGGGTAATTATATATATTTCTGTCAAGATCTTTAATTATTAGCTAGCTATTGTAAAAAGTTTGCATTATGGGGGAAGGGCATGGAGTTAGGTCTTTTGTTTGGTTAAGCTTTAGAATCACAAAAGAGCGTTTGTACAAGCATAAAATGACTTCAAGAAAAGCGAAAACACACATATTTGAATTTAGGCAAAAAGTTTAGGAAAAGCTATTTCCAGCTTTCCCTAAAGCTGATTTTTTTTTATTTTGTCAAGAAAAGAAATTTTATTCTGTTACAAGAACAAGAGGACAATCCAAATGAAGCTTTCAATCACCGAAAATGAGAATAATATCGTCAGGAAAAATCAAAGCTTTATCTTTATATATAGGCTAAAGTATACTTTTGGTCCCATATGTTTGAATCAAGTTTCAATTTAGTCCTTATGTTTGGAAAGTACACTTTTAGTCCTTTTTTGTTAATACCGTTAGTTTAACTTAACGGAAAATGCTAATTTAACAATTTTAAATGATTATTTTATAATGAAATTGGATCAAAAATGATAACTTTTGAAAATATAAGAATATTTACACTTAAATATTTTAATCAGAACATTTTTCAGTATTTAATAACCATTTAAAATTGTTAAGTTAACATTTTTCGTGAAGTTAAACTAACGGTTTAACAAAAAAGACTAAAAGTGTACTTTCCAAATATAAATGATTAAATTGAAACTTGATGCAAACATAAGGGATCAAAAGTGTACTTTAGCCTTATATATATAACCAAATCACGAATCATATATAACTTCAAATTTTTATCTAACACAAATTTCTTTCTTTTAAAAATGTTGCTTGCATAAAAATTAACTGATGATCTCTGAACTATAAAAATTTTCTTATACAAAAAAATGTGTTCTAATTATCCAAAAACAAAGAAAAAATTTCTTCTAAAAAAATATCTATAAAGTCACACTCACACATGATCTTTTAACTAGATTAAGATCGAGCATTAAGTAAGGCCAAAAAAGAAGCATTATATATGTTAGAAATATTGACTTGGCTATATATACTTACTTGGTCCTAGTTATAGGACGATAAAGAATATTTTACTTGGTCTTACATATAAGTCATCTAATTAAATATATTGTGTGAATGTACTACTTTACTCTTCATTTATTATACATTGTCTTTATTATTAGTGGGTATGGTTGGATTTTTAATATGGATAAAGTAAACTTTATTGGGTTTTAGTGAAAACTTATTGAGTTTTAAGATTTTTGTTGGTCTCTATGAAATATATTAGAATTAATTACTTATAAATAGATTTAGAGGATTTCTTATTTTCCAAAGCAGTCTCTTGGAGTTGATTAATTGCAAATATTAGTCTATATAGAGATATAATAAATAATTAGGAGGCAATACCATAGTATTTGTTCAACAATTCCCTTTTCTTTGTGTACATATGTCTATTTGTTTTATTAAAAATGAAAATATTTAACATATAATCCACCAATAGGTGATAATTTTTCAAGGGAAGATTTAATAGCCTCCTATACTTGATTATACTTTTGTTTATTATATAAAATAAAATAATTATTTTAAAGATTAATGATAGTAATAATAATAGTCTTCTACAGATCATAAATTTATGAGAATATCTAAACGCGTCCTGATTTAATAAAAAATGTACTTTAAGTATATAAAACTAATTATATGGTTTCCCCCTTTTTACAATTTGACAACATAAATCAAAATATATGAATCAATTGATGCGAGAAATATATACAATATTAGAAGACAAATATAAGAGAACAAGTTATGTACTGTGTGTGTGTGTGTATCCTGTTATTTATTTCATTCCTCTTCAAAATGTGCTTACTTATAATTTTTCAGTTGGCATTCATTCAGTTTTGTGTGATCTTCAAAATAATTTTTTTAAATTTGCTCTATTTCTAGTAAATTCCCATTTTAATGTTGCTTATATTGGAAAAAAATGTTGATATCTACATTAGCTTAACGAAATACAAGTAGAAAACTAAGACGCCAATTGTATTATACTTGCTATGGTCCCCTTCGTAAGGTGTCCTTCAAAAGTAAAAGCTGACTCCAATTAAATTATAAGATGTTTAGCCAAAAAAATAAAATAAAATGAAGTTCCATTGTTATCTCTGTAATCAATGAATGATGTTCTCTATTTATTTATAAGTATTACGTAAATAAATTTTTTATATGAATGTTAAGTTCAATCCCTTCCTATTATTATTATTGTAAAGTTCAATTTTTTTTTGTATTTTTAGTATTGCATAGACAGGGTTAATGAGATTTAATATTTTTAGTTATTTAATACTTTTTAGTTTTAATGAAGGGCGGAAGTGCAAAAATGATACTAAACTTTGCCTCTAGAAGTATTTCTAATACTAAAGTTTCGCAAGGCGCAAGAAAAAGTACCCAACTTGGGTTTCAGGTCCAAATATAGTATTTTCACGTAAGCGAAATAAAATTTAGATATGAAAAGACTCTTATGTCCCTCATTATATTATTCTCTTCTTCAATTTAACGAGAGACATAAAAGTCTTTTCATATCTAAATTTTATTTTCTTTAAGTGAAAATATTATATTTGTACCTGGACCCCAAGTTGCTACTATTTTTGTACCTCACGAAACTTTAGTACTACTCCCTCCGGTCCTAATTATAAGTCGCTTTTGACTTTTTTGGAAAATCCTAAAAAAACAAAATAAGTCAATCATATATTGATTTAACAAAATAAGTCGCCTTAATCCTAAAAGGCGACTTATAATTAGGACCGGAGGGAGTACCTCCGGTCCTAAATATAAGACCTAATTGACTTTTTTTTGGAGAGATTAAGGTTGCAAAATAGGTTATTAAATCATGACATATTTGATATCTTTTTAGATTATCCATTGGATTATAGGTTAAATAAACTAGTGTAAAAGAAAAAATTAGGTAAACCAATTTATAATTAACTTATTTTGTTTTTTTTTTTATTTTTCAAAAAAGTCAACTAGGTTCTATATTTAGGACTGGGGAGAGTATTAGAAACACATTTTTAGGTACCGTTTAGTATCATTTTTGCACCTTTGCCCTTTAATGAAACATATTGAAAGTATAAAGAGGATATCAAATGAATGTATGATAAGAATATATAGCATCCTGTTTATCACATATAAAAAGATAAGTAGGGAATTTTGCCAAATCTAGACCATTGAGCTTCACATGTATAGTTTAGATTTGATTTAGATCATGTATTTATTTTTAAATATAAATACTTAATTTAGACCATACACATAAAATCCAACAGCCTAGATATATTCGGCTATCTCTCTACTCATATTTTTAACGAGTACGGAAATTGAATGTATATAATTGAAGCATTGATGAAGTGATTTTTAAGAAATATAAAATGTTTCAAACACCTTGTATAAGGAATCAGAGAAAGTTTATACATAACATCATATATTCACATGACTCCTTTTGTTATCTTAAAAAGCAGAAGAAGACAGAGAATGGTCGACAAGAACTTCGTGAATTTCATTTTCTTAAATAAGAATGTTGGAAATTTTGATGGGTTAAATATGATGTGTTCTATACTAATACTTGGTCATTTGACAATAATGATGCAAAATTTTTGAGTAGGCTAACCACTAAAATTGAAAATCGCTTGCCCATGTGAATAGGATTTCAAAAAGTTGATTTAAGAATTTGCAACATGCCTTTAATGGAACTAATTGATAAAGACCTTTCCCCTGGCTGATATAATTTTAAGTAAGCATAATGTTTCAACGTGTGTGCATAGGTGTGTGCATATAATATCACAAAAATCAGAAGTCTTAGTTGCATGTTTGTGCGTGTCCATGTGTATGTGTATCATATATATGTTCTTGCTCTTTTGTGTGTCTTGAGCTTTTTCATTTCAAAAGTTTTACTCCAATTTCATTTTTTTTTTTGTTTTTGGGTTAGTAATAATAATACTTGTGCACTTGACGAAATGTAATACTTTAAAATCAATGAGTAGCTAATGCTTTAAATGTAATACTTCAAATTGTAATACTTTAATTTGAATGCATGCATTCAAATCAATTGATACTATATATGGTTGTTCTGAAGTGAAATCACTTTGGTTTTACTCTGATCCATAATTTTTCTGATAACAAAGTTTTAAAATTACTATCTCAGGCTTTTAGTTGGGAATCGACATTTTGATATTGGAGATTTGATTAGATTCTATCTGTGGAAAAGTATTAGTTTCGGACTTCAATTTCATGAATTCGGCTTGATCGATTTTATTTTAGTTTAGCAAAGCTTATTGAAGTGAACACGCCAGGCCTGTTAACTTGAATCATAGCTTGTAAGCCTCTGATTAGGTCACAACTTATTTTAATATGTGTGTGTAATATAATTAATTTACCAAATTATTGAATCACTTTTCCTTCAGTTCTACACTGTAGGCTTATACCAATAAATTAATTACAGGCGTGTTTGGAGCTTAAGATCTGTATACGGTCTTCAAGCTTTCTAAGAAACTCTACTCTTGGAGATCACTAATGTTGTGTCATTGGTTTTGTCCCTTTAAGATCAAATGTTTTTTCAGTTTCTAACTCTTACCACCTGTTTGTGTGTGTGTGTGTGTGTGTGTGTGTGTGTGTGTGAGAGAGAGAGAGAGAGAGAGAGAGAGAGAGAGAGAGATGTGTCAAGTTTTGAAAAGAGTACATTCATGATATATATATATAATTGCAAATGATCAAATGTTTAACCGTATCTTGTCTCGTGGAATTTTCTCACTTATCCAAAACGTTTGAGCTCCACATTATGATCAATATTCTTTACACAAACATAGAGGGAAAATTTAGATTAATTATCGTCTTTTGTTTGTCATTATGGATGGCAGTAGACGAGAATGGACAGAAGCTTGTTCCCCAGATTTAGATGGAATCAGACCACCTGATATTTTATCATCTCCTCATCAGCACAAGACTCAGAAACAGTCCGAGGTCATATTCTAAGACTGGTGTGTGTGAGTGTGTGTTTGTGTGTGTGTGTGTGTGTATGTGTGAGAGAAAGGGAGAGAGAGAGGGAGATAGAGAGAGAGATTTCCTGAAGGTTTAAAAGTGGCATGAATTGTGTATCAAAAAAAAAAAAAGTGGCATGAATTGACGAACAAAAATGTTTACTTTTTGTGCAGGAAATTACTTTTTTGCAGTCGAGAAGCTTAAAGGAGACCGAGAATTTGAGCTTGGAGTTTACCCTAGGCAGATCAACTGAACATGCCTAGTTAAAGTTTGGTACGTCTTGATACTTGAATAGTAGTGCTTCAAAAGACGGAAACTAAGAGCATATATGTAGATTTACTGCACACAGATAATATATATATATATATATATATATATATATATATATATATATATATATATATATATAGGGTGATGCTATTATATTGTTGATGACACTTTCTGCAAAGCTTAAGAGCATCTTTATATATTCTTTTATTGAGCCAAAGCTAGCTAGCTAGGTTTTTCACACTTGGGTTCTAACTTTTAAGGTGATGTATGTTGGTCATTATTACTTAACTATCATGATTATAATAGAAAAAGCTGAATTGAGAAAAAAAAAGAGGAATCAGATCGATGGTGTATTTTATTTTCTTACTCACTATCTTGTTCATGTCTCTTTTCTCTCATTTTCTAAGGTTCCTACAGATTCTGTCCATATCGATATATTCTAGATATATTATATATACACATTTTGAGTGATCAGTGTTTGAAAGCATGATGTATAGATAGATATGGTGCTTGATATATAGATGTGATGGATCATTTACTACTTTTTCCTCTTTGATTTGCGTCTTGACTTTGTTTGCAAGAGAAAGCTAAAAAGCAGTGATAGGAAAACTAAAAAGTAGTAGTGATAGTTACCAAGTTTGCAGAATATTAAGCTTTCTTCCACAAGCAAAGCTCATCTTTTTGACATCAGTCATTTATGATGCCATAATATATACTCCTATATTATATAAATAGAGAGATTATGGGAGACAAATAGGTTCAAATTGGGGGATGATTTTCACGTTACGTTACCTCTCTATTTGAATGTTAATGTTGCCATTGTGGGTTGCATTATATGGCCCACCAAGTACTTACCATAAACACCTTCAAATTGATACACACACTAGCTAACACAAATTCAGTTTAATATAATCTTCTTATGGCTAGAGATGCTGGATAAAAATGTAAGTGTAACAGCTGTAACCTACAATGGCGCATATTTCAAAGGCTGCAGGAAATCAACCATATATTCTTTTCAACCAACCAAGATTTGCTCAATGCAGAATCAATTTTAAATTTCAATCATATTATATAGTTTTGTTAGCAAACTAATGACACATGAAATAGTAGAATATGATTTGTTTTGGATTACATCAATTTGTTTATTTATATTACCTTTGTGAAATGAATATTTTAATGCAAATATGATCTATCAAGTTAATACGTAAATAGATCTTACGCTCCTATGAGATTACTCATGCTAATATCTTTTGAGAGATAGAAAGTAGTTTTAGGTTCTGAATACGTTGATGGTAAGTAACTAAGTATGCATGGTGATGACCATTATGTTGCTGCGGACGGTGATATCTCCATTCAAATACAATTTCCATGGTTCAGAAGATTTAAAATTTTGATTAGTGATTTTGAAGTAAAAAATTGTTTTTTAATTATTAATTAAGATATATTTTTATTTTCATTTCGGTATAATACATTAAAATCATTTTGTTTTAAAAAAATTAAAATATATGAATCATAATAATATGAACTATCCAAACATATGGTAGTGATGATATCAGTTTGCTCGGTACAAAAACTCATCTCCATATTGCATAAGTGCCAGCCATTTCGAGTACATGATATAACGCATGATCAACATTATCATCTTTTTACAAATCACAATGTGGTACTCCCTCTTATTCATATCATATTGTAAGAGGTAGCCAATCATCTTATAAAAATCAAAGAAACATACTGAAGTTTCTTTTTACTATGGATAAATTTTGTGATTTTCAATTTTACCTTATAGAATTTATTATTCAAAAACTCTCATCTTCTTTACATTTAATAGCAAGGGTAAAAATAAATTCAAATATTTATTATATTGACTTTAACATATTATGTTTATACTGTGAACAGAATTCTCATGTTCTGTTTTATATTATAGACCAAAGGAGGATCGGAATACCTAAGCGGTGCTGTACAGAAGATCAACATTAATTAATTGTGAAGAAGAATAAAGTCATAGAAGACTAGAAGATGGCTGTCCATATAAAATTTTTGTGTGATACCCTTTCATCCTCATTATAACTCACCAACTAATAAGTTTTCCTTGTCTTTTTATAGTTTCCAATGTCTATTAATTATTTTTTTTCATGCACACACATATTTAATTGAGGAAGAGAGTAATAGTTAATATATACTTTTGGAAATTAGTATAATTAGTGGTGGTACTATTGGAAACTACTTGAGTTTTGCATTAAATTTAATGCATTTTACAAATTTTATTGACATGTGAGAATTATTAGTCGGTGCTTCATTAATATGGATAAGGAGCATACTTTAGAGTAGAAATGTTATTTCTATAAAATAAAAAGAGTACAAATATTTATTGTTCGGAATAGATAGAAGGTGGGTTTCATTTATGAGCTAGAGGTTATGAGAAAAGGGAGTGAAAGAATGGTCCGTTGTAATAGTGATGTGGGCAACTTAGGGGACAAAATGAAGAGCTGATGATAACATAACAGCAGACATTTCATTAGATTTTTTGGTCCCAAATTGTATCATTTGTTGTCCTTTCTTCACATACAAGCTTCCCTATTTTTTCAAATATGACAACGATTCTGGTTTATTCATGTTATCTTCTTGGTTGATTTGATGAGAATTTATGGCCAACTTGAAATGCATTTATGGGAGCAGTGTTATCATTTGCTGATCATTAAATGTGGTAGTTGTAGAAGCTAGGAAGGATACATCAATAATCACCCAAGTTCTGATCCTCATTTCCTTGTCGCTTTCTTTGGGTCACACTATCGAAGGAATCGAGATCTCAAATCTCAATTCACACAACTTTTTTTTTTTTTGGAATTTAGTGTTATTATTTAGAAGTAATGTTGCAAATTGGAAAGCCCAACTTAGCTCAACGGTAAGTTCACTCGCCGTGTGGGTTCAAATCAACCGCTGTGCAAAAAACATAGGTTAGACTACCTAATATATTCTGCCTGAAAGGCTGAAACTTCCCTTCTCTTCAAAATATCCCTCTAGATAAAATTAGAGACTAGATTGATTTCAAACTAAATTTAAAGGACAACATAGTTTTAATTGAAACTATAAGAACCAAGTCGGTAGCTAACAAATCAAAGAGACCAAGCCTAGCATATAATATGATGCAGATTTTTTCACATATATGAGTAACCAAATTATTTTCCCATTTTTAAAATCATGAGGGATAAGATTGGTTCTATTGAAAGTAGAGACTAAACTTAAGGAATGGCATTGGAAGAATTAAAGACCGGAGGTAGTGAAATTTTATGTGTAAAAGGGCTTTATTGGTAGAAACAAACAAAATGTTAAAAATAATGCCATCAGGAGCTGCCCTGGAATAGAAAAACCTACATGCAGAAGAATTTTAAAAACCCATCATAAGACCCTACTCATAAATAACTTAAAAACCATTTGTAATTTGGAAGACTCAAAAAGGACAAAGAGGAACCTTACCCTCTTATGATCTCCAGATGTCATCATTTCAATGTCTTGCTCAAGAGCAACACCAAATTTTGAATTTTGAACAATACATCTGTCTTGAATATTGTATCAGAGACGTACGGTCATGAACATATCACTTCTGTAGCAACTTCAGAGCTTTGATCCACAACTTCATGAACATAATTATGCTATTAGTATAATAGAGCAACGGTAGGACTCTTACAAGGGCTTTGTACATGAAGAAAGACAAGTTCAAGTCAAAACCACTATACATGCTTTTGATGAGGTTACAACTTTTAATATAACACATTGAATATATAATAAAAGAAAACTGAAAATCTAATTAACCATCGGGTGGTTGTCACATGCTACACATAAGTTTGATTTCTTTTTATTTTTTCTTGACATAAAGTATTTTATGTAACTACTGAACTTTTACGGTTTGCCACATGTGACACTATACCCATGTTTCCATTAAAGGCATTACTGAAGATATCTATTATGATCCTGGATTCTATGGACACGAAAGAAAAAGCTAAGTCAAAGGGCCTTATGACTTGAACATATTGGCATTGAGGAAAAGAGCTTTTTAATGAGCAAGAGCAACCAAATTTTCTTAGTTCCATTGCAGTGTCAGTAAAAAACACTCAAATCTCAAGTCTCTTGAACGATAAAAAAATTTTTGACATCAGTCACATTTAGAGTTTGATACTGAGTGGAAAAGTGAATATTGAAAGTTTTTCTGCGAGCCACTGTTAAGCAAGAAATATGTACTCTTTTTTTACCATAAGCAAGAAATAGGTACTTGAAGTTTACACTATACAACTGAAATCCCATCATGATGGAAATTAAAATAAGGATCCACATGGCCCGAATATATATATAATAACTATACAACAACAGTATTTCATCTCAAGCCTCAAACTGAAACTTTCATGTGCCAATTACCAAACACTGAAAACGACTCATGTTACAACATGACTGTATTGTAAAATAGTAGAGTTTAAATTTATTCCACACAGAACACCAACATCATCCTTATCATTTTCACAATATTACTGGTTGGGGCCCAAAAGTGCCAAAAGAAAAGCCCTGTAGTGGCCAGATGTTTCAGAGTGAACTGCATCATTCAGTGACTTCTTGTATTTCTTCAAATATTCAACTTTTATATACTGCATATCAATCTCAGTCCTTGTCATGATCACCCTAATAAGCGTGGAATCATTAGTCCCCAGACCTTTCATTGCTTTGTGTAAAACCTGCATTAGGAAGAATTCAAGAATATAAATATCCATCTCTTAGTAAGAGTTTTTGAAAATGTTCCTTCCTACTTCTGAAGTAAACTAATTTAAATAAGTACAGCAAACTTTTGGTGTTTCCACCCTTTCCAGATGACAAAGATGAAGAAAATAGAGCACAAATGGCAATTTGTAATTTGTCCATTAAATCTTGCACCAGTTGTTGCACCATCAATCCTTAGTATGACAAAAATTTTTAATTGAATGCAGAAGTTGTTGCTTCAATGTAATTAAATGATGCTTTCAATGGTAAGTGGCATTGAACAGGCCGTGAAGGACCATATGCAGTCTATTTCTTCTATAATTTGGTAATTAAAGAAAAAGATACTGCAGTGCTGAGAGAAGAAAATGCTTAACTTTGAAGTGCAAGGAAATTACCTTTGCAAAATACTATGCTGGATTCTGTGCACATTGAACTATTGTCAAAAGCGCATAACCGAAATTTCCTGATGTTTCTTTCTTTATTGCCTGGTACGGGTAAAATGTAGCTAAGCATCATAAATAGATTTTCAAAAGCTTTTGAAAGGGAAAATCAAGTAAAAAGTTATACCTTCTTGAGTGAGTGTCCATACATATCATGGTAATATGAGCTTATGGCATTCAACTGTGCTGCACTTCGTTGACTGAAAATTTGGATAAAAGTCTTCTCATCAGTTCCTAATTTCTTCTCTCCTGCCTTGTACAGCACCTTTGCATCCTTTTCAGCCATCTCTCTATAAACCTCAGGGCCTTCAAGACGAGGAGAGCTTACATATGCAAGCAAGATCTGACTCCAATTTATTTTTTCAAAAAAGCATATTCAGCATTAGCAACAAGGAGAACTTTATATGCAATGAATATCTGACTCAATTTTTAAACAAAAATGATCCACAATTGCAGTTTAATTGGTCTTAGATCTCTAAATGAAAATACCAGATTTTCTTCACAAAGTTACTCCAATGGCTTTGTCACTATATAAAACAATCCAATGAGATTTTGATGAGCAGAATATGATAACCACAAGGAATATCAATTTAAAGATTTTAAAGGGAAAATGACAAAAAAATGACACTTGAATTTGAGTTGGACAAAATGGGGTCTCCAATTCCAACTTGGACAAATAAGGGAAAGTCCCCAATTTGTCCTAAATGAAATTTGTGACTTTGTGCCAAAAAGTAGTGAATGACGATTCTAAAGTAGTTAACAGTGATACTTGAGTAGTAAACCATTAACTACTCAAGTATCGCTGTTAACTACCATACGCAATAACTACTCAAATATAGCTATTAACTACTTTAGAATCGCCATTCACTACTTTTTTTGACACAAAGTCACAAAATTTCATTTAGGACAAATTGGGGACTATCCCTTATTTGTCCAAGTTGGAATTGGAGACCCCATTTTGTCCAACTCAAATTCAAGTGTCATTATTTTGTCATTTTCCCGATTTTAAATGCAAATGAACCAATTAAAGAAAAGGTATAATAGAACTATCCTGGAAGAGGAAAAACAATCTAATACTTTTTAAAAGAATTTTTTAAGTGCCATTATTCTTTCCACTCACACGTAAAATTACAATCTCAAAGTCATATGAAACAAGAACAGTCACAGTTCACAGTAACTTGAACAATAGGATGCAATGAATTGTGAAATTTTTGGCCAATGGAGCACGTTCAGTTTTACCATTTTGGAATGGTTAAGGCAGCTTTCCTAAGAGCCACGCACACATACACACAAGGGCAAAGAGAAACCTCACCTTTTCGTGATCTCCAGATGTATTCCTTTGAATGTCATGTTCAAGAAAAACTCCAAACTTAGAATGATATACTTGCTTTAAATATTGTAGCTGGGATGGTGTTCGTGAACATATCACTTCAGTAGCAGCTTCAAGGTTTTTATCTACAACTAGAGTCTGTCTAAGGATTACTGCATCACGTCCTGCAGGGTCATGCATCCAAAGTAGAACTGCAGTCTGAAAATCAGGGAGGGGGGATACAATATAAATAGTAAATACAACATAAAAGATTCTTATAAGCAATATGAAACACATCAAAGTGGAATTCTAAATTCCAGTACTGATGAATACCTCTAACTTGCCACTGAGCTCTTTAGATAAGCGTTTAAGAAGGTCCTCAGAATACATAGCTCTGTATTCATGTTGGAGGTAGGAACGTTGTGTGGCATCACGGTGAGCAAGTACATTAATGACAGCACTTGTATCACATCCAAATCCTGAGTAATTGCAAAGAAATTATGATATAGTACAAAAATAGGAAAAGGAAAAAATATACTTGAGTCAAGCTCAAGTGGCTTATTTATGAAAAAGAAAAATGGAATTTATGAATAGTCAGGCTTTGAACCCTCTCAAAGCAAAAAAAAAGGCACTATTCCAATTAATATTGGTTCCATTAATATCTGGTCTCTTATTTTATTTGTCTTCAAAATGGCCCTTTAGTTATCTTTGGAAACAATTTGGTCCTTTAACTTTCAAAAGGTGTCAATTTTTTTCTATTTCATTACATGCATTAAAAACCAACGTGAATGCAAATAACAACAAAAGACCATTTTGGAATAAACGAAAGGACCAAAAGAGCATCAAACCCATCAACAAAATAAATAAAGTCTCTGGAAAGGACCCTCCAAGAGCAGCTCCAATATGTGAAGAAGACAGGTTCAATAAAGAAACCACTGTACACAATCACAGTTTCTAAACGGAAATAAGAGCTTCCAAATTCCAGTTTCTAAACCTGTTTATAGTACCGATCACAGATCATAGCCAGCAATCACGGCTTGTCACCCAATCATCTAATTATGATGCAAGCATGAAAAATTGCAAAAGGGTAAAGAATACATAAACAATCCCTCGTTTCAGAATACATTTCCCTCAACAAATTCATGTTGATTTTGAGACATTGTCCCGACCATATAATATTTTGAAAGGCCCACTAGACTCGATAGACATGATTATTAAGTGCAGTATGACTCATTTCAAAACAAAAACAAAATGAAACCCAAATGAAAATTATAACTGAAAACACAATGACACCGTCAAATATCAACTCAAAAAGAAAAAATAAAAGAAAGCAGAGAGAGAGAGAGAGAGAGAGAGAGAGGTGTTACCTTTGAAAGCACGATAAAGCTGGATAGCATCATCTCTTGGGGAAGGAGGAGCTGGGGGTATACTCAGCGTAGACATCTTTCTCTACACAAACAAATATGTTGAGGTAATTCAATTATATTGCTGACTTTCTGTCACTTTCTTCACGCGCAAGCTACATTGAAATGCAAAGCCGTGTATATATAGAAAATCTGTTGCTTTTGTTGGTGTTGTTGATCCCAAAACAATAAAATATAATTTTGTTTTTGGCAAGCGTAGCGGGGCATAAACAAATGGAGAACCTCTCATAGGAAGCATCGAAGAGGTACGTAAATACTACGCAAAGCCAAAAGAAAAAATAAATAATAGTACTCCGTATGACATACAAGGCCACCACTTGTCAGATGATTGAACTGCGGGGTACGTAACTAGCCTATGAGGATTACAAATGGCATGGCATAACTGTAGTTGAAGATTGGGAAATAGATTCCACGAGTTTGTCTTGTTTGTAAAACTTTACTGTGAAAACATTAAATAAATGTTTTTTATTTGTTTATTACAGATTACAGTATTATATTATCGTGGCATCATCATCATCATCTTTCGCTAACTTATATCAATGTCTATTGGAAAATAAATATTTAAGACAAGTTTATTATTTTTTACTACTTTCTTCACTGGCAGGATTTTGTTTTTGAGCTCTTATATCTAGGGAATAGAGAAGTTAATTTTGTCCTATTTATAATTCATGTTATTAAAATTTGTGTTAATATAAATTTACTATTACTTTCTATTTGTTAAAGCTAAAAATTGTCAATTTTTTATTAGAATTAATAAGCGTTAAGATTTTAATGTAGCATATAGTTATTTATATCTTTTCTCATAAAAGAGACAGATAAAAGTCAAGTACTAAAATTCTTAAATATCTGTATATAATTATATAGGGTAATGACTCTAATTTGCCCTTCAAGTAACCACCGGGGACCACTGGGCATCCTAAATTGATAACAGACCCTAATTTGCCGTTCAAGTTAATAAAGTGGTCCAATTTTACCCTCACCTGACGGTCAATGACGTTTGACCGTTAAAAAACTTCTCAAAATTGCATATTGACCCCGTACGTTATTCTTATTTATATTTTTGTCCATAAAGTTTTTTTTTTTAAATTTTCGTTTTAGTCTCTGTAATCTAAAACAAGATGTTTTAGTCCCTCAAGTTTGATTTCATTAGCATAGTTAGTCCCTATAGTTTAATAAGGACTTGAATATAGGTTACTACAAAAAAGAGTCTTACTTCTAACGGCAACATCTCAGCAGTCGCCAAAAACTCGCTGGAATGTGGGACATCCCAACGGGTAATAAGATCCCGCTGGAATGTAAGCGTGAGTCAAAGTACTTTTTTTGTTTTTCCAAAAAAATACACATCTCAACGGGTGGGCACACGCTGAGGTGGGTATAAAATATTTATAAAATCACCTCAACGGTCAAGATGACCGTTGGGGTGATATTCTAATTTTTTTTTATTTTAAAATCACACCTCAACGGGCATATTGACCATTGGGGTGTGATTTTATTTTTTAAATTAACTTTTTTAAAATTTAATTTTCTGAAAATCACACCTCACGGTTAAATTGGTCGTTGAGGTGTGCTTTTATTTTTTCAATAGTTATGAAATTAATTTTTAAAAAAATTATTATTTTTTATTTTTGAAAAAATCACAACTCAACGGTTTCTTGAACCGTTGAGGTGTGATTTTAATTTTTTAAATTATTTTTTTTAAAATTTTATTTTCGTTTTTTATTATTTTTTTTTAAATGTATTTATTTAAAAATAACACACCTCAACGGTTAAGGTAACCGTTGAGGTGTGCTTTTATTTTTAAATATATATGAAATTATTTTTTTAAAATTAATATTTTTTTATTTTTAAAAAAATCACACCTCAACGGTCCGATTGACCGTTGGGGTGTGATTTTAAATTTTAAAATTATTTTTTAAAAAAGTTATTTTCGTTTTAAAATTTTTTTAAATGTACTATTCAAAAGAAAAAACACACCCCAACGGTTAAAATGACCGCTGACATGTGTTTATTTTTTTAAAACAATTAATTTAAAAATCTAAAATCATTTTATTTTATTTTTTTAATGACTGACCGTTGATATGAACATATTTCTGCGGGTGTTCAACCGCTGAAGTGTACATTTGTATCTTATAAGTACCGCACTCTCTCTTACATTCTATTCGCTCATTTCAACTCTTTTCTTTCTTCCATCCTCAGTTTTCTCTGTATCAATTGTAGTTTTCTCTCTTCCTTTACCTACAATGAGTTTTTTCTCACAGTTCTCTCAACCTAAATTTACCTCATTCTTCTTTTTGTTAAATAGTTTAAATTGTATTGTAGTTATTTAGTAATTGTTCTTCCTTAAGTAAATGCTTTCCTTTTTATTTTGTTGATTAGATTATTTGAGCTATTGTTACATTTTTTTTACTAATTACAATGTGTCCTAACATTTTCATTTATTTTATTTTAATATTTTGACTAACATTTATTTTTAAATTTTCTTATATGCAATGTAGCCAGCTCGCAGGTTTTTTTAATCATATATGTGCATCTCAGCGGTCAACCCGACCGTTGAGATGCAAGATATTATAAAAAATAAAATTATCTTGCATCTCAGCGGTCGACCTGACCGCTGAGATGCAAGCTTTTTTTGATAAAAAATTATTTGCATCTCAATGGTCGTCTGACCGTTGAGATGCGTTGTTGCTATGCATTTCAGTGGGTTTGACCAACTCTACAGCGGTCGTTTTTAACCGTTGGGACGTTGTTTGACCCAGCGGCCGGTGTGCGTGCTGTAATGTTTGTAATATTAACGGTGTTAAATATGTTGACACGTCGTGAACGGTTTTAATTATGATGACGTGACTAGATGACTAGGAGAATAAAAAGGGCAAATAAAATACTACCTCCGGTCTTAAATATAAGACCTAATTGACTTTTTTTTGGAGAAGTTAAGGTTGCGAAATAGACTATTAAATCATGACATATTTGATATATTTTTATATTATACATTAGTTTATCGGTAAAATAAACTAGTTTAAGGGAAAAAACAAGGTAAATCAATTTATAATTAACTTATTTTGCTATTTTATAGGATTTTCTAAAAAAGTCAATTAGTTCTTATATTTAGGACCAGAAGGAGTATAAATTTTGGATTTTTAAAAAGTTAAAATATTTTAAAATATTGATGTGGGGTTGGTGAGAGTTTTTTAATTTTTCAATTTTTTAACTATTTTAAAATCCAAAATTTATATTTCATTTGACCACATCAATTACTTAATTATCTAATCATATCATCATAATTAACATCGTTAGTGACATGTCATCATATTTAACAACGTTAACCTATATTCAAGTCCTTATTAAACTATAAGGACTAACTGTGCTAATGGAATCAAACTTGAGAACAAAACATCTTGTTTTAGACTACAGGGACTAAAACAAAAATTGAAAAAACTATAGGGACAAAAATATAAATAAGAATAACATACGAGGTCAATATGCATTTTTGCAAAGTGTTTTAACGGTCAAACATCATTGACCGTCAGGTGAGGGTAAAATTGGACCACTTTGGTTACTTGAAGGGTAAGTTAGAGCCTGTTGTTAATTTAGGGTGCCCAATGGTCCATGGTGATTACTTGAAGAGCAAATTAGGGTCATTAACCAATTATATATGCTCACTATTACACCTAAGCTAATAAATATAATTTGTTCACAGATTATACTATGTCACTGTAAAATGATGAAAAAAAATCATTTTACCATATTTTATTTGAAAAGTCTTTAATATATTTTATTATTACTATTAAAATACAATTTGGTCAATTCACTTTCGCCAGTTTCTTCGTTTTTAATCTAAAAGATGACAAGGAAGCTGAACAACTCCATCTAGAAACACAACAGCTTCGAGTAAAATGAGCCGTTTATCATGAGGATCTAATGGAGTGGTTAATATAAAATCACCTCAACAAAAAATACAGTTTTTTTTTTTAAAAAGCATATTATCAATCATATTTATATCAAGTTAATTTCATTTTAATGCTTTAAGTTTGAAAAATACACTTGTAGTAATTTTTTTGTTAACTCTATTTGTTTAACATAATGGAAAATGTTGAATCAACAAATTTAAATGATGAATGTATGAGTAAATGTTGATAAAATATACTTGAATTAAAAAAAGTTTACTGTAATTATTCTCATATTTTAAAAATTAGTTATTTTTAGCCTCATTTAATTATAATAATCATTTATATTTGTTGAATAATTGTAAGTGAAAGTAAAGGCATTAAACAGGATTAAAAGTGTACTTTTAAATATAATGGATTATTAAAATAAAAATTGATACAGATATAAAAGGCCACAATTAAACTTAAGCATTTTTATCAATAGTATTCCCTTTATTGTCATTGAAATGATTGAATAACGGGCAGTAATGTCTATTGATTTATTTAAATAGATTAAATGGCTTTAAAATATTTATATTTATCATGCAATAAATAGATTCAAGTTGACAAAAAATAGGTCTCGAGATGGTATTTTTTTTAGATCACTTATGAAAACTAATTATTTTAATTTAAATATATTTATAATTTTACTAAAAATTAATTACATTGCTTAAAAATTAACAAATAATTTAAGTATACGCATTATATATTATAATCAAGTAGCTCATTTTGCTTTCTATTTTCACAAGAAAAATCAAGTTGATAGTATATGTATGACAGAAGGACTGAGTCATAAATTGATATATGTTCTTTTTTATGATGATATGTGTTCTAATAATATGTAATATAGGTTAAAATTTAAGAAGGGAAAGTGGAGAAATAAAAAGTGAAAGGGGTAAATATGGAAAGTAGAGTTAATGATGAAAGTAAAGTTTGTGGACCCAGAAAAAATGTGAGATAGAGAGAGAAAGCTTAAGGGTCTGATATATATGTAAATTACAAAAAAAAAAGCCTCTCACTTTCTCCACTTTCACTTTTCTAGATACTTTCCATGAGCAACCAAACAGACTTAAATATAAAACCAAATAGATTTTAGTTCACAAAATTATGAAATAAAATGGGAAAAGCTGATAAAAGACGTTTGGAATAGAAAAATGACCATTTGATCCTAGTGATTTCATAAAAGACAATTTAGTGTAATTGTTCAAATTGTAGAGAGACAAATTTAAAGGAAAAATCGATAATACCCCTGAGATATTTTTTATTTTGAGGGGCCAACCTCCACTAGCCGCTGATCTTCACCTGCCGCCCCGCTGGAGCTCATTAAAACATGTTGGTAATCCTGTATACAAAGTTCGCCTGGTAAACCATTACTTTAATTTGGTAATCCTTTACACAATTCTGGGAAAAAATAAAATAAATTGGTAATTAGACAAAACATGTTGGTAATCCATTATCCAAACTTGATAAGTCATACCCTATTTTGGTATTCCTTTATACAATTTTGGGAACAAATCTAAGTTGGCACCGGTGGCCGAGCTCCGCGTTGACACTATTGTCTACCAGATAAAGCATGTTGGTAATCCATTATCCAAAGTTGGTAATCCACTACCATAATTTGGTAATCCTTTTCATAATTCTGCAAGAGTTATTAAAGATGTTGGTAATAGAATAAAGTATGTTGATAATTCATTACCTAAAGTTGGTAATGGGCCACCCTAATTTGGTAATCCTTTACACAATTCTGAGAACAAATAAAAACAGTTATCATGTGGTGGTGGCTTTTCGGTGGCCGAGCTCCGGCGGTCGGTGGCAGTCCTAGATTTGTGTAGAGGATTACCAAAATTGGGTAATGGATTATCAAATTTGGATAATGGATTACCAACATGTTTTTATTTAATTACCAATTTCTTTTATTTGTTCCCATAATTGTGTAAAGGATTGCCAAATTAGGATAATTATTTACCAACATATTTTAACCAATTATCAATATTAAAGCTTCGACGGTCGGTGACGTCGGTGGCCAGCGATGGAGCTCCGGTTGCTAGTGGCCAGTGGTAGCTGGCCCCTCAATTATTAAAAAATAATTCATGGGTGATTTAGTCTTTTCCTTTAAAATTGTAAAAGAACACTTTGAGTAAGTATCTTTGTTTAGTCCTTTCTAAAATTATTCAAACCAATCTGTCCTTTATATAATTCGATAAACTTTTCCCGTCTTTTTCCTCAATAAAATAGGTTATTTATTTATAACATATATTACATATCATATTATATATAAGTATATAAGTCAAATAATTAGTTTGTTGAAAGATGATAGGTAAGAAAAAATGTCATATCGGTTTATTTAGTGTCATATCGGTTTAGAGTTAAGAGTGAATGATAGGTAAGAAATAATTCTTTTAGAGTATATCTTTAATTATTTAGTGTTTACTAGTTATCCTGGAAATCAAACTCAAAATAACAACTAGCTCGATTGAGGTATATGGTTAAAAGGGCCGGTCCATATTGAGTCAGTCTGGTGAATAATAAAAAATTAACTAAAAGACCATCCAAGTAGTAATAACTTCCGAAAAATCCAAAAAATAACACCACTGACCATCTTGAATCATTAACAAAAAACATTTAATAAGTAGCAACATTATTTACAAATTTTTTGACAAAATGCCATTTCCCTATCATAGCATACTAGCTACCATCCAATGACTACTCCCTCCGATCCCGAATATAAGAGTTAGCTGCCGAAAAAAGCGTTTCTTAAGAAAACATGTGAATGTTAGTTGTGTGTCTGGAGTTAATGACTCTTTTTCAATATTACCCATATTTATTATGATACTTTTAAGAAGAGAAATACATTTTTTAACAAAAAAAGAGAGAAATACATAAGCATTAATAAATAGAAAGAGAGTTGGAGGCAAAGTAGAAAAAACACATTAAATTGGGAGAGAATGTGAGATGAACTCTAATATATGGACCAAAATCATTCAAATTTTGAGCTCTTATATTAGGGACTGGAGGGAGTATTTATCAAATCAAAATAGATATGGTACAACAAAATATTTTGGGGAGGAGGAGGGGGGAGGGGGTGGGTGGTGGGAGGAGGTAAATTTTTTTTAAGGCTAGGGGCAAAATTGTTTTTTCACTTTTCAAATATATTAATGTGAGGTCCCTTGGGACCCTACATTAATATTTTCAACTTTTGGGATTTTTCCAGTATTAACTCCCTTGTGAGGGACCTCTAATTAAATTTCCCAAATATTTTTACTTTCAACCATGTCATCACTACGTACACTAATAATATTAAACATCAAAATTATCATTATTAATATCTGTCAAGTCTGCAGGTACTGTGATAATAGAATTTCGCTTTTGAAAGAGATATTTTGTATGAAATAAGATAAAAAGAATTGGCAAGAATGAGGAAAGGGAATAAAATAATGAAATTTACATCTAAATAAAAAGGGTAAACGACCATTTTTAGGCTTTCTGGGGGAGTTGGACCAGATTTACTCACATGACTGGCCAAGTATTTCCTATAAAATCAATTAAGGATTAGGGAACCTAATTTGGAAGTAATTAAGGGGAATAGTGAAATATGGTTATATTTGTGGAATTTAAGGTATGTTTGAAGTCTTTAGAATTTGAGTATTTACTTTACTTTGAGGAAAATGAATTGGAAACATTAGTTTTAGACTGAAAAGAGGTTCTTGTGAGAGAAAATAACGGGAGAATATTATAGTTGACTTTCTGACGTTAAAAGGAAATTTTCAGTTCAAAAGAATATATATATATATATATATATATATATATATATATATATATATATATATATATAAGAATATTAGGGATACAGTAGTATATTATTTAATTTCTAACCGATTTGTATTTTTTATTACAAATAATGTGAAACTATAAAGACTTAATAAAAAGGGGGAAAACTGATAGGAACTTAAATAGAAAGAAGTGAAGGTATATGGAGCTGGAGATTAGTTAACCCATAATTTTATTGCATGCAATTTGAGACTCAAAATAATACTGTGAATGATTATCTTTATCCAAGTAGACTTTGCCTTGCCACATGACATTCATTTAGCAGTTAGTTATTTGTTCAGATGTTTGAATAAACGTTCGTTCAAGAGGCATAATGTCAATCCAAAGATGATCTTAAAAGCTTGTTGGGATTATAGTTTTGCAACCTCAAACTTGAGTTTTAAAGCTCAAAGTAGCTTACACTTTTTCTTTCTTGCGTAGCTTCTGAGTGAAATGGTTTTCATTTTCAAAAAATATTAGATTGATAGGTTGGTTGTCGTGAGGTTATCAAGATTACTAAAATTAACTACTATATAGTATAGTAGCTAACCTAGGTCGATCTCTTGGATTTTGGTTTGCTTAGTATTTAATCTTGTTGATTTCTTTTACAAATTACTTCAAAATCAGATTTGAGTATCAACTAGTATTAACCTATTTTAATCTTTATTTTGTTTTCTTGAAATGTAAAACGTAAAAAGATAAAAGTTGATTTGATATCAATTGAACAACCCTTCCAATATGAGATTACCTATCCTTATTCTTTCTTTCAAGAAGTCTCTTGCAAGTAAAATCAATTACTTCAAAGAATCAATTTCCTAACTAAGCAAATTTCATCAATCAAGTAACTAACTCAACTTACACAAATAAGAAATTGCAAATATCATTCCATCTTGCAAAAGACCTCAACTAGAAATCTTAGGTTCATTCACTCTAATTCCAAAACCCAAACAACTAGATAGGTAGAGAAATTAAAGCTACAAAATGTAAGCAAGACATACAAATTCTTTTTACAATCACAAGTTTATCATCCTCTTATACAAGATTAAGGCAAAACTATTGCCTTATAAAGTTCAATAACCAATCCAACTAGCATCAATTAAAGAACCACAAAATTTAAGAGTATGATAGGATAGAAACTTCCTGAAATCATAAAGAACTCAAGACTCCTTCACATTGGAAGAGAAATTGAGAATTAGCCACTCATTGCTCTTGATTTAATTCTGAAATTCTTGTTGAGAAGGACAAAGAAAGCTTTTCCAGTGTTCATCTTCTTGCTTCACCAGAGAGAGAACACGAGAGATAGATTGATCCGTCCAGCGAGAGAGTGTATGTGTATTGTGTTTGTTTTTGGCGAGAGAGGAGAAGTGAGAATTTTCGTGTGTGTCACTTTCTTCTTCAGGTGAGCAGAGAGGATCCAAAAAATGAGAGAGTTTGAGTGTGTGTGTTTTTGCTTGTTCGTTCCCCCCTTCTTTGCCAAAACAGAATTGAATATATATACTCCCCTCTTCCAATCAGTTGTAACTAATTCCCAATTCTGCTCCAACTAATTCCAAAACAACCTCCTTATTTTCAGTTTCGCAGCCCCCTCTTTTCTTTTCCAGATTGTGTTCTCTTTTTCTTCTCATGCTGCTTTCTTTTCTTTCTTTTTTTTATTTTGCTTCTTGTTGAATTTACAGCTTTGCCCCTGTTATGAAACACATAGCAAAAACAACACAAAAGGACAATCTGGACTTTTCTCATTTGACACATAAGAACCACATTTAATTATCAATTTTTGTCAACTAAGTGCATATTCTAATTAATTCACAATTAAGCTCAATTTGGGCCAATTAAGGCACTAATTAAAATCCAAAAATCAACAATTAAGTAGTTAAATTTGTGAATTATCACGTAGCTTCTGAGTGAAATGGTTTTCATTTTCAAAAAATATTAGATTGATAGGTTGGTTGTATGTGTTTGGTGAGGACTGAGGAGAGCAAAATTTTTGGCCAGCAAACTTTTTCAAACCATTTTCACCAAAAAAAACTTGTTCAAACTATATTTTAGGAAAGAACAAATTAAAAGTAGATTATATATGATAAAAAATTGCGATTTGCAAAAGATAAATCACAAAATATAAGCCATTTATAAATCACAATTTGCAATTTTGAACTATAATCTTTTGGTGAGATAATGTTTGTATACCATTTGTAGTCATTTTCATATGTTTAAAAGTCACTCCCTCAATCGAAAAAAATGTCACTCCCTATCTTCTTATTATTGCCCCCACACGACAGCTACCCAACAACTTTTTTTTGTTTGGATAATTATCACAAAAATTAGACGTGTTCACGAGACATGACAAGATTGACCTCATGATAGAATACGTGTCATGTGTCCCATCCTAGTGCGGACTTTGTCTTGTCTCGATCGGGATTAGAACAAGATGGGAAATCCAAAAAAATTTTGAAATTTTTTTATGTAAAAAAATATAGCACTTTGAGTTTGTAGCAAACAAAGAATGTAGCTCAATATTGCTCCTAAAATACATTTTATACAATATTATAAGGCTAAAAAATTATTAGGATCGCATTTTCCATAAAAAATGTCATAAGCATGATACAAATTACCCATGTATTTTTGTTTAAAAAAAATTATATAAAAACAAACATATATTCAGGACGAGATATGATCGCTGAAGATGAATTTTGCCATGTCCTGATTTATCATGCATTGAAATTTTTTTGCAAGGGAAATTCCAGTCCTAAAATGACTAAGATGAGACGGGATGGATCGGGATTGGAAAATGTTGAATACTCCTAATAAAATAAGTAGCTAGTTGTAATTGTAACAAATAATATATCATGTACTGATCCTCTTAAGTAGTTTTTGAATCATTCATTATATAAATGTCTATATATGTTTAATATAACTCTTTGTTTTTTAACGTTCAGTCAATTTTGGTTTTAGTCTCAAAACTTAAAAAACTAGCATGGACCCCGCGCGTTGCGCGGGACATTCTGCATTTACTTGTTTTACATCTCAGTTCATACACACTTTAGTCTGTCTTGTAAATTGAAAGAGATATCCACACACTTTCATACTCGTCAACTATATATCATTTTGATATGGTATTTCATTTACTTTTTTATTTGTTCATTTTGAATTATATTTCAATTTATTTGCGTGTTTATAATATGTTGTATTCACAATTCATAAAAATTTATTTCAGGACTATTAACCACAAATTCTTAACATTTAATTATTTTCTCGAAGCTTTTTAATTATATCAGTGTTAAACAATGAGCTATTCTGAAAATTAGACTTAATGGATAAGATTCACGGTTTTCTCTAAGACTTAGATTTTTTGTTTAATGGACCATTATCCGATGTAAGATTTCTTTAGCTAGCATATTCAAAATTCCTTTGACTTGCCATTGATAAATTCTTTAGCATAAGGAGCATTCTGACATAAGAATGCACGCAGAGGGAGTTCAGATTATTAAACATTTTTCATAAGATTGAAACTCACAAAACTTTGGATAATCCACATTATTCTTATAAAACAACGTTTGAAAGAACAAAAAAAAGTAAAAGGGCAGAGGATAAAATATCCCTCAAGAGAAACTAAAGTGAAATGTAAAACAACCCCTGGAAGTGAAATGTTTTTAAAATTCTTATATTTATAAAGTCTATTTAATTATTTGGATTTGATGTCATTGGTAGTTGATCTTTCTAAACTCCACCTCAACCTCCTTCATGCAATCGCTAACGAAAAAAAGTCAAATTTCTCCCGGGCACCTCCATCATTCATTCATTTGGAAGTTTATTTGAACTTAATTTTTTTAGTAGTTGATTTTTCTAAATAATTTCAGTTTAAATTGCATGAGATACTTTAATCTTAGCCAATAATCAAACTCAACCGTGTATGAAAAAAGAAAAGAAAAGTCAAACTTTATCCCTAACCTCCCCCATTCAAACCCTTTAAAAACAAATTTCCCTGCGCACCTCCCATCTTCATTACATTTCGGCTGATATGCTTTGCAGTAAGTTCAAATAAAGCAACACTGCTCCTTGAAAAAAATTAAACTGATGGAAAGGTAAAGTTTATTGCTGATTTTGAAGAATTGATCTTTTCTTAGAAAACAATGATCACTTTAAAAACCATACCAGTAAGCAAGCTTTAGTCCTAGCCACTCTATAATATGTATTGAATTTTGTAGTCACTCAGTAAGTTTTGATTTCAAACTTTATATATCTTGGGTCTTTCATGAGTGTTTGACAAGTACATATCTCAATATCTTGGGTCTTCTACTAGCTCTCTACAAAAACGTCAGTATAATTAAAAAACTCATTTAGACATATTCTTGCATTAGGTTGTATCATAACTGAATGCATTCTTATTAGCATAAGAGCTGCTGATTTTTGGACCAACCAACTTTGGGCATCTCAGCCATCTAAGAAGTGGCTTCACCTGACAAAAAGTTGTTCAATGCATTATGGAAAAGCAATTGAAGTTGATGTAAAAGAACAATTAGATTTTACAAATGCAAAATTTTTCTTTTGTAATGTATAGTCAAATATTGTGAATGCACTAAACACTTCAATTATGCCTTGTTGCTTCAACTTCTTAAGAATGCATAAATGACGCAGGCAATGAAATGATAAGTTGTGAAATAAGAATAAATTATACTCTGCACATAATGATGATAGCCTCACATGTTCAAGCATTCTTTATTGAAGAGATTACAGAGAAGCAATGTCCAAAGAAGGACCTCAATATGCCCAAAAAGATATATTCACGCTTCTTCTACCAATCAGTAATCCTATTGCCCAGTGATCAGCTCTGAAAGAACAACCCCAAAAGAGTACTCATCTGCCTTAGTGGAGAACTTTCTACTCTCCAAAGTTCAGGAGCCTCATATCCAATATTCTCGACATTTCTACTCTTGCGCAAATTCTTCAATTCATTTTCTGAGTAGCCAAATCCAAAATCTCCTACCTATAGATTCACATATGATTCCAATATAAATTAAAAGTTGAGGTAATAATATTTCTATCTAGAGTGAAAATAGAGTGTAGAAAAAATGTGCTGCTATCAAGTTTAGTACCAGTGCTTCAAAATCATGAGTTAGAAGAATGTTACACGGTTTTAAACTTCCATGAATTGCATTATTCTCATGCAAATACTAAGACCTCTGGAGAAACCTATAACAATTTTCACCTTTTCCATCCATGTTAATAACCTACAATTTTGACCTGCACATGGCAAAAGTTTCTTTCCATATCAATTCCACATCTTCACTAAAAATTATATTTACCTGATAAAAAAGTTATAAACGCAATTACCTGATAAATGATGGTCAAGCAAACCATTGCATGCATTCTCATATACAGTCAGCAACCTTGTTTTGTCTATACATGAACCCAATCAACATCAATACATTTTGGTGTCTAGCATTCAAAAAAGTTATATAAACAACATAAATAAATGAGCAGTAACCGTACCCCAAAAAGTCCAGTCTTGATAACCCAATCAAGAAATGAAAAGTATAACATTAAAATTCAAAATGTAAAGCATTAGCATTAGAATGAAGTCAGAAAGTATAACACTAAATCCTGTTGGTACGTGCTCTCTGGTGCTATGCACCTCTGGCGCTTGCCCGTCGAAGAGGAGTGAGCGGAGAGAAGATGAAGAACGCATATATGACCAGGGAATAAAAGGCCTCTGCCTAGAAAATGAGGAAAAGGTATCTGGATGCAATATATAGTGTTTCTAATTCGTGCCGCTTGGGTGGAATAAAAGGTATGCACACAAAATGAAGAAAAACATTAAATGACCGTGTGCATAGGATAGAAACAGAGAAAAATAGTCACTGCATGCAATGTATGTGTGTCAAGCCATTGAGATGAATAATGGCACCTACAAAACCAATGCACTGTGGTGTAAATGATGAGATGCACATTAAATGAGAGGCCCACATGCAACATTACCGAAAGAAATGCACTAACACACGCAAAACACAAAAGGAGGCAACATTATTTTACAAGACAATTTATTATTTTGACAACACAACTTAGGTAAAACCCATTCCAAAACTGGTTCCAGGTGTGAAAAGGCAGGGGTTTTCTCACGGGTAACTATTTGATATATTTGATTGATTGATATGTGACTTTAAACCTAAAACTTTCATTCAAATTCGGTCTTTGCCCCATAACTTCAAAATTGGTGGTTTTATTCCTTGAATTTTCACTCAATTATGATCTTGATTCCTGAACTTCCAATCAATTTTGATTTTGATACATGAGTTTTAAATTTTTTATTTTAAACTCACGCACTAATACAAAAATCATTGAAAGTTGACCGACCAAAATCATTGATTTTAAATTTCAGGAATCAAAATCAAAATTGACTGAAAGTTCACAGATAAAATCATCAATTTTAAAGTTGAGGGATCAAAACCAAAATTGAGTAAAAGTCTATAGACCAAAAGTAGTACTGCCTCCATTCTTAAATATAGAAGCTAGTTGACTTTTTTAGAGAATCCTAGGAAAGCAGACAAGCAATAGCTCACTTAAAAATTGATTTATTTAACCTGATTTAGTTAATTTATAAGCTGATATATAATTCTTATATTTAGTAACAAAGGAGGATTAATCATATGTGTATATATAGAAGCTATTTCCAGGTTATCCCATAGGCCGTACCTTCTCTTCCCCTCCCTCTTTCAAATCTTGTAATCTATTCTTCCTCACAATCACAACTGTTTTCTTTTTCTTTTTTTTTTTGGGTTTTGGACCAAAACCCTATCTCAAGTCTTAACTACCAAGATTCTGATAAATTGTACTCCTAGCTGTCAGAATTTTTCATGCTTATCTACTACAACTACAGAGTTACTTGCTCATTATAATGCTCATTATAATTTTTTTATAACAGCTGCATACATACAGGTTTTTAACGACTGCTAGTAATGTAAACAATTACCCATGAGGCACGAAATGAAGACACAGCATTTCAACATTTCATCTAAATTCTTAAGTAGACATGATCACATTGACACATAAATGTAGTAATGTACCAAGCACCTAAAATAAAATACAAACTCATCACAATTCCTATGATGATCAACATAGTAGAGGAAAGACGTGAAGTTATTGGATAGGAAGCATCAAGATCGTCGTCAAGTTGACCATTATATTTACACGTTGGGACCCAAAAGTGCAAGAAGAAAAGCCCTGTAGTGGCCAGACGTTTCAGAGTGAACAGCATCATTGAGTGTCTTGTGGTATTTCTTCAAATATTCAGCCTTTATATACTGCATATCAATCTCAGTCCTTGTTACTATCACCCTTATCAGTTTCGAATCATTTGTCCCCAAACCTTTCATTGCCTTGTGTAGTTCCTGCATCACACCAACAACAAACAGTTTCAACTTATAGCTACCTCACAATGTCATTTCATCAATTTATCCAATAGAAAAGGCGGCTTTAGTTACATCTATAGGCATCAAAATGCTTTGGGAAGCAAAAGAGCATTATAGTACTTTTTAGTTCTTCAAACTATATGGACTAAACCAGTCTTTAATAAGAGGTACCAGAGTCTTGTTAATCTAAGCATTCATAAGAATATTTCCTAAGATAATTGTTCATGCTAGAAAATGGGCAACAAAATTAACAATAGAGAAGATGAAGTTTATTACGAAAGTACTGGGTCACAAGCAACAGTTAGAGTAAGTTGACTATGTCAAGGTATAATAATCACAAAAAAGGAAAGATACAATAAACACTTTATAACAAACTATTTTAGAGTATGTATGGAAAGCTTGAGTTGCAATGCCTTTTCCCTTTCGTGTATCCCTTTTCATAGTGATGTGTATAAATGCAAAATTAATAATCGTATTGCGAATTTGACGGGGCTCATTGCAATGGAGTGTAACTGCCAGTATGCCGTTGTCATATAGTTGTTGGTATTAATTAGTCATTACGAGGGAGTAATTGTTGTCGTATCCCTTGCCTTTGCGGTAAGTGCATTCATAGATGCACTCTTACCTTCATGAGGGCTGGTCAGAAGTCATTCTTGGGCCTCACATCGATTATGAGCCTACAATGACCCAAACTAAAGAGAGAAAGTTGCTAATTTTGGAACTTGAGAGACTGAGCAAATTTTGGCGAGATGGTAACCTGATGCAACTTGACTTTTTAAGTTAAGAAAGCTACTTTGGACCCAAGATTTATGTCTGGGATGATTTTACTAATAAAGTGCTCCGGCAGTCCTGCCCAAAAGTTCAGTTGAAATTAAAGCTGAAATTTGGTTATTTTGCAATGACATCTACTGATAATAATCATGATTCCCAAAGATAATGCCTCCCTTGTTGTCCCTGTCAGTTAGGAATGTTTCCCCATATCTGATTCTTTATTTTTGTTGAAATGCTGGGTACTAAAGAACTTTAAGTTGGTAAAAAAACAAAATTTCAGCTCTTGAAACTAACTTTCTAACAGAACCCCATCTAAACATAAATCACATTTTACAAATTGACTATAATGGGGAGTGTATGTGATTGAGTATAAATACCATTCTTTTGAGCAGGGGAATACCTTTGCAAAATACTTGGCTGGGTTCTGAGCACATTGGATGATTGTCAAAAGGGCAAAACAGAAGTTCCCAGATGTTTCATTCTTGATAGCCTGATCCATATGTACAATGTGGTTAATTAAGCAACAGAACAAGATTTTGAATCCATTCCGGGGGAAGATAATGCACTTGAATGATAGTACCACCTTCTTAAGTGAGTGTCCATACATATCATGGTAATATGAACTTATGGCATTCAATTGTGCTGCACTTCTTTCACTGAATATCTGCATAAAAGTCTTCTCGTCAGTTCCTAATCTCTTCTCCCCAGCCTTGTACAGAACCTTCGCGTCTTTCTCAGCCATCTCTTTTATAACCTCGAGCCCTTCATGTCTCGGAATGCTTATATATGCGAGCAAGATCTGACTCAACATTCAGAGAGAAGTTACAAGCCACATAAAGCATGTGACAAACAAGAAAAACAACCACACCCCAAAAACTAATTGTTGGAGTTTATGAGCCTAAGGCTTGTATAAAGTTATTACTTTAAAGTAGCATTCCACCACTAGCTAAGAGCCTCACACACCCTTAAAAAAACAAGGATAAGTGAAGACTTACCTTTTTATGATCTCCAGAAGAGATGTTGCTGTCAATGTCATTTTCAAGAAAAACACCAAACTTAGAATGATATATCTGTTTTAAATATTGCAGCTGAGATGGCGTTCTTGAACATATCACTTCAGTAACAGGTTCAAGGCTTCTAATTCTATGATCTGCAAGTAGGGTTTGCCTAATGATTTCTGCATCACGTCCAGCAGGATCATGCATCCAAAGTGCAATTGCATCCTGAAAAATCAAGGAAAAAATTACAAAATACAATCATTAAATAAAATAGCTACTGAAAGATGATTTCAAACAACAAGTATTATTGATTCATTCACCTCTAACTTGCCACTAAGCTCAGAAGCTAGGCGTGTAAGAAGGTCCTCAGAGTACATAGCTTTGTATTCATGTTGGATGCATGCACGCTGGGTGGCATCTCGGTGAGCAAGTATATTGATAACAGCACTAGTATCACACCCAAATCCTGTTTTAAATAATTCTTGAATAAAATCAACAATATGGATCATGTATGAACCACCCCCATGACAAATTAAAATTACTCTTGTAAGAGATATATCTAATTTGATTTAAATTACATATATTAGTAAAGTTAGTTAACAAGACACATTTTTCGGACCAAACACAATAGCAAAACCAACTAACTTTTTGCTGTTGTGTTTGGTCCGAAAAATGTGTTAAAAAAAAGTTAACAAGACAAGCTTTTTATAATCATTTCAATCAATTCCTGCCTTTCTCACTCACTTGATTGTTGTTCATAGAAAATCAATGGGGTGATTTGGGGAAAATTGACAAAAATAAGAAATAGTTAACACAATTAAAACTAAAATCATTTTCACAATCAAGTCCAAAAGGATATTTAATAGCAGTAGTACAAAAGAAAACAAGTTCACACATGTATTTTTAGGCTAGCCCATGTGTCTGAATCAATAACCTTCTTATTATAGTCCAAAACTATGTAACTTAGAAAACTTGATGAGGCATAAAGAATAAATCAGCAACCCTTATTTTAGAGCAAGATTCCCCAAGAAATTTATTTTGGTTTTGACTTGTGAGATATTTAACAAAGACTATTCTTTGACTCACAGAGACTATTCTTTGACTCAACAGGCAATATTATTAAATATTAAAGAGCGAGATGCGTCTCTACCTAAATATAACATATTTTTTTATCAAATAAATATAACATATTTAGAGATATAAAATTATTCTAAAATATAAGATTTCTTTCTACTCCCTCCGATCCTAAATATAAGACCTAATTTACTTTTTCTAGAAAATCCTTAAAAAAATAAAATAAGTTAATTATAAATTGATTTCCCTTATTTTTCCCCTTAAACTAGTTTATTTTACCTATAAGCTAATGGATAATATAAAAATATATCAAATATGTCATCATTTAATAACCTATTTCGCAACCTTAATCTCTCCAAAAAAAGTCAATTAGGTCCTATATTTAGGACCGGAGTTAGTATTTTTTAATCACTTTTTTTCCAAAATTATTTATATTGATACTCATTATTAACAAATAAGTAAAGGAGAGAAGATGGGAAAAAAGTATACCTGTGTTTTTGATAATATCAAATGATTCTATCTAATTTAACTAATATTTTTAATTTAATATACTCCTGTTATATTTAAGAAAGAAGTATTAATTTTTAATTCATATAAGTTGACCAATGTCAGCTCACTGATTTTCATAAAATTCTCAGTGTCCAAAAGCGGGACTCTCCCAGAATTACCCATAAAATTTCATGGCACACAGACTAAAACCCACCTAAGAATTATCAGTTAGATCATAAGTGATGAGAGCAGCACATTTGAATGCCCAAAACAAAAAAAGAAAACTTGGAGAGATGGGGAGAGAGATAGAGAGAGTACCCTTAAAAGCACGGTAAAGATGGACAGCATCATCTCTTGGGGAAGGAAGAGCTGGGGGCACAGCAAGAGTAGACATCTTTCTCTCTGAATTCAAAGATATGCTGCTTTCAATGGAAGAAGCAAAAGTAATGGATAGTATGTATTGAATGGAAAATGAAACAAATAAACAAAGGATTTAATTCACTTTACCAATAAACGAGACTAGGGACCACAGTTTCTATTATTACATTGCCATGTCATGTCTCATTTGTGGGGCAACTTATGTGTGCTGCAAGCACAACAAAAGAAGGGTGCTGATTATGGCTGTTTGGTAATGGGCATGGGGAATTTCGGGAGTGGAGCGAGGGGGAATTCCAAAATTAAAGATTGTGAAAATGAGAAATTTTAGAAATAATGAAGCATTGTGATAAGAATAGGGTAAAAGTGCAAAAATAGCCACCGTAAATTTAAAAATGGGCAACTATAACTCTGATAAATTGAAGGGGGCAAAACTGTACACTGTAAACTAAAATGAGGCAAAATCATACATTGTAAACCAACATGAGGCAAAAGTAACCTCTTTGTTAGGCCGAGCTAAACAGGCATTTTCCAGACGTTGACTCCACCATCAGTAAATGACATGTCAATTCTAAAATCTAACGTGAAAGCTAAAATGCATCCAGTTGAACCCTATATCACTAAAAACGAACTCTAAACCCCCAAATCATTTCGATAAGAAACCAAATAGAACCCCAAATCATGTGAAATTCACCTTACTTCTACGTAATCATCTGAAAAAATAAAGTCTCATCAAAAAATTAAAGTCTCATCAACATATTACACCCTTAAATGTATGACACATCATTTACTGATGGTGGGGCCACGTCTGGAAAACATACGTTTAAATTTACGATGGATAATTTTGCACATTTGCCCTATTTTGCCCCATTTTGATTTACAGTGTACAGTTTTGCCCCCTTCAATTTACTAGAGTTATAGTTGCACATTTTTAAATTTACGATAGCTATTTTTGCACCTTTGCCCCAAACTTAAAATTCTAAATAATAAACCTTTATAAAGTGCAAAACAGTTATCATTTTATTTTTCTGTGTTTCACCTGCAATCTCAATTCAAAACTTATGTCAGTTATGTGTTATTTTGGACTTCTATGGTAACATGCGGTAGCCTACCTTTCAAATATATCAACAACCCCAAACTAATTTGTATTGAGACATTATGTTCCAATTATGACATTTTGTTGATAAGATTGTACTTTCACGCCTTTTTTTAATTGGACAGGAAAAACAATCAATATCTTACATTACAAATGAAACTAGAGAACCCTGTAACTGTAAGCCTTCCTCTACATACGCAAAAAATAGGGCGTCATCAATATATATATATAAGCAAAATCCCCATTTGCTCAATCTCGGTCACTGTTCATTAGACGTGGCACCTCCTCTGCAGATTGGAGGGTCCCAAAGCTTCAACACATACCCTAAACCTAACGCCACATGTTCACAGTGTAGGACAATTCTGCTTTCATAAGGCATGTCTTGAAAGCTAATTTTCTATGGACGGGTAAAACCAACTTGAATTTCAAATTCACCCAAAAAGCAGCACAAAATCCCATAAGCAAACAGGCTTCAGACTTCCATTATGTTTCCTAGCCCCACTTTTTTCTTCAGTGTCTTCCTTAACACTCTTTCTTCAACTTCTTCCTCACTCATTCTTCCCTTTTTTGCTTCTTCCTTACCCTTTCCTCTCTTTTTTCTCTAAATGATTTCTTTTTCTCTTCTTCCTCACTATCATCTTGGAAAATCCGTCTTGTTCTTTCCATTTCCGTCTTCCCCTTTCACTACATCAACCATTCTTCATCATCATCACTATCTTCTTCGTACGAGAGAGGACAAAAGAGAGAATGGAGTCACTCTCACCGGCAGAGTCGGTGTTCCAATGTGCTTTTGAGGCTGAGGTGGTTGTTTTGGATGATGGTTAGTTTCTTATGTTTATTGGATTAAACGACAAATTCACCCTGAAAGTTTTTCTATAGGAGCAAGCCACCCCTGGAAGTTTTTTGGGGGCAATTAAGTCCCTGAAGTTATTTTTAGCAGGGCAATCATGCCCCTGAAGTTATTTTTAGGAGCAAAGTTAATAAGTAGGAAATATTTATGCTGACATGGACTTTTTTCTTGCACTATATGCTGACATGGACTACACTTTTATAAAAACAATAATTTTTTTACAATTTTAAATGGTTAAAATATTCCACTGAACCATCTTCTTCCTCATAAACCACGCACACACTCTGAACCATCTTCTCCATCTTCTCAACCTCAAAAATCTAAAATGATCCCTTCCACATTCCCATCTCCCTTTTTTTAATCCCCACTAGAACAACAACAATGGTAATGCTATCCCACATTGCTCCCACTCTCTTTTTCCTCTTCACTTCCTCGACCCACTTATTAAACTCTGAAAACCTCTCCCTTTTGGGTCTCAAAGCTGTCGTTGACTCGAACCCCTCTGGCGCCCTCTCTACGTTGAGGGATAGCGACCCCACACCATGCCACTGGAAAGGCATCACTTGCACCCTCAACCGCGTCACCCACGTGAGCCTCCCCCACGCCAACCTCTCTGGCTACCTCCCATCGGAGTTGGGCCTCCTGTCCTCCCTCCTCCACCACTCCCTCCCCTTCAACAACTTCTCCTCCGATCCTCCCCCCCTCGTCTTCAACGCCTCCTCCCTCCTCTCCCTCGACCTCTCCCACAACTCTTTCTCCGACATGTTTTCGAGGTGTTTTATGTTTTTACCGTTTGAATACTTCTCATCCTCACTGTCCAATCCCAAGCCATACCATTTTAATCGAGGTGAGAAATCAGATAATGGAAGCTTGAATCAGATATTGAACGTCCTTTGAGTGATGCCCTTGAATCAGCTGTGTTTGGATCCAGAATTCAGATAGTTCTTTTTTTAAATGGGAAATTGACTATTTTTAAAAATTGTTAAAAAATTTATATATATGTTTTGAGGTTTTAATGAAAGAGGTTCTTGGAATCTGGATAGCATTGTTATTTTTTTGATACATAGATAGCATTGTTATTTTCATTGCATGTAAGGCTGACAAATGTTTTATATAATTGTTATTGCAGCCATAATCGTATTAAAAATGTAGCATAATCGTTATTGCATTATTATTGTAGACATAATTGTTTGGGATAATTTATTGCAGTGAAAAACTTATTGAGGTTCTATGTTCTTGGAATCTAGATAACATTGTTATTGCAGCCATAATTGTTTTTTTTTTCAAGTTTTCTTCTCTTTGGAAAATCAATGTTTGGAAATTCATGAGTTGTCAAGAATTGTCATGTCTTTGTCTTATTCATCTCTTACACCGGAGCTGCTAAATTTCTTCTTGATATGGTCTTTAATAGAAAATCTTATTCAGAGAAATGCTGCATTTATGGTAAGGCAGTGGAAAAAGCACTCAACTACTATACTGAAGTAAATAGGAAGTAGATTTTCATTTAAGTATGTAACTTGAATTGTTAGCTTTCTTAGAGAATTGTAGATTTTAAGAACTTTGCTTCTTTTTTTGGTTATTGGTTATAAACTGTGTTTTATATTTAAGATTGTGTTTTCAAGTTGATTGCTTGCTTATACACACATATTTATGTACCAACCAAGAGTGTCTATGTACTCAATACAATCGATGTTTTTTTTTGTGTTGAATTTTTGAAGAAAATGTGGAGTAGATCTTTCTGACATTATTTGTGACAATTTCCCCGATTCCTCCTTGTGCTTGGTTGAGGTTGAGGAGCCTTGGTACGCCCCTATTGTTAATTATCTTATTTGTGAACTCACTCCGGACGATATGACTCCATTCCAAGTGCAAAAGTTAAAGAAAGAAGCTCACCATTATTTTTGGGAAGATCCTCACCTGTGGAGACTTTGCAATGATCAGATTATTCGGAGGTGTGTCCCGGAATCTGAGTCTTATGATATACTTTTTGCTTGCCACTCAATGGTTTGTGCTGGACACTATAGTTCTAGGAAGACTGCAAGGAAAGTCTTAAAAGCAGGATTTTATTGGCCAACTCTTTTTAAAGATGCTTATGGGTTCTGCAAATCTTATGACAAGTGTCAGAAATTTGGGGGAAGTGTGACAAAGAGACACGAGATGCCACAAAGGCCAATCTTAGTTTGTGAGCTTTTTGATGTTTGAGGGATAAACTTCATGGGACCCTTTCCACCTTCATCGGGTTATGCCTACATTTTGCTTGCCGTTGATTATCTCTCTAGATGGGTAGAAGCTATTCCAACACGTAAGGATGATTCACCTACAGTCTCTAAGTTCCGAAGGTCCAACATATTTAGTAGATTTGGTGTACCAAAAGGTTTGATTAGTGATATAGGCACTCACTTCTACAACAAGCTTCTTGATAGCCTGCTTACTAAGTATGGGGTTGCCCATAGAGTATCCAGCCCTTATCATCCACAAACAAATGACCAAGCAGAAGTATCAAATAGGGATATAAAGCACATTCTTGAAAAAATTGTGAAGCCATCAAGGAAGGACTAGAGTGATAGGCTTGATGATGCATTGTGGGCATACCGGACTGCATTTAAGATCCCTTTGGGTATGTCTCCTTACCGGATTGTCTTTGGGAAAGCTTGTCACTTGCCGGTGGAGTTGGAACATAAATCTTATTGGGCCATTAAGCAATGTAACATGGAGTTGGATGCTTCTGGGATAGAAAGAATGCTCCAAATGCAAGAACTGGATGAGTTGCGCCTCCATGCCTTTGAGAGCTCAAGGCTTTACAAGGAAAAGACCAAGTTGCTTCATGATAGCAAGATCTTTAATCGTAACTTCAATGTTGGAGACCGAGTCCTTATGTACCAAACCCGTTTCCGCCACGGTCATGGAAAGCTCACATCAAATTGGGTTGGGCCATACAAAGTGATCAAGGTCAACAAGTATGGAATGGTGCAGTTAGTTGAGGAGAGTAGCGGCAAAGAGTTTGTTTCCAATGGCCACCTTCTCAAATCCTACCATGAGTCTTCATTGAAGCCTCCATGAGGCCAGGTTGTCCCTTTCCCTTAGCTTGTTTTATTTTGTGCATCTGAGCTGATTTGTGGTCATTATATTATCTTGTGTTTGCATAGACCAAGTGTGGGGGAGGGACATCCTATTAATAAAAATATATGTAGTTGTAATTTCAATTCAATAAGAACCCCTTATGATGTCATTTTCTTATTGCACCATGTTGCATTGGGGACAATGCAAAATTTCAGTGTGGGGAGAGACTTGTGGTAGTCATGTTTGATTCATTGGGTTTGTGTCATTTCCACATTAGTGTCAATTTTTCAAAAAAAAAAACAAAAACATTTTACTTCCAAGTTTCATGTTGTGTTGAATGTTCGCATTCATTGTAATATGGAACAAAGTTGCACTTTTTACCTATTTTCACATTTTTTTCCTTTCAAACCTAATGTGAAAAAAAAACCTTTGAAAACCTTTGGGGCAAGATTATTAGAACCTACAAGTTAGTATTGAATCAATACCAAGCATATGCATTTTGTCAATTGGCCTTGCAATTAGACTTATCTTTGGCATGAGAGTAGCCCTTCTTGTGAGTATTTTTGAGCCTTTAATTCATTCCAAGAGTGACTTGCTCAATTATTCAATTTCTAGAACTTGTTTCTACTCTTAGTCAAAGCTTATGCATTCATGTTTGGATATGATTGGGGCGTTCATTTCTAAACCCTATGACCCAAGCACTTAACTAACAAATATATCCTTTGTTTCACCCCTTTGGGCCATCACTTTCTTTTCTTCCACCTTGACCAATTTGGAAACATGTATCCATAGCATATACTTGTATTTCCATTGTTCTTGTATTGTTGTATGATTTGAAAAAGCATGCTACATAGTAAAAGAAAAAAAAGAGAGAGAAAGAGGCCGAGAGCCTAGAGAGAAAAAGAAAAGAGAGTCGGCCAAAGGCCAAGAAGAACAATAGAAAAGAAAGAACGGCCAAGATAAAAAATGAGAGAGTGAAAGTACAAGGTGCTAATGTATGCCAAAGGCATAGTGTGAAAAGAAAAGAGAGGAAGCACAAAGTGCTTGTGAATAAAATTGAGACAAAGAGTGATATGTAGCATGCTAGTGTGGAATTGTTATGACTTGAGTTACCATTTTTTGTATTGCATTTATATGTGGTGGATAATTGTTTGCATAATTGGTCATTGACTTTGTTCCATTATTCATCATTCATTATTAGCCTTCTCCATCATTTCAACCCCACAAAGTCCCCTTGATCCATTCATGAGTGCATGCATAGTGGAGATATTAGAGTAGTCACAAGCCTATGGTTAAATTGTTTATTGAGCAAGCAGAGTGACAAATTCCACATTAGGAGAGGAGTGCGAAACACTATAATCTTGAGAGTTTTCATCGCCATAAGTTATATCCAATTGCATTGTCAATTCTCACTATGCATATTCTTGCCTATTGATTCATGCTAACTTGATGACTATTGATTTGTTAAAATCTTGTATTCTTGGCATTGTACCCTTTGTCCAGGAGTACAAAGGTCTAAGTGTGGGGGAAATGATTGTGCCATACTTTTGCATATATTTTCATGGCCAAATCCATTGAATTAATGCATGTTTTGATGATAATTGCACCTAATTCGCATAGATTCTAACTATTGCACTAGTTGTTGGAATTTGTTCTAATCAAGGGCAATTCAGGCTTTTTTAGCATGCTATAATGTTTTACATGTTTTAAAGAACATTTTGATGCTACCTTTGAGACATTTGAATATGTAGGTTGGGAGGTTGAAGGTGAAAATTCAAAAAAAATGTCAAAATAACGTTTCTGGATGAAGTTTGCATTTTAGTCATGAGGCAGGCCAACTGGCGAGCCACTCGCCATTTGCTCGCCAGTTGGCGAGCCACTGGCGAGCTGACGCTGTCACAAATTCTGACCCGATTTTTAGGGTTTCTTGGGCCTATAAAAGCTTCCTATCATAACCCAAATCATTGCTAAGCCTCCCCAAGGTCGACTCTCAATCCCCACTCAAATCCACCTTATTTCACTCCAAATCTTTCATTATTTCTCTTCTCTACTACCATTTCCACCCCATTTCTACCACCCACCTTCTCCAACCTTCATCTTCTTCCATGGCAGCACCCTTGGGTGAGTTTGGGCTTTCATCTACTATGAGTGGCTAAACATTCTTGGGTATTTGGTGATGAGAAGATGGTGCAAAGCTTCATGGGCTTCATAAGGGAATTTCTCTTTTTCCATGCTCTTTCATTGTCTATTTGGGATATGTGGTTGCTATTCCTTATGTATTTTGGGTAGAGACATGACTTTATCTTTCTATTTGAGATGAATTGATATCATATGTATTGGATACTAAGTTTGTTTGTTGAATGGTATGAATTACATATTTCTTATGTGAATTGATTCATGATGCTTTTCATGCTTAAAATGGTTGCTTGGTTTGAATAGCTAGTGCTTCAATTAGGTTGTTGTGGTTGCACTTCCTTAAAGAGGATTTTGATTTACAAATTTGTTTCCAATACACACCAAGGAATCTTAGATCCAATTGCAAGCAATAGTTAATTTCAAGTGGTTGCTTAATTGATTATTGATTGTAGTTGGATGACCCCAAGTGATTGCTTGGGGGTTTATATATGAAACTTGGTGACCCTTTTGAACTCCCATATCTTTGAAAGAAGCATTTGCACCATAAAATCATCACCAAAGCCCTCCTTCATTAATTTGATTTTAAACCTAAGCAATTTATCTTTTCATAAACTAAAAACAACCAAAAACAAGTTTTGCTTTATTTTAGTAAATTTAATCAATGTTTCAACACACCAAAAATCACACTCCTTTTATATCAATCCTTATTTGCATTTAGCTTAATTAGGGTAGTTAAAGGACTCCACAAAGTGAGACGACCCGGGGATTGCACCCTATTTGCAATCCTTGGATTAAAATTGTGATTTTAACCCCCAAGGCGATTGGTTCACGATTAAATCAGACGCCCTCGCTACCGCACATCTCACTGTTATAGTGAGTTAAGCGGTGATTACTGAGACAAGTTGTCTCACCCCGCGATTTCTCACATTTTTGCAGGTATTCATGCACAGACGCAAGTATTAGGAAAGGGAATTAGGTAGTAGAGTTGTATAGATTATTCATAATTGTATATTGCCAATTTGTATAGGTCTGCATTCGCTTCCGCATGTTTTTATTTGTATTTGATAAACTGGATATTAATTTGTTTATTTTTCTAACCATGTTAGGTGAACCTTTTCTAACGTGGTTAGCTATTAATTATCCATGATAGTGTTCAGGTTGTATTAGGAAATTCTTTTCTATCATGGATAGTATTTAACCATTAGAAAATTCTTTTTCTAACTATGATAGGACATTGTTATTATGGAAATCCTTTTTCTATCATAGTTAGTAAAGAAATTACTGAATTAAAATGAATATCTTAGGTTAATTAGGGAATTAGTAACAGTTTGTTACAGTCAAATTGGAACATTACAAGCAGATTGAGAACATGGGGAGTTTAGAAATAAGATGACAAATATATAATGTGTTTTTGGGTTCGTGTTCCAAATTTCAGCCTCACTTGTTGTGTACATATATATAAAACCATTCAGATTAATACTAACAGCCTTCAAACTCCTAATTCATAACTGAATCAAAACATATAATTGTTTACTTTAGGTCTAACACAAGAATTTATAAATGATCTTAAAATTGCACACAAAACAAATAAGGGGAAAAGACAACAACAACCCAACTTCAAATTACAACCTGAACAATGAACAATAATCCAAGACTCGATCATTTCTTGCCTAAATCAGAGTTGTTGAAGAACATTTTAAAAACATGAAAATAGCAATAATAGAAGAATTGAAATCTTTTGAACCTTAACTACACGTGACTATATTCCAATTATCAAATCCGAATTTACTCCTCTTTCTTTCTTTCAAATCAGTTAAGGCAAAAGAAGAAAAGGAAACATGAAAATTTGCTATTTCACTAACTGAATCATTCAAACACATAAATCCAACCCAAAATTGAAGAATAAAGGTGAGAAACAAAATTAGTGACAAAAATGAGAGATAATAATGAACCACCTTTTCTCACTTAAGTTCCCCAAACTATGGAGGGGGCCGCGGTAGGTCTTTAAAGAGGGAGAGACATCAAATGTGGTCGTGGATGTGCAAGAGACCAACGGTGATAAAGATAGCTATGATGGTGAAGGTGAAACGGTGAAGAAGAGAGAGTAGCGGATGATGGTTTGAGAAGGCAAGTGAGAGAATATGTTTTGCTTGTAGGGGATTGCAATCGTTTGGAACACAACACATCAGGGAATGACACGTTTTTCTGAACGTTTTTCTCTATCAGTCCGGGAATGACATGTGAGTTCAAATACGGGCTATTACATTATATATTTGATTTTACACCTTGAATCGTGGAATCGTGTCATTACCTTTCTTTTGAAGTGACTCCAGCTTTGTATGATTGTTCTGGACTCAAACCAAAGACACCATTCCATAGCTTTTCGCCATAGGCAGGCTATAGCAATTACCCCCCCAATTTTCTTAGTCACATAAATAGAAAATACAATTTCAATTACCACTCCCCTTTTTTTAATTGTGCCATATTTATTCTAACGACCACAAACCTGAATGGAAAAAATTGCTCTCAAGGATTTGCACTCCAACAAAGAAATTAGTATGTCATATTCAGTCCCTCTTTTTATATGTGTAATCTATCATACCTCAAGATTCAATCCTCTACTACAGCTCTGACTCAATTAGTAAGACAAGTTTAGATAGGAGTGCATTTGGGGAATTGTACGACATAGAGTTTCTAAACACAATCAACTGCTTGGGAATTCCACAACATAAAATTGTACTTAAGATTGGGGTGCAAATAATACTAATTAGAAATGTCGATCAAGCATCTGGATTATGTAATAGAACAAGACTTCAGACAAGTAAAAAAATAACATTATTTCTAATGGCTCCATAGATTAGAAACTTGACAAATTATCAATAGACATTAGTGTCACAAAGATGATTATGGCAAGGAGGCTAAGACAGGGGAATAGTGTATGGAATGATTAGAAATTGCTTTTGAAGATCTTAATAGTGTTTACAAAGATGGTTATGGCAAGGAGGCTAAGCAGTAATATGATGGGCATGTTTTGAATTTGCTTCACTGTTACGACCCATTTCTTGACTTGATGTTGGTTTACAGTTAGGAGTTACTCATAACGTAAAGTGTAGAGTGTTGACCTGAAATTTTAGTGTTTATGCTTTTGTCTTTTACACCGAATGATAATGTTTGTTTAAGGAGTTAATATAATTAAAATTAATGCAAAATGTAGATAAGCTTGCATGTTGTTTTCTATCAATTGTTTGATGGAGAAATGAAAGATGCACATATTTCACAAGTATGATAAAGTGACTAATCACATTTGAAGGTATGCTTTCCCTTTTGCCGAATGTAATCAAGATGATGCCCTCAATTATTGTCTCATGATCCTTTACTGTTGTTTAGTTTTTATTCACTTTCTTTTACTGCTATTCCAAGGAAGACTTGAGAGTTTAAAAGCAAATGTGTGTGAATGTGTGTGTTTTCACTTTTTCCTGCAAATACTCAACATGGAAGATAACACTAATACTGTCTCCTTGGCTTTTGCTTGTAGGTGCTAGTAGTCCAGGAGAAGAGAGGCAGATTTCATGGAGTAGGGTTATGGAAAATTCCTATTGGTATTGTGGATGTTGTACAGACATTTTCTCTAAGAATGTTTTCCAATTCTCAAAACTAAACTTCTATTTGGTAAGAATCATGATAGATGGTTGTGTTTGTAGCGTGAGGACCTTTTCAATGCAGCAATAAAAGAAGTAAAAGAAGAGACAAAGTAAGTTCTATAAGTATGATATAATGGTATTTAAGTATGATATCATATTTTTCTAAGTTAAATAATGCCACTATCATATGATCATTTTATTATTCTTCTTCAGATTGATGCAAAATTTTTGGAAGTTCTAGCATTGAGGTATGAGCAAATGACATGTAGCGCTTCTTTTTAGATTTTGTTTTTTTTGCCACCAGCACTTTTTTCGGATTACCTATGTTGTATTCTGGAAACTTTAAGGGTAATGGACCTAATCTACCCTCCAAGTAACCACTCAGGAGAACTGGGAACCCTCAACAAACAATAGACCCATATTTATACTCAAAGTAACCAAAGTGTTCAAAAAACACCCCGAGTGGAAGGTCAATCATGTTTGACCGTTAATCTTCCCATGTGGCCGCCACGTGGGTTAAATTTTTGCCACGTAGGATAAGGGTAATGGATCTAATCTACCATCCAAGTAATCACCCACGAGCATTGGGCACCCTGAACTAACAACAGGCTCATATTTACACTCAAAGTAACCAAAGTTTTTAAAAAATACCCTCAGTGGACGGTCAATCACATTTGACCGTTAATCTGCCCATGTGGCCGTCACGCGGGTTAAATTGTTGCCACGTAGGATATGTCATGTGGGTCCACATATAGAAGAAAAATTTGTAGGGCTATTTGGAAGTGATGAAGAGAGAGGAGAGAGAAATTTTTTTATTATATGTGGGCCCCAAATAACATATCTTACGTGGCAAAAATTTAACCCACACGTGACCACATGGGAAGATTAACGATCAAACATGATTGACCGTCCACTGGGGGTATTTTTTAAACACTTTGGTTACTTTGAGTGTAAATATGAACTTGTTGTTAGTTCAGGTCCTTGGTGGTTACTCGGAGGATAGCTTAGGTCCATTACCCTAATCCTACATGGAAAAAATTTTACCCACGTGGCGGTCACATGGGCAGATTAACGGTCAAACGTGATTGACCTTCCACTCGGGTTATTTTTTAAACACTTTGATTACTTTGAGTGTAAATATGGGCCTGTTGTTAGTTCAGGGTGCCAAGAGCTCCTGGGTGGTTACTTGGAGGGTAGATTAGGTTCATTACCCAAACTTTAATCAAGCAAGAATTTTCATTTATAATTTCACGACTGAAACAAGAGATGTGATGTGATTTATGATGCATATGCATTTTAAAGATGGTGTCATGTTTATGAGGTTGTCATTTAATATAACTATAAATTTTCCGTGTGGAATCTCCACTGTTTTCACACCTAGAACCTATTTACAATGTGGTTTGAGTGAGGTTTAATTTCATGCGTTTTACATTAATCAATTACAATTATTCCTCTTGATGTCTCGTCTCTTCGATTACCTTCACGAATTCGTTTCACCATCATAATTATCCCACTCTCCCTCTCTTCTTGGACCGTCTAATCTCCATCTCGGCATCTCCACTGCTCTCTCTCTCACCGAGCTCTCTTCTTTCATTTCTTCGCCCCAGCCCTCTGCGACACTAATTCAAGCCGTATAAGCAACCGATGGCACATGCAAGACCGAGTTCAACCTCCAGTAAGTCATTTCTTTCCATTTCAATCATATATTTCTCTAATTTAATTGAGCGATTTCTATACAAGGGCCGAATTTGAGACTGAAAAACTAAGACATACCAATTTTAGTGGAATATTGGGATCCATACTACAAAATGTCAACTAGTATACTATCGGTAAAAGTTCTTGGTAGAATTAGAATTATGTGGAAAATAATGCAAATATTCAACATCAATTTTTTCATATCATTTGTACCAAAACAAGTGTGCATTATTAATGATATTGTATCAATCCATTTCACTGATATCAGTCCATTTGATAAGGTTAATGCATGACTTATTTCCTTCAAATAATTGTCATTAATTGAAATTTGTGGCTATCTTTTGTAGTTATACTTTGTGACGACTTTTATGGAATTAATGCAGCTGTTCCGTTTCACTTTGACATTACCATTTGTCCCTTTGTTGTAGTGATCGATTTCTAAGTTTTTAATGATTTGTATCAGTCTTTATTTACATGTACGCATTATTCACGCAAGTCTGTTTTATGTTTGCTTTCAAATTCAAGGGGGAGAAGATTGAAGCTTATACCACCCTCAGGACATTGATGGATCTTTATCAAAATTCTCCTATAGAGGAAGAAGTATATATTGAAAATTTTAAAGTTGTTAGCAACCAGGATTAATACCTGGTAACTGATCATCCATACGAGTTAAATTTCCATCCTGCAACAGTTTTTATGAAGACAGATGTGCATATTCATGCAAATGAATTCAACTTCGTTAGCATTAAGGCAATATCAGAATAAACAGCATCAAACCTTGAATTAATAGGGTCCAATCTTTCAATTTTTGACTAATTTATGGCCACCACTTTTCTGGTTTATTTATTTTCCCTTGCATATTAATTATTGTCTCATGAATTTACATGTGATAGGCTAGCTTAAGTCATTCTCAGTTAGAGAATTGTGTTCTATATGTATGTAAGGCCAAGTTCTGTCTTTTGACGAACATAAAAATGACACTCTAAAAAACATTTGGGGGTTGCGGTTGTAGTTCTTTGATATACCACGGTAAGGGTAAACCAATTCAAATGTTTTTCTATATAAATGCCTAAAATGTTTTACCCCATATTAAAGGCAAACATTTAATAAATGACATGTTTTAATTTAAGGTTGTCAAGTTTTTGTTATGATATCATGAAGAATTGTCATTTTTTACCCATTTTGGAGGAATGGGTAATGGACCTAATCTACCCTCCAAATAACCACCCAGGAGCACTGAGTGCCCTGAACTAACAACAATCTCATATTTACACTCATAGTAACCAAAGTGTTTAAAAACTACCTCGAGTGGACGTCAATCACATTTGACCATTAATCTACCCATGTGACCGCCACGTGGGTTAAATTTTTGCCATATAGGATTCGGGTAATGGACCTAATCTACCCTCCAAGTAAACACTCAGGAGTACTGGGAACCCTGAAATAACAATAGACTCATATTTACACTGAAAGTAACCAAAGTGTTTAAAAATACCCCCAGTGGATGGTCAATCGCGTTTGATCGTTAATCTGCCCATGTGGCCGCCAGGTGGGTTAAATTTTTGCCACGTAGAATATGTCATGTGAGACCCACATATAAAAAATTCCCTCTAGGGTTAGGGGGCGGTAGCTGTGTTGGGAGGAGAGGGTGAGGCTGTTTGGAAGTGATGAAGAGAGAGAGAGGAGAGGGAATTGTTTTTTATTATATGTGGGCCCACATGACATATCTTATGTGGCTAAAATTTAACCCACGTGGCGGCCACATGAGCAAATTAACGGTCAAACGTGATTGACCGTCCGCTCAGGGTATTTTTTAAACACTTTGGTTACTTTGAGTGTATATATGAGTCTGTTGTTAGTTTAGGGTGCCCAATGCTCCAGGGTGGTTACTTGGAGGGTAGATTAGGTCCATTACCCTTATACTACGTGGCAAAAATTTATCGCATGTGGCGGTCATATGGGCAGATTAACGGTCCAACGTGATTGACTGTCCGCTCGGGGTATTTTTTAAACACTTTGGTTACTTTGAGTGTATATATGAGTCTGTTGTTAGTTTAGGGTGTCCAATGCTTCAGGGTGGTTACTTGGAGGGTAGATTATGTCCATTACCCTTATACTACGTTCCAAAAATTTATCGCACGTGGCGGCCACATGGGCAGATTAACGGTCCAACGTGATTGACCGTCCGCTCGGGGTATTTTTTAAACACTTTGGTTACTTTGAGTGTAAATATGAGTCTGTTGTTAGTTCAAGGTGCCCAATGCTCCTGGGTGGTTACTTGAAGGGTAGATTAGGTCTATTACCCTTTTGGAATTTACAAGTGTATATTTGAACCACATATTTTAATTTGGTGTTTGGCAACAAATGTGTGTGTCAAGTTGACCCTTTACCCGTTTGCATAAAAAAACTCTTTTGTTAAATAAAACCAGAAATTTGTTGCATAATCTCATAATAAAGGAATATGTTGCATATTAAGTGTTACCATTTTGTTCCTATTCTTGAGGCATTCATCTATGTTTCGCTCATACTAAGAAAAATCTAAAATCTCATTAAATCCACATGAAACGGTAAGATCTATTTGACTATACCCTTAAATAATACTTTAAAAATAAGAATATAAAATATATTAAGTGGTGATAGAGTATATTATACTAGCAACCGACTAATCGATTTGTCGGTTATGTAGCCCCAAAAGTGGGGCTCATAATGTAGGTACCATATTGATTTTCATAATCATTGTATTATTTACCTTTACGAAAGTTATTAATAATCATTATTATTTGTCTCATATGGTAATGCCTAATGAATATATTTTAATCACTTGAATTAAACTATAAGAAAGGGTATTTTTTTTATCAAAAAAAATAAGAGGATATGAGCAAGTGATTATTATTTCACATGAATATAATATGATTCTAACAAGTTAATTAATAATTAAAAAGGACTTATTGCTAAATATTAATGCTCAATATCAATTATTCCATTGATTTTATGTAGCAATATCAATGCAAAATATTAAGTTTCAAAATTATTTTCGGTGCCGAGGGAAAATATGGTTTTCAGGGGTTAAAGAATAGTGTTTGACTCTTCTTTTATTTTTATAAATTTATATTTTTTTAAAAAAACAAATCATTAATATTCATCATAAGTATGAGATGATCAAGAAAACTAATTTGGAGATATTAAAACTATATAAATATATTAAATTTTTATATTTAATATAAATGCATAAATGGGATAAAAAAACAATATACATATGCTCAAATGTTTTACTAATCTATTTGTTTTGAGTAATCAAACATTACAAATAAAATTGGGATATCAAGTATAACATTCCATTGCTAAAAACTGATTTGAATTATTATTTCATCTACAAATCAATTTACATTTCCTTAATTCAAAGTAGTTTGAAATCTAATTATGTTAGAAAAATCAATCAAGTTAACATAATGGCAAACATATAGTTAGGAAAACGACTTTTCTTCTTTTCCATAAAATATATGTTATTCATAGACTAACCACAACATGGAAACGATTTCAGCCACACTAATGATCTATCATGGTTAGAAAAAGATTTAATGTAATTTTAAATTAATAAATACACTTTCAGAATGAAATATAAAATTCACAATTAAAAATCATATATTTAAGAAATTATCAAAATTGGGTTATCAATGTTTGATAAAGATTGACTAAAATAGATATTTAAATATATTTAATATAACTTGATTAAATTCCTTTACAATCATTTTCAATAAGCATATAACCCTGTATTAAGAAATATTTACAGCTATCCAGCCCAAGATTATATATAGTAATCCAAGAAATATAAATTCAAAATATTTACAAATCATTAGACAATAATATGAAAGCATGTGAAAGCACAAATGAGCCTAATGCTTAATTCCCAAATTTCTGGATCCTTTCCCATGACTTTTGCCCCGATCTACTACCTGTAAAAATGATAACCATGGGGTAGATACCAATGTCGCAACTAACAACTATTTGCCTACATACATATGCACTATGTGCATATAAACTTTAGTGGTGTGATAGGGGAGGTTGGGGTATGAAGTTTGACTCTTCTTTTAGTTTTATCCATGCTCAAATTTAATTCTTTACTAAGTTAAAAATATTACATGTAATATAATATAAATTAAAAATATTTGAAAATACAACTACCACAAATATTTAGTCCAAGCAAACTTTGGGGAGGCCAAGAGCCTAAGAGAAATTTGGTTTTTTTTGGGGGGGGGGGGGTGGGAGGTTTGGTTTTGCATGGGGGAGGTTTGGGATGGTGTTAGACTTTTCTTTTTGTTTTTATACACAGGTAAGTTTGATTCTCAATCAATTTAAAAATATTACTTGTAATCTAAATTTATATTTTCTGAAACAGTTAATTGGCAATGATAATAAGTATCACATCTAAGTGAGATAGATTTAAATAATGGTTGGATAACATGTTTAGTGTCATTTTTAGGTATTTTAAGAGGATATATTTGGGTAAGTAAAATGGGCTTGAAGTTTTTATTTTCATATTAGTTTAAATATTACACATGCTATAATTTCTATTTTATTTTCTAACACATTTTAATTCTCGGTAGTTCTATATTAGTAGCATTTTACCTTTGAAAACATTTAGTATTAGGATCGGATTTGGGAGCGTTATGGTCGTATTCTTACAAGAGTTCTACATAATAACAACATAGTGAATCTGAGAGAATCAATATTGCATGTTAATGCACCATTATAGTTAACTCACAAAACAAACACAATTGATTAATAACTAAAAAAATTCATGTCTTGTCTTTATACATATTGTCCTTCCTCATTTTCAATCATTTTACAGAACCTTTAAATCTTTTTATCTTAACTATTTTCTTACCCCAACCAATTGATTTCATTAGAATGTTCCAAATGATTATGTAGATCCTTCACAAACTTTTTTCCTAACCCCAATTGCCTTATATTGTGCCAAGTAAACTATTTCCTCATTACATATAAAACTTCTATCACTTGACACATCAAAATACCTTTAAATTAAAACAATATGTGATATTTCATATGAAAAATAAAAACACCCCCGTGCAATGCACGGGGAATGCCACTTGAATAAAATTTAAGTGGCAAGAAAGACAAGGGATGATGTTTTGATACGAAATAAAATTTAATTGATTATAACCACTACGAAGTATAAATTTATACTTCACGACGTTGTCACCCACAAGAGGGTGATAGAAGGAGACGGAGAGACAATCTTCGCAAGAGTCTTTGGCGACACTCACAACCATTTCAGCCAAAAGATGCAAAGGAACCCAATGAAGTATGGTCATCAAAGTTGTCTTACATATGAAAATTTGGCAACCAATCCAACTATGCCTTAGGGAAACACCGTTTACTCGATCAAATAACCAGACAAAGAAACAAGTAAGAAAGTAACACCAAGAACCCGGGAGCAGCACTGCATGATGGACCTCTAAGTGGCTGCTGATGAACTTAGAGGTCCTCATCGTTATCATCCACTCACGCGGAGCTTTTTGGCACAAGCTCCGCTGAAACCCAGACTTTGAACATGAGGGATGTCATTCTATGGTCGTTTCCTTAAAGAGCAGTGGTATAGTTTGTTGAGCTGAACATGAGAATCATCATCCGCCGGTGCTCGCTTCTTTGAAAGAAGGTGGTAATAAAGGTCAACTCCCTTTTCTTTTAGGTTAGTGCATTCTCGTTTCTTAGAAGGAAAATTTATCTCTTGAATCTCATGTCTCTTCTTAAAAGGAGGAGGAAAAGCAACTATTTCTCCCCAAAATCTCTTTCGTTTCCTCCTCACATTTTGAAATTGCTTGGGGTTGTCCGCCTTGCTTGATAAAGGTTCACCAACAACTGAAAGTTCACAAGCACTAGTGATGTTGAAAGAAGACTCCTGACTTATGAGAACGGATGCAGAAGAACTTAGATGTTGATCAGACTCTTGATAACTATTAAGATAAGGACGTTTGTTGACACAATTCTCCTTCTCCAAATCTTCCCATTTCCTTTTACAAGGAGTTCTATCCAGCAGAATAGGAACACGTTTAATCCTGTCTCTTTGAAGTTGGACCAATAGCACCCAGAGAATCTATCAAATTCAACACTGACAGATTTGTTTCCAACAGTTGAAATCATCCCTTTAGCTTGGAATGCAGTGGAAGCTTTACAGTACCTATCGACATGACCAATGCATAGACAACGAGGACATATTCTTCCAACCTGTTCCAAAACAATGTGAACTCCTCTGATATGATCATGAAAAAGATTTAGGCTTCCCAAATTGAAAGAAGGTTTCTTGTCAGAAAGTTGAATACGAACACGTAGACATTTTCCCTTGCAAAGACTTTTATCATCATAGCATATGAACTTCCCTAGACTATCACCAAAGAACTTTGCTGCCTTCTCATTAAGGTTATCTAGAGGTAAGCTGTAACATTGTGTTACTAATTCCTTAATTAATCTGTCACATCTCTTTTAATTCTATTACCTCTTTACTAACTATGATAGGAAAAGGAATATTCATATTAACAACATCTCTATCATAGTTAGAAAAGGAATTTCCTAATGATTACATAATATCCATGATAGAAAAGAATCTCCTGATACAATATGAATGCTATCATGGATATTTAAAAGCTAACCATGTTAGAAAGGATTTACCTAACATGGTTAATTAACAAAACCAACTATTATTTAACAATACATAAATATAACTACATGCGGAAGCAGATGCAGGCCTATACAAATTGGCAATATACAATACCAAATAAATTATATAAAACTCCTACTACCTAATTCCCTTTTCCTGAAGCTTGCACCTATGCATGAATACCTGCAAAAATGTCAGTAATCGTGGGATGAGACAAATTGTCCCAGTAATCACCGCTTAACTCACTATAACAGTGAGATGTGCGGTAGCGAGGGCGTCTAACGGGTACCTCAGTCATAAAATCAATAATACACATATATATATATATATATATATATATATATATATATATATATATATATCAAACCTTCTTCCCATGTATTACACCAGTCTCTCTGTCATTTTCCAAATCAATGTACTTCAACACCTCTACCTCCGTTACAACTACACCACCCCACAACTCTCACACTCACCTGTAGATGCATTGTGCCATACTGGGGCATTCAAGCATCTAATCTTCTCTATATGATTTGACACTGTGCCCCTCTCTGATGAGGGAGCAAATTTCCCTCTCTGGCAATCTCCAGAGAGAGAACCCCAATTCTGTTTTCCACTACAGAATAGGAACGGTTGGACTCTAATCAATGCCCATAACCGTAGGGGCGGTTGGACTCTAATCAATGCCCATAACCGTAGGTCACTTTTCTCAATAAGTTGACCTATCAACCCCGATCCAATCAAACCGAAAAGGATCATCTGTACAAATAACTGTCGATTGGCCTATCGAACAGTTATCATCGCGCTATGGTACGTATGTATATCAGTGTCATGCAAACCTCACATTATCCATCAACTTCAATCTCAATCCATATCCATATCATACATTCTTACAATTCCCTACAATATCTCAAATTCCAACTATGCAACTTCTTTCCTCAACCTTGCTATCAACATCCCTAACAGAATACTATCTAACTCTCTCACACCATAACCAGAACAACACCAGCCAGGATAATATATATAATACTTCAAATTCCTTTTATACAAAAATAATCGTGTTTGAAAGGCACCCGATAGCCTGTTTTATATAAAAATAAGTTTTCAAAGACAATATGTATATGGGGGGTGAAAAGGGATTTTGAAAATCCCAGCTAACGTCACCCTCAATGTTATAGCAAGGTTAAGTGTGATTACCTGTCGCCCTTAGCACTCTGTTGCCTTTTCCCTTTACTTATTCATGCCTCGAGGAATATATGCAAATCTCATCCTTTCCTATTATTACATAAAAGTAATAATATTTGTAAACCAATCCATTTTGCGAATATATATAGCGTCTCTCTCGTATCGTATATTACTACCCAACCCTTTCTTCTTTTACATTGTATTATGGAATATTTTCATTATTGTTTTAACCTAGATATCTTTAATAATCATAATCCAAATAAAGTAGTTATTACTAAACAAAACAACCTTCACATCACCAAGAACTAAAATTCAACAACATAAGTCCTAAATGAACACAAAGCATCAATTCCTTCAATAATATGAAATTGCACATCATAGTAACCGTTCTGTCACATCCAATGGAATCAAATTGCTTCAACCATGCTTCTCAACACATAAACTAACTACTTCCTTTCCTATTAATTTCATATCTTAATGTCTGCAACAACCACGCAACCATGCAACAACCCAAAGCAAAAGTTAAATCCTTTATAACAATTCAATTTCAATCCAATGCTCACCAATCAGCTTTAATTCAAAAATAACACAAGTTATACATATTCTTGAAGGTATCCAAAATCAGCACATGACAAGTATCTTGTTTGTGGCCATAAGAAAACAGTTTCTAGCTTCAAAGAACAATCAATATCAGTTAGATCAGTGCAGAAGTAAAACCCAAATCCCTACAATTAACATACAAGACAAGGAGCATCCAGAAATTCCCATAACCTCTTATATGCACTTCCCTATACAATAGACATATATCATTCATATTCCTATCCTAATCCCTAATCACCATTATAAATTATTAACCTTGTATGCCAAAGTCAGAACAGAATCAGACAACTAGAAAAGAGAAAAGGACCAGGATTTGCAAACTCATGAAACTCCATAATTCAATTCGATTAATATATACCAAAGCACAGTCACTGTTAATCAAAATGTATGCGTATAAACAATCAAACTCTTCCATTATAACATTTAAAACATAACAATAAATTACCTTAAACCAGCACATTCAATTTAGACACAAAGGAAGGAAGAAAATCACATTTCACAAATTAGCCAAAGAGGACTCAAATACTTAAACATGCTAGACCAATCTGTAACTCTACTGGACTAACAAAATCAGTAATTTGAAGCTAAATGTCTTAGAAAAACCCAAACCCATTTAAATCAGTGTACACAAACTTATGGTTATTTCAGTCAAACTCTTCAAATGCTACCATTTCTACACGAATCCATTCCTAACTCTCTAGGTTGAAGCTTGAACTTAGTTTTAATGAATTATTGTTCCTAAAACAGAAACCCCACTCGGCCTCTCTTCCAAAAATCACAGAAAACGAAGGAAAATAGATAAAGAAATATAGAGGACGATCACCTGAGCTTTAATCAGAGACCATCGCCAGAAAAATGGCCGGAGGACCGCCGCTTGACTCGCCGGAAACCGGGGAAACTCGCCGGAAAACGAAGAACAATGGAGGGAGGTTAGGGTTCAGATTTTGAAGTGAGAAAAATGATGAAAAACTAGGAACAAAACTTACCTAAGCTTGAAGATGACCCAACACTGAACGGCCATCGTCCCTCGCCGTCGTTTACCACCGGAAAATGAAGAAATTGACAGAGGGAGGTGATGAACAGTGAGAATGACGATGATGAAGCAGAGGAAGATGGAGGAGGCTCGATCGGCCCTCCTCACCGCCGTTGACGTCGGCCACCACCGCCGCCGAGGGAGGGCGGACGCGTGGTCAGAAGAAGGAAGGGATAGGAGCAAGAGGGAGGCCGCAAAAATGAGAGAAAATGAAGAAGATGAAGGAAGGGGAGGGAGGGTCTGTCGGTTTTATGAGAAGGAGGAGGGATAAGGCATGTTTGGTTTGGTGAAATAAGGGTGTTCTCTGATGATTTGTAGCCCAAACTTGCCATAGTGTACTCTTTTAATTTTAAAACCACTTAAACCAGCCTTCAATCTTCTTAAACTTCAAAATATTTTTAGCTTTACCACTCCCTCATATTTCAAACTCTTCATTTCTTAATTAATTATATGCATATTAATTACTCAAAATTTCCAAAAATATCCCAAGAATTCCTAAAAATTCCAAAATTTCCCAAAACACTCTCTAATCCTGAATTAAATTTTTCAGGATGTTACAATTCTACCCCTCTTAATTAATTTCGTCCTCGAAATTAGTAGAAATTATCACTACATACAAGGGAAAAGAACAGTTTCTTGGATTGATAATCCTATTTCAAGAGGAAGAAAAGAAGTTTGGATATAATTTAGGAAGATTGAACTCATTAGTATTGAGGATTAATTGTCAAAGATGAGTCATGAAGGGTTCTTGGATAGATGTAAAGCTTTTGGCACTAATGTAGATTTGAAGTTCTTTTGGAAATGGAAGAGATGAAATCGAACCAAATTTGCTTTGAAGGTTGGAAAGGTAAAATCAAATCAGATTTGTGTTGACCAACAGCAACATTCCGATCAAAATGAGAGAAATAGTTTACAAGAATGAAACAACTTAGCTACTGCTTTTCTATATCTATTAGACTTTTCGATCAACTTGAACTTAGTAGACATTATAAATCACTGCCAATCCTTACTCAAACTTCTTTCTGCTCAAATTGCAGAATGAAGTCCAAACGCACTCATACTTGCACTCAAACAATTCATCTAAAAACCCTTTGTTATATTTTCATACTAAATTTAAACAGAACATTGGACACAAAGCAAACAATTCCATTTATTATTCAGAATAAAATAGATCATAGTGTCATACCATACAAAGAAACCAAGATGATAAGCCAAAATAGAGCAACAATTTACAAGGCAAGTCTTCAATAATAACCAATTGATAGACTTGAGATTTCATATTTCAATATAATGATGATGGGAGAATTATCAATGGAGTTTACTAGACACATACAAGATAGACAAACCCGGCATACGTTATCATACCTTCAAGAGAAGTCAAACAAATAAAAAAAAAAAAAAAAAAATTACAACATATCAGAGTTTCCAATTTGCTTTGTCAAACTTTATTGTTTCCTCAAAGATTCTTTTTATTAATTTCCATTTTGACTTGCTTAAAATAGCTGAAGTCATTTAGAATTCACACACCAGAAAAAGATTTGTGATAAAGATCCAACCTAATGTTACAAGTCATATTCCCATTTTTCAGCAATCTTCATAAGTATTCATAAATATTATTATAGATTCACACTTTATAACCAACAAGAATCATAAATAGTTTCATGTTTAATTAATTGAATTAATGGAAGTAGTCAGATTGGTCATACTTCCTCTTTAATTAAAACAAATTATTTAATATAAATATAAGCATATTATTTCCAATCAATTCCATATTGGCAACAACACAAACATTTATTCAGCAAACTGAACTACCAAACAAGAATAAGACTGAAATTCAGTCAACACCAAAATTTTCATACAAAACATGTCATACATAAACAAAATGATTATTATTCTTGTTTACTTGTCATATACCATTAAATACATACAAAACAGATATATTTAAAACACTTAATATTCAAACAGTGGTGATCATTTCACCATTGTACAATAAATTCCCAAAATGCATTCACAAACTTTTTAGTCACAACATAGTGACTGCAACAGTTTTTAACACACATATTTTCAATACGCCTACAACTTTTAAACAAGCAAAGCTGAATCGAACAAATAAGATGGAATTCAAGATTTTCAAACAATCAATCTACAAGAATATCAACATGCATGGTTATTTCCTGCTAGGACCCTTCTACCTTGATTAATTTTATGTTTAAGCCTAAAATCCCAATTCAATTTGTCAATGAAAGAAGAAGATCCTTTTAAACTAACATGCAACTTCGAAAGAGGCTTTAGAACCTCTACAACAACATACATATATCTTGCATCTTTATCAGCATTCTTTTATGGCTTTGAACAAATATCAACACTTCAAATTACATTTAAATTCATCATTTACTCTTTGTAAATTTTATTAGAACACATTCAAAACAGAGCAGGCAAGGACAGGCTTAAATTTCACATTCAATCCTTCTTTAATCATGTCAATACACACCATTTCATAAATTCACAAAATTACACATATGAAAACTTATTTTAAGTAATACATGAGCGGTATTCAGCTGTTAATTATTCTTTATCATATCAACAGTAGCAATTCATTCAAATCACAGTGTATTGAATCAGCATCTTCATAATTTTATATTCCAATTACAAAACAAAGCAATGATATAATTCACAGAAAAATTGTCATAACCTCACATATATAGCAGTAGCAAAATATGATATTGTTGATCCTAAGGATTCCTAATTTCTATTCGGCCTTGGCAGTAACAATGCAGGAAAATGGCTAATCATGTATGCATCAACCACATTCAGCTTTAGCTATTTTATATATTTTTGTTAGCATAATTACTTCTGTCCAATTTTGTAAGTCAAAATTAATTACAATCTTCATAGTTGTCAATCAAATTTAGCATATAATTCTCCATGTAAAGAAAACAGGATGATCCTAACAAGGCATACCACATTCAAATCCGAGCAGCAGCCCTAATTTAATATTCGTTCAGCAGCAAATTTTTTTTTTTTTTTTTTTTTTTAGAAACAATCCATATCCAGTCATGCAAACATCTAGACATATATCTTCCCACATCATCAACCATGAGCCAAAGTTATTACACAATCACCTACAAAATATAGTCCCAATTTTAAAGAAATCAATATCTTTCATTCAAATCAGGGTCAAGTCACATTTATAAACACAAGTCATACTTCACAATCAATTTGCAACCAAACATTGAAATTAATTATAGGATAGTCAAATCACAGTTTGAAAATTCACATTCAAAACAAAATCAATTCACAATCAACAATCATTCATCAAGTTGGAGGTTATAAAGTAACAAATTCAAGAGAATATTTCTTAGCAATAATCAACAACACACGTCATAATTCCATCAAGTATAACCTAAAAGTTTCCCAATCACACAGTTTTAATGACCATTCTTTTCAATTACATATGATTAACTTCATCAAAACCAAATTGTTTCACTTTTCAAGTACACATAAAATAGAGATTATAAAACAATTAATTTCAACAGAATTTCAATGAAGAACAATCAAACAAAACAACTTAATTCATCAATTGATCAAACAATTTAACAAACAAGCAAAACAAACAAGAACAAGGCCAATATCTCCTATTTCACTTTACATTCATGATCAATTTTTTTTTTTTCCATGTTATTTTAATCCCTTAATCCCAATAAGGTCCTTTGTGATGCCTCGACTATGATTATGTCCGGATCATAATTATATTCGAGACCCCACTATAGAATCCTTATTCCGTCATTTTTCCTAAATTCTTATACATATCAACATTATTTTGTTATTCTTTCTATGTTCATCTCAATCTCTCCACAATACCTATTCAATTTCTCTTATCACTCTCTCCCCACCACGGGATGAGTGATATTCCTCTCAAAAGGACAGATATTCATGCACATAAGGAAGGGAATACTAAGAATGTATATTGCCAATCTATATGCAATGCAGCACAGTCCTAGGTTATCGTATACCAAATACTGATAACCAAGTTGTAACATTGTGTTACTAATTCCTTAATTAATCTGTCACATCTCTTTTAATTCTATTACCTCTTTACTAACTATGATAGGAAAAGGAATATTCATATTAACAACATCTCTATCATAGTTAGAAAAGGAATTTCCTAATGATTACATAATATCCATGATAGAAAAGAATCTCCTGATACAATATGAATGCTATCATGGATATTTAAAAGCTAACCATGTTAGAAAGGATTTACCTAACATGGTTAATTAACAAAACCAACTATTATTTAACAATACATAAATATAACTACATGCGGAAGCAGATGCAGGCCTATACAAATTGGCAATATACAATACCAAATAAATTATATAAAACTCCTACTACCTAATTCCCTTTTCCTGAAGCTTGCACCTATGCATGAATACCTGCAAAAATGTCAGTAATCGTGGGATGAGACAAATTGTCCCAGTAATCACCGCTTAACTCACTATAACAGTGAGATGTGCGGTAGCGAGGGCGTCTAACGGGTACCTCAGTCATAAAATCAATAATACATATATATATATATATATATATATATATATATATATATATATATATCAAACCTTCTTCCCATGTATTACACCAGTCTCTCTGTCATTTTCCAAATCAATGTACTTCAACACCTCTACCTCCGTTACAACTACACCACCCCACAACTCTCACACTCACCTGTAGATGCATTGTGCCATACTGGGGCATTCAAGCATCTAATCTTCTCTATATGATTTGACACTGTGCCCCTCTCTGATGAGGGAGCAAATTTCCCTCTCTGGCAATCTCCAGAGAGAGAACCCCAATTCTGTTTTCCACTACAGAATAGGAACGGTTGGACTCTAATCAATGCCCATAACCGTAGGGGCGGTTGGACTCTAATCAATGCCCATAACCGTAGGTCACTTTTCTCAATAAGTTGACCTATCAACCCCGATCCAATCAAACCGAAAAGGATCATCTGTACAAATAACTGTCGATTGGCCTATCGAACAGTTATCATCGCGCTATGGTACGTATGTATATCAGTGTCATGCAAACCTCACATTATCCATCAACTTCAATCTCAATCCATATCCATATCATACATTCTTACAATTCCCTACAATATCTCAAATTCCAACTATGCAACTTCTTTCCTCAACCTTGCTATCAACATCCCTAACAGAATACTATCTAACTCTCTCACACCATAACCAGAACAACACCAGCCAGGATAATATATATAATACTTCAAATTCCTTTTATACAAAAATAATCGTGTTTGAAAGGCACCCGATAGCCTGTTTTATATAAAAATAAGTTTTCAAAGACAATATGTATATGGGGGGTGAAAAGGGATTTTGAAAATCCCAGCTAACGTCACCCTCAATGTTATAGCAAGGTTAAGTGTGATTACCTGTCGCCCTTAGCACTCTGTTGCCTTTTCCCTTTACTTATTCATGCCTCGAGGAATATATGCAAATCTCATCCTTTCCTATTATTACATAAAAGTAATAATATTTGTAAACCAATCCATTTTGCGAATATATATAGCGTCTCTCTCGTATCGTATATTACTACCCAACCCTTTCTTCTTTTACATTGTATTATGGAATATTTTCATTATTGTTTTAACCTAGATATCTTTAATAATCATAATCCAAATAAAGTAGTTATTACTAAACAAAACAACCTTCACATCACCAAGAACTAAAATTCAACAACATAAGTCCTAAATGAACACAAAGCATCAATTCCTTCAATAATATGAAATTGCACATCATAGTAACCGTTCTGTCACATCCAATGGAATCAAATTGCTTCAACCATGCTTCTCAACACATAAACTAACTACTTCCTTTCCTATTAATTTCATATCTTAATGTCTGCAACAACCACGCAACCATGCAACAACCCAAAGCAAAAGTTAAATCCTTTATAACAATTCAATTTCAATCCAATGCTCACCAATCAGCTTTAATTCAAAAATAACACAAGTTATACATATTCTTGAAGGTATCCAAAATCAGCACATGACAAGTATCTTGTTTGTGGCCATAAGAAAACAGTTTCTAGCTTCAAAGAACAATCAATATCAGTTAGATCAGTGCAGAAGTAAAACCCAAATCCCTACAATTAACATACAAGACAAGGAGCATCCAGAAATTCCCATAACCTCTTATATGCACTTCCCTATACAATAGACATATATCATTCATATTCCTATCCTAATCCCTAATCACCATTATAAATTATTAACCTTGTATGCCAAAGTCAGAACAGAATCAGACAACTAGAAAAGAGAAAAGGACCAGGATTTGCAAACTCATGAAACTCCATAATTCAATTCGATTAATATATACCAAAGCACAGTCACTGTTAATCAAAATGTATGCGTATAAACAATCAAACTCTTCCATTATAACATTTAAAACATAACAATAAATTACCTTAAACCAGCACATTCAATTTAGACACAAAGGAAGGAAGAAAATCACATTTCACAAATTAGCCAAAGAGGACTCAAATACTTAAACATGCTAGACCAATCTGTAACTCTACTGGACTAACAAAATCAGTAATTTGAAGCTAAATGTCTTAGAAAAACCCAAACCCATTTAAATCAGTGTACACAAACTTATGGTTATTTCAGTCAAACTCTTCAAATGCTACCATTTCTACACGAATCCATTCCTAACTCTCTAGGTTGAAGCTTGAACTTAGTTTTAATGAATTATTGTTCCTAAAACAGAAACCCCACTCGGCCTCTCTTCCAAAAATCACAGAAAACGAAGGAAAATAGATAAAGAAATATAGAGGACGATCACCTGAGCTTTAATCAGAGACCATCGCCAGAAAAATGGCCGGAGGACCGCCGCTTGACTCGCCGGAAACCGGGGAAACTCGCCGGAAAACGAAGAACAATGGAGGGAGGTTAGGGTTCAGATTTTGAAGTGAGAAAAATGATGAAAAACTAGGAACAAAACTTACCTAAGCTTGAAGATGACCCAACACTGAACGGCCATCGTCCCTCGCCGTCGTTTACCACCGGAAAATGAAGAAATTGACAGAGGGAGGTGATGAACAGTGAGAATGGCGATGATGAAGCAGAGGAAGATGGAGGAGGCTCGATCGGCCCTCCTCACCGCCGTTGACGTCGGCCACCACCGCCGCCGAGGGAGGGCGGACGCGTGGTCAGAAGAAGGAAGGGATAGGAGCAAGAGGGAGGCCGCAAAAATGAGAGAAAATGAAGAAGATGAAGGAAGGGGAGGGAGGGTCTGTCGGTTTTATGAGAAGGAGGAGGGATAAGGCATGTTTGGTTTGGTGAAATAAGGGTGTTCTCTGATGATTTGTAGCCCAAACTTGCCATAGTGTACTCTTTTAATTTTAAAACCACTTAAACCAGCCTCCAATCTTCTTAAACTTCAAAATATTTTTAGCTTTATCACTCCCTCATATTTCAAACTCTTCATTTCTTAATTAATTATATGCATATTAATTACTCAAAATTTCCAAAAATATCCCAAGAATTCCTAAAAATTCCAAAATTTCCCAAAACACTCTCTAATCCTGAATTAAATTTTTCAGGATGTTACATAAGCCATGGATCTGAATCCAAATTGAATAAGAATGAGCAAAGCCAATACTCATAGGGACATTAAAATTTCATGGGATCAGATATATAAAATAGCCTTTTAAAAGCCAAGAACCATGACAGCACATATACAATAAATCCTCCTTAAACTCAAACTGAATTAAGAAGGAATTATCAATATACTTGACTACATAAATCCATCCATGAAACTTCCAGTGAATATTAATCAAAGATTGTAGTTTTGAAGCATGAATTTTCCGACTATCTACAATCTTAGCAAGAGCATAATGATCCATTTTAAATGAAGCTACTCTATCCAGTTCACAGGTTCATGAAAATTAAAGCTCACTCCGATCCAAGTCCTCTTACCCTTGTTTGCTAGATATATGACCACTAGGAGGAAAATGTTCAGATCTTAAAAGATATCTTACATGCAAGACCAAAGGGGACCCAGATCACGACAAGAAAGGCAGAGACTAACTTCTGGTGGTGATGAAAATAAAGAAATCAGCGGCAACAAGGACAAGATTTTAGCGGCAGCGGTTGAGTCGGCGACGTCTTAGTGATTGAAGGTGTTGGTGGTGGTGGAGTAGAACGACGGTGGTAGAGAGAAGCTATTCGCAGCGGATGGAGAGATCGACCGACATGCTTGCATGGCTGAGATATCGGCAGCAGAGGAAGTGAAAGGCGGCAGCGGAGCGGTTCAAAGATCGACGGTGGAGGAAGAGAATGGTGGAGGTGGAGACAAGCTATCAGCGTCGGCGATGGAGGTTGAAGAGGTCGGCGGCAGAGAGACTAACTCTCGGTGGAGGTGGAGGAGGTGGGAAAGACCGGCGGCGTAGAGAAATGCCTTTGGCGGAGACGGATATAAGGTGATCGGCAGCGGAAGTGGTTGAAAGATCGGCGACGGCGGTTGAAAAGTTTGACGCGGAGAAACGGTGGTGCTCGGCGGTGGTCGGAGGTGGTGGTGGTTTATGAGGGAGAGAGAGACAAGCTCTCCAACCTAGGTGAAACTATCATGAGTAGATGGACAGTGCAATGGTGATGGTAGTCTAAGTAGGTGGAAGGGTTTCCAAAGTTGGTGGTGGTTTGATTCAAGAGGAATAGGGTCCTCCATGTATGAGACGGTGATGGTGGTTGTTCCTCAAGTTTGATCGCAATTAATGATCTCTCATTGATTATCCATGACTTTCAAGCACTCTGTATACAAACAAAACAATGGATCGGTGAGATCCTTATTTTTGTACCCGTCTTGTTAGCATTCTTTCTTCTTCTTCCAATAAAAAAACCTTTCTACCTCAAATCCTGATTCATCCTCCACACCTACCTCCCCCTCTCTTTTTCTTCACCCTCACTGACAGTGGCTCTTCATGGTGGCGGCCACGATTTCCGGCAAAGATGGGCTCCGACGACCCTTGCAAGCACTGACTCAGCTTCACTTGACTTCTCTTCTCTCACTCCCACCCTTCGTTTCTACGATTAGGGATTAGGGCTGTTTAAGTAGAGATTTGTTATGAAATTCAAGAAATCGAGGTGAGGACCTCTCTGTTGTTTGTTACTGTAAAAATCATGCTTGCTCATACCTTCCATTCCCTTGCATAGAATTTTCGCATGAAAGGCCATAAATTGATACCTTATCAGTTGTTTTGAAAGGTCGTGATTTTGTAAAACAATTAAAAGCTCTGATCAGTGGTGTTTCCTTTGACTTTTGTTTTTCGATTCAGATGAGTATGTAACTGCTCGGTAGGATTGAATGGTGGGCTTTAATTATGTTTCCGAATTGTTTCTTTTGGGTGACACTAGATTGTTTATTGTTTCAGAACTGAGTATTGATGAAGTTCTTAGCTTGGAATGATTTTGAATACCAATCACTTTTTGTCTCAATAACACAAACTAACATTGTTTATGTTTTGTTTTAGGAAGTGGATATTTATGTTGAATCTAAAGCATAGGAGGAATGAATGGTTGAAAAGGAGTATGTTGTTCAGGAGAATCAAGTAGGTATCTAATATATCTATATATTTTCCGTAATACATTTGCTTTTGCTCTTCGTTATTCCGATGAAAAGTGGGTTTTTTTCCTCATACTCATAGGAAAATGAAGCAGCGGCTTCCCATAGATGCATTGCAGATATCATTAGGTAATAAGAATTTAAAGGCATATCATATAAGCGTTGTTAATCAGCTTTTGTCTCAAGCACACAACAAAATAACATTCTTTTTGTTTTGTTTCAGGAATTGAATATTTTTGTTTATTTTTACTTTTATTCTTAGCATGTTGTCGAGTACATGGGTTTTATGACTTTGTGCAAAAGTCAATGGCTCAAGTGTCTAGAGGTATGAATAGTATTGGGACTGTATTCAATTTGTTAAAAAATTCTATAGTAAAATTTGAATATTGTTTACAAATTTAGTTGGTTATTATTGTTGGTATTTTTATATAACTATGTGTGAACACTTTTCACAAGATGGTGCTGTTATAGGATGAGATTGCTCACTGATTATGGTTTTGATGCTTTTTGTGTGTGTTTCTAATGTGAATGTGCGTATTTTGAAGTTCTGATCGTACATTTACTAATTTAATAGACATGCATTTTTGCTTGGAAGAAAGCTTCCATCTCCATCTCATGGTGGTAATGATGTGGTCATCTGTGATAGGTTCATATGGTTTACTTTGCAATACAAGAGTATTGAGCACTTGAAGCTTATTTGCAAATATACTCTTCTTGCTGTCAGTGGGGAAATAAGTGATTTTAGAAGATTCTTTGCTACCTTGATGAACTCATGTAAGCCTTAGTTATTGCATATTAGAAAAGTAGTTGGATTGGCTTACTTGCATTCTGCACTTTTTATCCTCCATGGTCATTTTCTTCTCCCACCACTGTAAAACAGCCACCTTGGCTTCTCTCAACTCCCTCACCCAAAATGAGGTGAGAAAAGAGAACGGGTGAGAGTGAGAGTTAATAAAAGAGAGATCACAAGGTGATTCATCAGCAACAAGTTGCTCTTACATAAAAGTTTACTCAAGAAGGGCATATCTATTTCATCTTCAACAGCACATCTGCCTCAAAAGGCGAATAAGAGAATCCAAACACTTTGCAAATATGAAAGTCGAAAAGAGGTACATTGTTTGTAGTTTCACATTTTCCTTTGACTTTTTTCAATCCTCATGTTTTTCTGGGGTGAAATTTCTTCCTGAGAACTTTCACCTGCATCCGTCTCTCTTTTTTCATTCAAATATTGCAATTACTTCGGTTAGTTAGAGTTTCTATATGAGTGAAACAAAATATCACTAAATAAATTAAAATCTGAACAAACACTGTAATAGAAAGTGCAGGATATAGTGATCATGTAATTAGTTATCTAACACATCATGGTTATCACTGATTTGAACATGATTTAAAATAATGCATTCCATATAAGTGGTTAATCTGCTAAATGACTGAGTTTTAAAATCAAGTTATTCTGTCAAAACAACTAATAGTTGTTTGTGATATTAATATATTGTCTATCATAGTAGAGTGATTACTTTCCAATGGACCGTAATTCTTTAAGATATTGTGTTGGTAAATCACTATTGCATTTGAAGTGGTATTTTCAATCTGATAACTCACTGGCGTTTAAATCTGAATGTTTATATGAAACATTTTGTTATTATGTGAAATTAAGTATGGAAGTTGAGTTCTTACATTTTAGCTTACCCTTTTGAGTTCAAATTCAATTCAATTGAATGCTAATAGCACTTTTAAGAACTAGGATTTGGAATCATTATATTCTGCTAACATATGTAGATGGAGTAATTTGCATAAATGTGTCTACATTTAATAGAGAAAATACTTTGGTGTTAATGATTTTGCTTAAAGAACTGGTGCAACATGATTAATTTGGGTATTTGAGTTCAATCTAATTTTTTGAAAATATGTTTTGAGAAATAAGGGTATGTTTTAAAAATAAACACAAGTCTCTCATTGTCAAATCATTAATTTGGATATTTGAGTTCAATCTACTTTCTTTCATGAATCGAAGATATATAGAATTATCAAATATGTAAGTGTATCAACAAGTGATGAACTTAAATTTGCAAGTTCTGTTTTTTGACTTTATTTCATCATAGGTTTCCACCAGTCCATTGAAGTGACAAATCCTTAACAATGGAATGAAACTGAAGATTGGTCAACCTGATAAGAATGGCGCAATGTGTCCAGTTACTTAACAAAATAACAAAATGGATGAGCAGTTTTCTTAGCAAATGAGAGATTGGGGAGAGGTATGATTTTTTGCATCTGTTCCAAGGTGGAAGCGTTGGACGAAATGATTCAAAAGAGTTCAGCTTTTGTTGTCAAAACCAGACAATGTTTGTTAAAAGAACAAGTATTATAGACTGTATTTGATGTTAATATTTATTGTTGTTTATCTTGGTCTTCACATTTTCAGGTGAAATCTTGAATATATAAGAGTAGGTGTGCAACATACTATAATTTAACTTACTGTCAAAGGATTTATGTTTGTTTTCAAATTATCGAAATGTTTTCTCGATAAAAATGGCACAACATTTAGAGTTTGTTTATATTTATGGTCATAATTTAGCAGATCATAAATCTAAATTGTTCATTTTTTTAATAAAATAAAATGGGGAGTGTATTGTTGTTTATCTTGGTCTTCACATTTTCAGATGAAATCTTGAATATATAAGAGTAGATGTGCAACATACTATAATTTAATTAACTGTCAAAGGATTTATGTTTCTTTTCAAAATATCAAAATGTTTTCTGAATAAAAATGGCACAACATTTAGAGTTTGTTTATATTTATAGTAATAATTTAGCAGATAATTAAATCTAAAATGTTTATTTTTTAATAAAGGGGGAGAAGAAACTCAACCTTTAATATAAGTATTTTATACTTTTATCTCTAAGCAAACAAAATATTTTATTCATGATAAATGCTCATATCATATGGGTTTGTCTTTTTTTTTTTAAAGACGGTGATGCACCCATTAAAGATATTTTCACCAATGGTGCAGTCTCGAAAAAGAAAATAGTGGGTAATTTGATTTTGAGTTCTAAAACCACCTCCCATTTTTTCTCTTTTAATTATCATATTATTTCTTTCTTTCCTCCCATTTTTTAATTATTCTCATTCGTTACCACTAAATCTTCTTTAAATATCAATCCCTTAAATTATAGGATAATTTTAACGATCCCATTATATATAAATTAAATAGAAGAGTGTATATAATGATTCTCAAATCATATAATAGCAACCTCCCCTTTAAATATACTATATATATTGCAGTTTTTATAACCCCAATAAATATCACTTAAATAACAATTCCAAATATTTCTCCATCCAAATTCATGATCAAATATTTTACATGTTACACCACCCACACATGGTTGTTTATGTATATCAAGTAAGTGAGTATGTGTTTGGTTTCACTTTTGAAGATATGTTTTAACCAATGAGTAGTTGGTTGAACTGGTAAGCGGGTTACAACCCACGTTAGAATGAAAATGCGTGTTTAGATCCTGGAAAACGCTCTCATTGGGAGAGCAGACAACGTTACCTATGTGTCCAACACTCATACTCCTCGAGTCAGAATTAGTTGATTGCCAACAGACGTGGGATAACAGCGCGGTGATTAACAACAAAAATATATACTTTAGGGTATATAGCTTTCTATAAGATATTTCTTCCTATTTTCTCAAAATTTATTATCTCTAATGAAATCTTTTTTGGTTAATTACCGCCCAGCAATCCATCACCTATTGACAACCAACTAATTTTGACTCAAATGGTAAGAGTGTTACCTTTATAGGCAATGTTGTCCTCTTTGTGGAATTCAAACACACTATTTTTAATGTATTTTATAACACTACTTTATTTTACAATTTCGTATCCCAACACCATTAAAAGATTATGTTTTGAAGCACTTGATCGCTCTTTGCAAGATATAATGAAGAGTGATGTACCTTTCGGAGGAAAAGCAACATTCCATGGACGAATTCATACTAATTTTGTCAGTTATTCTAGGAGGAACAAAGCAGTGATAGTTGATCCAACAATAAATTCCTCACATCTATGGAGACATTGCAAAATTTTTACTCTAACACAAAACATGAGGCTGCAATCAAGAAACTCAAATGAAGATCAAATCAAAATCGAATTTTCGGAATGGCTTTTAAAAGATGGGAAAGGAAAAATTGATGGTTTATGAATTTCTAGATGAGATAATGATAAAAAATACTGAGGATCCAGTTTGATCAATTGTTACATCTTCATATCTCGATCTACTTAGTAATTTGACGAATTCAAGATACTTCACAAACAGAGTAATTTTATCCCCAACGATGGATATAGTCAATGAGATCAATGATTATATATTATCTATGATTCCTGAGAATTCCATCGAATACTACAACTCAGACTCATTAAGCAAAACAGATGCTGACAACAATGCTTTGGAACAATTGTATGACACAAAATCCCTCAACGCCATTAAAAGTAGTAAAATACTTCACCATAAGTTGACATTAAAAGTTGGTACTTAAGTGATGTTGATAAGGAACATGGACCAAGCATCTGAATCATGTAATGGAACAAGAATTCAAGTGACAATGTTGGGAAAGCATTTCATATAAAGGAATTTCACCGGGGATAAAAAACAAGTCTTCATACATCATATGGATATGAACCCTTCATACTCGAAACTCCTATTTAAGATGAAGAGGAGACAATTCCTAATAATTGCCTCCTTTTCGTTGACAATAAATCCTTCAAATGTTCTAGAATGTTATAAAGGCGACTGCGTTGAATGGAACCAGTAGTGGACAAGAGGTACTCATACACCACATGGATATGAACCCCTCATATTCAAAATTGCCTTTCAAGATGAATAGACCAGTTATTATAACTTTTGCAATGACAGTTAACAAAAGCCAATGACAGTTCATGACAAACATTGGTCTATACTTACCAAGCCAAGTCTTTTCACATAGACAACTCTATGTTGCTCTCTCACGGGTCAAATACATTGATGGTTTAAGGTTTCCCATTTTTGGCAAAGAGAAAAAAATAACCAACTCAATAAAAAAATGTTTTATCTCTAAGCCTTCCAAAATATCTGGCAGTATGTCATCTTGAACAAATTTAGTACCTAAATTTCATATTACAAATCATCTATCTATTTAGCATTTTCATTTTCGCCAGTTCATTTATTTTGTCCATCTATCTATTTAGCATTTTCATTTTCGCCAGTTCATTTATTTTGTCAATGCAATAAATTTACATGCAAATCACTCTCAAACAAAAACATACTAATTTCAATTTGTTTCGCTTTGAATCACTTTCTTCATTTATACTTTACGAAATCTACATATTCTTAGTAATTTTTCAAAAAGAAAAACAATTCAACCACGTGCATCGCACGGGGTCAAATACTAGTTATAAGCATTATTTTATGTAATTTAAATTAAGTAGAATAGATTTATTGTTTTAGCTAATATTGCTATATAATTAAAAATATGAAATAATTTTTAGATATTTGATTAAAAATCGAATATATCTTTGTTTAGATTTTTATATCTAGATATATTATATTTTATCTAATTCTTGTAAATGTTAACGATAAATTAAATTTAAACAATATTCTTGTGTACCCCTACGTGTATAAAATTATAAATACAATTCAATTTAACACCACCAAGTGCAATTAGTTTCCGTTCAAGAGGCCAAATTACCATTTTACCCTAAAAAGGTAACCCCATGTTCGCCGCATAACATTAGACATATCTAGTTCTTACACGTGTTCCTCTCTCATTTGTCTCCTCGATTACCACTCCACGTGTCATCCCTCTGTCCTCCCAGTTCAATTTTAAAAGGAGACGAAAAAAGAAAACAAAAGAAAGAAACCGAGCCTTCTCGAATATCAAATATTTTAATTTCCTTCTCGAATCTTTCATTAACGTCTTATCCTAAGTCGCAACCTTGTCTGTTTCTAAGACATATCATCATCAAATTCAAAACCAAGTCCCTATCTTTAAAGCCCCACCAACAAAACAATTTTGGATTGAGACAAAGATAAATAGTTTGATCCTTTTAAAGATAACATCATATTCTAGATGCTCATAAGAGTAACCGAGCTGTCCAACTCAAACTGCCTAATATTCTCAAGCGCCAATTCCGTTCTCATCTTTGTTTTTTGCGTGCATGTCCAGCTCACAAACATATTTTCATTTGGGTTGAGTCCAATTCCATTATATAAGAAGGAACCATTATTATTCAGTTTTAGCTCCTCCTTCATTCTATATTTGGCACCAATACATTTCCAACTATATTTGGGGTCATCATTTTTTCAGAGACATTTAATACACAGAGAGAGAACATAACATAAGACGGTTTCATCTGTACAAAAGAACGCACCTTTTTTTTTTGTTGATAAATTCTCATATTGAAACTCTTGCACAAAGCAGAGACAACATCATCATATATAAGAAGAATAGGCGGAAGAAGAAGAAGAAGAAGCTGTTGTTGTTGGTAGGATTTAAGGTTTGAGATTAGAACCAATGGCAACAGAGGCTTTGATTTTGAGGGGACAAGAAGGATCATCATCATGGTTATATATAACATCTGGGGCAACAGGGAGAATCTACGCCTTGATTTCTATGGTGCTAAACTCAATTGTTTTGATGTTGTTCTTTCCTTTTAGAGGGTCTAGGAGGGTGTTGTCATCATCACATGTTGATAAGCAAGGGAAGAAGGAAGATAATAATATTAATAATAATAAGCAAGTCAATGATAGTCACCGGAAGGCAGTGGTGGTGAGAGTTCCGGCGGCTTTTAAGCCGTGGAGGAGTTACTTCGCGGCGGCTGCCAAGGCGGTGGACGAGGCGGTGGAGGCGAGGAGATCGTTGGCTATAAGGAGAGTTGTTGAGGATGGAGATGAGAATACGGTGAGGGAGTATTGTCTAATTGGTTCTAAGAGGGGTGATACCATTTTCACACAATCTTGGACACCAGTTAATGGTAAAATCAGGTAGGCAATAAGTTTGCAATTTTCAATATAGTGAAATGATTTGTTTATTCTATGGTTTTTTGGAATTCATTTGGCTTGGTTTAGCTTGTTAGTTTAGTGTTGAGTTTGATTCTTCTTGTTCATGCTTATTATTGTCTCAAGTTCGGATCCTGAGAAATGTAAATACACTTGACGCAGTAATTCTTGATTAGTCAAGTCTTGGAGTAGAAATTAAACTTGGCTGTTTTTTTCACGCTAAAGGGAGAATTGGGTGTGGTTGGTTGCATCTGTATTAAGTTTGAAATTTTGAAGGAATATTTTATGTCATCAACTGCCACCTTCTGTGGATAGTTGGGTATGGTTGATGACTTTGAAGTAATAATCAAGTTTGAATTAATTGGTTCTGATAGGATTTCTGTATTTGGAAGTCAGTCATGCACCCCAAATTTTGTATTCCCCAAATTAAGTGGCATCTTATCTTCATGTCCTTATCTGAAGCCGTAATAATTCCTAGTGGTCCCCTGCTTTTCCCTGTGGCACTTGATTCTATTGTTGTTTTGGAGTTTAAATATGTGGGTAGCACTAATCAATGTTTTGGAGGTTCTACTATTTAAATTTGTGTGGTCGGCTTATTATTATTTAAAAAAGGAGCTTGAATTTTTGGTAGCCTGTTAGCCTAAAAAACTAATTTATCCTTAAATTTTTTAGCTCTTTACAGAAAGAATATGTGAGTGCTAAAGCTGATTGTTCTGATTCCTTGTTTCTAGAGGTCAGAGGATGTGATTCCAGAAATTCTCTTGATAACCAAATGGTTAATAATTCATATCACTCTGGAGACACTTGATGCTTTTAACTAGATGTTATAGTTTTTTTTTTTATTTCAACTAGATGTTATAGTTGTGATAAATGATGTGCAATATGTTTATTATTCATCTTCACCGATATTTTCTTTTCTTTGAATAGGTATATAAAGATTCATATTTTCTTAGTTGAATTTGGAATAATAATTTTTTGGTTTTTTCGTACAGGGGACTTGTTCTTATTATGCATGGACTTAATGAACACAGGTATGCAGTTTGCGGTTAAGGAAGTTGGCTAGCTTTAGGTTCTATTTAAATTTATTTCTTTTTCCAATTCTGATTTCTGAAACCATTCCCATTCATCTATTACAGTGGCAGGTATAATGATTTGGCTAAGACTCTGACTGCTAATGGCTTCAAGGTTTACGGGATGGATTGGGTTGGTAAGTCTGAACTAGTTCAATCTTATTCCATGGAAGTTTTCTTCCCAGAAAATTCTATTATATAATTTTAATATATTTAATGGAAATATGATCATTTGTTAGCCTTTATCTTAGTTTGATGAAAAAATGAACTATTTACTTATTCTTATACGTGTGAGTGTGATTCATTCAAAACTGTCAAGCAAATTTGTGCTCCATTTTCACGTTTGCAGAATATGTTCCCCCACCTCTAATAATGTTCTCTTGCCAGTATTTGTTAAAATCCAACTAATTTTATGCTCTTTTCTGCAGGACACGGTGGAAGTGATGGGCTGCATGCATATGTGCATTCTCTTGATGATGCTGTTTCTGACATGGTATGTGCTCCAATCTACAAGGATTTGTCATAAAACATTATACATTTTCCAGAAGTGGGCTGGAAGAACCATAGAGAATTTATGCTTTATTTCTGTCCCTCTTATAGTTGTTCTAATTATGAAATTTTTCTGTCTAACCTTGCACAGAAAGCCTTCCTTGAGAAGGTTCTTATTGAAAATCATGGGCTTCCTCTTTTTTGCTTTGGACACTCAACAGGTGCAGCCATTGTTTTTAAGGTATAACTAGTGCATTAAATAAATTTCTTGCAATTATCACGTTATCGAAGAAAAATTTCAAGAAAACAATGAGCTGAGTCAATATCTTTCCACTATCTGTCTGCAGGCTCTGCTGGACCCGAAGGTAGAAGCTCATGTTTCTGGTGTAGTAGTGACTTCACCTGCAATTGGAGTCCAGGCTTCTCATCCCATATTCTTGGTGAGCCATACATGCATATTCTATTCTTTTGCTGATTATCTGAACACAAGTCTAAGCTTACTTTACAATATACTATCTCCTTAGTATAATGCCTACTTGACTTATTTAGAGATATTCAAGAAGCTAATTACATTATTCAATTAAAACATATTTACACGACATTTATGTATATGTATCCATATATCATATATCAATGGGTAAATACGCAAAAATATATATGGTGAATTTTAAAAGGGTCACCGAGCATCATGATAATTTTAAGGGTGCAATAATGTATATGGTAAACCAAAATGGGACACTCATCGTCTTTTTCCTTCACTCCTATGACGTTGGATATTTGTTTTGTTGGTACAATTTACCATGGTGTTGAGTGTCTTATTTTCGTTTACCATGTATATTTCTGCACCTCAATTATTATGGTGTTGGGTGTCACTTTTATAATTTACCATGTATATTTTTGTAGCTGCACCCTATATCAATTTATAAGAAGTCATGCAAATTGATTTGGAATAAAATATGAGAGATAAAATTAAGAAGGCTTTATAATTAGGACCAAAAGTGAAATATTTTCTGACTAGAGGTAGTATAAAACAGCATGGCATATGCATACACTGATGTGAAAAATCAGCTAATGATCTAATCTCAATAACTTCTTTCTTGCAGGCACTTGCCCCTGTAGCTTCATTGCTGCTGCCTAAATACCAATTCAATTCTGCATATAAAAAGGGTTCTACAGTTTGTAGAGATCCAGATGCATTAGTATCTAAATATTCTGACCCCCTAGTATGTAGTGAACCCCTCAGAATTCGGACCGGCCATGAGATTGTCCAAATCACGACTTACTTGCAACAAAACTTGAGAAAAATCAAGGTTCCATTCTTGGTTCTCCATGGCACTGCCGATACAGTCACTGATCCTGCTGCTTCTCAGAAGTTGTATGAAGAGGCTTCTTCATCTGAAAAAACCATACGTTTATATGAAGGATTGTTACATGATCTCCTTTTTGAACCTGAACGTCATTCTATCACACAGGAAATTGTTCAGTGGGTCAATGATAGAGTGTGAGGTTAGGTGGCTTTGTCATGTAATTTTTCACGGCAAAAATGTCCTCTACTCTCCCTTTTCGTAGATTGCTGCAAGGTGATTCCGTGAGAGAAAAGAAAATTGAAGCCAAATGATTTTTAGGCATTCTTTTTTCTGTGTGTGACAACCACATATAACCCTATATTTACTATAGAATGTAGTCAACCGAGAAATGTTAAGTTTAATATTCTCAATTCGTCACCATCCTATTTTTATGTGATGGTGATTAATATATTTGTAATAGACTGTAATGAGAATCAGTTATCTAATTTTCCAAGCTAATTCTCTTGATCTTTTCATTTTTTATCTAGTTTCAATATGTTGCGTGAACAATCTGTCAGTTTGTCAATGAGATTACTTGTGCTACACTAATCTGCAAGTTGAAAGTTCAAGAAAAAACTTATCCTAATAATTATAAGACGAAGACCAAACCATTTGACAAATGTATCACGTGAACTTGTAATGCATTGAATTCTTACTTGTGAAGCTATGAAATTCAATCAAATCATATATGGCAAAAAACTTTAAAACAGGGGATTAGTAAATATGGCAAAAATATACATGTTAAAATATATGGGCACATGGCATCATGGTATTTTGAGGGTGCAGAATATATATGGTATACCAAAATGGGGCACCTCACCATCTTTGTTCTTCACTCCCATTGTGCAAGATGTCACTATTACAATTTACAATGTATATTTCTGCACCTTTTACAATTTAACATGTATATTTTTGCCTCATTTTGATTTACCACGCCCTCAAAATTTACTATATTTGGTGCCACTTTTAAAATTTGCTATGTTTATATTTGCACCTTTGTGCTTAGTATCATTAATTTTATATATATATATATATATATATATATATATATATATATATATATATATATATATATATATATATATATATATATATATATATATAATTAATGCCCAGCCTCGTAGATGCGCGCGCGATATCATGGCGTCTTGAACTGAATGTTATTATTCCCTACCTCCCCCCTTTGCTTCTAATTCTATTGTTGGGTTGACAGTCTTGCCCTTTGTGTCAAATTCTTCACGTTATCACATAGTATAGTAATGTGGGCAGAAAAGAAGGGGAATACCTATGAGTATATCCTTTAATTTTCCTTTTGAGTTGCTTATTAGTTTTGAAATTGGATGAGAATTACGTATGTATATCGATGTGTATTCAAACGCCCATTGTCTGATTAACATTAATCGATCATTGAAATATTTCCTAATTTGCTTTGATATTTTCGTTTTCTTCTTTTGACAATTGTTTTTGGTTGAATATTGATTCTAGTAGGTTTTTTTGCCACTTAAAGATGGAGTAAACATCAATTAGCATGATTGGTTTAAATTTAGATAGACAATTGAGAAAAAGATAAGTTACACATAAATTTATTTGAACATTATATAAAGAAAATCAGAAATAATGTATGGTTGGGCTACAGAAATAATCGTACCAACATTTAGAAATGAGAGAAATACTCCTCTTCTTATATGATGTTGATTTTAGCTTAGAGTTTATCAGCTCTTATGAATGAACTATCATGCACTATGATTCATAAATTAGAGACAAATGTTCACCAGTGATTCTTATTTTGGGACTTTAAAGTATATGTTATTTTTAAAAAATGTTATTTTTACTTTTAATTTTATTTATTATTAATATGTATATAAACATTAATAAATGGGTCAACTCTCCATGTCATTTAAAAGTTAACAATTAACAGGACTACAATAGACGATATTGGTAAATTTGCTTTTACATAAAATGTTAGTTAGTATATCTACATATTTCTTTTAAGTTTGCTTGGTTTGAGAGAAGGGAAGGGGAGGGGAGGGGAGGGAAGGCCAAATTAGCCCCTCCCCTTGCATGGTTTAAAAAATTGGTGGGTGAAAGTAATGGATGCACAAGAGGGGGGGTGAATTGTGCTACAAAACAAATGCTCAAATAAAAACAACACAAGAGTTTATACTGGTTCGGTCTTCCTGACTTACGTCCAGTTCTCAACCACCCAGGCCGAGTTTCACTATCCCCAGGTTTTAGAACGGGTTCACCTGGAACCTTTACAACCGCAAGTTTTGAACGGGATCACTTGCAACCTAACAACCACAAGTTTTACTCAAGGCTCACTTGCAACTTTTTTAACTAGCTCCCCCTCACAACCAGCAAGGGTTCAACCTTTACAAAGAAAGGATTTTCTAACTAAGTTCTCTTTAAGAACAGATAATGATACACACTTAAGTACAAAGAATGCTCTTAATACAAGAAGAGACTTAACTACAAAGAGTACAAGATATGTAGATGAAAAGATCACTCAATGAGTTAAATGTTCTTTCTCTTTTCTCGGCAGTTTTGAATGCTTGAAGGATTTCTCGATTTTTCTCTCTAGCTTTCTTCAAGATGTCAAAGATAATAGATGGCTTCATAAATGAAGGTGAGCTCCTTTATATAGTCTTCAAGTATTCTCACTCTTGGTAGGTGGGTTAGCCGTTTGAATATGGCCGTTTTTCCCATGTTACCGTTTGCCCAATTAATGCTTCATCAATGCTTAGCAGGGTTGACTTGCTTTATCTCTGAAAAGTAGTTCTGACAACTCTGCTCTGACAAAAGCATTCTGACACTGCACTTATGAACGTTCTGACATTCTGATTGCTTGCGGAAGCGGATTCACATCCGGAAGCAACTCTACTTAGTGTGCTGCACTTTGAACGTTAGTTTAACAATATAAGCACATAGTCACATGCAGTGGGAGTTTACTTAGTCTAAGATGACTTTCTTGCATCCGGAAGCACTTCCACATCCGGAAGCACTACTACTGGATGAAGGGTTATATTTACCCTTACTCAGTCTCGCTCAGTGTCCTTCAATCCAACAGCCAGCGCTAGTCACTAAGCAATCAGAAACAGTTCTACTAGACGTGGCTCATGTTCACTGACGCTTAGTGTTATCTATACCAACAGTCAGCGCTAGTCACTAAGCAATCAGAAGCAATTCTACTAGACGTGGGTTATGTTCACTGGCGCTTAGTGTTATCTATACCAACAGCCAGCGCTAGTCTAGATATAATCGGAAGCAAATCCACATCCGGTTCCATCTTAGCTTAGCCTTAAGGTTTTGTATATCTAGTGCCCCTAGACTAAGTTATTTCCTTAGAGAATTACTTGCTGTCGCTGGGGGATGAGACATTCATCCGCGAGCGCTAGTTCTAGTCTATCCACATCCGGTTGCACTCTTACTTGGGATTCTATATTAACCTAATGCTTTCTAAGTGCTTGGTTCATTCTTTCATATTTTAGTCTTCATCAAAACTTAAGATTCTAACATTCTCCCCCTTTTTGATGATGACAAACTAAGTCTATCAATTAATTTCATATGAAAGAATTAAAGCAATAATTAAATAAGACATAAATAACTTAGACAATTATCATTGATAAACAAAAGATTATAAGTTAGTGTTACACAAGCAGATAAAACATACAAGTAATCTATACTAAGCAAAAATGAGATATGCATGGAAAACAAAGAAAAAACTCTAAGGTAAAAGGGTTGAAGTGGGGGTTCAGAGTTGGTGTTTCTTTTTCTTCTCCCTCTCTCTCTGCCTATCCTCATTCTCTTTCTGGAGCTGGGCTAGGTGGGCTTCCTTTACATTCTGATCGATCTGGGCAATGATCATTTGAAGCTCTTCCTCGTCCCTTTCCCTTCTGAGTCTCTCAGACTCAACAGACTCATCAAAGGCTCTCTTCAGGTTTTCAACTTCCTCAAAGCCTGGGAACCCTGTTGCATCTGAGAAGAGAGTGACCTCTCCATTTGGATAGTGAACAGTCCGGATCTTCATATTCCATACAGGGAAGTTGGGGTCCTCCTCAACTTCCTGGGCTTTCCTCTTCCCCTTGCCTTTTCCTTTTCCTTTCCCCTTCGCCATTGGCTGAGTAGGTTTGGCTCTTGCTCTCTCAGCATCCAGGCAAGCCATATGACCTAAAGAGATCTTGTCCGTGAAGCCATATCTTTCGAATTCTTCAGGAGTCATGTCCTCTATTTCCAACTTGACTTCCTTTAGAATAGGAATGGCTTGTACTGATGGGATCTCTTGCTCAGCTTGAACAGATGTAGTCTCTTGCTCAGCTTGGTCTGATGGAGTCTCTTCCTCATTCTCAGCAGACTCAGTGGAGGTAGCACCCTTTTTGGCACGCTTTCTGGCAACTGCCTTCTTTCTTGAGTCACTGAATTTAACTGCTGAAGGAGGAGGAGCAGAGGCTGGCTCAGATGGAGGAGGAGGGGTAGATGTTTGCTCAGAGACAGGAGTTTCAAATGTTTGCCCAGAGGATGAAAGGATTGGCTTAGCGATCACAATGGGAGGATGGTTGACCTTCTTCAACCCGTACTTCATCATGATTTCCTCAACAATATTCCTACTCTGCTCAGTTGAAGGAGGCTCTGATGATGAAGAAGCTGGTTGTGGAATTTCTTCACTCTGCTCAAATACAACCATGTCCCATTTAGACCTTTGCTCATCCGACCTCTGCTGTTGCATAAACCGGATAGCTTCCCCTCTGATCAGGCTCTCAGCACCACCCAGTCTCTGAGATTCCATGGCTCGGCGGAGGGCAGCCGTGATGTGTTCATCCAGCCAGAGGGATGGTTGACTGAGAACATCCCTTGTGTCCATGGTCTGGCGGAGGGCGATAACAGCATCTCTCCCCCTTTTGTCATCATTAACAAGGGCGAGGGCCAGGGAGGATGGAGTGGGTGAAGAGGAGGGTGGAGGTTCAGGGCCGAATTTCTTAGTTGGGGAAGGGTTAGGTGAGGAGGTGGTTGAAGAGGATGTGGGGGAAGGTGGTTGTTCAGGGGTTTTAGGAGGGTTGGGAAAGAGGGCTGAGTTTCTTTCAAAGAAGGAAGGGTGGGTGAAGAGGCCATCAAATGGATAAGTGGCATAGTAGACATCGGGTTGTCTAACTTTCCACCGAATAGGGGATTGATCGCGGAGGTAGTAGGTGTGGTCTGGGTGATCGGGAGAGGTAAAAGCTATGGGTTGGTGAGATGTGGGTGGGTTAGGATTGGACGGCCCGGCAGAAGTGTTGGGTGGTGAGTGGTTAGGAGAGTTATGTGGAGATGGGGAGTTATTGGAGTGGAGGGGTGATTGGCGAGGAGATTGTTAGGGTGAATCTTGTGTGGAGGTGTTAGGTGAGGTGTGATGGTCATGGTTGGGTGAGTGTTGGGGTTGTTGGTCTTGGTTGGGTGATGTCTGGGGTTGTTGATCATTGTTGGGTGATGTGTGTGGTTGTTGGTCATTTTGTGGAGGTGGCTATGGCTGTTGGGTGTTGGGAGGAGGAGGAGGGGGAAGTAAGGGTTGATTAGGTGGAGGAGGAGGAGGTGGATTTGGAGGAGGAGGTGGTGGTAAGTTACCTTGTTGGGGTTGAGGGATCTGAAGGTGTTGGAGGATAAGGTCTAGCTTGGCATCCACTCTGGCAAGTTGGGTCTCAACCTGACCCACTCGATCCTCGAGCCTCCGGATGCGCTCCCCTTGCTGTTGGAACCCAGCATCACAATCATTCCGGAGAGGGGCCACTAAGGAGTTAGAAAGTTGTAGGAGAATCTCTGCCTTCATCTCCTGGGCAAAGGCCTTCGCAGTAGCCGGCACTCTCGCAATTCTGCTTGGCCCGGGATGAGAGTCAACTTCTTGATCCCCTGCACCAGATACTGAGGGGACTGAGGTTTGAGAGGCACTGCCTGCCTGTGATCCAGAGCGAGTGGGCTTAGCCTTCTTCAGATACTTGATGCCCATCTTGCTGATGTTAGTTGCGCCCACATGAGCACACTTAACATTATCTTCCTCCACATCGGTTGATCCCCAGTCAGGGCATGTACTTCTCCAGGAATGGCCGTAAGTGGGGAAACCCTAGTTCGTCAATCTTGGCCAGATCTAGGAACAACCCATTGTTGAAGTAGGGTTTGAGGGTTTCAAACTTGGAGGAAACAGCCTCCAATGGCCCATCTCTATAAACCAGAGGATCATCCTCCTCAACCCTCTGTCTTTTGGAAGAAGGCTCCTCGCTAAATTGTACCTTCTTCTTCCCTTTTCTCTTGGCCTGTTCGTGTTGACTCTCAGTCTGCCCAGGCTGTTCTTGGACTTGCCCAGAATGTCCAGGCTGTTCCTGGACTTGCTCATTCTGCCCTTGGGTCTGCCCAGAATGTTCTTGGCGTTCATGGTGTTCTTCATGGTGTTCATGGGATTGCCCAGATTTCCCAGAGTGCGAATGCCCAGATTTGCCCCCTTTGGACTTCGATTTCTTAGATGAAGTGACTTTCTTTGTGTTGGGGTTTGTTTCATGTGAGCCGGCCATTTTTGTGTGGGTTTAAGGTTTATGGAAGATGAAATGCGAAGAAGAAGATGAAGAAGATGAAGAACAAGATGAAGAATATGAAGAGAGTATGAATGTATGCAGAGAGTTTGTTGGTAAGAAAATTTGTGCAAGTAAAAAGTGAAAGTGAAAGTGACTTCCTATTTATATGCAAAGTTACAGAGGGTAAAATGGACAATGACTTTTCAGAGGAAAGCATACGTTCATACATTGGGTAATGTAAACATTTAATTGAAACGGCGCACCTTATGACATGTGTCGCTTCACCTTATCAGAGAAGGCACAACTTCTCATGGAGGGAGATGAACCGTTTTCTGAAGTGACGTGTCCCTTGGTTCAGCCACTAGCGCTCTTTTAGTTCAACATTCAGTGCCAGCGGGTGATCATCCGGAAGTGGTTTTGCTTCCGGTTGCACTTGCTTAAGATTTAACATTGGGGACCTGCAAAAACAAGGATTGGCACTCCGATGCCTAAGTTAGTATTGTTGCAGGTTTTAATCAATTAAACACATGATTATAAAAAAACAATTAAACTTCATTTGGGTTTACCATTCCCAAATCACCTCTTATGAATGTAAATTGATCAACCCCCAGAGGTTTGGTGAAGATATCAGCAAGCTGTTGTTGAGTGGGGACAAATTGCACTTTGACATCCTTCTTTTGAACATGATCTCTGATGAAGTGATGTCTGACATCAATGTGCTTTGTCCTTGTGTGCTGAACCGGATTCTTGGCGAGGCTGATTGTGCTTGTGTTGTCACAGAGGATGGGTGCCTCAGGGAACTCCAAGCCAAGATCTCTCAGTTGGTTCTTCAGCCACAGTACTTGGGCACAACAGCTTGCAGCAGCGATGTATTCTGCCTCAGTGGATGATATTGACACGCAGGTTTGCTTCTTGCTAGCCCAAGACACCAGACAACCACCAAGAAAGGCGCATTGTCCACTGGTGCTCTTTCTATCAGTCTTATAACCTGCATGGTCAGAGTCAGAGTAAGCCCAAAGAACTCTTGGTTACCTCTGGGATACCAAAGACCAAGCTCTTGTGTTCCCTCAAGGTATCTTAGAATACGTTTAACATATGTTAAATGTGACTCCTTGGGGTTGGCTTGAAACCTAGCACACATGCCTACACTAAACTGAATGTCAGGCCTACTTGCCGTTAAGTATAGTAGGGAACCTATCATTCCCCTGTACATGGGCAGGCTGACAGATTTACCCTTTGCGTCAGCATCGAGTGCGACAGTGGTACTCATGGGAGTGTCATACTCTTTGCATTCATCCATCCCAAACTTCTTGAGTAGCTCTCTGCAGTACTTGGCTTGGGAGATGAATATCCCATTCTTCTTTTGTTTAATTTGCAGGCCTAGGAAGAACGTGAGTTCTCCCATCATTGACATTTCAAACTCACCCTGCATAGTCTTAGAGAATTCTTCACAAAGTTTTTCATTAGTTGCCCCAAAAATAATATCATCAACATAAATTTGGACAATTAACATATTTCTATCTTTGTGAAGAATAAACAGTGTATTATCTAGTTTTCCCCTTGAGAAACCCTTGCCCAGTAAAAAGCTGCTGAGTCTCTCATACCAAGCTCGAGGAGCTTGTTCCAGGCCATATAAAGCTTCCTTTAGCCTATACACATGTTTAGGATGCTTGTGATCCTCAAAGCCAGGAGGTTGTTCTACATAAACCTCTTCTTTGATGTAACCATTAAGAAATGCACTTTTTACATCCATTTGATATAATCTAAAGCCTTTAATGGATGCAAAGGCTAGAAGAATCCCTTCGAGTCTAGCTACTGGAGCAAAAGTTTCTTCATAGTCAATGCATTCTTCTTGGTTATATCCTTTGGCTACTAATCTGGCTTTGTTCCTTCTCATCCAGTTTGTTTTTGAAGACTCATTTGGTCCCAACTATGGATTGATGAGACGGCCTTGAGACTAGTTCCCAAACTTGGCTTCTTTCAAATTGATTTAGCTCTTCCTGCATGACAATAATCCAGTCGCAGTCCTCAAGAGCTTGTTCAACTGAAGTTGGTTCGATTTGAGATAAAAATGCTCCAAACTCAACTTCATTTTGAACCTACCTTCTGGTTCTGACACCAGAAGAAACATCACCAAGCACTTGATCAAGAGGATGATCCCTGTGATGTCTCCTAGCTGTTGGCAACTGTGCCTCATCAGGCACTGTCTGCACTCTAGGCTCATCACTGGGTTCATCTTCTTCTTTGGGATTGCTTGCTGGTGTTTCTTTTGGTGGTGAAGAAGATGATGGTGGTTTTGGAAGATTAAGTATTTCATCATCTTCTGTGGATTGTCCCCATGTAGGAGTTTCATCAAATACAACATGCATTGATTCTTCTACAATTCTAGTTTTCATATTGTATATTATATATGCCTTACTCCTAAGGGAATACCCTATGAATATACCTACATCAGCTTTTGGATCAAACTTACCCAGATTTACCTTTCCATTGTTATGCACATAGCATTTTGATCCAAAGATTCTGAGGTGGCTGATGTTGGACTTCCTGGCTTTGTACAGCTCATAGGGAGTCTTATCCAAGCCCTTGCGAACATAGGCTCTGTTAGAGATATAGCAAGCAGTGCTCATAGCGTCCGCCCAGAACACTTGAGAAACCTCTTTCTCGTTGAGCATGCTTCTAGCCATCTCAGTCAGAACCAGTGAGAACCCTGTTCTTTCTCTCGACCACTCCGTTTTGCTGAGGAGTTCTAGGAGCTGAGAATTTATGTTCAATACCATTCTGCTCACAGAGCTCAGAGAAGGTATGGTTCTCAAACTCTCCTCCATGGTCTGTCCTTATGGCTGTGATTTTGAGGTCTCTCTCATTCTGCACTTTCTTAGCCAGGACAACAAAAGCATCAAAAACATCTTGCTTAGAGGCAAGAAACATAGTCCAAGTGAACCTAGAATAGTCATCCACCACCACTAGAGCATACAGGTTTCCACCCAAGCTCTTCACTCTTGCTGGCCCAACCAGATCCATATGGATTAGTTCCAAGGGCCTGCTGGTGGAGACTTTCTTCTTGGTTTTAAACGAGGACTTTGTTTGCTTCCCTCGTTGGCAGGATTCACAAATAAAATCATGCTTTACCTTAAAGGATTGAATACCTATAGCTAGCTCCTTTTTAATTAGCATGTCAAGTTGAGTAAAGTTAACATGTGCTAGCCTCTTATGCCAAAGCCAACTGTTCTCATCACTAGATATTAAACATTTTTCTTCCAGTTGTTGACATAAGTCTAGAGTATATAGGTTTCCATTTCTATTTGCCTTAAGTTTGGATTTTAAGTTGGCCTTATCTAAGTTCAGATCCTGCTTATCAACTATTATGCACTCATGTGAATCAAAGATTACCCAATTTCCTTTGTCAGTGCTCTGGCTCAGGCTCAGCAGGTTGTGACAGAGACCGTCCACCAGATAGACGTCTTTTACTGGTCCAACTTCTCCAACTCCAGTGATCTTTCCACTTTGATTTCCTCCAAAGGTAACTGTGGCTCCGTCTTTGATCACCAGAGATTTGAATTTGTCTCTGTCCCCAGTCATATGTCTCGAGCATCCGCTGTCAATATACCATTTCCTATTCTTGGATGCTTTGAGACACACCTGAAAGAATCAAGTAAGCTTAGGTACCCAACCTTTCTTGGGTCCTCTGTCATTAGTTTTCAGTGCCCTTGGTCTAGTGTTAGCCTTGACCTTGGGCTTATGATCATTCTGTGCCTCTGGCCTAGTGCTGGCTCTAGGCTCTTGGGTTTTCCCTGTGGATTGTTTCCAGGCTCGGGATCCCTGTCCTCCCTTAGTTTCTTTTCCTGGGGGAGGATCCTTTGTAGCCTTGGTTCCTTTAGGGACCCATTTGTAAGAGCTACTTGCTCCATGCTTCTTGGCATTACAGGTGGACGTGGAGTGTCCTTTCCTGTTGCAGTAGTTACAGAAGCTAAAAGGTGTGGAGCTGTGACTAGTGGCTTTATGGAAAAATTTTAAGTAGGGCTTCACTTTTGGTTCCACCCACTTTTTCCCTCTAGGTGTGTATCCTAAGCCAGTCTTGTCCCTATATGCCCTTTGATTCATTAAAATGATATTTAGCATTTCAGATCCATTTGTGAACTTCTGCAGGGCATTTTGCAGTTTATCTCTTTCAGCTGAGATTTTGCTGCAACTAGGGCAGCTCTCAAGTGTTGGGGCATTGGGTTCTGCTTGGGGAGAACCCTTGCCATCCATTACCAGAAGCTTTCTGGCTTCCACTAGCTCTTCACTCAGTGAGTCCACCTTGGACTCAAGTGAATCCTTTTTAATTTTCAACACTTTATAGGCTTTACATAATCGAGAGAATTCTTCATGAACCTCATTCTAAGCCTCTTGTAATTCAGAGAAAGTTACCTCATTGTCCTCTTGGGTGAGATCAAAATCTGAGGATGCTCCCTCATCATCTTCTCTGGCCACCAGGCAAAGGTTGGCAACTTCTTCCTCATCACTAGCTTCATCGTCTGAGCTATTCACCCGGATGGAGGACACGAAGACTTTTCTTTTGTCTTTCCCCTTTGATCTTTGCAATCTTGGACACTCAGCCTTGAAGTGGCCAGGCTTTTTACATTCAAAGCACACCGGGGCCTTTTCCTTCTTGTATCCCTTCCTCTGACTGGAGTCACCTTTCTGAAAGCCTCATTTCTTCTTGAAGAACTTTCTGAACTTTCTCACCATCATGGTCATCTCCTCATCGTCCAGTTCCTCCTCATCATCCTCATCATCATCATCATCAGTCTCCTTGTTGGGAGCAACAAGGGCAAGATTCTTGGCTTTGGATGAAGCTTGAGGAGCTCTCTGAGCCAGCAATGTTGGTTCGTATTCAGCCAGAGAACCAAAGAGTGCAGTGATGAAGCTGGTTGACTCTCCTTGGACTTCCTGCAAGATGGTTACTTTGGTGATCCAATCACCTTTCAAGATTTTTAGAATCTTGCTGACTTGCTCTCTTTCTGGAATGTCCTTGCCCAGGGAGGCCAAGTTGTTGATAAGGTGAGTGAACCTGAGCTCCAGCTCTCTGATTGGCTCAGTTGGACTAAGCATGGCGAACTTGTGAAACTCTTCCACCAACATCTCAACTCGTCTTTCACTCCCCTGGTTCCAGAGTGAGCAGCCTCAAGAGCCTCCCACATATCCTTAGCATTTTTGTGGTAGCTGATCCTATGAAACTCCTTAGGGCTGAGAGCACACTGAATGTAGTGCATGGCTCTAAAGTTCAATTGGACTAGAGCATAGTCCTCATTGGTGTACCTGGATCGCTGCTTAGCAAAACTATCCTCATCTAGGGGAGTGTGATCCCCACGTTCAATTACATCTCAGAGTCTAATGTCACTTGACTTGATGTAAGTCTCCATTCGAAACTTCCAGAATGGATAGTTATACCCATCAAAGCCTGGGGGCTTGTTGGGTTGAATAGAGACATCTGGTAGAGAGTAATCTGTATCCATTACTGGATCTTTACTTTCTGGATTCGTTGGAATCAAGTGAGAAAGACCTGCTCTGATACCAAATGAAAGTAATAGATGCACAAGAGGGGGGGTGAATTGTGCTACAAAACAAATGCTCAAATAAAAACAACACAAGAGTTTATACTGGTTCGGTCTTCCTGACCTACGTCCAGTTCTCAACCACCCAGGCAGAGTTCCACTGTCCCCAGGTTTTAGAACTGGTTCACATGGAACCTTTACAACCGCAAGTTTTGAACGGGATCACTTGCAACCTTACAACCACAAGTTTTACTCAAGGCTCACTTGCAACCTTTTTAACTAGCTCCCCCTCACAACCAGCAAGGGTTCAACCTTTACAAAGAAAGGATTTTCTAACTAAGTTCTCTTTAAGAACTGATAATGATACACACTTAAGTACAAAGAATGCTCTTAATACAAGAAGAGACTTAACTACAAAGAGTACAAGATATGTAGATGAAAAGATCACTCAATGAGTTAAATGCTCTTTCTTTTTTCTGGGCAGCTTTGAATGCTTGAAGGATTTCTCGATTTTTCTCTCTAGCTTTCTTCAAGATGTCAAAGATAATAGATGACTTCATAAATGAAGGTGGGCTCCTTTATATAGTCTTCAAGTATTCTCACTCTTGGTAGGTGGGTTAGCCGTTTGAATATGACCGTTTTTCCCATGTTACCGTTTGCCCAATTAATGCTTCATCAATGCTTAGCAGGGTTGGCTTGCTTTATCTCTGAAAAGTAGTTCTGACAACTCTGCTCTGACAAAAGCATTCTGACACTGTACTTCTGAACGTTCTGACATTATGATTGCTTGCGGAAGCGGATTCACATCCGGAAGCAACTCTACTTAGTGTGCTGCACATTGAACGTTAGTTTAACAATATAAGCACATAGTCACATGCAGTGGGAGTTTACTTAGTCTAAGATGACTTTCTTGCATCCGGAAGCACTTCCACATCCGGAAGCACTACTAATGGATGAAAGGTTATATTTACCCTTACTCAGTCTCGCTTAGTGTCCTTCAATGCAACAGGCAGCGCTAGTCACTAAGCAATCGGAAGCAGTTCTACTAGACGTGGCTCATGTTCACTGACGCTTAGTGTTATCTATACCAACAGTCAGCGCTAGTCACTAAGCAATCGGAAGCAATTCTACTAGACGTGGGTTATGTTCACTGGCGCTTAGTGTTATCTATACCAACAGCCAGCGCTAGTCTAGATATAATCGGAAGCAAATCCACATCTGGTTCCATCTTAGCTTAGCCTTAAGGTTTTGTATATCTAGTGCCCCTAGACTAAGTTATTTCCTTAGAGAATTACTTGCTGTCGCTGGGGGATGAGACATTCATCCGCGAGCGCTAGTCCTAGTCTATCCGGAAATAAATCCACATCCGGTTGCACTCTTACTTGGGATTCTATATTAACCTAATGCTTTCTAAGTGCTTGGTTCATTCTTTCATATTTTAGTCTTCATCAAAACTTAAGATTCTAACAGTGGGGAGGAGCCCAAAATATTCCCTCTCCTCCCCTTTCCTCCCCTTCAATTTGGCTCCCTCAAAATTAGGGGATTTTAAAGGGATGCCAACAATGAAAACTACATCAAACCAAAAATCATTAAAAACTCATTATCTTCTTTTCCCCTCTAGTGTAAGCAAACAAGATACACTTAAACCCTCCCCACTCTCCCCTTCCCACCTTCCCTTCCATCTCTTCCCCTCTAACCAAACAGGCCCTTAGTCATTTGTAATAATCTATTGGTAAATATGAATATTTCATTAGTCAATTGTGCTAAATACACTTCTAGTAATAGTCAATTAGTAAACTTGCACATTTTATTAGTTGATTATGCTGAGTGCACTTCCGGTAATAGTCATTTGAAAAATTTGCACCTTAACTCTCCCTATATTCGAGGAAATTGTTAAAAGTTTTTGAAAACAATCAATATGTCTATATCTAGAGTTTCAAACATTTTTTTACCAAATTTGCCCTATTTATAAAGAGGATAAGTGAGATAATGACTAGTCCGAAAGACGAGAGAGTTGTCAACAAAGGGTAACAATGGAAAAAATACAAAAATATGCTCAGACAAGAAGCAACATTAACTTATATTATAGGCAACCCTCTCTCAAAAGAGTAGCTTATAGTTTTGGACAGAGGAAGCAATTTGTAAACACTTTTTGGTGGATATGAATAAGGGCAATTGGCCCAGCTTCTTGAGCGTTTTATTAGTTGATAGTTGTCCTTTGGTTAAAGCTGTCTAGGGTTGGTCGCCGCTAGCCCCTATATTGATCCCGCTCCCCCCAGAGGACCCTACATGAGTATCAATTTCAACAGTAGCGATGAGTATGATTGCATCATCCATTGTGTACAAAAACATGCGTCATGGGTGGACATGTAGAATACAATAGGTCTGATCTGGTTTCCAGTGAGGCAAAAATGACAAATGATGGAGTGAAGTTAGAGGAATCAATTTATAACCTTGCTGGTAATTTTTTTCCGAGAAGTTTTTACATACCTTTTAAACCTATGGGATAAGACTTTATTAGTGTTGTTGTTGTATCTCTACTGTTTGAGTTCAAATTGTTTCATCATTTAATTCTGGTTTGTTCTATTCTGTTCTCTTTGTAATCATAATTCAAATAGGATAGCACTAATTCTTTCAATATGGATTAGAGACACGTTTGTTTGTGTTCTCAATCCCTCTCTCATTATTTTGCTCCTTACTTCAGCAACTAACAGATATACCAGAGCATCTAGGACTTTGTTTTCCTATAACACTCCATTTCATTTGATTACTTTTATCACTTAATGAATGTAAGAATATTATAGTGAGAATAAATTGTCAAGATATGATGTTCAACTTTACCTTGTTTTTGTTTTTGATTTTTTTGCTAAGAAGCTTGCATTGCAGAAAATGGACGGCGATAAAGAAGAGAGCACAATCAAAGAGGCAGAGGAATGCACGATGAGCGTATCGACTGATGTAGCATTGTCAGGCTATCTATCTTGTTACAAAAGTTTATGAGTTAAGGCAGTTAAAAACCACTAGAGAATTGCGTGGTTCAAGTGGACTATTATGTATTTATTAGTACAAAATACTCGAGCATTGTAATGTAGCTCTTTCTAATCATATTTCACATGTTTTCCCAGATAACCATTCTATGTAGGGCTTTGCTATAAATTAACGCTTGCAACAGTGTTATTAACAACTGCAATGTCCCAATTGATCGTTGCAGGGTTCAAATTAACCACGTCATCTTCCACATCCACCACACTAACGTCCCTGAGGCTAAAGTGGGTTTGCCAGGTGCCTCGAGACGTGCTATGATTTAACTATTGTATCTTCCATTTTAACCACTACAATGTTCAAATTAACCATGAAATCTTCCCCATCAACCACATTAACGTCCCTGAGGCTAAAGGTGGGTTTGTCAGGTGCCTGGGGACTTGCTATGATTTAACCATTACATCTTCCATTTTAACCACTGCAGCGTCCAAATTAACCGCGCCATCTTCCCCATTAACCACATTAACTTGTTTGAGGCTAAATGTGGGTTTGCCAGGTGCCAGAGGACGTGCTATGATTTAACCATTGCATCTTCCATTTTAACCACTACATCGTGCAAATTAACCACGTCATCTTCCCCATTAACCACATTAACGTCCCTGAGGCTAAAGGTGGGTTTGTCAGGTTCCTGGGGACGTATTATGATTTAACCATTGCATCTTCTATTTTAACCATTGCAATGTCCAAACTAACCACGTCAGTTTCCCCATTTACCACATTAATGTCCCTGAGGCTAAAAGTGAGTTTGTCAGGTGCCTGGGGACGTGCTATGATTTAACCATTGCATCATCGTTATTTACCACATAAATATACATATTAACTATATCATCATCCCAATTAACCATAACAGCATCCCTGAAGTTATCCACAATCACCATTTTCAATTACAACTTAAAGGGTCATATATAACCCAAAAATTACATAACAGACATGCAGTTCAAAAAATATATGGGATAACCACCTACAACCAATGTTGTAACTCCAAAAAATTGACATAGTTGATTTACCTACAATACATATATGGGATAATCACCTACAACCAATGTTGTAACTCCAAAAAATAATCACCTACAATACATAGTTGATTTCTCTGGTTTAAGTATATCTACATATTTCTTTTAAGTTGTTGAAAACAATCAATATGTCTATATGTCTATATCTAGGGTTTCACCTACAACCAATGTTAAAAGTTTAAAAACAACCAATGTTGAAAACAATCAATAGTTGATAATCACCTACAACCAATGTTAAAAGTTGTTGAAAACAATCAATATGTCTATATCTAGGGTTTCAAACATTCTTTTTTACCAAATTTGCCCTATTTATAAAGAGGGGAGGGGAGGGCAAATTAAAAAATTGGTGGGGAGGAGCCCAAAATATTCCCTCTCCTCCCCTTTCCTCCCCTTCAATTTGGCTCCCTCAAAATTAGGAGGTTTTAAAGGGATGCCAACAATGAAAACTACATCAAACCAAAAATCATTAAAAACTCATTATCTTCTTTTACCCTCTAGTGTAACCAAACAAGATACACTTAAACCCTCCCCACTCTCCCCTTCCCACTTTCCCTTCCATCTCTTCCCCTCAAACCAAACAGGCCCTTAGTCATTTGTAATAATCTATTGGTAAATATGTATATTTCATTAGTCAATTGTGCTAAATACGCTAGAATAGTCAATTAGTAAACTTGCACATTTTATTAGTTGATTATGCTGAGTGCATTTCCGGTAATAGTCATTTGAAAAATTTGCACCTTAACTCTCACTATATTTGAGGAAATTGTTAAAAGTTGTTGAAAACAATCAATATGTCTATATCTAGGGTTTCAAACATTCTTTTTTACCAAATTTGCCCTATTTATAAAGAGGATAAGTGAGATAATGATTAGTCCGAAAGAAGAGAGAGTTGTCAACAAAGGGTAACACTGGAAAAAATACAAAAATATGCTCAGACAAGAAGCAACATTAACTTATATTATAGGCAACCCTCTCTCAAAAGAGTAGCTTATAGTTTTGGACAGAGGAAGCAATTTGTAAACACTTTTTGGTGGATATGAATAAGGGCAACTGGCCCAGCTTCTTGAGCGTTTTATTAGTTGATAGTTGTCCTTTGGTTAAATCTGTCTAGGGTTGGTCGCCGCTAGCCCCTATATTGATCCCGCTCCCCCCAGAGGACCTACATGAGTATCAACTTCAACAGTAGCGGATTGTGTTCAGTAACTAGCAGATAAATAAAAACTAAGCATGCATACAATTTCCTTTGCACAAAGATTTTCACATGGGGCACGCTTGAATCTTGTATTACTCCACATTCATTTCAGACACAGTTGTAGCTTACCAGGACTTCATCTAAGACATTTACCAATGGTCCTTGCAAGAGCAGCTTCCACCAATGAAATGATGAAATCTATTTGAATCTCTCAGTATTATGGGCCGTTCAATCATCAATGATGCAGATTTCATAAAAGCATGGCAGTCATCACAAACACGTATGTTCTTTATGATCCTTATGGGTGCAACACCATGAGGTTTCCTCAATAATGCATATGCAAGGGCTAGTTTCTCGCTATGGTAGGATATGGATCTGACCTTCTCATCCTCCCCTACATCATGCAATACAAGCTTTGTATCCGGATTATACTCAAATTCTTGCAGTTTTGTGATCATGCTGGTCAGTTCACTATAGATTTTTTCGCCATCTGGATGAGTGCGATCTTCAGAAACAAATCTGTGAACTTCATTCTCAATTTCAATCCAACTGTACGCAGCAAACTTTTTTACATTATTTTTCTTCATTAGAGATCTTATGGTGGCTACATCTTTCCATCTGCCACAAGCAGCATACATGTTGGAGATCATGATATAAGGTCCAGCATTAAGTGGATCCAACTCGATGAGATGCTTAGCAGCAAACTCGGAGCATTTTATGTCACACTTAGCAGTACAAATTGATAGTAAAGTGGACCAAATTAAGTAATCTGGTGTATAAGGCATATATTTGATCAGGTCCATTGCTTTATCAATATAACCAGACCGACCAAGGAGAGTGATCATACATGCATAGTGATCCAAAGATGGTGTCATGCCATGTTCGAAAATAGAATCAAAATACCTCTGTCCTTGTTCTACCATAACTTCATTGATACAAGCAGATAAGACACCCACTAAAGTGATATTATCGGGTTTAAACTTTTCCTTTAACATACTTTCATATAGGGCTATAGCCTCTAAGCCCTGCCCATTTCGTGCATAACCCCATATCATGGCATTCCAAGGAACAACACTACGAGAATTCATAGCTTCAAAAATGACCCAAGCATCTAAAGTTACTCCACATTTGCAGTACATATCTACTAGAGCACTTGACACAAGCATGTTATCATCAACACCCATAATAATGGCTTTTCCATGAACAACCTGACCAAGGTACAAAGAAGCTAATTTTGCACAAGTACTTACCAAACTTGAGATGGTAAAACTGTCAGGCCGAACATTTTCATGCAGCATATCACAAAATAACAATAAAGCATCCTCTTCTCTCCCATTTTGTGCACAACCAACAATCATTGTGGTCCAACAAATCTTGTCCCTTTTCATCATTTTGCCAAACATTTCCATTGCATTATCTACACATCCGCGTTGAAGGTAAGCATTGAGGACATTAGAAACTGTAATTTGATCAGGTTTAAAACCTGACAACTGCATCTTATCAAAGAAATAAATGCACTCATCAAGATTCCCTTTTTTCACATAAACAGAAATCATCAAATTCCATGAAACAACATTTTTATCAGCCATTCTATCAAATAACCACCTTGCCCTACCAATGTCTCCACAATTAGCATACATATCAATCATAGAATTGCACACATAAACATTTTGCATCAAATTACCAACAATGACTCTCCCATGAATCTGTTTTCCATGTCGGAAATCCAATAAATGAGAACATGCCTGTAATGCACTGACATATGTGTACTCTGTGAGTTTTATCCCTTCTTCCTTCATTCCTTCTAGGGCCCTCAATGCTTGACCTGGACGCCCATTATTAGTGAGACTTGTTATTATAGTGTTATATGAAACAGAATCACGATAAGGCATTTGATCAAAGAATGCACACAGATCCTCAATCAATCTCAACTTTGCAAAGGCTGAAAGCATTGCATTCCAAGAATAAACATCTTTCTTGGTCATTTTATCAAACAGCATTTGAGCATCTGAAAGCTTTCCAAACCTTGCATATAGATGGAGGAGTTGATTATGAACAAAAGCATCTGTAGGTTGAAAAAGGTGACACTCCATGTGAGCTTGCAATCTCTTGGCCTGATTGATGTCATTGGATCGAACACAATCAATTACAATACGGGTATATGCTTCAGAAGTTGCACAGCCACAAGAGTACAAAAAATCTATAGCTTGGCGAAGCTTTTGCTTGACCATCATATCTGGTTTCCAGTTAGCTAACTTTCACACCAGAATCATGTTGGATCAAAATCAACTTTGAAGCCACCTTCAACACAAGGATCTGCTCTGCAAAATTTTTTTATTCACAAATCTCATACCCAAATTTTTATTGGAAAGCAGCTTCATCCAAAAAATACACAAGTTTCGTTTAGCTCATAATCACTGATCAACAACAATTTAAAGGCAAGAGGTGTTCGGATTCAGTAAATTAATTCCATAAAACTAACCACTAAAAACAGAGAATATAAGCAAATCTCTCCCTACATCCTTAGTGTTTCTGAGAAACCAGAGACATAGGTAAAAGAATATCATAAAGAATTCTAAAGCAAGCCGAGGAAGAGGCATGAAACATAATACAAATGCTAAGACGATTCATCACTAAACCCATCATTCAATCTCTCCTGCTTCTTCTTCTGCAACTCAGCTTCATAAACTCTCAATCTTTCATTCATTTTCTCCTGTTCTCAACACAAGTCCACACTTCAGCCACTAATTACACTTGAAGAAAGACAAAACAAGAGACACATTTGAAATGCACAAGATTTCAAATCAAACCATCAGACAGCTCAAAAAACAAACCCGATAAATAAATCTCAAGGTTATGCATTAACAAGGACAAAAGAAGAAAATGAAGAGTAGAGAGAAAAAACCTTGTAATCGATTTCAAGGCGATGCATAACGTAGAAGCCAAGAATGCCTCCAACAATGGTGCCAGTGATGATACGAATGTAAGCCCATTTGTGTGAAGGTTCCTTCATCGATTCCCTTCCTTCTAAGCCGCTAGATCTGGATCGAATGGCCAACAGAGTTCAACCAAGGATTTAGCTAATAACAGCAAAATTTATGTATCTTCTCATAATATATAAATATTCCATCCTCTTATTAAAACAACTGACCTAACAGATTTGAAGTCTTATAAAAGTAACCAAAATTCAATTACCTTCCTAAACTCCACTGTCCTACTCATTAACTTCCAAAAGCCATGCCAAATACGCATGCATAGATAGACGAACATCTTTGCACCACAACTATCAATCATCTCCAATTCATTAAGCATGATAATCAAACCAAGCCATTCTAACAGTGTCATCTAGCTACATAGAACTACTCCCCCTCTTGCAACCTTTCCGGACAGCATTTCTTTTTGAAATTGCAGAATATTATCTCAACAACTTAACAATTAAATTTGATCATAATAATCAAACCTTTGACACTTAAATTATCAACTAACCAATTCATTGAATCAAGGAGAATCCTATTAAGAACTTTAAACACTTGTACATCATTTAGAAAAATACGTATCATTTCCTATTATAGGGTTTGATGCCACTCATTCAGTAATGAACAAACCCAAAATTTCGGTGTACTCAATTGGAACCTCTAAACGTCAACAATTAATCAATACATATATAATTTCCATTCTCCACCTTTCAGACTAAATAAAATTGCAACCTTAATCTTCAACCCTCAATTACTAATCAGATTTATACTCAAAAAATTTTGGAAACCAAAATGAGATTTCATAATCATTTTGTTTTTGTATTTCTCAACTAAATTTACTAGTAGTCCATATATCATCATTCAAATTCACAAGGCATCCACTATTTATTTATTACAATTACCAACCTAAAATTACTTATCTTTAGGTTCGGACATCACAAAGAAAATCATATGGAAACTTGAAGTAATAAGTTTGACCCTTCATATTTAAAACAAATGAACCAAACCTCATATTCACTAAACATCAGCTTCAACTTTGGACAAAACAGATCAGTCAACATCATTCTACCTAAATCACAAAATTAAGAGCAAAAGGGATTACACGATTTACACAAATCTGCCCTTATACAATCTCTAAAACAGTAATTCAACTTAGAACTTAAATGATACTCCCTCCGTTCCTAAATATAAGATCACTTTGATTAATTTGGGGAGATTAAGGAAGACAATAAAAGTACAAGATCTTCCCAAAATCCCCTCAATTACTTAACTTTAAAAGGAGAAGGGGTTTTCAATAAAAAGAGGGAGTATAAGGGTAGTTTGGGCAAAACTTGAAATAAAATAGGAAGTGATCTTATATTTAGGAACTTATCATCTTCCCCAAAGTGATCTTATATTTAGGAACATAGGGAGTAGTAAACCACATTTCAATACCACATAACAAAATCATGAAATTCCAATTCACAGTAACTATTCTATCATATCAAAAAGAATTCAAAGCTTTCATAACAAGGAACATAATTCGGCAAGATTAACTAATCTTCTACTACCTTTTTCTCTAAACAATTAATACTTAAAAAAGTTCCATTAATTTCAACAATAAAAAGCACTAATAATTTCTTTTAACTATTATTACAATTCTTTTAACTTCAAAGTTAGTAGATTATAACTCAATCAACCTCATTCAAACTCAGAAATTTAAAATTTAAGATGACCTTCTTCATCACTAACACGTGTAACAAAACTAAACAACAATATTAATAAATAAACACATGCTTCCTGATTTAAGATTCAGACTTGAGCAAAATCTGTATGCAGGAGTAAAAGTCCTTCCATACATCCTTATGCATGAACCAGCAAAACGAACATCACCAAGACATAGGAAAGGAAAAGAAATCTTCGGAATCCTTTTTTCCCAAACTGTACCCAACAGCTTATACATCAAAACATTGGGCATTTTGTTTCAAAGACCAAAATCACAAACCAACAAAATATATCTAACCGCATCTAACCGCACACACATTTTTTTAGACAAGCTATCAGCAACTAAATAAATTACATTCACTGTTCAACGAAGCACCATGAACAATAGGGGAAAAACATACACCAAATGACTTAAGTTTCGGCCATTAACAAACACAACTATAACATTCAAACTTTGAGAAATTCACAACCTACACACCACTGCAACATACACAAGGCATGATTCCAATTTTGTTGAAACCTTATAAAACCTTTAACCAATCAACATGCTGTGACACCTAGTTTATTTTTACTTATTTCTAAAAATATTTAATATAATTTAATTGAAAATAACGATTTTTGTTATAAAATAAAAATTAAGAACTTTAAAATTTGTAACAAATAACTGAAAAACTGTCCAATTTAAAACTTTTTCATGCAATGGGCTTTTTGAAATAATTCTTTCTAAAACAAGTTGTAAATAAACCTTTTAAAAACAAAATGAAGTTAATTAAGATATTATATTAATTTTATAAAATAACATAAGTTTTAAAATATATTTCTAATTCTAACTACTATTTCCTACATTAAAATGTTTATATTTTACTTTGAAATGTTGTTAATTACTTTGAAAACTATTACTTTCAAAATATGTAGTTTTTCGTATAAATACATAATAGTCTATACATGTCTTCAAAATATTTATAAAGTATTGGGCTAAAAAAAAATTAATTATGTACATAAATTCTCCACAGTTAATCTCCTTCAAAATTTACATATAATACATGCCAAAATAAAATTATACAAATTTCTTTCAAAATATAACATATATAAAAAAATACAAATAAGAGTAGACATTCTTGCATTTCTCTTTCTCTTCATCACTCCAAAATTCCCTATCTATTTGTACTTGAAACCAAATTCACCGCAGTTTATTTCATACACTCTAATTCACCTATCTTCTAATTCATTTAATCCTACTTCAGATAATGATAGTGCGGTCCTGTTGGTGATTACCTGTTAGTAAAATACTCATACAGGGCCCCTACCTTAACAATATGTTTGTCACGGGTAGAATACTGAATGCATGTGCCTATTGCACCACCTCACTACTTATAGCAATATATTTGCCTTTCGTAGTAGGCAAACCTGACAGGATTTTCTAGGAAAAATAAATAAACAATAACAATATGATATAGGGAAGCGACCCTCCTTATACTTGGAGTACTCCACATAAATTTAAAATGCTGAAAATAAACCGTATCAATATCTGAAGCAGTAATATTAGTGATGATAGAAAATAAACCTAATGTGCATGAAATAAACAGCTACCTGTGTAAGCAATTCACTGTTTCTCTTTATCCTTGTTTGAGATTTGTCTCCAAATACCTTCGTTACTAGATTCTCCTATTGTTATACCATATAATAAGGAATGTGAATAACTATTCTTGTGCATGTAAATTAACGTCGCTCTGGATACTAATAATACTACCCACCCTGTGTATAATATCATTCCTAATCATCAATTACCTGCTATTTAACAAAGAACTTGATCATTACAAAGGATCAAGACTATTCAACCAAATTACACTTTATTTCACTTTAATATCACAATCAACAAACAACTATACTATATACCAAATTCCATCAACTCATTAAATAATCCATAACATTCACATGATTGATCCATAAAATATATTCATTCACTGATCCAACATATATCAGTGTATCAAAATCCTATATCCAATAAAATTCAAATTAATAATCGAAAAGCCAAGAAACAACAATCATATATTTCACTTAAAACACTATTAGCGTGTTTGGCTCGACTTATTTTGAGAAATAAGCCAGCTTATTTTGGATTTTCAAGGCCAAAAACCCAAAATAAGCTGGCTTATTTCTCAAAATAAGTCGAGTCAAACACACTATATAAGAACTTAACTCATGAAATCAAAAAAAAAAGAATTTAACTCAAATCAACAAACAATCCAAAACAGAAAAATCCTCACTAAGCTTTATCAAATCAGATTTGCAACTAAATTCAAATCAATTGAACCCCAAGAAAACACTTAAAATCTAAATTCAAACATATTTATCAATCAATGCAAGCATAAAATCATACCAAGAAACAACTTGAAACCCACATATCAATTAAAGTACAAGCCTGACTTTACAATTGAATTCATCACTAGAAAACATTATATCCCAATTAAATCAATTCGGCTAAAATAAGGATAAGAGTTTTGTCATTAACATATCAGCAGCAAGCCTAAACAACTTCACTTTACATACATTAAATCTACTAGAATTAAATCCCCAAATGACTCAAGACTCTCTTCCCTGTCCAGAAATCCATTCAGCTTTAATGTAATGAAGGCAAAAACCTAACCCAATTCCAAACAACTTTAACATTTTTCTGATTGCTCATACTAAACAGAACAGGGAAATGAAACCGCCTTTTTCCCAATTTAAATCAACATTAACCCTACTAAGAGAACTAAAATCACCCCCAAAAACAAGAAAGCAAAACCTCCAAAATCCTCATCATTGTGTCAACCACCAGAAAAGAATAGCACACATATATCAAGCACAATACTTAATCAGTTTCAAGTATACTTCTAAGAAAAATTCAGATTGGTTATAAAAGGAAGCAACAACACAGAATTCATGAATTATCTAGTAATTCAATTTCATCAAGGCAATAAATCATATTCAAACCACCACATCCAAACATCCATATCATACATGCACAAATGATATTCTATTCAATTCTAAGCCAGCAAACTCAATCCAAACAAGGAAAAGAGGAAGGGAAAAAATCAGATTTCACATCAGTTTCCATTAACTTAAATTAAAATCCCAATTTCCCATTTGGTCTCTCAAATTCCTCACCCGTTCAACAAGAAAAAGTGCAGCAAAAGGTCAGAAATTCTCACCAAAACTCAGTACAAGATTGCTCGTCCCTCCTGCAGTGGCTTACGTCCAGAACCAGCGGCGAACAGAGATGATTTCGAGCTGACTAAAACATAGCTCGATTTCTCCTGAGTCCCACGCAAAAGGGAGTTAGACGAGCAAAGAAATCAAGTGGTTTTGAATGGGTTGCGATGCCATTTTGTAGAGAGGAAGTGAGGAGAACGAAAAAGAGAAGAAAAAGATCCAGAGAAATGTTTGATGGTTTGAATGCTTGGAATGAAAATTGAGGAAGGATTTTTGGAAGGTATATGTGAATAAGATGGCAGAAGAAAAGATTGGGAAATTGATGAATGGAAGAGTTAGGGTTGGGAGACAGAAAAATGGATGTTCTTTCCAGAGACAGAGTGATGATGAATGAATGAGGAGTTTGATGAAGAAAGAAAAAAAAAAATAGATGAGATGTGAGGGGAAAAGGAGGCGGCAAATTTGACTATCAGGGGGGGTTTAGGGTTTCTATTGGTCATGGAGTATTTCATTTATATGTAAGGACAAGAGAAAATTCCAATCAACTACCCATTGTTTATATTGTTTTTAATTATACTTTTGTCCCTAAATCTTTTATATAACACTTATGCCTTTTCTTTCCATTTAACTCTCTTCTTCCTAGTTATTTAATAAAAATAAAAAAAATATGACTTAGTTTGTGTGAAAACAAATAATAACATATTTATAATTTATAGTACAAAAATATCCTAAAAGATAATAAATTTCCCCTAAAAGTCTTCCTAATAATAATCCTAATAATAACATACATCTTTCTACTCTAATTATTTCCTAATATTATAGTTCACAACTATGACTAAAATATACAAATAGTCTACTAATACAAAATACGAAATATTAGGATTATTTTTATAATTTCTAATGGTTTGTCCTAAATTTTCACTTTTATTCCATTTCATAAAACATTAAATTATAATTTATATTCTTTATTCCTTTTTAATTTCATTATATTATGAAATAAAATTTGGGGTGTTACACATACATGCAGAGCTAGAAACAAAATCTAATGGGTTTATATAGTAGTTAATTAGAAATTTCGAGTCCAAAACCTCAATCAAATAACAAATTGAGAGTCAATAGACTAAGAGATGAAAAATAGGTATAGAGAAGTAGAGAGTGTTCACCTGAAGCCGAATCCAACGTTGCATACGGGTTTGTGGCCATATTTCACCGTGTACGGCCGCCGGAAAGGAAGAAGATGATGGCGATGGTGTATGAGAGAAATAGGTATTACTCCCTCACTCAGCTTCAAACTATAATAATACTAACATAGGAGTAATAAGCTAATGTTATGAATATAAAGATAAGAAGATAAACAAGAAGAGAGAGTGGGAGAATATTTTATTCAAGTGTGATCATATACAATGGTGAGCCCTCTATTTATAGAGGAGAATTAGGGTTACATCATTAATATGGAATAATGTCTATAGCCCAAATACATGGAGGAGTAAAGGGAATGGAAATGGACATCCACGATATGAGGGATTTCATAACACTCCCCCTTGGATGTCCAAGACTAAACATATGTCTCATTAAAAAAAACTCCAACTAAGTAAAACCCAATGAGACAAAAACTTAATGGAAGAAAAAGAGTACAATGCTTAGTGATACACTTATTGGTGTTGTCTCATTAAAAACCTTGCTAGGAAAACCCAGTGGGAAAAAAACCATAGACAAGGGAAAAAGAGTACAATGTGTATCATCTCCCCCTCTTGACCACTTCAGCTGATATCTCTAAATCGGCGAAGTTCAATGTCATAAGTAAACTTCTCCAGTGTTGCAGCAGGAAGTAACATTGTGAACATATCTGCTAGTTTTTCATTTGATCGGATTTGGTGGCTATCAATTTCACCATATTTCTTGAGATCTTGAGTGAAGAAGAACTTTTGTGAAATGTGCTTAGTTCTATCTCCGTTGATGTAGCATTCTTTGAGTTGGAAGATATATGCAATTATCCTCTTATATGGTAGTGAGACTCATTTTACTAGAAGATAAACCACAAGTACATCGTACATGATGTATCAATGATCTCAACTAGAAACACTCGTAGTTTCCTTCATTTCATTTCATTTCAAATTCTTTCATTAGACAATTTATTGTCTTATCTAACTCTTCAGGAGTTTCGATGATATTTATATCATCAACGTATACAGAAATTATAACAAACTCATTTCCAGATATTTTCATGAATATACGTGGGCATATTGGATCATTTTTATATCCTTCTTTCAGGAGATATTCATTAAGCCAATTGTACCACATACGCGCAGATTGCTTTAATCTATACAAAGACTTAGCCTTATCGAGTATTGTTCTCGTGAATTCAAAGTGCATGCTTCTGGCAGCTAGAATCCTTCAGGGATTTTCATATGTTTATATATAAATCTATACATATATGTAATCATTTTTCATAATACTTCTAGTATTTGAAATCCTTCTAAGATTCAACTCACAATATCTAACCATGGTTTATAATCATATTTTCTAGACGCACATCAAAATTTCATATATTGTCAGACTACCAAATCAAAACATGAATGTTCATTCCACCACGAGACAACATCTATCATTATTATATTGAATTACTGCGAAAATCATTCTAACCATACTTTTCCCCCTTTTTTGCATAAGTGTTCTTATTCAAATAGCACTTCAGGTGCATAGATTCATGTTGTCACATTTCATATAGCGTCTTTTATTTTTTACTAGCTAGTCATTTTATGTCTACTCATAACATATTTATATGTCAGATCCTCATTTATCACGTGATATTATTGTTGACAAATTTATCCTTTCACGGTTCCTTTTCCCTATTACATAATATATTGAGCTCTCTTTTATTTCTTTCAGGTACCTGAGCTACTTATGGGGTCTTACAAATAGTTATGTCTCAAGTAAAGCCTCCTCAAAATGATCATCATAATTATTTGCTCCATTTTCATTTTCTTTTGGAACTAATCATTTCTCATGCTTCAGGCATGTTTCATTCTCATGTATAATTATTGGAGCATTCTTCAACTGGATCATGAGATATAAAAATCCTTATATGGTAAGTGATAGTGTCTGGCAAATATTTTGCAACATTTGATGAACTTCCAGTTCACATTACTAATATTTGAGGATCTAATTTCGTTGCATACAACACATATCTCTTCCAGTTATTCATTTCTCCCCCTCATATTGGGAACACCAATATTTATCTCCAAATTTCATTTGATATCCATCTATGTGCATTATTGTGGTGGAACAATATGAATACATATTTCAAAACATCAGATGGAAAATTAATGGGAGAATTCATTCTCTTTTATTGACATGATGCAATTATAGTTGTAGTACATTTTACCCAACTCTAAGATTTTTTTTTTTCTCACAAATATTGATCTAGCTATTCATGGAGGCTTTGCAAGATATGGATATGCTCTCACATGGCATATAAACATTAAAAACATAATTAAATATCACTAGTGATTTCAATGAAAATCATATGACTAATGTACTTAACTGAACAAATTTGCAAACTTCAGGTTGCAAGTTGATCATCTAACATGGACACCAATGTGACCATTTCATAGATGCATCTAATATTCATAAAGTATTATTTAGTCTATATGATATTTATATGGGCCCATATATAACTCATAAATGCACATCTACATGTGTATAATTTCAATCAAAACTAGTGATGTTTCATATTTCATTCTTTTTGAGAACAAACACTTGAATCTTCTGGTTCATTACTGAGTAGTGCTATTATTTTGCATCATTATAATCCGGGATGATCCAACCGATCATTACCAAACATTATATGCACAAACTTCAGGTTTGTTGCAATATTATTCTCATTGTCAAACTAACTTCTGGTTATATCAGAGTAAAAACTCTATACAATATGACTCATACTTGTATTCCAATAATTTCCTCTCAAGTGAGTAATGTAAAATATTTTTCACTCACAAATACATTATTAGTTCTTCAGGAATTAATACTGTTGTATCTAATGCATATAGTTCTTTAGGAACTAATAACGTTGTATCTAATGTATATAGTTCTTCAGGAACCAATTTCATTGCTTGCTATGCACATAAATTTATGTGGCTTCATGTCAGTAAATGCGTGAGTAAAATATACCTGTTTATAACTATTAGTTATAAAATAAAGTTTTTATGGCTTCAGACCATAAAATTAAATTTTTTATTCGACTTCTTGCCACTTTATATGACTTTTGGTCATAAAAAATTGAATTGTCATTACTTCATGTTAATATATGATGACTATAGGTCATATTTATGGCTTTGACCACTTAATATTTAATTAAAAAATTATTTTATATGACTTTTGGTCATAAAATCTTTATTGTTTCAGGCTATTGAGCTTTGCACATTTAACAATCAAGCAGAACATTTATAAAATTTATATGACTTCTGGTCATAAAAATAGAACTTTTATAGTTTCCTGCAGTAAGGATTTGACCACTCGATCATGTAAAAACTTACTTTTTATGACTTCAGGTCATAATAATACAGTCTTTATAGTGGTTAGACTCTGAGTATTTAATAATTATATACAAAACTTACTTTTTATGACTACATGTCATAAAAATAAAATCTTCATGGCTTTCAGGTCATGGTGGTCTAGCTATTTTAAAAAAATGTTATATGACTGCAAGTCATAAAAATATAATATTTATTGTCTCGAGCCGTTAGCTCTGAACATAAAATTGAAATATTTATGTAATGGAACTTCATGCTCCATCAAGTATGGTTTCAGGCCGTTGTGTGATAAAACTTCAGTTTCTATCAAAAAGGCTTCACGCATTTGGCAATGGAACTTTAGGTTCTATCAAATAAGACTTTGAACCATAAAATGAAATATTTATGTGATGAAACTTCAAGTTTCATCAAATATGGCTTTAGGCCATAATTTTTTTTTACTAGATGGAACTTCAGGTTTCATCAAAATCAAATACGGCTTCAGGCCGTAAAACAAATTAGAACTACAAAGATGCAATGTTTATAAAGTCTTAAATGAGTCCAATTCACAAGGAAAATTTTGCTTTTTGTGCTAAATATCACCATAGCCCTCATGAGCATATGTCACATGCCCAACAACCCAATTTTGTTTATATAATAATAATGGACTCAATGCTTTAACACATATTTTCATCAGATTCATTTCTACCACCAAGGTTACTTTGTCCAGATATCTCTGAGTTAAAACTCAATTTTCATATCATCTCTAGCCCCAAACAATTTTCTAGAGGTTTACAAATGTTCATTTCAATTCATACAAGAATGAAATTCTTAGAAGATGGAGCTTCAGGATTCATCAAAATCAAATACGCTTCAAGTCATAAAAAAATGAAATATTTAGTAGATGGAACTTCAGGTTCCATCAAAATCAAATACGGGTTAAGGTAGTAAAAAAATGAAATTTTTATGAGATAAAACTTCAGGTTCTATCAAACATGGCTTCAGGTTAAATCTTTATTATGTGGAACTTCATGTCCACCAAATATGGCTTCAGGCCATAAAAATTGAATTTTTTTACTAGATGGAACTTCAGGTTCCATCAAAATCAAATACAGTTTCGGGCCGTAAATAAAAATTGGAACTACAGATTCTGTAGAGATGACTTCAGGTCATCATTGTATTGGAACAACACGTTCCACAAAAAACAAAATATAAGAGATAAGAACAAGATGAAGAAAATAATATTATTACCAATATTACCTTCGTGAGTCTCGTGCTCGGTTAGAGCTTCGTGCTGATAACGTGTTATGAATATAAAGATAAGAAGAGAAACAAGAAGAGAGAGTGGGAGAATATCGTATTCAAGTGTGATCATATACAATGGTGAGCCCTCTATTTATAGAGGAGAATTAGGGTTACATCATTAATATGGAATAATGTCTATAGCCCAAATACATGGAGGAGTAAAGGGAATGGAAATGGACATCCACAATATGAGGGATTTCATAACAGCTAAAATATACTTTTACTCCCTTTTTTTCATTAGGCTAAAGTATATTTTGGTGTTTGCATCAAGTTTCAATTTAGTCCTTTATGTTTGGAAAGTACACTTTTAGTCCTTTTTTGTTAACACCATTAGTTTAACTTAACGGAAAATATTAACTTAACAATTTTAAATGGTTATTAAATACTGAAAAAAATGTTTAGATTAAAATATTTGAGTGTAAATATTCTTATATTTTCAAAATTTATCATTTTTGTCCAATTTCATTATAAAATAATCATTTAAAATTGTTAAGTTAGCATTTTCCGTTAAGTTGAACTAACAGTGTTAATAAAAAAGGATTCAAAATGTACTCTCTAAACATAAAGGACTAAATTGAAACTTAATGCAAACATAAGTGTAACAAAGTGTTACTAATTCCTAGTTAACCTGTAATATCTCTTTAAATTTGATAAACTCTTTACTAACTATGACAGAAAAGGGAATTTCAATAATATTAATATCTCTATCATAGTTAGAAAAAGATGATCCTAATGATTAAAATATTATCCATGATAGAAAAGAATAAACTAATACAACACCGCTGCTATCATGGATAATTTATTGCTAACCATGTTAGAAAAGATTTGCCTATTCATGGGGTAACTTTTAGAGTAGTGAATTGCTTAGGTTTAGTTGCTTTGATTTGTGATTGTGTTTGAGTGCGGAAATTTCAAAACACCTATCAAACAGCACAATCACTTCAAGATGATCATCATTAATCGATCTAAGAGTTCTCAAATTTTGGATTCCAACCTCATATGCCTATTCATGGGGTATTTTCATCCTATGTCTCAACATTACTTAATTGATGGTTTGAGTAATTTGTTTTCCATAACAGTTAAGCTTGATAAAAGAATAGCATAAGAATCCTAACACACCAATATATTGCAATTTAGAATCATCATAATCACACACCACATCTGAATAACGTAGACAAATGAGAAATTTCATCACAAAACCACTTATACCACTTTCAAATCCCCAAAATTCAACATAAATGGTAGAATTTAATCTGTCATTTAACAAAAGAGCAATTTCAACACTTGAAATCTGACCAAACTCACACATATTAAACGTATAACAAGCTTAAAATTAGTTTCATTAAATCGTAAATTCAGCCCCAATAAGCTTTATTTTTGATTTAACATTATGAATATGATGATAAATGACAATATTTGCTAATGATATCACAAAATTCAGCTTAATTTACCATTAATACAAACACATGAGAAAAATTAAATTTTTAACAACTCAAGTTACTTAAACAAACATCAATATCTTTGCAACGAACCAACAAAAGTTCAGTCAAAAATGAAATCAATTTGCATCTATAACTACAATTCACAATTTTACCAACAAGTATCAACTATAAGTTTCTCATTCACATAGTATCAATAGTCAAGTTCTTCCAATTACATATGATTAGCTTGCAAAAATTTTAATTATCTATAATTAATTACATAAAATTACAATTCATAATTACTTTTAAACAAACAACTTACTGTTATTTTGTTTAGTAATGGTGGGGGAAACATTCACTTATGTAGTGAGGGCTACCAACATCTATTATTAAGGGGACTGCTTCCCATCACTAAATATAGTGAGGAAGCCTCCAGCGACTTAATATAAATGGGCAACATCCTCTTACTACCCATGTTGATGTAACCACCAACCATTACTACTTGTGGACAATCAGAATACTAATAGAGAATAATAAAGTAAACAATTTATTTGTATTAAGAATTAGATAAACAATTTAACCAACACTTAACAAATTCATTAGATATCAACATAATAAAGCAAGTAATATAATCAATATGAACACTACATAAATACAAATAATAACAACACAAAAAATTTTTAATAGGATTTCATTTAAAAGCCATCAAATATAACAATTTAACAAATGAACTCAACAAATAAGAAGCAAGGTCAAACATTCAAATATCACATCGCATTATTTATTAATTGTTATTCTCCAATTTCCTTAATCCCTTAACCCAATAATAAGGTTTCTCATGATGCCTCGACTATGATTATGGCCGGCACATAACTATATTCGAGACCCCAGAGAAGCATCCTTATTTCGTCATTCTTCCTAAATTCTTATACATATCAATATTATTTCGTTATTCTTTCTATGTTCATCTCAATCTCTCCACAATATCTATTCAATTGCTTTTTATCACTCTCTCCCCACCACGGGATAAGTGATATTCCTCTCAAAAGACAGATATTCATGTACAAAAGGAAGGGAATACAAACTATGTATATTGCCAATCTATATGCAATGCAACACAGTCCAGAGTTATCGTATACCAAATACTGATAACCAAGTTGTAACAAAGTGTTACTAATTCCTAGTTAACCTGTGATATCTCTTTAAATTTGATAAACTCTTTACTAACTATGATAGAAAAGGGAATTTCAATAATATCAATATCTCTATCATAGTTAGAAAAATAATATCCTAATGATTAAAATATTATCCATGATAGAAAAGAATAAACTAATACAACACCGCTGCTATCATGGATAATTCATTGCTAACCATGTTAGAAAGGATTTGCCTAACATGGTTAATAAACAAAACTAATTGATATTAAACAATAAATAAATATATACATGCGGAAACGAATGCAGACCTATACAAATTGGCAATATACATAACTAACTAATCTAAATAATCTTTGAAACCTAATTCCCTTTCCTGATGCTTGCGCCTGTGCATGAATACCTGTAAAAATGTCAGTAATCGTGGGATGAGACAATTTGTCCCAGTAATCACCGCTTAACTCACTATAACAGTGAGATGTGCGGTAGTGAGGGCGTCTAAAGGGTACCACAGTTTAAAAATCAATAATACATATATACATGTCAAGACTTTCATTCATCGTTCAAGTTCCCTCCATCCAAATCAATTCAAATTCATCATCTCTACTTTTCACATATCACTCAAATCCCTCAGTCAATTCCACATAACCAAATATCACCTCCCCAGTCTCCAATCTAATGCTACTACCACCACAACTCTCACACTCACCTATAGATGCATTGTGCCATCCCGGGGCATTCAAACATCTAATCTTCACTATATGATTTGACACTGTGTTCCTCTCCATAATGAGGGAATAATTTCCTTCTCTGGCAATCTCCAGAGAGGGAACCCCAATTCTGTTTTCATTACAGAACGGGAACGGTTGGACTCTTCAATGCCAAACAACCGTAGGAGCGGTTGGGCTCTTCAATGCCAAAACAACCGTAGGTCACTTTTCTCAATAAGTCGACATATGATCCCCGATCCAATCAATCTGAAAAGGATCATCAGTACAAATAACTGTCGATTGGCCAATCGACAGTTATCATCGCGCGATGGTACGTATGTATATCAGTGTCATGCAAACCTCACAGTATTCATATCCATCAATTTCAATCTCATCATCAATATCATGAACCATTATCAATCCCTTCACTATCTCAATCTCAACTATTCAACTTATTCCCTCAACCTAACTATCAACATCTCTCACATAATATCATCTGAACCTCACACATCATACCAGAATAAACATCAGCCAGGATAATATGTATAATATTTCAAATTCCTTTTATATGAAAATAATCGTGTTTGAAAGGCTCCCGATAGCCTGTTTTGTATAAAAATATCATTTTAAAGATAATATATATATATAGAGGGTGAAAAGGGATTTTACAAAATCCCTAACTAACGTCACCCTCAATGTTATAGCAAGGTTAAGTGTGATTACCTGTCGCCCTTAGCACTCCGTTGCTTTTCCTTACCGTTTCCTTGTAGGTTTTCTTCAAATACTATCCTCTCAGATCCTCCTATTATTACATAAGGTAATAATATTTATAAACAATCCTTCGTGTATATATATGTATAACGAATAACGTCTCTCTCGGTTATGATATTACTACCCATTCCCTTCATAAATACGTTATTCCTATATTTTTTTTTCTTTCTTTTGCTAATTAGCACATATTAGTCACACATATACAATAATCATCAATCAATAATTAAATCATTCTTCATCAAAGAACAACCAAACAAAACCACTTATTAAATCTGAAACTTTAACAACCATCATGCTCAGTTCGAGTCTCATATATGCATACAAGCATCATCAATAATTCATTTATAAAGCATGTCAATCAAACAGAATGGTCAGCCAGACATTGAAGCAACCACTATCTTTCCCTTTTAATACAACTTAAACTATTCCTTTAAGCAGAATTTATGTTAACAAAGAGTTCAATTTAAAGTTTACAAGCCTCCATTTCATCAAAACAGAATCATATCATACTAGGAAAGAAAACAATGAAGTTCAAGGAAGATGATAGCTTAAATCCCATTGGACAAACAAGTTACCAACCAATCATACCTCTTATGTTTTTCTTTATATTTTGAAATTACAAATCACATCATACTATTCAGTTCTCAACCTCAACAAGTAACCAAATTCACATTCATGAACAAAAAGCCAAGGAACAACAAACATACATTTCCATTTAACACTATACAAATCAACATAAATAAATTCACCCTAATACAACCATAACCAATCATTGAATTCAGAATTCAAAACCACTATCATTTCTTAACAGTCAATTTCTTCTACTCATATTCTAATGATCATATCTTCAATTTCAATTTGGCCAAGTAAAACACACACATAATCATAAGCAAGATTTCTGTTCCATTACAAACCTCCATACACAAATTAGGTTTCTTCACAAGTCCTTATTGAAACTGAATTTTATCATTAACAATAATGAACACTAATCAAGCCAAAACAAAGAAAATAAACTCTCTTATCCCATTTACTTTAGACCTGAACCCTTAGCAACATATCAACCAACATCAGAATCATCACAAAACATACTCTAGTCAAACTAATTCCTGCATGCTGTAAGTATTCAAACACAAACTGTACATATAACAAAAAATATATATGTCCTTTCCTTTTCTTATTTACATAGCAAGCATACAAGGAATCGAATAAAAACAGGGGAGTATATAGAATCTTCCGAAAGAACATATAAACCAGAATTTACCATCTATTAAATGCACATACCTTCAGAAATTCATTCTCTATCTCAACACAAAATGACAACACGCAATAAACATAGAAATCACAAGTAAAACAACATACATACATTTTTTCTCATTCTATTAAAATCAGAATTGAAGAGGATAGTATTTAGACTTGTATTAGAAACCAAATCAACCTTGATCAACATAATTAGTCACTCCACTTCTTAGCAATATGGCTATTAAGCCTTAAAGGGCAAAACAGCTTTGAACACACATGCACAAAACATTTCAGTCTAAAAGAAAGTAGTCAAAGGAAGCATCTAGAACTTGAAATTCCTATAGTTCATTCTCAAATTCAGTCCACCTGAGTATAATCCTATATTATATTATATATATCCAACAACATTCATATTCCTTTGAATAACACCACACAAGTTTTGTCAAAAATAAGAATACTCAGGATTTAAAACCAGATTCAGTTTACCACTTCTCAAGTCTGCATATTTCTACAAACCAGTACAATTCCTATCTCGACATCCACAAAGTCAGAATTAAAGGTTAGGTTACAAAACACAATAATACTCATGCAAAAGAGCAACATCTTTTATGTATACTCAAACAAAATTTAATCAATTCAGCTTCTATAAGAAAAGAACAGAACCTGAAGCTTTATACACATGCATATAAAACACCCAAATTATCACAACACCATTTCCCAACTTGCAAAACCAATTTCCTAACTTTATTCTACTCATGTCTATCTTCATACATCAACCAATAACAACCTCCAAAGCAAGAAAATCAAGCAGAATCAAATACAAACATAAGGAATTTCGAAAATCTCCAATGCTTGAGCATATACATAAATTTTCTAACTCTACTTTACTTAAAACCCATGCTTAATCAACTATATATACAAGTTTTCAGCTCAAAACAGAGATAACAACAAAATTCTTTCCACAATACCAGAAATTGAAACTTAATCTTCTCAAACAAATTCCTAAATTAAATCCCAAACCCTAGATTGAAAATCTCTCTCAAATTCGTCCAAACCAGAAAGAAAGAGCAAGAACGGAAGAAATGAAGTTACCTAAGCTCATTTCTGACCTCCCCACGTCTAGCCGGAGCTCCGCCGTCCAGAATCTCGCCGGAAAAATGCTAAGGCCGACGCAAATGTAAGGGAGGAGAAAGGAAAGTGAGAAAATGAAGTTGGAACAAGAAGGAAACTCATGAAAATGAAAGAACAAAGACCCCTCACCACTCGCCGCCGTTGACTGCCGGAGAACGAAGCCGCTGGCACCGGAAAGCTCGTCGGATTTATGAGGAGAAACAAAGAGTGTTTGTTGGGTGAGAGAAGAAAGCAAAACGAACTGAAATAAAGGGAAAAAGAGGGTAGGGGAGGCCGCACCGCCGCCTGCCGCCTCGGCTCGCCGTCGCCGGAGGAGAATCGCCGGATTCAGGGGGGCGAAGGGTTAAGGTTTGAGGGAAGGAGGGTGTCGGCTGCAAGGGTTTTCAGAAAGAAGAAGAGGTTGTTTTATGTGTATACATATATAATTTAGAGAAAATAGCAATTATTTGCCCATTTGCCTATTCTTAATTATATTTTTAGCCCAAAAGTTTGTTTATATTATAGTTCCCATTTCTTTCCTTCATAATATTATCTAGATTTTCTAAAATACTTGTTCTTGAAAATTTCTAGCTCCAATTAATTCTTTAAACTATATTTCTTTAATTCTAAAGTAATAAGATTGAATATCAATATATCATCAAAAATTCCTCCCTAAACTTTAAATTTTCTTAATAACACCTCATTAATTTCGTATTATTTATAATTTAAAAATTGGGATGTTACAATAAGGGACCAAAAGTATACTTTAACCTTTAATTTAATATTGTACTTTGTATTCGGAAAGTACACTTTTAGTCCTTATATTTGCATCGAGTTTCAATTTAGTCTTTTATGTTTAGAAAGTTTACTTTTAGTCATTTTTGTTAATACCATTAGTTTCACTTAACGGAAACTGTTATTTTAACAATTTAAACGGTTATACAAATAAAAAAAAACTTAGATTAAATTCTTTTAGTGTAATTATTCTTATAGTTTCAGAATTTATCATTTTTTGCCCCAATTTAATTATGAAATAATCATTTAAATTTAAGTGAAACTAACAGTGTTAACAAAAAAGGACTAAAAGGGTATTTTTCAAACATAAATAACTAAATTGAAATTTGATGCAAGGATTAAAAGTGTACTTTCCAAACATAAAGGACTAAATTGAAACTTGATGCAAACATAAGGGACCAAAAATATACATTAGCCTAATATAATAATAAGATTTAGTTGAAATTTTTCCATGTGCCCTCCATCTCATTTGTCCCTATATGATCTTTTAACTTGGCTCAAGCAACTCATTATCTCAAGCAAAGATGATGAAGTTCTCCTTAAGAGAATCATTTCATTCTTTAATGACATTTGGAGAAAGCGCAATCAAGCTGCTTTGTCATATTCCTCATCCCCATGTTATTGTTAGGGACTCTCAATCAATAGTAGCTTTCTCTGCTATAGCTTTTCTGGAGAAGAACAATACGTCTGTCGGTCAGCAAGCCTCAATGAACCCTAATTTCTCACAGGCGAACCAATGGAATGTCTTTAGTCAAACGGTGGAAGCTTCATCGGTCCTCCTACTGTTGCATATTGGTTTGTTTTGAAGGATCTCTTCTTCAAACTTTCACATGGAAGCGATCATCCATTCCTAGTAATATTTTTGCTATGGGTTGCTTTCGCATGGCTCTAAATTGGATACATCACTCTGGTCTACCTAAGGAGCGTCTCAGTATCTGGAATGTTCGTAAGTGTAGTATTGACTTCCATCACTGGGCTCCTTCAGTCTCCCATGTCATCGCCCGAGATGTGGCCTCTCTGCTCCGACCTTTTCAATTTCTTTCTATTTACTTGCTTATAGATGAACAATCTTCCTTTTTTCCTTCTCATTTTCATGATACAGTTAGAACTATGTAATCTTTTTAAATTAATATCATTTTGCTTTTGATAAAAAAAACTTGTGAAATAGGTTAATAAATTATGAAATATTTGAAATATTTTTAGATTATTTATTAACTTATAAGTAAAATAAATTAGTTTAAGGGAAAAAATTAGATAAATCAATTTATAACTTATTTTGAATTTTTAGCATTTTCTAAAAAAAAAACAATTATGTCATATATTTAGGATTTGAGGTGGTACAATTCTTCAAAAATGCATTTATCCTACCAAGTTGGTGACTTATAATAAGGACTGTAAGGAGTATATTTATGGTAACTTGGTTTCATTTATCGTATGTCACCATGCTGTTTGAATCAAAAAATTTAATTTATAATCATCAACCCCACTTTTCTAATTTATAAAATATGACTCAAAAGTTTCCTACGAAGTAGATTGCATGGCACAAAAAAGGAAAATTTTCACTTTAGGTCTCACATCTATTGAGCTCCTTGATATTTTTGAGATTATGAAGAATTGTGTTTACCTTGGATGCTCACTTAACCGGTTAAATATTCAATGTTGAATTAACTCATGGGATTAACTGATGGATTAGTATCAATTCATTGTTATTATAAGTGTATAACCTTTCAAATCTAATTTGGTAATCTATTTTTGTAGTTTTTGATAAAAAAATTTTTTATTAAGTATTGATTGAACTTATTATCATCACCGTTAACTGACACATACACAAGTCTCTCTATAGAGAACTAGTTGTGCTGCCCCTTTAAGTGTATGTATATTTATCATGAAAATGTCGATTTTATAGGGCATGGTGTTTTGTTATCATTTATTATTTATTAATTTAATAATTTAATAATTTGAGGATACATAATTAGCTCTAAGGCATTATTGGCCAAACAAATTTGCTTTATCCAGTGGAAAATCTGAAGAGGGGGTCCACTAAAACAAAAATGTTAGTGGCAACTAGAGCCGGTAATATGGGCCTGGCCCGATGGGCCGGCCCGTTTTCATGCAAGCCCGAGGAGGGCCGGGCCTGCTGTTTTGGTAGAAAAAGAGGGGAGCGGGCCTGTACGGGCCGGCCCTTTAGGGCCTAGGGCCTGTGCGGGCCGGGCCGCGGGCCGGGCCGCATTTTAGGCCCGCATCCAGGTTTTATTAAAAAAAAAAATTTGCTTCACTTAACTTCAACTCTCTCACTCTCAGTCTCTCTCTCACGCACACTGTCACTGCCACACTTACTCTCAGCCTCTCACTCGACTGAAACCCTCGACGGCGGCGGCCACTCATCCACTCATCCACACTCTCGACGGCGGCCACTCTCAACGTCTAACTCTCTGTCTCTCACCGTCTCACTAACCCATCGGCGCCGGCGTAGCTCTCAACGGCGGCGGCCACTCTCAACGACGGCGGCCATCTAATCTTCCAAGTTTCGCGTGAATCTCATCTGGTTAGTCACAGATCCGCCATCTTCCAATGTTTAATGATGGCACATTATCAAAATTCTTCTCTCACTGCAAACACCTCTTCACTGAATTCCTCCCTCACGACCATCCCTTACCTTCAAACCAGTGATTTTTTTTTGGAATATTTGATGTCTTGGATCCTTAATTCTTATCTGGGTTTTTTGATATGATTTGTGGATCGATAAAGTTTCAATCTTTAAAAAAAAAAAAAAGTGGGTCAGGCCCGTAGGGCCAGGCCCGAGCCCGATGGCATGAGGGCCGGGCTTCACAAATAGGGAGTAAAAGGGGGGAGCGGGCCTAAGTGGGCCTGGCCCGTTTAGGCCCGGCCCGATGCGGGCCGGCCCATTAGGGCCGGGCCGGCCCGAATTCCCAGCTCTAGTGGCAAGAGGAGCCAGCCCATGAATTAAAGTTATCCTTGAGGCTTTTGTTTAGATGGGATTGAAAATGAGAGGGACATGGGCCGGGGAGGCACGGAATACAAAGAAGGGTCTTCCAAAGATAAATTAAAAAAAAAAACTATTTTTGGATGTTTTCCCTCATTGCACTCTTTGTAATTTGTAAATATAAATCTGAACCAAAGTTACAAAATGAGGGAAAACTAGCATCTTAGCTTTGAGTTAATAACTTCATTATCAAATGGAGTGAGTTAATTTAATAAGGACATGAAAGGAAAATATGTATAAGGGACGTACTTTTCTTGCAAAAATGAAACGCCAAATGTATTTTTTTATCAACACAAGCCAAATAAATTACTATTCTGCAGTTTAACTTATAAAGAAACAACAAATGTTCGTAAGAGAATGATTAGAATAGTGAACAAACCAACATTATGTGGATACCCTAAACTCTAAAGGCATGTATTCTTTTCTTTTCTCTTCTCTTCATTTTGCTGGACATATAGACTTGAAAAAAAATTCGAGAATCTACATATACGAGTAGTCAGCTAACATAATACCAACAAGTCAACCAATAGAGCTATTGAGTTCTTATTTTATAAACACATGGTCAGGGGTCAAGTGTCCAAGTCCCGAATTAGTCCCACATCGGGGGAAGTGAAGCTGCGAGCAAAAGAATGAACGGCTATAAAAACCAAGCAAACCCATTGTGGTATATTTCTTGCAGAAGCAAACCTATTTTGTTAAAGCATGCCTTTCTCGGCCTCTCGGCTCGGATCAAGTGTTGTATCTGTTCATATTAGTTTAATCCCCATTTTGGGGGTGAATACTTCCCAAGGGTTCGAACCCATGACCTGTTGGGTACGCAGTGTCGTACCTTCCCCTTTCTTACCAGTTGGTCTACGCCCCCTTGGGCTCGGCCCACATGATATTAAAATACTTTTTGAAGGGAAGGATTTCCTACAGTAGCTGCTAATGGGCTCTCAAGTGTAGCCCATGCCTTGCACTACAACACAGGCCTAGTGCACCCCACCAAATCTAGTCTAAAATTTCATCAAAGCCCAATTTGAAATATGTGATCAATTGGTTTTGTGTAAATTTTAATTCAATTTACAATTGTAGCCACTGTATTTTCCCCCTGACCCTCTGTGAGATTTAAATCCATAGAGGTTCTGTATGAGAAATGAAACCTAGTTGTATTCCATACTACTTGACATGAATCTTTTGAAGGACTTTAGGCAATTAGCCTTATTGCATAAAAGTAGTCAATTTTGTTGAAAAAAAGAATTTTTTTGAATTAAATCCTAAGATTATTGTGATATATTATCGATATAAATTATTTAGTTTTTAATTTATATTAATTTTCAAAGATATGTTTTAACTTAAAAATACAGATTTTTTTTTTTCAAAAAAAATGGATCATTTTAAAAAGTAGCCAATGATTCAAAAGAAAACACCATACTAACTAATTCAACTCATATCCTTAATATAATTATTAGTGAGTTAAGTCCTAAATAAGTTAGAACCCCTTGTTCTAACTAAAAAGCAGTGAGCAAGATGAGCCTTTCTTAAGTTTTTATATCTCTTAGTATGGATTCTTCCTTGTCTTTCTTAAGTTAAACAAAAAGAACGTGGCCATGAATTCACAATAATGATAGTGCTGATAAAGGGATTTTTAAGACATAATTTCTCTTCACTTGTTAACTCAGTAGGTTTAGTTTATGTTGAAATGGTCCAAGACATTCTGAACAATATGGAAAAATTAACAAGTGTAGAAAAGCAAAAATTGAAGCCTAGCCACTCATTTTTCAGCATCAAGGAATTCATAAATTATAACTCCTTTACCTTGTTCAGGGTTAAGGGTAAAAATATGTGTCACTCAACACCAAAATTTTTTTAATAGTAAAAAAAGTATATATACTTTTTTATATTGAGTTAAAAAAATACACATAATCGATGTGTATTTTTGAATCAAATATAAAAACTTATGTGTATTTTTGAGTTCAATATAAAAACTTAGCTTATTTATGTTTTTGATAGAAAAACACATATTTTTTTACCTTTTCAGTAACACACATGTGTATTTTTGACACTTAACCCTATTTTTTAGTAGCTATTTGAAAACTCAACTTAACTATTTAAAAATTTATTGGAAGGTAGAACAAGCCATTATCATGAATGTTTAAGCAAACAAAGTTTTTGCACTGTGTTCAAATAGGTATTTGCAAACAATTTCCCAATTCCCAATCACAATATGGCACTAACATAGCAAAACAGTAATATATGTGACACCACAATTTGGCATTTTGCTTGTGTTATTACTCCCTCCGGTCCTAAATATAGGACCTAGATGACTTTTTTTGAAAAATCCTAAAAAAAGCAAAAAATAAGTTAATTATAAATTGATTTATCTAATTTTTTCTCTTAAACTAGTTTATTTTACCTATAAGCTAATGGATAATCTAAAAAGATATCAAATATATCATGATTTAATAACCTATTTCGTAACCTTAATCTTTCCAAAAAAAGTTATCTAGGTCTTATATTTAGGACCGAAGGTAGTATAAAGCTAGCATTATTTTCTTCTACTTTGTTCTAAAGCCAATCAACCTTCAAGGTAAAACAGCTTGTCTTTTCCCAAAGACAATCCTTAAAGTATATGTATATATGTACATTTTAACTTTGCTGATGCGAAATGGAAGTGCCCATGATGCAACAAAAGCACCAATTATAGTTTTTTCCAGCATAGATAGCTTCCCATGGTGCTTTTCATGTATCATCATGTGTCTTTTAGCTAGTGTATCAATCCTTGTTTTTCACCATTACATTTAATAAGAGAATGGAATGAATGAATGTTCTACTAAGCGACTCTTTCTTCCTCTTTTCATAATCCTGTTTAAAAAAATTGAAACAAATTTTGTCATTGATGACGCTAATAATAATATCATTTATAGAAAGGTTTTTTATTCGTATGGGCAGTTGAACATTAAATAAACAACTCCATATACATAGAACATGACAACTGATGAGACTTGTGAAAGAAACACGGAAAGTGAATTTTTTATCGCCAATAATTATTCTCTTCATATTTACTATTTCATTATCAATCTTTTCCTTATTGTTTTAGAATATAACTAGGGACCCCGTGCGATGCACGGGATGCTTTTGTGTTGTGCGGTTTTTTTTATCACTTAATCTTTTGATCTTATACTAAGTATAAACATGATTAATAAATCAATTGGTTTGGTGTTAGAAATCATGAAAATAATGTTAATGTTTCCTATTATATATTATGTAGACTATTTGTATATTTTAGTCATTATTGTGAATTCTATTATAAGAAAATTATATGATTTGATAAAAAAAATAAATGTTAGATAGAATCAGGTTAAAATTTGTTTTTATTTTCTATATCACTCAAATCCCTTGTATTCCTTGTATTCCCTACAATCATGGGATAGACTAAGATCTTTTATATTATATATTTGAAGCTAATGAGTAGAGAAATGCATTGGACTATTAAGTCATATTTCTTTCCACATGAGGTAGCAAAATAGTTAAGGTAAACAAATGAAGGTATTGTAAAATGTTTGAAAATTAGGAAGAAAAAACCTGTATAATTTGTGCATATTTATTTGGAAAATATGTGTACATTGACATGACAATAATATTTTTGGTTATTAATCGTCTACGTATTTTTAAATTAATTACAATGGTACATTAACTTGCAATGCTAATTCTTTTATATTCACCATGTTGCTATTATGTAAAACTCTTTTAACAATGTGACTATAACAATCACAAATCCCAATATTAAAATTTTACAAAATCAAAATGCAACTATTTCCAAATTTTTAAATCATGAAATAAATATTATATTTAGGACTGGAGGGAATATTTAATATGTTATCCAACTATTGTTAAGTAAATTCTCATTCCGATGAAATTTACTTTTTATGATTACTATCAATGAGTTGTTTTAAAAATATAAATTTAGACTATTTAATATTTTCAACTTAGTTAAGAATAAACCTCGAGTGTATCACCATCATCATCATCATCAAAGTCTTATCCCAACTAAGAGTCAATCTCCATTCCCAACCTCCCCATCTGCTCATGACCCCCACAAAAAAATATTTCCCTGTACAAATGTTTTAATGAGTTTCCCTAAAAACTGAGTTTTTTTAGGGATCAATTCAACAATTTTTTTGTGTATGTGAAATTATTAAAAGTGAAAATTTTAAGGGCACCGTAATTTAAAATGTTTAACTATAACTCTGGTAAATTGAAGGGGGTAAAACTGTACACTATAAATCAAAATGGGGTGAAATTGGGCAAATGTGCAAAAATAGTCATTTTAAATTTAAACGTACGTTTTCCAGACGTGACCCCACTATCAGTAAATGATGTGTCATACATTTAAGGGTGCAATATGTTGATGAAACTTTAATTTTTTGATGAAACTTTATTTTTTCAGATGATTACGTAGAAGTAAGTTGAATTTCACATGATTTGGGGTTCTATTTGGTTTCTTATCGAAATGAGTTGGGGGTTTAGAGTTCGTTTTTAGTGATTTAGGGTTCAACTGTATGCATTTTAGCTTTCACGTTAAATTTTGGAATTGACATATCATTTACTGATGGTGGAGCCTACGTCTGGAAAATGCCTATATAACTCTGCCTAACAGAAAGGTAACTTTTGCCTCATTTTGGTTTACAATGTATGGTTTTGCCCCATTTTAGTTTACAATGTACAGTTTTGTCCCCTTCAATTTACCAGAGTTATAGTTGCTCATTTTTAAATTTACGGTGGCTATTTTTGCTCCTTTGCCCAAATTTTAAATAAGGGCTTTATTGGAAAATACTATCAATGTATGATAAATTTATTAATTCATTAACAATTTTTGGTATATGCAAAATTATTAAAAGTAGACTTGTAATGTTGAACAAATTGGTAATTCTCCAAGTCACACATAATGATTAACAGTTTGACACAACTCATCAACCCAAATATTAAGTTTTGTATTCAACTGAATATTCTAAACAATAACTATAATCCAATTCTTAATATAAAATCCACTTGATTAATATTGAAAAAACTAAGGAAACAATACTTTTAGAATAGAAAAGCGTTTTAATTATATGAATAAGTTTGATTATGATAAATGTAAATTCAGATTCCTTGATCATCTGATAATCTAAATTTTAAAATTGTATACTCTATAAATAAGCTTCATTAATTCATCCTTATTTAAAATAATGACAATTTATTAACTTATTGAAATCAAATTAAATTGACGTAAAATAATAATCACTTACTCATAAAAGAGACTTTTTAGACATGAAAATTAGAGAAGTTGTCTACTACTTGAACAAAAGCAAAACAATTATAGCTCCATATCATCTACTAACAAATCTTTCATCGGATTTGGAAGTGATGGAACATCTCTCAACATCCCAACCTAAATGCTTCTGCTGCACTACATAACGCAACAAATCAGCATAGCTTGATACCGTTGCTTTACTCAAAATTCTATATTAATTAGGACATTGATATATTCAGAACATCAGAATCAAAAACCAATTATTTATAACATGATATCAAAAACCATAGTTCCAAGAATATTGTGCAGGGAAGTTTCATAACATAGTTTCATATATAAAACAAAATGGCAGAATTAATATTGTTTTACTCCTCCGTAAAGACGAAATACTCTATATATAATAATTGGAACAATTGGAGATTAATGTCATCTAATACGTTGACACGTATATCACTGCAGAAAGAGAACTATATGTATACTGTCATCATAAAAGAAACTGTGCTCACTTCTCCATTAAATGTATGAGGTAGATCATTCCTCTTCAGTACTCCAAACATCATAGAAATCATCAACAATGCATGTAAGCAAGCTGGCAAGCCCTACGTTGCCCACACACAACGTGTTGTGCTTGACGATCTTCAAGTGATGTAAGTGTTGCTGCAATAGTCAAAAAAGGAGGAGGTTTTTGTTTTTGAGATTGGAAAATGCAGTTTTTCTAATCCACTCTCTATCAACCACTTGATCATCATTAATATATGCTTATTATTAGTGAAAATATTAAATGATCAGCTTGATCAGATTTTTGAGAAAGATTTTATCTATTAAATTGATTGAGTTCGTCACGGAATGTCAATTGGCAGTTATTAAACTCATCTACTCGTTTAAGGAATTCTTCATTTGCAAGGTTCCAAAAACAGATCAAGAAGATGAAATGTCAAGTGAGTAATCTATGTATAACTCAAGAAGCTCACCTTTGATTGAAAACAAATCTCAAGAAGCTCACCTTTGATTGGATTAGGTTGTGATATTATGTACATGGTAGACCTATATGAAGATCTTTGATTTAATATGAAATCCAAGTAAGCATGATGAGGAAAAGGCAAAGTAAAGGTACCTAATATTAAAATATGAATTAAAATGTGAATGATGAACATGAGATGATGTACAGAATAACTGAGAAACAAAAATGACTTTGTGAGACAGTGAGTGTTTGAACCTCTTGATCAAAATGATTGAGGTTTTGAAATTTTCCTTGGTGAAGTTGACAAATAATGTTTACAAAAGTGTCATGTCCAAAGGGTTAGCTATTCTAAAATTGGATCATTTGAGTGTTGTATAACTCAAAAACAGACTCAACATCCCTGGAGGGTGTTGAGGAATTTGTCTTTGAAAAACCTGTTAAGTGCTTATGAAATGCACACAATATTATAAAGTTTAGTTACTTTACCTTCAATCCCTCTTCAATTAAAAGAGAGTCAGAGAAGATAAAATATTTGAAGAAATATTACATCCATTGCTTTATATTTAACCTTTTTGGTGAGGGACCTTGTTGCTTTTAACTCTTTCCCGACATTAGATATCTCCCCATGCTTTTATTGAACCTTGTGGCTTCAGACTAAGGTATGCTCCCTCAAAAACAATGATATCATGTTAATAAACTAAACATCACTGTAGGCACAGTCATATAAAATCTGAATTAATGATGGTACAACGATTCCAAGTATGATCTGGGAATATGAATCAAGTCAAGGACACTAAAAGAACTCAAGAAATAAGTGTAGGATTATCAGCAAACGTAACACTATAAGAGGTAGGATTATGATCAAAAGTAACACTATAAGAGGTATCAAATTTTTATTAATTATTCATACCAACAACAAAATAGGCATGAATATGGTGATCCAACCATTCAATATGATGTTTGGGTTATATTTCTAGCTTTAGCTACTCTATGAAATATTTCAAAGGTCAATATGCAAAGAGGAAAATCAATTGAACAATGACACTGTTTAAAAAGCCTACCAAATAAAATTATTGATCTTACTTTGCAGGATTTGATACAAGCTCATACAGTGGCTGAAGTGTCTGAATAATCACTTAGATTGAGGTAATTTTATTCTTGTTCTTACATTCTTGCTGCAGAAACAGTTCATTAACAACACCAAAACTAAGCATTTATATTGCCTCTACTTTGGAACAGGCAGAGGAGGACAAAAAGTTACTTGAATATTTGTCCTCTCTAATGACAGCTTTCAAAACACCCAATAGAACCGTAATTATTCATGATCTTCACAAACCACAGAGCCATAAAAAATGCACCATCATAGGCCTTTGTGATTTCTCCTTAAACCCAAATACATTAAGACCAAAAAGTTTCCATTTTCATAAGAATAATGAGGGATGTCCTCTTTCTATCAAGTACAAAGGAATTAAGACCAAAAGGGACCACAACCATGTTATCATCTAAAGACTACACTCATTGTACATGTAGAATAATGTAGAAATGCGCAAATCCCACCAAATACACAAATAGATAAATGTAAAAACCAATATAATAGAATAAAAGAGAAGAAGACCATACATGGACCAACAGTTCTATGTAGACCCCCTACAAGCTTAATTGAAGTATCTCTAGTTGCAGGCACACTTCTACAGCCCTGTCTCTTTTTCCTGCAAAATTATTAAAAATAACAGTGTTGAGTTTGAACTAAAAATTAAATAGAATTAAAATAAAACACCTTAAGTTCAATTATTGTTCTCCAAATTCCAGTTATAGGTATAACTCTTCAGCATAAGATGTTGCTCATGGTAATGATTTTGATATCCAAACATAACTTAGCCTTGTATGTTTTCTTAGACTTGTATAATTTAAGTCATGTAATCTAGAAAACCCATAGTGCATAACATACAACAAACTCTTGTCAAAGATGCAATTGAAACTTCAAAAATCTACCTTAAACCCATGTTTCTTCCATTTACCTTTTATGCCAATTCTACTGATGAAAACAAAGATTTTGCATTTTGGTTTCTTAAAAAACAAAATTGCATAAAGTCCCTTCTCAAAAGTTACCTCAACATAAGCTAATAATCTTCATCTCCTACTCCTAATCCTATCTCCCTCTCTGTCGCCTGCAAAATAAAAACAAAACCCTAATGAAAATAGTGGGTACATAAATTGATGACTGTAAATAAAGGGAGGATACATGTATATAAAGGGTTATAATCAAAATTATACCTTCCCTTTTGAGGGTATGTGTAACACCCCAAATTTTAAAAATAGAATAAATAAGACAATATTTAGAATCTTGATGTATTATTTAGTATTTAAAAATTTTCAGGAATAAATTTGGGAACCAAAACATATCTAGATAGATTATATTAGGACTCAAAATATCTTTTCACTCAAAATATCTCTACACTCTTATCCTTTATATCTCATTCTTATCCACTCAATTCTTTTCTTTTTAATTAAATGCCTATATATATATATATAATCACCATTATCGTCACATCTCTTCCTCACTCCCTCTCACTTCTCTGCTTCATCACTCTTCTCTCTTTCTTGACTCCCTCCTTCGTCACTTTCATCACCATCATCACTCACTCTCTTTCTCTCATCACCATCATCAACCTCACTTTCTCCTCCCTTCTCATCATCATCATCATCACCGACCATCATTATCATCACTCTTCCCACTTCACTCTTCTCACTTCCTCACCATTTCATCATCACCCACTTCATCACCTTCACTCTTTATTTTCATAATCATCTCATTCTCTCACCAATTTTCCATTTCTTACTCACTGTCACTCATCTACTTCGACTTCTCTTCTTCTCCCAACGGTTTCCGACAACGGCAGCGGCGATTTACGGCGGCGCCGGCCTCTGTTCAGCAGGCAGAATCGGATTTGATTTCCGGTGAGCCTACTTTGCACCCTTCTAACCTTTGATTCTTCGATTTGAGATGTTTGAGAGTTGGGGTTTTGAATTGGGTTAGAGTCTTAAGAGTTTCAGCTTATTAAAATGAAGATAAAGATTCAATCTTTAATATGTTGGAGAAGATTAGAGCTTTACTTTAAAGGTTTCATTTGTTAGATTTTGTTATTTTACATATTTTCAATTCTTCCTCTTTCGTTGGCCTGATTGTACAGTGTTTGGGTGTCCTGTTCTTGTTTTGATAAATTTGATGAAATCATGGTAATGTTTGTTTCAGTTCTGTTTCGTTGTGATTAAGCTTAAGCAAAGCCCCTATTTTTATATTGTTATTCCTTTATGAATTGGTGGGTTTATATTTCAATTACCTTTTCTTTTCTTGTTCTGTTTGATTTCTGGATTATGATGTTCTATCTTGTGATTAAGGATAGTGAAAGGAAGATTGTTAATATTATCAAGCTCACATGTTAAATATTTCAGAAGTGGTAATTAAATTGTTGAAGTTGGTTATTCCCATGATTTGGCTTAGTTAAAATGCTTGGGATAGTGTGGGTTTTCTATATTGTTGTCGTATGTATGTAACAATTCTGTTTGCTGAGTTATAGTTCTTTTATAACCATAGCTACTTGCTTTGTTTCTAATCTTGAGCAATATATGTGAGGGTAGAGATGAAGGGAATTGTGATGCTTGTGGGATTAAATTAGGAATGAGTATAAAACGTGTGTGCATGAGTATTTAAAATTATTTTGTTTCTTATTTCTTAAATAATCAAATGACTAAAAGAGTTGAATGAGTTAATTGGTGTTGATATTCACTTCTGTTTTGGTTACTGATATGGGTTCTTTGGGGAAAATCTGTTTTGAATTCTTATGCCTTTTTTTATCCATTCTAGCTGATTTTCTCTAATATGGGTGTTCTTCTCAATTTGCTTCAAGATGGAATATATATTTATTAGCATGATTAGTTTATGGCTGGAGTCTAAAATTTTGTGACTGAATGTTCATGGGTTAAAATTATGAAAGTAGTATTCTGTTTGATGTCAGATTCTGCTGTGTTGTATGTTGTTGCAAAGGATATGAGTTAATCCTTAATTATACATGTAAAGTAACATGAATGCTTGAGATTTATTTTGGTTGACATGAAGTGGTATATGATCATTCTAATACTCTTTGATTATATATAACCTTGCAATTTGTGAGTATATATTATATGTGGTCTGTGTAACTTGTGGTGATGAGTAAGTTGATTGTTATTCATTGGTTATTATATTGTTTGAAGGTATGTTTTAGTGTTTGTATACTGATTTGAGATACTAGGTGTCCATTTTATATACTGGCTGAATAAACTTCAGAGATGGGTGTTTGAATTTGATGGTTAGTTGATTAAAATAGCGACTCAAATGTACTTTGGAATGAGTCTGGTCGTTCTTGTGAATGCATGAATATGCTAAGTCCTTTGTTAATTATATTCTAATGGCTAGACTAATTTAATGGGAAAACTGTTATTCTTTTGCTATTGAGTGCTGCTAGTATGAATTGGAGATGGTGATAAATCTTGTACATGTGTATTTGCTAAATTCAAGGAATGGTTTTGCAATTCCTTGGTATTTCTCTAATTGTGCTTAACTGGACTTTGAAGCATTGCTATGTTAATCGATAGGAATCCATATGACTTTCTAGAATAATATAACTAAGGAAGGGGAAAATGGGTAGTAATATGAGATACGAGAGAGATGTCAAAGTGTTATAAAGTGAAATTGATATTAATTTATCATTTGTATCCTATTATTATAGGAGGAACTAAAAGGGAAGTGTTTGGAGAACATCTTCAAGAAATGGTAAGGAAGAACATCGCAGTGCTTAGGGCGACAGGTAATCACACTTAACCTTACTATAACATTGAGAGTGATGTTAGCTAGGATTTTGTAAAATCCTTTCTCACCCTCTATATATATACATTTTATCTTTGAAAGGTTATTTTTATACAAAACAGGCTATCGGGTGTCTTTTAAACACGATTATTTCTGTATAAAAGATTTTTACACATTATATATACTATTATCCTGCCTGGTGGTGACCATTGATCTGGAATGGCGTGGAATGTATATAGGGATAGTGTTGGATAGTGGTTTTAGAGGTGATGAAGATAGAAAAGAGGGTTATATGTTGAGTTGAGATAGTTGAGAGTTATGTTGATGGAATATAGAATAGGGATTGTGAGTATTGCATGACACTGATTATTAGTACCGTCGGCCGATGTAACCTATCGATTTGCGCAATCGATAGGTTAATTGTACAGGTTCCTCGGATTGTAAAGGAACCAGGGATGTGTACACTTTTTATAGTGCTCCCTTTTTCAGGGACATTTTCACTATTTAAAGTGCTTCCTTTTTCATGCTTTCAGATTTGAGACTGGGCACAGTGTCAATCACGTTTATTTTTTTTGTTGAGTTTGAGATTGTGGTGAGTTAGGTTGTGGGGAAACATTTGATGTTGTTGATTAAAGTATTGACAAGTGATGTGGAATTGATGGAGGGATTTGAGAGATGAATAGAAGAAGAATTGACACGGATATATATATATATATATATATATATATATATATATATATATATATATATATATATATATATATATATATATATTACTGGTTTTAAAATGAGGTACCTTTTAGACGCCCTCGCTACCGCACATCTCACTGTTATAGTGAGTTAAGCGGTGATTACTGGGACAAATTGTCTCATCCCACGATTACTGACATTTTTGCAGGTATTCATGCACAGACGCAAGCAGCAAGAAAGGGAATTAGGTAGTAGAAATTATATAGTTTCGTCGGAATTGTATATTGCCAATTTGTATAGGCCTGCATCTGCTTCCGCATGTATACATATCTATTTATTTTTAATATCAATTAGTTTTGTTTATTAACCATGTTAGACAAATCCTTTCTAACATGGTTATCAATAAATTATCCATGATAGCAGCTGTGTTGTATTAGTTTATTCTTTTCTATCATGGATATGTTAGAATCTTAAGTTTTGATGGTGACTAAGGTATGATATGGTCTAGTACTTAAAAGAACATAATCAACACTTAGGAAGGATTAGATGACATGGTTAGAATCCTGAGTTAGATCACTTGCGAATGCAAGATCACTTCCGGAAGTATTAGCACTAGAGCTCGTGGATGGAGTACACATCCCATAGGGGACGCAAACGGAAGCAAGTGAGACACTTGGTTAGAACCCAGTCTAGATTGCTAACACTGAATCCTAAGTTAAGTCACAACCGGATGCGGATTCACTTCCGGATGAATTAAGACTAGCGCTCACGGATGAAAGACTCATCCCACAGCAGAATCACAACCAGATGCGGAATCACTTCCGGATAGACTAGGACTTGCTTCCGCGGATGAATGTTTCATCCCCCAGCGGCAGCAAGTAACTCACTAGGGAATTAGCTTAGTCCATGAAGCATTAGGTACACAGAACCTTAAGACTAAGCTATGATTCAACCGGAAGTTAAATTGCTTCCTGATAGATTTTGACTGGCGCAGGTTGATAAAATAGATATAACCCCAAGCGTCAGTGAAAATGCAACGTCAAGTGAAATTGCTTCCTGTTAGATTTTGACTGGCGCAGACTGATAAAATAGAATAACCCCAAGCGTCAGTGAATCAGCCTCGTCAAGTGAAATTGCTTCCTGTTAGATTTAGACTGGCACAGGCTGATAAAAGAGATATAACCCTAAGCATCAGTGAGTTTACCTCGTCAAGTGAAAGTGCTTCCGATAGCTTAGTGACTAGCGCTGACTGTTGGATTGAAGGACACTGAGTGAGAGTGAGTAATAGTGAACAAAATCCTTCAACCAGTAGTTTTACTTCTGGATGTAGAAGTGCTTCCGAATACATCATAGACTAAGAGAACTAACGTTCAAAATATACAATACACTAAGTCAGAACATAGTCTAAGTAAGACTACTCCCCATAGCAAACTTCCCACAACATGTATAGTTCTTACTATATTTGATTATATATATTGCTATGTTGGACTAACCAGTATGTGCAGAACTTAGTCACACTTCCGGATGCAAATGAGCTTCCGGATGCAAAGACTCTTGGCATTGGATTTCAGAGATTAACACTTGCAGAGCAAGATTGCCACTTCCGGATGAACGATGATCATCCGTCAGCAAGAGTACAAGAGTAAACGTCACATACTCAGAAGTCAGAATGCTTTTGTCAGAGCAGAGGTGTCAGGACTACTTTTCAGAGATAAAGCAAGTCAACCCTGCTAAGCATTAATGAAGATGTACTTCACAACGGTAACTTGGGATTAACGGCTATATTCAAACGTTCATATTCAACCTGCCGCCCAAGCCTTTGAAGCCGAGTATAAAAGGAACATCTACATTCAGAAGAGAAAGGAGAGAAGAATAGAGCCTATTGTCTGAAACATTGTATTCTACATTTCTCTCATCTTCTACTACTCTCAGATCTAGATTTGTAACATTATTAGAGAGTGATTCAGTTGTACTTAAGTGAGTAACATCATCTACTCTTAGAGAGAGTCATTTGTACTTAAGTGCTTATCACAATCAGTTCATAGAGTGAACATATAACCAAATCCTCTAATTAATAGAGGCTGTTCTAAAGCTTGTGCTTGAAGAACAGAATTGTTATCTTACAATAGTAAGGGGGAGCATCTAGAGGTTTTCTAAATCTCCATAGGTTGCAAGTTAGCCCGCAAAACTTGTGGTTGTAAGGTTGCAGGTGATCCCGTTGTAAAACCTGTGGTTGTAAAGGTTTGCAGGTGAGCCCGTTGTAAAACCTGTGGGTTGTTAGGTGAACCCGTGTTTGTAAAACCTAAAGTGTAAAGGCTTTCTTGTGCCTGGTTCAAACAAGAAGTTTAGTGGATTGAAAATCTCAGGTGGAGCCTGGGGACTGGATGTAGGTCTGGGAGTGACCGAACCCAGGATAAACTCGCTTGTGCATATTCTACTTATTTAAATCTCCACACCAAGCACCACACCACTTCATACTCACTTGTGCTTGGGATGATTCATTGTCACTCTCATCAAGCACAAGGAGTAAAGGTTTAAAAAGGGAAAATTACAAGTTTTCATTTTGCCACCCAATTCACCCCCCCTCTTGGGTGAAAGCCACGTATTTCATTTGGTATCAGAGTCAGGTCACTTGTTTAAAGGATCCAACGATCTCAGGTGCAAAGACCTAGGCTGACTTGGGTTACAAAATGTGTTTTGAAGGTTTTGATCATACTATCCCATCCGTGTTAGAAAATACTGATTTTTACTTATGGAAGGGAAGGATGAAAAGTTTTATACTATCCACGGATTTCAAAATGTGGGATGTCTTTGAAAAGGACTCTGATTTCAAACCAAAAGTAAACTGGACTGAAGAGGAGAAAAATTTATTTTACTTAAACATTAGAGCAATGCAAATTTTGCACAAAAGTTTATCTGACAATGATTTCCAGAAAATTAAACATTGCTCTAGGGCTAGAGATATTTGGAACACTCTTGATGCTATGTATACTTCTAATCAGTTTCTTGAAGTTAAGGCTGTCCAAAGCTCATTATGTACTCCCTGTGAATCCACCTTTGATGAGCTACTGGATGGTGATATAGAGGAAGCTAGCATCAGTGAAGAAAGTGTCAATCTGTGCCTAGAAGATTCAGAAACTGAAGAAAATAAGGTACCTGAACTTGAACCTTCTGAATTGCAAGACATTTATGATGAGTTACATATTGAATTCTGTAAACTTGCAAAAGAAGTTCTAGGCTTAAGAAAAAGGAATAGGGAACTTGAGGAACTTATTCTTTCTTCTACAACCAAGGAGTCCAAAGTTCCATCCTTGAAGGAAGAGTTTCCAAAAGACTCTGAAATTTCAAAAGTAAATAAAGATAGAGTCCTTGAAAAGAAAACTGACCAAGATAATGATAGGAAATCCCATTCTGAATATCATTCCATTATCTGTCATTATTGTGGTAGATCAGGTCATATTTCTCACACATGTAGTCTTAAGAAAAATTTACATGTGAGAAATAAATTTGTATGGATCCCTAAAGGACAAGTAAGGTCCAGCGCTAACCATGTAGGACCCAAGTACAAATGGGTACCAAAACTCCCTTCCAGTGCCTTACTTGTGCAGGAAAGATCAAGAGTTCCTCTTGCCCCAAAGAACAGAACTCGTGGTGATATCACTGCTGCAACCATCTGGTTCAATCATAAGAAGCAGTGCGCCACCATTAGGAACAAAGGTTCTATCTCAAGGATGAGCTATCACAGAGTTCCACTCAACTATCCTGAGAAGAACATGAGAGAGGGGATATCTCAATCAACATGGAGAAAACCTATGAATCCTGTCTCTCCTAAGAAAGTGCTTCAGGCCAAAGATAAGTATAGAAGATCTCCTTGGGTAAGCAAGGGATCACTTAAGGTTGAAGCATGCAATAGTAAAATCTCCTATGCAAATGTTAGATGGACTTATTGAGATTTTACATCAAACATCATATATATGAACATTATATGGCTTATAAGAATTTCACACAATGTTCATAGTCTACATGCTATCTATGACTATCATTATCAAAAACCGTGTATAACCATGTGCATATAGTCATAGTTGATTCGCAATGCCATATTCATAGTGAATGATTCTTAGGTGCATGAGAATTACATACAACCTACAAACTGACCTTCAGATCCAGACTTGGATACAAAAGGAAGGAACTATCTGATATTTTGTAGGAAAGGCAATTCCGAGGTTCAGCAAGACAAGGGTGAAGAAGACTCTGGCCCTATAATAAAAAAAAAGGGGGGGGGGGATCTCCTCCCTCGGTGAGCCATCAGAAAGTGAAGAAAAGTCAATTGCTGATCCTAAGAATGTTCTGAATGAACAAGAAGGGAAAAGGGAAAGCTAGGTCAAGCCAACCTCAAGACCCCAGCAACCTTGTCTGATAAACTCAGAATTCCCAGTTTGAAGGTTGAGATCAAAATGTTTATCTCCCTCACGGATCCATTACAATAGGAGATGCATCAACATTTGAAGGATCTGTTGAATTTAGTGAGACTGTTGATCTGAAAAGCCATAGTAGAACCCTTGGAGCTTCAAGAGATTCTTGTCCAGATCAATCAATCAGAGTTAGATGAGTTATGGGCTAAAATGAACAAGGAGCATGAGCAAAATCAGAGAGAGATAGGCTAAGATAGTCATCCCTCGGACTTGACCAGGATGTCACTGCTGCCCTCAGAAGGGAAATTGAAATGAAGCAGATTCCCCAAGAAGGAAGGCTCGCCCTTGGGGAAGCCATCTGATTCATGTGCTCCCAATAGTCTGCTAGCACAGAGGCAAGCTTGAGATAGCGCTGAGTGATCAACCTACGGAGATACACTCTGCTGAGCCTGTGTCTCCGTCTGCGCCAGCACCCAATCTGATTGAAGAGCTGTATATGAAGTATGGGTTCAAGAGGCCAGAGATGCCAGTGGTAGTGATCACCAAGTGAATTCATCCCTCTGCACCAGCTCCAATCCATCCTATTAGCCTCAGCAAGACTCAAGACTGTACCTCATCTGAACAATTAGTCAAGTCTTGATAAGCATTCGTCACGCATAGATTTTGGTGCTGCTCTGAAAATAGAATCCTTGCATTGCCAACCAAAATCAAGCGAGCTACTGCTTGATGCGAATGAAGCTATGGTGATATCATTCTTACCTTCCTCTTTACTTGAATAATCACTTGGGTAGTAAATGCATGATGGGCTTAACAGCTTTTATTTCTCTGAAACTGATATGATTTCCCTTATCTGTGATGACCTTATTTTCTGTAAAAACGATCCTATCATATCAAATTCATTTTCTGATATAATGCATACTGATTTTACAAATTCAAGAAGTCTGACACCTTGAAACTGAACTTTCTTCAAAACCTTCTGAATTTGTGCATGCTGAATCATTGTGTTCCAAGATTTCTGACATTGTTAAGAAGATTCAGAACTAGTTTCAGAATTTTGACACTAAAACTAAAAACCTTCTTCAGAGTTTTCATATGGTGCCTAAATCGTTTTACTCATATATGCTTAGTGAATCCTTTTAAGGGCACCTCTCATGGAAGAAAATAGTTTATGCATTCACCTTGATTTTTGAAAGATCCTTTTTGAAATACAAACTTTCAAAACAGATTCCGATCCTCTTTAAACTTACATGACAACCATACCTCATGATAGCATTCAAAAGTTATTTCTGATTTTCCATTTCATGTGGTATCTCTTGCATCAAGTTTTTCAATGCATAAGCAGCTATGGTTTCGAGAACAATACATCCCTCTTAATTACATCTTTAAGTTCTCAATCTACTAATGATCTCGGTTCAAGTTTGTGGTTTAAGAATGTTGACACAGATTATTGAAGCTTGAACAATGAGAATAACCAAGAGAGAATGACAATGAAAATGCCTCTTATCAAGATGTGTGGAATGGCTATACTAAACCTGAGAAACTCTCGCCAATACATATGAGCATTTCTATCCCTTACACATTCTGTTGTGAAATTTAATGGATAGTCTCTCTCTTGTCTGACATGCATTAGAAATCTTAGGAAATGCCTTGAATTAAACTCTGCTAGATCTGTAAAACATGGCATAGTATCACAAGCATGCTATAATCTGTATTAATTTCAAGCTTGTTGATATCCTAAGAACAATGAGATCACACTGAGCATATCTAGAAGAACTTGAGCTAAAATTTGGAAATTATTCTCGTAATCATATGCTGAGATTTGGTTGTTTTTGTAAAACAGATTTAGTCTTAAAATCAAATTATTTTGTGAGGATGAAGATTTTTTTTTCAAAATTTCATTGTGTTAATAATTCACATGTCTTCATGATCTAACATGAACATCCTTGAGGCATATTTATTGAACTATACTTGCTTATGAAACTCTGAAAATATGTCACCTGTTTGATACTCTCTGTACTATCACATTGATATTTATCTATGAGAGTATAAATAGAGTTCATGTCTTGATAGTGAAACTATGTGAACGTATAGACAATTTCAAAATTAGTTTTCACATAATCATTGCTCATATTTTCTTAAACCAATTAGCAAGCATGATTTCTTAAAATTATTAACTTGTGCTGATTAACACAGATTGACTTGAATGTCCAGAGGATGGTCTCCAATGTTAAATCTTAAGTTCTTTCACTGACCATCAGGAAGCACTTGTTTCCTCAAGCACATGAAGGCCCAATCATCAAGTTTGAGCAAGGTTGCTTTCGCAACAATCAGCGCTTTCGATAGCAGGCCAACTATTGAACCATGGGAAGAGTAGAGTGACTGCCCAGTCATGTCTGCTTTTGGTTGTAGCTCAGCTTGCCGAAGCGAATCATCAAAGCACTTGCGCTAGGGGTTTCCACTTGAGATAGCACACCTCTTGAAGATGTCAGGAAGCATGCTTATCTGCATATGATTAAGATTCATGAGTCTAATAGAGTATGAGGATTCCTCATCTGTGGTAACATCTACACCTTACCATCTCTTATATATGATGCATACATGGCATTGGTAAGGGTGTCAATTTAGGATGTTTTTCTCAATCTGCATTGACTTCAAAATCATTCACTGTCTTAGAAAATCATCCTAGCTCACACATATGTATCCTTTATATGACACGCTGGAAAGTAATTGATAGCATACCTCTCTTATATGCTTCCTTTCTTGATTTTGTGATGATTAATCTTAATATAGAAGAGAAGTAGATGGACATTACTAGATAATGATCCCTTGAAAATAGAGAGTTACATGTTGTCATCGATAATAAACTCTTGAGATGCTGTGATGCAATTTGTTTGGAAATTACTTTTGTCATTTTAATCTCACAAATTTCATTTGATTTGATTTCATTTCATATGGTATCACAAATTTCACTTGGCATTCAATCATTTCACAAGTTCAAACTCACATATTTCATTTGAGTTCATTTGGTATCACGAATTTAAAATCACAAATTTTCAATTGATATCATAATCATCATTTTAAACGCACCAAAATTATTTTGATATCATGTTAATCATTTCAAGAGGGTCAAAATTACTTTCGATGTCTTTTATATTTGAAAAGAATTTTCACCTTCAAAAAGAGAACTGTTTTTGTATGTTTTGATTTAGACTTAATCCTTGCGAAACATGTTCTGTTATCTTGCATAATGGTTAGGGAGGGTAAACTCACTTAGAATACTGAATCAATATTTTTTTTTGTCTCACACTGTTTAGCTATCCTACATAATGTTTAGGGAGAATATAATCATTTAGGATCATGAATCATTATTGTTGTCCCTTGTTAATTCTCGTACGTTGTATTGAATAGTCTAGAACAAATCTTTATTAACGATACATAGGGAGAAATATTAGGTAGAAAGCTCATTCCTAGGAGAACGATAGAAGTATCCCCATCCCTAAGGCTAGCTTGCACTTGTTGAATTTTGATGAAGCCAAAAGGGGGAGAGAGATGAGACATGAGATGTCTAGAGCTAAGAGATAAGATAAGATATCTAGATATCCGGGGAGAGAACTGGGGAAAGAAATATAGCTCTGGGAGTGATCTAAGTTTAATTATGTTCTCTAGTCATCTATGGGTTTGTCATCATCAAAAAGGGGGAGAATGTTAGAATCTTAAGTTTTGATGGTGACTAAGGTATGATATGGTCTAGTACTTAAAAGAACATAATCAACACTTAGGAAGGATTAGATGACATGGTTAGAATCCTGAGTTAGATCACTTGCGAATGCAAGATCACTTCCGGAAGTATTAGCACTAGAGCTCGTGGATGGAGTACACATCCCATAGGGGACGCAAACGGAAGCAAGTGAGACACTTGGTTAGAACCCAGTCTAGATTGCTAACACTGAATCCTAAGTTAAGTCACAACCGGATGCGGATTCACTTCCGGATGAATTAAGACTAGCGCTCACGGATGAAAGACTCATCCCACAGCGGAATCACAACCGGATGCGGAATCACTTCCGGATAGACTAGGACTTACGCACGCGGATGAATGTTTCATCCCCCAGCGGCAGCAAGTAACTCACTAGGGAATTAGCTTAGTCCATGAAGCATTAGGTACACAGAACCTTAAGACTAAGCTATGATTCAACCGGAAGTTAAATTGCTTCCTGATAGATTTTGACTGGCGCAGGTTGATAAAATAGATATAACCCCAAGCGTCAGTGAAAATGCAACGTCAAGTGAAATTGCTTCCTGTTAGATTTTGACTGGCGCAGACTGATAAAATAGAATAACCCCAAGCGTCAGTGAATCAGCCTCGTCAAGTGAAATTGCTTCCTGTTAGATTTAGACTGGCACAGGCTGATAAAAGAGATATAACCCTAAGCATCAGTGAGTTTACCTCGTCAAGTGAAAGTGCTTCCGATAGCTTAGTGACTAGCGCTGACTGTTGGATTGAAGGACACTGAGTGAGAGTGAGTAATAGTGAACAAAATCCTTCAACCAGTAGTTTTACTTCCGGATGTAGAAGTGCTTCCGAATACATCATAGACTAAGAGAACTAACGTTCAAAATATACAATACACTAAGTCAGAACATAGTCTAAGTAAGACTACTCCCCATAGAAAACTTCCCACAACATGTATAGTTCTTACTATATTTGATTATATATATTGCTATGTTGGACTAACCAGTATGTGCAGAACTTAGTCACACTTCCGGATGCAAATGAGCTTCCGGATGCAAAGACTCTTGGCATTGGATTTCAGAGATTAACACTTGCAGAGCAAGATTGCCACTTCCGGATGAACGATGATCATCCGTCAGCAAGAGTACAAGAGTAAACGTCACATACTCAGAAGTCAGAATGCTTTTGTCAGAGCAGAGGTGTCAGGACTACTTTTCAGAGATAAAGCAAGTCAACCCTGCTAAGCATTAATGAAGATGTACTTCACAACGGTAACTTGGGATTAACGGCTATATTCAAACGTTCATATTCAACCTGCCGCCCAAGCCTTTGAAGCCGAGTATAAAAGGAACATCTACATTCAGAAGAGAAAGGAGAGAAGAATAGAGCCTATTGTCTGAAACATTGTATTCTACATTTCTCTCATCTTCTACTACTCTCAGATCTAGATTTGTAACATTATTAGAGAGTGATTCAGTTGTACTTAAGTGAGTAACATCATCTACTCTTAGAGAGAGTCATTTGTACTTAAGTGCTTATCACAATCAGTTCATAGAGTGAACATATAACCAAATCCTCTAATTAATAGAGGCTGTTCTAAAGCTTGTGCTTGAAGAATAGAATTGTTATCTTACAATAGTAAGGGGGAGCATTTAGAGGTTTTCTAAATCTCCATAGGTTGCAAGTTAGCCCGCAAAACTTGTGGTTGTAAGGTTGCAGGTGATCCCGTTGTAAAACCTGTGGTTGTAAAGGTTTGCAGGTGAGCCCGTTGTAAAACCTGTGGGTTGTTAGGTGAACCCGTGTTCGTAAAACCTAAAGTGTAAAGGCTTTCTTGTGCCTGGTTCAAACAAGAAGTTTAGTGGATTGAAAATCTCAGGTGGAGCCTGGGGACTGAATGTAGGTCTGGGAGTGACCGAACTAGGATAAACTCGCTTGTGCATATTCTACTTATTTAAATCTCCACACCAAGCACCACACCACTTCATACTCACTTGTGCTTGGGATGATTCATTGTCACTCTCATCAAGCACAAGGAGTAAAGGTTTAAAAAGGGAAAATTACAAGTTTTCATTTTGCCACCCAATTCACCCCCCCCCCCTCTTGGGTGAAAGCCACGCATTTCAGGATAATATTTAATCATTAGGAAATTCCTTTTCTAACTATGATAGGACATTGGTATTATGGAAATCCTTTTTCTATCATAGTTAGTAAAGATATTATTGAACTAAAAGAGATGTCATAGGTTAATTAGGGAATTAGTAACAGAGTGTTACAGTATGCAATCGCAAAGAATGGGTGAATGAGGAAGGGATTTGGGAGGGGGATCTGGTGATGGGGAGTGTAAATCCTCAGAGAAAGAGTTTGGTCTTCTCAGTTATGGAAACAAAGAATAAGTAGGCACCGAAAGCAAGCAATAACATCAATAAAAATTTGAAGAAACAAAAACATTTAACTAAGGGAAAAGGACTTGCATGTGTATGCTTATGGAAACAAAGTGTATACAATCCGATAAAGATATTTGGTTGGCAAAATGAGTGATGAAGCTCAATCAAATAATTTGGACATGAGGTATGATCAAATCTGTCAATTTCAAAAAGAAGATTTATCAAAAGCAGAGAGAGAGACATGAATCCTCGCCTTTTATATCTTGTAGATACATATCCGCTCTGCAATCAAAATAATATACTGGAAATTACTAATTAAATAGTAATATGATGAAGTGAGGATAAAATGTAAAAAGAGATGGACATAATTTTAATACGGACCTGATGATCATCTTTGGAGGGAAGGACCAAAGCATCGAGAGGAGGGGAATGGGAAAGCATAAGAGACCTCAAAACATAGGATGCTCAGGAGTTGATACTCATACTAATCCAAGAAACCAAGAGTGGGAGTGAGAGAAAAAGAGCCACTTGAAGCTGAATAAGAGCTTGCAAACCGAAGCATCTTACACTTGTGAAGAAGTGAATGAGAAGACGAAGAGAATGCATGATTTACAGAGGCAATGAATCATATGGGTAAAACGGAAAACGAATAATATGACTTGAAACAGACTAATAAATGTGGACATTTAAAACCCACATTCATTATAAATAGACGCAAACCACATTTAAACCACTTTCAGGTGTGAACGCGAGGGAGATTCCTTACGCAAAAGTACTTGTTATATTAGATGTCTTTATCTCTTTCCTATTTGAGGCGACAAAGATTGTGAAATATGAATTTCTATAGTTCATTTAGATTAGAGCATATCATATTGGAAACCATTTTTCTTGATCATATTTGTAGTCATTTTTTAAATTAAGTAGCAATGATATATATACGCCCACACACACACATCATTGCTATATTATAAGTTTCTTGAATAAATCAATTACAAACTATATATGTTGCTTGTGTTCATTTTGTTAGGCGGTCGAAATTGGAAAGGATACCCACTTAATGCAATAATATAACAATGTGCCATTCACGAATGCCAGTGAAGAAACTTACAGAAGTTCCACGTCCGATAGAGAAAACTTTTCCCCTGAACTTGGAGTTCAAACTTCTTTAATGATCACCATGTTCATGCATTTATCAATGATATTAATCAAATGCGACTTTGATAGCCTACGTACTATTGTCTCTCCAAACCGTAAATTTTGGAAGGAAAATTACTATTAGTTGGTTTAAAGAAATATTGTATGCACGCACCAAAGAGTCCTAGACGAATGAGCAGTCATAATTATAATTTCCTCCGTCTGACGTTTTTTAGTAATTATATTCCTTTCTTTGTGTACCATAAATGATTTTTCCTTCTTTAAATGCTAAAACAATTTCCCGATCTGGGTCATTCGGATAAGATTTGAATTGTCCATATCTGATTTTTTTTAGAAAAGCCTAGATTTTTTTAAAGAAAAATTTTGGTGTAACAATTGTCGCTCCATGATTGGGCTTTTATTGGTAATAAACTAATTTAGACTCAAATGATAGAAGCGTATAGGCAGGGTTTTGACATCTTCTCTGTCCCAACAAAAGTACTCCCCATAATGCAATTCTCATTCTTTTGAGGAATAAGTTCATTTATCAACTCAACTAATAACTACTAGTTAATTAAAAAATGTGTATAATTAGAAAAAGAAAATAATTCTTTGAAAACAATTTTATTTTAAAAGATATCCTTTTTTTTATCAAGAAAAGACATCCTTTTGAGAGCATAGAATTCTAGTGCGCTACAAAACCTTTGAGCTACTTGGGTAAGCGCATTTGGGCTTCCCAAATGAGAGGCTACAGTCTGCCCCTTGCATTTTAATTAGGTAAGTTGTTGAATTAGTTAATGATTAATTAGCATGCTAATCCTTAGGCCGGTGGCTACTCTAACATAATTAGGTAATTCTCTTCTTTTTTTATGAAAATAATTAGGTAAATCTAATATATAAAAAATTAAATAAACCAAGCTAATAGGAGTATGAGATAGACAAGACCGTAGGAGGAAGCAACATAACATATTAGCTAATAATATACAATCTTAACATTGTTAGGAAAGAGAAGCAACAAATTACATAAATTTGCAGAGACCAATTGATGCTTTTTGCGCAAGAAATTATGGAGAAAGGACTGGTGAATATGGATAAACATTTAAAATTTATTTGTAGTCATATCTCTCTCTTAAAGTGTGTAAAAAAGAATGATCTACCATGTACAATGGACTTGACTTCTCTCATTTTCTCTTCTCATCTGCCCCTCATTTTCCCGCGAATTATGTTATTTTAGTGTCAATTTTTTGTAGCTGTTTTTATTATTAGATTTTACATAAAATTAGTGACATTGATATATTATGAGTAAAAAACGGTTAAGTTTACAATTATATATGTTTTTTCAAAAATTTAATCCTCCAACATATATATGAGTTTTTGAAGTCAAATAATTAATTATTTAAAAAATATTATATAAAATTGAAAATATAACTAATTTTTGCCCATAATATATCAAAATGTCGTTAATTTTATATAGAATGTAATGATAAAAACATGCACAAAAATTTACCCCAAAATGACATATTTCGAAGGTTAAGGATGGAGCGGATGGGAAGGGACAATGAAAGAAGCCAAGTCCCCAAACAACATTCATAGCTTTAGGATATTTTAAAACTCATAATGAGATCTAGAGATAGATGGCTAATTTTGTACTATAATTGATATATAGCATAGAAAAGAAAAATGCCATCTTAGCTTCTCTTTTTAACCAAAAAAAGTGTATATAGTATTATGAATTTACGCCTTTTCAACCAAAGAATTTCTTGAGACACATATTAATTTGGATTAAGTGAGACAGGATCCTTTAATTTCAACTTTCAAATGACAATCTCTACCAACAAATATTTCCTGGAACTGCATTCTGATGTTAATATCTAAAATCTTTAATTGATAATGTTGATATAAGTCATTTTCTGGTTGAACTATGTGAAGATCTTAACAAATTATTTGGGAAAAAACCTGGGTCACATGTGCATACTTTTCTTGGTCCAAATAACAAGGTAAAAATAATGATAGCATGTATAGCTTATATATTCAACAATTCAAGGGTAGTAAAGTCGAGGATATAAGTGCGGTAATCTCAAAAGGGGCCTTAGTGGATTAGCGCCTTGCTGTTTGGTTTTGTGCAAAAGTGCGGTTGGAACAAAGTCCATGTGATTTTTTCTTTAATAGAAAAAGTTCAAGTGCTTGACAGTTGACACAAATGGTTGATTACAATACATATTCTTCCACAAAACTTCACAAATTGACTAATCATGGAATCCAACTTGAAGAAAAAGTATACGCTAACTGTAAGATATTTGTAAGGGCTGGTTCATTGCTTGAATGCTACACTCTGTGTCTTAAATAATATAAGATATATTTACTTAATTTAACTATAGATGTTAGTTAACTTAGCTAAAATATAACAATATACCCTAGTTAGTTACCTTTACCCCACCCTTCCACTCTTATTTGTCTATTATTTGAGAGTATTGATAAGGATAATTTGAGGAAAAATTGGTAAAATTTAGAAATAGTTCTTATATTTAGGACAAAATTCATCTACCCAAATAAGTCTTATACTTAGAAACGAGGGAATACTATTTAGCATCATTATTATTTATTTGTATGTCTTCATGTCAATGATTATTAATTTCTAGTGATTAATATTAAACATAATATTAATATTAGTCATGATATTGTGTTGCTATTTTCGAACAATTAATTATTATGGTTTAATAATAACACCGTCATAATATTACAATAACTTGGATTTTATATTCAGACACTTAAAAAATTTTAATCACTGTCTTGTTTCAATATTTTTTTTAAAAAAGGGTAATTCCATTAAAAAAATGGCACTCAATTAGAGTTACTGCGATAAAAAAATTTACAATAATTACAATAATTTCTGTCTGAAATAGAGAATTTACAAGACCAAGAGTTAATCTTCATTATTTTATTTATCATCCAACAGGAAATAAATGATGAATCCAATTTTTGAAGTACATGAAAAGCTGAAAACTTCGGTGTCCCATCATATTAGAAAACCAGTATCCCATATATAAACTATAGAATAAATAAATTATAAAGATGTGACAAAGAAAGTCTATGGTGGGCGATTAGATATATAGCGGGGAAGAAAGAAATAAAAGTCAACATAAATATATAAGACAGCTTTTCCTTTGAGATATAAAAGATTTTGAATGAGGTTTGGTTCAAACGAAATCAAGTTGTATATGGTGGGAAGAAGGTTCCCCAACCTCAGGACATTATCAAAGACTCATAGGTTATAGCATCATTTTCCTCAATGACTTTTTCACCCAGTTTGAAACCACAATTCTAGACCGCAAGTAGCTTTCTTTTTTCTGTGAATTTATCCCTATAGAACTTATGTATAAGGAAATAGAAGTTTAATCGTTCATCTTTCTGCCACATTTTAATTTGTTAATATAGACATCCTCTTCAGAGCTTCACTTAGAAGCGACACCATATGTCAGGTGATATTTTCAGTCTTGCATACTTTCAAATGACTCTTAAGTGGATTCACAACTCAAATCTTCCTCTTGATCATATCACCAATTGGAATGTTTATAAGTGTCTGATTGATTTCTTAGGATGAGCATCAACATTGCATCACACTGTTACTAGAAATGTTGCAGAAATCATTAAGTCTTTCACTTTAGTTACTGTAAGATCAATTTCTGTTGCACGGTATAATAGTTTTATTTCTTCCTTTTCTTTTATAAATGTTATAAAACTCATGTAACTCAAACTATTATTAATATCCATTTTTATTAAAAAAAAGTGGAGGTATAAAAGATTATTATAAGGACATTTAATTTGTGTCATTTGGGTGGTCCTTAAGTAAGAAATGGAAAAGAGAGCAGTCCTATAACTTCTATTTCTTTTTTCGGCTATATTATCCACCTTTTTTTAAGGATTGAACATTAATATTAACAATTACTTTTTAAACAAATGATCGAATCTCACTATACAGTTTGTGGTTTATAGCGTAAATTTGTTTTTAAAACAAAATTAAGATTTACTTATTTTATATATTTTTTGAATTTTTAAGTTGATGTTTCATTAGTCTTACATTATAATTAAAATTTAGAATTTTAGCACATTTGTAAATGTGTTATTTTGAGGTATCTTGTAATTTAAAATTTACATTAGGTATTAAGAATTTATCACAAGTTTCCATCCAAGATTAATTTGGTTGATAATAGGGTTAGCTCATACTTATAAGGTTGTGAGTTCAAATCCTATTAATTTATAAAACCTTTGTTACTGGACAATAGGTAAGTATATATTTGAGTAAAAACATGACTAACCAAATCTAATGAACCTTTGACACTCGATCAATTCACTGAACTTTTGTAAAAAAAATGGACCGAATTCATTTCATTTTGATTTCAGATTTAGATTTTCTAATATAAACATATTATTTTTAAATGCTTAAAGTTCTAAGTAAAAGTGCATTTCCCTAAACATGCAAATTTATCATAATTAGATCTCTTGAATGACTAAATTATCAAGAAGTCTTTATGGATATGTGGTTATATGAAACTTCAATCAGTTAAAATTGAAGGTAATGGATGCACAAGAGGGGGGGTGAATTGTGCTATAAAATAAAAGCTCAAATAAAAACAACACAAGAGTTTATACTGGTTCGGTCTACCTGACCTACGTCCAGTTCTCAACCACCCAGGCCGAGTTCCACTATCCCCAGGTTTTACAACGGGTGCACCTGGAACCTTTACAACCACAAGTTTTAAACGGGATCACTTGCAACCTTACAATCACAAGTTTTACTCAAGGCTTACTTGCTGTCTTTCTAACTAGCTCCCACTTACTTCCAGCAAGGGTTCAACCTTTACAAATAAAGGATTTTTCTAACTAAGTTCTCTCTAAGAACAGATAGTGTTACACACTTAAGTACAATTAATGCTCTTATAACACGAAGAGACTTAACTACAATGAGTACAAGATATGTAGATGAAAAGATCACTCAATGAGTTAAATGCTCTTTACTTTTCTGGGCAGCTTTGAATGCTTGAAGATGTTCTTAGTTTCTCGCTCTAACTTCTCTCAAGAATATCAAAGATAATTAGTTGCTTCATAAATGAAGTTGAGCTCCTTTATATAGTCTTCAAACATTCTGACTCTTGGTAGGTGGGTTAGCCGTTTGAATATGGCCGTTTTTCCCATGTTACCGTTTGTCCAATCAATGCTTCATCAATGCATAGCAGGGTTGACTTGCTTTATCTCTGAAAAGTAGTCCTGACACCTCTGCTCTGACAAAAGCATTCTGACACTGCATTGCTCTGACATTTTGATTGCTTGCGGAAGCAAGTCCACATCCGGAAGCAACTTTTACTCAGTGTACTGCATTTGAACGTTAGTCTAACAATATAAACACATAGTCACATGCAGTGGGAGTTTACTTAGTCTAAGATGGCTTCCTTGGATCCGGAAGCACTTCTACATCCGGAAGCACTACTACTGGACGAAGGGTTATATTCACTTTTGCTCACTCTCGCTCAGTGTCCTTCAATCCAACAGTCAGCGCTAGTCACTTAGCTATCGGAAGCAATTCTACTGGACGTGGCTTATGTTCACTGACGCTTAGTGTCATCGTATTCGAACAGCCAGCGCCAGTCTAAATCTAACAGGAAGCAAATTCACTTCCGGTTGAAACTTAGCTTAGTCTTAAGGTTTTGTATATCTAATGCTCATGGACTAAGTTAATTCCCTAGTGAATTACTTGCTGCCGCTGGGGGATGAGGCATTCATCCGCGAGCGCAAGTCCTAGTCTATCCGGAAGTAAATCCACATCCGGTTGCACTCTTACTTGGGATTCTATGTTAACCTATTGCTTTCTAAGTACTTGGCCTATTCTTTCATATTTTAGTCTTCATCAAAACTTAAGATTCTAACAAAAATACACATTATTTGTACTTGCACTCATATACAGTTTGTTAATATATACAGTACCTTCATTACTGTGAATCGTGCTTAACTAATATACAGTTCAATTCTGGCATGGATTTATAAATATAGACATGTTATATGGGGCTCATATTGTGACACTTGTGGTGACACTTGTGGGTTTCTGGCCTTCCATAGCACTTAGGCCTCGCAATTTTCAATTGCCTCAATAATTCAAACCCACCCACTTTCAAAACAAGTACTCCTACACACACACACACACACACACATATATATATATATATATATATATATATATATATTAAAAAATGTATCTATAGCCGGTAATATGCGTCTGGCCCGATGGGCCGGCCCATTTTCATGTGAACCCGAGGAGGGCCGGACTTACTATTATGGTGGAAAAAATGGGAATCGGGCCTGTTAGGGCCGGCCCTTTAGGGCTGAGGGCCTATGCGGGCCGGACCGTTTCCCTATTTTATTTATTTTTTTAAATATTGATTAAATTATTACAATACATTACGGGCCAAAAAAATATTACAATGTATTTACATATTGATTAGATTTTTATTTGAAGACTTTGTTGTTTATTTTTACTGTCAGATTATGTGTATCATTATCAGTGTATGTTGTATTATCAGATTATGTTATGACTTATGACTATATTCATTGTGATGTTATTAGATGATTTTGTTTTGCTAAGACCGTAAAACGTACAGGGAGAACAATGTGGAAAGAGGAAAAATGGATTTAATAAAAGGGTTAGTTTTTCAAACAAAAACGAAAAAGAAAGTGGCCAGGCCCAGCCCGATGGCATGAGGACCGAGCTTCGAAAATAGGAGACTAAAAGGGGGACCTGGCCTAAGTGGGCCTAGCCCGTTTAGGCCCGGATCGATGTGGGCCGGCCCATTAGGGGCCGGCCCGGCCCGTATTCCCAGCTCTAAATGTATCGATGCTCAATATCTCGTGTTTCTTCTAGAAAAAGATTCTAGACTTATCATTTATGTAGAATATGATGTATTAAGGATTTTCTTAGATATATTATTATACTTTTGCGCTGAGAAAATATATAAAATATACTTATCTATATGATTAAGAGTATGCCTAGATTAGTGGTGGCGACCGTGACTTTTAGTTCATCTGATTATTACAAATGTAACTTAGAAAAACAGTAAGATAGTTTTACATTATTTATGTTTAGATTGACGTTGCAAAAGTATTTTTGTCAAAATGAAATATGTTCGGATGATTATTTGAAAAGGCAAATTTGGGTTAAAAATGACTTAGAAGAAAGTTTGGGAAAATCATGGTTGGTGTAATTTTTCCAACCTTCGTTAAATGCCCTAATAGTAGTAAATTAGCTTGACGATATGCCCCGAACCCCCAATGTGCTTCAAGGGTCAATTGCATACTAATCTCAAATAAGAAATTTTGATTTTAAAGAGGTACCAAGAAGTTGTTAATAGTCACAATTAACAATTGAAATAAACTTCATTATCAAGTGAAATAATTGTCAATAAGCCGATGTAATTGTCCTGGCTCGAATACCATTATATCTTTTTACTCCTTTTGCCCTAAAATTCCATTAGTGCTATTTCAAACGAGAATAAATATTTTAAAGTAGAATTAATGTGATAAAGAAAGATAGGACTCTCTTTGTATTGTCTTCAACTTCAATATCATTATATAAATTACTCCATCTATTCCTAATTGTACGACATACTTATTACATTATATTAAAAATCTTAGTTTACTTATTATAGCATGTTTTTCTTCTAAAACACTCCAATCATCTTCCATAATCTCCCCTTCCTCTCTCTCTCTCTCTCACAGTTTAATTATTGTTGATAGAATATAAATAAGATAAGAATAATATAAAAAAGTATATAACGTTTTGAATAAATATTATATTTCCAACCAATATTAATATTAACTCTCTAAATAAGTCTTCCATAAACAAATGGAATTCACAAAACATGCATTGAAACTAAATGTATTTTTTAGAAGTGAAAAATCCTAACCGTATTTGAAACACAATAATATGTATATTATATATATATATGTTATAATAAGCATAATAATAATTAAACACATTTTATTCTCCTGTTTAGCTATATGTAAAGAGATTTTTTACAAATGATGTCTTAAACTTACTTATTTAAAAAATTTCTAAACAAAAAATATGAATATTATAAGATTATATATATTAGTTTATAAATAAGTCAAGTTAGTTTTGAAAAGTGAAAAATAAAATATTTTAAAGTAATTTAGTTTCAATTAGGCCTTATTAATATGAAGGGTTGACTTGACTCATTAGTAAATTCACTTGTTATGGGGCTAAATTTATGGGTTCAAATCAACTTCTATACATAAAATTAACTTTAGGGTAGTTTGCACTTTTACCCTTTATAAATTATAGTGTCATAGATTCTATGAAAGTTGAAACTAGGAATATGAAACATGGGATGGGACAACTAAACCCAACCAACTCAAAATGCAAATAATCAAATATGTGATTGTAGCTACCATTTATGGATTCCATTTTCAGCGCAATCATAGCTTTTTAGCTGGCCTTTTAGCCACGCCGGCAGCATTTCCAACCAAGATTGCTGCTTTCTTAAAATAAACCCTTCAAGTTCAGAGCCTGTTATAGGCTAATCATGCTTGCACATGGCGCATAGATGAATCCAATTAAGTGCCCTGAAAATGACCATTAAGTTCAATATAATACCCAAATCAAATCAAACTTTGGGTTAATCTCTGAACAACCAGCTAGACAAGGTCTCATCAAATCCTAATATGCTCTTCCTTTTAGGCTAATAATTATGGCAAACCAAGTGGTTTTTAGTCTGTAAGACCTACTTTTTTTTAACAACTTGGTCAGGTTTGTAGGTACAAATCTAAATTGGCTTCAACACAAAGAATAATATATGCTCATTGTTCTGCATATTGTGTGAGGGTATCGTTAGTTATACTTTCATATGCTTGCAAACAATATGAATGGACCATGAAGTTCCCTACGAATTGGGTTTTAGTGGGACATGTCAACAAGTAATTCCATTGGTTTGGTTCCTTGCAAAAGGATATCACTTATGTGCTTGATTTTAACTTCAAGGGACCTTCCAAGATCTTTATAGACTGAAAAAGACATAAATTGAAAAAGGAATCATTTTACGTGTGCATCTTTTAGTTATAATATTTTCAAATGAAGGAAAAGGGAATCTTAATTGGACCAAAACTTTGAAATACATATAAAATAGGGGCAAAAAAGAAAATATTCTTAATATTCTTTCAGTTGTTTTGTCACGTTTTCCCCATAACTAATTTTTATTCAATTCCATTCAGTGCATTACTAAGTAGCATGCCTATAAGTTCTCTAACTCCTCTTCCTCTTTCACCTGATATCTTTTGCAAAATTTCTTTTTATAGCCCTCTTTCCCTCTTCTGGCATGTCAATCTCATTCTTCAGTAGATTTGTTGAAGAAAACCATTGGCAAGCAGGAAAAGATAGCAGGAAGTAAGTGTCTCTGGGTATCTATATCTCTATCTCTTCAAATATTTTGTGATTATTTTTCATTAGATTGATGATTGTATATTTCATTAAAAAGGTTATGGAGGGCTTCAAGTTGAAGAAGAGCAAGATCCTCACAAAGATATTGAGCAATGATAATATTTATGGAGAAAATAAGCATCAGCACTTGTCAGAGGCAGGACTACACTCTTCAAGATTAAGCCAAACATCATATGAGTCAAAAAGAAGCTTGAAACATCACCATGACAAAACGAAGTATGAAAACAGACCAGTTAACATTTTTTCTACTTGCATCTGCATCACATTAATCCTGAACAGGTTTTCTATAATGGAAATTTAACCATGGAAGCAACTCTAATTTGGATTTGATTCCTCTACAGAATCTTTGTTGGTTCATGGAATGTTGGAGGCATTGCACCACCCAAGAATTTGGACATGGGAGATTGGCTTGACACACAAAATAATTCAGCAGATATATTTGTTCTTGGGTAATTCTCTACTCTTACTTATATTCTTCTATTAATCTAATTGTGTTTGCAAACAATCTAACCGGACTGATATCTTCTTTATTGCAGTTTTCAAGAAATCGTGCCTCTTAATGCAGCAAATGTATTAGGCCCTCAAAACAGAAAAGCTTCCATGAAATGGAATTCGCTCATTGAGGCAGCCCTTAACAAGAGAAGGCCAAGGAAGCTCGTTCAAGACAATAGAATTACAGAATCCCAAAAGGTATATCCTACGAAGGAACATGATTGTGTTGGGGATGAACGTGGAAAAGATTTTATGTGCATCACAAGCAGGCAACTGGTAGGAATGTTCATGACCGTTTGGATTCAAAATGACTTGTATCCACATATCAGCAACCTTAATATCTCTGCAGTTGGCTGTGGAATCATGGGCTACATGGGAAACAAGGTGAGTTTTAAATTTTGAAATATTGAAGTTCTGAAGTTTAGTTTTATTTCTTTTTAAGTTATCTGAAATTTAGATGTAGATAACTCTTCATATGAAAGTTTTTTAAGCTTAAAATGGTTTCTTAGATGCTTTCTTTAACTTGGAACACAGGGTTCAATATCAATTAGATTTTGCTTGCATGAAACAAGCTTCTGCTTTGTGTGTAGCCATCTAGCTTCTGGAGGCACAGAAGTAGACCGCAGACAAAGAAATGCTAACGCAATTGATATTTTGTCCCAGACAAGCTTCCCTGCTGGTCAACAGCAAAATTTTCCCCAAACAATTCTTGACCATGAGTACGTATCCCATATATTTTAAATAAAGCAGAAATATATATTTTTCTCATCACTAAAAAATCTCATCTGATCTTATCTTCACTTGTTATGATGTATAAAGGAAAGGTAAAATTGTGCCTAAACAAAGAAAGAAAAGGCACCTAACAAATTGGATCATTTGGTTCAAAACAACTGATGGAACATATTATTAAGATATGTAATTGTTTCTGTTTTCAAAGCTTAAGTGGAAGACTTCTTACTTGTGGGTTGTAATCCATTTTCATAGAGTCATATTGCTAGACACTTAACTAGAAAAAGAAAAAACTCAACAAAAGTCTATGAGACCAACTAAATAATGTATATATTAGATCCCCATCTAAAATGTACCTATTTCCTTGCAGCCGTGTGATCTGGCTAGGTGACTTGAATTACAAGATCTGCTTACCATACTGTGCAACAAGATCATTAGTCAAAAGAAAAGAGTGGACCACCTTGTTGAAAAATGACCAGGTAAAGCATATGATCTTACATCCATGCTCAAGTATTATCAGTTCCCATAGTTCTCTAGTTCAAAAATTTAAAATCCCTTAAAAATAATATATAGCTCAAGATGGAGCTCACGGAGGGAAATGTATTCGAAGGTTGGCAAGAAGGAGACATAGAGTTTCCACCCACTTACAAATACCATCCAAATTCAGAAGATTACATTGGGTGTGATCAACCCCATAAGAACAAAAAGAGGCGTGCCCCAGCATGGTAAGCACTCAAATTGCACGAGTCTAAATACTTTCTGAGTTTTAAATATCAAATTTTCCCTGGAAGTATATGTTGGGTAGCAATTTTGCACTGAGATTTATTTTACTAATGTCACCTCGAAAGTATAAAAAGTGTAGCAATGTTGCCCCGTACAAAAGGAGCTATTGACAGACACCATGTCATGGTACATGTCTGAATAAAAATAAAAGTGCACCCCAAAATACTTTTTTGCCAAATCGTTCCTTGAGGAAAACTTTTTGGACAAAAATGGTTTATATTCATTTTGACATGCACCATGATGTGGTGTCCCTAAACAGGGCAGCGTTGCTACAGTTCCATACTTCTATGGTATGATTGGTCCTAAAAAACTCTTGTGAGGCAAGCAAATACTTACAGAACAAAATTATATTTATGCCTACTACTTTCATATGTAGGTGTGATCGAATCATATGGTTTGGACAAGGAATGAAGCAAATCAATTATGAAAGAAGCGAGTCAAGGCTTTCAGATCATAGGCCTGTGCGAGCTATGTTCATAGCAGACATCAAGATCGTACGATCCAGTAGATGATTCAACGTGTTTTCAAAGGCAATTCGTCCAAGAGAGTTGAGAGTTCATTTTCTTTGTCCCATTATCAGTTGATGTCTTTGGGCTTCTATAGACCAAAGGCATTCAAGTGATTGCTCAATTCTCTATGAGATGTGATTCGCTTTCCAATTAGAATAAGCTTTGTTTCTTTCTTATATTTTTGGCTGATCAGATGTCATGAAGAATCCAATATCAAAACTTGGCTTGATATTATTTGAAATTGAAGCTTGGAAATGAGAAGATTATGTTAGATATTTTATTAAAATATCTCCTTAAGTGGCCCACACGTTAGATGCATTACTTTTGGTTTAGGGTAATTATAACCATAGTACTATTTTGATGGAAAATTATAACAATAAAGTCATACCTTTTAAAAATAAACGCATCTCTTCAGTGAAGAGACATATTCATTCATGTATTTGTTTGTAAATAAGAGGTTCCCTTACTGGAGTAGACAACCCAAAATAGACTATCACCGTGTCTCTCTAACAGTTAGAAGATTCCTCTGTATCTTTTGTTCCTGTCTTATGTGGTACAACGGAGACTTCTTGATTCATGGATTCTTCCTACAGATCAAATAGCAATGGCGAGAGGTATTTATAATTCAAGTATTTTGTTGTTTACTCTGTAATTGGTAGAAATTCTATGTTCATGTTTTGCTAAGTTTAAGATTTCTCCAACAAATTATTGTAGAAGGGTTTGTGTTTCTATATTCTCTTCACAACAAACACTATTAATGAAAACTGGGTCTCATGTAGAGCTGGGAATATGGGTTCAACCCACGGGTTGAGCCCGGTAACCCGCGGGTTTGGACAGGGTTAGGGTTGACAAAATCGTAACCATTTAAAACGAGCCGTTTTCACCCAGCCCATTCAACCCGCGTGTTAACATGGGTTAGCCCGGCGGGTTGACGGGTCAACCCTGCTTTTTTTAAAATATATATATATATATATATATATATATATATATATATATATATATATATATATATATTAAGCAAACTCTAACCCCTTACTATTCACCAAATCTGTCGGCTACTCCTCCTTCAAACCTCAACACTTTGTTCTTCCTCTTTAAACCATTTGTTCTCTTTCTAAATCCCTCTCCAATTCTTTCGCTCTCCAAACAATTTCTTTCTAAATCTCTCCCTTATTTTTTTATAAGCATCGCATCGCACTATAGCATGAGCAATGAGTGACTAGGCCGCTTATATATTTTTGGTCTAATTTTTTTTTAAAGTGACGGGTTGGGTGGGTTGACCCTATAACCCTGCAGGTCGGGTTAGGGATGACCAAATTTCAGCCCATTTAAAACGGGTCGTTCTGACCCTGCCCATCTGACCCTTGGGTTGGGACAGACCAACCCATAACCCGCAGGCCAACCCATATTACCGGCTCTAGTCTCATGATTGTGATGACAGATAAATTTCACGTCCCAATAAACCAAAAGAGAGTTCTACAAGAAGCAAGAAAATTTATACTACACGAAATCATAAGATCATTAGATACATTTGAAGACGCAACCAACCTTGCGGTGATTAAATCTAAGATCAGGATAGTTGAAGAGTATGGAAATTTAATTTTGCAAGGAATGAAGTTCAAGATTAAGTTTCGACACTAATTCTTAGTGATATACTTGTTTGATTTGAGGTGCTATGTAAAAATGTGTTTTCTTTAACATAAGTGTCTCCTACTAAGTGTCATTATCTTCGAGACATTATTTAACACTAAATGTAGGCATACATTGAAATATTGATTGCATTGTAACTCTGTAAGTAAACTAATCATTTAACCGTGAGTTAGAAAGCATTTTTCTTTAATTTAAGATGACTTATACATTGGAATTGATTGCATTGTAACTCTGTAAGTGTCACTAATGAAGGCCGATATCTTGGGAAAACCATCATGTACAATGCACTTTTCTTTAATACAAAATTCAAAATGAACTCATCTAACCCAATTTTTTCCAGTTCAAAAAAGTAATTGGGACCTAGAGATGACAATATGAGCCGGGGCCTAGTCTATGGTCCGAATAAGTCCATTTTTCTTGGTGTTGGGCATTGAAATTAAGAAATATAAATAAAGAATTTAAGATCCAGCTCAAATAAGCCCATCAAAAAGCTTGGGTTAAAATTAGCCGTTTCTGATTAAAAACAAACGTGTGTTGTCATGATTTTTTTCGTTTCCCTTCCTCAATGTTCAAACGTTTTCAGAGTTAAGTTAAGGGCCATATTTGTCCCAAAAGCATGAACGAAGGATCATATCTGCCTTGAAAATATTTTTGACCTAAATTTGCCCCAGAAATGGGCAAAATGTATCGTATCCATCATTTACCATTAAAATGCTAAGGATCTACGCCACATATTTAATGTGTCAACATGAGGTTTTTAACGGAAAATGACAAACATGATACACTTTATAAACTTCTAGGGCAAAGTTGGGCCAAAAATACTTCGTGTAATTCCTCGTGCATACTTCCAGGGTAAATATGACTCTTAACCCATTAGTTAATTCTGTTAGAGATGTTATCAAACACAAAATGTAGGCACCTGACAAACCATAAATTGAACTTATAAATGTGTGCATTTTGGTTGTAATTAGTGGACTTAATTGACCAAAATTTTGAGAGATATTGTGAATTAATTAGAATGTGCACATGACCGACAAAAGTGAGAATTTAATGTGATTCTTATATTTTTAATATGGAAGTCCGGAGCTGCCCTTTGGTTTTGTGTGTTTGCTGTGTCTTTGTGGACATTATATGGACATATTTGAGAAGAAAATTGTATATCTCTTATGGATGATGATACAAATAATACAAATGGCTTATGAGGTTCGATCATTGGCATTGGGTATGGAGAAACATTAAATCTCCCAAGCCAATTATCCCACCCTTTGAGGTGCGTACAAATCAGCGGGGGCTTAGTCTCTCACTTGTCGAGTGGGGGATACCTTGATCATGGATAAAAAAAGTGTTAAGGTGCATTTTTAGTACTCTAGAATATAGTAAAATACATCCAACATAATATACAATATTGAGGTCCATTTATGATAACCAAGAATTATTTTCGTTGCTTATTTAGTAACGACGTTAAATAAGTTAAGTTTGACTGTTATGTGTCAAATTTTGACAGTTAAATTGTGGGGTAAAGGAGCATTTTTAATACTCTAGAATATATAAGGAGCACCAAACATAATGTACAATATTAAACATCATAAACAACTAAATCATAATATTATTCAATGTGTCATATAATTAAACACTACAAAGTTATAAAGATCCATAGACTATCCTAATACCATGCATGTATGAACAGATAAGTCATTAGTATTTTACATGTATAAAAAAATAAGCAAAGAATTATAAACTAAACAAGTTGGTCATGCTGAGTTAAAACAGGTTGGCCAGACTCGCTCGACCCGAATTAATGGCTCTATAATGTAATAGAAGATGAGTTACTTCTATCTTATTACATAGTTATAGACTTCAAATAAATGTTCCTTAAATTGTCATTTCAAAATACATAATGTAATGCCCGAAAAAAATAATCAAAATGAAAACAATGGAGCCGCCACCAAAATTTTTATAAAGGATATTTTGGAAAACCTTTTAAAATAATTATATTGTTTTAAAATCAAATTGGGTTCGGGAGTCGGTTGTGCGTGGGGAAGGTGTTAGACACCCCACAGCACCCGTCTATAAAAACTGTTACCTTAAGCTAATTATTTAAAAATAAATATGGCCTTAGTTTTATTTTATTTAAATCACCAAATGATATCAATATACAAAAAAATGAAAATGAAAATGAAAAGGAAAAAAAATAATTTTTATATGATTGGACTTGACTAGGATAAATCCTAGGGCCTACGTACCCTTAAGGGATCAAAGCCCACGTAGTTCGAATGGGGTAGAAATGTGTGTCACTTGGTTGGTGTTTTTTAGGAAAATGATTATTTGATTTTTTGAAATAAACTTTTATATTTGGTTTGTGTTTTTTATTCGAGAAAAACACCAAGTTTATTAGAAAATATATTTATAAAAAAAGTGCTGGATTAAACTTCCTGTGGAGATTTAATATCTCTCACGGAAGAATAATCAATCATGATTGAGGAGGTTGTTATAAACCTTCACACAGCATGACCACCATTTGGAAAACAACTTATTTATTTTTTTAACAAATGTTTTACTTTTATTTGAGTTTAATTTATTTTAGAAAAAAGAAATTATTCACAATAATCTACCAAACAATAATCAAATATCAAAACATGTTCATGGTAGAAGAAAAAAGATAGGGAGAATTCATACCTTTAGATGCATACAAGTGTGTGTATGCTTCTTGTTTTTCTCTCTCTAAAATTTTCTCTCTTCTCTCAAACTCCTCTCCAAAGTTGTTCCTCCCTTAAGCTAATACTCTTCCAAAATGATTGCCTCCTCTCTATTTCTCAAGCTACTCCCTTATATAGGCCCAATGTGCTGACCATACATCCTTTTCATTTCAAAAACCCCTCGTCTCTTTATTTCATGATTTGCCCGTTATTAGCAAGCATTCAGCGCATCCAAAAATTCTCCTTCCCTCTTCATTCGCCCATCAACACATATTTTTCTTTTTTACCTTAATGGGCACATATTCAAACAAATAGCCATATAAACATGCATAACTTATACCTATTTGATTTCAAACAGTAGGAAGACTTTAGCTTATAATGCCCATGAAGCAAAAATCAGAATAATTCCTTCCATTCCAATTTTAATTCAATCATCTACAAGGAATTATATTCAAATGTTTACATTTTAATCCCCTTTTGGTTTCAATCTGATTAGACATGGCTTTATGTGTGAGATAATATTTGAATTGTTTTCTATTTAAGTTCAAAAGTGAGGGCTTCCATTTCTAGAGAAGATAATGTCCATGAAGCAAAATTGGCAACTCATTTTTAATGAAGAAATGTAACTGGACTTTATTATATTTATGGCCATGCATGGGACCAAGCTAAAGATCAACAAAAGTCTTCTTGTAATGCAAAACGTCAAAAGTTCAAATATTATAATTACCTTTTTAATCAATGCGTTCACCACACTTATTCAATGGTTTGAAATATTCTTAGTTGTTCCCCCTAATTTCTCAAAGATGCCTAATACAAGTCTTCATGACCAATTTCAAATTTATATGTTTTCTTTTATATGCCTAATACATATTCTAAGACGCAATGACAATATTTTTATGTTTTTTATTGTTTTCTTTATTTTTATTTATCTTGTGGGGCCCGGACAAAATAGGGTGTTTACACATAATATGTTACATCATAATGTCACATTAGATTTTATCTTACAAAAACTAGTTTTAGCTAACAGATTACTAGATAAGGAATTGTTAGAATCTTAGTATTTAATATTTTGATTAGGAGAAATTACTTTTTTTGATTGTTGTTTCCTATTTCTGTTGTTTCCTATTTCTGTTGTTTCCTATTTTCATCTCCTCTCCTCCCCTATATAATGTACTCTTGTCATATTGCAAAATATCAATAATAATTCTTTTTCTCACTACACTTTCTTCTTCATCTTAACATGGTATCAGAGCTGGGGTGTCAATTTGAACCCTAAAGAGTGAGAGAGAGGCAGAGCCGCCACCTACCAGATCTGAGGAGAGGAGAGAGAAAGCCGCCGCCACCTAGGGTTTCTGTTTGACAGCGAGTGAGCCTACACGCGCCGTCCAGGAGTGATCGGAACAGTCCGATCGGCCGAAACCCAAGTCCGCCGCCCAAACGGAGCCGCGCGTGACCCTCACGCGCTGCCGCAGTGAAAGCGCGTGAATCTCACGCGCCGCCGTGCCTCGCCACGCGCCACCGCGTCCTCCGCCACGCGCCACCGCCGGTGATCTCCAGAACTTCCAGAATCTGTTTTCCTACCCAGAAAGATGAATCCACAGGATTTTCCGCCAGTTTTTGGGTCATATTCTTCTAATTCTAACGGCCAAAGTTCACAAACTAAGTCTTATAAGACTGAGAAACTTTCAAAAACACCGGAAAATGTTCCGGATCCTCAAATGATGGTTATAAACCATAAACTCAATGGCAACAATTATCTCCAATGGTCCCAAAGTGTGTTAAGGTACATAGGGGGCGAAGGAAAGAGAAGTATATCAATGGAGAAGCATCTCAACCAAAGGAAGAGGATTCTCAATTTGATACATGGTTTGCTGAAAATAATCAAGTAATGACTTGGTTATGCAATTCTATGACAGATGAGATTAGTGAAAGTTACCTGCTTGCAGACACCGCTAAAGAGATTTGGGATGCAGCCAAACGAACTTATTTCTCGATGAATAATACAGCAGCGTTGCTTCAACTAAAGAGGCAACTTCGGGATCTTCAACAACGTGAGATGACTGTGACCCAATACTATAGTACTTTGCAAAGAATCTGGCAGCAGCTGGATTTATTTGAAGTACATCCATGGAAGGATGTTGAAGATGCACAGTACTACAAGCAATTGGTGGAGCAAGGAAGGATACATGATTTTCTTCTTGGGCTCAATGATGCTTATGAGGAGATACGAGGTAGAATAATGGGTATAAAACCCTTACCTTCTTTATTTGAAGTATTTAATCAAGTTCAATTTGAGGAAAGTAGGAAGCAGTTGACTCAGAGAAGTCCAGTCCCACCTGAAGGGTCTGCCCTAGTTACTAAAGGAGGATGGCCTTCAGAGCACAAAGAGAAGAAATGGAACAAGCATTGTAACTACTGCAAAATGAAGGGTCACACCAAGGATGAGTGTTGGAAACTTCACGGAAAACCTCCACATGTCAAATCCAAATCTCAGCAAGAAGGGCGGAGCAATTTTACTGAGACAGAGCAGAATGATGATCAGTTGAGCAAGGAGGAAATGCAACTATTGAGGAAAATCCTCGAGAAACAGAATAAATCTCAAACCACTTGCCAGACCTCTATTTGAAAGATTCCGAAGCAAGCTGGGAATGATCGACATATATTCTCCAGCTTGAGGGGGAGTGTTAGAATCTTAGTATTTAATATTTTGATTAGGAGAAATTACTTTTTTTGATTGTTGTTTCCTATTTCTGTTGTTTCCTATTTCTGTTGTTTCTTATTTTCATCTCCTCTCCTCCCCTATATAATGTACTCTTGTCATATTGCAAAATATCAATAATAATTCTTTTTCTCTCTACACTTTCTTCTTCATCTTAACAGGAATAAAATAATTTTTGGTTACCACAAATGGACTAAAATATTGTATATTATGCTTGGTGCTCCTTATATATTATAGAGTACTAAAAATGCTCCTTTACCCAACAATTTAACGGTCAAAATTTGACACATAACGGTCAAACTTGACTTATTTAACGTTGTTACTAAATAAGCAACGAAAATAATTCTTGGTTATCAGAAATGGACCACAATATTGTATAGTATGTTGAATGCACTTTGCTATATTCTAGAGTACTAAAAATGCACCTTAACCCATAAAAAAATAATACAAATGGCTTCTTATAAGCCAAAGAGACAAGACAATGCAATAAATCCTAGTAATGACTAATAATTATGCATAAGTACTAATAATACTGTATAATGGGTAATAATCTACAATTATTACAAGATATTCTTACACCCCCCCTTAAGTTGGATCATAAATTTTAAGCATGTTTAACTTGCTTATACAATTCTCAAATGTAGGTTTTCTTTTTATTAGGAAGCATAAAGATTTTATTAAACTAGAAAATTACAATACAAAGTAGGACTGCAAAAAAAATAATGCATAGAAAACTTAAAAAGGGAAACATGGATAGGAGTGAGCCGCTGCCATCGCAAAAACCCTATCATCTTCTTCATCTTTCCTTCATGAGAATTTGTGGGTAAAAAGAACTGTCACCAGTAGAAAAGCCATTGAGTAGTGGTTGTTCAAAGAACCATCCCAAAGGATCCACACCTCTAATCAGTAATCTGGTCTTTTTGTATTTGAAGTATATTAAAGTAAGATCCCTAAGGATCCTAGGGATCTTACTTTAATATTTGGAGTTTATGAGATTTTTCTACTATTAAATCCCTTGTGAAAGACTACAAATTAATTTTCCCAAGGAAGAAGGGAGCGGAGCGACATTACCCAAATTTCGTTGATAAGTAATTACCAATGACAAAAGTACTTGTAAGATTTTGTTTTATTCTTCTTAATTACTTACTAACGATAAGTAATTTTCTTCCCCTCCCCTCCCCTCTATTTTTTTTGCTAAAAAAGGTTTTCTGCCTCCAACCCTCCTCACACCTCCTCTCCAAAACCACTAATTGGAAAAAACCTTGTTGTTAATCTAATTTTTTAACTCGGAAGGTTAAAATTCAAACTCGTACAAGATCTGACACCAAACCTTATGAACTCATATCAAACAATGTTTGTCACGCGGGTGGAGATACCCTTGGGCAACCAAAAAAAGAATATTGTGTTTTGATTTTTGGGGAAATTTCATTTGTTTACCATTTAATGTGGCTCAATTCTTATCCACGTGAGTTGGATTTCTCTGAATTTGGTGACATTTATAGTAAACTAGAAAATGACCCCGTGTGATGCACAGATAGTTTTTTTTATATACATTGGTTATGTAGTCGTTTATTTTTTGATTCATTGTTAATTGATACAAAGAACAACTATTGGTTGATATTTACGTAGTCAAATGTTTGTGATTTTGTACATCTATTGATATTTTAGTAGAGTACCTGTTTGATATGTTGAATCCATGTGATTTTTAAATTGGTTAATACTTGAAGGGGTAGGTGTGATATTTCATCTCTCTGGTTGTTGTATGTTCCATTTCAAATATCACTTGCAAATATGAATAATTAAGTATATATGTTTTGTTGTCAATTTTCAAAATATTTTAACTATGATGAGATCACTATTTAAGTATAATTTGTAAATATACCTGTTGTGAATAATATTTTGGAATGCTTCTTTGTAGACAACATTTGTGGTTATATTTGTTGTCTTTTTGTCTTTGTCAATGATGAGAACCTTCAAACCTTCAAATGATTTGACTCTTGATAATGCAACGTAGAGCTGACGATGTGAGAAAACTGGGCTGGGTAAGTATAATTCAATGTTATTCATCGATTGGCTCTGACTTTTATTAAAGCATTATTAAATTTCCTCAACCATCTCTCGCATCTGAAAGTTTATGTGGACTAAATTTTTCTGGAAGTTGATTTTTCTAAATTTTTTTTGAAAGTTGATTTTCCCAAATAATTTTAATATAGATCACATGCAATATGTTTAACTTGGTTGAGAATAAAACTCTCTCGTATACAAAATAATGTGTAACATACTGTTACTAATTCCCCGATTAATTCAATAATACCTTTACTAACTATGATAGAAAAATGATTTCCATAATATCAATAAATCTATCATAGTTAGAAAAAGCATTTCCTAATAATAATCATTATCCATGATAGAAAAGAATTTCCTAATACAACCTGAACACTATCATGGATAATTAATAGCTAACCATGTTAAAAAAGAATCACCTAACATGGTTAGAAAAAGAAGCAACCTACTACAATGCCCATAGCTAACCATGTTAGAAAAAAATCACCTAACATGGTTAGAAAAAGGAGCAACCTACTACAATTCTCCGATTAACCAATAATATCAATACAAATAAAAATATGCGGAAGCGAATGCAGACCTTTACATTTTGGCAATATACATGTCTAAATAATCTAAACAACCTTTGAAACTTAATTCCCTTTCCTGTTGCTCACGCCTGTGCATGATCCTGCAAAAATGTAAGTAATCGTGTGGTGAGACAACTTGTCTCAGTAATCTACTACTTAACTCACTATAAAAGTGAGATGTGCGGTAGTAAGGGCATCTAAAGGGTACCACAGTTTTAAAATCAATATATATATATATATATATATATATATATATATATATATATATATATATATATACAAGAACCAAGCCTCCTTCCATTTATCATTCCAGGCCCTCTGTCACGTCCAAAACAAATCAAGTCCATCATCCAATCTCCAATCCATGCTATCATCACTGTAAATCTCTTTCACACTTTCTCAAATCCAACTTCTCGGCCCACATCCATGTACAACCCTGGTGCTCTACTTATGCCATCCCGGAGGCACTACGCTTATAACATCCCGAAATTTGAATTAGAGATAATTGGGAATTAATTAAGGTATTAGGATATCACTAGTAAATTAGAAATCTTTGTAAATAAATAAAAGAAGAGAAATATATTTTTAAAGAAATAATATGCCTATTTTCTTTGAAAATGAAGGAAAAATAGTTAGAGGTTGAGTTTTAAATTAAAACTTTTATGAAAAATACTCAAAGGCATAGACAATATTAAGGTGGGAAAAATATATGTGTTGGTATATAGGATAGTTTGATAATTTGTTTTTTTTTTAAAAAAAACAATGTAAAATGGAAAAGTAAATAAATAATGATAGGAGGGCATTTCTGTAATTTGCCCTAAAACCCTAACATCATATCCATTCTCTTCTTCCTCGCCTCTCATTCCCGATCACCCTCTGCCTTCCCCACCCCTCCCTCATTCTCAAACCCTTCGTCCCCCTCCCCTGTAACATCCTGAAAAATTTAATTCAGGATTAGAGAGTGTTTTGAGAAATTTTGGAATTTTTTTTTAGGAATTTTTGGTGATTTTTAGGATATTTGGAAAATTTTGAATAATAAATGTGCATATAATTAATTAAGAAATTGAAGAGTTTGAAATATGAGGGAATGGTAAAACTCAAAATATTTTGAAGGTTAAGGAGATGGGAGACTGGTTTAAATGGTTTTAGAATTAAAGGAGTATATTATGGCAAGTTTGGGCTGCAAATTATCAATAACCCACCCTATAAACACTAAACCAAACACTCCCTCCCCTTCATTTTTCCATTTTCTTCTTCTTCCTCACTTCCCTCACCGATTTCTCTCTCTCTCTCTCCTTCGATCTCTCTCTTCTCTTCTCTGTTTCCTTCGCCGGCCAGCATCATCTCCGGCGGCCCAAGGCGCAGCGACGCCGACCTCCCTCTCCCATCCCATCTCTTCATCTTCTCATCTCCTCAAATCCATGTGAATCGAGCTCTCCGCCCCTCTCACCAAACCCTCCCTGCTCTCTCTCTTCGTCGCACGTCGCCGGTGCTGTAGGAACCGGCGGAGCAAGCCGCCGTCGGTGTTAGCACCGGCGCGGTCTCTCTTTCCCTTCACAGTCATCATCATCAAATCTGTTACTCCCTCTTTCCTTCGCCTTCTTCGTTCCTCCTTCTTCCCGGCGACCCCGACGTTTTCCGGCGAGTTAGGTGGCGGTGCATGGTGAGTTTGTTTGTTTTGGTTGTTTTTCGAACTAAACCCCATTCCAACTTCATGTTCTCACTTCTTTGTTTCTCCTTGGTTGCAATCTCGGCCAGCCACCTAGGTGGCCGATTTCCGGCGACGGCGAGCTCCGACGAGGCAAGCAAGTCCGAATTTGAACTGAGGTGACTCCTTTCTTCCATTTTGTACCTTTAATCTTGCGATTTGGTTGAGATTGAGTGAGGGGTCCGAATTTTGTTTTGGGATTCGGTTGTTTAATTGGTAAAGGTTAAAGCTTTAGCTCCTATTCTTGTTGTATTGTATGAGAAATTGAACTTTGATTGAAGTTTGGAGCAATTTATGTAAACCCTAGGTTTTGGGACTATAGGGCTGACGAGTTTCTAAGGAATTTGGGGTTTCAAACTTTGAACTAGTTATGGTAAAAGCTTATTGAGTTATAAGATGCTTCTGTATGTTCGATTTTCATTGGAAGTGATTTATTCATAATTTTCCTCTTTCTTGTTTTGCTATGGCTGATTGAATTTTGGTTAAGAATGGAAGGAATTCTAATTGACTATAGAATTAACAATGTCCTGCACTTGGTTGGAGTTTTTGATTTATTTTGGGTACAGTTTCACTGGCATAGGAGTTGGGAAGTGATATTATATATGGCTGAATGTTGCATATAAATTTTGGAATTTCTGTTTCCTTTTCAGTTGGGCTGATTTGTAAATGTTGAAATTGGTTATTGGATGTATCCTTTGGCTATTAGTTTTTCTGTTTGATTAAGAATTTGCAGGAATGGGAAACTGGAATTAGTGGTATTGTAGGGATGTTTAAATAATATTTTGTGACTGGAATCAAGTTGATTTGAAGGATAGAAGTGTTTGTATAAATTAGTTGTTGTAAGAGTTGGTTCAAGTTATGTTGTAGCTTTACATGTTTGTTTTTCAATTGGGTTGATGAATTCTTTGGAATTTTAGGACTTAATCTTTAAACTTACTTATGCATGACTATGTTAGAACTGTAAGGTTGCAACTCTTGTGTTTGTTAGGATTTGGTTGTTTTATAAACCTTAAAATTTCTTTTCTTGATGGCTGAAAGGTTCGTTCTGTTTTGAGCTTTCTTGATGTTTTAAGAGGGAAATAGTTTGTGGCTCTTGAGATTTGTGTATGTTGAATATTTGGATTTACATGGTGTTGGATGATGTTAATTGTTTCATTGTTTGCAAGGATTGTGTATGGCTTGGAATGTAATTTTTAAAGTGTGATTGAGAGGTATTACATGAATGTATAAAAACTGATACATATATAAGTGAATCTTTTCTGTTTTTCTTCTACAATTGGCCCTCCCTAATTTGTACATACAAGTGTTGCAATTCCAAATGAAGTATGAGGAAATACAAAGTTTATTTATCCGTGAACTTGTATGTTAAATTTTAGACTTTAAAACTATAACTTTTGGGAGTTTGTTGGGGTTTTGTTATATGCAATTATATGTTCTGTTGTGGGCTGTATTATGATCTTTATTTATTAAATCAGTTTTAGTGAAGAGATCATAATGAAAAAGTGAAGTGATAATTGGTATTTGCTTATTGTGAAAAATTAGAAGGATACATGTTGTTGCCATTGTAAATGTTTCTGTTTTTGTGGCTTCCTTGTTGCTTTAAAATGGAGTTTACTTAGGTGTGATTATATCTGGCTTATTAGTTTTGTTGTATATCAAGGTTGATTGAGATATAACTTATAAGCATTGGAGCTTTCACCAAGCTGTGTATTTTCCTATCATACTTGTTCTCCTCTTTGACTTATGATGATGATTTGATTATTTGAATTGGAAGAGTATGTTTATGATGCTTGGATTAAATTGAAAGAGCTGTCCTAGGGCATTTTAATTGTCATACTAATTGTATTTTAATGGAATTGAAGATTTGTTGTAAGAACTAAAGAAATATTAATTAAAAGAATGTTTATTATTTACGTGCTTGAAAATAGGTGACTATATACTATGATTTAGAATTGTTGTTAGAATTTATTGAAGTAATTCTTTGTTTGGTTATGAATGGCAGTGTCAACTTGCCTCATATTTACTTGCTATGTGTTAGTGTTTGGTGAATGATTTTGCATGGTGAAGGATCTTGCTATGAATTAGGGAAGTATTAAAGGACCTTAAGTATTTATTAGTTAAAGCTTGGAAGTTGAAGTGGTTCATAAGATGACTAAAAAGAAAGGATTGGGTAGTAATATAGGATACACGAGAGACGTTTAATTAATATGAATAGAATGATATTAATTTATCATTGTGTATCATATCATTATAGGAATATACATAGTGGTGATGATACTTGAAGGAAAAGCTATAAGGAAATGGTAAGGAAAGGCATTGGATTGCTAAAGGGCGACAGGTAATCACACTTAACCTTGCTATAACATTGAGGGTGACGTTAGTTAGGGATTTTTTAAAATCCCTTTTCACCCTCTATATATATATATTATTTTTAAAATGGTACTTTTTATACAAAACAGGCTATCGGGTGCCTTTCAAACACGATTATTTTCATATAAAGAAATTTGAAACTCTGTATACCTATTAACCTGCCTGGTGGTGGCCATTGATCTGGAATGGCGTGGAATGTATATAGGGATAGTGTTGGGTAGTGGTTTAAGAGGTGATGAGGATAGAAAAGAGAGTACATGTTGAGTTGAGATTGTTGAGAGCTATATTGATGGAATATAGAATAGGGATTGTGAGTATTGCATGACACTGATTATTAGTACCGTCGGCCGATGTAACCTATCGATTTGTGCAAATCGATAGGTTAATTGTACAGGTTCCTCAGATTGTAAAGGAACCGAGGATGTTTACAATGTTTATAGTGCTCCATTTTCAGGGACGTTTTCACTATATAAAGTGCTCCCTTTTTCATGCTTTCAGATTTGAGACTGGGCACAGTGTCAATCACGTTTATTTTCATCTGTTGAGTTGGCTTGGAAATGACTGAGGGATTTGAGTGATATGTGGGAAGTAGAGATGATGAATTTGAGTTGATTAGACGGAGGGACTTGAATGATGAATGAAAGACTTGACATGTATATATATATATATATATATTATTGGTTTTAAATGTGGTACCCTTTAGACGCCCTCGCTACCGCACATCTCACTGTTATAGTGAGTTAAGCGGTGATTACTGGGACAAATTGTCTCATCCCACGATTACTGACATTTTTGCAGGTATTCATGCACAGGCGCAAGCATCAGGAAAGGGAATTTAGGTTTCAAAGGTTATTTAGATTAGTTAGTTGTGTATATTGCCAATTTATATAGGCCTGCATTCGTTTCCGCATATAATTATATGTATTTGATATTATTGAACATTAGGTTGTTTATTTTTCTAACCATGTTAGGTGATTCTTTTCTAACATGGTTAGCTATTAATTATCCATGATAGTATTCAGGTTGTATTAGTTTATTCTTTTCTATTATGGATAATGATCATTATTAGGAAATCCTTTTTCTAACTATGATAGATTTATTAATATTATGGAAATCATTTTTCTATCATAGTTAGTCAGGGTATTATTGAATTAATTAGGGAATTAGTAACTATATGTCACATCCCCCATCTGTCGCCTTTCCTTTCCGGCGGCCACACGGCGGCGTCGACCGCCGCAGGCTTCCAGGGACCTTCTTTTTCTTCTTCTCCTTCTATTTCTTCATCTTCCTCTTCTTTTCCCTTCGCCTTTCTCGGATTCCGGCGGCGAGTTTAGGTACATACAATGGTGGAGAAAGTTAAAGGTTCGGCCTTTCTTATGTCTCCTCAAACTATTTCTATTTTCAACATAATTTCTCACTTTTCCCTTTTGATTTTGTTTTTGGGTTTGGTCCACCATCTTTATGGCCGTTTCTGGCGAAGTCAGCGGCGGCTCGTCGGCGAGAAAAATGTCATTTCCGACGAGGAATAGATTAATAGCACGTGCAAGGCTATGATTCAACTCCGGTGAGCTTTTTCTTGCAATGCCTATTTCCTTTCATTGTTTTTGGGCGAGTTTTGAGGGAAGAACGAATTGGTTTATGAGTTTGAAGTGTTAGGGCTTAATAAACTAGTTAAAATGAAACTCATACATTAATTTGATGTTTTGTGAAATTGGGTAAAACCCTAAGTCTTGGAATTTGTTGAGTTAATGGAGTCCTCATTTGTGCCTCTTTGGTTCTGCCATATCCACCAGTTTTTCATGTTGTTTTCTACTTTGATTGTAATTTACATGTGGGTGTAGTAGTGTATAAGCTATTGATTTAGATTGTTAAGTTGGTAGTAAAGTTTGTATGTTGATTCAAATTGATTTCTTGATGGATGGATGTTTAAAGTTATTAATTTTGTTTCTATATTCTGTTTTGCTCCATGGTATGGCTGAATAGTGTTGTACCCTTTTTGGTTGGATTTTTGCTCTAATTGTTACAGTACTTCTATGACTTGAACCTTAATTTGTCACCTAAATTGTAAATCTGATCTGAGGGTGAGATTATATTTTGAGGTTATATGAATCAAATCTGGATTTTATTGTATCTTTTTGCTACATGTGTGATGTTTAATGTTAGATGTGTATTTTGTTGTTGAGTTGGGTATTTTACCGATTTGAACATAGGACTTTGGGGTACCAAAGCCTTGAGCTAGCTATGGTGAAAGTGTAATTAGATTAAGGGCGAAGGGCCAAAAATGATATATAACTATTGGCCAAGGAACAGAATTAGTATATAACTATTTTGAGGTATAAAAATGATACCGAACTTTTCCATGTGATCAAAAATGATATTTTCACTAATATAACAATAATATTAGATATGAAATGTCCAAAATGCCCTTATAATTAAATAAACTTTTACCGGTCGGCAATTAATTTAGGGTGAAGGCCCAAAAATGATACATAACTATTGGCCAAGGAACAAAAATGATACATAACTATTGCAAGGTACACCAATGGTACCCAACTTTTAATATGGGATCAAAAATGATATTTTCACTAATATGACATTTAGATTACACATGAAAAGTCCAAAATACGCTTATAAATTAAATAAATTTTCTTCCTCACCCTCTCCTTCCTTAGCTTCTTTCTTCTACCAACACTTCCTTCAATAAATAACTCGTCCACCGGCGACTTCAACTCTCCGCAACTCGTTAGGGCGATCAGGCTGCAAAAACATGAAAACGGAGAATTTAAATGAGAGCAAAAGAGCGGTGCGTGTAGCAAAAGAGCGGTTCTTTAAGATGTGTAAGTTAATCACTCACACTTACACATCTTAAAGCACATAATTTCATTTCATTTTGCTACACACACCGCTATTTTGCTCTCATTTAACTTCTCCGTTTTCATGTTTTTGCAGCCTAATCGCCCTAACGAGTTGCTGAGAGTTGAAGCCACCGGTGGACGAGTTATTTACTGAAGGAAGTGTTGGTAGAAAAAAGAAGCTAAGGAAGAAGAAGGTGAGGACGAAAATTTATTTTATTAGTGAAAATATCATTTTTGATCCCATGTTAAAAGTTGGGTACCATTAGTGTACCTTGCAATAGTTATGTATCATTTTTGTTCCTTGGCCAATAGTTATGTATCATTTTTGGGCCTTCGCCCTAAATTAATCGCCGGCTGGTAAAAGTTTATTTAATTATAAGGGCATTTTGGACATTTCATGTCTAATATTATTATCATATTAGTGAAAATATCATTTTTGATCACATGGAAAAGTTGGGTATCAGTTTTGTACCTCGAAATAGTTATGTACTATTTCTGTTCCTTGGCCAATAGTTATGTATCATTTTTGGGCCTTCGCCCTTAGATTAAAGATGGGTATGTAATTTTGTGGTGACTTGAGTGGTGTTGAAGGCGTTGTGAATTCTTATTGCTTTGGCTGAACGGGAATCTGTTTTTGTAAATTTGATGTGTAAGGGTGCTGCAAAAAGTAGTGAAACATGTGTAGATTGGGGATTTTGGGGCTGTATTAATGTTAATATGCATAGAATTAAAGTATCTCAACATTTGCACATTAGAGCTGATTATTAGTACTAGAAAGGGAAGAAGTTAATTGGTTGAGTAAAAATCTAACTTTGTTGAGTTATGTATGTGTTATAACACGATGTATAGATAGTGAATATATTATATTTGAAATGCTAGCCATGCCTCTTGCACTAGCCGAAGTGATCTATAGAAGGAAATGAGCATTTCTCAATTCATTAGGCTTTGAATGGTGATTTTCATGAATGGATCTAAATTGGAGATTTTAGTGTTAATGGATGGACTAAATGGCTATTGGTGATAGTCATGGAGTGGTATAAATTATCAATGTTGTAGAATGTAAGTTGGCTTGTGTGTGGAATATTAGTATACATATGAATTCATTAGAATTAGTAATATGGTTTTGTATGTTGGTTTTATGACATTGTTTGGAACATTAGAACTTGAATGGCTTTGCCATGCTTCTATTTGAATTTCTTCTTGGTGATTTATGCATTTAACTATTGCTGTTTGAAGTCATGGTTATATGGCTTTGGTTTAAGTATTGAAGTGAATGTAAATTGTGATGTGTGAACGGTTATATGTTATATCATAGTGGTACGTCTTGTTTCTCTGTATTGGCCAAAGGGCTGTTGAAATGAGAATGACATAAAGGGTGATTTAAGTGTTTTATATGCATGTATATGAAATTTCATGCTTTATTCTCCTTTCTTTTAGGGCTAAACTGATTCTTGGCTTGGGGAATGCTTAAATTATTGTTTATGCATCTTGGAGCTAATTTAATTATGGTTTTAATGTAACTAGATGATGCACATGATATTTTAGAAGGTTTAGAGATGTGTTCTGAATATGAGAATGTGCTAATTTTGCTGTTTCTTGACTGCTTGGGCACTTCATTTGAAAATGGAAGATCCATGGCGAATCTTTACGTGATTGGTGTTTTATACAAGTATAGAAGTGTATGATGTGTGTACATGATTCAAAATTTGATTATAAAGGTGTGATTGGGTAAAGGTGTGATTGATTATGGTTGTCTTTGGTGAATCTAGTTGTGTTAATTCTTATATATAGCGTTTTAATGGAATTGTATGCTTGTTATTGGCTTTGGTTTCAATTGATTGAAAATGGTTACCTTACAATAAAATATATAAGACATTGGGCAGCAATTGGGATCGAGAGTGACGATAAGTAATATAAACAAGGATAATTGCTCACTTTCTTTATTATTTGGAATGAAACTAGGAGAATACACTTGGAAGGAAAAATTTACAATGAATGTTAAGGAAAGGCAGTGGTATGCTAAGGGCGACAGGTAATCACACTTAACCTTACTATAACATTGAGGGTGATGTTAGTTGGGATTTTCTTAAATCCTTTCTCACCCTCTATATATATACACATATTATTTTTGAAAAGTTATTTTCATATAAAGAAGGCTATTGGGTGCCTTTCAAATTGGATTATTTCCATATAAAGGACTGTGGCACATTTTATAAACACATACATATATTATATTATCCTGGTTGGTTGTTGTAAAGTACCACCTATTAATATAAAATTAACCTTAACCTAACTCAACTAATATTCAAATTAATCCAAACAATGGAGTCTAACCATGTTAGCAAAGATTCACCTAACATGGTTAGCAAAAAAATTTCTCTATTAATAAAAGATTACATATCTAACTATGTTAGAAAAGAGAATCCTCTAACATAGTTAGCAAAAGAATCACCATCACCTAATGAATCACACAATCAATATTATAACCTAAATCTAACCATGTTAGAAAAGAATCACCTAACATGGTTAGAAAAGAAACTAACCAAACTATCTAAAAATAAACCATATTAGAGCGGGGCCCATCTAATATGATTACACACACAGGAAAACATAAAACACTCAGTACATCCTCCATCTACCACATCAACATATTAGGAAAATCGAGTTTCCTATATACATCCATTCAAGTTCTCATCACCTGGAAAACAGAATATACATCAACCAAGCTTGACATATTAGTCAAGGTAGTTCCTGAACTATCACAGTAGCAGGAACAATGTTACATAACAACCAAAAAGTTACATTAAGTTACATTACAAGTCATACAGTTCACATATAATAAAATTCACTCAAAACAACATTCATATGTGCAGAAGCGGGTGCAGCCTAGTGAAATGGCGATATATGTCCCTAAAGGTCACCTCTGGCCTACTTACTATATCAGTATGGGCCAGACGGCCCCTTCCCCTTCCTCTGCGCCTCCCCCTGGGCATGATCACCTGTAAAAATAAAGGGAATGGGGTGAGACAAAACAATGTCTCAGTAATCACTGCATAACTCACTGTGACACTCAGAAGTGGGGTAGTGGAGTGTCTACAGGGTACCCCAGTTCAAAACCTGCATACAGCATATAACATTTACAAATATATAGATACATACATACAGAACAAATGCATCCATCTCTCAATAGACAAAAATAAACGTGTGTGACACTGTGCCCGGTCTACAATCCGAAAAGCATAAAAAGGGACCACTCTAATCAATGTGAAAATCCCTGGTTCCTTTACAATCTGAGGAACCCGTACAATTAACCTATCGATTTGCGCAAATCGATAGGTTACATCGGCCGACGGTACTAATAATCAGTGTCATGCTGTTAGAATCTTAAGTTTTGATGAAGACTAAAATATGAAAGAATAGGCCAAGTACTTAGAAAGCAATAGGTTAACATAGGATCCCAAGTAAGAGAGCAACCGGATGTGGATTTACTTCCGGATAGACTAGGACTTGCGCACGAGGATAAATGTTTCATCCCCCAGCGGCAGCGAGTAACTCACTAGGGATTTAACTTAGTCCATGAACGCTAGATATACAAAAGCTTAAGATTAAGCTATGATTCAATCGGAAGTGAAATTGCTTCCTGTTAGACTTAGACTGGCGCAGACTGATAGAATAGATATAACCCTAAGCGTCAGTGAGTTTACCTCGTCAAGTGAAAATTGCTTCCTGTTAAACTTAGACTGGCGCAGACTGATAGAATAGATATAACCCTAAGCGTCAGTAAGTTTACCACGTCAAGTGAAAGTGCTTCCGATAGCTTAGTGACTAGCGCTGACTGTTGGAATGAAATACACTGAGCGAGAGTTAGTGATGGTGAGCTAAATCCTTCATCAAGTGGATTCACTTCCGGATGTAGAAGTGCTTCCGGATACACCTTAGACTTAGGGAACACCCACTGCATGTGACTATGTGCTTATATTGTTAAACTAACGTTCAAGTGCAGCACACTAAGTAAGGTTGCTTCCGGATGTGATTTTGCTTCCGCAAGCAATCAGAATGTCAGAACGTTCAGAGATGCAGTGTCAGAATGCTTTTGTCAGAGCAGAGGTGTCAGGACTACTTTTCAGAGATAAAGCAAGTCAACCCTGCTATGCATTGATGAAACATTTATTGGGCAAACGGTAACATGGGAAAAACGGCCATATTCAAACGGCTAGCCCACCTACCAAGAGTTCAAAATGTTTGAAGACTATATAAGGGAGCTCAACTTCATTTATGAAGTAATCAATTATCTTTGAATATTCTTGAGAGAAGTTAGAGCGAGAAACTAAGAACACCTTCAAGCATTCAAAGCTGCCCAGAAAAGTAAAGAGCATTTAACACATCGAGTGATCCTTTTCATCTACATATTCTGTACTCTTTGTTGTTAAGTCTCTTTCTGTTATAAGAGCATTGATTGTACTTAAGTGTGTAACACCATCCGTTCTTTGAGAGAACTTAGTCAGAAAAATCCTTTAAGTGTAAAGGTTAACCCCTTGCTTGGTGTGAGGGGGAGCTAGTTAGAAAGGTTACAAGTGAGCCTGTGTAAAACTTGTAGTTGTAAGGTTGCAAGTGATCCCGTGCAAAACTTGCGGTTGTAAGGTTTCAGGTGAACCCGATTTAAAACCTGAGATATAGTGGAACTCGGCCTGGGTGGTTGAGGACTGGACGTAGGTCAGGTAGACCGAACCAGTATAACTCTTGTGTTGTTTCATTCGAGCGTTATTTTTGAAGCACAATTCACCCCCCCTCTTGTGCATCCATTACTTTCATTTGGTATCAGAGCGGGTCTTTCTCACTCGATTCCAACGAATCAGAAAGCAAAGATCCAGTAATGGACACAGACTATTCTCTACCAGATGTCTCTGTTCAACCCAACAAGCCCCCAGGCTTCGATGGGTACAACTATCCATTCTGGAAGTTCAGAATGGAGACTTATATCAAGTCAAGTGACATTAGACTCTGGGACGTAATAGAACGAGGGGATCAAACTCCACTAGATGAGGATGGATTTGCTAAAGTGAGAGCCAGATACACTCCTGAGGACTATGCCCTAGTCCAACTGAACCATCGGGCCATGCACTACATCCAGTGTGCTCTCAGCCCCAAAGAGTTTCACAGGATCAGCCACCACAAAAATGCTAAAGATATGTGGGAGGCTCTTGAGGCTGCTCACTCTGGAACCAGGGGAGTAAAAGCGAGACGTGTTGAAATGCTGGTGGAAGAATTTCACAAGTTCGCCATGCTAAGTCCCACCGAGCCTATCAGAGAGCTGGAGCTCAGATTCACCCATCTCATCAACAATTTGGCCTCGCTGGGTAAGGATATTCCTGAAAGAGAGCAAGTAAGCAAGATCCTAAAGATCTTGAAGGGTGACTGGATCACCAAAGTAACTATCTTGCAAGAAGTGCAAGGAGAATCAACCAGCTCCATCACGCACTATTTGGCTCTCTTGCTGAATATGAACCTACCTTGCTGGCTATGAGAGCTCCTCAAGCCTCATCCAAGAACAAGAACCTTGCTCTCGTTGCTCCCAGCAAGGAGATCAGTGATGATGATGAGGATGATGAGGAGGAAATGGACGATGAAGAAATGGCTATGATGGTGAGGAAATTCAGGAAATTCTTCAGAAAGAAAGGAGGCTATCAGAGAGGTGACTCCAGCCAGAAGAAGGGATACAAGAAAGAAAAGGTCCCTGTGTGCTTTGAATGCAAGAAGCCTGGTCACTTCAGGGCTGAGTGTCCCAGCCTGCAGAGGTCAAAAGGCAAAGACAAAAGAAAGGCCCTTGTCTCCTCCATTTGGGTAAATAGCTCAGATGAGGAAGCAAGTGATGAAGAAGAAGTTGCCAACCTCTGCCTGGTAGCTAGAGAAGATGATGAAGAAGCATCTTCAGATCTTGACCTCACCAACGAAGATCATGAGGTAACTCTTTCTGAACTACAAGAGGCTTACAATGAGCTTCATGAAGAATTCTCTAGACTATGTAAAGCCTATAAATTGTTGAAAACCAAAAAGGAATCACTTGAGTCCAAGGTGGACTCACTAAGTGAGGAACTAGCGGAAGCTAGAAGGCTTCCAGTAGTGGATGGCCAGGGTTCTCCCCAAGTAGAACCCAGCGCCCCAACACTTGAGAGCTGCCCTAATTGCAGCAAAATCTCAGCTGAAAATGACAAGCTGCAAAATGCCCTGCAGAAGTTTACCAAAGGTTCAGAAATGTTAAATATAATCTTAATGAATCAAAGGGCATATAGGGATAGAACTGGCTTAGGATATACCCCTAGAGGGAAAAAGTGGGTAGAACCAAAAGTAAAGCCCTACTTAAAGTTCTTCCATAAAGCCACTAGTCATAGCTCCTCACCCTTTAGCTTCTGTAACTACTGCAACAGGAAAGGACACTCCACGTCCACCTGTAATGCCAAGAAGCATGGAGCTAGTAGCTCTTACAAATGGGTCCCTAAAGGAACCAAGGCTGCAAAGGATCCTCCACCTGCAAAGGAAACCAAGAGAAGACAAGGATCCCGAGCCTGGAATCATTCCACAGGGAAAACCCAAGAGCCTAGAGCCAGCACTAGGCCAGAGGCTCCAAATGATCATAAGCCCAAGGTTAAGACCAATACTAGACCAAGGGCACTAAACACTAATGACAAAGGACCCAAGAGAGGTTGGGTACCTAAGGTTGCTTGATTATTTCAGGTGTGTCTCAAGGCATCCAAGAACAGAAAATGGTACATCGATAGCGGATGCTCGAGACATATGACTGGAGACAGAGACAAGTTCAAATCTCTGGTGATCAAAGATGGAGCCACAGTGACCTTTGGAGGAAATCAAAGTGGTAAGATCACTGGAGTTGGAGAAGTTGGACCAGTCAAAGATGTCTATCTAGTGGACGGTCTCTGTCACAACCTGCTGAGCGTGAGCCAGAGCACGGACAAAGGAAATTGGGTAATATTTGATTCAAATGAGTGCATAATAGTTGATAAGCAGGATCTGAGTATAGATAAGGCCAACTTAAAATGCAAGCTTAAGGCAAACAGAAATGGGAACCTATATACTTTAGACTTATGTCAACAGCTAGAAGAAAAATGTTTAATATCTAGTGACGAGAATAGTTGGCTTTGGCATAAGAGGTTAGCTCATGTCAATTTTACTCAATTGGATATGCTAATTAAAAATGAGCTAGCTATAGGTATTCCCTCTTTTAAAGTTAAGCATGGTTTTATTTGTGAATCCTGCCAACGAGGGAAGCAAACAAAGTCCTCGTTTAAAACCAAGAAGAGAGTCTCCACCAGCAGGCCCTTGGAACTAATCCACATGGATTTGGTTGGACCAGCGAGAGTAAAGAGCTTGGGTGGAAACCTATATGCTCTAGTGGTGTTGGATGACTATTCAAGGTTCACGTGGACAATGTTTCTTGCCTCTAAGCAAGATGCTTTTGATGCTTTTGTTGTCCTGGCTAAGAAAGTGCAGAATGAGAGAGAGCTCAAAATCACAGCCATAAGGACAGACCATGGAGGAGAGTTTGAGAACCATAGCTTCTCTGAGCTATGTGAGCAAAACGGCATTGAACATAACTTCTCAAGTCCGAGGACTCCTCAACAAAATGGAGTGGTAGAAAGGAAGAACAGGGTTCTGACGGAGATGGCTAGAAGCATGCTCAATGAGAAAGAGGTTTCTCAAGTGTTCTGGGCGGACGCTATGAGCACTGCTTGCTATATCTCCAACAGAGCCTATGTTCGTAAGGGTTTGGATAAGACTCCATACGAGCTATACAAAGGGAGGAAGCCCAACATCAGCCACCTCAGAATATTTGGATCAAAATGCTATGTGCATAACAATGGAAAGGTAAATTTGGGTAAGTTTGATCCAAAGGCTGATGTAGGTATTTTCATAGGATATTCCCTTAGGAGTAAAGCATATAGAATATACAACATGAAAACTAAAACTGTAGAAGAATCCATGCATGTTGTATTTGATGGAATACTTAATCTTCCAAAACTACCATCATCTTCCTCACCACCAAAAGAAACACCAACAAGCAATCCCAAAGAAGAAGATGAACCCAGTGATGAACCTGGAGTGCAACCCGTGCCTGAGGAGGCACAGGTGCCAATAGCTACGAGACATCACAGGGATCATCCTCTTGATCAAGTGCTTGGTGATGTTTCTTCTGGTGTCAGAACTAGAAGACAAGTTCAAAATGAAGTTGAGTTTGGAGCATTCCTATCTCAAATCGAACCAACTTCAGTTGAACAAGCTCTTGAGGACTGCGACTGGATTATTGCCATGCAGGAAGAGCTAAATCAATTTGAGAGAAGTCAAGTGTGGGAACTAGTCCCAAGGCCGTCTCATCAATCCATAGTAGGGACCAAGTGGGTCTTCAAAAACAAGCTAGATGAGACAGGTCAAATCACAAGAAACAAAGCCAGACTAGTAGCCAAAGGATATAACCAAGAAGAAGGCATTGACTATGAAGAAACTTTTGCTCCAGTGGCTAGACTCGAAGCAAAAAGAATTCTTCTAGCCTTTGCATCCATGAAAGGTTTTAGATTATATCAAATGGATGTAAAGAGTGCTTTTCTTAATGGTTACATCAAAGAAGAGGTATATGTTGAACAACCTCCTGGCTTTGAGGATCATAAGCATCCCAAACATGTGTATAGATTAAAGAAAGCTTTATATGGCCTGAAACAAGCTCCTCGAGCTTGGTATGAGAGACTCAGCAGCTTTTTGCTGGGCAAGGGTTTCTCAAGGGGAAAATTAGATAATACACTGTTTATCCTTCACAAAGATAGGGATATGTTAATTGTCCAAATTTATGTTGATGATATTATATTTGGGGCAACTAACGAAAAGCTTTGTGAAGATTTCTCTAAGACTATGCAGGGTGAATTCGAAATGTCAATGATGGGAGAACTAACGTTCTTCCTTGGCCTGCAAATCAAACAGAAGAAAAATGGAATCTTCATCTCCCAAGCTAAGTATTGCAGAGAACTACATAAAAAGTTTGGGATGGATGAATGCAAGGAGTATGACACTCCTATGAGCACTACAGCTGCACTCGATGCTGACGCAAAGGGTAAATCTGTCAGCCTGCCCATGTATAGAGGAATGATAGGTTCCCTCTTATACTTAACAGCAAGCAGGCCTGACATTCAATTTAGTGTAGGCATGTGTGCTAGGTTTCAAGCCAACCCCAAGGAGTCACACTTAACATGTGTTAAACGTATCCTAAGATACCTTGAGGGAACACAAGAACTTGGTCTTTGGTATCCCAGAGGTAACCAAGAGTTCTTGTGGGCTTACTCTGACTCTGACCATGCAGGTTATAAAACAGATAGAAAAAGCACCAGTGGACAATGCGCCTTCCTTGGTGGTTGTCTGGTGTCTTGGGCTAGCAAAAAGCAAACCTGTGTGTCTTTGTCATCCACTGAGGCAGAATACATTGCTGCAGCAAGTTGTTGTGCTCAAGTGCTGTGGCTGAAGAACCAACTCAGAGATCTTGGCTTGGAGTTCCCTGAGGCACCTATCCTCTGTGACAACACAAGCACTATCAGCCTCGCCAAGAATCCGGTTCAGCACACAAGGACAAAGCACATTGATGTCAGACATCACTTCATCAGAGATCATGTTCAAAAGAAGGATGTCAAGGTGCAGTTTGTCCCCACACAACAACAGCTTGCTGACATCTTCACCAAGCCTCTGGGGGTTGACCAGTTTACTTACATAAGAGGGGACTTGGGGATGGTAAACCCAAATGAGGTGTAACTTCCATTTATTATATTTGGTTATTTTAAAAAATTACAAGAATACTAACTTAGGCATCAGAGTGCCAATATATATTTTTGCAGGTGCTCAATGTTAAATCTTAAGCAAGTGCAACCGGAAGCAAAACCACTTCCGGATGAACACTCACTGACACTGGATGATCAAGTCAAGAGAGCGCCAGTGCCAGCCCAAGGGACATGTCCTTCAGAAAACGTTTCAACTCCCTCAATGAGACGTTATGCCTTCTCTGATAAGATGAAGCGACACGTGTCATCAGGTGTGTCGTTCCAACTTAAATTGTTTACGTTACCCAATGTGTGAAAATCTGAAGAGACATGACCATTTTACCCTTGGTAACTTTACCTATAAATAGGGTGTCATTTTCACTTTCACTTTTTACTTGCATCATTTTCACTTTCACCATTTTCTCTGAAATTCTCTTCATCTTCTTCATCGTGTTCTTCATTTTCTTTCGCACAACTCTTCGCATTTCATCCCTTTTTACCACAAAATCATACAAAATGGCCGGATCTCATGAATCCAACCCAGTTACTCAGAAAACCTCTTCATCCAAGAAACACAAGTCAAAATCTGGGAAATCTCGGCATGACCATTCTGGGAAATCTGGGCATCGTAAAGAACATCGCGATGAACATCAAGAACTTCATGAAGTTTCTGGGCAGAGTACACAAGGGCAGAATGAACATGTCCAGGAACAGCCTGGCCACTCTGAGCAAGTACATGAACAGGCTGAGACTTCTAGGCAAGAGGAAACAAGGGAAGCCAAGAGGAAAGGGAAAAAGAAGAAGGTTCAGTTCGCTGAAGAGCCTTCGTCCAAGAGGCAAAGTGTTGAAGAAGACGACCCTTCAGTGTACAGAGATGGCGCGTTGGAGCCAATTGCTGCCAAATTTGAGACGTCCATCCCCTACTTCAACCATGGGCTGTTCATCGATCTGAACAAGATTGATGAGTTAGGGTTTCCCCATCTGCGCCCTTACTTGGAGAAGTATATGCCTTGGCTGGGCATCAACCAGGACTACAACGTCAACGTCCTGCGAGTCTTCTCCCAATCCCTCTCTGGCAAGGCTAAGTACAAGAAGGTGGATGGGAAAGAGCAAGTCCATAAACTCTCCTTCACTACCACTGTAAGAGGGAGGACCTTCAGGTTCACTTGGAGGACTTTGAATGAGATGATGGGAATCACAGAAGAGGGTATGAATGAATGGATCTACCCTGAGTCTCTCAAGTACAGCAAGGAGGAACTCGAGGAGTTGTATGACACCAATAACAAGAAGGTATCCAAGATGTCTGACTCTAACAGGCTCTTGTACTACGTCTACTCCCGGATGATGACACATAAGGGAGGCAACTTCAACGAGTTCACACTGCTGGACAACCCTTGGTTCCCCAGACTCCTCTCCCGCAAGCCAATCAACCCCAGCCAGTTGATCTGCCTTGAGCTTCAACGTTGGATAAACAATGACAAGTCTGGCTATCTTCCCTATTCCACTATCATCGCCCTCCTCCTTGAGAAGCATCTGATCAAGGCCACATCTGCTGTGGAGGAAGAAAATATCAAGTGTAGACATGTGGGAGCTACCAACATTGGGAAGATGGGGATCAAGTATATCAAGCCTGCTAAGCCCACTCGCTCAGGATCACAGGCCGAGAGTGCCTCTCAGACTTCAGTCCCCTCTACAACTGGTGCAGGGGATCAAGAAGTGGACTCCCATGCTGGACCAAGCCGTGCTGCAAGAGTGTCAGCCTCTGTGAGAGCCTTTGCTGAGGAAGTTAAGGAAGAGCTTCTCTTCAGGCTGCCTGACTCCTTGGTAGGCCCTCTCCGTGCTGAGTGTGATACTGGCTTCCAGCAGCAAGGGAAGCGCATCCAGCGGCTCGAGGACAGAGTGGGACAGATCGAGAATCATCTTGCCAGGGTGGACGCAAAATTAGACCTCATCCTCCAGCACCTACAAATTCCCCAACCTTCACAAGGTAACCTACCACCTCCACCTCCTCAAAACCCACCTCCTCCACCTCCTAATCACCCTCAACTTCCACCTCCTCCTCCACCTAACACTCAACAACCTCAGCCACCACCACAAAATGACCAGCAACCCCCACCATCACCAACCAATGACCACCAATCCCAACCTTCACCTACCCATGACCAGCAAACCCAAGACTCACCCCAACACTCTCCACTCCAATCCCCACTAAACTCTCCATCTCCACCTCCTTCACCCATTCTCACACGACCTGGCGCTCCTACACGCTCTCCCCTCCGCTTCTCCAACGAACATTCTGAACCTATCAACCCCAACTCTAGACCAAGAACCAACCCCCTGGCCGAACAACTTGGTTTTCACACTGCCATTCACCCCCTCAGCCAAATATACATAAGAGACTATCCTCGCCTTCAACCACTCTCCGATGACCATTTACCTTTTACCCCAGACTCCACCAACTACAAAGAATACTCCTCCACTCATCCCTACGAAGGCCTCTTCGTCACCCCCAACTGGTTCCCCGACACTACCTCACCCCCAGAAATTACCCAACCTACCTCCTCCCCAGAGACCTCACCCCAAAAACCTTCACCCTCCTCTTCCTCCACTCCATCCCTGGCCCTCACCCTCTTTGATGATGCCAAAAGGGGGAGAGATGTGATGTCCACTCTGCGCCTGTCCATGAGTACAAGGGATGTCTTCAGCCAGCCAGCATTATGGATAGATGAAGATATAGCAGCAGCCCTTCGCCGTGCTATGGAATTTCAAAGGTTGGGTGGTGCAGAAAGCCTTATAAGAGGAGAGGCCATCCGGTTCATGCAGCAGAAGAGAACGGCTAAGCAAGGACCACATTTGGAGATGGTTGTGTTTGGGCAGAATGAACAATCCTCACAACCTGAGTCATCATCAGAGCCTCCTCCAACTAAAACAAGTAGAGAGATTGTTGAGGAGATCATGATGAAGTGGGGACTGAAGAGACCCAACCATCCTCCCATTGTGATAACCAAGCCTGTTCCTGCATCCTCTGGGCAAGAGTCTGAGAGTCCTTCATTTGAGCAATCATCTGCCCCTCCTCCCTCATCTGAGCCAGCAGTCAGAGTCAGTGAGCCCAGAAAGAAGGCCGTTGCTAGAAGACGTGCCAGGAAGATAATTGCCTCCACTGAATCTGATGAGAGTGAAGAAGAGACTCTATCTGACCTACCTGAGCAAGTAACTTCATCTGCCCAGGTTGAGCAAGAAACTCCAGTGGTTCAAGCAGTCCCAATTCTGAAGGAAGTCAAATTAGAAATTGAAGACATGACTCCTGAGGAATTTGAGAAGTTTGGATTCACAGACAAGCTATCCTTTGGTCAGATGGCCTGCCTCGATGCTGACAGAGCAAGTGCCATGCCCACTCCTCCAATTAGCAAGAGCAAAGGGAAGAGTAAAGGGAAAGGGAAAAGGAAAGCCCAGGAGGTTGAGGAAGATCCCAACTTCCCTGTATGGAACGTGAAAATCCGGGCTGTTCACTATCCCAATGGAGAGGTCACCTACTTCGACGATGCTACAGGGTTCCCTGGGTATGAAGAAGTAGAGAACATGAAAAGGGCATTCGAGGAGTCTATTGAATCAGAGAGGCTCAGAAGGGAAAGAGATGAAGAAGAGCTTCAGCAGATAATTGCCCAGATAAACCAGAATGTTCATGAGGCCGAGGTAGCCAAACTACAAAGGGAGAATGAGGAGAGACAAAAGGAGAGGGAGAGGAAAAAGAAATACAAACCCTGAACCCCCAATCCAAATATTTGTTTTAACTTAGAAATTTTCCTGTTTTGTTTTCATGCATATTTTCATACTTGCTTAGTGAAATTTATTTGTATTCATTCTTTACTTGTATATGTTATTTGATTGTATACTCTGATTTGTAACTTTTACCTATCAATAATATTTGTCCAAGTTACTTGTTCTTATTTATTGCTTTTACTCTATTGCTAATCCTTCCTTATGAACTTTATCGATAAAACTAAGTTTGTCATCATCAAAAAGGGGGAGAATGTTAGAATCTTAAGTTTTGATGAAGACTAAAATATGAAAGAATAGGCCAAGTACTTAGAAAGCAATAGGTTAACATAGGATCCCAAGTAAGAGTGCAACCGGATGTGGATTTACTTCAGGATAGACTAGGACTTGCGCACACGGATAAATGTTTCATCCCCCAGCGGCAGCGAGTAACTCACTAGGGATTTAACTTAGTCCATGAACGCTAGATATCCAAAAGCTTAAGACTAAGCTATGATTCAACCGGAAGTGAAATTGCTTCCTGTTAGACTTAGACTGGCGCAGACTGATAGAATAGATATAACCCTAAGCGTCAGTGAGTTTACCTCGTCAAGTGAAAATTGCTTCCTGTTAGACTTAGACTAGCGCAGACTGATAGAATAGATATAACCCTAAGCGTCAGTAAGTTTACCACGTCAAGTGAAAGTGCTTCCGATAGCTTAGTGACTAGCACTGACTGTTGGAATGAAATACACTGAGCGAGAGTTAGTGATGGTGAGCTAAATCCTTCATCAAGTGGATTCACTTCCGGATGTAGAAGTGCTTCCGGATACACCTTAGACTTAGGGAACACCCACTGCATGTGACTATGTGCTTATATTGTTAAACTAACGTTCAAGTGCAGCACACTAAGTAAGGTTTCCGCAAGCAATCAGAATGTCAGAACGTTCAGAGATGCAGTGTCAGAATGCTTTTGTCAGAGCAGAGGTGTCAGGACTACTTTTCAGAGATAAAGCAAGTCAACCCTGCTATGCATTGATGAAACATTTATTGGGCAAACGGTAACATGGGAAAAACGGCCATATTCAAACGGCTAGCCCACCTACCAAGAGTTCAAAATGTTTGAAGACTATATAAGGGAGCTCAACTTCATTTATGAAGTAATCAATTATCTTTGAATATTCTTGAGAGAAGTTAGAGCGAGAAACTAAGAACACCTTCAAGCATTCAAAGCTGCCCAGAAAAGTAAAGAGCATTTAACACATCGAGTGATCCTTTTCATCTACATATTCTGTACTCTTTGTTGTTAAGTCTCTTTCTGTTATAAGAGCATTGATTGTACTTAAGTGTGTAACACCATCCGTTCTTTGAGAGAACTTAGTCAGAAAAATCCTTTAAGTGTAAAGGTTAACCCCTTGCTTGGTGTGAGGGGGAGCTAGTTAGAAAGGTTACAAGTGAGCCTGTGTAAAACTTATAGTTGTAAGGTTGCAAGTGATCCCGTGCAAAACTTGCGGTTGTAAGGTTTCAGGTGAACCCGATTTAAAACCTGAGATATAGTGGAACTCGGCCTGGGTGGTTGAGGACTGGACGTAGGTCAGGTAGACCGAACCAGTATAACTCTTGTGTTGTTTCATTCGAGCGTTATTTTTGAAGCACAATTCACCCCCCCTCTTGTGCATCCATTACTTTCACATGCAACATACAAAAGATTTATATAATATAAATATATATAAAGTACAGTTCAGTTGAAAGGTACCCTATAGTCCACGTTTATGTATAACATAATCTGAATTCATTTTATTTATATATAAAAGTAGAAGAGGATGTTAGAAAATCCTCAACTACCATCACCCTCAGTATCACAGTCAGTTAAGCGTGATTACCTGCTAAACTTCACTGCAGCAGATATACGCAGATAACAGTTATCTTCAAAGTCCGCTTGAAAGATCACGTCTACAATAATGCCACAATTTAAAAATGGGTCAAGACACTTTGTAAGTGACTTAACTCAACCTTTTAAATAACTTTCATTAATACTAAAAGTATAAAAATACTTCAATTCCAAAACCACATCCATATCCTTTCCTTTTCCAACTTCTCTTTACCAAATCTTTACAATATCAATACTTTCAACCTTAATCATCTCTTGAAGAATTTATAACATTACCCACCATAATCAAACCATCTTTTAGAACATCTAAATCACTTTCAATCAATACTTTTCACCAATATCAAAAACAATATTGAAGTAATAATTTACTTCCATTACAAATACGTCTTTTAAACTACCAAATTTCTATTAACCATCCTTTTATAGTTTCCAGATCCTTAACTTTCACCATTACTTGAAATCCTTGAAAATTAAGCCACCTTATTAAAACATCCTTTATAACACCGTATTCACATTAAATAAATCACCCACAAGGACCTCCATAACAACCAAAATGCTCTTCCAAACTCAAGCACCCTTTAATCTACCAAAGTCACTTCAAATCAACACTTTAATTATCCAACTTCCTCCCAAATACTAATCCAACTAACATTAACATTTCAACATCAACAAACAACTTCAACTATCACTACATAATCACCAATTTAGTCCAAAGCCATATCCTTTAGCAAAACCCTTACTTAAAGAACCAAACCAAAAATTCAGAAATCAGTTTCCAACTTCAACAACTTAAGTACTTTCAAGCATCTCCAATTTACCACTTGTACATGATACAAATCATTATTTAAAGTCCCAAAAATCTATTTATGGCCAAACCCTAAACTCAAAAGAGGCAACTTCAATCAGAAATTAACATCACAAAGTAGTAAGAAGCTTACGGAGTTCAAAGATGAGAAAGGAAGAATCACTGCCTCCGGCCGCCACCTAAAGTCGCCGGAAAAACAACCCCAGACCGCCGGAAAACTGGAAGACAAGGAGTATGAAGGAATGAAGAGGTGGAGTTGAAAGGGAAGGCATAACTTGTAAAAACCCAAAGAAAATACCTTCCTACCTTTTATCACCGTCGGCCGCCAGAAAAGATAAAGAAACTCGCCGGAAAAAATGTCCCCAAGCCGTCGGCCGAACTGGAAAAGGAAAGGGGAGTTGAGAAAATGACAAGAAAATGTTGGAAATTGAAGAACAACTCAAGGAAACCAAGAAAAATCAAACCTTTCCCCTCAACCGCCGTTCACGTCGCCGGAACGCCAAGGCCGCCGGTCACCCACCACAAGCCGCCGATCGGACTCGGCTAACAGACCCGAGGAGAAGAGAAAATGAAGAACATAAAAATGATTGAAGATCTTGGAGAGAGAGGGAGAGAGCCGAAGTGGTGAGGTGTGAGGAAGAAAAAAATGGTGAAAAGGGGGGGTGCGTCGTGCTTTGCTTTCAGATGGAGGGGGAGGAGTTCAAATTGTTGATAAGGAAGGGAGGGAAGACCGTGTTTGTTTAAGGGGAAATAAGGGTGATTTTGGATATTTAAAGCCTAAACTTGCTATAGTGTACTCATTTTGATTTAAAACCACTTAAACCAGCCTCCAATCTTCTTAAACTTCAAAATATTTTTAGCTTTACCATTCCCTCATATTTCGAACTCTTCATTTCTTTAGTAATTATATGCACATTAATTACTCAAAATTTCCAAAAATCTCCAAAAATTTCTAAAAATTCCAAAATTCCCAATTTCTCCTTTTATCATTTTCCTAAAACACTTTTTAATCCTGTATTAAATTTTCAGGATGTTACAGTTGTGGTGGTAGTTCTTGGATAGTGTGATAGATATGGGTACCAAATTATGAACGTGGTTTTGAGAGAATTGAGAATAGAATGAGAATGAGATGTTGAGTTTGATATTGTGATATTGAATTGTGGTTGGAAGTTGAATATGGTGGATGAGATAGACAGGGATATGGTGAGCATTGCATGACACTGATTTTTATATGTACCATCGCGCGATGATAACTGTCGATTGGCCAATCGACAGTTATTTGTACTGATGATCCTTTTCGAATTGATTAGACCGGGGATCATAGGTCAACTTATTGAGAGAAAGTGACCTACTGTTGTTTGGCATTGAAGAGTCCAACCGTTCCCGTTCTGCAATGGAAACAGAACTGGGGTTCTCTCTCTGGAGATTGCCAGAGAGGGAAATTGTCCCCTCATTATGGAGAGGGACACAGTGTCAAATTCATATAGTGAAGATTAGATGCTGGGATGCCCCTTGATGGCACAATGCATCTATAGGTGAGTGTGAAAGTTATAGTGAAAGTACTCAGATTGGAGATGGTGACATGAGGTTTTATTGGAATGGGATCGATTGAGGGATTTTGAGTGGGATATGGTAATAGAGATGATTATGTTGACTTTGATTTGGATATGAATGAAGGGCTTGAGTGATGAATGAAAGAAGATTCGGTTATATACATATTATTGGTTTTAAAATGTGGTACCCTTTAGATGCCCTCGCTACCTCACATCTCACTGTTATAGTGAGTTAAGCGGTGATTACTGGGACAAATTGTCTCATTCCATGATTACTCACATTTTTGCAGGTATTCATGCACAGGCGCGAGCATTAGGAAAGGGAATTAGGTAGTAGAGGTTATATAATTTATTTAGAATTGTATATTGCCAATTTGTATAGGTCTGCATTCGTTTCCGCATGTATATATCTATTTATTGTTTAATATCGATTAGTTTTGTTTGTTAACCATGTTAGACAAATCCTTTCTAACATGGTTAGCAATGAATTATCCATGATAGCAGCTGTGTTGTATTAGTTTATTCTTTTCTATCATGGATAATATTTTAATCATTAGGATATTCTTTTTCTAACTATGATAGAGATATTGATATTATTGAAATTCCTTTTTCTATCATAGTTAGTAAAGAGATAATTGAATTAAAAGGGAGAACTTAGGTTAATTAGAGAATTAGTAACAGTATGTTACAACGCTCGAGCCCTATATGTATTCCAAATGAGTTGACACTGTGCCCCTCTCAAAAGTGAGGGAGCAATTTCCCTCTCTGGTAACCCCATGAGAGGGAAACCCCAATCTGTCTACAATAAAAAAGAGAGCAGTCTCTGTCTCCAATCAGAAGACTGCTGGTCACAGTTTCCAATCTGTTGACCATTGGTCACAGTCTCCAATCTATTGACCAGTACAAATAACCGTTGATTGGCCTATCGAACGGTTATCATCGCGCGATGGTACATATCTCAGTGTCATGCAATGATCACAATTCTTTTCAACATCTAAAACTCATTCAATACCTCAATCACAATCTTTGATACTTTTTGTAACACAACATTTCAATTCCTCAAACCCAATGTATGATACTTTCAATCAAAATCACTTTCCAATACCCCTGTCCAAGTAGCAATTATATAAAGGGTTAAGGTGCATTTTTAGTACTGTAGAATATAGCAAAGTGCACCTAACATAATACACAATATTGTGGTCCATTTGTGGTAACCAAGAATTATTTTCGTGGCTTATTTAGTAACGACGTTAAATAAGTTAAGTTTGACCATTATGTGTCAAATTTTGACCGTTAAATTGTGCGTAAAGGAGCATTTTCAGTACTCTAGAATATAGAAGGATCACCAAACATAATATACAATATTTTGGTCCATTTGTGATAACTAAGAATTATTTTCATTGCTTATCTAGTAATTCGTTAGCTAAAACTCACTTTTGTAAGATAAAATCTAATGTGACATAATGATGTAATATATGTATATTGAAAAGACAATTTAACGAATATTATTTTAAGTTTATAACTATGTAATCAGATAGAAGTAACTCTTCTTCTATTACATCATAGGGTCATTAATTTGGGTCAAGCCAGTATGATTAACCCGTTTTAATTTGTGTCGAGCCAGTATGACCAACCCGTTTTAACTCAGTAAGGCCAACCTGTTTAGTTTATGATTCTCACCTTAGATTTTTTATATATGTAAAATACTAATGACTTATTAGTTTATACATGCATGATATTTGGATAGTCTATGGATCTTTATAACTTTGTAGTGTTTAATTATTTGACACTTCAAATAATATTGTGACTTAGTTGTTTATGGTGTTTAAATATTGTATATTATGTTTGATGCCCCTTCTATATTCTAGAGTACTGAAAATGCTCCTTTACCCCACAATTTAACGGTCAAAATTTGACACATAACGGTCAAACTTAACTTATTTAACGTCGTTACTAAATAAGCCATGAAAATAATTTTTGGTTACCACAAATGGACCACAATATTGTATATTATGTTAGGTGCACTTTGCTATATTCTAGAGTACTAAAAATGCACCTTAACCCTTTTTTTATCCATGATCAAGGTATCCCCCACTCGACAAGTGAGAGACTAAGTCCCCGCTGATTTGTAGGCACCTCAAAGGGTGAGACAATTGGCTTGGGAGATTTAATGTTTCTCCATACCCAATGCCAATGATCGAACCTCATAAGCCATTTGTATTATTTGTATCTTAACCCTTAACCCTTATATAAATCCACCACAAACTCCTTCACTTTCCATCGGATAACCTATCAACACCGCTGTCAGAGCACCACACCTATATATATATCCCACCATTCTAGGAAAAATCACCACCACCAGACAGGACTATAAATAATATATGAAGTTTCTTTATACAAAATAATCGCGTTTGAAAGGCACCCGATAGCCTGTTTTTATATAAAAGTAACTTTTAAAGATTCTGAGGGTTAGAAAGGATTTTGAAAATCCCAACTAACGTCACCCTCAATGTTATAGCAAGGTAAGAGTGATTACCTGTCGCCATTAGCACTCCACTGCCTTCCTTACCATTTCTTATAGATTTTTCCTTCCAAACACCATCACCACAAGTCGCTCCTATAATAATATAGTACAAAATGATAGATTATTATCATTTACACTTCATAATACTTAAGAGTCTCTCTCGTATCCAATATCACTACCCAATCCCTTCCTGAATATGTTAGTCCTAATTTTTCTTTCCTTTGCAAATGAGCTCATACAAGTCACACACATACAATAATCATTCACTGCCATAATTCTCATTTCAACTTCACAATTTAATAAATTAAAGAACAAGGAATACCAACAACAATGCCTTTTCTCTTCTTCAAATATGTTTCAGACAAACAATTATATTAATACAGTTTCTAATCTAAATAATTCAAGATCTCATTTCATCGATAAACCTGCGCCAATAATATCTACCATTCTAAAATGCCACTTGAACTTCTTCCAACCACAACCAAGTAGCCCAACAAAACAGAATATAATTCGCCATATACAGAAAACTTGAAGATCCTTACAAAACTTACTACCTTCAAACCCAAACAGCAACCAAAAGAAACTCAATCAATATCAAACAACATTCACTGTATTGAACACCACTACAAATGAAAATTGGAGACTAAGGAACACTCATTAATTTCAAAAGAAAACAGGAAAGGAACAAGTTCAAGAAGCCACATAACTTCATCCAATTTTATATGCATTGTCAATTTAAAATGACAACCTTCGTTTCTTCCCCAAATTCCATTCAGCTACAAGAGTACCAAGTGAAGAAATTTATAAATACACATGCTGCACATTTACTATCTTCATACACACCTTTCTACAACACCCAAAATAGGGAAAGAGAAAAAAAAGGTCAAACTCCACATTGTAGGTTTAGCTGAACACCCACAAGGCACACACATACACAAGTTCCAGACAATATTAAGTTACAATTGTGTTTCCTATAACAAATCTCAACAGAGGAGAACACACAAACCAAATTGCTACGTGATTTCAAACATTACATTTAACAAGGGACCAGACAAAGAAAGAATACCAACATGCAAGCTTTTGAATTTTGAAACAACTCAGACCTTTCATTTCTGTTACCTAAATTACCATTCACATTCCCAGTTATCTTTTATTCCAAACAACAAAAATTCCCTTTTAATGTAGTACTTCATTTTATTTAAATTTCTATACACATACTAACAACAACCCCACATAATCATACCCATTCATATTTAAAACAATTGAACCAAACTCATATTCACCAAAACCAATATCTACGTTGGGACTTAACAGATTAGTCACCATCATTTGTAGAACTATAACTACATACAATATAAATCCAATTCAAACATCATATCTTCACTCAATCTTTGATTTAACTCTGTCACTTTAAATTTCACTTTTAATACACCTAAGAACTGAATGAAAAAGCTACAATTTTTAACACCCATCAACCAAGAATCAGCTTGGTCCTACAAGAATTATTCTCAAATTTCTTTTACAGAACTCAACATGCACACTTCAAACATATTTCATTTCAACTCTATAATCATGACCAATTGGAATTATACCTAAACAGCACAATAATTTCATTTCCCTAAAAAAAACACATTCAACTAGTGGTAAAAATAAAAACAACTCAATGTAAATCCATATACAAGCATCACTACCCAAGCCAGATCAAATAAACAATGATATAATCAAACTAAAACAAGTTTTGTTGTTGATTAGTTAAGTATTTTGAGCCAAAGATGTCCATAAACAAGTCAGCCCTTAAGCCCCAAAAATTAGGGATTTACATAAACTACTCAAAACTTTAATCAACATTAACTTTAACAGTTAGGACACTAAAAATGAAGCCTTCACTTAGTTTTAATTCATTAACATGACTAAAATCTAAAAACCCAATTCAAACCCTCTCTCTTAAACGATCCAAAATGAAAAATCAAAGACAAGAATGGTGTAGAAAATGCTTACGGAGTTTCAAAATGAGAGAAAGAAGCATAAGCATCGTCGGCCGCCGCCTATCTCGCCGGAAAACAGCCACTGAAGGAGGTGGGTGGAAACAGAAATTCAAAGGAAAAAGGAACAATGAGAAAACCAACTTTGAAGGGAAGTAAGAGCTTGAGAAACAAAGGAACACGCAAGAATTACTCTCTTACCTCATCGTCGGCCGCCGTCTCTCACCGGAGAGAAGAAGATGATGACGGGAAACATGGTGAAAACGATAGATCCGAAGAGGTATGAACCGAGGGAGGTGAGAAACGTACAATACATGAGCTTACAAGAATTTGGGGAGGGAAGGAAGTGAAAAATGGAGATGGATGTGTGTGTGTGTGAGTGAGAAAACGACAAGGAGGGGGGTGAGGAAGGAGGGAGGTGATTTTTTTTATCAAATATAACAAGTAATTACCCGTGGGAAAACTTACTTGCTTTCACACTGGGAGTTTTTTCTCCTGGGTTCGGGTTTGGGATTGACATTAATATATCTTGGTGGCCTTCCCAATTCGTGTCACTCCATATTCCTCATTCATCCATTGTTTCCAGAGAAGTGAAGATGGGGCTAATTTAATAATGTAAGGAAGTGAGGAGTCATAGCCGTCCCCTCCCATTCCCATTCCCATTCAACCTCCTTTCTTATCCCCGAAAACTAAAACACCACAAGCCTCTCCACTCATCATTCATCATACCATTCAATCTTCTCAACATCCTCACTCATCGCCACTCATTATACATTTGGCTTCACTCTCTACTCCTCTTCCTCAACATATTCTCATGCAGCTTTTCAACCGCCACGACTTTAACTATGTGCACGGCTACTACTATGACGTTCCTGATTTTCATGGTGGCCACGCTTTCTCCGACAATCCTTCTCACAACAGTACGCCATCTCATCCCTCTGCCTCCAATAACTATTTATTTTAATCTTTGCCTTTTCTCTATACATAGGTGATGAATTGATTGGGGTGTGAGGGCTTGGACTTTGGGTTTGATGTTTCCAGTTATTGATCCGAAAGCGAAGCCCACTGCGAAGCTTAAGATTTTTTTTTTTGGCTCTTTCTCTGTGGGTGATTATATTCAATATGCATGGCATATAAGGCTTGACATTTGAGACTGAATATTGTCTTTAATTTGCTTTTAGGTCTTAATGTAAGAGAACAAGCAGAGAAATTTACTGTCTCTCATTTTTGTAAGCATGCCCACCATGTGTTTGGTAGATTGCTCAAGAATACATATTTTTAGTGAGGGTGTTTTTCTACAGTAAAAAATTACAAGGGTATTTGCACTGTTTTAATTTTTCGTTGCCTCTATTTAGCAAGCATCCCAAAATATTACCCCATGATCTACATCATAATATATTATTAATTATGATATACTATCGATATGGCCAGAGAATTGGCATGTGGATCAGGAAATTGCAAAGGTCAGGCCGCAAATGGAAGAAGATGAACAATTGGTATCACTCATGAGACGCTTTAGAGGACAAAATTTAAGTGAATCGCATTTTGATGAAATGTCTGCTATTGTTGCAAAAGTGATTCTGCAAAGATGGTTTTTTTTAGAGTTTGTTCAATTGTGTTTCTTAATTTGTATAGAGTCATATGACTATATGACTGAATCGAGAAGCCTCAAAACATTATGTTTGACTATATGACTATATGATTGATACTCAAACATAGGGTCTGTTTTTTATGAGAGCCTGAATCGAGAAGCCTCAGGACATTATTGTCCAGTCTTCATGAGGGGATTTGTATGTTTTTTTTTTTGGATTTGGAGTTATCCCTCCTAATGTTTTCCTTCTATCTATGGAAACCTACGTGCTAAGAGTATTGCAGTGTGGAGATTTGTTAAGAGTGATTATTTATATCATTAGTATTAGTAGTATGATAATAGCAATGAAGTTTTAATTAATTAATGGTGATTTTTTGGTTGGCAGGTGATTGGTGCTTTGGAGATGTTGGTGCGCATGGTATAGTCACACAGAGGTTCTTTTATTTGTCTCCAATAGTAAATCATTTCTTATATTTAAACTTTTTATGACTTTTTGAATAAACATGGTCTATCTCAAGGCTTTTGTTTCCACATCCTTTCCAAGGAATCATCATTGACGCTCTTGAATAGCAGTGGAGTCACTTAGTTTCTGTTTTTGTTTTCTTTTACTTTGGGTTCTGATTTCATGTTGTGTTCACAATATTCTTCTTTTTTGTTTAATTTTAATTCTTCTTACTGCATCATTATAATATTTGAATTTTCAGTGCAGTGTATGGGTGCATGTATTCTATAATTGTAAACTATGTGACCAGGATGAACTGAACTTTAAATTTGAGCAAAGATATAACAACTGCTGAGCCTGTGCAAGTATTGACTTTTTGATCCATGCTCAATGTAATGAAGTCTATATTGTAAAAGAAAGGACGTGTTGAGGAAGCTATTTTGAATTTTAAATTTTGTTACAGATTGGTATTCTACTTCAAGTGTGTATGGATATTCACAAGACACTATTTTTTATGTTTCTAGAAGAAAAATATTTGGTAGCCAGAGGAACTGCAGTACTCCACGAGAAATTGCAAAAGCACTATGAGCAGCTCTTGAGCAAGGCACATCGAAATCCAAGAAGCCCCTTCAAGTACTCACTTGATTTCTTATTGCCTGAATCAGAATGGGTTAATCCCCCTTCTCATATGATCAAAATACGTGAAATGGCTGATTCTATGATTGGGGAAGTTCTTTTAATCTAGGTTATATTTGATGTTTTTGCTAGAAGTGGTTTAATTTTCGTTAGAATCCCATAATATTGTGATATTAGTTACAAATTGAAATTTGAATATGTCATTTCTGATTTTATTTTTTCATTTTTCCTAACTTGTGTGTGATAATCCATGATTGAAGTTATGGGATAAGAATCCTAAATTTTGTCATAATCCCATAATAATAGGAGTATAAGAATTCTTTATGTAAATGCTCCTTGATTGTTGGTCTTATAGTTAAATGACTGATATCCTTGTTTCTTTATATAATTCTCATTGAGGTCCTGAATAATATGGCAGGGTATATGTTTTTTTAGGAGCAATTGATGGTGGTGTTCTCTGCCTTTCTGCTATCATCATGTCTTTCTGCTATTCATCTGCCTTTATGTTATCGATTTGTCGTTCACTGGTCAATACAAGGTTTATACTATTATATATGTGAAGAGTTGTAATTTACAGTTTAAAATTGTCCAAAGTAAAATTTGAGTCTAATTTTATTTCTTATTTTGACTATGTTTTTCGTATTTCCTAATGTTGTTTGGAGGCCTTTAACCTGGCTGAAGTCTGTCATATTGATAGTTTCTGTCCAATATTGCCTCCAGTAATCTTATTTTTCATTTTTTTTCCTTTGACAGCTTTTGAGAGAGGAGGAAAATGAGGGCAAGTGTGTGGAGCTTTGTCTCATAGAATTGTTTCCTTAGTTGGAATTTGACCTAGGGATCCTAAGCTCAAGACTTTGAAGGCTGTTAGGATTATAAAGAATGCAAATTTGTTGTTGTATCATCGATTGGTGTCTGATGATTAATTGAATTTTGCTGGTCTTGATGCTTAGCTTCTCTATGTGGACAAAACTGAGGGCTACAATAGTAGAATCCAGGTAAAATAAATTAAGTGTACTATCTTTGCTGTGAATTTTCGTGGAATATTGGATCACTTTATAGTTTGTCAAGTTTTGGTGTTGGGATTATTATGTGTTTTTTATATACGTTTAGTTTTTATAGATGTGTTGGCCTCTTTAGTTCTTAACAAGTGGTTGATTCCTCTCATTAAATTTCTGTCATGGATTTGAATGTTTTGTCATTTGCGTTATTATTATATAGATCCATTTATTGCCTTGATGGTTGATGTTCATTGAATGTTTATGTTATATGTTTCTGGTGCATTTGCTTTTCAGAATATGTTGAACATATGTGTTAATTGTCTTTTTTGTTGATTGAATGAAGTGGATGTATTCCCTCTGCAATAATGTTGATTTGTTGAGAATCATACTATGCTAGATAAATGCTTCAACTCCCTCTTATTGACCCAAATATAAATTTGGATTACATGTATTAGTGTATTACTATTCAGCTTGGCCAAGAATCGAAATCATTGTGCCTAGACTATTCCTTATTTTGTTATTCTGATATCTTGGTTTGTGATTGACCACTTGGTAGTAGTGCTCCATTGAATTTTTCCCATATCGTAATTAGATATACGTTAGAGATGGATATACGTTTTTGTTATTTTCTATTTCTTCTAAATGTCTTTTTCGATTAATGTGATTTTGTGTTGTCATTTTTACTCCCAAATAAGGACATGTTGATTGTTGATTTTTTTACAAAATCGGCTTATGCTGACCATAAACCACTATATATTTTGTTTGCAATTTTATGTTTGATTAATTTGTTTTGCTGGTGACTTTTGTTCTCGCCTATGACAACTCCAGAGGATGATGCTTCTCAAACCATGCAGTGTTTATATAAGGGGCGAAGAAAACTATTGTTTTCTTCCTACAACTGAAAAGGAGAAGAAAGAAGAGAGGGGCAAATACAATTAATGTGTTATATGCATGATCGTGAGAAGTTTATTTCTGATTATTGTGTTGTCATTATTACTACCAAATAAGGATAAGTTGATTGTTGATTTTTTTTCAGATACTACCTAAACTAAACTGATATTGATCTTCTGTCTTCTAAACTCAGGCTTGAACTAAATTATCAAAAAACTTCTGAAAGAGGAACTACCAGAAGCACATCATGGGATTACAGTGATGGATATAGCAGGAGGATCAAGGAGTTCATTCAGCCGTTTACACAAAAAAAACCAGCCATGTTCTTCGATTAAAATTTCATTTGCCACATCTAGCTACTTTAATTACACAAGGCTGTTGTTCGGTGTGCCCAATGTTTGATAATGGAGCATGAGTTGTTTCCTCTTAATAATAATGAGTTGTTATTTTTCTTTAGTTCACCATTTCCTATAAACACATTTAACACTTTATGTTATATCTCCAATGCATAAGTATGAAGAATTGAACTTATTTCTCCAAGGTGTCCGGGGAAATTTGGTTGTTCCATAGACTTGGACAGGGAGAATGGAGATGTAATTTCGCTCTTTTTTAATTTCTATGCATGGGCGAATTTGATTTGTGGACGAACTAAAAATATTACATATAATCTAAAAAGAAATTTTTGGAAAATGAAATTATAAAAACATATACTAAGTGAGATTTCAGATGGGCGATATGTTTAAGACCAATTTTTAGCTGTCATATTAAATGGCCCAACATCGACAATGAAGTTCTCATCCATAGAATGGATATCAATCCATCGGATTTTAAACTTTCATTCAAAATGAACAGAAGACAATTTCCAATTATAATTTCATTTGTATAACACAATTTCCAATTATAATTTCATTTGTATAACGATTAATTAAAGTCAGGGTCAATCATTGAACAATGTGGGAATCTATTTACCAATTCCAGTATTTTCTCACGGACAATATACGTAACACTATCAAAAGCCAAATCACTTTGACGACTTAAAAATTCTTATTCTACACAATGAGAAGAAGCCACGAAACGCTACAACAAAAGTAGTCTATGTCGAATCATTTATCCACAGCATTACAATAAACAGGTTTGCTTAATAGCTTTGAAAATTAAAGTACATAATATCTTATCCACAATCAGTAACTCTAATAGTAATAATTTCTTGATAGGTAGAAAGGAAACAAAAGTGAAAGAGAAAATGAACCTCAGCATCATTAGTAAAAAAATAATTTACTCCTGATTAGCTACAACAACATAAATTAGTTACCTAAACCTCAGGAAATTTACGATTTAACTGTCAAGGACAAGATATATTAGTTGCCTACGAAAAGTTGTATATAAATAATTGTTTTCCTATTAGTAAAAAATGTAAATCAACGTGTTTTATTAAAAGATAAAGTACTCCGTATAAATCCAACCGGGCATCCCGCGCATCGCGCGAGGTCAACCCTAGTTTGTTAAAATATGTTAGGTTAGGCAAAAAGGGAAAAATGACATATTGCCCTCCTTTTTAATTAGAAGTAATTTATATATCAATTTATATATTTTCTCCCATCAATTCCTTTATTTCCTAAAAATAGCACATTAGTCTCTTAAAAGCATATTTATTTTCCTAACTGCTTCAATTTTGGATGAATTTCACTTGTCAGTTTCCCAAACTTAAAATTGATTTTTAAAAAAATTAAATCTCCAATTACCACTAATTCTTAATTAAATTTTTAGGATGTTACATGTAACATTCTGTTACTAATTACTTAATTAGCCAATGATATCCATTTTAGATCTAATAATCTCTTTACTAACTATGATAGAAAAAGGATTTCCATAATATCAATGTCCTATCATAGTTAGGAAAGGAATTTCCTAATGATTAAATACTATCCATGATAGAAAAGAATTTCCTGATACAACCTGAACACTATCATGGATAATTAATAACTAACCATGTTAGAAAAGATTTGCCTAACATGGTTATTAAACAAAACTAATTGATATTAACAATAAATAAATATATATACATGCGGAAGCAGATGCAGGCCTATACAAATTGACAATATACAATTCTAAATAAACTATATCACCTCCACTACCTAATTTCCCTTTCCTGAAGCTTGCGCCTGTGCATGAATACCTGCAAAAATGTCAGTAATCGTGGGATGAGACAATTTGTCTCAGTAATCACCGCTTAACTCACTATAACAGTGAGATGTGCGGTAGTGAGGGCGTCTAAAGGGTACCACAGATATAAAAACCAGAATGTAATATATATATATATAAAGGTTTCTTCCATGCTCACTCAAGTCCAACAATCACCTTCAAACCAAACCAATTCAACATCTCCATACTCCAATCAACTAATACTACCACAACAACTCTCACACTCACCTACAAATGCATTGTGCCATCATGGTGCATTCAAGCATTTACTCTTCACTGTATGATTTGACACTGTGTCCCTCTCCATAATGAAGGGACAATTTCCCTCTCTGGCAATCTCCAGAGAGGGAACCCCAATTCTGTTTCCATTACAGAACGGGAACAGTTGGGCTCTCCACTGCCAAACAACCGTAGGTCACTTTCTCTCAATAAGTTGACCTATGATCCCGGTCTAATCAATCCAAAAAGGATCATCAGTACAAATAACTGTCGATTGGCCAATCGACAGTTATCATTGCGCGATGGTACATAAATTTCAGTGTCATGCAATGCTCACCATAACTTTCAATGTCCCAACCACTACCTTTTATACTTTCCATCAATATAACTTTCCAATTTCCTGACCACAATGTACCTATTTCAAATCCACATTACATTTCAATACTCCAGTCAACAATACCTTATATTTCCCATCCACCTAACTCACCACAATCACAAACTCAACAACTCATTCCTTTTCTATTCCATAACCTCTCAAAATCATCCACACCAAACAGGATACTATATATATATGATTTCAAAATTTCATCATACGAAAATAATCGTGTTTGAAAGGCACCCAATAGCCTGTTTTATATAAAAATAACTTTTAAAGATTTTGAGGGCTAGAAAGGATTTTAAAAATCCCAACTAACGTCACCCTCAATGTTATAGTAAGGTAAGAGTGATTACCTGTCGCCCTTTAGCATTTTACTGTCTTTTCCCTTTACTTTACCATGTCTCGAAGAATATATGCAAAATCACATCATTTCCTATTATTACAACAGGTAATAATAGTAGGTTAATATGAAAGTAATGGATGCACAAGAGGGGGGTGAATTGTCCTACCAAATAAAATCAAATAATAACAACACAAGGGTTTATACTGGTTCGGTCTTCCTGACCTACGTCCAATTCTCAACCACCCAGGTTGAGTTTTACTATCCCCAGGTTTTACAACGGGTTCACCTGGAACCTTTACAACTGTTAGAATCTTAAGTTTTGATGAAGACTAAAATATGAAAGAATGAACCAAGCACTTAGAAAGCATTAGGTTAATATAGAATCCCAAGTAAAAGTGCAACCGGATGTGGATTTACTTCCGGATAGACTAGGACTAGCGCTCGCGGATGAACGTCTCATCCCCCAGCGACAACAAGCACTTTACTAAGCAAATAACTTAGTCTAGGAGCACTAGATATTCAAAACCTTATGACTAAGCTAAGATTCAACTGGAAGTGGATTTGCTTCCGATTATATTTTGACTAGTGCTGACTGTTGGTATAGATAACACTGAGTGCCAGTGAACATAACCCAACGTCCAGTAGAATTACTTCCGATTGCTTAGTGACTAGCGCAGGCTGTTGGATTGAAGGACACTGAGCGAGAGTGAGTAAAAGTAAATATAACCCTTCGTCCAGTAGTAGTGCTTCCGGATGTGGAATTGCTTCCGGATGCAAGAAAGGCTTCTTAGACTAAGTGAACTCCCACTGCATGTGACTATGTGCTTATATTGTTAAACTAACGTTCAAAGTGCAGCACACTAAGTAGAGTTGCTTCCGGATGTGAATCAGCTTCCGCAAGCAATCAGAATGTCAGAACGTCAGAAGTGCAGTGTCAGAATGCTTTTGGCAGAGCAGAGTTGTCTGAACTACTTTTCAGAGATAAAGCAAGTCAACCCTGCTAAGCATTGATGAAGCATTAATTGGGCAAACGGTAACATGGGAAAAACGGCCATATTCAAACGGCTAACCCACCTACCAAGAGTGAGAATACTTGAAGACTATATAAAGAAGCTCACCTTCATTTATGAAGACATTCATTATCTTTGACATCTTGAAGAAAGCTAGAGAGAGAAAGTGAGAAATCCTTCAAGCATTCAAAGCTGCCCAGAAAAGAGAAAGAGCATTTAACTCATTGAGTGATCTTTTCATCTACTTATCTTGTACTATTTGTAGTTAAATCTCTTCTTGTATTAAGAGCATTCATTGTACTTAAGTGTGTATCATTATCTGTTCTTGAAGAGAACTTAATTAGAAAATCCTTTATTTGTAAAGGTTGAACCCTTGCTGGTTGTAAGAGGGAGCTAGTTAGAAAGGTTGCAAGTGAGCCTTGAGTAAAACTTGTGGTTGTAAGGTTGCAAGTGATCCCGTTCAAAACTTGTGGTTGTAAAGGTTACAGGTGAACCCGTTGTAAAACCTGGGGATAGTGGAACTCGGCCTGGGTGGTTGAGAACTGGACGTAGGTCAGGAAGATCGAACCAGTATAAACTCTTGTGTTGATTTTATTTGAGCTTTTATTTTGTAGCACAATTCACCCCCCCTCTTGTGCATCCATTACTTTCATTTGGTATCAGAGCGGGTCTTTCTCACTCGATTCCAACGAATCCAGAAAGTAAAGGTTCAGTAATGGATACAGATTACTCCCTGCCAGATGTCTCTATTCAACCCAACAAGCCCCCAGGCTTTGATGGGTATAACTATCCATTCTGGAAATTTCGAATGAAGACTTACATCAAGTCCAGCGACATCAGACTCTGGGATGTAATTGAACGTGTGGATCACACTCCCCTAGATGAGGATGGTTTTGCAAAGCAGCGATCTAGGTACACCAATGAAGACTATGCTCTAGTCCAACTAAACTTCAGGGCCATGCACTACATTCAGTGTGCTCTCAACCCTAAGGAGTTTCATAGGATCAGCCACCACAAAAATGCTAAGGACTGATGTGGGAGGCTCTTGAGGCTGCTCACTCTGGAACCAGGGGAGTGAAAGCAAGACGAGTTGAGATGTTGGTGGAAGAGTTTCACAAATTCGCCATGATTAGTCCAACTGAGCCAATCAGAGAGCTGGAGCTCAGGTTCACTCACCTTATCAATAACTTGGCCTCCCTGGGCAAAGACATTCCTGAAAGAGAGCAAGTCAGCAAGATTCTAAAAATCTTGAAAGGTGATTGGATCACCAAAGTAACCATCTTGCAGGAAGTCCAAGGAGAGTCAACCAGCTCCATCACTGCACTCTTTGGCTCTCTGGCTGAATACGAACCAACCTTGCTGGCTCAGAGAGCTCCTCAAGCCTCATCCAAAACCAAGAATCTTGCCCTTGTTGCTCCCAGCAAGGAGATTGATGATGATGATGAGGATGATGAGGAGGAATTGGACGATGAGGAAATGGCCATGATGGTGAGGAAGTTCAGAAAGTTGTTCAAGAAGAAAGGAGGCTTTCAGAAAGGTGATTCCAGTCAGAGGAAGGGATACAAGAAAGAAAAGGCTCCCGTGTGCTTTGAGTGTAAAAAGTCTGGCCACTTCAAGGCTGAGTGTCCAAGCTTACAGAGATCAAAAGGGAAAGACAAAAGAAAAGTCTTCGTATCCTCTATCTGGGTGAATAGCTCAGACGATGAAGTAAGTGATGAGGAAGAGGTTGCCAACCTTTGCCTGGTGGCCAGAGAAGATGATGAGGAAGCATCTTCAGATTTTGATCTCACCCACGAGGACAATGAGGTAACTTTCTCTGAACTACAAGAGGCTTACAATGAGGTTCATGAAGAATTCTCTCGATTATGTAAAGCCTATAAAGTGTTGAAAACTAAAAAGGAATCACTTGAGTCCAAGGTGGACTCACTGAGTGAAGAGCTAGCGGAAGCCAGAAAGCTTCCGGTAGTGGATGGCAAGGGTTCTCCCCAAGCAGAACCCAATGCCCCAACACTTGAGAGCTGCCCTAGTTGCAGCAAAATCTCAGCTGAAAGAGATAAACTACAAAATGCCCTACAAAAGTTCACAAATGGATCTGAACTGCTAAATATCATTTTAATGAATCAAAGGGCATATAGGGACAAGACTGGCTTAGGATACACACCTAGAGGGAAAAAGTGGGTGGAACCAAAAGTGAAGCCCTACTTCAAATTTTTCCATAAAGCCTCTGATCATAGCTCCACACCTTTTAGCTTATGTAATTATTGTAACAGGAAAGGACACTCCACGTCCACCTGTAATGCCAAGAAGCATGGAGCAAATAGCTCTTATAAATGGGTCCCAAAAGGAACCAAGGCTGCAAAGGATCCTCCCCCAAGAAAAGAAACTAAGGGAGGACAGGGATCCCGAGCCTGGAAACAATCCACAAGGAAAACCCAAGAGCCTAGAGTCAGCACTAGGCCAGAGGCACAGAATGATCACAAGCCCAAGGTCAAAACTAACACTAGACCAAGGGCACTGAGAACAAATGACAGAGGACCCAAGAGAGGTTGGGTACCTAAGCTTACTTGATTCTTTCAGGTGTGTCTCAAAGTATCCAAGAATAGGAAATGGTATATTGACAGTGGATGCTCGAGACATATGATTAGAGACAGAGACAAATTCAATTCTCTGGTGATCAAAGACGGAGCCACAGTTACTTTTGGAGGAAATCAAAGTGGAAAGATCACCGGAGTTGGAGAAGTTGGACCAGTGAAAGACGTTTATCTGGTGGACGGTCTCTGTCACAACCTGCTGAGCGTGAGTCAGAGCACTGACAAAGGAAATTGGGTAATCTTTGATTCAAATGAGTGCATAATAGTAGATAAGCAGTAGATAAGCAGGATCTAAACTTGGATAAGGCCAACTTAAAATGCAAACTTAAGGCAAATAGAAATGGAAACCTATACACTCTAGACTTATGTCAACAACTGGAAGAAAAATGCTTAATATCTAGTGACGAGAACAGTTGGCTTTGGCATAAGAGGCTAGCACATGTTAACTTTACTCAACTTGACATGCTGATTAAGAAGGAGCTAGCTATAGGCATTCCATCTTTTAAGGTTAAGCATGATTATATCTGTGAATCCTGCCAACGAGGGAAGCAAACAAAGTCCTCGTTTAAAACCAAGAAGAGAGTCTCCACCAGCAGGCCCTTGGAACTAATCCATATGGATTTGGTTGGGCCAACGAGAGTGAAGAGCTTGGGTGGAAACCTGTATGCTCTAGTGGTGGTGGATGACTATTCTAGGTTCACTTGGACTATGTTTCTTACCTCTAAGCAAGATGCTTTTGATGCTTTTGTTGTCCTGGCTAAGAAAGTGCAGAATGAGAGAGACCTCAAAATCACAGTCATAAGGACAGACCATGGAGGAGAGTTTGAGAACCATAGCTTCTCTGAGCTATGTGAGCAGAATGGTATTGAACATAACTTCTCAGCTCCTAGAACTCCTCAGCAAAACGGAGTGGTCGAGAGGAAGAACAGGGTTCTGACTAAGATGGCCAGAAGCATGCTCAATGAGAAAGAGGTTTCTCAATTGTTCTGGGCGGACGCTATGAGCACTGCTTGCTACATCTCTAAAAGAGCCTATGTTCGCAAGGGCTTGGACAAGACTCCCTATGAGATGTACAAAGGCAGAAAGCCCAACATCAGTCACCTCAGAATCTTTGGATCAAAATGCTATGTGCATAACAATGGAAAGGTAAATTTGGGTAAGTTTGATCCAAAAGCTGATATAGGTATATTCATAGGGTATTCCCTTAGGAGTAAGGCATATAGAATATACAACATGAGAACTAGAACCGTAGAAGAATCAATACATGTTGTATTTGATGAAACTCCTACATGGGGACAATCCATAGAAGATGATGAAATACTTAATCTTCCAAAACCACCATCATCTTCTTCACCACCAAAAGAAACACCAGCAAGCAATCCCAAAGAAGAAGATGAACCCAGTGATGAGCCTAGAGTGCAGACAGTGCCTGATGAGGCACAGTTGCCAACAGCTAGGAGACATCACAGGGATCATCCTCTTGATCAAGTGCTTGGTGATGTTTCTTCTGGTGTCAGAACCAGAAGGCAGGTTCAAAATGAAGTTGAGTTTGGAGCCTTTTTATCTCAAATCGAACCAACTTCAGTTGAACAAGCTCTTGAGGACTGCGACTGGATCATTGCCATGCAGGAAGAGCTAAATCAATTTGAAAGAAGCCAAGTCTGGGAACTAGTCCCAAGGCCGTCTCATCAATCCATAGTTGGGACCAAGTGGGTCTTCAAAAACAAACTGGATGAGACAGGTCAAATTACAAGGAACAAAGCCAGATTAGTAGCCAAAGGATATAACCAAGAAGAAGGCATAGACTATGAAGAAACTTTTGCTCCAGTCGCTAGAATCGAAGCAATAAGGATTCTTCTAACCTTTGCATCCATGAAAGGCTTTAGATTATATCAAATGGATGTAAAGAGTGCATATCTTAATGGTTACATCAAAGAAGAGGTTTATGTAGAACAACCTCCTGGCTTTGAGGATCACAAGCACCCTAAACATGTGTATTGGCTAAAGAAAGCTTTGTATGGCCTGAAACAAGCTCCTCGAGCTTGGTATGAGAGACTCAGCAGCTTTTTGCTGGGCAAGGGTTTCTCAAGGGGCAAACTAGATAATACACTGTTTATTCTTCACAAAGATAAGAACATGTTAATTGTCCAAATTTATGTTGATGATATTATTTTTGGGGCAACTAATGAAAAACTTTGTGAAGAATTCTCTAAGACTATGCAGGGTGAGTTTGAAATGTCAATGATGGGAGAACTAACGTTCTTCCTAGGCCTGCAAATTAAACAAAAGAAGAATGAGATATTTATCTCCCAAGCTAAGTACTGCAGAGAACTAATCAAGAAGTTTGGGATGGATGAATGCAAGGAGTATGACACTCCCATGAGTACCACTGCCGCACTCGATGCTGACGCAAAGGGAAAATCTGTCAGTCTGCCCATGTACAGGGGAATGATAGGTTCCCTACTATACTTAACAGCCAGCAGGCCTGACATCCAATTTAGTGTAGGCATGTGTGCTAGGTTTCAAGCCAACCCCAAGGAGTCACATCTAACATGTGTTAAACGTATTCTAAGATACCTTGAGGGAACACAAGAGCTTGGTCTTTGGTATCCCAGAGGTAACCAAGAGTTCTTGTGGGCTTACCAGTGGACAATGCGGCTTTCTTGGTGGTTGTCTGGTGTCTTGGGCTAGCAAGAAGCAAACCTGTGTGTCATTATCATCCACTGAGGCAGAGTACATTGCTGCTGCAAGCTGTTGTGCCCAAGTGCTGTGGCTGAAGAACCAACTGAGAGATCTTGGTTGGAGTTCCCTGAGGCACCCATCCTCTGTGACAACACAAGCACAATCAGCCTCGCCAAGAATCCGGTTCAGTACACGAGGACAAAGCACATTGATGTCAGACATCACTTCATCAGAGATCATGTTCAAAAGAAGGATGTCAAAGTGCAATTTGTCCCCACTCAACAACAGCTTGCTGATATTTTCACCAAGCCTCTGGGGGTTGATCAATTTACATTCATAAGAGGTGATTTGGGAATGGTAAACCCAAATGAAGTTTAAATAACCATGTGTTTAATTGATTAAAACCTGCAACAATACTAACTTAGGCATCGGAGTGCCAATCCTTGTTTTTGCAGGTCCCCAATGTTAAATCTTAAGCAAGTGCAACCGGAAGCAAAACCACTTCCGGATGATCATTTGCTGGCGCTGAGTGTCGAACTAAAGCAAGCAAGAGCGCCAGTACCTGGACCAAGGGACACGTCACTTCAGAAAACGTTTCATCTTCCTCCATGAGAAGTTGTGCCTTCTCTGAAAAGGTGAAACGACACATGTCATAAGGTGCACGTTCCAATTAAATGTTTACGTTATCCAATGAATAAACGCATGCTTTCATGAAGAGTCACTACCCATTTTACCCTCTGTAACTTTGCATATAAATAGGAAGTCACTTTCACTTTCACTTTTTACTTACACAAACTTCTTACCAACAAAACTCTCTGAAAAACTTCATCGAGTTCATCTTCCAACTCTTCATCTTCTTCATCCTGTTCTTCATCTTCTTCACAATTGACATGGTCAATAACTAAGTGATCTAAGAAACCAATGCAATCTAATAAGATTAAGCTGAGTACTATAAAATTTTAGTATGACATTAAAACCTAAGGAATCATTTTTAATCAGCAACTTGAGACTAAGTAACTAACTTCTATGTATATGACTTAACACCACATGAAATTACCTTCAAACTTTAATTTATTTATTTCATTAGAAGAAACACAATAATCCAACTTTCAAGACTAAATTAAGCTATACATTACATTTCCTTTCAAAGCTCCAGTCCAAGAGAAACAAACTAGAAACAAAGTAGAAATTGCTTGCAATTCCATATTGCAACATCCATAATAAAATGACCCATTAGACTGGAATCTAAAGTAAGCATATGTTAATGTCAGAAACTTCTCTTCAATACTTCAGCAACAACCAAACAACCATGCAACAGTCCAAAACAAATGTTTAATTATGTATAACACTTCAATCTATCCAATAATCAATCCCAAAAGCGACACATCAACTGCAATTATAATCACTACCCTTCTTTCCTTCCTTACATGAAATCAAACCAATAGAAAGCCTTCTTTGAGACCAAGGTTTTAGAAAATATACGCATATAATCAATCAAAATTAAAGCCTCTTATCTATAGTCATCCTGTATCTTATATAAACTTAAATAATCAAAGTTTGAGGGTTCCAGCCCAAACATGCATCTCATAAACAATTTCAGCTGCACTCAAAACATACATCCCATTTAACCATCATAAGCATGAACAAAAGAACCATTTACTTCCAATTCGATTAAAACAGAAAAAGAAACAAGAAAAATTCAGCATTTGCTAATCAGCCCAATTAAAATATGAAATAGAAATTCCAGAATCCGCATGCACCCTCTTAAAAGCACTTTAAACAGCTCCTCACACCTTCAAAATCCATTATTCCAAACCCCAATACTCACAATCAAGGAATTGCCTAATTACATCCAACGTCCCAAAATTCATCAATAATATATAATTAACATATTCAGATTAAGCTAAACTATGAACTTAAGTGGATTCCCTATAGGTTCCTTGATAAACATATGTCCACCACTTTCATTATACATAATCAAATCAGACAACTCTAACTTAAGCCCAAAATTAGGTCATGAATCAAACTAAAGAAACCAAAATGTAAATCCAACATTTTCAAACCTAATAACTTTATTTTTTAACTCTACTTATCATATAGCAACCATAAATCATGTTTTGAAACTTATATTTAAAGGATTCAATTACCGTATTTGATCGTAAACCAACTTTAAGCAAAAGAAATCTCGCGTATGATTATCTCTAACTACTTAAACCTACTTAAACCAATTATCATCATCATATAATTTAATTAAACAAGTTAGAACCATCCATTCCTAGAAATCTTACCCCATTTTCGAAATCATCACAAACCCTAACTTATTAACACTTACATTTGGCCCAACATTCATTCTAACCAAAATTAAACAATCCTACCCCATAGACCACTTAGAAAACACTTCACTTTGATTCTCAAACATCCAATTTAATCCCAGAAAGTATAAAATCAGATTTACAAAATACAAACCCTAGGTTTTCAAGAACAAAACCCCAAAAACTAAATCAAAGAAAGGCAGAAAGTGCTTACGGAGTTCCAAGATAAAAGGAGGTGGTGACTCGCCGGAAAACACCATAAATCTCACCGGAAAATGGCCACTTAAGTGTATGGCCGAATCATACATCAAGAGGAAAGGAAAAATGAGAAAAACATGAAGTGGAAATTAAAGGATAGCTTGAAAAACCATAAAGCACATATCTTACCATCCACCACTACTAGAAAATAGGCCTTTCACGACCATAATTAACGACTAAAAAGCCAATGTTGGTCGTTGATAAAAAACGCGGTGGCATAACATGTAAATAACTGTCCAGGCGGAGATCTTTCACGACCACACTTGGGTATATGTGGTCGTGGAAGGGTCCCCTTCCACGTCCACACATTTGTATGTGTGGACGTGGAAGGGGAGACCCCTTTCACGTCCACACTCATAGTGAGTGTGGACGTGGAAGGGGACCCTTCCATGACCACATATACCCAAGTGTGGTCGTGAAAGGTGGGCAATTTTTTTCCCACTGGCGCCAAAGCCCTTTTTTATTTCCCTCCAACAATTTGGCACTCACTACCACTTTGGCACTCACTCTCTGCGCCTCCCTTTCTCTCTTCTTCTCTCACACTTTGGCACTCACTTATCTCCCCGCCTCTCTCCTCCCTCTCTCCAACCACCGCCGCCTCTTTCCTCCCTCTCTCCAACCACCGCCTCGCCCTCGCCGCCGCCCTCGCCTCTCGCCCTCTCTCAGGTAATATCCACTCCTCCCTCCCTCTCGCCTCCCTCCCTCTCGCCTCCCTCTCCTCCGCCCTCGCCTCGCCCTCGCCTCCCTCCCTCCCTCGCCTCGCCCTCGCCTCCCTCCCTCCCTCGCCTCGCCCTCCCTCGCCTCGCCTCGCCTCGCCCTCGCCTCCCTCCCTCCCTCGCCTCGCCCTCCCTCCCTCGCCTCGCCTCTCTCGCCTTCGCTTTTTTCTGCCGAGAGTTTTACTCCCCTCCTCCCCCTCCCCCTCCTCCTCCCTCCTCTTCAAGATAATACTCTCTGATTTTTTTTTTACTTTTCGCAGGGCATTTTGGGGACAAATTAATTGGGTTTCTTTAAGTTTTTTCGCTACATCTTCAACATCAACTTCTGTTGCTGTTTCAGCGTCAACATCCTCCCAAGTAAGGTGAGTTTTTTTTTTATTTTTTTTTTATTTTTCTCTCATTGTATTTTCTTTGTTTTTTTGTTTTTTGTATTTGCTTTTTAATATAGTTTGTGCCCACTGTAAGACATTTTAAGCATTGAAATATTGTTTGACTGATTTTATAAGCTCAATGGAATTACTGATTTTATTTGGTTTTGGTAATAGATTGTTAATTGTTATTTTGATTATTGTGATTATATTTGGTTCATTTGCTGGCTTAAATATTGCTTCTATTGTTGAATATCAAATTCTAGCTTTTGGTTTGTGCATTTGTGGTAAATTCTGATTTGCACTTAATTTGGTACACTGTTTGGTTGACTATTCTGGACATTTTAAGAGTGTTTTGGGCTGCTCTATTTACAATAATTGCTGGAAAAAGCTTGTTTTCTTTGCTGGAATGGGTAGTAAAAATTGCATGCAAATAGGCTCTAGTTTCTTGGAGAGGTTGTTTTTGGTTGTTGATTAGGACTGTTTTAGGTTCCCATATTTAAATGTAAGTGGGTACATAGTAATGCGGTTGTGATTGAGCGCCAAAGTGGCATGATATCTGTTGATCTTAATAGGGTCGGCTACAAGGATGAACCATTTATTCTAGCAAGTCATGCGAAACAAGTGTTTTATGTATCAGACCCTACAAATGTTAAGCTTTCCATTACCTTGCAAAATAGAAATCAAATGGATTGTGCTCTCACAGTAAATGATGGTGATGATGATGAGATACAATTATTAGGCAAAACAACAAGAAGTTTGTTAGATGATGATGATGATGATGACTTCTGTGCGGTCAGAAATGATCATACTGAGGGTATATGGGACATATGGGACGACAACACATAATGTTAGAAAATGTATTGATTATTGTTATTGTTTTTCATTTAATAATCTATCTAATATTATTAATTGTTCTGTGCTAATGTATGTAATTGTTCCTCTTTCACAGGTTATAATGGCAGAAAATGACTCCGATCGCGAGCAAGAGTATCATGAGGAGGCCCAACCACCCCCTGTGAAGAAGAAGCAAAGAGGGCCTACAAAACTTTCGAAAGTGATTGCTCTGACAGCTGAGCATAAGAAGAAAAATCACTTGGAACTAGATGCAAAAAATAGGCCTAAAGGGTCAACTGCAAAGCCATTTTCAAGTTATCTTGGAACAGTGGCGAGAAACAGAGTTGACATCACAATAAATGAGTGGAAACACGTTAATGACGATGTTAAGCAACAATGTTGGTTGGATGTATATGTATGTACATTCGTATTTTAACTCCATATTTGTGAGATATTGTGGTGACTAATCACTAATCATATTTGTTTGTTCATTGCAGCAATATTGGGATGTGCCGGATACCAAAGATTTCAAAGAGTTCGTTTGGCAAAAAATTGCAAAAAGGTTTAGTGAATTCAAATATAACCTTGCCAAGGACTACATATTTGGGGGGTCTAAAATGGGTGAGGATCCATGTTTAGCATATCCCAATATTGAACCAGAGAAATGGAATGAGTTTGTTAAATATCGGACGTCTGAAGCATTTAAGGTATATCTACTATACATGTATAGTTCATAACTTGGTTTTAATCTGTGTACCTGCATTATTAATATTTTATTATTGTGGTACATAGGAGATAAGCAAAAAACAAGCAGAGATTCGGGCTAAAAATGAGTATAATCATACCATGTCCCGTGGGGGGTATGATTGGATGACTGATTATGTGGAAGCCGAGCGGCAAAAAAAGTGGGAGGAGCAGCGGAAATCTATGGAAGCTGAGTCATCTTCCACTGTTTTAGAACCTTTACCTGACCTCCAACGCCATGAAACATGGGCAGCGGCCCGAAGGAAGAGACCAACTGGAAAATATACCAGTGACAAGGCTGAAGCGGTGGCAAACCGAATTGTAAGTGCTATATAAATTGTATTTAAACACTTACGTAGGATATTATTGTATATTAATCAATGTTTGTTCACTTTTGTAACAGAATGAACTAGAGGAGCAATCTTCTCAGGGGTCTTGGACACCGCAGGACCCCAGAATGGACATCCTAGCAACTTCGCTAGGGAGATTAGACAACCCTAGCCGAGTTGTAGGAGTTTCTGGGAGAGTTGGGGCAAAGGAATTTTTTGGGCCCAAAAAACGAGTGGTGTCTCGACCTAAAATGTCCACTGAGGAGCTTGATGCAATGGTGAATGCACGGGTGGACGAACGGATGGAAGAACGGGAGAGCCAATGGCAAATGAGGTTTGAATATCTTGCATCACAGTTAGAGGCTCTTCAAGCTTCCCAAAGAACAACTTCAACAATGAATGAGCCAAGTGCACCTGATCCTCTTGATGACTACCACGAGGAGTGCTACTTGCATCTTGACGAGCCTTGCCTACACCCTGTTGCTAAGGCTCTCAAGTACCCATATCACACCACCATTCATAACAGGTCTATCCGGGATGATCAAGTAAAAGTGACAGTCATTTCCGTGATAAAGGGCCAAGAAATGACATGTGTTCCATTTCGTACTAAAGAGGTCACAACTTTAGGGCAAGCAATGAAGGGCTTTATTGTTTGGCCTAAAAGGCTTGTGTTCGATACTGCTCAAGAAGCTCAAGAAGCTCAACCACCAATTCTTCTCCCACAGGTACTCAAATTGTCTATGAATTGACCTTTATTAACAATGTTGTTGATATATGTGTGTACTGATGATGTGTTTCTTATTTTCAGAATTTTAACGGTGAGAAGTACCCATATCTGAATCTGCTGTGGACGATGCAACCTGGATTTGAGCGTAATCTTTCAATACCTGCTGGAGTCGTCAATCCACTAGTAGAGGAGAAGATTTGGTTGCAAGGTTCTCGAGACGTTAAGGAGTTCTTGATGATGGAGGAGCTTGAGCAAAGCTGGCTTGATTTGGCCGTCTGGTAAGTGTGTCATATTTTTACCAATATAGTTGAATATTGTAATGAGGCTTTAAGTTCTAATCCATTTCGCCATGTCTAATAGGTACTGTCACAGTTTATGTCAAAGAACCCCAAAGGAGAAGTTTTGCCGGTTTCTATGCCCTTCTAGACTGGCTTATAATGAAAACGCCTTGAAATTACTTAAAAAGAGTAAGAAGGATCATTTTTGGGAGATGCAATGTTACGTGGAGCTGCAGATGGGCCTTGATTGCGGCACTCTTTATTTCGCCCCCGTTTTGAATTGGTAATGAGTTATCTTTTACACATTATTAAATGTTATGTCTTAGGTTAATTAACATTTATTTTCACTTATATCTTTCAGTGGACATTGGACTCTGGCTATACTTTGCCCGAAAGAGTTCAGGATTTTTTGGTTTGACTCTTTAGAGGGATTTATTAGCAACGATCACAGAAAAGTCTTCCACAAGTAAGTTTCTCTTTTTTTTTTACTTTTATGGTTGATAATAATATATCTTTATACTATATATAACATTATTGTTATGATTTTGTCTCTTTTGAAGAGGAATATTAAAATGGCATGATGCTCAAGATACTGATTATTACACAGCTAGTCAGACTTCGATTAATGTTATAAACGTAAAGGTAAAAGCAATTTTTATATTCATTTTCATTTATATTGCTTTTAGTCATATCCGAACTACCATGATAATTGCTGATATTATCTGTGATTTATCAGTGTCCAAGACAGCGGGGCGCTGTAGAGTGCGGATACTATGTCTGCAAATACATGCTGGATATTGTATATCAAGATCAAATTAAGCAAGGGAGGAAATTCCAAAAGGTATGCACACTTCTAACATATATCTCCAAGAAAATAGTGATTTCTAATTGTAAGTGGTACTTTCCTTGTCTTTTTTAATATTGTTTAATTATGTTGCAGCTTTTGGAAGGACTTTATGGACTTAGTACTGACTCGTTTAAACAAGATGAAGATATTGACTTTGTACGAAACGCACTTGCAGAATTTTTAATCACTATGTGAGGCAGAAATTGTATAGGCTTAGATTGTTGTAGCTAAATTTTGAACTTATATTACTAGTAAGGCAAAGATATAAAACTTAGATTATGCCTTTTGTATTTTGTTGTCTAAGTAATAAGGTAATATTTATGGGATACGTTTTTGCAATTGCTCTGGTATTCTGTATTGTGCTGTAGTATGGTATTGACAGTGGTTTGTAAATGATCTGCAAGAATGCAGATGACTATAAAATGCATTTACAAAAAGTAAAAAAAAAAAAAACCCCCCTTTCACGTCCACACATAAGGGAGTGTGGACGTGATACCCTATCACGTCCACACTTAGGAAGTAAGGTGTGGACGTGATAGGTCCCCCCTATCACGTCCACACTTCCTAAGTGTGGACGTGATAGGGTATCACGTCCACCTACCACGTCCACACTTGATAGGTGTGGACGTGGTAGCCTCTTAGTAAGAGGCTACCACGTCCACACTTATCAAGTGTGGACGTGGTAGCCTCTTAGGAGGCACCAAATTTGGTGCCTCCTAAGAGGCTACCACGTCCATTTTTATCCAACTGTGGACGTGATAGGTCCTATCTATCACGACCACAAACATGTGGTCGTGAAAAACACACTTTTTTTACGACGCGGGATTCCACGACCACCTATTTGTGGTCGTGAAAAGCCCAAAATTGTGGTCGTGAAAGACCTTATTTCCAGTAGTGCACCACTACCGTCCGCCGCCTAACCCGCCGGAGCACGAAGCAAAACGAAATGGAGAAGTGATGAACAGTGAAAAAAACAACATGAACAATGGAGAATCTAAGGCTCCCACGATTTTGGAAGCTTGGGAGAAGGAGAAAAATGAAGAAATGAAGAAGAAGGACTAGAACGAAAATGGGAGGGGCTTGGGAGGAGGGAGCCAATGGATTAATGTTGTTTTGGAGAGGTGGGTGTCGGCCTTCATAGGGAAGAAGAAAGAAGAAAGAAGAAGAGAAAAGGAAAAGAGAGAAAAGAAGAAAAAGAAAAAGAAAAAAAAAGGGAAAAGGGGGAATATTCTCTCTCACTTTAGGATATTCCTTTTTATCTCCATAAAGTTGACAATAAAATTCCCCTAATTGGTCTCTCACAATTTGATACATATGAAAATTTTCTAAGTCATTTAATTAACTCATTTAGGCAACTACTCCCTTACATCTCCAAAAATATCCAAAATTATCCAAAAATTTCAATTTTTCTATTTATTATTTACTAAAACATTTCCTAATCTTACATTAAATTTTTAGGATGTTACACTATGTAATAATCACGATTAATTACTATTATTCCCATCTTCATCATGCTTTCGATTCAGCCATAACAGAACCAACACAAGTAAAACAAACATGTATCTTCCTAGCTCATTTTAAACATACATACACATGTCACTCAATACAAAATAATTTGCATTTGTTTCTGATTCACAATGATAATCCTTAAATCATAGAAAAATGATTTCAAACATAGAAAAACTAGTCTTGATGCATTTGCAAATATTCACGCCTAAAACAGTCAATACCAAGCATATCTCTTAACTGTTCCAATTTATTGACTTGTTGAAACAAGGAAACAAGCTTGCAAATACAAGCTTGCATACCCAATGTTATTTCAATTCATAAATCTAATAGCACAACAAATCTAAGATATTCAAACAAGTAGCACATCAACAACAATGTCCAAAACAAAAATAATAAATCATTATCCAAATCAACTCAGCCCATAAAACAAATCAAATCAAACATCAATGATTTCCAAAATTCATCATATAAACAGCAGCATACATTATTCCACTTCACATTCTTTATCCAAACAATTCTTTAGCATATTTAATCAGAAATATTCTTGTAAGCTAGGGGAAATAAAATTTAGGATTAATGATAGCTTTCATTCAAAACCTAAATTGCAAGCTTGGTTATAATTGTAATCAAGCATATACAAGACAATAATCACATATTCTAAACACAAAAAAAACAAAACCCGAAACTGATTCTGTCAATGAAAGCAAGAGAGCAAGAAAATATCAAAATCAGATATATGTACTGAAATCAATTCTGAATAACATTTATATATTGAATAATTTACTTGAATGAACCTTTAGAGGAAAGAACCAATGTATGTGCCAGAAACAGAGAAAGAAAGGGGATAAAAAAAATCAAAAAATCCACTAATCCAATGAAAATCACACATGTAGAACAATATACAAATTCAAACTGAACTTATTTTATTTATTAATCAATTTAAAGATTGAAACTTTAAGAACCCCATGATCCTAAATCGGCCCTCCCTCAATCTCACTCGAAATCGCATAAAAGGAAACAGAAATAAGAAGACAAGACCTACCTGAGCTTGAATCCGAGACGGCATATCTCAATGGAGTTCGCCTCGCCAGAAAAACACCATCGGAGTCACTGAGAGGAAAAGAAAATGAAAAGAGAGTGGAAGAAGAGAGGGAACTGAACGAAAATGGGAAGGGGAGGAGTTGTTTGGCTTGCTCCGCCATTGTTGGCCGCCGTGGAACTCGCCGGAGCGCTGATTGCACGGAAAGGAAATTGGGAGAGAGGGAGCTCGGGTTTGAGAGGGAGGGTGGCAGTGTTTGGTGAGGAGATAAGGATGAAAGAAGATAAGTTAGGGTTTTAAAGGGTTAAATTCCAAAATTGCCCTTCCATCTTCATTTATTTACTTTTCTTTTACATTCCTTCTTGTAACAAATTATAAAACTATTTTATATACCAACACACATATTTTCTCCCACTCTAGGATTATTTATGCCCTAGAGAATGTTCCATAAAAGTTTCAAATTAAAATTCATCATCTAACTACTTTTCATTAATTTTAGAGAAAATAAGCACATTATTTTCTTAACAATATATTTATCCTCATTTACTTATTCACAATGCTTTTTAATTTACTAAAGATTTCCTAATACCTTAATTAATTCCCTATAATTTCTAATTTAAAAATTGGGATGTTACATTACATAATGGAAGAGTCAAATTTACCAGTGGGTAGTTGGTTGAACTGGTAAGTGAGCTACAACCCCCATAAGGATGAGAACATGTTTTCGAATTTTGGTAAGCCCTCTGATTGGGAGAGGGGACAACCTTACTTATGTGGGCAACACTATTACCTCTCGACTCTAGATTAAATTGGGCGATGATTAAAAATAAGAAGAGTCAAATTTCATGCCCAATCTCCCCACCCAAACCGCCCCAAAAAATTACCAAATTTCTCTAGGCACCTTCCTCATTTGAAAGTTTACTTGGACATAATTGTTTTGGTAGTTGATCTTTCTAAATAATTTAACTTTCTATGATCTTCAATATATTAATATTCATAATCAAATTCCCCGCAAAATAAAAACAAAGGAATAAGAAGACTATCTCCAACACTTTTAGACACTGATGAAAATAGCAAGGTAATCTGCAATACCGTATATAAATCTGATGATATTAAACAGTTAATAATATTATATCCTTGCAAAACCCGATTTAACTACTCATATAATATCACCCCCTGTGATATTATAATGTTCTAAGTTATCTATAATGTTATATAAAAGACTTTTTTTTGCCAGATGTTATATAAAAGACTACCTATATAAAAGAGTGATTTAACTATGTAATGTTAAATCAAATCATATAAATATGCAAAAAGAATACATTGGCAAAAAGTAAAATACACAGTTTTCTAGTTTACAGGTTAGCTTTACATCATATACCTCAAAATTAGTTTATACAATTAAGCTACTGGAAAATCCAAAAACAAAATTCATGTTCAAACAAAATGTATGAACAGATAAATTGTCACTTTTTTGTCATTGTCTGGCATACATCAAGTATGCCAACCAATGGATGCAGATGACATTTCATCAACAATCAGTGGTTCTTGATGTAGTGAGTTATGATTCAAAGCAGGAACTTCTTCCCCAATGCTTTTTAACAATTTACATGTAGACTTAGCACGCACAAAACTGCTACATAAATCACGTTCAACTCTGCTAATTATCTCTAGTAGCATGTTGTTGGGGAGATCCAGAAGAGAAACTAATGATGATTCAGATAAACCAAAGTCAGTTGTTTTCACCATTCTACGATTATATTCATCATTGCCTTCATAAAAACTGCTTTATCCATCATAATTAATCTTCAAGAATATGTATAATATAAGAAACTATATGCATAGAAGTAAACTGGTATGAACCACCAAAAGATATCAATGTATCAACATATATATACTATTTTTATATGTTATATACATAGGATGGTAAACAAAGGGGCATAAGTTTTTATATGGCTAAAAGCAACTTTGAACAATGATGAAAACAAAAGAAATACATGTATAACGGTTTGGCACAGTGTATAACCCGTATGATTCATTTAAACAATTTTTAAAACATTTGAAAGAAATTAATTTGAGGATACTAATCAAATGAATTGTATGCTTATAATTACAATCATTTAAAATCTTGTTATAATGAGTACTATGATATGCTAATTCATATAACCGTTCTAAATTTGTATTTGGGAAGGTTTTTAGCTTATTTTTTTATAAAACAATTGAAAGAAATTAATTTGAGGATACTAATCAAATGAATTGTATGCTTATAATTACAATCATTTAAAATCTTGTTATAATGAGTACTATGATATGCTAATACACATAACCGTTCTAAATTTGTATTTGGGAAGATTTTTAGCTTACTTGTTGTAGTAAATTTACAAAATTGTTATAATTGATACTAAATTAAACAAAAATATTTTGAAATTAAAATACAATGATGCAAGGTTTTTATGTTAACCTTTTAGTAAATTTTCAAATTGCAAGGTTTTTATGTTCACCTTTTAGTAAATTTTCAAATTGTCATCACTCATACTAAAATCAAAATTACAAACATTAGAAATTTATTTAAACATTTAAATGTGTACGGCAATAAAATCCATGAGGCTAGACATAAGTGGATACGTTTTATTAAGAACGACACGTGGGGGATACGTTTTTTGATTCATTATTCTAAGAACGACATGCGGGGATACGTTTTTTGGTTTCTTATCCTTTAAATGCTCTTCTTAAGGAGTATTCTTTAATTCTTTAAAATTAATTCAGAATAAAACCAATTAATTATCCCAAAATGCGACACGTGGGGGGTCCAACACGGGCTATTATAAGATACATTAGATGTCACTCGAATTTACAGAAAAAGACCACAAATTTCAGAAAAGGATCACAAATTTCAGAAATTTCAGTTTAGTCCTCGAATTGTAGAATTGTCACTTGGGTCCCTCCTGCGAACAACAACTTCCAGAACTGGTTTTTTTGCTGGTTTTTGACTCTTTTGACCTCCAATTTGGACCCAAATTAAACCCAAAGACTAAGCCCAAGTCTCCATATATATTAGATGCAAATATTAGCTTAGAAACCTAAGTTTTGGTGGTTGGGTGCTCCCCAAAACCCTTACTCTCTCCTTCTCTTCTACCATTCCTCTCCCATTTCCCTACATTTCCCTTTCACCTTCCACCTTCCTTCCTCCTTCCATGTCACAATAAATTCATCCATTTCTCTTTGGGGATTGATTCCATTGCTTGAGCTTCGGTTCTACAAAGGGGAGTCTCAATTTCTTTCCTTTCTCTTTATATTTTTGATTTCCTAGTTTAGGTTTATCATTTATGTTTTGAGATTGGATTTAGCTTAGAATTTGGATTGTTGTGATTATTTGGATTTGTAATATGAGATTGTTCTCTTCAATATATAGGGTTTTATATATGTTCATTTACATTTTCATTTATCTCTTGCTATTTATGTATGGTTATGATAAATAAGTTGATTTAGATGAATTGCAATTAGACCTAAACCATTACTAGCCACTGATCACACTCTAAGGTATTTAATTGAAAAGGGCTTAGGACACAAGAGGGGGGTGAATTGTGTCTTAAAAACAAGATAAAAATAAAGACACAAACACAAATTCTTTTATACTCGTTCGGTCTAACTTTTGACCTACGTCCAGTTCTCAATCCCTTGATTGAGTTCCACTAATTCACAGGTTTTACAAACGGGTTCACCTGCCAACCTTTACAACCACAAGTTTTACGGGCTAACTTGCAACCTTTACAACCACAAGTTTTACGGGCTAACTTGCAACCTGACTCACTCCCCCTTACTACCTGCAAGGGTTCGACCTTTATACAAGGATTTAATACAAAGTTCACTTAATGAACAGATTGTGTTAAACTCTTAAGTACAATGAATGCTCACAATAAATGTAGAGACTTAAATACAAAGAGAACAAGATGAGAACAATAAAAATAACTCTCAAGGTATTAAGTGCTCTTAAGAACTTTTAAAGCTTTTTGAATATTCTCTGGGTATTATGCTTGAATGCTCTTGGCTTTTTCTTAATGACTACGTGAGTTGTTCTACTTCATAAATGATGAAGTTGTTCCTTTTATAGTAGCCTCTAATACACCAGTTGCTTAAGCGGCAATTCGAAATAAGTCCGTTTGAAAATAGCTGTTTAACCCTTGTTACCGTTATCCGCATAAATGCTCATTAATGCTTAGCAGGGTTGACTTATGCTTTAATCAATTAGCTTTGAAAAGTAGCTTTGACAATACTACTCTGACAAAAGCAATTCTGACATCTGAGCATTTGTATGGTCTGACTCTTATACTTGCTATCGGAAGGATTTTGGCTACCGGAAGTAAGAGCTTCGTCCTGCAGATGTTAGTCCAAGTATGTGTAATGTAAAGCATGTTCACTATCGGAAGCTCATTTGCTACCGGAAGTGAATCTAAGTTCTGCACGCAAATGTTAGTCCAACAGAGTAATATAAGCAAGTACAATGAGAAGCGTTTTTGCTATAGAAAACTATTCTACTTAGACTCGGATTAGGCTTATTGTTAAATTCACTTGCGCTTGGTGATGTGCCTACTTGCTTCCGCAAGTCTAACTGGAAGATAGAGGTTCTTGCTATGGGAAGTTTTTCACTTAGACTAGGTTAACTAGGATCAGACTTAGTATTTAGTTGACTTCCGCTATGGGATGTGTACTACATCCGCAAGCGCTACTTACGTTGTTTTTGCTCTAAGTCATCCGGTTGTGTTTTTGCATCTGATAGGGTTCTAACTTAGGATTTTTAACTTTCATCTAATTCTTCCTAAGTGTTCATTATGTTCTTTCATGTTTTAGTCCTCATCAAAACTTAAGATTCTAACATTCTCCCCATTTTTGATGATGACAAACTTATAGTTAACTATGAAGGCATAATTAAACTCAGATATAACAGTCTAACACATGTATTCATATAAGCGAGCTTCATTGATTAAACAGAATAATCACAAGTATGATAGACATCAAAGACGTTACAAGTATGGTTAAAAATAATATGATTAGTATGATAAACAATGCATGAGGGGTTTTATGTAGTTCTAAAGCCTATGTCTTTTATTCCTCTCTCTTCTGATTTGTTCACTCCCCTCCTCACATCTATCCCAGAGTTCTTTCAACTCTGCTTCCTCTGCCTCTCTGATTCTGGCTAAGTCCTCGAGATGCTCTCTCTCAGCCCTTTCCTTTTCTTGCCTGTCGAGCTCAAGGGATTCTTGTACTGCCCTACTCATATCTGCCTCTTCATCTATTCCAACTAACTGCTCTTGTCTTGATGAAGAGGAATCAACAGGAATGGTTCTAGAGGGAAGATGGAGACTTCTGACCTTGAACGCCCAAGCTGAGTACTCTGGGTCATGAAACAGATTTACCTTTCCTTTTCCAACCCGATGTTAGAATCTTAAGTTTTGATGAAGACTAAATATGAAAGAACCAGTTAAACACTTAGAAAGAATTAGGTTAATACAGAACCCCAAGTAAGAGTACAACCGGATGTGGATTTACTTCCGGATGGATTAAGACTAGTGCTCACGGATGAAAGACTCATCCCACAGCGGAAGCAAGTAAGTCACTAAGTCAGAACTCAGTCTAGAATGTTAGAGTAACAAATCTTTAAGACTAAGTTAGGACACAACCGGATGCAGAATTGCTTCCGGAAGTCTTAGAGTAGAATTAAGTGACTAGCGCTTACGATTGAACTAGACATCCCCGAGCATTAGTGGATATAACACTAAGTCATAACATAGTAAAGTAGGAGTGCATCCGATAGCAAAATTGCTTCCGGTAGCAAAAGAGCTTCCCATAGACAATTGAACTCCCACTACATGTGACTATGTGTTATTATTGTTGGACTAACGTTTAAGTGCAGAACTGAGTGTTGTTGCTTCCGGATGTGGACTTACTTCTGGTAGCAATCAGAATGTCAGAACGTACAACAGTCCAGAAGTCAGAATTGCTTTTTGGCAGAGCAGAGTTGTCAGAGTTGCTTTTCAGAGATAAAGCAAGTCAACCCTGCTGAGCATTAATGGAGCATTAATTGATTCAACGGTAACATGGGATTAACGGCTAAATTCAAACGGTGTTGTTACCTACCAAGAAAGAGAATCATCGAAGATACTATATAAGGATCTTCTTCTTCATTTATGAAGCACCGAATAGCACCGATCAAAAAACTGAATATATTCTTCAAGCATTCAAAGCTCATACTACCCAGAAAGCAAGAGAGCACTTATTGCATTGAGAGTTTATTTATTATTCATCTTGTACTCTTTGTAATCAAGTCTCTTTAGTTGTTGAGAGCATTCATTGTACTTAAGTGAGTAACATCATTTGTTCTTTGAGAGAACTAAGTAGAAAATCCTTTGTTTAAAAGGTTGAACCCTTACAAGTAGTAAGGGGGAGCGAGTCTATTTGTAAGGTTGCAAGTGAGCCCGTAAAACTTGTGGTTGTAAAAGGTTGCAGGTGAACCCGTTGTAAAACCTGTGGTTTAGTGGAACTCAATCTGGGTGATTGAGAACTGGACGTAGGTCAAGAGTTGGACCGAACCAGTATAAAGGTCTTGTGTGTTTTTATTTCCTAAGTTTTATTTGGTAGCACAATTCACCCCCCTTGTGCATCCTCACTTTCACCCGAGAGGTTGCTCTCATTGCATCCAACATCTGGGCTTGGGAGAAAGTAAGGTTGGTAGTCCCAAAGTACTCGAACTCCTCTTGAGTCATCTCATCGGCCTCAACCTTAATCTCAACCTCAGCAGGTATGGCTTCAGCAGCCTTTTGAGCACGCTCAAATATGGATGGAGTCTGTGAAGATAATTCTGCTTGTTCTTCTTCCTGATGAGGCACAGACTCATCCTCACTCACATTTAATACAGAAGCTCTGGGAGGAGGAGGAACCCTTTTCCTAGCTGTTCTCTTGATTCGTCCTCGAATAGGAGCAGAACCAGGAGTGGGAGCAGACGAAGGAGTTGGACTTGGTGGATCCTTGGAGATAGGAGTGACAACCCGAGGACGAGTCATGACCTTCAAATTGTACTTCCTTAAGAGATGTGCAAGGTAATCATCTGTGGGGGCAAACTCAGGGGGCATTGAAGAAGGCTTAGACCTAAGGGGAACATCCTCAGGCTCAGAAGGTGGATCAACCAGCACCAGTTACATATTAGCTTGTAGACTTGAGGAAGCTGCTGCTGCTTGTTGGCGAATGAATTGAACAGTGTAAAGTCCCACATCGGCTGGGGATGAGAACGAAAGGCGCCTTATAAGGGCCTGGATACTTCCCCCTCTCGACGCGTTTTAAAGCCGTGAGGGGTGAGGATTCCCCAAAGCGGACAATTTCGAGAGCGAGGCGCTGGGATGTTACAGATGGTATCAGAGCCAGGCTCGGGTCGGTGTGCCAGCGAGGGCGCTGGGCCCCAAGGGGGGTGGATTGTAAAGTCCCACATAGGCTGGGGATGAGAACGAAAGGCGCTTTATAAGGGCCTGGATACTTCCCCCTCTCGACGCGTTTTAAAGCCGTGAGGGGTGAGGATTCCCCAAAGCGGACAATTTCGAGAGCGAGGGGCTGGGATGTTACAAACAGCCTCATTTCTGATGAAATTCTCAGCACGGCGTGCTTGTCCCAATTCCATTGCCCTTCTGATTGCAGCCTCAAAGTCCATGTCCATCCACAGTGAAGGCTGTCTCAGGGTAGCCCCTTCTTGATATGTGTGTATATTTGGAAGACTAGGGCTAGCATTATCTCTCCCCCTTTTGGCATCATCAAAAATAACCAGTGCCAGGGAGGTGCTTGGGGTGGAGAGTCTTGTTCATCGTCACTCTCATCAAGCCTTAACTTCAAGAAACTGATTAGAAGCATACATAGCATCAAGAGTGTTCCAAATATCTCTAGCCCTAGAGCAATGTTTAATTTTCTGGAAATCATTGTCAGATAAACTTTTGTGCAAAATTTGCATTGCTCTAATGTTTAAGTAAAATAAATTTTTCTCCTCTTCAGTCCAGTTTACTTTTGGTTTGAAATCAGAGTCCTTTTCAAAGACATCCCACATTTTGAAATTCGTGGATAGTATCAAACTTTTCATCCTTCCCTTCCATAAGTAAAAATCAGTATTTTCTAACAGGGGTGGGATAGTATGATCAAAACCTTCAAAACACATTTTATAACACAAGTCAGCCTAAGTCTTTGCACTTGAGATCATTGGATCCTTTAAACAAGTGACCTGGCTCTGATACCAAATGAAATGCGTGGTTGTCACCCAAGAGGGGGGGGTGAATTGGGTGGCAGAATAAAACTTATTATTTTCCCTTTTTAAAACTTTACTCCTTGTGCTTGATGAGAGTGACGATGAATCATCCCAAGCACAAGTGAGTATGCAGTGGTGTGGTGCTTGGTGTGGGGATTTAAATAAGCAGAATATGCACAAGCGAGTTTATCCTGGTTCGGTCACTCCCAGACCTACATCCAGTCCCCAGGCTCCACCTGAGATTTTCAATCCACTAAACTTCTTGTTTGAACCAGGCACAAGAAAGCCTTTACACTTTAGGTTTTACGAACACGGGTTCACCTAACAACCCACAGGTTTTACAACGGGCTCACCTGCAAACCTTTACAACCACAGGTTTTACAACGGGATCACCTGCAACCTTACAACCACAAGTTTTGCGGGCTAACTTGCAACCTATGGAGATTTAGAGAACCTCTAAATGCTCCCCCTTACAATTGTAAGATAACAATTCTGTTCTTCAAGCACAAGCTTTAGAACAGCCTCTATTAATTAGAGGATTTGGTTATATGTTCACTCTATGAACTGATTGTGATAAACACTTAAGCACAAATGACTCTCTCTAAGAGTAGATGATGTTACTCACTTAAGTACAACTGAATTACTCTCTAAGAATGTTACAGCTCTAAGATTAGAGAGAAGAAGATAAGAAGAATGTAGATTACAATTTCTCAGACAATAGACTCTGTTCTTCTTGCTTCTCTTCTGAATGTAGATGTTCCTTTTATACTTGACATCAAGGCTTGGGTGGCAGGTTGAATATGTCCGTTTGAATATAGCCGTTAATCCCAAGTTACCGTTGTGAAGTACATCTTCATTAATGCTTAGCAGGGTTGACTTGCTTTATCTCTGAAAAGTAGTCGTGACACCTCTGCTCTGACAAAAGCATTCTGACACTGCATTTCTGAACGTTCTGTCATTCTGATTGCTTGCGGAAGCAACTTCTCATCCGGAAGCAACCTTACTTAGTGTGCTGCACTTGAACGTTAGTTTAGCAATATAAGCACATAGTCACATGCAGTGGGTGTTCCCTAAGTCTAAGGTGTATCCGGAAGCATTTCTACATCCGGAAGTGATTCCACTTAATGAAGGATTTAGCTTACTATCACTTACTCTCGCTCAGTGTATTTTCATTCCAACAGTCAGCGCTAGTCACTAAGCTATCGGAAGCACTTTCACTTGACGAGGTAAACTCACTGACGCTTAGGGTTGTATCTCTTTTATCAGCCTGTGCCAGTCTAAATCTAACAGGAAGCAATTTCACTTGACGTAGCTGATTCACTGACGCTTAGGGTTATACTACCTCTATCAGTCTGTGCCAGTCTAAATCTATCAGGAAGCAATTTCACTTGACGTGGCTTTTTCACTGACGCTTGGGGTTATTCTATTCTATCAGCCTGCGCCAGTCTAAATCTAACAGGAAGCAATTTCACTTCCGGTTGAATCATAGCTTAGTCTTAAGGTTTTGTGTACCTAATGCTCATGGACTAAGTTAATTCCTTAGTGAGTTACTCGCTGCCGCTAGGGGATAAATCATTCATCCGCGTGCGCGAGTCCTAGTCTATCCGGAAGTAAATCCACATCCGGTTGCACTCTTACTTGGGATCCTAGGTTAACCTATTGCTCTCTAAGTACTTGGTCTATTCTTTTATATTTTAGTCTTCATCAAAACTTAAGATTCTAACATTCTCCCCCTTTTTGATGATGACAAACCTAGTTTTATCGATTAAATTCATAAGGAAGGATTAGCAAAAGAATAAAAGCAATAGATAAGAACAAGTAACTTAGACAAATATTATTGATGAGCAGAAGTTACAAGTCAGAGTATATAATCAAATAACATTTACAAGTAAAGAACATATACATGTAAATAACTTTAAGCAAGTATGAAAGTATGCATGAAAACAAAACAAAAAGAAAAATTTCTAATGTAAAAAGAATGTTTGGATTGGGGGTTCAGGGTTTGTGTTTCTTTTTCCTCTCCCTCTCCTTTTGTCTCTCTTCATTTTCTTTTTGCAGTTTGGCTAGCTCGGCCTCCTGCACATTCTGGTTTATCTGGGCAATGATCTCCTGAAGCTCTTCTTCATCTCTTTCCCTTCTGAGCCTCTCTGATTCAATAGACTCCTCGAATGCCCTTTTTAGGTTCTCCACTTCTTCATACCCAGGGAACCCAGTAGCATCGTCGAAGTAGGAGACCTCTCCATTGGGATAGTGAACAGCCCGGATTTTCACGTTCCATACAGGGAAGTTGGGATCCTCCTCAACTTCTTGGGCTTTCCTTTTCCCTTTCCCTTTGCTCTTGCTAATTGGAGGAGTGGGCATGGCACTTGCTCTATCAGCATCGAGGCAAGCCATCTGACCAAAGGATAGCTTGTCTGTGAATCCAAACTTCTCAAATTCCTCAGGAGTCATGTCTTCAATTTCCAATTTGACTTCCTTCAGAATTGGGACTGCTTGAACCACTGGAGTTTCTTGCTCAACCTGGGCAGATGAAGTTTCTTGCTCAGGTAGGTCAGATGGAGTCTCTTCTTCACTCTCATCAGATTCAGTGGAGGCAATTATCTTCCTAGCACGTCTTCTAGCAACGGCCTTCTTTCTGGGCTCACTGAATTTGGCTGTTGGCTCAGACGAGGAAGGAGGATCAGAAGATTGCTCAGATGAAGGGATCTCAGACTCTTGCCCAGTGGATGCAGGAACAGGCTTGGCTATCACAATGGGAGGATGGTTGGGTCTCTTCAGCCCGTACTTCATCATAATCTCCTCAACAATGTTTTTGCTTGACTTAGTTGGAGAAGGCTCTGATGAAGACGACTCAGGCTGTGAAGATTGGGTACTTTTTGGCTCAAAGACAACCATATCCCATTGTGGTCCTTGCTCAGCTGCTTTCTTCTGCTGCATGAACCGGATGGCCTCTCCCCTTATAAGGCTTTCTGCACCACCCAGCCTTTGAGACTCCATAGCACGGCGAAATGCTGCTGTTATATCTTCCTCAATCCAAAGGGATGGCTGGCTGAGGACATCCCTTGTGTTCATTGACAAGCGCAGAGTGGTCATTACATCTCTCCCCCTTTTGGCATCATCAAAGAGGGTGAGGGCCAGGGATGGACTTGAGGACGAGGAGGGTGGAGATTGTTGGGGTGAGGTTTCTGGAGAGGAGGTAGATGGGGTACTTTCTGGTGATGAGGTAGGGTCGGATGAGGTAGGGTTGGGGAACCAATTGGGGGTGACAAAGAGACCCTCAAAAGGATGAGTGGAGGAGTATTCCTTGTAGTTGGTGGAGGCTGGAGTAAATGGTAAATGGTCATCAGAGAGTGGTTGAAGGCGGAGATACTCTCAATAGAATTGGCTGAGGGGGTGAATGGATGTGTCAGATCCTATGGGGCTAGTGCTTGGATGGGTAGGGTTGGAGAGACGGAGTGGAGAGCGTGTAGGAGCGCCAGGGCGTGAGAGAATGGGTGAAGGAGGTAGAGATGGAGAATTTAGTGGGGATTGGCGTGGAGAGTGGTGAGGTGAGTCTTGGGTTTGCTGGTCATGGGTAGGGGAAGATTGGGATTGGTGGTCATTGTTTGGTGATGGTGGGGGTTGCTGGTCATTTTGTGGTGGTGGTTGAGGTTGTTGAGTGTTAGGTGGAGGAGGAGGGGGAAGTTGAGGGTGATTAGGAGGAGGAGGAGGTGGGTTTTGAGGAGGAGGAGGAGGTGGTAGGTTACCTTGTGATGGTTGGGAAATTTGTAGGTGTTGGAGGATGAGATCTAACTTTGCATCCACCCTGGCAAGGTGATTCTCGATCTGACCCACTCTGTCCTCGAGCCGCTGGATCCGCTCCCCTTGGTGCTGGAAACCAGCTTCACACTCAGCACGGAGAGGACCCACCAAGGATTCAGGCAGCCTAAATAGAAGCTCTTCCTTTACTTCCTCGACAAAAGCCCTAACAGAGGCTGGCACTCTTGCAGCACGGCTTGGCCCAGCATGGGAGTCCACTTCTTGATCCCCTGCACCAGATGTAGAGGGGACTGAAGTCTGAGAGGCGCTCTCGGCCTGTGATCCTGAGCGAGTGGGCTTAGCAGGCTTGATGTACTTGATGCCCATCTTCCCAATGTTGGTTGCTCCCACAGGCTTACACTTGACATTCTCTTCCTCCACAGCAGATGTGGCCTTGATCAGATGCTTCTCAAGGAGGAAGGCAATGATGGTGGGATAGGGAAGATGGCCAGACTTGTCATTTGTCAACCATCGCTGAAGCTCTAGGCTGATCAACTGGCCGGGATTGATAAGTTGCTGTTTGAGAAGTCTGGGGAACCAAGGATTGTCAATCAAGGTGAACTCGTTGAAGTTACCCCCTTTGTGTGTCATCATTCGGGAGTAAACGTAGTACAAGAGCCTGTAAGAGTCAGACATCTTGGATACCTTTTTCCCTGAGGTACCATACAACTTATCGAGATCCTCCTTGCTGAACTTTAGTGACTCAGGGTATAGCCACTCATTCATGCTCTCGTCATTGATTCCCATCATTTCATTCAAGGTCCTCCAAGTGAACCTGAAGGTCCTCCCCCTTACAGTGGCAGTGAAGGAGAGTTTGTGGACTTGCTCTTTCCCATCCACCTTCTTGTACTTAGCCTTGCCAGAGAGGGATTGGGAGAAGACTCGCAGGACGTTGACGTTGTAGTCCTGGTTGATGCCCAGCCAAGGCATATACTTCTCCAAGTAAGGGCGCAGATGGGGAAACCCTAGTTCATCAATCTTCTCCAGATCGATGAACAACCCATGGTTGAAGTAAGGGATGGACGTCTCAAATTTGGCAGCAATAGGCTCCAACGCGCCATCTCTGTATACTGTAGGGTCGTCTTCTTCAACCCTTTGCCTCTTGGAAGAAGGCTCTTCAGCGAATTGCACCTTCTTCTTCTTCCCTTTTCTCTGGGCTTCCCTTGCTTGCTCATTCTCAGAAGCCACTGGCTGTTCTGCCACTCTACCAGAAGTTTCAGGCTGACCCTGAACATTTTCATCCTGCCCCGAAGTTTGCTCAGAAGCTTCGCGGTGTTCATGATGTTCATCGTGATGTTCTTCACGATGCCCAGATTTACCAGAATGCTTGTGACTTGATTTCCCAGATTTTGACTTGTGTTTCTTGGATGAAGAGGTTTTCTGTGTAACTGGGTTGGATTCATGAGATCCGGCCATTTTTGTGTGGGATGATTGGTGAAAAGAGATGAAATGCGAAAGAGTGTTTGAAGAATGCGAAGAACACAGATGAATATGAAGAAAATTTCAGAGAGAATGGTTAAAGTGAATTTGATGCAAGTAAAAAGTGAAAGTGAAAAATGACATCTATTTATAGGCAAAACTTCTGAGGGTAAAATGGGCATCTTCTTTCAAATTTTCACATTGGGTAACGTAAGATTTTAAGTTGGAACGACACACCTGATGACACGTGTTGCTTCAATTAGTCAGAGAAGGCACAACGCCCCACAGAGGGAGTTGAAACGTTTCTGAAGTGACGTGTCCCTTGGACTGGTGCTGGCGCTCTCTTGGTTTCATCATCCAGCGTCAGCGTGTGATCATCCGAAAGTGGTTTTGCTTCCGGTTAGACAGGCGCTCTTGGTTGCCTTGAGTAGTCATTCAGCGCCAGCACGAGAGCATCCGGAAGTAGTTTTGCTCCCGGTTGTACTTACTTAAGATTTAACATTGAGGGACCTGCAAAAACTTAAGGTTGGCACTTCGATGCCTAAGTTAGCACAGTTGGCAGGTTTTAATAATTAAGTACATATGTTTTCTGAAGATTAAACTTCATCTAGACATTCCCAAATGTCTCTTAATAAGGATAAATTGATCAACCCTCAGTGATAGTTTGGTAAAACAAGAGCATTAATAAAGTGAAAACAGATTTTGAAAATTTTGTTCACAATTTCACATAGTTTCACTCTCAAGTCATGAACTTTACTCATACTCTTTTGGATAAATACCAGTGTGATAGTACAGGGAGTATAGAATAGATTGCATATTTTCAGAGTTTCATAACCAAGCATAATTCGATAAATATGCCTTAAGAATGTTCATGCTAGATTATGAAGATATGTAAATTGTCAACACAATGAAGTTCTAAAAGCCTTACAGTCAAGAGAATAGTTTAGTTTTAAGAATAAATCAGGTTTACAAATCAACCAAATTCTCAGCATATGATCACAGTAGTTTTCAAATCTCATCTCAAGTCCTTTCAAATATGCTTAATGTGATCTCACTACTCTTACAAATTTTGCCAAAGTGAATTTAAAAGTTCCTAATCTAGGTCTGACAAGAAGGACTATCCATTAAGATGTATAATAAAATGAGTAATGGAAAGAAATACTCATATGAGATTGGCGAAATTTTCTCAAGATCAAGTTCAGAACAGCCATTTCTTCTCATGAGCATACTTGTTGATGTTCTCTCTTGTGCATCCATATCGCTCAAGCTTTCATAATCAAAGCTACATTTGCGTCAAGTAGTAGCTTGTTTGATCTTTTCAATTTCAGAAGTAGTAGCACTCGAAGCCTAGTATGAACAACAGCTCATTCAGATTTGACACATTGCTCAGATCAGGTATGATCTTGAATATTGTTGTTAATTTGGATCTTCTTTCCTACAAAATACCAAATGATTCCTTTTTCCCATTTTTCAGTCTCCAAACTTGGATCTGACAGGTCAGTTTGTAAGGAATGTATGTAATTCTCATGCACCTAAGGATTATTCACTATGAATATGGCATTGCGAATCAACTATGACTATATGCACATGGTTATACACGGTTTTTGATAATGATAGTCATAGATAGCATGTAGATTATGAACATTGTGAATTTCCTTTTCAACGCTTTCTATATAGAGCATAATGTTCATATCTAGGAAGCTTGATGTAAAATCTCAATAAGTCCATCTAACATTTGCATGGGAGATTTTACTATTGCATGCTTCAACCTTAAGTGATCCCTTGCTTACCTAAGGAGATCTTCTATACTTATCTTTGGCCTGAAGCACTTTCTTATGAGAGACAGAATTCATAGTCTTTCTCCATGTAGATTCAGGAATTCTCTTTCTCTTGTTCTTCTCAGGATAGTTGAGTGGAACTCTATGATAGCTCATCCTTGAGACAGAACCTTTGTTCCTTGTGGTAGTGCACTGCTTCTTATGATTGGACCAGGTGATTGTAGCAGTGACATCACCACGAGTTCTCTATTAATTTTTCTTAAGCCTAGAACTTCTTTTGCAAGTTTACAGAATTCAATATGTAACTTATCATAAATGTCTTGCAATTCAGAAGGTTCAAGTTCAGGTACCTGCTTTTCTTCAGTTTCTGAATCTTCTAGGCACAGATTGACACTTTCTTCACTGATGCTAGCTTCCTCTATATCACCATCCAGTAGCTCATCAAAGGTAGATTCACAGGGAGCACATAATGAGCTTTGGACAACCTTAACTTCAAGAAACTGATTAGAAGCATACATAGCATCAAGAGTGTTCCAAATATCTCTAGCCCTAGAGCAATGTTTAATTTTCTGGAAATCATTGTCAGATAAACTTTTGTGCAAAATTTGCATTGCTCTAATGTTTAAGTAAAATAAATTTTTCTCCTCTTCAGTCCAGTTTACTTTTGGTTTGAAATCAGAGTCCTTTTCAAAGACATCCCACATTTTGAAATCCGTGGATAGTATAAAACTTTTCATCCTTCCCTTCCATAAGTAAAAATCAGTATTTTCTAACAGGGGTGGGATAGTATGATCAAAACCTTCAAAACACATTTTATAACCCAAGTCAGCCTAGGTCTTTGCACTTGAGATCGTTGGATCCTTTAAACAAGTGACCTGGCTCTGATACCAAATGAAATGCGTGGCTGTCACCCAAGAGGGGGGGTGAATTGGGTGGCAGAATAAAACTTATTATTTTCCCTTTTTAAAACTTTATTCCTTGTGCTTGATGAGAGTGACGATGAATCATCCCAAGCACAAGTGAGTATGCAGTGGTGTGGTGCTTGGTGTGGGGATTTAAATAAGCAGAATATGCACAAGCGAGTTTATCCTGGTTCGGTCACTCCCAGACCTACATCCAGTCCCCAGGCTCCACCTGAGATTTTCAATCCACTAAACTTCTTGTTTGAACCAGGCACAAGAAAGCCTTTACACTTTAGGTTTTACGAACACGGGTTCACCTAACAACCCACAGGTTTTACAACGGGCTCACCTGCAAACCTTTACAACCACAGGTTTTACAACGGGATCACCTGCAACCTTACAACCACAAGTTTTGCGGGCTAACTTGCAACCTATGGAGATTTAGAGAACCTCTAAATGCTCCCCCTTACAATTGTAAGATAACAATTCTGTTCTTCAAGCACAAGCTTTAGAACAGCCTCTATTAATTAGAGGATTTGGTTATATGTTCACTCTATGAACTGATTGTGATAAACACTTAAGCACAAATGACTCTCTCTAAGAGTAGATGATGTTACTCACTTAAGTACAACTGAATTACTCTCTAAGAATGTTACAGCTCTAAGATTAGAGAGAAGAAGATAAGAAGAATGTAGATTACAATTTCTCAGACAATAGACTCTCTTCTTCTTGCTTCTCTTCTGAATGTAGATGTTCCTTTTATACTTGACATCAAGGCTTGGGTGGTAGGTTGAATATGTCCGTTTGAATATAGCCGTTAATCCCAAGTTACCGTTGTGAAGTACATCTTCATTAATGCTTAGCAGGGTTGACTTGCTTTATCTCTGAAAAGTAGTCCTGACACCTCTGCTCTGACAAAAGCATTCAGACACTGCATTTCTGAACGTTCTGTCATTCTGATTGCTTGCGGAAGCAACTTCTCATCCGGAAGCAACCTTACTTAGTGTGCTGCACTTGAACGTTAGTTTAGCAATATAAGCACATAGTCACATGCAGTGGGTGTTCCCTAAGTCTAAGGTGTATCCGGAAGCATTTCTACATCCGGAAGTGATTCCACTTAATGAAGGATTTAGCTTACTATCACTTACTCTCGCTCAGTGTATTTTCATTCCAACAGTCAGCGCTAGTCACTAAGCTATCGGAAGCACTTTCACTTGACGAGGTAAACTCACTGACGCTTAGGGTTGTATCTCTTTTATCAGCCTGTGCCAGTCTAAATCTAACAGGAAGCAATTTCACTTGACGTAGCTGATTCACTGACGCTTAGGGTTATACTACCTCTATCAGTCTGTGCCAGTCTAAATCTATCAGGAAGCAATTTCACTTGACGTGGCTTTTTCACTGACGCTTGGGGTTATTCTATTCTATCAGCCTGCGCCAGTCTAAATCTAACAGGAAGCAATTTCACTTCCGGTTGAATCATAGCTTAGTCTTAAGGTTTTGTGTACCTAATTCTCATGGACTAAGTTAATTCCCTAGTGAGTTACTCGCTGCCGCTAGGGGATAAATCATTCATCCGCGTGCGCGAGTCCTAGTCTATCCGGAAGTAAATCCACATCCGGTTGCACTCTTACTTGGGATCCTAGGTTAACCTATTGCTCTCTAAGTACTTGGTCTATTCTTTTATATTTTAGTCTTCATCAAAACTTAAGATTCTAACAGAATGCGAGGGAGCCATGGATTGTCGAGAAGAGTGAATTCTGAGAAGTTTCCACCCTTGTGGGTCATTATCCTTGAATAAGCATACTGGATTACCCAGTGGAAGTCAGACATTCCTGAGGCTTTCTTTCCATCCGTGCCATAGATCTCCTTCAACTGATCTCTGGAAAATAACTTGTGGTATTTCCACTTGTTCAGATTGGGGTCTGTGATACCCAGCAACTCGTTGATTTTCTTCCAGTCAAAATCTATGCTCCTTCCTCTGACTTTGGCAAAGAAGCGAACATGTGAAACGAGTGATCCATCTCCCTTCTCCTTTCTTCTAACAGAGTGGTGAAGAGATTGGTAGAAAACTCGCAGAACTCTGAATCCCCAACTAGTTCATGTAGGGACCCAGATGTTCAGACAGATCGTATCCTAATTCCTTCAAAATTTCCAGATCAACAAATATCCCATTTGTCAGATATGGACTCCTTTGGTCGAAGGCAGGGGAAACGGGCTCGAGAGGACCATCTCTGTAAATCCTAACATCGTCTTCCTCCTCAACCCTTTGTCTCTTGGAAGGAGCAGGTTCTTCTGCAAATTGAACCTGCTTCCCTTTTCTTTTTCCAGATTTGGCAGTGGAGATTTGGGGGTTTGTCTCACTTGATCCTTCCATTTTATATGTGTGTATGATGATAATGACAAATGTGTAGTGTAACATACCATTACTAATTTCCTGATTAATTCAATAATACCGTTACTAATTTCCTGATTAATTCAATATTACCGTTACTAACTATGATAGAAAAATGATTTCCATAATATCAATAAATCTATCATAGTTAGAAAAAGAATTTCCTAATAATAATCATTATCCATGATAGAAAAGAATTTCCTAATATTTCCTGTACACTATCATGGATAATTAATAGCTAACCATGTTAGAAAAGAATCACCTAACATGGTTAGAAAAAGGAGCAACCTACTACAATTCTCTGATTAACCACTATTATCAATACAAATAAAAATATGCGGAAGCGAATGCAGACCTATACATTTTGGCAATATACATTTCTAAAGAGTCAATACAACCTTTAAAACTTAATTCCCTTTCCTGATGCTTGCGTATGTGCATGAATACCTGCAAAAATGAGAGTAATCGTGGGGTGAGACAATTTATCTCAGTAATCTACTACTTAACTCACTATAACAGTGAGATGTGCGGTAGTGAGGGCGTCTAAAGGGTACCTCAGTTTTAAAATCAATATATATATATATAAGAGAATCAAGTCCCCTTCCATTCATCATTCCAAGCCCTCTGTCACGTCCAAAACAAATCAAGTCCATCTTTTCTACTTTCCAAATATCACTCAAAACCCCTCAATCAATTTCCACATCAATAAACTTCACCATCAAATCTCCAAACCCCTGAAGTCATTATTGTAAATCTCATACACATATTTCTCAAATCCAACTTCTCGGCTCTTGTCCATGTACAACCCTGGTGCTCTACTCATGCCATCCAGGAGGCACTACGCTCGAGCCCTATATGTATTCCGAATGAGTTGACACTGTACCCCTCTCAAAAGTGAGGGGGCAATTTCCCTCCCTGGTAAACCCATGAGAGGGAAACCCCAATCTGTCTCCAATCAGAAAGGGCGCAGTCCCTGTCTCCAATCAGAAAACTGTTGGTCACAGTCTCCAATCTGTTGACCAATGGTCACAGTCTCCACTCTGTCGACCAGTACAAATAACCGTTGATTGGCCTATCAACCGGTTATCATCGCGCGATGATACATATATCTCAGTGTCATGCAATGATCCTAATTCTTTTCAACATCTCAAACTCATTCAATACCTCAATCACTATCTTTGATACTTTCCATCAAAACAACATTTCAATTCCTCAACCCTAATGTACGATACTTCCAATCCAAACCACTTTGCAATGCCTCTGTCCAAGTACCAACTATATATAACTCCACCACTTTCCATCGAAGAACCTATCAACGCCGCTGTCAGAGCAACACACCTATATATATATAAATCCCACTATTCCAGGAAAATCACCATCACCAGACAGGATACTATATAATGTATGAAGTTTCTTTATACAAAAATAATCGTGTTTGAAAGGTACCCGATAGCCTATTTTGTATAAAAATAACTTTTAAAGATTTTGTCGGCTAGAAAGGATTTTGAAAATCCCAACTAACGTCACCCTCAATGTTATAGTAAGGTAAGAGTGATTACCTGAACCTGCTCCACATCAAGAAAATATAATACTAATGAAATTCTCGCTCGTAGCTCGACCCATTGATATCCACAATCATTAGAAAATACATAACGCAGTGTCTGTAAAGTACCACTTTATAATATAAAATATATCTAAACCTAACTCAACTGCTAATTAAATCATTCCAAACAATGGAGTCTAACCATGTTAGTAAAAGATTCACCTAACATGGTTAGCAAAAGAATTTCTCTATATTTAAGAGATTACATATCTAACTATGTTAGAAAAGAGAATCTTCTAACATAGTTAGCAAAAGAATCACCATCACCTAATAAATCACATATTCAATATCATAACCTAAATCTAACCATGTTAGAAAAGAATCACCTAACATGGTTAGAAATGGAACTAACCAAACTATCTAAAAATAAACCATATTAGAGCGGGAACTAACCTAAATTCAACATTTACATTCCAACATCAATAAACAACCTATAATCTACCCAAGTCACTTCAAATCAATACTTTAACTAACAAAATTCCTTACAAACATCAATCCTTCTAAAACCAACCTTCCAACATCACCAAACAACTTCATCAAGCATTTCTTAAGCACCAATTTATTCCAGAACATCATCCACTAACATAGCCCTAGCTTAAAGAGTCCAAAAATGCCCTATTACCTTCCAATTTCCTTCCTAAACACCAATTCAATCAAAATCAACTTCCCACAGCTTATTATAACCTTAACAAATATTTATCAACAACTAATTCATTCAAATCATCTTTCATTAACAAAACCCCAATTCAAAGAGCCATAGGAAATTCCCAAAAATCCCCAAAATCTTTTCCAACTTCAATAAACCTCCATACTTCCCAAACATCTTCAATTTACCCCTTGTACATGATACAAATCATTATTTAAAGTCCCAAAAATCTATTTATGGCCAAACCCTAAACTCAAAAGAGGCAACTTCAATCAGAAATTAACATCACAAAGTAGTAAGAAGCTTACGGAGTTCAAAGATGAGAAAGGAAGAATCACTGCCTCCGGCCGCCGCCTAAAGTCGCCGGAAAACAACCCCAGACCGCCGGAAAACTGGAAGACAAGGAGTATGAAGGAATGAAGAGGTGGAGTTGAAAGGGAAGGCATAACTTGTAAAAAAACCCAAAGAAAATACCTTCCTACCTTTTATCACCGTCGGCCGCCGGAAAAGATAAAGAAACTCGCCGGAAAAATGTCCCCAAGCCGTCGGCCGAACTGGAAAAGGAAAGGGAAGTTGAGGAAATGACAAGAAAATGTTGGAAATGGAAGAACAACTCAAGGAAACCAAGAAAAATCAAACCTTTCCTTTGGTCCAATGCTTCACGTCGCCGGAAAGCTACGTCACCGGTCACCCACCACCAAACCACCGATCGGACTTGGCTTTATCAGACCCGAGGAGAAGAGAAAATGAAGAACAAAGTCAGAAAGCTTTTGCACAAAATCAACCGAATGAGTGTGAGGAGAAATTGAGAGAAATGGTGAAGGGAAGAGAGTGGCGGTGTGATGAGAGGGAGGAGGGAGCTCGCGCAGAGAAATGAGGAAGAAGAAGAAAGTCCGACGGTTTTAAGTCAAAAAGGGGGGCTGGGGCGCGTTTGTTTAAGGGAAAATAAGGGTGATTTTGGTTATTTAAAGCCTAAACTTGCTATAGTGTACTCATTTTGATTTAAAACCACTTAAACCAGCCTCCAATCTTCTTAAACTTCAAAATATTTTTAGCTTTACCATTCCCTCATATTTCAAACTCTTCATTTCTTTAGTAATTATATGCTCATTAATTACTAAAAATTTCCAAAAATTCTCCAAAAATTCCTAAAAATTCTAAAATTCTAAAATTCCTAATTTCTCCATTTATTATTTCCCAAAACACTCTTTAATCCTGTATTAAATTTTTCAGGATGTTACAGTGTCAATACATAGTTCGGGTCCATATGACTTGACTAAGTTAATTTAAACTCAAATCAGGCCTATGGTAGCCAACCCATCTTCAATTACCCCTATTAATGAACATAACACCATCTTTATATCATCCAATATCATAGATTCCATGACTTTGTGTAATTCATCTAAACTATTAATCATTCTCTCCATAATACATCTAAAAATTAGCTCTTCTCTAATCATCCCAAAACTCTCAATTTTTGCCTAATGCCAAATCTAACTAAATAAACCCATCTAACATCACCTTTGAACTCTAATACCCTTCTAGAGTCATAGCCAAAGTTTAACAACTCATATCCAAAAGATTTCTAAATAAAAACCTATCTAACCAAACTTTTGACAAACAAAATCTCACCTACTATCATTTCTCACTATCTTAAACCAATCATAATTACCATTATTCCCAATCATTCGACACTTTGTTTACCTACTAAATATTTTCAGCCAATTTAGCATACAAGCTCAAGAAAAACAACTTCCAATGACTTTTTAAAAAAATTCCAAACATAGTACTCAAAGCACCAAGTTTCAAATTTATTCAAAACTCTTCCAGCAACAACAGGGCAACTTCAAAAATTGATTCCGGACAGCCTAGAATGAGTTTTGAGACACTTAAGATATCAAATGAAAGCCCAAATCTCGTACTATCTCCAGTTAAAACAGTTTTCAAAAATTCCAACTAACAAAGTCACAAAGTCAGAAATAGTGAGACTGAATTTCCAGCAATTTTCAGCGAAACAGTCCTTTTTCAGGGCACACAATATATCAAATGAAAGCTTATATCTCGTAGTATAACCCACTGAAACAGTTTACAAAAATTTCAACTAATAAATTCCCAGATTCAAAAACAATCAGACTGAATTTGCAGCACTTTCAGGCAGAATTTCCAGCATGCTAAGCAAATAATTTTCAACAACAATTGGCTATCCAGAGCAGCCAAATCGGCACCAAAACTGCCTAAAATGTCCAGCCAAATAAGAATCCAATGTAAGTTACAAAGAAAATGCACTAGATATGCAAATTTATCAATCATGTAAAACTCACCAAAACCACCTCATTAATATTAATTTGGCATTCAAAGTGATCTTCCTAACTCTTCAACACTACCCCACAATTCAAACACACCTTTACATAACCAAATTCTCTATTAATCAACACTTTTAACTACTAAATTTCCTTCCAACACCAATCCAACCACTTTCACCATTCCAATATCATTATTAAACCTTATTAATCCTTTACTAACCACCAATGAGTCCATTAAATCATATGTCACCTAATCATATAACCAATTTCTCATTATTCAACACTTTATTCACCAACCTTTTGCCTAAACCTCAATTCAATTAATTCCACCATTTCAATATCATTAGACAACCTTAGTAAGTATATATTAGCTTTCAGTTTTCACCAATAACTCATACATCATCAAAACACCTAGTTTCAAGAAACCCTAAAACCTAGAAATTCCAAAATAAATAGAAAACTTCACCAAAACTCAATTGCTTCAAAGAAACTTCAATTTAAATACTTAACATTCATTGTTATATCCTTAAAAGTCCAAAAATCCAACTTTAACCAAAACCCTAACTTTTGAAGAACACAAACCAAAGAAATCAAATCAAAGAGAAGTAAATGTCGCTTACATAGTTCCAAAATGAGAGGAAGAAGCAACCACCGCCGGCCACCGCGTCGTTCGCCGAAAAAACGACCTCTTATGGTGGCTGGCCGAGCAAGACCCACAGAAAAGGAAAGCAACTGAGAAAAACTGAAGTTGAAAAGAAGTTTAGTCCGAAAAACAACAAAACAACGAGACCCACCTTGCACCGCTGCCGTTCGCCGTCTTCCACCGCCCTGACCCGCCGGAGAACGCAAGGAAAAGGGAGAAAATGTGATTGGAGTGAAACAGATCGGCTAAACAAGAGCAACACCAAGCTTCCCCACTTGATTTTGAAACGTTTTATGGAAGGATAGGGGGTGGATTGATGAAGAAAAATGATGAGGAAGAAGAGGTGAAGTGAGGGGCCGAGAAGGAGTTTTGAGAAATGGGGGGGGTGACGGTTTTGTGAAGGAGAAAGAGCTAAGGTCATGTTTGGTTTGGTGCTTTATTGTAATGGATTGTGTAACTTATACCGGAAATTACCATAATGTCCTCTATTAATTAAAATCCACTAAATCAACCCTTCAATCTTCTTAGCTTTCAAAATATTTTAGATTCCACCATTCCCTCATATTTCTATTCCTTCAATTGTTTAATTAATTATTTAGACACTTATTACCCCAAAAACTTGCAAAATATCCAAAAATTCTAAATATTCTAAAATTTTCTAATTTTTCCATTTATTATTTCCGAAAATATTCTCTAATCCTGTATTAAATTTTCGGGATGTTACATGTAGAGATATGAAAGAAGGTTTGGAGACGGAGAAGAATACAGATGAAGAAAAATGGAGATGATATTTGAGAAGGTTGAGAGAAAATGAAGAGACGTTTATGAATGAAGAAGATGAGTTATGAATGAGGAAGATAAAGTAATAGTTGCATATTTATTTTAAGTGACGTTTAGATGCGAAAGGTCATGATGAGAAGGCATGGGAAACGTAAACATTTAAAGTTGAAACGGCGTACCTTTTTGCCACGTGTTGTTTCAGAGTGTCAAAGATGATGTAACGCTTCAGAGGCGTCGTTTCACTCTCAAGTACAGATGCTTCCGGATGCTGAGTAGCAATCGCAAGCGGCATGATCCCACGCTGATTAGAAGAAATGGCGTCCAGCCACTCTACTCCTTCCAAGGTTCAATAGTTGTCCTTGCTATCGATAGCAATATTGCTTGTGAATGTCATCTTTGCTCAGGCTGAGGGATTGTTCCTGCATGTGCTAGCGGAAGTGAATGTGCTTCCGGATGTGAAAAACATAAGTTTTAACATATTACGTTCACATGATCTTTTCACAAAGGAACCTTGACATCTTTCTTCTGAACATGATCTCTAATGAAGTGATGTCTGACATCAATGTGCTTTGTTCTTGTGTGCTGAACGAGATTCTTGGCTAGGCTAATAGTGCTTGTGTTGTCACATAGATTGGGAACCTCTAGGAATTCTAAGCCAAGATCTCAAAGTTGGTTTTTCAACCACAGCATCTGGGCACAACAACTTGCAGCAGCAATATACTCTGCCTCTGTGGATAATAGTGAAACGCAAGTCTGCTTCTTGTTTGCCCATGACACTAGACCGCCACCAAGGAAGGCACATTGACCACTAGTGCTCTTCCTATCTATTTTATAACCTGCATGGTCAGCGTCAGAGTAAGCCCACAAGAATTCTTGGTGACCTCTAGGATACCAAAGACCAAGTTCTTGTGTTCCCTCAAGGTATCTCAAAATTCGTTTAACACATGTAAGGTGAGATTCCTTGGGGTTGGCCTGAAATCTAGCACACATGCCAACACTAAATTGTATATCAGGTCTGCTAGCAATTAAATATAATAGAGAGCCTATCATTCTTCTATACAGTGATTGACTAACAGAACTTTCTTTTATATCAGCATCGAGAGCGGCAGTGGTGCTTATGGGAGTATCATACTCCTTGCATTCATCCATCCCAAACTTCTTGAGGATTTCTCTACAATACTTTGTTTGGGAAATGAAGATGTCATCTCTTCTCTGTTTGATCTGCAGGCCTAGGAAGAAGTTCAATTCTCCCATCATTGACATTTCAAATTTTCCCTGCATTGTCTTTGAAAACTCTTCACAGAGTTTCTCGTTAGTTGCTCTAAATATAATATCATCAACATAGATTTGAATAACTAACATGTGCCTATCCTTATGCAGTATAAACAGAGTATTATCTAGTTTGCCTCTTGAGAAACCTTTCCCTAGCAGGAAGTTGTTAAGTCTCTCATACCAAGCTCGTGGAGCTTGTTTTAGGCCATATAAGGCTTTCTTCGATTTAAAAAATATGATTAGGATGTCTAGGATCCTCAAAGTCAGGAGGTTGTTCAACATACACTTCTTCTTTGATATAGCCATTAAGAAAAGCACTCTTTACGTCCATCTGATATAATTTAAACTTTTTCATGGATGCGAAGGCCAGAAGAATCCTTATGGCTTCAAGTCTTGCGACTGGAGCAAAGGTTTCTTCATAGCCTATGCCCTCTTCTTGGTTATATCCTTTTGCTACTAATCTGGCTTTGTTCCTAGTAATTAGGCCAGTCTCATCCTGTTTGTTCTTAAAAACCCATTTGGTTCCAACTATGGATTGGTGAGATGGTCTAGGTACTAGTTCCCTGACTTGATTTCTTTAAAATTGATTAAGCTCTTCCTGCATGGCAATGATCCAATCACAATCTTCTAAGGGCTGTTCAATTGAAGTTGGTTCAATTTGAGACAGAAACGCTCCATACTCAACTTCATTTTGAACTTGCCTTCTAGTCCTAACACCAGAAGAAACATCACCAATTACTAGGTCTAGTGGATGATCCCTATGATGTCTCCTAGCAGTAGGCATTTGTACCTCATCTGGTACAATCAGCATTCTAGACTCATCAATGGGATTATCACCCTCTTTTGGATCCATTGTTGGTGTTTCTACGGGTGGTGAAGATGATGATGGTTTTGAAATCTTTAGGTTTTCATCATCATCTTCTGTGGATCTTTTCCATGAGGAATTTTCATCAAAAACAACATGCATAGATTCCTCTACAGTCCTAGTTCTCATGTTGTACATTCTATATGTTTTACTTCTAAGAGAATAACCTATGAAAAATTCCTTCATCCGCTTTCGGATCAAACTTACCCAAATTTACCTTCCTGTTGTTGTGGATGTAGCATTTGGACCTAAAGATCCTCAAGTGGCTGGTATTGGGCTTCCTTCCCTTGTACAGCTCGTATGGTGTCTTGTCCAAGCCCTTGCGAATATAGGCTCTATTTGAGATGTAGCAAGCGGTGCTCATGGCGTCAGCCCAGAATACTTGGGAGACTTCCTTCTCATTGAGCATGCTTCTGGCCATCTCAGTTAGAACCCTGTTCTTCCGTTCGACCACGCCATTTTGTTGTGGAGTCCTAAAAGCTAAGAAGTTGTGATCAATTCCATTTTCCTCACACAGCTCAGAGAAGTCATGATTTTCGAACTCTCCACTGTGATCTGTTCTTATTGCAGCTATTTTGAGATTTCTCTCATTCTGCACTTTCTTAGCAAGGACAACAAAAGCATCAAAAGCATCATGCTTTGAGGGAAGAAACATAGTCCAAGTAAACCTTGAATAGTCGTCCACTACCACTAGAGCATAAAGGTTTCCACCTAGGCTCTTAACTCTGGCTGGCCCAACTAAGTCCATATGGATTAGTTCCAAGGGCCTGCTTGTGGAGACTTTCTTCTTGGCTTTGAACGAGGCCTTTGTTTGCTTTCCTCTTTGGCAAGATTCACAAATAAAATCATGTTTCACTTTAAATGATGGAATCCCTATGGCTAGCTCCTTTTTAATGAGCATGTCAATCTATGTAAAGTTCACATGTGCTAGTCGTTTATGTCATAGCCAACTATTTTCATCACTAGTGATAAGGCATTTTTCAGTTAGTTGTTGGCATAGATCTAAGGTATATAGGTTTCCATTTTTATTTGCCTTAAGTTTGCATTTCAGATTGGATATATCTATATTAAGATCATGCTTATCAACTATCAGGCATTCATGAGAGTCAAAGATTACCCAGTTGTCTTTGTCTGTGCTTTGACTCACACTCAGCAGGTTGTGACAGAGACCATCTACGTGATAGACATCTTGGACAGGGCCAACTTCACCAACGCCAGTGATCTTCCCACTTTGGTTCCCACCAAAGCTGACTTTGGCTCCATCTTTGACCACCAGTGAACTGAACTTGTCCCTGTCTCCCGTCATGTGTCTCGAGCATCAGCTATCGATGTATCACTTGCGGTTGTTGGATGCTTTGAGACAGATCTGCTCAGATCAGACAGATTTAGGTACCCAACCTTTATTGGGTCCTCCTTCATTAGTATTTGGAACCTTTAGTCCAATGTTGACCTTAGGTTCGTGTGTGACCAGTGCCTCTGGCCTTGATTGGGCTCCAGGCGTTTGAGTCCTTTTTAGAGCAGATTTCTGTGCCATAAGTCTACGATTTGACTCTAGGCTTATGTACTTTCTTGGCCTCTTGCCTCGGAAAGGCTTTAGGCATGTTTGTTCCCTTTGGAACCCATTTATAGGAGCTATTAGGACCATGCTTCTTGACATTATAGGTAGACGTAGTGTGTCCCTTCCTGTTGCAATAATTGCAGAAGCTAAATGGTGATGATGTGTAGCCAGTGGCTTTATGGAAGAATTTCAAGTAGGGTTTCACTTTGGGTTCCACCCACTTCTTTTCCTTATGTTTATAGCCTAAACCAGTTTTATCCCTATAAGCTCTTTGGTTCATTAAGATAATATCTAGCATTTCAGAACCTTTAGTGAACTTTTGTAAGGCATTGGACAGCCTATCCCTTTCAATATAAATCTTGCTACAATTGGCGCAGCATTCTGAGCTTGGGACGTTGGGTTCCACTCAGGGATCTCCCTGGATGTCCGCTTTCGGAAGTCTTTTAGCTTCCGCAAGCTCATCACTTAGTGAGTTTACAGTTAACTCAAGTGATTTGTTTTTCCTTTTTAAACCGACAAAGGCTTTAGCCATTCTGTGAAACTCCCTATGTATATCATTGTAAGCTTCCTGAAGGTCAGTTATGCTTACCTCATCACCATGGATGGATTCGAAGTCTGATAGGGTTTCTTCTTCACCATCCTCCTTGGCAACGAGACATAGGTTAGCAACCTCTTCCTCATCATTGACTTCTTCATCGGAGCTGTTGACCCAGATGGAGGACACAAAGGCTTTCCTTTTGTCTTTTTCTTTAAACCTCTGAAGACTTGGACATTCAGCTTTGAAGTGTCCAGGCTTCTTGCACTCGAAACAGACAGGAGCCTTTTCCTTCTTGTAGCTCGACTCTCCTTTCGGAAATCTCCCTTTCTTTTTAAAGAACTTCTTAAAACTTCTCACCATCATAGCCATTTCCTCATCATCGATATCTTCCTCATTATCATCATCTCTTCTCTTGCTAGGAGCAACTAAAGCTAGATCTTTTGCCTTTGAGGTTGCTTGAGGATTTCTTTGGGCCAACTGGGTAGGCTCATATTCAGCTAGGGAACCAAACAAAGCTATGACTGACTTAGTTGATTCTCCTTGAACTTCCTGCAAAATAGTAACTTTTGTGAGCCAATCACCTTTCAATACTTTTAGGATTTTATTTACCTGTTCCTTCTCAGTGAAGGTTCTTCCCAGAGCTGCAAGATTATTTATGAGATGAGTGAATCTGATTTCCAGGTCTCTGATGGATTCATCTGGCAACATGGTGAATTTGTGAAAATCTTCAACTAGCATTTCCACTCTCCTATCCTTCACGCCAGATGTCCCTTCATGAGCAATTTGAAGAGCATCCCACATGTCCTTAGCAGATTTGAGATGGCTAATTCTAAAGTATTCTTTCTGACTCAAGGCACATTGAATCATTAGAATAGCCCTATAATTCATCTCTACTTTGGTGTAGTCTTCTTCAGTGAATTGGGCCTTAGTCTTTTCCTTGCCTTCAGCATCTTTAGGAACATAATTCCCAGTTTCTATAATGTCCCCAATTTTGAGACCATGAGCCTTGATGTAGTTTTCCATTTTAAACCTCCAAAAGGTATAGTTGTACCCATCAAAACCAAGGGGTTTGTTGGGAGTTGATATGTCAGGAAGAACGTTCTCTACAGCATCCATCACTGGATCTTTTCTTTCCAGATTCGTTGGAATCAAGTAGGGAAAACCTTACTCTGATACCAAATGAAAGTGAGGATGCACAAGAGGGGGGTGAATTGTGCTACAAATAAAAACAATATAAAATAAAAAACACTAACACAAATTCTTTTATACTGGTTTGGTCTAACTCTTGACCTACGTCCAGTTCTCAATCCCTTGATTGAGTTCCACTAATCCACAGGTTTTACAAACGGGTTCACCTGCAACCTTTACAACCACAAGTTTTACGGGCTAACTTGCAACCTGACTCACTCCCCCTTACTACCTGTAAGGGTTCGACCTTTACAACAAGGATTTTCTACTAAGTTCACTTAATGAACAGATTGTGATAAACACTTAAGTACAATGAATGCTCTCAATAAATGTAGAGACTTAAATACAAAGAGTACAAGATGATAACAATAAGAATAACTCTCAAGGTATTAAGTTCTCTCTTTAGAAATTTAAAGCTTTCTGAATATTCTGTTTATTAGCTTTGAATGCTCTTGACTTTTTGAGTTCTTCGTGTGTTGTTCTTGGTGACTTCATAAATGATGAAGTTGTTCCTTTTATAGTAGCCTCTAATACTCCAGTTGTTTGAATATATCAGTTAATCCCATGTTACCGTTGTCCTCATTAATGCTCATTAATGTTTAGCAGGGTTGACTTGCTTTAGCTCTGAAAAGTAGCCCTGACAATTCTGCTCTGACAAAAGCAACTCTGACATCTGAGCACTTGTACGGACTCTGACTCTTGTACTTGCTATCAGATGGATTTTGGCTATCGAAAGTAAGTGCTTCGATCTGCAAGTGTTAGTCCAAGTTTGTGCAATTCAAAGAGTGTCCATTATCGGATGCTCTTTTGCTACCAGAAGTGAGAGCTAAGTTCTGCACACAAATGTTAGTCCCACAGAGTAATATAATCCAGTGTAATGGGAAGCGTTTTTGCTATGGGAAGCTTATCCTACTTAGACTAGATTATCTAGGATCAGACTTAGCGTTCAAATGACTTCCGCTATGGGATGTGTACTACATCAGCAAGCGCTAGTTACATTCTTTTTGCTTTAAGTCATCCGGTTGTGATTTTTCATCCGATTGTGTTCTAACTTAGGATTTTTAATTTCATCTAATTCTTCCTAAGTGTTCATTATAATCTTTCATATTTTAGTCTTCATCAAAACTTAAGATTCTAACAGTTTTTGTACAGAATAGTTACTTATATCTATTATTACTTTAGGTAATAATAGCAGAGTCTAGCAAAGAAGTACTTGGAAGCATAGTGAAGAGAAGATAGCAGGAGGACAGGTAACAGTTTAATTCAATAGTTATAAGCGCGCATGATTATTTTTCAAAAACATGATAATGTTGATCCTAAGAAGATGAAGGATATTTATCTCAGATAGATAAATAAGAAAATAGAGTACTCTAGGCATCAGGTGGGTTGCTCCCCCTATGCCAAACATTTTCAGAAACTCTGCAGGTACAGAATAGCTCCATCATTTGACAAATATATCGTTAATAGTGGTTGGTAAAGTGAGACAAGTTCCAATAAGAGATTGGAAAGAGGCAGGTTCCAACAAGAGGTTGCAAAGAGGAAAATATTATCATGATTTAAAGGTAAACTATTGAAATAAACTGTTATTGGGATTCTTTGAATCTCACAGTTTTCAAAATGTTTTTACAGATAAGCAGAGAGAAGTAGATTCTGTAGGAAGCTCTAGTGGAAGGTAGGAGGGATGTTTGTTAGGCCCGAAACTCATAGTGAAATATATTTGTTATATATGTTAGTTATTGTATTTCTATAAAAATACATAGCTTGTGATGTATATAGGTATAAACTATCACCTGTGATAGTCAAATTATATTTTATATAATAATATTGTAATAGTTAGACTTAATTATGTTAAGTATTTAGTTACATTAGATAGTACAGGTGTATAAAATAAAAATAAATAGTGATTACTAATTTAGCTATTTAATGAGTTTATAATCCGCTGCAACTTTCAAGAAACAAATACAATTTCATAAATTGTTTAGAAGCCCAAGTTTATGCAGGAAATCCTTTTAATCTAATTTTTGAAAATAGAAAAGTTTTAATTTATCATATTTTTGGGCTTCTAACATTAGAAAGTGGTTATAAATTGATTATATTGCGACAAATATAGTTGAAAAGGCTAGGATTTTACATTTTTGTTCTTTACTTCCGAAAAAGCTGAAGACTTTGTGTATCCCATAGTTCTTCTTTCGATTGAAGCTTTTGGTTCCTTGTTGTGATTATAAGGAGCACTGTTTTGGTGTATTGTTTTGTCTTTTGTGATCTATTTGATAACCTTGAATCGTGACTTCTATTATTTGATTATTAATAATTTTGTTCTCAATATTATCAATAATCATGTTTGGAATTTGGATTGTCTGTTTGCTGAATTATCTTATTTTCCCGTCTTTTTTGTGCTGCTACGAAATATTGGTTTGGTTTTAAGCTTTATAGAAATCAAATAACAATGAATATTGGAAGTTCAGAAAATGGTAGTGTCAATCCCACTCAAGATACCAGCTCTAACCCCTCAGTCCGTGCAAAAACTGATCCTGCATGGGCCTATTTCTCTTACAAGAAGGAGGGGAAACAAAATGTTTATACTTGCCTTTATTGCAATAATGTCTACAAAGGATGTGGGATAAATAGGATGAAGCAACATCTTGCTGGTATCGTTGGTAATATTGCTTCTTGTAAAAAGGTTTCTCATGATATTCGTCATGCGAAGAAAATGTCATTGAATGAAGGTTCAAAGAAGGTTTCTATGGAAGATATAGGAGAAGAGGAAGTTGGGCAACGCAGTTCCGCTTCACAAATTTCTGTGAGTAATGCTAAGAAAAGGAAAACTAGCACTTGAGTAGTTAATGGATAGCTATTCATGTATCACAGTTAAATACACTTATATCGCTATTAACTACCATTCTCAATAACTACTCATGTATCGCTGATAACTACTCTAGAATCGTCATTCACTATTTCTTTGCCACAAAGTCACAAATTTCATTTAGGACATATTGGGGACTATCTCTTATTTGTCAAAGTTGGAATTGGAGACCCCATTTTATCGAATTCAAATTCAAGTGTTATTTTTTGTCATTTTCCCAAAATAAAATTTTTACCCTGCGTATAACATAACAGAACGAAGAAGTTTTTGTTGAGGAAAGTGGGGAGATTAAAAGTATACAACATTGGAATATATTAAGTTTAATTAATCAAATAAAATAAATAAATATTATGAGAGCAAATTCTCTCTTTTCGTCAGTGACGGAAAATAAAAATAAATGGGTAAAGAAGCTTTAACATTGTAAGAGTTGATGAATCATATAGAGAAGGAAGATTAAAGAAAATAAGAAAAGAAAATTTAATGATAAACATAAGAAAAATCCTCTATTTCTAAATGTTATGGAATACGACTGATTTTGGAAACAACTTAAGCATAAGCTCTTGACAGTAAAAACTATTCATCTTAGTCATTCCCATTTTTAATTTAAATTTAATTTAATTTATCTTATTTCCGCATTTTTTTGTCTTTTGCGCTACATATAGGTTTCCACGTTGTGTCTATTTTCGTGTTGTTGGATATACTTTCAGTGGTGATTTCAAATTCAAAATTTGTTCCATCCCCCTATTCAATCAATTTTATTACTTGCTCATTTATTAAAATGGGTCACCAAATTTTAACATATTTGTAACACTGATTATAAAATTAAAATTTAAAATATTAACATATTCGTGCAACTGAAACTTGCGTACTAACCTAAAGGTGGAACAGTGTTAATAGTATTTTTATTTGTCGTCTTTTCTCTTTCAGTTTCTATTTATATTAGACCCATTATCTTTTGTTCCTTTTGCTCTTTGTGTTGTATTCTCTACGGAGTGTTTGGTATGGGTCATATTTCTGGGGTTCCCATTTCTATTGAGCAGTTGTCTGAGGGTAGGTGTGACGGTGTTCTGTCATTCAAAGTTGACAGAATATTTTTTCCTGAAGTAGTTCATTTCATTCCTAGTGGAAAACATCTGCGGGAAACAGTGTCTATCAATTTGTTGGTCTTTGATAAGACGGTGAGATGTAAATATTATTTTGTGTGGTTTGTGCGTTGTGTTTCGTTTTTTCGTTGTTATTATTGTTTTTGTTATTGATTCTTTTGTATTTCGTGTTTTGCGTAGGGATCTCGCGTTTTGGTGACACTGGAAGATGATGATTCGATCTCTCTTCATGAGGGTTTGTTTATCGAAGAAATATGTTATAGGATAACTAATTTTGTTGTGCGTCGGGATGGTAGGGGCTTACATAGAAGCTTACAATATTGTTATTTTCAAGACTTCTTTTATTGAGCAAGTGTGGGATTTTTTCCCATCTCATTCATTCAACTTCGTCACATGTTTCAGAGTTTGTGGGTGGCTATCCATGGGATTTTGGTATCATTGGTATGGTTGCTTTTATTATGTTTGTTTTCCTGGCTGTTTGAAGGTAAGTGTATGGGCAGTGGAATGCTAATATACTTTGTTTTCGTGTGTTTGACATATATATGTGGGATACTTGTGGCTATGTATGAGGTTGGTATAAGTGATGTTGACGGATCTTTGGGAAGGAAATTATACATTAAGGTTCGAGATAATCAACTCCATGACATATGGTATGTTTCTGGTGATCGCTTCGTCGTGTTTTGCAATGTTGTTAATTATTTTATTATTTCACTTATATTTAATCCTTAAATTGTTTTTGGGTTGGTTAAGGGGGGATGAGGTTTTGACATTTTGCCTCCACGGCCAGTGTTGGGGGAAAACTTGGCGGTCTTACCAGCATGTGTCTGAACCGGAGGGCAAGTTTATTGTTATTCAGTTTGTGCGTTCATTGCTTTGTGATGATAGAGGTTGTTTTTGTTTTTGTTATTGTTTCCTTTTTGGTTTGTTTGTTTTGTCTCATGATTATATTATTGTTTTTGGTCATTTTTGTGTAGGTCATCCAACGTTGTCATCTTACTCTGGTGCCACTCGTGTTTTTTTCGACTCAATGTTTCCAACACTTCTTCCCAAGCGATCCGAAATTATGGGTGAATCTCACGTATGTGCGACTCCAGTGCAGTCTCAAGAATCGGTTGTGTTATTGTATCTGTGCCTTTTCGGTGTGTGTCTTTTTAAGCGTTCTAGGTTTTCCGTTTGTTTTATTAGTTGTTGTTGTGTTCTTCTGGATTCGAATATGTATTAACTGTAGTGGAATTTGTTGTCATCTTAAGTTGTTGTGTTCTTTTATTTCTGATTTCTGATGTAGTTTAAGTTAGAGTTCGGTTTGTTAGGAAGTGTTGTTGTTATTTATGTTTGTAATGTTTTAGGTCTGGATTTTGGTAGTATGGAGGTAGTAAAATTTTGTGTGTTTTGTGTTATCTTTGTTGTGGTTTTCTATTGTTCTTCAGTTTATATTTTTGTTTTTTGGTTTTGTTACCCTATATATTTCCGCGGTCATGTCATTTTCTATTAAATTCATTGAAATAAATTTTTTTCTCCAAACTCAGCATTTGAAAAGAAAACATAATGAGTCGATTCATCCATCTTTAACATTTGTTTGAAGGGAAATATGAAGATTTTTGGTTGAAACAAACAGTTGTTTCATTTTAAAGATTTTTTCCCTCGTCATATATTTATATTGGCGTCCATACCATTCGAAGTTGGATGATTACTAACAATCAATATAATTATCACCTTTTGTGTTCTAAAGATTTCAATTAATGCAAAGTTCCCTCATAAGTAATAACGAATACACAACTTGTATTATAGTCAAAGCTTACTTCTAAAAACATGAAGGTAAATTGAACTCATAAGTAATAACCAACAAACTACTTGTATTATAATCAAACCTTACATCTAAAAACATGAAAGTAAATATTATGCGCAGAAAAGTACCCATCGTTAGTTGCACTTACATGCACTCATGTTGTCTTTTACGTAACGAACTTTGTGATCACATAATTCCTATATATGCATCATGTTCATATTGGCTTCTACATGTTTTTACTTTGTATTATATTTTGTTCATTGCCTCCTCCAATTCAGCCTCACTTGGTAAGATAACTTCAACGTTGTGCATTAGTCTGTCATTTGCATTAGTGGCAATTGTGGCATGTAATTCCATAGTTGCCTATCCAGGTAGCGAGTTGTACGAAACGTTGATTCATGTGTTAGGAGGTAAGGAATGGTGGTGATGTAGGTTTTATTGTATAAGTCTATTATTGTGAGTGGCTGGTTTGATGCTGGGGGCATACTCATTAGAAGGTGGCTTTGGTGTTGATGCAGCATTTGTACGTATTCTTCTGTAGAGTCAAACAGTTCCCATCTTGCCCAGTATACGTTGATAAATCCTTCCTCCTCTAGTAGGTGATAGATGCGCCGCATGATGTTGTATTTTGGGGTATGCCAGAGTCTAGAGCCCACGAATTCAGATCTTTGACATGAAGACCTTCTATGGTGTTTGTGAGTTGTTGCTGGTGTGAGATATGTAGTTGATGAATGTGTCTTATGTTCGTGGTAATGGGATTGAACCAGATCTTGAGAGTAAAGGTCAATCTATTGCGCCAGGTTGATAAGAATGTTCTGAATGAGGTTTCGTTGTAAGGTTGGGGATGATAGTAGTGTTTTCCATTTTCAGGTTGTTTAGCTTTTAATTTGGAGGATTTAGGTTTCTTTTTCTATGATCCAGTGCTGATATTTTTGTGCCGAGGTTGCCTTAAATAGAGGATTCTTTTTGGTTATTTTTGGTTTGTTTGGGTTCTTCCATAGTAGGTTTACATTTATTATGATCATTCAATTCGCAATGAATGTTATTGATGGTCAATAGTTTATAACATGTGCCTTTTTCATTTTTACCATCAAGTGTTTTTTGGTTTGCTGGCGTATTCAATTCTTAAGAGTGAATGTTAGTTCTGTGTTTGGAGTTAATGTTTCTTTTCCAATATTGCCCATATTTATTATGATATTTTTAAGAGAGAGAAATACATAAGCATTAATAAATATGAGAGAGAGTTAGGGGTAGAGTAGGAAAAAACGCGTTAAATGATGATAGAATATTAGATGAACTCTTATATTAGAAACCAAAAATATTCAAATATTTTATTTTTATATTAGGGACCAAAATCATTTAAATTTTGGGGTTTTATATTAGTGATTGGACAGGAATTTATATGTTTAAGCATGTGCATTTGAGCTTAATTAGTAAGGTTTAATTGTTATATTTGATCATTATTTGTGATTTTATGTGCACATGCTTATAGGTGATAATATGGAAAATCCTAGCTTAATTACTTGCATTTTAAGTAACTAAGGGTATTTTGGTCATTTTTGACTATGTGGTGCTTTTCTCTTGTAGGGGTGTCCCACGTGGGCCCCACAACCCTTTGGAGTTGCTTGGAGTGCAAGGAATTGACTTGGAGGGAAAGGCAAAGGCAAAAGACAAAAATTACCCTTTTTGTCAAAAACAAGGGATTTGCATCTTTCCTAAAGGGGTAAAAAGAGCTCAAAATTCAAATTTGAACTTGTTGAAGCTTCATTAAGGGCAAAAAGGGAAGCACAATGGAGAGGAGAAAAAGGAGGAATTTTTGGAGGTGTGTAACATCCTGAAAAATTTAATTCACGATTAGAGAGTGTTTTGGGAAATTTTGGAATTTTTAGGAATTTTTGGGATATTTTTGGAAATTTTGAGTAATTAATATGCATATAATTAATTAAGAAATGAAGAGTTTGAAATATGAGGGAGTGGTAAAGCTAAAAATATTTTGAAGTTTAAGGAGATTAGAGGCTGGTTTAAGTGGTTTTAAATCAAAATAAGTACACTATGGCAAGTTTGGGCTTTAATTATCAGAAACCACCCTTATTTCTCCTAGCCAAACGTGGCCTTCCCTTCCTCTTTAAAACAAAAATCTGCTTCACTCACTTCTCCTTCTCACCCGCGGCGCCACCTCCCTCCATTCACCATTGTTTTTTTTTTCATTTGCTTCCTTCACCCACCACCATACTCATCTTATTCCTTACTTCTCTTTTCTTCTTCAACCCACCAAACCGGGTCCGATCCGTGCCTTCCTTCTTCTGTCCTTCTTCACGCGTTTTCCGGCGAAGTTGGCCAGTTTTCCGACGGTTTTGGGGCGGTGAGCGGCGGAAGGCGGCAAGAACAAGGTAAAATCTTCGTTTTGGTTGTTCTACAACTCTCATTTCTTTCCAACTTCATGTCTTTCTTCTGTTGCTCATTCCTTCTTCACGGTGACTTCGTCCAGTCACTTGAAGACCGAGTTCCGGCGAGCTGCACGGCGGTCGCCGGTGGTGAAGCCCCTCCCTTCATTTTTGAACTCCGTAAGTATTTTTCACACTCTTATTGCCTTTGATTTTCGTTTTAGCCGTGTGAGAATGAGAGGCTGATTTGGGGTTTTAGGTCTTAGTCTTGGAAAAGTAATAGAACTAAGCTAAAGCTTCATCTCTTTGTGTCCTAATTGTCAAATAAAATGTTGATTGAAGTTTTGTGAAGTTTTTGCAAAAACCCTAAACATTGGGAATTCTCAAATCCAACGGGTTTAGAGTCATTTTTTTTGGTTTAGAATCCTTAAATAATCAATAACAAAACTTGTTTGAGTTTGATTATATCACTGCTGGTTGATTGATTTGGGTATGAGTGTTTTACAACTTTGATTTGGTTATTTTTGGATGATTGGACTATTACTTGGATGTTTTAGATTTGGTGTGAGTTATTTTGATTGTTGTATGTTAAATTCCAATGATTTACCTTCTCCTTTCAAATGCTGAAATTGGTTATTGAATGTATGCTTTGGCTGTTAGCTTTTCTGTTGGATTAAGAATTTTTGCAGGAATGGGAAACTGAAATTAGTGGTATTGTAGGGATGTTTAAATAATGTTTTGTGACTGGAATCAAGTTGATTTGTAGGATAAAAGTGGTTGATGTTATAGGAAAATATTCATGAATTAATTATTTGATTAAGGTGGACATGTTGGATTTGATGAATGACTTGTAGAATGTCAATTAGACTAAAGTGAGTATTTGTTGTGGATATTGAATATGGAAAATTGATGATTAAAGTTGTAATTTTAAATCAGAGGACCTTAGAGATTTGTAGCCGCTCATTGTATCATTATGAGTTATTAAGGAGTAGTTTTTGCTTCTTTGTGATCATAAAGATTTGAATTAATAGTCACTCATCATTGGTATCCCTTGGTTGTTTTGTAAAGTGTAAATTAGTATTGATGGGAACTGTCATTACTGTTTATGCTGTCTTTTGTTTGGAAACTATTATTTTGTTTATAGTGGCTGAATTGATATATGGTTGAATGGAGCTGTCTTTTCTTGGTTATTGATGTTACATGTGAGTGGTATTATGGAACATACATGGGATTTGTGTGTTTGACTCTTAATAATGTAATTTCATATTAGAGGGTACTAATGAAGTGTCCATGAAGTGTATACTTGTATATTAAATTTCTGGGATTGGATGAAATTAATTGTGATATCATCTTAATTAATCTTGATGTTGACAATGTGGAAAATAATTAAAAGAAACCTTATTAAATGCCTAGGCCATGAGTGTTACGATCTTTGGTTAAAAGTGTTGTTGGAATGCTCAAAACTGATTCATTTGTTGTTGTGGACTAATATAGAATTAGGTGAATCCCTACGTGGTATTTTGTTAAGTGATGATTAAAGTAATAAATGATTGGAAATCCTTAAGTAGGGGTTGCTAAACTTGATTTATGGTTTTGTGGATGATTATAGAGTTATTGAGGATGCTATTGGACTTGGTTGGCTTAGCCAACAATGGGAAGAGTTGGGATCTTTAGGTGATTGGAGAAGTAGAATGTTGTGAGTTAGTTTTATTAAAGTATGGAAATGAGTTCTTGTTTTTCTTCCCTGTAAGCTGGAAATTTTGATTGTAAGGTTTAATTTGGTAGTTAAGGACATTTAAAGGAAAGGGTGGATATATATAAAAACAAGCTTGTAGGCCAAATGTTTAAGAAAAGGGAAGTGTGTGATGAAAATTTTTGTTAGTCTAGTGTTTCTGCTGAATGTGCTTCTTTTTCTGTGTGATTTTTGGAACTAAATGTCTTTTGATTTCTCTGTTTGGAGCATGTACTTAATGTTGGTTTTTGCATGCTTGATAGCTTATTAGAATTGAAGAATGTAAGTCCTGTTTGTTTAACTTCTGAAGGAATTTAGGCAAATGAGTGAAGTATATGCTATAATGTATGCATTGGAATTTAATTTACATATCTGGTTGTTTAAGGAATTGTTTGATGTGCATGATTAATTGGTATAATCATGTATGGTTGATAAGGTGAATTGAAATGATATATGCTTGAGTAACATGATAGATTTTGTAAATTCTTTGTTGTGTGATAGTTATTGGCTGAATTTGGATGTTAGAAAGATGGCATGAAAAGAATTATTTAAAGAAGGAAAAATGGGTAGTAATGTGGATACGAGAGAGAGACGTTTAACATGAAGTAGAATGATACTAATTTATCATTCTGTACTACATTATAGGATTGATTGCGATATGACTTCCGTGGCATCAAGAAAGGTTGAGAAATAGCGTAATTGCTAAAGGGCGACAGGTAATCACTCTTAACCTCACTATAACATTGAGGGTGACGTTAGTTAGGGATTTTGTAAAATCCCTTTTCACCCTCTATATATATATATTATCTTTAAAAGGGTATTTTTATATAAAACAGGCTATCGGGTGCCTTTTAAACACGATTATTTTCGTATAAAAGGAATTTGAAACATTATATATTATTATCCTGCCTGGTGGTGGCCATTGATCTGGAATGGCGTGGAATGTATATAGGGATAGTGTTGGATAGTGGTTTAAGAGATGATGAGGATAGAAAAAAAAAAGGTTATATGTTGAGTTGAGATAGTTGAGAGTTATGTTGATGAAATATAGAATAGGGATTGTGAGTGTTGCATGACACTGATTATTAGTACCGTCGGCCGATGTAATCTATCGATCTGCGCAATCGATAGGTTAATTGTACAGTTTCCTCGGATTGTAGAGGAACCAGGGACGTTTTCACTTTTTAAAGTGCTCCCCAGAGACGTTTTCACTTTTAAAGTGCTCCCCAGGGACGTTTTCACTTTTTAAAGTGCTCCCCAGGGACGTTTTCACTTTTTAAAGTGCTCTCCAGGGACGTTTTCACTTTTTAAAGTGCTCCCTTTTCATGCTTTTAGATTTGAGACTGGGCACAGTGTCAATCACGTTTATTTTCATCTGTTGAGTGGACTTGGAATTGACTGAGGGATTTGAGTGATATGTGGGAAGTAGAGATGGTGAATTTGAGTTGAGTTAGACGGATGGATTTGCATGATGAATGAAAGACTTGAAGTATATATATATATTATTGCTTTTAAATGTGGTACCCTTTAGACGCCCTCGCTACCGCACATCTCACTGTTATAGTGAGTTAAGCGGTGATTACTGGGACAAATTGTCTCATCCCACGATTACTGACATTTTTGCAGGTATTCATGCACTGATGCAAGCAGCAGGAAAGGGAATTAGGTAGTAGTAGTTATATGGAATATTTTGAATTGTATATTGCCAATTTGTATAGGCCTGCATACGTTTCCGCATATATTTATATGTATTCGATATTATTGAACATTAGGTTGTTTATTTTTCTAACCATGTTAGGTGATTCTTTTCTAACATGGTTAGCTATTAATTATCCATGATAGTATTCAGGTTGTATTAGTTTATTCTTTCCTATCATGGATAAATTATAAAAGGTTTAGAATAATCTTTTCTAACTATGATAGAGATATTAATATTATGGAAATTCCTTTTTCTATCATAGTTAGATTAGAGCTTAATGAATTGAAATAAATATTATTGGTTAATTAGGTAATTAGTAACACAATGTTACAACTTGGTTATCAGTATTTGGTATACGATAACCCTGGACTGTGCTGCATTGCATATAGATTGGCAATATACATTCTTAGTAATCCCTTCCTTCTGTGCATGAATATCTGGCCTTTTTGAGAGGATTATCGCTCATCCCGTGGTGGGGAGAGAGTGATAAAAGAAATTGAATAGGTATTGTGGAGAGATTGAGATGAATATAGTAAGAATAACTATATAAATAAAGATGTTTATAAGAATTTAGGAAGAATAGCGAAATAAGGATGTTTCTCTGGGGTCTTGAGTATAGTTATGTGCCGGCCATAATTATAGTCGAGGCATCATGAGATCCCTTATTGGGTTAAGGGAGTAAGGAAATTTGAAAATAACAAGTAATAATGAATACAATATGAAATTAGAATTGTTGACCTTGTTCTTTATTGTTTAGTTAATTGTTAAATTGTTGTGAGTGATAAGTTAAGTTGCATGATCTATTGGATGTTTTATTGTGATATTTGGTTTTGTTGAGGATCAATTGTAAGTTGTTTATCTTTACTTTTAAAGAAGATAGTTGAGTTCAATATTCTATTTTGAAGTTTTAGCGTAATTTTCTATTTATTCAATGGAGTTGAAAGCAATTTGATGAAGATTTTAGTTAGGAAGTTGATATAGTTAGAAATTTGTTAAGGTCACAAGGTAAAATACTTAATTAATTCTTAGGGAAATGTTATCTAATGGGTAAGAAGTGAAGACTTTGGAATATGGCTAGGGAAACAAGTGAAATTGGGAGATGTGAATAAAAGATTTGATCTATTATTGAGTAGTACTTTTGTTTTGAGTAAGGGGTGTCTTGAAAGGTTTATAGAATAATGTGGATGATTGGGAAGTGGTAAGTTTTATAATGGAATGAAGGATGTTTGGGTAGTAGTTGAAGTGAAAAATGTTCGATGGTTAATGGATTGGGACACATTTAGATTTATGATTGAAGTTTCATGACCTACCAAATTGGTCCAAGAATACTAAGGCTTCTTATAATATTTATAAAATTATGTTGGATTATATGGTTAGGGGAAGATTTGAGTTGATATTAGAACTTAGTTAAGGGGGAAATGAAATTGTGTTTTATGAGAATTTATTAAGATTGGGAGTATCGAAAAATCTATGTTTTTGTAATATGAGTTTTATAGGAATAGTTGGTGATTTGTGTGAGTTTATTTGGAGTATTCGAAGTGGGTTTTGGGTTCTAGGATTTGTTTATAATATCAATAAAGTTATGAAGTGATAATGATGTGATTAAATTGAATAATTTGATCTTGTGTGCGACTTTGTGCTTTGAGTTGGATGCTTTTGTATGTGGATGTGCTTTTGTTTTGGGTGCATGTAATGAACTTTGAATAAGGGAGTTATTAATTAAACGTGTAAAGCTTAGGAAAACTTAAGCAGGGTTAATCATATAGAAGATTTGTGCATATCTAATCAATTGGATTATTTTGAAAGAAAATTTTATTTGAATGCATAAATGATTGGATGACAAAAGATTTAACTACACGACTTTTGTTTGTGATTAATTGTGGCCTTGTGGGATTGTATTAACAAATGGATTAGTTCATTATTGTTTTGAAGAGATCCACTGTAATCATCTTTAAGTGATGTCAATGAGATTTTAAATGATAGATTTTGTGTAAGGGGATTTTAGTTGGTGAAGTCTTGAGTTAACTTGTTGGATAAATACCTTTATGATGAAGGGTAAATTAACAATGTTGTTTGATGTTGGAAGTTTCTCTTGCATATACAAATATACATGAGGAGATGAGTTGTAATCTCGATTATTGAACCACACCATAATGACAATGAATTGATTTGACATATGCGAAATACATTAGAAGGGTTGTGATCTTAATGATTAGATTATACAAAAAGTGACTATGAGAGGATGTTTGATTAAAGAAGTTTAGGTTTAAATTAAAGTTGATTAAGGTAAATAGTTGGAATTTAAACTGTATCATGATGACTTAGAATAGTATTTTGGTTATGTAGGGAAGATGTTAATAGGAAATTTGATCCAATTAAGAGTAGTTTTGGGGATGAGTAATGCTTGTTTGGAAAGAGGTAAAGGATGATTAGTATACTTAAAGTGTGGTTATTATTGATAGTAAAATTGAGAGAAACTACTTTTTATAGGAATGAGGGAAATTTTCAATAGTTTATGAAGTGACATTTCATAGGTTAAAGACTTACTTTCATATTTATAGAAAGTGATATGAGGATTTGGCAAAGTATATGCATTTGGGAAGAAATATTGTTGGTAGGTGATTAAAGAATGATTCTCATTGTCTTATAAGTCAAGGAAATTAAATGATTTAGATGTAACAAGGTTAGAATATGACTAGGAATTCTGGAAGCTAGGGGAATATTGGGATTGTGCTATGGTTGGATGACTTGAGTGATATTTTAATTATGAAATGAAAACTAGGTTGGGAGATATTGGGAGTTGAGATTCTTAATGTTATTGAAGAGTAAATAGACTTTATGGAACATGAAATAGGGGATTTTGGTCATGGATATCATTTGGCCTTAGTAATGTAACCAAAGTAGTCAAGGAATTAGATAATTTAGGTGTAGCAAAGTTTAATATAATTCGAAAACTCAAAAACTAAAGGAATGGTGTAGAATAGTTTGGTTAGAAATTGTAGTTTTTCTTCTCTAATTCAAGATCTTAGAGATGTATTGAGTGGGATAGACTATGTATCAGTTCATAGTGAAGTTTGACATACTGAATTTTGGGGACAAAATTTTTAAAAAAGGTGGGGAGAATTGTAACATCCTGAAAAATTTAATTCACGATTAGAGAGTGTTTTGGGAAATTTTGGAATTTTTAGGAATTTTTGGGATATTTTTGGAAATTTTGAGTAATTAATATGCATATAATTAATTAAGAAATGAAGAGTTTGAAATATGAGGGAGTGGTAAAGCTAAAAATATTTTGAAGTTTAAGGAGATTAGAGGCTGGTTTAAGTGGTTTTAAATCAAAATAAGTACACTATGGCAAGTTTGGGCTTTAATTATCAGAAACCACCCTTATTTCTCCTAGCCAAACGTGGCCTTCCCTTCCTCTTTAAAACAAAAATCTGCTTCACTCACTTCTCCTTCTCACCCGCGGCGCCACCTCCCTCCATTCACCATTGTTTTTTTTTTCATTTGCTTCCTTCACCCACCACCATACTCATCTTATTCCTTACTTCTCTTTTCTTCTTCAACCCACCAAACCGGGTCCGATCCGTGCCTTCCTTCTTCTGTCCTTCTTCACGCGTTTTCCGGCGAAGTTGGCCAGTTTTCCGACGGTTTTGGGGCGGTGAGCGGCGGAAGGCGGCAAGAACAAGGTAAAATCTTCGTTTTGGTTGTTCTACAACTCTCATTTCTTTCCAACTTCATGTCTTTCTTCTGTTGCTCATTCCTTCTTCACGGTGACTTCGTCCAGTCACTTGAAGACCGAGTTCCGGCGAGCTGCACGGCGGTCGCCGGTGGTGAAGCCCCTCCCTTCATTTTTGAACTCCGTAAGTATTTTTCACACTCTTATTGCCTTTGATTTTCGTTTTAGCCGTGTGAGAATGAGAGGCTGATTTGGGGTTTTAGGTCTTAGTCTTGGAAAAGTAATAGAACTAAGCTAAAGCTTCATCTCTTTGTGTCCTAATTGTCAAATAAAATGTTGATTGAAGTTTTGTGAAGTTTTTGCAAAAACCCTAAACATTGGGAATTCTCAAATCCAACGGGTTTAGAGTCATTTTTTTTGGTTTAGAATCCTTAAATAATCAATAACAAAACTTGTTTGAGTTTGATTATATCACTGCTGGTTGATTGATTTGGGTATGAGTGTTTTACAACTTTGATTTGGTTATTTTTGGATGATTGGACTATTACTTGGATGTTTTAGATTTGGTGTGAGTTATTTTGATTGTTGTATGTTAAATTCCAATGATTTACCTTCTCCTTTCAAATGCTGAAATTGGTTATTGAATGTATGCTTTGGCTGTTAGCTTTTCTGTTGGATTAAGAATTTTTGCAGGAATGGGAAACTGAAATTAGTGGTATTGTAGGGATGTTTAAATAATGTTTTGTGACTGGAATCAAGTTGATTTGTAGGATAAAAGTGGTTGATGTTATAGGAAAATATTCATGAATTAATTATTTGATTAAGGTGGACATGTTGGATTTGATGAATGACTTGTAGAATGTCAATTAGACTAAAGTGAGTATTTGTTGTGGATATTGAATATGGAAAATTGATGATTAAAGTTGTAATTTTAAATCAGAGGACCTTAGAGATTTGTAGCCGCTCATTGTATCATTATGAGTTATTAAGGAGTAGTTTTTGCTTCTTTGTGATCATAAAGATTTGAATTAATAGTCACTCATCATTGGTATCCCTTGGTTGTTTTGTAAAGTGTAAATTAGTATTGATGGGAACTGTCATTACTGTTTATGCTGTCTTTTGTTTGGAAACTATTATTTTGTTTATAGTGGCTGAATTGATATATGGTTGAATGGAGCTGTCTTTTCTTGGTTATTGATGTTACATGTGAGTGGTATTATGGAACATACATGGGATTTGTGTGTTTGACTCTTAATAATGTAATTTCATATTAGAGGGTACTAATGAAGTGTCCATGAAGTGTATACTTGTATATTAAATTTCTGGGATTGGATGAAATTAATTGTGATATCATCTTAATTAATCTTGATGTTGACAATGTGGAAAATAATTAAAAGAAACCTTATTAAATGCCTAGGCCATGAGTGTTACGATCTTTGGTTAAAAGTGTTGTTGGAATGCTCAAAACTGATTCATTTGTTGTTGTGGACTAATATAGAATTAGGTGAATCCCTACGTGGTATTTTGTTAAGTGATGATTAAAGTAATAAATGATTGGAAATCCTTAAGTAGGGGTTGCTAAACTTGATTTATGGTTTTGTGGATGATTATAGAGTTATTGAGGATGCTATTGGACTTGGTTGGCTTAGCCAACAATGGGAAGAGTTGGGATCTTTAGGTGATTGGAGAAGTAGAATGTTGTGAGTTAGTTTTATTAAAGTATGGAAATGAGTTCTTGTTTTTCTTCCCTGTAAGCTGGAAATTTTGATTGTAAGGTTTAATTTGGTAGTTAAGGACATTTAAAGGAAAGGGTGGATATATATAAAAACAAGCTTGTAGGCCAAATGTTTAAGAAAAGGGAAGTGTGTGATGAAAATTTTTGTTAGTCTAGTGTTTCTGCTGAATGTGCTTCTTTTTCTGTGTGATTTTTGGAACTAAATGTCTTTTGATTTCTCTGTTTGGAGCATGTACTTAATGTTGGTTTTTGCATGCTTGATAGCTTATTAGAATTGAAGAATGTAAGTCCTGTTTGTTTAACTTCTGAAGGAATTTAGGCAAATGAGTGAAGTATATGCTATAATGTATGCATTGGAATTTAATTTACATATCTGGTTGTTTAAGGAATTGTTTGATGTGCATGATTAATTGGTATAATCATGTATGGTTGATAAGGTGAATTGAAATGATATATGCTTGAGTAACATGATAGATTTTGTAAATTCTTTGTTGTGTGATAGTTATTGGCTGAATTTGGATGTTAGAAAGATGGCATGAAAAGAATTATTTAAAGAAGGAAAAATGGGTAGTAATGTGGATACGAGAGAGAGACGTTTAACATGAAGTAGAATGATACTAATTTATCATTCTGTACTACATTATAGGATTGATTGCGATATGACTTCCGTGGCATCAAGAAAGGTTGAGAAATAGCGTAATTGCTAAAGGGCGACAGGTAATCACTCTTAACCTCACTATAACATTGAGGGTGACGTTAGTTAGGGATTTTGTAAAATCCCTTTTCACCCTCTATATATATATATTATCTTTAAAAGGGTATTTTTATATAAAACAGGCTATCGGGTGCCTTTTAAACACGATTATTTTCGTATAAAAGGAATTTGAAACATTATATATTATTATCCTGCCTGGTGGTGGCCATTGATCTGGAATGGCGTGGAATGTATATAGGGATAGTGTTGGATAGTGGTTTAAGAGATGATGAGGATAGAAAAAAAAAAGGTTATATGTTGAGTTGAGATAGTTGAGAGTTATGTTGATGAAATATAGAATAGGGATTGTGAGTGTTGCATGACACTGATTATTAGTACCGTCGGCCGATGTAATCTATCGATCTGCGCAATCGATAGGTTAATTGTACAGTTTCCTCGGATTGTAGAGGAACCAGGGACGTTTTCACTTTTTAAAGTGCTCCCCAGAGACGTTTTCACTTTTAAAGTGCTCCCCAGGGACGTTTTCACTTTTTAAAGTGCTCCCCAGGGACGTTTTCACTTTTTAAAGTGCTCTCCAGGGACGTTTTCACTTTTTAAAGTGCTCCCTTTTCATGCTTTTAGATTTGAGACTGGGCACAGTGTCAATCACGTTTATTTTCATCTGTTGAGTGGACTTGGAATTGACTGAGGGATTTGAGTGATATGTGGGAAGTAGAGATGGTGAATTTGAGTTGAGTTAGACGGATGGATTTGCATGATGAATGAAAGACTTGAAGTATATATATATATATTATTGCTTTTAAATGTGGTACCCTTTAGACGCCCTCGCTACCGCACATCTCACTGTTATAGTGAGTTAAGCGGTGATTACTGGGACAAATTGTCTCATCCCACGATTACTGACATTTTTGCAGGTATTCATGCACTGATGCAAGCAGCAGGAAAGGGAATTAGGTAGTAGTAGTTATATGGAATATTTTGAATTGTATATTGCCAATTTGTATAGGCCTGCATACGTTTCCGCATATATTTATATGTATTCGATATTATTGAACATTAGGTTGTTTATTTTTCTAACCATGTTAGGTGATTCTTTTCTAACATGGTTAGCTATTAATTATCCATGATAGTATTCAGGTTGTATTAGTTTATTCTTTCCTATCATGGATAAATTATAAAAGGTTTAGAATAATCTTTTCTAACTATGATAGAGATATTAATATTATGGAAATTCCTTTTTCTATCATAGTTAGATTAGAGCTTAATGAATTGAAATAAATATTATTGGTTAATTAGGTAATTAGTAACACAATGTTACAAGGTGCATCTAGCCCAAATCAAGGCCACATTCATCCACATTTTACCAAAATACCCAAAATACCATTCTTCCTTCACTTATGCTACCTCTTGGCCAAGAGCACACACTTAAACCTAAAAATCATGTCTTGGCCGACTTAAACCACCCTTGACAGCTCACTTAAACCAAAATCCACCTCATTAATCAAACTCCCACTTCATTTAACCTAATCCCACTTCATTTGTGACATATTCCTTCACCAACTCTTTCTCTTTCTCCTCCCAAATCCTCTCAACTTCTCTTATCTTCTTCTTCCCTTCCATTTCGTGATTTCACCTCCATTGATGGCATCATCACGAAATCATCATCTCCTACACTCCTCCATGCGTGGCTAAGCTTCCTCATCTCTCTCTCCAAAGGAATGTGCTTGTAGATCATCAACAACTTTGGCCTCATGTACTTGTTGATGTAATCTTTTAGGTTTGTGAGCTAGACTTATCTTTTTGCCTAATGTTTTCCTAGATTTAGGTTACATTAGGTTAGGACATTTAGCTTTAAGTGTTCTATGTGATTTTGGCTCACAAATCTCTCTTTTGTGTTAAGCTCATGAAAACCTAAAGCTTATATGTGTGTAGTTTCATACAATACATGTGTGTGTGATTAACTCCTCTTGTATTTGTGAAATGATAGATTTGCTTAAGTTCTTGATTAGAATTTAATGTTGCTTATGGTATGAGCTCAACTTGGAAGAGCATTAAGCTTGGTTAACCTAATTAAACTCTTGAAGATTTCTTGGATTCAAGAGGTCTCAAGGATTTAGTTAGATTATATCAAGTAAAACAAGTATATGAGGTCCAATTAACCAAAAGCACAAAGTACTTTGGAGAGGGAGGTTGTTTCTCATCTTATTCTATCACTTCACCTTTCGGTTACTTTTACATTTTGCAATTTAAATTTGTAGTTGATAGTCAAAAATCATTCTCATACTCCTTTGTAATTTGTGTGACTTGTAGCCTTTAGTTAGCAAGATTTAACCTAGATTGTGAAAAGACCTAATACTCACCACTATTCACTTAGTGGATTTGAGTTTAGAAAATTTTTGATTGACCTTTAGGGCGACATTTAGGTCAAATCAATTAGGCACTGGAGGGAGTATTACATTACATTACAATTATTATAGATTTTATTGAAACCGGATATGGTTTTATTGTTTTGTTTATGTGCCTTTGATTATTGTGGGGGGTTTTTGGACTTGATTTTATTGCTGGACATAAGAGTTTGTAGTTTTTACTTTGTACCATGTGTTCTTTCTTTTGAAATGTGTGTGTTTGTTTCAGTTTGTAGATCATTACAAAAATTATTGTCTGGTTTGCTTATAAGTAAGTCATGTAAAAAAGTTACATGTTAACTTATTTTTTTGTTTAAAAGAAATTTCAAAGACACCAGTTATTTTCCAATTTCATTTATATATTTTTTGTATAAGTTTATTTTTAATAGGTGATTGTTTTTAAGGTGATTTATTTTTAAGGAGTAAAAACAACATTAACTGAGTATTTTTTGTGAAACATGTTATCTATGGTGGCCTATAAATGATATAGTTTGTTTAAAATAAGTTGATTAAAATATAAGTTTAATCTAACTTTATGGAGAAATAGTATCCACTTAGCTAGGATTGAAATGCAAAATAAACCATTCTATTTTGGGAAATGGCCCTATTTTACCCTTCAAGTAACTATCTTGGACCACTGGGGACCCTAAACTAACACTGAGTACAATTTTACCCCTGAACTAACCAAAGTGGTCCAATTTTACCCCTGAAGTAACCAAAGTGGTCCAATTTTACCCTCTGACGAATGTAATGTTGACACGTAGGCGTGTCAACATTACATTCGTCAGAGGGTAAAATTGGACCACTTTGGTTACTTCAGGGGTAAAATTGTACTCAGTGTTAGTTTAGGGTGCCCAGTGGTTCACGGTGGTTAGTTGAAGGGTAAAATAAGCTCATTGCCCTTCTATTTTAAAAAAAAACGACCGCAATAAATTCGAAATCTAGGTCTTGTAACAGTTTTTTAATATTTTCTTGAAAGTTAAATTTCATTGGTTTGCACGTATGATCTTTTGATGCTGACCTTATTTTCTCTCTTGCTTTAAAATATATATTACATAATTATTTCATTAAGTGACTGTGTTAGAATATTAAATTTTTGTTCAGAGTTATGGTACAGATGATCGTGAAGGTAAATTTCTATTGTACAAGGTTAGTTGGTTTTATGTGTGAATGGATTACATTCGGTTCTTCCCTACTTAGTTTTGCGAGTTGTATTGCAAAGTTATTGGTTCGTATTGGTGTGTATGTCTTATTGGGAACTATTCAAATTTAGTTTAGACAAGGTTCTAGAAAAGTTTGATTTTAAATGATATAGGTTTAGTGCATTTTCAGACCCTTTATAGAGACTATTGTACTGCCTGTTGATTGATTTGTTGTTTGCATGTGTTGTCATTCAAAGATCTGATTATGCTATCTATATCACATCTTTTTGTGTATCAGTAGATTGATTTTAAATTCAGATGGCCTTTGTTTTTGAATTTCTTCCAGAGGTTTTACTTATTAAGTGTGTTACGTTTTTTGTTTTTTATCTACACATTCATAGTTGTTTTTCTTGGTAAATTTTACGTCTTAGACATTCTTTCATTTTTATACCTCCTCTTGTCCTGATAGTTTTTATCAAATGCGTCCTTTAGTTTTTCAATTATGGCACATTGTTATATGTTATTGTATATGAAAGTTTTTCATGCTATGTTACCTAGCTTTGAAAAATCAATTTTTTTCGTTTTTGTGTTCCTGGTATTTATGTTCATTTACTATTAAATTAGTTATTAAATAAATTATTACACTATAAATTTATCTCAGTGTAAGATTTAGTATTTAGTAATAATCATAAATTTGGACACTTGCGAAAAAATGAAAGGTAACCGTATTGATTCTATGTGTTTTCGTTGTGTGTTATTTATCAGAAGTAGTGAGTTGTTGTGGGCCTGAGTTTAAACCACACTCATTATAAATAGGTTGGTTTGCCTATTTATTTAGTTCATTCGCTTGCCTTTTGTTACGTTTACGTCTTTTATTTCGTTGGGTTAATAGTTTCACTGTTGTTCATCGTTTCTGCCATGTCTCGAGTTATATTGCTGCAAGATTTGAATCCCAGTACGAATAGGTGGTGCATTCATGTTCAAGTTCTGAGAAGGTGGAATGTCTGCATGAAATCGCATCCTTCGACTATTGTCAGTGTGTCAATGCTGCTGGTAGATAAAGAGGTAGTTTTGTTGTTTATGTTGAGCAGATGGAATATATTAACGTAGATATTCTGCCAACTTATGTTATTTCACATTTATATTTTGTAGGGAACAAAAATACAGGCATCTATTAACATAAGAGATATGCTTCGTTGTTGCAATGGTACCCTTAGTGAAGGCCACACGTACAGGATTGCCAACTTTGTGGTTAGCAAAAATGAACGCCAATATAGAGCTTCAAGGCATCCTTTCAAACTGACTCTTACTCCTAGCACGCATATCGCTGAACTTGAAAATTTTCTGCTGGAATTTCCAAATTCTTTTTGGACGTTGAAAGATGTACTTGGTGTTAGCGAGGAAACAAAATTTGACTATCTTGTCGGTTAGTTTGTTATTTTTATATTTTTTCCACAGCATTGGTATAGGTTTTTGTTAAGCCAAAAAAAATGGTGTTGTAATATTTATACTTATTTCCATTATACAGATTTCATTGCATACGTTAAGGAGATGGCCTCACTCGATAAGTATAGGAAAGATAATGAGACTAAGCAAAAAACTAACCATGGTTTTATGTGATTTGGAGTATGTTCTTTACTTCATAGATTCTTTGTATTTAGAGATTTTATTCAAGCTGTAAACTGACGTTATTTCTTTTAGTGGTAATGTGGTGGATTGCGTGTTGTTTGATGAGTGTGCAAATGATGCTCATTTGTGTCAAATACAACATATGGATTCTCCTGTAGTGCTGGTCTTACATCTTGCAAGAATTGCTTTCCGTGAAGATGGTGAGGATACTATGAGAACATTATGTGATTTAATATTGTCTTATTATAGTAAATGTTAATAAATATTTATTGTTTTGTAGTATGTGTCGAAGGTTGATAACTGTTTTTTATTTGACAGGTAATCCACAGATCTTAAATTCCTTTAATGCTACAAGAGTGTATTTTAATCCAGTCATTAAAGAGGTTAAAGACATGTTGGCAAGGTTAGTTTTCTTATGTTTGGTTTGTCCAAGGTGAATATTTTTGTCATTTATTCGTTAGCCATGAATTTGTTAAAACATTAATTTTTTTATAGGGCAAATGAAAATTCATCGTTTTTATAGGGCAAAAAAGATATTTCACAGTCTTCTTTGAGTCCTGACTTTTATAGTAGTAAAACTATAAGCATTTCAGAAATTGGAGATCAAGTTGTTGTAAGTTTTTTTCTTTTCGTGTTTTTTTAAGTAAAACTTACTTTGTATTTCCTGTGCTAATGTTTATTCTGTGCATGTTTTTGGTGTTTTCAAAAGGATGATGCATTCACTATAACCTGTGAGGTTTTGAAGCTGCAAACTATGTATGGGTGGATGATGTATGAGGGTTGTCCAAAGTATGGAATGAAGCCACGGGTTGAGGATTTTGTTATCATGTGTGGAGGATGTAAGCTAAGAAGAAACTTGATTGTGTTGAACCCAGGTCAGGTGCTTCGTGGAGTGTTTTTTTTTATGGATGGGTAGTGAAAAATGTTTGTATTGTTCTCATTCTATGCATTTTACAGGATGAAGTTGCATTATCTTGTAAAAGATCAAACTGGAAGCATTTCAGTTATTTTTTGGGATAGACTTGCACTTCATTTGATAGGAAAATCTGCTACAAAAATGAAGGTAAAGTTAGATAAGGTAGGTTCTTATATTTGGAATTTGCTGTGGCGAAATAAATTTTTCATATATGTATGACACTAAATTTAGGTATTGCAGGAAGATAGGGCTTACGACTTTCCAGATGAATTAGATAATCCAATTGCAAATCAAATGGTGCTCCGTTTGAAGCTTAACGAGTATAATAAAATGTATCCTAATGCTAGCGTTAGTGTTGTGAGTTTCATGTTGTGCCAGAATCTGGTGGAAAAATTCTCCAACACACAAGAAGATGTGGTAAATTAAATATCAAAGTATTTATTTCGCTTTGTATTATATTAGTTTTTTTTTACTAATAATTTCTTTAACCTGAATGTAGGTCACTCCTGTTGTCAATCTGAGTAAGGAGGTTTGTTTGTTGTTTTACTTAAGGGCAAAGGTGCAAAAATATGACTAAACTTTACCCTAAGTTGCATTTCTATGACTAAAGTTTCGCAAGGAGCAAAAATACCACTAAACTTGGGATCGAGGTGCAAAACTATGATTTCCGTCAAATATGATGATGTTGACCGTTAGTCTTCGACATGTAGGATGCTGAGTGTGCAATAATGACTATGTGGCATGCTGAATAGATTTATGTGGGGCCCACATATAATAAAAAACAATTTCCTCCCTCCCTCTTCATCCCTTCCAAACACACCCTTACCTCCCATCAGATCAGGAATTGATTTCAATAACAGAAGGAACCCCATTGTGGGCCCACATAAATCTATTCAGCATGCCACATGGTCATTATTGTACACTCAGCATCCTACATGTCGAAGAGTAACGGTTAACACCGTCATATTTGACGGAAATCATAGTTTTGCACCTCAATCCCAAGTTTGGTGGTATTTTTGCTCCTTGCGAAACTTTAGTCATAGAAATGCAACTTAGGGTAAAGTTTAGTCATATTTTTGCACATTTACCCTTTACTTAATGATAATCTTGTCGAGTGAAATATGTGATAAATAGTTAATTTTAATTATTTTGTTTCTGTGTTTTGTGTAGGAGGATAGTGTTTTGGTCCCTATTGTTACTGGTAAACCATTGAATCTCAGTCGTTCTAAGAGTAGTGTGGTGTCTCCCAAGAAATGTGTTAATGTTGTTTATTTTGATGAGGAGCCTCTGAAACCTTCAAATACATCTGGAAAGGAAAATATAGAAAATACAGTTCTCAGTGGCAGTTCATTATCAGTTAATCTTAGGAGAATTGTTAGAGCAAAGGGAAAGCGGAGTATCTCCAGCATTTCTGTTGAGCCACTGCAGGAGCTTTAGTCTGGATTCAAATACAAGATGTTTAGAAACTATTAAGCAAGAGAAAGTGTGAGCTGGTGTAAATGGAAAGCAGTGTATTAGTTGTGTATTGCTTAATGTATTGTATTATGTAGTCCTTCCTTGAATTATAGGTCATGGAAGTATTTTAAGTGTGTATGAATTTATAAATATGTAATTAATGTCTACAAGTAAGTATTGTAATATCAAGCAAACCATTGATCATGGAAGCTTTGATTTGTTTGTTATTACATAGGGTTAAGAGGTATGTGAAGCAATATATTATAGTGTGTGATAAGCATTATAGTGTGTGATAAGCATTATAGTGTGTGATATGATGTAAGATATTAAGTATATGGTGTGTAAGGTATGTAGTGCAATAGATGAATATTGTAGTGTGTAAGTTATAAGCATATGTAATATAAGTGTGTTTATATATAAATGTTATTGTGCAGTTATTTAAGGCAAATTTTATTTTCCTGCGCGTTTTTAGATACGACGTAAAAAACATAGTTGATTATGACAATAAAGAGCCCCACTAAAGATAGTATTGTTAAGAAGTAGAATAAAAAATAAATTATATGCTTATGAAGAAAATGTTCGTGTAAACCGGTCTTTATACCTGTAAAAGGACAATTTTATTAAAAGAAAAACGAATAACCTCCATTTAATCTTTTTATTACTAATTGTTTGTTGTACGCGGTCATTTATTCTTTATTGTGCCCTCATAGCATGTGCATGCTTTCGTGCTTTTAATGTTTGATCTCTTTGGTTAACTAGACATTGCACTCCCGCGCGATGCGCGGCTATCATTAAAAAAAGGCCAGGTTGCATGTTGCACACACATTTATGCAGACCCTACAGAAAAAACGTCAGCACCAAAGGGATAAACTGTATGGTATTTGCCTAGAAATTAAACTAATTTCAACCCTTGGGGGCGTGGTGTTTGGTTTGGGAGTTTGCTATCATTGAGGACAAACACTCACATGATGGTTTCACCACCACCGTGTGTTTCCTACTAATCCATCTTCTTCTTCTTCTTTAAGATACTCCTCATCTTCCTCTTCTCCAGTCACTTTTGATGCATGTCGACCCCTATTAAAAGTAACATACAACAGCATAATAAGTGTTGATTTGGGTTAAGAGACCAACTTGCAATGGCTGCTTGAGCTCCCCTTTAGTCATAAATGAAGACACAGACCATTGTTCTCTCGACAAAGGAAATTATAAATAAATTATAAATTGACAAACAAAGCAATCATATGATGAAAGTGACAAAGGAAATGCATTAATGTTCGGCCATGACAGAGTATGACTTTCTGTGGTGGTAAAAAAGTTTACACATTCTTTGAACAAACTTGAGAATACCAAAAAAATAAACCATATCATGAAACTTGACAACATAATACTATAAAACAATCCAACAAAAAGAGAAGGATGTAAAAATTGGCATCACATAACAATAATAACACTAAAATGTAGGCTATAGCAAAAATTTCCGTTTGTTGCAAAATATACTTCAATCGACCCCTCCCCTTGTTGTTTTGTATTCAAAGTAACAAAAATATGATTGAAAATCACTAGATCACTCCATTTCATAAAGACAAAAAAGCATCCTCTACATGCGCACCATATCAGCATTAATGGCAGCATTTTGCGCATGCTGCATCTCCTGTATCTTTTGTTTCTTCAGCCTCTGCATTTCATACAGTCTGGCCTTTTCCCTCTTAGCAATTGTCCTATTTTGGCATGGGACCCATTTTCCTGCGTAAATACCCCACATAGCAGAAAAATGACAGGTCATAGTCGGTTATCATCGCGCGATGGTACATATATCTCAGTGTCATGCAATGATCACAATTCTTTTCAATATCTCAATCACAACCTTTGATACTTTCCATCAATACAACTTTCAAATTCCTCAACCACAAAGTATGATACTCCCAATTCACATCACTTTTCAATACCTGTCAAGTACCAATTATATATCTCTACCACAACTATCACTTTCTATAATACTTTGTCAAGTACCAATTATATATCTCCACCACAACTATCACTTTCTATCGATATGACCTATCAACACCGATGTCCAAGTATTACACCTATATACCTCACTCGTCCAACCACCACCAGACAGAATAATAATATATATAGTGTATCAAATTCTTTTATATACAAAGTAATCGTGTTTAAAAGGCACCTGATAGTCTGTTTTGTATAAAAGTAACTTTTAAAGATTTGAAGGGCTAGAAAGGATTTTGAAAATCCCAACTAACGTCACCCTCAATGTCATAGCAAGGTAAGAGTGATTACCTGTTCCCGGCAACTATGCACTGACTCATCATTTCTCTCTTGATGCCACAAAACATCACATCGCATCCAATCCTATAATAACATAATGCATAATGATAAATTAATACCATGTCTACTTCATATTCATTAACATCTCTCTCATATCCTATATTACTACCACCCAATCCCTTTTTCATTAATATATCTCCTAATCCATTCCAAGGAAAAGTACATGAACGACAAGAATCAACCACAATTAGCATATCACTTATAAGCAGAATCTAATTTCAAGAACTCAATTACCTACATTACTAACCAACATGAAAAATACCATCAGATCCAACTTTTCATAGATCCCCTGATAATTATAAATAAATCCTAAAGCAATAAAACATCCCATTTATGCAATGGTCACTAACTAATTCAAACATCCTAATCAACCAACTTAAATCTTAGTTAAACTCTTACACTTTTATTTCGTGTTATATCAAGTCATTTTACTCAAAGAATCTAACAAAACAGTAGTACTAATGCTCCACCATAATCAAGAAGAATAAACAAATTTAATTCAACTTTCATTTCACACTTCATACTCAACTTTACAATATTCCCAAAACGTTATTCCTGATTGACACTAAACATCATACTTATTAACCAAGAAATAAACTAAACCACCTTTGTAACTCATGTCCTCATACATTTTCTTTTCTAAATTAACACCTACAAGTCACTTTTCAAGTGATGAAAAAAATCCAGTGACAATCAGTTTTTAATCTATAAATATGCGTATCAAGCTAACATCACAAGTTAAACTAGCCAGGCAATTAATCTCAATGAGTTCTAAAATTCCCACAAAGCAACTATATAGCAAGGCCACTAATTCTTTTAACATTAAAAGAATCCAAATAACACTCGTTCTTCCACACAAACTCAAGTAACGAATTCCATTTCTTATAATCTTAACATTCAACTAAGTTAAATTGACATTAAACTTTAACCGCATCAAAAGTCTCACTTGGCATTCAAAGTGGTCTTCCTAACTCACCAAACACTCCGCTACTAACCAACCGCACCTTCACATAACCAAATTCTCTTTTAATCAACACTTAAATTACCAAGCTTCATCCCAAACACCAATCCAACTAAAACCAACGTTCCAACTTTTTCATATAACCTCAACAAGTGTAACATTATGTTACTAATTTCCTGATTAATCCATATCATTAATCCCTAAACGTAGGTACTTTGCTAACTATGATAGGAAAATGATTTTCCTAATATTGTAACCCTATCATAGTTAGAAAAAGAACCTTCTAACTAATTAAGTAGTATCCATGATAGAAAAGAGTCACCTAATATCATATGAAAAACTATCATGGATAATTAAAAGCTAACCATGTTAGAAAGGATTAATCTAACATGGTTAATAAAATCAAACACATTTAATCAATAACTAAAGCTAACCATGTTAGAAGGGATTAATCTAACATGGTTAGTAAAAACAAACCTCTTCAATTCATAATTAATTTCTTGATTAAATGTAACAATAATGCGGAAGCGAATGCAAGCCTAAACTCATTGGCAATATACATCCCTGCTAACATCTATAACCTATACCCCTTTCCTGATCCTCGCGCTTGTGCATAATCACCTGCAAAAATATAGGGAATGGGGTGAGACAAATAATGTCTCAGTAACCAACACTTAACTCACTATAACAGTGAAAAGTGTAGTTAGCAGAGCGTCTAAAGGGCACCACAGTTTTAAAAATAATCCACCTGTATACAGTATACAAGCACACACATAACAAATATATCTATATTTATTAATCTCCAAATGTAAGTAACCAGAACCAATTCATCAATCTCCAATATCCAAAATAAACATGATTGACACTGTGCCCCAGTCTCTATTCTGAAAGGCATATTTCCCCTGTCTATAATCAAAAGGAAATAATAAACGGAGCACGTCTCTATTCGGAAACCGTAAGTCCCTGTCTCTACTCAATAGGACCAGTACAACTAACCGTCGATTGCGCTATCGAACGGTTACATCGGCCGATGGTACAAGCAGTGTCATGCAACAACCTTCCACAATCATATTCCATCAACATGATACTACATATATATATCAAAACCGTCGTATAAAAATAGCTGTGGTTGAAAGGCACCCAATAGCCTGTTTTAATATCAAACTAAATTTTGAAAGCTTTATACATACATAGATGGAAAAGGAGTTTGGAAATCTCGACTAACATCAGTCTCAATTGATAAACGTGGCTGTCACCCAAGAGGGGGGGGGTGAATTGGGTGAGGGAATAAAATTAAAACTTTTAATTCTTCTTTTCGAAAGGCTGCTTGTGCTTGGTGATAATATTTATGAAGTAGTGATATGCACAAGTCAGTATGTTATGTGATGCTAAATAGAATGTTTGAATGTAAATTTATGCACACATAAATTTATCCTGGTTCGGTCACCCAGACCTACATCCAGTCCCCAGGCTCCACCTGAGATTTTCAATCCACTATTCTTGTTTAAACCGGGCACAAGAGAAGCCTTTACACTTTAGGTTTTACGAGCACGGGTTCACCTAACAACCCACAGGTTTTACAACGGGTTCACCTGCAAACCTTACAAATGCAAGTTTTACGGGCTAACTTGCAACCTATGGAGATTTAGACAACCTCTAAATGCTCCCCCTTACAAATTGTAAGATAACACTATGTTCACTCTATGAACTGATTGTGTTAAACGCTTAAGCTCAAAACTAACTCTCTCTAAGGGTGGATGATGTTACTCACTTAAGTACAATAAAATCACTCTCGGAAAAATATCACAAATCTGGATCTGAGAGTAGTAGAAGATGTGTAGGATGAAGAATATGATATTTCAGATACTTTGCTCTTTTCTCTCTTTTTCTTCCATTCTATTCTCTTCTCAATGAATGTCTCTTTTATATTCGGCTTCATAGGCTTCTGTGGCAGGTTGAATATGAACGTTTGAATAAGGCCGTTAGTCCTATGTTACCGTTGAGAAGTACATCTTCATTAATGCTTAGCAGGGTTGACTTGCTTTATCTCTGAAAAGTAGTCCTGACACCTCTGCTCTGACAAAAGCATTCTGACTTCTGAGTATGTGATGTTTACTCTTGTACTCTTGCTGACGGATGATCATCATTCATCCGCAAGTGATAATTTTGCTCCGCAAGTGTTAAGCTCTAAGTCCCAATGTCAAGAGTCTTTCCATCCGGAAGCTCATTTGCATCCGGAAGCGTGACCATGTTCTGCACATACTGGTTAGTCCAACATAGCAATACATATATATATAAGAATTATACATGCTGTGGGAAGCTTGTTTGCTATAGGGAGTAGTTTACTTAGACTTTGTTCTTATTTGGTCTATGATGCATCCGGAAGCATTCTTACATCCGGAAGTAAAACTCACTCTCGCTTGGTGTATTTCATTCCACCACTCAGCGCTAGTCACTGAGCTATCGGAAGCACTTTTACTTGACGAGGTGAATTTACTGACGCTTAGGGTGAAATCGATTCTATCAGTCTGCGCCAGTCAAGATCTAACAGGAAGTGCTTCCACTTGGTGAAGTAGACTTACTGACGCTCGGGGTAATATCTATTCTGTCGCTCTGCGCCAGTCTAAGACCTAACAGGAAGCACTTTCACTTGGGGAACTAGATTCACTGACGCTTGTGGTAATATCTATTCTGTCGTTCTGTGTCAGTCTAAACCTAACAGGAAGCGCTTCCACTTGGGGAAGTAGACTTACTGACGCTTGGGGTAATATCTATTTTGTCGCTCTGCGTCAGTCTAAATCTAACAGGAAGCAAACTCACTTTCGATTGAGTCATATCTTAGTCTTAAGGTTTCGTGTATCTAATTCTCATGGACTAAGTTATTTCCCTAGTGATTTACTTGCTGATGCTGGGGGATGAAAACATTCATCCGCATGCGCAAGTCCTAATCTAACCGGAAGTCAATCTTCATCCGGAAGCACTCTTACTTGGGATCCTGAGTTATCCTATTGCTTCCTAGGCACTTGGTCTAATCCTCCATATTTTAGTCTTCATCAAAACTTAAGATTCTAACATTCTCCCCCTTTTTGATGATGACAAACCTAGTTTTATCGATTAAGTTCCTAAGGAAGGATTAGCAAGAGAATAAAAGCAATGGATAAGAACAAGTAACTCAGACAAATATTATTGACAAGCAGAGGTTACAAGTCAGAGTTATACAATCAAATAACATATACAAGTAAGGAATGTATACAAATAAATATTACTAAATGCGAGTGAAAATATGCATGAAAAAACAAAATTAACAGAAATGTTTGGATTGGGGGTTAGAGTTTGTGTCTCCTTTTCTTTTCCCTCTCTTTCTGTTTCTCTTCATTTTCCTCACGCTCACTCTGATTTATCTGGGCAATGATCTCTTGAAGCTCTTTTTCCTCTTTTTCCCTCCTGAGCCTCTCTGATTCAATGGACTCCTCGTATGCCCTTTTCATGTTCTCCACTTCTTCATACCCAGGGAAACCTGTAGCATCGTCGAAGTAGGAGACCTCTCCATTGGGATAGTGTACAGCCCGGATTCTCACATTCCATGCAGAGAAGTTGGGATCTTCCTCAACTTCCTGGGCTTTCCTTTTCCCTTTGCTCTTGTTAATTGGAGGAGTAGGCATGGCACTTGCTCTTTCAGCATCGAGGCAAGCCATCTGACCAAAGGATAATTTGTCAGTGAATCCAAACCTCTCAAATTCATCAGGAGTCATGTCTTCAATTTCCAATTTGACCTCCTTCAGAATTGGAACTGCTTGAACCACTGGATTTTCTTGCTCAACCTGGGCAGATGATGTTCCTTGCTCAGGTGGGTCAGATGAAGTCTCTTCCTCAGACTCATCAGATTCAGTGGTGGCAACGAACTTCCTGGCACGTTTCCTAGCAACGGCCTTCTTTCTGGGTGCACTGAATCTGGCTGCTGGCTCAGACGAGGGAGGAGGATCAGAAGATTGCTCAGGTGAAGGGACCTCAGACTCTTGCTCAGAGAGTGTAGGAACAGGCTTGGCTATCACAATGGGAGGATGGTTGGGTTTTTCGAGTCCCCACTTCATCCTGATCTCCTCAACAATTTCTCTGCTTATTTTAGTTGGAGGAGGCTCTGATGATGACTCAGGTTGTGAAGATTGTTCATTCTGCCCATACACAACCATATCCCATTGGGGTCCTTGCTTAGCCGCTCTCTTCTGCTCCATGAAGCGAATGGCCTCTCCTCTTATAAGGCTCTCTGCACCACTCAGCCTCTGAAACTCATATGCACGACGCAGGGCGGCCGTGACATCTTCATCAATCCAGAGTGAGGGCTGGCTGAGGGCATCCCTTGTGGCCATACTTCGGAGAAGAGTAGACATAATATTTCTCCCCCTTTTGTCATCATCAACAGGGGTGAGTGCCAGGGATGGAGTGGATGTGGAGGAGGATGGAGGTGGTTCAGGGCCAAATTTCTTGGGAGGGGAGGGTGATAGGGTAGAGGTAGAGGATGTGGGAGAAGATAGGTGTTCAGGAGTTTGAGGGGAATCGGGGAAGCAACTGGAGGTGACGAAGAGATCCCCATAAGGATAAGTGGAGGAGTATTCTTTGTAGTTGGCGGAGTCAGGGGTAAAGGGTAAATGGTCATCGGAGAGTGGTTGAAGGCGGGGATACTCGCCGTATGGTTGGCTGAGGGGGTGAATGGCTGTTTCAGATCCTATGGGTCTAGGGCTTTGATGGGTAGGGTTGGAGAAGCGGAGTGGAGAGCGTGTAGGGGCACCTGGTCGTGTGGGAATGGGCGAGGATGAGGATGATGAAGGTGAGGATGAGAAGTTTCTAGGGGAATGGCGTGGAGAGTTGTGAGGTGAGTCTTGGGTTTGGTGGTCATGGGTAGGTGAAGGTTGGGATTGTTGGTCATTGTTGGGTGATGGTGGGGCTTGTTGGTCATTTTGCGGTGGAGGCTGAGGTTGTTGAGTGTTAGGCGGAGGAGGAGGTGGTAGTTGAGGGTGATTAGGAGGAGGAGGAGGGTTTTGAGGAGGAGGGGGAGGTGGTAAGTTACCTTGTGATGATGGTTGGGGAATTTGTAGGTGCTGGAGAATGAGGTCTAATTTTGCATCCACCCTGGCAAGGTGATTCTCGAGTTGTCCTACTCTGTCCTCAAGCCGTTGGGTTCGCTCCCCTTGGTGCTGGAAACCAACTTCACATTCAGCACGGAGAGGACCCACCAAGGACTCAGTCAATTTGAGGAGGAGCTCTTCCTTTACTTCCTCGGCAAAGGCCCTAACAGAGGCTGGCACTCTTGCAACACGACTTGGCCCAGCATGTGAGTCAACTTCTTGATCCCCTGCACCAGATGTAGAGGGGACTGAAGTACCAGAAGCACTACTGGCTTGTGAGCGTGAGCGAGTGGGCTTAGGAGGCTTGAAATACTTGATCCCCATCCTTGCCATATTGGTTGCTCCCACAGGCTTACACTGGACATTTTCTTCTTCCACAGCAGATGTAGCCTTGATCAGATGTTTCTCAAGGAGGAAGGCAATGATGGTGGGATAGGGAAGATAACCTGACTTGTCATTGTTTAACCAGCGCTGTAGCTCTAGGCATATCAACTGCCCCGGGTTGAAAGGCTTGCGCGAGAGGAGTCTGGGGAACCAAGGGTTGTCCAGCAGTGTGAACTCGTTGAAGTTGCCTCCCTTATGAGTCATTATCCGGGAGTAGACGTAGTACAAGAGCCTGTTAGAATCAGACATCTTGGACATCTTCTTGCCGTTGGTGCCATACAACTCCTCGAGTTCCTCCTTGCTGTACTTGTGAGACTCAGGGTAGATCCATTCATTCATATCCTCTTCTGTGATTCCCATCATCTCATTCAAGGTCCTCCAAGTGAACCTGAAGGTTCTTCCTCTTACAGTGGCAGTGAAGGAGAGTTTGTGGACTTGCTCCTTTCCATCCACCTTCCTGTATTTAGCTCTGCCTGAGAGGGATTGGCAAAAGACTCGCAGGACGTTGACGTTGTAGTCCTGGTTGATGCCCAGCCAAGGCATATACTTTTCCAAGTAAGGGCGCAGATGAGCAAACCCTAGTTCCTCCAACTTGTCCAGATTGATGAACAGGCCATGATTGAAGATGGGAATGGATGTCTCAAATTTGGCGGATACACCCTCCAATGCCCCATCTCTATAGACTGTGGGATCATCTTCTTCCTCAACTCTCTGCCTCTTGGAGGAAGGCTCCTCAGAAAATTGAACCTTCTTTTTCTTTCCCTTTCTCTGAGCATCCCTCTCTTGTTCAGAACTTACTGCCTGTTCCACTCTACCAGAGGTTTCAGGCTGACCCTGAACGTTTTCATCCTGTCCCTGTGATTGCCCAGAACCTTCATGGCGTTCATGATGATGTTCTTCACGGTGCCCAGATTTACCAGAATGCTTGTGAGTGGATTTCCCAGATTTCGATTTATGTTTCTTGGAAGAAGAGGTTTTCTGGATGACTGGGTTGGATTCATTCGTACCGGCCATTTTTTTTTGTATGAATGTTGTGAAAATAAGGATGAAATGCGAGAAGTGTGTAAAAATGAAGAACACAATGGAGAAGATGAAAAGACTTTTCAGAGAAAATGATGCGAGTGAAAAGATGTAGTAAAAAGTGAAAATGGAAAATGACTTCTATTTATAGGTAAAAACTTCTGAGGGTAGAATGGGCATAGTTTTTCAAATTTTCACACATTGGGCAACGTAAGTTTTTAAGTTGGAACGACACACCTGATGACACGTGTTGCTTCAGAGAAGGCACAGCGTTTCATAGAGGAAGTTGAAACGTCTTCTGAGGTGATGTGTCCCTTGATCTGACACTGGCGCTCTAGATCATATTGAATTATCATCCAGCGCTAGCAAAAGAGTATCCGGAAGTGATTTTGCTTCCGGTTGGACAGACGCTCCTGTTTGCCTTGAGTAGTCATTCAGCGTCAGCACGAGAGCATCCGGAAGTAGTTTTGCTTCCGATTGTACTTACTTAAGATTTAACATTGAGTGACTCGTTGATGTTCTCTCTTGTGCATCCACAGCGATCAAGCTTTCATAACTAAAGCCATATTTGCGTCAAGTAGTAGTTTGTTTGATTTTCTCAACTTCAGGAGCAGTAGCTCTCGGAGCCCAGTATGAACAACAACTCATTCAGATTTGATACATTGCTCTGATCAGGTATGATTATGAAAATTGTTGTTCCTTCGTACCTTCTTTCCTACAAAATAGCAAATGATTTCTCTTTCCCATTTTTCAGTCTCCAAACTTGGATCTGACTGGTCAGTTTGTAGGAAGTATGTGATTCTTATGCACTTAAGAATTATTCACTATGAATATAGCATTGCGAATCAACTATGACTATATGCACATGGTTTCTGATAATGACAGTCATAGATAGCATGTAGAGAATGAACATTGTGTGAAATATCTTATAAGCCATATCATGTTCATGCTTATGATGCTTAATGTAAAATCTCAATAAGTCCATCTTACATTTGCATAGGAGATTTTACTGTTGCATGCTTCAACCTTAAATAATCCCTTGCTTACCCAAGGAGATCTTTTATACTTATCCTTGGCCTGAAGCACTTTCTTAGGAGAGACAGGATTCGCAGGTTTTCTCCATGTGAGTTGAGACATCCTCTCTCTTTTGTCCTTCTCAGGATAGTTGAATGGAACTCTGTGATAGCTTATCCCTGAGACAATGTCTTTGTTCCTTGTGGTAGCGCACTGCTTCTTATGATTGAACCAGGTAGTTGCAGTAGTGACATCACCACGAGTTCTCTTCTTTGGGACAAGAGGAACTCTTGATCTTTCCTGCACAGGTAAGGCACTAGAAGGGAGTTTTGGTACCCATTTGTACTTGGGTCCTACATAGTTAGCGCTGGACCTTACTTGTCCTTTGGGGATCCATATATATTTATTTCTCACATTTAAATTTCTCTTAAAATTGCATGTGTGAGAAATATGACCAGTTCTACCACAATAATGATAGATAATGGGATGATGTTCAGAATCAGATTTCTTATCACTATTATGGTGGTCAGTTTTCTTTTCAAAGACTCTATGTTTATTAACTTTTGAAATCTCAGGGTCTTTTGAAAAATCTTCTCTTATGAGTAGGACTTTGGACTCCTTGGTTGTAGAAGAGGGAATAAGTTCCTCAAGTTCCCTATTCCTTTTTCTTAAGCCTAGAACTTCTTTTGCAAGTTTACAGAATTCATTATGTAGCTCATTATACATATCTTGCAATTCAGAAGTTTCAAGTTTAGGTACCTCATTTTCTTCAGCTTCTGAATCTTCTAGGCGGAGATCCACACTCTCTTTGCTGATACTGGCTTCCACTACATCACCATCCAGTAGCTCATCAAAGGTGGATTCACAGGGAGCACATAGTGAGCTTTGGACAGCCTTAACTTCAAGAAATTGGTTAGAAGCATACATAGTATCAAGAGTGTTCCAAATATCTATAGCCCTAGAGCAATGTTTAATTTTCTGGTAGTCATTGTCAGATAAACTTTTGTGCAAAATTTGCATTGCTCTAAGGTTTAAGTAAAACAAACTTTTGTCCTCTTCTGTCCAATTTACTTTTGGTTTGAAATCAGAGTCCTTTTCAAAGACATCCCACATTTTGAAATCAGTGGATAGTATAAAACTTTTCATCCTTTCCTTCCATAGGTAAAAATCAGCATTTTCTAACACAGGTGGGATAGTATGATCAAAGCCTTCAAAACACATTTTGTAACCCAAATCAGCCTAGGTCTTTGCACTTGAGATCGTTGGATCCTTTAAACAAGTGACCTTGCTCTGATACCAAATGATAAACGTGGCTGTCACCCAAGAGGGGGGGGTGAATTGGGTGAGGGAATAAAATTAAAACTTTTAATTCTTCTTTTCGAAAGGCTGCTTGTGCTTGGTGATAATATTTATGAAGTAGTGATATGCACAAGTCAGTATGTTATGTGATGCTAAATAGAATGTTTGAATGTAAATTTATGCACACATAAATTTATCCTGGTTCGGTCACCCAGACCTACATCCAGTCCCCAGGCTCCACCTGAGATTTTCAATCCACTATTCTTGTTTAAACCGGGCACAAGAGAAGCCTTTACACTTTAGGTTTTACGAGCACGGGTTCACCTAACAACCCACAGGTTTTACAACGGGTTCACCTGCAAACCTTACAAATGCAAGTTTTACGGGCTAACTTGCAACCTATGGAGATTTAGACAACCTCTAAATGCTCCCCCTTACAAATTGTAAGATAACACTATGTTCACTCTATGAACTGATTGTGTTAAACGCTTAAGCTCAAAACTAACTCTCTCTAAGGGTGGATGATGTTACTCACTTAAGTACAATAAAATCACTCTCGGAAAAATATCACAAATCTGGATCTGAGAGTAGTAGAAGATGTGTAGGATGAAGAATATGATATTTCAGATACTTTGCTCTTTTCTCTCTTTTTCTTCCATTCTATTCTCTTCTCAATGAATGTCTCTTTTATATTCGGCTTCATAGGCTTCTGTGGCAGGTTGAATATGAACGTTTGAATAAGGCCGTTAGTCCTATGTTACCGTTGAGAAGTACATCTTCATTAATGCTTAGCAGGGTTGACTTGCTTTATCTCTGAAAAGTAGTCCTGACACCTCTGCTCTGACAAAAGCATTCTGACTTCTGAGTATGTGATGTTTACTCTTGTACTCTTGCTGACGGATGATCATCATTCATCCGCAAGTGATAATTTTGCTCCGCAAGTGTTAAGCTCTAAGTCCCAATGTCAAGAGTCTTTCCATCAGGAAGCTCATTTGCATCCGGAAGCGTGACCATGTTCTGCACATACTGGTTAGTCCAACATAGCAATACATATATATATAAGAATTATACATGCTGTGGGAAGCTTGTTTGCTATAGGGAGTAGTTTACTTAGACTTTGTTCTTATTTGGTCTATGATGCATCCGGAAGCATTCTTACATCCGGAAGTAAAACTCACTCTCGCTTGGTGTATTTCATTCCACCACTCAGCGCTAGTCACTGAGCTATCGGAAGCACTTTTACTTGACGAGGTGAATTTACTGACGCTAAGGGTGAAATCTATTCTATCAGTCTGCGCCAGTCAAGATCTAACAGGAAGTGCTTCCACTTGGTGAAGTAGACTTACTGACGCTCGGGGTAATATCTATTCTGTCGCTCTGCGCCAGTCTAAGACCTAACAGGAAGCACTTTCACTTGGGGAACTAGATTCACTGACGCTTGTGGTAATATCTATTCTGTCGTTCTGTGCCAGTCTAAACCTAACAGGAAGCGCTTCCACTTGGGGAAGTAGACTTACTGACGCTTGGGGTAATATCTATTTTGTCGCTCTGCGTCAGTCTAAATCTAACAGGAAGCAAACTCACTTTCGATTGAGTCATATCTTAGTCTTAAGGTTTCGTGTATCTAATTCTCATGGACTAAGTTATTTCCCTAGTGATTTACTTGCTGATGCTGGGGGATGAAAACATTCATCCGCATGCGCAAGTCCTAATCTAACCGGAAGTCAATCTTCATCCGGAAGCACTCTTACTTGGGATCCTGAGTTATCCTATTGCTTCCTAGGCACTTGGTCTAATCCTCCATATTTTAGTCTTCATCAAAACTTAAGATTCTAACATCAATGTTATAGTCAGGTAAGAGTGGTTACCTGTGATCCTTAGCACTCTGCTATTCTTCCCTTTTTCTTTACCATGTCTTGAGGAATATTTCTATATCACCATCCATTCCTATTATTACACCATGTAATAATAGTGATCAATAATCATTCTAAGTTATAAATTGAGTCACGTCTCTCTCTCGAATCCTAATATGCTACCCCAAACTTTCCTATCTAATTTATTTTCTTTTAACAATCACTCCATCAACGTAAACAATTTAAAATGGCCTTTGTACATAGCTTTGTATCATTTTTAAATCCAACTAAAACACAATTATAAAATCAACAGTGTCAGCCGAAACAGGGAAGAGAAAAGTGAGAGGACAAATGAAATAGAAAGAATCAAACACGCCTTTGAATAAACTAACTTAATCTATATACATATACAAGCATCACGCATATATATAAACATGTACATACACACACTATTTCATCAATCTCAAGATCATAAACGGTTTAGCATCCACACTCACAAGCTTACCTACTTTTATACTCTAATCTTTATGCCATGAAAAATCATATACTATTTAATCAGCCATTTAAAAGCCCTTTGAAACTATATTTCTAAATTCCAACCCCACATGAAGAATAGATTTACACATGCAGCAATACTCCTTACTTCAAAGAGTATAAGCATCAATAATGTGAACCATAAAGAAAGAAATAATCAAGCCACCTAATCAAATACCCCCACAAATACGCAATAACGTCAAACTCAACAATATACTTATGTAAATAGTATCATTAGACTCAAGGATAGAGTATTTCAAGCCATATAGGCTCTTGTACATCAAAACCTTCTTCAATTATCCTTCTTGAATTTACTAACCTATCACAAATATTTTCAAACCACACCAAGTCTCCTAAAACAACAACTTTACTATCAGCTCCCATTAATCTATCTTTCCACCTAAAATATTCAAAACAACTCTCATAAAGTAAGACATAATTTTCAAGAACCACTCCCTTTCCTTAAGACAAATACTACCTATATCTCAAAAATCCTTAAACTAATCTCATTAATTCATTCCTATTAATCAACCCAACATCAATATCTCACTCTTGCAAAACACTATCTCTTACTTCATAGTTTCTTCAAATCTATTCCCACCATCCTTTAACCATTTGAAAAGTCTCATCCATCTTTATAATTAAGCCACTAGTCCCATAATCACATAGAATCAGTTATACTCAAGGCTTCCCAGTGTCTCAAAAGTTCCTTTTTCTCTTCTCTTCCGCAAAACCATTACACTCACAAAGAAAAGAACAAAATTTCTAATCATCATCATAATTCACATAACAAGCAAACAACCCACAAATTATACATTCTCCTTGCCTAAATGACATGAACCAACTAACCATCCCACAAAAATAACAGACAAGGTCTAATAATGGCTACAAGACCCTAAAATTTGATATATAACTTGAAATCCAATGTAATCTACCAGCCACAACAATTTAACCTTTTGAACAACTTGAGCTTTTCTTCAAGTGAATAGAAACATTGCAACAATGTATATAAACAACCGCAAACTTTCAGTTTAAAATGCACCGAATTCTAATCCCAAGGCCTACATATATTCCTCTTTTCTTCATTTAACAACAACATGGTCCCTTATAGTTACTATAACCAATTAAAGCTATTAAGGAGTTTTTATCCCAACTCCCAATCTTACTCTTACACTTCAAATTCTTAAATCCTTTCTTTTGTTTACTGATCAACCCCTTCAAATCAACCAAGACACAAAGCACAATAATCCAAATTAAAGGAATTACCTTTTATCATGACACACAAAAGAGGAAAGAGATTCCAAAACCTATATCTCATACTTCGTCTTATGCAATATGACTTATTAGCAATTAACAACCATATAAATCACCACCAATCACTTCCATTCCTCACCATACCATAATCAAACAGCACAACAAGGAAAGAAAATGACAATTTTTACATTTCAATTGCCACTCAATCATTCACTTTTTAACCATTAATTTCCAGAATAGCAAAGTAGCAGCGTAAATAATTAGAACAAAAATCTTTTCTAACAGTCCCTAAAATTAGAGTTTTTCATGAATCACGACAAACTTAAATCAACATTCAATTTCATAGTCAGGATACTAAAATATGAAGCCTTAGCATAGTTTTTAATTCATATCATAACTGAAACTCAAACCGCGCCGAAGGCCGCCGCCCGTCGCCGGATTCCGAGGGAGAAGACGAAGAAGAAGAAAATGACGGAGAGGGGTGGAGTCGACGGAGGGAGCTCGATGGTTTTATAAAAAAAGGGGGAGGGCGCGTTTGTTTTGCTGTAATTAGGGGGTTCTCTAATGATTTGTAGCTCAAACTTGTCATTGTGTACTCTTTTAATTCTAAAACCCTTTAAACCAGCCTCTGAATGTAATGGATGCACAAGAGGGGGGTGAATTGTGCTTCAAAATAAATACTCAAATAAAACAACACAAGATTTATACTGGTTCGGTCTACCTGACCTACGTCCAGTCCTCAACCACCCAGGCCGAGAGTTCCACTATAACTCAGGTTTTAAATCGAGTTCACCTGAAACCTTACAACCGCAAGTTTTGCACGGGATCACTTGCAACCTTACAACAAGTTTTACACAGGCTCACTTGTAACCTTTCTAACTAGCTCCCCCTCACACCAAGCAAGGGGTTAACCTTTACACTTAAAGGATTTTGACTAAGTTCTCTCAAAGAACAGATGGTGTTACACACTTAAGTACAATAAATGCTCTTATAACACGAAGAGACTTAACTACAAGGAGTACAGAATAAGTAGGTGAAAAGAATCACTCGATGTGTTAAATGCTCTTCGCTTTTCTGGGCAGCTTTGAATGCTTGAAGATGTTCTTAGTTTTCTCGCTCTAACTTCTCTCAAGAGTATTCAAAGATGATTAATTGCTTCATAAATGAAGTTGAGCTCCCTTATATAGTCTTCAAGCATTTTGACCTCTTGGTAGGTGGGCTAGCCGTTTGAATATGTCCGTTTTTCCCTTGTTACCGTTTGCCCATTAAATGCTTCATCAATGTATAGCAGGGTTGACTTGCTTTATCTCTGAAAAGTAGTCCTGGCACCTCTGCTCTGATATAAGCATTCTGACACTGCATCTCTGAACGTTCTGACATTCTGATTGCTTGCGGAAGCAACTTCTCATCCGGAAGCAACCTTACTTAGTGTGCTGCACTTGAACGTTAGTTTAGCAATATAAGCACATAGTCACATGCAGTGGGTGTTCCCTAAGTCTAAGGTGTATCCGGAAGCACATCTACATCCGGAAGTAAAACTACTGGATGAAGGATTTTGTTCACTATTACTCACTCTCGCTCAGTGTCCCTCAATCCGATAGTCAGTGCTAGTCACTAAGCTATCGGAAGCACTTTTACTTGACGTTGTAAACTTACTGATGCTTAGTGTTCTATCTCTTCTATCAGCCTGTGCCAGTTTAAATCTAACAGGAAGCAATTTTACTTGATGAGGCTGATTCACTGACGCTTAGGATTATATTACCTCTATCAGTCTGTGCCAGTCTAAATCTATCAGGAAGCACTTTTACTTGACGAGGTAAACTCTCTGACGCTTGGGGTGATATCTATTCTATCAGTCTGCGCCAGTCAAAGTCTAACAGGAAGCAACTTCACTTGACGTTGCATTTTCACTGACGCTCGGGGTTATATCTAATTTATCAACCTACGCCAGTCTAAATCTAACAGGAAGCAATTTCACTTCCGATTGAAACATAGCTTAGTCTTAAGGTTTTGTGTACCTAATGCTCATGGACTAAGTTATTTCCCTAGTGAGTTACTCGCTGCCGCTGGGGGATGAAACATTCATCCGCGTGCGCAAGTCCTAGTCTATCCGGAAGTAAATCCACATCCGGTTGCACTCTTACTTGGGATCCTATGTTAACCTATTGCTTTCTAAGTACTTGGCATATTCTTTCATATTTTAGTCTTTATCAAAACTTAAGATTCTAACATTCTCCCCCTTTTTGATGATGACAAACTTAGTTTTATCGATTAAGTTCATATGAAAGGATTAGCAGAAGAATAAAAGCAATAGTTAAGAGCAAGTAACTTAGACAAATATTATTGATAAGCATAAGTTACAAGTCAGAACATATAACATTTACAAGTAAAGAGCATATATTAGGCAGATATGAAAGTATGCATGAAAAAGGAAACATTTCAAAAAAAATGTTTGGACAGGGGGTTCAGGGTTTTTGTTTCTTCTTCCTCTCCCTCTCCTTTTGTCTCTCTTCATTTTCCTAGCTCGGCCTCATGAACACTCTGGTCTCTCAGACTCAATGGATTCCTCAAGTGCCCTCTTCATATTCTCACATCTCAAGTGCCCTCTTCGTATTCTCACATCTCTCCCCCTTTTGGCATCATCAAAGAGAGTGAGGGCCTGTTCTCTACCATGCATTTCCGGCAGATTTGATCGCTGCAGCCTCCTCCTTAGGGATGGACTTCCTCTTCTTATCAAGCTTCTCTTGCTTAGAACCCCACTAACTGTTCTGCCACTCTACCAGAAGTTTCAGGCTGACATTGAATATTTTCATCCTGCCCTGGTGTATTCTGCCCAGAAACTTCATGGTGTTCTTGATGTTCATAGCGATGTTCTTCATGATGCCCAGATTTGCCAGAATGTTCATAACTTGATTTCCCAGATTTTGGCTTGTGTTTCTTAGATGGGAAAGGTTTCTTTAAAACTGGGTTTGCTTCATGAGGTCTGGCCATTTTTGTGTGGGTTGGTGGTAAAATGCGAAAGAATGTATGAAGAGAATGAAGAACACAGATGAAGATGAAGAGTTTTGTATGCAGAGATTTTGTGAGTTAAAAATGAAAAGTAAAAGTGAAAATGATGTCCTATTTATAGGTACAGTTACTATGGGCAAAATAGTCATGCCTTTTCATATTTTCACACATTGGGTAGTGTAAACAACTTAAGTTGGAACGACACACCTGATGACACGTGTTGCTTCACATTGTCAGAGAAGACATAACGTCTCTCTTGGGAAGTTGAAGAGTTTTCTGAAGTGACGTGTCTCTTGACTAGTGCTGGCGCTCTCTTGGCTTGATCATCCAGTGTCAGTGAGTGATCATTCGGAAGTGGTTTTGTTTCCGGTTGAACTTGCTTAAGATTTAACATTGAGTACCTGCAAAAACATATATTGGCACTCCGATGCCTAAGTTAGTATTGCTGTAAACAGTCAAGTATAATGAATAGAATTTACACTTCATTTGGGTTTACCATTCCCAAATCTCCTCTAATGAAATTAAATTGGTCAAACCCTAGAGGCTTGGTGAAGATGTCAGCAAGCTGTTGTTGTGTGGGGACAAACTGCACCTTGACATCCTTCTTTTGAACATGGTCTCTGATGAAGTGATGTCTGACGTCAATGTGCTTTGTCCTTGTGTGCTGAACTGGATTCTTGGCGAGGCTGATAGTGCTTGTGTTGTCACAGAGGATAGGTGCCTCTGGGAACTCCAAGCCAAGATCTCTCAACTGGTTCTTTAGCCACAGCACTTGAGCACAACAACTTGCTGCAGCAATGTATTCTGCCTCAGTGGATGACAGAGACACACAGGTTTGCTTTTTGCTAGCCCAAGACACCAGACAACCACCAAGGAAGGCGCATTGTCCACTGGTGCTCTTTCTATCTGTCTTATAACCTGCATGATCAGAGTCAGAGTAAGCCCACAAGAACTCTTGGTTACCTCTGGGATACCAAAGACCAAGTTCTTGTGTTCCCTCAAGGTATCTCAGAATACGTTTAACACATGTTAAGTGTGATTCCTTGGGGTTGGCTTGAAACCTAGCACACATGCCTACACTAAATTGAATGTCGGGCCTGCTGGCTGTTAAGTATAAGAGGGAACCTATCATTCCCCTGTACATAGGCAGGCTGACACATTTAAACTTTGCGTCAGCGTCGAGTGCAGCTGTGGTGCTCATAGGAGTATCATACTCCTTGCATTCATCCATCCCAAACTTTTTGAGTAGTTCTCTGCAGTACTTGGTTTGGGAGATGAAGATTCCATTCTTCTTTTGTCTAATTTGCAGGCCTAGGAAGAACGTTAGTTCTCCCATCATTGACATTTCAAATTCACCCTGCATAGTCTTAGAGAAATCCTCACAAAGCTTTTCGTTAGTTGCCCCAAATATAATATCATCAACATAAACTTGGACAATTAACATATCTCTATCTTTGTGAAGGATAAACAGTGTATTATCTAATTTGCCTCTTGAGAAACCCTTGCCCAGCAAAAAGCTGCTGAGTCTCTCATACCAAGCTCGAGGAGCTTGTTTCAGGCCATATAAGGCTTTCTTTAATCTATACACGTGTTTGGGGTGTATATGGTTCTCAAAGCCAGGAGGTTGTTCTACATATACCTCTTCTTTAATATAACCATTAAGAAATGCACTCTTTACATCCATTTGATATAGTCTAAAACCTTTCATGGATGCAAAGGCTAGAAGAATCCTTATTGCTTCAAGTCTAGCGACGGGAGCAAAAGTTTCTTCATAGTCAATGTCTTCTTCTTGGTTGTATCCTTTGGCTACTAGTCTGGCTTTGTTCCTGGTGATTTGACCTGTCTCATCCAGTTTGTTTTTGAAGACCCACTTGGTCCCCACTATGGATTGATGAGACGGCCTTGGGACTAGTTCCCACACTTGACTTCTCTCAAATTGATTTAGCTCTTCCTGCATGGCAATAATCCAGTCGCAGTCCTCAAGAGCTTGTTCAATTGAAGTTGGTTCGATTTGAGATAGGAATGCTCCAAACTCAACTTCATTTTGAACTTGTCTTCTAGTTCTGACACCAGAAGAAACATCACCAAGCACTTGATCAAGAGGATGATCCCTGTGATGTCTCCTAGCTATTGGCAACTGTGCCTCCTCAGGCATGGGTTGCACTCCAGGTTCATCACTGGGTTCACCTTCTTCCTTGGGATTGCTTATTGGTGTTTCTTTTGGTGGTGGAGAAGATGATGATAGTTTTGGAAGATTAGGTGCTTCATCATCTTCTGTGGATTGTCCCCATGTAGGAGTTTCATCAAATACAACATGCATGGATTCTTCTACAGTTTTAGTTCTCATGTTGTATATCCTATATGTTTTACTCCTAAGGGAATATCCTATGAATATACCTATATCAGCCTTTGGATCAAACTTACCCAAATTTACCTTTCCATTGTTATGCACGTAGCATTTTGATCCAAATATTCTGAGGTGGCTGATGTTTGGCTTCCTTCCTTTGTATAGCTCGTATGGAGTCTTATCCAAGCCCTTGCGAACATAAGCTCTGTTGGAGATATAGCAAGCAGTGCTCATAGCGTCCGCCCAGAACACTTGAGAAACCTCTTTCTCGTTGAGCATGCTTCTAGCCATCTCCGTCAGAACCCTGTTCTTTCTTTCGACTACTCCATTTTGTTGAGGAGTCCTCGGAGCTGAGAAGTTATGTTCAATGTCGTTTTGCTCACATAGCTCAGTGAAGCTATAGTTCTCAAACTCTCCTCCATGGTCTGTCCTTATGGCTGTGATTTTGAGCTCCTTCTCATTCTGCACTTTCTTAGCCAGGACAACAAAAGCATCAAAAGCATCTTGCTTAGAGGCAAGAAACATAGTCCACGTGAACCTTGAATAGTCATCCACCACCACTAAAGCATATAGGTTTCCACCCAAGCTTTTTACTCTCGCTGGCCCAACCAAATCCATGTGGATTAGTTCCAAGGGCCTGCTGGTGGAGACTCTCTTCTTGGTTTTAAACGAGGACTTTGTTTGCTTCCCTCGTTGGCAGGATTCACAAATAAAATCATGCTTAACTTTAAAAGAGGGAATACCTATAGCTAGCTCATTTTTAATTAGCATATCCAATTGAGTAAAATTGACATAAGCTAACCTCTTATGCCAAAGCCAGCTATTCTCGTCACTAGATATTAAACATTTTTCTTCTAACTGTTGACATAAGTCTAAGGTATATAGATTCCCATTTCTATTTGCCTTAATCTTGCATTTTAAGTTGGCCTTATCTATATTCAGATCCTGCTTATCAACTATTAAGCACTCATTTGAATCAAATATTACCCAGTTTCCTCTGTCCGTGCTCTGGCTCACGCTCAGCAGGTTGTGACAGAGACCGTCCACTAGATAGACATCTTTGACTGGCCCAACTTCTCCGACTCCAGTGATCTTACCACTTTGATTTCCTCCAAAGGTCATTGTGGCTCCATCTTTGATCACCAGAGATTTGAACTTGTCTCTGTCTCCAGTCATATGTCTCGAGCATCCGCTATCGATGTACCATTTTCTGTTCTTGGATGCCTTGAGACACACCTGAAATAATCAAGCAAACTTAGGTACCCAACCTCTCTTGGGTCCTCTGTCATTAGTATTTAGTGCCCTTGGTCTAGTTTTGGTCTTACCCTTGGGCTTATGATCATTTGGAGCCTCTGGCCTAGTGCTGGCTCTAGGCTCTTGGGTTTTCCCTGTGGAATGATTCCAGGCTCGGGATCCTTGTCCTCTCTTGGTTTCCTTTGCAGGTGGAGGATCCTTTGTAGCCTTGGTTCCTTTAGGGACCCATCTGTAAGAGCTACTAGCTCCATGCTTCTTAGCATTACAGGTGGACGTGGAGTGTCCTTTCCTGTTGCAGTAATTACAGAAGCTAAAGGGTGAGGAGCTATGATTGGTGGCTTTATGGAAGAACTTCAAGTAAGGCTTTACTTTTGGTTCTACCCACCTTTTTACCTTAGGGGTATACCCCAAGCCAGTTCTGTCCCTATATGCCCTTTGGTTCATTAAGAGTATATTTAGCATTTCTGAACCATTGGTAAACTTCTGCAGGGCAATTTGCAGCTTGTTATTTTCCTCTGAGATCTTGCTGCAATTAGGGCAGCTCTCAGGTGTTGGGGCATTGGGTTCTACTTGGGGCGAACCCTGGCCATTCACTACTGGAAGTCTTCTAGCTTCCGCTAGTTCCTCACTTAGTGAGTCCACCTTGGACTCAAGTGATTCCTTTTTGGTTTTCAACACCTTATAGGCTTTACATAGTCTAGAGAATTCTTCATGAACCTCATTGTAAGCCTCTTGTAGTTCAAGAAGAGTTACCTCATGATCTTCGTTGGTGAGGTCAAGATCTGAAGATGCTTCGTCATCCTCTTCTCTGGCTACCAGGCAGAAGTTGGCAGCTTCTTCTTCATCACTTGCTTCCTCATCTGAGCTATTTGCCCAAATGGAGGAAACAAGAGCCTTTCTTTTGTCCTTGCCTTTTGACCTCTGCAGGCTGGGACACTCAGCCTTGAAGTGACCAGGCTTATTGCATTCAAAACACACTGGGACCTTTTCTTTCTTGTATCCCTTTCTCTGGCTGGAATCACCTCTCTGATAGCTTCCCTTCTTTCTGAAGAATTTTCTAAATTTCCTCACCATCATAGCCATCTCCTCATCGTCCATCTCCTCCTCATCATCCTCATCATTGTCATTGATCTCCTTGCTGGGAGCAATGAGAGCAAGGTTCTTGTTCCTGGATGAGGGTTGAGGCGCTCTCATAGCCAGAAAGGTAGGTTCATATTCAGCAAGAGACCCAAATAGTGCGGTGATGGAGCTGGTTGATTCTCCTTGCACTTCTTGCAAAATAGTCACTTTGGTGATCCAGTCACCCTTCAAGATCTTTAGAATCTTGCTCACTTGCTCTCTTTCAGGGATATCCTTACCCAGCGTGGCCAAATTGTTGATGAGATGGGTGAACCGAAGCTCCAGCTCTCGGATAGGCTCTGTGGGACTCAGCATGGCGAATTTGTGAAATTCTTCCACCAGCATTTCAATACGTCTTGCTTTTACTCCCCTGGTTCCAGAGTGTGCAGCCTCAAGAGCCTCCCACATATCTTTTGCATTTTTGTGGTGGCTGATCCTGTGATACTCTTTGGGGCTGAGAGCACACTGGATGTAGTGCATGGCCCGATGGTTCATTTGGACTAGGGCATAGTCCTCAGGAGTGTATCTGGCTCGTGCTTTTGCAAATCCATCCTCATCTAGTGGAGTTTGATCCCCTCGTTCTATTACGTCCCAGAGTCTGATTTCAGTTGATTTGATATAAGTCTCCATTTTGAACTTCCAGAATGAATAGTTGTACCCATCGAAGCCTGGGGGCTTGTTGGGTTGAACGGAGACATCTGGTAGAGAATAGTCTGTGTCCATTACTGGATCTTTACCTTCTGATTCGTTGGAATCGAGTGAGAAGGACCTTGCTCTGATACCAAATGAATGTAATGGATGCACAAGAGGGGGGGTGAATTGTGCTTCAAAATAAATACTCAAATAAAACAACACAAGATTTATACTGGTTCGGTCTACCTGACCTACGTCCAGTCCTCAACCACCCAGGCCGAGAGTTCCACTATAACTCAGGTTTTAAATCGAGTTCACCTGAAACCTTACAACCGCAAGTTTTGCACGGGATCACTTGCAACCTTACAACAAGTTTTACACAGGCTCACTTGTAACCTTTCTAACTAGCTCCCCCTCACACCAAGCAAGGGGTTAACCTTTACACTTAAAGGATTTTGACTAAGTTTTCTCAAAGAACAGATGGTGTTACACACTTAAGTACAATAAATGCTCTTATAACACGAAGAGACTTAACTACAAGGAGTACAGAATAAGTAGGTGAAAAGAATCACTCGATGTGTTAAATGCTCTTCGCTTTTCTGGGCAGCTTTGAATGCTTGAAGATGTTCTTAGTTTTCTCGCTCTAACTTCTCTCAAGAGTATTCAAGGATTTTGTTCACTATTACTCACTCTCGCTCAGTGTCCCTCAATCCGATAGTCAGTGCTAGTCACTAAGCTATCGGAAGCACTTTTACTTGACGTTGTAAACTTACTGATGCTTAGTGTTCTATCTCTTCTATCAGCCTGTGCCAGTTTAAATCTAACAGGAAGCAATTTTACTTGATGAGGCTGATTCACTGACGCTTAGGATTATATTACCTCTATCAGTCTGTGCCAGTCTAAATCTATCAAGAAGCACTTTTACTTGACGAGGTAAACTCTCTGACGCTTGGGGTGATATCTATTCTATCAGTCTGCGCCAGTCAAAGTCTAACAGGAAGCAACTTCACTTGACGTTGCATTTTCACTGACGCTCGGGGTTATATCTAATTTATCAACCTACGCCAGTCTAAATCTAACAGGAAGCAATTTCACTTCCGATTGAAACATAGCTTAGTCTTAAGGTTTTGTGTACCTAATGCTCATGGACTAAGTTATTTCCCTAGTGAGTTACTCGCTGCCGCTGGGGGATGAAACATTCATCCGCGTGCGCAAGTCCTAGTCTATCCGGAAGTAAATCCACATCCGGTTGCACTCTTACTTGGGATCCTATGTTAACCTATTGCTTTCTAAGTACTTGGCCTATTCTTTCATATTTTAGTCTTCATCAAAACTTAAGATTCTAACAGCCTCCAATTTTCTTATCTTTCAAAATATTTTTAGCTTTACCACTCCCTCATATTTCAAACTCTTCATTTCTTAATTAATTATATGCATATTAATTACTCAAAATTTCCAACAATATCCCAAAAATTCCTAAAATTTCAAAATTCCTAATTTCTCCATTTATCATTTCCCAAAACACTCTTTAATCCTGTATTAAATTTTCAGGATGTTACAACAAGCATTTATTAACCACCAACTTATTCAAAACATCATTCTTTAACAAAACCCCAACTCAAAGAGACACAAAATGTCCCAAAAATTTCCCAAAATAATTTTCAACTTTGATAAACTTAAATATTTTCCAAAAAGCATCAATTAACCACTTAAACATCCACAAATTATTGTTTAAAGCTCCAAAGATTTAATTATGACCAAACCCTAACTTCAAAGGATCATAATAATTACCAAAAATTCACAATTGCTTAATCTTCTTTAGAAAATCCAATTGCTCCCAAAACTACTCAAATTCAATGCCTAAATTTCAATATTAAAGCACTACATTCTAAAAATTTCAGTATAATCAAAAACCCTAACTTAAAGAGGCCACTTTTATCCCAAAATCCATCCCAAAATCCAAAATCAATGTGTTAGGTGATGCTTACATGGTTTTAAACGAAAAAGGGAAGCTTCATCACCGTTGGCCGTCGACCACCACGCCGGAATTCGGCCACTAGGAGAGGAGAAGGAAAATCACCACCCAAGGGAAAAGAAAAATGAGAAATCCACTTGAAAGAGAGTTCAACTCAAAGAATACACAAAAGAACAAGACCCACCTTTATTTTTCACCACTGGCCGCCGTCGTCCGCCGCCGGAGATGCCCAAAGCCGCCGGAATCACAGATCAAAAATGAAGCCACAAGTTGCAGGGGAGTTGCAGATCGGACATAGCTTTAGCAAGGATTTGAAGAGGATAAAACAAGGAAAAGAATGGGTGATGGGTGATGTTGAGGTTGAGAGAAAATGAGTATGTGTGTGGGTGGAGGAAGAAAATGGAGATGATGAATGAAGGGGAGGGGGCGGCGGACATTATACAAGGAGGGAGGAAGGGCTTGTTTGGATTTTGTTGTTCTATTAATGGTTTTAGTAACTAATGGTGAAAATTCTCATAATGCCCTCTTTTAATTCCAATTCAATAAGTCAAGCATTCAACTCTTTTAACCTTCATAATATTATAAATTCCATAATACCCTTATAATCCCTATTTCTCCAATTGTTAACTTGATTATTTTAGACACTTTTCCCCAAAAACCTGCAAAATATCCAAAAATTCTAAATATTCTAAAGTTTTCTAACTTTTCCATTTATTATTTCCTAAAATATTCTCTAATCATGTATTAAATTTTCGGGATGTTACAATTCTCCCCACCTTTTAGGAATTTTGCCCTCAAAATTCACTATGTTAAACCCCTCTAAGGACAATACAAAGCTAAATCACTGAATATATATTCCTCAGAAATTGAATTAAGAAAGAAAAGTGTCAAGTTCTAATCAAACTAAGATACATCATCTCTCATGCTTCTAAATTTTCAAGTGATAATCCAACTTTACTACACTTAAATTGTCCAATTTCCCTAATCTATAAAATAACGAGAGTCATTCTTTAATCAGCTATCAAAATATTTTACCCCAAGTAATCATACCTTCCCTAATCCTTACACCAATTTCAAATTATATGGGAGTAAGTCTAGGAACCTATGAAAGTATCAATCTATTAACTATTAAACCACGATAAGAACTTTGAATTCAACAAATCATCCTTCTTAATCCTCCTCAAGTTTCCAAAAACATTATTCTAAGTCATCGAACCTTAATTTGATTCCCAAGTAGTTCCCTTAGTAAATTGCTATCCAAAACCTAAGTTTATCCAATCACTCATTTAGAACTTGAGACTGCAAAACAGATTTTAAAATCAAATTACTCTATTTCATAGTTTATCAAACATCTCACTAATGTCATGCAAGAAAATTTGTTACTTTTTTTTTTGAAGTAGTTTTACTTTTTCCGATTATTTATTGTCCCATGATGTTATTTACTTTTGTGATATTTATACAATGTTATTCTTTTCTTTTGAAATGTTTTGAAATGTTATCTTTTCTTTTAAACCATTATTTTACTTTGATGATAACCATTTCTTTTAGTTTATTATATTGTGTATTTTTCTGTAACAAATATCATTATAGGTGAAGCTCCCCGTGCAACGCACGGGAGATCTTGCTCGTTGTATACTAAAGGGAATTTTAGGGTTTATGACCCAAGAAGAAAATTACAAGAATGCCCTATGAAGTTTCTACTTTTATGAAAGGGTACACATCATTATTTTATTTATATATATTTTTTTTAACATTGAATTATACTCATTCAATTTAAGCTCTAAACTACTTCTCATTTTCTTAATTAGCAAATTTAATTATGAGACCTTTATAATTTCCTAATTTAATGCATTAAATATAAATTTCTCCCTAGTTTCTACTCCCTCCGGTCCTAAATATAGAACCTAGATAACTTTTTTGGGGAGATTAAGGAAGGCTTAATTTTATATGTCTTTCCAATAATACTCCTCCTTAATTAGTTTAACTACTTAGTAGCCCTTCCTCCCCTATCAAATTTCTTGTTAAGAAGAAGAAGGGTAATTTAGGAAAAAGGTGACCAAAAATGTATATAGGTCTTATATTTAGGACCAAAATGAAGTCTCTATCTAGGTCCTATATTTAGGACCGGAGGGAGTATTTCCTTAAATCTATCATTATCATGATTTATTTTGATTTACACGGATTTCACAATATTCTAAACAAAATTTCTTAAATAATGAACATTCATAATTATTACTAAATAAAAGTTAAATACTAACTATTTTCCTTCACCTATTATGGAAATAAAATTCTAACAATTTCCCTAAAAAGATGTTAAACTTTCTAAATTTATTTGCAAGATTAAATTTCATGTATTTATTAACTTATTTTATATTTTTTAAAAAAATTAGGATGTTACAAGTAGGAGGGGGTTTCGGATCATAGTTCACAAGATCGGATCGCTCAAACTTTCGGTGGAAGCAATAACCGTCGAGTCGACATGTGAAGACGTCAATTGTTCGGTCCGATTCTTATGACATTACTAATTGTTAGTGGTCGCTTATGGAAATATATTTTATGAATGCTAAAAATGTCATCAAATAATTTGGAAACAATCACTTATATATTGTTGGCCGCCTAAAGACATATTCCAAGCCTATATTAGAGCTGGGCAAGTATGAGATGACTTAACCCAACCCAATGGTCATATTGGCTGGGCTTGTGCAACCCGTCACTTTAAGGGTTTGGAAATGGCCAACCCTAGCCCACAACTTTTTCTAAATTTTTTAAAAATAATTATTTTCTTTCAAAAAAATTTTAAAGATAATGAGTGAAATTTCATATTAACAAAAATATCTTATCATTCCAATAGTCAAGAGTATAATATCCTGAATATCATAAAATTATGAAATTATTATTTTCTAAGCAAACATGTGGGTCAACCCACCAACTCATGGGCCAACCCGCTTCAACTCACAGGTTATGTGGGCCGGCTCGTGAAACCCGCACTCTAGCGGGTTGCCAATTCTTCAACCCTAACCTCGTTCAACCCTTGTTGGTGGGTTGAACCCATATTACCAGCTCTACCTATAGTTCAATGAACAAGTACAAATGATTTTAAATGAGTGCAACTCTTATTGAATTGTATGCATTATATGTATAGTGTCAATGTCTTTTGTTTTATATATATTTAAATTTATTTTTTATCCAATTAAATAATCGTTACGCTTGCTTGCTTTAAGATATGTTACATGGGAGACTTGCACAAACTTCATGTAGTACAATTTAAGCTTTGCTTCCTATGTGATTCATGAACTATTTTAAAATTAGGACTAGAAGATCTAATAAACATCTGTTAACAATGGACTAAAATTTTAAACGATTACACTGTATACAAAGTTAGAATTTACTATATATACATTGAACTCTAATGAATTCCAATTTAAGAATGAGTCTAAAATTTACTATATATACATTGAACTCATGAATTCCTTCTATAAATTTTGTAATGCAGATTATTTAGTAATTTTATTCAATAAATTTTTAGTCCTAAATGTTTATTTTCTTTTTGGGCAATATAATATGTTTTTAACTTATTTTATGTTAAGATGTAAATTTGTTATGGAAGTTCAAATTTGGCTCAAAATTATAAAACCTACCAATTTGCCCATTTTCTGTCAAAATTTCAGCACCGTTAAAAAGTTGACATTCCTAGTTCCTAAATTAACTATAAAGGGCAAAATCATTTACGTTTGAAACGACGCTTTGAAAAAAAATCTGAATTGTTTTAACCCGATGAACTACGTCATTTGTGGTCTGATCAATTATTTATAGAAAAACGGCGTTCAATGTGAAATTTTCAAATTGAAAGTTGATCATTTGCTCCATTCACAAGGGTTAGGGATCGAACCCCCAACCACTTGCTTAAAGGACGAGAGTATTTACCAATCACAAAAACCCGTCAAGTTTACTTAATGGTTATTTTATTCTAATATATAGTAGATACTTCCTTGGTTCCTATATATAAAACCCACCTACAAATTTCAATTTATTTCTCACTATAAGAATACTTTTCAATTGTTTCAAACTTTTTCCCAAATTAATGTATGCTTACAAATAATAAACAATCAAAAAACGAGAGTGAGGATAAAAGTGTTTGGTTTATGTGAATTAGTAATATCACTTGATAATAATTAATTTAACTAACATTTTAATCTTATCAAATTAGATAAAATAATCTTATACCCTTTATGTTCCTAAATATAAGATTAATTTTGAATTTCAACTTGTTCTTAAATATAAGATCATTTTCTATTTTTCCCAACTTTTTCCTAAATTAACCCTAATAATGTTTATAGAATAACACTTAAGAGATGGAGGGTGTGAATAGAGGTATATAGTTAGGATAAATTAGTAATACTCTCTCCTTTCCTAAATATAAGATCACTTTTACATTTCAATTTATTTCTAAATATATGATCACTTTCTAGTTTTTCCCAACTTTTTCAAAAATTAAACTCATAATATTTATTAATAATAAACAAAAAAGAGATAAAGAATGAGGATTTAAGTTTGGGCAAATTAATATAATAATTAATTTAACCGGCATCCTTATTCTAATCAAATTAGAATAAGTAATCTTATACTCCATCCCTCCATTAATAAATATAAAATCGCTTTTGAATTTCAATTTGTTCCTAAATATAAGATCACTTTCTAACTTTTCCCAAATTAACCCTAATATTTCTTATCTATTATAACAAGCAAGATAGGGAGAGTGGAGATAAAAGTATATAGTTGGGATAAATTAGTAACATCATATGTTAATAACTAACTTCACTAACTTTCTTAATCTACTCAAATTAGGGAAAGTGATCTTATATTTAAAAACAGAGATAGTATCATGTGTTGAAAACTACTTAAACCAACAACATGACATCCTTAATCTAAATAAATTAGGGAAAATGCTCAGATATTTAGAAAAGGAAGGAGTAGATTAGTGTTGGAGAGTGTTGTAGAAGGAAGGAAAGCGGAATTATCAACTCCCTCGCTTTCATATGTAAATATATAAAGGGCAAAGGTGAAAAAACAGCCACCGTAAATTTAAAAATGAGCAACTATAACTCTGGTAAATTGAAGGGGGCAAAACTGTACACTGTAAACTAAAATGGGGAAAAACCATACATTGTAAACCAAAATGAGGCAAAAGTAACCTCTTTGTTAGGCCGAGTTAAACAGGCATTTTCCACACGTGGGCTCCACCATCAGTAAATGACATGTCAATTCCAAAATCTAATGTAAAAGCTAAAATGCATCCAGTTGAACCTTAAATCACTAAAAACAAACTCTAAACCCCCAAATCATTTCGATAAGAAACCAAATAGAACCCCAAATCATGTGAAATTCACCTTTACGTAATCATCCGAAAAAATAAAGTCTCATAAAAAAATTAAAGTCTCATCAACATATTGCACCTTTAAATGTATGACACATCATTTACTGATGGTGGGGCCACGTCTAGAAAACGTACGTTTAAATTTACGATGGCTATTTTTGCACATTTGTCCAATTTTGCCCCATTTTGATTTACAGTGTACAGTTTTGCACCCTTCAATTTACCAGAGTTATAGTTGCACATTTTTAAATTTATGGTGACTAATTTTGCCCCTTGAAGGCATTGCTCTCTCCACCAAACCAACAACAGCTCTCTCCCCTTCCTCCCCCACTCTCCCCCTCTCCCTACTCTGCTTCTCACTGTTGCATGCACACCCTCATTCTTATTCTTAGGGTTTCTCTCCTTCGCTCTTCATTTCCATATCCACATGGCTTTTCACGCCAAGAAGCTCATCAACCACCCCAATGGTTTGCATTTCCCTCTTCCCTTCTATTTCTACTTTTTTTCTTCATCAATAATCGCGCTTTCTGGCTTATTTCTAAAATTTATCTGCATTTTTTTAGAAATTTAATTCGGACCTAAATTGAACTCTAGAAATCGGATTAGATTGAATTACTGAATGATAGAGCGGGTTGATTTGTTGTCTGCTTAATCTCTCTCGGCTGTCTTTGTTTTTGTCGGGAAATTTCTTGTTCCTAATTTTTGACATTTTTCTGTGGTAATATTTTTTAGCATTGGCCGTTGACTGAATTTTACTGAGCCTATAATAAGCTTCTCGTTGCTTGCCATAGTTTGATTTGTGGTGGAGATATCATAGAATCGATATAGATGATCTTTTCCCTGTTATATTGACTGTTTCAATTTTTTTTGGTTACATATCACAGAAAGATTATCTAACCATATGATTGTGTATTAATAAAGTTGCAGTCTGATAGAAAATCATCTTAGCTTAGTTCTGCTGAATGAACCTAGTGGGCCACATCTGGAAAAGGATAGGGAAATTTTGCCAATCAAACTTCAACGGGGATATAGATATGGTTTTAATCCAACTGTAAAATATTCGAAAATTCCTATAATATGATTTTCCTATCCTATTTTAGAGGATCATTTCTGCTCTAGGGGTTTCTAGCAATGAAGGTAGTCAATGTGCAGTTTTTGTTTGTCTGTGGTGACTTAGGTGAGAACAAAATGCAAAATTTTTCAAAAAAAAGAAAAAAATCTTTCACCGCAATGTTTTAAGAGAGGTTTATTTTTATGGCTTCTTTGTGGGTCTCAATTGATGTTTTCTCTGTGGGTGTGCCTTGTGGATCTTTGAAGGGATTTGGGCCCTTTTGTGTTAGAGTCTTAGTTTTTTTCTTTGTTTAGGGAGGATATCTTTTCTTTTGCCTTTGTGCTTTATTGTAGTCCTCTCTTTTCACATCTAAAAATTCTTGTTAATAAAATAAGGTGCAAGTTAAATGTTTCCCTTGTCTTTGTGGTTTGATTGCAGATGTTGTCACTGAATTCATAGAAGGTCTTGTGGAGACATATCCAGGATTACAATATTTAGATGGATTTCCAGAGGTGAATCTACTTGCACATCCTCATCTTTGCATATTTTCATATAAGCCTTTTATCTTTGGGGCACTACTTGAGAGCCTTGGTATAAAATTCCTGATCGTTTTTTTATTTTATTATTTTCTGGGTGCAGGTGAAGGTTGTGCTACGTGCTGATGTTTCACAGACAACTTATGACAAAGTGGCAATCATATCAGGTCTGTGGTTTTCTCTTGACATAATTTTGTATTTGTTAAACTTCTAGTTACTTGGGCGTTTGGTAGATGCTTTTTAATGTGGAGGCTATTTGGTTGACTGAAATTACACAACTAATTGTCAAAATCTCAATTTTTTGTTAATATTCATACTAGTTTTGGTAAATGTCAAATTTGACATTATCCACAAGATATTAGGACTGCAGAGCAGATCAACATTTTTACTAACCCTGCGGAGCTGATCAACATCACTGCTTTTTAATGAACTTATAGCCTTAGATATGGAGACACTTGCACCAAGGGCATTGCTCTATATTATTATTAGTGGTGATATTAATTATTCTTAACCTGCATGAAAGTACATTTTGATTTATGCTGCAAGTGAAAAGAACAATTATGTTGATATTGATGATCTAAGTTATTGTGTTGATTTTATGTGTGTGCTTTTATTTCACTATTTTGGTTCTATCATTCTTTCTCTTCGGCCTTGTAAACTGGAGTAACTATGGGTGATTTGCAGCATTATTAATGTCTAGTTCTCACTTGGCCGTTTTTTATTTAATGATGTAGGAGGAGGAAGTGGACATGAGCCTGCTCATGCGGGATTTGTTGGAGAAGGGATGCTGACAGCAGCCATTTGTGGGGACATTTTTGCGTCTCCGCCAGTTGATTCAATTCTAGCTGTAAGCGTTGTTCTTATGATCAGAAGCAGTGCACACACAGTTGCACACTAAATTTTCAGTTGTACATATTTGACTATTTTATTAGTCTTATACATGTATGCTCCTTTTTGATCTAGGGCATCCGAGCTGTAACTGGTCCTCAGGGATGTCTTCTGATTGTCAAGGTATCATATTCGCTCCACATTATGTTTGCATTTGCATATTGCCTTGTTAAGAGTTAAAACACCAGCCATCATGTCAATTTGTTTTTCTTAGCTAACTATCTGTAGAATTTGAGAAAAGAGAAGATTCTAGGAGAAGAATGATTTCTCTTATTGGTGTATTCTTTTGAAAAAGGAAATAATAATCAAGAGTCATTTCCCTAATCTCTTAATAATTATTGAGATTCTAACATTATCATTTCTTATTTTTCAGTTTCAAATTCCAAATTCCAAATTCCAAGTAATTTTAGGGCAAAAGTGTTGATCTAATAATTAACTATTTCAGTTTGGGCAAAAATAATAAATGACTGTTTCGCGGTGCATAAATAATAATCAACTGTGACCCGGTGCAAAAATGATAAAACCGGTGTTGGATGTTAATTTGTAGTTATGTGTAACCTTATTGATATTATTTTCTAAAGTGAGAATACATTTTTGCCCCTCTCATTTAAAATCCAACATTGTTCCTCCTCCTTTCCTCTTCTCCTTCTCCTTCCTTGAACACTTTGCTTGTGAATACCCAGAGGCCATAAACGCACATGAAACCAAATCTCTCTTAGGCATTTCATCAAACACCCTTCATGCACACTCTGACTCACCAGCTCTCTAAACTAATTAACCTCCATCAAACACCCTTCATGAGGACAACTCTGTTGTGAGAGTGTTACAAGAAGAAACTAAGAAACAGAGAAGTGTGAATTGTTTTTAAATAGTTTCAAAGAGCTTCACCTTCCTCTTTAGAGTTTGTTTGAAATTGTTTCAAAGAGCTTAACCTTCCTCTTTAGAGTATCCTCTGACCCCCCCCCCTTCTCCTTCAAAATAGAGTGTGTTTGATTGGATGGAGTCCTTCAAATTTGAGAGAAAAAGTGAGAGAAATCGAGGTCGTTGATGGTGGACGACGTGAATCAATCGCCGGCGAGGCGAAAAATGGAAAAAGAAGCAATCTTGGCGTGAGGAGGAGGGAGGACGATGAAGGAAGATACAACGCCGGATTTCGGAGGTGTCACGACGGCGGTTGTGCGGTGGCTTTGGTGGTGAGCGATGGTTATGTCTACTGAGAATGATGAAGAGAAAGATCATGTGAGGGGGAGAGGGAGGAATCCATTACCCGATGTGGTGGTTGTGACGGCGAGTTGGTGGCCGGAAGTTGGACGGAGCCGGCTGTGGTTTGTTGTGGGAGGGGTTTCCAGTGGAGGAGGGGGCCGTGAACTGCTGGTGAAAGGGAAAGTGAAAGGAAGGAGATGAAGAGGGAGTTTTAATTGAGAGAGGGTAAAAATGTATTTTCACTTTATAAAAAAATATCTTCCAACATTCTAAATAAATATGAATTAACATCCAACAACAGTTTTATCATTTTTGCATCGGATCACAAAGTTGATTATTATTTATGCACTGCGAAATAGTCATTTGTTAATTTTGCACAAACTGAAATAGTTAATTATTAGATTAGCGCTTTTGCCCTTTAAAATATGTTTTTGTTTACCTAAGTAAATTAAAGTTGAAAAGAGAAAGTATTCATTTGCTTTTATTAATATTTGACTCTGATTGGATATCTGCAAAAATAGCTTTGGCATGTGGATGTTCTATAGGAAGTGTAATTTTCGGACAAGTATGGTACAATCATGTGTAGTCATTAGGATCTGCTTCTGTTTCTGGATTCATAGTGTCGAATTTGGGTGTTGATAGAACTATACTGGTGATCGCTTGAACTTTGGTTTGGCTGCTGAGCAAGCAAAGTCTGAAGGTTTTAAAGTGGAGGTATGATTAGATTTCTCTGGTTTTCATCTTTACCCTAATAGTAATTCACTATTGATAATCCATGTCAATTCTTTTACACTATGTAGACTGTCATTGTTGGGGATGATTGTGCTTTGCCTCCACCTCGAGGGATTGCTGGAAGAAGAGGTTTAGCAGGGACTATTCTTGTTCACAAGGTTCTCTTTCTTCTGTGCCATCTTTCTCATTCTCTCTGTTTTCATTGGCATACAGATGAACTTTAAGCTACATTTTTTCATGCTAAATGCATGAAAGGACTTTCTGGTTAATACATTCATGTGAACTTTATTTTGTATAAGGTAGCATTATGTCCGTCAATATAACACATTTTGTTATGGGCCAAACCTTTTTTTCTTTTTCAAATTATAACACTTTCTGTACGTGGCAGGTTGCTGGCGCTGCTGCTGCTGCTGGCCTTCCTCTTGCTGATGTTGCTGCTGAAGCAAAACGTGCATCTGAAATGGTGGGGACCATGGGTGTTGCTTTATCTGTGTGCACACTTCCTGGTCAGGTTACATCTGATCGTTTGGGCCCTGGAAAGATGGAATTGGGTCTCGGAATTGTAAGTTACTCGTAATGGGACATTTTTTTTCTTTGAATCAAATTAGGTTTTGGTAGTAGCAATGTTTTTTAAACTGGGAAGGTCATTACATCAGTTAAGGCATTTCTTTCAAAGTCAATCTATGATACCAATAATAATAAAATTAATAGATCTATAATTTTATGCATTAGGTTATAATGTTGAATGAATAATAAAAGACAAATTAGCAATAATTTTTACAGCTTAAAAATCAAATCTGGACTAGTTAAGAGTTTCCACAATAGAACAATGAACTCAACTCAAAACCGTAAACTAACTATCATCTCTGTATTTTTAAGTGTGTGTGTAGTTTCTTTTTGGGTCTTATTTAGGGGGAGAGGGAGAGAAGTTTATGTTGGTCGGTAAAAATTTGTCATGTGACTGTACAATTATACCATTCATTTATTATTATCCTGACTTTGTTTTCATGAGGTATATTACGTACTCCCTCTGTCCCATACTATAAGGACCTTTTTTCTGAGTTTGTCCCAAAATATAATGTCTTATTTGGGTTTTCTGAGTTTGCTTGAGTAATAAATTTGCTCATTTTACCCAGGGTAAAAGTGCAAAAATGCCCATACAATTGTAAAAAGGGTGCAAAAATACCCATGTAAAACTTTTTGGAGCAAAAATGCCCATCGAATTTCAAAATTGGGGCAAAATTGTCCATCACAGTTAATTTTTTGACTTTTTGACACATCATTTTCTGTCACATCATCGTCATACAAGGGCAAATAAATACATAAGTCTGCCACATGTTTTAGTGAGAGATGAACCGGTAGAAAATGATGCGTCAAAAAGTCAAAAAATTAACTGTGATGACTATTTTTGCCCCAATTTTGAAATTCGATGGACATTTTTGCTCCAAAAACTTTTACATGGGTATTTTTGCACCTTTGTGATAATTACATGGGCATTTTTGCCCTTTAACCCTTTTACCCATGCATAAATGTCTCTCACACATTTTCTTTCATTTTCTTTTCATGATTGCTCCCTCCTTACTCATTTATAATAAGAGAACTTTTGGAAAAAAGGGTTATATTTCATACACATTTATTGTTTTTAACTAACTTTATCTTATTGTCTGGAAACTGCAATTTGGTTAAAAGGACCTAATATTTTGGGATGGAGGGAGTAGTGAACAAGGGTGAAGTTGAAAAATTGTTAAATTTTGATGCCGAGTTAATGAGGTTTGAGGTTATTCTGAAACATGCTGGATGTTACGTATATATAAGATCAAAGAAGAATGTATTATTTATGTGGATATAGTAATAGAGTATCATATTAGAATATTTGAAGAAAAATAATTTCGTTTTAAAAATATTATATTTTGTATAATAACTAAAAATGATTTTAAAACTAGTAAAAGAATAGAAAAGCTTCAACTGTTTGAACGAGTAACCCAACAATTTTTCTGTTGTTTTAATGTTTGAATTTTTATTGTTTTGAAACAGTTTAGACATTGGTTGTCAGGTTCTTGACTGGTTTGTATTTCTGATTACAGTGGGGTAGTACTGCAAATTTCCCATCCACGGTTTATTCTTACTCAAATTTAAATTCTTTTTTGAATAGTTGGACATAAATCCTTTGCTATTCATGATATTTTGGTTGTTTGTGGTTTTGACATGGTTAAAAGGGGTTTAATGGGTTTGCAAGGGGGACATTGAGTTCTGAGTGAAAGCATTTTTCTGTCAACTTTCTGTCTTTTCTTCTTTCTACCTATAAATTGTCTTATCAAACCGAAAAGATGCATGCAGTTATTTGTTTTCAATTTCCCTTGTATAACATTGAAATAAGGGGAATGTAGAAGTGAAGTAAAAATATAGTTTTGTGTTTCATTGGATTTAGATTTAATTCTGACATTGTTCTTCCTTAGAAAATGTTAGGTTTGATAAGACAAGAGAAGTGAATTAAACTGTCATTTCCCTTCACTTCCTCTCCACTTTCTTCAATCTAGAGATAGTAATAACGATTAAAATGTATCCTCAGCTACATTCTATTATATTCGACCATCTTTACAAATGCTACTCTTTACAGCATGGAGAGCCTGGTGCTGCTGTGGTTGACCTGCAACCTGTAGAGGTGGTGGTTTCTCATGTTCTTTCACAGATACTATCCCAGGTATGCATTAAGCTGTATGGATAATGTTTAGTTCAAATTTATGGATTATGGGCTAGATTAGACTGGTTTAACATGAAGAATTACATTTTGTGCTCTAATATGTCGCGGCGCTTGATTGTAGATGAATTAAATACTAATGTATGATGGTTATATTGAAGTAGGTTATATTTGCAGAGAATCTTAATAAGGGTAAATATTTTCCTCAATTTCATTGTCATTTCAGCCTAAATCTTTATCTGTGGTGTACTAAGGTACACTAAGTTTTCTGTAACAGTTTGCTAATATTTTGACGGGTAAAGATGCAAAACTAGCCACCGTAAATTTCCAAATGGACAACTTTAGTACCCGTAAATTGGATGGTGCAAAACCGTACATTATAAATCAAAATGGGACAAATTTAGCCACGCCGTTAAGTTGATGCTAACAGACGTTTGTGTTGGCGTGGGGCCCACCTTCATTAAATCAAAACGTCTGTTAGCTTCAACTTAATGGCGTGGCTAAATTTGTCCCATTTTGATTTATAATGTACGGTTTTGCACCATCCAATTTACGGGTTCCAAAGTTGTCCATTTAAAAATTTATGGTGGCTAGTTTTGCACCTTCACCCTATTTTGACTATATTTCCTTGCGCATACATGTTGATTGACAACATATATTTATCAATGACAAAACTTAGCTTTTGATTGCTTCAACATGAAAGGTTTTGGCTTAGCAGAATAGTTTTATATTTTTATCTTTGTTTCAACCATTCTTTTTGCTCCCCTTAATGTTCACAGGAAACGAACTATGTTCCAATAACTCGTGGTGGTAGGGTTGTCCTCCTGGTCAATGGGTATGTACATGAATACTATATTGTAATGAGATCAAGCTTTGTTTTGGTTTTCATGACTATCACTAGTTGCATGATTGGTCCAACATGTCCCCTATGACGAGATTTAAATTTTCATGCTTGCGGCTTTTTACTTTTCACTGCAGGTTAGGTGGCACTCCTATAAGTGAACTAATGATTGCAACTGGAAAAGCAGTTCCTAACTTGCAGCTGGTGCATGGGTTAGCTGTTGATAGAGTGTACACAGGATCATTCGTGACTTCTCTTGATATGGCAGGTGTGTAATCACACATATAGACATTTAATTTTCATTTAATTTATGATTAAAATTCATTGACGTTTGTTTCCCCATTTTTGTCAGGCTTCTCCATCTCTATCATGAAGGCTGATCCAGTTATTCTTCAACGTCTGGACACACCAACTAAGGCCCCTTATTGGCCTGTTGCAGCTGAAGGTCTGTATATGTTTGAATTGTTTTCATCTTGTTTCTATGGTCCATTTGATTTGATTTTACTATTTCTCAATCATACTTGTGTTAAAAATTTAAAATATTTTTTTTGCCAATATTGTTCTTTGCTTGTTTTTTTCCCTGCAAAAACACATACCAATCAACTGTGCTCACTAAGGAAGCCATTAGATTTTCTGGATTAAATCATCCATTGAACTTTGGAAGTTCTTTGATGGCAGGTAATCACCCACCTGCTAAGATTCCCGTTCCAATTCCACCATCTGGGTCGGCAAAGAGTGACGTGGTATATGCACAAGAATTTTTTAACACTTTCCTTTTATGTATTGGAGTTTTAGATAACTATTTTTCATTGACATTTCATTAGTTGTCCAAATCTGGTATGATTTCCATAGGATCTTCATTTTCAAAATATTACACTTTACGACTTTATACAATCCTCTAATACAAATCTATTTTATTAGTTATAATAAGTTAATGAGATCGAACTGTTTAATTTGAGGACAATCATGCAAATTCTTTTGATCTCTAATAACAGAAATCCTATAGTGCCCAAGGCCCCAGCAGCTTTAAGTGACCGTTGGAATTATAGAATTAATATTTGTAGTATAAAAAAAAGAATATTTGTAGTATCTTAGTTATAATCATCAATTTTATTATTAGGAAATACTTATATTAAAAGAATATTAAGTTATTTGGAAATAGTATTAGGTAACACAGGTAGGAGAAGAATATTTTCTTTTTGGAAGTTTTTTGTATTATAAACATCCTATGAATGAAATTATCATCGGACTATTCAGTTAGTTTTGTTTCCACATAGTATCAGAGCTAGGTTAAACAAGCTTAGTCCGATCCCTAGTCACCTAGTCTAAGTTGTCTTTGTAGTCAGAAAACCAAAAAAAAAAAGTCCCCTTCTCTGTCCACTTCAAAAAATCAGAAAAAATTCGTCCTACTCAAGTATGTTTGTAAGCTTCCCAATTTAAGTCTGAAACTCCTTTGTTCACATCAGAATCTCCAAAATCGAGCCAGTCAGGAACCAAAAGAGTCATCCATCTTAAGTCTCAGATCTCCCTGTTCAAGTCCGTCATTTGTACGAGTCTGTCATCCTATATCAGTCCAGGTCGATCCCTCTGCTCAGATCAGAGTCGAGTTTCATTGTTCGTCATCATCTTTGTTCGTCATTGATAGGTCTAATAGGTTCAAACCGAACCTAGTCTACTTTAGAAGGAACAAAGCAGTTTAGATGTTTTATTTATTTATTGTATTTCCCTTTTAGTAGTTGATTATTAGTTGTAGTATTTGATTATAAGTTGTATTTCCCTTCTAGATTAGATTTAATTATTCAGTCAGTTACCAAGTTTTCAGTTAGTGGGCTTGGTTAGTTAGAGAGCATGGCAGTAGTGCTAGGGGCCATGTGTTTGTTTTCAGTTTCCTTCTATTAAAAAGGGATGTAACTTATCGTTATTTTCATGAATGAAATTGACAAGTTATTCCCAACTTCCTCTCTTCTTCTTCTCTGTTCTCTATCTCTTTTCTAATCCTATCAGTCATCATCAAACTCTTTGTTGTTAATGAAGATTTTCGAGCAAGTTGAATATAGTAAATATCAATAGTCCAACTTTTGAGCGGAAGTTGGAATTTTAAAATTAATATTGTTATTTCATATCTTGCATTATTAGAATATTGGTAGTATCTTAGTCATAATCATCAACTATACTATTAGGAGATACTTATATTAGAAGAATATTACATTATTAGGAAATAGTATTAAGTAATACTTGTACGAGAAGAAAATTTTCTTTTAGTAACGTTTACTTGTGATTAGTGATATTTCTTTAAATATTATCTGTCTCACTGGCTGAAATTCTATTTTGTTTTATTTTTGTTATTAAGTTGTAAAATCTGGTTTCTTTTGCTTTATATAAGCCACTCTGGAGGCCTTCACAACTCAGTGAACAAGGCCAAATTCTTGAGGCTGCCATTGAAGCCGCTGCCAATGCAATTATAAATCTTAAGGACAGTTTAAATGAATGGGACAGCAAAGTTGGTGATGGTGACTGTGGGTCAACCGTGAGTCTTATCTTTGAATTTATCAGTTTTATATTTGCTTATCATTTGTGTGCATACTTGTATTTGATTCATCTTTCTATGCAGATGTATAGAGGTGCAACAGCAATTCTTGAGGACATGAAAAGGTAAGTTATGCATGCTATATCTTGCTTATATCTATTTGTTTTCTTTAGTGGTTTTGATTGTTCACTTGTGTAATGGCCTTAGAAATCCAACATAGTTGATAATTCATTGGTAAGAATATAGTGCTATTTATCTTGGACTTTGTTACTCTTTTAATTGGTTGCAATTGGATTGTGGAATCTATAATATAATGGGGATTTATTTGTATGTTTCATATTCGAAGTATGTTGTTGGGTATACACGTGTCTATATAATCAAGTTGATATTTCATACTCAAGTTTATGTGCTTATACAATCATGCATGTGTTTGTATGCATGCATGAATTTGTAGGTTGGCCTCATTTGTATGGGTATGTGTATGAATTTGTGCTTTGATATGCATATGCATGAAACATTGTTGTATATAAAAATGTGCATGGTTGTATGTAGAGCTATATTTATATCTATAAAAGTCACCCTTCAACAACAACGAAGTCTTGTCCCACTACGTGGGGTCGGCTACATGGATCATATGACGCCATTTTGCTCTACCAGTAACTAACTCTTTGGGTATAATATTCACCAATAGGTCTTGTTCTATAAATGCCCTGAGCTTTCAACTTGGTCTCCCTCTTCCTCTTTTAATTGGAGTCCAAATTGTTTGATTCACCCTTCACACCGACTCATCTATTGACCTTCTTTGGATATGTCCAAATCACCTCAGACGATTTTCTATCATTTCTCAGTAATGAGAGTCACTCCAACCCGTTCTCGTATAAAGTCTTCTGAACCTTATCTTTTCCTATATAACCACACATCCATTTCAACATCCTCATTTTATCTACCCCAATTTTATGTTCATGTTGGCCCTTCATAGCCCAACATTCACACCATATAATTTTTTTGGTCTTTTAATACTATGATAAAACTTTCCTTTCATCTTATGGGGTACTCTCCTATCACAGATAACTTCAGTTCCTTTCCTCCACTTACACCACACAGCTTGGGTTCTATGGTTGGCATCATCATCAATTTTACCATCTTGTTGTATAATAGATTCCAATTATTTAAACTTCATCACTTGAGGGATTATTTGATCTTCTAGTTTAACATCCAAATCGCCTTAGTTGTGTTTGTAAAATTACAATGTGTATATATTCTCTCTTACTCCTTTTTAGACGAAAACTCTTTGACTCTTAAGTGTTTCTCTATATCTCTAACTTAACATTAATCCCTTCTCCCGATTCGCTAAAAGTACTATTCATCAGCAAAAAGTATGCACATAGATGTCTTCTCTTTGATACTCTCGGTTAAAGCATCTACCACTAAGTTAAATAAATATGGACTTAAAGATGATCCTTGATGTAGGTCAATCCTTATAGGAAAATCTTTTGTTTCACCTCCCGGTATTCTATCCTTGGTCAATATTCCATCACATATATCTTGTATTGCTTTAATATATGCAACACCCACTCCTTTGTTTTCCAAGCTCTTCAAAGTACATCTTTTGGTATCCTGATCATATGCCTTTTCTAAGTCAATGAAGACCATATGTAATTCTCTTCTTCTACTTTGATACTTTTCTATCATCTCTCTTAGTAAATAGATTGCCCCTGTTGTGGATCTTCTTGGCATGAACTCAAACTATTTCTCAAAAATAATAGTCTCAAATCTCAACATATACTCAATCACCTTTTCCCTTATTTTTATTGTATGACTCATAAGTTTGATTTCTCTATAATTTGCATTAATTTGCATTATTATGCTTATTGCTTTTATTTTTATAAATAGGAACTAAGGTACTTTCTCTCCAATCATCAACCGCAAGATCTCGTTCAACAATTTAGTTAAGCATGCACACCCTCTTCACCTAAGTATTTCTAAACTTCAATTGGGATACCATCTCGTCCAACATATTTACCATTCTCCATTCTTTTAAGAGTTTTTCTAACATTGAAACTTTAATCCTACAATAAAACGGCCTATTAAGATCGCATTCACTAACCGTCAAATCCTGCAACTCACAACTGGATCTTTCACTTCCTTCATTCAATAAAAATCACCTTTCATTCTGCCAAAATACATATTCTTTAATTTTATGTGCTGCGGTGCTAATGCATTTAGAACTTAAATAGAGATTGATTATTGAGTTCAAGTGATAAGCTATTCTCTCAATTTTGTAATGCTTTGTTAGTGGCATTCGCATTGATGCTAACATTTTAAGCTATGTATTGTAATGTATGTTGACCATTGGGATCAATGGTGACCATTTTTAGTTGGATCAAAATGCTTGTTGATACAAATTGTTATTGAGCCTACTCCTTTTTTATATGTTGGTCACAGATATTATCCGCTTAATGATGCTGCTGAAACTGTCAATGAAATTGGATTATCAATAAAAAGAGTCATGGGAGGAACAAGTGGGATTCTGTATGATTCCGATCCTTTATCTTTTTTAAATTTTATTTTTATTGTTGAGGTAATTTTCCATATTTAGAAATTTACTTTCCCCACCTATACTCGTAAAACAGATACGTTATCTTTTGTAAGGCGGCATTCACACAGCTGAAGTCTAGCTCGCACACTTGTGTTACAGAAAAACAATGTGAGGAGTTTCTTCAAATATAACATTAATATTTGATTCACTTTTTATATCTTTTTATATTGTCTTGTTTGGATTGCTAAAACCTTGCTGATTCTCTTGATTTAGGGGCAGAAGCACTTGCTGCTGCCGTTGCTGCTATCAGTAAATATGGTGGTGCCAGTGCTGGTTATAGAACATTGTTAGATGCCCTTATTCCAGCGTCAACAGCCCTTCAAGAGGTACCTACATTATTTATGAGTTGAAATTCATGTTTGAAAAGAATTTTATAATGAGATATTCCTGCGTTTGATTTTACAGAGATTAAATGCTGGGGATGACCCATCCACTGCTTTTGTTCTTTCATCTGAAGCGGCAATAGCTGGAGCTGAGTCAACTAAACACATGCAAGCACAGGTGACAATGATCATTTCATTCTTTTGGCTGATATACACGACGAAGTAACTAAATTGACTCTAGAGAACTATTTTTTATTTACATGATAGGTTTAATTTCATTTTGTGGGATTTGAGTAATCTAAAAGATTGTTAATAATCGCCTGAATGTTACCAAGCATTGCGATTTTAGTGGAAATAATTGATTTGAGCTCTGTTAGGTGAATAGTTAGAATGAGCTGCTGTGACCTTTACACCATTTTGTAAACAAAGCATTTCATAGTGCAACATTTATATGCCGAAGCAGAAGAGTTTTTCATGCCTCATACGAATGGTGCCCCTATAACTTTTCAGAATTTTGCATGCTTTTTGAAATTTAAATCATGCGTATGTTGTGATCTATAGATAGTAGTTTTGACACATAAGATGTTTGAGGATCTTACAAGTATCATTGTGCAGGCTGGGCGATCAACCTATGTGTCTGGAGAGATTCTTTCGTCTGTTCCTGATCCTGGTGCTATGGCTGCAGCTGCATGGTACAGAGCTGCAGCTTTAGTTGTAAAGGAGAAATGCAATAGGTACGGCTGATTCATATAGCTTATCATGGCGTGATACTCTTTGGGCGGATTCCGCCAAGTTTTGTTCGTGATTTTGTACTATTGTAACTATTTAGGCTTTCCGCATATGCATTTTGTGCATTAAGCTGAGAGAGCAATTGTCAATCGCTTTATCTACCCTAAATTTTATATTCGATGTAAATTTGAAATATTGATGATTGCAATGGACAATAATAACCATCTTTCATCTCAATGTGAGATTATTAGTTTTTTTTTTTTGTTGCAGTGTAGTTTAGGAATGTATTGAATTTGATGTATGCATATGTAATGACATGCATTGGTGGAACTATGGCAGACTTCGTGGAAGTCGATGCCCCCATAGTCTGAAATAGGACAACTGCACCTAGGTCTTAAATAAGAAACTTAATTTCTAAAAGGTCTCAAGAGGCTGTTACACTTATTAATGAAGGTTATTGTAGTTCTTAATAGTAGTCATGAACAACTCTTTGAAACCTCTTTGAAATCAAGTCTCTTATTTGGGACTTAAATGCGATTGTCTCATATAAATTATATGCAGTTATCAACGACATCATTTAATTGGAGGCAAAAGCATTCTATATGATATATCATGCTCTTACCATATTCTACTTTTTGCATCCATTGATTGGGTTAGGTAAGATTACATGGCATCATTTTACATATACTAGAGTAATATTCCAAAACTTCTAAACAATACTGTAATTAAATAGGAAATGAATATAACTATAGGTTGGAAAGCCAGTGCATTTATCTTGTATTAAGTACTCCCCCAATTTGGGGAATTTGATTGTTCTAAATGTAGAATCTATCAAATTTTGATAAATTTTCGCTTAAATTATTCTTGTTAATGATTTCTCACTAATAGCCAAGTAAGGGAGATGAGTTAAATATTGTGATTAGGGTGTTCTATAAATAAAAGATTATATTAACAAGGGTTAAAGGTCATTTTGGCCACCAAACAATTTCTAATGTATCAATTTGGCCACCAAACAATTTTCGTTCTCAATTTAGCCACTAAACAATATAAAAGGTCCAATTTGACCAACTCCATCCATCACTATTTAACACCATCAGTATCTATGCCAAGTATTTATGCCAAGTAAGCATTTTTACAGACATGTGGCAGATGATTGTGTTTTTTTAGTGACTAGACATGCCCAAACTTTTTGTATTTATTTTAATTATTTACAAATTAATAATGATCTGAAACTTTTTCTTGACCAGGAATAATGATCTGAAACTGAGTAATACTCCCTCCGTTCCTAAATATAAGACTTAGATAACTTTTTTTTTGAAAGATTAAAGTTGCGAAATAGGTTATTAAATCATGATATATTTGATATCTTTTTAAATTATCCATTAGCTTATAGGTAAAATAAACTAGTTTAAGAGAAAAAATTAGGTAAATCAATTTATAATTAACTTATTTTTTGTTTTTTTTAGGATTTTATTCATCTAGGTCCTATATTTAGGAACGGAGGGAGTAGCATTTTTATATTCTTGTTAAACTTGTTATATGGGTAAATAACAAATTATAAAATCTTCAAGGCTTGCGAGGAACCTGAAACGAAAACCCAAAACCCATTAATGGATTAGGGGACAATCGAATGAATGTGATGAAAAGTTGAGGAATCATCTTGCGGTTGAGTAAAAGCATGATTGCTTTCTTTAAGGCGTTGATTTTGGCTTCGAATTCGTTTCCTTTGAGCTATTCTTTGATCTGGTTGGTTAATGCTGGTGTTCCTTTGTCGAAGTGAACGAGAAGAGTAGAAGATTTTTCTGACATTGTGGTGGGAGATTTGGATCTGAGAAACTTGGAAGGTTTTAAGGGAATTTGAGGATTTGTGAATTTAGATCTGGAATTAGGGATTGAGATATGTGGTGTGTAATTTGGGAATTAGGGATTTGTGAGATTAGGAAAAGAGAATGAAGAAGGTGTAGATCTGTGAGTTCATGGTGAAGATCATTTTCTCCATGCGATTGGGTCTCTGTTTTATCTCAGCTTTCGTGCTTATCGACTAAACATTTAATTCTGGATTTCTAATTCAGTTTCAGCTTATTTAAAAAAAAATTGATACTTAAAACATGTATGCAGAGGGGAGGCTGACTAGGCATCTATACACTGGCTGACATGGTCTTTTTTTAACGGTGTTAACACATTTTTAACGGTGTTGGCTAGATTGGGCCTTTTATATTGTTTAGTGGCTAAATTGAGACCGAAAATTGTTTGGTGGCCAAATTGATACATTAGAAATTGTTTGGTGGCCAAAATGACCTTTAACCCTATTAACAAATTTAACTAATATCTATGTGGTTAGCTAAACATGTTCTACATTTATGGTTAGAGGAGTATATTACTTTGTACTCATGTAATTAACGAGTTGCATAGTTGAATGTAATTCTATCCAGTTTCAGTAACAAGTGAGATAGATCCTTCTTATTATTGATGTGGTGAACATGCCTCTAGATTTAAACATTAATGAATGTTTATACATTTCTTTATAGATTGATTATAACAAAGTCCTCATTGATATAATTTGAGTTCACAAACTTTATTTTATGAGTGAGCGCCTTTAATAACAAGACTAACGCTGTTGGCCATCAACTACATTTATACTTATCTTTCTTTAGTACAAAATGACAAGCTTAGCGCTTTAAAGGCCCACAAAACATATGTGACTTACTAACACCTACAGTAGCTTCTCTAGCAGAAAAAATACATCAGTATTAGATTCTAGCCATATCACAAATATTAGTCTTTGTCAGCTAACATTTGTAACGAACAAGAAGCTGCTGGTTGTTGGATTATCTGCAGCTGATTGTTCGACATCTGTGCTAATTTAGCAAGCTGATCAGCACATTTAAGGACATCTCTTGGGGCATATTCGATGTGAATCTCCTAGTCAGTATAGAAAAGATCTCTAATACATCATTTATCACCTCTGCCAGATGGTGATCTGTGCCATATCCCATTAATAGTAATCGTATGTCTTCTTGTGAATCTGAATATAACTTGATCCTCTAGTACCTGTTGCTTCTGCATATTTTTACTTCTCTTTAAATGCGCCTTATTAGCCTTGACTTTCAACTTTTTTACTACATATTGGGTCAATCTCAATCTATTATTTTGTTTTGCCCTTGTAATCTTATGGACTTTTTATTTGTTTTTCTTTCGTCATAGACTCAGCCTTTAAATTACTCCATTGAAAATTAAGGTGATTGAATTTTTCGGTAGAAAATGGAGGTTCCCTAGTTTTCTCATAACCCATAAGTTCTTTTGTTCAAATCTTACTGTTGGTGTGAGGCCTTTGTCTGAGGACGATAAGTTAATATATTATATATCTACAAGTGCCTCTATATTTGGAGGTATGCCAGCCTTGGTTCTAACCCTGGTGTGCCCCTTCCTCAACTCGCTCAAACTTTGTTTGTAGAATACATACATACATATAATGTGTGGCCATACTCTTCTACTATGTCAATGGTAAAAAGCACTCAATGACCCTATACTTTGTAAGGATGCCTCTGTAAAAAAGGGTAAAAATGAAGGGCAAAGGTGCACCAAGTAACTTGGTAATTTATAAAAGGTGCACCTATTAGTATGGTAATTTTAAGGGTGCAAATGTGGCACTTGTAATTTAAATGAGATGCCCAAAACCATGGTAATTTCTAAAAGGGACATCCAGTAGACCAGTAGCATGAAAAAACTTAAATTCAATGGAGGAAAAAACAAATTTACCCCATTTAAGTTACAAGTGCCAAATTCGCACACTCAAAATTACCATGCTACTAAATGCAACTTTTAGAAATTACCATGTTATTTGGTGCACTTGCACTAAAAATGAAGAGAAAGAAAGGGCGAGTCATCATGGAAAGAAATACAAATAGTGGGTAGGTTGCAAGTTGATGAGAAGCATGTGCTGTCTTATCTGTTGTCCCTAAATATATGGGCAGAAGCTGTGTACTGGCAATTCAAAGCATAAAGTGTGGTAGGTGCTCTTGTCTCTCTGTTCCAAACAAACGTATGCCTCTCTCCAAGATGCTTCCTTTCTCTCTCTATCTTCAATTCTTTCATTCATTCATTAATACATTGATACACATAATGCTCGGTTGCTTTTGGCAGACAGTTAGTGCAAGCAAGATCATCCCCAAGATATCCACATGCAATCTCAGAGCGAGTGGGAGCCATCTGGGTCTGTGTATGTGTTTCTTTCTTGTGGATGAAGGGACACTCTTAACTTCAAATTTCATTCTCTTTTGGAAAATTGCGTACAGTGCAAGCTCATATTACTCCCTCTCTTGCCCACTCTTTCTTGTGGTCCTCCATCCCCCAACGTCTCTTTCCCATCATACTCTCTCCGTCTCATTAATTTTGGTGACCAGAGAATTTCATCTCTGTAATTCTGTTTAATGGACAAAAATTGTGTGGTGTCTTGAGGTGGTTTCTACTCCCCAAAGGCCAATCAATGAGCCATTGACTGCTCTTCATGATTTAGAAGACTAGAGGCTGTGTAAATTACATAACTTTTTGGCCAGAAAATGTCACATTACTGAATGATTTATGAGGAGTACAAATCTTATTATCACATAAGATTAATATAATACTACCTCCGGTCCTAAATATAAGACCTAGATAACTTTTTTTGGAGAGGTTAAGGTTGCAAAATAGTCTATTAAATCATGACATATTTGATATATTTTTATATTATCCATTAGTTTATAAGTAAAATAAACTAGTTTAAGAGAAAAAATCATGTAAATCAATTTATAATTAACTTATTTTGCTTTTTTTTAGGATTTTTCAAAAAAGTCAATTAGGTCTTATATTTAGGACCGGAGGGAGTATTTGATTTCTCAAATTTGTTTTTTTATTTTGGTTTAGTCTCTTCAGAAAATTTTGTTTGAAACATTAGGCTCTATAATGTAATGAAAGTTTGGACTATTTTACCAAGGACCAAAACCTTTGGTTTAATTTAAGTGCACAAAATCAAAATGATGGCTAACTTGAGAAACTAAGCACTCGCTTTGTTCACAAATATAAGTCTTATTTAGGAAGTTTGTCGTAATCTTACTACGAGACGACCTATTTCTGATTTTTGTCAATTATTTTTCAAATTGTCCTAGTTGATGTTCTCTAAAAAATAAACAAGATTCAGGAGATGAATTTAAAGAATATGAATATCTAGAGTGTTTTAAAAATATATGACATATTAATTATCTTAATCAATATCATTAATCTAATTAGATAAATAAGTTTATTTAGAAAAGAAGAAATGATGAGTATTATGTTAGCCATACAGCCATATAAACATCTTTAACATGTATTCTCCATTTTTGTTTTTGATGTCCCTTAAATGCCCCCAAATTCATTATTTTTTGAACTAAAGGAGCATACACTAATGGCCAATTATGAATAGGATCAAATCTGCAACCGCAAACTCTCATTAATCAGGGCAATATCTAATCACTAAGCTGCAAAACCTTTCATAACCCAATATTATATAGCATCACCTGTCCTGTAGTGACTCTATATACTTTTCTCTGAAGTTAATTCATCACTTTCAACTGCTGCGTGATATTATTTTTCTCCATTTTAATCTTCAGCTTGTATTCTATACATGACATTCCTATCTTTTTTTAAAAGTTTCCTGTATATCCTTTACTACAACGCAACACAAGCACATATATCTTTTTCTAAAACTTGTAATCAATGTTATAAAAGTCGGACACAAAGGCGAACTACAGAGTAGAGAGGGTTTCGAGTCATGGTTCGCATGGTCGGATCGGTTAGATTGATGACCGAATTCATAACGTAATAATTTTAAAAAAATTATCTTACTTTTAAATATACCTCACATATAAACATGAAAGCAAATTATGATAGTTAAATCTCTTAATTTTTAATAAGAAATCATTGACCAAGAAAAATATAGTCATTGAAAACTTAAGAAATAAATCAATTTTTTGTAATTGGCTATGGAAAAAAGAAGAATAAATAATATTTTCCTCTTAAAATAAAAAATAATATATGTTTATGATCAAACAATAAAACAAACAATAATATATATTAGAAGAGGAATAGAAAATTAAAAAAAAATTGCGATTTGCCATTTGATCTCTTTTTTGCAAAAAAACTGTTCGGTTTGATTTTTTTCCTCAATTTTGTGGTGGCTGAAAATGGGTCGGTTCCCGGTTTTAAGCATGTTCCCGGCTCGTCTTCCAGCTCAAAACGGTCCAACAAGTTTAAACTGCAAAAGCGGTTATTCTGAGTCGAGTTGTTGTGAGGTAAGCGTGACAGTCCGATCGGTTGGACCATCTGGTTCGGTCCGACTTCAATAATTAATAACACTGCTTGTGATGATAGTTTCTCCCATTGTGTAGAGATAGATAACAAAATCATAGGTATTAAAAGAATATAGTCATTTTTTAAAGGGCAAAGGTGTAAAAATAGACATCGTAAATTTAAAAATGTGCAACTATAATTCTGGTAAATTGAAGGGGGCAAAACTATACACTGTAAATCAAATTGGGGCAAAATTTGGCAAATGTGCAAAAATAGTCATCGTAAATTTAAACGTACGTTTTCCAGACGTGGCCCCACCATCAGTAAATGATGTGTTATACATTTAAGGGTGCAATATGTTGATGAGACTTTAATTTTTTGATGAGACTTTATTTTTCATATGATTACGTAGAAGTAAGGTGAATTTCACATGATTTGGGGTTCTATTTAGTTTCTTATCGAAATTATTTGGGGTTTAGAGTTCGTTTTTAGTGATTTAGGTTCAACTGGATGCATTTTAGCTTTCACGTTAGATTTTGGAATTGACATGTCATTTACTGATGGTGGAGCCCACGTCTGGAAAATGTCTGTTTAACTCGGCCTAACAGAGAGGTTACTTTTGCCTCATTTTGGTTTACAATGTATGGTTTTGCCCCATTTTAGTTTACAGTGTACAGTTTTGCCCCCTTCAATTTACCAGAGTTATAGTTGCCCATTTTTAAATTTACGGTGGCTATTTTTGCACCTTTACCCTTTTTAAAAAACAAATGTATATATATCTATTTCTTTGAATACACCCTTTAAATATTTTGTCCATAGGTGAAACTTTTTAATTTGTTCAATTAATAGGCATATACATTGAAAATATTTCATAAATTTGGGAGATAAAATGAATTGATTTATATTTAGAGCCATAACGAACATCTCAATGGGCTCTTATTTTTTAAATTGAACAAACTAAAATATACATCACATGGTTCTATATTTAAATGGCCTTCTGCTCTTAATAAATTAAATAGTCATAAAAGCGTATTGATAAATATTATCTTTTTTTAAAAAAATAAACTAATTTATATGACTTATGAACTTATATGTAATCTAATAATACATAATTAACATATGGTACTAGCTATGGAGCTTTGCTCATATGATTCGAAGTGGGTTGGTAAGGTGTCTCCCTTACCATTTGCCAAAGGTGTCTGAGTTTGATCCACAAGAAGTCCCTGTAATCCTGGGGAAGACTAATCAGTTCTCAAAGAGGCCGGATATTGGGGCTTTTACGTAAAAGTAAAAAAAATGGTACTATATTAAGTGGGGATGATAAATTTAGCATTATTTATCTTCCCAAACAAAGTCAATAGATCTTATATGAGCGAAGGCCCAAAAATGATACATGACTATTGACCAAGGAACAAAACTAGTACATAATTATTCCAAGGTACACAAATGATTCTCAACTATTGGGCATGAGATCAAAAATGATATTCTCACTAATATATCAATAAGATTAGACATGAAAAGTCCAAAATGCTCATATAAATTAAATAAACTTTCTTTCTCTTTCTTCCTCACCCTCGCCTTCCTTCTTCTTCCTTCTCCAGCAGTCCGCCGTCGGCCATCGAGGAGATCGTTGCCCCGCCTCCGCCGTTGGGGTTGAGTTGTCAGGGAAGAGGGAGGGGGAAGAGGAGATTGAAAGGTGGGGTTGGGTGTGTTTTTGTTATTGTTATTTATTTTATAAGGGCATTTTGGACTTTTCATATCTAATCTTATTGTCATATATATTAGTGAAAATCTCATTCTTGATCACATGATAAAAGTTATGTATCATTTGTGTACCTTGGAATAGTTATGTGTTATTTTTGTTCCTTGGTCAATAGTAATATACTCCCTCCGGTCCCTAATGTAAGAGCTAGCCGTCAAAAAAACGCTTCTTAAGAAAACATGTGAATGTTAGTTGGGTGTCTGGAGTTAATGCTTCTTTTCCAAAATTGTCCATATTTATTATGGTACTTTTAAGAGAGAGAAATACATAAACATTAATAAATATGAAAGAGAGTTAGGGGTAAAGTAGGAAAAAATGCATTAAATGAGGAGAGAATATAGGGTGAGCTCTTACATTAGGGACCAAGACCATTCAAATTTTAGGCTCTTACATTAGGGACCGGAGGTAGTATCATTTTTGGGTCTTCGATCTTATATTAATGAAAGATGGGGCATAACTCATCCCTCATCCTACTAATATCTTCCAAGCGTTAAACATTGTTACCACTTCTTTATGCTGCACAATCCCCCAACAGTCTTAATACATTATTTTCTAGGTCACTATCTTGTTTGTTTAAAGAATGTTATCAATCTTCCTTGACATTTTCGACACATATTATGATAATGTCTCTTACTTAGTATACATAATACATAGTATCATGCATGAATGCCAATGAAATTAGGAATATTATGTGTAAATGTCTTGAAATTCATACCTTAAAAGCATACTTTATCATTGGTTTATAATTATAAACACTTTTTAGAGCATTTTGTTCATCATTTGAATACTCAAATATAAGAAGTATATATGCACGATCTTTCCGGTTGCACAATTTCTGCTCATTTTATGCATATTTTGGGCTTTCCTCGTTGGTTATAATATGAGTAAATCAATTTTTTTTATTTTGCAAGGTAAATGGGTATGGAAATTAAAGTCAAGTCATTTGAGAAGAACTAAAGATGATTAAAGCGATACTAAAGCATAAGTGGAGAACTTTATTTGTATTAGAAGAACTCAATTTTCTTGAAGAAAACTAAGTCACAGCTTAATTTTTAGTCATAGTTTGTACAGGGACAAATTGGGTCGTGACTCAATTTTCTAGGTCATTACCCAATCACATCAGCTAAAATTACATCTCCATTCGGACCCGAAAATCAGGGTTGTGAACATGGCAAAAGGTTAGAGCTTGACACTTTTGACAACCCTCTAAAGCTTCTTGAAGATTTTGAGTGTGCTATGGCTTAGATTTTGAAGAGTTTGAAGCAAGAATTGTGTTTGGGAAGAGATTTGGAGCTTTAATATCTTATAGTTTTCTTCGTCTTCTTACTTTCCTCTCTCATGTTTATTTATGGTTGTATATTCCATTTGGATTTGTGGCTTTCTATTGACAATGAGTAGCTAAACTTGTTATCAACTTTATTAGAAAACTTCTATATATTTTGACCCTCTCTCATGTTAATTGTAGTTTTCAACATCTAATTTCAAATATAGTTTTCTAATAGTTTAATTATTCAACCAAAATTTGCATTAGTTCAACTTAATTGAATCGCTAAACGACCTTCTACTTGATCACATTTGTAATTGAATCCTCGTTAGAATGATACTTTTTATTATCACTTTTATTACTTAGTGTGACCTGTGCACTTCCGGTGTGACCAATATGATAAACTAATATAATATTGGAACACATTGAAGTTGATGTATGGTAGACTTATTTAATTGTGTTTTTTTTAAACATGACAATTAAAACTCTTAAAAATGTTATTTCTTAGAGACAACACATATTATATACGTAAAAAGCTAAAGTTTTAAAATATAATACATGAAAATTAGATGCCTTTATTGTGTATATGGCAATATATGATGTACAGTTTATTATCAATAACAATAACTTATCTAAATTTCAATCATTATAAAATATTAATTTGATCAATAATGTACACAGACAGTAGTTCAAATGTTACGTTAGAATAACTTTAACTTACGATTCTTGTATAAGAAAAAAAATTTATACTTTAAAAAAGAAAGAAGAAGCAACCTTCATTTGCTGTGCTATTTATTAATTTAGGAATAAAACTTTTCCCCTTCTATTCACCATAAATAGGTCAGCTTATTGAATATACCTAACGTGCCCTCATCCATTGGTCTCGACCTACATATAAAAAACTTAGCTAACAAATGTATGTAGTTTGAATACATTATTAAATGAAATTAAGTTTGCATTCAATAGTTCAGTATTTAGTAAGAATTGATACACCAACATGCATATATACAAGTAGTATATTACTGAACTGTGTCGTAAATGTGAGAATTAGTTTCTCGATTTATTTTGATCCACTTTATCTATCAAAATTATAAACAATTTCCCAAATATAATCCCTAATATAATGCTTCCAGATATACTAAAATAATTTATAAAACAGTTTAAAATAGTAATTTATGCCAACCAATACACATTTGCAGTTAATTAATAACTAACTTAACAATTTTTTTTACTAATATATGAACTAGTTATCAAGCCCCACATTCAAAGACTAGCTAGACCTGGAGCAATATAGGCAACTTTTTTTTTAAAATAAAAAACATTCATTTTTAGTTATTGATGAAGACGCATGATGGGAATCAATTACATGATTGGTAACACTATTATGCAGTACAGAGTACAGACATTATTTGTGGGTATATGAGGAAATTTCATGCCTTCAATCATTCCTCAGCCAATTAAATCTACACATGCCTAAAACCAGAACAAAAAATAAAGAAATAATAAAATAAACATAAAATCATTTTATTTATTAATTCCTTCCATCCCTAAATTTATAAATCTCATAATGTCGCTCAAGCTGTAGATATGCAATAATATTTATCAAAGAAAACGAAAAGATCGCCTCAATGTCACTCCTCATAGCTTATTAATACGAATTCTAGCAACTTCCACACATCATGTTCGAATTTAGATCTATATATCTTCTATCCTGTTATGTACATTGTACTTAGAAGAAACCGAGGACAAATGAGAAAATATGAACGAATCTAGAGTACAAAATTTTTTATCATAAAATTAAATGAAATTTTCCAATATAATTAATAGAGTTGCAGTTTTTTATGTATTTTAAAACTAACTCCACAAAAAGAGATAAGAACGTATATATGAGGAATTTGAGGAAATCAAATCATAAATGATTGAAATTGTGAATCAAAACATAATTTGAGGGAACTTATAATTTTTATATTAATTAGGTTAATCATATAATAGCTTTCCTGTGTTTACATGTTCACTTACATCAACATCAACAGTCTTAATCTTACTATATATGATATGTCTAAAACCCAATCAGGAAATTAAACATCAGCCAAAAAATATAAAGAGCTTGAAATCGATTTCCATATGTGTGTGTGTGTGTGTGAGTATCCTGAGAGAGACAAAGACGATTATAAATTACAAGCAACAAGCATGCAAAATTAAGAAACAAAATTAGTTGCAATAAATAAAGATAATTCTGCTTAATAATTAATCAGAGTTACAACAACATTAATATTAATTAATTACTCTGATGATAACATACATTCATATCATATATTGATTATATTGATTACTGAGTAAGAGAAGAGGCATTGCCAGTAGAATTAGCAGAAGAAGTGGAAGAAGAATTCTTATGATTATGCATCCAAACCTTGAACACTTGCCTGCTAACCCCAACTCCTCGGCAAAATCTCTCAATCTCTTCATCGAGATCCTTCCTTTGCAACTTCCACCCAAGCTTCTCCGCAAACCCCATCATCTTCTCCTTCTGCTCCGCCGTGAACTTCGTCCTGAACCGCTTCTTGTTCGCCGTCCTCATCATCTCTTCGCCGTCCACCATCATCCCTTGAGGCGGCGGCGGGGTCCCCTCGCCTCCGCTGTACTCCATCATGTCCCCGCTGGTCAGCCGGGGAGGCGGCGGGCATGTCACCTTCCGGTGGAAGTTCCGGTGGCAACCGCAGGCGGCGCATTGGAGGCAGCTCCCCGGAGATGTGTTGTCCAGCGTGAACTCGCCGCAGCCGTCGGTGGCGTAGCTCCCGAGGCTGGCTGCATGGTTTCTTAGGCACTCTCTGTAGATTGAGTTTGATGAGTTATTGTTGTGATGATGATCTCCTTCCATGCTTGATGATATGATATGATATGATCTTGTTGTTGTTGTTGCTTTCTTTGGTTTGGAGGGTTTTGAGGGATATAAGGGAAGAAAATGAGGGGTGCAATTACCAAAAGGGGTAGGGTTTGAGGGGATAATTACAGTGTTCCCTCTTCCATGGACATGCTAGCATTGTAGACAACTAGCCACGACATGTTCTACGGACAGATTCGTCTAAACTACTAAAGCTAAATCATATTAAAGTCGCCATGTAAGGGTTAATATTAACTGGGGTAAATGTGAAATTTTGTCATTAATGAATGTTGTGATAGGAGCATCTGACACACAAATGTTTAATTTGCAATTATTTCACAAACAAATATTTAAAAACGGAGTAAAACAATCGGTAAAACAATCAAAGGACGGTTTGATCTCCTAAATATTCATTTATTTCATGATTAATCATGTGTGATTAATTTGATGGAAAGTTTGGGAAACATAAATAGCTTTTGTTTTCTTAAGCATCGTCTGATGATTTGGTGTATATTAACAATGATTAATCTGAACTTAAGGTAAAAGTATTGCCCACTAGATAAGATTGTCCCCTCTTCGAATGAAACTTAATTGAGTGTCCTTCCAAATATTTGAACAAACATTTTTATCTTTAAGTGGAGCCTACATACCAACTCTACGGACCAACTACTCATTGATAACATAAATAGTTTTGGTTCTTTTCCTTTTATTATTTATAAAATTGCACTATTCAAAACAAAAATATGTGTTTCAAATTATCATACCGTAACACTTTATGGATGCAGTTACACGTTTCCCCACCAAAGTCAGCAAATAACAAAAAATAATGAAGTTGATGTGTCCAGTTCAATAGAGAGTGACTGGAAAAGGGAAGGCAATGTGGAATATTAGAAGGGGAGGGAGGGCATGAAGGAGAAAACAGGAATAGATGTAAAAAAGAGGGAAGGGGAGGGGCAAAGTGGTCAAAGCAAGAGAGGAGGAGAGAAACGAAGGCCCGTGAAGAGAGGGGAGGGTATGGAGGGTGGCAGAGATTCAATAATTGATGTTTAGGGACGGAGTTTCATAATTAGAGGAAGCAGACAGTCCTTTTGTTTGTACTTTTCCACTCCCCTCTGCACAAAACTTACACTGTCCATATATATCCCTTCCTCCCAATTACCATTCTGCACATCCACACACACTTGCATATTCTTCTGCGCCCAAATTACAGATATATACAGTAACATGCATTTATCTTTTCTCCTCTGCTTTGCTCTTGCTGTACATAAAATTTATTTTTTGTTAAAGTAATACATCCCCTATATTCTATTTCCAAATAAAATGAAACACTTTTAAAGTGAAAAAACTTTAGGTGAGTAGTTAAGTTTTGGAACTTACCAATGTTCGAGACTGCATTCGGACTCAAAAATCATTTATGAGGTATATATATGTCATCTATCAATAATGCCTTCACAAGAATAGTGGGATTTAGACTCACAACGTATTATAAGTTACTGGTTAGCAGTTACACTAATCTTTGTTCGCAGAACATACAAAAATCACTAACTTGAAAGAAATTTCCTATCCCACATTAAATGCTATGTCCATTATTATGTGTTTGAATTATTAGAGGGGAGAGAAGAAGTTTTAGTATTACCATTTTTATTTATTTTTAAATTTTTTTAAAAATATTATTATGTGTCTCCTGGATGTTATTTGAAATTTTATTAACAATAAATGAATATAAGAAATAATCACCAGTAGCACAGTCCTAATATGTCAAAATATGATCGTTTTCCCCCAAATACCACTATTTTTATTAGAAGGAGTGTGGTTTGAGATTGTTAATGATGTGTGTGTGTGTTCCTTCCACCCAAAATGTAATTGATTAATCACCTCACTAGATGAAAAAATGGTTAACTTATTAAATATATTAAATAAAAAATTTCTAACCATATTTCTAATAAAAATGAGGTTTAAAAATAATAATACAAGTACCTACATTTAAACAATAAAATTGAAATAAACATTAATTACATACTTGTTTTGGTGATAGCTTGTGATTTAAATAATTTTCTTTAATTTGACTTATATTTGGGATGGGAATCACATACGCTTGTCATATAAATTTTTCTGAAATGAAAGATGTGATTTTCTTGGGAAAGATATTGGTACAAAGAAAGAAGGTAACGTTTTCATTCTTTCTAATACCCAATTAAATGTTTAATGTTTTTTGTGAATGAATTAAACTATAAAACAACAAGTATTATTTTGTTACATGGGGTTGGTTACCATGAATGCATAATGTCATGATATTATATTAACAAATAAATCTTTGGAGAAATTGCTAATGAAGAGGTCCTACTCAATAAAATAGCTTTGTTGAATGACAAATTCTCTTTATTCTTCCTTCTATCACCCTTTTCATATAACTTAGATATACTTATCATCTCACTTCCAACATGACATTTTTTTTTTACATGTTATCATCACATTCTCACACAACTTACTACCATGTTATTTTAAATAATAGATGTAATTCCAACTCTTTCTAAGTTTACACCATTAAAATTGTCATTATTTTAAATATATGTAATTTCAACTCTTTCTTAGTGTCCATCAAATACTTGTCTTTTCTTTTATGACTACGGATCATTACACTACCACAGATAATTATCAACATCATCCTCTCCCCAACTACCCTTACTTTATGCTGATTTTGTCTCTTAAAAATTCAATATTCATTATCATAAAGAGATTATAGTATTGCTAGTCTTACATTCATTTGATAAGACTATTCTTTTTATCTTTTTAGATACATTTCAATTAAAAATAGCTCCCTTAGCCTATCCATCTCAGTTTAGCATCATATCTATCAATATAATTTCACACCATAACATTTTTATAGTATATAATTGATCATAAATATATATACTTTACCACCTATGATGTCATTTGGTCTCCTAATTTAACATTCAAATCACTTATTACTAATGTTTTATATATAAATATCACAATAAATGTATTTGATCTTACTCTTATTTAGCCGAAAATTGTTGACCTCCAAGTCCTTCTATAACTCACAAACTTTTAAAATAATTTTAAAACAAAATCTGAGGTTTTATTTTCTTATAGACAAAACGAGTTCATACATATTATGATATGATCACATCTAAATGAAATTTAACATATTCATTACGATATAGTATTATTTGTAAATGTAAGGGTTTTAATATTCATTATTCATATGTGTCATAGACCCTTTCATACTTTTATATCTCAGCTAAGTGCTGCCACACACTACATATGTCCTTAGCACATAAATTTGAATTATAGACCATCTTTTTATACCAAGTGCTTGCCAGCCAGTTCTTTAGAACTAATTAACGAATACAGTTGCATAAACCAAAGGGAGAAATAATTTATAATTTACTAAGGGGACAAGATCATTATGAAGATTAAGGAGATCAAGCAGCAGGTTGACCTAGTAGTCTATACCAAAGTTTGCAAGAACTTGATTGATTGAAGCCATACACAAACTGAGCTGTAGAGTTATGGCGTCTTCATAAACAAACTAGGAATTGTCTCCAAGTGAATCATAAAAGACAACTGCATGGGTGCCACATACATCTCTTATTATTTTCTATATAATGAATATTACTATAATTTTCCATTTTATAAGAGTTATAGTGGATCTGTGCATTTTCATGCATAAAACTCAAGGCAATATAATATGAGAGAAATTAAAATGTATGAGGACAACTGAAATATTATAAACCCATATAATTCCTCAAAATAAATTAATCTCTATAAAATTCTTAGGGGCTGTTTTGGAATTAAGTTTTTATGACATGACCTAGTTGCCCTAAGTGAAATTATCTGTTAGTTGTTATTGTTATATCTGATAAGTTAAATTTTTTTCTTGTTAAACTATTGTAGTCATTGATATTCAACAAGAAATTATTTAATTGAAACTAGTCGTATCGCTTCTTTAGTTTCTGTCATGTGATAAGTACAAAGTCACTATGTTAAATTGTGGTTGTCATTTTGCCCAAGGGGGCATAGACCAGCTGGTAAGAAAGGGGAAGGTAAGACACCTCGTACCCACCAGGTCATGGATTCGAACCCTTGGGAAGTCGTCACCCCCAAAATGGGGAATCCCGGCGGCGACTTCGGATTAGTCGGTTCCCGAAGGGGGCCGGACACCAAAGACTCTAAGCAAAAAAAAAATTGTGGTTGTCATTTTGTTTCATTTTTTTTATTTAGTGTACTTAATGAGGTAATTTGGCAAAAGTTTAATCCCATACCAGACACTATGAGCTTTATGTAATAATAAGGCCATTTCATAGTCCTGATTTTGGATTCACATACATCAGGATCAGAGTCTTCATGTCATTTCCCCATATGATGTTGCTGAATGGCAGTTTCATTTTTATTAACACTTGTATACATAAGATAAGTACATGACAATATAATAATTTTCGCCTGTTCTATTTATTGATAGTAATGATGATAATAATGGGTGTGTGGGGGAGAGAAAAGGATGAATTGAATTGATGTGTGTCGGAAGAACAATAATGTGTTTTCTTCTCTCAGCATTTTGGTTTGTTTGCTTCTTGTGGCTTCTTCTTCAGTGTTGAGTCACTGTAGTTATGTGCTTTTCTTGGTTAAGGCTGCCACAAAAAATGTGCCTCTGCCTCTTCCCCTTTAATTATTATTTCATTCACTTTGTTTCCTTTAATTACTCAACACCCAACACATTTGGGATTCTTTCTTAATGAAGATTTACATAAAAATGGATAATTCATCAACAAAACCTTAATCCCATGAGGTTTAATTATTTTGCTGTCTTCCGAAGTAAGCTTGTGAAAAAGGCTGCCAAAATTAGTTACAATTTGTGGTACATGCCCAATTCTGATGCAACTGGTCCCAAACTAGGTAGTCTGGCCACTCTCTTTCTATCATTAATTCTTTACAAGCAGGGCAAACTTTCTTCTTCTTCTTCTTCCTGTTACCATATGGTTTCAAGTGATTAATTAATTAATCAATTGAAGGTCTCGATTCGTTTAAATATTTTGTGGTGCGAGTAATTTTAGGGGGAAAATTAATTTAATGAGCATTTTAACAAGTGTGTGTGTAAAGATTAGCCACCTTATTAAGGTGAGACCAACAGCTTAGACATTAGCTAATCTTATAAGCTTCTTCATTTGCATGAATTAATTAAGTATTATATCCTATATATTTAGGTATATATTGTTTTAAAATGCTCTTTCTGATAATGTACATACAAGAGAAAAAAGTTTTCCTAATGAACACATCCCTAATATGTTTTAAGTACTTATTGTGAGATTTTAAGGGGAAAATCACAAATTTAAGAAACAATATTAATTGCAGATTTAATTACACTAAAAATCCGTGAAAATTCCTCTGCTTTCTCTTAAATTTATGGCAAAAGGAAGTCCAAATAATTGGAATGGACAGATCATGATATTCTGATAATTCATATTGTTCATAAAGATAAATAATATTATCTTTTTTACTTAATGCGAGTCATTTTTTTACTATTAACTCTTTGTGCATAAGAAAAGATATTTCCCTTCATTAAATGTATCTTACAACCAAAGAGGTTTTCATCTCAATTATCCCTAATTAGAAAAAGTTAAATACTCCAAATGCAGTATATCAATATTAAGACCATAAAATTCTTATATAACATGAATGATGGACTACTACTCTAGACACTGTAAAATGTAAGAAACTCAGCGTTTGAAACATAACGAATTAGTATATCCTCCATTATCAATAAATTATGAAGGAGATACGTGTACAAAACCCTAGCTAATTAAGATTATTAATTTCATAGTTACCATATTTCCTCAAAGGAAGAAACCAAAATTTGGTTTTAGCATTATATATATGATGAACTTAAGTTCCGTGGTAGCATTGTAATAATATTAGAAGAGGCTAAAAAGTGGGAGAAGTCCAGCTAATATAGTTCTCATCACAAAGGGAATAAGATTATAATTTTAGTAGTTATAATAAAAAGGGAAGTAGCAACCTAAATGAATCTGTCAGAGACAAGAATATTTACTTGTCTACCATTAACCTGCATATCCTATAATATGGTCAAACATTGAAGACAGCTCTGAGTTCAAGTTCATGAACCAGCACAAGGTTCTTATTCTTCACTGTGATTTAAGACGATTAGAATATTACTACGTGTCTCTTATTCCTTAAACAGCAAGATTATATATTAATCAGGATAATTATTCTCTTTTTAATTATTTACAATATAGCTTTTTAATGAAGGTAGAAGCTGCTCATTGTTAGGAATAGGTAAGACCTGCTTTGCTGTAACTGATGCTCTTCCGAAATTTATTGTATCCCTCCAATAAATGATGGCGATTCCATCCTTTCTTTTTTTATTTTTAAGGGAAAAATAAAAACAAATATGCAAAGATCATATTCACCCAATATAATCATATTTTGGATATGTATTTCCCATACAAAGAAATTGTTCTGTTATACGACTATTCCACCCAGTAACATTGAAACAATGGCAGGCTTAATAGGAAAAGGCTCTTTCATGAACATTTTCTTGCATTCATATATACTAAAAAAATGTTTATTTGCAAATGCTCTTGTGACATATTGGCACAAGGACAAATATCTCATTGCTAATGAAAGGTTTGTCAATTTGATTTCACTTATTATCTCAAGCATTTCAATTGCCCTACGCAATTCAAAAATATAGAAGAAAAAAGCTAATATTCTAGTGTTAACGTTTTTATAATAATTATTCTCATTTTATAAAAAACTAGATATCGTCCTGTTGTACAATGAGACTAAAGTTATTGCATATTATATCTCTGTAGAAAATGATTTCCACTGATGAGTTACACACACACTCAACATTATTCAACTTCAAATTAGGAAAATATGAAGGGACCATATAGGCTTCACTAATCTCCCATATATATGTGCGTGTGTCTATATGTGTGTGTGTGAGCAAGTTGATGTGGTAGAATAAATGCATATAGTTTCTGTGTATAAGTAATTTGGAGATTACTTTAGTCGTCCAAGACGATATGCAAAATCAACTTCCTAACACTCCTTCGAAACCAATTCAATTTCTAATCAATTCAAAACGAAAAAGATCACTGATTCAATCCAAATGTTGATTATATTCATTAGACTAATTATTGAGAAAAAATAATTCATTATATATTTTTGACCAGATTATTGTTGGATTAGCTGTTAATTGAACTAACAAGTACGGTACTTCAATTTTCAAAGCAGCAGATATATCTAACAATATATTTAAATTCTATGTACATGTTATTAAAGTTTATTTTGTAGGATATGTATAAATATTATAAATTATAAAGTATTATAATGTACTCCGTAATCGTTTTAAGAAAACGGCTCGATCTCAAGTTCTCAGCTATACATTCTTTTCATGTGTCTATCTCAATTAGTTCATTAATTATATATCACCATCAATTGCGTTCACTTCAGTTGAATAATTAGTCAACCTTTACAATAATTAGATCCTGGAACAATAGATTGTTATTATTTACTTCCAATTAAATAGTCAGTCTAACTTAAAATGTCAGAGAGTGTATGTGAACATGTTGACTTTTTGGTTGTGTTATTGGTTATCCGAAAAACAATATATGTGTGTGTGTGTGTGTGTGTGTGTGTGTGTGTGGAAAACTTGGAAATAGTTTAATGTGAAATTGTGGTTGTGAACTAGGATGATCTAGAGTCCTTTAATTTGGACATATGATGTGATTGAATGAAATAATTGATTAAAAAGATAATCATAATTTATTTGGGAAGTTCTTGCAAAAGTGTCTCATCACCTCATGTATCTTGCGCATTAATGTGTTATAATTATTATATTTTTTTCCAAAATTATAATATTCATAATTAAAGAAACCAAAGCTTGGCATTGTTAAATTGCATTTGCACATGTACTTCAAGCTCCTTTTTTGGTTCGTTACATGCATCTAACCGAGAATCATTTGACTTAATTAATTAATACAAACAGATAAATCAGATAGCCCTTAATCAACAGAAAGAGGGAACCAGTACATACATATATACATACATACATATCTAATGTGTAACCCATGTTTTGTAATAAGTTAAGCAAAGAGTTAAGCGAACTTACGTAGCATCTAATTCGAGATATATTCATGTAACTGACATGAAAGAGAACCAATGTTTTTAAGTTTTTGAATCTCTAAGACAAGGTCTATTTTTTAATGATATATACTATCTATTAATAATACTACAAAGTGGTGGAATTAATTATGTATTGGTATGCAAGTATGCAAATCATGTGATCTTTGGTTTTGTTATTATAGGTCTAATTATTTTTGGTCAGCGGGGTCATGACAATCTGTTTCGTGATTATTTTAGTCTAAAGTATGAGGACATGTCTTTTACCACCAATAAATTAATTCAATGGGGAGAAGTTTTACAAAAGCATGCACAAAATATGTTGATGTAATCACAACTTTTTTTAATCATTCATCTTTTCAAGAACTTTGTGATGCTACTTCAAGTGCTAATATGTTGCAGGTCAATGGAAAAACTCACTCAAAGAGAAGTCAAAGTAATGATGGAAGGAAACACAAGAATGACAAAACAAAGGAAGAAAGAAGAGGAAAGAAAAAAGTGAAAAAAAAAGTTCTTGTTTTGGCGCCAGAATCACGCCCTGACGCCAAAACAGAGAGAATCCTATTTTCGGCCACGTACGGCCGCGCGAAGCCACGTTACTAATAGAAAAATCAGACGTGATTTTAGGGTTTTTGGTGCCCTATTAAGGTCCGAACAACCCCGAACATTTCTCCAAACTCATTTGCATGAAATATAAGGTAACTCTCCTAGGGTTTACTCAAAATCTCTCATATACACCCATCCCACGTCCACTTCCATCACATTTCATCTCAATTCTTCCACATTTTCTTTTTCATCTTCATTTCCTATTACATTTTCACCTACCTTCTTCTTCATTTCATCCTTCCTCATGACAACAATTTCTTGGGTTGATATTGGGTGAAATTCCTCTTCTTCTCCCATGAGTTGCTAAGCTCTTGGTGTTTTGGTGGTGTGAAGATGGTTATAATTATTTCAATGGGCTTCTTAGGGGAGTTTTCTTGTTCCTATACTCTATACATTTTACTTGAAAGTTGTGGTTTCACATTCTCTTATGTATTTGTATAGAAACATGTGGTTGTATCTTTCTAATTGTGTTAGAATAGATATTCCTGTATTATTGAACATTAAGTTTGATTATCAATGTTATATATATTTTATTTCCTATATTGATTCATGATATATATATTGTGCTTACTTAATTGGTTACTTGATTTGTTTCAATTATGGTGTTGTGTTTGCAATTCTCAAGAGAAAAGTGATTTTTTCAAACTTATTTTTGATACACATTATCAAGTGGTACTTAATTTTAACCCTAAGTGATGGTTAGTTCCAAGTAATTGCTTGATTAACTATTAATTAGTGCTAGAGGACACTCAATGGTTGTTTTTGGATTTGTCTACTAGACTTGTTGAATGCTATAACTCTAAAATTATTTTAAAGAAACAATTAAACCATTGAATCACTATTAAAACTCCTTTCCATTTCATTGATTTAAAACCTTCATACTTTTACTTGGAAAACACCAAAAACAATCTTTTAACATTTCCTTAATAGTGTAACTAGTTAATTCATAAAATCAAACCGAAACCTCCTACACTTTTACTCATTTCAATTGCATTTATTGCATCTTAGGGAAATTATAAGACTCCTCAAGAGAGACGACCATGAGTTTCACCTTTACTTAAAATAAACTTGCATTTAACCCCCAATGCGGCTAGGAACTAGTTAAATCAAACCCACACACCCAAAATTTGGGGCTCCAGTATCTCTTTCAATCTTCAAAGTAAAGTTCAAATCCTCCCCCATACATCAAAAAATTGAAATCTTAGCTCCATTTTAATTCACTTATACCATCAGAACTCAGAGCAAAGTCTTCGGTCAAATTTCTCCATCCAAGAACAAAGTGAATGAAACCCTAACAACACCCGATAAGGGAGAATCAGAAAACCATCCTTGAAGATCTTCTCATAAGGGCGAAGCATTTGGCTGAAGGGTGACGATCTCTGATATTGCTACAGCAACTTCAAAAATCTATGGCATAGATACACAAATCATCTCACAAAATGAAGATGCCTCGTTCAGTGAGGAAAGGGCAAAGGGTTTCAACGGTAATGAAGAGAGATTTATCATTGATGGTGAAGACAGGTGGAATGAGGGCCAAAATTTCGTGAGTGAGAGAGGGAATCAGATTTAATTTAGGGCTTCGAGCAAGGAAGAGTGTGGTGAGGAATGGAGGGAAATATGGGATATTGGGGGAAAGTAATGTGTGGGAGGAAGAAACAACGGTCAAATTTATTTGGCAAAACAAGGACCAAATTTAAGAGAAACTTTGGTCATTATTTTGTCTTTACAAAGGAAAAATAATGAGATCATAAATTTGGTTGTTGTTTCTCCAGGATACTTACCACCTATATTTAAAAAATTGACACCACATTTTTAAGTCAGATTTCTGTTGTTTAGTTATCAATCCTGGTCATTAAAAGCCTGCTTTTTAGTAGTGATGACTCGTGCGCTTGCGAATATGGTAAACCATAGTTAAGTCATTGTGCTAATTGTTTATGGAAAAATTTATGATCTGTACTCTAATTTTGAATTCCAAAATTAAAAATAAAATTATAATCTATGCATTACTCCCTCCGGTCCTATTTATAAGTCGCCAATCGCCCATATTGTACAAACCAAGGAATGACGGTTAGTGGCAGTTACATCATTGAATTGGTCTTGTTTTATTTTTCATTTCCATTTTTGCCCCTCCTCACAACTATTAAATGAGTCATAATGGGGCAAGCAAAAGTAAATGCAGATATCTCTTTTTTCAACGACAGGGGCATATTTGGAAAACTTTAAATTAATGAGTTAGTTAGTGGTAGTTTGCGACTTATATTAAGGACCAAAATTTAGTGGCGGTTGACGACTTATAAATAGGACCAGAGGGAGTAGTAATTAATTTTAATTACAAAATTTTGGGCTCATTATAGAGGGCAGACCAATTCCCAATGTCGAATAATATATAATAATTAACCGTAATGTGTAATGCTATAAAGAATTGAGAAAGACTCTGATTTCAATTATTTTAAATGATTTTACACTGTACACGATAAATGATGAGAACGGTTTCAGTTCAAAACAATATGAGAGCGGTTGTCTTGTAAAAGGCAAAAGTGCCTATAATTTTGATTGGAGGAAAATATACACTAAATATAAAAGAATTAACTCAAGTTAGAGTGGCCGAGCAGTGGGTGCATGGTAGAAGCTCTTATCCTTCAACAAATGGTTAAAGGTTCAAATGTTAAAGCAAATCTCGCTAGTTGGGAGAAGTTGCTTGTAGTAGAAACTGCTAGTTCTTTATGAAAATAAAGAGGTTGAATCAAATTTATTTTGTATTTAAATATGACTATTTTGATAGACAGGATTATAGTCAAATAATGTCAAATCCATTAACACAATGCAATTATTAATATTAATCATTTGATTGGGTTATATTCAAGTATATTGTCAACCCGAGAAAGCAGTTGCAAAATGATTAAGGTGAGCAAATTTTGCACCAGTAGAAACTAGAATAAATTTCATACATTAATAAAATGATATATTATTAATAGAAACTAGAATTAATTAATAATCGAACTCATGCCAAAAGACGAAGTTCTTATTTCTTAACTATCCCAGTCCATAATATTTTCGAAATTTTAAGATTGACCATAAATCTTCAACCTCTTTATGTGCAGATCAAACACTGCAACTTCTTCTCCCCCTACCCCACCCAAAAAAGAATAAAAAATGGCTTGCTCAGACCCAGAAAGGATGTGTACTTCGTGGACAAATATTTAGATAATCTAGATGACATTTGAATGCTTAGTGTCTATGAACAGTATGGTTCATTCCTTAGATATGCCAAAAAAAAAAACTTAACGTTTACACTCAATATCTCCAAGCGGGGTGGATTAGTCTTTTGTGGTCGTAGTACTCTAATATTCTTGCATGTCAGAAGACATCAAACTGATCCAAGGTTGAATCAACATAAACAAAGAAATACTTAAATCATGCCTCTCACAATTATACCCCTCTTATAATAGATTTAAAGAGATATCTTAAGTAGTGGGTGCCTGCCAAGTGAGAAACGCAAGACTATAATGTTAATACTATATATATGTCACAGTTGAAAAAAAGTTAAGGGGACAAAATCTGTCTTCTTCAGAAGCACTTTTATGACAATATCTCTGAAATTTGGTATTGTTCTATGTATAATTTTCAGATTTTGAAGTACAATTCTAAACTTATTGTAAGTAGAACAGATGAAGCAGAATCATTTTGAGAGCTCAACTGAAATGAGTTGAAGGAAGCCTTATCCAAAAGTCCTTCTCAATCAGTTTGTTTTCCTTAATTATTTAGCATTATATTTGACCTACAAGAACATGCCATTCCTCAAAATATACATTGGAAAAGAAATAGTGGACAAAGTATTCTTACGACCCATATAAATCATGAATCTACAGTGACTGTGTCAAAACTCAAAACCAAGTTTTCCAGATACCTTTTAGCAGTAACCACTACAGCATCAGTAAAACTTTCCTTTTCTTTAAAGGGGAGACATCTTGGAGTTGAGGTTACATGAGATCATATATTTGTTGGAAAATAGCCTAATAATCCACTATTGGTCAATTAGGCCCAAGCCCAATAGCACTGGGGATAAAAATAAGTAGTGCATAAGTTGGGTGGAAATATGTAACATTTCCCTATTAGTTTGACAATAATATTTTCACTAATATGACAATAATATTAGACATGAAAAGTCCAAAATGCCTTTATAAATTAATCGTCGCCCGATAAAAGTTTATTTAATTATAAGGGCATTTTGGACATTTCATGTCTAATAATATTGTCATATTAGTGAAAATATCATTTTTGATCACATGGTAAAAGTTGAGTATCATTTTTGTACCTTGGAATAGTTATGTACTATTATTTTTCCTTGCCCAATAGTTATGTATCATTTTTGGGCATTCGCCCTTTAATTAATACAACGTGTCTCTCTAGCAAAATTAAGGGATGTGCAGAAGGAGTATATAGAATGGAACACACTATGTAGGCACGATGAGTTTAGTTCTGATAAATTGAAAAAACATAATTCTTTGCATCATGACTTCCTCCTTGTTCTTTTTGGATTCTGTTATCTGTATAGTGAATTTGTTGTTTAGTATGATCGTCCAGTTTCGTGTAGATACTTGAGTGAATTAATTGGAAAAATCAAGTACGCCCAGAATTTAAATATAAATCAATATACTTGATACTACATTATAACCCAAAACTTTCATTTTAGGTTACAAGTCTATCTTTATATCTTATGTGAATTCTTTTACCTCTTTTCCATCAAACAAAACTCTTACATGGACTTTTCAACGTTTATATTGTGTGTATATGGACAAATTGATGATTGCTTGAGCATGATTATGTATTAGAATATTGAACCACAAACCATCTAATAATTAAGAAGCCTCTGTCTCCGGCCAAATACACACAAATGAAATATGAACACTGCGATTGTTTGTATGATCAACTCCCTTTATTACATGGTTTGAGTTGTTGATCTCTTGTTTAGCTCTTGCCTGTTGGAATGAAAATGCATGAATCTCGTCCTTTTGGTGCATGTGCATAATTATATTGGATGTTGAAAGAACAAAACAATATCTATAGAACTACAGTACTAAATTATCTGCACTCACTACTACAAATTAAGTCTATACCAGCGCAGCTTTACATGCGCTCATATATGCACAGCAAAAAACGCATGTACAAAGGGTTTCTACATGCGCTTTGAGCGCATGTAGATGTCTCCTCCTCTACATGCGCTTAAAGCGCATGTAGAAGGCAACGTCTACATGCGCTTTAAGCGCATGTATATGTACATGCGCTTTAAGCGCATGTAGAGGCTCTTTCTCAAATAAACAGCTTTTAAGCCCATGTAGAGCTCATAAGGTGTTCCTGAACGTTAACTTAGTGTTTCAAAGCTCCATTACAACTTTTTAGAGTAATGATGTTGCTTAAACACCCTATACATGCGCTTAAAGCGCATGTAGAGGTTGTTTATTTGAGAAAGAGCCTTTACATGCGCTTAAAGCGCATGTAGAGGCTCTACTGAAATGCAAAACATTAAAACTTGCATAAGGGATCCTCCTCAGAGCTCATAAGGTGTTCCTGCACGTTAACTTAGTGTTTCAAAGCTCCATTACAACTTTTTAGAGTAATGATGTTGCTTAAACACCCTCTACATGCGCTTAAAGCGCATGTAGAGGGTGTTTATTTGAGAAAGAGCCTTTACATGCGCTTAAAGCGCATGTAGAGGCTCTACTGAAATGCAAAACATTAAAACTTGCATAAGGGATCCTCCTCAGAGCTCATAAGGTGTTCCTGCACGTTAACTTAGTGTTTCAAAGCTCCATTACAACTTTTTAGAGTAATGATGTTGCTTAAACACCCTCTACATGCGCTTAAAGCGCATGTAGAGGCTCAACTGAAGGGAAAAACATTAAAACTTACATAAGGGATCCTCCTCAGAGCTCATAAGGTGTTCCTGCACGTTAACTTAGTGTTTCAAAGCTCCATTACAACTTTTTAGAGTAATGATGTTGCTTAAACACCCTCTACATGCGCTTAAAGCGCATGTATAGGGTGTTTATTTGAGAAAGAGCCTTTACATGCGCTTAAAGCGCATGTAGAGGCTCTACTGAAATGCAAAACATTAAAACTTGCATAAGGGATCCTCCTCAGAGCTCATAAGGTGTTCCTGCACGTTAACTTAGTGTTTCAAAGCTCCATTACAACTTTTTAGAGTAATGATGTTGCTTTAACACCCTCTACATGCGCTTAAAGCGCATGTAGAGGGTGTTTATTTGAGAAAGAGCCTTTACATGCGCTTAAAGCGCATGTAGAGGCTCAACTGAAGGGAAAAACATTAAAACTTGCATAAGGGATCCTCCTCATAGCTCATATGGTGTCCCTGCACGTTAACTTAGTGTTTCAAAGCTCCATTACAACTTTTTAGAGTAATGATGTTGCTTAAACACCCTCTACATGCGCTTAAAGCGCATGTAGAGGCTGTTTATTTGAGAAAGAGCCTTTACATGCGCTTAAAGCGCATGTAGAGGCTCTACTGAAGGGCAAAACATTAAAACTTGCATAATTTATCCTCCTCAGAGCTCATAAGGTGTTCCTGCAAGTTAACTTAGTGTTTCAAAGCTCCAACCACTTTTGGGTGCTATCAAAATTTTGATAGCACCCTGTACATGCGCTTAAAGCGCATGTAGAGGCTCTACTGAAGGGCAAAACATTAAAACTTGCATAAGGGATCCTCCTCAGAGCTCATATGGTGTTCCTGCACGTTAACTTAGTGTTTCAAAGCTCCAACCACTTTTGGGTGCTATCATAATTTTGATAGCACCCTGTACATGCGCTTAAAGCGCATGTAAATCTTCTACATGCGCTTTAAGCGCATGTAGAGCCTCATAGAGGATCTACATGCGCTTTAAGCGCATGTAGAGCCTCATAGAGGATCTACATGCGCTTTAAGCGCATGTAGAGGCTCAGTAGCCTTATAGGTCTAATAATAAAATAAAAGTTTATTCATTTGATTTATTTAATGATGAAAAACTTATTACTCGTTATTTGATTAATTTAAAATAAAAGATTATTTGATTAAAAACTTAATGATTAATAAAATAAAAGATTATTCAATTTAAACACTATGATTAATTTAAAATAATTTTCAACAGAAACAATATGACAAATGTGAGATGTTATTATGATTTTGATGTGAACTATATATATATATATACATATATAGAACAAAAATTTAGTCTAAGTTCTTTGACGTGTAATTGTTTTATTAAAAATTAATGTTAGCCCCTGTACATGCGCTTTAAGCGCATGTATTGAATAGAAATTATAAATTTCCCGCGCCCTTTTTCTTATGAGTTCCCTCCCTATATCTGATCACTCTATAGCGCGCTCACAGAGTATGTAGTAGCATTCCTCATTCTCAAGTTAAAAAACACGGAACCCTAATCACCCACTCTTAATTCTCTTTCTCATTCTCAAGTTCCTCATTCCTTCACCGTCACTGTCCATCACCGTCTCCGACCATCACCGTCGTCGCCGGCTGTCCATCACCGTCTCCGACCATCACCGCTTCTTCCCCATTCCTTCGCCATTCCTAAAATGAAAATCACCGCTTCTTCGAAATCCCCATTCCTCCGCCATTCCTAAAATAGAAATCCCCATTCCTTAGGGTGAAGTGCTTCAAAACTTGTGCAAACGGCAGCGTGTGTATGATTCCTCATCTTCTCATCTTTTTTATTGTGATTTCGCATGTTTAAAATGAAAACCCTAACAACTCCATGCTTTCTGCCCTCCTTTGGTTTAGTGTTCGATTTTGCTCTGTCTTGGCTTTGCTACCCTGTTATTTGTTGAATGAAGTGAATATTAAAAGCTATGATAGGTTTGATGATAGAAGTTTCAGCTTGTTATTGACTGGGTGACTGGGTTCTGTTTCAGCTTGTTATTGCCCATGTTATTTTTGTTCTACCAAGTCCGAACGATTGTCGACCACCAGATCCGCTGGTCTGCAATATTCACCCTAGCCCACAAGCACAAATCCTCGGCGCGAAATATAATCCCAAAGTACTCCAAAGACTCAAATATAGTAAATCCAGAAGGTGGTAAGACCCTTGCAGAGTTCCCCAACAGCATAGAGCTTTCCAAGCTCGAACCCGGTAAAGATCCGAACAACAAGGTTGTAAATTGATTTTTTTTTTATTATTTTTGCTTCTGCAATCCAAATCTCCCAATTTATTATTTGGAGTTTGAATTGTTAATTGTGTTGTGCTGATTGTGATAGTTTCAAAGTATGAGACTTTTAGGAAATAAATCCCCCACGCCTAAATCAAATTCTCCTCGCTACCGGTTTGAAATATGAGAAGATACATGCATGTCCCAACGATTGCATCTTATACCGGAATGAGTATGCGTCGTTGGATAAGTGTCCGAAGTGCAAAGTCTCTCGATATGGGGAGAATGGCAAAAGTCCTGCCAAGGTCTTGTGGTACTTTCCGATAATTCCAAGACTGAAGCGCATGTATAGTAATAAGGACACAGCGAAACATTTGACATGGCACGAGGATGAGAGGATCAAAGACAACAAGCTTAGACACCCTGCGGATAGCCCCCAATGGAAGAAAATTGATTACATGTACCCAGAGTTTAGTGAAGATCCAAGAAACCTGCGATTTGCACTGGCAAGTGATGGAATCAATCCGCATGGGGTTCAACGTACTACTTACAGCACATGGCCTGTCATTCTGATGAATTACAACCTCCCCCCAAATTTGATTATGAAACGCAAGTTTATGATGCTTTCGATGCTTATTGGTGGGCCCAGTCAGCCCGGCAATGATATAGATGTGTACTTGGCTCCATTAATAGAAGACTTGAATCATTTGTGGCACACAGGTGAGAATGTGTTTGATGCTTACAATGAAGAAAACTTTACGTTGAGAGCCCTGTTGTTTGGAACAATAAATGATTTCCCAGCTTATGGTAATTTGTCTGGATATAAGGTCAAAGGGTATGGTGCATGCCCTATATGTGAAGCTGGTACCCATTCAATTCGGCTGGCTCGGTGTAAGAAAAATGTTTACATGGGGCATCGAAGGTTCTTACCGAGAAACCATCCTTGGAGAAGGTGGAAAAAGGCTTTCAATGGTAACTCAGAAGAAAGTACTTCACCTCTGATTTTAACAGGGGATGAATTGTTTGAGAAGGTAGAACTGTTGGAGAACAATTTTGGCAAGCCTAACGCTACAAATGTGGCAGAGAGTGGTTGGAAGAAGAGGTCTATATTCTTCGAACTCCCGTATTGGAAGTCATTATATGTTCGGCATTTTCTTGATGTGATGCATGTGGAGAAAAATATATTTGATAACTTAATTGGCACGATCTTGAATGTTAGGGGAATGACTAAGGATAGTGTTAAATCGAGATTAGACATGCAAGAGATGGGGATCAGGAAAGAGTTAGCACCTGTTCAAAAGTTAAACTTCACATATTTACCTCCAGCGGCCTACACCCTTTCTAGAAAGGAGAAAAAAGTGTTCTTTGAGTTTCTCAATGGAATCAAAGTGCCAGAAGGTTATTCCTCAAATGTTAAGAATCTTGTGTCCATGAAAGAGCTGAAGTTGAAAAACCTCAAAACACATGATTGTCACGCCATACTGCAAAATTTCTTACCAGTTGGCATACGAAACATTTTGCCGAAGAAATTGCGGGGCACAATCACTAAGTTGTGTTTGTTTTTTAAGGCCATTTGTAGTAAAGTCGTTGATGTCGAAATGTTGCGTGATTTGCAAAAGCAGATTGTGCTCATCTTGTGTGAACTCGAAATGTACTTCCCCCCTTCGTTTTTCGATGTTATGGTTCATCTTGCAATACATTTGGTCAGGGAGGTTCAACTGTGTGGCCCAGTATATTTGAGATGGATGTACCCGGTTGAGCGTTTCATGAAAGTGTTGAAGGGGTATGTCAAAAATAGATATCGACCGGAGGGTTGTGTCGCTGAGAGGTACATCGTGGACGAATCAATTGATTTGTGTGCTGATTACTTATCTAGTGTTGAACCTGTTGGTATGTCAAAGTCTCGTCATGATGGTCGATCAAAGGGAAAAGGGATTGGTGCAAGCATATTAGTTAACGTTTCAAATGTTGACAGAGAGTTAGCTCATTTACATGTTCTCCACAATAGTAGCGAGGTAGAACCTTTTGTTGAAGAGCACAAAAATCTTCTTCGACTCGCACACGGTGATAGAAATGAAAGTCTGATCACAAGAGAGCACAACAAACATTTCATTGATTGGTTTGATGGACGGATTCGCCGTCAGTTAGAGCTAGACAATGGGTCAGTGTGTGAGAAATTGTACTGGTTGTCACGGAGACCGTCTTTAAAAGCATTTTCTTATACGAGCTATGCAATCAATGGTTACACATTCTACACTAAAGCCCATGATGATAAGAGCCGAATGCAGAATAGTGGAGTCACAGTGGTTGGTGAGGGATGGCATGTATCCAGTGCAAAAGATACAAATCCAATATATGCGGAGATGGCATATTTTGGGGTGATTGAAAGCATCTTGGAGTTGGATTACTCTGGTTTAAGATTCCCTGTCTTCAAATGTCAATGGGTGAACAACTCTGGTGGACGGCGGATCGATGAGTTTGGATTTGTGTCGGTTGACCTTTCTAAAACTGGATATAAGGATGACCCCTACATTTTACCATCTCTTGTTACACAGGTGTTTTACATTGCAGATCCTTCGAAGAAGAATTGGTCGATAGTCATGCAATCGAACAGAAATCATGTTGATCCTGTTGATGATGAAAGTACTGAAATAGATATGAATTATTTGATTGAGAGCGAACCTTCATTCTTCACATCAATCTTACAAGAATTTGATGAGCCAGAAAATGGTCTTAACGATGAACCTTTTTATTTAAGACGTGATCATAGAGAAGGCATTTTCATTAACACACCCAAAAAGCGAAAGCGAGTAGCTGTTATTCGTTATCAGCAGAGAAAAAGAATACGGGCCACAAAAAAATGATTTCTCATGTATGCAATTTTTTTGTTTTATTATCATTTTATCATTGTATTCATATTATTGAATTTTTTCTGGTTTTTCTTTCTTACAGGATAATGGAGGGACAAGATCATGACCAGGAAGAGGTGGCACACCCCAATGAGGGACAAGATGAGCATGTTGCAGACTACAATAATGAGAGGGAGAAAGCAAAGAAATTGGTGAAACGTGGTAGGACAGTGATGAAAGAAGTTATTTCACAAAGACATAAGGGGATTAAGTTCAAAGTAAGATGGAATGAGGACAATCAACCAATTGGAAGAGAAAGTAAGTTATTGATCGCCTATATTGGAGTGGTTGTTCGGAACACCGTCCCAATCACATTAAAAGATTGGAGATATTTGTCCCCTGACATACCAAAAGCTATTTGGAGAGAAATTTTGGTAAGCAACTTTTCTTGCAATTATGTTTAATACAATCTTTTTTTGGATGAGTTATTATGATTACAAGTTTATACTTCATTTGTTACAGACTGCCTTTGACTTATCGGACTGTGAGGATGCCAAAAGTTATGTGTTGAAGAAAGCAGCGTCAATGGCCCGATGGTGGCGATCCCATCTAGGCATATACTTTTTGCGCAATGTTGAAGGTGATATTGTTCCCAAGCGTCCAGTAGAATTCTATGATGTGATTACGCAGCAGCAATGGGATGAGTTTGTTGAGATACGATGCTCAGAGGAGTTTCGCGCCGTTAGCGAAAAGAATAGTCAGTCAGCAGGAAGCAATCCATACCCGTATATGCGTGGTAGAAATAAGTATGCTGATTTAGAGCATGAAATGGTACGTTAACTTCTTCATTAATGATATAAATGAATGTTCCTATAATTAATTCATGTTAACCTATTTTTCGGTTACAGTTGACTGCTGACCCTAATCGCAAAGTAGATCGCTGCGACTTGTGGTTGGAAGGTCATACAAAGAAGGACGGGACTATACACCATGATTCCGTCAAAGCCGCTCGTGATCGAGCAGTAAGTCATTTTCTTTGGTATATTCTCAGTTTCTTATATTGCTTGTTACATAACCAACAATTATCATTTCCTTCCTACAGATTGAACTAAAGCAAGGTGCATCAGGAGAAATCCCGTCCCATGGCCAAGATGACTTGCTTGGCCGAACACTTGGCCGCCCAGAAAGTACAGGTCGTGTCAGGGGCAAGGGGTTTGGTGTTTTGCCCTCACAGTTTTTTAAGGAGAAGCTGAAAAGCCACCAAACGTCCGCAATTGAGAAGCAGTACAAGGTCTTGTGGGAATTGTATGCAGACTTGCAAGAACAAGTTAATGAGATTCGATCAGGGCGAGGTCAGGGATCAGGCCATCAATCTCATGCTCCATCGGCTCATGAAAGCCCGGTCATGGAGAACCATAGTTGTACAATGGAAAGTGTCCCCATTCCAGAGGTAATCGTTATGCTTTTCACTTTTAAATATTAATGTTCTTATGAATTATTGTTACTTCATAATTGATGGTGTTTCATTCATTTGTAGGGTGAGTCTTATTGTCAACTATATTCTGATCTGTCCTTAAATACTCTGGTTGCTCTGGCTTATGTCTTCAATGATGGGAGCAAAACATTGCACAATTCGCCTCTCCCTGCAGGCACGGTGAGGGTGTCCATCCACATCGCTCTTAGAAATAATTCACCGTTGCCGTATCCCATTGATGGAATGAACGTGGTCGTTGACGCAATAGGTTCTTTTGTGGCATGGCCCAAAAAGTGGATGGTTCCTCAATCAGAGGTGATTACTTAGTTAGTTATACTTAATATATAATAGATAAAGAGATTTAATTAGTATGTCTAATTGCTTATTTACTATGTTTTACAGCCCGAAAAAGGACAAAGGAAGGAATTGGGGAAAACAGACCGCCATGATGTCCAGCCACGTTCTGCTATTCCGACTAAACCTCGGAAAAAGAGTTTGAAGGTAACTATTTACTAATGGATTCACATTAGCTAGCACTCATTTTGTCGAAAGAATTATTGACATATTTCTTGAACAGGCAACTCCTACTCCTCGTGACACCCAACCGCATCAGCCGACTCTTACTCGTGTCACCCAACCACATCCCTCTGAATCATTCCGTGTTAAACTAAAGAACTTGACAAAACAACTACCTGATTTTCAACAAATTGAAGTTAAATTGACAAGGACAATTTATTACAAGAGTGTCAGTGAGCACCTAGGTAGTGAAGTAATTATGGATGTGGTTAATCAGGAATGGATTGGTGCGTCAGCGATCAACATATGGATCAAGTATGTAATGTTGAATTTATTTTTATGTTATTGTGGTTTCTTACATTGTCATTTAGTATTTAAATTACAATAATTGTGTGTGTTGATATGTTTTTTTGTATAGGTATTTGCATGATGAAATAATTGTGCCAGGGGAAAATGTCAATTTCGCATTCATAGATCCAAATACAACCTCAATGCTGACTGAAACAACTACCTATTGGGATGAGGGTGACGTGAAAGCACGTCTGGGGAGCTCTTCTTCAGATAAAACATTGTTTCTAGCCCCAGTGAATGTAGGGTAAGTTCTTACTCGTCATTAATAATTTTTTTTATTTTCCCAAATTTTACATGTATATAACTGTACTGTTAATCACATTTTAGGAATCATTGGGTTCTCCTTGCATTCAATCCCGTTGCACCAAAGCCTGTGGTGTACTATCTGGATCCTATTAGGTCTGGTAAACCTGAAAATAGACCTTCGTATATGATGTTTATCAATGGGTAATGATTTAACCTTACTAAATTATGTTAACTCATTTATAAATGTCACTCTTACTAATTTTGTTTGTCTCGACTTTAGTGTGATCACTTCTTGTAGGTCTAGTAAAAAAATGAAATACTCCAAAGCATATGACTGGCTCAAAATTCAGGTTAATTATACATGCTAAAACAATGATTTGAATTATGGACTGTAATCATATAAAAGTCTTTTGACAGATTTGTGGTATTTTGTTGTAGTGCCCATTCCAACCGAATGATAATGATTGCGGGTATTATGTCATGAAATTTATGAAGGATATTGTCACTCATGATCAACTGGTGGTCCCAGAAAAGGTAAGTTCTGAAATTTTTCATTAACTTAAAACTCTTTTAATTTGTTCACATATTTGCTTGTATGTGTGGATTACTTTTAACTAACTTAAATTTAATTGCTACTTACATGTTTCTGTCCATCCAGTATTATGAAGACTGTCGTTTCGACAGCCTCTCCAAGGCTCAAGTTGGAGAAGTTATTGAAGAATGGAGCAAATTTGTATACCCCATTGTTGAACCTGTTGTTCTTAATCAGCCACCTGTTACTTATTAGGTTTTACTAAGGTAATATCTTCATATATTACTTGAATAAAAAAATGTGGATTTGTCTTATGAAATTTTGTTATGTAACATGCTTGTTTATTCTATGTAATGTTATTTTGTCATGTAGGTTGATGATATCCCTTTTGGTGTTTTACTTGAGATCATCTTCATTTTTGGCGTTGAGGTACATATGATCTTTGTTGCATGTAGTCTTACTTAGGAGGAATTGGTAGTTTTATATTATGACTACTTGAAGGAATTTTCATTTTGACTCATGATCAATTGTGGATTCTGGTATATTTTGGTTAAATGATTCTGTTGAATGTAAATGATTCTGGTATATATTATTTGTATACACCATTGGTGCAGGGCAGAAAGTACGTGTAGCAAATGTAAAAAAAAGAATATAATATATATAAAAAAAAAAATAGCTCTACATGCGCCTAAAGCGCATGTAGAGGATATACCTCTACATGCGCTTTAAGCGCATGTACATGTACATGCGCTTAAAGCGCATGTAGAGGTATATCCGCTACATGCGCTTAAAGCGCATGTAGATGTGCCTCTACATGCGCTTTAAGCGCATGTACATGTACATGCGCTTAAAGCGCATGTATAGGTATATCCGCTACATGCGCTTAAAGCGCATGTAGATGTGCCTCTACATGCGCTTTAAGCGCATGTACATGTACATGCGCTTAAAGCGCATGTAGAGGTATATCCTCTACATGCGCTTTAAGCGCATGTAGAGCCCCCCTCTACATGCGCTTTATAAAAGCGCATGTAGAGCCTTTACCAGCGCCCCCCTCTACATGCGCTTTATAAGCGTATGTAGAGGCCAAAATAAGCGCATGTAGAGGGGGTAATCTGTGGTAGTGACTGTTAATTATAGAAGCAAGTGGCGAAGAACTTCGAGGACAACAAGTTTCCTCTCTTTAATTTATGACATATGGTACATATGAGTGCAGCTGAAAGCGCATGGAGTCCAACGGTGATGTCACTTTGTGCAGAGACATTATATAAAGACAAAAACAAAAGTCTATAGCTAAAGGGTCCCCATCTGTTAATGGTGGGGAAGAAAAAAGTTCTGCTAGGCATGATGTGCTGAGTTTGAATCCATGTGAATGTAGGTGACATTTTTAAAAGAACTAGCGGATTTGGGGCATGTGTATATACTCAATCTAAGATCAGTTGGAATTGAACATTTAATCAACTCCAAGTACCGATTGTTTGCTACCCAGAGAAAAAATATAATGCTACATACGGTCCTAAATATAGGACCTAATTGACTTTTTTTTGGAGAGATTAATGTTGCGAAATAGGTTATTAAATGATGACATATTTGATATATTTTTAGATTATTATTAGTTTAGAGGTAAAATAAACTAGTTTAAGGGAAAAATTAGGTAAATCAATTTATAATTAACTTATTTTGCTTTTTTAAGGATTTTCTAGAAAAAGTCAATTAGGTCTTATATAATAGAACCGGACGGAGTATTTAATTTATAATTCTTTATACTAAGGTAACTCTTCCTGACAACTATTTGGTTGAATACAGAACATATTTTTCTACTTGATTTCCTTATTTTCTTTGTTTGGAAGACAAAATATTCTTACGATTGTTCACTGGTGCACAACTTTGAAAGCAAAATGATTTCAAGAAAATCTTAGCTTACATTGATCCTTAGGAAATTCCTTACTTTTATTATTTAAGCATTCAATATTTCATTCAACAAGGAATCTCGTCTTTTTTATTATAGGCATAGAGATCCTTCTATTAAAAGCAAATATGTTTGAAATATATGGGTACCTATTTCAGTTATAGAATTAAAACATTAATTCATCGCGTTATGAGTGAATTATTCCTTCCGTTAGGTGAATTAATCGTGTCATTTATGCTTGTTTTGTAATTTTCAAGGTTTTCAGTTCAAAAAAAAAAATTCAAGGTTTGATCTGGTCTTTGATTTGTTTTTAACTAAATATGCTCAGCAGCTCAGGCCTCAGGGTCATGTGCTCCAATATAGGTGTCAATGTGGGCTCCAATCGACCAATCCACATGACTGTACACAACCACTAAGTCATAAACAGTCCAAAATATGGGCCTTTGTGGGCCCACACTTCACATGAAAGGCATCTAACCATTTTAGACATTTCCTCTAAATGGCCACAAGTATTTCAGCCTTCTATCTACTTGGGTCATTGTCTGTTACGACCTGGTATAGCCTTAAATAAATGCATCCAAAATATAATTTACTAATTTTTCTTTGTCACACTATAAATATATGGATGAGCCAATATCCTCTTATATTCTCTTTTTAATTAATTTATCAAAAAGAAATGATTAGAACCTACAATTTATGTTTTAAAATTATTGAGTAATTTTAGGAAGCACTTGTTTAACAAGACGATTTGATAATAAGACTGAATTTTGGGTATATAAAGGTATTCTTAAGCATTCAGTTAAAAAAAGGTTTTCTTAAGCATAGATGTTAGTACGTTGGCGGTTGGTCCATATATATTAGTATGTTACAGTAACTAACAGTTTCAAATATGGGGAAAAAATAAATGAAAATGAAAGGATTAAGAAGATTTGAGAAAGAATATAACATGAAAAAGGAAAGCAATCAGAATTCAGAAAACGATAAAAAAAATACTGAACCAAAATTGGCAAACACAAAGACCAAAATCAGATCTTCGTTTTTGGTTGTTGCCGTTTTTTTATTTTCCTTTCACCTTTCTCATATGCTTACCCTTTCACAATTCAGTGCAACTCAAAATCGCACCTCATTTGGTTGATACATTTTTAGGAATTATATATGTAAATTTAAAATAACAATTATTATAAGTATAATACCGATATAAATTTTCTATTTAAATATTATACTTGTAAGAAGAACACAAAACATGTTGAATTTTTTGTGTATGAAATCTTTCAATGCACTAGTACTATTTTTATAGGAAACACACATATTCTTTGTTGAATGATAAAATCTCTAAAAACTGACTCTTCACTGATTTCCCAAAACTATAAGTTATATATTGTTAAACAAAATTCAATTTAAATCCATGTGGTTTACTCAAAAAAGAGGAAAAGGGCCTAATGCATTAAGGTTGGCAGAGAAGTTGTTGGACCACAATATGTTCAGTAAAACAAAAAATTTTGGTAATAAATGTAGGTTGCTAATGGACCCGGAATTTGACCCAGAAAAAAGCTTAAGGATACGGAAGCATTTAAATGAAGGTAGGTCCACTAACAATGATGACTTAAAGTAAGAGAGAGTTTCTGTTCAAATTAATGGGCCCATGTGCTTTCTTTCTATTGCCTTAACCTAAACAATAATCTAAATCATTATTCATTTTGGGTCATTGCTCTATTTGGGCCTCTTATTTCTCCTTCTCACATTGCATCAATCTCCAAATCCATAATTACTTTGATCCCATCAATAGAAAATAGATTTGGTAGGAAACTCTCTCATATTTTAATTTAAAATTGATTAAAAGATTTTATTACTGCCTTTTTAGGAACAAATTTAATTTACAATGGCCCACTTTACTATCCATAACTTGAAGAATGGCTAGTCTATGCTATCGAGTATCAAGGATAATCTAAATACTCATGCATTCATGCATGCATATATATCATTCGCATTAAGAGAATTCGATGCATACACAAATTTATGTCCATAAAGAGGCATGACAACTCTAGAGGAAATAGGTTTCAAATGTTGTGGATGGAAAGTATCAAGTCAGAAGAGTGCCCCTTATGTGCATCCAAAATGTTTAAATTAAATTAGGATCCACACTAATAATAAATATAAAATTTAGACAATCTGTCTACATAAATTTTGAGAATTAATTGAATTTATCCTTTTGTAAATAGTGTCTATCACGTTCCCTTAATTATCATCCATTAGTCATTTGAATCAGAAATAAACCCTTCATGAAAACTTCCTCTAATGTAATCCTTAGCAAGAGTTTAGGAAAGGAATTAAAAATTTGGGAAACAAAATAAATTAAGCTATTAGATTTAAGACCATATGTGCCCTGATCTCGAATTTTAGGAATATTTATGGTTTCTTTAATTCTTAATGCAGAAATTACAAGGGTTGGTTTTATGATGCAATACCTCTCAATCTACTTTTTGTCTCTCAAATTTATAATTTTGTTCATAAAAATATCCTTCTTGATTATATGTATGTTAAAGGGGTATTTCTATGAGTAGTCCAATGTAAATTATTGATACGGTATTTTAGAAAATCCAACACAAATTTTTACATAATAACTAAATTAACTAATTTTAGTATTTACAAAAATCTGTTATCTAAATATATATTAGTAAAGGCAAAAGAGAGTAATTTGAACAACAAGCTTTTTCCTCATTTTTATAACTAGCATTTCAATTGATTCTTATTTATTTTGAAAACATACTTGTTCGTCAATTTGATTTTCAATTTAGATAGGTGACTTTTTCATGCATTCCTGGTACAAAATAAATAGTGCAAGTCACCGTGTCCATAACTTATAAATAATATGACTTATTGTGAGGAAGAAATGAGAGGGAGGAAGTGTGGGGCGTGGAAGAGAGATAGAATGCTAAACATATGTATGTTTTGGTACGAACAAAGCTTCCAAAATCTAAAGAGATGAATTAAATGTGATGGTTGAAATTTGAATCTTTACTTTTAAAAGTGAATCATTCACTAGATTTATCTGGTTGCCAACCATTCAAATCTTGTTCCCTTCAGTGTATGTTGTTGGTTGAATCCACTTGATTTGTCTTGACTTCTTTTTCCCCCACTCTAAAGTCAAATAAATGAATCCCCACACATTCTCACAACTTTATTTTGCCTCAATACTTCATCAACCACACACACAATGCACACACTTCCCTTTTCTATTTGTCAAAAGAAATCCATCCCCCTCTTGCTTTCTATTTCCCTTATCGACAGATACTACTGTTTGGTTTGGTAGATGGTAGAAGAGAGATTCTTCAAGTGATTCAAGCTTATCATCTCCTAACATTATTTTTACTTTTGAAAATATCAAATCCTTATCATATGTGCAATTTTTGTCCTAGTTATATTTATTCATTTACAAAAAATACAAACTGTGTATAGGGAGTACATTTTACGTTTAGGATTAGGAAAGAGAAATAATTGAGTTTGACCTCACACCATATAACGATTTTTTATTGAACATTTTTAGTATTTTGTGAAATTCATGCTTGTGACTGTGTATCTAAACTGAGAAGAAATAAACGAAAGTGATGTATCATACAAAACTTTTATGTGACCTCGCTTTGTTGCATACCCCCGAATCATATACCCATTATCTGCTAACTGCTATATAGGTTTCTAATAGTTCGTGTATAGTATTATTAAGTGTATATAATTTGGTCTTTTCTTTGTGTCTGTTCAGCTGAGAGAAATAATAAAAAATATAACATAATTAAGTAAAAGAGATTTAATTTCACTTCAACATACAAAATCATTATTTTAAAGCTCAAGCTCGTCTTTGATCAAAAAAAAAAAAGCTCAAGCTCGTCCACACACACATATATGAAATTATTAGAGGTGAGTAAACCGCACTTATTTAAGGCTAAAACTGCTTAAATTTGACCAACTTACATAAAATAACATAAGATTAAATAAAATTACTCAACCATCCTAAATATAGGAGCAAGAAAATTGTAACATTCACATTGTAGTATACACAATCCTTATTGATGGGAACCTTCTTTTATAATATACACAATCATTTGTGAATTGTTTCATAGGCAAAACTAAAAATTTAATGTGCAAAATTGATTGAATTATTACACAATTAGGATCAAAATAAATCCCAGTGGGAGGAAAATGTGATAATGAACTCTATAAGAATATTTCTTTGAAGTATCATCCAATGTACGCGTCCACATTCTTATATAGTATCTGTTTCCAATTGGATGTCAGGATCATTATCCAAAAACTCGCCCACATTCCAAGTCTTTTGTTTCCAAAAAGATGTTAAATATTGTAGATGATCTAGATTGATCCAAGCCACTTCCCTTTCACTTTCCCCATCTATCTATATACTCAAACAGAGAGAAAATGGGATACACACAAGTCCTTTTCTACGTCAAACATATCCTAAAACAATAATATACATAACAAGTAGAAAAGAAAGACCGCATACAAACATAAATTTCCATCATTTTCCCCTTCCCTTTTGGCTTAGCTTTTTTCATCTCTTCGTTTCTTCACAACTAAAAAAAATAAAAAACCAAATCCTAACCTACTGAAGTAGTATCAGAATAGAATATAGAAAATGCCGATTTATTATGTGTGTCCGCAAGGGAGAGATTTCAGGAAAATCTCATCACGATATCATTAATCCACTCACAGATTTAAATGTGAAGAAGGGTGAGAAGTGAGAAACTCAAATTAAATACTCATTGCCTAGTTTTACGGACCTTGTCAATATAATGCCAGGACATTTTTGCAGCAACATAAAGCTGTATTCATGGTGAGGTCTTTTTCGTTTCTTTTATTCATTATATTAATAATTTTACATTTAATATCTTTATTTATTATTATCTTCATTACCTCTCCTCTCTCTCTCTCTCTCTCTCTCTCTCTCTATATATATATATATATATATATATATATATATATATATCTCGCTTATTCTATATATACAAACACACACATTATCCATATATGTGGTGGAGGTCCATATAATCGCCTTGATATATACTCTTGTCCTTGACATCATTATCGAATAATTAATTTCCCTCCAATCATATAGCATAATTAGCTGTTTTGAAAAGTAAAATATTAATTGGTTGAAATCCACGGTTCTTCTTTCTTCTTCGGAGACTTTATTTAATTAATTAGTGCTCTAATTTACAAGTTTATTTTAGGAAACATATCATTGGATTCTGAGCTTGGATTGATAGGTTGGAAAAGTAAAAACACGTACGTACGAGGTGTGTGATGAAATTAATGAGTTTTTTTTGTGTCGCTGCCAAAACCACTACACAGATATATAGGAGTATATCTTATTTCGTATATGTTTTTTGTTTCTTTCTTCTTACTTCTTGACCTTTTGAGCAGTGATGCGATTGCTTTCTTAAATAAGGATCCAGAATGATTTTTCTTCGAAGAAAATAATTGAGGTAATTATTTTGTACAAAGCAGTAAAAAAATACTGTGCATGTAACTGTTAATTCTTCATCGTTTTCGTATGTAACGAAAATTTACTGTGATCAGTGGACCATCTTCTCCCTATACTGCTGGAGGTCATGTCAAATCTGAATCATGTTAACATGAGGAATTCAATTGCAGAAAATAATTTTAAAGGATTATAATTTAACTCAATTTATAATTATATATAACATATATTCTAGTTATTACCTTTTTACCATTAAATTTGCTGTATTTATTCAATGACGATATTTCATGTGAAATATAAATATATACGAGTTCTGCTTTTACACACACACACTAATTAAACAAAGAATTTGACGCAAAGGAAAATAGACTTTTCTATTCACTAAAAAAAATACTTTTCTATATAAAACATATATAAGATGCATGGAAAGGCGGAAATATGAGATCGGGCTTGGATGATATTAGCAATATATCCATGATTTAAACCAGAAAAAAATAAAGATAACAATAGAGATCAAATTAAATTATTAAGACTTAATTATAAATATAAAACAAAGTCAACTAAAAAGAATGAAATTTCAGAAATCAAAAGAATAGAATCATGTAGGGTTAGTGTGTATACCCAAATTGACTATTTTTTTATATCATCGATTATCTTACGATCATTTTAATCTTATCATAACGATAGCTTCTGCATGTATGATCTCTCCCTAGCTAGACTACCAAAATAAGCACAAATACATGATTAGTGTCGCAAATTATCATGCTGAACCACCCCAGCTAGAATTTATAATTGAAGAGTGAACCCGGTCATTAATAAGTAATTCTGAACCCACTTTAAAATGAACTTGTTTTCATCAAATAATTATGATATTGCAATAAATTAATTCTTGTTTTGTAGCTAGCTTAGTTATACCCTTTACCATCTTCTATCTAACATATACAAGGACGATATGTGTGTGTATGCATCTATATATGTATATGTGTGTGTGTGTCAATTCTTCCACAAGAGTGTGTTAAGTTTTTTAAAAACTAATATACAAGAGTAATAATAAAAGTAAGATGTATGCATATATGTGAGGATTCATAAGATAAGATATAGGATATAGGATATGGTGATAAAGGAAGAAGAGAGGATTTTTGGGGTGGTGAATGGAAACAGCCTAGAAATCCGTCAAGCACACACAAGTTGGCAGAGGAACCACCACTTAACAATGATTGTACAGCCATTTATGCGTCAGAATAAAAGTGGGGAAGACTAGCAAAGTAGCAAGTGTGTGTGATGCTAATGGAGAAAAGAAAAACAAAATAAATATAAAATTTAAAAAAAGCACATGGTCCAAGAGAAAAAGCTACTACTAGAAGCAACGAGCGAGCTAGTCTAGGCGAGATCAGCAAAAACAAAAGAAGGAAAAAAATCAGATCCTTTAAGCTTCTCCTCTTCACTTCAGCCTCTCCACACCTTTTTGTTTCCTATCGAAATTCATTAATTATTCTTTCATGAGCAAATACATATGAGAACAATAGTTAAGTTAGCCCTTTCTTAAATATGTGGGTTGGTTTACTTTAAAATTGACTCTCATGGATTATTTGCAATGAGGCTATATTGTGGTCGGTGCAAACTACTTGATATGTGACATCAATAATATGGATGTACTCCCTTCCTCCCTAAATATAAATTTATTTTTGAATTGTAGTTTCTTAAACAAAACATAAAATCAATTTAATATAAGATACTCCCTCCGGTCCTAAATATAGGACCTAGATAACTTTTTTGGGGAGATTAAGGAAGACTTAATTTTAGATGTCTTTCCAATAATACCCCTCCTTAATTAGTTTAATTCCTTAATGTGTTGGTGAGAGGAAGATTGTGGTTAAGGAGTTGTTAAGAAGAAGAAGGGTAATTTAGGAAAAAGGTGACCAAAAATGTAATTAGGTCTTATATTTAGGACCAAAATGAAGTCTCTATTTAGGTCCTATATTTAGGACCGGAGGGAGTATTTATTAAGGAATGTTTTTGTTTTTACTATATTCTGAATGAGTAAGAGAGAGAATATAGATAAGAATAGATGAAGAGAAATTTATAAACTCAAAATGAGTGAAAGTGCATTCATTAGAAACGTATCGAATCAGACAGTTGATCGGTCCAACCGTTGACTTCTTAATATATCGCTTCAGCGGTCATCTGTTTGATAGCCGGTTTAACCGTCGATCTGAATGATTCGACCTTGTAGAACCGTGGCTCAAAGCTTTCTCTGGCTTGCTCTCCGGTCTGGTTTTTACAACATTGATTTAAACAAAGTAAAATAATACCTTACAAAAATGGTCAAATCAAAGATAAATAATTGAGGATGAAACTCCTTATAGATGAAAATGCATTATTTATTTAAACAAAAGTCAAATATAACATTATAATCAATAATGATGGAGATAGTATATTTTGATAAAGTTAAAAAAATGATAAATATAGGCACAAAATGGATTGAGTTGTTATATTTAGAATCAAATAAGTACCCCCAGTTAAATCTTATACTAAGAAGTGAGTGTAATATTCCTTCTAATATAAATTATAAGAAGTCTTCCAAAAGAAAATTAAATTCAGTCCAAAATAAAAGTTGTTAACATAAGCAAAGATTGTTTTCTAGTTTTACCTTTTGCATGTAAAAAAGAGAAATTACAAATAATTGATGCAAATTTTGAAATTAAAAAAAACCCTTTTGAAAATGAAATATATAAATTTTATTCGTTTATCACGCGTCAAATGATCTAATTAATACTTATTGGTTCGTATAAATATAAATTATTAATTCTGGTCTTATTTGTTATTCGCTTCAAACATGTGTTATAAATATAGAGAAAAACTCAAAACATCATTATATTATCATCAAATGTAACAATTGTTCAGTTTTACGTTATATTTTAACATGCATTACATTACTGCATGAGAATAAAGCTAAGTCATGATCAGCATATAATTCATCAAAAAATAGTCAGCACGTAAAAAGTAAAAGATAACATTGTATTTTACATGGAAAATTCAATCACCTCACTTGTAATATAGACAAATTAAACCCCCTCCCTCTCTGGAGTAACTTAAACATCCTATATATTTTTGAAATACTATGATTTTGTTGGTGGCATGATTTGGTGTTGGTTGAGTATTTGTTTCACTTAACTTCAAACTCTCACACAAAAGGCTTTGAATGGTCTCTGCATATTAGGAAAGATGCTGCTTTCTGTGAAGAGCCTGTACCCAAACCCTCTCTCTACTGCAACCATATGGCCCTGATTCTGATGCAAGAAGATTAAAGAGAGTATCATCATCATCATGAATGAATGGAGTTTGTTTGTGTCTGTGGCCTTTGCAAGCCCCTTGAGAGTGACCACTGAGTCTCTCTGTCTGTCATTAACCTCTCTCTCTCCTTTTCTCCCTCTCCTACCATGGCACTGAAAAACATGCTACTCCCTCTCTCCCTCTCTCCTTTTCCTTTCACCCCACTCTCTCTCCCCCACTCCACGTAAACCTATTCATTTTGCATATTCTAGGATATATACATACACACATATATACATATGGATGAGCTTTTAAGATTTTGCTGACCTTACACTTATTTCACTGCCTAGCTCCTTCAGTAGTGAAAATAATATCAGCCCTCCCCCATCACCCCTATACCCCATAGCTTTTGGTCAATTTGGTCAGCCCATTAATTAATTTCATTATCGTTAATTTATATGTACATGTTGATCATGATGATGATGATGGCGGCTTGCTATTGCTTGGTTGTTTTCCATTTCCTCTCTGACCCCTTGTTATTGCCCAACAAAGATCTTCTCATAATAGTCCCCGCAGAAAATCCAAACAAACCAGAACTACAGGTTAGGGAAATTTTTCAGACTTTCTCATGCATTCAATGCTTGTGATCGAGTGCCCAAAAAATATTAATAAAGCCTGATCATTACAAGTTAAAATACATATCATCATTACAACCACCATACGTACTGCCATGAGAGATTATTATTATTATTATTATTATTACTATTATTATTATTATTGATACTCTTATAGCTAGAAACTAAACACAGAAGGAAGAAAAAAAGAGAAAGAGAAAGCTTTCTAGCAAAAGTAAACCCTCAATTAAAACATAGTTTTAGTCTGCTAGTTGTAACTAACAAAAACATAAACACCCCACTAATCTCACTTACATAATCACATCCACGACTTTTTAATCACATACTCATTAGTATACCAATTCACAAAGATATAATTAGGGTAACTAAATAAGACCCAAAAGAAAATAAACCCCAAAAGAGAAAAAAAGAACCAGACTTGGAAGATATTAATTTGAAGGAGACAATCAATTGATCGAAAGATGGAGTAGTCAGTGATCTTGCTGATGATGATCTTTCACACTATTATTATTATTCTCTAACACAACATGGCCATGGCCACCACCTTGATCAGTTATCAACTTATGAGCTTGCTGCTGAAACTGTTGCTTACAAGCATGGCATGTGATCTGAAGCATGGTTGAATTAATCTTCTTAATGGCTTGCTCTTTTAAAGCATAAGCCTTATCCAGTTCAGCCTGTGCTTGCTGCCTTATTCTCCGGGCATTCGCGAACTCCTGCTCCGCCGCCTCCATCTGCTTCTTCGCCTCCTTCCTCGCCTCCTCCGCATACGCCTTCTCCATCATCACCGCTGCCTCCGCCGTCGTCCCCACCGCCGGCTTATCGCTGCTGTTGCTGCTCTCCTTAGGCGATGAATTATTCCTGTTTGATTCATTTTTGTCACTTAAATCCGTTGAAGACCCTATTGAGAGCTGTAATTGTGTCGAATGCGTGTCATCTCTGCCGGAGACAGCCATGATATTTGGCGTGGCGGTTGATAGCTGGAGGTCTAAGTTGGGGTAGAGCTTGTTTTGGTTGTTGTTGTTGTTGTTGTTGGTTTTGTTGTTTTGGTGGAAATGTGTGGGCTCTATTGTTGTTGTTGTTGTGGTTGTTGTTTTAGGTATGATGAGGCTGGGCGGAGGCCAGGCCGGGCCAGCGCTGAAATTAGTCTCACTTGACGGGCTCGGGCTTGACGCGGTTCGAGAGAGGCAAGCCGGTTGCTGCTGCTGCTGTGACTCCGTGGTGGTGGGCCGGAGGCGGCCCATGTTGCAAGCATCTTGGTGTTCTATGAAGCTCTCCACTCTACACACATGCAAACACAAGGGGAAATTATGAAAAGGAGGGATCGGATATGATTAACATAAGGACAAAGAAGAAGGAGAAGGAGAAGAAGAAACATCATGATCATTTATCATGTCAATGGATGAGATTAGATGATAAAAGAAGGGGAAGGAAGAAAGGAAGAAATTAAAGGAGGAAAAAGTGAATGGGAAAAGTTGATCTTTTTTAAAAAGGTGTCCACTGGTTTTTGAAATGGTTAAAGGGCGTTGTTTTCTGCTGAATAAAGGTAAAGAAGAGAAGCAAGAATCATACATTATAAATCACATCTCGAAACTCGTTATATCTCCAAGATTAAGACATATATATATGCTCTCGTACTGTTCGTCACAAGAAATATACAACGTATGATCACACACGAAGATGATGAAGATATATATATTTATGAGATGAGCAGTGTTTTCCAACCGTCGAAAACAGTGGTACTTATTTTTTATTTCTTTGAAAATTATGGTTAACAACAATAACAATAATAATAATGTTGCATCAGTCAAATACGAAAACCTTTTATTTCCCCTCTCATCATCGCACTAACTTTATATTCCATTCCAAAAAATGTATTTCCCTTTCCCCAAGTCAAAACCAATGTAAAACAAAACGGCACCAAGTTCAAGCAAATTGATAAACAAAATCACAAGAAACATATATATATATGGATTGAACTGTATGTGACCGCGGAGTAGTATATGGATTGAACTATACTAAAACTCCGCGTAGAGATGTTGAGATATTTGATATGATATGGAATGGATATTATTATTTACCTGGAGAAAACGCGGCCACAATCACAGGAGTGGCCTCGAGTACCACAGGTCTTAAGATGGGCCTTATAATCAGATTGGACAGCATAGGCCTTGGAGCAACGCTGGCAGACCCATTGCTTATGGTTGCTATGTTTGCGGCGGAAGTGTTTCTTGATTCCGACGAGGTCCCCAAGGGCGTGACACGGGTCATGGTGCAAACAGCTTGGCTCAGGGCACACAAAAACCCTCTTCCTCACCACAGGTGTCTCCCTCTTCAACAGTTTCCATGGCACCTTATGCCTCCTCCTGTGCATCTGCAGGTTCTGATCCCTCTGAAACCCCTGGTTGCAGATCTCACACACGTACCGGTCCGATTCCAATAGTGTCTTCGGTGATAAGGACACCACCTCAGCGTCCGGATCTGAATATAACATGATAAATTAAGTATGCACACATACTGAAATAATATCATATATGTATATGATATCATATTCATATGCTATATATGATTCAAATGAAGAGGATGGAAAATTAAGTAGTGGGTAATTTGATTTAATTTGATTTGATTTTTACTAACCTGGTGTTCCGGCGGGTCTTCTCTTTCGTTTGTTGTTGGTGGTGGAAGCATTATTGTTATTATTATTGTCTGATGCGGGGGAGATTAATTGTTGAGAAGAAGGGAGTGAGGAAGATGACATGGGTGTTGTTTGTTTTGTTTTTTTTTTTTTTTGTGATTTAAGTGGTTGCTTAAGATGATGGTTGAAGTGTGGTAAATTGTGGGGATGGGATTAAGTGAGAGAAGGGATGGTCATGAGGGAGAGAGAGAGGAAGAGGAAAAGACAGCTAGAAGGCATAGGAGGGGGAGGAAGAAGAAGAAGCTAAGAGGGAAAAAGATCTCTGCTTTCTTTCTCTTCTTTGCTTAGCTTTCTCTCTTTTCTTTCGGCTCTCTCTCTTTTCCACAGCTTTCTTTTAACTTGCTTTTAAACTTTCAGCTTTTTCTTCCATGGGGCTGCTTCTGTGTTCTCTCTCTTTCTCTCTCCTTCTTCTTGCTTCCAATTCCAACTCTCATCTTCAGAAGGTGTTGTTGTCTCTCCTTAATAAACTTTCAAAAAGAGAGAGACGCACAGACCCAATCACAAAGCTCGAAACTTGATCCCACAATCACCCCGTCTCTCTCTCTCTCATGGGCTCCAGATATTACAATAAATTGTTTTTTGTTTTTTTTTAAAAAAAACATACCACCACATAATACAACTTATTATCTACAAATCGTTGTTCTAACCGTGTAAGATAGTAAATCAAGTTAGATTTTTCTGATATTGAATTATCTATTTAGTGAAAGTGATCTTGAGTTTAAGTAATAGAGTAATATTTATAATTGGGAGGGAAACCACAAATTCAGAAACTTGAATAGTTACTCATATATCTATTATTTGATAATATGATCTTAAAAAGGCGCTAATTACTTGTTCACATGTAAAAGAAAACGCACATATTTTCCTCTCCCTCTCTCTGTGTAATATTATTTATGGCCTTACAATCCATGCATATATATATATATATATATATATATATATATATATATATATATATATATATATATATTGATAAAACAATCCATGCATATATAAATAATACACATCTCCCCCAAAATACCCACGTAAGCTTCCTATTTTTGTCACTCTTTCTCTCTCTTACAGAGAGAGGATATATTATTATCTTTATAGACCATTGTACCCATGGCTCGTGACTGTGCAGAACATCTAATTAATTTTTCAAGATGCAGCTTTTATAAAGTTAGATAATGAGGACGTGAGGTCACCCACAGGGGTATTATGGTACTTATGTTCAGTGTGTGTGAGCTTTTTTAGGGTGCAGTTAATTAAGGGGGATGCTTTTGGGTAAAATGAGGGCATCAAGTAAACAGTGGAAAGAGTTGAAATGAAGGGGGAGGATTGTCTTTTCTAGGAGAGTTCGCAATGTTGGCAATATTGTCCCAAGCCAAAGTCAAGACATATATATATGTACGCAGTAGTCACTGTGATACGGCAACTACCATAATTTTACCTTCATGTTTTTTTGGTCACATGTTAAGATATGCTCTCTCTCTCTCTCTCTCTCTCTCTCTCTCTCTCTCTCTCTCTCTCTCTCTCTCTATATATATATATATATATATATATATATATATATATATTTATATTTATATTGTAGCACTAATTATAGAATTGAAGTAACATTTTTTGTTTATCGATACAAGGCTTCAAATTATTATATTTTTCATATTTTTTTCTAAAAATATTATAATGACTAATGATTATGTACATTTATATTTATTTTTATTTAGTAATTCTGATATTGAATGATTCAAGAAATGTATAATCAATTCAGGAAGAAGCAACTTCATATAATATCGTCAATGCATACCTATACAAATAAAATGTAATTATTCGGGAAAAATTAATCCACGTATCCTTATAGTTTCATACAATCTTCCTTTTTATTAACAGTTTCCTACAAACTTTAAAATTAGTAATTATTTACCTTTAAGGATAAGCGGGGGATACATATAACGGATTAAACTATGAGAGCTCAATTTAAACAAAATCAATTGTAGGGACACGACATAAAAATAAGGAAAGTTAAAAGAATTTGATAATGAATTTTCTCAGTATAAAAAAAATTAAAATTGGAATTTTCTAAATAGAAAATGAATAAAAGTACACTATCACATAAGTGGTAATAATGGAATTACCTTCTATGTGTACTGAAAGAGGCAATACATATTGTACATTAAGCAATAACTAATTGATCCGTACTTGTTCCTTATTTATATGGAGAGAGATATAGATAAATAAAAGTGGCGTACATACTCTTAATTAACTTTCTGACTATCAAGTAAATCAGCATTGCATGTTTATGGAAAGCTGATCATAAAAATCCAAACCTTTATTAGATGAAATAAGGAATTATTCCGTGCAATGCACATGTTATGTATGTCACAAACATGTTATCCAAAAAAGTTAATCAATAAAATATTTACAACTTCATGTATTATGCTATACAAAATTGTAGACTTGATATATTTTTATTTTATTAAATGACATCCCACAATTTAACTATTTTAATTTTTATTAAATGATATCTTTCAATTTAATCATTTGGTTTGTTTTGGAAAAAAAATTGTATTTGTGTAGGAAAAATAAAGTGATTCATTTATGCTTGGAGACGCAATTATATGGTACATTAATCATAGGTTTTTCTTTAGAAAATATAGGGACACTTTTGCACCAATCAGATACTCGCTAAGAGATTTGAAGAATATAATAATAATTAGATAGATCGATCTCTAGCTGGTTTCTATTTCATATTTTTTCTCCTCATTTTAACTTGTTTTAAATTTTAACATGCACGCTTCATATAAAATAATATACATAAATATATACAATGAATAAATACAATTATCCAACGATTTACAAATTTACCTTTCGCTAATTGCTATTAATGTATATCACATGCATTGTCATAAAATATAACAAATAAATTACCTTTAAATTACTGTGTTAGTAATGATGATGTTGAATCTCGCCGATGTGTAGACCTTATTGGTTGACGATATATAAGTACTTATGTAAAAGCTCTTTGAGTCTAGATGCATATGTACTAGGCTTGGTGAGCCCAAAACCCAATTCACCTAAGCATTTATGTATGTATTTCTGATAAAAAGCATTTATGTATAAAAAAATAATGATACTGATGATTTAAGATTCTGGTAATTGATTTTAGGGATTGGGGATGTCATTCTTATTAAGCCCATGATGGAGTTATCAAGGTACTAATAATTTACCTAAAAATTCATTTACTAAGTTATGATCTATCTGCTAAACACTTTATATCTCACACACTAATGAATGTGTGTTTGCGCGTGCGCGCTTTTTAGAGTTTAACTAGGTTAATATGCACAGCTGAAAAAAGTCACATTGTGTCTTGTGGATATATAATATTATTCTTTACCTTTATAATATCTATTACGTTGATATTAATTATTGGTGGTTGATAATGGCATATTTTTAATCGATAAAAAATCTCCTATTAATTTATTGTTTGTGAATGTCTTTTTAATTCATGTTGGGTAAACAAAAGATGGTGAGTATCTATACAACAGTATTGTTGTTATCATTAATCTGGAGGTCACATAAACAAATTAAATCCTAAAACTAGCTTATCTTCTATTATTCGTGTGATAAGGCTATGCGATACTACTTATTCTCATACTCTACCTGGTACAAGATTTGTATTCTTACAGAGACACCTTTGTTAGCATAGGATGAAGGAATTGATTAATTATCTAGCTTTTGAATTTAACAATGTCATTTTCACATAGTTATTAATTACATAGCTCACGTTATATATGAGCATGTTGCGGGAAACTTCGTGAAAATTAGCATCTTTGTGTAAAGGGTCTGTTCCACCTTAATAGCAACTAATAATTTGGTGTCCTATTCAAATAATTAAACAAATTATACGTAGCCATGTCCACCCAAACTTTTTGAGGACTAAAAGCTCCACATTTTAGAGTTATCAAAGTCTATAGAAACTAACACTTACAAGATTGAATATATGATTATAAAAAACACGAGAGGTTTAGCTGAACAAAGCTTTAGCTAAATAGGTCTGGTCTAGAGCAGAAATGTTTAGTTTAAGTCTAGGCTCGAGCCTTTATTTGAACTTTATTTTCAACCTTAGTCTCTGGGCCTTTAAAAAGTCTGATAAGATCTGGAAGCTTTTTAATTTCAAAAACTTAGTTAAAATATAAAAATTTAAATTATTTTAAAATCCTATAAAAAATTTCTTTTTATGGTCATAAAATAAGATTTTATCTCTCATCATTTTTTATGGAAGACAATGTGATATACTATTCACATTGAGATTATAATATTTCATGTAGGCATGATAGAAATAAAATTGTAAGTTATTACAACAATATTATGCTCAAACAAATCATATAAATTAGAGAGTGATTGAGCCAGTAGTAGCATTACATCTTAGTTATGTGAGTGAAAGGGAAGATATCAAAAATTGGTGAACGTCTGATCTAGTTAATGAAAGGGTTGAGATTTCAAAAAGAAAATGTTGAACTTATACATAAAAATAAAGTGTACGTTTAAAATTAAAGATAAGTTTATAATTTTATAAATAATTTATATATATTATATATCATTATATGAGTTTAAAAAAATAAATAAGACAAGCCTAAAAGCCTGTAGGGTAGGTCTTACAAAAAAAAGACATTGTCTATTTACTTAAATTGGCCTAGCTAGAAATAGGCTTCAATATGAGTCTTAACCTAACTTTAAGTATGCTAGAAAGTAGGCCTTTATTAGGGGTCTGACCTGTTCACTCACTAAGTTTAAATGAGTATATGAAAAAAAATTAAAGTGTATTTATAACATATATACTTTTTAATTATCTCCGAACTAATATACACTTATGTAGATTAGTAGCAGGATTAAGACCAACCAAGTTAGATAATTATTTATCTCTAGTAATTAACTCAATTGAATTAGAAACAATGGGTGAGTGCATATTCATTGATGCACACATAGACAAACATATTCGCTGCACATGCACATTTTGGTGAGGATATATATTCTCGCATGTGTTTTGGTGGAGAGGTTCGTCCTCTTTATCCCCATAGAACCCCACTTTCCAATAGTCTCTTCCTCACTCAAGAATAATATTCAAACCAATTCATTATTGTACAAAATCATCATTCACCAAATTAAGTACACACACACAAAGCCAATCTCACAATATATATCTAAATTATGATTTATGGCTGAGTTCCTGAATAAATCGAGGGATAATTATAAGTGTGCAGCTTCACATAAAGCAACTTAATCGCCTACTAGAAATTTATAAAATAAGTGAGTGACATGTAATGTTGATGTTTAATTTGATATAAAAATACATAAAAGGTTGTATGCTAAATTTGATGTGAGACTTTTTCTCGATTGCATTATTTAAATGTGAAACTCTATAATATTTGTCGCTTAAATCAATATATAGTTAATTAAAGATTTGTTGATATTATGTCTATCTATAACTATGTCAATTATATATATTTGATCTCATTATCACTCTGCTCGCGTTGGCTCTAGAAGAATAAGATTGAGATTGAATCTTGTCTAAAGTGCAACAATTATATAATATGAAGTTTCTATATATTGTAACTAAGGAGGATATATGTCAAATTGAACCTAATCAATGCTATTTGGTATATACGAAAAGCATCAATCTATTTTTTTTACAACTAAAAGCAATTAATAATGGAGACAACAATTTTGGATAACATAGAGGATGTGAGTTTGACATTTGTCGGGGTTCATATATTCTTTTCTCTTCCTTCCTTTACAATATCATTGGTTTCAATATATATATATATATATATATATATATATATATATATATATATATATATATATATATATATATATCAATATATATATATATATATATATATATATATATATATATATATATAAAATATTTGTTTTTTAAAGCTGTATGTATTTTCTTACTTTATACATTTGCTCACCCTCATTACGATGTTTAGTTTTATTTTTGGAAAAATAGTGCCGCGCGTGTTTATAGAAAACATAATTCTTATGAAAATATTGACACCAGTGATAAAGAAATTCGTGCTCAAAAATTAGTATGGATAGGATTGCTTATTTTGGTGATGTTAGCCGGATCGGATATGATGACATAGGTGTTGGATGTACCTCAGAGAATGAATTATAGACATGCTTGTCATCAGTATCAGTTCGAAGACAATAAAACTCCTTAACACCTTTTTTTTTAAAAAAAATTAACATCATCATTAAAATTGATATATTTATATAAATAAGAATTAGATGCAAATTAAATGTTGTGTATCACAAAATCTGGAGAAGAAATTATTACATTATAAATATAATAAGTATATGAATATTAATTCAAAATATTAACAATTACGGATAGCATATAACTATTTAATACTAACTCGGACCCTTATTATAAAAGTAATTGAATTGGATGGCCATCAAGAAGATTTATAAGAGTAATTGAATTTGTTTGGATCATACATTTTTTTAAAAAAAATTATAGTCATTTATAATGAATCTATTATGAGAAAGACTTATATGAGCATTAATCAATATGAAAGAGAGTTAGAGGCAAAATAGGAAAAAAACATCAAGTGATAAGGGAATACATGGGAGCTTTTTTATTTTGGGCTAAACCAATTTAAATTTCAAACTCATAATGAAAACCAGAGGGTGTATTAAAACTGGCTAAAAGAAAAACGTAAGGAAAAAATTCTTACTATACCCTTATTAGTAAGAGACAAGAGAGATAAAGAATAATAATGAGAAAAAGCATGAAAGATATAATGAGATATTGGAACAAATGAAGAGAGATAATAGCATTAGTTTATGAGTAGAAATAGAAAAAATGAATTAATTAAATGCTTATATAACCTGTAGTGAGCTCTTATGAAAAGAATAAATAAATTTAAAATTTTGGTCACTTATAATAATAAGAGGAGCTCCGTCTATATTGAACTTCATGTTTATCTTATGTCATAGTCGGTCCTAAGCTTGGGTTGTGTTAGGCTTTACACAAAACGTAAAATATTTCTCAAATCTCATGAACGTGGACATACATTGTTAAATTTATAATCCCAGGTCTTAACAATGCATAGCTCAGATGCAGTCTTAAGAAAGTAAGAGCAGCTGCATCCTCGCCTGAATACAATCACTACTACAAATTGTCCCTCTACCAGCGCCCCTTTACATGCGCTTAGAAGAAACGCATGTATAGAGGGTCCTTTACATGCGCTTTAAGCGCATGTACAGGTAAGAATCTATACATGCGCTTAAAGCGCATGTAGAGGCCTTATCTCTACATGCGCTTTAAGCACATGTATAGAAATGTGCATCAATTAAAATTCACTAAAACAATGACTAGAAAAGGATTTAAGTATTTAGAGATAAAATATAAAATGAACTTAGGTGAAGAGCTCAAAATTATATGGAAACACAAAGCGCATGTAAAGGCACAAACACCCTTTACATGCGCTTTAAGCGCATGTAAAGGCACTACTGAAGTGCAAAACATGGAGTCATGCATAAGAGGTCCTCCTCAGACCTCATAAGGTGTCCCTGCTTGTGGACTTAGGGTTTCAAGGCTCCATTACCACTTTTGGGTGCTATGGAATTGGTGAAACACCCTTTACATGCGCTTTAAGCGTATGTAGAGCCTCTACATGCTCTTAAAGCGCATGTAAAGACTTGTTCTTCAATGGAATTCACTATAACATTGTCAAGCACAAGATTTGAGCATTTTGAGATGAAGTATTGAAATAATTTAGTTGAAAAGCACCAAATCATATGAAAATCCATATAATTAAATGGACATTGGTCTTTACAGGCACAAACACCCTTTACATGCGCTTTAAGCTCATGTAAAGGCACTACTGAAGTGCAAAACATGGAGTCATGCATAAGAGATCCTTCTCAGACCTCATAAGGTGTTCCTGCTTGTGGACTTAATGTTTCAAGGCTCCATTACCACTTCTCTATGTGGAAATGCTGTCTGTACATGCGCTTAAAGCGCATGTAGAGGCCTAATATTATAATAAAAGCCTCTCCTTCCTTATAACACACCAAACACGGCCTCCCCTCCCACAATACTCTCAAACCCGACATCCTCCTCCCCCAAACCCTAACTCCCTACTTCTTCATCCATCTCCACGGCGGCCTGCGGCGCGGCGGCGCCGGCCCCCCCTTCACCAACACATTTTCCTCTTCTCTCCCTTTGTTTTCCCCTCACAATCGGAATTTCAATGCCTCTTCGTTTTCGAATCCTAGTTTTTCCGACGGGTTTCTTTGATCTTCGGCGAAATAGGCGGCGGATGGCGGCGGAACTTAATGGTAACACTTCAGCCTTCTTGTGCTTTCGAACTATTCCACCTTTAATGTTGATTTCTCACTTTCTTTTTCCTTCCTTTCTCAAATCCGAGTCTTCCCTCTGTTTATCTTTGTCTCTGGCGGCGGCGAAGCTCTGGCCAAACGTGGTGAGGTCGAAAATGAGTAAGGTAGTTCCCTTTATCCCGGTTTTACCCCTCCTTCTGTGATTTGGTGAGATTTGAGTGTTAGGGTTTGACATTTGGGTTAAATAATTAAGTAAACAAATGCTCAGACTTCGAATTTTGATGTTTTAAGAAGATTTGAACATTGTTTGAGTAATATGGCCTTACATGATTGTTTTCTGTTGGATTGGCTAATTGCTTTTGAATTTTAGGGTTTCAATCAAAAGGCTTTCTTTGGAAATTGGGACTTAAAAACATCTAATAGGTTGTTATAATAACTCATTTATAATTTGATTTAAGAACGTCATGTTGAGTGCTTGAAATTGTGATTAAGAGTTGTGGATGAAAGAAAAGGATTATTGTGAATGTCTTGTTACATTATTGAAATTCTGGATGGTTTAAGATCCTTATTGATTTTATTTCTTTTCTTCTTTGTATGAGTTTTTGGTTTTGACTGGCTTTATGTCCTTTAGTTTGATTTCTGGAATAATTTGGTTATTGTGAGCATGTAAGTTTTGGAAAATTGAGATACTCCAAGTTGAGGAGTGGTGATATAGCCTCTAGTTTGTTTTGTTTGAGTTCAAATTTGAGTACACAATCTCGTATGGCCAATTTGGGGACTAATTTGGAAATTTTTGGGTTTGAAATTAGTAGGTTCTTACATTACTTTGTTTGGGAGTGGATTGTTCTTTTGTTCATGCTTACAATGGGTAAGTGGGATGTATGTTTGGGCTATTAATTATTCTTTTTGGTGATATGTATAATTACAAATGTCTTGCTGTCACTTTGCTAAATCATTGTGCTGAAATTTCTAAAGTTTAGTATTTTATATAATAGAATACATATATGTTGTTGTATGTTCAGTTGGTGCTTTGTTGGTTGGATTGTCGATGAAGCATAGACTTGCATGAAAACTTAATGGTAGGATGTAAAACTGAAATAAGGATTTAAAATAGGGATTGGTTCTTAATAAATCATATGGTGTGATAATGCTAGTATAATCAAATTGAGTTAAAGTTACAGTTTTTCTTGGGCTACGCTGTTTTCTATTCAGGTGTATAAATGATTCTGTTTTGCTGTGATAATGCTAGTATAATCAAATTGAGTTATGGTTGATTTGGTTTTATTGATTAGTATGATAGTACATATTTTCTGATTCAAAAGTACTTGCTGATTTGTGTTAGTGAATGGTAACATCATGCTTAATTTAGATGTATTTTCTTATGTAATTTTCTAGGATGAACTTATGCACTTTTGGAGTGGATTCTACTTTGAATTTTATAGTACTTACATGAACTTGAACATTGTTTGATTATTGGAATTGTAAATCTGATGTGTTCATGAAGTACTGTTTTTTTTCAATGAGCTTAAATGTGATTTGAATAGGGGGAAAAGGGGATATACAACCCATGATATATGTACATGCATGTTGTGTGTATGAGTAAACTGACATGCTAAGAATTCAAATAAAAGTAATAAACTTGTTATGATAGACTTCTACAAAGATGGTATATATAGAAAGTGGTGGTAGAAGTGAAAAGACCTTAGAGAATATGAAACATTTTCTGGCATAATGATATCTTTAGTCACTTTGGTTTTCCAATGAAGTTAAAATGATATTACTGCTAAGAAGGCAAAATGCAATCAGTATAATATATTGTATTTTGCTAATACTTTATGCTAAAGTAGAAGACACTTGTTGATGGGATATGATGACTAAGATAATGTATTTCTGGTACATAATGTGAATTGGATTGCTAATTTGTTGAGTGAATCCCGTCTTTTCAATTGAACATGAATCTGCAGGTTGGCCATGATGCCTATGTAAATCAACAAAGCAGTGGTTTTGGAGGTGATGCAGGCTTTAACCCATTTGAGCAGATGTTCCGTGATCATGTAATGAATTACCTTCCACCCCTTATTTTCTTCCTGTCTGTAGCTCTTATTTTTTGTTTTGATGGCCAATCTCTATTATTTTAAGAATTCTAAAAAAAGTTTGTATAATGAAAGTAATGTGGTGGTTTTTAATTTTATTTTTGACTCTTTCTTGAATACCTAAGTATGAGACCTTGAGTAATTTCAGAACTACCAGGATTACTGGTTCAGACCTGAAGCTAAAATGGACTTAAATGCATCAAGGATTTGATATTAGGCACCATTTCATTATGGATTAGCTAATTTGCTTGTTCTTTTTCCCTTATTCTTGCTGCTGTTTCGAAAAATCTTGTGCTCTGTAATCAATATAAGTTTCTTTAGATTCCATTTGATATATAAACCCCTCATGTGAATCTAATGCGGAGGTCTCTTATGATTTGGTATTGCCCTCAATGATGAGCAGGATTTTGTCAAGAATTTCTTTCACCAAAATGTTGAGGAGAGGATGTCAAGGTCTGTCTTTTTTCGCACTTGGACATCTGTAGCTGTGTGACATGTTTTTCAATATAAGGCATCTCATTATATTATATTTATACAGACTTTTATTGAACTATCATTTATGGAAGCTGTTCAAGGATGCGCCATAACTGTGTCATTTCAAACTGATGTACTTTGTAATGCTTGTGGTATGTCCATCATGTAACTATCGCCCATACAGCTCTGGTCCATTGCTCCTATTATTTGTCTACTTTTACTTTGATGTCCAGTTTAGTTTGTAAACTCAATGCAGTTAGAAATGAACTTTTCAGCCTCAACATGTGTTTGCTGAGCTATTGCAGGTGGTAGTGGTGTGCCTCCTGGAACAAGACCTGAAACTTGCAAACGCTGTAAAGGATCTGGTGTGGTAGGTAATCTCAAGAAGAGAAGATATTTGTTTTGAAAGATTCTGGCAGGCTTTAGTTTGAGTAGTCAAATTGATATTTTTTTGATACATTTCAGAATTACGTGCAAGCTGGCATATTCAGGATGGAGAGTACGTGCACCACTTGCAAGGGAACTGGAAAAATTGTGTCAGTATGATGCAAAGTTTCTTTTATTTTTTGTGGATATAATGTATCGTGCCTTTCTTTATGATTTAATCCTTGTTCTTGATTATAGAATATTTTTGCCTGCGAGGAAATTTGTACATGTGATGTTATGTGAATGTGTATTTTCGTAACAACCAATATCTCCCATTATTAAAAGGTGTAGTGCAGAACACAAGATTCATTTGATTCTGCTCAATTTTTTTATTATATTAATTGACTTAGTGGTTAGTTGTTTCTGCTGCTTTTCATGTTCAACTTTTAATGAAAATTATATGATGAATGATTTATGTTGCTTAGTTATAGCTATTTATTTTTCTTTGGTAACGTTTGCTACTTATTTTGGTTATGAGTAAATGTAAATGTTTTTGGTAATTTTGGTTAAAATCAGCCACGTGCTACTTATTTTGTATATTTTGTATACAGGTGGCAAATGTAAAAAAGAATATATATAAAAAAATATATATATATCTGTACATGCGCTTTAAGCGCATGTAGAAGGGGGGCTCTACATGCGCTTAAAGCGCATGTACATCTACATGCGCTTTAAGCGCATGTAGAGCCCCCCTTCTACATGCGCTTTAAGCGCATGTACATCTACATGCACTTAAAGCGCATGTAGAGCCCCCCCTCTACATGCGCTTTTTAAAAGCGCATGTAGAGCCTTTACCAGCGCCCCCTCTACATGCGCTTATAAAGCGCATGTAGAGGCCAAAATAAGCGCATGTAGAAGGGGTAATCTGTGGTAGTGAATGTTAAATGAGCAAGAGCTACCACACTCTAATGGGCGGGGCAGCCAAAGAAGCTATTTCATGAGAGTAATATCAGGTTTGGTTTCTTAGAACATTAAGACACTAAATGACAAGAGTTTTGATGTGACAAAGGTAATGAGTAAGCACAATATTAGTATATTATGTTTGCATGAAACAAGATGGACATGAGAGGAAAGAAGACAAATGAAAGTTAATGGATTTAAACTTTGGTACACAAGAAAGATAAATGGAAGGAAAGATATTGGTATCATAGTTGTTATTGAATGAAGAAAAATGTAGATGGAGTTAAGAGGATTAAGGGTAAAATCAAATATGTGAGACATTATGGGAAATGATGAAGTGAACATTACAAGTGCATATGCACCTCAAGTAGAGGTAGAATCAAATCTCAAGGACAAGTTTGGGGCAAATATGGAGGGCTGATTCAAGGTATTCCAGCAAGAGAGAAAATTTTTACCGGGGAGAGCTTAATGGACATGTTGGTAAAAAGGTGAGTTCACATGCAATGGCCCACGATGATTTTGGATTTGGGGATTTGAACGATGAAGGGCAGACTATTACAGATTTTCCATAGCATACAACCTCACTTGTTTTAGCAAGTGAGAAAAACATTTAATCACCTATAATAGTGGAGCTCACATGTCTCAGATTGACTTCTTTTTGGTAAGAAATAAAGATAGAAGATTGTGTGCTAATTGAAAAGTGATTCCTAGGAATGGTGTGACCACTCACTCAGACTATTCATTCTTGATGTGAGAATTAAATGTATAAAATCAAAATGTCGAACAATCTTCAAACCAAAGATCAAATGGTGACATTTGAAGGGGGAGAAGCGAGAGCCTTTTAAGAGAAAATTATTATTGGAAGAAGGGGTGAGGGGATTGAAAAAAAATCTAATATAACTTGTAAGAATATGACTAAAAAGGTGGAAATAATTGCTAAAAAGGTGGACACAAGCCATTCCCAGGAATGTTATATTAGATTTTTTTAGTCTCAGTCAATTTGGACCTCGAGATAAGGAGATTTGGTGTTGGGATGAGGAAGTCCAAGAAAAGGCGTGAAACAAGAAGAATTGTTTTCAAAGTCATACACTTGTGTAATAATGCTATGATTGGGAAAATACCACTTGACTACAAAGGATGCTAAGAAGGTGGTGATTGTAAGAAGGTAGTGATTGAGACCCGTGCTATAGCATATAAAGGGTTTTTATAAAGAGTTAGGTACAAAGGTCGGAGAACAAAAGGTCTACAAGATTGCAAAGAATAATGAGAAAAGGTCAAGAAATTTTGACCAAGTAAGATGTGTAAAAAATGAAATTGGTAATATGTATAAAAATGAAATTGGTCATGTTCTAATCACTAATAAAAATATTAAGAATAGATGGGAAGAGTACTTTTATAAGTTATTCAATGATGGAAGAGAAGAATCCAGTTGTGAGTTAGAAGATTTGACTATCAGGGAATGCAATTTTAATAGGTCGTTTTAATTAGAGTTTTGGAGGTTGCTTTTTTGCTGATGATATAGTACTTATGTGAAATCAAGAGAAGAATTGATGCTAAATTAAAGATATGGAGAAACACTTTAGAGTCGAAGGGTTTCCGTCTAAGTAGAAGTAAAACAAAATATATGCATTTCAATTTTGCAAACAGACAACTTAGAGACAATTTGGATCGATGTTAAACTAGGAGATCATATAATCGCTCAAGTGATTATGTTTAAATACTTAAGATCTATTATATGGCAAGATAATGAAACTAATGATGATGTCAATCATAGAAATCAAGTTGAATGGTGTAAATGCAGGAAAGCTACTAAGGTTCTTTGTGATAGTAAAGTACCCCATAAGGTAAAAGGAAAGTTTTATCGCACTACTATAAAACCAATAATATTATATGATAGTGAATGTTTGTGCTATGATGGAGCAACAAGAACATAAAATTGGGGTAGCTGAAATGTGGATGTGTGATCATATAAGAAAGGATAAGATTCGAAATGACCATATACGAGAACGAGTTTCAGTTGATCACATTACTAAATAAATGGTAGAAAATTGATTGGGGTGGTTTGGACATGTCCAAAGAAGGCCAACAGATGCTGCGATAAGGAGGGTGAACCAAACAACTTGGAGTCCAATCAAAAGAAGAAAAAGAGACCAAGATGAATGCTCGAGGAACTTATAGAATGTGACCTATTGGTGAAATACACCTAAAGAGTTGATTACTGATAGAGCACAATGACGTCTTATGACCCATGTACTGATAGAGCACAATGGCGTCTTATGACTCATGCAGAGGAAGGTGATGAGTCTGTGCGACAGTCAACCGCCTTCTTGAGGTCGTGCCACCTCGAAAATCTACATCATGTGAAAAGTAAAGATTGAAATAAATTCATTAAATTGTATGTGATACAAAAAATAAATATAACAAAAAATAAAAAATATGTATTAATAATATTAAAATTACTCACTTTTCACTATAACATCGGAGCCAGGTGCTCCTCTAGACTGTCTGCCCCGAGTAAATGTGGTTTGAGCAGGGGGCACCCTACTGCTTCTCTCCTCGCCATTATCATCCTCCTCATCATCCTCATTGTTCCTCTCCTCATCATTCTCAATGTTCTCCCTATCATCAGCATCATTTCTACTCCCATGTCCCTCCATATACTCATCATATTCTTCTTCATTATCATGCCCCGCCATGTTCCTTTCAGCATCAACAAAAACAGAATCTATTGGAACATCATCATTTGTGCGGTTGATCGGGGGTGAAAATAATCCTGGAACAACAGGCACCTCGTAATTAAACTCGCTATATCCTCACTACTACTGCTAGACATATATATAGTGGAAGAAACACGTTTGAAAAACTCGGAGGAAAGAAAACACGCTGGAAAGAAGAGAAATGCACGCTGAAAACACGCTGAAAACGAGTCGCTCTATTTATAAACAACTGAAAGCCATATCAGCGGTTCTAACCGCTGATATGCACATTTATGCCATTTATGCACATTTATGCACTTTAAAGTTTCAAGGCAGGCTGGGGACGCAACGGTCTGATTCTAACGGTCACATGCATCTCCACGGTTTCAACCTACAGTCCAGCGCGTGGGAACCGCTGATGTGTCATTTATTTTAATATTAAAATCCTGCCATGGTCAGATGCATTTACTGCTCTGACAGGATTTGAAAGGTCCCAGCACGTCAGCGGTTTCAACCGCGGATTTGAAACGTGCATTTACTTTTTGTTTTTAAAAATAATTATTTAGCTTTTTTTTCTGAAAATAATGAAGTCACACGTGCACTTCAGCGGTTAGAACCGCACATATGCCCTATTTTGTCTAAAAAAAAAAGTTGTTGACCGCCATTTTCGTTTCAGCGGCCAACCAAGCAACCGCGGAGATGAGTGCCCACTTCAGCGGTTTTTGCCCAACCGCTGAAGTGCAAGCGTCCACTTTACCCCTTTTTTTTGTAGTGACCGGACTCCACGTAATGAAATAAGACTTTCTTGTTGTTGTTATTACAATAATGAGAGAATATGGGGTAATGTTGTACTTATAACTATTAATTGTTGATGATTTATAAAGTGGTTTGAATTGCAAATTTTCCATATAAGTTATGTCCATTTTTCCCTACATCTTTTTTGAGTTCAAAATTACCCAATACTTTCCAATAGAACAATTTTAATTTGTGTTTTAATGTCAAAATATTAACGACTAATTTTAAGCAATTTAGTTTAAAAGTAAGAATTTTCAAATAAAAAAACATGCATGACAAAATATTCTTATTCATAAAAATGACATTGAAACTATTATTAATGTCATTTATATGGAAAAAAGCGACTTTAATAATAGTTTCAACGTAGCTTTTATTAATATTGAAAAAGCGACCTTGAGAGTGTTATTGAAGTCACTTTTTTATTAAAAGGTGACGTTAAAAGCCTTATTAACATTGCTTAGTTTTTTAAAGAGTGATGTTAATAATTTTATTTACATTTTTTTTTTGATTTTACACAACGCAAATAATTTTTTTAGGAATGTCACATTTTCGATAGGTCTAGTATTCATCAAAATAGCCTATATACACTATTAAAACAGACACAAGATTGCCCAGAACACCATTTCTACCATAAACACCAATGTAAAATAAATCTCATCAAGAAAAGAGCTTCATATATGGATTCGTTCAATTTTCCATACAAACACACACACACACACACACACATGTTCTAAACATAAGGAAGTCACAAGAACTAAAGTATACCATAAGAACAACCTTACAATACAGATAATGTTTGAATAATCCATGCTATCTCATTTTAAGCCCGTGAGTAAGGTAATACTTGCAATACATTGACAAATTGAATATCTTGGATAAAAGGACTATCCAAGGGGTAAATGACAACTAAAGTTCAGTTTCCAGAATTGTCGATGCTAAAATATATGATTATATACACATTAATAAAAAGAATAATAAAAGGAGATCAAATGTATTCACGACATGAAAAGTTAGTAAATCAAACTTACTGTTCAAGAATGGGTGTAAGATAGCAAAAACTCTGATTCACTAACATGCAAGTTAGGATATATGTGTATCATACAGGAGATCACTAATTGTTTCTCATATTGAGTTTGAAATTGATCTGACAGTCTTCTCACAAGAAATCTTGGACGAAAGAGTTGGTATGATCTCCTACCCAATAGCATGCATAGCTCATTGAAATACCTATATTTATGTAATTATTGAAATTAGAAAAAGACTGAAATAAAATTATTAGAGCCTCAAAAGAAATTTTTAATCACAAAACGGCAAGATGTATCTGGTCAAAATTAAAAGTCAAACTCATAAAAATTGACGTAGTTGCTACATTTGAACCATTTTGTAACTGATGGGTGCTAGATTTGAAACTCAAAATTGTTATTTTATGTTGGGTGAACTTTACTAATACTTGAGTGCTAAATTTGAACCTTAAATCTTTTCATATATGTGGTGATGATGTGGCAGGTGACGTGGCCTAACTGGGTGATGTAGCAGGTGACATGGCCTAACTGGGTGACGTGGCATACTCGGGTCAAACTTAACGGTCAAACCCCTCAAAATTGACGGTTTTGCTACATCTGACCCAATTTGTAATTGATCAGTGCTAGATTTGAGCCAGGAAATTCACTTTTATGTGGGGTGTACTTTTGGCAATAGTTTAGTGCTAGATTTAACCCTTTACCCATTCTTATAATATTTTTCTAATATATTAAGTCAACTCGCTGTAGTTTTATTCTTTTTCACCAGTTATTACTTTTTTTTTATCAGAATCACCCGTTATTACTTGAAACTACAAGAATCTAAAAATCTAGTAATATTAGTAAGACCTATTAAAATGAAAAAAAAAGCTACATAAATATAATTTGAAATTAGATAAACTATAAGGACACATGATGAAAAATATTCATGAATATGACTAAAAATCAGCAAAATTATAAAATTGTTTTGCTACAAAAATTAGGACTAGATCTAGAAATAACCTTCATCTTACTGATTGCTTTCGATATATCCTCTTGTTTCAATTGTTCTGATTGTAAACTTGTGCTTTTACTGAAGGTGGAAGTAAGTTAAATGATTTTCATCACTTACATTACATTGAGTCCTATATAATTTATATATATATTACAGATATAGATACTCTAATCACAATAATTTATTAATCGAACTTTTGAATCCAAATTTTACACATCGATAATAGGTGAGGAAAAATAGAACGTCCACATGCTGAAATGTAGAGTTAGAAATAGAACATCTAGCTGAAAGAATAAAAAACATTTTGAAAAGTATTCCTGAAAACTTTGAATGGTACCAGAAAATTAAATAAACAACTATAATTAGCTTAATTTCATTTTTGAGAGACAATAGCTAGTTAGAACCGAACAAACCTAGTACTAGTTATTTAATTATATTTTTTGTGTGCTTGTGCTTTGTGTAGTGTAGGGATTCGGAAACCATGGCTAATGTAGTTAATTAGGTGCACAAAGCTAGTTTGGTGAACAAGTAAATATAAGTAATAAAGAATGTAGATTAATAATGGGGGTGATAGATAACACACTTGGGAGAGATGATTGCCAAAGGCATGGTGTTAAGTAAGTTGCATGTGTTGGAGGATCAAGTAGTCATCTTTTTATTGAATCATTGTTAAAGAATGGAAGAATAATTTGATTCATTAATTTAATTAATTAATTAATTAATCTCAAGACAGAAGCACACATGCAAGTTTGCTTTTCGTAAGTTAGAATAATTATTGAAGGAGCATCATGAAGAAGAAGAAGCAGCGCAGACATGTAGATCTCTCGAGCTTTATTTAATCTCTCTCATACGTATGATAATTATTCTTTTAAATGAGTTTAATAATTTCAGAAAGCAGCAATGAGATGGGGTCAAAAAGTTGAAAGCCTCAATATATTTAATTTATTTACTTATCATGCTGACCACCCTTTAATTATTTACGTTTAGACTATAATTAATTAATCCATAATGTAGTTTTTCTGTACATTTATTTATGTCATACATATTATTACATTAAAGTACTATATGCGTCTTATGTTTTATGTGAGATGAGTCTCAATTTCAGTTAAAAAAAGATGAGTCTCAATACAATGACCTTTTTGTCATAATTCACGCATATACATGATTTCTATGTCGAGGATAAACTTTTAACCTTACATTTAATAAAATGTCAAAAGAATGTTTGATGTCATTGTATTATATATTAGTGTAGACAAACCTTTATCAAAGATCTTCATTAGAAATATAATATTAAAATTTTTTTATACCTTCTAAAAAATATGATCAATAAATTTGTTATATTTTTATACCTCTACTATGATAATGCCTTTACTATTTGTTATACTCTCTCCGTTCCTAAATATAAGATCACTTTGGGGAAGTAGATAAGTTCCTAAATATAAGATCACTTCCTATTTTATCTCAAGTTTTACCCAAACTACCCTTATAGTCCCTCTTTTCATTGAAAACCCCTCCTCCTTTTAAAGTTAAGTAATTGAGAGGTATTTTGGGAAGATCATGTAATTTTTTTGTCTTCCTTAATCTCCCCAAATTAGCCAAAATGATCTTATATTTAGGAATAGAGGGAGTAATATACATATCATAACCTAGTTTAGCATTTTTATACCTCTATTTATAAACAAGATAATTAATAGTTAGACAAGAATGATACATAATTAGTTTCAAATTAGATTTCAAGACAACAATTGCCAACACCTACCGGTAATCTCATTTCATTTAGTTAAATAGCATATATAGATGCTTTTTCTCCCAAAAAACCTTTTCCTCATTGGAAGTTGATCATATGAACAGTACGCAGTCAGCAAGATTTTTAAAATGAATATAAATTTATATATTGTACAATAAGCTTTCCCAGACTTGACATCATTAAGCCAATTATAAAAATTTTCAGATAACTCAATTTTTAATATTCGTAATAATAATTAAGATGCATGCATGTGCATGCAAGGCTCACTTACTTCGCTCTTAAGTATTAAACAATTATTTTCGTCAAAACAAAACAAAATTGTGTTGAACAATTATATTTATTTCATATATACATGTATGTGTGTTGTGTGTGTGTGTGTGTGTGTATGTATATATATATATATATATATATATATATATATATATATATATATATATATATATATCGAGAGCGTTAAGGATACGTCTCCAACTTCAATGAAAAGTGAAAGAATCAAAAGAAAATAAATTAAAATTATAGAATACAACAACGAGACAAAGAAATCTTGATAATTTTGTATCTGCTGGCAGCTGGGAATACTGATCCAAATATACCTCAAATAAAAACAGGCCAATTATTCCCATTAACTTCTGCTATACTCTTCTTCATGTTCTATATGTCTCTATATATATACACAAATTAATAATCACTTTTAGTTATTGGCAAAAAAAAAGGAAGAAGAAAAGAAAAGAAGTTGTGCATGTTCTGATGAGAGCATGGCCTTGCGGTGCTTTTTGTTGCTTAACCTGTCTGTATATATCTTTCTTCAATCAAACAAACAAACCAGTAAGATAACACTTGCAAATCTGCCTCACCGTTGTTTTAATTATTGCACTTCAATAATTGTTAATATTCTTTTATCACCATGCTTCATTATTCATAATTCACTTTACTAGTGAAGTGCATATCAATTTACACCATGTGTGTGAGTTTTTCAAATGGTGTGTGTTGAAATGCGATTGGCATGCATAGTTAAAAACTAAACATAAAATTGATTTAATTTTAGCAAGCCGCAATGTTAAATACATATGAATTGTCTAACATTCCTGTTGTATTTTAGTTAGCTTTTGATAGATCAAGGGAAATCGAAAAGAAATAAAAAAGTAAAAACTAATATAACAATCATATTTACCTACTATTTATTTTTTAGAACTTTACTGGAACATTAATTGAATGAAAGATTAATTGACAGATCACCTTTTATTCTTGATAGCCAAAAATGAAAAAACAGATAAAAAATTATTTCTGTCGGTAAAAAATGTTCTTCTTACCCATAAATAATAAGAGTAATGGCCCGTGAATAAAAAAAAAGTGAATAAAAAAATAAGAGTAATGGCCTTAATTTTCCCTTCAAGTAACCACCGTGGACCATTGGGCACCCTAAATTAACAACAGGCCCTAATTTGCCCATCATGTAACCAAAATGGTCAAATTTTATTTACCCTCACCTGATGGTCAATGACGTTTGACCGTTAAAAAACTTCGCAAAATTGCATATTGACCCCATATTTTATTCTTATTTATATTTTGGTCTCTATAGTTTGCTTCAATTTTTGTTTTAGTCCTTGTAGTTTAAAACAAAAAGGTTTTAAAATAGTTAGGATCTGTTGAAATATAAATTTTGGATTTTAAAATAGTTAAAAAATTGAAAAATTAAAGAAACTCTCACCCCCACCCCACATCAATATTTTAAAATATTTTAACTTTTTCAAAATTCAAATTTATATTTTATTTGTCCATTTCAATCTCCTAGTCATCGATCCATGTCATCATAATTAACACCATTGACGATATGTCAGCATATTTAATACTGTTAACCCATATTCAAGTCCTTATTCAACTATAGGGACTAACCATGCTAATGGAATCAAACTTGAGGGACCAAAACATCTTGTTTTAGACTACAAAAAATAAAACGAAAATTGAAAAAAACTATAGGACAAAAATATAAATAAGAATAACATACGGGGTCAATATGCAATTTTGCGAAGTTTTTAATGGTCAAACGTCATTGACCGTCAGGTGAGGGTAAAATTGGACCACTTTGATTACTTGAAGGGCAAATTATGGTCTGTTGTTAATTTAGGGTGTCAAAGTGGTCCACCGTGGTTACTTGAAGGGCAAATTAGAGTCATTATCCAAATAATAATATCGATTTATATTGAAGTTTCGAAACAATAGTGTTTTTAAAAATAAAAAATCTCGGCTATAAGCTCTTAAAAACAGAAAAGTTGAAATTTATACTTTAAAACAGAACATACCTCTGTTTTTATTTATTACTTTTTGTATTATAAAATTAAAGAAGAAACATAGAACGTCGTATTATCATTAATAACAATCAAGCTAATAATTTTTATACCCTTCACAGTTCATGTATTAGATAAGTTTTTGATAGGCAATTCAACTCATGCCCTTTAAAAAACTATGATTTAGGCTGTTTTCACAAATTTTCAGTTCTTATCATAGAAACATTTACTCGACATAATTAATTTAACAAGGTAAAAACCTATAATAGATTCAAATAAACCAAAAAAATAATTAAGCCCAAAAATATTGCATTAGAAATTTTGCAATGCAATAAAATTTTCGGATTACCTACTGTTATTTACGATAGAACAATCCTTCATATATTTATCGAATTCCTTTTGATAAGGATTTGGCTAGATTTCTATCACAATTGTTTTGTTGTTGCTGTGTGTGTGTGTGTGTATTGGTGAATAAATTGATGAACTGGCCGACTGAATTAAATTAAAATTTATGTCCATGTATATCATAATGGGTCCGTGTGTCCTATATACGTACATAGAGACATAGATATATAACAAGTATATATGGAGAGAAAGATGGTATGGAAAAATATTATTAAAAAATAGAAAAAGAAAAGAAAAGTGAGAGTGAGTGAAGAAGAGATATGGAGAGATATATGGGAGGGTATGAATGTTTGGGGGTGTGAAATGAATAATAATAAGAATGAATAATGAAGGAGGGATGTGTGTCTGAATGCCAAATAATTTGATGATGGGAAGGGCAGAAGAATGGGGTCCTCTATCACACCAATTACACTGTTCCCAGATGCTCTCTTTGTCCTCCTCCTTTCTATTTGTTTCCTTCTTGTAATATTTATTTGTATCCTCTCCCTCTCTTCTCATTTCATTATCATCCATTCTCTCAAGTGTGTGTGTGTGTGTTACTGGTTTGGTTTGTTAGGTAAAAGATATACAAGACTTCATTCTCTTACAGTAAGCTCCAATAAATTAATTCTGGAAATGATAATTTGATATATCAACTCATGTTAATTACTGTGTTTGGCTCAACTTATTTTGAGAAATAAGCCAGCTTATTTTGAACAAGCTAGCTTATTTTGGGTGCATGACTTTTTTTTATGTTTGACTGGACTTATTTTTCACCCATCTTATTTTAAACAAGTCAGCTTATTCATAAGCTACTTTGGGTAGCTTATTTTAGAAAAAAGTCAGCTTATTTTTCTACATGACTTAAAAATAAGCCCTTTTTAAACAAAAAGTCATCCAAACATTTTTATATGTCAAATGGGAAAATAAGCCACTTTTTTCAAAGTTCATCCAAACATAAAAATAAGCCAGCTTAGAGCTTATTTTCTAACCGACTTAAAAATATGTCAGCTTAAAAATAAGTCACTTTTCCACAAGTCGAGTCAAACACACCCAATATCATCATAGTAGACTGTGATACCTAATTTAAACTTGAATCTTAATATAATATTTATGTACTTGCTGTGCAAAAATATAGAATCAGGTTAACATTTTTATGGAGATTAACCACATGAAAATAAACCACTTAAATTTATATATTACAAGAAATTGAGTTAGTTTTGAGACAAATTATCACTATAAATATTTTAAAGTAGTTCATTTTACATCATTAATATCTTAAAATAAGGTTAACTTAATCTCATATTTCCGACAATAGAGGGTAATGTAGCATACATCTAGCTAGTTGATAAAGTATAACTTTCTCTCTTTAATCGTACTCCGAAGGATGATAGTTTCTACCATTCTTGTATCAATGATCTAAGTAACTTAGTGGATGGAAATTTTTTTTATATGAAAGATTTAGGTTTGTTTCTGTTGGTAAGCTTCACTATTAATTAGTGTCCAAGCCTCTACTTATGAAAATGAAATATACATCTTGTATCTCACGAAAACCAATCATATATCGAAAGTTATCTTTAATATTAGTTTAAGTATTTAAATAAAAGGTAATATGTGCCCCCGCACACACACGTATTATTCAAATAAAAGGTTAAATTTTGTGCAGCAGCAAATACTTCTATTTAGATTTTTTTTTATAATTATACTTCTATTTAGATTTAATTACACATAAATTGAAACCAACTTATTAACTTGATACTTAATAGTACAGTATTAAATACTCCAATTATGGAAAAATAAATTATTTGTAACTAGAATGGATTTGTTATGATGAGCCCGAAGTCTCAACTCACATAAAATTTCCATTACATAAAAAATGAAATTTTATTAAAAAAGGATTAAATGGTTTCCATAAATTTTTTGAACAAAAATAAATTCAAATGTATGTAGAAACTACGTATCCATTTTATGATGATATGTTTTCTCTTTGTTGAATTCTTTATCTTTGTATTATCAAATTAATATAATATTAATGCATGAAGACTTCCATGTACGTAATTGACTGATTTATTAAATTAAAATTATATATTCTCCCTGGATTTTTATGTTCGTACCATATATAAATACAATGACAGAGACATGCATCTATAGTTTTTAAAAAAAATTATACCCGAAATAGTAAGTATGATTTAATATGTTTGGTGTAAATGTGCATTGAGACTAGTTTTTCAAAAATACAAAAGTGCCAAAATTGATAAATGTGGATGACCATAAGGAAGGGGCCGTGTCTGAAGGCTGCCCACTGACCATGTTTTCCACTATCTTTTTTCTTCTTTGGCTTTTCAATAAAAATTAATATATCACTGTTTCATTTATACTATATAATAAAGTGGGGCCTCCTACATTACATAATTTATTTTTTTAAAAAATATATATTGTAAATAGCATGATAGTATATTATACATTTTTTATTTCGTATTAGTATCTAATTTTCATTTGTCGCAAAAATCTTTAGATTAGACACTGATTTGTGGTTGGTCTGTTGACACTTGAATAGTTTTTTTAGCTGACTAATACTATTAAATCATAACAATTAAAATTTAGCTTCAATTATTACTTCCTTCTACGCATATTCTATAGCACATTTCACCATCTCATTAGAATAAGAAGCGGCGATATAGTCTTTAAATTCTGTTTAAATGTAATTTGCCGATATTTAAAATCATGACTTACATTTTTACGGAAAAAATTACAAAACAGTAGTTGAGACAATCTTCTAAAGTAGTTCATCCTCCGCTTAGTGATTTATATTATAAAGAGCACTCGATTCTTTATACGTCGTATATATAAGTGGGACAGGAGGGAATGTACCATTCTTATTTTGGTACACTGGCCAGCCCTGGTTTAATTTCACAGCTAATTAAGTTTCAAGAACAACTACTAAAACTCAAATATAATATTAATCCTATTTAAAATTGAGCTTATACTGATGATGAAAAGGTAAATAAGTTCATCCCACAGAAAAGGCTGTAACATAGTATAGCATCTAAGCTTGAGCTGGGAAAAAAAGTAAAAGCGGTTTTAGATTATTAAAAGCAAAAGAAATTGAAAAATAACTTAATTAATTACATCACTTGTGGATCTGTAGATTGGGTTAAAGAACGTCAATTAATTAATTAATACATTCACACCCTTCTCCACACAAAATTTTGAATATATAACATTATAGTACGACATACCCACTTGATGGCGCTGCTATAAAGTTTCGATTTTGCTAGTTGTATATTGTAAACCCCCATGTATAAAATCATTACACCACGTTCTAAACTTCATTTATATTAACCGTTAATCGTTTACTTTCAGTCCCAAAAGAACAGCTTCTCATGGTTTACACTCCTTAATTAAACTTTATATATATATATATATATATATATATATATATATATATATATATATATATATATATGGGTAATGGACCTAATCTAGCCCCCAAGTAACCACCAAGGAGCGCTGAGCACCCTGAACTAACAACAGGCCCGTATCTGGACTCCAAGTAACCAAGGTGTTTAAAAACTACCCCGGTTGGACGGTCAACAACGTTTGACCGTTACTATGCCTATGTGGCTGCCACGCGAGCACTTGCTTTGCCACCTCGGATTGCGACGTGTGTATTTTAAATGGACCTAATCTGGCCCCCAAGTAACCACCCAGGAGCACTGAGCACCCTGAACTAACAACAGGCCCGTATCTGGACTCAAAGTAACCAATGTGTTTAAAAACTACCCCGGGTTGACGGTCAATGACGTTTGACCGTTACTATGCCTATGTGGCCGCCACGTGAAGGCCTTGTTTGTCACCCGGCGCCTTGTCATCGCCACGTAAGATATGTTCATGTGGGTCCCACCTATAATAATAAACAATTTCTCTCTCCCTCTTCATCACCATCACCACAGCCCCCCAACACCCACTCAATTGACCTGTTCATGACTTCGTATTTGTTTCATTAACCATAAAAGCACTTGAAAAAACTTCTTTGAGGCAGTGGGGGGCTGGGGAGGTGAAGGGGTGGCGTGGGTGGAAGTGGTGGGTGTTGGGGGGCTGTGGTAATGGTGATGAAGAGGGAGAGAGAAATTGTTTATTATTATAGGTGGGACCCACATGAACATATCTTATGTGGCGATGACAAGGCGCCGAGTGACAAACAAGGCCTTCACGTGGCGGCCACATAGGCTTAGTAACGGTCAAACGTCATTGACCGTCAACCCGGGGTAGTTTTTAAACACATTGGTTACTTTGAGTCCAGATACGGGCCTGTTGTTAGTTCAGGGTGCTCAGTGCTCCTGGGTGGTTACTTGGGGGCCAGATTAGGTCCATTTAAAATACACACGTGGCAATCCGAGGTGGCAAAGCAGGTGCTCGCGTGACAGCCACATAGGCATAGTAACGGTCAAACTTTGTTGACCGTCCAACCGGGGTAGTTTTTAAACACCTTGGTTACTTGGAGTCCAGATACGGGCCTGTTGTTAGTTCAGGGTGTTCAGCGCTCCTTGGTGGTTACTTGGGGGCCAGATTAGGTCCATTACCCTATATATATTGACTCAACGGTAAGCTCGATCGCTTGTCGTTGGGTCTGAGGTTATGAGTTCAAATTAGTCACTTTGTGAAAAGCAGATGCTAGACTACTGCTTAGTATATTTCATTTCCCTGTGTTTTTATTGAATGTATAAAAAATATATAAAAATTACTCATTCAAGCTGTTTTCGATTTGAATATCACGCAGATATTCACTGTTTTGGCATTATCAACATCTTCTGTTGCATAATTTGATTTGTTATTCGGACATTTGTTGTAACTTTTCGAAATGTATGAGTTGGAAATTAATTATTGGACTTTCATACATCAGTGAAACTTTTTATACCATTTCAACTGCATCGAGAGACCTCCACCTTGTTGTAGCATTAGAATGACTGCATACATTATCTCCCTGTGAAAACAAATGAAGGGTTCCTTAATGTACAATACTCCCACCACGTGTAGAGTCTTAAAAAGAATAGATTTATGCAGATTTACCTTGTAAACAGAGAAATTGTCTTCAAGAATTGAAATCGTAATTTCTAATGCACACATCACTATCCGTACTGTTAAACCATAAACACACACACACACACACACCCACCCACCCACACACACAAGTAGCAAGATAACAACTAGTTGAAGGGTGACATTTGATATATCAGCGAGGCTAATCTTTGTGCAAACAATTGTATTACAAAATGCTATTTAATGAATAGAGGATATAGGTGTATGTGATTGATAATGGAATCAATGTCGTCTTCTTTGTGGTATAACTTTATTTGTAGGTTTCATTTTGTCTTGCCAAATAAAAAAGTTATGAATATGGAATGCCAATATCATGTCGTCCACATGTTGCAATCGAAACCACAACTGGAAGGGAAAAGGGAAGAAAACAGTTTGATATATCTTCAAATTCAATCGTTTTAAACATTAGTTGATTTGTTGTAATCTCTTCAGCCTCCTTTTTTCCATTGTCTTCAGCGATTGATGCATTAAGAAGACGACTTTCAAATGTACAAGAATCACCCGAGGTCAAGATAAAGGGTTGTGCAGGTGAAATGAGATTCAATTAAGTGACAATAGACGTCTATGAGATTAATGATTATATTCAAATGTAAAATCACTTGTCAAGATATCAACGTTCAAACAGACAAAAAATTATATAGATGTCATCTACCTGAAAATAAATGAATATGTTACTCAATTAATTTCACAATCAAACATGATTAATTACAATCTAGTTTCACATTTATTTTCCAAACAATAAATCACTTTATCCATTTTCAATATTGAAATTGTATTTTATTCTCCAAAAATTTAAAATACGTAATACAAAAAAAAAATTATGACAAAAAATAATTTGCATTTACATACATAATAAAGATAGGTGTATATTTATCATATCAACATAAAATAAAAATATATTTTCTACGAACTATGATATACCAAATAACACCCACAAATATGATCTACATAATTTTTTTTCAAGCATTTGATAGAAACACTACTAGAAGAAAAGCATTTCTTGACACACAATTCCTAGTGTTCACATGTATAAACGCTGGATAAAGACTAAAAAGGTCAATACAAACATTTGCTCCTTTATACGTCAGGTTAGGCCATGCATACCCCACAATTTATTAGGTGGATAATGGGGTAACCCGCTTACTTTTTTTAAGAGTAAAGGTGTAAAAATAACCACCGTAAATTTAAAAATGAGCATCTATAACTCTGGTAAATTTAATGGCGCACCGTACATTGTAAACCAAAATGAGGCAAAAGTAACCTCTCTGTTAGGCCGAGTTAAATAGACGTTTTTTAGACACGGGCTCCAACATCAGTAAATGACGTGTCAATTCAAAAATGCATCGTGGAAGATGAAATGCATTCATGTGAACCCTAAATCACTTGAACCAAACCATAAACCTCCAAATCATTTCGATAAGAAACTAAATAGAATCCAAATCATGTGAAATTCACCTTACTTCTTCGTAATCATTTAAAAAAATAAAGTCTCATTTGGAAAAATAAAGCCCCATCAACATATTGCACCCTTAAATGCATGACACGTTATTTGCTGATGGTGGGACCACGTCTGGAAAACTTCCGTTTAACTCTGCCTAACAGAGAAATTTCTATGGACGACTAAAGTTGTTTATTGAATTAATAATATATAAGATGGTAATACTTTATAGGGTAATGGACCTAATCTGCCCCCAAGTAACCACCAAGGAGCGCTGAGCACCCTGAACTAACAACAGGCCCGTATCTGGACTCCAAGTAACCAAGGTGTTTAAAAACTACCCCGGTTGGACGGTCAACAACGTTTGACCGTTACTATGCCTATGTGGCTGCCACGCGAGCACCTGGTTTGCCACCTCTGCTTGCCACGTGTGTATTTTAAATGGACCTAATCTGCCCTCCAAGTAACCACCCAGGAGCACTGAGCACCCTGAACTAACAACAGGCCCATATCTGCACTCAAAGTAACCAATGTGTTTAAAAACTACCCCGGGTGGACGGTCAATGACGTTTGACCGTTACTATGCCTATGTGGCTACCACGTGAAGGCCTTGTTTGTCACCCGGCGCCTTGTCATCGCCACGTAAGATATGTTCATGTGGGTCCCACCTATAATAATAAACACTTTCTCTCTCCCTCTTCATCACCATCACCACAGCCCTCCAACACCCACCACCCCCACCCACACCACCCCCTTCAAACGTGGCAAGCAGAGGTGGCGTGGGTGGGGGGCTGTGGAGGTGAGGCAGTGGGGGCTGGGGAGGTGAGGGGGTGGCGTGGGTAGAGGTGGTGGGTGTTGGGGGGGCTGTGGTGATGGTGATGAAGAGGGAGAGAGAAATTGTTTGTTATTATAGGTGGGACCCACATGAACATATCTTACATGGCGATGACAAGACGCCGGGTGACAAACAAGGCCTTCACGTGGCGGCCACATAGGCATAGTAACGGTCAAACGTCATTGACCGTCCACCCGGGGTAGTTTTTAAACACATTGGTTACTTTGAGTGCAGATACGGGCCTGTTGTTAGTTCAGGGTGCTTAGTGCTCCTGGGTGGTTACTTGGAGGGCAGATTAGGTCCATTTAAAATACACACGTGGCAAGCAGAGGTGGCAAAGCAGGTGCTCGCGTGGCAGCCACATAGGCATAGTAACGGTCAAACGTTGTTGACCGTCCAACCGGGGCAGTTTTTAAACACCTTGGTTACTTGGAGTCCAGATACGTACGGGCCTGTTGTTAGTTCAGGGTGCTCAGCGCTCCTTGGTGGTTACTTGGGGGGCAGATTAGGTCCATTACCCTACTTTATATGAACAATGTCTTATTTCCATAATGATGCATATGCCTTATTTTATATTAAAAAATATATTTGTTTAAGTTTATCATTAGTAATTAATAAATATTGTATATTGTAGTTAGATCATATGATTTCAATTATGAGCAATTTTATCCTATGTTTACCTTATTAAGCCAAAAGCTCTTCGTATGGGAGGGGAATGAAAAAATTTTAATTTTGGATTTTAAGAAATTGGAGAACTGTGTACATGAAATTTAATAAGAAATGTAAGTTATAAAACAAGATAAATTAGTTAAAAGCTTTTAACTCAACGACTCTAGTTTTATTTTGATGAAACTCCATAATTGCACAAACATTTCATTTGAATTTTCTTATTTCTCATATGTTTTTGGTAAATAGATAGATAGAAATATAACAATACTCATAGTGTAAAGAAAATGATAAAAAATACATGTGTGTGAAATTGAGTTGAAATTATTTATTTTTGTTATATATAAATGTGTTGATGAACTCATCATCCTTTTCTAGTTAATGTGAGTAGGAATAAGTGGACAAGTATAGGAGCATCAAAAGAATGGAAGAAATGAACAAAAGAAGAAGAAAAAGGAAGAAAAGAGACTTGCTGGAAATTGGCCCTCAGCAAACCTCCAGCGAAGCCAATCTGAGGAATCCAAAATTTCTGCCAAATTTTTCGCTAAACGATGGTTATTCGCGAACGCAGAGCGAAACAAATATGAGAACACATACTTTCTACCAATATCTTTGCTAGAGGTTGGCTCTCAGTGAACCTCCAGCGAACATGCGAAAAATGAAGCTATGAATTTTGACTGCAAAACTGACATATAAAAGAGATGACTTTAACTAGATGAGGGAGTACCCTACTTGGACATATTCTAGGACTCAAAAGTCACTCTTTTCTTGGTCTTTTGGCATGGGTTTAGCTAGGGTTTGAATGTTGGAAGTTGGGAAGTTCGGTGAGAGCATTAAAAGGCCTTTAAAGCTCCCTCTTTTTTTGTTTTCTCTCCATCTCTTTTTTGTAAGCATTCATGACTATGTATTTCTTTTGGGGTTGTATTTTATATTTAAATTTGAGTAGTTGAACCCATTTTCCTAAGATTATTTTGAACCTTTGTATGGAGTAACACTTTAAAACTCCTCTCTTTTTGTGATTGTAGATGTATGTATTTATTTTATTCTAGCCCTAATGCTTCTAAATGCTTGATCACCATTTAGTTGTTTTGTTCATTTGACTAATGCTTGAGAGAGCTAGGTTAAGTGTAGAACTTGAGTTAAAATGGTGTAAGAACTTGAAGTTTTCCTGACAAATGAATGGTTTTGTTTACTAGATAGAGATAAACTTGCTAACCTTACATAGCCGCATTAGGGTTAAAACTTAGAAATTGAGTTTTACTAATTGTCCCAAGAGATTGCATGATTAATGAAATTAAACACTTATTTTTGACTTGAGAGAGAGTTCACAAGTAATCTAGAACCATAGATTAACACATATATAAAGATTAATGATATTTGGAGAAGGAGTTGATAAAATGTTACAAGATATAAGGGGGATAAATAATCCTAGGTGTTAGTCGATCCTTGAAGTAGATAAATTACTTGTTTATGGTTTTCTTAATTTGAAATAATAACTCTTCACACTTGATTATTCAATCACTGGAATTAAGCAAAAGTGTTATATACTCTACTTGACCGGTTTTTGGAACCAAATCCTCGTGGGAATGATACTTTAATTTCACTTTATTACTTGGCATGACCTGTACACTGAAATGCGTGGCTGTCACCCAAGAGGGGGGGTGAATTGGGTGGCAGAATAAAAACTTAAAATTTTCCCCTTTTTTTAAAACTTTACTCCTGGTGCTTGATGAGAGTGACGATGAATCATCCCAAGCACAAGTGAGTATGTAGTGGTGTGGTGCTTGGTGTGAGATTTAAATAAGCAAAATATGCACAAGCGATTTTATCCTGGTTCGGTCAGTCCCAGACCTACATCCAGTCCCCAGGCTCCACCTGAGATTTTCAATCCACTAAACTTCTTGTTTGAACCAGGCACAAGAAAGCCTTTACACTTTAGGTTTTACGAACACAGGTTCACCTAACAACCCACAGGTTTTACAACGGGCTCACCTGCAAACCTTTACAACCACAGGTTTTACAACGGGATCACCTGCAACCTTACAACCACAAGTTTTGCGGGCTAACTTGCAACTTATGGAGATTTAGAAAACCTCTAAATGCTCCCCCTTACTATTGTAAGATAACAATTCTGTTCTTCAAGCACAAGCTTTAGAACAGCCTCTATTAATTAGAGGATTTGGTTATATGTTCACTCTATGAACTGATTGTGATAAGCACTTAAGTACAAATGACTCTCTCTAAGAGTAGATGATGTTACTCACTTAAGTACAACTGAATCACTCTCTAATAATGTTACAAATCTAGATCTGAGAGTAGTAGAAGATGAGAGGAATGTAGAATACAATGTTTTAGACAATAGGCTCTATTCTTCTCTCTCACTTCTCTTCTGAATGTAGATGTTCCTTTTATACTCGGCTTCAAAGGCTTGGGCGGCAGGTTGAATATGACCGTTTGAATATAGCCGTTAATCCCAAGTTACCGTTGTGAAGTACATCTTCATTAATGCTTAGCAGGGTTGACTTGCTTTATCTCTGAAAAGTAGTCCTGACACCTCTGCTCTGACAAAAGCATTCTGACTTCTGAGTATGTGACGTTTACTCTTGTGCTCTTGCTGACGGATGATCATCGTTCATCCGGAAGTGGCAATCTTGCTCTGCAAGTGTTAATCTCTGAAATCCAATGCCAAGAGTCTTTGCATCCGGAAGCTCATTTGCATCCGGAAGTGTGACTAAGTTCTGCACATACTGGTTAGTCCAACATAGCAATATATATAATCAAATATAGTAAGAACTATACATGTTGTGGGAAGTTTGCTATGGGGAGTAGTCTTACTTAGACTATGTTCTGACTTAGTGTATTGTATACTTTGAACGTTAGTCCTCTTAGTCTATGATGTATTCGGAAGCACTTCTACATCCGGAAGTAAAACTACTGGATGAAGGATTTTGTTCACTATTACTCACTCTCACTCAGTGTCCTTCAATCCAACAGTCAGCGCTAGTCACTAAGCTATCGGAAGCACTTTTACTTGACGTGGTGAACTCACTGACGCTTAGGGTTATATCTCTTTTATCAGCCTGTGCCAGTCTAAATCTAACAGGAAGCAATTTCACTTGACGTGGCTGATTCACTGACGCTTAGGGTTATATCACCTCTATCAGTCTGTGCCAGTCTGAATCTATCAGGAAGCAATTTTACTTGACGTGGCTTTTTCACTGACGCTTGGGGTTATTCTATTCTATCAGCCTGCGCCAGTCTAAATCTATCAGGAAGCAATTTCACTTCCGGTTGAATCATACCTTAGTCTTAAGGTTTTGTGTACCTAATGCTCATGGACTAAGTTATTTCCCTAGTGAGTTACTCGCTGCCGCTGGGGAATGAAACATTCATCCGCGTGTGCAAGTCCTAGTCTATCCGGAAGTAATTCCGCATCCGGTTGTGATTCCGCTGTGGGATGAGTCTTTCATCCGTGAGCGCTAGTCTTAATTCATCCTGAAGTGAATCCGCATCCCGTTGTGACTTAACTTAGGATTCAGTGTTAGCAATCTAGACTGGGTTCTAACCTGGGTTCTAACCAAGTGTCTCACTTGCTTCCGTTTGCGTCCCCTATGGGATGTGTACTCCATCCTCGAGCTCTAGTGCTAATACTTCCGGAAGTGATCTTGCATTCGCAAGTGATCTAACTCAGGATTCTAACCATGTCATCTAATCCTTCCTAAGTGTTGATTATGTTCTTTTAAGTACTAGACCATATCATACCTTAGTCACCATCAAAACTTAAGATTCTAACATACACTTGCTGTGCAAACAATCTTACACCGGCTTTATTTGGTTGTCGAAGTTATTAGAATTAATTTTCCAGTGAAAAAACGTTTTTCTTCAAATACAGGAAAATAAATAGTTGTGTGATTTAATTTTTAATTTTAGCGACGGAATTCAAAAGATAATTTTATATACATCTCAATATGTGCTATTTGTTTGATAAAAAAATATGTGCTCTTTGTTGTAAAGTTGTGTGTGGTGTGTCAAAAAAAGAGATATATTTGAGAAGTCATGTCCTTATAAAATAAGGTTCATGAATCAAATGTTGATCATGATTGTTGGATTGAAAAGATATAGTGGTTCAAGGGGCACCACTTTGTGGCAGCTTTTCAATGTTTATAAAATATGCCCAACATTGATACCATTTAATATACCTGAAAACAAAATTTTAGAGAAGTGAAGAGAATAGAGAAAATGAATCTTCAGATGTCTTTTACTAGGTTACAAATCATCCGCCAATTATGAACATGTATCATTATAGATGGGTTTGTTTAACAGAGTGTGAAAATTTGTTCAATTGAGGAGATTGTCTAATAACTCTTAAGGACAGTGTCATTAGATATGACTCGAACCAAATTATCTTGATTTTCACAAGATTTCAACATCAATATTTAGAGTTAAAAATCTCTGCAAATCATTCGATTATGTCACGATAAATTTTAATTGATAGATATTTTAAAGACATTGCAAATGTTTCAAATCAAAGTTATACAAGCAGAACAGAAATTTGCTTGATTACTGATAAACTCTATAATTTCACATATTTCATCTCAATTTCCCTTGAATGTACATGATTTTTGGTGACAAATGATTGAGAATGACAAAATTACATATAGGAAAAAGTACAAATTGAAAAATATGCATTTGTGTGAAATTTGGAGTAATATGTGTTTGTAAGTTATTTTTGAAGTTCATCAACCCTCTTTCTCTTTTGTAGGAAGAGGTGGACAAGTGCAAAAGGCTAAGGTAAACATGGAGTTACCAAGAAAAACATAGGACAAGCTACAGAGTGAAGCAAGGGACAAAAGAGGAAAAAGAAAAACTCTTCCTGATGTTCGTTGAGCTTTCGTTACACAACTAAGACATGACGAACGATGCTTCCTCCCTGCCTCCAATATGTTCGTTGAGCGCACGTCGCGCAACGAATGCACGACGAATGGAAAGTAAAACTCTGCGTTTCAGACTCGAAAAAAAAAGGGAAAATCTGAGTTATAAAAAGGAGAGCTCGACAGAAAAGCCTCATTCTTCACTTCTTGGGCATTTTGGGAGCTAGGGTTTGGCTTTTGGAGAAGTGGGTGTCATTGGATTGAAGTCTAGAAGAGATTTTGACTTCAAATCTTGGTTTTTCTTCTCCATTCTCCTTTCCCTCTCTCTTGTTCTATGATTGTGCTATCATATGTATATATTCTTTTGGATTTCATGAACATGTGGAGCTAAAACTTTGATTCTAGGATTATTTGGAACCCTTGTATGAATTAACTCTTAATTCCTCCTCTTATTTTGTGATTAATGTTATATATGTGTTTATTTTACTCTTTACCTAATGCTTCTAAGTGCTTGATCACCATTTAGATGTTGTGTTCACTTGATTGATGCTTGAGAGGGCTAGGTTGAGTGTAGAACTTGGGTAAAATAGTGTGAGAACTTGAAGTTTGCATGACAAATGAATGTTTTGTTGATAAGATAGACATATACTTATTGACCTCACATAGCCACATTAGGGTTGAAACTTAGAAATTGGGTTTTATGAATTGTGACAAGAGATTGCATGATTAATAAAATTAAACACTTGTTCTTGATTCGACGGAGCGTTTACAAGTATTCTAGAACCCTAGGTTAGCAAATATATAGTCATTGAAAGTAATTGTGAGAGGAGACTCTTTAAGTTTATGAAATATAAGGGGGAAAAATAATCTTAGAACCCATTTTATCCTTGAAGTTAAGAATCACTTGCCTATAGTTTTATTTTCTTATTTGTTTAAATAGTTACCCTTCACTCATCATATTTGTATCACTCAAATTGAACGAGAGTGTGATAATCATTACTTGACCGGGTTTTGGAACCAAATCCTCGTGGGAACGATACTTTACTTTCACTTTATTACTTGGCGCGACCCGTGCACTTGCGGTGCGAACAATTACTTTAGTTAGTTCAACCATTTATTGAGGGACATCATTCTTTTCTATTTGCATCATCTAAAACAATTATCCACCCAATCCCCATTAAACCTTTCTTCAAAGAAGAACTGAAGGCTAATTCAAGATCCATTGAAGATGCTGTCAAATTCTTTTTGCTTGGTCGTGGGTAAGGAGTGAATACAGATGGCATTAGAAAGACATGCCTTTGAGTAGTAAAGTCCTTCGTGGTAAAACAAAGACAATTGGGACGTTTTATAATGAAACATCCAAATTTGCAATTTCAGAATAGGGTAATGACCCTCATTTGCCTCCAAGTAACCATTCCACACAATTGGGCACTCTAAATTAACAACAGGCCCAGATTAACCCCCAAAATAACCAAAAGAGTTCAAAAATACCCCCAGCTGACGATCTTTCACGTTTGACCAATTAATTGCTCAAGTGGCAGCCATATGGGTTAAATTTTTGTCACCCGGCTGCTTGAAAATTCCACGTGGGTTATATATGTGGGCCCACATATAATAATGTACAATCCCAATCCTACCTTTTCTCTCTCCTTCCCTACATCCATCTCATCACTCTCTTCATCACTCTCACTTTCTCTTTCTCGTCACAGTCCCCCAACTATTATCTTCACCACAATACTCCAACTCACCTTAGTTTCTTCTCACTTTTCCAACTTTACCATGAGAACATAATTCTCTCTCTCTCTCTCACCTTCTTTCTCCATTTCTCACTCTAAGTGCCGCTCTCTCATTTCCTTCTACTTCTCTTCTTCTCCTAATGGTTTCTGACGATGGCGACAACGATTCATGATTGCATCAACCTCCATTCAACATGCAGAAACAAATTTGGGTTTCGGTGAGGCTGTTCTTTCGATTCCTATCCTTTATTTCTTCATTTACCATTTTTAGAGGCTGAGTTGGGTTTTTGATTGGGATGTTAAATCGGTCAAAGTAGAAGCTTGAACTTCTATTCTTGTTGTTTTGTATGAGGATTTGATTATTGATTCAAGTATTGGTAAGTTTGGTTGAATTTCAAGTTTTTAAGCTTTTGTTGCTTAACGATTCTTGACTTTCATTCCTTATTTTTGTTTGATTGATTTCTGTTCCAAACATGGAGACGCCAGTGTTTGCAACGATGGTGATTGGAAGAGGTCCCGGTGATGAGGGGCAGGTGGGGGGGGGGGGGGGGGTTGAACGCTGGATGCAGGTGGAGAGAGGAGATTGTTTATTATTATATGTGGGCTCCACATACATAATCCACATGGAATTTCCAAGGCGCCAGGTGGCAAGAATTTAACTCACGTGGCAGCCACTTGAGAAATTAAACAGTCAAATCTTTAAAAGTGTAATTAGGCAGTAAGTTTTAATATAAAAATAAAAATAAGTCATGTAGTTACAAACTATAATGTTTAATTTGTGCTTATTTTTACAATGATTTTGTGATTTCTAAGAAATTGTACAAGGAAGCCTTCACAAAGTCTGAGGGATGTGCGAAGCGAGGAAGAAGAGGATGTTTTAGAAGAGGATTTGTGGAGTGGGGATAAGTGAAAGGATCAAATTGAAGATGAACAATAGCTTGTGTCCTGACATTCTTATTTCTAAAGAAGAGATTGAAAAAGTGCCGGCTTGAACAGAAAGTGGTCACTATTAATTTTAGTGAGATTGTTGGGAAAAATGTTGAGAGAAGACTAACTGTTAGTGAACAACAACAACAACAAAAAACCTTATCTCAATTAGGTAGGGTCGGCTACATGGATCACACGATGCCATAGTGCTCGATCAATAGTCATGTTGAGAGATAAACCCTTTATCAAAATATTTCATTGAATAATTTGGTTAATAGTTCTCTTTGGTCTCCCTCTCCTTCTTTCGTAAGGACTCCATACCATTTGATCAACTATTCATATTTGCTCATCTAATTCTCTTCTTTCAACATGCCCAAAACACGTTAAACGACATTCTACCATTTTCTCTGCAATTGATACTACCCAAACTCTTTTTCGAATATGATCGTTTTGGATTCTATCTTTTATTATGACCACACATCCATCTCAACATTCTCATCTCTACAACCTCCATCTTATGTTCGTGTTGTCTTTTAAGAGCCCAATATTCGCGTTTGTGTTGTCTTTTAAGAGCCCAACATTCACTACCATATAACATTGCTGGTCTAATGGTTGTTTGGTAAAACTTCTCTTTTACCTTATCTTGAACCTTACAATCACATATAACCCCAGTAGTTTTTCTCCATTTAAACCAATCAGTCTGAATTTATTATTAACATCACCATCAACTTCACAATCTTCTTGTATGATTGATCTCAAATATTTAAACTTGTCCACCTATTGTACAACAAGGTCTCCCAATGTAACTTCTATATACTCATGAGTTTGTCTATACCAAAACTACAATGTATATATTCTATCTCACGCCCTATTTAGTCGAAAACCTTTTAACTCTAGAGTCATCCTCCATAACTCTAGTCCCAATTACTTTCATCTCTTGAATCCCCTAAAAAGTCTATATCATCCGAAAAAAGCATGCACTTAAGAATTTCTTCTTGGATACTTGTAGTTAGGACATAAAAAACAAGGTTGAAGAAATATGAACTCAATGTCGAACGTTGACGCAATTCAATTCTTATTGGGATATGTGTTAGTAATGCTTCAAAAAAAATAGGGGCTTTATGGTGATCATTTTGTTCTTATTGATGTTGTTTCTCAATTTTTCCTGGTGAAATTTATGAATTAAGAACATTATGACTTTGTGCTAACTAGTGGCCCATGTATGATTATGGACCATTATTTGGCCATTCAACCATGGAAGGAGAATTTTGATTCTGAGGTTGAGAATATAAGATATATTTCTTCCTTAGTATGTATTTCAAAATTGTCTATGATTTATTATGACAGACGAATTTAGTATGTCATTGGTAGTCAAATTGGGAAAGTACTTAAGATTGATGCAGAGGAGATTACTCATTCTATGATGAAGAAGAGGTGCAAAAAATCCTTTACGGTTCTCAAGATTGATCCTGAGAATTTTTGTTTAATTGCTTGATAAAGCTTATTCTTCCATCTTGGATGATTGATATTATCAAGGAATTTGTTTCTTCCTCATCCATGTAGTTGTTTTTATGGAGACAAAGCAAATTATTTCTCATTGCACTGGAGAAGTTGTCGTCTCATATGATGATTAAAGTAAAAGTTCAAAATGACATATGAGAATCATTTTGTTTGAAGAAAAATTTTAGGTGATACCTTTTCTAACATAGTTAAATTTTAAAATCCATGATAGATGTGGTAAAGTAATAAGGTTCATTTCTTCTATCATGGATAATGTTTGTATGTGGTAATATAAGTAAACTCCTTTTTTTAACTATGATACAGATGTATTGATACGAATATTCTTTTCTATCATAGTTCGAAGTGTTTTTAACTAGATGGATTATTGGGAATTCCAACCATTGGTTGTTGTGGTTATGTTGATTGGGATTAGTTACTAAGGCTGATTTTGGGTTAGAAAGTAGAATTTTATATAAAACCGCAGCTGGTAAAGGCTATACGTGCGCTCTTGAAAGCGCATGTAATGATGTGGCTATACATGAGCTTTAAGCGCATATATTTGTTAGAATCTTAAGTTTTGATGAAGACTAAAATATGAAAGAATGAATCAAGTACTTAGAAAGCAATAGGTTAACAAAGAATCTCAAGTAAGAGTGCAACCGAATGTGGATTCACTTCCTGATAGACTAGGACTAGCGCTCGCGGATGAATGACTCATCCCCCAGCGGCAGCAAGTAATTCACTTAGAAAATAACTTAGTCCAGAAGCACTAGATATACAAAACCTTAAGACTAAGCCAGAATTCAACCGGAAGTGAATTTGCTTCCTGTTACATTTAGACTAGCGCTGGCTGTTGGAATAGATGACACTAAGCGTCAGTGAACATGAGCCATGTCTAGTGGAATTGCTTCCAATAGCTTAGTGACTAGCACTGGCTGTTGGAATAGGTAACACTGAGCGTCAGTGAACATGAGCCACGTCTAGTGGAATTGCTTCCGATAGCTTAGTGACTAGCACTGGCTGTTGGAATAGGTAACACTGAGCGTCAGTGAACATGAGCCACATCTAGTAGAATTGCTTCCGATTGCTTAGTGACTAGCGCTGACTGTTGGAATGAAGGACACTGAGCGAGAGTGCGTAAAAGTGAATATAACCCTTCATCCAGTAGTAGTGCTTCCGGATGTAGAAGTGCTTCCGGATCCAAGGAAGTCATCTTAGACTAAGTAAACACCCACTGCATGTGACTATGTGCTTATATTGCTAAACTAACATTCAAGTGCAGCACACTAAGTAGAGTTGCTTCCAGATGTGAGTCTGCTTCCGCAAGCAATCAGAATGTCAGAACGTTCAGAAGTGCAGTGTCAGAATGCTTTTGTCAGAGCAGAGTTGTCAGGACTACTTTTCAGAGATAAAGCAAGTCAACCCTGCTATGCATTAATGAAGCATTTATTGGGCAAACAGTAACATGGGAAAAACGGCCATATTCAAACGGCTAACCCACCTACCAAGAGTGAGAATGTTTGAAGACTATATAAAGGAGCTCAACTTCAGTTATGAAGACATCTATTATTCTTGACATTCTTGAAAGAAGTTAGAGAGAGAAACCGAGAAAATCTTCAAGCATTCAAGGCTGCCCAGAAAAGAGAAAGAGCATTTAACTCATTGAGTGATCTTTTCATCTACATATCTTGTACTCTTTGTAGTTAAGTCTCTTCTTGTTATAAGAGCATTGATTGTACTTAAGTGTGTAACACCATCCGTTCTTTGAGAGAACTTAGTCAGAAAAATCCTTTAAGTGTAAAGGTTAACCCCTTGCTTGGTGTGAGGGGGAGCTAGTTAGAAAGGTTACAATTGAGCCTGTGTAAAACTTGTAGTGGTAAGGTTGCAAGTGATCCCGTGCAAAACTTGCGGTTGTAAGGTTTCAGGTGAACCCGATTTAAAACCTGAGATATAGTGGAACTCGGCCTGGGTGGTTGAGGACTGGACGTAGGTCAGGTAGACCGAACCAGTATAACTCTTGTGTTGTTTTATTTGAGCATTTATTTTTGAAGCACAATTCACCCCCCTCTTGTGCATCAATTACTTTCATTTGGTATCAGAGCTGGTCTTTCTCACTCGATTCCAACGAATCCAGAAAGCAAAGATCCAGTAATGGATACAGATTACTCCCTGTCAGATGTCTCTATTCAACCCAACAAGCCCCCAGGCTTTGATGGGTATAACTATCCATTCTGGAAATTCCGAATGGAGACATACATAAAGTCTAGTGACATCCGACTCTGGGATGTGATTGAGCATGGGGATCACACCCCTCTTGGTGATGATGGCTTTGCCAAGCAGCGATCTAGATACACCAACGAGGATTATGCTCTAGTCCAACTAAACTACAGAGCCATACATTACATTCAATGCGCCCTTAGTCATAAGGAGTTTCACAGGATAAGCCACCACAAAACTGCTAAGGATATGTGGGAGGCTCTTGAGGCTGCTCACTCTGGAACCAGGGGAGTGAAAGCAAGAAGAGTTGAGATGTTGGTGGAAGAATTTCACAAGTTCGCCATGCTTAGTCCGACTGAGCCAATCAGAGAGCTGGAGCTGAGGTTCACTCACCTTATCAACAACTTGGCCTCCCTGGGTAAGGACATTCCAGAAAGAGAGCAAGTCAGCAAGATCCTAAAAATCTTGAAAGGTGACTGGATCACCAAAGTAACCATCTTGCAGGAAGTTCAAGGAGAGTCAACCAGCTCCATCACTGCACTCTTTGGTTCTTTGGCGGAATATGAACCAACATTGCTGGCTCAGAGAGCTCCTCAAGCCTCACCCAAAGCCAAGAATTTTGCCCTTGTTGCTCCCAACAAGGAGATTGATGATGATGATGATGAGGATGATGAGGAGGAACTGGACGAAGAGGAGATGACCATGATGGTGAGAAAATTCAGAAAGTTCTTCAAGAAGAAAGGAGGCTTTCAGAAAGGTGACTCCAGTCAGAGGAAGGGATACAAGAAGGAAAAGGCCCCGGTGTGCTTTGAATGTAAAAAGCCTGGCCACTTCAAGGCTGAGTGTCCGAGCTTGCAAAGATTAAAGGGGAAAGACAAGAGAAAAGCCTTCGTGTCCTCTATCTGGGTGAATAGCTCAGATGACGAAGCAAGTGATGAGGAAGAAGCTGCCAACCTCTGCCTGGTAGCCAGAGAAGTTGATGAGGAAGCACCTTCAGATGTTGATCTCACCCACGAGGAAAATGAGGTAACTTTCTCTGAACTACAAGAGGCTTACAATGAGGTTCATGAAGAATTTTCTCGAATTATGTAAAGCCTATAAAGTGTTGAAAACTAAAAAGGAATCACTTGAGTCCAAGGTGGACTCACTGAGTGAAGAGCTAGCGGAAGCCAGAAAGCTTCCGGTAGTGGATGGCAAGGGTTCTCCCCAAGCAGAACCCAGTGCCCCAACACTTGAGAGCTGCCCTAACTGCAGCAAAATCTCAGCTGAAAGAGATAAACTACAAAATGCCCTACAAAAATTCACAAATGGATCTGAAATGCTAAATATCGTTTTAATGAATCAAAGGGCATATAGGGACAAGACTGGCTTAGGATACACACCTAGAGGGAAAAAGTGGGTGGAACCAAAAGTGAAGCCCTACCTAAAATTTTTCCATAAAGCCTCTGATCATAGCTCTACACCTTTCAGCTTCTGTAGTTATTGTAACAGGAAAGGACACTCCACGTCCACCTGTAATGCCAGGAAGCATGAAGCAAATAGCTCTTATAAATGGGTCCCAAAAGGAACCAAGGCTACAAAGGATCCTCCTCCAGGAAAAGAAACTAAGGGAGGACAGGGATCCCGAGCCTGGAAACAATCCACAGGGAAAACCCAAGAGCCTAGAGCCAGCACTAGGCCAGAGGCACAGAATGATTATAAGCCCAAGGTCAAAGCTAACACTAGACCAAGGGCACTGAAAACTAATGACAGAGGACCCAAGAAAGGTTGGGTACCTAAGCTTACTTGATTCTTCCAGGTGTGTCTCAAGACATCCAAGAATAGGAAATGCTACATCGACAGCGGATGCTACCTTCTTCCAAAAGACAGAGGGTAGAGGAGTATGACCCTCTTGTTTATAGAGATGGGGATTTGAAGGACGTTTCCTCCAAGTTTGAAACAATCAAGCCCTACTTCAACAACGGCCTGTTTATCGATCTAGCCAAGATAGATGAACTAGGGTTTCCTCATCTGCGCCCTTATCTGGAGAAGTACATGCCCTGACTGGGGATCAAGCAGGACTACAACATCAACGTCCTGCGAGTATTCTGTGAGTCCCTCTCTGGGAAAGTCAAGTACAAGAAGGTGGATGGGAAGGAGCAGATCCGCAGACTCACCTTCACTGCTACTGTCAGGGGGAGAACCTTCAGTTTCACCTGGAGGGACTTAAATGACTTGATGGGGATCACAGATGAGGGCATGAATGAGTGGCTGTAACCTGAGTCACTCAAGTACAGCAAGGAGAAACTCGAGAAGATCTACGACACCCAAGGGAAGAAGGTGTCCAAGATGTCTGACTCCAACAGACTCTTGTACTATATCTACTTCCGCATGATGACACACAAGGGGGGTAACTTCAACGAGTTCACTTTGCTGGACAATCCATGGTTCCCCAGACTTCTCTCCCAGCAGCCAATCAACCCCGGGCAGTTGATAAGCCTTGAACTTCACAGATGGATAGTCAACCACAAGGCTGGGTATCTTCCCTATCCCACCATCCTTGCCTTCCTCCTTGAGAAGAATCTGATCAAGGCTACATCTGACGTGGAGGAAGAAAATGTTAAGTGTGCTCCTGTGGGGGCAACTAACATCAGCAAGATGGGCATCAGATACCTGAAGCCTGCTAAGCTCACTCGCTCAGGATCACAGGCAGGCAGTGCCTCTCAGACCTCAGTCCCCTCTGTATCTGGTGCAGGGGATCAAGAAGTTGACTCCCATCCCGGGCCAAGCCGTGATGCGAGGGTACCAGCCAATGTAAAGGCCTTTGCCCAGGAGATGAAGGCAGAGATTCTCCTTCAACTTTCTGAATCCTTAGTGGCCTCTCTCCGGAATGACTGTGACGCTGGGTTCCAACAGCAAGGGGAGCACATCCAGAGGCTCGAGGATCGCGTGAGTCAGGTTGAGACTTAGCTTGCCAGGGTGGATGCCAAGCTAGACCTTATCCTCCAACACCTCCAGATTCCTCAACCTCAACAAGGTAACTTACCACCACCCCCCCTCCAAACCCACCTCCTCCTCCTCCTCCTCCTAACCAACCCTTACTTCCCCCTCCTCCTCCTCCTCCCAACACTCAACAACCACAGCCACCTCCACAAAATGACCAACAACCCCACACATCACCAAACAACGATCAACAACCCCAGTCTTCACCCAACCATGACCAACAACCCCAAGACTCACCCCAACAATCTCCTCGTCAATCGCCTCTTAACTCCCCATCTCCACATAACTCCCCTACTCGCACACCACCCAACACCCCTACTCGCTCACCACTCAACACCTCCGCCGGACCCTCCAATCCTAACCCCACCACATCTCAAACCCCCATAGCCTTTACCTCTCCCAATAACCCAGACCACATTTATTGTTAGAATCTTAAGTTTTGATGAAGACCAAAATATAAAAGAATAAGCCAAGTACTTAGAAAGCAATAGGTGAACATAGAACCCCAAGTAAGAGTGCAACCGGATGTGGATTTACTTCCGGATAGACTAGGACTTGCGCACGCGGATGAATGGTTCATCCCCCAGCGGCAACAAGTAACTCACTAAGAAAATAACTTAGTCCATGAGCACTAGATATACAAAACTTTAAGACTAAGCTATGATTCAACCGGAAGTGAAATTGCTTCCTGTTAGATTTAGATTGGCGCTGGCTGATAGAATAGATATAACCCTAAGCGTCAATGAGTTTACCACGTCAAGTGAAAGTGCTTCCGATAGCTTAGTGACTAGCGCTGACTGTTGGAATGAAGGACACTGAGCGAGAGTGAGTGATAGTGAACAAAATCCTTCATCCAGTGGTTTTACTTCCGGATGTAGAAGTGCTTCCGGATACATCATAGACTAAGAGAACACCCACTGCATGTGACTATGTGCTTATATTGCTAAACTAACGTTCAAATGCAGCACACTTAAGTAAAGTTGCTTCCGGATGTGAGTTTGCTTCCGCAAGCAATCAGAATGTCAGAACGTTCAGAGATGCAGTGTCAGAATGCTTATGTCAGAGCAGAGGTGTCAGGACTACTTTTCAGAGATAAAGCAAGTCAACCCTGCTATGCATTGATGAAGCATTTATTGGGCAAACGGTAACATGGGAAAAACGGCCATATTCAAACGGCTAACCCACCTACCAAGAGTTCAAATGTTTGAAGACTATATAAAGGAGCTCAACTTCATTCATGAAGCAAAAAAATTATCTTTGAATACTCTTGAGAGAAGTTAGAGCGAGAAACTAAGAACACCTTCAAGCATTCAAAGCTGCCCAGAAAAGTAAAGAGCATTTAACACATCGAGTGATCCTTTTCATCTACATATTCTGTACTCTTTGTTGTTAAGTCTCTTCTTGTTATAAGAGCATTGATTGTACTTAAGTGTGTAACACCATCCGTTCTTTGAGAGAACTTAGTCAGAAAAATCCTTTAAGTGTAAAGGTTAACCCCTTGCTTGGTGTGAGGGGGAGCTAGTTAGAAAGGTTACAATTGAGCCTGTGTAAAACTTGTAGTGGTAAGGTTGCAAGTGATCCCGTGCAAAACTTGCGGTTGTAAGGTTTCAGGTGAACCCGATTTAAAACCTGAGATATAGTGGAACTCGACCTGGGTGGTTGAGGACTGGACGTAGGTCAGGTAGACCGAACCAGTATAACTCTTGTGTTGTTTTATTTGAGCATTTATTTTTGAAGCACAATTCACCCCCCTCTTGTGCATCCATTACTTTCATTTGGTATCAGAGCAGGTCTTTCTCACTCGATTCCAACGAATCCAGAAAGCAAAGATCCAGTAATGGATACAGACTACTCTCTACCAGATGTCTCTGTTCAACCCAACAACCTCCTGGCTTTGAGGATCAGAAGCATCCCAAACATGTGTATAGATTAAAGAAAGCTTTATATAGCCTGAAACAAGCTCCTCGAGCTTGGTATGAGAGACTCAGCAGCTTCTTGCTGGGCAAGGGTTTCTCAAGGGGCAAATTAGATAATACACTATTTATCCTTCACAAAGATAGAGATATGTTAATTGTTCAAATTTATGTTGATGATATTATATTTGGGGCAACTAATGAAAAGCTTTGTGAAGATTTCTCTAAGACTATGCAGGGTGAGTTTGAGATGTCAATGATGGGAGAACTAACGTTCTTCCTAGGCCTGCAAATTAAACAGAAGAAGAATGGAATCTTCATCTCCTAAGCTAAGTACTGCAGAGAACTACTCAAAAAGTTTGGGATGGATGAATGCAAGGAGTATGACACTCCTATGAGCACCACTGCCGCACTTGACGCTGACGCAAAGGGTAAATCTGTCGGCCTGCCCATGTACAGGGGAATGATAGGTTCCCTCCTATACTTAACGGCAAGCAGGCCTGACATTCAATTTAGTGTAGGCATGTGTGCTAGGTTTCAAGCCAACCCCAAGGAGTCACACTTAACATGCGTTAAACGTATTCTGAGGTACCTTGAGGGAACACAAGAACTTGGTCTTTGGTATCCCAGAGGTAACCAAGAGTTCTTGTGGGCTTACTCTGACTCTGACCATGCAGGTTATAAAACAGATAGGAAGAGCACCAGTGGACAATGCGCCTTCCTTGGTGGTTGTCTGGTGTCTTGGGCTAGCAAAAAGCAAACCTGTGTGTCTTTGTCATCCACTGAGGCAGAATACATTGCTGCTGCAAGCTATTGTGCGCAAGTGCTATGGCTGAAGAGCCAGTTGAGAGATCTTGGCTTGGAGTTCCCTGAGGCACCCATCCTCTGTGACAACACAAGCACAATTAGCCTTGCCAAGAATCCAGTTCAGCACACAAGGACAAAGCACATTGACGTCAGACATCACTTCATCAGAGACCATGTTCAAAAGAAGGATGTCAAGGTGCAGTTTGTCCCCACACAACAACAGCTTGCTGACATCTTCACCAAGCCTCTGTGGGTTGACCAATTTACTTTCATAAGAGGTGATTTGGCAATGGTAAACCCAAATGAAGTGTAAATTCTATTTATTATACTTGATTGTTTAAAACCTACAACAATACTAACTTAGGCATCGGAGTGCCAATATGTGTTTTTGCAGGTTCTCAATGTTAAATCTTAAGCATTTGCAACCGGAAGCAAAACCACTTCCGGATGATCACTCACTGACACTGGTTGTTAAATTTAAGAAGAGCGCCAGTGCCAGCCCAAGGGACACGTCACTTCAGAAACGCTTCATCTCCTTCTATGAGAAGTTGTGCCCTATCTGACAAGATGAAGCGACACATGTCATAAGGTGCGCCGTTTCAATTAAAAATTTTACGTTACCCAATGTGTAAACGTTTGGTTTCATTTGAAAATATATGCCCATTTTACCCTCAGTAACTTCGCTTATAAATAGGATGTCATTTTTCACTTTCACTTTTTACTTTCACCCACATATTCTCTGCACACAACTCTTCATCTTCATCTGTGTTCTTCGCATTCTTCATACACTTTTTCGCATTTCATCTCTTTTCACCATCATCCCACACAAAAATGGCCGGATCTCATGAAACTAACCCAGTTACAAAGAAACCTTCCTCATCTAAGAAACACAAGTCAAAATCTGGGAAATCTCGGCATGAACATTCTGGGAAATCTGGGCATCGTGAAGAACATCGCGATGAACATCAAGAACACCATGAATCTTCTGGACAGAATGCACAAGGGCAGGATGAACATATCCAGGATCAGCCTGGAACTTCTGGTAGAGTGGTAGAACAGCCAGTGGCTTCTGGGCATGAGCAGGCGAAGGAAGCCAAGAGGAATGGAAAGAAGAAGAAGGTTAGGTTCGCTGAAGAGCCTTCTTCCAAGAGGCAAAGGGTTGAAGAGGATGACCCTACTGTCTATAGAGATGGGGCGTTGGAGCCAGTTGCAGCCAAATTTGAGACATCCATCCCCTACTTCAACCATGGGCTGTTCATCGATCCGGATAAGATTGATGATCTAGGGTTTCCTCACCTACGCCCTTACTTGGAGAAATATATGCCTTGGCTGGGGATCAACCAGGACTACAACGTCAACGTCCTGCGAGTCTTCTGTCAATCCCTCACCTGCAAGGTTAAGTACAAAAAGGTTGATGGGAAAGAGCAAGTCCACAAACTCTCCTTCACTGCCACTGTAAGGGGGAGAACCTTCAGGTTCACTTGGAGGACATTGAACGAGATGATGGGGATCACAGACGAGAGCATGAATGAGTGGCTGTATCCTGAGGCGCTCAAGTACAGTAAAGAGGCACTCGAGACGTTGTATGGCACCAAAGGGAAGAAGGTGTCCAAGATGTCTGACTCCTACAGACTCTTGTACTACGTCTACTCCCGAATGATGACGCACAAAGGGGGTAACTTCAACGAGTTCACTCTGCTAGACAATCCATGGTTCCCCAGACTCCTCTCTCGCCAGCCAATCAACCCCTGCCAGTTGATCTGTCTTGATCTTCAGCGTTGGATAACTAATGACAAGTCTGGCTATCTTCCCTATCCCACTATCATTGCCCTCCTCCTTGAGAAGCATCTGATCAAGGCTACATCTCCTGTGGAGGAAGAAAATGTCAAGTGTAGACCTGTGGCAGCTACCAACATCGCGAAGATGGACATTAAGTATAACAAGCCTACTAAGCCCACTCGCTCAGGATCATAGGCAGGGAGTGCATCTCAGACTTCAGCCCCCTCTACTTCTGGTGCAGGGGAGCAGGAAGTTGACTCCTATGCTGGACCAAGCCGTGCTGCAAGAGTGCCAGCATCTGTCAGAGCCTTTGCGAGGAAGTGAAGGAGGAGCTTCTCTTTAGGCTGCCTGACTCCTTGGTGGGTCCTCTCCGTGCTGAGTGTGACACTAGCTTCCAGCAGCAAGGGGAGCGAGAGTGAGTGATAGTGAATAAAATCCTTCATCCAGTGGTTTTACTTCCGGATGTAGAAGTGCTTCCGGATACATCATAGACTAAGAGAACACCCACTGCATGTGACTATGTGCTTATATTGCTAAACTAACGTTCAAATGCAGCACACTTAAGTAAAGTTGCTTCCGGATGTGAGTTTACTTCCGCAAGCAATCAGAATGTCAGAACGTTCAGAGATGCAGTGTCAGAATGCTTATGTCAGAGCAGAGGTGTCAGGACTACTTTTCAGAGATAAAGCAAGTCAACCCTGCTATGCATTGATGAAGCATTTATTGGGCAAACGGTAACATGGGAAAAACGACCATATTCAAACGGCTAACCCACCTACCAAGAGTTCAAATGTTTGAAGACTATATAAAGGAGCTCAACTTCATTTATGAAGCAAAAAAATTATCTTTGAATACTCTTGAGAGAAGTTAGAGCGAGAAACTAAGAACACCTTCAAGCATTCAAAGCTGCCCAGAAAAGTAAAGAGCATTTAACACATCGAGTGATCCTTTTCATCTACATATTCTGTACTCTTTGTTGTTAAGTCTCTTCTTGTTATAAGAGCATTGATTGTACTTAAGTGTGTAACACCATCCGTTCTTTGAGAGAACTTAGTCAGAAAAATCCTTTAAGTGTAAAGGTTAACCCCTTGCTTGGTGTGAGGGGGAGCTAGTTAGAAAGGTTACAAGTGAGCCTGTGTAAAACTTGTAGTGGTAAGGTTGCAAGTGATCCCGTGCAAAACTTGCGGTTGTAAGGTTTCAGGTGAACCCGATTTAAAACCTGAGATATAGTGGAACTCGGCCTGGGTGGTTGAGGACTGGACGTAGGTCAGGTAGACCGAACCAGTATAACTCTTGTGTTGTTTTATTTGAGCATTTATTTTTGAAGCACAATTCACCCCCCCTCTTGTGCATCCATTACTTTCATTTATTACCTCCGCGATCAATCCCCTATTAGGTGGAAAGTCAGACAACATGATGTCTACTACTCCACCTTTCCTTTTGATGGTCTCTTTACCCACCCTTCCTTCTTTGAAAGAAACCAAGCCCTCTTTCCCAATCCTCCTAAAACCCCTGAACACCAATCTTCCCCCACATCCTCTTCAACCACCTCCTCACCTAACCCTTCCCCACCTAAAAGATTTGGCCCTGAACCTCCACCCTCCTCTTCACCCACTCCACCATCTCTGGCCCTCGCCCTTGTTGATGATGCCAAAAGGGGGAGAGATGCTGTGTTCGCCCTTCGCCAGACCATGGACACAAGGGATGTTCTCAGCCAGCCATCCCTCTAGCTTGATGAAGACATCACGGAAGCTATCCGATTTATGCAACAGCAGAGGTCGGATGAGCAAAGGTCGAAATGGGACATGGTAGTCTTTGAGCAGAATGAGCAAACATCACAGCCTGAGTCACCATCATCAGAGCCTCCTTCAACTGAGCAGAGTAAAAATATTGTTGAGGAAATCATGATGAAGTGGGGGCTGAAGAAGATCAACCATCCTCCCATTGTGATCGCCAAGCCAATCCCTACATCCTCTGGGCAAACGTTTGAGACTCCTGCTTCTGAGCAAACATCTGCCCCTCCTCCTCCATCTGAGCCAGCAGTCAAATTCAGTGAGTCAAGAAAGAAGGCCGTTGCTAGAAAGCGTGCCAAGAAGGGTACTGCCTCCACTGAATCTGCTGAGAGTGAGGAAGAGACTCCATCAGACCAACCTGAGCAAGAAACTACAACTACCCAAGTTGAGCAGGAGATCCCATCAGTACAAGCAATTCCAATTCTAAAGGAAGTCAAGCTGGAAATAGAGGACATGACTCCTGAAGAATTCGAAAAGTATGGGTACACGGACAGACTCTCTTTTGGTCAGATGCTGAGAGAGCAAGTGCTAAACCTACTCAGTCAATAAGCAAGGGCAAAGGGAAGGGAAAAGGCAAGGGGAAGAGGAAGGCCCAGGAAGTTGAGGAGGATCCCAACTTCCCAGTATGGAATGTGAAGATTCGGGCTGTCCACTTCCCTAATGACGAGGTCACTCACTTCTCAGATGCAACAGGGTTCCCAGGCTATGAGGAAGTCGAAAATATGAAGAGAGCCTTCGAGGAGTCTGTTGAGTCTGAGAGACTCAGAAGAGAAAGGGAAGAAGAAGAGCTTCAACTGATTATTGCTCAGATTGACCAGAATGTGCATGAAGCCCACTTAGACCAGCTCCAGAAAGAAAATGAGGAGAGACAGAGAGAGAGGGAAAAGAAAAAGAGACACCAACTCTGAACCCCCATTTCAACCCTTTATACCTTAGAATTTTTCTTTGATTTTTCATGCATATCTCATATTTACTTAGTATAGAATATTTTATCTGCTTGTGTATTCTAACTTGTAATCTCTGTTTATCATGAATTATCTAAGTTATTTGTGTCTTATCTAATTATTGCTTTTATTTCTTTACTAATTCTTTTATATGAACTCAATCATTAAGACTTAGTTTGTCATCATCAAAAAGGGGGAGAATGTTAGAATCTTAAGTTTTGATGAAGACTAAAATATGAAAGAATGAATCAAGTACTTAGAAAGCAATAGGTTAACAAAGAATCTCAAGTAAGAGTGCAACCGGATGTGGATTCACTTCCGGATAGACTAGGACTAGCGCTCGCGGATGAATGACTCATCCCCCAGCGGCAGCAAGTAATTCACTTAGAAAATAACTTAGTCCAGAAGCACTAGATATACAAAACCTTAAGACTAAGCCAGAATTCAACCGGAAGTGAATTTGCTTCCTGTTACATTTAGACTAGCGCTGGCTGTTGGAATAGATGACACTAAGCGTCAGTGAACATGAGCCACGTCTAGTGGAATTGCTTCCGATAGCTTAGTGACTAGCACTGGCTGTTGGAATAGATAACACTGAGCGTCAGTGAACATGAGCCACGTCTAGTGGAATTGCTTCCGATAGCTTAGTGACTAGCACTGGCTATTGGAATAGGTAACACTGAGCGTCAGTGAACATGAGCCACGTCTAGTAGAATTGCTTCCGATTGCTTAGTGACTAGCGCTGACTGTTGGAATGAAGGACACTGAGCAAGAGTGAGTAAAAGTGAATATAACCCTTCATCCAGTAGTAGTGCTTCCGGATGTAGAAGTGCTTCCGGATCCAAGGAAGTCATCTTAGACTAAGTAAACACCCACTGCATGTGACTATGTGCTTATATTGCTAAACTAACATTCAAGTGCAGCACACTAAGTAGAGTTGCTTTCGGATGTGAGTCTGCTTCCGCAAGCAATCAGAATGTCAGAACGTTCAGAAGTGCAGTGTCAGAATGCTTTTGTCAGAGCAGAGTTGTCAGGACTACTTTTCAGAGATAAAGCAAGTCAACCCTGCTATGCATTAATGAAGCATTTATTGGGCAAACGGTAACATGGGAAAAACGGCCATATTCAAACGGCTAACCCACCTACCAAGAGTGAGAATGTTTGAAGACTATATAAAGGAGCTCAACTTCATTTATGAAGACATCTATTATTCTTGACATTCTTGAAAGAAGTTAGAGAGAGAAACCGAGAAAATCTTCAAGCATTCAAGGCTGCCCAGAAAAGAGAAAGAACATTTAACTCATTGAGTGATCTTTTCATCTACATATCTTGTACTCTTTGTAGTTAAGTCTCTTCTTATTATAAGAGCTTTAATTGTACTACTTAAGTGTGTAACACTATCTGTTCTTAAAGAGAACTTAGTTAGAAAAATCCTTTATTTGTAAAGGTTGAACCCTTGCTGGTTGTAAGGGGGAGCTAGTTAGAAAGGTTGCAAGTGAGCCTTGTGTAAAACTTGTGGTTGTAAGGTTGCAAGTGATCCCGTTCAAAACTTGCGGTTGTAAAGGTTCCAGGTGAACCCGTTCTAAAACCTGGGGATAGTGGAACTCGACCTGGGTGGTTGAGAACTGGACGTAGGTCAGGAAGACCGAACCAGTATAAACTCTTGAGTTGTTTTATTTGAGCATTTATTTTGAAGCACAATTCACCCCCTCTTGTGCATCCATTACTTTCAATATTGGTCCTATACATTCGCTTTTTTTTAAATACAAATTACAATTATCTGTATTTAAACCTATACATGCGCTTTGAGCTTATGTGTGCTTTGAAGCACATGTAAAGAATTTTTTTTTTACTTTATCAATAGTTTACATTGATCACTACACTATTTAAAAGTAATACAGACCCAACCAACACGCAATCCAAAAAATGTACAATAAAAAGTCATTACGTTAAACATCCACCAAAAATAAATTATAACAGTATCAAAATAATAACAATGTCTGTATCCTAACAACATGTCTGTGCAAAGCTACGAAGCATGTGGATGATGAAGAATAGAGTCAAAAATTGGATACATATACATGCTCCTTTCTTCAATAAACGCTCCCACTTTCCTCTTGGATAGATTGTCACAATGACAATATACATAATACTGGATAGACATAAACCTTTATATGACAATTAAATTTAAATAAGTTAACATTGATCCAGATATGCAAGTATATACATATATGTACAAACAAGTTTTATGTAAATGGAAAATTAGTAAACTTAAATATCTGAGGACTTCCAATTGATCGTGTGTGTAAATATCCTTCATAAATATCATCACATAGTACCTACAATTATTGCCGTTTGGTTGAAAAGGGCATTACAAAAAAAAACACAAACATGTTGTAAGTTAAAGGGTAATGGCCCTATTTGCCCTTTAAGTAATCACCGTGGAGCATTGGGCACCGTAAATTAACAACAGACTCTAATTTGCCTTTCAAGTAACCAAAGTGATCAAATTTTACCATTACCTGAAAAATTAAAGAAACTCTCACCCCCACCCCACATCAATATTTTAAAATATTGTAACTTTTAAAAATTCAAAATTTATATTTTATTTGCCCATTTTAATCTCCTAGTCATCTAGCCATGTCATCATAATAACACCGTTCATGACATGTTAGCTTATTTAATACCGTTAACCCATATTCAAGTCCTTATTAAACTATAGGGGCTAACTGTGCTAACGGAATCAAACTAAAGGGACCAAAACATCTTTTTTAGACTACAGGGACTAAAACAAAAATTGAAAAAAACTATAAGGACAAAATATAAATAAGAAAAAAATATGGGGTCAATATGCAATTTTGCGAAGTTTTTTAACTGTCAAACATTATTGACCGTCAGGTGAGAGAAAAAAAGTATCACTTTGGTTAATTGAAGGGCAAATTAGAGCATGTTGTTAATTTAGGGTGCCTAGTGGTCCACGGTGGTTACTTGCATGACAAATTAGAGCCATTACCCTAAGTTAAAAGGTTTGTATTATATATTTTTTTTTGATACAAAAATTTTAGGAAGGGGTTTGGGCTCAACCCAATCCAAGGGCAGGGCACCTAACTCATGATCCACTGGGGCCTGTCCCTGTGGGCTCTGGAGCATGACCAGCAAGCCCTTTCTTTCTGTCCACACAGGTAGGTTACTCCCAGCTTCACTTAGCTACGGAGATGCCTCCCCAAGCGCCGCGATGGAGACACAACAAAGTGTCACTCCCAAGGATCAAACTCGCAACGTGGTGGTCAACCCGACGTTCATTGTTCAATCCCTTCGCCACTGAACCCACAGACGATGGGTAGGTTTGTATTATATATTACTCTTCATGACTCAAGTGATTGTTTTAACGAGTACAACTAAAATTTTCTTCCAACTAAATGAATCTTTTACGTTAGAAGATTTTGAGTAGCACAAATTTTTATTTGACCGACGTTGACCGTTAAAAGTTGAAGGGGGGGATAATTTTTTTGGCTGAAATGGCGTGCTTATGTGACAATTATATTTTTTGAGTTTGTGAGACCCACATTATTTAAATTAATAAATAAAACCCCACCTCACCCCACCCTTCCCCTCCCCGACCACATCTTCCCTGACCCCCCGAAAATCCCCTTAGTGACAGCCGCTCCCCAACCTCACACATAGCCTCCACATCTTCCCCACCCCACACACAGCCGTCGCCTCCCTAATGACTCCCCAATTATGTTATATTTGATATGTATTTGGGTATATATGGGGAGTCATTGTTGCAAAATTATAAGAATTTGTTGAGATTTTGATGGGATAACAAATAGTTGCATTATTTAGGGGATTTCACAAATGATTTTGAATTAAATAGAAATAGATGTTTATTAGGCAATAGAAAATCAGAATTTCAGAAAAGAAAAAAATAAGAAGAGAGAAAATGAATCAGATTCGGTCAAAGGCTGTGGCATTTGGTTTTATATGATCAATCATTATTTCTACATGTTTATTTTCATTATCTCTAATTAGCTGGAGTGAGCCAAATGCTACATTTGGGCTGAGAGACGAAAAAGGCCCAACACCTAAACAAAGAAAGGCACACACGCGCAGAAAAGGGAGGGGGCTGCTACTTGACTATTCATCATCCTCGTCATCTTCTTGGAGGAGGCGGCCACTGTGAAGGACTGGTGCAAAACAAGAAACAAGGAAGGCTAGCAAGATAAAGGGGAGAAGCTGCAATTTCATTGTGGAATCTTCATCTTTAGTAGCTTCTCCCCTGTGTGCGTGAGAGAACATAGCTTCCGCCACCGATCTCCGCCCGCCGCCGATCTGTCAGCTTGGTGTAGAGTTCATGCAAGGAAGAAAGGAGAGGACAAAGACATTTATTTGGGGAGTTCTCTAAACAATAAACTTTTCTTTTCCTTGTAATTTATTGTGTGATCTGGATTTGGTGGTTGCTTGGTGATTTTAGTGGTAGTTATGATTGTTAGCTAGCTTTAGTTATAGGATTATTTTGACCCATTCCAAGGATTGAGATTGTTTAAGACCTCTTTTAGTAGTTAATGGATTTTTTATCTTGCTCTTTACTTGCTTAAGTTCTTGATCACCACTTACTTAGTTAAATGGAATATGACTTGGGAAAGTATATTTTGTTTTAGAACTTGGATAAAAACATGTTGGACTTGAAGTTTATGGTTTTAAATGGATGGTTTGTTGGTAACATAGAGATATAGTTATTGACCCAACATTGTCACAAAAAGGTTGGTTTTGAAATAGAGCTTGTATTAATTGTAGCAAGAGATTGCACAATTAATACAAGTAGAAATTTGAACTTGACTTGAGAAAGCTTTTTCAAATGTCTGTGAACCTTAGGTAAATACATGTATTCATTAGCATACTAATTGAGAGGGCTTTAATTATGTCTCATTTAATGGAATGATGATAAATAATCCTAGACTCCCATTTTCTTGATTTTTATTGTTACTTTAGATTTAATTAAAATAGTTTCAATTTAGCTATCTTAGAATCTCAAAACCCAAATATTTCCACTCAACCTAATTGATAACATAATTGAAATAATTAATCCGCTTTGCCTTAGTCTCTGTGGGATGATAACTTTTATACTACTAATTATGACGATCCGTACGCTTACGGTGAGACCGGAAACGGCCGATAAGTCAATGGCGCCGTTGCCGGGGACTAATGGCAAAAGTTTGTGTGATTAATTATTTCAATTGTGCAATCATTTACGCTGAGTTTTCTTTTTCTTTCTTTTGTTTTGGTTTGTGTGTCTTAGGGAGTTTAGTTTCTTTTATATTGTGTGTTAGTAGTTTGATTTGACACTTTGACATGGATTCTTCTTGGTGGTCCAATGAGACAAATGGTAAATTTGAGCATCAAAATGATTATACCAATTCATATTATGACCCTTATGTTTATAATGCTCCATGTGAGTACATTTTTGGGTGAAGGTGCAAAACTAGCCACCATAAATTTCTAAATGGACAACTTTGGCACCCGTAAATTGGATGGTGCAAAACCGTACATTATAAATCAAAATGGGACAAATTTAGCCACACCGTTAAGTTGAAGCTAACAGACGTTTGTGTTGGCGTGGGACCCACCTTCATTAAATCAAAACGTCTGTTAGCTTCAACTTAACGGCGTGGCTAAATTTGTCCCATTTTGATTTATAATGTATAGTTTTGCACCATCTAATTTATGGGTGCTAAAGTTGTCCATTTGGAAATTTACGGTGGCTAGTTTTGCACCTTCACCCTACATTTTTTGCACCTATTGTGGATATAATCATTTTGGTGAACAATGCCCTAATGTCTCAACCTTGGATAATGTAGGGGATGATTTTGCTAAGGTTCAAACTAATTTGCATGATAATTCTTTTAATCTTAGTTGGAATCATGAGCACTCATTGTCTTGGGATTCAAATCATTCTTTCCCTTCATATGCACCACAATTTCAAACATCACCGAATTATGTGGATGAATTAACTCCCATTAATGAGAAGAAGTCTAGAATAGAGGAAATGCTTCAGTGTATTCTTGATATTCAATTTGAAGATCTATTAGCTCAGGAAAATTCTATATCTAGAGCAAAAGAAACGCTTTCTAGCATTGAGTCTTTGAACCAAAATTTTTTTAAATTTTTGCAATTGAGGTTTCAAGTTTGGAGCCTAATTCTTGTGGTTGTGAACAAGTAGGAATCCCTACAATTCATGTTCAAAGTTCCATGCAATATCACAATATCAATATCATGCATTCTTGCAATTCCCTACAATACCTCAACACTTCAATATCTCAGATTTTCCACAACATAACTCTCCTTTCTCTATTATCACCATTTCTCAAACCACTACCCAAAAGATATGCTATACACATTTCATGCCATTCCAGATCAATGACCACCAACAGAACAGGATAATACATATAATGTATAAAAATGTTTTATACAAAAATAATCGTGTTTGAAAGGCACCCGATAGCCTGTTTTGTATAAAAATAATCTTTCAAAGATAATATATATATATATATATATATATATATATATATATATATATAGAGGGTGATAAGGGATTTTACAAAATCCCTAACTAACGTCACCCTCAATGTTATAGCAAGGTTAAGTGTGATTACCTGTCGCCCTTAGCACTCTGTTGCTCTTCCTTACTCTTCCGTACTAGATTCACCTATTATTACATAAAGTAATAATAAAGGTAAACAACCATGCTTATATATATGTATAATGAATAACATCTCTCTCTCTCTCGGTCGGAATATACTACCCATCCCCCTTTTTCTATATATTCCATATTCTAGAAATCTATTTTCAAGCTCAGTCCAATTCATCAACCAATAATTAATGAAACCAAAAGAAAGCATATTAAGAAATGGAGAACGAAAGGAAAAGAAAGACATTTTTAATTCACCAAGTACTAAAATCAAGCAACAACCAAAGTTTCCCATCAAACAATTCAAATAATTAATAGTTCGTTATCTTCCTTGTCTGTTCCAAGCTGCCAAATCACAATAGACTAAGAAGAGGTCATTGCACATTGACAATCAATAATAGAATTAGCTTTATATTCTTTTACCACCATTAGAATATTTCTCAACCTGTTACTAATCAAATCTAATAAAACAGTAGCATTAAAACTCAATTTTCAGCTCTACTCTATAGATTCTACTTCATTTTAATATTTTAAAGCTTATTTTTCATGACATATAAAACATTAGAATCATGTGAGAAAGCAAGGTTACAGATATAGCCAAACTTTCCAACTTACTAAAAATAAGGAATTCTAATCACTTTAACACAACAGTCCATGAAAATCATATAAGAACTTGGATTGATATATTTGACCCTTCACATTCAAAACAGTTGAACCTAAACTTATATTTGCTAAAAGTAATACCTAATTTGAGACACCACAGATTAGTCAACTTCCTTAAAATTAAAATTCTTCTTCACTTCCCATATACACACCAAAACTCATCAGTCATCAACATAATTCAATAATTCAGCATAGTTCAAATTGTAAACCTCCTTTTATTTCACCCAATCAAGGATCAAACAGAGAAGAAAGAAAATAACATCAACAACCTTTAGAACCATTAGATTCTTGCAGGCAAAACAGCACAATTAATTAGTATTTCAATCTAAATTAAACTGAATGTACTATGTGTGACCAAATAATCATTATCTTGTTTTCATAAACCTTTAATCAAAGTTGAAAACATCTAAATAAAATGTCAAAACCTGAAAATGAACAAAACCTGAACCACACCTTCAACATACCACATGCTTAACAAACAAATAATTCTCAATGAACACTTATATCCTGCTAAGCACTTCTTTAAATCCAAATGCCATAAAAGCACACCAAACATACATCATTTCCCTTACTAGTCATGAACCAACAAGCCAGCACATACATGAGAAAATTTGCAAATGAACATGTCATACAGATATTTGCAATGATTTTCAACTCAATCAATAAGCAACTTACACATCTTCATATGCAATTTAGTAAATCAATGAGAGAAGAAACTAGATTTCTCATATTTCCTATTAGAGACAAACAAGATTCTATTATAACGAATCCATTCATACTCTTCCAAATTCATAGATATTTAAACATCACATTCTAGTCACTCTCACACATATATCATTTAGCAAAAACCCGAATAATTTAAATAAGAAATTCTCCCTTAAGTCCAGCCAAAACATTGCCATAGTAAAGGAATGTTCGATCCACACTCTACCTCCAATTTACCCAATTAACTCACATATACAAAATATAAACATAGTATAGCAACCTTAAAAGAACATCTAGCACCAAATCGGCCAACCTAATCATTCTACCAATCTTATGCACCAGTTTAATCATTTAGCAGAACACTCCTCAACAAAGAGAACCTTAATTCGGCCAAAACAGTGCAAACCGAGACACAAAATTTGCAAAGAATCATACAACTTATTACAAAGTTTGCATCGAAACAGTATTTTGCATATTAGCATTCAGTCAAACTCCTAAAACCCAACAAATCAAACATGAAAATGCTAGATTCATACTCTAATAAACCACCACGGTGACCAATTTAAAGTTTCAAAGTCCAATTGTCACCAATTCATAACATTTCTTCAACACCAAAATCTGGGGTTTACAAAAATCTAAACAAAACTCAGATTGACATTCAAATACAACCTTAACCACAAGAAATTGAAGTTTTACATTGATTTTAATTACTTCTTAAGCCTCCCAAATTTCAAACCCAATCGGACCTTCACTCGCACAGCCTCACAAACTCGTCCAAGACTTGTATAAGAGAAGAGAAGTTTCACCTGAAGCTAAAACCATCCTTGTATGTCGGAGTTGGTTCGTCATCCACCGGAGATCACCGAAAAAAAATGGCCGATTATGTGGCTGGCCGAGATTCAAAAACAAGGAAACGAAAGGTAAGAACAAGAAGTTGAAAGAAGAAATAGCTTGATAAACATCAAGAAAAGAGAAACTCACCCACTCCCGTCGCCGTCCGCCCTGATTTCCGCCGGAAACGATGAAGAACTAGAGGAGAGAAGACGCGAGGGAGTGAGATAGGAGGTGGGTTTCGGTGAGGAAGAAGAAGGAAAGAAGAGGAAGAAGATGATGGGCTTGTGGGAGGGGTCGGCGCCGCCGCGCCTTGGCCGCCGGAATTCGCAGATGAAGAAGAAGAAGGCGACGGAGGGGGAGGTAAAGGAAGACGGGTTTGAAGGTTAGAGGGAGTTAGGGTTTGTTTGGTGAAGGGGGTGATTATATATATATAATTTAGGGAAAATTACAGTTAACTACCCTAATGTTTATTCTTAATTATATTTTTCGCCCAAAAGTTTGTATATATTATTTTACCCCTCTCTTTCTATCATACTATTTTCTAGGTTTCAAAAATACTTGTTCATAGAAGTTTATGGCTCCAGTTAACCCTTTTAACTATATTTCTTCAAATTCTAAACTAGCTAAGATTTAATATTCATAAATTGCCCAGAATATCCTAAAATTCTTCCTCGAACCCTTAAATTTCCTTAAGGACACCTCAATAATCTCGTATTATTTTTAATTTAAAAACTGGGATGTTACAATTTACCCCACCTTTTAGGAATTTTGTCCCCAAAATTCGCTATACATACCACCTAACATATAGAAATGCCCAATTCACTCTTGCATTCCTCCTACAAACTTTAACTATTTATAAAACTCTCACTATTAACCCACAATTTAATGCGCTCAACATCATTCATCATCTTGCAATATACAAATCATCCATCAATCCTCATCCTATTTTCCTTAGCTATCCTTCACTTACTAGCCATCTAAACTTCAAATCACTTGCATTAAAGTCCATTATAACGGATAACAACATCCTTCTCAACTCCAATGGTCTCCCCAATCATATATATACAACTCTAAGTCATCACCCCACAGTGTAATCTCAAGTAATCACCCTAACTTTAATTCAAGCACAATTCCCTAAATCTCACTCTGCAAACCCTAATTTCTAATCACTCCTCAGTTCATAGCCAATATATAATATTTTCATCCTTAAAGTCAAAACTCCTCTCAATTATAGCTATGTCAATTCATTCAAACTAAACAACTGTAACTTTAATCCGTCATTTCACCATTCACTACAACTTCAAACAAGTGTTCTACGCCCATAAATTCCAGACAAAATTTCAAAATAAGCATCCACCCTGAGTTCTTCACATCTCATATATTCAATTGATCCTTATATAATCTAAGAGTCCATCCGGCTAAACACTAAAACCAACCTTAGCCTTAACAGTTCAATACTCACTACCACAACTTAACGAATTGTTCATTATCATTACTTATAGTACTAAACTTATTCCATAAATATTAGTCAAGACCTGAAAAATCATCTATTTCTTCACTTCAGTCATCCCTTCCCAGGCCAAAACAACCCCTTTCATATTCCACCCTAATCATCTTTATTCCGACTTAATATAAGAACTATACTCCGATTAACCTAGGATGAAACTTCTTTGTTCCACTAAAGCTAAAAACCATTATAATAGCACCAAACATATTACAAATTTTATCCTTTAGAACTTAACAAGAAAATAAAATTCCAGCACACATTTCAACTATTTCTTTCATCCCTATAATAAAATTGGATCTTAATAAAGTTATGAATTCCCTATAGCAATTAACACAAACCGAAGCAAAATCATCAGAAAATATGCCATATTGCACTCCACATCATGAGTCTATAGTCATCATGCTAAAACACTATTTTATTAGCTTAACAGCCCCAAACAATTAGAATTGAAGCTTAACCAAGGGGTAACCATAACAAGACACAAAACAACCATAACCTTTCATTTGCAAATAGTACTACACTTATGCATGCCTTAAACAAACCAAACTTTAAGCATTTCATCTTAAACATGTCCCTCCTTCCTACATAAAGAATGCAATAACAATAAAACTATTAAACCATTATTCAATTATAATACAAGTTTTGTGCCAATACACCAGTTTCAAGATTTTGAAAGGGTAACATACACAAATTGAGGAACAATTAACATTTACATGCATTCTACTCAACCCTTTAATTTATCCACATCATCATCATCACATAACAAAGAATTTCCAAAATCTATCATGTTTTAATTCCTCTTCCATTACTTTCATCAAAAATCACATTTTCAATCCTTTAACATCACATTAAAATGATTAATAAACCTATCACACCATCAATCCAAGAACTAGACCAGAAACTTATTAGTCCTTCTTAATCTCCTAACTATCACTTCCCCTTGTAATAGAAACTTTGAAAGATTTCCTTCCTAAATCTCAAATTGCAGAAAATTTCTAAATACACATGCAAGCACAAAACATCAACCATCTTTCTAGAAACAACTTGCCTATAAATTCTTTCCTATGAATCAGCCCACAATCACCAAGATAAAGGGAAAGTATCAGATATACCACTCCTTGAATATAAGAGAAAAAAGTTGAGAGGCTAAACAAGGGTTTGGAAATCAATAAAATAAGGTAGAACTTCTTGCAAAGTGTCCCACCTAACCAACTTCATGGATATCCAATCAGCTTTCATGCTGATATTTCACATATCACCCTAATACTTGACTACAAAAGAGAATTTATATTGCTTAAAGCTTGCTAAAATGACATTAAAATTCAGAACAAACTTAGCATTAATAGTCAAAACACAACAACCATTTCCCATCCAAACATAATATAACCATTTTCATCCACTTAGTTTATCACATCACCATACGACTCAAATTTATCAATAATGACATAGTTTAACAAGCAAACAAATCAACCAAGAACTAAAGTCAATTACATCACCGCTCAAATAAGGTAGCAATAAACTTTATGATAGTTTTAACATTAAAAAGTATGATAACAAATAGCAAATTTTGCTAATGAATTCACAATTGTAATAGGATTTCAATTAAAAACAATCAAACAAAAACAAGTAGATTCGTTGATTTAACTCTTTTTCGTCGTCTAAAAAGAGCTAAAACAAATAAAACTAGAATTAAACTACAGTAGGTAGCAGCAAGTCCTAGGTCAATTCACAGTTTGGTTTTATCTCTTGCTTAGGTCAAATAATCACAAGTTAAACAAATTATCAAACAGGTTGTGTGCAAGCTTTGTATCTAAGACTAATTAAAACTAGTAAAAACTACAACTAACAGAATTAAAAGTGTGAAAGTATGGAATGGATGGTACCTCCTTCTCCAAGTACTCCTGCTTATGTTTAATCGGACTTCATATACTTGTTCTTCTTAATATAAACTAGTTAAATTCTCGAGATCTCTTTAATCAAAGAAGTCTACAAGAGTTTAACTAATTTAATTAAGGCTTAAGCTCTTTCAAGCCAAGAACATACCAAAAGCAACTCTAAACACTAAATCTAGCATTTAGGAAACAAATTCATTCCATAAATGTAAGAGGAGCTAATCGCACACACATACATGTATGAAACTACAAGAATTAAGCCAAGGTTTTCATGTCCTTAACATAAAAGAGAGATTTCAAGCTAACATAAAGTAGAACACCTAAATAGAGATGCTCTAACCTATATAAGCCTAGATCTAGACATACATAGGCAAAAATTTACATATAGCTTGAAACCTAAAAGAGAAAATTACAACCATATGAAGCCAAATGTTGAGTTCTACAAGCACATTTCCTTGGAGAAGAAGGCTAGGCGATCTAGCCTGACATGGAGATGAAGGCGGATGAAGGTAAGTATGAGGTTCTGGACATGGCGGAGGTTTTGCGAAGTGAAGAAGGTGAAGAAGATGAAGATGGAGTTGAGAGAGTTTGTTAGAGGAGAGAGAAAGTGAAAATGAAGTGAGAGAGGTTGTTGTTTTGAAAGTTAGTTACATTTGGGCTTTTATAGTGGTGAGTAACTTTGGAATTATCACCCAAAGGGTATTTTTGGTATTTGGTAAAAGGTTAGGATGAATGTGGACTAGATCTCATCTCCATGCATTTCTAAAGGTTCCTCCTTTTTCTCCAAGTGATTGTGCTTCCCTTTTTGCCCTTAATGAGGCCTCCAGATTTGAATTTGACATTGGCGCCAATTTTGCCTCATTTGGAAAAATGCTTCCCAAGTACCTTCAGGCTGCAGGGCTGACTTTGCCTTAAATTAACTCTGCACAAAAGACTTCTGAAAAGTAGCTGACATTTCTGAACATTGTGCAGTCTGACTCTTGCACTCGCTGACTGATAGCCTTAAGCTTCCAGATGTAACACTTCGTCCGCCAGCGCCAGCACGTTCACTTCCGGATGTAAATCCACTTCCGGATGTAAGTTCCCTTCTTTAAGTTTCTCAGCTTCCGGATGTAACTTTGCTTTCGGATGTGAACTTGCATCCTGATGTGAGTATGCTTCCGGATGTGAACCTACATCCGGATGTGACTTTGAGTATTTGTCATCTAGCCTTTCTTCTTGCCAAGTTATCTCCACTGAAGCTCCACCAAGGGTATGTGGGGCCCACTTGGGACCCCCTACATGAGAAACACATCACATAGTCAAAATGACCAAAATACCCTTAGTTTCCATAAATGCAAGTAATAAGGCTATTATTCTTCAAATATTTATACATAAGCATGTGCATGAAAATGTACCAATAATAATCAAATATGACAAATAAACCACACTAATTAAGCTCAAATGCACATGCTTAAAGGTATGAAATTTTGTCCAATCATTCGTCCATTAACCAAACAATCTAGCAACTAAACACATGATCAACCAAATCAACAATTCTTATTTCATATTGTATTCATTATCAATTGTTATTTTCGAATTTCCTTAATCCTTCAACCCAATAAGGGATCTCATGATGGCTCGACTATGATTATGGCCAGCACATAACTATACTCGAGACCCCAGAGAAGCATCCTTATTTCGTCATTCTTCCTAAATTCTTATCAATATCATTACTCATTTCGTTATTCTTTCTATATTCTTCTCAATCTCTCCACAATACCTATTTAATTACTTTTATCACTCTCTCCCCACCACGGGATGAGTGATATTCATCTCAAAGGGCAGATATTCATGCACAAAAGGAAGGAAATACAAACTATGTATATTGCCAATCTATATGCAATGCAGCACAGTCCAGGGTTATCGTATACCAAATACTGATAACCAAGTTGTAACATAGTGTTACTAATTCCCTAATTAACCTGTGACATCTCTTTTAGTTCAGTAATATCTTTACTAACTATGATAGAAAAAGGAATTTCAATAATATCAATATCTCTATCATAGTTAGAAAAAGAATATCCTAATGATTAAAATATTATCCATGATAGAAAAGAATAAACTAATACAGCACATCTGCTATCATGGATAATTTATTGCTAACCATGTTAGAAAGGATTTGCCTAACATGGTTATTAAACAAAACTAACTGATATTAAACAATAAATAAATATTTATACATGCGGAAGCAGATGCAGGCCTATACAAATTGGCAATATACATAACTAACTAATCTAATTAACCTTTGAAACCTAATTCCCTTTCCTGATGCTCGCGCCTGTGCATTAATACCTGCAAAAATGTCAGTAATCGTGGGATGAGACAATTTGTCCCAGTAATCACCGCTTAACTCACTATAACAGTGAGATGTGCGGTAGTGAGGGCGTCTAAAGGGTACCACAATTTTAAAATCAATAATAATATATATAACCAGATCCTCTTTCATTCCTTACTCAAGTCCCTCCGTCAATTCCACATAACTAAATATCACCTCCTCAGTCTCCAATCTAATGTTACTACCACCACAACTCTCACACTCACCTATAAATGCATTGTGCCACCACGGGGCATTCAAGCATCTAATCTTCACTATATGATTTGACACTGTGTCCCTCTCTATAATGAGGGGACAATTTCCCTCTCTGGCAATCTCCAGAGAGGGAACCCCAATTCTGTTTCCATTACAGAACGGGAACGGTTGGGCTCTCCACTGCCAAACAACCGTAGGTCACTTTCTCTCAATAAGTTGACCTATGATCCCCGGTCTAATCAATCCGAAAAGGATCATCAGTACAAATAACTGTCGATTGGCCAATCGACAGTTATCATCGCGCGATGGTACATAAATAGCAGTGTCATGCAATGCTCACCAAATCCCTATATATCTCATCCAAAGTTCCATTCAATATCACAATATCAATATCATGCATTCTTGCAATTCCCTACAATACCTCAACACTTCAATATCTCAGATTTTCCACAACATAACTCTCCTTTCTCTATTATCACCATTTCTCAAACCACTACCCAAAAGATATGCTATACACATTTCATGCCATTCCAGATCAATGACCACTAACAGAACAGGATAATACATATAATGTATAAAAATGTTTTATACAAAAATAATCGTGTTTGAAAGGCACCTGATAGCCTGTTTTGTATAAAAATAATCTTTCAAAGATAATATATATATATATATATATATATATATATATATATATATATATATATATATATATATATATATAGGGTGATAAGGGATTTTACAAAATCCCTAACTAACGTCACCCTCAATGTTATAGCAAAGTTAAGTGTGATTACCTGTCGCCCTTAGCACTCTGTTGCTCTTCCTTACTCTTCCGTACTAGATTCACCTATTATTACATAAAGTAATAATAAAGGTAAACAACCATGCTTATATATATGTATAATGAATAACATCTCTCTCTCTCTCTCGGTCGCAATATACTACCCATCCCCCTTTTTCTATATATTCCATATTCTAGAAATCTATTTTCAAGCTCAGTCCAATTCATCAACCAATAATTAATGAAACCAAAAGAAAGCATATTAAGAAATGGAGAATGAAAGGAAAAGAAAGACATTTTTAATTCACCAAGTACTAAAATCAAGCAACAACCAAAGTTTCCCATCAAACAATTCAAATAATTAATAGTCCGTTATCTTCCTTGTCTGTTCCAAGCTGCCAAATCACAATAGACTAAGAAGAGGTCATTGCACATTGACAATCAATAATAGAATCAGCTTTATATTCTTTTACCACCATTAGAATATTTCTCAACCTGTTACTAATCAAATCTAATAAAACAGTAGCATTACAACTCAATTTTCAGCTCTACTCTATAGATTCTACTTCATTTTAATATTTTGAAGCTTATTTTTCATGACATATAAAACATTAGAATCATGTGAGAAAGCAAGGTTACAGATATAGCCAAACTTTCCAACTTACTAAAAATAAGGAATTCTAATCACTTTAACACAACAGTCCATGAAAATCATATAAGAACTTGGATTGATATATTTGACCCTTCACATTCAAAACAGCTGAACCTAAACTTATATTTGCTAAAAGTAATACCTAATTTGAGACACCACAGATTAGTCAACTTCCTTAAAATTAAAATTCTTCTTCACTTCCCATATACACACCAAAACTCATCAGTCATCAACATAATTCAATAATTCAGCATAGTTAAACCTCCTTTTATTTCACCCAATCAAGGATCAAACAGAGAAGAAAGAAAATAACATCAACAACGCTTAGAACCATTAGATTCTTGCAGGCAAAACAGCACAATTAATTAGTATTTCAATCTAAATTAAACTGAATGTACTATGTGTGACCAAATAATCATTATCTTGTTTTCATAAACCTTTAATCAAAGTTGAAAACATCTAAATAAAATGTCAAAACCTGAAAATGAACAAAACCTGAACCACACCTTCAACATACCACATGCTTAACAAACAAATAATTCTCAATGAACACTTATATCCTGCTAAGCACTTCTTTAAATCCAAATGCCATAAAAGCACACCAAACATACATCATTTCCCTTACTAGTCATGAACCAACAAGCCAGCACATACATGAGAAAATTTGCAAATGAACATGTCATACAGATATTTGCAATGATTTTCAACTCAATCAATAAGCAACTTACACATCTTCATATGCAATTTAGTAAATCAATGAGAGAAGAAACTAGATTTCTCATATTTTCTATTAGAGACAAACAAGATTCTATTATAACGAATCCATTCATACTCTTCCAAATTCATAGATATTTAAACATCACATTCTAGTCACTCTCACACATATATCATTTAGCAAAAACCCGAATAATTTAAATAAGAAATTCTCCCTTAAGTCCAGCCAAAACATTGCCATAGTAAAGGAATGTTCGATCCACACTCTACCTCCAATTTACCCAATTAACTCACATATACAAAATATAAACATAGTATAGCAACCTTAAAAGAACATCTAGCACCAAATCGGCCAACCTAATCATTCTACCAATCTTATGCACCAGTTTAATCATTTAGCAGAACACTCCTCAACAAAGAGAACCTTAATTCGGCCAAAACAGTGCAAACCGAGACACAAAATTTGCAAAGAATCATACAACTTATTACAAAGTTTGCATCGAAACAGTATTTTGCATATTAGCATTCAGTCAAACTCCTAAAACCCAACAAATCAAACATGAAAATGCTAGATTCATACTCTAATAAACCACCACAGTGATCAATTTAAAGTTTCAAAGTCCAATTGTCACCAATTGAAGTTTTACATTGATTTTAATTACTTCTTAAGCCTCCCAAATTTCAAACCCAATCGGACCTTCACTCGCACAGCCTCACAAACTCGTCCAAGACTGGTATAAGAGAAGAGAAGTTTCACCTGAAGCTAAAACCATCCTTGTATGTCGGAGTTGGTTCGTCATCCACCGGAGATCACCGAAAAAAAATGGCCGATTATGTGGTTGGCCGAGATTCAAAAACAAGGAAACGAAAGGTAAGAACAAGAAGTTGAAAGAAGAAATAGCTTGATAAACATCAAGAAAAGAGAAACTCACCCACTCCCGTCGCCGTCCGCCCTGATTTCTGCCGGAAACGATGAAGAACTAGAGGAGAGAAGATGCGAGGGAGTGAGATAGGAGGTGGGTTTCGGTGAGGAAGAAGAAGGAAAGAAGAGGAAGAAGATGATGGGCTTGTGGGAGGGGTCGGCGCCGCCGCGCCTTGGCCGCCGGAATTCGCAGAAGAAGAAGAAGAAGGCGACGGAGGGGGGGTGGAGGAGGACGGGTTTGAAGGTTAGAGGGAGTTAGGGTTTGTTTGGTGAAGGGGGGTGATTATATATATATAATTTAGGGAAACTTACAGTTAACTACCCTAATGTTTATTCTTAATTATATTTTTCGCCCAAAAGTTTGTATATATTATTTTACCCCTCTCTTTCTATCATACTATTTTCTAGGTTTCAAAAATACTTGTTCATAGAAGTTTATGGCTCCAGTTAACCCTTTTAACTATATTTCTTCAAATTCTAAACTAACTAAGATTTAATATTCATAAATTGCCCAGAATATCCTAAAATTCTTCCTCGAATCCTTAAATTTCCTTAAGGACACCTCAATAATCTCGTATTATTTTTAATTTAAAAACTGGGATGTTACAGTTTTGATTGAGGTGGTACATGTGTCTTGTTTTCATGAGTTTTCATGTTCGAACTATTTCTGTCTCAAGAGAAATGAGGACAAGATGATTATGATTTTTTATACATGTGATTAGTGATTTCTCTTGTAAAGTCTGGCTGAAGACTATAAACTTAGCGCTTCTTGAGAGGCAACCCAAGTATTTGATATTATCTTTTATTTTTGTTTTTGTAGGACTTTTGTACCCCACATAATGTTTCTACGTGGTAGCAATGAATTAGAGCCAAGAGAACAAATCAAGAAGAGGAAGGGGAGTATTCTTCTACTTTTCTTTGATTTTCTTTCATCTGAATTGTGCTGTTGGAAATGTCTGCAGACTCTGGTTGATATTTGCATTGGATTGATATAATTAACTGTCATGACATTTGTTTGTGCTGCATGGATGGTAATTTTTGAGTTTAAGAAGTTTTTGTCATCTCTACACTTGTGGGTGCTTTCTCATTTTCCACTACTCTTCATGTCACATGTTCACATTGAGGACAATGTGAAATTTAAGTGTGGGGGTGAGGGTACCATTGGATTTTCATGACTTGTCCTTAAAATGTTGAAGTCTAACAAAATCTTGAAAGAAAAAAAATTTTGAGAATGATTAGAACTTCAATTTGAATTTGAAAAAAAAAATTGTGTTTGATCAAAATTCAATTCCATCTTCTTAGAATGTATGTGATATGAAAGTGATTTGACTAAGGTTATTGACTTTAGCATGTCAAAAGCCCCGGTGAGGAATTTGTGCCTTAATATTTATTCTTTCAAGAGGGAGTACATCTATTGTTATTTCATCTCTAGAATTTGTCTTGAATCTCTTTCAAAACTTGACAATCTTCTTTGTATGCACAAAGATGATCTAGGCATTCATTTCATAGCCATTTTAGCCAAAAGACCAACCTTATTGCCTTCATCTTTTGTTTTACCCCATTGAGCCTTAACCACTTTAATTCATAGCCATTTTAGCTAAATGACCAACCTTATTGTTTACATCCTTTGCTTTACCCCTTTAGCCTTAATCTCTTAAAAGAAAAATTTGTAGTGATTAAATAGCCCTTTCGTTTGAGTTGCAAATTTTTCCTCTTTCACACTCAATCATTACTTCAATAAGTGCAAGCTATTCATTTTAAAAGAAGGGTGAAGATTGTTTGTTTTTGGAAACAAAAGTAGTTACAAAAACACAAAAAGAGGATGCATGTATGGCAAAAAAAAAAGTTACAAAAACAAAGAGAGGTAAATGTGTTAGAAAAAAAAGAAAGAAAGGAAGAAGAAAAAGAAGTGAAAAAAAAAGGAAGAAGAAAAAGAAAAAAAAAGAAAAGAAACCGGAATATGTGAATAAAAAGAGAAGAAGAGCTTGAAGCAAAGAACAACAAAGTTTGCAATTTTACATAGTAATTTTGGTTTCCTTTTCCTTTTGTATATCTTTACTCTTTAGATTTCTCATTTGAATGCTTGCACTAATTGAAGTATCCCTTTCCATTTTCATGTTCATTCCATTATCCTTCCTTATTTATTATAACCCTTGCAAAGTCCTTTTGATTTGTGTATGCATTGAAATTAAAAGATGGAGATTGAGATGGTTGACAAGCTTATGGTAGTTGAATTTCAATAGATAGAATTGAGTGAAACACAACCCATAATTATTATGAGAGAAGAGTGCAAACACTTGACTTGTGAGGGGCATGTTATTCTTCTCATTTATCTTTGTCAAAGTACTTGCTTTGTTACTTGCATTGTTGGAAGATGGAAATTAAAAGATATTTGTGATGTCTTGATTCTTGAAAGATTTTGCATTACAAAAAGAGTGGTTCCATGTTTTTCTTTGATGGTTTAGAATTTAAAATCTTGAGGACAAGATTTGACTCAAGTGTGGGGGTGTGATGACTCCCCATTTATGTTAGGGTAAAGGTGCAAAAATAGCCACCGTAAATTTGAAAATGAGCACTTATGACTCTAGTAAATTTAAGGGTGCAAAACTGTACACTGTAAAACAAAATGGGGCAAATGTAACCTTCTCAAACAGAGGTGTTAAGTTTGACCGTTAGTTGTCCGGGAATGCTGATTGGGCTTATTGACGTGGCAATATGTTTCATTATTTTTATGACGTGGCAATATGTTCATCTCATCACCCGTAAGCCAAGAACATATCATCATCTCTTCTCCCACCTCACTCCAAACTTTTTTTGAACTGACACTCCAAACTTCAACCCAAAAAGAATTGAATCCTTTCTAAAAACGAAGCCTATTCATGCAAATTCCATCCCCATCGCCATCCTCCCAGGCTCCCACTCATGAAACTCCTTCTACTTCCCACTGTGACGACAAGGCTCCGACGGCGGTGTAGAGCGGCAAGTCATCGGCGGTGATGAAGTGCTGTGAGGCGCCAAATAATCTCCATGATGGTTTTTCCAGTTCATATTTAGCTTCTCATGTCACTGCAATTCTGGAAAAGTGCGGGGAAGGACGACAACAGACCATGGATGATGTGATGTAGATCTCTCAGATCCAGATCTGGGTTTAGATCTAGCTTCTTTCGATTTATAAAGTTCAGATCTAGCTTCTTTAGTTTGATTTATAACTAAGAATGTATTAATTTTCGACCTAGGTTCATTGTATTAATAACTCAGAATTTTTTTGATCTCTGAAGTTTGATTTGGGTTTATTTGTTATATGAAGATGCTTTGGAACTATACAAATAAACTTATAATTTCCTCATAACAGGGACAAGTTGGTTCATATTTGAGGTATAATCGTTATAGCGTGTTCCCAGAATTGCCTCATCCATGGTTGAGAATGCCTCATCCATGGTTGAGAACCATGTGGTGTGTTCCTCGAGTCATGTTAAGATGAATATACTTTTGAGAGCCTTGTAGTGAGTTCCCAGAATTGCATAATCAATTGATTGATTTCCGTCTTAACACAAAAAGAAGAAGAAGAGATTCGTCCAAAAATCTCACCTCCTAATTTTAATCACCTTCTTCTTCTACGTCACTCTCAATTCTCTGATTTCATTAACTGGATCAGAGAATCAATCAATTTCTCATTTTTCATCATAACTTGGTGTAATATTAATGACTGGTTTTTCACTTGTGAATAAAGTGTGAGAGAAATCCAATCTTTGAAAGGAGATCCCAATCTAGATGATTGAATCTCTACTAGGTATTTTTGAGTTTTGTTGGACATGTGAAAAAAAAAATAAGAACTTTATTTTTAATAGGTAGTGAAAAAATAAAGCCACATCAACATGCCATGTCAAAGAAATAAAGACAACTAATGTCACATATTGCCACGTCAAGTCAACTAACGGTCAAACTTAACACCTCTGTTTGAGAAGGCTATATTTGCCCCATTTTGTTTTACAGTGTACGGTTTTGCACCCTTAAATTTATCAGAGTCATAAGTGCTCATTTTCAAATTTATGGTGGCTAGTTTTGCACCTTTACCCTTTATGTTATATTTGATATGTATTTGGGTATATATGGGGAGTCATTGTTGCAAAATTATAAGAATTTGTTGAGATTTTGATGGGATAACAAATAGTTGCATTATTTAGGGGATTTCATAAATGATTCTGAATTAAATAGAAATAGATGTTTATTAGGCAATAGAAAATCAGAATTTCAGAAAAGAAAAAAATAAGAAGGGAGAAAATGAAGTAGATTCGGTCAAAGGATGTGGCATTTGGTTTTATATGATCAATCATTATTTCTACATGTTTATTTTCATTATCTCGAATTAGTTGGAGTGAGCCAAATGCTACGTTTGGGCTGAGAGAAGAAAAAGGCCCAACACCTAAACAAAGAAAGGCACACACGCACAGAAAAGAGAGGGGGCTGCTACTTGACTATTGTAACATCCCAAATTTTAATTAAGACTAATAAGAAATTGTTGAGATGTTATTTAAGAAATTTGAAGTTTTAGGAAAGGATCAATGAATATTGGGGATAATTATGAATATCAAATCTTATTTACATTAAAGTTTTAAGAATTATAGTTAAAGTAGTTATTTGAAAATATAAACTTTTGAGAAAAATATTGTGAATTTAGATAATACCATGAGAGAAAGGGATAGTATCATATGCAAACTTTTGGGCTAAAAATATAATTCAGAATGAATGATAGGGTACTTGTGGTAATTTTCACATATATATATATAAACACTCTACTCCTTCCTTCTCCTTCACTCCCAAACTCCCTTCGCCTCCGACCCTCTCTCCTTCGATCTCTCTCTCTTCTCTTCTCTGTTTCCTTCGTCAGCCAACATCATCTCCGGAGGCCCAAGGCGCGGCGGCGCCGACCTTCCTCTCCCATCCAATCTCTTCATCTTCTCCTCTCCTCAAATCCATGTGAATCGAGCTTCTCTTTATGCTCCTATATTCTGTGTTAGTTTTCCGGCAAACTCGTCATTTTACGGCGAGTATTCACGGTGACACGGCGGCTAGTGTAGGTAGTCCGTTTTCTTTTATTCTCTCATACCTCTTTCTTGTTCCAACCCTGTTTCCTTATAGTTTCCCTCTTCCTTTTTGAAAAATTTGGTCCAGCCACCTTGAGGTGTTTATGTCCGGCGAATCCGGCGGCGGCCGGCTGTAGTGACACCCTCTTTTCTCATTCTTGAACCTTGTAAGTATTTTCCACACTCTTTTTACCTTAGTTTTTGCAATTCGAGCCTTTTGAGAGTTAGGGTTTGAGGTGGGTTTAGGTTTTAATCATGATATTGAATTAAAACTAAGCTAAAAATTTCATCTTTGAGTGTCCTAATTGTTAAATTGAATGTTGATTGAAGTTTTGTGAAGTTGTGTAAATCCCTAATTTTTGGGTTAAAGGTGCCGACGGGTTTAAGCTCATTGTGGGCTCAAACTCCTTAAATAATCAACAACAAAATTTGTTTGAGTCTGATTATATTACTGTTTGATTTGGCTTGGGTATCAATGTTTTGTAGCTTTGATTTTGTTTCATTTGGATGATTGGGTTATTACTTAAATGTTTAGATTGGGTGTGAGCTATTGGGAATTCTGTTTACTCTCTTGATTAGGTTTGAGTGATATAAAGAGAAGTGGCTTTGAAATTGCCTATGTGATTTGGGAATTCAAATGTGATATCTATGTTATGGGTTCAAGTTTGATTTGTATATTGTAATGCTTATTTTGTAATAATTCTGAAGATCCTTTGTAAATAATAATGTGGATTAAAGCTGGTTATGGTGACTGATTTAGGATATGTGAAGTAATGTCATTTATGTTGAGGCTTGCATGTTAATCTTTGGACTCTTGTTTTTATTGTTTTAATCGGCCAACTCATTCAAGGAGGATTGAAATGCTTCCTTGATCTGGTTGATGAATTCTATGAGCAAATAAATAAATGTGATTACAAACTATTTATGTTTAAGCATGGACTTAGTTCAAGTAGGTCTATTGCATATATGTTATGAATTTTCTGTGTTGTCTTACTTCCATGGCTGAATGGTTCTTAAAAAGAAAGTATCCTCAACTTTAGATAAGGATTAGTAAGTTAATTTTGAAGGGATGTATTTGATTGGTTGGGATGCAACGGGCTGAAACTCTATTCGTTGTATGTGTGATTTGTTTCTACCTAAAACATTAAATTGGTTGGTTTTGATTAGTAAATTGAATTGAGGATGAAGTATATATTTAGGTTGAATGTTTGATGATTAACAATGACTTGATTTAATGACTTGTGGTTGCAAGAAGGTCAATATATTAGTATAGAATAGCTTATTGTAAGTAGGCATACTTATTTGTTTATGTGATTTCTTTAAACGATAGTGATTTGTATTGATTGAATTCAGATAAATTTTGAGAAAAGTAAATGTAAGGGGATTGGGTAGTAACATATAAGAACAAGAGAGACGTTGAACTACGATAAAAGGGAAATGATATTAATTTATCATTGGGCTATATATTATTATGGGAGTGGATGCAAGTAGGCTTTCGTGGCATCAAGGAAGAAAGGTTGAGAAATCGAGTAGAATTGCTAAAGGGCGACAGGCAATCACACTTAACCTTACCATAACATTACTGGTGATGTTAGTGTGGATTCTTAAAATCCTTTCTCACCCTCTGTATATATATATTATTTTTAAAAGGGTATTTTTATACAAAACAGGCTATTGGGTGCCTTTCAAACACGATTATTTTCGTATGATGAAATTTTGAAATCATATATATATAGTATCCTGTTTGGTGTGGATGATTTTGAGAGGTTATGGAATAGAAAAGGAATGAGTGGTTGAGTTTGTGATTGTGGTGAGTTAGGTGGATGGGAAATATAAGGTATTGTTGACTGGAGTATTGAAATGTAATGTGGATTTGAAATAGGTACAATGTGGTCAGGGAATTGGAAAGTTATATTGATGGAAAGTATAAAAGGTTGTGGTTGGGACATTGAAAGTTATGGTGAGCATTGCATGACACTGAAATTTATGTACCATCGCGCGATGATAACTGTCTATTGACCAATCGACAGTTATTTGTACTGATGATCCTTTTCGGACTGATTAGACCGAGGATCATAAGTCAACTTATTGAGAGAAAGTGACCTACGGTTGTTTGGCAGTGGAGAGCCCAACCGTTCCCGTTCTGTAATGGAAACAGAATTGGGGTTCCCTCTCTGGAGATTGCCATAGAGGGAAATTGTCACCTCATTATGGAGAAGGACACAATGTCAAATCATATAGTGAAGAATAGATGCTTGAATGCACCGTGATGGCACAATGCATCTGTAGGTGAGTGTGAGAGTTGTTGTGGTAATATTAGTTGATTGGAGTATGGAGATGTTGAATTGATTTGGGTTGAAGGTGATTGTTGGACTTGAGTGAGCATGGAAGAACCCTTTATATATATATATTACATTCTGGTTTTTATATCTGTGGTACCCTTTAGACGCCCTCACTACCGTACATCTCACTGTTATAGTGAGTTAAGCGGTGATTACTGGGACAAATTGTCTCATCCCACGATTACTGACATTTTTGCAGGTATTAATGCACAGGCGCGAGCATCAGGAAAGGGAATTAGGTAGTAGAAGTTATATAGTTTATTTAGAATTGTATATTGCCAATTTGTATAGGCCTGCATCTGCTTCCTCATGTATACATATTTATTTATTGGTTAATATCAATTAGTTTTGTTTAATAACCATGTTAGGCAAATCCTTTCTAACATGGTTAGCAATAAATTATCCATGATAGCAGCTGTGCTGTATTAGTTTATTCTTTTCTATCATGGATAATATTTTAATCATTAGGATATTCTTTTTCTAACTATGATAGAGATATTGATATTATTGAAATTCCTTTTTCTATCATAGTTAGTAAAGATATTATCGAACTAAAAGAGATGTCACAGGTTAATTAGGGAATTAGTAACACTATGTTACAACTATTCATCATCCTCGTCATCGTCTTGGAGGAGGCGGCCACTGTGAAGGACTTGTGCAAAACAAGAAACAAGGAGGGCTAGCAAGATAAAGGGGAGAAGCTGCAATTTCATTGTGCAATCTTCATCTTTAGTAGCTTCTCCCCTGTGTGCGTGAGAGAACATAGCTTCCGCCACCGATCTCCGCCCACCGCCGATCTGTCAGCTTGGTGTAGAGTTCATGCAAGGAAGAAAGGAGAGGAGGAAGCCATTTATTTGGGGAGTTCTCTAAACAATTCCTTTTCTTTTCTTTTCCTTATAATTTATTGTGTGATCTGGATTTGGTGGCTGCTAGGTGATTTTAGTGGTAGTTATGATAGTTAGCTAGCTTTAGTTATAGGATTATTTTGACCAATTCCAAGGATTGAGATTGTTTAAGACCTCTTTTAGTAGTTAATGGATTTCATGTGTGGTTTTTATCTTGCTCTTTACTTGCTTAAGTGCTTGATCACCACATAGTTAAATGGAATATGACTTGAGAAAATATATTTTGTTTTAGAACTTGGATAAAAACATGTTGGTCTTGAAGTTTATGGTTTTAAATGGATTGTTTGTTGGTAACATAGAGATATAGTTATTGACCCAACATTGTCACAAAAAGGTTGATTTTGAAATAGAGCTTGTATTAATTGTAGCAAGAGATTGCACAATTAATACAAGTAGAAATTTGAACTTGACTTGAGAAAGCTTTTTCAAATGTATGTGAACCTTAGGCAAATACATGTATTCATTAGCATACTAATTGAGAGGGCTTTAATTATGTCTCATGAATGGAATGATGATAAATAATCCTAGACTCCCATTTTCTTGATTTTTATTATTAGTTTAGATTTAATTAAAGTAGTTTCAATTTAGCTATCTTAGAATGTCAAAACATAAATATTTCCACTCAAGCTAATTGATAACATAATTGAAATAATTAATCCGTTTTGCCTTAGTCTCTGTGGGACGATAACTTGTATACTACTAATTTTTGACGATCCGTACGCTTACGGTGAGACCGGAAACGGCCGATAAGTCACTCCCCCCAAAACTGCAGCCACCACAGTCTCGCCCCCCAACCACCACAAAACACATCTCCGCCATCCACAACACCCGCCCCTCCAGTCACCAAACCCTCAATAGCTGCAGCAACAATACAGCCCCCAGTCATCTTCATCTGGCAAACACACCCCCAACACACACACACACACACAAGTCTACTCGTCGCCGGCCAACGCGCCCCAGAAAGGAGATAAGTTGGGGGGTGGTGAAGTTGTGGCCGAAGTGGTGGTGGTGTTTTGGGGGGGGCGAAGTAGTGGTGATGGTGGTGGATATGGGTGAGGTGAAAAAGGTGGATGGGGGGTCGGGGAAGGACATTAGTTGGGGGGAAGAAGGAAGGTGGGTGGGTGATTAGACCTATATTTACCTAACTAAGTATGTGCATTTGTGTTTGATTTGAAAGGATTAATTGGTATTTTTGTTCATTATTAATGTATATATCATGCGCATACTTATGGCTTGTTTGGTTGGAAGCAACCAAAGAAAGTTGGGTGAAAATAATTGAAAAGTTAAGGGGTAATATGGTCATTTACATATATCCCGGACCCACAAGTTTTCTTTCTCCATCTCACACTTATCCTGGGGCCCACAAACTTTACTCTCATCATTACCCCTACTTTCCATCTCTTACCCTTTCCATTTCTAATTCTTAACTTTCTTTAACACAACCAAACGGGCTCTTAGTTGGAAGGAATTGGATAATATTGCTTACTTACTTGCACTTTAAGTAACTAGGGGTATTTTGGTCATTTTCAATGTTTGCATTATTTTTATGTTCAGGGGGGTCCCAAGTGGGCCCCACATACCCTTGGGAGAAGCTTGGAGGGCAAGGAAAGGGCTAGGAGGCAAGACAAATGCTTAAGGATAAGGATTACCTCTTTTGACAAAACAAGGGAATTCGCACTTTAAAGAATCTTACCAAAAGGGGTAAGTTTGGCTCCAAATTCAAATTTGAAGCTCAAATGGCACATTAAGGGCATTGTTGGAATGAGGAAGTAGAGCATAAAGCAAAAAGGCACATGGAGAAAGCACCCACTCTCATTTTCCAACCAAAAAATTTTCACATTCCAATTTTATCCCTCATCTCCCACTCATTTACCACTCACATTTACCTTACACTCCCATTTCACATTCTTGTCACTTCTTCCAAGTACATTTCGGCCAAACCCACTCATTAACCCACATTTACATGTTATTTAGGGTGAATTAGAATTTTACTTGGGAGCTAATCCCAAAGTTAACCACCATATAAAAACCCTAATCACATGTTCATCTCTCATTCCTTGATTCATTTTCCCTCACTACCTAACATTTTCTCTCTTCTTCTCTCCTCCATAACCGACCTCTCCTTCTCCATTTTCACGCATTGATGGCCTCATCTTCATCATTCTTCCTTTATTTCATCATCTCCATGCTTGGCTAAGCTCCTTTCTCCTTCCTTCAAGTTGAAGTTGTGCATGATTCACTTCGGCCTTGTATGTTTATTTGATTTCTAGGTTGCAAGTTAGATTTATGTAAGTCCTCTTATGTTCTAAGTGTTTAGACATATGAGGACTAGAGATTTATGTAGAGATTTCTATGTAAATTTCTATTTCATATTTTAAGATTATAAACCTAATTCCTACTCTTCTATTTTCATGTATGTTAGGCACATTTCTTGTAGCTTCATGAGGACATGTATATGTGTGTACTTTATATATGTTCCTTGAAGTGATTTACCTAAATAGTAGCTAGTTTTATCATCTATCTTCCTTAAGGAAATGTATGAGAATAGAGTTAGGATAATTTGGTTAATTTGTTTAAATCAACTTAGGAATCTTTGATTTAAGATTCATAGGTTGATTTAGGCAAGTTATATCAAAAGGAAATAAGCATATAAGGCCTAATTATTCAAATGCACAACGGAAGCTTGGAGGAGAAGGTTTATCCACTTAATTTCATCACTTTTCCATTCGTTTATCACTCTTTGTTAGTTGTTAATTGTAGATTGTTATTTAATACTCATCTCTTCTCATTGTGTTGCTAATTTGTGTGGCAATTGAGACCTAAGATTGCAACAATTTACCAAATTGTGAAAAAACCTTTACTCATCACTTGCTATGTAAGTGAGTTTGGGTATAGAAATCATTTGTTAATTCTTAGGATGACATAAGAGTTAATCAGGGGGAAGGGAAGGAGATAAGTTGGGGGTGAAGAAGGTGGGTAGGGGGTGGTGGGGGTGGGGCAAAGAGATGAGTTGTGCCGGGGGGCAGGTGATGAGTTGGGTTGGGGGGTCGAGGAAGGAGATGGGTGTTGGGGGGTGAGTTTAATTTTTTTATAAATTTAAATAATGTGGGTCCTAATAATTGCACATAAGCACGCCATGTCAGCAAAAAAAAATTATTTCCCCTGCCATGCCAGCTTTTTATTGTCAACTTCGGTCAAACTAAAAAGTGTTACCTAAATTGCACCAAAAATTTATTCTTCATTCCCAGAATTGAGATTGAAAATACTTTTTGCCTCTGAGTGCTCCTAGAGTAAAAGTTCGTCACCATTTTTGTATTTTTACCCAAATAACTTACCTTTTGATTAACATCATATATAGAGGCCTATTATCAGGATGACCCAACTCAAAAAGATCTAAGTAGTAGACCATTGGATTTACTATCATTGGATTAAACACAATCAAAATCCAGTGTCTCCTGAAATGTGGTTAAATAGTTATTGAGTATATATATATAACTGCATAGTTTAGAAAAAATAAAAGGAAATCTATCAATAATGCATATTGCTTACCCTACATTCGTTGGGACCAAAAATAGTGTTATCTTTGAAGCAGATGTCTAAAGACAATGTTTGACATCATTTTTAACCCAAGAAGAGGTTGTTTCATCCACAATTGATGTTGAATTTCGATTTATGAAGGCAAATGAAACATTTTGATCTGGGACAATGATTTCATCATGGAGATAACTGCACATAAGAGATATAGTCACAACAAAGTCGAGAAATGAATGTATAATTAGAATCTTTCACATATTTTATGACTAAAAGTTTAGAATAAGAAAAGGCAAAGGAAATGAGACACTTCAAACAATTAATGTCATATTTAGATCACTAAATCTCCATATTATTAAAAGTGTCCAATAATTAAACACCACAAAGCTCTAAAGATTCTTAAAACTTTCCTAGTTCATGCATGTATAAACCGATAACCCATTAGTATCATGCATGTACAAAAAAAAAGCAAATAATCATAGACTAAATAAATAATTAACAAACACACCATCACAAACTAAATAAATAAGGAGGGTTATATTTTTCTATTAATTAAATTTGAAAGAAAATAAAAGAAGGGAAAATGGGTCGGCCTTCAGCTCTTAAGGGCTGACCATTATAGGCCCACTTCTCTCTAAATCCCAAGCTCAGCCCTCCTCCTTGGGCTAAGGTAAAAACAGGATGGACCTACAGACTCGGCCTAAATTACCGGCTCTCGAAATGGAGTGGTATGGATGATGAATGTAAGTAGAATAGTGTGTAAGAGGTTCTAAATTTGTGTGTATAGCTTCCTCTTAAATAGAATATGATAAGGAACATTCAAGAAGGAAATGTAAATGGGAGCTAGAAAAAGATAAGAGGGGGTTAATTGTGATAAAATTAATTGCGGAATAAATAGGCACACAGGCAAATTATACTGGTTCGGCCAACCGCTGCCTACGTTCAGTCTCCAACACCTCGTTGAGTATTTTATATCTAAGCTTTTATAGGTTCAACTTCAACCTATAGGAGTTACTAGCTCTCCTGCCACCACCGATTTTCACGGGCTATCCAGAAACCTTACATAGTATCTCAGATCACTCCCTTTACAAAAGTAAGATTAATAATCTAAACTCTTAAGTTCCACAACTTAAGAACTAAATCTCACTTTCTCTCAAAGAACAGATTTTGATAATCACTTAAACTCACAAACTAATCACTCATAGAATATTAGAACAAAATAGAATACAAAGTAATTTGACAATTGTGTTCTTATTATGTGTATTCTTCGTTTGCGTATTCTTCAATATATATCTTGCAAATTGATGGTCGTTTTAACGCAATCTTCAAATTCAATCTTCAATTAAGTTTCTGACCGTTATAGCAGAGATTGATGAAGATCCTAAGCAACACAAGATTTTCCCAGAATTGTCTAAGATGAGATCGAAATAGAATCAAACAACTAATGGCTTTATTTTGTTCAAAATGAATTTTTTCCATATCAGTGTCCGTCAGATGCTCTGATTAATGCTGCAAGCATTTCCTGCAAATAAGAAAACAACTATCCAATGCTTAAATATAATGGTTAGTTTCATAGAGCACATAAGCACATAAGCTCGATACATAACTTCAACTCCTTGAAGCACATATTCAGCACATGAATAGTCATATAGCAACTTCAAGCACAAGCTCAAATAACTCAGAGCACATACATATTTTGTTCGCACACAGACATATCATGCTCGGTCAGAACATTTACTTGTACATAGCCTTATACAATCATCCTCAATTACTCTCATAGACTAAGTACACATATGTTTAACAAACTAAGTTAGGCAGTATTATAAGCTTTCTTTTTTTCAATTAACTAGCCTAGTCGCAACATCAAAATTTAAGAATCTAACATTCTCCTCCTTTTTTATGATGACAAAACATAAGTAATTAGACCACATAATTACCAAAGAAAATCAACCAGAAATAAGCTTTATACTTGCATTGATGTTTCAATATAGATTTTACAACTTAGAGGTCAATACATCAAAGACAAAAGAGGAAGTACAAAATATGCTAGAACAAAATTGAGTCGGAATCGGAGAAGGTGACGTCATTGAACACCCTGGAGTAGCATCCATAGTCACCCGGAGAGTCCGAGTCAAGAGAATCATAAGAGGATTCAGCTTCCTCTTCGTCTTCCTCTTCCTCTTCTTTTTCTTCCTCCGCTTCCTCATAATGAGGAAGGGCTGTAGGGACTTGAGGGGTTTGGAGCACCTCATCGGGATCCTCTTCATCTTCCAGTTCATCCAGAAGAGCAGAGCAACCAGCTTCATCATTTAACGTGGTAATCCACCCATGTTTGCTCCTTCTTAGGAGAGGACAGGGGATGGTGAAGGAGAGAACAGAGGAGTGAACGGAGGATGGACCGCTTTCATTCTCCCCCCGTTTTTGACATCATCAGTCAAAGGAAGGGAGGGAGCAGAGGACGGAGCAGAGGGAGGGGCGGAGGAGACAAAAGGGTTAGTCATAGGAGGGCTAGAGGGAGAGTTGCCGAAAACAGGGAAAGAGAGATTGGAAGAACTCATTATGTAGAGGAGAGAAGAAAAATATAACGAAGAGATGTAGGGTTTCTGGAGGGTTGGTGCTTTTGGAATGAGGAAAAGAAAGGAAAATGAAGCGTTTATAAAGAAATTTGGATAGAGAGAAGTGTTCAGGAAGGAGGCAACAATTGGTTTTCTGATCAATAAGAAATATGAAAAGATAAGTCTTTAAGTTGGCGCGAGTTCCAAAAAACAACTTAAAAATCCTAGTGTCGATGATTGACATGTGGAGAGAGAAAAAATTCTTTTCTAAAAAAGTAAATGCACATATGTGAAAAGAAATCATGTGTAATCAAGCACAAAGATAAACATGCTCCAACATTTTGAAAAACACATAGCAAGCATGACTTAAAGCTCGAGCAGGCTATCAATATATGTGAACACAATGTAAGCTAAAAAACCTACAAAAATTAAAATAAGCACACTTATGCCTATGTCAGTAAAAAGGAAAATAAAATAAAGAACATATAAGATCCTTCATACCTCATTTGGATTAATTATCCCAAATTCTCTTCTTAAAAGTGAAAATTGATCATCCGCGGGGCTTAGTTAAGATATCGGCTAATTGTCAATGAGTATAGAGAAACAATACCTTGATATCCCTCTTTTGAACACGATCTCTTATGAAATGATGTCTCACATCAAAATGCTTAGTTTTAGTATGTTGAACGGGATATTTGGCCAAACTAATAGTACTCTTGTTGTCACATAAGATAGGGTGATAGATTAACGTGAGCGGATCGGCTAGAAAACAAGATAACACAAGAGAAGAGGAACCAAATGATCTTATAACCCTAGCCACAAGACACCACAAGGATGATCAACCCTTAATAAGTATAGTATTCTCAAAAGAATACAAGATGCAAACAAATCTCATACAAGAGAAACAAAAGTCTCAATTCATTTAATCCGAAAATGTAGTATATTGCAAAGCCTATTTATTGGCAACAATGGAATACTCTAGAATAAAGAAACAACCTAATAATTGGTGCATTAATGATAATTGACATTTTGAATTGCACCATTCCATCTAAAGAAGAAGACTCCTTGAAGAAAAAGTCAACTTTTCAAAATGGGAAGACATGACAAGGAATCTAAAACAATCAATGACCTAATGGCCATATTTCATAGAAATAAAATAAAAGACTCAAATAAAATCAAATACATTGATGTTTATTGACTTGTCCAACACGTCACTTTTGCATATCCTCCAAAGTCACATGCTTGTCACATGCATTTTAAGTGAACTCTTCAATATGAAAATCACATGGGCCTTGGACATCATCTTGTTGGGCTTCTAACAATGTGAACACCTTTCTTGGGCTCTTGTTGGACATGTTAATGACTGACTCTTTAATGTAGTAGGGCTCCAACTCTTTAAGATCTCTTATGAAGCAATTCAAAGGCTCCTTCATCGCTTTGGTCCTTGCTCTTGTCATCAGAACTCCAATTCCTTTTAATGGATTTTTTAGAATGTTGGTCTTCCACCCTTCAACAATGTCTACGTCATGCTCTTCATCATGTTATTGAATGACTCTTTAATGTAGTTGGGTTCCAACTCTTTAAGATCTCTTATGAAGCAATTCAAAGCCCCCTTCATCGTTTTGGTCCTTGCTCTTGTCATCGGGACTCCAATTCCTTTTAATGGATTTTTTAGAATGTTGGTCTTCCACCCTTCAACAATGTCTACGTCATGCTCTCCATCATGTTAATGACTAATTCTTTAATGTAGTTGGACTCCAACTCTTTAAGATCTCTTATGAAGCAATTCAAAGCCTCCTTCATTGCTTTAGTCCTTGCTCTTGTCATCAGGACTCTAATACCTTTTAATGGATCTTTTAGAATGTTCGTCTTCCATCCTTCAACAGTGTCCACGTCATGCTCTTCATCATAGGGGTTTTTGAGAATTTCATTTAGAGACCGCTTAATTGATTTTTCAACCAAAGTACTTGTGCACAACAACTAGTAGCAGCAATATATTCAGCTTCTATGGAAGAGAGTGAAACACATGTTTGATTTTTGCTAGCCCAAGAAACCAAACATCCTCCCAGAAAAGCATATTAACCACTAATGCTTTTTCTATCAGTCTTATAACCTACATGGTCAGTATCAGAATAGGCCAATAAATATGTTTGGGGACCTTTGGGATGCCAAAGCTTAAGTTCTTGTGTTCCTACCAAGTATCTAAGGATCCACTTAACATTGGTCAAGTGTACTCTTTAGAATCAGATTGGTATCTAGCACACATACCCACACTGATAGCAGAAGCGCAAGAACAACATAAGAAAGAGAGATAAAGAGAAGAGAAGATAAGAGAGAAAGATAGAGAGACAGAGAGAGAGAGAGAGAAATTGAGAGAGAAAGCAATTTTTATTCCACACCTTCAAAGTACAATAAGGAACCTTATATAAGAAATGGTTCCACTAGCTACTAACTGAATGTAGTTTATGTAACTAATTCAGTTTAACAAAGTATACATTTTATTAATGAATTACAAATATTCCCTAACTAGTTTACAATTGGACCGCCACGTATCAAATACATCCCCCCTAACATCAATCCTTGTCCACAAGGATGTTACCAGATTGAGTCCCAGCAGCACAAAAATGAGGAAATTGTGATTGAATAGCCAGAAAATCCTCCCATGTAGCATCTTCAGGTTGGGAATGTTTCCATTGCACTAAAATCTGAGTAACTGGTAAATTTCCCTACTTAACCAGCTTCCTTCCCAGAATTGCCATTGGTTCAACAATGAATTGTCCTTCCTCATCTACAGTAGGCAAATGTGTAGTAACAGATATTCCATTTTTCGGTGCCCTTTTCAACAGCGAAACATGGAATACTGGATGTATACGAGTGTCTCTGGAAGTTTCAACTCATATGCCACTTTTCCCACCCGATTAAGCACCTCATGAGGACCAAAATATCTAGCAGCTAATTTGTGTAGAGAAGAATTATTAATAACATTTCTTCTAAAGGGATGGAGTTTAAGATAAACCTGATCTCCCACTGCAAACTCACGCTCCATCCTATGTTTATTAGTTGCTGCACCATTCTACTTCTTGCTTTCAGCAAATTTGACTTCAACATCTGAATAGTAAGCTCCCTTGAAAAACACATCCGATCAACTACTTCATTTGCGGAATCACCCGCAAGATAAGGCATGTGTATAGGTGGTGCAACTCCATATACTGCTTGAAAAGGGCTCATACCAATAGAAGAATGGAATGTCGTATTGTACCAATATTCAGCCAAGGACAGCCACTTAGACCACTGCTTTGGACAATCCCCACTCATACAACGTAAATAACACTCCAAGCAGCGGTTTAGCACCTCGGTTTGGCCATCCGTCTGCGGATGATAGGCTGAAGAATATAGTAATTTCACACCCTGCAAACGAAATAGTTCCCTCCAAAATTTGCCACAAAACATTGGATCTCTATCAGTCACAATAGTTTTTGGCAATCCATGTAATTTGACTACAGTATCCATAAACATTGGATCTCTATCAGTCACAATAGTTTTTCCTTTCCCTTCCTATACTCAATATCATATGTCAGCTCCCATAATTTGTTCAGCCATTTAAATTGTTTCGGAGACACATTACGTTGCTCCAACAAATGTTTTAACGTCAAATGATCAGTTCTAATAGTAAAAACTCGGCCCACCAAAAAAGATCTCCACTGTTGCACAGCAAATATAATTGCTCTCAATTCCCTCTCATATGCTGATAATTGAGTTGTCCGAACATTAAAGGCTTTGCTAGCAAAGGCTAAGGGATGACCGTTTTGCATCAAAACTGCTCCCATGCTTACATTAGATGCATCTGCTTCCACAATAAACCTCTCATTAAAATTCGGAAGCACTAATACAGGTGCCTCTGTCATCACCTTTTGTAACCTTCTAAAAGTCTCCTCCGCCTCAGGATTCCACTGAAACTTCACATTCTTCTTTAACAAAGCTGTAAGAGGTCGTGCTATGGATCCATAATCACGAATAAAGACGATAATACCCTGTGATTCCGAAAAACCCTCTCAATGTTTTCAAATTATGCGGTCTCGGCCAAGCTAAAATCACCTCAACCTTCTTGGGATCAGCTGCCACTCCTTTCGCCGAAATCACATGTCCCAGATAATCAATTCTAGTTGCTGCAAAAACACACTTACTCATCTTAGAAAAAAGAGTATGATCACGCAAAAGAGACAAAGCTACCTTTACATGCTCCAAATGAGAAGTCCAACTCCTGCTATATATGAGAATATCATCGAAGAAAACTAAAATGAATTTCCTTAGATGCTGTTTAAAAACATCGTTCATTAAACTCTGAAAGGTTGCTGGGGCGTTACTCAATCCAAAAGGCATAACACAGAACTCATAATGCCCTTCATGGGTACGGAAAGGTGTCTTCGATATATCATCCTCATGCATCCTGATTTGGTGATACCCCGATCTCAAATCAAGCTTAGAAAAATACTCAGATCCCTGAAGCTCACTCAAAAGGCCTTCAATAAGAGGAATAGGAAACTTATCTTTAATGGTTGCCTCATTAAGCCGATGATAATCAACGCAAAATCTCCAAGAACCATCTTTCTTATGTACCAGAACTACTGGGGCTGCAAATGGGCTATGACTCGTGCGAATAGTACCAGCATTCAACATATTCTGCACTTGTTTTTCTATCTCAGTCTTTTGTACAAGTCCATACCTATAAGGGCGTGAACTAATGGCTGACTCATTTTTCAGCCTAATCTGATGATTACAACTGCGTACAGGAGGAAGTGTGCAAGGCTCTTGGAATACATCCTCAAAAGAATTTAAAAGTGATTGTAACTCCTCCTTCTGTTCATCAGATAAAGACAGCAAAGCACCAAGGTCTTGCTGACTTGTCATATCACAAATTAAAAAGACATGTTGAGCAGCACAAATTTCTTTTTGTGAAATCATCTCTTCTCTAATCAATGATTTATTATGCCCTATTCCTGTCAGTTCATAATACTTGCCCATATAATAAAAGGCCATAAAAAATTCCTCCATATCCAGTATAATCCGACCTAACTTTCTCAACCATTGTGCCCTCAAAATAACATCAAATGACCCCACATCCATAACAAGAAAATCATCTTGAAACTCATTACCAGACATAGTCCACAACAAATTCTTACAAGAACGATCAACATTAACCATACCTCCTCCAGCTACTCCAACCCAAACACTGGCATGAGCTTGACAAGAAAGATTCAAGTTCTTGGCCAACTTACTATGGACCACGTTATGCGTGCTGCCGGTGTCCACCAAGATGATAACTTTCTGTCTTTTAATACTACCTTCAATTCTCAAGGTTGAATACTCCCTTTTTCCTTCAATAGCATTAATAGTGCCTATACTTTCCTCATCTTCCTTCACAAGATCCTCCACAGCATCTACAAAATCATCCTCTTCACTTCCATGAATCACCAACATCATCACTTGGGATTCCTTGCACTTATGTGATGCAGTGTATTTATCATTACACCAATAGCATAATCCTTTTCTACGACGATCTTCCATCTCCCTCTTAGAAAGAGTTAATGATTTGGATGCTGCTAATGTACAGCCCTTCATCGAATCCGTCATTCCACTTACTTGAGAAGACGATACACACAATCCTGTTCCTGTCATAGATGAATTATTAGTATGAGACCAAGAACGATACCCAACCCTTGGATTCGAATCAAACAAAGCTTTAACTGATCTTTCTTGAATCTTGGCTGTCTGCATCATATGGGCCAACGATGTACAATTAAAAGCCTCCACAGCCGCCTGAATATCTTGGCGCAATCCCCTCAAGAAACAACTCATCGCGATGGACTCCGCTACATTCACCTCTGTTAATAGACTGTCAAATTTGTCTATATATTCATCCACCCCCATCGAACCTTGCTGGAGTTGTTTCAATTGAACCATAGGGTCCAAACGATGAATATCCATAAACCGAATTTCCATTTCACAAATATTCCTCCCAAGAAACATCTTCTTCCCTTCGTCCTTTCATAAAATTCAAATGCCAGTGTAATGCCTTATCCTCCAAGTGAATACTTAAGACTTTAATTCTTTGATCCATCGGAGTACCATCGACATTGAAAAACTGTCAACATCTGTAAGACCACCCACGGAAATCCTTACCATCAAACTTTGGAAACTCCACCCTACCATGTTTGGTGGAAACCACATAACCCATCTGGCCCGCATTACCCGTTCCCCCTTGGGGAATGTTAGGTCTACGCAAGATTCGATCACAATGATCTTGAAACCCTTGCGTTGTCAAATTGTTGATGGTTCCTGTCAAATTTTGGAGACATAATTCGATTCTTGACATCGATTGTCGAAGTTCCCCAATATCCGCCACATTCTGAGCCAAACACTCTCTGTTATCCTCAACCAGGGCCGATTGCGTCTCCAATTTCTGTTCCAGTGTAGCCACACGATTTGACGGAGCCATTGATCCAGAAAATCCAGGCTCTGATGCCAATGATAGCAGAAGCGCAAGAACAATATAAGAAAGAGAGATAAAGAGAAGAGAAGAGAAGAGAGAAAGACAGAGAGACAGAGAGAGAGAGAGAGAGAAATTGAGAGAGAAAGCAATTGTTATTCCACACCTTCAAAGTACAATAAGGAACCTTATATAAGAAATGGTTTCACTAGCTACTAACTGAATGTAGTTTATGTAACTAATTCAGTTTAACAAAGTATACATTTTATTAATGAATTACAAATATTCCCTAACTTGTTTACAATTGGACCGCCACGTATCACACACTAAACTATATATCTGGTCTACTTGTAGTTAAATACAATAAAGACCCAATTGATGCTCCATAGTGTGACGTACTAATAGATTTACCTTTTCCATCAGCATCCAGATTGGATGAGGAATTCATTGGGGTATGATCAAATTTGGATAAATTTATCCCAAACTTCTTTAATAATTCCTTATAGTACTTAGTTTGAGAAATGAAAAAACCATTTTTCTTCTGATTAATTTGCAGGGCAAGGAAAAATTTCAATTCTCCCATTATAAACATTTCAAATTCAGCCTGCATAAGCTTAGAAAAATCGTGACAAAGTGCTTCATTAGTAGCTCTATGAATTGCCTGTCATCGTATATGGCAGGTCAATTGCAAAAGACATTTATATCGGATGCAAGAGTGTAGTAATAGTGTGCACTCCAAGTCATTCGCAAGGAGGCTTTTTTAATTTAACTACCCTAGTAAATTAAATGCAATGCAAGAATGAAATGGGTAAAATGATATATCCAAAAGGACAAGTAAGAAACTCAAACTTCTAAAATGACAAGTAAGGAACTATGAATTCCAAAAGAACAATTAATGAACCATACAATTGTTAATTGCTATGTTCCAAATGTTAATAACTATGTTCCAATTGTTAATTTTTACTTAAGTTCCTTACTTGTCCTTTTAGAAGTTTGAGTTCCTTACTTGTCCTTTTGGACATTCGGAGGTATTTATTTGTCATTTTCCCTTTTAATAATTGGAATAAATGATGAAAACAATTAAATATTTTTGGTCTTTTTGAATAAAAGAGGTGGAGTGGAAGTGAATTGCTTTTGGAAATGACTTTCAATGACTATCTAATAAAAATTTTAGGAGAAAAAGTTTCTGATCATCTATTCTCAAGTATGATGTGCTATTTATACAAGTGGTTATGAACAACTCTAGAACATTCATACTCTAGAACAATCCTACTCTAGAACATACAAATACTAGAATAATCCTAAAACATAATAGTACAACCTAGAAGCAACTATAATAATGTATATTATTTAACACTTCCCCTCAAGCTGGAGAGTAGATATCATCCATTCCCAGCTTGGATGAAACTGCTCACTAGGTAACCCTTTTGTGAGAATGTCGGCTAATTGATCTTCTGATGGTACAAATGGAGTGCAAATTTCCAACTTTTCCTTGATAAATTGTCGATCAATCTCAACATGCTTTGTTCGATCATGATGAACTAGATTATGGGCAATATTAATAGCCAACTTATTGTCGCAGTAAAGCTTTACTGGACCTTCCCAGTGAATTCTTAGATCTGATAGAATGATCTTTATCCAGAACAATTCACAATTCCCAAGAGCCATTGCTCTAAACTCACCTTCAGTACTAGATCTTGAGACCACAGTTTGCTTCTTACTTATCCATGTGATAAGATTTGAACCAAGAAAAGTGCAATATAGGTTGTAGATCTTCTATTATCAAGATCACCTCCACGTTTAACATCAGTGTATGCTTCAATTGTTAGTTTTCTCCCCCTTCTGAATAAAATCCATTTCCCTGGGGTACCCTTCAAATAGTGAAGTATTCGACGAGCAGCTTGTAAGTGTGAAGTTTTAGGATAATGCATAAACTGACTCATTACACTCACTGCATATGCAATATCAGGTCTTGTGTGAGCCAAATAAATCAGCTTTCGAACAAGCCTTTGATAGGATCCTTTATCAACCGGAGGATCCTTTGGTGGTGTACAAGACTTCTTATTTTTCGACTTTGGAGCCCTTCTACCTACTTCACATAGTCTGTGATTTTGTTCTATTGGTGTATCCACAAGTTTGCATCCTAGTTTTCATGTTTCAGCTAAAAGGTCAAGAATATATATCTGTTGAGATATGAAGATGCCCTATTTGGAATGAGCATCCTCAATACCCAAAAAATATTTAAGTCTGCCTAAATCCTTAATGGCAAACTCTTTCATCAACTGTGTTCAAAGAGAATTAATTCCAGCTATGTCATTTCCTGTGACAATGATAACAAGTAAAATTGTCACTCCCCCTGAAGATGAATGTCTGACAAACAAAGTGTGATCACCTTGGCTTTGTCTATATCCCATGCGAACCATAGATTTTGTAAATCTCCCAAACCAAGCCCTTGGTGATTGCTTTAAGCCATAAAATGTTTTCTTAAGTATGCACACTATACCAGGAGCAACCTGAGAATAAAAGCCTGGTGGGACTTCCATATAGATTTCTTCCTTCAAGTCTCCATGCAGGAATGCATTTTTCACATCAAACTGCAACATATCTTAACCTTGATTGGCAGCCAAGGCCAATAAAATTCGAAAGGTATTCATTTTTGCAACAAGAGCAAATGTCTCCTCATAATCAACTTCATAAGTTTGAGTATATCCTTTAGCAACTAATCTTGCTTTATATCGTTCCAAGATGCCATCGGAATTGTATTTGGGTGTGAAGACCCATTAACATCCAACAAGCTTCTTTCCTTTGGGTAATTGAATAAGATCCCATGTTTTGTTGTTGTCCAAAACTTCCATTTCAACATTCATTGCTTTGACCCAATTATCATCTGTCAATGCCTCATTTAAGGTTTTTAGTGAGAAAAGCTTTGTGGTTGGAAGACAACTTGTCATATGAAAAAAATGAAGATAAAGGGTATAAAATACGCTTACTACAACTTCGAACTCCTTTTCATAAGGCAATAGGTAAATCAGAATCATCAGCAAAAACAATAGAGCTCTCAAGTATATTAGAATGAGATGAAGATATCTCTGTATTTTTAGGAGTAATTTCAAGTTCTTCATTAACTGGTTCAGATGATTGAACTTGCTCTTGTTGGGGTTTCCTTTTCCTTCTATTGTAACGCAGTGGTGAATGAGTAGAGTCAAGTGCTTGTGGGACCTCTACAGATGATGGATTGAAATGAGATTGTTGTGGAACCTCTAAAGGTGAATTAGAATGAGATTGTAGTCTTGAATCCTCTTGAAATTTAGTTTCTAAAAGATCACCAGAAAATGTTCATTTTCTTGATTATTATTGAAAGAATTACCAAAGTAGGACTCAGACTCAGAAAATGTCACATCTACTGAAACAAAGAACTTCTTTGAAGGAGGATGGTAACATTTGTATCCTTTTTTAGTAGAGTAATATCCTACAAAAACACACTTAAGAGCTCTTGGGTCAAGTTTGGTTCTTTGATAAGAATGCACATGCACAAATGCAACACACCCAAAAATCCTAGGAATAAGACCATTTGATGCATTAAAATTAGGATATAAATGAGTGAGAACCTCTATAGGACTCTTTGAACCAAGAACTTGAGTTGGGAGTCAATTAATGAGATGTGTTGCTGTTAGAACAGCTTCACCCCAAAAATGTTTAGGCACATTTGTTTGAAACAACAATGCTCTTTTGACTGCAAGAAGGTGACTATTTTTCCTTTTAGCTACTCCATTTTGTTGAGGAGTATTGACACAAGATGACTCATGTAAAATCCCTTGTTTTTCAAAAATTGTGGATAAGGATTGGTTGAAATAATCTTTAGCATTATCAGCACTAAATCTTTTTATTTGAGCTCCAAATTGTGTTTAAATCATATTGAGAAAACGCAGAAAAACAAAACTCACATCAGATTTTTGTTTCAACAAATAAATCCAAGTCACCCGAGTGCAGTCATCAATAAATGACACAAACCATTGAAACCCAGAGACATTAGAAATGTTAGATGGACCCTATATATCACTGTGAATTAGTTCAAAAGGATCAAGACTTCTTGTACTACTTATAGGATATGTGGAACGCTTATGTTTTGCAAACTCACAGATATCACAATGCAAGGACTCAATGGATATGTTCTTGAACAAAGAAGGAAAGATTATTTTCAAAACATTAAAAGAAGGATGACCAAGGATGCGATGTTGAAGCCAAATTTGTTCCTCATTTGACATGACACTTTTAGATTGAAAAGAGGAAGATGAAGGGGTATTAACTCTACTATATTCACCAGAGTTCTTAAAGAAGTAAAGTCCATCCTTTTCCTTAGCAAGTCCAATCATCTGTTTCGTTTTTTGCTCCCGAAGAATACAAGAGTTTGAAGAAAAGATTACAAAAAGATTAGAGTCGGCAGCAAGTTTTTGAACATATATGAGACTAGTGCAAAGTTTAGGAACATGCAGGACATTTTTCGAACAATTTTCCATCAGCCATGACTGAGTTTAGGAACAGTTTTAAGAGCAGAGTTAATGGAAACATCACCTTGGCCAGCTACAATCATGACTGATCCTCAGCCACAACAATTTTCCTATTACTAGGACATGGACTATATGAAATGAAGTGTTTAGATGAATTAGTTATATGATCAGTAGCTCCTGAATCAATAATCCAAGAGTGGAGGAAATCCTTATATGAGGCATTAAAAGCATATGAAAATAAAACAGCTGAAGGTTGAAATGAAATACGTGAGAACCTCAAAGCACAACTACCTATTGTAGAAGGGAAATCATTCTCATGTGTTTTTATAAGAGACTTCAGCCTCACTAACTCCCCTTTAAGATCAATCAGACTAAATTTCTCCCAATCCTTTAAAAATGTGCCATCAAATTGAGACCAGCTTAAAAAATAAGTTCCATGCAATTTATAAGCTATCGGATCATTTGGCAAGTCTCCCTGTGCACTAACACTGCTGATTGATGAAGACCCAGTGTCATTAGAGGCCTTTTTCATCTCAGCTATGGCTTAAATTGGAGGAAGAGGTGTTTCCGAGCAAGGAGGGAAGAAACGGTGGAAAAAAACAGCCTTGTACGCGTGTTCACACGCTTTCCAGAGGCTATGGGCGATTTCCGGTGGCGACGTGTGGTTCTTAGGTCGGGATGGCAGCGAATAGGTTAGGGTAGAGATGTTTTCTCTATCTAAACCTCTCTTTCTCTCTCTAAAAGTGATCAGAAACGATGGAATCCGAGTATAGAGCAACCTTGCTCTGATACCATGACAAAACTTTAGGAGAAAAAGTTTCTGAGTATCTATTCTCAAGTATGATGGGCTATTTATACAAGTGGTTATGAACAACACTCTAGAACATTCATACTCTAGAACAATCCTACTCTAGAACATACACATACTAGAATTAACCTTGAACATAATAGTACAACCTAGAAGCAACTATAATAATGTACTTATATTATATTAATCCTATAACCAGAACCCCGAACCGTCACTTAATTAATCCTAATATTTTAAGTCACTATTGGAACCCCACATAATGAAATAAAACCCAAGGATTCAAGTCCAATGTTACTCAAGCAATCAATAAGTTCACTTTGAATTTCTCTTATGTTTTCTAAAATACCAAAACTCACCATCCGGCAAGTTTTAAACCTAATCTCATGAACCTATTCAACGAAGAGTTATTAAATACCTTAGAGTGTGATGAATGGCTAGTAATGGTTTATGTTCAATTGCAATCCATCTAAATCAACCTATTTATCAAATCATACATAAATAGCAGGAGATAAATGAAAATGCAAATGAACATATATAGAACCCGATATATTGAAAAGAACAATTTCACATTACAAATCCACATAAACACAACAATCCAAATTCTCAGCTCAATCCAATTCTCAAAACATAAGCGAAAACCTAAATCTAGGAAATCAAAAATATAAAGAGAAAGATAGGTAATTGAGACTCACCTTTGTAAAAATAAAGCTCAAGTCACTTCCTATCAATTCCAAAAGTAAGTAGGGACCTTTATTGAGGGATGGATGGAGGAAGGAAGGTGGAAGATCAAAGAAATTGAATGAGAAGTGAAGAGAAGAAGATGAAGGGAATGGTGAAGATGAGAGGGAACTAGGGTTTTGGGGAGCACCCAACCCCCTAATCTTGGGTTTCTAAACCTAATATTTGCATCTAATATGGATGGGGACTTGGGCTTAATGTTTGGGTTTAAGTTTGGGTCCAAATTGGAGCCAAAACAACCAAAACAATCAGTAAAAACCATGCTGAAAATGTAGTAGTTCGCAGGAGGATCAGAATGCATTTCTGAAATTCGATGGCATAATCGTAATTATGATAATGGGACAAAACTAAAATTCTGAAATTCGAGATCCTTTTCTGACATTTTCCCAATCTGTCCACAAACTTCATTTTGCACCTTTTGCATCATTTTTTCTTGCTTTTTCCCATCTAGCCTCCTTCATGTTTGGTCCTAGAACAACCCTAAAAGTGAAAGAAGAGACGGAAATGGATCAATTTGATAAGCGTGGCTGTCACCCAAGAAGGGGGGGTGAATTGGGTGAGGGAATAAAACTTTTAAATCCTCTTTTCGAAAGACTGCTTGTGCTTGGTGATAATATTGCGAAGTAGTGGTATGCACAAGTCAGTATGTTATGTGATGCAAAATGGAATGTTTGAATGTAAATTTATGCACACTTAAATTTATCCTGGTTCGGTCACCCAGACCTACATCCAGTCCCCAGGCTCCACCTGAGATTTTCAATCCACTATTCTTGTTTAAACCGGGCACAAGAGAAGCCTTTACACTTTAGGTTTTACGAGCACGGGTTCACCTAACAACCCACAGGTTTTACAACGGGTTCACCTGCAAACCTTACAAACGCAAGTTTTACGGGCTAACTTGCAACCTATGGAGATTTAGAAAACTTCTAAATGCTCCCCCTTACAAAATGTAAGATTACAATTATGTTCACTCTATGAACTGATTGTGCTAAACACTTAAGCTCAAGACTAACTCTTCCTAAGAGTGGATGATGTTACTCACTTAAGTACAATAGAATCACTCTCTGAAAATTATCACAAATCTGGATCTGAGAGTAGTAGAAGATGTGTAGGATGAAGAATATGATATTTCAGATACTTTGCTCTGTTCTCTCTTTTTCTTCCATCATCTTCTCTTCTAAATGAATGTCTCTTTTATACTCGGCTTCATAGGCTTCTGTGGCAGGTTGAATATGAACGTTTGAATAAAGCCGTTAATCCTATGTTACCGTTGAGAAGTACATCTTCATTAATGCTTAGCAGGGTTGACTTGCTTTATCTCTGAAAAGTAGTCCTGACACCTCTGCTCTGACAAAAGCATTCTGACTTCTGAGTATGTGATGTTTACTCTTGTACTCTTGCTGACGGATGATCATCATTCATCCGCAAGTGGTAATCTTGCTCCGCAAGTGTTAAGCTCTGAGTCCCAATGTCAAGAGTCTTTCCATCCGGAAGCTCATTTGCATCCGGAAGCGTGACCATGTTCTGCACATACTGGTTAGTCCAACATAGCAATACATATATATAAGAATTATACATGCTGTGGGAAGCTTGTTTGCTATGGGGAGTAGTTTACTTAGACTGTGTTCTGATTTGGTCTATGGTGTATCCGGAAGCATTCTTACATCCGGAAGTAAAACTACTGGATGAAGGATTTTTGTTCACTATAACTCACTCTCGCTTAGTGTGTTTCATTCCAACACTCAGCGCTAGTCACTGAGCTATCGGAAGCACTTTTACTTGACGTGGTGAACTTACTGAAGCTTAGGGATATATTTCTTTTATCAGCCTGTGTCAGTCTAAGTCTAACAGGAAGCAACTTCACTTGATGTTGCATTTTCACTGACGCTCGGGGTTATCTCTAGTTTATCAACCTGCGCCAGTCTAAATCTAACAGGAAGTGCTTTCACTTGGCGAAGTAGACTCACTGACGCTTTGGGTAATATCTATTCTATCGCTCTGCGCCAGTCTAAGTCTAACAGGAAGCAACTTCGCTTCCGATTGAAACATAGCTTAGTCTTAAGGTTTGTGTACCTAATGTTCATGGACTAAGTTAAATCCCTAGTGATTTACTTGCTGACGCTGGGGGATGAAAACATTCATCCGCATGCGCAAGTCCTAATCTATCCGGAAGTAAATCCTCATCCGGAAGTACTCTTACTTGGGATCCTATGTTATCCTATTGCTTCCTAGGCACTTGGTCTAATCCTCTATATTTTAGTCTTCATCAAAACTTAAGATTCTAACATTCTCCCCCTTTTTGATGATGACAAACCTAGTTTTATCGATTAAGTTCCTAAGGAAGGATTAGCAAGAGAATAAAAGCAATGGATAAGAACAAGTAACTCAGACAAATATTATTGACAAGCAGAGGTTACAAGTCAGAGTTATACAATCAAATAACATATACAAGTAAAGAATGTATACAAATAAATTTCACTAAATGCGAATGAAAATATGCATGAAAAACAACATTAACAGAAATGTTTGGATTGGGGGTTAGAGTTTGTGTCTCTTTTTCTTTTCCCTCTCTTTCTGTCTCTCTTCATTTTCCTCACGCTCACTCTGGTTTATCTGGGCAATGATCTCTTGAAGCTCTTTTTCCTCTTTTTCCCTCCTGAGCCTCTCTGATTCAATGGACTCCTCGTATGCCCTTTTCATGTTCTCTACTTCTTCATACCCAGGGAAACCTGTAGCATCGTCGAAGTAGGAGACCTCTCCATTGGGATAATGGACAGCCCGGATTCTCACATTCCATACAGGGAAGTTGGGATCTTCTTCCTCAACTTCCTGGGCTTTCCTTTTCCCTTTCCTTTTGCTCTTGCCTTTGCTTTTGCTAATGGGAGGAGTGGGCAAGGCACTTGCTCTTTCAGCATCGAGGCACGCCATCTGACCAAAGGATAACTTGTCAGTGAATCCATATTTCTCAAATTCATCAGGAGTCATGTCTTCTATCTCCAGTTTGACTTCCTTCAGAATTGGAACCGCTTGAACCACTGGATTCTCTTGCTCATCCTGGGCAGATGAAGTTCCTCGCTCAGGTAGGCCAGATGGAGTCTCTTCCTCAGACTCATCAGATTCAGTGGTGGCAATCAACTTTCTGGCACGTTTCCTAGCAACGGCCTTCTTTCTGGACTCACTGAATCTGGCTGCAGGCTCAGACGAGGGAGGAGGATCAGAAGACTGCTCAGATGAAGGGATCTCAGATCCTTGCCCAAAGGATGTAGGAACAGGCTTGGCTATCACAATGGGAGGATGGTTGGGTTTTTCAAGCCCCCACTTCATCCTGATCTCCTCAACAATTTCTCTACTTGTTTTAGTTGGAGGAGGCTCTGATGATGACTCAGGTTGTGAAGATTGTTCATTCTGCCCATACACAACCATATCCCATTGTGGTCCTTGCTCAGCCGCTCTCTTCTGCTTCATGAAATGGATGGCCTCTCCTCTTATAAGGCTCTCTGCACCACTCAGCCTCTGAGACTCATATGCACGTCGCAGGGCGGCCGTGATATCTTCATCAATCCAGAGTGATGGCTGGCTGAGGGCATCCCTTGTGGCCATACGAAGACGAAGAGTAGACATAACATTTCTCCCCCTTTTGTCATCATCAACAGGGGTGAGTGCCAGGGATGGAGTGGATGTGGAGGAGGATGGAGGTGGTTCAGGGCCAAATTTCTTGGAGGGGAGGGTGAGAGGGTAGAGGTAGAGGTAGAGGATGTGGGAGAAGATAGGTGTTCAGGAGTTTGAGGAGGGTCTGGGAAGCAACTGGAGGTGACAAAGAGATCCGTATAAGGATGAGTGGAGGAGTATTCTTTGTAGTTGGCGGAGTCAGGGGTAAAGGGTAAATGGTCATCGGAGAGTGGTTGAAGACGGGGATACTCGCCGTATGGTTGGCTGAGGGGGTGAATGGCTGTTTCAGATCCTATGGGTCTAGGGCTTTGATGGGTAGGGTTGGAGAAGCGGAGTGGAGAGCGTGTAGGGGCACCTGGTCGTGTGGGAATGGGCGAGGATGAGGATGATGAAGGTGAGGATGAGAAGTTTCTAGGGGAATGGCGTGGAGAGTTGTGAGGTGAGTCTTGAGTTTGGTGGTCATGGGTAGGTGAAGGTTGGGATTGTTGGTCATTGTTGGGTGATGGTGGGGCTTGTTGGTCATTTTGTGGTGGAGGCTGAGGTTGTTGAGTGTTGGGCGGAGGAGGAGGTGGTAGTTGAGGGTGATTAGGAGGAGGAGGAGGATTTTGAGGAGGAGGAGGAGGAGGTGGTAAGTTACCTTGTGATGAAGGTTGGGTAATTTGTAGGTGCTGGAGGATGAGGTCTAATTTTGCATCCACCCTGGCAAGGTGATTCTCGAGTTGTCCTACTCTTTCCTCAAGCCGTTGGATTTGTTCCCCTTGGTGGTGGAAGCCAGCTTCACATTCAACACGGAGAGGACCCACCAAGGACTCAGGCAATTTGAGGAGAAGCTCTTCCTTCACTTCTTCGGCAAAAGCCCTAACAGAGGCTGGCACTTTCGCAATACGGCTTGGCCCAGCATGTGAGTCAACTTCCTGATCCCCTGCTCCAGATGCAGAGGGGGCTGAAGTGCCAGAAGCACTACTGGCTTGTGAGTGTGAGCGAGTAGGCTTAGGAGGCTTGAAATACTTGATCCCCATCCTTGCCATATTAGTTGCTCCCACAGGCTTACACTTGACATTCTCTTCTTCCACAGCAGATGTAGCCTTGATCAGATGCTTTTCAAGGAGGAAGGCAATGATGGTGGGATAGGGAAGATAACCTGACTTGTCATTGTTTAACCAGCGCTGAAGCTCTAGGCATATCAACTGGCCAGGGTTGAAAGGCTTGCGCGAGAGGAGTCTAGGGAACCAAGGGTTGTCCAGCAGTGTGAACTCGTTGAAGTTGCCTCCCTTATGCGTCATCATCCGGGAGTAGACGTAGTACAAGAGCCTATTAGAATCAGACATCTTGGACACCTTCTTGTTATTGGTGCCATACAACTCCTCGAGTTCCTCCTTGCTGTATTTGTGAGACTCAGGGTAGATCCATTCATTCATATCTTCTTCTGTGATTCCCATCATCTCATTCAAGGTTCTCCAGGTGAACCTGAAGGTTCTTCCTCTTACAGTGGCAGTGAAGGAGAGTTTGTGGACTTGCTCTTTCCCATCCACCTTCCTGTACTTAGCTCTGCCAGAGAGGGATTGGCAAAAGACTCTCAGGACGTTGACGTTGTAGTCCTGGTTGATGCCCAGCCAAGGCATATACTTTTCCAAGTAAGGGCGCAGATGAGCAAACCCTAGTTCATCCAACTTGTCCAGATTGATGAACAGGCCATGGTTGAAGATGGGAATGGATGTCTCAAATTTGGCGGATACACTCTCCAATGCCCCATCTCTATAAACTGTGAGATCATCTTCTTCCTCAACCCTCTGCCTCTTGGAGGAAGGCTCCTCAGAAAATTGAACCTTCTTCTTCTTTCCCTTTCTCTGAGCATTCCTCTCTTGTTCAGAGACCATTACCTGTTCTACTTGATCAGAAGTTCCAGGCTGACCCTGGACGTTTTCATCCTGTCCCTGTGATTGCCCAGAACCTTCATGGCGTTCATGATGTTCTTCATGATGTTCTTCATGGTGCCCAGATTTACCAGAATGCTTGTGAGTGGATTTCCCAGATTTCGATTTATGTTTCTTGGAAGAAGAGGTTTTCTGGATGACTGGGTTGGATTCATTCGTACCGGCCATTTTTTTGTATGAATGTTGTGAAAATAAAGATGAAATGCGAGAAGTGTGTAAAAATGAAGAACGCAATGAAGAAGATGAAGTAAATTTTTCAGAGAAAAGATGCGAGTGAAAATAATGCAAGTAAAAAGTGAAGGTGAAAAGTTACATCTATTTATAGGTAAAACTTCTGAGGATAGAATGGGTATAGTCTTTCAAATTTTCACACATTGGGTAACGTAAGTTTTTAAGTTGGAACGACACACCTGATGACACGTGTTGCTTCAGAGAAGGCACAACGTTTCATAGAGGAAGTTGAAACGTTTTCTGAAGTGATGTGTCCCTTGGTCTGGCACTGGCGCTCTTGATCATATTGAATTATCATCCAGCTCCAGCAAAAGAGTATCCGGAAGTGACTTTGCTTCCGGTTGGACAGGCGCTCCTGGTTGCCTTGAGTAGTCATTCAGCGTCAGCACGAGAGCATCCGGAAGTAGTTTTGCTTCCGATTGTACTTACTTAAGATTTAACATTGAGGGACTTGTTGATGTTCTCTCTTGTGCATCCACATCGATCAAGCTTTCATAATTAAAGCTATATTTGCGTCAAGTAGTAGTTTGTTTGATCTTGGCATGTGGTGTTTGATCTTTTCAATTTCAGGAGCAGTAGCACTCGGAGCCCAGTATGAACAACAGCTCATTCAGATTTGATACATTGCTCTGATCAGGTATGATCATGAAAATTGTTGTTCCTTCGGACCTTCTTTCCTACAAAATAGCAGATGATTCCTTTTTCCCATTTTTCAGTCTCCAAACTTGGATCTGACTGGTCAGTTTGTAGGAAGTATGTGATTCTTATGCAATTAAGAATTATTCACTATGAATATAGCATTGTGAATCAACTATGACTATATGCACATGGTTATACATGGTTTCTGATAATGATAGTCATAGATAGCATGTAGAGTATGAACTTTGTGTGAAATATCTTATAAGCCATATCATGTTCATGCTTATGATGCTTAATGTAAAATCTCAATAAGTCCATCTAACATTTGCATAGGAGATTTTACTGTTGCATGCTTCAACCTTAAATAATCCCTTGCTTACCCAAGGAGATCTTTTATACTTATCCTTGGCCTGAAGCACTTTCTTAGGAGAGACAGGATTCGCAGGTTTTCTCCATGTGAGTTGAGACATCCTCTCTCTTTTGTCCTTCTCAGGATAGTTGAATGGAACTCTGTGATAGCTTATCCCTGAGACAAGGTCTTTGTTCCTTGTGGTAGCGCACTGCTTCTTATGATTGAACCAGGTAGTTGCAGCAGTGACATCACCACGAGTTCTCTTCTTTGGGACAAGAGGAACTCTTGATCTTTCCTGCACAAGTAAGGCACTAGAAGGGAGTTTTGGTACCCATTTGTACTTGGGTCCTACATAGTTAGCGCTGGACCTTACTTGTCCTTTGGGGATCCATATATATTTATTTCTCACATTTAAATTTCTCTTAAAATTGCATGTGTGAGAAATATGACCAGTTCTACCACAATAATGACAGATAATGGGATGATGTTCAGAATCAGATTTCTTATCACTATTATGGTGGTCAGTTTTCTTTTCAAAGACTCTATGTTTATTAACTTTTGAAATCTCAGGGTCTTTTGAAAAATCTTCTTTTATGAGTGGGACTTTGGACTCCTTGGTTGTAGAAGAAGGAATAAGTTCCTCAAGTTCCCTATTCCTTTTTCTTAAGCCTAGAACTTCTTTTGCAAGTTTACAGAATTCATTATGTAGCTCATTATACATATCTTGTAATTCAGAAGTTTCAAGTTTAGGTACCTCATTTTCTTCAGCTTCTGAATCTTCTAGGCGGAGATCCACTCTCTCTTTGCTGATACTAGCTTCTACTACATCACCATCCAGTAGCTCATCAAAGGTGGATTCACAGGGAGCACATAGTGAGCTTTGGACAGCCTTAACTTCAAGAAATTGGTTAGAAGCATACATAGTATCAAGAGTGTTCCAAATATCTATAGCCCTAGAGCAATGTTTAATTTTCTGGTAATCATTGTCAGATAAACTTTTGTGCAAAATTTGCATTGCTCTAAGGTTTAAGTAAAATAAACTTTTGTCCTCTTCTGTCCAATTTACTTTTGGTTTGAAATCAGAGTCCTTTTCAAAGACATCCCACATTTTGAAATCAGTGGATAGTATAAAACTTTTCATCCTTCCCTTCCATAAGTAAAAATCAGCATTTTCTAACACAGGTGGGATAGTATGATCAAAACCTTCAAAACACATTTTGTAACCCAAATCAGCCTAGGTCTTTGCACTTGAGATCGTTGGATCCTTTAAACAAGTGACCTTGCTCTGATACCAAATGATAAGCGTGGCTGTCACCCAAGAAGGGGGGGGGGTGAATTGGGTGAGGGAATAAAACTTTTAAATCCTCTTTTCGAAAGACTGCTTGTGCTTGGTGATAATATTGCGAAGTAGTGGTATGCACAAGTCAGTATGTTATGTGATGCAAAATGGAATGTTTGAATGTAAATTTATGCACACTTAAATTTATCCTGGTTCGGTCACCCAGACCTACATCCAGTCCCCAGGCTCCACCTGAGATTTTCAATCCACTATTCTTGTTTAAACCGGGCACAAGAGAAGCCTTTACACTTTAGGTTTTACGAGCACGGGTTCACCTAACAACCCACAGGTTTTACAACGGGTTCACCTGCAAACCTTACAAACGCAAGTTTTACGGGCTAACTTGCAACCTATGGAGATTTAGAAAACTTCTAAATGCTCCCCCTTACAAAATGTAAGATTACAATTATGTTCACTCTATGAACTGATTGTGCTAAACACTTAAGCTCAAGACTAACTCTTCCTAAGAGTGGATGATGTTACTCACTTAAGTACAATAGAATCACTCTCTGAAAATTATCACAAATCTGGATCTGAGAGTAGTAGAAGATGTGTAGGATGAAGAATATGATATTTCAGATACTTTGCTCTGTTCTCTCTTTTTCTTCCATCATCTTCTCTTCTAAATGAATGTCTCTTTTATACTCGGCTTCATAGGCTTCTGTGGCAGGTTGAATATGAACGTTTGAATAAAGCCGTTAATCCTATGTTACCGTTGAGAAGTACATCTTCATTAATGCTTAGCAGGGTTGACTTGCTTTATCTCTGAAAAGTAGTCCTGACACCTCTGCTCTGACAAAAGCATTCTGACTTCTGAGTATGTGATGTTTACTCTTGTACTCTTGCTGACGGATGATCATCATTCATCCGCAAGTGGTAATCTTGCTCCGCAAGTGTTAAGCTCTGAGTCCCAATGTCAAGAGTCTTTCCATCCGGAAGCTCATTTGCATCCGGAAGCGTGACCATGTTCTGCACATACTGGTTAGTCCAACATAGCAATACATATATATAAGAATTATACATGTTGTGGGAAGCTTGTTTGCTATGGGGAGTAGTTTACTTAGACTGTGTTCTGATTTGGTCTATGGTGTATCCGGAAGCATTCTTACATCCGGAAGTAAAACTACTGGATGAAGGATTTTTGTTCACTATAACTCACTCTCGCTTAGTGTGTTTCATTCCAACACTCAGCGCTAGTCACTGAGCTATCGGAAGCACTTTTACTTGACGTGGTGAACTTACTGACGCTTAGGGATATATTTCTTTTATCAGCCTGTGTCAGTCTAAGTCTAACAGGAAGCAACTTCACTTGATGTTGCATTTTCACTGACGCTCGGGGTTATCTCTAGTTTATCAACCTGCGCCAGTCTAAATCTAACAGGAAGTGCTTTCACTTGGCGAAGTAGACTCACTGACGCTTTGGGTAATATCTATTCTATCGCTCTGCGCCAGTCTAAGTCTAACAGGAAGCAACTTCGCTTCCGATTGAAACATAGCTTAGTCTTAAGGTTTGTGTACCTAATGTTCATGGACTAAGTTAAATCCCTAGTGATTTACTTGCTGACGCTGGGGGATGAAAACATTCATCCGCATGCGCAAGTTCTAATCTATCCGGAAGTAAATCCTCATCCGGAAGTACTCTTACTTGGGATCCTATGTTATCCTATTGCTTCCTAGGCACTTGGTCTAATCCTCTATATTTTAGTCTTCATCAAAACTTAAGATTCTAACACAATTGACTTTCAAAATTAATTAATAACATTAAGTTCATAAATTTTGTCATTAATTTACTTTCTAATCTAATTTCTACTTAAAAGTTTAGATATTCATTTAAGCATAAATGAACCAATATTGCATCATTTTAACCTCAAGTTAACACACTAAAATAATGAAAATCCAAGGATTTGTCACTCCAAAAATAATATCATCAACATATATTTGCACAATTAAGATATCACTGTCCTTATTTTGAATAAACAATGTATTATCCAATTTTCCTCTCTTAAAACCTTTTTCAATAAGAAAATTACTTAATCTCTCATACCAATCTCTAGTTGCTTGTTTGAGACAATATAAAGCCTTTTTAGTTTGAAAACATGATCATGTTTATGAGGTTCTTCAAAACCAGGTGATTACTCAACCTAAACTTCTTTGATATATCCATTAAGATTTACTTTTCACAATCATTTGAAATAGTTTAAAGTTTTTCAAACATGGAAAAACTAAAAGAATTCTTATTGCTTCAAGTCTAGCGATTGGAGCAAAAATTTCTTCAAAATATATATCTTCTTCTTGGTTATATCCTTTGGCAACCAATCTTGATATATATAAAAACGCACTGATCGGTAACAAAATTTCATTTATTGATTATGGATACGTGTCAACATTACATTCGACAGAGGGTAAAATTGGATACTTTGGTTACTTTAAGGGTAAAATTGCACCCGGTGTTAATTTAGGGTGCCCAAAGGTACATGGTGGTTACTTGAATGGCAAAATAGGGTCATCACCCTATGTGTAAAGTAACAACATAGATAATAAGAAAATTATTTTGGTAACTATGTCAATACATTTAGCAAACAAAATTCGCGGTGTTGGGTATACTCCAGACCGAATTTCATCAGTATTTTTACCCATTTTATTTTCCTAAATAATGAAAAACTTAATATTGTTAATATATATTGATGATATGGAATTTTCACTCATTTTGGTGACTAAATAGATGTCTTAGTTAAAAAAACTTCACAATGTCAAGTACACCTTGGGCCAAAATATGTATGTGTATTTTCCCACATGTTCCCTCCAAACATCCAAACGAAATATGACCTCAATTTGTAGTAGATTGTTCAGGTTAAAAAAATCTGTAGTATATTAGAATGGATAAGACGTGAGATGAGAGTGTACTCAATCTGGAGCAATAAAAAAGACAAAATGAATAGAGAAAATGAGAAAGGGAAGGGAGAAGGGCTTGCGTCCACGTAAGAGCCGTCAAAGAGGCAGCTTCCGCTTCCCTCGCTGTGGACCCCTCCACACCTTCTCGCCTCTTGTCAACCTCCCGTCTCCATGATCACTATTCACTACCCAATATTTACATCTTCAATTTTTTTTCTTCTCTTTTTTCTTTTTTTACCTTTTATTTATAGGGATAGTTAATTAGAAGTCCCCCACAAGGGAGTTAATACTGGAAAAATCCCAAAAGTTGAAAATATAAATGTAGGGTCCCAAGGGACCTCACATTAATATATTTGAAAACTGAAAAGACAGTTTTGCCCCTAGCCTTAAAAAAAATTTACCCCCACCCTCACCCCCACCCTCCACCCTTCTCCCTCAGCCCGCCACCCTCCTCCCCCCACCCCAGCCACCCTGCGCCCCCCCACCCCCAGCCGCCACCCTCCTCCCTCCTCCCCCCACCCCAGCCTCCACCCTCCACCCTCCTCCCCCCACCCCAGCCTCCACCCTCCTCCCTCCTCCCCCCACCCCAGCCTCAACCCTCCTCCCTCCTCCCCCCTATCCCTATATGCCCTTTGATTCATTAAAATTATATTTAACATTTCTGACCCATTTGTAAACTTCTGCAGGGCATTTTGCAGCTTGTCTTTCTCAGCTGAGATTTTGCTGCAATTAGGGCAGCTCTCAAGTGTTGGGGCATTGGGTTCTGCTTGGGGAGAACCCTAGCCATCCACTACCGGAAGCTTTCTAGCTTCCGCTAGCTCTTCACTTAGTGAGTCCACCTTGGACTCAAGTGATTCCTTTTTAGTTTTTAACACTTTATAGGCTTTACACAATCTAGAGAATTCTTCATGAACCTCATTGTAAGCCTCTTGTAGTTCAGAAAGAGTTACCTCATGGTCTTCGTGGGTGAGGTCAAGATCTGAAGATGCTTCCTCATCATCTTCTCTGGCTACCAGGCAGAGGTTGGCAACTTCTTCCTCATCACTTGCTTCGTCATCTGAGCTATTTACCCAAATGGAGGAAACGAAGGCCTTTCTTTTGTCTTTGCCTTTTGACCTCTGCAGACTGGGACACTCAGCCTTGAAGTGACCAGGCTTCTTACATTCAAAGCACACAGGGACCTTTTCCTTCTTGTATCCCTTCTTCTGGCTGGAGTCACCTTTCTGAAAGCCTCCTTTCTTTCTGAAGAACTTTCTGAACTTCCTCACCATCATAGTCATCTCCTCATCATCCATTTCCTCCTCATCATCCTCATCATCATCATCGATCTCCTTGCTGGGAGCAACAAGGGCAAGATTCTTGTTTTTCGATGAGGCTTGAGGAGCTCTCTGAGCCAGCAAGGTAGGTTCATATTCAGCCAGAGAGCCAAATAGTGCAGTGATGGAGCTGGTTGATTCTCCTTGAACTTCTTGCAAGATGGTTACTTTGGTGATCCAGTCACCTTTCAAGACCTTTAGGATCTTGCTAACCTGCTCCCTTTTAGGAATGTCCTTACCCAGCGAGGCCAAATTGTTGATGAGGTGAGTGAACCTGAGCTCCAGCTCCCTGATTGGCTCAGTTGGACTAAGCATGGCGAACTTGTGGAATTCTTCCACCAGCATCTCAACTCGTCTTGCTTTCACTCCCCTGGTTCCAGAGTGAGCAGCCTCAAGAGCCTCCCACATCTCCTTAGCACTTTTATGGTGGCTGATCCTGTGAAACTCCTTAGGACTGAGAGCGCATTGAATGTAATGCATGGCCCTGAAGTTTAGCTGGACTAGAGCATAGTCCTAGTTGGTGTAGCTGGATCGCTGCTTTGCAAAGCCATCATCATCCAGAGGGGTGTGATTCCCATATTGGATCACATCCCAAAGTCGAATGTCGCTGAATTGTATGTAGGTTTCCATTCGGAATTTCCAGAATGGATAGTTATACCCATCAAAGCCTGGAGGCTTGTTGGGTTGCATAGAGACATCTGGCAGAGAATAATCTGTTTCCATTACTGGATCTTTACTTTCTAGATTCGTGGGAATCAAGTCAGAAAGACCCGCTCTGATACCAAATGAAGGTAATGGATGCACAAGAAGGGGGGGTGAATTGTGCTACAAAATAAAAGCTCAAATAAAAACAACACCAGAGTTTATACTGGTTCGGTCTACCTGACCTACGTCCAGTTCTCAACCACCCAGGCCGAGTTCCACTATCCCCAGGTTTTACAACGGGTGCACCTGGAACCTTTACAACCACAAGTTTTAAACGGGATCACTTGCAACCTTACAATCACAAGTTGTACTCAAGGCTTACTTGCTGCCTTTCTAACTCGCTCCCCCTTACTTCCAGCAAGGGTTCAGCCTTTACAAATAAAGGATCTTTCTAACTAAGTTCTCTTTAAGAACAGATAGTGTTACACACTTAAGTACAATTAATGCTCTTATAACACGAAGAGACTTAACTACAATGAGTACAAGATATGTAGATGAAAAGATCACTCAATGAGTTAAATGCTCTTTCTCTTTTCTGGGCAGCTTTGAATGCTAGAAGATTTTCTTGGTTTCTCGCTCTAACTTCTCTCAAGTATGTCAAAGATAATTGATTACTCCATAAATGAAGTTGAACTCCTTTATATAGTCTTCAAACATTCTGACTCTTGGTAGGTGGGTTAGCCGTTTGAATATGGTCGTTTTTCCCATGTTACCGTTTGCCCAATAAATGCTTCATCAATGCATAGCAGGGTTGACTTGCTTTATCTCTGAAAAGTAGTCCTGACACCTCTGCTCTGACAAAAGCATTCTGACACTGCACTTTTGAACGTTCTGACATTCTGATTGCTTGCGGAAGCAAATTCTCATCCGGAAGCAACTCTACTTAGTGTGCTGCACTTGAACGTTAGTTTAGTAATATATGCATACCGTCACATGCAGTGGGTGTTTACTTAGTCTAAGGTGGTTTCCTTGGACCCGGAAGCACTTCTACATCCGGAAGCACTACTACTGGATGAAGGGTTATATTCACTTTTACTCACTCTCGCTCAGTGTTCTTCATTCCAACAGTCAGCGCTAGTCACTAAGCAATCGGAAGCAATTCTACTAGACGTGGCTCATGTTTGCTGACGCTCAGTGTTACCTATTCCAACAGCCAGCGCTAGTCACTAAGCTATCGGAAGCAATTCCACTAGACGTGGCTCATGTTCACTGACGCTTAGTGTTTATCTATACCAACAGCCAGTCTTAGTCATTAAGCTATCGGAAGCAATTCCACTTCCGGTTGAATCCTAGCTTAGTCTTAAGGTTTTGTGTATCTAGTGCCTCTGGACTAAGTTATTTTCTTAGTGAATCATCTGCTGTAGCTGGGGATGAGTCATTCATCCGCGAGCGCTAGTCCTAGTCTATCCGGAAGTAAATCCACATATGGTTGCACTCTCACTTGGGATTCTATGTTAACCTATTGCTTTCTAAGTACTTGACTCATTCTTTCATATTTTAGTCTTCATCAAAACTTAAGATTCTAACAGGCGGCGGCGATGGCCACCGTTCCCTCTGTCTCTGCCTTAACCTCTTATCCCTCTCCATCATCTCGGTTCCTCTCACTTCTCCTCTCTTCATTTTTTTTTTCATTGCATCTCCTTCGTCCTCCTGGAACCCGACGACGGCGATGGGTGGTTTTGGCGGCCATAACTTCGCACCCGCGAGGATTTGTGTTCAGGTAAGCACCCTTCACTTGTTCATACCTATTTTCTTTAGTTTAGCACGAGTCAAGGTGAGAAGACGAGTTTGGGGCTTCGAATTTCAGGATCAAAGACCATCTAAACATATTTTAAGCTGAGTTAAAATATCCTTTGTGATTAATTGAAAGTTGATGGAGTTTGTGGAGTTTTACAAAACCCTAGCTTTTGGGAATTTTCAAATCCGACGAACTATGATGAAATTAAGGTTATGGGCTTAAATTAGTTGTTGTAAGAGTTGGTTCAAGTTATGTTGTAGCTTTACATGTTTGTTTTTCAATTGGATTGATGAATTCTTTGGAATTTTAGGATTTAATCTTTAAACTTACTTATGCATGACTATGTTAGAATTGCAAGGTTGCAACTCTTGTGTTTGTTAGGATTTGGTTGTTTAATAAACCTTATAATTTCTTTTCTTGATGGCTGAAAGGTTTGTTCTGTTTTGAGTTCAAGCTTAGTGTTATGTTTTGAGTTTTATTTTAAAATCAACATAAGTTTGTAAGAGGATTTGAACATGTGGTGACAAGGAAGATACATGATTTGGAATATTGGTAAGAAAGTGGTTGGAGAAGGGATTAAAAATATCATTGGTTTTGGAATGCACATAAGGTGTTTGATAAAATGTGTAAGAGAAGGAATTGTTGAAAATTATGGATTATTTTGCTAGGTGACAAGGTAGTGCAAATGTATTTGAGTTATTGATGGTTTCGAACTAATTTAATTGAAAATGCCTTGATTCTTTTTACCATTCTTGGTGAAGTAAATGTATTTTTTTAAGGTTGATCTTTATTGTACTTGGCCCTCCTTGATTAATGGAGTAGTTTGATGTTGTATTGGGTACTGCCAAGCTTTGAAATTGAAGGGATGGAATTGTTGTTTTGTTATTTTATATGGATTTTACTGATTTGGATAATTGGATAATGTACTAGGAAGGATGGAGATTTTCGGTTGAATTTTGATGATTCACAAACTTTGCATTATTTCTTGTTTTCTTGTCCGGTTGATTTTATGTTGATGGGTGCTCAAAGTTGTGTTTTAGAATCATATAAGTGAGATAATGGTTGCTTGGTTTAGTATAGTTGAATGCTATGAATTCTTGGATCTTGCTTGATTATTATGTGGAGATGTGTTTGTTTAGGATCTTGCTTGTTTATTTGAGGATTTCTACTTCTATCTCTGTTTTGCTTAATTGATTTGTTAACTGAGTGGAAGCATTTGCTCTAATGGGATGTTGCTATAATTGTTAGCGACTGGTACTGAAGTTGAGCATTTTATATGCTTGTTTTATTTGTGTGTTAGTGTTGATGTAGCTGAATTGAAAGCAAAAGGAAGATAGGAATAACGACAACTACATGATACAGGAACCTTTTCTTTCAATTCAATTGTAAATCTGTTTTTGAATGTGATTTGGAAACTAATTGATGTTCTCAAAGAAGAAGAATATCGAAATATTAAAGTATCTTGATTTGTTTGTTTGCTTGGTATACTCATGTATGAATGATAAGGCGAATGGAAATGATATATGCTTGAGTGATGTAACATCCTAAAAATTTAATATAGGATTAGATAGTGCTCTGAGAAAATAATAAATGGAGAAATTGGAAATTTTGGAATTTTTAGTAATTTTTGGTAATTTTGGAATATTTTTGAAAGTTTGAGTAATAAGTTTGCAAATAATTAATTAAGAAATGAAGAATTTGAAGTATGAGGGAATGGTAAAGTTAAAAATATTTTGAAGATTCAGAAGATTGGAGGCTGGTTTGAGTAGTTTTAAGTTAAAAAGAGTACACTATGGCAAGCTTGGGCTACAAATTATCATAAACCACCTTATTTCCCCTCAACCAAACACACCCTCCCTCCTTCCTTAACAAAAACATTCGAACTCCTCCCCTCCATCTGAAAGCAGCGCGCGACCCCCCCCCCCCCTTTCTCACCACTTCTTCATTTTCTCTTCCACAATCACTCACCATCACCCTCTCCAAAAAGCTTCCTCATTTCCGTTTCTCACCTTTTCTCCTTCATAAATTAGTGTAAATCGCGTCTGATCAGTGGTTGTTTGTGGCGAACTGGAGGTGCCATTTTCTGGCGACGGCGGGTTTCTTTTCCGGCGGCCAACGGCGGCGAGCGGTATGGGACCCATGTGCTGTCGTTTTCTTGAGTTTTCTTTTGATCCCAACTTCATTTTCTTATTTTCTTTTCCTTTCTTTTGCACTAGCTCAGCCACCATCAAAGAAGAGGTGTTTTCCGGCGTCCCTGGTGGCAGCCGACGGCGGTGGGAACTCTCCCTTTCATTCTTGAACTCCGTAAGCTTTTTGTGATGTTGATTTTTAATAAAGTTTCGTCTTTTGGAAGTTAGGGTTTTATGAAAAATTGGGTTTTTGAGTTTGGCAAGCTACCACAATTATTATGAAACTGTTAATTGAAATTTTGTGAGGATTATTGATGTTTAGGATTATTTTGGGAATTCTAGGAGCATTTTTATGGTACTTTAAGTTGGGATTTTGTTAATGTAAGATGACTTGAATGGAATGATAGTTTATAAATGCTTGTGAAGCTTATTTTAGAATGTTGGTTTTAGTTAGATTGGTGGTTGTGAGGAAATTTGAAAGTTAAAGTGTGGATTAAAAGAGATTTTGATTATGAAAAGGTTTGAAATTGTGTGTAGAGGAAGTTGGTAAATGAAGTTTGAAAAATTTGTTATGCCAAGTCATGTTTGGAATGAGGTGGATGATTAGTTAGCTTTGGAAGGTAATATTTGGGTAAACAATATTTATGAGGGTGGAATGTTGATTTTTTTAACCATTATGGGGAATTTGGCAAAGAATGGTAAGGAAGTGAGTAGATAAAGTGTATTGGAATGAATAGGAAGTAATGAGTTTTGTTCTTGAAGATTTAGGCAAGTTGTCATGAATTTTGTAAGCCTTTAAAGTGCTTCAAAGTTGGGATTTGATTGGTTGAAAGATAGTTACAATAAAATTGGTGTTTGGTAATATTTATTAAGGGTTATGCAAATATTGAAATAATTGAAATAGTTAAAGTGGTGTTTGGAAAGGAGTGTGGTTATTAAAATATTGAAGAAAGGGGAAATGTTATATAATGGAATGTGAGGAGTATGAAGGAAGTTGTGTGAGGTTGAGAGACCTCCTTAGTGTCAAAATAATATTAATAAGGTTAACTTGGTAGGTTTTGTAAGTGTGGGATGATTTTTGACAAGAAATGGTAAGGTTTAATACTATGGAAGTTATAGGTAATTGGTCAAGGGAATTATGGGGCCTAAAAGAGTATAGACTATTCTAATATTAGGAGTAATTGTTTACTTCAATAATTGTTTAGAATTAGTTTGAATGGGTGGTCAAAGTCACTGATATTGTGTGTTGACCATCAGCAGCTCACTGCGATATTGTAGACGACGGTGCTTCGAGGGAAGCTCACGGAAGGCAATAACTAAGGATATATATATAGTACTGTTTTTGAGCTTGAACAGGTAATCACGCTTAACTGACTGTGATACTGAGGGTGACGGTAGTTGAGGATTTCTAAAATCCTCTTCTACTTATATATATAAATGAAATGTGTTCAGGTTATTTTATATTTAAACGTGGGCTATAGGGTACCTTTCTAAATACAATGTACTTTATATATACATATTCATATATAAATCTTTTGTATGCTGCATGACACTGATTATTAGTACCGTCGGCGATGTAACCATCGATTTGCGCAAATCGATAGGTTAATTGTACGGGTTCCTTGGATTGTAAAGGAACCAGGGATTTTTCACATTTTAGAGTGGTCCCTTTTTCATGCTTTCAGATTTGAGACTGGGCACAGTGTCAATCACGTTTATTTTTGTCTATTGAGAGATGGATGTATCTGTGCTGTATATATATATACATTACGTGGTTTATGCAGGTTTTGAAAACTGTGGTACCCTGTAGACACTCCACTACCCCACTTCTGAGTCTCACAGTGAGTTAAGTAGTGATTACTGAGACATAGTTTTGTCTCACCCCATTCCCTTTATTATTTTTACAGGTGATCATGCACTAAGGGAGGCAGAGAGGAAGGGGAAGAGGTCGCTTGGCCAATACTGATGCAGTAAGTAGGCCGGAGGTGATCTTATAGGGATATATATTGCCATTTCACTAGGCTGCATCAGCTTCCGCATTTATGAATGTTAGTTTGAATGAGTTGTATTATTGAATGTTTGTTTTACTTGTTCTGTTGATTTAATCTGAAGTGGTTGATGATTTGTGGTATTGATCCTTATGATGGTTAAGGGACTATTCTAACGAATATGTCCGTTATTGCTATATTACACTTTGTTCAGTGTAATGATGACTTGTGGAAAGGACGTGGATTTATGGATACAGGTTGACTTGGATGGATTATAGTTAGGAAATCATTTTCCTAACATGATTATGTGATATATTGAAGGTGTATTATTTGATTTTATGTTGTAGCTGTATATAATCATATTAGATGGGCCCCGCTCTAATATGGTTACCTTTTATGTAGATGGTTTAATTTCTTTTGCTAACTATGTTAGGAGATTCTTTTTTCTAACATAGTTAGATATGTGTTAAGCATATGGTTGTAATCTCTTCATAGTAGAGAAATTCTTCTGCTAACCATGTTAGGTGAATCTTTTAATAACATGGTTAGGGTATCTAATTTGAAATCATATTGTTTTCCTTTTTCTAACCATGTTAGATGTATTCTTACTAACATGGTTGGCAATTCATTATCCATGATAGCATTTGTATTGTATTAGGAAATTCTTTTCTATCATGGATAATGTATATAAAATATTAGGAATTCTTTTCTAACTATGATAGTGATACTGATATTATGGAAAAATCTCTTTCTATCATAGTTAGTAAAGTCAATTAGTGGATTGAAAGTGTTATATTAGGGACTTAGACTTAGTATGTTACAAGTGACATGATATATTTTGGAAATTCTTTGTTATGTGATGATGATAGAAACAACATTGAAAGAAGTCTATATTCTTGTCTTTGGATAATGTTAATGTAACACCCAAAAAAAAATTTAGATTAGAAATGACGAAGAATTAGTTATAGCTATAGGGAATAATTGACAACTTAGAAAGTGTTAAAATTAAATTTTGTGAAAACAAATGTATTTTAAAGAAAATAGTTAGGAAGGGAGTTTTAGACTAGAAATTTTATGCAAAATATTTTGAAGATTTTGTAAATTATGGTTGATGAAAATTTTTAATAGAAAAGTGAAATTCATTTTTAGGATGTATAATAAGGGATTAAATTGGAAAAAAAAAACTCATGAAAAAAAAGGGGACTCAAGTAAAGAACAAAAAGATCAAGAGAGCCAAAATTGTTATTCCACCATAAGGTCAATTCTTTTCTCCTTCCCTTCCAGAAAATTCGAGCGACTTCACCATCATCATCAACCTCAACTTCTCTTCTTCTTGCTCTATTCATCTTTTTCTTCGACCTCCATCTCCAGCGACCTCGATCCGTTGGCGATTCCGGCCCGGGTTCCGACGTGAAAGCACATGTGTGAGCTAAGGTGAACTTCTCCTTTCTTTATATATCCAATTTTAGCATTTGGAAGATATTTGTGAGGGCTTCAAGTTGGGTCTTGACTTTTCAGGTATAATAATCAACTGAATCTAATGACAAATATGGATTCTTTTAGCCTTTAAGAAAGGAATATGAGGTTGGAACAAGTTTAGTTCAGATTTCACAAATACCCTAAGTTGGGTATCATTGATGCGATTGGTTTTACAGGGGATCCAGGGGTTAAAACCTCTAATTAATCTAAGTAGCAATGTCACAAAGTTCAAAGAATGATAATAATGTTGATTTTCTTTAAAGTTTGGATGTTTAAGAATTTCTGAATTTTCTCTTCTCCTTTGGCCGATTTTTTTTATTTTATTTTCTTATGTGTGGTTGTGAAGTTTTTGCTGCAATGGCTGATTAGGATAAAAGAATAGAGAAAGCTAGAGGCTTCAAGAAAATGGAAAGTTTTGTGTCTATGTTCATTTTTTTTCATGATTGAGATTTTGATGCACATAAGGTGTTTGCATAAATGTGTAGAAGAAGAACTTGGTTGAGTTATGATTGTTGAGGGCTATAATTGTGAAAGCTATCATGTTAGAATCTAAACACATAAAAACATACGATTGAATTTGGGTAATCATGTATGGCTTAAATAGGATTATAGGAAGTTAGTGCTAAAGGATTTGTGCAGAAGTAATCTATTGAAAGTAATACTAAAAGTGATAGAAGTCTTGTTGAACTATGTCTTGAAATGTAAAGCATGATTATGGATATGAAACTTGGAATTTAGTTTCAGCGATAAAGATGGGTGATTGAACAAGAAAAATGTTAATTTTGAAGGTGGAAATGGAGTTATTAGTTTACTATGTATCTTAGAAGGGAATTAATTATTTAAGGATGAATAATTGGTTTGAGTATGCAAGTTAATCTCAATCTAAGTATTATAAAATGGATCAATGAAAACTGGAAATTCATTTCTGCAAGACCTAAAGGTGTTTGATTATAGGACAAAGGTGTGATAGAGAATTTAATTTGATGGGTGTGAGGTTTCAGTTATCAAGAATGTGGGAAAGAGTTGAATTGATGATTGGTATAGATTGAAAGAATGTAAAAGTGTGAAGTGAGTACATGTTCGTTGGTATTTTTCTTTCGGAACATATGAACCTTGTTAATGATGGTATTAAATGGGAATTTTAGATTTTAGATCAAAAATAGCTTCAGCTGGACCTTGGTATGTTAGATATTTTGAAGAAAATATGGTTTGTACTTGCTGCTAGGAATTTTGGAGGCACTTATATTATTTTGGTAAAGCACTTTATGGTGCAATGAATTGATCATTAGGATTTAAGTCTTGAGAGGAACAAAAGCGTCTAGCATAACTAAGTTCAAAAGGGTGAAGAATAGATGTAATGGCAACATAATCATGGAGGGAAATTTTATTGCTGTTGTTACATTCTTTGTGAATAAGGAATTGAAAGGTAAGTTGGAAATTGGCTTTATGTAATACATTATAGATTCCAAGTTATAAAAGCTTAAATTGATAATTATTGATTTTTTTTTTGGTGTTATATGTGATGGGTATTATGGAATATACATGTGATTTAGGTTTGACTCTGAATCATGTTTTGTGAATTAATTGATTTCATATTTTGGATACAAAGGTAGTGGCCAACAGTGAAGCAAAATGATTTGGGTCTATAAAGCTGTTTTGGTTCAGCTTTTCACATTGATAAGATTTTGCTAGTAAGATATTGCGAACTATAGCTGTGAAGTATGCAACTTCAAGAGGAATTTCAGTGTTGATTAATGTCATCTTTGTGTGAATTGAACTGATTTTAAAATGGAGAACTTTTAAATTCTGAAAGAAGGTTGACGAAAATGCAATTTATGAACATGATATACCTCTGATGTGGCATGGGTGGTGGGATATGGGTTGTAAGATCAAAGAATCTAATTTGTTCTTTTATTCTCAACTATATTTGTTCAGAGCATAATTTATACTTATGAATAAAAGATGATTTGAAAGGTTCAAGGTTATTGTTGTGAAATTTCATGCTGGGGTATTTTATTATAAAGTATTTGATAAGGAGTTATTGTTTTCCCAAAATATTTGTCGCTGTTTTTGGTATATTGGCCCCAAGCATGCTTCAAAACATTTTGAATTTCTATGGATGATGAGATTTGAGATTTGATTTCAAATTGATTTATTTATTGCTATACATATATATACTTTTATTAGAGGAACTGGACACAAAGCGCTTGATTCTCGTGGGTTATATACCTGCGCTTGTTTCGTAGCATTGCTACGCTTGTTTCGTGGCTTCGTGTCACGCTTGTTTCGTGGTTTTACCACGCTTGAAATGTTTTCGTAGACTCGAGGTACGCTTGAACTATTTTCGTAGACTCGAGGTATGCTTGAATTGTTTTCGTATACTCGAGCTACGCTACTCGAGCTACGCTTGAAATGTTTTCGTAGTCTCAAGCTACGCTTGAACTATCTTGTAGTCTTGAGCTACGCTCGACTTGTTTTCGTAACCTCGAGCTACGCTTGTTTCGTGACTTCATGTCACGCTTGTTTCGTGGCTTGCCACGCTTGTTTTCGTGACTTCGTGTCACGCTTGGTTATTGTAACATAGTGTTACTAATTCCTGATTAACCTGTGACATCTCTTTTAGTTCAATAATATCTTTACTAACTATGATAGAAAAAGGATTTCCATAATACCAATGTCTTATCATAATTAGAAAAGGAATTTCCTAATGATTAAATATTATCCATGATAGAAAAGAATAAACTAATACAACACAGCTGTTATCATGGATAATTTATTGATAACCATGTTAGAAAGGATTTGTCTAACATGGTTAATAAACAAAACTAATTGATATTAAAAATAATAGATATGTATACATGCGGAAGCAGATGCAGGCATATACAAATTGGCAATATACAATTCCGAAGAAACTATATAACTTCTACTACCTAATTCCCTTTCCTGCTGCTTGCGTCTGTGCATGAATACCTGCAAAAATGTCAGTAATCGTGGGATGAGACAATTTGTCCCAGTAATCACCGCTTAACTCACTATAACAGTGAGATGTGCGGTAGCGAGGGCGTCTAAAGGGTACCACATTTAAAACCAATACTATATATATATATATATATGTCAAGTCTTTCATCCATCATTCAAGTCCCTCCTTCTAAATCAATTCAAATTCATCATCTCTATTTCCCACATATCACTCAAATCCCTCAGTCAGTTCCAAATCAACTCAACAGACGAAAATAAACGTGATTGACACTGTGCCCAGTCTCAAATCTGAAAGCATAAAAAGGGAGCACTTTAAATAGTGAAAACATCCCTGAAAAAGGGAGCACTATAAAAAGTGTACACATCCCTGGTTCCTTACAATCCGAGGAACCTGTACAATTAACCTATCGATTGCGCAGATCGATAGATTACATCGGCCGACGATACTAATAATCAGTGTCACGCAATACTCACAATCCCTATTCTATATTCCATCAACATAGCTCTCAACTCAACATGTAACTCTCTTTTCTATCCTCATCACTTCTTAAACCACTACCCAACACTATCCCTATATACATTTCACGCCATTCTAGATCAATGGCCACCACCAAGCAGGATAATAGTATATATAATGTGTACAAATCTTTTATACGAAAATAATCGTGTTTGAAAAGGCACCCGATAGCCTGTTTTGTATAAAAATAACCTTTCAAAAATAATATATATATAGAGGGTGAGAAAGGATTTTAGAAAATCCTAGCTAACATCACCCTCAATGTTATAGTGAGGTTAAGTGTGATTACCTGTCGCCCAGCAATTTACGAGATTCCTCACCCTTTTTCTTTATGTCTCACAAGCCACATCTTAGTCAATCCTATAATGAGGTTTTACCGAATGATAAATTAGTATCATTTCTACTTCGTGATGTTTAACGTCTCTCTTGTATTTATTCATATGTTACTACCCAAATCCCCATTCTTAATTCAACTGTTTATACAATCATTCAAAGTCCAAATTCGCTACTTTAAACATTAACAAGTCATTCACAACTTAAAAATTCCACACAGAATAATCCAATGTCTTTCCTTCAAGCTCAATTTCATATTATCACAAGCAACTTTAAACCATAACATATACCAATCATAAGCACTTCAAAGTTCACAAAACACTTCTCAAGTCCATCTCATGATTACTTCCAACCTTTATCAAAATATTATGTATTCAAATCAAACATTCCTATCCTTAGGAAATTATTAAACATCAAGCATCAATTCCTTTATAATATGAAATATCTATATTCTCATAGTATCTTGAAGTTCTAACAATACTAGTAAGGACATACATGTCTAAACACAACTTCAAATATTCTAACCTAGCCTAAACCTAAAACAAAGAACTTGTACTTAATATTAAATCCTTGGAATTAATTTGGCTTAACAATCTACATAGTTCAATCCAAAAATACATTAGTGTTTCCCTTTAAAATCCAATATTCCAAATACTTGCTTAAGTCTCCTTATTTTGACACAACTATAAACACAACAAACCCCAAAATACATAATTTGTAGCTCAATTTATCACATCATCCAAACTTGCATTCAACCAACAATACAAATTATCCTAATTCCACTTTATAGTCAAGTAACTCATAGGCAATGAAAGTAAACAGCTTAATTCCTATTAACATCTTCGAGTCTTTTCCAAAGACTCATGCAAAGTTCTCATGTTTCCCATAACAAAATACATTACACATACTCAAAAATCCCCTTTCTTTTCCAAATTTTCTTTCCATAGTTAACTTCCATGTTAATTAACCATAACAGAATTTCCAACCTAGAGAATATGTACTACTATACTAAACAATGAAACCCACAATGTTTAATTGACCTTTAACTTTCATGTTTTCTGTGATAAACTAGCCCTCTATTCCAACTATTGATTTACAAAGAATTAAACTTCATAAAACAATAAAAGAGATCACCAGTAGGGTTTGAAATCCCCATATACTACTTCAAATCAGATTTAGAAGCAAGAAAGATAGCTCAATATATTTATTCATGCTTCTCTTTCATATCTTATTCAGCCTTGACATCAAAACTGCACAAAATTCATAAACTCACATGACACCAACATTTGGCTACACTAACAATTTAACTTACATGTATAATCACATCTTTATAATAGTCACACACACACACACACACACACACATATGTATCTATTTATGTCACAATTTCCACCAGCAGCAACTATATTTATATACTTCAACAAATAGGAAAGAATTGGTCAAAACCGAGAATTATGAACCCTTCCTAGAAACCTCCTTTGATTCAGCCCAACAACAAAGCAAAGAGGAAAAGAAATTCTTATGCATTCATGCCAACATCAATCCATACAGCAAGTAAGAAGTTCTAGAAGATCCTTAAATGAAGTACCTCTCTCTAACCACTTATTTATCAAACACTAAAGGGCAGAACAGATTTAAACACACAGGCCTCAACATTCACTTCTTCTCTTCACAACCAATATTACTCTATTATCATGAACACAGTTCCAGCCGCAATAAAGCAGTAACAATTTCCACAAACAATCATAATTCCTCAGAAATTTGACTTACAAACATGATAAAATCTACATTCTTTTCCTTAAGTAACCTTAATCAGAAAATAAAGCCTTCCAGACTAGAAAATCAAATCGAAAGGAAAGAAGAGAAGCAAATCACAAACAATCAAACTAGAGCTTTCCTTTGATGATTATAGAACCAAAAATCCCCAAAACCTAAATCAGGCTCTCTCAAACCTCACCCGAAAACGTCCAGAAATTGAGCAAACAGAGAAAGAAAAGGAATCACCTTAGCTTAATCCATGATGGCATGGCTTGCCGGAGAACATCTTCGCCGGAAAACTCGTCAGACCCGTAATCGTAGGGGTGGGCCGAATGGAAATCAAGAGAGGAAAGGGAAAAACATGAGTCAACCTTAGAAGGAAGCATAGCACACAAAACGACATAAAAGTCGAAGCTTTTACCTCTTCTCAGCATCATCCGCCGCTGTAGCCGCCGTTCGTCGCCATTTGAGCCCGCCGGTCGCCGGAACTGAGGCAAGAAAAGGACAAATATTCGAAGGTGATTGGAAGAGGAAGGGAGTAAAGGAAAACAAGAATGGTTACATGATGATGGTGAGTAGTCGGCGACGCCGGTGGCTTGTCCGTGAGTCTCGCCGGAAGCCGTGAAGAAGCAGAGGAGGGTCTAGGTGAGGGAAGCCGACGGATGATGATGATGAAGGAAAACACGAAGGGGAAGAAGGGTTTGAATGAAAAGGGTGGGAGAATTGGCCACGGTGGTCCGGCCAGCCTTGGCCGCCGCCGCGCCGATCGAGCAAAGGGGAGAGAAGAAACGAAGAAGAAGAAGACGGAAAAGAGGAGGGAGGCAGCGGGTTTATATATAAAAGGGGAGGGGCGCGTTTGGTTTGCTGAAATTAGAGGGTTCTCTAATGATTTGTAGCCCAAATTTGCCATAGTGTACTCTTTTAATTCTAAAACCATTTAAACCAGCCTCCAATCTCCTTAAACTTCAAAATATTTTTAGCTTTACCACTCCCTCATATTTCAAACTCTTCATTTCTTAATTAATTATATGCACATTAATTACTCAAAGTTTCCAAAAATATCCCAAAAATTCCTAAAAATTCCAAAATTTCCCAAAACACTCTCTAATCCAGAATTAAATTTTTCAGGATGTTACAGTTATTTATCCTCGTGTGACTGTGTGTCCACGCTTGTTTCGTAGTCTCGAGCTACGCTGGTTTTTCGTGGCCTTCGGGTTGCGTTTGACTTGTAGATTTCGAGCTGCGCTTGTTTCGTGGCCTCTGTGCTGCGCTTGTTATTCGCTGCGTGTCAGTTCCTCTATAGAAAACAAGTTTTTTCATAAGAATGATTAAATGTTATGTTTCCGTTATTACTTTAGAATATCTGGACTAAATTTTTTTTTATTATGACATGTTACTGGTAAAGACGGGAATTATATTTTCTATATTATGAAGTTTATTGGGCAATGACCCTATTTTATACCCAAAGTAACCACCCTGGACCATCCACCACCATAAACTAACAGGTGGTACAATATTACACCCAAAGTAACCAAAGTGGTCCAAAAATACCCTCAACAGACGGTCTTCAACGTTTGACCGTTATTTGGATGATATGGCGCCCACGTGTTATATTTTTTCCACGCAGCACCTGTGTAAATGCCACCTGGATGCCCACGTGTTATATATCTCATATTTTTTCCCTTGTGCAAATGCCACCTGTGCAAACCCTAGGTCTCTCTGCCATCAACACAAGGGAAAAAACATGAGAAATATAACACGTGGACATCCAGGTGGCATTTGCACAGGTGCCGCGTGGAAACAATATAACACGTGGACGCTATATCATCCAACTAACGGTCAAACGTTGAAGACCGTCAGTTGAGGGTATTATTGGACCACTTTAGTTACTTTGGGTGTAATATTGTACCACCTGTTAGTTTATGGTGGTGGGTGGTCCAGGGTGGTTACTTTGGGTATAAAATAGGGTCATTGCCCAAGTTTATTTCAACAAAACTACTTTTTATTTTTCATATTGCCAACATTTTACTCATTCAAAAATGATTATGAACTCTTGATAAATGTGATGGTGATCCAGTACTAATTGTTTGATTTTAGATTATTTCTATAAATTATTGTATAGCTGTAATGATAACATATCTTTTTCCTTTTATTTAAGCAGATAGCAAGGTGAGGATCACCTGGTTGTTAGGTTTTCTAATTAATTAGTAACATTATTTCTTTTTGTGATGTATAACTAAAGTTCGTTACAAATTTGTATATTTGATGTTTATTCTCTTTTAAGTGCTCCTTGTGTGTGTTGGTTTATATAAATAGTCTAATAATCCGAAAGAATGAAGATTTGATAGGAAAAATAATTGATTTGAAGGGCTTACGAAGTTTAGATGCCTTAAACTTCGTGCCGGTCACGCTATAGAATTTTAGGGCGTGACAGTTAATGGTTGATTAAAGGTTACTTGTGATATTGAAAGATACTTAAATGTCATTAAGAACTTGTGATGGTTGTTAGTTGAATTTGGATATTAGAAAGATGGCATGAATAGAATCATTTAAAAGAGGGGAAGTTGGGTAAAAATATATGACACGAGAGAGACGCTATATATATTCGCAAAATGGATTGGTTTACAAATATTATTACTTTTATGTAATAATAGGTGAATTTACAAGATATAGTAAGGAAGAGCAGCAGAGTGCTAGAGGGCGACAGGTAATCACACTTACTATAACAATGAGGGTGACGTTAGTTGGGGATTTCCAAAATCCTTTCTCACCCTATATATATATATATATATATATATATATATATATATATATATATATATATATATATTATTTTTTAAAACTTTACTTTGATACAAAATAGGCTATCGGGTGCCTTTCAAACACGATTATTTTCGTACAAAGAATTTGACTTACTATATGTAGTACCCTGGCTGGTGGTATTGTCGGATTGTGTATGTGAGTGTATAGATAGTGGGATCTTGATACTTTGACAGAGATATTGAGAGGTATCATCGATTGGATGTATCATAGGTTATGAGGATATGAATGAGATGTTGATTTTTGTGGATGGGATATTGATAGGGATATGGTGAGGTTTGCATGACACTGATATATTTATGTACCATCGCGCGATGATAACTGTCGATTGGCCAATCGACAGTTATTTGTACTAATGATCCTTTTCAGATTGATTAGACCGGGGATCATAGGTCGACTTATTGAGAGAAAGTGACCTACGGTTGTTTGACATTGGAGAGACCAACCGTTCCCATTCTGCAATGGAAACAGAATTGGGGTTCCCTCTCTGGAGGTTGCCAGAGAGGGAAATTTGCCTCCTCCTTTTAGAGAGAGGCACAGTGTCAAATCATATAGTGAAGATTGGATGCTGGAGATAAATGCCCCTTGATGGCACGATGCATCTATAGGTGAGTGTGAGAGTTGGGGTAGTAGTACGCATGGATTGGAGATAGAGATGATGAGATTATTATCGAGAAGTGACAGAGATTTTAATGATGTTTGGGAGAAAATTTGATATATATATATATATGTATTATTGATTTTAAAACTGTGGTACCCTTTAGACGCCCTCGCTACCGCACATCTCACTGTTATAGTGAGTTAAGCGGTGATTACTGGGACAAATTGTCTCATCCATGATTACTGACATTTTTGCAGGTATTCATGCACAGACGCAAACATCAAGAAAGGGAATTAGGTAGTAGAGGTTGTATTGATTCTTTAGATATGTATATTGCCGAGTTTATAGGTCTGCATTCGCTTCCGCATGTAGTTATTTGTATCTGACATTATTGAACATTAGTTTACTTCTTTAAATAACCATGTTAGGTGAATCCTTTCTAACATGGTTAGTTTTTAATTATCCATGATAGTATTTATATTGTATCAGGAAATCCTTTTCTATCATGGATAATGTTTTATTCATTAGAATGGTTTTTTTCTAACTATGATAGGTATGTTGATATTATGGAAAATCCTTTCCTATCATAGTAAATAGATTATAGAATTAAAATGGATACCATTAGTTGGTTAGAGATTAAGTAACAATATATTAAGTAACAATATGTTACAACTTGGTTATCAGTATTTGGTATACGATAACCCTGGACTGTGCTGTATTGCATATAGATTGGCAATATACATTCTTTGTATTCCCTTCCTTATGTGCATGAATATCTGCCTTTTGAGAGAAATATCACTCATCCCGTGGTGGGGAGATAGTGATAAGCGCAATTGAATAGGTATTGTGGAAAGCTTGAGAAGAATATAAGAAGAATAATGAAATAAGTGATGATATTGATAAGAATTTCATAAGAATGACGAAATAAGGATGCTTCTCTGGGGTCTCGATTATAGTTATGTGCCGGCCATAATCATAGTCGAGGCATCATGAGATCCCTTATTGGGTTTAAGGGATCAAGATAATTTGAAATAACATTCAGTAATTTATACAAATGGAAATAAGGATCATTGCCTTTGTTCTTGTTTGTTTTACTCGTTTATTGAATTGCTGAATTAATTGATGAATTGATTGGTTTGTTTGATTGTTTTCATTCGAAATTCTTTGGAAAATTGTTTGTTTTGGTACCCTCCCGCGCGGTGTGTAATTGGAGATTGTTGTGCTTAGTGATAAATTGTGAAAATTATGTTAGTGTTTGGTTTGGTTTGATGTTTCAACTATTATGGAGTGTTGATGAGATCTTTGCTTTACATGTTCATTTATAGGAAGTATGGCTAAAGGGAGTGAAGAAAATGATTTCGGAAATTGTGGTTAGTGCTCTGTTTAGGAGTTTTAGATCATAAATCAAGGTGATTAAAGGTAAGGAAGGATGCTTTAGGATACTAAAATAATGAAGAACATAATTGAAATTGTTGAGATTGAAATAGAATAGTCATTTTTATAAGAAAGTTTTATTTTATACTCATATTATGTTTTGCAAATGATTATAAGATGAAGTCGGTGTTGATTTAAACTGAATATGGAATTGTATTATTCTTTCCCTCTTAGTACTATGTTGTTTATAATATTAAATGTTAATAGGATAAGAATAGAATAAGGATCTTGTTGAACATGTTGAAGTTCTATTGGAAATCGATGGATAAGCATTTATTTGAAAGATTGTTGATATTTTGTGCTTGCATGTGTACTTAGAAATTTTCTGCAATTTTGTACAGCAATAGCTGAAGAGATTTAGGAAGGAAAATGCTTAGAAGTTCTGTTACAAGGTAAAGTGATAATTAGGAGATTAAGAAGGACCAATAATTTTCTGGGATAGTTCTTCGATTGACATTGTGATAGGTTTATTGATCATTCTAATGTGATATTAAAGGATTGAAAATGTGATTTTAGATGAAAATAATGGAAGATGAATTAAAACATGTGACATATTGGTGATTAAGTGGAGCTGAATGAAGTTATGATGTTTTGATGTTTTAACACTACTTGAAAATGAGATGTTACAATTCTCCCCTCCTAAAAAGAATTTTGTCCTCAAAATTTCCTAAATCTTATATACAGCTCTAATGAATTATTAATTCATAACACAATAGCCTTTTGAATAATTTATGCCCTCAAAATAATCATCACAACCTTTTCTTTTTATAACTATCTTCGCTTTTTAGTTACTTTTTGCAATTCTTTAGGCAACTAAACATTTATACTAACTCAAAACATCTCCTTACTATAATTATAATTGATAATCGTGTAATTGTCTTTAAAATACTCTAAAGCATCATATTTTACAATCTCACTAATTATTATTTTCTTGATTTCAATAGAGAAATTTCTTACTACAATCATCGATACCCAATATCACCTTCAAACACATACCAAGTAGCCCCAATCACTTTAATCATCTTCAAGACCTAATTCCGCCTAAAAACTGAATCTTAACAAACAAACTTTATATTCTTGAACCAATTCGTCAGTATATGAAATTTTAAACATAATCACCCCACCATAATTCTTCAAAATCCTAATGTTTTGACCTAGGAATACCTCCCAAATCTAAATCAACACCTAAGCTTTCTTAATTTCAATCCTAATAAGAACATCTCATTCGTCCTTACTACACTTCAAACCTATATTTGATAATTAAAACGAACACTATTCATCACATGGTATCATTTGTCTAAATCCAAATGTCTCCCCATCATATCCCATTGTTTTTTTTTTGTGATAAATAAGGATTTCCTAAAATGTCATTCCTTAATTTGACCGTAGACTTCAACTTAACATAAGTCAAACTAAAATCAAATTCATTCACCAAGTTATTCTACATAGTATTTAAAACTAATGAATCAACTAACACTTTCTCCAAAACCTCCAACTGAATCTTCACTTTAACTAAGTTTAATCATAATCAAAACTTCTACTTTCAACACTAAATTAAAATGTGTTCATAACCTTAAAAATATTCCAAAATCTCGGGATTAAACCATCATATTAAGAATTCTATATTTGATTGGTGTTATCAACCTCAAGCTTTATTTTCTATTTCAATACTTCCCTAAAACACAATCTCAATGTCACTAAAAATTTCCTAGATGCATAGCAAATCTATTCAAGCAACTTTATTCACGGATTCAATATCAATATCTTACCTAGCTTTTTTTTTCTTTCACTAACAATTCTAATCAATCATTCATTTTGAATAATCCTCACTTTCTTGACCAATGTAGTACATCCACTCATTAAAACCTCATTAAAATATTAATTTTAAACAAATTATCGCAATATAATCTACAACTCAACCATTATAATATATTCTATTTCCCAAAGTCAAATCCTTGTTTCCAATCAATCAAGCTCAATCACTTTAGTCTAAATGATCTCATTTTAATTATGTAATTTAATCCATTTTAATCCTCAACAATTTAGATTGACAGGAATTTTTAACTAAAACAATCATGTCTAATGGACAAGAAAAACTCACCTGCTTTTTTTTAGTCCATATTGAACCTAACTTCCTCTGTCCTACTTTCAAAGGATCGGATTTCAACCAACATAATCTCTTCATTAGCACCAATAAGAATATAGAAATCAAGAAACCCCTAATTCCTTTAAATTCTCCAAAAATCTATATCCAATCCTTGTATTCACAATTTTGAATGTCTACAAATTCCTCCTAATCCAACATCAATGATTCAAATTATTCAAAATACTTCATAAGCACCATTTAAACTAAACAAATTATTAAAATACATAGTCATCATGATTCGGAAACCTTATCATACATTAGCTCTCACTAATGAATACTTAAATTCTTCTGCCTAAAGATATAGACATATTTAAAACTACCATGAGACATCTCATTCTATCCAATTTCCATCAAAACTAATCAGAAACCTTCAATCTTCAAAAATTATATTTAGTGACTTTTTTAACTAATGTAACATACTGTTACTAATTCCCTGATAAATTCAATAATACATTTACTAACTATGATAGAAAAATGATTTCCATAATATCAATAAATCTATCATAGTTAGAAAAAGAATTTCCTAATAATAATCATTATCCATGATAGAAAAGAATTTCCTTACACAACCTGAACACTATCATGGATAATTAATAGCTAATCATGTTAGAAAAGAATCACCTAACATGGTTAGAAAAAGAAATAACCTATTACAATTCCCATAGCTAACCATGTTAGAAAAGAATCACCTAACATGGTTAGAAGAAGGAGCAACCTACTACAATTCCCCGATTAACCAATAATATCAATACAAAGAAAAATATGTGGAAACGAATGCAGGCCTATACAAATTGGCAATATACAATTTCAAATAAACTATATAACTTCTACTACCTAATTCCCTTTCCTGATGCTCGCGCCTGTGCATGAAAACCTGCAAAAATGTGAGTAATCGTGGGATGAGACAATTTGTCCCAGTAATCACCGCTTAACTCACTATAACAATGAGATGTGCGGTAGGGAGGGCGTCTAAAGGGTACCACAGTTTAAAATCTGTAATATATATATAGATATACGTGAACTCTTCTCCCATCCATCACTTAAACCCCTCATTCACCTCCAAATCAAGTCAATATCTCCATCTTTATTATCATATCCCACTGAAAATCCTTCAATCGATTACACTTCAACTAAACCTCATTTCTTCGTCTCCAATATATGAGTACTACCACCACAACTCCTACACTCACCTATAGATGCATTGTGCCATCACGGGACATTCAAGCATCTAATCTTCACTATATGATTTGACACTGTGCCCCTCTCTATAATGAGGGAGCAAATTTCCCTCTCTGGCAACCTCTAGAGAGGGAACCCCAATTCTGTTTCCATTGCAGAACGGGAACGGTTGGGCTCTCCATTGCCAAACAACCGTAGGTCACTTTCTCTTAATAAGTCGACCTATGATCCCCGGTCTAATCAATCCGAAAAGGATCAGTACAAATAACTGTCGATCTGGCAATCGACAGTTATCATCGCGCGATGGTACATAAAAAGCAGTGTCATGCAATGCTCACAATATCCCTATCTATCTCATCCACCATATTCAACTTTACAACCACAATTCCCTTCAATATCACAATATCAATATCAGTGTCATGCACTCTCACAATTCCCTGCAATGTCTCAACGTTTCAACATACCAGGTTTTCCACAACATAACTCCCTTTTCTATCATCATAATCTCTCAAACCACTACAAATGCTATACCCATACACATTTCACGCCATTCCAGATCAATGGCCACCACCAAACAGGATAATATATAGTTTCAAATTTCTTTATAAGAAAAATTCATGCACACAACTTGGTTATTAGTATTTGGTATACGATAACTCTGGACTGTGCTGCATTGCATATAGTTTGGCAATATACTTTCTTTTTATTCTCTTCCTTATGTGCATGAATATCTGCCCTTTTGAAAGGAATATCACTCATCCCGTGGTGGGGAGAGAGTGATAAGAGCAATTGGATAGGTAGTGTGGAGAGATTGAGATGAATATAGGAAGAATAACAAAATAATAATTGATATTGATAAGAATTCAGGAAGAATGACGAAATAAGGATGCTTCTCTGGGGTCTCGATTATAGTTATGTGCCGGTCATAATCATAGTCGAGGCATCATGAGATACCTTATTGGGTTAAGGGATTATGGAAACTTGAAAATAACAATTAATAATGAATACAATGTGAATAAGAATTGTTGACCTTGTATTGTATATGTTTAGCATTTTCTAAATTGTTTGCTTAATTGATGGAGGCCTATGAATGGTATTGATCTCTAAAAATTGTAATGGTTGATTTGTAATATGTGATTTTGGATTAAAGTTATATATCATGACTGAATTGAAGCAAACATGGTCTTATACATGTGTGAGTGGGTGGAATCATCAACATTTTTGGTTGAAAAGGAATGTTGAACCAGTGATTATCTAAATTTGTGGTTCTGCTTCGAAGTTTAAAATTGTCCTAGAAGCATCTCTAGTTAATAATCGCATGGTTAGGTATGAATTAAACCGAATTGATTGTAAGCAAATTTCATGCGAGTTTGCTTCTCTGTTTCAGTCACAAATGTTTGAAGGAGGCACATTGTTGAAACTATTAGCGTACTAGAATATAGTACAAAACAAATGTTTGAATGGTTGTAAATGAATTTTGTAATTATATGAACAGGTTATATATAACCATGAGATACTGCTTTACTTGTTTTTCTTAGCTTAATTCTAGATGGACTAATAAAGCTTAGGTATGTATGTGTGTGCAGGAACATATTAATTGGTGACTATGGGGGGATATTAATGTCTTTAAATGACTTTTAGTGTAAAAATTGATTGGTACTTACTGATTTAAGGGTCTTAAGGGATATATTGGTTGTCAGTCGATTTGAATAAATAAAGTTATGTGGGAAAAAGGTGTGATTTGTTAGCAGTACATTAGACTATTTTGATATTTTTGAGCCAAATATTATGTGTATGTGCGTGTCATATTGGTAAATTGGGAATTTGATTATGTGTGGTTTTATCAAAGAATGTTTGCTGTGAAAAGAATCTAAAATTGATGCTTTTATACCAACTTCTAATACTGGCTTTAATCTATAGTTTGGTTATAGGCTTCAGAATTTCATACATTGGCTTGGTTCAAATTTCACTAGATTTAGTGACACCAATTTGTTTTGATTATTATGATTCCTTGCTGATTAAGCTTGGCCATTTAGTTTGAGACTTGTTTCTTCAGTAATTGGTATATTTTGTTTCCGTTGTTACTGTTATTATATATTCACTTAAAAACTAATGATTCAAAGTATTGTATGACTTGAGGAAATACCAGGTGATTTGAGTTATTGTAATTCTAGAGTTGCTAAGTAAACATGTGAGGTAAGTTAATATTGCTTGGGTTGCTAAAGAGAGGAATGAGAGAAGTTCTGTTTCTTTTGTTTTCTTGTGCTAATCGTTGTTCAAATATTATAAAAGAGTAATACTTTGGATATGAATTGAAGATTAAGTAGGATAATTTGTGAATTTGAGGTTCTACCATGGTTTAAGGAGCGAAGATACTGTAGTGATCATGAAACTGCATACTATTGAGCATGGACTATTACTGTTTAGGCCGTGTCGTAATTGAAATAGCTATATAGTATATTGGTGAACAATTTGCGTATAAAGTGGTTTAAGTAGATTCAGTATGAATTTATGAGTCTTGGAGATAAATGATAGTAACCATGAGATTTTATGATAAGTTATTAGAACTTTATTGAAAAGGTTAAGTCGATTAGAATTAATGTCGAATTTTGAAGTTGTGATCATGACGAAACTAAATAGATAAAGGAGTTACTTAAGATAAAGAGTTTAAGGTGAAACTTTAGTGAATGGTTTTAATTGGATTCATTCGAAATTGAAGCAGTCCGGAATGACTTTGATAAGGAAGTGGGTGTTGTTGGGCATATATTAAATTAGAGGCATATTGAGGAAAATCAATGAGTTGATTAATTGGAGAATATAATGGTATATGTTGTGGCTATTTAGTATGACAGACTTTCATACACTCGATTTGAGGTTCAGGTGGCTAGTAAAAAAAGAATAGCTAGGTAAAGTAGGATAAAGATTGGTGGATAATCTACAGATTGAATGAAGATGCAAGATTAAGGATAATGTTGAGTTGACTAAATTGTGGTTCAATAGCAGGAGTTTTATAAATAGTTATAGTTTATATGAGGAACACTGAGTTGAAATGAGTATGTCTTACATGTCAGGTGAAATGTGAGGGTATGGTGGAATCAAAAATATTTTGAAGGTTAAGAAGATTGGAGACTAGTTTTAAGTACATTTAAATTAAAAGAGTACATTATGATAAATTTTGCTACAAATTATAATAACGCACCCTTATATCACCAAAACCAAACATGCCCTCCCCTTCATTTCCTTAAAAACCGTCGCCCCCACCTTTCCTAAACCGTCGCCCCCACCTTTCCTTCTTCAACCATGTTTGGCCACTTCATCTCTTCTTACCTTCACCATTTTTCTTTGCTTTTTCACTCTCTTTCTTTCCCCAAAAGCTTGCAAATCTAATGGGTTACTCAGTGTGTAACATTATGTTACTAATTCCCTAATTAACCTGTGACATCTCTTTTAGTTCAATAATATCTTTACTAACTATGATAGAAAAAGGAATTGCATTAATATCAATTTCTCTATCAATCTCTATCATAGTTAGCAAAAGGATATCCTAATGATGGAAATATTATCCATGATAGAAAAGAATAAACTAATACAGCACAACTGCTATCATGGATAATTTATTGCTAACCATGTTAGAAAGGTTTTGCCTAACATGGTTAATAAACAAAACTAGATGATATTTAACAATAAATAGCTATATACATGCGGAAACGAATGCAGGCCTATACAAATTGGCAATATACACAACTAACTAATCTAAATAATCTTTGAAACCTAATTCCCTTTCCTGTTGCTTGCGCCTGTGCATGAATACCTGCAAAAGTGTCAGTAATCGTGGGATGAGACAATTTGTCCCAGTAATCACCGCTTAACTCACTATAACAGTGAGATGTGCGGTAGTGAGGGCGTCTAAAGGGTACCACAGTTTTAAAATCAATAATATATATATATATATATATATATATATATATATATATATATATATATATATATAATTCTCATTTCCTTTCATCCATCACTTAAATCCTTCTGTCACATCCAAGTTAACTAAATATCATCTCCCAGTCTCCAATCTAATGATGCTACCATAACTCTCACACTCACCTATAGATGCATTGTGCCATCCCGGGGCATTCAAGCATCTAATCTTCTCTATATGATTTGACACTGTGCCCCTCTCTATGATGAGGGGGCAAATTTCCCTCTCTGGCAATCTCCAGAGAGAGAACCCCGATTCTGTTTTCCATTACAGAATGGGAACGGTTGGACTCTTCAATGCCAAACAACCGTAGGGGCGGTTGGGCTCTTCAATGCCAAACAACCGTAGGTCACTTCTCTCAATAAGTCGACCTATGATCCCCGATCCAATCAATTTGAAAAGGATCCTCAGTACAAATAACTGTCGATTGGCCAATCGACATTTATCATCGCACGATGGTACTTATATATCAGTGTCATGCAAACTCTCCCAATATCCATATCCATCAATTTCAATTTCATCATCAATATCATGCACCATTATCATTTCCTTCACTATCTCAATCTCATTAGTCAACTTATTCCCTCAACCTAACTATCAACATTTCTCACATAATACCATCTGAACCTCTCACATCATATCAGAACAACCACCAGCCAGGATAATATGTATAATGTTTCAAATTCCTTTTATACGAAAGTAATCGTGTTTGAAAGGCACCCGATAGCCTGTTTTGTATAAAAATACCCTTTTAAATATATATATATATATATATATATATATATATATATATATATATATATATATATAGAGGGTGAAAAGGGATTTTACAAAATCCCTAACTAACATCACCCTCAATGTTATAGTAAGGTTAAGAGTGATTACCTGTCGCCCTTTGCATTCACTGCCTTTCTTACCGTTTATTGTAGTTTTCCCTTCAAGTATCATCACCATTATATGCTCCTATAATGATATGATACACAATGATAAATTAATATCATTTCCACTTTATAATACTTTGATATCTCTCTCGTATTCATATGTTACTACCCATTTTCCGATACTCAATTCAAATTCTTTAATCGTTTTAGATTATTGAGTTTGCTACATACACATTCACAAGTTATTGACAGCTTCATACCACTTGAAAATCCTCCAACAATAATCCAAACTTAACAACAGTAATGTCACATTATCATTATATGCCAATTCACAGAACATGGTTAATAATGAAGAATTCAAGGGCTTCCTACCAATTACATTTCATTCCCAATTCCAGCCACAATTAAATCACAAGCTAATAACAAGACAACATGATCAATTATAAAAATCAAGAATCACCAATGTCGATAGTTAACCAAGTGAGACTTTCCACTTTATTGAATAAAAATCAACTTCAAATACATCAATCATCTTCCTATTCTTTAATCAGAAATAACTAGTTTAACATTTAAGAACTATAAAGAACTACTACCATAGAAATCTGTTTATCTTAGTAAAGTTGGGCATTCCCAAACTCGTTATAAATGTGCACATATGTGAATTCTTCCAACAATAGCTGTTTCAAACCCAATTATTTATATCCATTCTTCTCTTACGTCAGATCATTCATAAGCTATTAAGAATTTTCAACAATTAGACATAATGCAAGGAAGTAAATGATTCTCAACAAAATTGTAACTTCTAACCAAACTCTATTAACACTATCAGAACAATTATCATCTTCCTTCCCTATAACTAGCCCATTCGATTAAACATTCACAATTCCTGTAACATCCTGGAAAATTTATACAAGATTAAAAAGTGTTTAGGAAATAATAAATGAAGAAATTGGAAATTTTTGGAATTTTTAGGAATTTTTGGGGATTTTTGGCGATATTTTGGAAATTTTGAGTAATTAATATGCATATAATTAATTAAGGAATTGAAGAGTTTGAGATATGAGGGGATGATAAAGCTAAAAATATTTTGAAGGTTAAGGAGATAGGAGGCTGGTTTAAGTGGTTTTAAATTAAAAAGAGTACAATATTGCAAGTTTAGGCTACAAATTATCATAACTCATCCTTATTTCATCCAACCAAACACTCCCTTAGTCCTTTTTCCTTCCTTATTATCGGCCGAGCCATCCCCTCCACAACACCATCTTCATTTTCTTCCACCACCACACCCACACACTTCAATCTCTTACTCTCCATCTACACCCACTTCATTTGCTCTCTCTTTTCTTCTCAAATATCTATTAAACTCGAGCAGATCCGTGGTTTCTTGTTGGGTTCTGTTTTCCGGTGAGTCCGTCGAGTACGACGGCACGAACGACGGCGGACGGTCCAATGTTAGTGGGTGTTCATCTTCTCTTGCTTCTTCCAGCCTTCTTCTTGTTCCAACTTTGTTTTCCTTTTATTCTTCTCATGGTGGGTTTTGGTGGCGGGCCTACACGATTAGGAGCCGATCTCCGGCGGCAGACACAGCGGCCGACGGTGACGTAGCCCTCCCTCTCATTTTTGAACTTTGTAAGCTTTTCCAACCTCTTTGTGATGTTGTTTGTGAGATAAAGTGCCTCTTTAAAGTTAGGGTTTTGTTTAAAAATTGGGACTTTAAGTTTTGTAAGCTACCACAAGGATTATTAAGTAGTTAATTGAAGTTTGGGGAGAGTATTTGATGTTTGCTTAAAGTGAGAGATTACCTTAGGATTTTTGGGGAATACTTTAGAATTCTTTAAAGTTAGGTTTTGGTTATATTGTGATTTTTGAAATGCTAATGCTTTAATATTGAAATTGAGGCATGGAATTTGAGTATTTCTTGGGAGCAATTGGATTTTCTAAAGGAGATTGAGCATTTGAGTATTTTTGGTGAAGATTGAGATTCTTTGAAGTTAGGGTTTTGCCATATTTGAATCTTTAGTGCTATAAACAAAAATTTGTGAATATTTAAATGGTTAATTGAGGATTTTTGGATGGTAATTGAGTTTATTGAAGTTGGAAATTATTTTGTGAATTTATGGAACTTTTTATGACTCTTTGAGTTGGAGTTTTGTTAATGAAAGATGACTTGAATGAATTAGTGGTTAATAAATGCTTATTGAGGTTATATTAGGATGTGGGAAGGTTGATTTTGGTTGGATTGGTGTTTGGGAGGAAGTTTGATGATTAAAGTGTTGGATAAAGAGGAAATTGATTAGATAAAGATAGGTTGAAGTTTGATGGAAGGTTTGAGAAGTTAGGAAGTTACTTTAAGTTGTAGAATTGATATTAAAATGGTGATTCGGTGGTTGGTGATTATTTTACAGTTTTATGAGCATTTTTGTTTTCTTTAAAGTTAAGGTTGTTATGTGAGCTATATGGATTAAAGTGAGAGTTAATAAATGTTTGTGTAGATGTTATGGAAATGTTGAATGAGTGAAATTGTTTGAAATGGTGTGTAGGAGGAAGTTGGTAAATAAAAATTAGAAAATTTGGTTATGTAAAGTTATGTTTAGGAATGCTTGTTGAAGTTATTTAATGATGTTGGAATTGGTTAGGTTGGTGTTTGGAAGTTTGAAAGTAAAGGGTTGAAGAAAAAGAGGAATCGATCATGTAAGAGTATGTTGGAAAAGTAATGGAAATTATGGAAGATTGGAAAGACATTTTGAGTTGTTAAATTGATGTAATGAAGTGATTCTAGTGGACTTTAACATTTTTAGTTAATTTTACAAGAGTTAGGAGAAATGGAAAGTTTAATACTATAGAAGTTATAATGGGCTAAGGGGATTATGGAGGTTTAAAGGATATAGATTAATTGTGATATTGGAAGTAATTTATTACTTCAATGATTGTTTTAGAATTAGTTTGAATGGTAGGTCAAAGTCACTGATATTGTGCCTTGACCAGCAGTAGCTCATTGTATGATTGTTGACGGTGGAGACTCGAGCGGAGCTTAAGGAAGACATTAGCTGCGTATATCTATTGCTACTAAACTTGACAGGTAATCACGCTTAACTGACTGTGATACTGAGGGTGACGGTAGTTGAGGATTTCTAAAATCCTCTTCTACTTATATATGTAAACGAAATGTGTTCTGGTTATTTTATATTTAAACGTGGGCTATAGGGTACCTTTCTAAATAAACTGTACTTTATATATGTACATATTTATATAAATCTTTTGTATGCTGCATGACACTGATTATTAGTACCGTCGGCCGATATAACCATCGATTTGCGCAAATCGATAGGTTAATTGTACGGGTTCCTCGGATTGTAAAGGAACCAGAGATTTTTCACATTTTAGAGTGGTCCCTTTTTCATGCTTTCAGATTTGAGACTGAGCACAGTGTCAATCACGTTTATTTTTGCCTATTGAGAGATGGATGTATCTGTTCTGTATATATATGTATATATTACGTGGTTTATGCAGGTTTTGAAAACTGTGGTACCCTGTAGACACTCCGCTACCTCACATCTGAGTCTCACAGTGAGTTAAGTAGTGATTACTGAGACATAGTTTTGTCTCACCCCATTCCCTTTATTTTTTTTACAGGTGATCATGCGCAGAGGAAGGCGAAGAGGAAGGGGAAGGGTCGTCCGGCCTATACTGATGTAGTAGGTAGGCCGGAGGTGACCATGTAGGAATATATATATTGCCATTTCACTAGGCTGCATCAGCTTCCGCATTTATGAATGTTAGTTTGAATGAGTTGTATTATTGAATGGTTGTTTTACTTGTTCTATTGATTTAATCTGGAGTGGTTGATGATTTGTGGTATTGATCCTTATGATGGTTAAGGGACTATTCTAACGAATATGTCCGTTATTAATGTATTACACTTTGTTCAGTGTAATGATGACTTGTGGAAAGGACGTGGATTTATGGATTATAGTTAGGAAATCATTTTCCTAACATGATTATGTGATATATTGAAGGTGTATTATTTGATTTTATGTTGTAGCTGTATATAATCATATTAGATGGGCCCCGCTCTAATATGGTTACCTTTTATGTAGCTGGTTTGATTTCTTTTGCTAACTATGTTAGGAGATTCTCTTTTCTAACATAGTTAGATATGTATTAAGCATATGGTTGTAATCTCTTCATAGTAGAGAAATTCTTCTGCTAATCATGTTAGGTGAATCTTTTAATAACATGGTTAGGGTATCTAATTTGAAATCATATCGTTTTCCTTTTTCTAACCATGTTAGATGTATTCTTATTAACATGGTTAGACATCATTTGTTTGAGTTATTTTGAATGTGTTTAATTAGGTGAAAGTTAGTAGATTAATAATGTGTTATTAGGAGGTTTGTTTCAATTCCAGCATCAACAATAATTCATATCCATATAATTCAAGGTCGGCATAGACTGAGGTAGATAACTAAGCTTACAATTGTAGTACTCATATCTTTAAACACTAACTTGGCAAAAACAAAAGGGCAAAGATTCCACATTTAGATTCTAGTAACCCAAAAATGAAAACCTCTATCAAACAAAAAAATAACATCCACAACACTGCACAAATGCAATTACAACAGCACCATATTCAATTAAATCATAATCTCTAATAAAATCATATAAACCAAGATTTCACATTTTATCTCACATAAAAACTTATTATTTTCCTTTCCGTTGTACACCCACCATTTTACCAAACACATTTAACAATCAGCTTTGTCTTGTTCTTATTAAAAATTCCTCTCAAACACCACCATATGTTATCACGCAGCCATTATATATATACTTAATCATGTCAAATCAAACAAAACACCCAAAATAAGAGTGCACAATCTCAGCCAGAATATTCTTGACCCAAACAAGCATTCATTAAACATAGGCTAATCCACTGAAAACTAAATACACACGCAGCCACAAATCCCCTCACAAAACCGTTCAAGCATGGATGAAGAATAACAGACTATTTGGGGCTTTTTCACCAGTTCATTAAATCAGCAAAACCTTAACCAAAACTTCAACACCCAAACCAGCAGACTCGATCTAGCAAATCAGATTTCATAAGCAAGCCAAATAAGACTCAAAAATCAATATACAGTGATAATCACCAGAAACCTTTCTTAATCAAAAGAAATCGAAAACTTAAGCTTCCTTTAAAATCAATTTGGTCAATATGGAAGAAATAATACAAGTTTTTAATTGGAAAAATACACCCAACAGAACACACAAATGCATATAGAGCCCTGCACACACATACACAGGATGGAGCAGAGAAAAGAATATAATTCCATGAGCCATACAACAACAGAACCATCAGACATGCACTACAATAATCCATCTTTAATAAAGTTTGTATCTTGGTTAATTTTAGGGGGAAATTGTTGAACCCTAATTCGGACCCCATCTCAATCTCACCTCGAATTGCAAGAACAGATTTAGAAATTGAAAGCAAATAGTCACCTGAATTCAAAATCAAGCTTGAATGCATGGTGGGCGCCGGAACACCATGAATCGCCGGAGAAAAATGGCCACCATAGTGACTGACCAAAAAGGCAAGCATAAGAAGAAGGAAAAATGAGAACTTGACATGGAAAAGAAGTACAACTCGCGAAATACAAGTCAAGGCCGAAGCTTACCCTACCTCGCCGTCGTACTTCGTCGAGCTCGCCGGGAAACGAAAGAGGAAAACGGAGGTGAAGCTGAACAATGAGAAAGAAATGAAAATCGAGAGGTAGGGATGGGAGGAGAGGAACAGAGGAAAAGAAGAGGAAGATGACTTCGTGAGGCTGGCCGGCGCCGCCGCGCCTTGGGCCGCCGGATTCCAGAGAAGAAGGGAGGAGAAAGGTCGAGCGTTTTGGGGGGGAGGGGGGCCGTTTGTTTTTGAGAGAGGGAGGAGTGTTTTTGTTGTTGTGTTTTTTTTTTAGTGAAAATTGTAATTAGTTGCCCTATTGTTTATTCTTAATCACATTTCTAACCCAAAAAGTTTGTATATATTACTATCTCTTTCTTTTCATCCTAACATGATCTAGATTCCAATTTACTTTTCATGGTTAATTCTTTTAACTCTATTCAAATTCCAAACTAATTAAGATTTAATATGCATAAATCATCTAAAATATCATAAATTTAGTCCTAAAACTTCAAATTTCTTTAATGACACCTCAATAATTGCGTATTATTTTTAATTTTAAAATTGGGATGTTACACAGTGCATAGTGAGGTTCCACGGATCTACTCCGTTTTGTGCCTCTCCGTTTTCAAACTCGCGTTTTTCCGGCGAGTAGTTCACTTCCGGCGACGGCCGGTGGGTTTGGGAGGCAGGTTCACATTTTTCTTTCGTTCTTCAAGTTAGTTCCCTTCCCCAACATCATTTTTTTTTCACCTCCTCCCTTTTCTATTGAAGCCAACTCGGCCAGCCATCAAAAGGCCGATTTTCCAACGAGTCTTGCGGCGGCCGGCGACGGTTGCACACTCTCCTCTCATTCTTGAACCTCGTGAGTATTTTTATTTTTCACTCTTTTCTTACCTTAGTACCTACGATTTGAGACGTGTGAGAGTTAAGGTTTAGGATTTGATTTGAGTTTGGGATATCTTAATTAATCAATTGAAAATGGGAAGTTAAATGTGTAGCTTTCCCGTAAGAAAACTGAGATTGATCGCTGTAATGTTTGGGGTCTTATAAATTGAATGTTTGACAATAAGTGGGATTAATAATGTCATTTGATTTTGGAGCACACTCAATGTGTTTGATAAAATGTCTAAAAGAAGGATTTGTTTGAAAAGTTGCGAGCTTTGCGGCGTGAGGTTCATGAATCAATCAAATTAGATTTTAGTATAGAAATCAGTTGATTATAAAAGAAATTTAGGTTACTAAAAAGGATTTGAATGAGACTTGGGATTGGAGGATTCTTGAGCATTGTTCATTTTATTTGGTTGTGAATGCTGATTTTTATTAATGAACATGAATTAGAAATTTCGGTACTGCCATGTTATTATTCTGTTCATATGGGTTAAAAAGTTAGCTTTGAAGATAATATAATAGAGTGTTGATATATGTTAGAATTAGGATAAGAATGACATGTATGTATATGGTTATTATTCAAATTGATGCTATGGATTTTCTGGATCTTTGCTTGATTTTCATGTGGCGATGGTGTGTAAATTTTGAGAGTGCTTGTAATTACTTGTTAAAATAACTGAACTGTAATGAAGTATTAGAATCAAAAGGAAATATGCTTCCTTGACTTTGGTATTGCTATGATGTTTGCTCATGATTTGTGTGAGGAATGAATGGAAGTTTTGTCTTATGCTATTGGTAGTTTTATTTTAGCTAGGATTGGTAAAATGAATGATAATGCATGTTGGTGTTTACAAGTTTAATTGGAACTTTTGTGGTTATAAGTGCATTGGTTGTAGCTGAAATGTTTTGTGAATGTGTGCTCAAAAGTTCTTTGTCCTCTTAATGCACTCACTGAAAAGTTGTTTGAAAAATGAGAATGATTCAACTTGTGATTAAAGTGTATATAGATGATAATTGTTAAAGCTAAGCCTTGTTATATATGGTTTCATGAAATGAGGAATGATAAATTGTGAAGTAAAATCTCAAACATATGTAGGTCTTAGATATGTAGGTCTTAGTTATCTATTGAGTTAAATAATGGAACTAAAAGCAATGTTTTGTGTTTAATACAAATCTGATTTTAGAATATAATAGAAGAAGATAAGTGTTGTGAGATTACTACATGTGACTTAAGGTGAAGTGGTTATTGTTTCCTTTTTGGCTAATGGTGAAATTTAGGTGTATTAAGGAATGTATAGGAGATTAATTGCGAGAGTAATGGTGAAATTGTTGAGAAAGTTAAGAGAATACTCGTAGGGATATACCCATGATCAAAGCTGATTTTGTGTGATATATACGTATGTGCTCAAAGTCTTTTATTCCTCGGATGTTAAGACAAATAGCTAAACTGATTTGGGACAATGGCTTGATGAAATCATATAGGATGTAATCATTCTAATAAAGAAAACTTGTTGCTCCTAAAATAAACATTGTTTGTTTATCTCATCTTGTTGCATGTGACTGCTTTGGAATCTTGGAGAAGAATAATGGATGGACTGTTTGTGATGATAGTGGTTTGCATAATCTAGAAATGTTAGAAACACAACATAGGATTAAAATGACGTTATATGATAAGGTACAGAAGAAATGGAGAAGGGGTAGTAATATAGGAACGAGAGAGACGTTGAAGTACTATGAAGTGGAAATTATATTAATTTATCATTTTGCTCTATATTATTATAGGAGTGGATGCAAGTAGACATTCGTGGCATCAAGAAAGAAAGGTTGAGAAATCGCGTAAATTGCTAAAGGGCGACAGGTAATCACACTTAACCTTGCTATAACATTGAGGGTGACGTTAGCTGGGATTTTCAAAATCCTTTTTCACCCTATATACACATTGTTTTGAAAACTTATTTTTATACAAAATAGGCTATCGGGTGCCTTTCAAACACGAAAAATAATTGGAGTAGATCCGTGGAACCTCACTATGCACTGAGTAACCCATTAGATTTGCAAGCTTTTGGGGAAAGAAAGAGAGTGAAAAAGAAAAGAAAAATGGTGAAGGTGAGAAGAGATGAAGTGACCAAACATGGTTGAAGAAGGAAGGGTGGGGGCGTCGGTTTTTAAGGAAATGAAGGGGAGGGCATGTTTGGTTTTGGTGATATAAGGGTGCGTTATTATAATTTGTAGCAAAATTTATCATAATGTATTCTTTTAATTTAAATGTACTTAAAACTAGTCTCCAATCTCCTTAACCTTCAAAATATTTTTGATTCCACCATACCCTCACATTTCCATTTCTTCAATTGTTTAATTAATTATTTAAATGCTTATTTTCCCAAACTTCCAAAATATCCCAAAAATCTCCCAAAATTCTAAAAAAAATCCCAAATTTTCAAATTTTTCGTTTATTATTTTCCAAAACACTCTCTAATCCCATATTAAATTTTCAGAATGTTACAACTAAAGTCGTCAATCTCATAAAATAAATTATTCTATCTCATCAGTTTATATTGACATTTGCATTCCTGCCCATTTCAAACATCAAAATTTGACTCCGAACTAATCCAAAAATGTAAACATACATATATCTTAGGTGTCTTATCACAAACTATTACTTCTATATTTTCAAATCAAAACACACTATATCTCACTTGACACCTTTTCAACATTTATTGATGATCTATTTCACCTACTGCTAGCCTTCTAGTACAATCTTTGTCATACCCATAAAATTAGTCAATCCTTCATATGAACTTTGATATCAATTACCGCAATTTCCTAAATAAATCTTTCAATGTGAATAGGGTCAAACATTACATTAAGTTTCTAAATTTTGTTACTATATCAATTCTAGTTGATCATCAACCTCCCTTTATATTCATTATCCTTGTTGCACTACGTTACTTTGTTTCCTTATAATTGTTAGAATCTTAAGTTTTGATGAAGACTAAAATATAAAGGATTAGACCAAGTGCCTAGGAAGCAATAGGATAACTTAGGATCCCAAGTAAGAGTGCTTCCGGATGAAGATTTACTTCCGGTTAGATTAGGACTTGCGCATGCGGATGAATGTTTTCATCCCCCAGCATCAGCAAGTAAATCACTAGGGATTTAACTTAGTCCATGAACATTAGGTACACAAACCTTAAGACTAAGCTATGTTTCAATCGGAAGCGAAGTTGCTTCCTGTTAGACTTAGACTGGCGCAGAGCGATAGAATAGATATTACCCCAAGCGTCAGTGAGTCTACTTCCCCAAGTGAAAGCGCTTCCTGTTAGGCTTAGACTGGCGCAGAGCGACAGAATAGATATTATCCCAAGCGTCAGTAAGTCTACTTCACCAAGTGGAAGCACTTCCCATTAGATTTAGACTGGCGCAGATTGATAAACTAAATATAACCCTAAGCGTCAGTGAAATTCACCACGTCAAGTAAAAGTGCTTCCGATAGCTCAGTGACTAGCGCTGAGTGGTGGAATGAAATAGACTAAGCGAGAGCGAGTCATGGTGAACTAGATCCCTCATCGAGTAAAATTACTTCCGGATGTAGAAGTGCTTCCGGATACACCTTAGACTTAGGGAACCCCCACTGCATGAGACTATATGATTATATTGCTAAACTAACGTTCAAGTGCAGCACACTCAGTAAGGTTGCTTCCGGATGAGAAGTTACTTCCGCAAGCAAAAAGAATGTCTGAACGTTCAAAGAGATGCAGTGTCAGGATGCTTATGTCAGAGCAGAGGTGTCAGGACTACTTTTCAGAGATAAAGCAAGTCAACCCTGCTATGCATTGATGAAGCATTAAATGGGCGAACGGTAACAAGGGAAAAACGGACATATTCAAACGGCTAGCCCACCTACCAAGAGTTCAAAATGCTTGAAGACTATATAAGGAAGCTCAACTTCATTTATGAAGAAGTTAATGATCTTCAAATATTCTTGAGCGAGAAAATCTTTATTCATTCAAGCTGCCCAGAAAAGCGAAGAGCATTTAACACTTTGAGTGATTTTTCATCTACTTATCCTGTACTCACAGTAGTTAAGTCTCTTTCTGTTAAAAGAGCATTTATTAAACTTAAGTGTGTAACATCATTTGTTCTGTAAGAGAACTTAGTCAGAAAAGCCTTCAAGTGTAAAACTTCAAACCCTTGCTTGGTGTGAGGGGGAGACAGTTAGATAGGTTACAAGTGAGCCAGTGTAAAACTTGTTGTAAGGTTGCAAGTGAGCCCGTAAAACTTGCGGTTGTAAGGTTTCAGGTGAACCCGATTTAAAACCTGAGTTATAGTGAAACTCTCGGCCTGGGTGGTTGAGGACTGGACGTAGGTCAGGTAGACCGAACCAGTATAAATCCTTGTGTCGTTTACTTTGAGTATTTATTTTTGAAGCACAATTCACCCCCCCCCCTCTTGTGCATCCATTACGTTCATTTGGTATCAGAGCGGGTCTTTCTCACTCGATTCCAACGAATCCGGAAAGCAAAGATCTAAGTAATGGATACGGATTATGGTCTGCCAGATGTTGCTGTACAACCCAACAAGCCCCCAGGCTTCGATGGGCACAACTATACATTCTGGAAGTTCAGAATGGAAACTTATATCAAGTCAAGCGATATCAGACTATGGGACGTGATCGAACATGGGGATCAAACTCCCTTAGATGAGGATGGATTTGCTAAGGCAAAAGCCAGATATACTGCTGAGGACTATGCTCTAGTCCAACTCAACCATAGGGCTATGCACTACATCCAGTGTGCTCTCAGCTACAAAGAGTTTCACAGGATCAGCCACCACAAAAATGCAAAGGATATGTGGGAGGCTCTTGAGGCTGCACACTCCGGAACCAGGGGAGTAAAAGCAAGACGTGTTGAGATGCTGGTGGAAGAATTCCACAAATTCGCCATGATAAGCCCCACCGAGCCTATCAGAGATCTAGAGCTCAGATTCACCCATCTCATCAATAATCTAGCCTCGCTTGGTAAGGATATCCCTGAAAGAGAGCAGGTGAGCAAGATTCTGAAAATCTTGAAGGGTGACTGGATCACCAAAGTAACTATCCTGCAAGAAGTGCAAGGAGAATCAACCAGCTCCGTCACCGCTCTTTTTGGCTCCCTTGCTGAATATGAGCCTACCTTGCTGGCTATGAGAGCTCCTCAAACCTCATCCAAGAGTAAGAACCTTGCTCTCGTTGCTCCCAGCAAAGAGATCAAGGACAATGATGAGGATGACGACGATGAGATGGACGATGAGGAGATGGCCCTGATGGTGAGGAAGTTCAGGAAATTCCTCAGGAAGAAGGAAGACTATCAGAAAGGTGACACCAGCCTGAAGAGGGGATACAAGAAAGAGAAGGTCCCTGTGTGCTTTGAGTGCAATAAGCCTGGTCACTTCAAGGCTGAGTGTCCCAGCCTGCAGAGGTCCAAAGGCAAGGAGAAAAGAAAGGCTCTTGTTTCCTCCATTTGGGTAAACAGCTCAGATGAGGAAGCAAGTGATGATGAAGAAGTTGCCAACCTCTGCCTGGTAGCTAGAGAAGAGGATGATGAAGCATCTTCAGATCTTGACCTCACCAACGAAGAACATGAGGTAACTCTTCCTGAACTACAAGAGGCTTACAATGAGATTCATGAAGAATTCTCTAAACTATGTAAAGCCTATAAATTCTTGAAAACCAAAAAGGAGTCACTTGAGTCCAAGGTGGACTCACTCAGTGAGGAACTAGCGGAAGCTAGAAGATCTCCAATGGTGGATGGACAGGGTTCTCCTCAAGCAGAACCCAACATCCCAACACCAGAGAGCTGTCCAAATTGCAGCAAAATCTCAGAAGAAAATAACAAGCTGCAAAATGCCCTGCAGAAATTCACCAATGGTTCAGAAATGCTGAATATACTTTTAATGAACCAAAGGGCATATAGGGATAGGACTGGCTTGGGATATACCCCCAGGAAGAAAACGTGGGAAGAACCAAAAGTAAAGCCTTACTTAAAGTTCTTCCATAAAGCCACCAGTCATAGCTCCTCACCTTTTAGCTTCTGTAATTACTGCAACAGGAAAGGACACTCGATGTCCACCTGTAATGCTAAGAAGCATGGAGCTAACAGCTCTTACAAGTGGGTCCCTAAAGGAACCAAGGCTACAAAGGATCCTCCACCTGCAAAGGAAATCAAGAGAGGACAAGGATCCCAAGCCTGGAATCATCCCACTGGGAGAACCCAAGAGTCTAGAGCCAACACTAGGCCAAAGGCTCCAAATGTTTATAGGCACAAGGATAAGCCCAAGGCTAGGCCAAGGGTCCTAGACACTAATGACAAAGGACCCAAGAGAGGTTGGGTACCTAAAATTGCTTGATTGTTTCAGGTGTGTCTCAAGGCATCCAAGAACAAAAATTGGTACATCGATAGCGGATGCTCGAGACATATGACTGGAGACAGAGACAAGTTCAAATCTCTGGTGATCAAAGATGGAGCCACAGTGACCTTTGGAGGAAATCAAAGTGGCAAGATCACTGGAGTTGGAGAAGTCGGACCAGTCAAAGATGTATATCTAGTGGACGGTCTCTGTCACAACCTGCTAAGCGTAAGTCAAAGCACGGACAAAGGTAACTGGGTAATATTTGATTCAAATGAGTGCTTAATAGTTGATAAGCAGGATCTGAATATAGATAAGGCCAACTTAAAATGCAAAATTAAGGCAATTAGAAATGGGAATCTATATACCTTAGATTTATGTCAACAGCTAGAAGAAAAATGTCTAATATCTAGTGACGAGAATAGCTGGCTTTGGCATAAGAGACTAGCTCATGTTAACTTTACTCAATTGGACATGCTAATTAAAAATGAGCTAGCTGTAGGTATTCCCTCTTTTAAGGTTAAGCATGATTTTATCTGTGAATCCTGCCAACGAGGAAAGCAAACAAAATCCTCGTTTAAAACCAAGAAGAGAGTCTCCACCAGCAGGCCCTTGGAACTAATCCACATGGATTTGGTTGGGCCAGCAAGAGTAAAAAGCTTGGGTGGAAACCTATATGCTTTAGTGGTGGTGGATGACTATTCAAGGTTCACGTGGACTATGTTTCTTGCCTCCAAGCAAGATGCTTTTGATGCTTTTGTTGTCCTGGCTAAGAAAGTGCAGAATGAGAAGGATCTCAAAATCACAGCCATAAGGACAGACCATGGAGGAGAGTTTGAGAACCATAGCTTCACTGAGCTATGTGAACAAAACGGCATTGAACATAACTTCTCAGCTCCAAGGACTCCTCAACAAAATGGAGTGGTCGAAAGGAAGAACAGGGTTCTGACAGAGATGGCTAGAAGCATGCTCAATGAGAAAGAGGTTTCTCAAATGTTCTGGGCAGACGCTATGAGCACTGCTTGCTACATCTCCAACAGAGCCTATGTTCGCAAGGGCTTGGATAAGACTCCATACGAGTTATACAAAGGGAGAAAGCCCAACATCAGCCATCTCAGAATATTCGGATCAAAATGCTACGTGCACAACAATGGGAAGGTAAATTTGGGTAAGTTTGATCCAAAGGCTGATGTAGGTATATTTATAGGATATTCCCTTAGGAGCAAAGCTTATAGGATATACAACATGAGAACTAAAACTGTAGAAGAGTCCATGCATGTTGTATTTGATGAAACTCCTACATGTGGACAATCCACAGAAGATGATGAAGCACTTAATCTTCCAAATCTTCCATCATCTTCCTCACCACCAAAAGAAACAACAACAAGCTATCCCAAAGAAGAAGGTGAACCCAGTGATGTACCTAGAGGGCAACCCATGCCTGAGGAGGCACAGCTGCCAATAGCTAGGAGACATCACAGGGATCACCCTCTTGATCAAGTACTTGGTGATGTCTCTTCTGGTGTCAGAACTAGAAGACAAGTTCAAAATGAAGTTGAGTTTGGAGCATTCCTATCTCAAATCGAACCAACTTCAGTTGAACAAGCTCTTGAGGACTGCGACTGGATTATTGCCATGCAGGAAGAGCTGAATCAATTTGAAAGAAGTCAAGTGTGGGAACTAGTCCCAAGGCCGTCTCATCAATCCATAGTGGGGACCAAGTGGGTCTTTAAAAACAAACTGGATGAGACAGGTCAAATCACCAGAAACAAAGCCAGACTAGTAGCTAAAGGATACAACCAAGAAGAAGGCATTGACTATGAAGAAACTTTTGCTCCAGTCGCTAGACTTGAAGCAATAAGGATTCTTCTAGCCTTTGCATCCATGAAAGGTTTCAGATTATATCAAATGGATGTAAAGAGTGCATTTCTTAATGGTTATATTAAAGAAGAGGTATATGTAGAACAACCTCCTGGCTTTGAAGACCATAAGCACCCCAAACATGTGTATAGATTAAAGAAAGCTTTATATGGCCTGAAACAAGCTCCTCGAGCTTGGTATGAGAGACTCAGCAGCTTTTTGCTGGGCAAGGGTTTCTCAAGAGGCAAATTAGATAATACACTGTTTATCCTTCACAAAGAAAGAGATATGCTAATTGTCCAAATTTATGTTGATGATATTATATTTGGGGCAACTAACGAAAAACTTTGTGAAGATTTCTCTAAGACTATGCAGGGTGAATTTGAGATGTCAATGATGGGAGAACTAACGTTCTTCCTAGGCCTGCAAATTAGACAAAAGAAGAACGGAATCTTCATCTCCCAAACCAAGTACTGCAGAGAACTACTCAAAAAGTTTGGGATGGATGAATGCAAGGAGTATGACACTCCTATGAGCACCTCCGCCGCACTTGACGCTGACGCAAAGGGTAAAACTGTCAGCCTGCCCATGTACAGGGGAATGATAGGTTCCCTCTTATACTTAACAGCCAGCAGGCCTGATATTCAATTTAGTGTAGGCATGTGCGCTAGGTTTCAAGCCAACCCCAAGGAATCACACTTAACATGTGTTAAACGTATTCTGAGATACCTTGAGGGAACACAAGAACTTGGTCTTTGGTATCCCAGAGGTAACCAAGAGTTCTTGTGGGCTTATTCTGACTCTGACCACGCAGGTTATAAAACAGATAGAAAGAGCACCAGTGGACAATGCGCCTTCCTTGGTGGTTGTCTGGTGTCTTGGGCCAGCAAGAAGCAAACCTGCGTGTCCTTGTCATCCACTGAGGCAGAATACATTGCTGCTGCGAGTTGTTGTGCACAAGTGCTATGGCTGAAAAACCAGTTGAGAGATCTTGGCTTGGAGTTCCCTGAGGCGCCCATTCTCTGTGATAACACAAGCACAATTAGCCTCGCCAAGAATCCAGTTCAGCACACAAGGACAAAGCACATTGACGTCCGACATCACTTCATCAGAGACCATGTTCAAAAGAAGGATGTCAAGGTGCAGTTTGTTCCCACACAACAACAGCTTGCGGATATCTTCACCAAGCCTCTGGGGACTGACCAGTTTATTTTCATTAGAGGTGATTTGGGAATGGTAAACCCAAATGAAGTGTAAATTTTTTTTATACTTGATTATTTATCACTTACAACAATACTGACTTAGGCATCGGAGTGCCAATATATGTCGTTGCAGGTATTCAATGTTAAATCTTAAGTAAGTGCAACCGGAAGCAAAACCATTTCCGAATGATTTCACACTGACGCTGGATGATCAAACCAAGAGAGCGCCAGCACAAGTCCAAGAAGACACGTCACTTCAGAAAACGCTTCAACTTCCAAATGAGACGTTTCGACTTCTCTGATAATATGCAGCTACACGTGTCATCAGGTGTGTCGTTCCAACTTAAGTCGTTTACACTACCCAATGTGTGATAATGTGAAGAAGCATGACCTTTTTGCCCTTAGTGACTTTACCTATAAAAAGGACATCTCATTTCACACATTCTTCATTTTCATCTATGTTCTTCATTCTCTTCATATAAACATTTCATCAACCCCACAAAAATGGCCGAACCCTCTGAAGCAAACCCAGTTTCGAGGAAACCCTCCTCATCTAAGAAACACAAGTCCAAATCTGGGAAATCAAGCCATCAACATTCTGGAAAATCTGAGCATCGTGAAGAACATCAAGAACATCATGAAGTTTCTCGGCAAATTGCTCTAGGGCAGGATGAAAATATTCAAGGTCAGCCTGAAACTTCTGGTAGAATGGCAGAACTGTTAGTGGGCTCTAAGAAGAGGAAGTCCATCCCTAAGGAGGAGGCTGCGGCGATCAAATATGGAAAACCCTCTTTGATGATGCCAAAAGGGGGAGAGATGCATTGACCACTAGCCTTGCTATCCTGGAAGGATGCATTGACCACTAGCCTTGCTACCCTGGGAGTTCCTTGATGAAGAAGAGCTTCAGCGAGAGAGAGAGAAAGAAGAAACAAAAAGAAACAACCCCCAGCCCAAAATTAAATTTTTTTTGTGTACTTAGAAATGTTCATCTTTTCATGCATGTTCTCATATCTGCCTACTATATGCTCGTTGCTTGTAAATGTTATCTGATTATATGCTCTGACTTGTAACCTATGCTTATCAATAATATTTGTCTAAGTTACTTATTCTGAACTATTGCTTTTATTCTTCAGCTAATCCTTTCATATGAACTTAATCGATAAAGCTAAGTTTGTCATCATCAAAAAGGGGGAGAATGTTAGAATCTTAAGTTTTGATGAAGACTAAAATATAAAGGATTAGACCAAGTGCCTAGGAAGCAATAGGATAACTTAGGATCCCAAGTAAGAGTGCTTCCGGATGAAGATTTACTTCCGGTTAGATTAGGACTTGCGCATGCGGATGAATGTTTTCATCCCCCAGCATCAGCAAGTAAATCACTAGGGATTTAACTTAGTCCATGAACATTAGGTACACAAACCTTAAGACTAAGCTATGTTTCAATCGGAAGCGAAGTTGCTTCCTGTTAGACTTAGACTGGCGCAGAGCGATAGAATAGATATTACCCCAAGCGTCAGTGAGTCTACTTCCCCAAGTGAAAGCGCTTCCTGTTAGGCTTAGACTGGCGCAGAGCGACAGAATAGATATTATCCCAAGCGTCAGTAAGTCTACTTCACCAAGTGGAAGCACTTCCCATTAGATTTAGACTGGCGCAGATTGATAAACTAAATATAACCCTAAGCGTCAGTGAAATTCACCACGTCAAGTAAAAGTGCTTCCGATAGCTCAGTGACTAGCGCTGAGTGGTGGAATGAAATAGACTAAGCGAGAGCGAGTCATGGTGAACTAGATCCCTCATCGAGTAAAATTACTTCCGGATGTAGAAGTGCTTCCGGATACACCTTAGACTTAGGGAACCCCCACTGCATGAGACTATATGATTATATTGCTAAACTAACGTTCAAGTGCAGCACACTCAGTAAGGTTGCTTCTGGATGAGAAGTTACTTCCGCAAGCAAAAAGAATGTCTGAACGTTCAAAGAGATGCAGTGTCAGGATGCTTATGTCAGAGCAGAGGTGTCAGGACTACTTTTCAGAGATAAAGCAAGTCAACCCTGCTATGCATTGATGAAGCATTAAATGGGCGAACGGTAACAAGGGAAAAACGGACATATTCAAACGGCTAGCCCACCTACCAAGAGTTCAAAATGCTTGAAGACTATATAAGGAAGCTCAACTTCATTTATGAAGAAGTTAATGATCTTCAAATATTCTTGAGCGAGAAAATCTTTATTCATTCAAGCTGCCCAGAAAAGCGAAGAGCATTTAACACTTTGAGTGATTTTTCATCTACTTATCCTGTACTCACAGTAGTTAAGTCTCTTTCTGTTAAAAGAGCATTTATTGAACTTAAGTGTGTAACATCATTTGTTCTGTAAGAGAACTTAGTCAGAAAAGCCTTCAAGTGTAAAACTTCAAACCCTTGCTTGGTGTGAGGGGGAGACAGTTAGATAGGTTACAAGTGAGCCAGTGTAAAACTTGTTGTAAGGTTGCAAGTGAGCCCGTAAAACTTGCGGTTGTAAGGTTTCAGGTGAACCCGATTTAAAACCTGAGTTATAGTGAAACTCTCGGCCTGGGTGGTTGAGGACTGGACGTAGGTCAGGTAGACCGAACCAGTATAAATCCTTGTGTCGTTTACTTTGAGTATTTATTTTTGAAGCACAATTCACCCCCCCCTCTTGTGCATCCATTACGTTCAATAATCAATGATACTCTCCACAAATTTCTATACATAAGCAATAAAATATAATTGTCAAATCACAACAGATTCTCTTTAATTGTGATTTCCTATTTCTTTCAATAAATCAACACATAATCCTCAATATAATTAGAGAAGAACAGTCATATTGTAACTACTTAGAGTTTGGAGTGTGACTCTTAAAAACAAATTGCTTTACTACTTTTTATTTCCAAAAAGCCTAACTTTATTACTTGATCTTTGAAACATCTTCACATCATCACACATTAAATTACGCATATAATCATTAATTATCTTGATATAAACAAAAAAATTACTACACAATACAATAATAATACTAAGAAGTTCTACCAAACTTTTATGCATAATATTTATGTATAAATTTTTTTTTCTTAACTTCTTTTATCCATTCCTAAATATAATTCCACATCAACAAAATTAATATGCAACAATATACTCATAAGAATGACTGTTAGAATCTTGAGTTTTGATGAAGACTAAAATATAAAGGATTAGACCAAGTGCCTAGGAAGCAATAGGATAACTTAGGATCCCAAGTAAGAGTGCTTCCGGATGAAGATTTACTTCCGGATAGATTGGGACTTGCGCATGCGGATGAATGTTTTCATCCCCCAGCGTCAGCAAGTAAATCACTAGGGATTTAACTTAGTCCATGAACATTAGGTACACAAACCTTAAGACTAAGCTATGTTTCAATCGGAAGCGAAGTTGCTTCCTGTTAGACTTAGACTGGCGCAGAGCGACAGAATAGATATAACCCCAAGCGTCAGTGAGTCTACTTCGCCAAGTGAAAGCACTTCCTATTAGATTTAGACTGGCGCAGGTTGATAGACTAGATATAACCCCGAGCGTCAGTGAAAATGCAACGTCAAGTGAAGTTGCTTCCTATTAGATCTTGACTGGCGCAGACTGATAAAATAGAATAACCCCGAGCGTCAGTGAGTTCACCACGTCAAGTGAAAGTGCTTCCGATAGCTCAGTGACTAGCGCTGACTATTGAGAATTAAATAGACTAAGCGAGAGCAAGTCATAGTGAACTAGATTCCTCATCTAGTAAGGTTGCTTCCGGATGTAGAAATGCTTCCGGATACACCTTAGACTTAGGGAACATCCACTGCATGAGACTATATGATTATATTGCTAAACTAACGTTCAAGTGCAGCACACTCAGTAAGGTTGCTTCCGGATGAGAAGTTGCTTCCGCAAGCAATCAGAATGTCTGAACGTTCAGAGATGCAGTGTCAGAATGCTTTTGTCAGAGCAGAGGTGTCAGGACTACTTTCCAGAGATAAAGCAAGTCAACCCTGCTATGCATTGATGAAGCAATTAATGGGCGAACGGTAACATGGGAAAAACGGACATATTCAAACGGCTAGCCCACCTACCAAGAGTTCAAAATGCTTGAAGACTATATAAGGAAGCTCAACTTCATTTATGAAGTAGTTAATAATCTTCAAATATTCTTGAGAGAAGTTAGAGCGAGAAAATCTTTATTCATTCAAGCTGCCCAGAAAAGCGAAGAGCATTTAACACTTTGAGTGATTTTTCATCTACTTATCCTGTACTCACAGTAGTTAAGTCTCTTTCTGTTATAAGAGCATTTATTGAACTTAAGTGTGTAACACCATTCGTTCTTTAAGAGAACTTAGTCAGAAAAGTCTTCAAGTGTAAACTTCAAACCCTTGCTTGGTGTGAGGGGGAGATAGTTAGATAGGTTACAAGTGAGCCAGTGAAAAACTTGTTGTAAGGTTGCAAGTGAGCCCGTAAAACTTGCGGTTGTAAGGTTTCAGGTGAACCAGATTTAAAACCTGAGTTATAGTGAAACTCTCGGCCTGGGTGGTTGAGGACTGGACGTAGGTCAGGTAGACCGAACCAGTATAAATCCTGTGTTGTTTACTTTGAGTATTTATTTTTGAAGCACAATTCACCCCCCCCCCTCTTGTGCATCCATTACGTTCATTTGGTATCAGAGCAAGGTCTTTCTCACTCGATTCCAACGAATCAGAAAGCAAAGATCAAATAATGGATGCAGACTATGGCCTACCAGATGTCGCTGTTCAACCCAACAAGCCCCCAGGTTTCGATGGGTACAACTATACGTTCTGGAAGTTCAGAATGGAGACATATATCAAGTCAAGCGACTTAAGACTTTGGGACGTCATAGAACGAGGGGATAATGTTCCACTAGATGAAGATGGATTTGCAAAAGTGCGAGCCAGATACACTGCTGAGGACTATGCTCTAGTCCAACTAAATCATCGGGCCATGCACTACATCCAATGTGCTCTCACCCACAAAGAATTCCACAGAATCAGCCACCACAAGAATGCAAAGGATATGTGGGAGGCTCTTGAGGCTGCACACTCTGGAACCAGGGGAGTAAAGGCGAGACGTATTGAAATGCTGGTTGAAGAATTTCATAAATTCGCCATGCTAAGTCCCACCGAGCCTATCAGAGAGCTGGAGCTCAGGTTCACCCATCTCATCAATAATTTGGCCTCGCTGGGTAAGGATATCCCTGAAAGAGAGCAAGTGAGCAAGATCCTGAAGATCTTGAAGGGTGACTGGATCACCAAAGTAACTATTTTGCAAGAAGTGCAAGGTGAATCAACCAGCTCCATCACCGCCCTATTTGGCTCTCTTGCTGAATATGAACCTACCTTGCTGGCTATGAGAGCTCCTCAACCTTCATCCAAAAACAAAAATCTTGCTCTCGTTGCTCCCAGCAAAGGGAGCAATGACAATGATGAGGATGATGAGGAGGAGATGGACGATGAAGAGATGGCTATGATGGTGAGGAAATTTAGAAAATTCTTCAGAAAGAAGGGAGGCTATCAGAGAGGTGATACCAGTGAGAAGAAGGGATACAAGAAAGAGAAGGTCCCTGTGTGCTTTGAATGCAATAAGCCTGGTCACTTCAAGGCTGAGTGCCCCAGCCTGCAGAGGTCAAAAGGCAAAGACAAAAGGAAAGCACTTGTTTCCTCCATTTGGGTAAATAGCTCAGATGAGGAAGCGAGTGATGAAGAAGAAGTTGCCAACCTTTGCCTGGTAGCTAGAGAGGAGGATGAAGAAGCACCTTCAGATGTTGACCTCACAAACGAAGAACATGAGGTAACTCTTTCTGAACTTCAAGAGGCTTACAATGAGGTTCATGAAGAATTCTCAAGATTATGTAAAGCCTATAAGGTGTTGAAAACCAAAAAGGAATCACTTGAGTCCAAGGTGGACTCACTAAGTGAGGAACTAGCGGAAGCTAGAAGACTTCCGATAGTGGATGGCCAGGGTTCTCCCCAAGTAGAACCCAACGCCCCAACACCTGAGAGCTGCCCTAATTGCAGCAAAATCTCAGAGGAAAATAATAAGCTACAAAATGCCCTGGAAAAGTTTACCAATGGTTCAGAAATGCTAAATGTAATTTTAATGAACCAAAGGGCATATAGGGATAGAACTGGCTTGGGGTATACCCCTAAGGTGAAAAGGTGGGTAGAACCAAAGGTAAAGCCCTACCTGAAGTTCTTCCATAAAGCCACCAATCATGGCTCCTCACCCTTTAGCTTCTGTAATTACTGCAACAGGAAAGGACACTCCACGTCCACCTGTAATGCCAAGAAGCATGGAGCTAACAGCTCTTACAAATGGGTTCCTAAAGGAACCAAGGCTACCCAGGATCCTCCACCTGCAAAGGATACCAAGAAAGGACAAGGATCCCGAGCCAGGAATCATTCCACGGGGAAAACCCAAGAGCCTAGAGCCAGCACTAGGCCAGAGGCTCCAAATGTTCGTAAGCCCAAGGGTAAGCCCAATAATAGGCATAGGGTACTAGACACTAATAACAAAGGACCCATGAAAGATTGGGTACCTAAAGTTGCTTGATTGTGTTAGGTGTGTCTCAAGGCATCCAAGAACAAAAAATGGTACATCGATAGCGGATGCTCAAGACACATGACTGGAGACAGAGACAAGTTCAAATCTCTGGTGATCAAAGATGGAGCCACAGTGACCTTTGGAGGAAATCAAAGTGGCAAGATCACTGGAGTTGGAGAAGTCGGACCAGTCAAAGATGTATATCTAGTGGACGGTCTCTGTCACAACCTGCTAAGCGTAAGTCAAAGCACGGACAAAGGTAACTGGGTAATATTTGATTCAAATGAGTGCTTAATAGTTGATAAGCAGGATCTAAATATAGATAAGGCCAACTTAAAATGCAAGATTAAGGCGATTAGAAATGGGAATCTATATACCTTAGATTTATGTCAACAGCTAGAAGAAAAATGCTTAATATCTAGTGACGAGAATAGCTGGCTTTGGCATAAGAGACTAGCTCATGTTAACTTTACTCAATTGGACATGCTAATTAAAAAGGAGCTAGCTATAGGAATTCCTTCCTTTAAAGTTAAGCATGATTTTATCTGTGAATCCTGCCAACGAGGGAAGCAAACAAAGTCCTCGTTTAAAACCAAGAAGAGAGTCTCCACCAGCAGGCCCTTGGAACTAATCCACATGGATTTGGTTGGGCCAGCGAGAGTAAAGAGCTTGGGTGGAAACCTATATGCTTTAGTAGTGGTGGATGACTATTCAAGGTTCACGTGGACTATGTTTCTTGCCTCCAAGCAAGATGCTTTTGATGCTTTTGTTGTCCTGGCTAAGAAAGTGCAGAATGAGAAGGATCTCAAAATCACAGCCATAAGGACAGACCATGGAGGAGAGTTTGAGAACCATAGCTTCACTGAGCTATGTGAGCAGAACGGCATTGAACATAACTTCTCAGCTCCAAGGACTCCTCAACAAAATGGAGTAGTCGAAAGAAAGAACAGGGTTCTGACGGAGATGGCTAGAAGCATGCTAAACGAGAAAGAAGTCTCTCAAGTGTTCTGGGCGGACGCTATGAGCACTGCTTGCTATATCTCCAACAGAGCTTATATTCGCAAGGGCTTGGATAAGACTCCATACGAGCTATACAAAGGAAGGAAGCCCAACATCAGCCATCTCAGAATATTCGGATCAAAATGCTACGTGCATAACAATGGGAAGGTAAATTTGGGTAAGTTTGATCCAAAGGTTGATGTAGGTATATTCATAGGATACTCCCTTAGGAGCAAAGCATATAGGATATACAACATGAGAACTAAAACTGTAGAAGAGTCCATGCATGTTGTATTTGATGAAACTCCTACATGGGGACAATCCTCAGAAGATGATGAAGCACTTAATCTTCCAAATCTTCCATCATCTTCCTCACCACCAAAAGAAACAACAACAAGCTATCCCAAAGAAGAAGGTGAACCCAGTGATGTACCTAGTGGGCAACCCATGCCTGAGGAGGCACAGCTGCCAATAGCTAGGAGACATCACAGGGATCATCCTCTTGATCAAGTGCTTGGTGATGTTTCTTCTGGTGTCAGAACTAGAAGACAAGTTCAAAATGAAGTTGAGTTTGGAGCATTCCTATCTCAAATCGAACCAACTTCAGTTGAACAAGCTCTTGAGGACTGCGACTGGATTATTGCCATGCAGGAAGAGCTGAATCAATTTGAGAGAAGTCAAGTGTGGGAACTAGTCCCAAGGCCGTCTCATCAATCCATAGTGGGGACCAAGTGGGTCTTTAAAAACAAACTGGATGAGACAGGTCAAATCACCAGAAACAAAGCCAGACTAGTAGCTAAAGGATACAACCAAGAAGAAGGCATTGACTATGAAGAAACTTTTGCTCCAGTCGCTAGACTTGAAGCAATAAGGATTCTTCTAGCCTTTGCATCCATGAAAGGTTTCAGATTATATCAAATGGATGTAAAGAGTGCATTTCTTAATGGTTATATTAAAGAAGAGGTATATGTAGAACAACCTCCTGGCTTTGAAGACCATAAGCACCCCAAACATGTGTATAGATTAAAGAAAGCTTTATATGGCCTGAAACAAGCCCCTCGAGCTTGGTATGAGAGACTCAGCAGCTTTTTGCTGGGCAAGGGTTTCTCAAGCGGCAAATTAGATAATACACTGTTTATCCTTCACAAAGAAAGAGATATGCTAATTGTCCAAATTTATGTTGATGATATTATATTTGGGGCAACTAACGAAAAGCTTTGTGAAGATTTCTCTAAGACTATGCAGGGTGAATTTGAGATGTCAATGATGGGAGAACTAACGTTCTTCCTAGGCCTGCAAATTAGACAAAAGAAGAACGGAATCTTCATCTCCCAAACCAAGTACTGCAGAGAACTACTCAAAAAGTTTGGGATGGATGAATGCAAGGAGTATGACACTCCTATGAGCACCTCCGCCACACTTGACGCTGACGCAAAGGGTAAAACTGTCAGCCTGCCCATGTACAGGGGAATGATAGGTTCCCTCTTATACTTAACAGCCAGCAGGCCTGACATTCAATTCAGTGTAGGCATGTGCGCTAGGTTTCAAGCCAACCCCAAGGAATCACACTTAACATGTGTTAAACGTATTCTGAGATACCTTGAGGGAACACAAGAACTTGGTCTTTGGTATCCCAGAGGTAACCAAGAGTTCTTGTGGGCTTATTCTGACTCTGACCACGCAGGTTATAAAACAGATAGAAAGAGCACCAGTGGACAATGCGCCTTCCTTGGTGGTTGTCTGGTGTCTTGGGCTAGCAAGAAGCAAACCTGCGTGTCCTTGTCATCCACTGAGGCAGAATACATTGCTGCTGCAAGTTGTTGTGCACAAGTGCTATGGCTGAAAAACCAGTTGAGAGATCTTGGCTTGGAGTTCCCTGAGGCACCCATCCTCTGTGATAACACAAGCACAATTAGCCTTGCCAAGAATCCAGTTCAGCACACAAGGACTAAGCACATTGACGTCCGACATCACTTCATCAGAGACCATGTTCAAAAGAAGGATGTCAAGGTGCAGTTTGTCCCCACACAACAACAGCTAGCGGACATCTTTACCAAGCCTCTGGGGACTGACCAGTTTATTTTCATTAGAGGTGATTTGGGAATGGTAAACCCAAATGAGGTGTAAATTTTTATATACTTGATTATTTATCACTTACAACAATACTGACTTTGGCATCGGAGTGCCAATATATGTTTTTGCAGGTATTCAATGTTAAATCTTAAGTAAGTGCAACCGGAAGCAAAACCACTTCCGGATGATTACACACTGACGCTGGATGATCAAACCAAGAGAGCGCCAGCACAAGTCCAAGAAGACACGTCACTTCAGAAAACGCTTCAACTTCCAAATGAGACGTTTCGACTTCTCTGATAATATGCAGCTACACGTGTCATCAGGTGTGTCGTTCCAACTTAAGTCGTTTACGCTACCCAATGTGTGATAATGTGAAGAAGCATGACCTTTTTGCCCTTAGTGACTTTACCTATAAAAAGGACATCTCATTTCACACATTCTTCATTTTCATCCATGTTCTTCATTCTCTTCATACAAACATTTCATCAACCCCACAAAAATGGCCGAACCCTCTGAAGCAAACCCAGTTTCGAGGAAACCCTCCTCATCTAAGAAACACAAGTCCAAATCTGGGAAATCAAGCCATCAACATTCTGGAAAATCTGGGCATCATGAAGAACATCAAGAACATCATGAAGTTTCTAGGCAAATTGCCCTAGGGCAGGATGAAAATATTCAAGGTCAGCCTGAAACTTCTGGTAGAATGGCAGAACTGTTAGTGGGCTCTAAGAAGAGGAAGTCCATCCCTAAGGAGGAGGCTGCGGCGATCAAATATGGAAAACCCTCTTTGATGATGCCAAAAGGGGGAGAGATGCATTGACCACTAGCCTTGCTATCTGGACGGATGCATTGACCACTAGCCTTGCTACCCTGGGAGTTCCTTGATGAAGAAGAGCTTCAGCGAGAGGGAGAGAAAGAAGAAACAAAAAGAAACAAAAACCCTAAACCCCCAGCCCAAAATTTTTTTGTTTACTTAGAAATGTTCACCTTTTCATGCATGTTCTCATATCTGCCTACTATATGCTCGTTACTTGTAAATGTTATTTGATTATATGTTCTGACTTGTAACCTATGTTTATCAATAATATTTGTCTAAGTTACTTGTTCTGAACTATTGCTTTTATTCTTCAGCTAATCCTTTCATATGAACTTAATCGATAAAGCTAAGTTTGTCATCATCAAAAAGGGGGAGAATGTTAGAATCTTGAGTTTTGATGAAGACTAAAATATAAAGGATTAGACCAAGTGCCTAGGAAGCAATAGGATAACTTAGGATCCCAAGTAAGAGTGCTTCCGGATGAAGATTTACTTCCGGATAGATTGGGACTTGCGCATGCGGATGAATGTTTTCATCCCCCAGCGTCAGCAAGTAAATCACTAGGGATTTAACTTAGTCCATGAACATTAGGTACACAAACCTTAAGACTAAGCTATGTTTCAATCGGAAGCGAAGTTGCTTCCTGTTAGACTTAGACTGGCGCAGAGCGACAGAATAGATATAACCCCAAGCGTCAGTGAGTCTACTTCGCCAAGTGAAAGCACTTCCTATTAGATTTAGACTGGCGCAGGTTGATAGACTAGATATAACCCCGAGCGTCAGTGAAAATGCAACGTCAAGTGAAGTTGCTTCCTATTAGATCTTGACTGGCGCAGACTGATAAAATAGAATAACCCCGAGCGTCAGTGAGTTCACCACGTCAAGTGAAAGTGCTTCCGATAGCTCAGTGACTAGCGCTGACTATTGAGAATTAAATAGACTAAGCGAGAGCAAGTCATAGTGAACTAGATTCCTCATCTAGTAAGGTTGCTTCCGGATGTAGAAATGCTTCCGGATACACCTTAGACTTAGGGAACATCCACTGCATGAGACTATATGATTATATTGCTAAACTAACGTTCAAGTGCAGCACACTCAGTAAGGTTGCTTCTGGATGAGAAGTTGCTTCCGCAAGCAATCAGAATGTCTGAACGTTCAGAGATGCAGTGTCAGAATGCTTTTGTCAGAGCAGAGGTGTCAGGACTACTTTCCAGAGATAAAGCAAGTCAACCCTGCTATGCATTGATGAAGCAATTAATGGGCGAACGGTAACATGGGAAAAACGGACATATTCAAACGGCTAGCCCACCTACCAAGAGTTCAAAATGCTTGAAGACTATATAAGGAAGCTCAACTTCATTTATGAAGTAGTTAATAATCTTCAAATATTCTTGAGAGAAGTTAGAGCGAGAAAATCTTTATTCATTCAAGCTGCCCAGAAAAGCGAAGAGCATTTAACACTTTGAGTGATTTTTCATCTACTTATCCTGTACTCACAGTAGTTAAGTCTCTTTCTGTTATAAGAGCATTTATTGAACTTAAGTGTGTAACACCATTCGTTCTTTAAGAGAACTTAGTCAGAAAAGCCTTCAAGTGTAAACTTCAAACCCTTGCTTGGTGTGAGGGGGAGATAGTTAGATAGGTTACAAGTGAGCCAGTGAAAAACTTGTTGTAAGGTTGCAAGTGAGCCCGTAAAACTTGCGGTTGTAAGGTTTCAGGTGAACCCGATTTAAAACCTGAGTTATAGTGAAACTCTCGGCCTGGGTGGTTGAGGACTGGACGTAGGTCAGGTAGACCGAACCAGTATAAATCCTGTGTTGTTTACTTTGAGTATTTATTTTTGAAGCACAATTCACCCCCCCCCTCTTGTGCATCCATTACGTTCAATGACTAATAAGGGAAGAGCACAAATTATATTTAAATCGTCACGACCTCCAAGAGTTCAAAACACATTTTTCTTTGAAAATACTTTTCAAAATCGTAAGACAGACGGTCACAGAATCGTATTGCTCTGATACCAAATTGTAATACCCAACAAAATAATATCTAATTTATAATAAAAATTATATTCAAACTCTATTTTTAAAACAAAAACAAAGTAAAACATTAAAAGTTGAGGTCAATGACAAAATAAATATAAAATAAAAGTGCTTACTCCTCAAGTGTCCTCCCTTGCTTATTATTAGATCCTTCACCTAAAAATTGTTAATAATGGGGTGAGATCGACATCTCAGTAACTACTGAACTCTCCTAACATACACAAGCAAATTACATGTAATTACAATACAAAAGTCATTCTCATATTGGTCCGTACAAATCAACTCTTTATCCATCTCAATTGACCTCTTAATTCAAAAATGATTTCTTCTCATTAAGATTCTTTAATCATGCATAAATGCAGTATGCCTCCCTTATATCATCTCCACCCTTATACCGCTGACAGGAGCCATAAGCTAACATATAGTCCAAACAGAAATAAAATCCAATTAATTAGATTATTCCAAGCTCACCAGTACATGAGATATACCCTGCCAGAGGTATAGAGCTCAAGTATGGACTATGGCTCCCCTCCTTAAAGAACAAATATAAGGAGGTGTCACATGTCCCATAACATCTATGCAATCCTGGCAAGGGAAGACATAGAAGGAAGGGCCCTGACAAGTACCACTACCACTGTGCACCGAGTGGTGGTATAAAAATTCATTATCACATAACCCTCCTCTAATCCCTATCCCATAACAAATGCTCATGCAATGACAGATATATACGTTCACCAACAATTAAAATATCCTTGAATTAAATTACCATAATACACTCTCTAACCCAATATAATATCATCATATAAGCAAGCATGCTTGAAAAGAATCAAAGTACTTATCATTCACATATTACATATCACAACAGTTAACAACAAGCATGCTTGAAAAGGAACAATCTAATTTAACAACAAGCATGCTTGAAAAGGAACAAACTAATTTAACAACAAGCATGCTTGAAAAGGAACAAACTAATTTAACAACAAGCATGCTTCAAAAAGGAACAAACAAATCATAACAGCGCACATTTTTGAATTAAGAGGTAATCAGTAATCAGACAGATTATAATTATACATAACTTACAAGCATACGAAAGAATAATTCAGAGTTACCTGGTGCTCCTTAGCTCACAGGTAAGCACACAATTAAGATCAAGTCTAAGCCCCTAATGAGAGTCTATAGCATCACCAATATAAGTATATATTAATATAAGACTCAACAATACTAAAAATGTATTCTAATATAGTTATGCCTTAAACCCCGTATGTATACACATAATTATTTTTATTATTTGATTATATATCATTAAATAATCAATTTTATTGAATTCAATTTGTTAGAATCTTAAGTTTTGATGAAGACTAAAATATGAAAGAATAGGCCAAGTACTTAGAAAGCAATAGGTAAACATAGAATCCCAAGTAAGAGTGCAACCGGATGTGGATTTACTTCCGGATAGACTAGGACTTGCGCACACGGATGAATGTTTCATCCCCCAGCGGCAGCGAGTAACTCACTAAGGAATCAACTTAGTCCATGAGCATTATTAGGTACACAAAACCTTAAGGCTAAGCTATGATTCAACCGGAAGTGAAATTGCTTCCTGTTAGATTTAGACTGGCGCAGGCTGATAGAAGAGATATAACCCCAAGCGTCAGTGAATAAGCCACGTCAAGTGAAATTGCTTCCTGTTAGATTTGACTGGCGCAGACTGATAGAATAGATATAACCCTAAGCGTCAGTGAGTTTACCACGTCAAGTGAAAGTGCTTCCGATAGCTTAGTGACTAGCGCTGACTGTTGGATTGAAGGACACTGAGCGAGAGTAAGTGATAGTAAACTAAATCCTTCATCCAGTGGTTTTACTTCCGGATGAAGAAGTGCTTCCGGATACATCATAGACTAAGAGAACACCCACTGCATGTGACTATGTGCTTATATTGCTAAACTAACGTTCAAGTGCAGCACACTAAGTAAGGTTGCTTCCGGATGTGATTTTGCTTCCGCAAGCAATCAGAATGTCAGAACGTTCAGAGATGCAATGTCAGAATGCTTATGTCAGAGCAGAGATGTCAGGACTACTTTTCAGAGATAAAGCAAGTCAACCCTGCTATGCATTGATGAAGCATTTATTGGGCAAACGGTAACATGGGAAAAACGGCCATATTCAAACGGCTAGTCCACCTACCAAGAGTTCAAGTGTTTGAAGACTATATAAGGGAGCTCAACTTCATTTATGAAGCAATCAATTATCTTTGAATATTCTTGAGAGAAGTTAGAGCGAGAAACTAAGAACACCTTCAAGCATTCAAAGCTGCCCAGAAAAGTAAAGAGCATTTAACACATCGAGTGATCCTTTTCATCTACATATTCTGTACTCTTTGTTGTTAAGTCTCTTCTTGTTATAAGAGCATTGATTGTACTTAAGTGTGTAACACCATCCTTTCTTTGAGAGAACTTAGTCAGAAAAATCCTTTAAGTATAAAGGTTAACCCCTTCCTTGGTGTGAGGGGGAGCTAGTTAGAAAGGTTACAAGTGAGCCTGTGTAAAACTTGTGGTAAGGTTGCAAGTGATCCCGTCCAAAACTTGCGGTTGTAAGGTTTCAGGTGAACCCGATTTAAAACCTGAGATATAGTGGAACTCGGCCTGGGTGGTTGAGGACTGGACGTAGGTCAGGTAGACCGAACCAGTATAAATCTTGTGTTGTTTTATTTGAGCATTTATTTTTGAAGCACAATTCACCCCCCCCCCTCTTGTGCATCCATTACTTTCATTTGGTATCAGAGCAGGTCTTTCTCACTTGATTCCAACGAATCCAGAAAGCAAAGATCCAGTAATGGATACAGACTACTCTCTACCAGATGTCTCTGTTCAACCCAACAAGCCCCCAGGCTTCGATGGGTACAACTATCCATTCTGGAAGTTTAGAATGGAGACTTATATCAAGTCAAGTGACATTAGACTCTGGGATGTAATCGAACGAGGGGATCAAACTCCCTTAGATGAGGATGGATTTGCTAAGGTGAGAGCCAGATACACTCCTGAGGACTATGCTCTAGTCCAACTGAACCATAGGGCCATGCACTACATCCAGTGTGCTCTCAGCCCCAAAGAGTTTCACAGGATCAGCCACCACAAAAATGCTAAAGATATGTGGGAGGCTCTTGAGGCTGCTCACTCTGGAACTAGGGGAGTAAAAGCAAGACGTGTTGAGATGCTGGTGGAAGAGTTTCACAAGTTTGCCATGCTAAGTCCCACTGAGCCTATCAGAGAGCTGGAGCTCAGGTTCACCCATCTCATCAACAATTTGGCCTCGCTGGGTAAGGATATCCCTGAAAGAGAGCAAGTAAGCAAGATCCTAAAAATCTTGAAGGGTGACTGGATCACCAAAGTAACTATCTTGCAGGAAGTGCAAGGAGAATCAACCAGCTCCATCACCGCACTATTTGACTCTCTTACTGAATACGAACCTACCTTGCTGGCTATGAGAGCTCCTCAAGCCTCATCCAAGAACAAGAACCTTGCTCTTGTCGCTCCCAGCAAGGAGATCAATGATGATGATGAGGATGATGAGGAGGAAATGGACGATGAAGAGATGGCTATGATGGTGAGGAAATTCAGAAAGTTTTTCAGAAAGAAAGGAGGCTATCAGAGAGGTGACCCCAGCCAGAAGAAGGGATACAAGAAGGAAAAAGTCCCTGTGTGCTTTGAATGCAAGAAGCCAAGTCACTTCAAGGCTGAGTGTCCCAGCCTGCAGAGGTCAAAAGGCAAAGACAAAAGAAAGGCCTTCGTCTCCTCCATTTGGGTGAATAGCTCAGATGACAAAGCAAGTGATGAAGAAGAAGTTGCCAACCTCTGCCTGGTAGCTAGAGAAGATGATGAGGAAGCATCTTCAGATCTTGACCTCACCAACGAAGATCATGAGGTAACTCTTTCTGAACTACAAGAGGCTTACAATGAGGTTCACGAAGAATTCTCTAGACTATGTAAAGCCTATAAAGTGTTGAAAACTAAAAAGGAATCACTTGAGTCCAAGGTGGACTCACTAAGTGAAGAGCTAGCGGAAGCTAGAAAGCTTCCGGTAGTGGATGGCCAGGGTTCTCCCCAAGTAGAACCCAACGCCCCAACACTTGAGAGCTGCCCTAATTGCAGCAAAATCTCAGCTGAGAAAGACAAGCTGCAAAATGCCCTGCAGAAGTTTACAAATGGTTCAGAAATGTTAAATATAATCTTAATGAATCAAAGGGCTTATTGGGATAGGACTGGCTTAGGATATACTCCTAGAGGGAAAAAGTGGGTAAAACCTAAAGTAAAGCCCTACTTAAAGTTCTTCCATAAAGCCACTAGTCATAGCTCCTCACCCTTCAGCTTCTATAACTACTGCAACAGGAAAGGACACTCCACGTCCACCTGTAATGCCAAGAAGCATGGAGCTAGTAGCTCTTACAAATGGGTCCCTAAAGGAACCAAGGCTACAAAGGATCCTCCACCTGCAAAGGAAACCAAGAGAGGACAAGGATCCCGAGCCTGGAACCATTCCATAGGAAAAACCCAAGAGCCTAGAGCCAGCACTAGGCCAGAGGCTCCAAATGATCATAAGCCCAAGGTTAAGGCCAATACTAGACCAAGGGCACTAAAAACTAATGACAGAGGACCCAAGAGAGGTTGGGTACCTAAGGTTGTTTGATTATTTCAGGTATGTCTCAAGGCATCCAAGAATAGAAAATGGTACATCGATAGCGGATGCTCGAGACATATGACTGGAGACAGAGACAAGTTCAAATCTCTGGTGATCAAAGATGGAGCCACAGTGACCTTTGGAGGAAATCAAAGTGGTAAGATCACTGGAGTTGGAGAAGTCGGACCAGTCAAAGATGTCTATCTAGTGGACGGTCTCTGTCACAACCTGCTGAGCGTAAGCCAGAGCACTGACAAAGGAAATTGGGTAATCTTTGATTCAAACGAGTGCTTAATAGTTGATAAGCAGGATCTGAATTTAGACAAGGCCAATTTAAAATGCAAACTTAAGGCAAATAGAAACGGAAACCTATATACCCTGGACTTATGTCAACAGCTAGAAGAAAAATGTTTAATATCTAGTGACGAGAATAGTTGGCTTTGGCATAAGAGGTTAGCTCATGTTAATTTTACTCAACTTGATATGCTAATTAAAAATGAGCTAGCTATAGGTATTCCTTCTTTTAAAGTTAAGCATGATTTTATTTATGAATCCTGCCAACGAGGAAAGCAAACAAAGTCCTCGTTTAAAACCAAGAAGAGGGTCTCCACCAGTAGGCCCTTGGAACTAATCCACATGGATTTGGTTGGGCCAGCGAGAGTAAAGAGCTTGGGTGGAAACTTATATGCTCTAGTAGTGGTGGATGACTATTCAAGGTTCACTTGGACTATGTTTCTTGCCTCTAAGCAAGATGCTTTTTATGATTTTGTTGTCCTGGCTAAGAAAGTGCAGAATGAGAGAGAGCTGAAAATCACAGCCATAAGGACAGACCATGGAGGAGAGTTTGAGAACCATAGCTTCTCTGAGCTATGTGAGCAAAACGGCATTGAACATAACTTCTCAGCTCCTAGAACTCCTCAGCAAAATGGAGTGGTCGAAAGGAAGAACAGGGTTCTGACGGAGATGGCTAGAAGCATGCTCAACGAGAAAGAGGTTTCTCAAGTGTTCTGGGCGGACGCTATGAGCATTGCTTGCTATATCTCCAACAGAGCCTATGTTCGCAAGGGCTTGGACAAGACTCCATACGAGCTATACAAAGGGAGGAAGCCCAACATCAGCCACCTCAGAATATTTGGATCAAAATGCTATGTGCATAACAGTGGAAAGGTAAATCTGGGTAAGTTTGACCCAAAGACTGATGTAGGTATATTTATAGGATATTCCCTTAGGAGTAAAGCATATAGAATATACAACATGAAAACTAAAACTGTAGAAGAATCCATGCATGTTGTATTTGATGAAACTCCTACATGGGGACAATCCACAGAGGATGATGGAATACTTAATCTTCCAAAACTACCATCATCTTCCTCACCACCAAAAGAAACACCAACAAGCAATCCCAAAGAAGAAGATGAACCCAGTGATGAACCTGGAGTGCAACCCGTGCCTGAGGAGGCACAGTTGTCAATAGCTAGGAGACATCACAGGGATCATCCTCTTGATCAAGTGCTTGGTGATGTTTCTTCTGGTGTCAGAACTAGAAGACAAGTTCAAAATGAAGTTGAGTTTGGAGCATTCCTATCTCAAATCGAACCAACTTCAGTTGAACAAGCTCTTGAGGACTGCGACTGGATTATTACCATGCAGGAAGAGCTAAACCAATTTGAGAGAAGTCAAGTTTGGGAACTAGTCCCAAGGCCGTCTCATCAATCCATAGTAGGGACCAAGTGGGTCTTCAAAAACAAGCTAGATGAGACAGGTCAAATCACAAGAAACAAAGCCAGACTAGTATCCAAAGGATACAACCAAGAAGAAGGCATTGACTATGAAGAAACTTTTGCTCCAGTCGCTAGACTTGAAGCAATAAGGATTCTTCTAGCCTTTGCATTCATGAAAGGCTTTAGGTTATATCAAATGGATGTAAAGAGTGCTTTTCTTAATGGTTATATTAAAGAAGAGGTATATGTAGAACAACCTCCTGGCTTTGAGGATCATAAGCATCCCAAATATGTGTATAGATTAAAGAAAGCTTTATATGGCCTGAAACAAGCTCCTCGAGCTTGGTATGAGAGACTCAGCAGCTTTTTGCTGGGCAAGGGTTTCTCAAGGGGCAAATTAGATAATACACTGTTTATCCTTCACAAAGATAGAGATATGTTAATTGTCCAAATTTATGTTGATGATATTATATTTGGGGCAACTAACGAAAAGCTTTGTGAAGATTTCTCTAAGACTATGCAGGGTGAATTTGAAATGTCAATGATGGGAAAACTAACGTTCTTCCTAGGCCTGCAAATCAAACAGAAGAAAAATGGAATCTTCATCTCCCAAGCTAAGTATTGCAGAGAGCTACTCAAAAAGTTTGGGATGGATGAATGCAAGGAGTATGACACTCCTATGAGCACCACTGCCGCACTCGATGCTGACGCAAAGGGTAAATCTGTCAGCCTGCCCATGTATAGGGGAATGATAGGTTCCCTCTTATACTTAACAGCCAGCAGGCCTGACATTCAATTTAGTGTAGGCATGTGTGCTAGGTTTCAAGCCAACCCCAAGGAGTCACACTTAACATGTGTTAAACGTATCCTGAGATACCTTGAGGGAACACAAGAACTTGGTCTTTGGTACCCCAGAGGTAACCAAGAGTTCTTGTGGGCTTATTCTGACTCTGACCATGCAGGTTATAAAACAGATAGGAAGAGCACCAGTGGACAATGCGCCTTCCTTGGTGGTTGTCTGGTGTCTTGGGCTAGCAAGAAGCAAACCTGTGTGTCTTTGTCATCCACTGAGGCAGAATACATTGCTGCTGCAAGTTGTTGTGCGCAAGTACTATGGCTGAAGAACCAGTTGAGAGATCTTGCCTTGGAGTTCCCTGAGGCACCCATCCTTTGTGACAACACAAGCACAATTAGCCTTGCCAAGAATCCAGTTCAGCACACAAGGACAAAGCACATTGACGTCAGACATCACTTCATCAGAGACCATGTTCAAAAGAAGGATGTCAAGGTGTAATTTGTCCCCACACAACAACAGCTTGCTGACATTTTCACCAAGCCTCTGGGGGTTGACCAATTTACTTTCATAAGAGGTGATTTGGGAATGGTAAACCCAAATGAAGTGTAAATTCTATTCACTATACTTGATTGTTTATCACCTACAACAATACTAACTTAGGCATCGGAGTGCCAATATATGTTTTTGCAGGTGCTCAATGTTAAATCTTAAGCAAGTGCAACCGGAAGCAAAACCACTTCCGGATGATCACTCACTGACACTGAATGATCAAGTCAAGAGAGCGCCAGTGCCAGCCCAAGGGACACGTCACTTCAGAAACGCTTCATATCCCTCTATGAGAAGGTGTGCCCTATCTGACAAGATGAAACGACACATGTCATAAGGTGCGCCGTTTCAATAAAAAATTGGGCAATGGCCCTATTTTACCCTTCAAGTAACCACCCTGGACCACTGGGCACCCTAAACTAACACTGGGTACAATTTTACCCCTGAAGTAACCAAAGTGGTCCAATTTTACCCCTGAAGTAACCAATGTGGTTCAATTTTACCCTCTGACGAATGTAATGTTGACATGTGTCGTCCACATGTCAACATTATATCCTACGTGTCAACATTACATTCGTCAGAGGGTAAAATTGAACCACTTTGGTTACTTCAGGGGTAAAATTGTACTCAGTGTTAGTTTAGGGTGCCCAGTGGTCCATGGTGGTTACTTGAAGGGTAAAATAGGTCAATTGCCCTAAAAAATTTTACGTTACCCAATGTGTAAACGTATGGTTTCATTTGAAAATATATGCCCATTTTACCCTTAGTAACTTTACCTATAAATAGGGTGTCATTTTTTTTTCACTTTCACTTTTTACTTGCATCATTTTCACTCTCACCATTTTCTCTGAAATTCTCTTCATCTTCTTCATCGTGTTCTTCATTTTCTTCACACACTTCTCGCATTTCATCTCTTTTTACCACCAACCCACACAAAAATGGCCGGATCTCATGAAACAAATCCAGTTTCAAAGAAACCTTCCTCATCTAAGAAACACAAGTCAAAATCTGGGAAATCAAGTCATAAACATTCTGGAAAATCTGGGCATCGTGAAGAACATCGCGATGAACATCAAGAGCACCATGAAGTTTCTGGGCAGAACACACAAGGGCAGGATGAACATATCCAGGATCAGCCTGAAATTTCTGGGAGAGTGGCAGAACAGGCTGAGACCTCTGGGCAAGAGCAAGCAAGGGAAGCCAAGAGGAAAGGGAAAAAGAAGAAGGTTCAGTTCGCTGAAGAGCCTTCTTTCAAGAGGCAAAGGGTTGAAGAGGATGACCCCACTGTCTATAGAGATGGGGCATTGGAGCAGGTTGCAGCCAAATTTGAGACGTCCATCCCCTACTTCAACCATGGGCTGTTCATTGATCTGGACAAGATTGATGATCTAGGGTTTCCCCATCTGCGCCCTTACTTGGAGAAGTATATGCCTTGGCTGGGCATCAACCAGGACTACAACGTCAACGTCCTGCGAGTCTTCTGTCAATCCCTCTCTGGCAAGGCTAAGTACAAGAAGGTGGATGGGAAAGAGCAAGTCCACAAACTCTCCTTCACTGCCACTGTAAGGGGGAGAACCTTCAGGTTCACTTGGAGGACATTGAATGAGATGATGGGGATCACTGAAGAGGGTATGAATGAATGGCTCTACCCTGAGTCCCTCAAGTACAGCAAGAAGGAACTCGAGAAGTTGTATGGCACCGATAACAAGAAGGTGTCCAAGATGTCTGACTCCTACAGGCTCCTGTATTATGTCTACTTGCGCATAATGACACATAAGGGAGGCAACTTCAACGAGTTCACACTGCTGGACAACCCTTGGTTTCCCAGACTCCTCTCCCGCAAGCCAATCAACCCCGGCCAGTTGATTTGTCTTGAGCTTCAGCGCTAGATAAATAATGACAAGTCTGGCTATCTTCCCTATCCCACTATCATTGCCCTCCTCCTTGAGAAGCATCTGATCAAGGCCACATCTGCTGTGGAGGAAGAAAATATCAAGTGTAGACATGTGGGAGCTACCAACATTGGGAAGATGGGCATAAAGTACAACAAGCCTGCTAAGCCCACTCGCTCAGGATCACAGGCAGGGAGTGCTTCTCAGACTTCAGCTCCCTCTACAACTGGTGAAGGAGATCAGGAAGTGGACTCCCATGCTGGGCCAAGCCGTGCTGCAAGAGTGCCAGCTTCTGTTAGGGCCTTTGCCGAGGAAGTAAAGGAAGAGCTTCTTTTTAGGCTGCCTGAGTCCTTGGTTGGTCCTCTCCGTGCTGAGTGTGACGCTGGCTTCCAGCAGCAAGGGGAGCGAATCCAGCGGCTTGAGGACAGAGTATGCCAAGTCGAGAATCATCTTGCCAGGGTGGATGCAAAACTAGATCTCATCCTCCAGCACCTACAAATTCCCCAACCATCACAAGGTAACCTACCACCTCCTCCTCCTCCTCCTCAAACCCACCTCCTCCTCCTCCTAATCACCCTCAACTTCCCCCTCCTCCTCCACCTAACACTCAACAACCTCAGCCACCACCACAAAATGACCACCAATCCCCACCTTCACCAAACAATGACCACCAATCCCAACCTTCACCTACCCATGACCAGCAAACTCAAGACTCACCCCAACATTCTCAACGCCAATCCCCACTAAAATCTCAATCTACACCTCCTTCACCCATTCTCACACGACCTAGAGCTCCTACTCGCTCTCCACTCCGCCTCTCCAACCCTTCCCATCCACGATCTAGACCCATAGGATCTGACACAGTCATTCACCCCCTCAGTCAAATCTATATAAGAGAGTATCCCCGCCTTCAGCCACTCTCTGACGACCACCTACCCTTTACCCCACACACTACCACCACCTACCCTGAATACTCCTCTACTTATCCTTTTGAGGGTCTCTTCGTCACCCCCAATTGGTTCCCCGACACTACCTCATCCCCAGAGAATACCCAACCTACCTCCTCCCCAGAGACCTCACCCCAAAAACCTCCACCCTCCTCTTCCTCAACTCCATCCCTGGCCCTCACCCTCTTTGATGATGCCAAAAGGGGGAGAGATGTGATGTCCACTCTGCGCCTGTCCATGAACACAAGGGATGTCCTCAGCCAGCCATCTCTCTGGATTGATGAAGACATAACAGCAGCCCTTCGCCGTGCTATGGAATCCCAAAGGCTGGGTGGTGCTGAGAGCCTTATAAGAGGAGAAGCAATCCGGTTCATGCAGCAGCAGAGGTCGGCTGAGCAAGGACCACATTTGGAGATGGTTGTCTTTGGGCAGAATGAACAATCCTCACAACCTGAGTCATCATCAGAGCCTCCTCCAACTAAAATAAGTAGAAAGATTGTTGAGGAGATCATGATGAAGTGGGGACTGAAGAGACCCAACCATCCTCCCATTGTGATAGCCAAGCCCATTCCTGCATCCTCTGGGCAAGAGTCTGAGATCTCTTCATCTGAGCATTCATCTGCCCCTCCTCCCTCGTCTGAGCCAGCAGTCAGATTCAGTGAGCCCAGAAAGAAGGCCGTCGCTAGAAGACGTGCCAAGAAGATAATTGCCTCCACTGAATCTGATGAGAGTGAGGAAGAGACTCCATCTGACCTACCTGAGCAAGGAACTTCATCTGCCCAGGTTGAGCAAGAAATTCCAGTGATTCAAGCAGTCCCAATTCTGAAGGAAGTCAAGTTGGAAATTGAAGACATGACTCCTGAGGAATTTGAGAAGTTTGGATTCACAGACAAGTTATCTTTTGGTCAGATGGCCTGCCTCGATGCTGACAGAGCTAGTGTCATGCCCACTCCTCCGATTAACAAGAGCAAAGGGAAGAGTAAGGGGAAAGGGAAAAGGAAAGCCCAGGAAGTTGAGGAGGATCCCAACTTCCCTGTATGGAACGTAAAAATCCGGGCTGTTCACTATCCCAATGGAGAGGTCTCCTACTTCGACGATGCTACTGGGTTCCCTGGGTATGAAGAAGTGGAGAACCTGAAAAGGGCATTCGAGGAGTCTATTGAATCAGAGAGGCTCAGAAGGGAAAGAGATGAAGAAGAGCTTCAGGAGATCATTGCCCAGATAGACCAGAATGTGCGTGAGGCCGAGTTAGCCAAACTACAAAAGGAGAATGAAGAGAGACAAAAGGAGAGGGAGAGGAAAAAGAAACAAAAACCCTGAACCCCCAATCCAAACATTCTTTTTGTTTTGTTTTCATGCATACTTTCATACTTGCTTAGTGTAATTTACTTGTATATGTTCTTTACCTGTATATGTTATTTGATTGTATACTCTGACTTGTAACTTTTGCTTATCAATAATATTTGTCTAAGTTACTTGTTCTTATCTATTGCTTTTATTCTTTTGCTAATCCTTCCTTATGAACTTAATCGATAAAACTAAGTTTGTCATCATCAAAAAGGGGGAGAATGTTAGAATCTTAAGTTTTGATGAATACTAAAATATGAAAGAATAGGCCAAGTACTTAGAAAGCAATAAGTAAACATAGAATCCCAAGTAAGAGTGCAACCGGATGTGGATTTACTTCCGGATAGACTAGGACTTGCGCACGCGGATGAATGTTTCATCCCCCAGCGGCAGCGAGTAACTCACTAGGGAATCAACTTAGTCCATGAGCATTATTAGGTACACAAAACCTTAAGGCTAAGCTATGATTCAACCGGAAGTGAAATTGCTTCCTGTTAGATTTAGACTGGCGCAGGCTGATAGAAGAGATATAACCCCAAGCGTCAGTGAATAAGCCACGTCAAGTGAAATTGCTTCCTGTTAGATTTTGACTGCCGCAAACTGATAGAATAGATATAACCCTAAGCGTCAGTGAGTTTACCACGTCAAGTGAAAGTGCTTCCGATAGCTTAGTGACTAGCGTTGACTGTTGGATTGAAGGACACTGAGCGAGAGTAAGTGATAGTAAACTAAATCCTTCATCCAGTGGTTTTACTTCCGGATGAAGAAGTGCTTCCGGATACATCATAGACTAAGAGAACACCCACTGCATGTGACTATGTGCTTATATTGCTAAACTAACGTTCAAGTGCAGCACACTAAGTAAGGTTGCTTCCGGATGTGATTTTGCTTCCGCAAGCAATCAGAATGTCAGAACGTTCAGAGATGCAGTGTCAGAATGCTTATGTCAGAGCAGAGATGTCAGGACTACTTTTCAGAGATAAAGCAAGTCAACTCTGCTATGCATTGATGAAGCATTTATTGGGCAAACGGTAACATGGGAAAAACGGCCATATTCAAACGGCTAGTCCACCTACCAAGAGTTCAAGTGTTTGAAGACTATATAAGGGAGCTCAACTTCATTTATGAAGCAATCAATTATCTTTGAATATTCTTGAGAGAAGTTAGAGCGAGAAACTAAGAACACCTTCAAGCATTCAAAGCTGCCCAGAAAAGTAAAGAGCATTTAACACATCGAGTGATCCTTTTCATCTACATATTCTGTACTCTTTGTTGTTAAGTCTCTTCTTGTTATAAGAGCATTGATTGTACTTAAGTGTGTAACACCATCCGTTCTTTGAGAGAACTTAGTCAGAAAAATCCTTTAAGTGTAAAGGTTAACCCCTTGCTTGGTGTGAGGGGGAGCTAGTTAGAAAGGTTACAAGTGAGCCTGTGTAAAACTTGTGGTAAGGTTGCAAGTGATCCCGTCCAAAACTTGCGGTTGTAAGGTTTCAGGTGAACCCGATTTAAAACCTGAGATATAGTGGAACTCGGCCTGGGTGGTTGAGGACTGGACGTAGGTCAGGTAGACCGAACCAGTATAAATCTTGTGTTGTTTTATTTGAGCATTTATTTTTGAAGCACAATTCACCCCCCCCCCTCTTGTGCATCCATTACTTTCACAATTTACATTTTAGGCAGCATACACAGTTAATTATAAATCAATTTAAAAAGAATTTGAGGTCTGCATCCACGTTTAGCATATACAGTAATAGATAAGAATATTTTTTTTCCATTACGATGTTAAATAAAGGAGAAACCTTACTAAAATAAAATATTATATATTTAACAGAACAAAATAATAAATATATATTTATATATGGTTAAATTTTTAAATAAAAGACAATCTACACGACATGAGAGAATACGAGGGAATGGTTGATAAAGAGATTAACGTACATCTACACATGCTATGTGAAAATCAAAGTTAGTTGGAGAACATAATAACAATAAATATATGTTTATATATTTAAATAAAATAACTTAAAAATAATATATATATATATATATATATATATATATATATATATATATATATATATATATATATATATATAACAAGCAATGAAATAATCCTGGAAACGCACTCATCTCAAATTGGCTCGAGAAAATTGAAAGATATGGTTTTTCTTTATTAAAATAAATGATAAAGGCATGGTAATTAATCAAATAAGTAATTAAAATGGAGAAAGAAAAGAAAAATAGAAGTTGAGTTGCGAAGGGTATATTAAAATGATGGGAGAAACATAATGTTGAAACTTGAAAGGACGTGTAAAGTAAAATTAAGAGAAAGATGAAAATCACCTTGTACTTGTACGGCACTTAGATTGTTGGATGAATGGAAGTAAGATAGGAAAAAAATGAAATTTATATTGAAAAGAATCTAGGGTTTACACATATGGGATTTTTATGATTGGGCCTTCTAAATATCCAAATCTTATAAACATTTTTACTATTGTTATCTAAAAGAAATGAATATTATTTACTTCTATTTATAAGTCATCTATACACTAAATATTGAGTCATCATTATAGATAAAATATTTATAATCTTAATATACAAAACTAATCACAAGCTTCTTTTTTTCTTATATAATGAAATATTAAAAAGAACTATGTCGAATTGTTTTCATCCAAACACCCAAAACATAATGGGAATCTCTACCATTTTTTTATCATCACTTAATTTATTTTATAGGCTTTATGAAAATGGGATGTTACATTTAACATATAAAAAACGGATTTATTATAATAAAAAACAATTTCTTTTATAACTCACTATCATGAATTAGTTTTTTCTCATTTCTTTCAATAATTTTCCCATTAATTTTAACTGAATAATGGTTAAAATTAATCTTTTTTTTTAATTCAAAGAATAACTTAGCCGCGTTTTGAAACGCGGGGACGTTGCGAATAAAAAACATAAAAAAGTATAAATTGGCCGCGTATATAAGCGCTGGCGAAATATTAAAAAACTAATATAATGTGGTCGCGTCTTAAAACGCTGGGACTAGACGAATAAAAAAGTATATATTAGCCGCGTTTTGTCTCGCTGGCGAAATATCAATAAAATAATATAACTTAGCGGCATTTCCAAACGACGCCTAGTGGACCACTTGCCGCACTTGTGAACGCGGGAAGTTAAAATATTTCAAATATCCCGCCAATTATGCCCGGCGATTTAAAACGTCGGTGAGTTTCGTCGGTAAGCTTGCTCGCGTTTGTCACACTCTACCACGTTTTAAAACGCGGGTAAGTAGCGAAATACGTCCGCCGCCAAGTGCCGTATCTTTTGTAGTGGTATGAAATTATATTGTGCATGTGTACATTTACATGCAAAATACATATGAAAACATTAAACATATCATGCGGGAGAGAAAATGGATATTCATTAGTAGCGAGGCATAATGATTGTTATGTTAATTCTAATGTCATGATCAATGGCCAAAAACTTATAATGTAATGATCATGAAACACACAGCTGTAATTGAAGAATCGAAGTGCAAAGTACTTTCTCTAGATCTTACCATTGGATATATAATTATAATTATAAGTATTGCATGTTCTCATGTTCAACTCGTTTGGGACATATACACATCAAATAAGGTTTTAATTTGACAGGTCATTATCGGCAAGGAAAGATAGCTATATAGTAGCAGCCATGAAACGAATGGATAGAAATTAGGGTTTGGTGGGGTGAGATCTTTTTCAAGGCATTATATTCTTAAATTGTATTCATTGCCTGGGATTCCCCACAGTTAATTTCTCTCTATGACTTGAATATAAAAAACAACAATAAATAGATATAAAAAACAATAACTTGACTTGAATATATTTATAAATAGTTGATATTAAATATATCGACATTCATATTTTATTGACAACAATAAAGAAATTTCAATATAACTTCAATTAGTAAGTCAAATAAAATAATTTAAACAAGTTTTAGAGCAAGTTTACATGACTTTTTATAAGGTAAAACGTAGAAAAAGTCAATTCGACATGTATGCTCGTGATGAGTTTCTACCGAGATTATAGGTATTAAAAATTTGAGTGACTCATGACACGTTTTAGTTTTGTAGAGCTGTAAAAATGGTCAAATCGGAGTGTTAACTCTCGAGTTTGACAACAATGATTGCAATGCAATCGATAAAATTTTGAAATATAACTCAATTATTAAATTTTATTTCAATGCAAAGGAACCCTATAATTTAGCTAATTAATGTTTAGCCCCTACATTTTATTATATATAAAATTACAGATTTCATGAAATTTCGGGGCAAAGTTTTAAATAATAAAAACTATATAGACTGTAAACTTGGAGGGTTGGCGGCGTGAGTGATGAGTACTCTTGTTCTTTAAGCAAATGGTTGCAGGTTCGATTTCCAATCCTTGTAAATGGAGCAAATTCACAAGCTAGTTGTCTACCCCCTATATGAGACTTCAGAACAGTGAGATATTAGTCTGTCTACCCCTGTATAGAACTTAAGAACAATGAGATATTAGTCTGTCTACCCCTGTATGGAACTTATGAACAATGAGATATTAGTCTCACTTTGATAGGCAGGTGAGGATACCCTTAGCAAAGAAAAAAACTATATAGACCATATATATCGTGATGCAAAAATTACGAATTGATTTTAATTTATCCTAAGCTAAAACTATAAAGATCAAGTCATATAAAGTCAAAGTTATATGATTGAGCTACAACTATAGATTAAAGATATGAGATGAAAAGTTATTTTTTAAAAAAAAAATATTTAATAATCCTAAAATTCTAAAATAAGAATTATAATATTTTGAAGCATAAGAAGTGTGCGCAAAATGGCTCATTTATTGAGACAAGAGGGAGTAGTTTTGTTGATTGATTATTGTAATAACTTGTGGTGTGTGTATTATATCTTTGTTTCTTCCTAAAATCATATGTCCTGATTTGAAGGTGCATGTCTTCTCATGTTTCAAAGTTGATAATAATGTTGTTGAGAGACCAGCTAGATGTTGCCTGGCTAGCTAGCTAATAGATAGCTAGCCTACTTTTCTATACCTTAATTAAATTTGTTTGATGGCTTTTTGTTTTGGAACTAAGAGTGCCTTCTTTAAAATCCAACTCAATAATACAAGAAACATGTCAATCACCTTTTGCATAAGACAAACATATACATATCTTGTTCAACATTTGGCATTGTAGTGAAGAGAGGTGTATGACATGCGTTTCATGGCTATTTAGCTCCGGTCTTATGTCTTAATCATGATAATGCCTCTTTCTCCCTAATGTCACACATATATACAACTATTTTCGTTTCTTCATTATATGTTCATCCTAAATAAGGAACCCTCTTTTGTCCTTTCGCAAATTTGTGACCCATTTTTGTTAATTTCATATTTAATTATCATTTTATTAAAATTTCCCTTTTCTAAATCTTATTTTTTTTGTTAACAAAAATTCACCTTTCGATAATAAAAGTGTTAAGGATAGAGGATTGACAAAAGTATACTTTTAAATTTTCAAAATGAAAAAACAACTGTAAAATTTTAGAAAATTTGAGGATCATCAAATGTCTATTTTTGCTTTGTTTTCATGGTATGCATATGAAGAAATAAAGTTTTAATTGGATTTTCACACTAATTATTTTATATTATACCATTAACCACTGCTTTTCTAGAATAATTTATCAGGCACTTTAGATTTATGGCTATCCTTCTCAATACATGTGTTTTCTCTGAAATCAGAGTCGAGCTTAACACTCAATGATATCTAGATCAACCTCACATTAACTAAGTCAGCTTTGTGTTATTGATGCCTTTATTTATTTTTCAAAGAACATGGACACAAAGACTTAAATATGGCCCTTGGATTGGAAGGTGATCCTTCTTTATGAGATCCTGGCATGAGCGTTGTCCTAACGTCTTTGGGTCAAATGCAAATAATATTTAAACAATCATATGTAAGGGTATAGTAATAGAGTGCAATCCAAGTCGTTCTCAAGTCAATGTTCAATTAGGCTACCTAGTAAACTAAATATCTAAAATGCAAGATGAATTGAGTGAGTTGCTTTGTTGGGAAATAATTGATGCAATTAAATAAAATTTTCAATTAATTTTATAAAGAGTAGAATGGAAGGGGTTTAATGAAATAGTATGAATGCTATAGGGAAATGACTTACAATAGCTATCCTAAAGCACTAAAAATGTTTGAGGAACCGATACACTAATTCACTAAAAAACCGAATATCATTAATCAATATAATGAGTTCAATGCCTAGTTAATTATATCTCATATAATTAGGCATTGTTAACTCTTAATTCAACAATTAGAAAACCTTGTTTCCTCTAGATTTCTAATTCATTAATTGTCACCCAAATAATTAATTACAACTAAAAAGATGATGACCAATGTTTTTATATCATTAATCGGTTCATTTATTTAAGTTTATTATTTAATGCAAGAATCTAACACATAGCTTAACTAGCCAAGTGATAAAGTTCAATATCAAAGAACTATTTAATTGTCTAGGACTTTAAATCAACAATTTGATTCACCTCACAATTGCTCTTTTCTCTTGAAACTTTAATTTATTAATGGTCACCCAAATGATAAATCAAGATTAACAAGAGCGAATGTCCAATGTCTCAACACAACTAATGGCCTTATGCTATTTTAAATCAAGTAAATAACTCAACATCATAAATCCACTGGTCAAGCCATCTTGACAAAGTGCCAAAGCTATTGTGCACAAATGTCAAGTATATAGGGAAAAATAGCATCAACATCATAACACTTTGTTTCTACCATTGTCGTATAAAATATAAATGAAAAACACATTCAATTACATAAATCAATCCCTAAAATCCTTGATAAATTGAAATACATCAAATTAAGAGAGAATAGAAAAAAAAAGGAAAACTTCACTTTGAAGAATCCAAACTCACGCTGTTAATGGAGGAACTTATTTATTAATGGAAGAAAAGAAGGTGAATGAAGAGAATAGAGAAGAAAATGGAAAAAGAAATGAAGAAGATGAAATGGAGATGGAAAGGTTGATATAAGGGACGAGGAAGAGAATGGATATCCCAAATCTAGGAATTTCAATCAGATTTTCGTGCCAAATATTAGCTTCAATCGGGATGTGGATCGGGTTTATAGTTGGGCTGTAGATTTGGGCTAATTTAGCAGCTGTAAGTATACTGTAGAATCTTACGCTCCGCGGGAGCAAACGTGCAGCTGAGATTTTATTTACAATTTGTTTTTCTTTATCAGTCTAATCCCTGTCTCCATTTCGTTCATTTCAATCCTACAGATTAAAACAGAAAATAGAAAAAAGATCAAAAGGCTCTAAATTCAATTTACATTTAACACATAAGTTTTTTCCAATTAATCAAATTCCTAAGCTAATTTTAAATAAATTGTTTATATTCAATTTGGTGTAAATGGACCTATATTGCATTTGCATCTTAGACATGTTAATAATATCGATTTAACACAATTAAATCATATATATCTTGTGATTTTTCATATCCTTAATAAAACCTCATAAAATATATAATACATCATTAATTAATTGATAAAACCCTTTGATTTAATTTAAAATACTTTTACATGCATATCCCTAAAAACATACTGATTCTGATCATTTGAGCTTAGTAATGTCATTAAGAGAGAGACAGAAGCACATAGAATTCCAGTTAATTCCTTTAGAGACATTAATGTGTCACTTGTCATAACTCAAAAGCTATCCTTCTTCCACCTTTAATTTTTGCCAACTATATCTCCCGTCCCTCACTTTAATTTGGACCTCCCAATATTAATCCAATAACACCCCCTGCCCATCACATTCATACCCACAAAAGTAATATATATATATATATATATATATATATATATATATATATATATATATATATATATATATACATATATATTACTGTTTGATTCCTTTTAAATAAATTAAATACCACAGAGGATTCATATCGAAGCGTGGGCTGTTTAATTTCGCCCTTTTTACTTTTTACTTTAATTTCTCTCTCCTTTTTTTATCTTTTTGGCTGTAATGTGTTCTCTTTTCTGAGAAGGTGACCTTTTTAGTCTCCATGTGCTTTCTTTACTCTTTATCTATCACCTTCATTCAACTCTCTTCCAACCATCTCACATGAAAGACAAATGCCCTTAAAGAATGGCCTTATGCTCTTCAACGTATGCACCAATTCTTGCCACTCTCTTCCACGTCCTCTGCTTCCCTCCCGATGGTGACTTGGCAGTAAAAAGCATGCAGTTCCATTGCTTCTCGGGTTTCCAGGAATCTATTTTTACGCACAAAGTAAAACAAAACAAAAAGTTATCATAAAAAAGGAAGTCATAAGTGGTAACATGTCTCACACGATAGGAAGAAGAAGAATAAAGATGAACTGGCAAGGCGTTTTTTCTACTTACAACACAAAAGATTTCATGAACGGGCAATCCATGTATTACTTAAATTCTTTTATAAGTATTTGGTGGTGATTAAAGTTTCTTTATAAATAACCTGTTATGGTTATCTTGTAATATGATTATTGTGATAAGTCTCATATTAGAGAGTTTGTGACATTAATGCAACACAAAGACTCCTCAATATTAAACTATATTCTGGTAATCTTAACTGGTGTCATTAACAGTTGATTTTTTTAATTAAACAATTGTATCATGAAAGAAATGGAGCAACAAAAGGTTGATCCAACAAACCCTAATCATAAACTTGGACGATGGGACCCTCCTCAAATTTTGGGCATCTTTATGGGTTTTTTAAATATTATATTAGAATTTTCTGTGAGGCAAAGTTGAATAGTGATAACTCAAGAACAAACCATGTGAGTGGGGGAGAGCCAACGTCTTTTAAATCCAAAAAGAGTGTTTGCTACTTGTGCAAGTCCAAAAAGTCAAAGCATCAAATCCAAAAACATCGAAAAGTACCTTCCTTTTTAAAATAAAAACAAAACCATCAAAATACTAATATTTCATTTATATTACATATATACACTGCATCCTTCCTCTTTCGTTTATGTCTATACTGCATCATTATTCGTCTTTCATCATCATATTTGGACAACTCTTCGATATAGTTTCTTTTGGATTTCATTGAAAATTACTTTTAACTTTATTTAGATATGAAGTAATAAAGTTTGATTTCTTGTATGTTTGGTGAATGAATGATATGTAGTGAATATCTAAAAGCAGGAAACAAAGCCGAAAGAAGAAAAAGATAACGATATATCGAACCCACACATGATACTTCGTTCATAATTTCTTCTTTAGTTATATTAGGTTTATACTTTATCATATACATATATCTAAGCCATATATACTCGCTTATTTATATGCCTGGAGCCTCAATATGGATTTAACGGAAAAACATATATTTCAATGTTTTGATCAATTTAAGGTTGTTAATTACACCCTTTGTCCCTATATATAGTGTAAATGATCAATTTGTTGTATATGAAAAAACAATTACTGTGTTTCAAATATAATATATTTTCCTATACCCCTACCGAAATGTGATAAAAGAGAAAGGTTATGAGGAAAATAAGATGAAAGTGTGTAGTAATGAAGAGAGAGCAAATAATTGATTGCAATATATAAAGTACAAAGGGTAAAAATGAAAAGAACCCAATAAATGCAAAGACAAACTAAAAGTGCACTTAATATTTTGGGACAAACATATTCACAAAAATGCACTATATAGGTATGAAGGTAGTAAAATGTTACGATGGATTAGGTAATCTCGCTACTTTTTCATGGATCAATCGTGACTCTCATGTTGATTTGCATTCGTGTTTTTTACTCTTCATTTAGACTCAGTCTGATAATCTCTATTCACGCAATTTATTCCCTCTATGTTTTGAACATTCATTATGGGAAACAGTGAATAATAAAGCCGCTAATGTAAGCTCAACTTTATATATTGAAGAGGACCTTATCTAATGGCGTTTAAGATAAACATTGAATGCTTCCAAGTTCAAACAACAATTTGCAAAACAATCTGAACCTTATATGCTGTAAGGAAAATAGACGCCTTTTAGATTCTTTCATGTAAGCTCAACTTTCTAGCCTGCAGGTTAGAGCAAGAATTAGGATTGCAAGACCCACAACCTGCCAAAGTTTGGGCCGCATAGAGTCGTACCGTGCAATCCCCGTAGGCTAAAGTGGGCTAACCCATGAGGATGATGGGTTGGTTAGCCATATATATATGTTTGTTTTAAATATCTACTTAATTCAATAAGGTATTTTTTATACACTTCACTAAGAAAATTATACTTGACAGTTGACACAATTAATAGTGCTGTTATTATAGTAAGTTCTAAACTTTGATAATAAATCGTTATTTCAATATAATAAAACTAGGATGATGTAGTTATAAAAAAAACTAGGATAATGTATTCAAAAAATATGTAATCATGGAGTCCATAGTTTAATTATGGTACTTGAGATATTATACATTAGTTGATACAATGATAATCTATTTTTGTTGATTTAAAATTTTATTTTTCTCTTTTAGCATTTTTTTTACAGAAAGAAAACTTAAAGGTGGCAAGAGTTGGGCTAGGTCAAGGTTGTTGATCCTTTTTCCAAGCTCTGTCAAAATGGGTCCAAATACCCTATAAATAAATTAAAACTTTTCCATTCAAAACTTCAAAATAAACAATGCTTTGAATAAATGGGCTTTATGGATAGATTAAATAATTATAAAAATTTAAGTGGTTAAGAAAGCAATGAAGTAACCAGTTATGGCCCTTAATACTTAACCTTAACTGAAACTTTTGGGGAGGTAAAGGTATCTATTAGTATGATCATGCAAAAGTAAATAGTGATAATTAATTAGAGGTCTTATGAAAGAAAGATAATTATGATGAGGTCCACGAGTTGTAAATTACAAGTTCTGGATTTTACTAAAATTACTTTTAACCTGGTGATTACAACTCGTGGAGCCTCATCTTAATTATATTTCTTTCGTATAACCTCCAAGTAAATACATCTAACATCAGAATAACCAATAATAATAAATAGGCTATCTCTATCAATAGCCTTTTACTTGTGCTTGTAATCGGATATCATTGTGAAAGAATGAAGCATAAAAAATAATAATAAATTGAATTAAATTATTCTCTTAAGCAACAAAATAGATAATAAGGGCGAAGGCCCAAAAATGATACATAACTATTGGCTAAGGAACAAAAGTAATACATAACTATTCTGAGGTACACCAACGATACCCAACTTTTACCATGGATCAATAATGATATTTTCACTAATATGACTATAAGATTACACATGAAAAGTCTAAAATACCCTTATAAGTTAAACAAAATTTCCTCAGCCGTCTCCTTCTTTCTTCCTTCTTCTCTCTTAATTCAACATCCTTCCCTTGCTGCCTCTCCCTCACCAACCGAGATCCATTAGAGCCACTACTCACTCATTCTCTTCTTCCACTTCCACCACCGTCGCACCGCTGCCATGATCACCGCCGCAGACGACTCTGGCCGCCCCTTCTACTCCGCCCTCAACGCAGTCCACCTCATCTCCCACCACCACCCCACCTCATATCCAACCACCACCCCCACCTCATATCCTATCTTACCTCTATACCCTGTTCCCCTATGTGCTCCCCTCCCACTCTCATGGAATCATCTTCCCACAAAACATACTGCCATTATATATCCCAATACGGTAAGTAAGGTCCCAAACTTCTTATTTCTCTTCCAACCACATCAACGATGGGAAAAAACACGGAGCTTCAGGGTGCTCTCAACTTCGTGGTCCATGCTTCCTTACACAAAAATCAAACTCCTCACAAAAAAAACAACAGAATCAGAGAAACTTAACTCGAAAAAAACAAACATCCACCTGAAGAATTTATCTGCCTCATCTCAGGCCTCAAGCCACACCTTCGAAAGAATCTCCGTTCAAACCTGTCAAAATCTAAACTTTACACCAATCCTTCCTGATAACTCCACCCCATATTTTTCCACCGTAATTCCTAACCTTGCCCTTAAATCTGCCATCTCTAAATGGTGTGAGCTGAAACACGGTGGCGCTCCCGACGGTGAGGGAAGAATGTTGAATTGAGAGAGAAGAAGGAAGAAGGAAGGAGAGGGCTGAGGAAATTTTGTTTAATTTATAAGTATATTTTGGACTTTTCATGTGTAATCTTATTGTCATATTAGTGAAAATATCATTATTGATCCATGGTAAAAGTTAGATATCGTTGGTGTACCTCAAAATAGTTATGTATTACTTTTGTTCCTTGGCCAATAGTTATGTATCATTTTTGGGCCTTTGCCCGATAATATAATACCAAGACTTGTTATATACAGAGTACAAACTCACTAAAAGAATCCCTGCCCCTTTATTTTAGTTTAGTGTAACACCCAAAAATCTTATAGGAGATTATAATTAAAAAATAGGAATTTGGGAAATTTGGGTATATAAAGTAATTATGGAGAATAAGAGTAGAGGAAGAAAATAGAATTTTTTAGGATAGTATTATTATAAAATGTTGAAAGGGTAGAATGGCTATTAGCTAATAGAAATAAAATGACACATCTATCCCTCTCTTCATTAAAAACAAAACACACCCTCACACTCACACCTCACTTCACTCCAGCAGAAACTTTGAGTCAAATTTCATCCGATCTTGGACCAAACTTACATGCAATCAGTGCTATAGATTGAGGTGAGAATTTCCCATCTTTCCATATAATTTTTCTGCGTTTCGGTGAGGATTTAGGGAATACAAGCAATGGAGGATTGGGATTTGATTTTCTGGGTTTTTGAAGAAGCAAAATACTATCTTAAGTTTCCATTTATGGTGTGGGTTTTGTTGATTTGTAAATGCTGGAAGTTTTTCTTCCTTCTTTTTTTGTTTGGCCGAATGGATTTTGGGTTGGTAAGTGAAGTGTTCTTTATGTTTGATACCTGTATGGTTTGAAATGGGAGTTTAAAAAGAAATTCTTTATATATATATATATATATATATATATATATATATATATATATATATATATATATTGTGGGGTGCAGCTGAGATAGTGCATAGGACACATATGGACATATTTTTCTGCATTTTAATTGTTATGGCCGATTGATTTTGTGGAGGAATGGAAGAAATTCCAATTGCATGTGGATGAATGGTTTTCTGCACTTGGTTGCTGTTGTGATGAATATTTTGATGTTTGCATGTTGATTTGGGGAGTTTAGTTTTGGGTTTGGCCGAATTGGTTGTGGGGTGAGGGTATGTTTTTTGTATGTTTTAAAGTGTTATGATGTAATTGGAATGCTTGCAAGTGAATCTTTGTTTGGGCTGTTAACTTTTCTGTTTTGTTGAGAATTTGTCGGAATGAAGAGATGAAATTAATTATAATGAAGGGATGTTAAATTATGTTTGTGGTTGGAAATAAATTGTTGCATGTGTAGCTAGGATTTTCTGCATTATTTCGCTGTCAAAGCTGAACTGATTTGTTGGATATAAGTGGTATAAATTGTGAAGTGTTGTGAGGTAATTTGTGAAGTTGCATGTGAACTTGGAAGATGTTTTTCTTTGCTGCATCACTTAAAAGGTGGTTGTTCTGTTTTAGGAACTTAAGAGTTCCAACTTCAAATTGGACTCAGTTATAGGTGGTTCTCTTTTCTTCCATTATTTGGCTGTCATGGCTGTTGAAATTCTGTTCTGTTTTGAGTTAGAAATGGGTATTTGGTAATATTAAAATGTTGGTTATGAAATTAGTTGGGATGTAAACTTTTGCAACTTGAATTACATTAAGCCTAATATTTGAAGTGATGCTTATGAGGAATTTCATTTTGTTCTAGATGTTGTTTGTATAATTACAAAATTTCTGAGAATGCTACTGCTATATCTGAATGTAATTAAAGGAATAGGACTTCATTTTAATTGAAAATGGTGCTAAGTGTATTTTGATTTTGAAAAGTAAAAAAGGGATGAACTTTGTGTTGTTGTTTGCAAGATTCATGTGCATGTATGAGTTCTATGTCTTTTCTTATGCTGCAGAATTTCAAACTGTTAGGGAGGGGCATTGATAATCGAATTATAATTCAAAGAAGGGCTGAAAAATAAAAGTTAAGTAACTAGGCTTGGTATGCTAGGTTTTAAAAGTAGAAATTGTGAATCCCTTGCATGATAATTGTTTATTTAGTAGTATTAGGATTATGATGATCGTATGCAAGTTGTATATTGGAGTCAAAATAATTTCTGTCTTCTTTTCTTCATAGACCAAATTATTTACCTAAGGGGCTTTCATCTATTGGTTTGAATTGTGATTGAATTAGGTGAATACTTATTATTGATAATTGATATCAGGCAATAGTGGAACAATAGAATTCTTCTTAAGTAGTATAAGTATGAAGGGTTAGGGGGTAGTATTAAAAGGGCCAAGAGAGAAACAATATTTCACTAATAGAGTGAATTCTTAATTCTACTCTTATATGGTGTACTCATAGGAGAAACCAGTGGCACACGTGATTGCAAGCAAAGCAATGATCAAGAGAAGAAGGATAAATAGTGATCGAAGTGCAGGTAGCTGTTTACTTCCTACATATTAATATGAAAATGCTTAGATCCGCACGAATAATATGTTATTATTTTCAAAGCATGATAATGTTGATCCTACGAGGAAAAGTATGTGTGTGTGTGTGTGTGTGAGTCTGTATGTGTGTCAGTGTGTGTGTAGAGGAAGGAAATATATAAGAGGAAGGGGAGTACTCCAAGTCATCATAGTCATCAGAAGGGTCGCACCCCCCATGCCAAATTTTAAAAGATTAAACCTTGCAGGAACAAAATACCGTCACTATTTAACTAATATATTGTTATTAGTAGTAGGTATAGAGGGAGGGAGGAAAGCCCCAACACACTGTTGTAGGGGTTAATATTATCATGAAAAGTAATTATACTCCCTCCGTTCCTAAATATAAGATCACTTTGGCTAATTTGGAGAGATTAAGGAAGACTTTCCAATGAATTAGGATTACATGATCTTCCCAAAATATCCCTCACTTAAATTTAAAAGACAAATAGGGATTTGAGAGAGAAGTGAGGGAGTTAAGAAGTATAGGGGTAATTTGGACCAAAATTGAGATAAAATATAAAGTGATCTTATATTTAGGAACTTATCCACTTCCCGAAAGTGATCTTATATTTAGGAACGAAGGGAGTATAATTAAAAACTGCATTTGAAAGGTAGTGGTGGAGAAAAACAAGAATGCCTCTTTAATTTTTGCATTGGACACTATATTTTGGGAACTTATGTTTTTAGAAGTTTCCCTAAATTTTTTAATAGGGTAGAATTAGGGTAACTTAGCATAGTTGAAAAATAATTTTGGGAACTCATCAATAAAATATTTTTTGTATATAGGAAAATGGTGAAATGGAACAATTGTCCTTATCTTAGAAGTTAACCTAATTGCTTTCCATTGTTATCTTATCAATCTTATGTTATAATTAAACCTAATCTTAGATATACCACCAAATTATTATAGTTGCAACTTGCAAGCAACCTTAGAAATTAGTAACTGTTTTAATTTAATTGTTTAATATCCACTTGATATAATTAAGGGTAAAGGGTCAAATCTAGCACTGAACTATTGGCCAAAGTACACCCCACATAAAAATGTATTTCGGGGCTCAAAACTAGCACCATTCAAGTACAATTTGGGTCAAATATAGCAAGTCCGTCAATTTAGAAGGAGTTGACCGTTAAATTTGACCTGACTAGAAGACATCATCTGCCACATCACCAAATTAGGCTAGGTAGTCTGCCACATCAGCACCTACTCCACACCATCATCATCTTCCCCAACACCCCCAACACCTTCAAACCTTCCCTCTCAAACCCAGCACACCCCACCACACCACCCCCACCTCCACCCCCACTCCACACCCACACAGATCTGGTTGGGCCGCCCACCACCCATCGCCGCCGGTGACCCACCACCACCCCCGCCGCCGCCGCCGACCCACTTCCCCTCCACCTCCATGTCCCTATACCAACACTCATCATCACTCCCACTCTCTCTTCCTCTCAACCTCTCTCCTCCGATCAGCTCTCAAACTCCACAGGCTGACTCCAATCCGCTCCGACCACTTCTTCCCCCACACCATCGATCTTGACTCCAATCACTGGAAAATCCTAACGGCCGCCACCGATTTCGGATCGGACTGCACCACGGCGGCGGAGATCGGATTTCGCCGGAGGATTTCGGACAAGGGCAAGGTTGTTGTTGTTATGTGTCGTCGTTGCGCCGTCTATGGCGGCCGTCGGTGACCGGCGATGATGGTGAGGAGAGAGGTTGAGAGGAAGAGAGAGTGGCAGTGATGATGAGTGTTGGTATGGGACATGGAGGTGGAGGGGAAGTGGGTCGGCGGCGGCGGCGGGGGTGGTGGCGGCGATGGGTGGTGGGCGGCCCAACCAGATCTGTGTGGGTGTGGAGTGGGGGTGGAGGTGGGGGTGGTGTGGTGGGGTGTGCTGGGTTTGAGAGGGAAGGTTTGAAGGTGTTGGGGAAGATGATGATGATGTGGAGTAGGTGCTGACGTGGCAGACTACCTGGCCTAATTTGGTGATGTGGCAGATGATGTGTTCTAGTCAGGTCAAATTTAAAGGTCAACTCCTTCTAAATTGATGGACTTGCTATATTTGACCCAAATTGTACTTGAACGGTGCTAGTTTTGAGCCTCGAAATACATTTTTATGTGGGGTGTACTTTGGCCGATAGTTCAGTGCTAGATTTGACCCTTTACCCTATAATTAAAGTTCCTTATAGATAAAATGTTTTGTAAAAATTTAAGAAAAAGTTTTAATTTATTCAGATTTTCAAGCACATGCTTTCTTAAAAAATGTTATTCAAGTGGTTGTAATTCAATTAAGTCTTTTAACATAATAGTAGAAAGTCTAGAAGTTACAATTTGATATCAAAACAAGGATTTTGGCATAAGATAGCTACGATACCTTGCTTGTTCAGTATGTAGATTTGTAATATAATTTGATAGGTTTTAAATACACTTGATAACTTCTTTTACCTATGTACTTAATTATAGGATCATGGCCAGGATCAAAAATACAAATTGTATTGGTAGAGGGTGGGAGGAGGATCATGGATTGACATAGTGCCACAAATGAAAGGAGTTGGGAGGCATTACCTACTAAAAACAATAGAAATCCTATTAGTGATCATTCCTCAGGTGCGGAAAATAGTTTAACCGAAATAGAAGCCAGTTTAGGATATGAGGTGGAGGGTACTTTTGTGAAGCAAGTGGAGAAGGTTAGTTATCCTTGTTTTGCATGGACTATTGTTACAACGAAAGGAGCGTATGAGAACAACAGACAACTACTATATATGACTTTCCTCAATGAACTTGAGTTATATCTTGTAAGATGTGAAGTTGGTTTGACAGTTAGGGTACCTAAATAAGTATGGGTGCTTGGAGCCTTATGAGTTTCCCTCCGATGCAATTACTGAAGAGAAGATAACATCCATTAGGTGTGATCGACCTTTTGCACTACGCCCCTTTGTGGACCATATATCGGAATGGTTTAATAACAACTATTGGTGAAAGGATATAAGTGGAAAAGGCTCCAAGCACCCATACTTATTCAGGTACACTAACTCTCAAACCAGCTTCACATCTTACAGGATATGACTCAAGTTCATTGAGGAAAGTCATATATAGTAGTCGATTGTTCTCATAACGGTTCCTTAGATATAGAAACATTCCATGCAAAATAAGGATAACCCTCTCTACTTGCTCCACAAAAGTATCCTCAACCTCATATCCTAAGTTGGCTTCTATTTTGATTGAACTATTTTCGGCACCTGAGGAATGATCACTAACAGGATTTCTATTTCTTCTAGTATGAAAGGCCTAAACTTAGTTTCCACGAAATTCTCAACCTCCTCTTTGCAAATATGGAAAAGCAATTCAATGTTGTTTATTTCATACACAGTTATTTTCATGCATTCTCACACATACAATTCATAGACGTGTACAGATAATAGTTGCATCAATATATAAATACATTCTATGAGCACCTTCCACACACTAGGTAACAATATACAACCTCCGGTCCTAAATGTAAGACCTAATTGACTTTTTTTGGAGAGGTTAAGGTTGCGAAATAGGCTATTAAATCATGAAATATGTGATATATTTTTAGATTATACATTAGTTTACAGGTAAAATAAACTAATCTAAGGGAAAAATTTAGGTAAATCAATTTATAATTAACTTATTTTGCTTTTTTATAGGATTTTCTAAAAAAGTCAATTAGGTCTTATATTTAGGACCGGAGGGAGTATTTGTTAAAGGGCAATGGCCCTATACTGCCCTCCAAGTAACCAGCATGCACCACTGGGCACCCTAAACTAACACTGGGTACAATTTTACCCTTGAAGTAACCAAAGTGGTCCAATTTTACCATTTAGCGAATGTAATATTGACACGTGGATGACATGTGTCAATATTACACTCGCTATATAGTAAAATTGGACCGCTTTGGTTACTTCAAGGGTAAACTTGTACCCAGTGTAAGTTTAGGGTGCCCAGTGGTCCAGGGTGATTACTTGAAGGGCAAAATTGAGACATTGCCCTTTGTTAAACAGTGTGGTCCTCTACATGTACGAATTTACTTACCTAATTGTTCCATTAAGTTAATCTTACTAAGGGAAGCGGCATAAATTGAAGGAATTAAAACTTACCATATACTTGCAACAAATATTATGAATTTATACACATAAAATCAATAATATGGAATAAATTCGCTACATTTACTCCAACCTTAAAGCTTAAATTGATCTTTTCCTTCCCTATGCCTTGAGGAGCCTATGCTAGTGTGCCACTATCTTTGCCTACATTTTCACGTAATATATAAATAATAAATCAACACCTACACTCATGTAATTACTCTGCGTCTCTCAAAATCCTATAGTATTATTTATTTTCTATCCATTCCATTTTCTAACATATCTCTTAAATCATTATTTCTAACTTTGATAATCATATTTACAGTCATTTACACTCGCGCGCACACAAACACACACACACACACACAAATTCGAGGTTTTGGGTAAGTGATTATTCCCAAGGTAACCTGGTGAAGTTTTCCTGTGGCCTACAAATATAACTCAGTGACTAGATTGTGTGGATGAGAGAAAGATGCTTCTCCAAGGTCCATCCTACTAGAAGCCTTGACATTTTACATTCCATTCCAATCAGACAATTCATCAATTTAGCCAAATTAAGATTTACAAAACATATATCTTGAGATTCAATTTTTTTGTCATCTAATCAAATTAATGAATTGTAAGTCGAAGGTAGCTTAAACGATATAAATTAAAGGAGTAAGAGAGCACTAAATTCATATCCAATGTAGTTGAATTGAAAGGCAACAAATGATGGGTGGGATATGGGTGATGGAGACAAAGGAGGACAGCGAGTGGAAGGTTAAGAGAGATAGATATGACAATGCTGTAAAGAGAGGAGGAAGTGAGGATGGATTGCCGACTTTGCCGCTACCAGTGACTGTGGAGATTAGTAGAGGTGTGGTGGTGCATTGGTGAGGGGCTCGACTTTTTAACATGAATGATGAGACACGGCTGTAGGAGGAAGGGAAGAGGAGTTTTTGTGGTGACACAATGTTGTATTTTAGTTAGGGGTGCACAAAAGTCTGGCAGCTTGATGGCTCGTCATGACCTGTTCCTGTCCCATGCCAATTATAGTCCGTTACAGCGTAGCCCGAGACCAACCCTGTCAGGACGAGACTTACCCGTCTATCGAGTAGAACAGGATCAGGGCATATGCTCCATAACTAACAGGACGACTTGACCCAATTATTTTATTACTTTTTGTAAAAATATTTTAATTAATTAACACAATTATCTCGCTATTTCATAATTATTCATTAGTTATTAGTTTTAAAAATAGTTTATCACAATTTTGAATTTTCCCATATAATTCATTAATTCATTTGATGGTTCAAAAGTGGATTTTTTTTATTTTATTGTAAAAAAAACTTTGGAACCAACATGGTCCGTCATGTGGCCTTGTGGTCATGTTTGGCCCGACCTCGGTGTCGGGGACAAACAAGACATGATTCAGTCAACGTTACACTAATGCTCGTTACAAGGACTTGTGCTCGTTACACTAGTTACCCTTTCACTAGTTAAGACTTCATTATTATAACTGAGAATCCTAAAGGTAAGGCCCATACTTTTTGTAACATCCTAAAAATTTAATACAGGATCAAGGAGTGTTTTGGGAAATAATAAATGGAGAAATTAGGAATTCTGGAATTTTTAGGAATTTTTGGTGATTTTTGAGAACATTTTTGAAAATGTGAGTAGTAAATGTGCATATAATTAATTAGGAAATTGAAGAGTTTGAAATATGAGGGAATGGTAGAGGTAAAAATATTTTGAAGTTTAAGAAGATTGGAGGCTGGTTTAAGTGGTTTTAAATCAAAATGAGTACACTATGACAAGTTTAGGCTTTAATTATCAAAAACCACCCTTATTTCTCCTTAACCAAACACACCCTCCCTCCTTCCTCATCAATAAAAACTGACCCCTCCCTTCTCTCTCACCCGACCCCTCCCTTCTCTCGGCTCCTCCCACCTCCGCCTCTCATGTGCGCCGGCGAAGCAGCGGCGGCGGCAAGCCTGCCGCCATACTTCACTCCTCCTCCCCATACAACATCACACGATACACACGCACCCATGCTCTCTTCTCGGTCAGTTTTCTTTTTCTTCTTCCTTCCCTTCTCCGGAAATCGCCGGCCCGTGCAGGCAGAGGGCGGCGCCGTCGCCGTACAGCGAGGAAAAGTTCCCTCCGCTCCCTCTTCTACCTCCTTTCGTGTGTGGGTGTGTGTGTTTGTGGCAAGAAAGAGAGAATGAAGAGGTGGGTTTGTGGTGGCCGGCGGCTTAGCATTCTCCGGCGAGTACTCCGGCGAGTTTAGGCACCAAAGAGAGCCCTTTAACTTTGGGTAATTGTTCTTCATTCCCTTTCATCTTTGCTCTTGATTTTAGAGATAAATTTCTAGGGTTTTGATTGGATTCGAAATTCTAAGTTGTGGGATGATTTCTATAGTATCATTAGGCCTTTCTAAGAGTTTCTAATTGTATGAGTTTCTTGGATTTGAGCCTATGTGATATGTACTTGATTAAGTGTTTATATAAGTTGGGGTTTTTGTATGATTGAATTTTTATACCTTCAGTGATGAAATTGGTTGGTTGAGAATCAAATTAAGGTGATTTTAATGTGGTCTATGGGTTAGGATTGTTTGATTTTGTGTTAGAATGAATTTTGGGACAAAGTAAGTGTTGAAAAGTTATGTTTTTGTATGCTTTCCAAAAAATTTTTTAGTCCTTTGGCCTTTTGAGTATATACAAGTTTGTTTGAGTTTTGATAGGTTGTTGTAGGTGTATTTATAAAATTTCTCCCATTCTTGATGTGATGGCCGAATTAAGTATGGAATAGATATGAAGATTTTGTTGTTATGGGGCTGGTTCTGTTTGTTTAATAATTGGGTAAATGGAATGATTTTTGTTTTGAGGTTTACATGTTGATATCATGGTGATATTTAGCTTGTCTCTTCTATTGTAATCTAACTGGTTTAATAGCTTCTATTTTCCTGTTTTAACTGTTAACTGTCATTCCTTGATTTTATAATTAATGTTTTTGGTTTTGAATTAGAAAGAGTGGTAAGAGATATAAAGATACTGCTGGAGAACTGTCATGGATATTTGAATGATTGGATGTTGTTTTCAAGGTAGAGGTTCTCTCCTCATGGCATAATTGAGTGATAGTGGATTATTATCTTTATTGTTTTGAGTTTTGCTGGTTGAATGGATGACAGGAACAACGATTAGTGAGGGTACAAAGTGAGTTAAATCTTGAATGTTTAAGAGAGGAGAAAGTTGCATGTAAGTTTAGAAAATTGCCTTGGTGCTGTAATGACGGTGATATGATGATTGTTATTGAGATTGGGTATTGATATTTGATGTTTTGAGTTTTGAATGGTTATAATAGAAAGGTTATCATGATATACAATTTTGTTCTTGGCTTGAATGTTGGATAATGGTGACAAGGGATAGAAATGGAATTAGATTAGTAAAATATATTTTTATTTTCTGCATTGGCTGAATGAATTATGGAATTATAGAGCAATGATGGAGAGTGTGTTTTGTTAAGTTATTGTATAATGAAGTTGGATTAGTAGAGATGCATGTTGGTTTGGACTGAGCTTAGTAACTTTCAAATAATTGTTTCAACTTTATTATGGTGCCTAAATTATTTAGGAAGTGATTGTTAAAGGTTGAAATTTCACTACAGATTTTCTGAAGTTATATTTTCCTTAGTGCCTTGTATGTGAATGGTGTTGTTTTAATTGAATGAATGCCTAGGGTGCAGAGGAAATTCTGTCTAATGGAATTCTATAGATTATGTTCAAAAGAGAGTCCATAAGGCTGATTTGAAGCATAAGTGATATTTTACTTGTGATTTGTTTTCAAGTGTTTGGCAACTTCAATTCTGTTTTTATTTGTTAATGTGCAGTTTTCCTTTTCTTTAAGTTCTAACTGAAACTGGTCCTTATTTCATATTGTGTTGCTTTAAAATGTGTTCAATGAAAAGGATTGGGTAGTGACTAGCCTATTAGGATTCATGAAGTGGAGTGGAGCATGCATATGCATGGTTATTAATTTTATATCTGAATATTATGAAATCAGGAGAGACTAGTGAACACTTATGTAAGGCTTACGATATTTAACAACAAATTGTGCGGATCATAGTATAATAAGGGCTGTTTGAAGACTTTAGAAAGAATAATATTGCTGTTTGGATATGTGATCTGGGTATAAAGAGTTGTTTTGTTCAGCTTTTCATACCGATAAACTTTAGTAGCAGAATAATGTGAACAATAGTTGTTTAGTTTAATGTTGGAAGTTAGAATGATGAATTTGCTTATTAGAATTTAGAATATGGAGGTAATGAGGAAATTAGAAATGAATGAGTTTATTTTTCTGTTTGTGGGTGAACCAATGATTATTCATTTGGAGTTGTATGTTTAATTTTAATGGTGTTTATACTTGATTGACGCGATTTCTTTGGATTGATTTGATGAGCATGAAATTTATGTGATTTATGATTTGAATTGATTGAAGTATTTGAATTAAGAAAAAGGGGAAATGGGTAGTCATAGAGGAATGAGAGAGACGTGGAAGTACTATAAAGTGGAAAGGATATTAATTTATCATTTGGCTATATATTATTATAGGAGTGGATGCAGTAGGCTTCCGTGGCATCGAGGAGGAAAGATTGAGAAATCGCGTAGAGTTTGCTAAAGGGCGACAGGTAATCACACTTAACTTTGCTATAACATTGAGGGTGACGTTAGTTAGGGATTTTGTAAAATCCCTTTTCACCCTCTATATATATAAATTATCTTTTAAATGGTATTTTTATACAAAACAGGCTATCGGGTGCCTTTCAAACACGATTATTTTCATATAAAAGATTTTGATACATTACATATGTAGTATCCTGCTGGTGATATTGTTGGACTGTGTATGTGAGTGTATAGATATTGGGATCTTGGTATTTTGATTTGACAGGGATATTGAGAGGTACAATGGTTTGGGTGTATCGTAGGTTATGTAGAGAAAATTAAGGAGTTATGTTGATAGAATATAGAATAGGAATGGTGACCATTGCATGACACTGATAGTACCGTCGGCCGATGTAACCTATCGATTTGCGCAATCGATAGGTTAGTTGTACAGGTTCCTCGGATTGTAAAGGAACCAGGGATGTGTACACTTTTTATAGTGCTCCCTTTTCAGGGACGTTTTCACTATTTAAAGTGCTCCCTTTTTATGCTTTCAGATTTGAGACTGGGCACAGTGTCAATCACGTTTATTTTTGTTGTTGAGTTTGAGATAGTGGTGAGTTAGGTTGTGGGGAATCATTTGATGTTGTTGATTAAAGTATTGACAAGTGATGTGGAATTTATGGAGGGATTTGAGAGATGAATGGAAGAAGAATTGACACGGATATATATATATATATATTACTGGTTTTAAAATGAGGTACCCTTTAGACGCCCTCGCTACCGCACATCTCACTGTTATAGTGAGTTAAGCGGTGATTACTGGGACAAATTGTCTCATCCCTCGATTACTGACATTTTTGCAGGTATTCATGCACTGATGCAAGCAGCAGGAAAGGGAATTAGGTAGTAGGAGCTATATAGGCTATTTAAATTGTATATTGCCAATTTATATAGGCCTGCATTCGTTTCCGCATGTATATATATTTATTTATTGTTTAATATCGATTAGTTTTGTTTATTAACCATGTTAGGCAAATCCTTTCTAACATGGTTAGCTTTTAATTATCCATGATAGTATTCATATTGTATTAGGCAATTCTTTTCTATCATGGATAATGTATAAATGATATGAACTAAAAGAGATGTCACAGGTTAATTATAGAATTAGTAACATAATGTTACACTTTTTTGCAAAGATATTATTATTAGTGGTTGGTCAACGTCCACTATTGAGTAAACATATTTTTATAAATGGTTGACAAGTATCCGCTATTTAACAAAAATAAGCGATTGGCAGATCTCTACTATTTAACAGAGATGTTATTAGTGATTGCCTGATTGGAATGTTTTCAATCTGTATGAATCTATCTAAGATATTGTTATTTGTGATTGTAGAAGGGTCAACTTAGTTTAGTAGTTAGTCCGATTGTCATGGGGTCTGAGGTTGTAGGTTCATATCAGTTTATATACACAAAAGAGAAAGGGTAAAGTTGTCTAATATATTCTCTTTCCCATAAAAGAGAAAAGGAGAGTTTTTTTTTTGGGGGGGGTTGATCAGTGGTGGTGGTGAAGAAGGAGAGAAGAGGGGAGATGGGAGAGGGGAGGGTAGGGGTGAGAGAATTTTTATTATTAAACGTGGGGTTCATACTTTCAGAAATAATATTAGTAAGGTCCCAAGGGACTCTACTTTAATTTCTCCATTTAGTGAGACTTTTTCTATATTATGTCGTTTCCCAAAGACTTGTAATTAATTACCTCAATCATCATGCTATTGAGTGCACCTTTACCCTTTTATTATTCTATAAAAGCACATAGCTTGTGATTTATATAGGTAAAAGCTATCACCGTGATAGCCAAATTATATTTAGATATAATTGTAAAAGTTAGATTTGAATATGACAAGTATGTAGTTATCTTAAGTTGTTCATTTGAAACGAAAAAGTTAAAATTTAGTTGTCTTTTTAGCTTCTAACTTTATAAAAGTGATTATAAATTGATTAAATTGTTATAATAGAGGTATACAAAGCTAGGTTTGACAATTAATTATGCAATTATTTTTAATCACTTGGTTAAACCACAATCCTTGCGAAACAACAACTTTTTTATACTACTTGATAACTCATATGCTTATGTAAACGCCTCATTTTTGCGTTAAGTCAATATTAATTATATTTTAGTGTTAGATCCATTAAGCTTTAAAATTGATTTTAAACCATTAAAATCAATTTTAGGTGAGAACAATAATATAATTGTTCCCTGTCACCGTTGCAGCAAAAATGATTCCCACCAAGACACTTTTTACCGTCTGAGCCCACTCAACTTTCCATTTCATTTCCCACGCCCCTATTTCCCAAAACCAAACAGGCTATACTTTGGATTCAAATTTTCTCAGCCTCCCATTTCTCTGCATCCATCAGCCTCTCTAAATCCTAGCCATTATTTTCATCTAAAGTCTCTGAAGTTCACACATGAAACATTAATTTTAACTTACACCACGTCTGTACCGTATCTTTCTTCCTCTTCCTCTTCTCACACATGAAACATTAATTACAGAATCGGTAATAAATATCTGAGATCATTGTGGGTCTAAATAAGGGCGGGAAACTTTCTTTATTGATTAATCTACAATCTGATTTCATGGGCCAACAATCTGATTTGATTGATTCATATTATAAGATAAATAATTGCTTTTGGAGCAAGAGGGTTTGGTTTCGATCAAGGATTTTGTTTTCTATTCATCGACATGATTCTAATGAGTGACAACACTTTTCTCAACTAAATCCAATCATCTCCAGTTGAAGAAAATTGGGGGAATGAATGAATCGAAAAAGAGATACATGTAGAGGTGGATTTGTGGTGAAGAAAATATCAATCCGATGAAAAAGAATTTAGACTATCTATCCGATAAATATGGGAAAAATAAAGATCCAGATTCAATTTTGTTCTGAGATTGAAGAGAGGGTACTGAGACTGAGCAGTATAGAGAAACAAAGCAAAGTCACGACAACGCAGAGACGAAGAAGAAATGAAATGAAGTGAAACAAGATGGAGACGACCAAGAAGCAAGCTAAGAAGACGAGGAGGAAGAAAGATACTATACGGACGTGGTGTAAATTAAAATGTTTCTTGTGTGAACTTGAGAGCCTTTAGATTAAAATAAGGGCCAAGATTTAGAGAGGCTGAGAGACGCTGAGAAAATCCGGATCCCTATACTTTCCTGTTGGCGAGTTGGTAGTTGGTGGTTTCTCAGATTGTGTTCAACAGACACATGGCATATTCAAATTTGAATTTAGGGGGTGCAACCATTTTCACTCTTGCGTGGGCTTCTTCAATGATCATACTTCTTGGACCAGCATTCGTATTCAAATTGGTATATAGTTGGGTTGGCTCAAATCCGTTGTGATAGTCTACTTCTCCTTTGAATCCTCATGTGCTACATGTCTGATCACAAGGCGGGAAAGACGTATTACAGTCGTATGAATCATTTTTTTTATAGTATTTATTTCGATATAAACCTCCAACATCATAGCAAAACATTGAAATCTTCTTTTATCAAATATACATGGCTAATGGACCTAATCTAGCCCCCAAGTAACCACCAAGGAGCGCTGAGCACCCTGAACTAACAACAGGCCCGTATCTAGACTCCAAGTAACCAAGGTGTTTAAAAACTACCCCGGTTGGACGGTCAACAACGTTTGACCGTTACTATGCCTATGTGGCTGCCACGCGAGCACTTGCTTTGCCACCTCGGATTGCGACGTGTGTATTTTAAATGGACCTAATCTGGCCCCCAAGTAACCACCCAGGAGCACTGAGCACCCTGAACTAACAACAGGCCCGTATCTGGACTCAAAGTAACCAATGTGTTTAAAAACTACCCCGGGTTGACGGTCAATGACGTTTGACCGTTACTATGCCTATGTGGCCGCCACGTGAAGGCCTTGTTTGTCACCCGGCGCCTTGTCATCGCCACGTAAGATATGTTCATGTGGGTCCCACCTATAATAATAAACAATTTCTCTCTCCCTCTTCATCACCATCACCACAGCCCCCCAACACCCACTCAATTGACCTGTTCATGACTTTGTATTTGTTTCATTAACCATAAAAGCACTTGAAAAAACTTCTTTGAGGCAGTGGGGGGCTGGGGAGGTGAAGGGGTGGCGTGGGTGGAAGTGGTGGGTGTTGGGGGGCTGTGGTAATGGTGATGAAGAGGGAGAGAGAAATTGTTTATTATTATAGGTGGGACCCACATGAACATATCTTATGTGGCGATGACAAGGCGCCGAGTGACAAACAAGGCCTTCACGTGGCGGCCACATAGGCTTAGTAACGGTCAAACGTCATTGACCGTCAACCCGGGGTAGTTTTTAAACACATTGGTTACTTTGAGTCCAGATACGGGCCTGTTGTTAGTTCAGGGTGCTCAGTGCTCCTGGGTGGTTACTTGGGGGCCAGATTAGGTCCATTTAAAATACACACGTGGCAATCCGAGGTGGCAAAGCAGGTGCTCGCGTGACAGCCACATAGGCATAGTAACGGTCAAACTTTGTTGACCGTCCAACCGGGGTAGTTTTTAAACACCTTGGTTACTTGGAGTCCAGATACGGGCCTGTTGTTAGTTCAGGGTGTTCAGCGCTCCTTGGTGGTTACTTGGGGGCCAGATTAGGTCCATTACCCAATATACATAAAAAAAGAAATATATAATTTAATCATACGTAAAATCCAAAGAATGTTGCTATTGTATTTCCTATGATCGTCCATTCACAGAAAATTCCAATTTGAAAATCCAGATTATTTCATGTTAAATCCGCAATCCTCTAAGCGGCATCTTCCTATTCGTTTGTTCAATATTGTTGATCCAACTAATTTTTTTTTTTTGCCAGAGATCCAACTTAATTCTAAAGCTTACCATTGTGTCACAATATCATGCTTTTAAAAATTTAAAAATATAAACTACGGTAATAATGAAATTATGTGGATCTTTGAAACTTTTTAAAAGATTTATTTGACGAGGAGCATCCAATGTTTTTGGACATACCTCATTTTAACAGGAATTTTTATGAAACTTTTAGGATAATTTGATTATTTGAATGATTCTAAAGGACAAGAAAGATATACAACCAATTACTTCATAGTTTTGTATACCTATCTCTTGATTAAATTATACTCCCTCCGGTCCTAAATATAAGACCTAATTGACTTTTTTTGAAAAATCCTAAAAAAAAGCAAAATAAGTTAATTATAAATTGATGCACCTAATTTTTTCCCTTAAACTAGTTTATTTTACTTATAAACTAATAGATAATCTAAAAATATATCAAATATGTCATGATTTAATAGACTATTTTGTAACCTTAACCTCTCCAAAAAAAAATTATCTAAGTCCTATATTTAGGACCGGAGGTAGTATTTATTTACAAGAGGTTCAGATCAATACGGATCTAGCTAGCCAAACATATATTAAACTAATCAAGTAGATTTACTGTCATTTAAAATCATGCCCAACTCGAACTATATTATTTTTTGGGCTCCATAAATTCTTCAATTGAAGTAATATAGTTCCAGACAATTTGATGCTTCGCACCGTATTAAAAAATGGTTTCAAGTTGCCCATACTTCTTCACTATAGTTCATTTTTATGTTTAGTTTTTAATTGCATGAAGATGATTTACAAATTACAATGTGATATTTTAAGATTAATTTGGATGCACAATATATATTAAAGGACTTCAGCTCATCACTGTTGCTATTTAAAACGAAAGAGTAAGTACGCGAAGATACGCACAAAAAAAGAATTAATTGACATTCTTTTTATGAATATAAGTGTAGAGATAAATAACCAATTTAAAGAAATAAAAAATGATTAACTTAATATTTTAAGAAAATGTATATTGCTTTCTAAACTATTCTTGTAACAATCTGCAATGAAAAAATATTCTAGATATAGACCTTTTTATTAATAAATGCAGTTATGTCAGGAACAATTTTTTTTTTAAAAAAAAAAAGTCTTATACTCCCTTGTTTTCTTAATATAAGATTTTTTTGACTTTTTTTGTAGAGGTTAAGGAGACAAATTAAATAGCTAAATTAGAACATATTGCACATGTAATTAGAACATATAATAATTTAATTTTGAGAAAAAAGATAATTGTCAACATTTTAAGGTGACCAATTTTTCATATTTAATTTCTCTGGAACAAAGTCTAAGTGTTCTTATAATTAGGGCAAAAAGGAGTATTTATAAATAAAAAATTATTTAGAAATAAATGTTAGGTGCAATTCATTTTAGTTGCCCTAGGGGTGGACAAATTAATTAAAAGAACCGGCTTTCGGCGTTTCTTCAATAGAACAAATCAAACGCATTGGAGTGAACGAGGGATGACAATGAACAAAAGAATGTGTATGCTTGTCCTTTGTGTGTGTGTGTGTGTGTCTGTTTACATTTAAGAAGTGAGAGAATAGAAGAGTTGATCAATTATACTTATACGAGGAGTAAAGGAAGATAATCATCGATCCCACGTAGTATTATTAATGATGGTGTCTCAAGGTGTTGCGATATCAATGCTTGTGCTGAGGATAATTGCTGTGGCAGCATCAGTCATAACAATTGCCTTAATGGTTACTAACAATGTCAAATATGATGATGATTTTTTCCATATCGTTTTGGTCAGATTCCAAGATTTTTGGGCTTTCAGGTGATTAAATAAATTATTTTCTCCATAAACTAGTCTCCATAACTATTCTTCATCTTTGATTCCATCATTCTCTGCATTTTTTCATTTTATTTAGCTGCATGTGTGTGTCTCTATATATATATATATATATATATATATATATATATATATAAAAAGATTATTCAAATTATTTAGAACAAGAAATATGGATTGATCTCTCTTTGACAATCCATCTAACTCTTACTTTTAAAATTAGATAAAGTAATAAGAGTAAATTTTGAAAAAAGAAGAAATTTTTGATGCAACTTTTGGTCATTCAACTTTTAATTAATTTTGGTTTTGGTCCCAAAAATTTCAATTCAGTTGTTTAATGTTCAATTTAATTTAAAATCGATAATTTTGGCCCTTGAACTTTTAGTTGATTTTGGTCTTGATTCCTGAACTTTCAAATCGATATTTTTTGTCCTTAAAATTTCGATCAACTTTGGTTTTAGTTAATGATCTTTCAGTCAACTTTTTGTTTGACATGTTACGTGTAATTAAAGTTTAGGGAATAAAACTAAAATTGATCGAAAGTTTGTTAAATAAAACAACCAATTTTAAAGTTTATAGACCAAGACTAAAATTAACTGAATGTTCAAGGACAAAAGTTGTATTAACCATAGATTCATTCATAAATATATTCACAAACTTCGCAACCAATATAAAATCTTTTTTGTTGAAGATTGATAAAATAAATGATTTTAATTGATCTATAATATGATGTTCTATAATTTGTGCAGGTACGTGGTAGCAGTGGCAGCAATATCAGCCGCGTATGGAATCATACAACTTCCATTTGCAGTGTATTATGCTATGAAGCAGAAGAAATTGATCCGCAATGGTTTCTTCGCTGATTTTGACTTCTATGGAGACAAGGTTTAATTTCTTACCCTACTAAATCTTATGTGTGCGTGTGTGTGAAAAAATAATGAAATAATCAATACATATAATTGAACGCAGGTGATTAGTTTGCTGCTTGCGACAGCCATAGGTGCTGGGATTGGTGTTGCATATGAGGCAAAGAGATATTTCAAAAATGAAAACTCATCAGAAGTCGTAGATCTTGGCAAAGGCATTATTGACGAACTTAATTCCAAAGTCAACAAATTTTTTGACAGGGCCATTATTGCCTCATCCATTTTGGCTGCAGCCTGCCTTTGCATGGCCATAGTTTCAGTTCTTTCCTCCATTAATCGAAGCCGAAGAAAATGAGGCCTTACCAACATTTCGTATATTTCTCCTATGATTCTGAAACACATAATCTTGTCATCGGTCCTTATATAAGACAGGTTTAACTAATAAGAGGAGATTGAAAAGGCTAAATAAGTTGTTTAATCATATAACATAGTTGATGCATGATCTCTTAAGAACATTTATATTATCATTATCATTATCATTATTATTATTCAATAATAAGTTTGTAAATAATTTAGAGAACTGCGATATTATTTAGTTTTTTAATCAAATCAAATTAAACAACTGATGAGTTTTATCTTTTATTAATTTTGTACAATTTTTTTTTCATATTTATGTACTCACAATTCCATGTAATCTTTTTCATTAATTCTGAAATAAATGGATATGTATTCACATTGATCACCTTTCACTGGCTATAGGGAGCACATCTTGTCTAGATCCCTTTGATAAGAAAATGTTTTTATCATTAAATACTTTTGTAAGTGTTCTTTGAGCATGAAAGTTTACTCCTAAACTTATTGTCATAAAAAAGAAAAATGTTCTTATCATCAATTGGTCCATTTGACTAACATTGAGCGGTATAGACTTAATTTGATTTCATTTTTTATATTTATTTTAACATATATATGTAGAATTGGGAATAAAGATAATCTTATAACTACTAATTAATAAAAATGAATGAATCGTTTTGAAACTTACAAATTATTAAAAGTTTTAAATTTCAATCCTTAAAATTCAATGTCATCACAATAATGAAAAGTATGTTTTCATCACAAAGTGACTACAAAAAAAGTTTTCTAAAAACTAAAATTATGGCGAAATTTTATTTAGCCTCATATACACATTGGTTTAAATTTGTCCTAATACGCATTGTGATTAAATTCAAAATTTAGTAGAAGAATTGCAATATACTCCCTCAAGTCCATAATATATGATCTCAGCTCCCAAAACATGCTTCTTATGAAAATATGTAAAAGTGAATTACAAGACTGAAGTTAATTATTTTTTTCCAATTTTATCTCATTATTATGATACTATTAAGAGAGAGAAATACGTAAGTATTACTAAATAGGGCGAAAGCCCAATTTTGATACATAACTATTGGACAGAAAACAAAAGTAATACATAAATATTCCAAAGTACACCAATGATATCCAACTTTTACTATGAGATCAACAATATTTTTTCACAAATATGATAATAAGATTAGACTTGAAAAATCCAATATGCTCTTATAAATAAATAAAACTAAACACATCTCCCCCTTCTTCCTTCTCCTCCTCCCCTCATGGCCTCCACTTTTAGTGTTGTAGGGATTGGCGGTTGTTGGCAGGCTGAGCGGAGGCCATTAGGGGAAGAGGAAGAGGAAGAGGGGAGATGTGTTTAGTTTTATTTTATTTATAAGGGCACTTTTGACTTTTTATGTCTAATCTTATTGTTATATTAGTGAAAATATCATTTTGATCCCATGGTAAAAGTTGGGTATCATTAGTGTACCTTAGAATAGTTATGTATTATTTTTGTTTCTTGACCAAAAGTTATGTATAAAAATTGGACATTCGCACTAATAAATATGAAAGAGAGAGTTAGAGGCAAAGAAGAAACAAATGCATTAGGCTTGTTTGGTTGGAAGGGAGGGAACAAAAGGGGATGGTAAATGAACCTCTCCCCTTATTTGGTTTCAAAAATTGGAGAGGAGGGAACCAAAATATGTCTTTCTCATGTAGTTTTTTTCACACAACTGTATTCATACAGCAGAGCTACACAAAGAGGTTTGAATGTAGATGCTAATTGCCCATTTGGATGTGGACAGAGGTGCACTTATTCAGAGATTGCGAGAACACTACCCATAGATGGAAATTAGTGGTCCAACTTTCCTAATGGTCACCATTCTCCAACCTTCATGGCAAAGAGTGGATTCTATGGAACCTTGACCATGCAACAGGCAACCGAGGGTCTAACAAGGTTCCTTGGTCTCTTCTCTTTGGATATGTATGTTGGGACATATGGATAACCAGATGCAACTAACAAAGTCTTCAATGAAGATACACAAGGATGTTCAAAGGATGCTCCTGACTCATACTATAAGGCTTGTTGGGACCATGACTTGCTTAACCATTGTAAATTTTGTTCTAATTTCTCTGTGCAGTCTGACTCATCACGGCACATACCAGAGGGCTGTATAAAGCTAGAAATAGATGGATCCGTACTAACCAATGATCAAGCGGGTAGTGGAGTATTAAGGAGCCCCCAAGAGAACTGGCTAGGCAGTTTTAGCTGCAAGCAAACCTTTAATTCCCCAACAATTGCAGAGCTCTTAGGCATCATTAATGGTTTGCAATTGTGTTGGAACAGAGGATACAGAAGCATTGGGGTTCTTACCAACTGTATTGACGCTCTCAACCTGTGTTCGGGATGTGATTATAATCACCCATTCTAAGAACTAGCCCTTGATATTAAGAGCCCTCCTTGTCTTGGAGTGGTAAGTTGTTTTAAGACACATCAATAGGGAAGATAATTCCCTAGCAAATAAATGAGCCAAACTCTCCCATAACTTCGATGCTAATTTTTGTGGGTTTGAAACTCCTCCTATAGTGTCGGAAGGGGGATGCCCCTTAATCATCACCACTTTGGTAATTACTCTTGGTTGTTTTAGTTAATGATATCCAGTATTACTAAAAAATATGTCTTTCTCTTCCCCTTCAAAAACCCTATTTTAGTTCTCTCCAGATTTTTTTTGGGGGGGAGTTGAAGTGAGAGAAAAAATCTAATTTATTCCAAAATTGCCCTTATAAAAACTAACTCTTCCATCATAGTAAGCATCAATATTATCTATCCCACTTATCTCTGCCATACCATATTGTCTTCCCCATCCATATTTGCCTCATGCCATTGAATGTTAGCGTCCTATTGCAATAGTTTATTATTCTTCACCCTTCTTGTTTTTTTAAGGCTAAAGTGCAAAAATGCTCATGTAATTGTCATGAAGGTGCAAAGCCATGTAAAATTGTTTGAGCAAAACAGCCTACCAAATTTCAAAACTGGGGCAAAAATGTCTATCACAGTTAATTTTTTGACTTTTTCACTTGTGATCCTTTGTCGCATCATCATCACACAAGGCCAAATAAACACATAAGCTTGCCACATGTTTTAGTGAGAGATGAATCGACAGACAGTGATGCGTCAAAAAATTAACTGTGATGGGCATTTTTGCCCCAGTTTTGAAATTTGATGGGCAGTTTTGCTCCAAAAAATTTTACATGACTATTTTTGCACCTTCGTGACTATTACATGGACATTTTTGCACTTTAACCTTTTTTTAAAAAAAACTATTTAGCATTTATACAAAACGATTCTTGATTATATGGTTTTTGGCATGATAAACGATTAAATGTCCTACATTGCTTGCACTGTTGCATTATTATGGGTACTAGTCGTATTATTGTAGCTTTTGGAAGTATGCAAAAAAAAAACTAGGGAAAAAATTTAGATTGTAGTTTTAAACCATATGATTTGCCTTATTAAAAAAGTAGTCTATGAATTTCTCTCTCAAATCCCAACTATGTTGTTGTTGGATGTTTATAACTAGAAGAAATTAGTTTTAAAGGAAAAAAAATTACTATTGATGAGAATTTAAAGTGATTAATTTTCATCTTTAATAAATCTAAAAAAAAATTTAGAGTGATCTTATATAATTAGGATTAGAGGGACTAATATTTAAAAATATAAGTCAGAAAAACACTAGTGCAAGCTAAATAAAACAAGATCTAAAGATAAGGCATCATTAAATTCTACGTAATGTCATTTCACGAAGGATTAATCTTGAAGTCTCCTATGTAAAAATCTGTAGGTGAAACCCCATTCTTAATGACTTCTTCGCCCAAAAATATGTCATATTATTCTCTTCCTGACTATATCAACTAGATATATCATGACCTGTTTGTTTAAGAAAAAGTAGGCTTATGGAAATGGAAAATCTATAAATTTCATCAAATTCATGTGTTTGGTTGATAGAATTCTCACCGATTCCATTTCTTGGGCCCACTGAGTTTTCTAACTCACTTTCCATTTATTCTGATTTTAACAGCTTACATTCCATATAGTTATAATCAATTTTAATAACTTCCATTCAATTTTAAATAGTTACAATCAATTTTAGCTAGTTACATTTGATTTTAACTCTTTGTTGTGTTTACTACGTTATATTAAAATTTGCATTAATGTTTTTGAACAATCATGTAGGGGTACACATGAATTTCTTCCTTATATCTCCTTCATTTATGTTTGCTTCATGTTTATGATTATTTACACTATGAAGGCTCGTTTCATTCATTATTTGGTCTCCTAATAAGCACAAATTGTTTATATAATTCAAATTTTGTACACATAATAAGTTGAGATAACCTAGATACCAGCTCATATTAAAATAATGCAATTTTACCATTTTATTATATATTTTTCATTTCCTATTCATTATCAGTGGTGGTTCTATGTGGATGATTTTCATGTTTTTTTTTGTTTTATTATATTTTTTTGTCTAGACAAAGTTGGGTATTTGCAAAAGGTGCAACGGTATAACCATTTTCTTTATTAATGTCTCAGTTTAGAACATCACAAAGTAATCCATAAATAGTAGAGTATTCCCTCTATTCCTTACTATAGATCACTTTCAAATTTAAATTCATTCCTAAATAATTTCTAATTTTTCCCAACTTTTTCCTCAATTAACCCTAATAATGTTTATCTATATATAATAAATAACAACAGAGAGAGGGTGAAGATAAATGTATATGGTTAAGGTGAATTGACAATATCATATGTTAATAACTAACTTAATTAACATTCTTAATCTAATCGAATTAAGGAAAGAAATGTTATATTTTTAGAAACAGATGGAGTATTTGATTTTTTTGGATACTAGTCTATCATTTATGATCAATCTCTTCTTCAAAATGTAATGTAACTATCCACTAAAGGGAGACAATAATCCACCATGTTACCGACGGACGTCCGTCGATTCCAATGTTTGTGCAATCAGATGCCAGCCCATTTAGAGAAAAGCCCAACAAATGTCGAGACTCTTTTGCGCACAGACAAACATAAAAGGACTATTATTTCACATCTTACCTACAATTTAAAATGAAATCATGCGTCACGCACACAAACACATATTTCATGACAAAAAAAAAAATAAATTACTTTAGTATAGAGCTAATTCTTTTTAACATAGAGCTAATACTGATGTCAAACGTTAATTGCAATGCTTGTGAGAATGAACATATTAAAAGAATTGGCTTAATTACAAAAAAAAAAAAAAAAAACAAATCAACATGAACTAACATGGCATTATAAGTAAACGAGAGGTACACTACTACAAAAAACACTTTTAACGTCCATTATTTTGGGCTTTTGACGTCCAAAAAAAACGGGACATAAACGGCAGTGACGTTGAAAATATTGATTTTTTATGTCCATTTTAAAATGGACGTTGAATATCATAGATTTGACGTCCATTCATCTATATTGGACATTGAATATATGAAATATTGGACGTTATATATGTCTTTTGCATCTTTAACGTCCATATGTGAGAATTGACGTGAATTGTGCAAATTTTGTACTATGGTGTGATTTTTTTTATTTTATACAAATTTGTACACATTTTGAATTTCAACCTGCACTCTCATAAAGTTTTCCTAAGACTAAAACAGTACACATCCCACAGGAATAAATGTATAAATACATACAATCTAAAGTAAGCTAACATACATCCAAATACAACATAATGTGCTATATTGGAAGTGAAATCCAATCTAATTTTTCGCTTCAAAGCATGTTCAATGAACCAATTGGCCAATTTATCCCGGATTTCAGTGATGATATCTTGACTGAAAGAGACATCTGAGTCAAAAATCTGCCCAAAACATGAAAGAAACCATCAATTAGTATGATATACACTAAAGCTAATAAGTAAGGAAAATAATTATAAAATTGTATGAAATGTATGATAACACCAACATCACTGTGTTAGTTTCGAAGTATGCATAATCCAAATAATAACTTATCAGAGTCAGTGATAGGTTTCCGATCATATGGACTAATTAAATGTCTGTCTATAAAAAACAAACAGATTTTTAAGAACATTTACATATAAAGAAAAATAATTGCACATACATTATACCAGTTTTTCTATGGAGGGGAGAGAATTCTCTGTAATGCTAGATGGAGTTGTGACCTCAAGATGTATAGCAAAAAGGATGTATAGCAAAAAGCAGAAAGCACGTAACAGAGAGAAGAAAGAAGTGGACACATACACTAAACAATTTACTTGTCAACAAAATTTAACCACTTGGGTGAGATGAAGCACCGCAAGATTCATTCTTCTTGACTCATCAATTCATGTGAAACATTGGTCAGGTTCTCTCATTTTCATTTCAAATTTTTTTCCCCCATTTTTTACATGGATTCAAACATAAAAAATTCTAAACCTAACTGTTTCCTGAAAATCTCACCAAAGTATCCAAAATATTATGATTACTTATTTGCAATAGAATATAGAATCATCAAGAACTTCAAATTAAGTAACAAAAGTAGAAACTCCAAAAGTTCTTTGAAACTGAATTAAACCAAAAATTGAGATATAATATAAAAAAATTATCATTATACAACAGAGAAAGGGAATCTTGTATTCACATAAACATGTTATAATGAAGTAAATATTACTTAACAGCAAACCCTCAGAACTAAATCAACCATCACAGGCTGATCTCAAACACTCTGAGCTTGAGATGCTCATTTTTCAAACATCATAGCACTTCAATTAGACATAGAAATAAACCACCCAGAAGTACATCACAGCATTATAGCACCCAGTTTTATCATTATCATTATCATCATCTAAAAAATATAGTACCTTGATTTTAGATTTTCTTTAAAGCAGAATCAGTCCTGCATCAATATCCAATTAAAACATTAAAACATTTGAAAAAGAAAAAAGCGACGGTAAACCATGAACAAAAAATACAAGTTAAAAAAAATAGCAAGCATCTTTATTGACCTTGATTGAGAAGCAGAAACATTTCACTGTCACGAGCAGAAGCAAAAGAGGATTTGTGTAAGCCTCTACGCAGATTCTACTAGTTTAAGCAACACAGATTCTACAAGGATTCAGGCAGAAGAAAAAGACATTATTGTTGATGGCCATATGATAATCATTCATGTTTGCAGTTCAAAGATGACTTAATGTGAATTTGGGGGTAGGGTTCTGTAACATAGTGTTACTAATTACCTGATTAACCAATAATGTTTATATCAATTCATTAAGCTCTTTACTAACTATGATAGAAAAAGGAATTTCCATAATATTAATATCTCTATCATAGTTAGAAAAGATTATTCTAATCCTTTTATAATTTATCCATGATAGGAAAGAATAAACTAATAAAACCTGAATACTATCATGGATAATTAATAGCTAACCATGTTAGAAAAGAATCACCTAACATGGTTAGAAAAATAAACAACCTAATGTTCAATAATATCAAATACATCTAAATATATGCGGAAACGAATGCGGGCCTATACAAATTGGCAATATACAATTCAAAATAGTCCATATAACTACTACTACTACCTAATTCCCTTTCCTGCTGCTTGCGTCTGTGCATGAATACCTGCAAAAATGTCAGTAATCGTGGGATGAGACAATTTGTCCCAGTAATCACCGCTTAACTCACTATAACAGTGAGATGTGCGGTAGCGAGGGCGTCTAAAGGGTACCACATTTAAAACCAATACTATATATATAAACAAGTCAAGTCTTTCATTCATCATGCAAATCCATCCGTCTAACTCAACTCAAATTCACCATCTCTACTTCCCACATATCACTCAAATCCCTCTGTCAATTACAAGTCCACTCAACAGATGAAAATAAACGTGATTGACACTGTGCCCAGTCTCAAATCTGAAAGCATGAAAAGGGAGCACTTTAAAAAGTGAAAACGTCCCTGGAGAGCACTTTAAAAAGTGAAAACTTCCCTGGGGAGCACTTTAAAAAGTGAAAACGTCCCTGGGGAGCACTTTAAAAGTGAAAACGTCCCTGGGGAGCACTTTAAAAAGTGAAAACGTCCCTGGTTCCTTTACAATCCGAGGAAACTGTACAATTAACCTATCGATTGCGCAGATCGATAGGTTACATCGGCCGACGGTACTAATAATCAGTGTCATGCAACATGCAAAATATTTATATTCAACAATTTAAATCTCATCATCCATATCATGCACTTTTACCTTTTCCTTTCAATACCTCAATCTCAACTATTTAACTCCTTCCCTCTACTAACTATCAATACCCCTAACATAATAATATATGAACCCCTCACATCATACCCAAAATAAAGCCAATCCAGAACAACCATCCACACCAGCCAGGATAATACATATAATGTTTCAAATTTCTTTTATACGAAAATAATCGTGTTTGAAAGGCACTCGATAGCCTGCTTTGTATAAAAATAAGTTTTCAAAGACAATATGTATATAGAGGGTGAAAAGGGATTTTGAAAATCCCAGCTAACGTCACCCTCAATGTTATAGCAAGATTAAGTGTGATTACCTGTCGCCCTTAGCACTTCGTTGCCTTTTCCCCTTTATCATGCCTTGAGGAATACGCAAAGCACATCCTTTCCTATTATTACATCATGTAATAATAGTAGATTAATAATCATTCTATATCATGGATTATTTAACGTCTCTCTCGAATCCTAATATTTCTACCCAACCACTTTCATTTAAGATAATTCTTCAAGGGACTTCCAATCAATAACATGTTTCTCACAGTGATTAAATCTATTCTCATAAGAGAAAATAAGCAAACTAATGACCAATCACCCAATATACATTTTTACGATCACATTTTGCCACACCTCAATCACAAATTCTCCATACACTTTAAATCTATTTCTTTTAGGCCTTTTTGATCAGCCAAGGCAAAAAGGAAAAGAGAAGAGATATCAATTCGTATTCATTTTGACCACTGTTCAAACATAGGAATTCTTTAGCCATTTCAAACCAATGAATATAACCAACCACAAATACCATAATCTAAAATCATCTTCAACTATACTGCACCCGTACATTTTAATCGTTCACACAATTTTCAAATAAAGGACATGTATAAGAAACAACACATTCACACACTTAGATACCTTTCAATGTTATAGTAGTCTTTACTCAACATTACATGTCATTCAATCATGGCTTACAAATATTTACAATGACTTCCAACTCATAGCCAAACAAGTAACTTACAAACCTTCACATATAATTTAGTAAATCAAAGAGAGGAGAAACTAAATTTCTCATATTTCCTATTTGAGGCAAACAAGATTCTGTTATAATAAATCCATTCAAACACTTCCAAATCCACTTCAAATTAGCCCAACTATAAATTTTCACTTAGCCACATTATATTCATTGCCGCAAGGAAAACCATCTTCCAATGTCACTTTACCACTCCAATTAGTACATAATACCTTTTTAAAACTACACGAAACATACTTTTAATCAAAAATTGAAGTACTCATAATCCAAACATTTAATAGTTCCTTTAAACTAACATCACATCTTTTTGTCATCAAGGTTAACTAAGATGATAACTCAAATAAATTTCATTCAAATCCCAAACATGCAAATCTTTGTTTTATCCTCAATTCAATGGAGCAAAAGCACAAGGAAATTCAATATTTTCATCATGCAGAATTCAATTCACAATATGAGCTGAACAAGCAAAACCACACCTAATTAATATTTCAGCTTGCTTCTTCAAAACTGAATCTGACATGTATAACCAAAAACACAGCCCTTTTTACATTCCAACGACATATACATTACAATTTGAAACATCCCCATTCCAAACAAAACTTCATACATACAACATTGCCCTTAATTCATTCATCACAAAGCTTTAACTATACAATAAGCTACAGAAGAGGAAACATCCAAATAAAATATCATTACATAGTTAATATCACTCATCATCTCATATGCTCAAATGGAAGCAACATAATCGAACAAAACCAAAGCAAGCTAAACGGATATTTTCCTTACTTCCCAAATCCAATCAGCCATAACAAGAGGAAACCCACTTACACATGTTTTTAATAAATTAACCTACATTCAAATAGCAAAACAAAGCAACTATATATATAAAACCTCCAGGATCAACAAATTCAGCAAGATTCAACATGCCACAACTTACATTGATTTTTATTTCATCATCATAAACCTCTCATCCAACTTAAAAGATCAACAACTCCTTTACTAGTACCTAGCCAAACCAGAAAATCCAACAAATCACACAAGAAATATCCTAATATCATTCAAACAACCTCCTACAACAACAAATTACAGATTTTGAACCCAAAACTCCCAAAACCAATCAGACCCCCAACAGATTCAGCATACGAAAGTCAAGGATTTTTTTTTTTTTTTTTTGTAAAACACAATCTCACACATGCACTACACTAATCCAACCTTGATAAAGTTTGCATCTTGATAAATTTCAGGTGGATTATTCAACCATAAAATTCCAGAATAGCAAAAATGGCAGCATAAACAATTAGAACAGAATCTCTACTAACAGCCCCAAAATTAGGGTTTTACATGAACTACTCAAAACTTCAATCAACATTCAATTTAATGCTTAGAATACTAAAATATAAAGTCTTAGCATAGTTTTAATTCCACATCATGACTGAAACTTAAATCCCAATTCAAACCCTAAACACTCAAATCTCACCAAATCGCAGAGGGAGGAGTAAAACCGGAATAAATGGAACTACCTTACTTATTTTCGACCTCCTACTGGTTCGCCGGAGCTTTACCATCGCCGGAAACCGTCGAGCTTGCCGGAAACGATGAGAACAGAGAGAGAGCTCGCAAAGGGATCAAGAGAGACAAAGAAAATATGAGAAATTAACAAAAGAAGAGAAGTTTAGCTCGAAAATGTAGTAAAGGCCGAAGCTTTACCTATTCTCGCCGTCGACCACCATGGGTTCACCGAAAAACTAAGAAGACGACGAGAAGGAGATGAAGAGGAGACGGAGGGGAATGAAGGAGAAGAGTTTGAAGGGGGAGGGGAGGCCGCGCCGCCGTGCTGCCACTTCAGCTTGCCGTCGCCGGAGAGAGGAAGAAGAAGAAGAAGGCGACGGAGGGGAGTGGAGGGTTCGAGAGAGAGAAGTGATCGGGTGAGAGGGAAGAGGGAATATATATATATACCTTAGGGAAAATTACCGTTAACTACCTTAAGGTTTATTCATAATTATATTTCTAGCCCAGAAGTTTGTATATATTACTATGTCTACTTCTTTCCTCTCACTGTTAACACTCATTTTCTACCTTAAGGTTTATTCAAAATTACCGTTACTTCTTCCTTCATAATATTATCTACTATCCCAAATACTTGTTCATAAAAGTTTCTAGCTCCAAATAATTATTTTAACTATATTTCCTTAAATTCCACAAATTAAGATTTAATAACAATAAATTTCCATAAATTTCTCTCTAAAAACTCAAATTTTCTAAATAACACCTCAATAATTTCCCATTAACCTTAATCAAACCTTGGGGATGTTACAAATACTACACAGATTCTACAAATAAATGTTGAAATATTGTAAACTTGTTGTCCAACTCCCACTTAATCATACCAATAACAAGTTACACGAACCATACATAGTATTTACTCACAAATTGCGAGGTTATAATCAAAGAGTATTAGAATGACCATATACCACTCACAGTTAATTCCACCATTAGATATCACATAGAAATCACGTTTGTCGGACAATATTCATCCTGAAAGTCCCCTTTAATTCTATGAACTCGGACCCAGCAGAGAGAGCACAGAAAAATTCTGAAACCACAAATTCACAGAAAATCCAACATGCATCTCAATCAAACAGTACACTTACATATACACACTCATATATACCGTCAACCAAACACAGAGAAAGAACATAATTTGAAAAAAAAAAACATTTCAACTAAGGTCAAACATGCAGAGATATTTCTAACTTTCTTAAGCTTATTGAGTTAGAAATTTGACATTGGACTCCTTAGAACCCCAAAACCTAGTCAGATTCTTAGGTTCCCAAATTTGGGTTTTCTCAAAAACTCTTTCAATCTTCAAATAGAAAGTTCCAATCTTCTTTAATACATCAAAGATTGAAACTTTAACTTCATTTTAACCCATTTAAACATCCCAATCTAAAAACCCAACTCAGCATTTCCAAAAAGCGATAGATGAAGAAATAAAGGATAGAAATCGAAAAAAGAGCCTCACCGGGACTCAAATCCGATTCTGCATGCATCCTCGTCGACCACCACCATCGTTATTCGGCGTCACCGGAAACCATAACATCGTCACCGCAGAAAGTTGAGAAAATGAAACTGGATTTGGAAAAATGGAGTTATTAAGCTCAACTCTTCCTTGTAGGGAGAAAGCCGACTCCAACGTGGTTCGCCGGAATATTAATCATCGCCGGAGTGGAAGAGAAGAGGAAGAGGGCAAGAGAAAAGTGAGAGAAATCGATGGAGAGATGAGAAGAAGAAGAAGACAAACTGACGGTAGTGTAGTGGACGAAATGGTGCGGTTATGAAAGAAATGGGCATGTAAAAAAGCAACTATTACCATATTTGGCCCATTTACTTTGAACTTTTCTTTTCTTTTTTTCATGACTACTTTTTTTATCGAAATTTTTATGACAACTTTGAACTTTTCATGATTTTAACCAAGGGAAAAACTTACATCATATTCCTTTCTCTAGGTTTTCAAGTTCTTTTAATATAGGCCATTGGATTGAATGGATGATTGTTATAAAAGGACACATGTCACTCCCATATTAAAAGAACTTGAGAACCTGGAGAAAGGAACATGACGTAAGTAAGGTCCTTTAACCAAGTCCCTCTTTTAACAATAAAATCATGTTAAAAATAAGAATTTTCTACCACTCTCATTTTATTTAGGTTTTCACGGTGATTTCTCATTAATTCCCAAACTACAAATCATCATTCAGTTATTTTTCTTTGATTTCAAAATAAAATAAGTCCTAAAAATTCTTTTTTTATCAAATTCTAGAAATTCTTAAAATATATTTATCTTCATAAATTTATTTGTAAGGATTTTTTAATTTTTAAATAACACCAAAACCTTAAATAACTCTTTATTATATCTAACCCAAATTTTGGGATGTTACAATGAACAAGAGAGATTTGATTTAAAAAAGTCAACTAGGTCTTATATTTAAGACCAGATGAAGTATTATATAAGTGGTTTAAATAAGGTGGTTTAAATTACTTTTTTTTTAGTGGTAGTAATATCTAAAAACAACATCCATTTATCTAATAATGGACATTATTTATAAAAAGATATTTACAACGTCCATTTTCAAATGATGGACGTGAATTTTGGACGTTATTTATAAAAAAATATTTACAACGTCCATTTTCAAATGATGGACGTGAATTTTGGACGTTATTTATAAAAAAATATTTACAACGTCCATTTTCAAAACATGGACGTGAATTTTGGACGTTAAAAGTGTTTTTTGTAGTAGTGGTAGGACAATAATGGGAAAAATAGATTAAAATATTTGTGTGTGTATGCATCTCTAGGTACATGTAATTTATAAGAAGGGTGAAATCAGGAGAGTAATTAGAGAAAAAAAATCAAGGATCAAAGGTTGAAGATGGTGTCTGACGGTGTTGCCATCTACTCAATGCTTGTGTTGAGGATGATTGCTCTCGCACTCTCAGTGGCAACAATTCCCTTGGTGGTCACTGACAATTTCAAGTTTGAAGATGACGATCATTCTATTACCCACTTGAAACTTCTAAATGAGCATAAGGCTTTCAGGTCACATTTAATTAATTTTGTGTTTATATTCTTTATAGTTCAAGAATATCCTCTTATTCAATTTAACCCCATCACTGTAATCGAGTTTTCTTCTCAAATCTTGGGGAACAAATACTACAATATTTGCTTATTTTTTAAATTAATAATGCAAACCTTTTCGTTGAATTTTATTTTTTTAAAAAAAAAACATTGATGAGAATATTAGCAAACAATGATTGTTTAAATTCATAAAATAAGTGATTATTGAATTTTTCTAGAATTCTATGACCTTAGAACACACACACACATAAACCTGGGGTGTGTGGTTGAGTGGCAATGACTCATTCACCCTTAACCAATTGTCTGAGGTTCGATCCCTGGAGTTGAGTATGGAGAAATATTAAATCTCCCAGGCTAGCTGTCTCACCCTTTGAGGTGCCTACAAATCAGCGGGGGATTAATCTTTCACTTGTCGAGTGAAGGGGTACCTTGATCATGGATAACAAAAAAACACACACACATATAACTCACATGAAGTTCAAATAAATAAGTCATAAGATATTTGTGTGTGTGTGTGTGTATCTCGGGCAGGTATGTGGTGGCAGTGGCAGCAATATCAACAGCGTATGGGATCATACAGCTTCCATTTGCAGTGTACTATGCCGTGAAGCAGAAAAGATTAATTCCTAATGCCTTCTTCACTGATTTTGACTTCGTTGGCGACAAGGTTTATTTTCTTCGTCTTCTAATATAAATATAATCTTAAAATTTTGATAACGAAAAAGGCTTAAGGCAACACACATTTGGGCCTAGGTTTGTGGAGGGGTTTTATTTTATTTTTTTTGTTGGATAGGTTTTTATTTATATTTAGTTCTTTGATAAAAATAATGAAAATTAAACATCCCACAAAAATTGAATCCCAACCACGAGAATGGCTCATGTCCTAGTTTTGCTGGAATGATTTTTACTTTGGACTTTTAACGATGTGAATTTCCCCTCCCAAACTTATCTGGTCCAAGACAGGATGGCATATAGATTGGGACCATTTGGAAACCAAAGTATAAGTTAAACATCATTTATATCCCACTTAGAACAACAAGCCTAAACAATTAATTCAATACTGAATATGAATATGATATGAATTTGGTATATGTGAAGGTGGTTAGTCTGCTGCTAGCGACTGCTATAGGTGCTGGAATTGGTGTGTCATATGAGGATAAGAGAAGTATGGAAGATGCAATTTCAAAAATTGACGATCCTTCAGATCTTAACTACCCTTATATTTCCTTTGTTTACAAATTTCTAGACAGAGCCATCATTGCATCATCCATTTTGGCCGTGGCTTGCCTTTGCATAGCCATTGTCTCAGTTATAACCTCCATTAATCGAAGCCGAAGCAAAGGCGTGTTTCAGTGACAACATTTCATTCACTTCTAATAAGTTATAAGATCTGTGCGCATTTTTGTAATAAAAAAAAAGATCTGTGCGCATTTGTGTGAAGCATATCTTAACTTTACATCTTTTCCTGCCTGGTAAACTGCATTGTTACTTCTTTTATTCTATGTATCTTGTTACCTTGTTATGGAGTTGTTCACACTGCAAGTCCACGAGTCGCACCAAGTAATAAAGTGATAAGAAAGGTATCATTCCCACGAGGATTTAGACTAAAATCCCAACCAAGCAAAAGACTAAGTAAATTCAATTAAGTTGAACCAAGAAAACAGTGGTGGTTGTTTAAGTGAAATAAAAGAAATCTATTTCTAAAACTAATATAGACAATTGATATTTTGACTTAAACAATCAAATGGGGTCTAAGATTATTTATTCCCCTTGTATTTCTCAACTTTAGATTCACCTCATCTTATATGCTATTAATTAACACATGTGCTAATCTAAAGGTACATGTAAACACTCCGTCGAGTCAAGAACAAGTGTTTAATTCTATTTAATTGCTCAATTTCTTGTTACAATTAATAAAACCCAATTTCTAAACTTCAACCCTAATGTGACTATGCAAGGTCAATATGTATATCTCTATCTTATCAACAAAATCATTCATTCATCAAGAAAACTTCAAGTTCTTGCACTATTTTAATTTACTCAAGTTCTACACTCAATCTAGCCCTCTCAAGCATCAATCAAGTGAACTCAACATCTAAATGGTGATCAAGCACTTAGAAGCATTAGGTAAAGAGTAAAATAAAAAACACATATGTCATTAATCACAAAATAAGAGGAAGAATCTAGTATCAATCCATACAAAGGTTCAAAATAATCCTAGAATGGGGTTTACCTACTCATAAATGGAAGAAAATTACAAATCCCAAAAATAGAGGAAGCCATAATATGAAGTTTAAGAGGGAAGAAAGGGGAAGAAGAAAAACCAAGGGAATTGAGGTTGAATCTCTTCAAAATCTTCAATTTCCACTTGAATCTCCTTCATAACCACCAAACCCTAGCTAGCTAAGAGTTGCTTGCAAGAGTCCCCAAAGAAGACTTAGCTCAAAAAGATGCCTTTTGAGTGTGTTTTTTTCTATTTATAACCTAAATTTCAAGCTGATTTTCGCTGTCTTTCTTTTCACCGCGTTGGCTGTAGCCAAGAAATTCTGTTTGTTTTCTTGGATGTAGCTAGATCCATTCAGACATGAGTTGGCTGCAGCCAACCATTTTGCCTGAAATTCTTGGCTGTAGCCATGTGCTTTTTCAGCTTCATTTAACTTCTTTTTCACTTTTCTTTACACCTCAGGTTTTCTCCAAATGCAACTCAAATGTGGCCCACTTTTTTAGCTTCAACAACCTACATAAACATAAAATCTATACTAAGCCGAAATTGACAAGTATATGGTCAAATATTCACATGCAAATCAACAATACCATGATTTTAATCCAATGCCAACTTGACACATTTTCCTATATACTTCAAAACAATTATGAGTTTATCCAAAATATGTAGGAAGTATAGGAAAGTTTGCTAAAATGACATGAATTTCATGAGGTTAACAGGAGTGTCTTATAATTATTTCACAATTTATTGCACATATATGTAATATTCATATTTGGATGCCATCAATTTTCTCCGGTCTATCTGTCTATATGAATATGGGTTGTTGTTGAATCCATCTTGTGGGTTTCTTTTCGATCTGGTTTAATTATTTGGATGTCATTAGTTTTCTTGGTCATTCATAAAGGAATTAATCACATTCGATTCAAATCTTACGACAATTCAAGGAGCTGGACTCCTAAGATTTGATTGTGATTAATTCCCTAACTTGTTTGTGATTTTCCCTATTATTAAAACTTTAGACCTGAAAATGTTAAAACATAAGCCTTGCTTGAAAGTTGGAACTAAAATGTAATAATTAAGGGAAATATATTTGTAGGTATCTGCACTTTTAGTTCTGATTTAGTACATATGTGTATTTTCATCACAATTAAATGCTTTAATTTTAATTTTTATACACAATTGGCTACAAATGCTAGTTAATATAATACTCGTGATAGAAAAAATGAGAAAAATTAATGGTCTAATCAAGGGATTGAAAACCACATCCACATGTCAAATCAAAACTGAGTAATAGTATAGGTACGGATAAATAGATTTTTCCAATAAAATACATCAAAACTGAGTAATAGTATAGGTATGGATAAATAGATTTTCCCAATAAAATACATGCATATTCATATTCAATATTATGAATTGTAGTTTGTACGCAAATTTAAAATATATTTAACATTGCAACATAAAAGAAAATTGGCAAAAGAAAAGACATTTGAAATTGAAAAATGGCACAATGGGTCTAGTAATTTCAAAATGAAAAAATCAACACACTAACTCAAATTGTACAAACTCAAATATAAAGGAATAGTCAATAATGCCCCTGTGTTATTTTTTATATTTGAGGGATCCACCGCCATCAACCAACGCTCGGTCGTCGAAGCTCTATCATTGGCCATCACTCGGGGCTTCGTCGTTGGCCACTGACAATACCAACTGTTGGAGCTCCAATGTTGATATTTTGTTAAACATGTTGATTATTCTTTATCCAAAGTAGGTGAACCATTACCTTAATTCAGTAATGCTTTTCATAATTCTGGGAGCAAATAAAAAAAATTAGTAATTAGATAAAACATGTTGATAATTCGTTAACCTAACTTGGTAATTCGTTACCCTATTTTGGTAGTCTTTCAAAAAATTCTACTAGGTGCACTTTTGTTTTATTTCTTCCAGAATTTGTGTAAAGGATTTCCAAATTAGGGTAATGATTTACCAACTTTGGATAAAGGATTAACAAAATGTCTTAACCAATTATCACAAGGAACCTCCAATGAATTGATTATTAGCAATTCTACGAAAAACAAATTAAAAGTTTTACAATATATGTCAAAGGGTTAAAGATCAAATTTTCCCCAGAAATTTTATGTGAGGATCAAATTTGCCCTCGAAGTTTTCTAGGATCAAATCAGCCCCTGAATTATACAAAATAAATCAGTTTTAACTCAAATCCTACATGTGTTGTCACATCATCTTCCATGTCAAATGTGACGTCACCTCATCATCGTCTTCATTCCTCCATGCAATGTCCCATTTAAAATAAAAACAAAATATTTTTTCTTCCTCCTACCTCCCCCTCCCCCTCCATCCTCTCCTTCCCTTCCTCCACGCTTCCTCCACCCCCCTGTCCAAAAACACCCCCAACAACCAAATTGCTTGTTCCCTTTTGTTAATCCCTCTAGGAGATTAGGCTCTTCTTGTTCCCTATTCCGGTCAACAATAATAACAATAACAATCAATTTGCTTCTTCTAAGGATTGGTTTCTGAATAGCACTGGGGTGGTCAATAGTAACTCTGGCGATGACTCCTGTCTTACTAGAGCCGGGTCTGGCGGAGGATGACGACGTGGCAGGCGCCAGCACCGGCGGAGGAGAATTCTTTCTATTTGCCGTGTCAACTCTGTTTTCTACTTTTGTTCCCCACAAGTGATTAATTCTTTCTCTCATGCTTCCCAAAATAATTGCAATTTCCCTATTCACTTGTTCACATACAGATCGAGTATTTTTTTTTCTTAAACCAACGGTGCAAGCAAAACAAACCTATGAGTAGCTATTATTGTCCATAAATCTTCTTTTCAAAACCCAACAACGATCACCGCTTCTAACCCCAAACAGCCAAATGCTAAATTACCGTACTAATTGTGGCAGAGGACAAAAACGCAAACCATTGTTATTCTCAATGACCCCAAACATCGGATGTTTTTGGAGGAGGACCAATTGATAGAGATGAGGAGGAGGAGAGGGAGAGAGGTCAGAGGGGAGGGGGAGGTAGGGGGAAAAAGGAATATACTTTTTCATTTTAAAAGGGGCATTTTAGGCATGGAGGGATGAAGAAGATAATGAGGCCAGGTGGCGTCACATTTGACATGGAAGATGGTGTGGCAACACATACATGTAGGATGTGGGGGTGAAATTGATCTATTTTGTATACTTAAGGGGCAAATTTGATTAAAAAAAACTTACAGGGCAAATTTTATCCTTACCTAAAACTTTCGAGGTAAATTTATCTTTAACTCTAAGTCAAATTAAATTAAAGTTTGACTCATTTTTATGATTATCTTCTCCAACATTTGTTATAGTTTAGTTTGTGTCATACTGGGATTCATTATAAAAAATGTTACAGTTTTGGTTAGCCAAGACTAAGTAGCTATTACAAAACATGTGTTTTTTTATTAAGATTTAAACGACCAAGTTAAAGAACTATATTGACTACCATTGGAAAGCGGCAGCCTGATTGAAGCGGAAGAGAAGAGCTGCAAAGAAAACGCGTATGATTTAGCACAATAAATATTAAACTTTCTTTTTCTAAAACAACATTGAATTTTTATGAATTATGTAATAGCCCAGATAAAATATTTTATTCATTTATTGTTTTTTATTTCATTAACAAATCAATAGCAAAAGTTAACATTAAATGTTTCCAATCTATGGAATAATAAATTAACAAAATTTTCAGTGAATCATTTTCTTTAATCTTTCACATATTTAGTAAGGTAAAAAAACTTCTCATGCTATATAATGGTAGACATCCTCCGCCCGGCTGCCACGTGTAATCATCTACATCAAATTAAAGTCAAGAAATATACTATTTAAAATTTCTATTAATTACACCTAGCAAGGGTACTACAGCCACCTAAAGAAAGATTAATTTTTTTTAAAAAAAAAACAGAGAGGCATTGTGGTTGCAAAACGTCAATTTGGGTTAGTTAGGGCCTGTTTGGATTTAATTTCTAGAGAATAGTTTTTTGAAAAACTAGTTTTTGAGAATAGCTTTTCTGGAAAATAGTTTTTGATAAAATGAGAGTGTTTGGATAAAATGTCAGTGAAATAACTTTTTGAATGTCAATTACCAAAAAGGACAATTTTATCCAAAAAGGAAGAGTGAGGGAGAGGAGAGAGAAGAGGGTGATTTTGTACTTTACTCATTTTTGTAGTTTGAGAAGTAAAAATGGGGAGTTTTTCCTAAAATGAGGTTTTGGAGCCAAAAATAGCTTTTCTGCTGTAAAATAGTTTTTCTGAAATTTTTGAGTGTTTGGCAAAAAATGTCTGAAACCTAGGTTTAGTTTCCAGAATGTACTTTGAGTTGCTATCCAAACAGGCCCTTAGTCAATTGTTCTGATAGGTGCGGCTCAGAGGGTTTAAATTAGTTTATACCAATTATGCATTTACTCACTTTGCAATGGGCGTTTCCCTTAGTTACATTATTTAGCCAAAATCAGAATGGAAATGCCTCCTTGAAAAGACGAATACACTCGGTTTTCTAGTTTATAACAAATAATAACATAGTATAATCAAAATCATTGAGGGCAAAGGAGGGGGGAAAACACACAGAAAAACTCTTAAGGTATTCAAGTATAAAATAGGGGTTGAAGAAGAATTAAGGATAGCTCAAGAAAAAGTAATTAATTAAGGAATCTAAGAAACAATGGTGTCCAAAGCTGCTCTCTCAATTTTCATACTTAGAATTCTCTGTCTCATTACCTCTCTAATATCCGTGGCCATAGTTGCTGACAGTCATCATTACCTTCTTTATAATCGTCGTTATGGATATCAAGACTTCGTCACGTTTAGGTATGGACAACATCGTATACTTTACAAAACCAGCATTTTATTAGCATATCACTTTGAGTTTGTGATAGATTATACACTACAGGTTATAGTTCATGAATTAGTTTGATTTGTTACAAGCTTTACATGATACTCCTTCCGTTCTTAAATATAAAATCACTTTGGTTAATTTGGGGATATGAAGGAAGACAATAAAATTACATGATCTTCCCAAAATCCCCTTAATTACTTAACTTAAAAGGAGGAGGGGTTTTCAATGAAAAGAGAGAGTATAAGGGTAGTTTGGGCAAAACTTGAGATAAAATAGGAAGTGATCTAATATTTAGGAACTTATCCACTTCCCCAAAGTGATCTTATATTTAGGAACGGAGGGAGTATATTGAATGTTAGATTATTAAGTATATGTAAACAATCAAGCCTATAATCTTAAGAGTTGTGAGTCTCTACTATTGTACGTATCAACTAATTTGATTAATATTTTGATATATTATATGGACCGTTTTTACATTTTTTTTGAAACAGTATGGTTTTTATATATATGTATGTGTGTGTGTATAAATTTGTCTTTTAAAATCATATGAATAAAAAAATATTCAGGATAATTTATTCAATTTGTTTACGATACAAACATGCAGAAATCAAATAAAAAGAATAAATTTTAAAATACACACACAACGTTTTATGAATTTTGAGACTATACGTTTAAACTACGTTAAATTAAATTCTTATGTTACGTGATATATATAAAATCTGTAAGAGGCTATGCTATTTTTTGTTTCTTAAGCGAAGAGGAACGTATTAGTGAAAATGAACAAATAATATAGGTTGTGTCAATAAAATCTAATAAGGCTACCGATCGGCTTTAGCAATGCGGTTTACAAAAGTACAGGCAGAAAGGATGGTATTTTCTGAAAACTTAGACAAATAGACTCATTCATATTTGTTTATATAAAAAAAGAAGGAAGAAGAAGAAGAGCTTGAAAGTTGAATATTTTTTGTTGAAGCATTGAAATTAATAAGGTTAAAAATGTGCAGATATATGATGGCAGTAGCAGTGATGTCACTAGTATACGGTGTGGTGCAACTACCATTTGGTGCATGTTACGCTTTTAAGCATGAGAGATTCATACCCTGCCATTATGAATTCTACGCCGATCAGGTCTTCATCTTTCCTCACCTCATCATCATAATCTAACTTCAACTCTATTTTTTTAATTAACTTGTTTTAAGTATATACCTCTATATTGTTTTGTAAGAAATAAATATCTTGAAATATAAAACATACTTCTTAAAAGCTAAACCAAACACTCGGACACTGGGACACACATTATTCCAGTTCTTATTTCTCTCGTAAGAGAATTTCTAATTAACAGAAGGGTTGAGTTCAACTATAAAACAGTTATTTAGTAGAACTCAGTATATTAAAATAAGATTTCATGTATTTAACATTTTTAAGTACTTCAATTGAATTTATAGTATCAGTATGATAAAATAATTATTATTGGAATTTTTCTTTAAAATTATTTTTCCATTAGAACTGGTGAACACCCTAAATTAAAGATACCGAGTATTATTGCAAAAATACTTCAGAAATTTTAATACATCTTAATTAATTCTTCATGGGAAGTCTACAAATATAAATATATGTACATACATACATATACGCACACATATAAACTACTTTTTCTTCAGTGTGTGTGTGTGTTAGTATTTATCATAAAATAATTATATTGTAATTTTTCCTTTAAATTATTTCCCAATAGCAAATAGCACCTCAAATTTAAGGTATGCGGTACGGAGTTTCATTTAAAAACAGATTAGAATGTTCAATACATTTTAATCCAAAATGGATGTCTACAAATACACACACACACACACACACACACATAAACTCAAAATTTTAATTCAATTTAACTTGTTAAACAAAAACGCTTAGCTCTGGCATATATATGATGATTATATATATGTAGGTGATGAGTGTGTTGCTAGCCACGGGCAGTGTTGCTGGTATTGCTGTTTCTTGTGAGCTAAAGTACGGCGTCGGCGACAATAATGATGTCGAGCGCGAATTTTGGAGGCAATATTTCAAATTCTGGAACAAGTTAATTGCTGGTTCTGTATTCCTCTTCTTGGCTTGGTTTTGCTTGGCCGCTGTTTCAATAATTTCTTATCATCGTAATATCAATGATAAAAATCCAACCCTACCATCTACTCTTAATCAATCTAAAACATTTGAACCATTTCCTAAGGAACCTGATGCACAACTCACTCACCTTAGTTTTCCTACTGATGATGAACGTGATGTTAAACCATCATCTGATGATGTGTCCTCTGTGTGACACATGACCAAGCTTAATTAGTTGCCGTTCAGTTTGAGGTTTGTATTCAAATTTTTAAATAATATGTGAGAATCTCTATAGCCATGCATTTCAACTTTTGTATCTTCTATTTTACGCTGTTAATTAGTGTGTATTGTAGTGCGGAGTTTGGTAAATGAATTGTAAGGTTTATGGATCATTATTTGTATTGGTGTTGGAATTATATATCTAATTATAAAAAAAGATATGTATGTATGTTTGTTTTCCCAAACATGTGATAAGTTGATGTTATATATCATAACAAGTATATCGTAGGAGTTCAATGAAGGTTTTAATAAAGTAAATTTAAGTCTTAAAAAATATTAAAAATGAAATTGTGATACAAAAAATTAACAAATAAATACTTTGAGAGTAAAATTGTAATTTGAAATTACTTTGAGGGCTGGTTATTATACCGTTATTTAGCACATTTTAAGGACTAAATGGTGAGGTTGTAATTGGTCCTAAATATACTTTTAAAGCAGAATTGTATTACAAAATACTCTAAGATACTAGATATACTCACTAGAAACAATATTTTAGGGTAAATTTTTAATCCTTATAAAATTCATATTCTTCTTCGGATTGACAGAGGATTCCGACTTCCGACATGTTTTGCCTCATAGAGTCATAGTGGCTCGTGGTTGTGTATTTGAGTCAACTACTACACTGGACACATTTGTAACCTAAAATAATGTATGTATGTATGTATTTGTGTTCTCTCATTTTAAGTAAGAATAAGCTAGTTTCTTTCACACATCCACACTAACATTCACAATATATCAGGCAACCATTGCGAATTTGCGATGTTTTTTTGTAAAAAAAAAATAATTATCCAATACCTATCAACTTAAATATATTTAGGTTTTTTTTATTTAAATATATTTAGGTATTTTACAGTGTCAAATTTGGCCGAAACTCTAATTTAACTGAATACTTGATAACAACTCACGGGCTCACACCTTTTTTTTGGACAATGGAAAAAGCACTTCATTGCAACTGAAAGAGAAGTAGTTTACAATTAAGTATTACAACAAAATAGAGAGTTTCAGCCAATGCCCTCTCTCACCGGACATCCTGAACTAGCATTTAAATCAGCAACACAGATAAGAAAGAGAGGGGTTGGGGGAGCGACAGCATTAGATCCCCAGACCAACCCTTTTGCAGCAGATTTGGCTACCCAATCCGCAGCCAAATTACATGATCTAGGAATATGAGAGAAAGGGAACTGAGAGCGTTGCAGCTGCCCTCGGGATTCCTCCACCCATTTCCTAGCAGGCCAAAAAGGGCACATCTGTCCATCCCTGACAACCTTGACTAAGTCCAGTCAATCGGACTCAACCTCCACGACAGAAAAGGGACCATCCTCCACATCCTTTAGTGCTTTCACTAGAGCCACCGCTTCACATTCAAAGGCTGAGCTAGCTGCTACCTGTGTACCTCTATGCAAGATGACAGAACCTGCATGATTACGCAAAACATAACCAATAACACCAGTGTTAGTATGCTTGTCAAAGGAGCCATCAACATTTAGCTTAAAAGTTCCATTCCTAGGAAGGGACCAAGTGGAGATATTAGGCTCACACCTTTAAAAGGAGAATGCTGTGATTTCTAGGTCAAATTGAAATGTGTAACTGTTATAGGTGTGCACCCCTTTTCCCATAGAGTACAAGAGAGTTTGCAATTAATCGAAGAAAACTTAAATTACTCTCTTCTTAAAAGGCACCCGTCACACAATCTTCCCTTTTTCTTTTAACAATTTTAACACAGCCATGAGCCATCTCGTTTTTATTATCCGCCACCCACGTATAGAATCCACTTCTTCCATGCAAATCATTCAGTGACAATGACTCATTTACCCTTAACCAATCGTTCGGGGTTCGATCCTTGACGTTGGGTATGGAGAAACATTAAATCTCACAGGTCAGCTGTCCCACCCTTGAGGTGCCTACAAATAACGGAGGATTAGTCTCTCACTTGTCGAGTGAAGGGATACTTTGATCGTCGATAAAAAAAGAATCCACTTCTTCGATGCAAAGTGTGAGCGAGGTAGAAACTCTCGGTAGATGACAGCCTTTAACTTAATTATAAAAACATCAACAGATTTAATAAGAAAAATCTTGAAAATAATATCATAATTCTAAAATTTAATTTAAATGGTATCTACGTTGTGTATATTATTTTTTATTTAATTTAAAATTACTGAAACCACATAGGTCGAATTATCCTTTCGGTTTACATGAACTACAATCACAGGACCTCGTGATTTCTTTATTTCGTCCAATCGTAGGAGAGCACTGGGTTGTCCTTATCAATTTCACGTGGACGTGTCCAAAGTTCAACTATAATAATTCAAATTAACTGTTTTCCTCTTTAACTTCTTTCTACGTGGCTTCTCCTCCCTGCTCCTCTTTTCTTTCTTTTCCCCGTTGTCTTTATAACCCAATGTTTGATTCCGATATGACTCATCAATATTTCTGGACGGGCCTATAACAGAAACACATGCAAAATTGAATAAATCAGCTTTTTTTTTTGACAATAAATCAGCTTTTTTTGTGACAATAAATCAGCTTTTAGAATAAGAGAAAATATATAAGAATGAGTTTTATCTTAATTTCTTAATTTCTTTTGTTTACGAATATAATATTTCGTACTTTCCTAAATATAATAAGACTTATTTGTCTAATTTAACGATGTTAGTCAAATAAATTAAAATCACATAGTTTTATCAAAATGCTATAACTACCTATATTTATTCTCACACTCACACTCACACTCTTATTTATAATTGAAGAACATCTCAAAGGTAATTCAGGAAAAACTTGAAAAAAAATTAGAAAAGTCTTATATTTAAGAATAGGTCGAAGACCCAAAAATGATACATAACTATTGGTCAATAAATAAAAAATAGTATATAACTATTCCAAGGTACAAAAATGATATCAACTTTTACCATGTGATCATATTTTCACTAATATGACAATAATATTAGACATGAAATGTCCAAAAATGCCCTTATAAGTTCTCCTCTTTCCCAAGTACGTCTTACAAGGGAAAGAGGAGAACTTATTGTTCAAATCCCTTAAAATATAAAGAAAACCAGTCTCTAAATGTAAAATTCTTGATGTCAAATTATGTGACCCCGTAAGCCATGTGTATATCAATCATTCCTCTAAATGTTTTTGAAAGCTCAGCCAAAATATCCAAATTTGAGTGGACACAAATATTGCCTTCCTAATGTACCATTTACCTTTCTTCTTATAAAATGGAAGTAACTTTAAGGATCATTACCAAATATTACAGTCATAGCCACTGATCTTTTTCTCCAACCTTAAGCAACTTCACTAGAGCAAGTGCCTACAATTTCTACTCACATTATACAGAACAAGGAGGAGAAAACATGGAGTCAAAGAGAATAATACCAGATGTGATACTAAACTCCGGCCACAAAATGCCAGTTCTTGGCTTAGGAACTTCAGCAGATAATCTTCCTCCAAATGACACCCTAGTCTCCATCTTCATTGATGCCATTGAAGTGGGCTATCGCCATTTTGACAGTGCTGCAGTCTATGGAACAGAGGAAGCCTTAGGCCAAGCTGTGGCCAAAGCTGTGAAGCAAGGTCTCATAAAGAGCCGTGATGAAGTTTTCATCACTACAAAGCCATGGAATACAGATGCACATCCTGATCTTATTCTCCCATCGCTCAGAAACTCACTAAAGTAACTAATTACAATCTCTTTTCTTTAGCTTGCTCAGATTATTTTAGGTGACATAAGGTTTGTGTGCTTGTTTCTTTGTGTTCTCACTAATTGTTGTGAACTGAATGGCCAGGAAACTGGGTTTGGACTATGTGGATCTTTATCTAATTCATTGGCCAGTGAGACTTAGACATGATCTGGAAAATCCTGTGAAATTTTCAAAGGAGGATTTACTTCCCTTTGATATAGAAGGAACATGGAAAGCCATGGAAGAGTGCTTTAGACTGGGATTAGCAAAATCCATTGGAATATGCAATTATGGGATCAAGAAACTGACCCAACTCCTACAAATTGCAACCATCCCTCCTGCAGTTCTTCAGGTAATCCAAACTATAACCATGTGATATAACTCTGTTCATGATCTGTTAGTGTAATGTATTGGCATAATGAACAGTCAGTGTTTATGAGAAATGTCACCTATTGGTTTGCAGATAGAGATGAATCCATCGTGGCAGCAAGGGAAACTCAGAGAGTTCTGCAAGCAGAAAGACATTCATGTGAGTGCTTGGTCATCGCTTGGAGCTTATAAGGTATTTTGGGGGTCAGGGGCAGTCATGGAGAATCCAATCATGCAAGAAATTGCCTCTGCCAGAAACAAGACCATAGCCCAGGTAACCGAAATCACCTAATGAACTAGCACTTTTCAGCATTGAAGTCAAATACTAATGCTTTCTGCCAGTAATTTATCAACCATCTAACAATTATCTTAGTTCGCATAAGTTGATCCAAATTAATTAACTAGTACTTTTTGGAACACATAGATGGCAAAGTGGTGTATATGAGGTCCGCTAGATCCCTTAAGGTTGTGAGTTCAAGTCTATTGTTCGAATGTCTGGTAATAGGATAAAAAAAGGTGTGACCAAATGATATGTGAAAAAATGTAAAATAGTATACTTCTTCATGTGAGTAATTTTATCAATCTACTAATAGTTACCTCAGAGTGCATGTTCAAATTAAAAGGAATGAACCATCACTTCTCACGATTGCCTCAGGTGGCACTTAGATGGGCATACCAAGTGGGATCAAGTGCGATGGTGAAAAGCTTCAACAAGGAGAGGATGAAACAGAACATAGACATATTTGATTTTGAGCTGAGTGAGGAAGAGATGGAGAGGATGAAGCAGATCCCACAGCGCAGGCAATACACAGGTGACATGTGGCTCTCTCCAACTGGCTCTTGCAACACATTGGAAGAACTATGGGATGGTGATGTGTGATTCACATTCGCTATGTGATCTATCCATCCAACCATAAATAATCTTCCTATTGGGATTTCGTGATTTTTATGTTAAGGAATAAGTTCTTTGATGCCACCATTACCAATTATGGCGTAGTACCAAAAACTCTGTATCTGTATGCATCATTATTATCGTCTTCGACCTTTGGGCCTTACAAAATTTCATATTCAGTATTTCAAAGTTAAGTTTCATTTTTTTAACCAAAATTTTATTAATCTTCGAATATTCGTGGATGCCAAGTTCATAACTAATGAAATCAAGTTTTATTTGTTTATGACATGACTTAAGTTAACTTGTTAGATTAAGAACATTCTTGGGTGCCAAATACTGAAATACTCTCTGTGTTCCAAAATATATCCCTAATTTTGGTAGATTAAGAAAGTTAGTTAAGTTTGTTATTTACACATGATATTACCAATTTATCCCAACCATATACATTTATCCCCATTTTCCCTCTTTTGCTTGTTAATTGTTATTATAGATAAGCATTGTAGTGTTAGTTTGTGAAAAAGTTGGGAGAAGTTAAAAAGTGACTTTATAATTAACAAATTGAATTTCAAAATTGATCTTATATTTAGGAACGGAAGGAGTACATACACTTTTATATGTATTTTTTGAAATTTTGATACTGTATACCATTTTGTTTGCGTATATATGACAAAATTGCTAGATCAATATATAATTATTTGGAGTCTATAAATCGATCTTCATTCGAAAATTTTATTGACAAAAATAAATTTAGAGAGAGAGAGAGAGAGAGAGAGAGAGAGAGAGAGAGAGAGAGAGAGAGAGAGAGAGAGAGAGAGAGAGAGAGAGAGAGAGAGAGAGAGAGAGAGAGAGAGAGAGAGAATCCCCCTTTACTCTTTTATAAAATTTCTTCTTCTATGTTCCCTATTTTACATTTATCTTAATCTTATGAAGAGTACTAAAAATTGCATTACTTAAAAATGCTGTACTTCCTCATATTTAAGAATCATACACATGCATAAGATCAACATCATAATAATATATACTTCCTCTGGTCCTACATATAAGACCTAATTTGTTTCTTTTTTGAAAGTTCTAGAAAAAGCAAAATATATAAGTTAGTTATAAATTAATTTACATAATATTTTCCATTAACTAGTTTATTTGACATATAAACTAATGAATAATATAATAATATATTATATATGTCATAATTTGATAACTTATTTCACAATCTTAATCTACCCAAAAAAAATCTAATAGGTCTTATTGTAAGACTGGTGGGGAAGCTTCTATGAAGCTTGACCCTTTAAGCTTTCTTTAGATTTTATAAATAAATTGTAAAAAGGAAATAAATCTTATTGAACTCAAAATTCAATTTATTGAATATTTGGAGGAAAGATATAATATGACATAACATTGTAATAAAATAAAAAAATAATGAAGTAAATATTCCAGCCACAAGAAAAGACAGCAGAAAAGAAACCAAGAAAGGAAAATTGATACAAACATTCTTAAACAGTATAGATATAAACACCAACTATGCGACGGATTCATTCTCTATTTCAGTCGTTAATCGATAGATGTTATGTAGTGCACTCCTTAACTCAAAACCTCCAAGAAGTGGACTCCATAAAATCCTATGCTTCAAGTTTGGTTTTCTTCTTCGTCCTCTTCATCCATAGTGGCCAAAGAGAAATGGGCATGAAACATCTGAGCAATGTCATACTCAATTAGAAGTGGCTGATTATTTGACAGGTTGATGGTCACTTTGTTAGACAATATTGTGAGCTTATTTGCCATGGGTTTCATTTGCCTTAGAGAAAACGTCGTTGATGCAGGTTTATTCATCTCTATCCCAATTGCTTCCTCAGGCTGTAGTATAAAAAATGTTAAATTTAATTATAAAGGTGGGAATTACTTGAAACAAACTATATAAAAATACAAATTAATATTTGTATATTTGTATTTGTAATACGTCTTACCATGTGCTGATATATTATTTTTACCGTTGACTTATTTCCCCTAGGGAAAAACTCTGCAGCATCTTTGTTAGGGACCGAAATTACACCTACAACATATACCTCAATATGGTCTCACTTATTCGTCAATTAATCAAAACTAAAATGTTAGGGGGGAAAAGTAAAAACCCCATCCAATATAAATAAAAATTACCAGCATCATTATCATCAATTATACATAGACGTTGGAAAATCTTTGCAAATTCAGTTGTAGGCATCCTAATAATGGCGTCATATTCTGCAGACTCAGGGAGTTTAAGCTGTTCATTGTCAATATCCTCGGATTTCGTCTCAAAATTATTCATCTTCTCTTGTTGTGCTATAATATACATAACCCAAATAGAAAAAAATAAAAGATTAGTAAAAACTGTTAATTCGTTAACCGACTCAAGCAGGAAACAAAATTTTTGGAGGAAAAAAGAAAGGCACATTAAAAATAAAAAAAAGATTCAAAAGAAGTTGCAAAAAAATCAAGTATTCAACCACAAAAACATTAAATAGAAACAATAAAAGTAAGAGTAAATTGCGTACATTTGACAGTATCACTACTTCCACTGGCCTGAACGGCGACAGAGTCATCGTCGTCCCCAGCAACTTTTTGGATCTTAGACATGTCGTTGAGGTTTATGCCCATTGATAGGTTACGTTGTGGCTTAAAGATTAGGGTTGTATATATATCAATTTATTGAAAGTAGCGATGGAAGGAACAGCAATCAACACGTAGAGACAGTAGAAATTATGGAAACTTTCTTTTTTAGGTGCATAGAAATTATGGAAACTTTGATAAACCATATTGTTTTTTTATTGTTATATTTTAATAACAAGTAATCAATAGAAAATAAAACACTAACTGCTAATCAGACGAATTTTTCTTGCACGGCTGGTAAAATTACATAATTTGTTTCCTTTTATTTTGGGCATGAATCATATCATCAAATAATCAATCAATCACTCGTCAAACACCAATCAATTAAATAATTAATGTTAATATGATTTGGTGTATACAAATTGATATAATCATAAATGATATGACGTTCGAAATTCATTTTTCATCAAGATGTCAAATATGTTACTAAATTCTGATATTTATAAGTTCATAAATTTTATATTAAAATTCATTATTTTGTATTATACATAAGCAAAAAAGGTCACACAATTTAGTTTTGAAATAATTTATTAAGTTTCATAAATTGGTCAAAAAAAGGTCAATTGGCTTTTATATTTGTAAAGGGTACGATGTAATATCAAATATCAATAATACAAATCCTCATTTGATAAATTAATAAGACTAAAAACTGCCTTATTTATAATTCAGCTGGAATGCATAGGTGTTAGTTGTCTTTGTTTCAGTTAAAAAAAGTAGCTGTCTTTGGTGATGTCTGAAAAACGGATTTCTATATAAACACTCAAATAGAGGCGTTAGCCCCTTAAATTATAGGATAGGAAGAAGAAAATGATAATTGATCCATAACATGTAACCCACCAAGCCCGGCAAACAAATGTTTTAGAGTATATCTAGTTTGTATTATGTTCCTAAGTCCAAAGAATATATTCCCTCCTATTCTCTAATCTTCACCCTCCATTTGATCTAATTAACCCTAAAAAACAGTTATTCCTCTTATTGAAATTCATCATCTCATAACAACTAATCGACATTAAACATAACGAAATCTTTCCCAATGTCTTCGATCTAACCACCTTTGGCGGTGCCGCCCATGCAGCCGAAGGTGGTTATAGAAAATTACATAAAATCAGTCCAACGAAGAAAAACCAATGGAATCCATGACTAACTTTCGCATCTCGAGGCAAATAGAGCAAGAAACAGAGGAAAATTAAATGTCTCTGTATCTGTGGCGGAGCACGAGATCGACGACGGCTGACCGGAGATACGGCAGAGTTCGGCACCATGGCACCACGGCGGTTCGTCAGAGATCGCACCACGGCTTCGTTTTGGGATATTAATTTGGGAAACTGAGAGAAAGAAGAAAATGAGGATAGGAAGAGAGCAAAATTTTGGGGATAGGAAGAGAGATAGTGTAGGGTGAGGTATAGGAGAGTGGGTGGATTGTGAGCCATTGGATTAAATGAATGGTGCAGATTAGAGAATACGAGGGAATATGGGGAAGGGAATAGGAGGGGTCCTTTGCCCAATTCCAAGTGGGGCATTACTTGAGTATGAAATAAATAATTTCACTCAAGTGGTTTTCACATTGTTGATTGAAATCAATTTAGTGATTATAGTAACCCCCATTGGGTTATTATATTCATGCGATTCAGTAACTAGTCGAGACATTTAGTGATACCTGACAAGAGACTAAGAGAGAGATACTTTAAGCACTGGATGCTGATAAAAACAATGGAAATATATTCTTTGGACTTTTTTTCAAGGGAAAATTCCAAATAAATCCCTCCCAATACCCAAAAGGACAGTGAGGAATCTAAACTTCCAAAAGGATTATGAAGGAACCAGCACCTACCTGTCATTTTAAAATTTTGCAAAAAGACAAAATTGCCCCCATCCTAAAACACAAATTACTACCCTACCCTAAACCCACCCTAACACCCACCCTCTTCTCGTAATTTGTGTTTTAGGATGGGGACAATTTTGTCTTTTTGTAAAATTTTAAAATTACAGGTAGGTACTGGTTCCTTCATAGTCCTTTTGAAAGTTTAAGTTCCTCACTTGTCTTTTTGAGTATTGGGAGGGATTTATTTGGGATTTTCCCGTTTTCAAATTTGTAAGTTGAAATTAGTATTGATATATTTTTCAGTAATACAATACAATATTCTAAATTATTTAATCTAACAAAAATATCATGAAATAATAGACCACTAAGGCTCAGGAATTTTTTAAATCTTATTTAACTAAATAGGCCGGGCCCAAGCCCTTTAAAAAGCTGTCAACAGGACTAACAAGTTGGTCTTGACTTTTTATATATTAAATATATATCTTAGAATCATTATACTATACCTTTTAATTGAAATAAATTACATATTTGTGTCACGTTTTTGTTTATCACAATAGACTTCAAGCTAGACTTAGTATGTGAAAAGACAGGTTCACGCCTAAAAAAAGGCTTATTATAGGTTACAAGTTAGACTTAGACCAATGGACTATACTATAGGTCAGACTTATTTATGACTTTCGAACATGGTCTATTTTAACCCTTAATTGTGAACTACTAAAAAATGCTTTAAAAAGCTATATACAATAAAATTTTATGTTATAGAACACTAAAATATTCCTGATAAAAAACAATAGAACACTAAAATATTCACTGAATCCTAACAAATTAAAAATTAAAAGAATCCTCAAATCCGATCCCCTATAGAATTTTGGGGAATTAGCATGTCATGCTAATAGATCTACTTAGAATGGCATTTGGATCCGGCCCTCTCCTCCCCTCTTGTCCAATACTCTTTGTTGTGTGCTATGATCAAAGTCCAAATTTGTAATTCTATTCATCTACATTTTCCGGTAGCTTTATTCGACTCCAGATAACCTGATTTCCTACGCATCCATATTTATAAAAGACTACATCTCAATTTTCACAATTAATGAATCACTTTAATTATTTGAACATTCATGGCATCCTATAAAGAAGGTGCCTTCGATGAAATCTAAAGAGGATGCGATGAGCATCTATAGCAATTCTGTCTTTCCTATTGAAAAAGTATTCATCTATCCTCTAAAAAATCATTCCATTTAAAACTTTTGTCGCATTAACCCATCAAATTGCTTTTCTATATTAAAAAGTATCCATCTGTCTCTCAAAATCATTCCACTTGAAAAAAAAAGCATAAAAAAAAATCATTCCACTTGAAAATTTTGTCGCATAAGCCCATCAGAATTATGTTTGGCAAGAGGAAAAAGCAATTAAATTATGGAAGAAGGTGGCTAGAGATGAAATTGTCTTCCAAAGTTTTCCATATACACTAGAAATAGAAAAAAGGTTGTCACAAAAATATGTGTAAAAGTCATCAACAAATAGTTGATTTAAATGTGCAAGTCCCGCTAAATCAGGTCTCGAGTTTGAGTTCTAGAGAAGATAGTTGTGTCAGGAGAGAAAATCACACACTTTGAGTTTTGAGTGTCGTTTGTTTGAATACTTGATAATATGATATAGAAAATTAGTTGATTTTTTGTTGATATATATATATATATACATACATATATATATATATATATATATATATATATATATATATATATATATATATATCAACAAGATGAGTTCTAATAATGAGTTTTAACTTTCCTTTATATATTTTATATAAAGGCAAAATGATATTAATTAGCGAGAGTATTACATAGTACTAATAATGTCTCTAAAAGGAAAGTTAAAAACATGATACATATGGGAAGGAAGCAAGTGAATGGAAATAAATGAGAAAGGTCTTAACAGCAATGCAGTATCAATAGCAACCGTGTGCTTCATTGATGGGGCCCAGCTGGAGAAATCAATAGAGCGTCGTCCAACATTCTATACAGTAAGACTTTGCTTTGGAAAATGAGAGTGATGAATCCAGTTTAAAGCAAAACGAAAACATCGCAAAGCAAACAGATGACTAGGAATAAAGGAACGTTGCCATGTGAAGACTTGAGCGAGGGATCCATTCAGACAAATCATTATCTGACAATAAGATTGACGGTGCAATTTCCATTTTTGAACCAAAACATGTCATTGTGATGAGATATCAATATCTTGCTGACTAAGAGTTAGCAATGATGAAGGTGAATCCTGAGGCCTCATAGCCAAAAGCGAGAAAGAGAGAGTAGAAGTACAATCTCTAATGATATCGTGAGGAATAGGAAATCTACCTCCATGAGCAGACAAATTTCTTCTCCTCCAAATCACATTCAGAAGAGTAATGACACCTTTTAAAAGATTCTCATTATCCTTGAGAGAGAGAAGAGTCGATTTCAACCAAGAAAGCAAGTCATTAGTTTGAAGGTGCAAAGACAGGCTAAAATGGAAGAGGCCATACCAAGCGGCTTTAACAACAGAACAAGAGAAAAACAAGTGATGAATTGTCTCTTATTCCGAACATCCAAAATGACATAAATTACCAGTCATAAGATGATGATCCCTCAAAACATCATTCTATGGAATGACTTTGTGAAGTTCTTTGAAATAAACAGTAACTGTTTATGAGGTAGAGAAATAGACCAGAGGAATTTCCAAAATGGATCATTAGCTGGCTGGTTATGGAACTTTTCATTGAAAAGAAAAGCATAACCTGCACTGGTCGAATAGAAGCCTGACGAGCTTTTAGTCCATATAAGAGAGTCCGGACCACCAACAATTGAGACTGGAATAGATAAGATACTATTAGTCAAGGTGCCAGGATACAAACTTCTAACTAAAGAAATGTTCCAACGAGTAGAGTTCCAGGAAGAAGAGGAGTGCGTAAGCAAGTCAGAAACCATCTGAGGCCTAGATGATTCTCCAACAGAGCCTTGCACGGGCCACCATAAAGGGTGGTTGATAGGTATATGAGCCACTACCAATTTTCCATTGAAGGTTATTGGTAATAAATGAACTACACTTGAGGATGTCATTCCATAGCCAAGAAGAATTGTATGACTTCCTTAACCATTGATCTTTAGACCAATCAATGTACTTCTTTCCCATAGTAGTCGCAATAATGGAAGATTGATCAGTTGAAATAACTCTCCAAACCTGTTTTGCTAGAAGCGATTTGTTGACTAAATCCATGGGTCTGAGACCTAAACCTCCTTGATTGAGCGAAAGGAAAAGATGATTCCTGTGAGATAAAAGCATTTTTTTGATGTACCATCCATGCCCCAGAAGAAGTCAAGACATTTGCTATCAATCTTTTCACAGACATATAGAGGAAGTTTGAAACAAGACCATATGTGGATATTGACAGCAGCTAAAATTGATTTGAGTAGAGTAAGACGACTTGCTTGAGATAGAAGTTTTGATTTCCATGAAGCCGTTCTAGATAGGTATAGATGGAAAGCTGCTTTCTAATTGCAAGAATGGAAAATTGATTTCTTGTCAGACCGTAGGGCCTACCACACTCGTAGTTGAAAATAATCATTTTCCAATTCTCTTGTTGAGTTTGCGTCTACTATAAACAGAATGTTAGTAAAATAGTAACAAGGTTATAACTCAAGCAATAATGCCACCAACTTTCAAAATGATCAAGGTTAAACCTCAATTATTTCCTTTTCACGTAAATAGTCGACTTTTTAAAAAGATTCTAATAATAAGAAGTTGTTACTCCACAATAGTTAATTTGACTTTTAATCTAATATAAAATCTAATATACTCTCCTTCTGTAAATATAAGAGTACAAAATTTAATGGTTTTGGCATAAAATATAAGAGTTCATCTCACATTCTCTCCTCATTTAATGAGTTTTTTCCTATTTTGCCCCTTACTCTCTTTCATATTTATTATACTTATATATTTCTCTCTCTTAAAAATATCATAATAAATGTGAGCAATATTATTGGGAAAAAAGGCATTAACTCCTGACACTCAACTAACTTTCACATGTTTTCTTAAAAAACGTGTTTTGATAGATGAACTATTATATTACGGACCGGAGGGAGTAGTATACATATTTTATAAATTGAATATTCTATCTAGTCATAAATATAAAATTAATAATTTACTTGAATTGGTTATATTAAAAATGTTAACTAAGTTTGTTAACATCATATAATATTATAAAGGGAAAAGGTTGCAAAAATAGTCACCGCAAATTTAAAAATGGGCAACTATAACTCTGGTAAATTGAATGAGGCATAACTGTACACTGTAAACTAAAATGAGGCAAAACCATACATTGTAAACCAAAATGAGGCAAAAGTAACCTCTCTGTTAGGCCGAGTTAAATAGGCATTTTCAGACGTGGGCTCCACCATCAGTAAATGACATGTCAATTCCAAAATCTAACGTGAAATCTAAAATGCATCCAGTTGAACCCTACATCACTAAAAACGAACTCTAAACCCCCGAATTATTTCGATGAGAAATCAAATAGAACCCAAAATCATGTGAAATTCACCTTACTTCTACGTAATCATCTGAAAAATTAAAGTCTCATCAACATATTGCACCCTTAAATGTATGACACATCATTTACTGATGGTGGGACCACGTCTGGGAAACGTACGTTTAAATTTACGATGACTATTTTTGCACATTTGCCCAATTTTGCCCCATTTTGATTTACAGTGTACAGTTTTGCCCCCTTCAATTTACCAGAGTTATAGTTGCACATTTTTAAATTTACGATGGCTATTTTTGCAACTTTGTCCTATTATAAATACACTCTACTGTTAACTTTATCTCCACCCCTTCTCTTATTTATAATTTATAATTATAATTGATAAACATTCATAAGAATTATTAATTCAGAATTTCAACAACTGCCCTTGGGGAAAAAAGAGTGTTGGGAGTTAGTGCCTACTTATCTCAGCTTAACCATTCATTGGTTCGCATGACATAAATTGAACCACTGACCAGTAGAATTTGAAAGAAACCCCAATCCTGGATGACATAAATCCACCGAGTGGATGCAACATGACCATAATAAACTCATCATAACAAAAATCACTCCACTTCAACTTAATTAATTTATCTCAATTCCTGCGTGAAAACTCCATGATTTCAACAATTAAGGAAGCTATGGAATAATCAAAGAAAGTGATGCTACGTGTGATGCTGAATTCAGGTCACAAGATGCCTTGATAGGGATGGGAATGGCCACTTCCAAACTTATAGTTCTACTCATGTACAAACTATAGGGTTGCTTTATATGTTGGACTCCAGACATACCCTGATTTCCCATGCATATTGTATCCATATTTATAAATTACATCATCTCATTTTTTGCAATTAAGTACTCAAGTTACTAATTTGAACATTCATGGCGCCTAATAAGGAAGGTGACTTCGATGAAATCTAAAGAGGCTGATGAGCTTCTAGAGCTGTGTTGCCTTTCCTATAAAAATATCCGACTATCCTCTAAAAATTATCCCATTCCATTTTGAAAATTTTGTCGCATTAGCCCATCAAATTGCTTTCCCTTTTCCCATTTGAAAATTTTGTCGCCTATCAAAAGTATCTTTAGCTTTAGCAGGAGGAGGAAGCAATTAAATTATTGAAAGAAGGGCGTCTTTCAAAGTTTCTCACACACTAGAAACAGAAAACAGTTTCTCACTAAAATAGGTGTAGAGCCTTGAACACATAGTTGGTCTAGCAGTATAAGCCCTCTAGATCTTGGTCTTGTGTTGAATTTTAGAGGGCACAATTGTGTCGGCATGGGAAATCATAAACCCAAAATTTGAGTAATCAATTATTTAAATATTTGATAATTGATAATAGGATATAGAAATTAAAATGAGTTCATTACCACTGATATATAAATATGTGTGTGTGTTGATGGAAAACCGCTTTTTCCAATATAATAAAGGAAAAGTGATTTGTGATCTAACATCTGCCAACCAAACTCTGCAGTAGAACATGCTCGTTTAATGATATATTAGCTAGCTTAGTTGCAACACATAATATTACCAATACGACCTAACTTTCTCAGTTATCCCTAATCTTATTTATAGTACTCTCTCCGGTCCCTAATATAAGTGTCTAAATTTTGAATGATTTTGGTCTTTAATATAAAACCTCATCTCACATTCTCTCCTCATTTATTTTAATGTCTTTTTTCCAACTTTGTCCCAAACTCTCTTTCATATTTATTAATGCTTGGGAAAAAATGGTTTCTGTTGCCATGAAAAAAACTTGTGTTAAAAGTAAATGATACCTTCCTCATCTGATCTCGCACTAACCATTCATTGATTGGCAAGGATATGATGGGACGAATTTAAGTTACGAGTGGAATGAAAAGAAAGCCCAATGACCAATCCTTGCTTTTCCATGCCATGACATGACGTAAATCCAAAGAGTGGACGCAGCATAACCACAACAAACTCATCATAACAACAACTACTCCATTTCTCTCAATTTCTTGATCAAACTTTGTGATTTCAAAACATTCAATCTATATGGAACAATCAAAGCAAGTGTTACCACATGTGGTGCTAAATTCAGGCCACAAGATGCCTTTGATAGGGATGGGAACGGCGACTGTTCCACTTCCACCGCCGGAGGAACTCACCGGAACTCTTGTCGACGCCATTCGCATTGGTTACGGCCATTTTGACACGGCTGCTATCTATGGAACTGAGCAGCCTCTTGGAAAAGCTGTGGCTAAGGCTTTGGAGGAAGGTCTTGTTAACAGTCGTGATGACTTGTTCATCACTTCTAAGCTTTGGAACACTAATGCCCATCCAGATCTTGTTCTTCCTGCTCTCCATACCACTCTTCAGTTTGTCTTTTCTTCAATTTCACTCTTTTCTTTATATTTACTAGATAGATTGTATTTGAGTATATAACAGTTGATTTTATTTGAATATATTAAAGAAGGGGAAGGTGGTTTGCACTTTTTTTATACATAAAGCATGCACTTAATCATAGAGTATTTTATATATTACTAGATTGTACTTGAGTTGTAAGTCAAATAAAATAATTTAGAGAAAATTTTCATTTGTTATAAATATATAATTATGCCCTTGTTTGGTGAAATGAAACTAGAGTAGAGATTAAATGATTGGTACAATTGATTAGAGGAGTGTTTGAATTTGCTGAAAACGTGCTAAGAGTATCAATCTATTTTTTGAGACATAAATTGAGTTGGTCCCTTTTAGTTTAGTTGAGGGTCTCATGAGAATGAGCCTTTTTGGGTTTTGGTAAAGTGAGTTGTTTCAAGTTTATTTTAAAGGATCTCTATTCATTTTCAATTAGACACGTCGGACCAAAAATCAAGCTACAGATGACAACTTTCTTGTCAAGTTTTTAGTAAGCAGTGTCCTGCATTATTTATTGCTTGTTTACAATACAACTTACTGGGAATGTCATATTTTATTTGATATTGACATGTTGATATTTGTTCGTTATGTTTTATATTATTTAAGTTGGTCGTTTGTGTTTATTTTATTGATGATGTTTCACTGTTCCTTGAACTCTAAAAGGGCTTATTTGGCTTTTCTGTGGTGGGATTGTACAGAAACCTAGGACTAGAGTATGTGGATCTATATCTGATTCACTGGCCAGTGAGGTTGAGACCTGACGTTGAAGGTTTCAATTTCACTGGTGAAGATGTGCTTCCATTTGACATAGAAGGAACATGGAAGGCCATGGAAGAGTGCCACAAATTGGGCTTAGCCAAGTCTATTGGGGTCAGCAATTTTGGTACCAAAAAGCTCACCCAGCTCTTAGATAATGCTGCAATCCCACCTGCTGTTAATCAGGTGCCTATATGCGTGTACAGATTCATGTTTTTGTTTTACCATTCTTTTACAAATGTTCATATAAAAACACAGATGATCTCTTTTCATTATTTTCTAATTCAATGTTAGTTCATGAGTTTATCATTTGAACAATTTTGTGGTGTATGCATAAACAGATTCTACTGTAATGGTTTGTTCATTTTGACTTGGTGATAAAAAGAGTGGTGATTTTAGGTGGAAATGAACACATCATGGCGTCAAGGAAAGCTCAGAGAATTTTGCAAGCAGAAAGGGATCCATGTGAGTGCATGGTCGCCACTAGCAGCATATGGAGTACCGTGGGGTTCCAATGCTGTTATGGAGAATCCAATCCTTAAGGAAATTGCTGAGGCAAAAAACAAGAGTATTGCTCAGGTTCAGTATCACAGCTCATTATATGCTAACTAAAAATCTTAAGTTGGTAGTTTGGTCCATAATGTTTCCATTGTTAATAGTTTTTACTAAATGGTGTAGAGCAGAGAATCAAACTTAAAATCAGTTGCTAACTATCCATGCTCTTCACGCCTTCACCACTAGACCATTAACACTGTTTTCAAGGACTGAAATAGAACTTCTGTAGAAAACTCATTGAGATATTGGAGTAATTTTTACTTTCTTTTGCATCAGCCTATAGTTCTTCCATTGTTGCCTAAACTTGTTTTGAAAGATTTGAATCATATATTGATTAGAGGAAACCCCAGTTTTAAAGGCCACAAAATTTGCAAAAAGTAGGCTAAAAATTATAGTGAACTTGAACCATAATCTTCTTTTTTGAGATGATAGATAGAGACAGTGAAGGTCCATCTCAAGAACTAAAATGAAATCAGAGTCATTCATGAACCATAATCTTCTTTTTGCACTTTCTGACTCTGCATGCAGATAGCTTTAAGATGGATATACGAGCAAGGGGCCAGTGTTATTGTGAAAAGCTTTAACAAGGAAAGGATGAAGCAAAATTTAGAGATATTTGATTGGGAGCTAAGCAAAGAGGAATCAGACAAAATCGAACAGATTCCACAACGCAGGACGTACGAGGGGAAAATGTACGTGTCTGAAAATGGGCCTTACAAGTCTGTGGAAGAACTCTTTGATGGTGATACCTGAATTAAGCCTTCTCCATAAGCAGCTTAAATATTTGAATTGAACTAGCTACCTATGCATTAAGAGAGTGAATATGAATAATTAGGGTGCGTGAGAGAGATAAATACATCATTGTGTGTGTGTGTCATAGTTTGTGTCATAGATACTATCCAGAACATAACACGTACATTCTTCCTTTACTCATAGTATAATGCATATAAATGTGTCTAAATGAAAAATGTGGTGAATTCACCCGGGAGAAGATCAATGTTTTACGCAATAAGTTATTTTGAAGACCCAGGGGAAAATCAAGTAGCAAAGCAAAAAATTTACTTTCAAACATATAAAATTAGGGGTGTTCAAAGAATGAGAATAGTAAGATATTCTATATTCCGTTTAGATAACCCAAAAAAGGGGTCGGAAGAGATTTTTTATTTTTTGAGTAAGGTACTGTATATCATTAGCTATGAAGCATCAAAAAATATTTACAAGAGAGAAGCAGTATGGGGGGATTCCCCACATGCACCCCTAGAGGGGGAGAGTCAAACCAAGCAAAATTAACATCTAATGTGTGTGATCGTTTAGCTAACATATCAGCTGAGGGTATTAGTTCCCTATCAACGTGTCTAATAGCAATTGTCCAATCCCTATGAAGAAGGCCTCTGGCGTCGAAGAGATTGTTTTCATGTGTTCCATTTGTTTATAACAGTTTTTAAATTATAAACTTCCAACAATATCTCAAAAACAAATGAGAAAAAATTAAAATTGCCAGCTTAAAAAGTGTTTATTGTAAGACTCACCAAACTCCAAAATTGGTACAAAATTTAATCAAAACAAATTATTAGAGGATTGAAATTTAAAAATAGGTAAACAAATTAAATATGAATGGAAGAAGTTGGATTTGTGGATTTACTTTAGTCATTTAGATTGTTAGGTGTAGCATCCCTTATTTTTTTAGGTAGCTAGAACTTTTGTGTGATGTTAAATTTTTATTTTGAAGAATTGGGTGATTTATGAATTTGAAAAGAATAAATAATTTTATTTAAAACTTAAAATTAAAGAATAGAGGCACAGTTGTAAGAATCAGATTGGACTGGGCGATTTGACCAGTTCAAGAGTCGACCATTTCACATTTCGACTCAACGGTTATCTGTTCAACCGTCGATTCAACCATCAGTTCGATCGTGTTGGACCATGACCTGAAGACTTCTCCTACTTGCCTTCCGGTCTTGCTTTTTTATATTAGGAGAACAATTAAAGTATAATTAAAATGGAATTAAATTTAAGTAAATGTGATGTGATATTTGTTTTTCTTTTTTTAAAAAAAGACCCATCCTAAAAAGCCCAACTAAGAAAAACCCTAGACTCAACCCTATATAATTATCCTTTCTCTTATCACCTTCGCACTACCAATGTCTTGTTTTTCACTTCTTTTTGTTTGTCACTTTTTATTGTCCTTTCCTTTTCCATTATTCTAACCTATACACTCAGATATAAAATCTTTTGTATATGCATGTGTGCTATTATAGTCATTTCTTGTCATTATACTTGTATCAATGATGTATATCCATAAAAAACCATTCACTTCACTGTTATGGTCATGGATATGACATTTTCTTTTATTTATTTTTTTTCATAAACTGCTCCCACATTTTTCTAAGGTATTATCTATAAAAAATATTATATTATTTTGCTCTCTCTCAATTGATCTTTGATTCGTCACATTCGTCACAATGTGGGTTGAGATACTCTCTTTTCATTTTTGATATTTATTTATATTCCTTTTTAAAAAATAAATATCAATCTATCCAGGGTATATCCTCAGTTTTCTCTCTTCCAAGGGTGAAGTCTTGGCTTCCCACATATTCTCTTGATAACGACAACCATTGCGACTTTTTTCCAGCGAGCTTCTTCTAGGAATTAAGTCTTGGCTTTGGTTTAGTGAATCATCACGATTCTTTCTCTCTTTGTGGGAGCGTCTTTTTTTCTGTGTGAGAGTGGGTACAACGGTTTCTTGCTGAGGGTTTGAGAAGATTTCTATTGCTTATTACAACAGGGATAGAGAAATTAAAGAACGATTTATTGTTCATTGTGATAGATTGTAGAGAGATCAGAGATCTTATTGCCTACTGTGATAGGTTTGAAAGTTTAGGGTTTGGTTCATCTTTTGAAGGAATCTTTTGAAGGCTGAGATAGATTTCTTGAATTTCTATGAGAAGATGACAAGCAGGAAAGAAGATCTAGGGGGTGAAAGGAGGACAGATTTGGAAGCAAAACTTATTTGGAGAAATCAAGATGAGAAGAAATTAGGGAAGTGCTTTGGACTCACAACTCACGCTTTAGCTGGGTTGATATACCCTTACTTGAACCAAAACACAAATAATAATCACAAATAAAAACACCGGTAATATGACAGTTCAAAAAGGACTCAAAACTCTCGATTTAATTGGTTGATATACCCTTGTTTGAACCGGAGGCGCTCTCCCAATAGCGTTTTTCTCTTTATCTCTTTTATTCCCTGTGTATCAGCAAGGAACCTCATCTGCCTAGGATGACTTAATTATATTACTAGGTGTTAAAAAACAAATACGAAATCCAAATTGAGCATACAATAATCATAAGTTTATGACATCAGCAGTAATCACATTTTTATTAACACACCTACATACTTACTAAAACACACACATGCAAACAAGTAGAAGTATTTACTTGTAGTACTTAACACTTCATTGTTTTTCCTTATCTTTGTTTGTCGATTTTCTCCAAGTACCTCTCATACTAGATTTTTCTAATATCGTATCATACAATAGAGAATATAAACAATTATCCTTATTTATATTAATTAACGTCGCTCTCATTGCTAGTAACACTACCCAAACCCCATATATCTTGGTTAAGCAAGCAAAACCGAAACAAGACAAGAAGAGAAGAGAAGAACGCGCTTCCATGGATCGCAATTCAACTGAAGGAAAAACAGTAATATTCAAATAAAACTTAAGTTTTCAACTTAAATTCATAGGAACATAATTGAAATCAATGAGAAAACAAGTATATACTACACAAATATTACGAAGAATCAATGAGAGCTAAGCAATGAATCAAGCAACCACAAGAGATTAAAACATTACGAAGAATTCCTAAACAACACATTGTTCATGCTCACATATTTACTACACAAATATGACTTGAATTCTTCATATAGTAGTATATATAACTCCATTGCATTTTCATATTGAACCAAGCAACCCAGAAAAATTAAATAGAACGGCAAATCAAAATCTAGTAAGAGTATAGAAAACAGAATTTTCTAAACATGAAAATCCATATGTCTATTCTAATGTATTTCTCATTTAATCATTCTTTAGCCCTATTTTAATTCACTCATTAGTATCCATTTTGAATTGATCACAAAATAGCAGTTGTATTTGTAACATAATTATAACAATAAAACATGGAAAGAAAAGAATGTGTCAACCAATTCTTCAATTCAATATGAACATTTCAAAACATACACTATTTCACTCAACCAATCAAACTCACCCTTAACAATTTATGAATTTCAATTCAATGAGAACCTCACATACAATATTAATTTACCAATTCATTAAATTTGTATAATCACACTTTGAACATTTTGTGATTAATTCAAATATTAATTTGTATAATTAACCCCAGTGTTTTCTTTGTATTGGGCATCAAATTTTGGGTTAATAATCATTTTGGTCAACAAACAATTATGCAAATATTGATTTGGCCAACAAAAACTAAATGGTACTACCTCCGGTCCTAAATATAAGACCTAATTGACTTTTTTTTGGAGAGGTTGAGGTTGCGAAATAGACTATTAAATCATGACATATTTGATATATTTTTAGATTATACATTAGTTTATATGTAAAATAAACTAATCTAAGGGAAAAAATTAGGTAAATCAATTTATAATTAACTTATTTTGCTTTTTTATAGGATTTTCTAAAAAAGTCTTATATTTAGGACAGGAGGGAGTATCAGATTGGCAAACAAACAACAAAAATGTATAATATTGGATAAGACCAACACATTTTTCTAATACCATTTGTAATTTTCCACTAGGAATATTGGCGGTGTTAGGAATAAATGACGCTCTTGGCCAATATGATATTTTTTTATTATTTGTTGGTCAATTTGATATCGTTCATTGTTTGTTTGCTAAAATTATTTCTAACTCCTCTTGGTTTTCCATTCTCTTTTCTCTCTTTTCACGATTCTTAGTGTTTGATGATTTTCTAGATATAATTGCCTCTGCTTAAACCAAAAATAAATGTGTGTCTCAAAGGAAAACCAAAAGCACCCTCTGGGTTTATGGGTGCGTGCATCTAATGACAAAGGTGGATCAAGAATGGAGGGAACAAAGCTAAGGAAGGAGATGACATAGAATGTTTGTCGGGCACGATGTGATATTAATCAGAATATTATGAAGGGTGGCACGCACAGGTTTTATGCGGTCAACAAAAGAGACCCTTTTGAAAAATATACAGTTCAGACAGTTTGACACTTCCCACAAGACACTATTAAACATAGTCTGTTGGGAACGAAACACACTTACCACTTAGACTATGAAACAAAAGATATTGGTTGGCCTTATCAGGACATTAGTAAACATAGCCTGTTAGGCACGGAACCCAATTACCACTTAGAGTGTGAAGAAACAGATAGTGAAGGATACAAGGATGTTGATGAGAATGAAGTTCCAGAGCTTGTGAAGCATACAAGAGCAACGTTGGATGAAATTGACAGAATGGAGGAAGAGGAGTTGAAAGATTTGGAGGAGGAACTCACTTGCTATTGAGAGATACCGTGAATATAGTCGTTGTTGTAAGAATCATATTTTTAAATTACCAATGGATAGTTGTTTGAGCTGGTAAGTGGGCTAAAACTCTAAGGATGAGAACGCGTGTTCAAATGTTTGAATCACGAGAAGCATTCTCGATAGGAGAGAAGACAACCTTGTTAATGTGGGTAACACTCCTACCCCTAGAGTCCGGATTAGGCGGTTGCCATTAGGCGCCGGATTAACAGGAGATGATTAACCAAAAAATGTTACATATATTCATTCTCATTCATGATACAAATGACTATATTTTTCTATGCACAAATATATATATTTGGAATAGGGAAATCTGCACCTCTAAAGGCGGTTCTATGCTAGTTTTACTGTCGGGTTCACCCAGAATATTTTGGGTGGATGTCATTTACGGGTAATACCCCTATCAACTCTCTATTTTGTCCCTCGGTCCCGTTTTCCCAGTCAAAGAGGGTGGGCCAATCTAGGCTTTCAAACCACGATTAATACATTCTTATTATTTTCAATCTCTTTATGCAAGTAACTAATCTATTCTCATCACTTCCATGATTTTCCTCGAAGTTGGTGGATCACTTTTATTCCTTAGAGCTTCTAGAATTTTCAAGTTATCTTTCATAATGATGACAATATATGGTCTGATTGGATTTATTATATAATAAAAATAATTATGTTACATATAATTTGATTAATTGATTTTTTTAACTTAGATACCATTATTTCTTATACGGTGTCAAACAAATCTTTAATTTATTTGGCTTATAAGATAAATTGTGGTATAATTAAATAGTTTATTTCACTTCTTTAATTAGCATCCTCTTATGTAAGGAGAGAGTATTAAGTTTGTCTATTCTACTAAAAAAAGAGTATTCACTCCCTCATTCCTAATTATAAGCGCCACTTAATATTTTTTTTGAAAAATCAAGAATATGGAATACTCTCTCCGTTCCTAAATATAATATCACTTTGGCTAATTTGGGGAGATTAAGGAAGACAATAAAATTACATGATCTTCCCAAAATCCCCTCAATTACTTAACTTTGAAAGGAGGAGGGGTTTTCAATGAAAAGATTGAGTATAAGGGTAGTTTGGGCAAAACTTGAGATAAAATAGGAAGTGATCTTATATTAAGTGATCTTATATTTAGAAACAGAGGGAGTACATCAATTTAAATTTTTAATATTCATCTTTTTTATTTAAAACTAAGATATTTTACTTCTAAATTATTATCTAACCTTATTACATTTTGCATATAATATATTAAGATTAACAGTATAATTTTCTTCTTTAATTAGAAAAAAATCGTCAACTGTCGTTCTTGTGTGCAGGCCCAACCTCAAGCCCTCACCTTACACATGCAACTCGAAAACACGACTTGCAAGTAAAAGTCATCATTGTCAACATTAAAATCGTGTGGATTTGATTTAAGAGGAAAATATTGAGTAGAAAACATAAGTCTGGTTTGTCCAATAATGCGTCAGATCAAACAACATACGTGTTGCCACACTACTCACTCACTAGTCACACTATAAATACACTCCAATTCACCTCAACTTCTCTCACAATATCTTTTTATCAAACTAACTTGGTTCCTTCAACAATCAACAATTCCAGCTATACTATGGCATAATCAAAGCAAGTGCCACTTGTAGTTCTCAATTCTGGTCACATGATGCCGGCCATCGGAATGGGAACAATGAATACTACTCGCTGGATGACTTCATCGCCGTACTCGTCGACGCCATTTGCACCGGCTACCGCCATTTTGACACTGCTGCTTTGTATGGGACTGAACAGGTGGAACTGATTGTATGTGCACGCATGTTTGTTATTCCTTCCTATTTTTATATAGTTTACTTCATGTTTAAATCTTTTCGATGTGGTACTTGTTTCAATAATAACAATAGGCTCTTGGAAACGTTGTGGCTAAAGCTTTGGAGGAAGCTCTTTGTGAAGAGTCGAGATCAATTGTTCATTGCTACTAAGCATTGGAGCACTGACGCTGATGCTACCAAAATTTTGATAAAAATTCTGCAAGTGTACGGATCGTATGTTAGTAACGTGGTAAATCAAGGTCGATCTCACAGAGACTCAGACAAATAATAACTAGGCATTAGATCTCCTATTTTCATTCAAGTTGAGTAAATACAAGAAAATTGATTTTAATTACCTAACATCTAAGAAAATAAAATAAAATAAATATTCACACAAAAGAAATTCACGAGTCAAAAGAACAACCTAGAGCCACTAATTCCTTATTTGCTTATTAGATTCTATTCCCACTAAATTAATTATGAATTAATCCAACTAACTAATCTATAGTAATAGTGTCTATAAATGTCTTTCGGTTTCCACCTATATCCTTGCCTAGCTTAATTACACAATGTCTTGCACTAATTTACTAAGCCAATTTATACCGGTACCGCTCTAATGTGACTATGTAGGGCTTCTAGGCATATGTCTATCCTAGTCGCAAATCAGATTACAAATCAAATCCTACACTATTTAATCTCATGGTCTATTTAAAATTCCCTCTTTCGAGTCCAATTCTAAATTCCCTAAACATGTCTAATGGTGATCAAGCACTAAACAAGTTAATCACTAAAAGCAAGATTAAATAAACTAAATCAAATTAACCATAACTAAATAGTGGGAAATAAAATATCTAAGTTACAAATAAGTTCATAATACTCTAAGTTGTAGAAGAAAATTAACCACACATAGTTTTGAAAAAAATCATATCAGCAAACAAGAATTCCAAATCCCAAACCATACCGGAAAGTAGAAGCAAAATCCCTCTTATGCTTGAATATGTGATGCACTTTGTGATTGATGAAGCTGCCCAAGAAAAGACAAAACTAGCCGCCCTCTCCTTCCTTCCAGTGTTGATGTTTAGTATGTGTTGATGAGTGATGATTAATTCCTCCAGAAACGTGCTAGCTCCAGCTTTCCTTTTACTTCCTCGCGTGTGTTTTTCCTTTCTCTTTCTCGTGAACTCTCTCTAGGCTATGAAAATAGGAAGAATTGTGTTCAGCCTCCTCTTCCTCATGAGTTGCATGTGTATATATAGGCCAACACCATATTGTCTTTGCCTTGCATGTTAAGTTTCTTTTCTTTCCTTTTCTTGTATGATGAATGCACATAATCAAATCAGCCATTTCTCTTTATTTCCTTTTTCATAAAATCTGCATTCATGAAGAGAAAGAAATAGAAAATAATCACAATAATTCAAACACATAATCTGATTAATAGGAAATTTCCCATTAAAATATTTCTTTTCCTATTTCAATTAAATTTCAGATTTTCCAAAAGAATCACTCATATAATCCCAAATTACTTTCTTTCCAATTCACATCAAAATCACTTAATTATTTAATTAATGACTCCCCAAATACAACAAAATATTTCCTAAAAACCACTAAATATGGGGAGTCATCACACTCTCACACTTGCATTAAACCTTGTCCTCAAGATTTCAAATTGTAACACATAAGCACAAAAAATGAAATCAAGATTTATAAGTGAACATCACAAAGTTGGAATCAATTCAAACTCTCAACAAATGAATCCTCTTAAAAATCTCTCTCACCATCCCCAAATGCAAGTAATAAGGCAGCCAATTTGATAGAGATAAATCACAAAAGCATGTCCCTCACTGGTCAAGTGTTTACACTCTACTCTCAAAGTATATAGGGGTTGTGTTTCACTCAATTCCATCTATGTAATCCAGCTACCATAGGCTTGTTTATCATCTCGATATCCACTCTTATAGCTCAATGCACACACAAATCAAAAGGACTTTTAAGGGTAGTAATGAAAAAGGTAGGATAATGAAATGAAAATGAGATGGAGGTATATTTGAAAAGTGCTAAACCATTTTAATTATATTAAGGAATGAATCAATCACATAACTTAACAAACACATAGGGTTGACTCTTTTGAACTCCACAATTCTTCGATTCTTTTTTTTTCTTCTTTTTCTTTTTCTTTTTCTTTTTGTTTCACACTTTGTGTGATTTTTCCTTTTCCTTTTTCACCTTCATTTTTTTTTTCTTCACTTCTATTTCTTTTTTCCTTTCTTCAACACTTATATTTCTCCTTTTCCTTTTCTAATTCCTTCACCTTTTTTCATATGAAAATAGCATAACACTTTTCAAAGCGTAAATGGAAGAAATAGATAAGAGATGAAAAATTGTATCAAAAGAATTCAAAGGCTAAAATATGCAATCTTTCTTTTTAAAAGAGAAGCGGCTCAAAGGGGTTAAGCAATGGAAATAATGTAAAAAGGATGACTATTTGACTAAATTGGCTATGAAACGAAGGCCTTAAATATTTTTGTGCATGCAAGAGATTTGAGCGTCAAAAGAGATTCAAGACAAGTTCTAGAGGGGAAATTACAAAAGATGTACTCACTCATGAAAGAATAAAATTAAGGCTCAAATTCCTCACACGACTTTTAGACATACTAGAGTAATTTATCTAAATCAAATAGCTTGTCTTTTCACTTACATTCAAAGAAGATGAAATCAAAGTCTAATCAAATCCAATTGTTTCAAGTCAAAATCAATCTCAAAATTGGCAACAAGATTTCTTTTTTATCAAAAACAAAAAAATTTGACAAAATGAAAGCTTGAGGACAATCTTTAGAGAACAATGATACGCTTATACATCCACACTTAAATGTCACATTGTCCCCAATGTAAACATGTAACACATGTAGTGAAAAATACAAAAATATCTTTGGCAAGTGTAAAGATGACAAATATATCAAGTTCCATATCAATCATACAATTCCATTCAGAGCCACCGCAGTCAAATTTAACTATCACACACAAGCACATATCAACAAGCACCATCACTCATTACCAAAATAATTCTCAGTCAAATTAAATCAAGAAAAAGTTAGAAGAATACTCCCCTTCCTCTTCTCGATTTCCACTCTTAGCTCCTAATCCATCAAGATCAAGTTGAAGCATCCTTTGGGGTCAAAAGAAAAAAAATCCTACAAACTCAAAAACAAAGCATCAAATATCAAAACCTTGGGTTGCCTCCCAAGAAGCGCTAAGTTTAAAGGCTTCAGCCAGACTTTCCAAACAAATCCTTAGTCATAAGTATCAAAAACCATAATCAACTCATCTTGATTCCTTTTCAAACAGTATAAATGATCAATCAAACTAATTACTTGTGCCTTTTCAATCATAGACAATTTCAAAGAACAAGCAATCACTGATTTCAAAGGAATTAGATAAGAATATGTTCATACAAACAGTTAGATGTATGTCTTTCTAAGAATAATGAACATCCAATAAAATCAATTTGACTCTCATCAGAAAAAGTAACAACAGTAATAGGAGAATAATCCAATGCAGTTATAGGAACACTCACATCAACATGTATATCAGAATCACAAGCATTTGAATTCACACTTTGAAGATCAATTAGACACCCATCAGTTTCTCCTAAATCAGTTTCAAGCTCTAAGACAACCTCTAAATCATCTTCAACTGCATGGTCATCCCTATCTTCCTCATATTCAATTTCATTAGATAACAAAGGGGAACTATGATTAAAGAGGAATTTTCTTTTAATTCTTCAAGATCTCTGCACATTTGACTCACCAGTGCTACAATATTTTGCGCTTGATTCAAACTTAGTGCTATCATCCTCTTGCCTTTTCAAATAAATATTGGCTAATCTTTCTAATTTGTCTAACTTTTCTTCTAAACAAGAGTTTGCACTATCCTCAAAATTGTTTCCTTGAACATGTGAATAAGATATGAAGGGTGAGTCTATTGCATGTGAATAAGAATCTACATGGGGGTTCCAACACTCGTCTTGCTCAGAATTCCAACTAGGCCTAGAAAAATTATTAACATAGGTTTGTTGCCTAATGAAATCATCTCCTATACAATTTATGGTAGGCAAAAATGGACAATTTCCTGGTACATGATTATTTCCACAGTGATAACATCGATACCATTTATAATAATTAGGGTCCGGAAAGTCCATCTTTCTATTTTCTCCAAAAGAAAAAAAAACTCAAGCTAAAACTACTAAAGAATTTCTAATTCTAATTATTAATTTCTTTGAGTCCCCGGCAACGGCGCCAAAAACTTGATGCTAACAAAATTTTGATAAAAATTCTGCAAGTGTACGGATCGTATGTTAGTAAAGTGGTAAATTAAGGTCGATCCCACAGAGACTCAGACAAATAATAACTAGGCATTAGATCTCCTATTTTCATTCAAGTTGAGTAAATACAAGAAAATTGATTTTAATTACCTAACATCTAAGGAAATAAAATAAAACAAATATTCACACAGCAGAAATTCACGAGTCAAAAGAACAACCTAGAGCCACTAATTCCTTATTTGCTTATTAGATTCTATTCCCACTAAATTAATTATGAATTAATCCAACTAGCTAATCTAGAGTACTAGTGTCTATAAATGCCTTTCGGTTTCCACCTATATCCTTGCCTAGCTTAATTACACAATGTCTTGCACTAATTTACTAAGCCAATTTATACCGGTACCGCTCTAATGTGACTATGTAGGGCTTCTAGGCATATGTCTATCCTAGTCGCAAATCAGATTACAAATCAAATCCTACACTATTTAATCTCATGGTCTATTTAAAATTCCCTCTTTCGAGTCCAATTCTAAATTCCCTAAACATGTCTAACGGTGATCAAGCACTAAACAAGTTAATCACTAAAAGCAAGATTAAATAAACTAAATCAAATTAACCATAACTAAATAGTGGGAAATAAAATATCTAAGTTACAAATAAGTTCATAGTACTCTAAGTTGTAGAAGAAAATTAACCACACATAGTTTTGAAAAAAATCATATCAGCAAACAAGAATTCCAAATCCCAAACCATACCGGAAAGTAGAAGCAAAATCCCTCTTATGCGTGAATATGTGATGCACTTTGTGATTGATGAAGCTGCCCAAGAAAAGACAAAACTAGCCGCCCTCTCCTTCCTTCCAGTGTTGATGTTTAGTATGTGTTGATGAGTGATGATTAATTCCTCCAGAAACGTGCTAGCTCCAGCTTTCCTTTTACTTCCTCGCGTGTGTTTTTCCTTTCTCTTTCTCGTGAACTCTCTCTAGGCTATGAAAATAGGAAGAATTGTGTTCAGCCTCCTCTTCCTCATGAGTTGCATGTGTATATATAGGCCAACACCATATTGCCTTTACCTTGCATGTTAAGTTTCTTTTCTTTCCTTTTCTTGTATGATGAATGCACATAATCAAATCAGCCCTTTCTCTTTATTTCCTTTTTCATAAAATCTGCATTCATGAAGAGAAAGAAATAGAAAATAATCACAATAATTCAAACACATAATCTGATTAATAGGAAATTTCCCATTAAAATATTTCTTTTAATATATTAAGTTTCCTATTTCAATTAAATTTCAGATTTTCCAAAAGAATCACTCATATAATCCCAAATTACTTTCTTTCCAATTCACATCAAAATCACTTAATTATTTAATTAATGACTCCCCAAATACAACAAAATATTTCCTAAAAACCACTAAATATGGGGAGTCATCACACCCTCACACTTGCATTAAATCTTGTCCTCAAGATTTCAAATTGTAACACATAAGCACAAAAAATGAAATCAAGATTTATAAGTGAACATCACAAAGTTGGAATCAATTCAAACTCTCAACAAATGAATCCTCTTAAAAATCTCTCTCACCATCCCCAAATGCAAGTAATAAGGCAGTCAATTTGATAGAGATAAATCACAAAAGCATGTCCCTCACTGGTCAAGTGTTTACACTCTACTCTCAAAGTATATAGGGGTTGTGTTTCACTCAATTCCATCTATGTAATCCAGCTACCATAGGCTTGTTTATCATCTCGATATCCACTCTTATAGCTCAATGCACACACAAATCAAAAGGACTTTTAAGGGTAGTAATGAAAAAGGTAGGATAATGAAATGAAAATGAGATGGAGGTATATTTGAAAAGTGCTAAACCATTTTAATTATATTAAGGAATGAATGAATCACATAATGTAACATCCTGAAAAATTTAATTCAGGATTAGAGAGTGTTTTGGGAAATTTTGGAATTTTTAGGAATTTTTGGGATATTTTTGGAAATTTTGAGAAATTAATGTACATATAATTAATTAAGAAATGAAGAGTTTGAAATATGAGGGAGTGGTAAAGCTAAAAATATTTTGGAGTTTAAGAAGATTGGAGGCTGGTTTAAGTGATTTTAAATCAAAATAAGTACACTATGGCAAGATTGGGCTACAAATCATCAGAGAACCCTTGTATTTCAGCAAAACAAACGCGCCCTTCCCCCTTTACTATAAAAACCCGGACTCCCTCCTCCTTCTCACCCACGCGTCGCCCTCCTCCCTCCGCCTTCTTCTTCGGCTTCTCCCTCTGAATCCGGCGACGAGCGGCGGCCTAAGGCGCGGCGGCGCCAGCTCCCTTCTTTCTTCAACCATCTGAACCCCCTCCGTCTCTTCTTCCACTTCGCCTCCTCTCTTCCACTTGCTTCGGCCACACGTGGCGGCTCCGTTAACGGCGACGGCGAAGGGAGAAAGCCGTCATGGTTCCCTCCTCCTTTCCCTGCGTTTCTCTTTCCCTTATCATCACTTCCATTTTCATCCTCATTCAAGCCCACACACGCACATCTCTGTTTTCTCCTCCTCTCCCCGAAGATAAACGGCGGTGGCGTCGGACGATAACTGTGAAGGTGAGCTTCATTTCTTGTTGATCTTCAAGCTTTTCATTCTTTCAATTTCTTTTAGTCACTTTCCTTTTCTTGCTTTTATTCTCGGCCAGCCACTTTAATGGCCAAATTTCCGGCGGGTTCCTGTGATGGTGAAGCTCCGGTGAGTCATGGAGGGTCAAAAAACAAGTTTAGGTAATATTTTCCTTCCGTTTCAATCCTTCCTTTCTGATTTGGACGAATTTGTGAGGGGGAGTCCGATTTGGGTTTTAAGTTTTAGCTATGAAAATGAATTAAAACTAAGCCAAAGCTTCATCTTTTAGTGTCCTGGGTGTTAAATTAAATGTTGATTGAAGTTTGGTGAAGTTTCTGCAAAATCTTAACTTGTGGGTTCCATGACTTAAGGTGAATCATTCTTGTATTTGGTTATGTCCGCTTGATCTGTTGTGGTTGAAAATGATGCTACGGATGTCCTGGATCTTGCTTGAATTATTGTGTGTGGAGATGTTCAGTTTATGCTTGGAATATGAGATTGATGTTTTGAAGAATTTCTATTCTATTCTTTGTTCGGCTGCTATGTTTTGCTTAGATATGGATAGAAACTTCATTATGAGGACATGGAATTGAAATGCATATGTGTACTTAAAAAAAAAAAAGGGTGCAGCTGAAATGGTATAATGGTGTGAATATTGTTAGAATCTTAAGTTTTGATGAAGACTAAAATATAGAAGATTAAACCAAGTGCCTAGGAAGCAATAGGATAACATAGGATCCCAAGCAAGAGTGCTTCCGGATGAGGATTTACTTCCGGATAGATTAGGACTTGCGCATGCGGATGAATGTTTTCATCCCCCAGCGTCAGCAAGTAAATCACTAGGGATTTAACTTAGTCCATGAGAATTAGGTGCACGAAACCCTAAGACCTTGATATGACTCAACCGGAAGTGAGTTTGCTTCCTATTAGATTTAGACTGACGCAGAGCGATAGAATAGATATTATCCCAAGCGTCAGTGAGTCTACTTCCCCAAGTGAAAGCACTTCCTGTTAGATTTAGACTGGCGCAGGTTGATAGACTAGATATAACCCCGAGCGTCAGTGAAAATGCAACGTCAAGTGAAGTTGCTTCCTCTTAGACCTTGACTGGCGCAGACTGACAGAATAGAATGACCCCAAGCGTCAGTGAATCAGCCTCGTCAAGAGAAATCACTTCCTGTTGAATTTAGACTGACACAGGCTGATAAAAGAAGTATAACCCTAAGCGTCAGTGAATTCACCACGTCAAGTAAAAGTGCTTCCGATAGCTCAGTGACTAGCGCTGACTGTTAGGAATGAAATAGACTAAGCGAGAGCAAGTCATGGTGAACTAAATCCCTCATCAAGTGAATTTACTTCCGGATGTAGAAGTGCTTCCGGATACACCTTAGATTTAGGAACACCCACTGCATGAGACTATATGATTATATTGATAAACTAACGTTCAAGTGCAGCACACTCTGTAAGGTTGCTTCCGGATGAGAAGTTGCTTCCGCAAGCAATCAGATTGTCTGAACGTTCAAGAGATGCAGTGTCAGAATGCTTTTGTCAGAGCAGAGGTGTCAGGACTACTTTTCAGAGATAAAGCAAGTCAACCCTGCTAAGCATTAATGAAGATGTACTTCTCAACGGAAACATAGGATTAACGGCTTTATTCAAACGTTCATATTCAAGCTGCCACCGAAGCCTATGAAGCCGAGTATAAAAGAGACATTCATTTAGAAGAGAAGTCATGGAAGAAAAAGAGAGAAGAGAGAAAAGTATCTGATATATCATACTCTTCATTCTACACATCTTCTACTACTCAGATCCAGATTTGTGATATTTATCAGAGAGTGATTTTATTGTACTTAAGTGAGTAACATCATTCACTCCTAGAGAGAGTTAGTTTTAAGCTTAAGTGTTTAGCACAATCAGTTCATAGAGTGAACATAGTGTAAACTTACAATTTGTAAGGGGGAGCATTTAGAGGTTGTCTAAATCTCCATAGGTTGCAAGTTAGCCCGTAAAACTTGCGTTTGTAAGGTTTGCAGGTGAACCCGTTGTAAAACCTGTGGGTTGTTAGGTGAACCCGTGCTCGTAAAACCTAAAGTGTAAAGGCTTCTCTTGTGCCCGGTTTAAACAAGAATAGTGGATTGAAAATCTCAGGTGGAGCCTGGGGACTGGATGTAGGTCTGGGTGACCGAACCAGGATAAATTTATGTGTGCATAAATTTACATTCAAACATTCCATTTTGCATCACATAACATACTGACTTGTGCATACCACTACTTTTATATATTATCACCAAGCACAAGCAGTCTTTTGAAAAGAAGTTTTGAAAAGTTTTATTCCCTCACCCAATTCACCCCCCCCCCCTCTTGGGTGACAGCCACGCTTATCATTTGGTATCAGAGCAAGGTCACTTGTTTAAAGGATCCAACGATCTCAAGTGCAAAGACCTAGGCTGATTTGGGTTACAAAATGTGTTTTGAAGGTTTTGATCATACTATCCCACCTGTGTTAGAAAATGCTGATTTTTACTTATGGAAGGGAAGGATGAAAAGTTTTATACTATCCACTGATTTCAAAATGTGGGATGTCTTTGAAAAGGATTCTGATTTCAAACCAAAAGTAAATTGGACAGAAGAGGACAAAAGTTTATTTTACTTAAACCTTAGAGCAATGCAAATTTTGCACAAAAGTTTATCTGACAATGATTACCAGAAAATCAAGCATTGCTCTAGGGCTATAGATATTTGGAACACTCTTGATACTATGTATGCTTCTAATCAATTTCTTGAAGTTAAGGCTGTCCAAAGCTCACTATGTGCTCCCTGTGAATCCACCTTTGATGAGCTACTGGATGGTGATGTAGTGGAAGCTAGTATCAGCAAAGAGAGTGTGGATCTCCGCCTAGAAGATTCAGAAGCTGAAGAAAATGAGGTACCTGAACTTAAAACTTCTGAATTGCAAGATATGTATAATGAACTACATAATGAATTCTGTAAACTTGCAAAAGAAGTTCTAGGCTTAAGAAAAAGGAATAGGGAACTTGAGGAACTTATTCCCTCTTCTACAACCAAGGAGTCCAAAGTCCCACTCATAAAAGAAGATTTTTCAAAAGACCCTGAGATTTCAAAAGTTAATAAACATAGAGTCTTTGAAAAGAAAACTGACCACCATAATAGTGATAAGAAATCTGATTCTGAACATCATCCCACTATCTGTCATTATTGTGGTAGAACTGGTCATATTTCTCGCACATGCAATTTTAAGAGAAATTTAAATGTGAGAAATAAATATATATGGATCCCCAAAGGACAAGTAAGGTCCAGCGCTAACTATGTAGGACCCAAGTACAAATGGGTACCAAAACTCCCTTCTAGTGCCTTACTTGTGCAGGAAAGATCAAGAGTTCCTCTTGTCCCAAAGAAGAGAACTCGTGGTGATGTCACTGCTGCAACTACCTGGTTCAATCATAAGAAGCAATGCGCTACCACAAGGAACAAAGACCTTGTCTCAGGGATAAGCTATCACAGAGTTCCATTCAACTATCCTGAGAAGGACAAGAGAGAGAGGATGTCTCAACTCACATGGAGAAAACCTGCGAATCCTGTCTCTCCTAAGAAAGTGCTTCAGGCCAAGGATAAGTATAAAAGATCTCCTTGGGTAATAAGCAAGGGATTATTTAAGGTTGAAGCATGCAACAGTAAAATCTCCTATGCAAATGTTAGATGGACTTATTGAGATTTTACATTAAGCATCATAAGCATGAACATTCTTAGGGCATATTTATCGAATTATACATGTTTATGAAGCTCTGAAAAATATGCAATCTGTTCTATACCTCCTGTACTATCACTGGTATTTATCCAAAGGAGTATGAGTAAAGTTCATGACTTGAGAGTGAAACTATGTGAAATTATGAACAAAATTTTCAAAATATGTTTTCACTTTATTAATGCTCTTGTCATATGAAACTATCACTGAGGATTGATTTATCCTTATAAAGAGACATTAGGGAATGTTAAGATAAAGTTTAAATCCTCAGCAAACATCTGTACTTAAAACCTGCCAACTGTGCTAACTTGGGCATCGAAGTGTCAACCTTAAGTTTTGCAGGTCCCTCAATGTTAAATCTTAAGTAAGTACAATCGGAAGCAAAACTACTTCCGGATGCTCTTGTGCTGACGCTGAATGACTACTCAAGGCAACCAGGAGCGCCTGTCCAACCGGAAGCAAAATCACTTCCGGATACTCTTTTGCTGGCGCTGGATGATAATTCAATATGATCAAGAGCGCCAGTGCCAGATCAAGGGACACATCACTTCAGAAAACGTTTCAACTTCCACTATGAAACGTTGTGCCTTCTCTGAAACAACACGTGTCATCAGGTGTGTCGTTCCAACTTAAAAACTTATGTTACCCAATGTGTGAAAATTTTGAAAGATTATGCCCATTCTATCCTCAGAAGTTTTACCTATAAATAGAAGTCATTTTCCATTTTCACTTTTTACTACATTTTTTTTCACTCGCATCATTCTCTCTGAAAAGTCTTTTCATCTTCTCCATTGTGTTCTTCATTTTTTTTTTCCCTTTACACATTCTCGCACTTCATCCTTTTTATTACTACAACATTCATATAAAAATGGCCGGATCTCATGAATCCAACCCAGTCACCCAGAAAACCTCTTCTTCCAAGAAACACAAGTCGAAATCTGGGAAATCCACTCACAAGCATTCTGGTAAATCTGGGCACCATGAAGAACATCATGAAGAACATCATGAACGCCATGAAAGTTCTGGGCAATCACAGGGAAAGGATGAAAACGTTCAGGGTCAGCCTGAAACCTCTGGGAGAGTGGAACAGGCAGTATGTTCTGAACAAGAGAGGGATGCTCAGAGAAAGGGAAAGAAAAAGAAGGTTCAATTTTCTGAGGAACCTTCCTCCAAGAGGCAGAGGGTTGAGGAAGAAGATGATCCCACAGTCTATAGAGATGGGGCATTGGAGGGAGTATCCGCCAAATTTGAGACATCCATTCCCATCTTCAATCATGGCCTGTTCGTCAATCTGGACAAGTTGGATGAACTAGGGTTTGCTCATCTGCGCCCTCACTTGGAAAAGTATATGCCTTGGCTGGGCATCAACCAGAACTACAACATCAACGTCTTGCGAGTCTTTTGCCAATCTCTCTCAGGCAGAGCTAAGTACAGGAAGGTGGATGGGAAAGAGCAAATCCACAAACTCTCCTTCACTGCCACTGTAAGAGGAAGAACCTTCAGGTTCACTTGGAGAACCTTGAATGAGATGATGGGAATCACAGAAGAGGATATGAATGAATGGATCTACCCTGAGTCTCACAAGTACAGCAAGGAGGAACTCGAGGAGTTGTATGGCACCAACAGCAAGAAGGTGTCCAAGATGTCTGATTCTAACAGGCTCTTGTACTACTTCTACTCCCGGATAATGACTCATAAGGGAGGCAACTTCAACGAGTTCACACTGCTGGACAACCCTTGGTTCCCTAGACTCCTCTCGCGCAAGCCTTTCAACCCTGGGCAGTTGATATGCCTAGAGCTTCAGCGCTGGTTAAGCAATGACAAGTCAGGTTATCTTCCCTATCCCACCATCATTGCCTTCCTCCTCGAGAAACATTTGATCAGGGCTACATCTGCTGTGGAAGAAGAAAATGTCAAGTGTAAGCCTGTAGGAGCAACCAATATGGCTAGGATGGGGATCAAATATTTCAAGCCTCCTAAGCCCACTCGCTCACGCTCACAAGCCAGTAGTGCTTCTGGGACTTCAGCCCCCTCTGCATCTGGAGCAGGGGATCAGGAAGTTGACTCACATACTGGGCCAAGTCGCATTGCGAGAGTGCCAGCGTCTGTTAGGGCTGTTGCCGAAGAAGTAAAGGAAGAGCTTCTCCTCAGATTGCCTGAGTCCTTGGTAGGTCCTCTCCGTGCTGAGGGTGAAGCAGGTTTCCAACGGCTCGAGGACAGAGTAGGACAACTCGAGGACAGAGTAGGACAACTCGAGAATCACCTTGCCAGGATGGATGCAAAATTAGACCTCATCCTCCAGCACCTCCAAATTCCCCAACCTTCATCACAAGGTAACTTACCACCTCCGCCTCCTCCTCCTCAAAACCCTCCTCCTCCTCCTCCAAACCCCCCTCCTCCTAACCACCCTCAACTACCACCTCCTCCTCCGCCCAACACTCAACAACCTCAGCCTCCACTACAAAATGACCAACAAGCCCCACCATCACCCAACAATGACCAACAATCCCAACCTTCACCTACCCGTGACCACCAAACCCAAGACTCACCTCACAACTCTCCACGTCATTCTCCTAGAAACTTCTCATCCTCACCTTCCTCATCCTCATCCTCGCCCATTCCCACAAGACCGGGTGCCCCTACACGCTCTCCATTCCGCTTCTCCAACCCTACCCATCAAAGCCCTAGACCCATAGGATCTGAAACAGCCATTCACCCCCTCAGCCAACCATACGGCGAGTATCCCCGCCTTCAACCACTCTCCGATGACCATTTACCCTTTACCCCTGACTCCGCCAACTACAAAGAATACTCCTCCACTTATCCTTATGGGGATCTCTTCGTCACCTCCAGTTGCTTCCCCGACCCTCCTCAAACTCCTGAACACCTATCTTCTCCAACATCCTCTACCTCTACCCTCTCACCCTCCCCTCCCAAGAAATTTGGCCCTGAACCACCTCCATCCTCCTCCACATCCACTCCATCCCTGGCACTCACCCCTGTTGATGATGACAAAAGGGGGAGAAATATTATGTCTACTCTTTGCCTAAGTATGGCCGCAAGGGATGCTCTGAGCCAGCCACCACTCTGGATTGATGAAGATATCACGGCCGCCCTGCGTCGTGCATTTGAGTCTCAGAGACTGAGTGGTGCAGAAAGCCTCATAAGAGGAGAGGCCATCCGGTTCATGCAGCAGAAGAAAGCGGCTGAGCAAGGACCACAATGGGATATGGTTGTGTATGGGCAGAATGAACAATCTTCACAACCTGAGTCATCATCCGAGCCTCCTCCAACTAAAACAAGTAGAGAAATTGTTGAGGAGATCAGGATGAAGTGGGGACTGGAGAAACCCAACCATCCTCCCATTGTGATAGCCAAGTCTGTTCCTACATCCTCTGGGCAAGAGTCTGAGGTCCCTTCATCTGAGCAATCTTCTGATCTTCCTCCCTCGTCTGAGCCAGCAGCCAGATTCAGTGCACCCAGAAAGAAGGCCGTTGCTAGGAAACGTGCCAGGAAGTTCGTTGCCACCACTGAATCTGATGAGTCTGAGGAAGAGACTCCATCTGACCCACCTGAGCAAGGAACATCATCTGCCCAGGTTGAGCAAGAAAATCCAGTGGTTCAAGCAGTTCTAATTCTGAAGGAGGTCAAATTGGAAATTGAAGACATGACTCCTGATGAATTTGAGAGGTTTGGATTCACTGACAAATTATCCTTTGGTCAGATGGCTTGCCTCGATGCTGAAAGAGCAAGTGCCATGCCCACTCCTCCAATTAACAAAAGCAAAGGGAAGAGCAAAGGCAAAGGGAAAAGGAAAGCCCAAGAAGTTGAAGAGGATCCCAACTTCTCTGCATGGAATGTGAGAATCCGGGCTGTACACTATCCCAATGGAGAAGTCTGCTACTTCGACGATGCTACAGGTTTCCCTGGGTATGAAGAAGTGGAGAACATGAAAAGGGCATATGAGGAGTCCATTGAATCAGAAAGGCTCAGAAGGGAAAAAGAGGAAAAAGAGCTTCAAGAGATCATTGCCCAGATAAACCAGAGTGAGCGTGAGGAAAATGAAGAGAGGCAGAAAGAGAGGGAAAAGAAAAAGAGACACAAACTCTAATCCCTAATCCAAATAGTTTTGTTGATTTTGTTTTTCATGCATATTTTCATTTAGTGAAATTTATTTATATATATACATTCTTTACTTGCATATGTTATTTGATTACATAACTCTGACTTGTAACCTCTGCTTGTCAATAATATTTGTCTAAGTTACTTGTTCTGAACTATTGCTTTTATTCTTCAGCTAATCCTTTCATCTGAACTTAAACGATAAAGCTAAGTTTGTCATCATCAAAAAGGGGGAGAATGTTAGAATCTTAAGTTTTGATGAAGACTAAAATATAGAAGATTAAACCAAGTGCCTAGGAAGCAATAGGATAACATAGGATCCCAAGCAAGAGTGCTTCCGGATGAGGATTTACTTCCGGATAGATTAGGACTTGCGCATGCGGATGAATGTTTTCATCCCCCAGCGTCAGCAAGTAAATCACTAGGGATTTAACTTAGTCCATGAGAATTAGGTGCACGAAACCCTAAGACCTTGATATGACTCAACCGGAAGTGAGTTTGCTTCCTATTAGATTTAGACTGACGCAGAGCGATAGAATAGATATTATCCCAAGCGTCAGTGAGTCTACTTCCCCAAGTGAAAGCACTTCCTGTTAGATTTAGACTGGCGCAGGTTGATAGACTAGATATAACCCCGAGCGTCAGTGAAAATGCAACGTCAAGTGAAGTTGCTTCCTCTTAGACCTTGACTGGCGCAGACTGACAGAATAGAATGACCCCAAGCGTCAGTGAATCAGCCTCGTCAAGAGAAATCACTTCCTGTTGAATTTAGACTGACACAGGCTGATAAAAGAAGTATAACCCTAAGCGTCAGTGAATTCACCACGTCAAGTAAAAGTGCTTCCGATAGCTCAGTGACTAGCGCTGACTGTTAGGAATGAAATAGACTAAGCGAGAGCAAGTCATGGTGAACTAAATCCCTCATCAAGTGAATTTACTTCCGGATGTAGAAGTGCTTCCGGATACACCTTAGATTTAGGAACACCCACTGCATGAGACTATATGATTATATTGATAAACTAACGTTCAAGTGCAGCACACTCTGTAAGGTTGCTTCCGGATGAGAAGTTGCTTCCGCAAGCAATCAGATTGTCTGAACGTTCAAGAGATGCAGTGTCAGAATGCTTTTGTCAGAGCAGAGGTGTCAGGACTACTTTTCAGAGATAAAGCAAGTCAACCCTGCTAAGCATTAATGAAGATGTACTTCTCAACGGAAACATAGGATTAACGGCTTTATTCAAACGTTCATATTCAAGCTGCCACCGAAGCCTATGAAGCCGAGTATAAAAGAGACATTCATTTAGAAGAGAAGTCATGGAAGAAAAAGAGAGAAGAGAGAAAAGTATCTGATATATCATACTCTTCATTCTACACATCTTCTACTACTCTCAGATCCAGATTTGTGATATTTATCAGAGAGTGATTTTATTGTACTTAAGTGAGTAACATCATTCACTCCTAGAGAGAGTTAGTTTTAAGCTTAAGTGTTTAGCACAATCAGTTCATAGAGTGAACATAGTGTAAACTTACAATTTGTAAGGGGGAGCATTTAGAGGTTGTCTAAATCTCCATAGGTTGCAAGTTAGCCCGTAAAACTTGCGTTTGTAAGGTTTGCAGGTGAACCCGTTGTAAAACCTGTGGGTTGTTAGGTGAACCCGTGCTCGTAAAACCTAAAGTGTAAAGGCTTCTCTTGTGCCTGGTTTAAACAAGAATAGTGGATTGAAAATCTCAGGTGGAGCCTGGGGACTGGATGTAGGTCTGGGTGACCGAACCAGGATAAATTTATGTGTGCATAAATTTACATTCAAACATTCCATTTTGCATCACATAACATACTGACTTGTGCATACCACTACTTTTATATATTATCACCAAGCACAAGCAGTCTTTTGAAAAGAAGTTTTGAAAAGTTTTATTCCCTCACCCAATTCACCCCCCCCCTCTTGGGTGACAGCCACGCTTATCAAATATAAATGAAGAAATGGTAGGCATTGACATGTTCAATTTGTGGTTATATAAGTTTGATGAATGAGTAAATCAATGTTGCATGAATAATTCTTATTGGATCAAAGGACTTGTGTATTTCTCCTTCTCTTTTAGTGTTTGTTGTCATTGTTGGTTTGCATTTGCGGATTTGTCTCCAATTTAAAAAGGGGACATTGTACATGTACCAAATATATATAAATATGAGTGTATAATGTTGTTTTGGTTCAATATATGTTCAATTTCAGTATAGGTTCTAATTGGTCTATGCTTTGTGTAATGGGATGAAGCTTGTTTGTGTTTGGTTCATGAGTTTGCTGCTCATTTTCCCTTATTGGCTGAATTGGTTTCTTTTGAAAAAAAAGAATGGAAATGATGTTGCTGGTTTTGTTTGGAATGAGAAGCTTTTAAGCATGTGGTTATGTTTTGCTATTTACATGAATCGAATATGATATTCTTGTTGATGGTGTAGGATTGACATTGATTCAATTAGAATTTCTTAAATGAATGCTCTTTAGCCGCAAGGTTTTATAGTTGTTGTAATTATGTTTAATTGATTATAGAATATTATTGGTTGCTTAAGATGATGCTTATATGCTTATGCTTGCGTCTGAATCTTATTGAGCTGGCTGATTCTTTGTGAGTGTGGTTTTTATTAAGCATGCATGTGGCTGGAATGTGAGGTTGCATGAGTAGTTATAATTTGTCTGTAATTAAGATGGTTTGGCCGAAGGGATCTTGCTGAATGTGTGCTAGGATCATTTAAAAATTTTGTTTGTTGGGAACCAATGAGATGGTGTCTTAAAGAAATGGATGTATGAAGATAGTAGATCTTTTGGGAGGTTGTTCGCGATAATTTGAATGGTTGGACGTGAAATCTACATTAGTTTCCTTTGTTCAAGTAAGCATTATTTTTGGGTTGAATAGGTGATTAATGATATTTTTGTTATTGACATGTTTTGTATGAGGTGTAAAATCAATAATGGTGAGAATTAGTAAAGGATGAAGCATGTGGACTTTTGGAGTGAAGGAATTGTGCCAAACCTTTAATTCCTTGTCTCTTCTCTATAATAACTAAATAGATTAGTTGAAATACATGTATGTTGATTTAAAATAATTGTGTGGCCAAACTAGTTTTTGAAATGGAGTGTCTAAGGTTGTGTTTCGGGTTAGGTAAAGATGTGGTTAGTATTGGTTTGTGATAACTTGTGAAACTTGTTTTTCCTTCTTTGATGTTTGAAACTAACTAATGCTTCATGCTGAAAAATATATCTTCTTCTTTGTTCAGTTTATAAGTTACAAAAGGGAAATGCATGTGTGCTCTTCTTTGCTGTTTTGGTTCGCATTATTAAGAGTATTGAGGGGTCCTAAAAAATAAGTAAAGTTTGAATGTTAGGAAAGAAGGAATATTATCTGAATTCTTGCTGAAATTTTGTCTTCTAAGAATAAAATCTTATTGGAACATTGCTGATTTAATCATTTATTAAATGAAGTCGGAAATAAATGTTTTTCTCTCCACTAGTTGGTTATGACTTGATTATGTGTGAATTAGAAGGATATGCACGAGTTGATTTGGTGTCTTGTTAGGGATAAATTTGGTGATTAAGTTGGAGTTGAGTAATTGACGACACTAACAAAATAGTCTAGGGAATTTACATTGTTTTAGGACTTAATTATGAATGTTCTCTTGGGTGATACTTGATTTTATTCATGTATTTTGTTCCGGTTGGTGTGACTTATGTTGATTTTAATTGGTAATCATTTGGTTATTGACATTATTGGATTGTAAAATGTTTTGACATGTGGTTGTTGAAATTCTTGAGATGTTAAGAATAGGTGAATAATCAAAATGGCATTATAAGAAGGGAATGGGTAGTACCATATGAATACGAGAGAGACGTCATAGTATGATAAAGGAAAATGATATTAATTTATCATTTTACTCTGTATTATTATAGGAATGAATGCAAGTAGACTCTTGGAGAATCAAGAAAGAAAGGTTGAGAAATAGCATAAATTGCTAAAGGGCGACATGTAATCACTCTTACCTTGCTATAACATTGAGGGTGACGTTAGCTGGGATTTTCAAAATCCCTTTTCACCCTCCATATTCATATTGTCTTTGAAAACTTATTTTTATACAAAACAGGCTATCGGGTGCCTTTCAAACACGGTTATTTTCATATAAAGAAATTTGTAACACTATATCTATTATTCTGACTGGTGGTTGTTATTGATCTGGAACGATTGTGAAAAGCATATAAGTATAGCGTTCTGTTAGTGACATTGAGAGTTTATATAAATAGGAGGAGGTGATGAGGGGTTTGAGATTTTGGAAAGTTAGATGGAGGAATAGTGATGTGTTGCAGGAATGATTGAAATATTGAATGATATTGAGATGTTGAAATGAATTGTGAGCATTGCATGACACTGGATTATATATGTACCATCGCGCGATGATAACTGTCGATAGGCCAATCGACAATTATTTTGTACTGATGCCTTCTGAGTAGAGACAGGGGCACAAGGGAAATTGCCTTCTGAGTAGAGACAGGGGCATAAGGGAAATTGCCTTCTGAGTAGAGACAGAGGCACAATGGAAATTGCCTTCTGAGTAGAGACAGGGGCACAGTGTCAAATCGTACAGTGAAGTTAAATGCTGGAATAAATGCCTCCGTAATGGTACGATGTATCTATAAGTGAATGTGACAGTTGTGTTGGTAGTATTGTTGTATCGGAGATAGAGATGGTGAAGTGCAATGATTGGGAAGTGACAGAGTGATCGGGGATATATGGGAAGAAGAATTGGATTATATGTATAAAAATTATTGATTTTAAACACTGTGGTACCCTTTAGACGCCCTTACTACCGCACATCTCACTGTTATAGTGAGTTAAGCGGTGATTACTGGGACAAATTGTCTCATCCCACGATTACTGACATTTTTGCAGGTATTCATGCACAGGCGCAAGCAACAGGAAAGGGAATTAGGTAGTAGAGGTTATATAATTTATTTAGAGTTGTATATTGCCAAATTGTATAGGCCTGCATCTGCTTCCGCATGTATATGTATTTATTTATTATTTAATATCATTTAGTTTTGTTTAATAACCATGTTAGGCAAATCCTTTCTAACATGGTTAGCAATAAATTATCCATGATAGCAGCTGTGCTGTATTAGTTTATTCTTTTCTATCATGGATAATATTTAATCATTAGGATATTCTTTTTCTAACTATGATAGAGATATTGATATTATTGCAATTCCTTTTTCTATCATAGTTAGTAAAGATATTATTGAACTAAAAGAGATGTCACAGGTTAATTAGGGAATTAGTAACAGAGTGTTACACATAACATAACAAACACATAGGGTTGACTCTTTTGAACTCCACAATTCTTCGATTCTTTTTTTTTTCTTCTTTTTCTTTTTCTTTTTGTTTCACACTTTGTGTGATTTTTCCTTTTCCTTTTTCACCTTCATTTTTTTTTCTTCACTTCTATTTCTCCTTTTCCTTTTCTAATTCCTTCACCTTTTTTCATATGAAAATAGCATAACACTTTTCAAAGCGTAAATGGAAGAAATAGATAAGAGATGAAAAATTGTATCAAAAGAATTCAAAGGCTAAAATATGCAATCTTTCTTTTTAAAAGAGAAGCGGCTCAAAGGGGTTAAGCAATGGAAATAATGTAAAAAGGATGACTATTTGACTAAATTGGCTATGAAACGAAGGCCTTAAATATTTTTGTGCATACAAGAGATTTGAGCGTCAAAAGAGATTCAAGACAAGTTCTAAAGGGGAAATTACAAAAGATGTACTCACTCATGAAAGAATAAAATTAAGGCTCAAATTCCTCACAGGGCTTTTTGACATACTAGAGTAATTTATCTAAATCAAATAGCTTGTCTTTTCACTTACATTCAAAGAAGATGAAATCAAAGTCTAATCAAATCCAATTGTTTCAAGTCAAAATCAATCTCAAAATTGGCAACAAGATTTCTTTTTTATCAAAAACAAAAAAATTTGACAAAATGAAAGCTTGAGGACAATCTTTAGAGAACAATGATACGCTTATACATCCACACTTAAATGTCACATTGTCCCCAATGTGAACATGTAACACATGTAGTGAAAAATACAAAAATATCTTTGGCAAGTGTAAAGATGACAAATATATCAAGTTCCATATCAATCATACAATTCCATTCAGAGCCACCGCAGTCAAATTTAACTATCACACACAAGCACATATCAACAAGCACCATCACTCATTACCAAAATAATTCTCAGTCAAATTAAATAAGACAAAGTTAGAAGAATACTCCCCTTCCTCTTCTCGATTTCCACTCTTAGCTCCTAGTCCATCAAGATCAAGTTGAAGCATCCTTTGGGGTCAAAAGAAAAAAAAATCCTACAAACTCAAAAACAAAGCATCAAATATCAAAACCTTGGGTTGCCTCCCAAGAAGCGCTAAGTTTAAAGTCTTCAGCCAGACTTTCCAAACAAATCCTTAGTCATAAGTATCAAAAACCATAATCAACTCATCTTCATTCCTTTTCAAACAGTATAAATGATCAATCAAACTAATTACTTGTGCCTTTTCAATCATAGACAATTTCAAAGAACAAGCAATCACTAATTTCAAAGGAATTAGATAAGAATATGCTCATACAAACAGTTAGATGTATGTCTTTCTAAGAATAATGAGCATCCAATAAAATCAATTTGACTCTCATCAGAAAAAGTAACAACAGTAATAGGAGAATAATCCAAAGCAGTTATAGGAACACTCACATCAACATGTATATCAGAATCACAAGCATTTGAATTCACACTTTGAAGATCAATTAGACACCCATCAGTTTCTCCTAAATCAGTTTCAAGCTCTAAGACAACCTCTAAATCTTCTTCAACTGCATGGTCATCCCTATCCCCAACTTCCTCATATTCAATTTCATTAGATAACAAAGGGGAACTATGATTAAAGGAGGAATTTGCTTTTAATTCTTCAAAATCTCTGCACATTTGACTCACCTGTGCTACAATATTTTGTGCGCTTGATTCAAACTTAGTGCTATAATCCTCTTGCCTTTTCAAAAAAATATTGGCTAATCTTTCTAATTTGTCTAACTTTTCTTCTAAACAAGAGTTTGCACTATCCTCAAAATTGTTTCCTTGAACATGTGAATAAGATATGAAGGGTGAGTCTATTGCATGTGAATAAGAATCTACATGGGGGTTCCAACACTCGTCTTGCTCAGAATTCCAACTAGGCCTAGAAAAATTATTAACATAGGTTTGTTGCCTAATGAAATCATCTCCTATACAATTTATGGTAGGCAAAAATGGACAATTTCCTGGTACATGATTATTTCCACAGTGATAACATCGATACCATTTATAATAATTAGGGTCCGGAAAGTCCATCTTTCTATTTTCTCCAAAAGAAAAAAAAACTCAAGCTAAAACTACTAAAGAATTTCTAATTCTAATTATTAATTTCTTTGAGTCCCCGGCAACGGCGCCAAAAACTTGATGCTACCAAAATTTTGATAAAAATTCTGCAAGTGTACGGATCGTATGTTAGTAAAGTGGTAAATCAAGGTCGATCCCACAGAGACTCAGACAAATAATAACTAGGCATTAGATCTCCTATTTTCATTCAAGTTGAGTAAATACAAGAAAATTGATTTTAATTACCTAACATCTAAGGAAATAAAATAAAACAAATATTCACACAACAGAAATTCACGAGTCAAAAGAACAATCTAGAGCCACTAATTCCTTATTTGCTTATTAGATTCTATTCCCACTAAATTAATTATGAATTAATCCAACTAGCTAATCTAGAGTACTAGTGTCTATAAATGCCTTTCGGTTTCCACCTATATCCTTGCCTAGCTTAATTACACAATGTCTTGCACTAATTTACTAAGCCAATTTATACCGGTACCGCTCTAATGTGACTATGCAGGGCTTCTAGGCATATGTCTATCCTAGTCGCAAATCAGATTACAAATCAAATCCTACACTATTTAATCTCATGGTCTATTTAAAATTCCCTCTTTCGAGTCCAATTCTAAATTCCCTAAACATGTCTAATGGTGATCAAGCACTAAACAAGTTAATCACTAAAAGCAAGATTAAATAAACTAAATCAAATTAACCATAACTAAATAGTGGGAAATAAAATATCTAAGTTACAAATAAGTTCATAGTACTCTAAGTTGTAGAAGAAAATTAACCACACATAGTTTTGAAAAAAATCATATCAGCAAACAAGAATTCCAAATCCCAAACCATACCGGAAAGTAGAAGCAAAATCCCTCTTATGCTTGAATATGTGATGCACTTTGTGATTGATGAAGCTGCCCAAGAAAAGACAAAACTAGCCGCCCTCTCCTTCCTTCCAGTGTTGATGTTTAGTATGTGTTGATGAGTGATGATTAATTCCTCCAGAAACGTGCTAGCTCCAGCTTTCCTTTTACTTCCTCGCGTGTGTTTTTCCTTTCTCTTTCTCGTGAACTCTCTCTAGGCTATGAAAATAGGAAGAATTGTGTTCAGCCTCCTCTTCCCCATGAGTTGCATGTGTATATAGGCCAACACCATATTGCCTTTGCCTTGCATGTTAAGTTTCTTTTCTTTCCTTTTCTTGTATGATGAATGCACATAATCAAATCAGCCCTTTCTCTTTATTTCCTTTTTCATAAAATCTGCATTCATGAAGAGAAAGAAATAGAAAATAATCACAATAATTCAAACACATAATCTGATTAATAGGAAATTTCCCATTAAAATATTTCTTTTACTATTTCAATTAAATTTCAGATTTTCCAAAAGAATCACTCATATAATCCCAAATTACTTTCTTTCCAATTCACATCAAAATCACTTAATTATTTAATTAATGACTCCCCAAATACAACAAAATATATACTAAAAACCACTAAATATGGGGAGTCATCACACCCTCACACTTGCATTAAATCTTGTCCTCAAGATTTCAAATTGTAACACATAAGCACAAAAAATGAAATCAAGATTTATAAGTGAACATCACAAAGTTGGAATCAATTCAAACTCTCAACAAATGAATCCTCTTAAAAATCTCTCTCACCATCCCCAAATGCAAGTAATAAGGCAGTCAATTTGATAGAGATAAATCACAAAAGCATGTCCCTCACTGGTCAAGTGTTTACACTCTACTCTCAAAGTATATAGGGGTTGTGTTTCACTCAATTCCATCTATGTAATCCAGCTACCATAGGCTTATTTATCATCTCGATATCCACTCTTATAGCTCAATGCACACACAAATCAAAAGGACTTTTAAGGGTAGTAATGAAAAATGTAGGATAATGAAATGAAAATGAGATGGAGGTATATTTGAAAAGTGCTAAACCATTTTAATTATATTAAGGAATGAATGAATCACATAACTTAACAAACACATAGGGTTGACTCTTTTGAACTCCACAATTCTTCGATTCTTTTTTTTTTCTTCTTTTTCTTTTTCTTTTTCTTTTTGTTTCACACTTTGTGTGATTTTTCCTTTTCCTTTTTCACCTTCATTTTTTTTTCTTCACTTCTATTTCTTTTTTCCTTTCTTCAACACTTATATTTCTCCTTTTCCTTTTCTAATTCCTTCACCTTTTTTCATATGAAAATAGCATAACACTTTTCAAAGCATAAATGGAAGAAATAGATAAGAGATGAAAAATTGTATCAAAAGAATTCAAAGGCTAAAATATGCAATCTTTCTTTTTAAAAGAGAAGCGGCTCAAAGGATTAAGCAATGGAAATAATGTAAAAAGGATGACTATTTGACTAAATTGGCTATGAAACGAAGACCTTAAATATTTTTGTGCATGCAAGAGATTTGAGCGTCAAAAGAGATTCAAGACAAGTTCTAGAGGGGAAATTACAAAAGATATACTCACTCATGAAAGAATAAAATTAAGGCTCAAATTCCTCACAGGGCTTTTTGACATACTAGAGTAATTTATCTAAATCAAATAGCTTGTCTTTTCACTTACATTCAAAGAAGATGAAATCAAAGTCTAATCAAATCCAATTGTTTCAAGTCAAAATCAATCTCAAAATTGGCAACAAGATTTCTTTTTTATCAAAAAAAATTTGACAAAATGAAAGCTTGAGGACAATCTTTAGAGAACAATAATACGCTTATACATCCACACTTAAATGTCACATTGTCCCCAATGTGAACATGTAACACATGTAGTGAAAAATACAAAAATATCTTTGGCAAGTGTAAAGATGACAAATATATCAAGTTCCATATCAATCATACAATTCCATTCAGAGCCACCGCAGTCAAATTTAACTATCACACACAAGCACATATCAACAAGCACCATCACTCATTACCAAAATAATTCTCAGTCAAATTAAATCAAGAAAAAGTTAGAAGAATACTCCCCTTCCTCTTCTCGATTTCCACTCTTAGCTCCTAGTCCATCAAGATCAAGTTGAAGCATCCTTTGGGGTCAAAAGAAAAAAAATCCTACAAACTCAAAAACAAAGCATCAAATATCAAAACCTTGGGTTGTCTCCCAAGAAGCGCTAAGTTTAAAGTCTTCAGCCATACTTTCCAAACAAATCCTTAGTCATAAGTATCAAAAACCATAATCAACTCATCTTGATTCCTTTTCAAACAGTATAAATGATCAATCAAACTAATTACTTGTGCCTTTTCAATCATAGACAATTTCAAAGAACAAGCAATCACTAATTTCAAAGGAATTAGATAAGAATATGCTCATACAAACAGTTAGATGTATGTCTTTCTAAGAATAATGAGCATCCAATAAAATCAATTTGACTCTCATCAGAAAAAGTAACAACAGTAATAGGAGAATAATTCAACGCAGTTATAGGAACACTCACATCAACATGTATATCAGAATCACAATCATTTGATTTCACACTTTGAAGATCAATTAGACACCCATCAGTTTCTCCTAAATCAGTTTCAAGCTCTAAGACAACCTCTAAATCTTCTTCAACTGCATGGTCATCCCTATCCCCAACTTCCTCATATTCAATTTCATTAGATAACAAAGGGGAACTATGATTAAAGGAGGAATTTTCTTTTAATTCTTCAAGATCTCTGCACATTTGACTCACCAGTGCTACAATATTTTGTGCGCTTGATTCAAACTTAGTGCTATAATCCTCTTGCCTTTTCAAATAAATATTGGCTAATCTTTCTAATTTGTGTAACTTTTCTTCTAAACAAGAGTTTGCACTATCCTCAAAATTGTTTCCTTGAACATGTGAATAAGATATGAAGGGTGAGTCTATTGCATGTGAATAAGAATCTACATGGGGGTTCCAACACTCGTCTTGCTCAGAATTCCAACTAGGCCTAGAAAAATTATTAACATAGGTTTGTTGCCTAATGAAATCATCTCCTATACAATTTATGGTAGGCAAAAATGGACAATTTCCTGGTACATGATTATTTCCACAGTGATAACATCGATACCATTTATAATAATTAGGGTCCGGAAAGTCCATCTTTCTATTTTCTCCAAAAGAAAAAAAAACTCAAGCTAAAACTACTAAAGAATTTCTAATTCTAATTATTAATTTCTTTGAGTCCCCAGCAACGGCGCCAAAAACTTGATGCTAACAAAATTTTGATAAAAATTCTGCAAGTGTACGGATCGTATGTTAGTAAAGTGGTAAATCAAGGTCGATCCCACAGAGACTCAGACAAATAATAACTAGGCATTAGATCTCCTATTTTCATTCAAGTTGAGTAAATACAAGAAAATTGATTTTAATTACCTAACATCTAAGGAAATAAAATAAAACAAATATTCACACAGCAGAAATTCACGAGTCAAAAGAACAACCTAGAGCCACTAATTCCTTATTTGCTTATTAGATTCTATTCCCACTAAATTAATTATGAATTAATCCAACTAGCTAATCTAGAGTACTAGTCTCTTTCTCGTGAACTCTCTCTAAGCTATGAAAATAGGAAGAATTGTGTTCAGCCTCCTCTTCCCCATGAGTTGCATGTGTATATATAGGCCAACACCGTATTGTCTTTGTCTTACATGTTAAGTTTCTTTTCTTTCCTTTTCTTGTATGATGAATGCACATAATCAAATCAGCCCTTTCTCTTTATTTCCTTTTTCATAAAATCTGCATTCATGAAGAGAAAGAAATAGAAAATAATCACAATAATTCAAACACATAATCTCATTAATAGAAAATTTCTCATTAAAATATTTCTTTTAATATATTAAGTTTCCTATTTCAATTAAATTTCAGATTTTCCAAAAGAATCACTCATATAATCCCAAATTACTTTCTTTCCAATTCACATCAAAATCACTTAATTATTTAATAAATCACTCCCCAAATACAACAAAATATTTCCTAAAAATCACTAAATATGTGGAGTCATCAGACACTCATCCAGATCTTGTTCTTCCTTCTCTAAACACCTCTCTCCGGTTTGTCTTTACTTCGATCTTCCTCAGTTTTTGGTATATTTCGTAATGTATTACTTTATTTTGAACATTCTCGAGCACATGCTTGATTTTGTTAAGAATGGAGGATTATCATGTTATTTGCAAAGTATGAGGAGGCGTGCCGATACATGTTAGAATACTGAAGGCCCTTTAGTAATTGTAAAGGCCATATGTTAGGTTGTTAAAACTGATTTAGTAGTTAATTACACTTCGATGATTTCAGCATATATGTACATAAGTATTGTAGATCTCTTATTATAAGATGTGAATGAAATTGTTCTTGTTCTTTTCTCTCGTTTTCCTCTATTATCTCTCTCTCTATCTAAGTCCCGCCTGCATTATCTATTCATTTTTCATAATTCAACTTGCTATGGATATTATAAGTATTTTATTTGATATTGACCTATTGATATTTGTGCGTTCTGTAATTGGGCTTTTTATTGACCATGTTTCTATTTATTGCTGAGGTCTCACTATTTCTTCAACTTTAATAATCACTTTGTTCGGTTTTCTGGGTTGGGATTGTACAGAAATCTGGGACTGGAGCTTGTGGATCTGTATCTAGTTCACTGGCCAGTGACGTTGAGATCAGGGATTCAAGGTTTAAATTTCACTGGGGAGGTCGTGCTTCCATTTGACATGGAAGGAATATGGAAGGCCATGGAGAAATGCTACAGATTGGGCTTAGCCAAGTCTATTGGGGTAAGCAACTTTAGCACCTAGAAGCTCGGCCAGCTCTTAGATAATGCTGCAATCCCTCCTGCACTTAACCAAGTGCGTTTGTACATCTATAAATTCATGCTTTGTTTTAGCATTTATGTTAAAATTTTCCAATATAGACACAAGTGATTTCTTCATTATTTTAGTTCATTACTGGTTAAGAAGTTACATCTGGTTCTAAATATAAGGTCAATTTGACTTTTTTGTGAAAGTTAAGAAAACAAAGACCAATAAATTATAACATGTCACATGTAATTAGAATACATGTTAGTTCATAGGTAGAGTAAGCTGGTTTCGAGGGGAAATTTTTTTTAAAACAATTTAAAGTGATCAATTTTGCAACTTTGATCTTTTTCAATGAAGTTAGAGTGACTTATATTAGGAATGAAGGGAGTATCATTTAAGAAGCTGTAGTATATGTATAAAGAAGATTCTACTTTATTGGCTCATTCATTTTGACTTAGTATTGAAGAGTGTTGAGTGGTGGTGTTAGGTGGAAATGAAAACATATCATGGCATCAGGGAAAACTAATAGAGTTTTGCAAGCAAAAAGGGATTTGTGTGAGTGCATGGTCGCCACTAGCAACATATGGCACACCTTATGGTTCCAAAGTTGTGGTGGAGAATCCAATCGTCAAGGAGATTGCTGAGGCTACAAACAAAAGTACTGCTCTGGTTCAGTATCACAGCGCATCACATGTCAAACTAAATTACAAATGCAGACATCTTATTGTCATTTAGTTTCATACCAAAAATCTTATTTTGGTCTAAAATAATAGATTTTATTAAATGGTATGAACCAAAGGCTTGAAGTTAAAACAACTAGTTCACCAAGTAGGGACTAAAACTAGGTTGACCATTTTTTCAATTAATTAGCACAGGACCAAATTGCAAAGAAAAATCTTAAGCACGCACCCAATTTGTTCCTTCTAGCTGACAGTAGAACGAACTTGCAGTGTAGCCAGCAACCCCCGAGGTGAGTGCACATATGACAACAAGTGCAGTAAATAGAGCTCCACAATTGTATGGATAAAATACACCAACAAGTGCCAGAATGAATATGAATATGGTGCTGCAATCATGCATAAAAGCAAATTATTTTCACAAAATCATAACAACAATATCACAGTATAACTTTACAGAGGTGTGCCTCTGGTGTCAAGCCATTATATTGAAAAGATCCAGAAGTTACATACAGAGTGAAAATTAATTCTGGTAGCGGTATATTGGCCCGGCAAGCAAGGGATCAAATATACTAATTGAGGAATTTTTTTGTGGGTATTTAGGTAAAGATTATAACTTTTTGTAGCCAACTTTTCTAGTCAACTTTATAAGATGATATATGATAGTATGAAATTAGTGATTAAGTTGGGATAATTGGAGTTGAAAAATGAAGAGACAACTGTATAAGAATTTTAGAGAGGGGAATGATTTGAGTGTTTGTGTAGTTATATTGATTTCCATGTTCAATTCTTTTTTTTTATATATAAAAAGAAAATAAAACTAAAAAAATAATAAGAATGTTCATTCACAATGATTGGATCAAAACAATACATGTTTATTAAGCGAAACACATATAAGCAGGAATATTAAATGACATACTTGTGATCATCCCAACTACCATAATGGCCCCAATAGATAATAATACCCACCAACACCTGCAAAAATTAGAAATTCAAGAAAACGCCCCTAATAATCACTCAACATAGATTCCAAGAAGAAATATGAGAGAAATAAATCAATAATAGATAATAATAGATAGAACAGATATTCACCAGCCCTAACACCTGTAGCTGCAGCTGGATTTTTTAGTTTATTTTTCTTGATGACGAAGCTTTCTCCAATGAACACACTTGATAACAATGCAAGTGTAACCTTTCATATTATCATCAGACATACCCAATGTCCAAAAATCCTCACTTTTGTCTCATTTCAATCTCTTTCTTTTCCTTCTCCTCATTTAAAATAATTATTGACCTTTAAATTTAAACTCTAAATTTCTAATTTCTGGATTAAACTAATAAATTTAATTATGATCCCTTACATTTTCAAAAGACACGTTAATGTGTGAGAAACTCCCAATCTGTATCTTCCCTTTATTCGCTTTCATTGTAGATCACATTCTAAATTAAAGTTCCTAAACTAGTATCTTCTTAACATTACATTAATAAATATTCCTAAATTTAGATTTAATACCCAATTATTTTCTTTCACCTACAATGTAAATATAATCATAACAAATCCCTATAAATATGTTAAATTTTCTAATTTCAATGCAAAACTTTCACATATTAAATTTATACCCGATAATAAGTAGCTCATCATTCCTTTTACTTGAGTTTCAAGAATTTACTAATTTGTTTAATATTTAAGAATCTAGGATGTTATATAAGGTACGGAGGAAGACCGAGTTTAAAAGGTTGTGCTTATTGAGCACATTTATATCATTTTATATTAAGTTGCCATAACACTAGAGATTTTTAAAAAACAATTATGATTTTTTTAGTAAATGATATATAAAAATATTCTAATATCTTTCAGTAGAGTAGATACCAATATATTATACTCTTTTAGTATTTTTGATTTTGAAAAATTTTTAAATAATCTATTTTTTTAGAAACATTGTAAGGTGATAAATCATTTTATACCATGTTACTTTGTTAAAGGTTTCAAGAAAATAAGTGTTTCTTAAATAATCATGGTACACATTTCTAAGGTAGTTTTGTTGTTTTCTACCATGATTTGTTAGTAATAAAAATAAGATTTACCTTTTTCTACAATGGTAGAGTTTTGAATTAGGTCATTCTTTTTCTTCCATAGTACTCCATCCATTCCTAAATATAAAATCACTTTCCTAATTTGATTAGATTGAATATGTTAATTAAGGTAATTATTAGTACATGATATTACTAATCTACCCTAACCATATACCTTTATTCTCCTTCTCCCTCTCTTTCTTGTTTATTATAAAGAAACATTATTAGGCTTATTTTTGTCAAAACATTATTAGGCTTTATTAAGGAAAAGTTGAGAAAAATTAAAAATGTGCTTATAGAAAAAATTGAAATTTGAAAGTGACTTTATATTTATGGATGAGGGGAGTAGTTCATAATGAAATGATCAATCTCTCCAAATGGCATTTAGATTTTCTACCATGATGAATTTTATTATTTATGTTGCAATTTCTTCATTATCATGGTAGAATGCAAAATTTTACATGTGTTTTAGTAATCTTATTTTTTTAAAAATTCAGCTCTAGTAAGGATGTCTCAATAAGGCTTTGTTGTTGTTGTTGTTTGTTGTCTAGTAAGGATGTCTCAAGTCATTGAACGATGAAGCATAATGGATATCAACTGATTAAAATCGAGATATAGGCTTTCATGTTTAGCTTAGCTTAAAAAAGGCCCAAGCCCAAACTAAGATTTAAAGAGCCTTAAAACCCTAGCTACTTTCCTCATTATACATTAAGCTTCTGCCGCACAGAAGCTGCGCATACATAAATTTTCTTCCATATTCTTCTTCCAATTCTGCTATTGATCACAGTCTTCTTCCTCAGCCAACTTCTTCTTGTGCTTTCCTTTTATTTGAGTAATGTTCTTCTCCTTTATCTATATCTTTTCTTTTCCTATCATCTTCCACTCTCTCCTACTAGATATGAAACTAAAGCATAGTGAGGGTGCTGAGAACGAAAGTCTTAGAGAACGAAAATATTTTTTTAAAAAAAATATCAAAGTGGTACAGTTGATAGGGCATATGTGCTATCTCGATCTTTGTCCCCTGATTGAGAATAGAATGAGATCCCAATTTTTTTTAATTTGTTTATTAAAAATATCTACTTGTTGAAAAATACAACACTTTTATTTGTATTAAACAAATCAATTAGTTCAATATTACTTCTTTTCAACATCTTCTTATACAACACTATAAACTAAAAATTTGTTAAACTCATTTTTTAAAAAAATTATTAGAATCATATTTTTAAACTACCAATTGGTAGTTGGTTGAGCTGGTAAGTAGGCTACAACTCGTGGTTCGAATTCTGGGAAGCTCATTGGGAGAGGGAAAAATCTTGCATATGTGGGCAACACCCCTACCCTCTGATTAGTCCATTGTCAATAGGCGCCGGATTAGGAAAAATCTACACCTCTAAAGGCGGTTCTAGTTTGACTGTCGGGTTCACCCAAAAACATTTTGGGTGGATGTCATTTATGGGTAATACCCCTATCAACTCTCTATTTTGTTCCCGAGTCCTGTTTTTCCGGTCAAAGCGGGTGGGACAATCTAGGTTTTCAAACCATGATTAATACATTCTTATTATTTTCAATCTCTTTATGCAAGTTACTAATCTATTCTCATAATTTCCATGATTTTCCTCCAAGTTGGTCGATCACTTTTATTCCTTAGAGCTTCTAGAATTTTCATGTCATCTTTCGTGATGATGACAATATATGGTCTAATTGAATTTATTATAAAATAAAATTAAATCTGTTACATATAAATTGATTAATTGAATTTTTTCAAACTTATGAATAGTGATAGACTACATTATCTGTTGAATTGTGGTATAATTAAATAGTTTATTTCACTTCTTTAGTTAGTCTGCTCTTATGTATAGTGTAACATCCTGAAAAATTTAATTTAAGATTAGAGAGTGTTTTGGGAAATAATAAACGGAGAAATTTGAAATTTTAATTTTTTACGAATTTTTGGTAATTTTTGGGATATTTTGGAAATTTTGAGTAATGAGTGTGCAAATAATTAACTAAGCAAATCAAGAATTTGAAATATGAGGGAATGATGAAACCTAAAATAATTTGAAGGTTAAGGAAATTGGAGGCTGGTTTAAGTGGATTTAAATTAAAATAGTACACTATGGCAAGTTTGGGCTGTAAATAATCAAAAACCACCCTTATTTCACCTAGTCAAACGCGCCCTTCCCCTTCATTCTTCATAAAATCCCAAACTCCCTCCGCCTTCGATCCCTCTCTCTTCTCTTCTCTGTTTCCGTCGCCAGCGGCGGCGGGGAGACGGCGGAGCAAGCCGCCATCGGAGCGGCTTCTCCCTCACACTCTATATTCGCGTTCTCCCTCCCCCAAACCAGACCCTTCGCCCTTTTTTCTATCTTGATCTGGCCATTTCCTCCCTTCATTTTCAATTTTTCTTCTTCCTCAATCTCCACCCATTCGGCCTTCTCTCCTAAAAAGCTTGTCTTGTCAATTTCGTTTTTCTCTTCTCCTCTACTCCATGGATCTGTGAAACTCTTTTTCGATTTGTGCTTGGATGTGACACTTCGGTTTTGACTTCCCTCCGTCGGCGGCTCCGTTTTCCGGCGAACTCGGCGACAGACAGCAGTGGTGGTGGTAAGATTCGGCCATTTCCTTGTGTTCTTTATGTTAGTTCTTCCTTGCAATGTTGTTTTCTCACTATTCCTTCCTCCTTGGGTTTTCTGTTTTGCTCACCTTCGGTAATGGCATTTTCCGGCGACGGCGAGCTAAGTTCAGAACGGTGAAAGCATAGAAACAGCTTGGGTGAGCTTCTTCTTTCCGTTCTTATCTATTTTATGTATGGTTTGAGTAATTTCCAGAAAGAGAGACCGAGTTAGGGTTTGACATTGGGGTTAAATAATTAAGTAAACAAATGCTTATGCTCCGAATGTCGATCTTAGGAAGATTTGAACATTGTTTGAGTAATATGGCCTTATTTGGTTGTTTTCTGTTGGATTGACTAATTTCTTTGGAATTTTGGGATTCAATCTTTAAACTTATCTACTTATGAGTATGTTAGAATTTGCAAGATTTCAATTCTGGGTTTGTTTGTTTTGTTTTAGTTGTTTCATAAACTTTGGAATGTTCTTTTCTTGCTAGCCGAAAGGAGTTGTTAATCTCCTCATATGGATGAGAGGTTTATGATGGTGAAATAAAAATGAATGTAAGTGGTTGCATGTTGAATCTTGCTGACTTTGTTGATTGCAATTGCGATTAACAAAGTCAGCAAGATTAACAACTGGTAAGTAGGCTACAACTCGTGGTTCGAATTCTGGGAAGCTCATTGGGAGAGGGAAAAATCTTGCATATGTAGGCTACAACTGGAATGTTCTTTCATATGTATTTGCTTTGTTTTGCTATTTGAAGTAGATTTAATTTACTAAAAGCATGTGCAAGTGAGTCTCAAGTGTTGTGCTACTTTCTCATTATGGCTGACTTATTCTTGGCTTCTCTCATTCAAATTTTTGCTGAAAGGTGATTGCGTTGGAGTATTGTTTTGAATTAGTGCTTGGTTATGATTTAAATAGAGGTATTACAAGGCATACTATTGTGGAAATAAGTTTAAGTTGTTTGGAGACTTTTTGTTAATTATGTCATGGCCAAATTGGCTTGGGGAAGTTACTTACTTCCTTGTTTTGGACAATTGCTAGTTTTAGTGAATGTGAATAAGTAAATGACTTTTTCTATCTTGATTAATGTTGCAGCCTTGCAGGTTAATATATATATGGGAAATATTGTGTGTGCATATGAATTATATGTTAGAATCTTAAGTTTTGATGGTGACTAAGGTATGATATGGTCTAGTACTTAAGAGAACATAATCAACACTTAGGAAGGATTAGATGACATGGTTAGAATCCTGAGTTAGATCACTTGAGAATGCAAGATCACTTCCGGAAGTATTACCACTAGCGCTCGCGGATGAATGTCTCATCCCCCAGCGACAGCAAGCACTTCACTTAGTCATAACTTAGTCCATGAGCATTAGGTATACAAAACCTTAAGACCAAGCTATGTTTCAACCGGAAGTGAAATTGCCTCCTGTTAGATTTAGACTGGCGCAGGTTGATAAATTAGATATAATCCCAAGCGTCAGTGAAAATGCAACGTCAAGTGAAGTTGCTTCCTGATAGACTTTGACTGGCGCAGACTGATCAAATAGAATAACCCCAAGCGTCAGTGAATTAGCCTCGTCAAGTGAAATTGCTTCCTGTTAGATTTAGACTGACGCAGACTGATAGAATAGATATAACCCCAAGCGTCAGTGAATCAGCCTCGTCAAGTGAAATTGCTTCCTGTTAGATTTAGACTGACGCAGGCTGATAGAAGAGATATAACCCTAAGCGTCAGTGAAAAAGCAACGTCAAGTGAAAGTGCTTCCGATAGCTTAGTGACTAGCGCTGACTGTTGGATTGAGGGACACTGAGCGAGAGTGAGTAATAGTGAACAAAATCCTTCATCAAGAGGAATCACTTCCGGATGTAGTAGTGCTTCCGAATACATCATAGACTAAGAGGACTAACGTTCAAAGTATACAATACACTGAGTCAGAACATAATAAGACTGCTCCCCATAGCAAACAAGCTTCCCACAGCATGTATAGTTCTTACTATATTTGATTATATATATTGCTATGTTGGACTAACCAGTGTGTGCAGAACTTAGTCACACTTCCGGATGCAAATGAGCTTCCGGATGGAAAGACTCTTGGCATTGGGATTCAAAGATTAACACTTGTAGAGCAAGATTGCCACTTCCGGATGAAAGATGATCATCCGTCAGCAAGAGTACAAGAGTAAACGCCACATACACAGAAGTCAGATTGCTTTCATCAGAGCAGAGGTGTCAGGACTACTTTTCAGAGATAAAGCAAGTCAACCCTGCTAAGCTTTAATGGAGCGTTTAAGAAGATATACTTCCCAACGGTAACAAGAGGTTAACAGATATTCAAACAACATTGTTACCTACCAAGCATGAGGAGTATGAGAGATAAGGAGAACATAATCTGAAGATTCATTCAAGATGTCAAAGCTCATACTATCCACAAGAGTCAGAGTCCATAAGAGAGCTTCTGATAGCAAGAGAGCATCCAATAGCAAAGCGCTCTTACCATTCATGGACAAGTGCTTGGAAGACAAAGTTCCTCTATGTGATAGCAAGCAGAATGTTAGAGTCCACGAGTTTCACTTCAGATAGCAAGAGAGCTTCCGATAGTAAGTCTCTTAGCATCCTGGACTTATGCTTGAGGAACGAAGTCCTCATCTGTCAACAAGCAAGAGTCAGACCGTACAGTGTAAAGATGTCAGAACGACTTTTGCCAGAATAGTGTTGTCAGAACAGTGTTGACAGAATAGCTGGTCAAAGCACCTTTTCAGATAAAGCAAAGTCAACCCTGCTGTGGATTAATGAGGAAACGTAAACAAGGCCCCAACGGCTATATTCAAACGGCCTTATTGCCTCTCCAACGGCTGGATAATCAGAGGCTGGTATAAAAGAAGATACTCTTCATTTCTAAAAAGGCAAGTGAGAGAGAACAGAGCCTATTGTCTGAAATATTGTATTCTACATTCCTCTCATCTTCTACTCTCCGATCTTAGATATGTAACATTATTAGAGAGTAATTCATTTGTACTTAAGTGAGTAACATCATTTACTCTTAGAGAGAGTCAGTTGTACTTAAGTGAGTAACATCATCTACTCTTAGAGAGAGTCAGTTGTACTTAAGTGAGTAACATCATCCACTCTTAGAGAGAGTCATTTTGTACTTAAGTGTTTATCACAATCAGTTCATAGAGTGAACATAGTTGTTATCTTACATTTGTAAGGGGGAGCATTTAGAGGATCTCTAAATCTCCATAGGTTGCAAGTTAGCCCGCAAAACTTGTGGTTGTAAAGGTTTGCAGGTGAACCCGTTGTAAAACCTGTGGGTTGTTAGGTGAACCCGTGCTCGTAAAACCTAAAGTGTAAAGGCTTCTCTTGTGCCCGGTTTAAACAAGAATAGTGGATTGGAAATCTCAGGTGGAGCCTGGGGACTGGATGTAGGTCTGGGTGACCGAACCAGGATAAATTGTGTGTGCATAAATTTATATTCAAACATTCTATTTTGCATCACATAACATACTGACTTGTGCATACTATTTCTTATTAACATCATCATCAAGCACAAGCAGTCTTTCGAAAAGAGCTAAAGTTTTTATTCCCTCACCCAATTCACCCCCCCTCTTGGGTGACAGCCACGCATTTCATTTGGTATCAGAGCAGGTCACTTGTTTAAAGGATCCAACGATCTCAAGTGTAAAGACCTTGGCTGATTTAGGTTAAGATGTTTTCCAAAAGCCTTGATCATACCATTCCACCTATGTTAGAAAACATTGATTTTTGTTTGTGGAAAGCAAGAATGGAAAGTTTTATACAATCCACTAGTTTGAAAATGTGGGATATTTTTGAAAATGATTTTAATTTCAAACCCAGAGGAAACTGGACTGAAACGGAGAAAAATTTGTTTTCCTTAAACATTAGAGCAATGCAAATTTTATACAAAGGCTTAACTGAAAATGATTTCCAGAAAATCAAACATTGCTCTAGTGCTAGAGATATTTGGAATACTCTTGATGTGATATATGCTTCTAACCCATCTCTTGAAAGCACAGCTGTCCAAAGCTCAACTCGTGCTCTTTGTGGATCATCTACTGATGAGCTTCTGGAAGCTGATATTGAGGAAGCAGGCTTCAGTGAAGAGAGTATCCATTTCTGCCTAGAAGATTCAGAAAGTGAGGTATCTGGATCTGAACTTGAACTTTCTGAATTGCAAGATGCATACAATGAGTTATATACCGAATATTGTAAACTTGCAAAAGAACTTCTAGGTTTAAAAGAAAAGGATAGGAAACTTGAAAAACTAATTTCCTCTTCTACGTCCAAAGTTTCCGAGGTTTCTTTTAAAGAACTAGTGGTTCCGATAGTTAGCCCACGATCGGCAGGGAGAACTTTAACATGTCTTGAAAAATGTTTTGATTGTAAACACTTGTTGAAGGAAAAAGAAAAGCTTTCAAAAGAAACTGAGATTTCAAAGGAAGAAAAAGCTTTTCTAAAGAAAACTAATCATGATAATGATCGAAAACCCCATTTTGATTATCATTCCATTATCTGTCATTATTGTGGTAGATTAGGACATATTTCTCACACATGCAGTCTTAGAAGAAATTCAAATGTGAGAAACAAGTTTGAATGGATTCCTAAAGGACAAGTAAGGTCCAGTGCTAACCAAGTAGGACCCAAGTACAAATGGGTACCAAAACATCCTCCTAGTGCCTTACTTGTGCAGGAAAGATCAAAAGTTCCTCTTACCTCAAAGGAGAGAACTCGTGGCGATGCAACTGCTGAAAACCCCTGGTACAATCATAAGAAGCAATGCGCAACCACCAGGAACAATGGTTCTGTCTCAAGGATGAGCTATCACAAAGTTCCATTCAACTATCCTGAGAAGAACAAGAGAGAGTGGATTCCTCGATCAACATTGGAAAGGCACTTGAATCCTACCTCTCAGAAGAAAGTGCTTCGAACCAAGGATATGTATAGAAGATCTCCTTGGGAAAGGCAATTCCGAGGTTCAGCAAGACTCAGGACTGTACCTCATCTGAACAATCAGTCAAGTCTTGATAAGCATTCGTCACGCATAGATTTTGGTGCTGCTCTGAAAATAGAATCCTTGCATTGCCAACCAAAATCAAGCGAGCTACTACTTGATGCAAATGGAGCTATGGTGATATCATTCCTACCTTCCTCTTTACTTGAATAATCACTTGGGTAGTAAATGCATGATAGGCTTAACAGTTTTACTCATATATGCTTAGCTAATCCTTTTAAGGGCGCCTTTCATGAAAGAAAATAGTTTATGCACTCACCTTGATTTTTGAAAGATCATTTTTGAAATGCAAACTTTCAAAACAGATTCCGATCCTCCTTAAACTTACATGACAACCATACCTCATGATAGCATTTAAAAGTTATTTCTGATTAGACTAAATTTCATACCTTTAAGCATGTGCATTTGAGCTAAATTAGTGTGGTTTATTTGTCATATTTGATCATTACTGGTACATTTTCATGCACATGCTTATGTATAAATATTTGAAGAATAATAGCCTTATTACTTGCATTTTATGGAACTAAGGGTATTTTGGTCATTTTGACTATGAGATATGTTTTTCATGTAGGGGGGTCCCAAGTGGGCCCTACACACCCTTGGTGGAGCTTCAGTGGAGATAACTTGGCAAGAAGGAAGACTAGATGATAAGTACTCAAAGTCACATCCGGATGCAGGTTCACATCCGGAAGCATATTCACGTCTTGAAGAGTACTCATATCAGGATGCAAGTTTACATCCGGAAGCAAAGTCACATCCGGAAGCTGAGCTACTTGAAGAAGCGGACTTCCATCCGGAAGTGGATTTACATCCGGAAGTGAACATGCTGGCGCTGGCGGATAAAGATTTACATCCGGAAGTGGATTCTCATCCAGTGGATTCACATCCGGTAGTGAATGTGCTCGCGCTTGCGGTATGAAGTCTTACATCCAGAAGCCAAAGTCCATCCATCAGCGAGTACAAGAGCTAGACTGCACAATGATCAGGAATGCCAGCTACTTTTCAAAAGTCTTTTGTGCAGAGTAAATTTTAGGCAAAGTCAGCCCTGCAGTCTGAAGGTACTTGGGGAGCTTTCCAAATGAGGCAAAATTGGCGCCAAGGCCAAATTCAAGTCTGGAGGCCTCATTAAGGGCAAAAAGGGAAGCACAATCACTTGGAGAAAAAGGAGGAACCTTTGGAAATGCATGGAGATGAAATCTAGTCCACATTCATTCTCACCTTTTACCAAATACCAAAAATACCCTTTGGGCGATAATCCCAAAGCTACTCACCACTATAAAACCCCAAAACGTAACTAACTTTGGGAGGATCTGAACACATCTGACCTCTAACTTCACTTTCACTTTCTCTCTTCTCTAACAAACTCTCTCAACTCCATCTTCATCTTCTTCATCTCCGCCATGTCCAGAACCTCACAACTACCTTCATCCGCCTTCATCTCCATGTCCGGCTAGATCGCCTAGCCTTCTTCTCCAAGGAAATGTGCTTGTAGAATTAACCTGTGGCTTCATATGTTTGTAATTTTCTCTTTTAGGTTTCAAGCTAGATGTATATTTTTGCCTATGTATGACCTTGATTAGGCGTGTATAGGTTAGACATCTAGTTTTAGGTGTTCTACTTTATGTTAGTTTGAAATCTCTCTTGATTGTTAAGGACATGAAAACCGATGCTTAATTCTTGTAGTTTCATACATGTATGTGTGTGCGATTAGCTCCTCTTACATTTGTGGAATGAATTTGTTTCCTAAATGCTAGATTTAGTGTTTAGTGTTGCTTATGGTATGTTCTTGGCTTGAAAGAGCTTAAGGCTTAATTAAATTAGTTAAACTCTTGAAGACTTCTTTGATTAAAGAGATCTCGAGAATTTAGCTAGTTTATATTAAGTGAAACAAGTATATGAAGTCTGATTGAATATAAGCACGGAGTACTTGGAGGAGGAGGTACATCTCATCCATACTTTCACTCATTCACCTAATTCTGTTAGTTGTAGTTTCAATTAGTTTTAATTAGTCTTAGATATAAAACCTGCACAAAACCTGTTTGATAATTTGCTTAACTTGTAATTAATTGACCTAAGCAAGAGATAAAACCAAACTGTGAATTGACCTAGGACTTGCTGCTAACTACTGTAGTTTAATTCTAGTTTTATTTGCTTTAGCTCTTTTTAGACGACGAAAGAGAGATAAATCAAATTGGCGCCGTTGCCGGTTTGGTTGAATTCTTTCTTGTCTTAGGTTTTTAGTTACATTTTCTTAGTTTTTGTTGTAGGTGATTTTTAGTTGTAGGTTTTGAGTATACTTTTGATTTATTTTGGACATAGTTTTATTTGCATTCTGTATAGTTGAAACTGTTTTAGAAGTGTTCTGGAAGTGTTAGGCTGATCTCGTTGGCCTTTCAATGCTAGAATTTGCTGTCTACCTGTGCTGAATATATTCTGTTCTCTCGTGAAAACTGTCTGGATATTCTGTATTTGCTGGCTGGCTGGTGTTTGTGGATTGTTTTGCAGGGCTTTGTTGGTTTGTTTTGCCTATTTTTGCAGAACATTTTAAAGCTTGTTCTTAATGGATGGACGAATGAGTGACTTTGCAAGGCCATATGCCTCATTCGCATCTCAAGGCATGGCCACCACTTCACAACAATTCTATGACAGGAGACTTCCATTCCAAGAGCATAACCCCTACACCAAAACATATAATTCAGGATGGAGGGACCATCCAAGCTTTCAGTGGGGGGGAGGAGGTTATGCTACTCCATATCATGCTTTTCAAGATCAACAAGAGTATGCTCCTCAATATCAAGATCATGATCCTTACCAAATGAGGCCTAATTCTTCTTGTGCTCAAAGGCCGGATTTGTATGCCTATCAGGAAGCTTATCCATATGAGCCTAATCCACCTCCTCATGACTATGGACACAATTTTTATGATCATCCAGAGCCTTTACAAAGCTGTGTTCCTACACATATGGAGCAGAATGACTTCTTTCATGCTCAAATGCCCAATGAGTATGCTTCTCCAAGTCCAGATTCTCCCTCTTCTAGTACAAATGATTTGATGATGCAAATGTGTGCATCCTTTATGGAGAGGTTAGACTCAATATTTGATCAGCATGCAAAGCAACAAGAGGCCATTATTTCATTTGCTTCTCAATGGATGAATACAAAGGCCGAGGAAGAGGCACAGCAAGGTGACCTACCTTTCAATATGGTTGTAAATCCTGATGACATGAATTTGGAGGGAGGAGTTCAAGTTGAATCAATTCCTTGCTTTGATGAAGAAGAGCATGAACCTCAAAAGTGCCAAGAGAATGATCCTAGGATTGAGATGAATGTTGCAAATCCACCTAGCACTTTTGAGTCTAATGGAGTCTTACCTAGTGCTTCTCATAGTGATGATCTTGATAATTCTATGACTTGTTCATGTGATGAAATGAGCATATGCGTTGACTGTTATGAGGATAAATATTCTCTTCTCGTGGAATTTCATAGAAAACAATTGACAAAATTGCAAACAGCCAATGATGATGTTGTCTTGGGTGCTGATACATTGGATGAGGCTACTTCTAGGGGTGATACACATGTTGAACATCACTCTAATTCCCTAGAGAAGAATGAGGAGGTTGAGGAGCATGAAGTGACCGGATTGCCCTCTTCCATTGGGGAGAAAGACCAAGAGACCGAGAGCTCCCTTCTCTTGGAGCAAGAGGTCTCGAAGACGTTTATATGTGATATGGTGCAACAGTCTCAGCCTAAGGATGATGAGCAAAATGGACAGCATCCTACTCCAGTGACACATGTTCCTGAGGAAGTTCATAGTGAGGCAGAGAACCCTCCTCCCTTGGTTGGAGAATGCCCAGAGGCCGAGAGCCAATTTCGTATTGAAGAGGAGGAGCATAAAATTTCTAAAGCAGAATGCAAGGTGGAAGCGCCATTGGCACAAGAGCTTGAATCTGTCTCTACTTCTCAACTCGTGCATAAATCATCTCAAGGTATAATTTTTGATCCTACACTTGTTACCTTTCCTAGTTCAAGTAACTTAGGGAAGAAGACATTTCATGAGCTTGTTCAGAGTGTGATCTTTGATTTGTTTTCTATGCTTGAGTTTAATGTGCCATTGCTGGTTGTTCTTGAGCCACCGCCTACTTATGCTAAGCCTTCATTTAATATTTGCATATATAAGGAAGCATGTAGGCCATATACATTGTTGATTGAAAATCTGGTAGAACAACCTGTAAGTCCCTTGAGCTTGCTTTCACATGAAGATGAGCACACATCTTTCAGTTCATTTGACTCTTGCTTGGTGACTATTAATGATGCTTGCATGAATTCCCTTGCTGATGATTCTAGTACTGTAAGCATGCGTCTTGATGTTCCTAGTTCCAAGCATGATGTCTGTGCTCTTGATAATGTTAATTCATTTATACCCTCCTTGTCTAGCTACAACCCCTTGCACAAGGGATGTTTGTTCAAATTTGTGGATCCAGCTAGGTTGGCAGGAGTATTTGCTCTCATGATGGAGGCTGGAGTTCAATTGCAACAATACTTGCATTTCTATACCTCCTATACAATCATGGATTGGCGGAGCCGGTTGAGGAGCATGCATGGAGTCAGTGTTTCGCAAATCGAGTGCTCCAACAGGGTTTTGTTTGAGACTACTTTGGAGGCCAACAATTCCATTTGTAGGCCGACTGGTGATCCTTGGTTTAGTGCTTCAGAGGGGCAACATGTTGTTTTGTTTAAACTGCCCAAATTGATCACCATTTTTCAGCATATTGTATTACCTAATCATGTGCATCTTGATTATCCTTGTGTTTCATTGAGCTTATCTTGGCATTACTACAACCCCTTGAAAAAGGGAAGTTTGTTCCATATTGAAGGATCTTTTAGGATGCACAAGGATTATTGGGAAGCCAAGCAGGACAAGATGGAGCTTGTAACTAGACCTGAAGTGGATGATCCTAGCTTGCATGTGTTGAAGGCGGAAGAGCTTTTCAAGAGGAATTTGGAACTTGAAGCAACAAAGGAAGAACGAGAATTCTTCAATAGGAAGCTCACCAGAGACGACATCAGAAGGCTAGTGGTTCAGTTGAAGATGCTAAAAAGGAACCTAGAAGTTAAAGGAAAAGTTTTGAAAGCAACAATGTTCGAACCTTCACTTCTAGTGTTCCTTGCAAGGAGAGTTCAGAAGTTTCTGTTGAAGCTCCAGGCCCATTGGAGAGCTAGGCGACCCAAAGAAAAGCAGAAGGGAGCACCTTCTTGTTATTCCACATGGACGCATTTACTACTTGAGAAAGCCAGATTGCTCCAGTGGAACTTAGTGACCGAAGAACACTCAGCGTCTATATTTGCGGATGGTCGAACCATACAGGGCCAGAAGCGCAAGTTCTTCAAAGAGAATTTCAAGCCTCCCTAAAGGTTGTCTTTTTCCTTTCCTCACTTATTCTCTTATTGCAAATTCTTAAGTGTGGGGGAAGGTGTTAGTATTAGAAAAATTAGGATTATGTTTAAATTTAGGATTTTGTTTAGGTTTGTTAGGTTGTTTAAATATGAAAAAAATTTCACTAGTGCTGGGGGATGCCTATTTGTGTCAGGAAGTGTCATTGAGGAAATAGAGGATTTTGCATCCGGAAGTGCTTTTGCTTCCGGAAGCTCTCACTTAGACTTTGCTACTTAGGATCAGATTGTGTTCACTTTGCTTCCGCTAGGGGATGAAGTTCATTGTGCACAAGCGTCAATGCATCCGGAAGCAATTTTGCTTCCGGTAGCATGTTTGCTTCCGCTAGGGGTGAGATTAGAATCTGAACCTAGAGTGACTTCCTATAGCAGTTCTGCTTCCGGTAACATTTTTGCTTCCGGAAGCCTAGCAGCTTGAGTCTGAATTCAGTTAGGCTTCCTGAGCGTCAGTGAGTAAAGAAAATAAATATACAAAAAAAAAAAAAAAAAAAAAAAAAAATATTTTAGGTTGTGTTTAGTGTAGTCTTGTTAATAATACATGCATATGAGCCATTTGTTTGTTGGAACTGCCCTGCCCTTTATTTTGCTGCTTTGCCTTTAAAATGCATCTTCCTACTTGATTTGATTGGTCCATTGAGGACAATGCATGCTTTAAGTGTGGGGGAGGTGTATTATGTGCTTACAAGTGGTCTAATTCAAAGCTTTCACACTTGATTTTTGGACTTATTTGGCATGATTTTTCTTGAAAATTTGACTTGATTATGGCTCTTGAAAGCAAATGGAATTGTCCTCTAGTGTGTGAGTAGAATTTTTGGAATGACTACTTAGGGCATTGCTTGGGGCACTTTTAAGGTATAAAGAGGGTGTAAGTTTCTCATTTAACTTTTCTTAGGGAGGAAGTGACTGATTAGAGTAAGCTATAAATGTGAGAAGCCTTCAACCGAATTGAGTGGGCTAATAGTTACCTGACCTCCTAGAACTTGTCCTAGCTCTTGTTCGAGATCACAATGCATGGCATGATTGAAAATGAAAGGGGCGTTTCTTTCTAAACCCTCATGACCCAAACACTAAGCCAACCAAAAATATTATCCTTTGATTAACCCCTTTGGGCCATTCACTTTTCTTTTCCACCACCTTGACCAAAGTGTGAATAAGTGATTATAGCATATGCTTGCATTCATAGTAGTATTGTATTGTTGTATCTTGTGGGAAGCAAGCTATATGATTGAAGAACAAAAGATGGCTGAGAGCCACAAGAGAGGAAAAGAAAAGAGAAATTAGCCAAAGGCCAAAGAAAAAGAAAAAAAAAATATAAGATAATAAGGCCAAAGGCCTATCAAAAGAGAAAAAGGAAGAAAGCACAAAGTGCTTAAGATGCCAAAGGCATAAGATTGAAAAAGAAAAGAGAGATGTAGCGTGCTTTGTGAGGATTGATTTCATTGTATTGCATGCATATGTGGTGATTACTTGTTCATGTCATTGGTCATTGACTACTATCCATCATTCACCATTCATTATTAGCCTTCCATCTAACCCCAAAGTCCCCTAGATTTGGTTGTGCTATGCATATTAATGGGTGGAGAACTTAGAGCTATTACAAGCCTATGGTGATGGTCAAGTGCATTGAGCTAAAGAGTGATCACAAGTCCCTAGTTAGGCATTTTTCCTAACTTGAGCGAATGAGTTAAACACTTTATCCGGTGAGGAAAAATCTCAATTGGCACTCCTCCTAAATTTTAGTTGATTGTTAAACTTGGATTCGCTTTATATTCTTAGATTTGGCCCATGCGAAGCTTTAGGGAAAGGATCAAAAAGATCAACTTGTACACTATGATAATTCCAATTGCCTTCATTATGCTTAATGATTGAGTTAATCTTTTACATGACTTTGCCCGGAGTGCAAAGCTTAAGTGTGGGGGATTTGATTAGACTAAATTTCATACCTTTAAGCATGTGCATTTGAGCTAAATTAGTGTGGTTTATTTGTCATATTTGATCATTACTGGTACATTTTCATGCACATGCTTATGTATAAATATTTGAAGAATAATAGCCTTATTACTTGCATTTTATGGAACTAAGGGTATTTTGGTCATTTTGACTATGAGATATGTTTTTCATGTAGGGGGGTCCCAAGTGGGCCCTACACACCCTTGGTGGAGCTTCAGTGGAGATAACTTGGCAAGAAGGAAGACTAGATGATAAGTACTCAAAGTCACATCCGGATGCAGGTTCACATCCGGAAGCATATTCACGTCTTGAAGAGTACTCATATCAGGATGCAAGTTTACATCCGGAAGCAAAGTCACATCCGGAAGCTGAGCTACTTGAAGAAGCGGACTTCCATCCGGAAGTGGATTTACATCCGGAAGTGAACATGCTGGCGCTGGCGGATAAAGATTTACATCCGGAAGTGGATTCTCATCCAGTGGATTCACATCCGGTAGTGAATGTGCTCGCGCTTGCGGTATGAAGTCTTACATCCAGAAGCCAAAGTCCATCCATCAGCGAGTACAAGAGCTAGACTGCACAATGATCAGGAATGCCAGCTACTTTTCAAAAGTCTTTTGTGCAGAGTAAATTTTAGGCAAAGTCAGCCCTGCAGTCTGAAGGTACTTGGGGAGCTTTCCAAATGAGGCAAAATTGGCGCCAAGGCCAAATTCAAGTCTGGAGGCCTCATTAAGGGCAAAAAGGGAAGCACAATCACTTGGAGAAAAAGGAGGAACGTTTGGAAATGCATGGAGATGAAATCTAGTCCACATTCATTCTCACCTTTTACCAAATACCAAAAATACCCTTTGGGCGATAATCCCAAAGCTACTCACCACTATAAAACCCCAAAACGTAACTAACTTTGGGAGGATCTGAACACATCTGACCTCTAATTTCACTTTCACTTTCTCTCTTCTCTAACAAACTCTCTCAACTCCATCTTCATCTTCTTCATCTCCGCCATGTCCAGAACCTCACAACTACCTTCATCCGCCTTCATCTCCATGTCCGGCTAGATCGCCTAGCCTTCTTCTCCAAGGAAATGTGCTTGTAGAATTAACCTGTGGCTTCATATGTTTGTAATTTTCTCTTTTAGGTTTCAAGCTAGATGTATATTTTTGCCTATGTATGACCTTGATTAGGCGTGTATAGGTTAGACATCTAGTTTTAGGTGTTCTACTTTATGTTAGTTTGAAATCTCTCTTGATTGTTAAGGACATGAAAACCGATGCTTAATTCTTGTAGTTTCATACATGTATGTGTGTGCGATTAGCTCCTCTTACATTTGTGGAATGAATTTGTTTCCTAAATGCTAGATTTAGTGTTTAGTGTTGCTTATGGTATGTTCTTGGCTTGAAAGAGCTTAAGGCTTAATTAAATTAGTTAAACTCTTGAAGACTTCTTTGATTAAAGAGATCTCGAGAATTTAGCTAGTTTATATTAAGTGAAACAAGTATATGAAGTCTGATTGAATATAAGCACGGAGTACTTGGAGGAGGAGGTACATCTCATCCATACTTTCACTCATTCACCTAATTCTGTTAGTTGTAGTTTCAATTAGTTTTAATTAGTCTTAGATATAAAACCTGCACAAAACCTGTTTGATAATTTGCTTAACTTGTAATTAATTGACCTAAGCAAGAGATAAAACCAAACTGTGAATTGACCTAGGACTTGCTGCTAACTACTGTAGTTTAATTCTAGTTTTATTTGCTTTAGCTCTTTTTAGACGACGAAAGAGAGATAAATCAATTTCTAATTTTCCATTTCATGTGATATCTCGTGCATCAAGTTTTTTCAATGCATAAGCAGCTATGGTTTCGAGAACAATACATCCCTCTTAATTACATCTTTAAGTTCTCAATCTACTAATGATCTCGATTCAAGTTTGTGGTTTAAGGATGTTGACACAGATTATTGAAGCTTGAACAATGAGAATAACCAAGAGAGAATGACAACGAAAATGCCCCTTATCAAGATGTGTGGAATGGCTATACTAAACCTGAGAAACTCTCGCCAATACACATGAGCATTTCTATCTCTTACACATTCTGTTGTGAAATTTAAATGGATAGTCTCTCTCTTGTCTGACATGCATTAGAAATCTTAGGAAATGCCTTGAATTAAACTCTGCTAGATCTGTAAAACATGGCATAGTATCACAAGCATGCTATAATCTGTATTAATTTCAAGCTTGTTGATATCCTAAGAACAATGAGATCACACTGAGCATATCTAGAAGAACTTGAGCTAAAATTTGGAAATTATTCTCGTAATCATATGCTGAGATTTGGTTGTTTTTGTAAAACAGAATTAGTCTTAAAATCAAATTATTTTGTGAGGATGAAGATTTTTTTTTTAAAAAAAAAACTTTCATTGTGTTAATAATTCACATGTCTTCATGATCTAACATGAACATCCTTGAGGCATATTTATTGAACTATACTTGCTTATGAAACTCTGAAAATATGCCACCCGTTTGATACTCTCTGTACCATCACATTGATATTTATCTATGAGAGTAAATAGAGTTCATGTCTTGATAGTGAAACTATGTGAACGTATAGACAATTTCAAAATTAGTTTTCACATAATCATTGCTCATATTTTCTTAGACCAATTAGTAAGCATGATTTCTTAAAATTATTAACCTGTGCTGATTAACACAGATTGACTTGATTGTCCTGAGGATGGTCTCCAATGTTAAATCTTAAGTTCTTTCACTGACCATCAGGAAGCACTTGTTTCCTTAAGCACATGCAGGACCAATCATCAAGTTTGAGCAAGGTTGCTTTCGCAACAATCAGCGTCTTCGATAGCAGGCCAACTATTGAACCATGGGAAGAGTAGAGTGACTGCTCAGTCATGTCTGCTTGTGGTTGTAGCTCAGCTTGCCGAAGCGAATCATCAAAGCACTTGCGCTAGGGATTTCCTCTTGAGACAGCACACCTCTTGAAGATGTCAGGAAGCATGCTTATCTGCGTATGATTCAGATTCATGAGTCTAATAGAGTATGAGGATTCCTCATCTGTGGTAACATCTACACCTTACCATCTCTTATATATGATGCATACATGGCATTGGTAAGGGTGTCAATTTAAGATGTTTTTCTCAATCTGCATTGACTTCAAAATCATTCACTGTCTTAGAAAATCATCCTAGCTCACACATCTGTATCCTTTATATGACACGCTGGAAAGTAATTGATAACATACCTCTCTTATATGCTTCCTTTCTTGATTTTGTGATGATTAATCTTAATATAGAAGAGAAGTAGATGGACATTACTTGATAATGATCCCTTGAAAATTGAGAGTTACATGCTGTCATCAATAATAAACTCTTGAGATGCTGTGATGCAATTTGATTGGAAATTACTTTTGACATTTTAATCTCACAAATTTAAAATCACAAATTTTCATTGATATCATAATCAACATTTTAAACGCACCAAAATTATTTTGATATCATGGTAATCACTTCGAGAGGGTCAAAATTACTTTTGATGTCTTTTATATTTGAAAAGAATTTTTGGCTTCAAAAAGGAGAACTGTTTTTGTATGTTTTGATCTAGCCTTAATCCTTGCAAAACATGTTCTGTTATCTTGCATAATGGTTAGGGAGAGTAAACTCACTTAGAATACTGAATAAATAATTTTTTGTCACACACTGTTTAGCTATCCCACATAATGTTTAGGGAGAATACAAACATTTAGTATCATGAATCATTATTGCTGTCCCTTGTTAATTCTCGTACGTTGTATTGGGTAGCCTAGAACAAATCTTTATTAACGATACATAAGGAAAAATATTAGGTAGAAAGCCCATTCCTAGGAGAACGATAGAAGTATCCCCATCCCTAAGGCTAGCTTGCACTTGTTGAATTTTGATGAAGCCAAAAGGGGGAGAGAGATGAGACATGAGATGTCTAATGAGATGTCTAGAGATGAGACATGAGATGAGATATAAGATGTCTAGCTAGAAATGAGACATGATATGAGATATAAGATGTCTAGCTAGAAATGAGACATGAGATGTCTAGAGCTGAGAGTTAAGATAAGATATCTAGTCATCTAAGGTTAATTATAGCTCTGGGAGTGAACTGGGGAAAGAAATATAGCTCTGGGAGTGATCTAAGGTTAATTATGTTCTCTAGTCATTTATGGGTTTGTCATCATCAAAAAGGGGGAGAATGTTAGAATCTTAAGTTTTGATGGTGACTAAGGTATGATATGGTCTAGTACTTAAGAGAACATAATCAACACTTAGGAAGGATTAGATGACATGGTTAGAATCCTGAGTTAGATCACTTGAGAATGCAAGATCACTTCCGGAAGTATTACCACTAGCGCTCGCGGATGAATGTCTCATCCCCCAGTGACAGCAAGCACTTCACTTAGTCATAACTTAGTCCATGAGCATTAGGTATACAAAACCTTAAGACCAAGCTATGTTTCAACCGGAAGTGAAATTGCCTCCTGTTAGATTTAGACTGGCGCAGGTTGATAAATTAGATATAATCCCAAGCGTCAGTGAAAATGCAACGTCAAGTGAAGTTGCTTCCTGATAGACTTTGACTGGCGCAGACTGATCAAATAGAATAACCCCAAGCGTCAGTGAATTAGCCTCGTCAAGTGACATTGCTTCCTGTTAGATTTAGACTGACGCAGACTGATAGAATAGATATAACCCCAAGCGTCAGTGAATCAGCCTCGTCAAGTGAAATTGCTTCCTGTTAGATTTAGACTGACGCAGGCTGATAGAAGAGATATAACCCTAAGCGTCAGTGAAAAAGCAACGTCAAGTGAAAGTGCTTCCGATAGCTTAGTGACTAGCGCTGACTGTTGGATTGAGGGACACTGAGCGAGAGTGAGTAATAGTGAACAAAATCCTTCATCAAGAGGAATCACTTCCGGATGTAGTAGTGCTTCCGAATACATCATAGACTAAGAGGACTAACGTTCAAAGTATACAATACACTGAGTCAGAACATAATAAGACTACTCCCCATAGCAAACAAGCTTCCCACAGCATGTATAGTTCTTACTATATTTGATTATATATATTGCTATGTTGGACTAACCAGTGTGTGCAGAACTTAGTCACACTTCCGGATGCAAATGAGCTTCCGGATGGAAAGACTCTTGGCATTGGGATTCAAAGATTAACACTTGTAGAGCAAGATTGCCACTTCCGGATGAAAGATGATCATCCGTCAGCAAGAGTACAAGAGTAAACGCCACATACACAGAAGTCAGATTGCTTTCATCAGAGCAGAGGTGTCAGGACTACTTTTCAGAGATAAAGCAAGTCAACCCTGCTAAGCTTTAATGGAGCGTTTAAGAAGATATACTTCCCAACGGTAACAAGAGGTTAACAGATATTCAAACAACATTGTTACCTACCAAGCATGAGGAGTATGAGAGATAAGGAGAACATAATCTGAAGATTCATTCAAGATGTCAAAGCTCATACTATCCACAAGAGTCAGAGTCCATAAGAGAGCTTCTGATAGCAAGAGAGCATCCAATAGCAAAGCGCTCTTACCATTCATGGACAAGTGCTTGGAAGACAAAGTTCCTCTATGTGATAGCAAGCAGAATGTTAGAGTCCACGAGTTTCACTTCAGATAGCAAGAGAGCTTCCGATAGTAAGTCTCTTAGCATCCTGGACTTATGCTTGAGGAACGAAGTCCTCATCTGTCAACAAGCAAGAGTCAGACCGTACAGTGTAAAGATGTCAGAACGACTTTTGCCAGAATAGTGTTGTCAGAACAGTGTTGACAGAATAGCTGGTCAAAGCACCTTTTCAGATAAAGCAAAGTCAACCCTGCTGTGGATTAATGAGGAAACGTAAACAAGGCCCCAACGGCTATATTCAAACGGCCTTATTGCCTCTCCAACGGCTGGATAATCAGAGGCTGGTATAAAAGAAGATACTCTTCATTTCTAAAAAGGCAAGTGAGAGAGAACAGAGCCTATTGTCTGAAATATTGTATTCTACATTCCTCTCATCTTCTACTCTCCGATCTTAGATATGTAACATTATTAGAGAGTAATTCATTTGTACTTAAGTGAGTAACATCATTTACTCTTAGAGAGAGTCAGTTGTACTTAAGTGAGTAACATCATCTACTCTTAGAGAGAGTCAGTTGAACTTAAGTGAGTAACATCATCCACTCTTAGAGAGAGTCATTTTGTACTTAAGTGTTTATCACAATCAGTTCATAGAGTGAACATAGTTGTTATCTTACATTTGTAAGGGGGAGCATTTAGAGGATCTCTAAATCTCCATAGGTTGCAAGTTAGCCCGCAAAACTTGTGGTTGTAAAGGTTTGCAGGTGAACCCGTTGTAAAACCTGTGGGTTGTTAGGTGAACCCGTGCTCGTAAAACCTAAAGTGTAAAGGCTTCTCTTGTGCCCGGTTTAAACAAGAATAGTGGATTGGAAATCTCAGGTGGAGCCTGGGGACTGGATGTAGGTCTGGGTGACCGAACCAGGATAAATTGTGTGTGCATAAATTTATATTCAAACATTCTATTTTGCATCACATAACATACTGACTTGTGCATACTATTTCTTATTAACATCATCATCAAGCACAAGCAGTCTTTCGAAAAGAGCTAAAGTTTTTATTCCCTCACCCAATTCACCCCCCCCTCTTGGGTGACAGCCACGCATTTCATTATAAGTTTCTGCTTTTCTTGCTCTTCTCTGAAATTGCTGAATTGATATAAGGATTGAAGAGTTGTTATTGTTTAAATTGTTTACTGGTTTTCAAGAAATATTGATAGGGAAGTTCCAATTTTTATTTCAACTTGAAAAGGAAATCATTTACATTTTGATTTGAGATTTAAGGGAGTACTTTTGAATGTGACTTTTGTTGTTTCTGTTTGGAGTTTGGGCTGCTGAATCTGAATTCTCTTTTATGAGATTAGGATGAGAAATATTATGTCATGGCATGTGTTTTGGTAAGTGGTTCAAGTGTGCTAGCTTGGCTATTGAGGTTGAGATTAAGAAGTAGAAGTTAATTATTTATAATTGAGTTTTTATATATGATTGAAGAATCTGAAAATACTGAAAATATGCATGCATATTGGTTTGAGCATATTGGTTTGATATGTATGTTGCTTGGATTCAATTTGAAGGCAAATTTGAATGACATATGATTGAGTTAACATGGTGTACAAATCAATTGATTGTAAAAAGTATGTTTGATTAGTCTGATTTCTTTTTATTAGAATTGATGTTCTTAAAGAGGAGAAAGATTTAAAATGGTGATGAGCTTGTCTTGTTTGTTTGATTTGGTGACATTGTTGGATATGGCAGTACCATTTAGACAAGTGCATGATTCTAAGCCTTGCCACTCTTCCTCTTTCACATGCTGATTTCATTGTCTTAAAAGAAGGTGTAGAAGGTTGTGTTTATGCTTTCAAGTGAAATTTGTCTAAGCTATATGAATCTGTACAAAAAATTCTGATTGGTATTTCATGTTAATAAACATCAACTTTACTCAAATAATTAGTGGTTAGTGAGGTACAAATGATGAGTTACTTGTTAAACGAAGTTAGTATTTATTGACTGAAACTACCTATGTCATTCTTTCAATATTTTGACTATGTTTGGTTGAAATAACTATGTGAATATAATTGGAGTGTGGTAGGGATTGTTTGAGGTGATATATGTGATACAATTGTAATGTTTGAAGTTTATTAAGAATATTTGATCTTGCTTTAAGTTATTGATTAGTCAAACCTTGAGAATCATAAAAGATTAAAGTTAAAGGGCTTAATCAAAGAGTTAAGAAATAACCAAGTATGAGGATTGGGTAGTAATACGGAGAGAGAAACGTTAAACATTGTGAAGTAGAAATGATACTAATTGATTATTCTATACTACATCATTTTAGGATTGATTGTGATGTGGTTGTGAGGCATCGGGAAAGGATGGGAAAATGCGCAGTTGCTAAGGGCGTCAGGTAATCACACTTAACCTTGCTATAACATTGAGGGTGACGTTAGCTAGGGATTTTGTAAAATCCCTTTTCACCCTCTATATATATATATATTATCTTTAAAATGGTATTTTTATACAAAACAGGCTATCGGGTGCCTTTCAAACACGATTATGTTCATATGAAAGATTTTTACACTATATATGTAGTATCCTGTTTGATGGTGCTGAATATTTTGAAATGGTATGAAATGATTGCAGGTGTAGTGTGATAGTAGTTATTTGAGAGGTTATGAGTATAGAAAAGGAATTAGATGTGAGTTGAGTTTCTGGAGAATTATGTTGAGGGGAGATATTGTGGATAATTGATTGGAAGGTGATGTGAGAGGGTATGATATTGATTATTATGGATGAGATATTAAAAGGAATATGTGAGCATTGCATGACACTGAATTTTGTGTACCATCGCGCGATGATAACTGTCGATAGGCCAATCGACAGTTATTTGTACTGAGTATCCTTTTTAGATTGATTGGATCGGGGTTCATAGGTCTACTTATTGAGAGAAGTGACCTACGGTTGTTTGGCATTGAAGAGCCCAACCGCCCCTACGGTTGTTTGGCAGTGGAGAGCCCAACCGTTCCCATTCTGTAATGGAAAACAGAATCGGGGTTCTCTCTCTGGAGATTGCCAGAGAGGGAAATTGTCCCCTCATTATGGAGAGGGACACAGTGTCAAATCATATAGTGAAGAATAGATGCTTGAATGCACCGTGGTGACACAATGCATCTTTAGGTGAGTGTGAGGGATGTTGAGTGATACATGGGAAGTAGAGATGATGAATTTGAGTTGATTGAGACGTGACAGAAGGATTTAAGTGATGAATGAGAGGAAATGAGAAATATATATATATATATATATATTATTGATTTTAAAACTGTGGTACCCTTTAGACGCCCTTACTACCGCGCATCTCACTGTTATAGTGAGTTAAGCGGTGATTACTGGGACAAATTGTCTCATCCCACGATTACTGACATTTTTGCAGGTATTCATGCACAGGCGCAAGCATCAGGAAAGGGAATTAGGTAGTAGAGAGTTGGTATAGTTTATTTAGATTTGTATATTGCCAATTTATAGGTCTGCATTCGCTTCCGCATGTATATATATTTATTTATTGTTAAATATCAATTAGTTGTGTTTAATAACCATGTTAGGCAAATCCTTTCTAACATGGTTAGCTTTTAATTATCCATGATAGTATTCATATTGTATTAGACAATTCTTTTCTATCATGGATAATGTATAAATGATATGAACTAAAAGAGATGTCACAGGTTAATTAGTTAATTAGTAACACTATGTTACATATAGTGACTGCCTACATTATCTAATTAAGGAGAGAGTATTAAGGTTTTCTGTTCTACTAATAAAAGAGTATTTACTCCCTCATTCCTTTTTTATAACAAAAAGTTTAGGTGATCTGAGTTGGGTCCCGGTGGCTCACCAGGGTCAAGACAGGCCTCCGGGTTCAAAGAGTGCTTAGTACTTACAGATCGCCCACAATAAGGTCCTCACATCTGCGGGATTCGAACCCACAACCACATAGTTGTGAGTCAAACCCCATTACCAATTGGACCAACCTGTGTTGGTTTTACTCCCTCATTCCTAATAATATTCGCCAGAATTGTTTTTTTTTAAAAATCAAGAATGTGAAATACATCAATTTAAATTTTTAATACTCATCTATTTTATTTAAAACTAAGATATTTTTATTCTAAATTACTATATAACCTTATTACATTTTGCATATAATATGATAAGATTAACAATCTAATTTGCTTCTCAAATTAGAAAATAAAGGGTCAATTGGCTTTCTAGTTTGCCAGCCCAACCTCTCAAGTTGTCACCTTATGCAACCGGAAAACACGACTTGCACGTAAAAGTCACCATCGTTGTAATACCTAGCTTTTTCTTACTATAATATAGCATTTTATTTGATTTATATACAATTTTTCAAATGTGGAGAACCCCAAAATACCTATCATTAAAAACTTTTTCTTTCAAATTGATATATTAATTTTTTTTCTTAATATCTATTATCATCGTTAGTTATTATTGATATGGTACTTTTCATTTTTACAATATTGAGATTATATTGATTAACAAACCACTTCCTCCCTGTACATATCACACCTTCCTGTACATATCACAGTTTCTTTTTCATGCATATATACAATAACTTACACCTAACTACTATACAAGCACCAAGTTTGCCTTAGTTTGTTTATAAACATCAAAAGTAGTTTTACATGTACAGATCTTCAAAATAACTATCTACAGTGCACTCTGAGCATCCAAAACAACAAGCTAACCTTATCTTCTCCGTCTCACCAGCTTCCACAAGCTCTGTAAATGTTTTTTTAGGGTGAGATTCAAAGAATCCCAATAGCAGTTTATCATTCATTACCATGCATAACAATTCATAAATTCATAAAAACAATTAATAAACCATAATCCTGCTGCTCACACAACAATTTGAATTTATTTTCCTTATTGTGAGGCATGAGGCTCAACCTCCTGAATATAATGTTTCAGTTATATCTACTGAACTAGGGGTAGCATGCCCTCTAGTCATGGAGAACTCCGATAAACTGAATATTTCTGACAGGATTAGAGCGACCTTTAGGCCCTGAGTTTAGTGTGATTTTAAGACTTTATGCAATTATTAAACATGATAAATCATAATGAATGAAACAGCTACCTGACTGCAGATCTTACTCCAGGACAAACTCCTTCCCTTCACGCCTCGAAAATCCAACCTCACTATCTTGTCCTATATAATATGTACACATAATAAATTAATAATTACATTTATTTAGGATAATTCTATATCCCTCACGTGTCTAATTACCTCTACGGCTCTACCCTTCTCATTTCTAATATATCTTTGTATTATAAATTCTATCAAGCTCTTACATTATTCAATTATCAAATAACAAGCATAACACACAAACAACCAACACATAATAACTATAGAATTTCAAATTACTCTAAACATCAGTGCTCCAAATCATTCCCTAGCTTTCTTATACATCATCAAAATGACATGTTTTACTTCCATATTTAATTACAAGCTTGGTCATTATTTATTCTTTATAATCACAGATTCTAGTTGTACACTCATGCATACTTGAATTAATATTCCAATAGCTTCCAAATCAGAACAAAGATAGCTCCTGAACAATGAGAGTGGTTAGTCAGTGAAGATGATAAGGATTGATGAAATTAGTAATAAAGATGTGGTTGGGAAATTTTAAAAAAATAGAATAGAAAAGAAAATAAGAGATATTTGAAAATGAATGGATGAGAATTAAAAGGATGAATTGAGTTGGATAAACATAAATTTGGGAAAGATATTTTGAGTCCTCATATGATTTCACAAGATATGCTTTAATTCCCAAATTTATTCTTAAGACCTTCTCAATATTAAACAATATTCCTATATCCTAAATATTTCCTTATTTATTCTTTTAGAAATTTTGTGGTGTTACAATCGTCAATATTAAAATTGTGTGGATTTGATTTAAGAGGAAAATATTGTAGCTTCGTCACACTACTCACTCACTAGTCACATTCTTATTATTTTCAATCTCTTTATACAAGTTACTAATCTATTCTCATCATTTCCATGATTTTCCTCCAAGTTGGTTGATCACTTTTATTCCTTAGAACTTCTAGAATTTTCATGTCATCTTTCATAATGATAACAATATATGGTGTAATTGAATTTATTATATAATAAAAAATAATTATGATACATATAATTTGATTAATTGATTTTTTTTAACTTAGATACCATTATTTCTTAAACGGTGTCAAACAAATCTTTAATTTATTTGACTTATAAGATAAATTATGGTATAATTTAGGGAAGTTCATCGGATAGACCAGACCAGGCTGGACCGGGTTTATGGTCCAAATGAAGCCGAAAAGGAGAAGACACAAAAAAAAATATATATATACAGATCCAAACAAAGCACACACAAAATATCATACACAGCTTCAGTGGAGAGGCACCGAAACACCACTTCAGCATACGCATTAAAATATATATACAGATCCGAACAAAGCACACACAAAAAATGAAAAGGAAGAAGAGGGAAGATGGGATGAACGATGATGACGGCGGGATGAATGGTGACTATGACGAGATGAACGGTGACTGCGTCAAAGGTTTACTGAGTGCAAGAGAGATGGAGTTCTAAGCAGTGACCTCCTATATTTGTAAGTCAAGAATCAAAGCATAGAGAAAATTTAACGAGAAATTTTCTCATAGATGATAGAACTAATGTAAAAGCTCATTATAGAAGATGAAGTAAACTAGTAAAGGTTCTTTTGGCCCAGAAGACAAAGGGAGATGAGTAAAGAAGGTCACGTGGTGATGTGATGTGAAGTAGGAAAATATCTTTGAATACATGACCCTCATTCAGCCACATTTATGTATTGATTTTTTTATAAAAAAATTATATAAATATATATGCTACAACTGGATTGGACCAGACTCATTGGTCTGATTGGCTAGCCCGAAGCCCGATCTTACCCAAGGTTCGGGTCAGAACCTGGTCCAGTCCAAAAGTTGGTCGGGCTTAGATTGCTCTTTTCAGGAAGGACTAGACTGGATTGGACCGGGTCGGGTTGTCGGGGTTGTCGGGTTAGCTGAACAGTCCTAGTATAATTAAATAGTTTATTTCACTTTGTTACGATACTGAATATAGAGCCTTAAATAAAAATAAATGGTCCAAAAGCTTATTAAATGGGCCAAAGGAGTTGGTATACAAACAGGGGTTTGAGATGAGAATATAAGCAGAAGTGGAACCAATTGAGAAGCAGTGAAGAATATTGTGAAAAGAATCTTTCTCTCTAACTTCTATTTCTCTCTCCTTTCTGTTACTCTCATGCTTTTCCTCCCTCTGTAATTTCTTTATTCTCATTTGCTTGTAATCTTCTAGAAACCTTATTGCCAATTCTGGACATGGATTCCCTTTTTTGGTTTGATTCAAGTCTTCTCTAGAGTATTATCTCTAGTAATTTCCATTGCTCTTGTGGATATTGCTTGTATAGGATTTCCATCTTTAGAGGTCTGTTACATTGGTGCTTTCATTGTCCTTCTGCTACTATGACGGATTCCATTTCAAATCTTGTGACAAATATGGAGCGCAGGCGTATTGATGATCTGGCTCGCTTTGATCGTATGGATTTTATGCTTGCTTCCATGAAACAAAAATTGGACTCCATACATTCTAAATTTGATCTTCTTTTTGGACCGGTGAACCCTAACTTTCCTATTGTTGATTCCACATCCAACTTTTCCGTCGAGCCTTCTTCAGTTTCGATGGCTACACACCTTGCTCCTACTTTTAATTTTCATCACTTTGATGACATATCGAAGGAGCAGGAGGAAACAATTGTGGTTGAGGGAGAAATTAAGGCAACTTTCCAATATGATACAAATAATGACAAGAGAGATGACCTCAATGACATTGGACAAGAAATCTCACTAGCGGTGGATGATACAACAATAATAGATGCATATTTGGTGGGTGAAGCTAGAGGACCATCGCCAATTTCTCTCAACATCTCTTGCAGTAGTGCTTCTAAGGATACTCTGATTCCATTGCAGAAAGTACATCTTCCTCCTTGTGATAATTCTGTCTATTTCTTTTCAAGCACTTCTAAGGTTGATTACTTCTGGAGTTATCACAATTTTCTTCTCACTGCCAGTGGAATATTATTTACAGCTGCCATTATGCAACCATTTCTTGGTCTTGGTGATTGTTTTGGTAGTTTGATAGCATTTATCACAGAGGAGAAACTGGTTTTGTGGTCATATGCTCTTCAATATGTTGTTGGTATGGATGTTTCATATCCTTATATCTTTATACATCAGTTGAGTGATATGAAGTGCATATACCATGTTCTTGTTGGTGACTTTGCTGGTTTTTACTTTGCTAATTTTACTGGACAATTATTGAAACCAGCTTGGTTCCATCTTGATTCTAATTGGCCAATACACTTAGGTGGTGGACTTTATTTTGGCACTATTGAAATTGTGTTTATATATCTACTCTACCTGCGTGAATTTCCTGAGGTGCATATGGATTTTCTAATACAGGCACTACCCTTCAAACACTTTTGTTTCAAGCCATGTGTTGTATTCCAATCCTTTTATGTTCCATTTACAATGCACTCTATTTGTTTGTTCAATTGTCTCATCAAAGTGCATGTTTCATTAGCTGAATCTCCTTCATTGTTCCTCTTCTTTATATATGTATTTGACCCCGGAGCTGTACAGAGTTTTGGACTGCTGCTGTGGTCTGAATTTATGACTAAAAAGCACACTACATATAAAGGGGTCAGTGTTCTTAAACAACTTTTATCAAAATTATCAAGTTGCCTCCAGTTGAAAGATTGTCATGAGGCATTTTCAGTAAATAATGAAAATCTTGATTACCACTTTATGATATGCCTATTGTATTTTACCAATAGAATCTATGACATGCTTATGATGTCTTTTGGTGCTATTAGTTGTGTTTACCTTGGACAAAGTGGTATGAGGGTGGTTACCATTGCTCTTGTAGTGGGCTTGAGCATTGCATCAGAGTTTTACTTCAACTATTGTAACACAAAAGGTTCAATTGCTTTATGTTTAGTGTGCTTCAATTTAAACTGATCATTCAAGGGGAAAGATATGAATATTATGCTCATGACCTAGTTGCTGTTGTTAAATACTTCTATATTTGTGTTTTTGAAACTATCACATGCTTCCGAGTTCTATTTTGGCTTCATGTTGAGGTGCTGGATAGTACTGAATCTAATGAAACCATATTGAAGAAGTTGCCAACAATTTTCTACTTTGTATTCTCTATGAGGCAGCATCAGTGGTTGGTCAAAGTTATTATTCATGGGAATGGATATGAGGGAGCTACCTTATTCATTCAAGACAGAAAGCTTTGGTTCAGCTTCAATTTAGTTGCTTGGAATGGTTTGGATCCGCCTTTTAGGGCAACTTAGGGTGCTTCTTGTGCTACTTCTACTTTTGACCTTGAGGACAAGGTCAATTTCAAGGGGAAGGCAATGTTACGATACTGAATGTAGAACCTTAAATAAAAATAAATGGGCCAAAAGCTTATTAAATGGGCCAAAGGAGTTGGTATACAAACAGGGGTTTGAGATGAGAATATAAGCAGAAGTGGAACCAATTGAGAAGCAGTGAAGAATATTGTGAAAAGAATCTTTCTCTCTGACTTCTATTTCTCTCTCCTTTCTGTTACTCTCATGCTTTTCCTCCCTCTGTAATTTCTTTATTCTCATTTGCTTGTAATCTTCTAGAAACCTTATTGCCAATTCTGTACATGGATTCCCTTTTTTGGTTTAATTCAAGTCTTCTCTAGAGTATTATCTCTAGTAATTTCCATTGCTCTTGTGGATATTGCTTGTATCGGATTTCCATCTTTAGAGGTCCATTACACACTTCTTTAATTAGCCTCCTCTTATGTAAGGAGAGAGTATTAAGTTTATCTATTCTAAAGAGTATTCACTCCCTCATTCCTAATTATAAGCGCTACTTAAATTTTTTTGAAAAATTAAGAATGTGGAACACATCAATTTAAATTTTTAATATTCATCTTTTTTATTTAAAACTAAGATATTTTTACTACTAAATTATTATGTTAACTTATTACATTTTGCATATAATATATTAAGATTAACAGTATAATTTGCTTCTTTAATTAGAAAAAAAATGGTCAATTGTCGTTCTAGTTTGCAGGCCCAACCTCAAGTCCTCACCTTACATACACATGCAACTCGAAAACACGACTTGCAAGTAAAAGTCACCATTGTCATCATTAAAATTGTGTGGTTTTGATTTAAGAGGAAAATATTGAATAGAAAACACAAGCCTGGTTTATCCAATAATGCGTCAGATCAAACAACATACGTGTTGTCACACTACTCACTCACTAGTCACACTATAAATACACTCCAATTCAACTCAACTTCTCTCACAATATCTTTTTTATCAAACTAGCTAATTACTTAGTTCCTTCAACAATCAACAATTGCAGCTACCATGGCAGAATCAAAGCAAGTGCCACTTGTAGTTCTCAATTCTGGTCACAAGATGCCGGCCATCGGAATGGGAACAATGAATACTGCTTTCTCGTCGCTGGATGACGTCACCGTCGTACTCGTCGATGCCATTCGCATCGGCTACCGCCATTTTGACACTGCTGCTTTGTATGGGACTGAACAGGTGTTGTTGATATATATTTTATATATATATATATATATGTATATATATATGAATTCAATGTGCATGCATGTTGGTTATGCCTTCCTATCGTTATATAGTTTTAATTCATGTTTTAATCTTTTCGATGTGGTACTTGTTTTAATAATAACAACAGGCTCTTGGAAAAGCTGTGGCTAAAGCTTTGGAGGAAGGTCTTGTGAAGAATCGAGATGAATTGTTCATCGCTACTAAGCTTTGGAACACTGATGCTCATCCAGATCTTGTTCTTCCTGCTCTAAACACCTCTCTCCGGTTTGTCTTTACTTCGATCTTTTTCCTCAGTTTTTGATATATTTCGTAATGTATTACTTTATTTTCTACATTCTCAAGCACATTCGTGCTTTTGTTAAGAATGGAGGATTATCATTTTATTTGCAAAGTAAGAGGAGACGTGCTGATACATGTTAGACTACTGAATGCACCTTTAGTAATTGTAAAGGCCATATGTTAATTGGTTCAGTAGTTAATTACACTTGATGATGTCAACATATATGTATATAAATATTGTAGGTCTGTAACTCATCTTATTATGAGATGCGAATGAAATTGTTCTTGTTCTATTCTCTCGTTTTTCTTTATCCTCTCTCTATCTCTCTCTCTATCTATGTCCCACCTGCATTATCTATTAAGTATTTTATTTGATATTGACCTATTAATATTTGTGCGTTCTGTAATTGGTTTTTTTATTGACCTTGTTTCTATTTTATTGCTGAGGCTCACTATTTCTTCAACTTTAATAATCACCTTGTTCGGTTTTCTGGGTTGGGATTGTACAGAAATCTGGGACTGGAGTATGTGGATCTGTATCTTGTCCACTGGCCAGTGAGGTTGAGACCAGGGATTGAAGGTTTCAATTTCACTGGGGATAGAGGACGTGCTTCCATTTGACATGGAAGGAATATGGAAGGCCATGGAGGAATGCCACAGATTGGGCTTAGCCAAGTCTATTGGGGTCAGCAACTTTAGCACCAAGAAGCTCACCCAGCTCTTAGACAATGCTGCAATCCCACCTGCACTTAACCAGGTGCGTTTCTACATATATAATTTCATGCTTTGCTTTGTTTTAGCATTTACGTTACAAATTTTCCAATATAGACACAATTGATTTCTTCATTTTTTTTAATTCATTACTAGTTAAGAAGTTACATCTGGTTCTAGATATAAGGTCAACTTGACTTTTTTGTGAAAGTTAAGAAAACAAATTAGACCACTAAATTATAACATGTCACATGTAATTAGAATACATGTTAGTTCATAGGTAGAGTAAGCTGGTTTCGAGGGGAAATTTTTTTTTTAAAACAATTTAAAGTGATCAATTTTGCAACTTTGATCTTTTTCAATGAAGTTAGAGTGACTTATATTAGGAATGAAGGGAGTATCATTTAAGAAGCTGTAGTATATGTATAAAGAAGATTCTACTTTATTGGCTCATTCATTTTGACTTAGTATTGAAGAGTGTTGAATGGTGGTGTTAGGTGGAAATGAACATATCATGGCATCAGGGAAAACTAAGAGAGTTTTGCAAGCAGAAACGGATTTGTGTGAGTGCATGGTCACCACTAGCAGCATATGGGACGCCTTATGGTTCCAAAGTTGTGATAGAGAATCCAATCGTCAAGGAAATTGCTGAGGCTAGAAACAAAAGTACTAGTCAGGTTCAGTATCACAGTACATCACATGTCAAACTAAATTACAAATAAATGCAGCCATCTTATTGCCATTTAGTTTCATACCAAAAACCTTATTTTGGTCTAAAATAATAGGTCTTATCAAAATGGTATGATCCAAAGGCTTGAAGTTAAAACAACTTGCTATTATCCACACACCTATGACCTCCGAAATAGGACTGTCTGAGAAACTTGCAGATATTTTCCTCATGCATGCGCCCCCCATTTGTTGCATGATGCTATTTTAACAAGTTTTAATTATAAAATGGTTATAGGAAATCTCCCTGCTTCCAAGGTCCCAAACACATGTAGGAAAGTTGTCTAAAAATTATAGAAGAAGTTGTTTTACACTTAGCTTAATGCTCTAATATCATGTGTTGTGTTGAGATGACAGAAAGGAGCTATGAATTGAGGATCCATCTATAGAACTGAAATGAAGACTGATGAATAGTGTAATGACAATTATTGAATTATTATTTGTTTTGCTCTTTTTGACTCTGTATGCAGATAGCACTAAGATGGATATACGAGCAAGGGGTGTGCGTTATTGTGAAAAGCTTTAATAAGGAGAGGATGAAACAAAACTTGGAGATATTTGATTGGGAGCTAAGCCAAGAGAAATCAGACAAAATCAGTCAGATCCCACAACGCAGGGGTTTTGAGGGAGAACTTTTTGTCTCCAAAAATGGGCCTTACAAGTCCGTGGACGAACTTTGGGATGGTGAAATCTGAATTAGAACTTATCCATATGCAGCTTAAATACATGTATTGTATAAACATAAACTTTGTCTATTCAAGGAGTTTAAATATGAAGAATAGAAGATTAAGGGGAGAACTAAAGTGAAAACAGAAAAGGAGTATGAGACGTGGATATCATTTGTAGCTATGTTCTCTTGTATTACTCTCAAGTCTTGAATAAATAAATTTGAGTTTATCAAAAAAGAATAAATAAATTTGAGGATTCTATACATGCAGGTTGTAGGGACGACAAATTTATATATCTTATAAATCAATTCTTAGGTACTGTTCACTGAGCCGGTGCATGTTCGTTTTCTGTCTCATTGCTACTATTCATTGAGCCGATTTGAATAGTGTCGGCTTGCTTTTAGCCGTATGTGTAATCTGGTTTAGGTGTGAGGTTTATTTTATTTTCTATTCACGTTAATCTATACGATGATTTTAAGAGTTGGGTATATGAGTTCGTTTTGGGTATTCTTGCACGCAAAGCTCTGCCTACGTGTCGCATAGGTGGTCTAGTATTCTTTTCATTGTATAGCCCTATAAGATGTTTCTTTGACCTGACGCGCCTTCAATGCCATTTCTTTTTCTTTCTGCGTCCACTGGCTCTTTCTATTTTGTCTTTTGTTGTGGTTGTTGTGCTTTAGATACAAGATGTAAATTGAAGCTGTTATTAGTTGTAGGTGATTTTTTGGTGAATTTTTTGTTGTCCACATGTAAGTGGCCATTAGGTGTGATTGACTCGACTTGTAGAAAGGTGGTTTACTTTTAACCTGACTTATTTTCAAGTCTATTAAAAAATAAGCTCTAGATTGTTTTATTTTTATGTTTGAATGAACTTTAATTTGAGAAAAGTGGGGTATCTTTCCATTTGACTTAAAAATGTGTTTGGATGACTTTTTTGTTTAACATGAGCTTATTTTTAAGCTGACTTATTATTAAGTCATGTAGAAAAATAAGCTGGTTTTTTTCTAAAATAAGCTGGCCAAAGTGGCTTATGAATAACTTATTTAAAATAAGCTGGGTGAAAAATAAGTTCACTCAAACAGAAAAAAGTCACACACCCAAAATAAGTTGGCTTATTCAAAATAAGCCGGTGTAGTTGTAAAAGAAGTCCAGTCTATCACACTCATTGTAAATTGTTATAGCAATTGCATTGCATCCGTGCAAAGCGCGGGGGAAAACACTAGTTAAACCAAAAACCGAACCAAACTAAATAAGTTTCGGTTTTTTGGTTTTTGGTTTTCGTTTTGTTTTTGGTTTCTATTTTACACCATTTTCAGTTTTCGACTTCAGTTTCTATGAAACAAGGTTTTGGACATAAAAACAAAAATAAGCCACTTTTTTTTAAAAAAATATGCAACAATAAAAGAACTCAAAAGTCCAGGTACAGACACACTGACAGAAGCATTGTCACACTCACACACTTGACAGTTGACACTCCTCCCTTCCTCACAGACACAGAGTCACTTAGTCACACACTCAAGCTCAGTCGAGTCCTTCCTTCCTCACACTTCACTTCCGAGTTCTGTTGCGACGCAGTCACGCAACACACTTTTTGGTTGTTAGAAGAAGGTACAATTCTATCTTCCTCAGTTTTTCTACTTAGGCCCTTTTTCATGTTCTGAGGTTAAATTTCTTCGGAAAAATGTCTTACTCATAAAACTTTAGCTAGGGAATTCCCACATTTGCTATTTATACTAATATAGAGTTGCTTGAACTTGCATTTGCTTCAGCGTGGAATCTATCTGATTGAGCTCAGAGCTCAAAGCCTTGTACTAGCAAAGGTAATTAGGCTAGATTTTTATTTTAGTAATGATAACTAATGGGGAAAATGACAGAAAAATGCCACTTGAATTTCATTTGGATAAAATGGGGTCTCCAATTGCAACTTGGACAAATAAGGGTGCAACTTGGACAAATAAGGGTCAGTCCCCTATTTGTCCAAATGAAATTTAAGCCAAATGACAAAATAACCCTTCACAAAACAAAAGCACCCACCTCTGAAACAAAACGAAACCCTTCTTCCCCCAAACTCCTTCATCTTTCAAAGGAAACAAAAACCATTGTTCCCCTCTTCATCAACCAAATCTTTGACTAGTTGGATCTTCTTCGCCGGCCTTTGCAACTTGAAATCGCTGACTGGGTCACCGTTACCCTCCGCTAGCCGCCGTTTTGAGGACAAGGTAAGTCTTCATCTTTACCATTATTTACTACAATAGTTCTCTTCTTCTTTATGTCATCTCCATTTTTATCTCTTCATTTTTTAAGCATCGCTATACCATTATTTACTACAATCACCTTTCTCAATTTTTATCTTTCAACATTTCAAGCTACCCCTTTATTTTTGAAGTTCTTTCGATTTCAATTTGGCCCATGTCGATGTTTTCTTCTTCAAATTAGCTTTTCCTCTGCTGCAACTCACACTACTCTGTTTTGTTTATGGTATGAATCAAATTCTGCTCTCTCTATTTAAAAGTATTGATTTTTAGGAAATGGTGAATGCTAGGGTGAGGAATAAAGTAATTGGAATTGTAGAAATTATTCTTCTTTGAAAATAAATGTCTACTAGGCAATGTTATATGTTTAGCTTATGCGTTAAGATAATGAATTTGGATAAGTGGTTTTTTGGGTTTTAAATATTAAATGCTATTTTGTAACTGAAGATTATGTGTTGATTATATGAATGCAATGCAGATTTTTTTTAGTATCACTGGCTTTTCTGTGGTTTATTATTGCTTTTACGCTTTAATCTTGAAACTTTTTTATGAAAGAGACAAGAGAATGCTTAGTATTTCTTTGTGTTCCTGCTCAATCGTTGCTTGTTTATTTCTCTTTGGGGATGCTTACTCGCAAGTTTCAATCTTTGCTGAAATTTATATGTTTTACTGACTGAAATTTATGGTCTAACAACTTTTACTTAAAGCCACTTGTGGAAGTTCCCAACTTATATTTTTGGTTGAGCTGGAATCTTACTCACTAGTTTTTGGTTGAGCTGGAATCTGTTAATTTTGCTCATTATCTTGGTGATTACTTGTCAAAGAATGCAGTAGAACGTCTATATGCTCTCAGAACTCGTGTTGTTATGATGGCTGGCCAAGAAAGTCCTACAATTACAAGAACAAAGAGAAAAAGTGCCACTCAACATGGTAAGATTTGTAAAATATGAGAACATTGTATTCAAGAATTCTGTCTAAATTTATTCAAGCATCATATTATTCCATTTGCTGCCCTGACTAATCTTCAGCAGGCTCTTGAAGACTACTTGCCAGTCCAACTGGGACTAGTTAAAGATGGTAAACGTGCTTATTCTATGTAAACAAGAAGTATGCTTTGTGTAGGCTTTTTCTTAACATTGAATATCTTTGTTGCGCAGGAAGTTGTATTTCTCTCTGTCTTCATTTATTATTGAGCTAGTTAAGTCTTTATATATGTTTGTCATTGTAGGTGTCATTTGGAGGTGTTGATAATCTGGATGTTGAAGGAAAGGAATTGTCATGGCTTGGATCATTAGATGCTAATGAAGAGTATCTAAAAGAAGGAAAGCATAATATTGAATCAAGAGATCAATCTTAGAACATGTTGAATATGAAGCTGAGAAGCTAAAGAAAGATAAAGTGACAATGGAAGATATTGCTGATAAAAATTGGTAGATGTTATCCGGAGGCAAAGAGAAATATAGCTATGGGAAAATTCATGAATGCTTGGAAGGAAAAGAGGAATTGGGAGGAAAAAGGGAAGAGCAGAAGTCCTATCTTAATTGTCTTTGTAGTTTTTAGCGTTTTTCTTGTAATATTGATCACTAGTTTGTTGAATGTACTTTTGAGCCACACATGGCTCCTTTATTGATATACTTTTGTTCACTAATTTCTTTGACTCAGGCTACTGATAGCTACTTTTTGCATTCATGTAACATCCCAGCGCCTCGCTCTCGAAATTGTCCGCTTTGGGAAATCCTCACCCCTCACGGTTTTAAAACGCGTCAAGAGGGGGAGGTATCCAGGCCTATATATAGCACCTTTCGTTCTCCTCCCCAGCCGATGTGGGACTTTACAATCCACCCCCCTTGGGGCCCGGCGCCCTCGCTGGCACACCGACCCGAGCCTGGCTCTGATACCACCTGTAACATCTCAGCGCCTCGCTCTCGAAATTGTCCGCTTTGGGGAATCCTCACCCCTCACGGTTTTAAAACGCGTCGAGAGGGGGAGGTATCCAGACCTATATATAGCACCTTCCGTTCTCCTCCTCAGCCGATGTGGGACTTTACAACATTGTAAAGTCCCACATCGGCTGAGGAGGAGAACGGAAGGTGCTATATATAGGCCTGGATACCTCCCCCTCTCGACGCGTTTTAAAACCGTGAGGGGTGAGGATTCCCCAAAGCGGACAATTTCGAGAGCGAGGCGCTGAGATGTTACAGGTGGTATCAGAGCCAGGCTCGGGTCGGTGTGCCAGCGAGGGCGCCGGGCCCCAAGGGGGGTGGATTGTAAAGTCCCACATCGACTGGGGAGGAGAACGAAAGGTGCTATATATAGGCCTGGATACCTCCCCTCTCGACGCGTTTTAAAGCCGTGAGGGGTGAGGATTCCCCAAAGCGCACAATTTCGAGAGCGAGGCGCTGGGATGTTACAATTCACCTGTTGTTTGGAATACCTTTTTGATATATGGAGGTTGTTCCCCTTCATGTTGTATGTTCCTCTCTTGTGTGATTTTTGTATGACTCACAAAGTGTGTTCGAAAACTAGAATATCTTATTCTATTTACATTAAAAACCCAACTCTTATTCTTATCAGCATGTTTTTACTTAATACAATTAATGATATTATCATATACGTGTGTGTGTGTCATACCAAGTTCTTAATGTTAATAACAACTATATGATGTCATACTTCATTTTTTATTGTTGTTGATAATTACTGGTGTTACAATAACAAGATTGTTATTCAGGTTTAAAAATGGTGCTAACCATTGCAAAACGTGGCAGTTAATTGCGATACTCGGGTAGTGAATTGCGATTCTTGGGCAGTGAATAACCTTTTGGTTTTTCAAACAAGTAGTTAATCAAAGGTGCTAACCAAGGGAGAACGTGACAGTTAATTGTGATACTACGATAGTGAATGACGATACTCGGGTAGTGAACTGCGATTTTTGGGCAGTGAATAACCTTTTGGGCAAGAATCGCAATTCAGTACTCGCGTATCGCTATTTACTACCAAAAGGGCAATTAATTGCGATACTTTGGTAGTAAATAGTGATATTCAGGATAGTGAATTGCGATTCTTGGGCAGTGAATAACCCTTTTGTTTTTCAGGCAAGTAGTTAATCAAAGGTGGTAACCAAGGGAAAACGTGGTAGTTATTGGCGATACTTTGGTAGTAAATAGCGATATGCATGATAGTGAATTGCGATTCTTGGGCAGTGAATAATCCTTTTGTTTTTCAGGCAAATCAAAGGTGCTAACCAAGGGAAAACATAACAGTTATTGGCGATACTTTGGTAGTAAATAGCGATATGCAGATAGTGAATTGCGATTCTTGGGCAGTGAATAACCTTTTGGTTTTTCAGGCAAGTAATTAATTAAAGGTGCTAACCAAGGGAAAACGTGTGAGTTAATTGCGATACTATAGTAGTGAATCGCCATACTCCGGTAGTGAATCGCCATACTCCGGTAGTGAATTGCGATTAACTGTCGTAATATCGCAATTAACTGTCACGTTTTGTACCAATGCTTGCCTTTGATTTACTACTTACATGAAAACTAAAAGGTTATTCACTGCCCAAGAATCGCAATTCACTACTCAAGTATCGTCATTCACTACCATAGTATCGCAATTCACTACTCAAGTATCATCATTCACTGGTTAAATTTGGGTTTAACATGGTTATAAATTATTGCAACTGGCAGCTTCATAAATTGCATTGTATTTCTAAAGTAGGTGTCTTCTATACATAAATGAGAAGTTATCAATCAATTCAATCATCCATAAATACATAAATGAGAAGTGAAAAACATTTAAAACAACTTTGAGCGTGTCTTGTGCTGCGCCTCACATAGGTCTTGGCTTTCATAGCAACCTTCGTAATTCTTTGGCCTCTCGGCTTGTTTGGTGAGGGAAAGCATCAGTTACATCCCAAGTTCATTCAGCTTATTCATGCCACCAATCAACCTGAACAATTCATACATTGATTTACATCCCAAGTTACATCCCAAATTTTTTTCTCATACATTGATTTACATGAGTGAAACAATTCAAAACTCTGACCATCAAAAGTGAAAACAAACAAAAATCTTGTCATGGCTTCAATCAGCTTCTTGGTTTTTTGCCTCTTACATGTCTTCGATTTTGAGGCAACTACTTCAATCAATTTCTTGTATTTTTTCTCTTACATGTCTTCATTTTCCACCTCTTCTGCATCCATGTGACCTTTTTACTTTAATTGCATAATGCCTCTTGCTTGAAATTCCATTTTCAGACCTATAAAATAACTTCCTCCATTCAGATTCTATGAAAAGTTTTCACAAATATTGTAGCAAATATAATCATTCTCATAAAACAAATTATCTAAACAACATTTCACATCCAAGCAAATTCATTTATGTCCCTACTACTCCAACAAAGTAAGACCAAGTCATTCAATAGCCAAAAACAAAGCACATTTAATATTTCTAGATAGATGAAATTTAGAAGAAAATCATATGTAAACTTAATCAAGACAGAAAAAGATGAGATAAAAATCCTAGTAGTTAAATACAACAACATAAAAAATCTGGAGGAAAAAGGTGTTGTTAAACCTTGATGGTTTTGACTGCAATGTCCCAAGTCTTGATAACACTGCCTTGTCGAAGCTTAAAACTGAACACAGTGTTCCTTCATAATGAACTGACCAAGACAAACAAATTATCACTTATAATCAATAAGATTAGCATGCTCAGCACCAACAAATGGTTTTTCAAGGAAATAAAATATGAACATCATATATATCCAACAGTTTTGGTCAAAATGACAGTGCTAAACTAATGTTGCCCCTAATTTGGATAAAGAGTTATATATTAGTGGGATTGGGCTGATACTATATGATATGAACTAGCACAATAACACCAACTAACCTAGAGTAATTGGAACCTCAACCACCGCACAAAAGTCTGTCTTTCCAGCCAAAGATAAGGTTTAACAAAGGCAAGGATTAAACAATTCAGCAGACTTGTTAACCTCATGTGCTGGTCTACAGAGAGCTTAGGTACATGATCATGCCCTTCCTCAAGATCATCATCATCATTCCCTTCATCTGAAATATATACATTTCTCAATCTCACTGTCTTGTAATCAGAGCAACCATCAATTATGGATTAAAATGTCAATTTCAGAACAACATCACACCCCTGATGTACAAGAGATCATGAAAACAAATTCAGAATGTATATTTTGCCTTCATATCCAATGAGAGAAAACCAAATGTTTTTCAGAATGAAATTATAAACTCCTCACAAGTAGTAATAGCAAAAACTGAACAAAACGTCTTTTATCAAATATCAAACCAAACAATAAACAAAACCAGTTCAATTTGATGTTGTAAGGGTCAAATTCAAATCAGAACATGCATCATAATAAGAACCAAATTAAGATCAAGAAATACAATTTATTCACACAATTTCGCACTTGCTATTTCCTAACAAACCACTGGAAATTTCAAATATCAGTCTAGCTACTGCAGAATTAAAATTTAAGCATCACAATGAACATGTACATCACAACAAAACGGCATGAGGAAAAAAAATTCTCACCTCGTCTATGAGTTCCTTCAAGCCTTTCCAAGTTACCGAATCTTGATGCTCAATTTCTCCAAATCGTCAATTTCTCCAAGAACAGAAGGTAACGACGTGTTTCTTAGCATAGAGAACGACTGGGTTTGTTCAAGCAAGAAGGGAAGGGTTTCGAGTTTCGTTCAAGTCGTCCAGATGTAGAAGACAGAGGGAGTTGGGTTGGTGGAGTAGAATGAAGTTTAGGGTTCTTGGGTTTGCACCATGTCGATGATGAAGAGAGGAAAGAAGGGGATGATTTGATGATATGAGAGAGGGGTATTTGGGTCTTTTGACACAAACTTCAGTTTGGACAAATTGGTGACTGTGCCTTATTTGTCCAAGTTGGAATTGGAGACCCCATTTTGTCCAACTCAAATTCAACTGTCATCTTATTGTCATTTTCCCTAACTAATGAGCTCAACAAATAGTGTTCTCATAGTGTTCACTATTATTTATCTTTAATGTCAAATATTTTGTTACTCTCGCTACATTTGTAACAGGCACGATTTTAGATTGAGACTATGATCTCTTCTTTTTGTACTTCCTTTAGTTTAATTTAATATTTGTGCTGCTATAATGATTGTACATCCTTTAGTTTTCTATTTGATTATGTTGGTGCTATGTTGAGTGTGGATGACACCTTGATATGCTTTCATCCTCAAATTCTAGGCTTTTTCATCCTATTAAATTTTCATTTGGGCCATATATAAAAAAAACCCCAATAGAAAAAGCCGAAATCCCGAAAAATTTTTTAGTTTCTGTTTTATTTTTCATTTGAAGTAGTTTACGGTTTGGTTTAGAACAGAAAACCTTTTACCTACCCCTATATGTGTGTGTCATCCAACCTGTTACTTGAATGTCTCCCTTTTAAGTTGTAACTGTAACTCAAAATGATGAGGGAGTTTTTTTTTAACTGAAAAATGATTAAGGACTTAGGTGAAACCTATAAAGCCGGTCATGCATTTTCATGATTTCAGTCCAATTTAAAATTAAAAGATTTGTTTTTTCATTTTTCTTCTTAGAAGTTGACACGTGTCGTGGCATCCACGAGTTTGTTTGGCGCTTGACATTAGTCAAATCTATTTATCTTATGAATATAATCCCGATTGGACCAATTTCAAAGTCGTCCCTACAGTAGTGACACCAAAGGAAAAAAAGAAAAAGAAACCCAATAGAAAATGTCCAAATTGACAAATGAAAGCAACATAAGTTTTATTGGAGTCTGATTGTTGCCTATATTTTCAATATAAAAGTGAAGAAATGGGTAACAAGTTCTCTCTTTGTATAGGAAGTGCATAACACAATAAAAAAAATAGTATTGGAAATTGCAAGCTTGGTTAAAGCGATGGCAGTACAATAGTATTAGGGTCTAACATGCTTCTCTGGAAGCTGAGTCCCACAGTCAGCTTTCCCTTATACATAAGAACCACAGAATCAATGTAATCCTCTACACAATGCCTATGAAATGAAGTGACAGTAACAGCTCTAGGGGACTCTTGCAAGGACAAAATGTCTAGTTGCTCGCACTTTATGGATCGGTATATGTGATGAACGAAGAGCAGCGCAGCACGGAAGCCAACAGTTCCGAGCATCAAGAAGAAGCCATAGCATACACAGGCCATGTATCCGAAGAAAATTGAAGTCTGCATGAATCCAGACATATCAGAGCGTACATAGTAGTAATACAAACAGTAGGCATAGATGAACAAGCCTGTTGAGCCACCGCACAGGAATGACCTGTAAGGAAACCATAAGCATACGTTATGGGCAGTGAGCATATAATAAATTTCTCTTGAACAATGTAAGACTTAGATTCAAATCTAATATTTTGTCATAAACAATTTCTGGATCAAAGAGAGAGAATCGAACAAAAAAAACTACTGGTATAAACTTAATAAAAGCTTAATATGAATAAAAGGTGTATAAATTAATATCCTTCTTTGCTCCATATTCACACCGAATAGTGTTTCAATTTAATCATGAGCAAATGCTAAATAAAGACAGGCATTCTAAACATAATTTCAGAAATGAACTATTCATAAAGTAAAAAGAGATGCAAAAAAGCTATCGCTCTTGCAGAATCCTATTTTCATTGGAGGAATGTGGCAATGAGGTCCACCTATTCAGAATTTTCAGAATTATAAGGGTAGCAGTGAAAATGAGGAACATTTTAATGGGCTTGGTGGGTTAAAAACACTACAAAAGAATTTTTTTTATGTACAAACACAAGAGTCAACTAAGGGGGCTAGCTTGGCTCAGCGGTAAGCTCGTGGGTTCAACTCAGCATGAAGTAAGGGTAAGGTTTAAAATATGTCTTCCCCCAACACCACCAAGTGAAGACTAGAACTGAGTTGGCCTCTTTGTTTTAAACACAAGAGTCAACTGACAAATTTCAAGGAAATCATCAAGAACATTATGCCCACCAATAGCAGAAAAAACAAGGGCAAAACATAGAACATCATCACATCAGTTAATGACAAAATTAGTTGCCTAGAAGAATATCAATGTTTATATGTAAGAAAGCATCCCATGGACCCATCAGGAAATCAAGTACCAAACCGTAGCTTGCCAAAGTTACTGTAACAACCAAAGTCAGTTAACAATCATTTGATAAAAAAAAAACAGATGACGGTCAAATCATATAGCATGCATAACATCAAAGTAATAAAAAAACATTGTGGCTAGTAGCAAATTAATACCTCCACCACCATTCATGGTCCTCAGCAGCAAGCTGGAAATATGTCAATGCCACAGTAATGAAAGCAGTGACAATCAACAGAATGATGAAGACAATGAAAAGGATGCTATATATGGTGTAAATCCTGTGACCCCAGACACTTGCAAATATATAGTAAAGTTCAATGTAAATTGCACTGAAAGGCAAAAATCCTGCCATTGCCATTTGGGGAATTGTTCCTCGATACCATGGCAACGGTGGCATCTCCCTGGGATATTTAGTGGTTCGGCAAGGAGCTCGGAACTCTGACTTGCTATTCTTTTCAGCAATCCCACCCAACACAAGTAAAGGCGATGTTACAAGGGTCCATATAAGAACTATCACCACAATTGTGCCAAATGGAAGAGCAGCAGTAGCATTGTAAACAATTGCTACTGTATTCAGAAAGAAAAATGTGAGGAACAGAGGTCCACAGAAAAGACATGCAGTTAAAAGTAGATTTCTAACCTGTCATGACAAGAGGGCAAGTGTAAGTGTATAAGATAAAAAAATTGAATTTTAAGTAATTAGCACAGGACCAATTGGGGACTGAAGTAGTATATTCCTTACCCAACACTTTCACTAAGTGCGGACTAAAACTGAGTTTTCCCTTTTTTACAATTAATTTGCACAGGACCAAATTGCAAAGAAAAATCCTAAGCACGCACCCAATTTGCTCCTTCTAGCTGACAGTAGAACGAAGTTGCAGTGTAGCCAGCAATCCCCTAGGTGAGTGCATATATGACAACAACTGCAGTAAATAGAGCTCCCACGATTGTATGGATAAAATACACCAACAAGTGCCAGAATGAATATGAACATGGTGCAGCAAATCATTCATCAAAGCAATTAATTTTCACAAAATCATAACAATATCACAGTATAACTTTACAGAGGTGTGCCTTTAGTGTTAAACCAATATATTGAAAAGATCCAGAAGTTATATACAGAGTGAAAATTAATTCTGGCAGTAGTATATTGGCCCAGCATTCTACTGTGAGGAATTTTTTGTGGGTATTTAGGTAAAGATTATAACATTTTATAGCCAACTTTTTCTAGTCAACTTTATAAGATGATATATGATAGTAAGAAATTAGTGATTAAGATGGGATAATTGGTGTTGAAAAATGGACAGACAACTGTATAAGAATTTTAGAAAGGGGAATGATTTGAGTGTTTGTGTAGTTATATTGATTTCCATGTTCATTTCTTTTTTTATATATAAAAAGAAAATAAGACTAAAAATACTAAGAATGTTCATATCACAATGATTGGATCAAAACAATACATGTTTATTAAGCGAAGCACATATAAGCAGGACTATTAAATGATCTACTTGTGATCATCCCAACTACCATAATGGCTCTAATAGATAGTAATACCCACCAACACCTACAAAAATCAGAAATTCAAGAAAATGCCCCTAATAATCACTCATCATAGATTCCAAGAAGAAATATGAGAGAATAAATCAATAATGGATAGAATAATAGATATTCACCAGCCCTAACACCTGTAGCTGCAGCTGGATTTTTTAGTTTATTTTTCTTGATGATGAAGCTTTCTCCAATGAACACACTTGATAACAATGCAAGAGTAACACCTTTCAAATTATCACCAGACATACCCAATGTCCAAAAATCCTCACATTTGTGTCATTTCAATCTCTTTCTTTTCCTTCTCGTCATTTAAAATAATTATTAACCTTTAAATTTAAACTCTAAATTTCTAATCTCTGGATTAAACTAATAAATTTAATTATGATCCCTTACATTTTCAAAAGATACCTTAATGTTTTAGAAAATCCCAAACTGTATCTTCCATGTTAGCTTTATTCGCTTTCATTCTTTTTTTTTTTGATAAAATCATTCGCTTTCATTCTAGATCACATTCTAAATTAAAATTCCTAAACTAGTATCTTCTTAATATTACATTCATAAATATTCCTAAATTTAGATTTAATACTAAATTATTTTCTTTCTCCTACAATGGAAATAGAATCAGAACAAATCCCTATAAATATGTTAAATTTTCTAAATTCAATGCTTAAACTTTGAAATATTAAATTTACACTCGACAATAAGTAGCTCATCATTCCTTTTACTTAAGTTTCAAGAATTTACTAATTTTTTCTTTGTTTAAAAATCTAGGATGTTATAGAAGGTACGGAGGAAGACCGAGTTTCAAATGTTGTGCTTATTGAGCAAATTTATATCATTTTATATTAAGTTGTCATAACATTAGGGATTTTTAAAGGGTGAAGGTGCAAAAATGATACTAAACTTTACCCAAAATTGCATTTCTAATACTAAAGTTTCTTGAGGAGCAAAAATAGTACTCAACTTGGGGTCCAGGTGCAAATATAATATTTTCACTTTAGGGAAATAAAATTTCGATATGAAAAGACTCTTATACCCCTAATTATATAAAAATTTGATGAAGGAGGAATAGTTGCATAACAGTCTTTTCATATCTAAATTTTATTTCCCTCAAGTGAAAATACTATATTTGCACCCAGACCCCAAGTTGGGTATTATGTTTGCTCCTCGCGAAACTTTAGTATTAGAAATGCAATTTTAGTTAAAGTTTAGTATCATTTTTGCACCTTCGCCCACTTTTAAAAATCAATTATGATATTTTTTAGTAATTGATATACAAAACTATCCTAATATCTTTTAATAGAGTAGATCCCAATATATTATATTTTTTCATATTTTTTATTTTGAAATTTTTTTAAATAATCTATTTTTTAGAAACATTTTAAGTTGATAAATGATTTTATACCATGTTACGTTGTTAAAAGTTTTCAAGAAAATAAGTGTTTCCTAAAAATCATGGTATACATTTCTAAAGTAGTTTTGTTCTTTTCTACCATGATTTGTTAGTAAGAAAAATAAGATTTACCCTTTTCTACAATGGTAGAGTTTTGAATCAGTAATCCATCCTATCCATTCCTAAATATAAAATCATTTTCCTAATTTGATTAGATTAAATATGTTAGTTAAGGTAATTATTAGTACATGATATTACTAATCTACCCAAACCATATACCTTTATTCTCATTCTCTCTCACTTTCTTGTTTATTATACATAAACATTATTAGGCTTTTTTTGTCAAAACATTATTAGGCTTTATTGGGAAAAGTTGAGAAAAATTAGAAAGGTGCTTATAGAACAAATTGAAATTTGAAATTGATCTTATATTTATGGATGGGGAGTAGTTCATAATGTAATGATCAATCTCTCCAAATGGCATTTAGATTTCTACCGTGATGAATTTTATTATTTATGTTTCAATTTCTTCATTATCATGGTAGAATGCAAAATTTTACATGTGGTTCAATTATTTTATTTTTTTAAATTTCAGCTCTAGATAAGGATGTCTCAATAAGCCCTTGTTGTTGTTTGTTGTCTAGTAAGGATGTCTCAAGTCATTGAACAATAAAGCATAATGGATATCAATTGATTGAAATTGAGATATAAGTTGTCATGTTTAGTTTAGCTTAAAAAAGGCCCAAGCTGGATCTTCCCTTTTGCATATAAGGATGAGACCCCTGAAACCAATGTTGTGCAAGAGCCTCATCCTGTGAAAAAGAAACGTAATAGAAGAAAGCGCTCTTCTTCGCTGAACACTAGTTTAATGGATGAGGAGACCCCTGAAACCAATGTTGTGCAAGAGCTTCATCGTGTGAAAAACAAACGTAAGAGAAGAAAGCGCAAGGCTCCTTCTGGTTCAATGGAGGAGGAGACCTCTGAAGACACCAAACATGAGGATAATGTTCTTGATGGATTTCATATAGAGGAGCATGAGCTTATTTGGGCTACTATGTGGCGTAAGCATAGGAAGATTATCAGAGTTTTTACTGGCCAATTTGGATTCCGCAAGCCTTTCAAGGTTTTGTTGGACAGAACCTTTATAACCAACCTTGTTGAGAATAAATTAACTCAGTTTAAAGAGATTCTCTTTGAACTTCTTCGGTTTCCACATGTCCGCCTCTTCATTACTAGGTGTGTCTACATGGAACGAATTGTTCGTTGTGAAAAACTTAGTGAAGGGTTTCAACCTCTTGTTGGGGCGTTTGAGGCAGCAGGTGATCTTCATGTTGCCAGGTCACCCTTCTTCTTTAACAATATACTTGTCCATTATAGTAAGGGAGATATTTTTCATCTGATCTTCCCTTTTACAACCTATTTTTGGTTTAGGTTTCTCCAAATTTGGAGTGGTATATAGTCTCTGAATATAGATTTTGGTATCAGATCTTACACATTTCTCCCCCACTCAGCGTATCGTCTTCTTACACAAAAAAGGCTCAAGCCCAAACTAAGATTTAAAGAGTCTTAAAACCCTAGCTCCTCTCCTCATTATACATTAACCTTCTACCGCACAGAAGCTGCACACACAAAACTCCTTCCATATTCTTCTTCCAATTCTGCTATTGATCACAGACTTCTTCCTAACTCAACTTCATGTTGTGCTTTCCTTTTATTTTAGTAATGTTCTTCTCCTTCATCTACATCTTTTCTTCTCCTATCATCTTCCACTCTCTCCTACTAGATATAAAACTAAAGCGTAGTGGGGGTGCTGAGAATGAAAGTCTTAGAGAACGAAAATATTTTTTTAAAAAAAATCAAAATGTGCAGTTAAGAGGGCATATGTGCTATGTCGATCTTTGTCCTGGCCTGATTGAGAATAGGACGAGATCCCAAAATTTTTTTTTAATGCTTTTTATTAAAAATATCTACTTGTAGAAAAATACAACACTTTTATTTGTATTAAACAAATGAATTAGTTCAATATTAATTCTACACTACATCATCTTATACAACATTATAAACTAAAAATTTATTAGAACCATTTTTTAAAAAAATTATTAGAATCATATTTTAAACTACTAATAGGTAGTTGTTTGAGCTGTTAAGTGGACTATAACCTGTAACGATAAGAACGCTTGTTCGAATCTCAGAATATTATATGTATATTCTTAAAATGCACAAATATATATATATGGAACAGGAAAAATCTGCACCTCAAAAGGCATTCTAGTTTGACTATCGGGTTCACCCAGAATATTCCGCGTGGATTTCATTAATGGGTAATACCCCTATTGTAACATCCTAAAAATTTAATTCGGAATTAGAGAGTGTTTGGGAAATAATAAATGGAGAAATTAGGAATTTTGGGAATTTTTGGGAATTTTTGGAGATTTTTGAAAATATTTTAGAAATATTAAGTAATTAATGTGCATATAATTAATTAAGAAATGAAGAGTTTGAAATATGAGGGAATGGTAAAGTTAAAAATATTTTGAAGATTCAGAAGATTTGAGACTGGTTTGAGTGGTTTTAAGTTAAAAAGTGTACACTATGGCAAGCTTGGGCTATAAAGTACCATAAACCACCTTATTTCCCCTCAACCAAACACACCTTCCCTCCTTCCTCAACAAAAACATTTCGGACCCCCCCTCCATTCGAACGCGTCGCTCCTCCCCCCCTTCACCATTTTTCTTCTTCCTCACACCTCTCAAATCGGCCTCTCCTACCAAAAAGCTTCCTCATTTCGGTTTATCTCTTCCTTTTCTTCATAGAGGCGTGAAGTTGGAGCCCGATCCGTGTGGGTGTGGGTGTGTCCGTCGCTTGCTCACATTTTCCGGCGGCGGCCATATTTTCCGGCGAGCTCGGAGTTGAGGAAAAAGGGGTGAGTTTTCTGGTTGTCCTTCCTTTCTTCAACTTCACAACACAATTTTCTTAGTTCCCCTTCCTTTTTCCAGTTCGGCCGGTGGTTTGGAGTGCTTTTCCGGCGACGGTGGTTTTATTTTCCGGCGAAGGGAGTTGTTGTTGAAGGTGGGTGATAATTTCCTTAGTTCTTTTATGATTTCTTCTTGTTCCAACTTCATTTCATTATTTCTCCTTTTCCTTCCTTTTTGCTCTAGCTCGGTCACCACAATAGGAAGGGTGTTTTCCAGCGTCCTTGGTGGCGGCCGGCGGCGGTGGGGACTCTTCCTTGTAGCTTTAAGCTCTGTAAGTTTTTCCTATCCTTTGTGGCGTTGATTTTCGCACAAAGCTTCCTCTTTTAAGTTAGGGTTTGACCATGAATGCATGTAAGGAGCTTAAAGTTGAATTTAGGTTATGTATAGGTGGGTTATTGACTGTTCTTGAATGTATTTAAGTGAGTTATAGATGAAAATTAAGTTGAGTATGGAAATGAGCAATATTTGGGCTCTTTGAGTTAAGATTTGGCTAATGATTGGTGTTTTGGAATAGATTGGTGATTTTGTAATGTTATTTGAAATTGTCTATTGAAGTTGGAAGTTAATTTAGGAATTTTATTGGCTCTTTAAAGGAGAGTTCACTAAAGAATAAGGTCTTGAACTTAAATGGTGGTTATATAATGATAGTTTAGGTTGTTCATTGATGTTGAAATGCTATTGTTGGCTACCTTGGGCTGTAAAAGGAAGTTGGATAGTTAAAGTGTTGATTGGAAGTGGTTTTAGATGGTTTAAAGGATGGTTTGGTCATGGTGGGTTTATAATTTTTCAAGAGATGATGAAGGCTGAAAATCTTGTTATTGTAAAGGATTGGTAAAGGGAAAGTTGGGAAGGAAATTTAGAAGTTAAGGTGTTGATTAAAAAGGGAATTTGGTTAAGTAAAAGAATGTTTCTAGTTTGGTGGTAGGTTTCTGGATTTGTGAGGTTGGGAGTGTAACATCCTAAAAATTTAATACAGGATCAAGGAGTGTTTTGGGAAATAATAAATGGAGAAAGTGGGAATTTTGGAATTTTTAGGAATTTTTGGGATATTTTTGGAAATTTTGAGTAATTAATGTGCATATTTTCTTATGGATCAGAATAATAGAATTAAGATGATGATTAATATTATGGATTGTGATATAAGGAAAATACTTTTCTATCTATGATAGGGTTGTATTAATATGGAAAGTCTTTTCTATCATAGTTAGATAATTTATATCAGGTTGCATCTATTTCTAACCATGTTAGGTGAATCTTTTCTAACATGGTTAGCTATTAATTATCCATGATAGTAATCGTATTATATTAGGAAATTCTTTTCTATCATGGATAATATATAAAAAGAGATTAATGAATTGAAATAGATAATATTGATTAATTAGGGAATTAGTAACATAGTGTTACAGGGAGGCACTTTTACTTGCCATATTGATATGAATGAGGTTGTTTTGGTGGTGTTTAAATGGTTGGCTAGTGTTGCCAAGTACAAAAAGAAATGGTAAAAAGTTAAATGTTTTAGGAATATAATCAAAGGGGTAAGAGAAAAAGAAAGGATTGAGGATAGAATTTGAGTAATGAGTGTTTCTTGAAGATTTTGGTAAGTTTTGGAAGTGTGGCATAGTTTTTGATAAGAATGATAAAGCAACATAATAATTGGAACAATGTTGAGGAATTCATGGGGATGAGTAAAGTGGAAATGATACATAGCATTTAATTAAAGTATTTAGCATTCTTACCGTTTAAAATAGAATTAGTTGAATGGTGGTCAAAGTCACTGATATTGTGTCTTGACCATTAGCAGCTCATTGTGTGATTTTTGGTCGGCGATGCTTCGAGTGGAGCTCGCGGAAGGCAATAACTGAGGGTATATATTGCTGTAGTTGAGCTTGGACAGGTAATCACGTTTAACTGACTGTGATACTGAGGGTGATGGTAGTTGAGGATTTTCTAACATCCTCTTCTACTTATATATATATATATATATATATATATATATATATATATATATATATATATAAATAAAATGAGTTTAGATTATGTTATATTTAAACGTGGGCTATAGGGTACCTTTCAATTGAACTGTACTTTATATATATATCTATATCATTTTTGTATTGCTGCATGACACTGACTATTAGTACCGTCGGCCGACGTAACCATCGATTTGCGCAAATCGATAGGTTAATTGTACGGGTTCCTCGGATTGTAAAGGAACCAGGGATATTTTTCACATTTTAGAGTGGTCCCTTTTCATCCTTTCAGATTTGAGACTGGGCACAGTGTCAATCACGTTTATTTTTGTTATTTGAGAGATGGATGTATCTGTACTGTATATATGTGTATATATTATGTGATTATGCAGATTTTGAAAACTGTGGTACCCTGTAGACGCTCCACTTCCCCATTTCTGAGTCTCACAGTGAGTTAAGAGGTGATTACTGAGACATGGTTTTTGTCTCACCCCATTCCCTTTATTTTTACAGGTGATCATGCCCAGAGAGGGAAGCAGAGAGGAAGGGAAAGGATCGGCCGGCCCACACGAGTAGGCCGGAGGTGATTTATAAGGAATATATATATTGCCATTTATTAGGCTGCATCAGCTTCCGCATTTGTTTGTATTATTGTGAATGATTGATTTGTTGGGTGATTGTATTAGCTGTTTTTGCGGGTTGTTGTTTGGTTACTGATAATTAAGGTGTAACTATGACAGATGTCATAGTTGTAGCTATACTACGTATTCGGTTTGGTGTAATGGTTGTTTATGGAGAAAATGAGATATTGATTTGATGGATAGGTTTATGATGCAGAATTGTTCGTACAGGATTATTGGTACAAGAGATTTGTTTGATAATGGGAAGGCAATCCCTATTTCAACTGCCTGTTATTGGAAAGGCAATACTGGTTTTCCTGATACATTTGTAGCAGATGATTGTGGCTAAGAATATTTGATTGTGCCTTGCAATGCTGACATGTTTAGATTAAATGTTTGTTTTGATATAACTGTTTGTACAGGTGTTTTGGAGTAACCATGTTCAGGAAATCCTTTTCCTAACATGGTTATATATAAAATATTGACGATGTGATTGATTTAGTGTGATTTCTATATATAACCATGTTAGATGGGCCCCGCTCTGATATGGTTAACTTTTATGTAGCTTGCTTGGTTTCTTTTCTAACCATGTTAGGTGATTCTTTTCTAACATGGTTAGATTTGTGTTATTACGTTGATTGTATGAATTGGTTAGGATGATGATAGTCCTTTTGCTAACCATGTTAGGTGAATCCCTTACTAACATGGTTAGGGCATCTAGTTTTGATTGATATCGTTTTCTTTTTCTAACCATGTTAGATGTACTCTTGCTAACATGGTTAGACACCATTAGTATGGATTGTTTTGATTATGTGTTTTATTAGGTGGAAGTGAGTAGGTTAATAAGGTATCATTAGGAGGTATGTTTCACCTATCAACCCTCTGTTTTGTCCCTGGGCCCGTTTTCCCAGTCAAAGCGGGTGGGCCAATCTAAGTTTTCAAACCATGATTAATACATTCTTATTATTTTCAATCTCTTTATGCAAGTTACTAATCTATTCTCATCATTTCCATAATTTTCCTCCAAGTTGGTTGATCAAGTTTATTCCTTAGAGCTTCTAGAATTTTCATGTCATCTTTCATAATGATGACAATGTATGGTCTAATTGAATTTATTATAAAATAAAAATAAATATGTTACATATAAATTGATTAATTGATTTTTTCAAACTTATGTATAGTGATAGACTACATTATCTGATTAATTGGGGTATAATTAAATAATTTATTTCACTTCTTTAGTTAGCCTGCTCTATGTATAGTGACGGGCTACATTATCTGATTAAGTAAGGAGAGAGTATTAAGTTTGTTTGTTCTACTAAAAAAGAGTATTTACTCCCTCATTCCTAATAATAAGTGCCACATAATGTTTTTTAAAAAAATTCAAGAATGTGGGATACATCAATTTAAACTTTTAATAATCATCTTTTTATTTAAAACTAAGATATTTTACTTCTAAATTACTATATAACCTTATTACATTTTGCATATAATATGTCAAGATTAACTGTCTAATTTGCTTCTTAAATTAGAAAATAAAGGGTCAACTAACTTTCTAGTTCGCCGGTCCAACCTCAAGTCGTCAGTCGTCACCTTATGCAACTGGAAAGCACGACTTGCACATAAAAGTCACCATTGTCAACATTAAACTTGTGTGGATTTGATTTAAGAGGAAAATATTGTCGCGTCGTCACACTACTCACTCACTAGTCACACTATAAATACTGCAATTCAACTCAACTTCTCTAACAATATCTTTTTTTATCAAACTACTTACTTGGTTCCTTCAACAATCAACAATTCCAGCTACCATGGCAGAATCAAAGCAAGTGCCACTTATTGTAGTTCTCAATTCTGGTCACAAGATGTCGGCCATCGGGATGGGAATGTTGAATGGAATTGAAATGGTGAATACTACTTTCTCGTCATCCAAGGGAACGGTGAATACTACTTTCTCGTCGCTGGATGATGTCACCGCCATACTCGTTGAAGCATTCGCACCGGCTACTGCTATTTTGACACTGCTGCTTTGTATGGGACTGAACAGGTTTTGTATATATATATGAATTCATTGTGCATGCATGTTGGTTATGCCTTCCTATCATTATATAGTTTTAATTCATGTTTTAATCTTTTCGATGTGGTACTTGTTTTATTAATAATAACAATAGGCTCTTGAAAAAGTTGTGGCTAAAGCTTTGGAGGAAGGTCTTGTGAAGAGTCGAGATGAATTGTTCATCACTACTAAGCTCTGGAGCACTGATGCTTATCCAGATCTTGTTCTTCCTGCTCTAAATACCTCTCTTCGGTTTGTCTTTACTTCAATCTTCCTCGGTTTTTGGTATGTTTTGTAATGTATGACTTTATTTTGTACATTCTCAAGCACATGTGTGCTTTTGTTAGGTCATGTGAAGTAGGAGTAGAAATTACTCTCCACATAAGATAGATAGGATTGACTGGAGAAGGAGTGATGTGCTGTATACGTGCAAGAGTCAAAGAGTGGTACTCAGATTTGAGAAAAAATGAGATGGTCAGTGAGAGTGAGCTTTTAGGTTTTGATCTTGGAGTTCAAGTTCATTGGAAGGATCATACTCTGGCACATTGTTGTAGGACCTATTTGTTAAGGTGGACTTGTTATAAGACATTTTTCTATGTCGGCTTTCTCACTTTTTCTCTAAATTATTATATCTATGAATGCTCATCTATAATAAAAAAGCAAGAGAGGGGTAAAAACGAAAGTGGATGGTTATGGTGTTTTTGGTAGTTATTAGAAATTATGAAAATAATGTTAATATTTCATATTTTGTATGAATAGATTATTTGTATATCTTAGTCATAATTTAGTATTAGGAAATATTTAGATCAGAAGAATATTATGTTGGACCTTACTTAGCTCAAGTCCCTTTCTCCAGGTTCTCAAGTTATTTTAATATGGGAGTAACATGTGTCCTTTTATAACACTCATCCATTCAATCTAATGGCCTATATTGAAAGAACTTGAGAACATGGAGAAAGGAACTTGATGTAAGTTTTTCCCTATTATGTTATTATTAGGATCATTATTAGGTAAACTTGTAGGAGAAGTTTATTATCTTTTAGGAAACTTTTGTATTATAAATAGGGTTAAAGATCATATTTGTTTTGGAAGTTTTAGCCCGGGATCAAGATTTTTTATCAGTTTTGCCCTGAAGTATACAAAATGATCAATTTTACCCCCATATCCTACATGTCTTGACACCTCATCGTCCATATCAAAGCTCCTGCCATCTCATCATCTTCTCCATCCCTCAACCATTCAATCTTTCCGGAAGCTACCTGGTATGGCACATCAATCTTCCCGTCTCTACTGCCAGCATAGTAATCAACAAAAATCAGGGAGACAAGTCCTATATTGCTTTGGCTTCCTAAACAAACCTGAAAGGCAGAAGCTTCAATGGTATTGCCTATTCCAAACTCATCCAAATTAGTTTTGCCCACAACAATCCCACCATGTGTAACATCCCAATTTTCAAATTAAAGATAATACGAGATTATTGAGGTGTCCTTAAGAAAATTTAGGGTTTTAGGGAAGAATTTTATGATTTTTGGGCAATTTATGAATATTAAATCTTATTTAGTTTGGAATTTAAATAAATACAGTTAAAAGAATTAATTGGGGATAAAAACTTCCATGAAAAATTAAATTGGAATCTAGATCATAATATGGTGAATAGAAAGAGATATAGTAATATATACAAACTTCTGGGCTAGAAATATAATTACGAATAAACCTTAGGGTAGTAAATTGTAATTTTCCCTAAAAATATATATATATATATATATATATATATAAATATATCATCATCTTCATCCTTCCCATTTCTCTCTCGGTCTCTCCCTCCGCTCTCTTTCCCTCTCATCAGACCCTCCCTCCTCCCTCTGCGTTGCTCGCCGCCGGAGCTGCAGGGACCGGCGGAGCAAGCCGCCGTCGGTGTTAGCACCGGCGCGGCCTCCCTTTTTCCCTCCACCTTCGATTTCGCCACTCCCCTCCTTCTTCTCCGGTGACTTCCGCCCTTGATGGCGGCTGCCGTCGCAACGAGGGGAGAGCTTCCTCCTCCTTCCTTTTTCCTTTCATTTCGTGTCTTTGTGTGTATGTGTGTGGGTGTGGCGAAGAGATGACAAAGAAGTGGGTTTGTGGCGGATGGTGGTCCGATCGTTTTTTTTTTTTCCGGCGAGTTCTCCGGCGAACCTGGGAGCTAATGGGAGCACTTTAACATTGGGTAATGTCTCTTCTTTCCTTTTCCCCTTTGCTCTTGAATGGGGAGATAAATTTTAGGGTTTTTGTGCAAATTAAATTATGTATCTTGGGGGAAGAAATTGATTGTTTGAGTACCAAATTAAGGTTATTTCTATGTGGTTTATTGGTTTAAATTGTTTAATTTTGAGTTATAATGAATTTGAGGCAGAGTAAGTGTTGGGAAAGTTAGGGTTTTGTATGGATTTCGAAATTCTTGATCCTTTGGCTGTTTTGAACATTCTGTTTGAATCTTATAAGCCTTCTAAGAGTTTCTAATAGTGTGTGTTATTTAAATTTGAGCTTATGTGAGGTTTTTCTCATTCAGGGGCTTAAATAAGATGGGGTTTTTGTTGGGATTTCTAAATTCCCCTTTTATTCCTTGAGCTTTGAAATTTCAATAAGGTTCTATTTGCTGGTAGATCAAACTATTTGGATTAAGTAGTGTAGGGGAATCATGAGTCAAGTTGTGGATAGGTAAGGTTTGTTAAAGTCATGCTTTGAATATGGTTCTTGGGATTTATGTCAATTATAGGTAACTTGGCTAGTTATAAATGTTGATTAGAGTTGGTAGGCAATTAAATGGTGACGTAATTTTGGGAACTGTTAGTGGCTGTAATACTGAATTATGTAAATGAAAGGTTATGGAAATTGTTTTCTTGAGCTTGCATGCTGAATTTGCTGGACATATTTAAGGGGTAAATTGAGTGTGGGGTGATTAGGTATGGATGGTAGTAAAGAATATTTTCTTAGGTTTGAATAGTGAAGTTAATAGGTATAATGAAAAAGGCATTTTGAGTTGTTGAGGAAATGTTATAGTTGGATAATAAAGGATTGTGGCAATGTTGAGCTTGTTAGAACTTCTTGTGAATCTCTATTGAATAAGTTATATATTAGTGGAAATTTTTTTCTGTTTTCAATGGTTAGATTGATCCTTGGTATAAAGGGATGTGTATGTAATAAACGTCTACTTGAAAAGCTTAATACTTTCTTTCAAAGTCTATGTGTGTTGAATTTATATTAAAATGTTACTTCTCATGGTGTTTGGATTTTGAAGTTTGTAACAGTTGCAAAAATGGAAGTTGATTTGCTTATCTGTACGTATTACTGCTATGTATGGTTATGTTTTGTACCTTGCTTAAAGAAGTTCAAGAAGGAAACATAATAAGCATGAGTTCTTTTAGTTGATTGATGTGTTTTTGCTGATTATGATATCCTTGGATCTAAAATGCTTCTTTTTCTCATAGGGGCTGATATGAATTTGATTAGAGAACTACAAATATAGAAATTCATGTGTGCACTTGGATAACATGCATGCTTGCTGGAATGTGGTTAAGTAGTTGTAATATTTAACTCTCATGCTACCATTGTTAAGGCTGAATGCCATGGCCAACAATTGGGTTATATTGGATTGGTGTGCATGGTTGTAGTAATAATAAGTATTCATATTCTTGGTCCGTTATTCATGTGTTTGGCTATTGTGTATGTGGCTGATTTTAAATTGGAATATTTAAATTGCTTAACTTGGTTTCTTGTGATTAAATAGGATGAATGATATTGAAGAGGAAATGATTGAAATAGTCTTAATTACCTTTGAGGTCATTTACAAAATGTTAAATGGTAATGATTTGTTTATATGTTTGATGTGGTTCATTAAGATAAAATACATAACTGGGGAAGATTTGGGTAGTGATATGAAATACGAGAGAGACGTTGAACTACCATAAGAGGGAAATGATATTAACTTAGCATTTGGCTATATATTATTATAGGAGTGGATGCAGTAGGCTTTCGTGGCATCAAGGAAGAAAGGTTGAGAAATCGCGTAGAATTTGCTAAAGGGCGACAGGTAATCACTCTTAACCTTACTATAACATTGAGGGTGATGTTAGTTAGGGATTTTTGGTAAAATCCCTTTTCACCCTCTATATATATATATTATCTTTGAAAAGGTATTTTTATACAAAATAGGCTATTGGGTGCCTTTCAAACTGGATTATTTTCGTATAAAGGACTGTGACACATTTTGTATACATATACATATATTATATTATCCTGGTTGGTTGTGGTGGTAGTTCTTGGATAGTGTGATGGATATACAGGTACTGAAATATGACTGTGCTTTTGAGAGAATTTAGAATGGAATGAGAATGAGATGTTGAGTTTGATATTGTGGATAGTTAGTTTGAGGGAATGAATTGAATAGTTGTGAATGACATTGTGATATTGAAGAGAATTGTGATGGAAATGTTGAGATTGTGGATGAAATTTGATAGGGATATTGTGAGGATTGCATGACACTGATATATTTATGTACCATCGCGCGATGATAACTGTCGATAGGCCAATCAACAGTTATTTGTACTGAGGATCCTTTTTAGATTGATTGGATCGGGGTTCATAGGTCGACTTATTGAGAGAAGTGACCTACGGTTGTCTGGCATTGAAGAGCCCAACCGCCCCTACGGTTGTTTGGCAGTGGAGAGCCCAACCGTTCCCGTTCTGTAATGGAAAACAGAATTGGGGTTCCTTCTCTGGAGATTGCCAAAGAAGGAATTTGTCCCCTCATTATGGAGAGGGACACAGTGTCAAATCATATAGTGAAGAATAGATGCTTGAATGCACCGTGGTGGCACAATGCATCTGTAGGTGAGTGTGAGAGTTGTTGGGGTAGAATTAGATGATTGGAGTATGGAATTATTGAATGGATTTGGTTTGAAGGTGATCGTTGGACTTGAGTGATGAATGGAAGAAGATTTGCTATGGATATATATATATATATATATATATATATATATATATATATATATATATATATATATTACTGGTTTTAAGTAAGGTACCCTTTAGACGCCCTCGCTACCGCACATCTCACTGTTATAGTGAGTTAAGCGGTGATTACTGGGACAAATTGTCTCATCCCACGATTACTGACATTTTTGCAGGTATTCATGCACAGGCGCGAGCTTCATGAAAGGGAATTAGGTAGTAAAAGTTATATAGTTCATTTAGAATTGTATATTGCCAATTAGTATAGGCCTGCATCGGCTTCCGCATTTATATATATTTATTTATTGTTTATTATCGATTAGTTGTGTTTATTAACCATGTTAGACAATTCCTTTCTAACATGGTTAGCAATAAATTATCCATGATAGCAGCTGTGTTGTATTAGTTTATTCTTTTCTATCATGGATAATATTTATTCATTAGGAAATTCCTTTTCTAACTATGATAGGACTTTGATATTATGGAAATCCTTTTTCTATCATAGTTAGTAAAGAGGTTATTAGTCTAAAATGGATATTATTGTTTAAATTAAGAAATTAGTAACTTAGTGTTACACCATGCTCCCTCACTCTTTTCACCAAGGTGGCATCTAAGAGAAGACCTCTACCTCATTTGTTCAATAGAGTACAAGCCAAACCGGCCTCTGAGACTCAAAAAGTAACCCGACAGACCGACCTCTGAGACTCAAAGAAGTAAAAGCCTGGAAGACTGGTATTTGAGACCTGAAAGATTGACCCAAATAGGAGTATGATTTAGGCAAACCTAAAGGAGCGACCCAGCAAGGAGTACAACCTAGGCAGACCTGAAGGACTAACGCTCGAAAGAAGGAAATAACATAGTACGATGGGATGATCATTCCCCACGTACATGTGCATGTTGTGATGGGATGTTCCCATACATAAGTTGTTTTTCAGTGGGGTGGACCCACATGATTTTGTTATTTATGTCTCTCCATTGGTTGTGTTTGTTGTTCCTTCTCTGTTGAGAGAAGTCTCACCATTGGAGGCATAATAATTGATCCGTTGAAAAGGATTGAGGAATGAAGATTTGTTTGAAGAATTATCATGAAGATTTATTGGCAAGTTGGTCCATAGTCCAACTTGAGGGCGAGTGTGAGAAATTATGAAAATAATGTTAATATTTCCTATTTTGTATTAGTTGACTATTTGTATATCTTAGTCATAATTGTGAATTATAGTATTAGGAAATCTTTAGAGTAGAATAATATTATGTTATTATTAGGGTCATTATTAGGTAAAGTTGTAGGAGAATTTTTTTATCTTTCAGGAAAATAATTATCAGACTATTTCACTCATCCTTTGTTTACACAGTAGTATAATGTGATTTTAAAAAACTTAGTTTATTCAAATTAGGTAAATAGATCTTATATTTAAGAATGGAGGATCACCATGTCATTTGCAAAGTATGAGGAGACCCGAATTATCTATTGCTTATTCATTTTTCAACTTACTAAGAATATCGTAAGTATTTTATTTGATATATTTTTTTTTACCAAAAGTATTTTATTTGATATTGATCTATTCATATTTGTGCGTTCTGTTATTGGTTTTTTATTGACATTGTTTCTATTTTATTATTGAGGTCTCACTATTACTTCACCTTTAATCACATTGTTCTGCTTTCTGGGTTGGGATTGTACAGAAATCTAGGACTTGAGTTTGTGGATCTGTATCTAGTTCACTGGCAGTGAGGTTGAGACCAGGGATTGAAGGAATCAATTTCACTGGGGAGGATGTGCTTCCATTTGACATAGAAGGAATATGGAAGGCCATGGAGGAATGCCACAGATTGGGCTTAACCAAGTCTATTGGGGTCAGCAACTTTAGCACCAAGAAGCTCACCCAACTGTTAGATAATGCTGCAATCCCTCCTGTAGTTAATCAGGTGTGTTTGTACGTGCATAAATTCATGATTTTTTTTAGAATTCATGTTACGAATTTTCCAATAAAGACAACTGATTTCTTTATTTTTTTTAGTTCATCACTAGTTAAGAAGTTACTGCCTAGTTCTGAATATAAATCCAATTTTGTTTTTTTGAAAGTTAACAGAGTAAATTAGATCACTAAATTATAACATATGTCACAAGTAATTAGAATACATGTTAGTTCATAAGTAGAGTAAGGTAGTTTTGAAAGGGGGGGGGGAATTTCAACAATTTAAAGGATCAATTTTACAACTTCAATATTTTTCAATAAAGTTAAAACGGCTATATTTAGGAATGAAGGGTGTAACGTTTAACAAGTTGTAGTATATGTATAAAGAAGATTCTACTTTATTGGCTCATTCATTTTTGACTTAGTATTGAAGAGCGTTGAATGGTGGTGTTAGGTGGAAATGAACATATCATGGCATCAGGGGAAACTAATAGAGTTTTGCAAGCAGAAAGGGATTTGTGTGAGTGCATGGTCGCTACAAGCAGCATATGGGACACCTTATGGTTCCAAAGTTGTGATGGAGAATTCAATCATCAATGAAATTGCTGAGGCTAGAAATAAGAGTACTGCTTAGGTTTAGTATCGCAGCTCATCACATGTCTAACTAAATATTTACAAATGCAGCTATCTTATTGCCATTTGGTCTAAAATGTTTTCACACTTAATATATTTTTTAAAATGGTATGAACCAAAGGCTTGAAGTTAAAACAACTTGCTAACTAAACCTGATGGGTTGGCGTGAGTGCAAGTACTCTCGTGAGTCTCGTCCCTTAAGCAAGTGGTTGGGGGTTCGATCCCTAACTCTTGCGAATGGAGCAAATTCACAGGCCAGCTGTCTACCCCTATAATGGACTTCAGAACATCGAGAGATTAGTCTCACTTGACACGCGGGTGGGGATACCTTGGGTAATAAAAAACAACTTGCTAACTACCACACACATATTACCTCTGAAATAGGACTATCTAAGAAACTTGCAGATATTTTTCTCAGGCATGTGCCCCCATTTGTTGCATGACGCTATTTTAACAGATTGTAATTATTATAAAATGGTTATAGGAAATCTCCCTGCTTCCAAGGTCCCAAACACAGGAAGAAATGTTGTCTAAAAATTATAGATGAAGTTGTTTTACACTTAATGCTCTAATATCATGCGTTGTGTGGAGATGCAAAATAGAGCAATGAATTGAGGATCCATCTGTAGAACTGAAATGAAGATTGATGAATAGTGTAACGACAATTATTGAATTATTATCTGTTTTGCTCTTTTTGACTCTGTATGCAGATAGCACTAAGATGGATATACGAGCAAGGGGGCGTGTGTTATTGTGAAAAGCTTTAACAAGGAGAGGATGAAAACAAAACTTGGAGATATTCGATTGGGAGCTAAGCCAAGAGGAATCAAACAAAATATGCCAGATCCCACAACACAGGGGTTTTGAGGGAGAACCTTTCGTCTCCAAAAATGGGCTTTACAAGTCCGTGGAAGAACTTTGGGATGGTGAAATCTGAATCAGAACTTATCCATATGCAGCTTACATAGATGTATTGTATTAACATAAACTTTGTCTATTCAAGGAGTTTGAATGTGAAGAATAGAAGATTAAGAGGAGAACTAAAGTGAAAACAAAAAAGGAGTATGAGATGCGGATACCATTTTTTGCCATGTTTTCTTGTATTACTCTCAAGTCTCAAATAAATAAGTTTGACTTTATCAAAAACGAATAAATAAATTTGAGGATTCTATATATGCAGGTTGCAGAGGACGACAAATTAAATCAAAAACCAAATCAAACTAAATGAATTTCGGTTTTTCGGTTTTGATTTTCCGTTTTTAGTTTCATTTTTGATTTCCATTTACACCATTTTTTGTTTTCGGTTTCAGTTTCTATAAGCCACTTTTTTTAAAAAAAAACACCCAACAATAAAAAAACACAGAGTCACTGACAGAAACCCAGTCACACTCACACACTTGACAATCCTCCCTACCTCACAAACACAGAGTCACTCAGTCACACACTCACGCTCAGTCAAGTCTTCCTTCCTCACTTCACTTCTGAGTTCTGTTGTGACTCAGTCACGCGACACAATTTTTGGTTGGTAGAAGAAGGTGCAATCCTATCTTCTTCAATTTTTTCTACTTAGGCTCTTTTTCATGTTCTGAGGTTAAATTTCTTCAAAAAAATTCTTACTCATGGAAATTTAGCTAGGACGTTCTCACATTTGCTATTTATGCTAATATAGAGTTGCTTGAACTTGCATTTGCTTCAGCGTGGAATCTATGTGATTGAGCTCAGAGCTCAAAGCCTTATACTAGCAAAGGTCATTATGCTAGATTTTTATTGTAGTAATGATGACTAATGAGCTCAACAAATTGTGTTCATTATCATTTATCTTTCATGTTGAATAATTTGTTACTCTAACAACATTTGTAACAGGCACGATTTTAGATTGAGACTATGATTACTTTTTTTCGTACATCCTTCAGTTTAATTTAATATTTGTGCTGCTATAATGAGTGTACATTTTTTAGTTTTCTATTTGATTATGTTGGTGTTATGTTGAGTGTGGATGACACCTTGATATGCTCTTTCATATACTCAAATTTTAGGCTCTTTTATCCTATTAAATTTTCATTTGGGCCACATATGAAAAAAGCCCAACAGAAAAAACCGAAAATACAAAAAAATTAAACCTTAACTTTGGTTTTTCAGTTTCGTTGAGTTTTCATTTTAAGTAGTTTACAGTTTGGTTTTGAATAGAAAAACCTTTTACCTGCCCCTACATGTGTGTGTCATCCATCCCGTTACTTGAATATCGCCCTTTTAAGTTGTAACCAAGGATATGAAACCCGGCCCGACCCGGACGGTCGGACCGGTGGGTAAAACGGCCCGATTACCTCTATTGGGCCGTTTTACTGTGCAACCCGGGTTGACCCGGGTTAACCGCTGTTGACCCGGGGTTGACCCGGGTTGACCCGCTTTTGACCCGGCCAGAAATTGCCAACTGCAAAAAAAAAATATATCAACAGAAAAAAAATGAACTTGATTAAAAAAATATCTTCATCCTAATTATATTAAGTTATTAAGTATTAACAATATTTATATATTTAATTTTCATTAAATTATTACGTCACCGGTTCGACCGAACGGTCCAACCGTTTCAACCGTTTCAACCATGACCCGCTCAGTTTTCCGTCTCGACGTCCGGCTCGGGTTTTAAAACCTTGGTTGTAACTGTAACTCAAAATGATGAGGGAGTTTTTTTTTCGCTGAAAAATGATGAGGGAGTTAGGTGAAAGCTATAAAGCCAGTTATGCTTTTTCATGGTTTCAATCCAATTTAAAATCAAAAGATTTGGTTTTTTCTCTCTTTTTCTTCTTAGAAGTTGACACACGTGCCGTGGCATCCACGAGTTTGTTTGGTGCTTGACATTTGACAAATCTATTTATCTTATGAATATAATCCTTATTCAGACCAATTTCAAAGTCGCCCAAACGGTAGTGACACCAAAGGGAAAAAAGAAAAAGAAACCCAATAAAAAATGTCCAAAGTGACAAATGAATGCAACAAAAGTTTTATTGGAGTCTGATTGTGCCTATATTATCAATATAAAAGTGAATAAAAAGGTAACAGGTTCTCTCTTTGTAAAGGAAGTGCATAACACAATAAAAAAATAGTATTGCAAAGTTTGGTTAAAGCGATGGCAGTACAAAAGTAGTCCCGAGGAGGACCTATTTTGGGGTCTAACATGCTTCTCTGGAAGCTGAGTCCCACAGTCAGCTTTCCCTTATACATAAGAACCACAGAATCAATGTAATCCTCTACACAATGCCTATGAAATGAAGTGACAGTAACAGCTCTAGGGGACTCTTGCGAGGACAAAATGTCTAGTTACTCGCACTTTATGGATCGGTATATGTGACGAACGAAGAGCAGAGCAGCACGGAAGCCAACAGTTCCGAGCATCAAGAAGAAGCCATAGCATACACAGGCCATGTATCCGAAGAAAAATGAAGTCTGCATGAATCCAGACATATCAGAGCGCGCATAGTAGTAGTACAAACAGTAGGCATAGATGAACAAGCCTGTTGAGCCACCGCACAGGAATGACCTGTAAGGAAACCATAAGCACAGGTTAAGGGCAGTGAGCATATAATAAATTTCTCTTGAACAATGTAAGGTATGGATTTAAATCTAATATTTTGTCATGAACAATTGCTGGATCAAAGAGAGAGAATTCAACAACAAAAAAACCTATTTGTTTAAACTTAATAAAAGCTTATTATGGATAAAAAGTGTATAAATTAATATCCTTCTTTGCTCCACATTCACACCGAATAGTGTTTCAATTTAAACATGAGCATATGCTAAATAAAGGCAGGCATTCTAGACATAATTTCAGAAATGAAACTATGCATAAGGTAAAAAGAGATGCAAAAAAGCTATCACTCTTGAAGAATCCTATTTTCACTGGAGGAATGTGGCAATGAGGTCCACCTATTCAGAATTTTCAGAATTATAAAGGGTAGAAGTGAAAATGAGGAACATTTTAATGGGCTTGGTAGGTTAAAAACATTACAAGCTTGGCTCAGCGGTAAGCTCGTGGGTTCAACTCAGCATGAAGTAAGGGTAATGTTTAAAATATTTCTTCCCCCAGCACCTTCACCAAGTGAAGACTAGAACTGAGTTGGCCTCTTTGTTTTAAACACAAGAGTCAACTGACAAATTTCAAGGAAATCATCAAGAACTCCATGCCCACCAATAGCAGAAACACATACAAACAAGGGGCAAAACATATAACATCATCACATCTGTTAATGACAAAATTATTTGCCTAGAAGAATATCAATGTTTATATAATAAAGCATCCCATGGTCCCATCAGGAAATCAAGTACCAAACCATAGCTTGCCAAAGTTACTGAAACAACCACAGTCAATTAACAATCATTTGGAAAAAAAAAAAAAAAAGATGACGGTCAAATCATATAGCATGCATAACACCAAACTAATAAAAAAAATTGTGGCAAGTAGAATATTCGTACCTCCACCACCATTCATGGTCCTCAGCAGCAAGCTGGAAATATGTCAATGCCACAGTAATGAAAGCAGTGACAATCAACAGAATGATGAAGACAATGAAAAGGATGCTATATATGGTGTAAATCCTGTGACCCCAGACACTTGCAAATATATAGTAAAGTTCAATGTAAATTGCACTGAAAGGCAAAAATCCTGCCATTGCCATTTGGGGAATTGTTCCTCGATACCATGGCAGCGGTGGGATCTCCCTGGGATATTTCGTGGTTCGGCAAGGAGCTTGGAACTCTGACTTGCTATTCTTTCCAGCAATTCCACCCAAAACGAGTAAGGGTGATGTTACAAGGGTCCATATAAGAACTATCACCACAATTGTGCCAAATGGAAGAGCAGCAGTAGCATTGTAAACAATTGCTACTGTATTCAGAAAGCAAAATGTGAGGAACAGAGGTCCACAGAAAAGACATCCAGTTAAAAGTAGGTTTCTAACCTGTCATGACAAGAGGGCCAGTGTAAGTGTATAAGATAAAAAAAAATTGAATTTTAATTAATTAGCACAGGACTAAATAGGGACTATAGTAATATATTCCCTTCCCCAGCACCCTCAGTAAGTGGGGACTAAAACATGATTGGCCCTTTTTTCAATTAATTAGCACAGGACCAAATTGCAAAGAAAAATCTTAAGCACGCACCCAATTTGTTCCTTCTAGCTGACAGTAGAACGAAGTTGCAGTGTAGCCAGCAATCCCCGAGGTGAGTGCATATATGACAACAAGTGCAGTAAATAGAGCTCCACGATTGTATGGATAAAATACACCCACAAGTGCCAGAATGAATATGAATATGGTCCTGCAAATCATGCATAAAAGCAAATTATTTTCACAAAATCATAACAATATCACAGTATAACCTTACAGAGGTGTGCCTCTGGTGTTAAGCCATTATATTGAAAAGATCCAGAAGTTACATACAGAGTAAACAGCTGGGTGCCAGAACCAAGAGCAGCTGCGAAAAATGACTTGAACTTGGGAAACCTAAACACATCTCCATGGATATATTTCCAGCCAGTCTCTTCCTGGTCCTCAGCAGATTCTTCATCATGAGCATATCTACCATGAAGACAAAAGCAATTAATTAGAAAAGACAAAAAGATTTCCCCAAAATTGTCAAAGTCAACAGGCATGACAAGATAAAAATGGATGAATTGTCCTTACTTGACAAAATCGTTTTTAAGGACTCGCATGAGAATGGTTGCCAGAAACCCAGTTAGAAGAAGCACTGTCACACACGAATTTATGATAGAGAACCAATGAATCTCCAAATGATGAGGCAAAGAAGAAGATTGAGAGTACTTGTCCATCCTCTTTTCAAAAGGAGTTGTAGTTTCTTTCCATTTAACAGTATACAGAAATTCCACATCAACCTCTCTATCCTCTGTAAGGTCCACAAGTGCATTTGGATCAGTTCGTACATTGATTTCAATGACACGGTCCTTGTTGTAAAAGATTTCAAAGTGAATCTGCCTGTACAGGTAGTACTTATAATCACTAGGGTCTTTTCCTTCCTTGTCAATTTTTCCAATGAAACCCCAAATAGGCAGATCATCATAATACATCTGAAAATAGTAATCCTTGCGTACAGCAGACCGAAACTTGGCCACTTCTTCTTTACTGAGACGCTTTTGACACACTGATACAGAATTTTTATCCTTTAGGAATTCAAGATTATAAGGGGCACTCACTAAACGGTCGCCATTCAATACTTCTCCAAGAGCTTCCTTTTTCTCTTTCACATTTGCTGCAACCAGTAAGTAACAAACGAATAAGACGACAACCAAAACAAGAAAAAATCAATGGAAAAGGATGACTCTGGGTGACTAAAACCAACCTGGTAAACAGAATGCAAGATCAAAATAGCGGTAGGTTTCACTGCAGAGAAAAAGGCCATGGTTATTACATATCAAAACCTCATTCACATAAATCATCAAATTCAAAAATTGATCCAACCATATACAAATCCTAACAGCAACAGACTCAAACAGGCCAAGTAACAGCTGATTTAACAAAGTCAATCCAACCATTTATCTCTTGCCATTAACTCATCAACCATTTACATCATATCAACTAAAATATTCCACGTCTCACCAATAGATCCAACATAAGAATATCACGTACATGTTCAGCAACCCCATAAACAAGTCTCACAATTCCAATGTTCAAATGAACAGAACAAAAAAAATAAATCATACAACATCTATGCACAAGACACTCGAGAACATGATAACAACATTCCCCAGCAACGCATAACAAAAAATAGGATCAAATAAATTACTCCCTCCCTTCCTAGATATAAGATCACTTCCTATTTTATCTCAAGTTTTGCCCAAACTACCCTTATACTCCCTCTTTTCATTGAAAACCCCTCCTCCTTTTAAAGTTAATTAATTGAGGGGATTTTGGGAAGATCATGTAATTTTATTATCTTCCTTAATCTCCTCACATTAACCAAAGTAATCTTATATTTAGGAACGGAGGGAGTATAACACTTGACATCACATACTCAACATGAGAGCAAAATCATTGGGCAATTCATGAGGGATCAAGCAAATCAAAGCACTAGCAGTATATAATGAACTTAGATCCAGCTGAAGAAAAGGGCACAACAGAGAATTCACAATAAACAAGCAAAAGAAACAAAAATTACAAACTTCTAAGAAAAAAGAGATAGATCCAGAGAAGGGTAAACCTGGGATTATGAAAAGGACCAACTTTATTAGCATAAAGAGGCACCAGATCTCCTTCCTTGTAACGATGATCTGATGCATCTGATCTAACATGGGTGACATCGAGAAAAACAAACACACAAGCGATGAACAAAATAGCCACCGCCCTCTTCATGATTCAAATCGTTTGGCTTCAAAACCAAAGGGATTTGAAAAAAGAGCAAAAACCCAACAAGGAAAAGAGAGAGATTGAGGCGAAAGGAAGAGGGGATGATTATAAAGGGGTGAGATTTGGAAAGGGTGTTAAGAGTGACAGAGACTTTGTGCCTCACTGTGAAATGTTTGATGTCTCACCATACACATAACACATTACATTACACAACGAAAGGAAAGGAAGCAAAGTCGTTTCCTCTTTTTATGGCTCACACCCACCGACGCTGTGGTCTGAACCAGATCTCCTCTGGCTCTGGCTCTGGCTCTGGCTCTGGCTATGTGTTGTGGATATGGCATTCATGTTGTGGCTATACGTTTCGTTTTGTTTGAAGTGGTCAACCTTTTAAGGTAAAAAAATGGTCAACCTTTAAAACATGTTAAAATCATTTACTATATAATGCTTAAGTTTAATGAAATTTTCATTTCTTACACTAACAGTTTACTCATTTATTTTATATATATAGTCTTGTCTGTCACCATATCCCTTATCTCCTTATCTTGTCCTCTTTTCTTTTCTTTGTCTGTCATTATTGTCTTTTCAAATAACACTCATGTCCATTATTGGATCTTCATAATCTTTCTTCTGTGGACTCTTCTCATCGCAATAATTACATTTGTGGACTGCATATTCTGATAAGAGCTGACATATTCTTCTTTTTGTATTTACAGTATTCTCAAATATGTAATTTTTTTTATCTTATCATAAAATTGATTAAAATGATTGAGGTTCTTTGTATTCCTTCATGATGAATAAATTAAAGTTGTTGGTCCAAGGAAATAAACCCACGCAACTTCATCCTCAGTTGCTAGAATCCTATTCATTTCTTGGAAAATTATATGATAGTCTTGTGTTCTTATTATGGTTACAGCTTCCATGAGATCTTCATCATTCTCTATATCTTCTTTACCTTCTGTTTGGTGCTCAAAAGGTTTTCTTGTAGTTCCAAGTATGATTAAATTTATAGGATGATAAAATCTATTTGGAGTTATTTTAGCTATAGTTGAGTAACATCTTATAAAAATGTTGGGTTACAATCCCAAAATAAGTCTTCACAACTTATTTTAAAGGTTTTGGTAATTCTGAAATTTCTTCTAAATTAGATTAAGGATAAATGGATTGGATTAACCCATGCTGATAGAGGGATTTAACTACATTTGGAGGTGTTCCTGGATGGATATCAACTTCGTTAAAAGCATAATGGGATATGTATTTAATATTTGAGGACTTAAAGGAAAAATGGTTAAGGTTAAAGATAAGCTTTTTAAAGTATGCAAAATTCTCTGAAAGTTTAAAGATTTGATTCTCTCTTGGGGTTTCTAGTAGATGATGATTTAATGGTTGATGGAATAATTGCCTAGTTTTCAATAATATATATATATATATATATATATATATATATATATATATATATATATATATATATATATTCTCTAGTCCTTGCATTTAGTAATATAAAGGGTAGTTGACTAAAAAAAGTCATCTAAAGGGTATTCCTTTTTCAGTGTTTTGATTAAGATCGAGAGGTATAAAGGGGGAAATGGAAATATGAATTTATTACTTTGACTTTTACAAGTTACCTTTCATAATTCTTTTTTTGATAATTACCTTTCATATTTTAAACCTAAAACTTTGTAGTTTTACCTCTTATCTTTAGGATTGAAAGGAGTAAAATATATAACTAGTGATAGACCTCGTGCGATGCACGGGGATGCTGTTGTGTTATACATTTTTATTAACACTTGATCTTAGATTAAGAATTAACATAATTATAAAAAAAAGATTAAATATTAACATGATTAGTAGTTTTAATCCAATTCATAAAAGATGATTGAAGTTTCATTATAATTATGTTACTCCTTTAATTGTTTTCAAACTAAATTTAATTGCATCAATGCAATAAGAGGGAATTATATAGATAACCATAGTTTATCATATAATCTATGTTTTTTTCCTCTTACAACACCTCCTATAAATTATTTTACTATGTATTTTCACGTAATTTGCTATCTTTTTTATTGGAAAAGGTTTTTATAATCACAATTTCTGTTTTTCAAGACAAAAATGGATATTATTTATTATCGGAATTTGGTGGCATTTAAATGTATTGGATATTTTTCTGAGTAATTATCTTAATGTTGATATAATCGAATAGGATGATGGTGATAGGTAATATCTTAAATAAGTTAGGATCTAACTAAACATCACAAAGTAAGAAGAGAATGAAACTTCAAAAAAGTAATGCTCTAAAGGGAAAAAGATATAGGGTTATATTTACCTCCAGTGCAGTATATCAAGTACAACCAGTTCACCACTAATTAAATAACACCTGTACAATCTTTCATACACCTACCACACCATATCACTCTCCTTACCTTATCTCCTCTCTTTCTCTCTCCTCCTACATTCGCGCGTCTGCTCCTCTCTTCTCTTTCTCTCTCTTACATTTTTCCCTTCATCCACGCATCTAGATCTTTGCCTCTTCCTGATAAACGTGGCTGTCACCCAAGAGGGGGGGGTGAATTGGGTGAGGGAATAAAAGCTTTTAAATCTTCTTTACGAAAGACTGCTTGTGCTTGGTGATAATATTTACGAAGTAGTGATATGCACAAGTCAGTATGTTATGTGATGCAAAATAGAATGTTTGAATGTAAATTTATGCACACATAAATTTATCCTGGTTCGGTCACCCAGACCTACATCCAGTCCCCAGGCTCCACCTGAGATTTTCAATCCACTATTCTTGTTTAAACCGGGCACAAGAGAAGCCTTTACACTTTAGGTTTTACCAGCACGGGTTCACCTAACAACCCACAGGTTTTACACCGGGTTCACCTGCAAACCTTACAAATGCAAGTTTTACGGGCTAACTTGCAACCTATGGAGATTTAGACAATCTCTAAATGCTCCCCCTTACAAATTGTAAGTTTACACTATGTTCACTCTATGAACTGATTGTGCTAAACACTTAAGCTCAAAACTAACTCTCTCTAAGAGTGAATGATGTTACTCACTTAAGTACAATAAAATCACTCTCTGAAAAATTATCACAAATCTGGATCTGAGAGTAGTAGAAGATGTGTAGGATGAAGAATATGATATTTCAGATACTTTGCTCTTTTCTCTTTTTTTCTTCCATACCTTTTTTTTTCTTCTAAATGAATGTCTCTTTTATACTCGGCTTCAGGCTTCTGGGGCAGGTTGAATATGAACGTTTGAATAAAGCCGTTAATCCTATGTTACCGTTGAGAAGTACATCTTCATTAATGCTTAGCAGGGTTGACTTGCTTTATCTCTGAAAAGTAGTCCTGACACCTCTGCTCTGACAAAGGCATTCTGACTTCTGAGTATGTGATGTTTACTCTTGTACTCTTGCTGACGGATGATCATCATTCATCCGCAAGTGGTAATCTTGCTCCGCAAGTGTTAAGCTCTGAGTCCCAATGTCAAGAGTCTTTCCATCCGAAAGCTCATTTGCATCCGGAAGCGTGACCATGTTCTGCACATACTGGTTAGTCCAACATAGCAATATATATATAAGAATTATACATGCTGTGGGAAGCTTGTGTGCTATGGGGAGTAGTTTACTTAGACTGTGTTCTTATTTGGTTTATGATGCATCCGGAAGCATTCTTACATCCGGAAGTAAAACCACTGGATGAAGGATTATAACTCACTCTCGCTTGGTGTATTTCATTCCACCACTCAGCGCTAGTCACTGAGCTATCGGAAGCACTTTTACTTGACGTGGTGAACTTACTGACGCTTAGGGTTATATTTAGTTTATCAACCTGCGCCAGTCTAAATCTAATAGGAAGTGCTTTCACTTGGTGAAGTAGACTCACTGACGCTTGGGGTAATATCTATTCTGTCGCTCTGCGCCAGTCTAAACCTAACAGGAAGCGCTTTCACTTGGGGAAGTAGACTCACTGACGCTCGGGGTAATATCTATTCTGTCGCTCTGCGCCAGTCTAAGCCTAACAGGAAGCGCTTTCACTTGGGGAAGTAGACTCACTGACGCTTGGGGTAATATCTATTCTATCGCTCTGCGTCAGTCTAAATCTAACAGGAAGCAAACTCACTTCCGGTTGAGTCATATCTTAGTCTTAAGGTTTCGTGTATCTAATTCTCATGGACTAAGTTATTTCCCCAGTGATTTACTTGCTGACGCTGGGGGATGAAAACATTCATCCGCATGCGCAAGTCCTAATCTATCCGGAAGTAAATCCTCATCCGGAAGGACTCTTACTTGGGATCCTATGTTATCCTATTGCTTCCTAGGCACTTGGTCTAATTCTCTATATTTTAGTCTTCATCAAAACTTAAGATTCTAACATTCTCCCCCTTTTTGATGATGACAAACCTAGTTTTATCGATTAAGTTCCTAAGGAAGGATTAGCAAGAGAATAAAAGCAATGGATAAGAACAAGTAACTCAGACAAATATTATTGACAAGCAGAGGTTACAAGTCAGAGTTAAACAATCAAATAACATATACAAGTAAGGAATGTATACAAATAAATTTCACTAAATGCGAATGAAAATATGCATGAAAAACAAAATTAACAGAAATGTTTGGATTGGGGGTTATAGTTTGTGTCTCTTTTTCTTTTCCCTCTCTTTCTGTCTCTCTTCATTTTCCTCACGCTCACTCTGGTTTATCTGGGCAATGATTTCTTGAAGCTCTTTTTCCTCTTTTTCCCTTCTGAGCCTTTCTGATTCAATGGACTCCTCGTATGCCCTTTTCATGTTCTCCACTTCTTCATACCCAGGGAAACCTGTAGCATCGTCGAAGTAGGAGACTTCTCCATTGGGATAGTGTACAGCCCGGATTCTCACATTCCATGCAGAGAAGTTGGGATCCTCTTCAACTTCCTGGGCTTTCCTTTTCCCTTTCCCTTTGCTCTTCCCTTTGCTTTTGTTAATTGGAGGAGTGGGCATGGCACTTGCTCTTTCAGCATCGAGGCAAGCCATCTGACCAAAGGATAATTTGTCAGTGAATCCAAACCTCTCAAATTCATCAGGAGTCATGTCTTCAATTTCCAATTTGACCTCCTTCAGAATTGGAACTGCTTGAACCACTGGATTTTCTTGCTCAACCTGGGCAGATGATGTTCCTTGCTCAGGTGGGTCAGATGGAGTCTCTTCCTCAGACTCATCAGATTCAGTGGTGGCAACGAACTTCCTGGCACGTTTCCTAGCAACGGCCTTCTTTCTGGGTGCACTGAATCTGGCTGCTGGCTCAGACGAGGGAGGAGGATCAGAAGATGGCTCAGATGAGGGGACCTCAGACTCTTGCTCAGAGAGTGTAGGAACAGGCTTGGCTATCACAATGGGAGGATGGTTGGGTTTTTCGAGTCCCCACTTCATCCTGATCTCCTCAACAATTTCTCTACTTGTTTTAGTTGGAGGAGGCTCTGATGATGACTCAGGTTGTGAAGATTGTTCATTCTGCCCATACACAACCATATCCCATTGGGGTCCTTGCTTAGCCGCTCTCTTCTGCTCCATGAAACGGATGGCCTCTCCTCTTATAAGGCTCTCTGCACCACTCAGCCTCTGAGACTCATATGCACGACGCAGGGCGGCCGTGACATCTTCATCAATCCAGAGTGATGGCTGGCTGAGGGCATCCCTTGTGGCCATACTTAGGAGAAGAGTAGACATAATATTTCTCCCCCTTTTGTCATTATCAACAGGGGTGAGTGCCAGGGATGGAGTGGATGTGGAGGAGGATGGAGGTGGTTCAGGGCCAAATTTCTTGGGAGGGGAGGGTGAGAGTGTAGAGGTAGAGGATGTGGGAGAAGATGGGTGTTCAGGAGTTTGAGGAGGGTCTGGGAAGCAACTGGAGGTGACAAAGAGATCCGTATAGGGATAAGTGGAGGAGTATTCTTTGTAATTGGCGGAGTCAGGGGTAAAGGGTAAGTGGTCATCGGAGAGTGGTTGAAGGTGGGGATACTCGCCGTATGGTTGGCTGAGGGGGTGAATGGCTGTTTCAGATCCTATGGGTCTAGGGTTTGGATGGGTAGGGTTGGAGAAGCGGAGTGGAGAGCGTGTAGGGGCACCAGGTCGTGTGGGAATGGGCGAGGATGAGGATGAGGAAGGTGAGGATGAGAGGTTTCTAGGAGAATGGCGTGGAGAGTTGTGAGGTGAGTTTTGGGTTTGGTGGTCATGGGTAGGTGAAGGTTGGGATTGTTGGTCATTGTTGGGTGGTGGTGGGGCTTGTTGGTCATTTTGTGGTGGAGGCTGAGGTTGTTGAGTGTTGGGCGGAGGAGGAGGTGGTAGTTGAGGGTGATTAGGAGGAGGAGGAGGGTTTTGAGGAGGAGGAGGAGGTGGTAAGTTACCTTGTGATGAGGGTTGGGGAATTTGTAGGTGCTGGAGAATGAGGTCTAATTTTGCATCCACCCTGGCAAGGTGATTCTCGAGTTGTCCTACTCTGTCCTCAAGCCGTTGGGTTCGCTCCCCTTGGTGGTGGAAGCCAGCTTCACATTCAACACGGAGAGGTCCCACCAAGGATTCAGTTAATCTGAGGAGGAGCTCTTCCTTTACTTCCTCAGCAAAGGCCCTAACAGAGGCTGGCACTCTTGCAACACGACTTGGCGGGGCATGTGAGTCCACTTCTTGATCCCCTGCACCAGATGTAGAGGGGACTGAAGTACCAGAAGCACTACTGGCTTGTGAGCGTGAGCGAGTGGGCTTAGGAGACTTGAAATACTTGATCCCCATCCTTGCCATATTGGTTGCTCCCACAGGCTTACACTGGACATTCTCTTCTTCCACAGCAGATGTAGCCTTGATCAGATGCTTCTCAAGGAGGAAGGCAATGATGGTGGGATAGGGAAGATAACCTGACTTGTCATTGTTTAACCAGCGCTGAAGCTCTAGGCATATCAACTGCCCCGGGTTGAAAGGCTTGCGCGAGAGGAGTCTGGGGAACCAAGGGTTGTCCAGCAGTGTGAACTCGTTGAAGTTGCCTCCCTTATGAGTCATTATCCGGGAGTAGACGTAGTACAAGAGCCTGTTAGAATCAGACATCTTGGACACCTTCTTGCTGTTGGTGCCATACAACTCCTCGAGTTCCTCCTTGCTGTACTTGTGAGACTCAGGGTAGATCCATTCATTCATATCCTCTACTGTGATTCCCATCATCTCATTCAAGGTTCTCCAAGTGAACCTGAAGGTTCTTCCTCTTACAGTGGCAGTGAAGGAGAGTTTGTGGACTTGCTCTTTTCCATCCACCTTCCTGTATTTAGCTCTGCCTGAGAGGGATTGGCAAAAGACTCGCAGGACGTTGACGTTGTAGTCCTGGTTGATGCCCAGCCAAGGCATATACTTTTCCAAATAAGGGCGCAGATGAGCAAACCCTAGTTCATCCAACTTGTCCAGATTGATGAACAGGCCATGGTTGAAGATGGGAATGGATGTCTCAAATTTGGAGGATACACTCTCCAATGCCCCATCTCTATAAACTGTGGGATCATCTTCTTCCTCAACCCTCTGCCTCTTGGAGGAAGGCTCCTCAGAAAACTGAACCTTCTTCTTCTTTCCCTTTCCCTGAGCATCCCTCTCTTGTTCAGAAGTTCCAGGCTGACCCTGGACGTTTTCATCCTGTCCCCGTGATTGCTCAGAACCTTCATGGCGTTCATGATGTTCTTCATGGTGCCCAGATTTACCAGAATGCTTGTGAGTGGATTTCCCAGATTTCGATTTATGTTTCTTGGAAGACGAGGTTTTCTGGATGACTGGGTTGGATTCATTCGTACCGGCCATTTTTTTTTATGAATGTTGTGAAAATAAAGATGAAATGCGAGAAGTGTGTAAAAATGAAGAACACAATGAAGAAGATGAAGTAAATTTTTCAGAGAAAAGATGCGAGTGAGAATAATGTAAGTAAAAAGTGAAGGTGAAAAGTTACATCTATTTATAGGTAAAACTTCTGAGGATAGAATGGGCATAGTCTTTCAAATTTTCACACATTGGGTAACGTAAGTTTTTAAGTTGGAACGACACACCTGATGACACGTGTTGCTTTAGAGAAGGCACAACGTTTCATAGAGGAAGTTGAAACGTTTTCTGAAGTGATGTGTCCCTTGGTCTGGCACTGGCGCTTTTGATCATATTGAATTATCATCCAGCGCCAGCAAAAGAATATCCGGAAGTGATTTTGCTTCCGGTTGGACAGGCGCTCCTGGTTGCCTTGAGTAGTCATTCAGCGTCAGCACGAGAGCAACCGGAAGTAGTTTTGCTTCCGATTGTACTTACTTAAGATTTAACATTTAGGGACCTGCAAAACTTAAGATTGACACTTCGATGCCTAAGTTAGCACAGTTGGCAGGTTTTAAGTACAGATGTTTGCTGAGGATTTAAACTTTATCTTAACATTCCCAAATGTCTCTTTATAAGGATAAATTAATCAATCCTCAGTGATAGTTTCATATAACAAGAACATTAGTAAAGTGAAAAACATAATTTGAAAATTTTGTTCATAATTTCACATAGTTTCACTCTTAAGTCATGAACTTTACTCATACTCTTTTGGATAAATACCAGTGATAGTACAGGGAGTATAGAACAGATTGCATATTTTTCAGAGCTTCATAAACATGTATAATTCGATAAATATGCCCTAAGAGTGTTCATGATTATGATGCTTAATGTAAAATCTCAATAAGTCCATCTAACATTTGCATAGGAGATTTTACTGTTGCATGCTTCAACCTTAAATAATCCCTTGCTTACCCAAGGAGATCTTTTATACTTATCCTTGGCCTGAAGCACTTTCTTAGGAGAGACAGGATTCGCAGGTTTTCTCCATGTGAGTTGAGACATCCTCTCTCTCTTGTCCTTCTCAGGATAGTTGAATGGAACTCTGTGATAGCTTATCCCTGAGACAAGGTCTTTGTTCCCTGTGATAGCGTACTGCTTCTTATGATTGAACCAGGTAGTTGCAGCAGTGACATCACCACGAGTTCTCTTCTTTGGGACAAGAGGAACTTTTGATCTTTCCTGCACAAGTAAGGCTCTAGAAGGGAGTTTTGGTACCCATTTGTACTTGGGTCCTACATAGTTAGTGCTGGACCTTACTTGTCCTTTGGGGATCCATATATACTTATTCCTCACATTTAAATTTCTCTTAAAATTACATGTGTGAGAAATGTGTCCAGTTCTACCACAATAATGACAGATAATGGGATGATGTTCAGAATCAGATTTCTTATCACTATTATGGTGGTCAGTTTTCTTTTCAAAGACACTATGTTTATTAACTTTTGAAATCTCAGGGTCTTTTGAAAAGTCTTCTCTTATGAGTGGGACTTTGGACTCCTTGGTTGTAGAAGAAGGAATAAGTTCCTCAAGTTCCCTATTCCTTTTTCTTAAGCCTAGAACTTCTTTTGCAAGTTTACAGAATTCATTATGTAGCTCATTATACATATCTTGCAATTCAGAAGTTTCAAGTTTAGGTACCTCATTTTCTTCAGCTTCTGAATCTTCTAGGCAGAGATCCACACTCTCTTTGCTGATACTAGCTTCCACTACATCACCATCCAGTAGCTCATCAAAAGTGGATTCACAGGGAGCACATAGTGAGCTTTGGACAGCCTTAACTTCAAGAAATTGGTTAGAAGCATACATAGTATCAAGAGTGTTCCAAATATCTATAGCCCCAGAGCAATGTTTAATTTTCTGGTAATCATTGTCAGATAAACTTTTGTGCAAAATTTGCATTGCTCTAAGGTTTAAGTAAAATAAACTTTTGTCCTCTTCTGTCCAATTTACTTTTGGTTTGAAATCAGAGTCCTTTTCAAAGACATCCCACATTTTGAAATCAGTGGATAGTATAAAACTTTTCATCCTTCCCTTCCATAAGTAAAAATCAGCATTTTCTAACACAGGTGGGATAGTATGATCAAAACCTTCAAAACACATTTTGTAACCCAAATCAGCCTAGGTCTTTGCACTTGAGATCGTTGGATCCTTTAAAACAAGTGACCTGGCTCTGATACCAAATGATAAACGTGGCTGTCACCCAAGAGGGGGGGGTGAATTGGGTGAGGGAATAAAAGCTTTTAAATCTTCTTTACGAAAGACTGCTTGTGCTTGGTGATAATATTTACGAAGTAGTGATATGCACAAGTCAGTATGTTATGTGATGCAAAATAGAATGTTTGAATGTAAATTTATGCACACATAAATTTATCCTGGTTCGGTCACCCAGACCTACATCCAGTCCCCAGGCTCCACCTGAGATTTTCAATCCACTATTCTTGTTTAAACCGGGCACAAGAGAAGCCTTTACACTTTAGGTTTTACGAGCACGGGTTCACCTAACAACCCACAGGTTTTACACCGGGTTCACCTGCAAACCTTACAAATGCAAGTTTTACGGGCTAACTTGCAACCTATGGAGATTTAGACAATCTCTAAATGCTCCCCCTTACAAATTGTAAGTTTACACTATGTTCACTCTATGAACTGATTGTGCTAAACACTTAAGCTCAAAACTAACTCTCTCTAAGAGTGAATGATGTTACTCACTTAAGTACAATAAAATCACTCTCTGAAAAATTATCACAAATCTGGATCTGAGAGTAGTAGAAGATGTGTAGGATGAAGAATATGATATTTCAGATACTTTGCTCTTTTCTCTTTTTTTCTTCCATACCTTTTTTTTTCTTCTAAATGAATGTCTCTTTTATACTCGGCTTCAGGCTTCTGGGGCAGGTTGAATATGAACGTTTGAATAAAGCCGTTAATCCTATGTTACCGTTGAGAAGTACATCTTCATTAATGCTTAGCAGGGTTGACTTGCTTTATCTCTGAAAAGTAGTCCTGACACCTCTGCTCTGACAAAGGCATTCTGACTTCTGAGTATGTGATGTTTACTCTTGTACTCTTGCTGACGGATGATCATCATTCATCCGCAAGTGGTAATCTTGCTCCGCAAGTGTTAAGCTCTGAGTCCCAATGTCAAGAGTCTTTCCATCCGGAAGCTCATTTGCATCCGGAAGCGTGACCATGTTCTGCACATACTGGTTAGTCCAACATAGCAATATATATATAAGAATTATACATGCTGTGGGAAGCTTGTGTGCTATGGGGAGTAGTTTACTTAGACTGTGTTCTTATTTGGTTTATGATGCATCCGGAAGCATTCTTACATCCGGAAGTAAAACCACTGGATGAAGGATTATAACTCACTCTCGCTTGGTGTATTTCATTCCACCACTCAGCGCTAGTCACTGAGCTATCGGAAGCACTTTTACTTGACGTGGTGAACTTACTGACGCTTAGGGTTATATTTAGTTTATCAACCTGCGCCAGTCTAAATCTAATAGGAAGTGCTTTCACTTGGTGAAGTAGACTCACTGACGCTTGGGGTAATATCTATTCTGTCGCTCTGCGCCAGTCTAAACCTAACAGGAAGCGCTTTCACTTGGGGAAGTAGACTCACTGACGCTCGGGGTAATATCTATTCTGTCGCTCTGCGCCAGTCTAAGCCTAACAGGAAGCGCTTTCACTTGGGGAAGTAGACTCACTGACGCTTGGGGTAATATCTATTCTATCGCTCTGCGTCAGTCTAAATCTAACAGGAAGCAAACTCACTTCCGGTTGAGTCATATCTTAGTCTTAAGGTTTCGTGTATCTAATTCTCATGGACTAAGTTATTTCCCCAGTGATTTACTTGCTGACGCTGGGGGATGAAAACATTCATCCGCATGCGCAAGTCCTAATCTATCCGGAAGTAAATCCTCATCCGGAAGGACTCTTACTTGGGATCCTATGTTATCCTATTGCTTCCTAGGCACTTGGTCTAATTCTCTATATTTTAGTCTTCATCAAAACTTAAGATTCTAACACTTCCCATCTCCATTCTCTCATGTGTATGCCGTTGAGAATCAATTTTTTCAATTCTTACTATTTATGTCCATTATAATTTCTTCTTGTATTTCGTTCTTTTTTTAATCATTCTTCTCTCAGTCTGCACAAAATCTTTTCATCACTCTTTCTTACTTCTGAAGTGATTTATGCCATACCCTTCTTGTGTTTATTTTATTCCATTACCGTCAGAGGAATAACAGGAAGAGGAAGAAGATGTGACTCTCAGAGATGGCCGGAGAGCGTGGTGGTTGTGTTTGCCGAAGGGGGAGGAAGATGAGAGAGAATGGAGAGAGAAAGCATGTTTGGAGGAGAGTGGGGAAGAAAGAGAGAGAAGATAGGGAGAGTGATATGGTGTGGTGTGGTATATGAAATATTGTACATGTGTCATTTAATTAGTGGTGAACTGGATGTACTTGATGTACTGCATTGGATGTATGTTTTTTTCCAAAGGTATATCTAATTTATATATCAAGAGGGGAAAATGCCACACAATGTAACCTTTAGAAAAGGGCACATTGATGTGGGGAAAAAACAGGGCACGTTAACATGTTATTTACATAGGAGGTGAGTGGAACATTGAATGACCTACTTAACATAAATTGTAAGAAATGGAGATGACAGACTCCAAATTGAGTTGTAAAAAAATTAGTCTAACTACAAATGTAGTTGCAATAAAAACACAGTCTCGAGACAGAAACCAGAGAGATGAAATATCACATGGTGGATATTTCAGTTACATAAAATTAGGTGGGATTTAAGCGGGCTTCAGAAAGGCAAACAAATAAATCAGCAAAGTTTTCCTAACCCTATAAAATAAAGTAATCAAAATTTTACAAATCTAAACAATATTGGTGTTGCTCGATCAACCAAACCACCTAGTGGAACCACCCAAAGGTTTAGTATTTGCCCATAAATTCTCCACTAATTCTACAAAAATAAAGAAAAGATTCTTATTTGTGATTTTTCCATCCTCTTCAACCATATGTCTAAAAAGATACAAAAGTTATGGCAAGGCAAAGGAGCATCAAGGACCAGTTTATTTCTGGTATGTAATTCTTTTTTTTGATACAGTTTTGGCATGTAATTCTGGTTGTGTGTTTAAGATGATTTTTGAATGATTTTAACTTTTGGGAAGCACCCCAAAGGAGAACATTGTTTGATCATTGATAAAGTTCATGTTATTATAGTTTGGCTTCCAACAACTTCTTAAAGTATGGCTATTGCAAGAACATGTCATCTAATCTTCTTTAGGGCACAAAAAAAGGAAGAATATATAATATTCAAACCAAACAATAATGGCTCAATGCATTAGAGAATAGTAGAATCTTCTCACTAAATAATAGTTAAATGAAACTAATCACTCTCCAAGATATGATGCTTGGAAAGATGAGTAGCTTGTCCCATGTATGCATGGTTGTTAAATTCGCAAGTCAACTCGCCAAGTTTACCGAGTTCACGTTTTTAGCCATACAAATCAAGTTAACTCGGCATAAAATCGTTCATGGCATAAAATCGGCTGAACTTGTTTTTTACTCACAGAAACTCGCTAGGCTCGCCGTTTGGAGGCCCGAGTATACCAAGTTGGAGATGTGAGAAGTCGAAGCCTAAATTTCTTCCAAGAAAAATCGAAAAACAGAAACATTTAAGAAGCTGAACCTGTTTCCCTCGCCTACACGTAGTTCTGAAGTCTTGAACATGTTCTTGCTCGACTGCAATTGCACCATTGAAGGCTCAGAGAAGAAAGGAATAAGAACAACAGAGGAAGCATAATACATTTTTTTTCACTAAAGGAAGAGCAGCACTTGGAAGTTGGGAGAGAGAAGAAAGTCACAAAAAGTAAATCGAAAAGCTTGTGACTTGTGAGTATTTCCTACTGGGTAAAGAGAGACTTGATACTTTGATAGAGACTTCACTTTTCATTCTGACATTTAACTCTTCAAAAGTGTATTTTTTTTCTTCAATAAAAAATAGCAAAGTATTGTGGATGCCATCAGCTAATTACGGATTTACCTATAGCCATAGGCATTGTGTTATTGTAGTTTTGCATTTACATTTATTCTTCTTTGAATCAGAATAAAAATGTTGTTGATCAACTATTTACATTGTGGTTTATTACTTCTTGACAACGTGTGTACAACATAAGGAGAAAGATTGCTAAGACAAGTTTTACCAATTTCTTCCAATCACCATTTAAATAGCTATTCAACATTTCATGTCTATGGACAACATATATTATTGTTTTACAGTATTCATACTCCCAGTTCCTTAAGTGGACATATGTATAGTTCAACTTATAAGAGTGTGTTTCAATTTATATTTTAAATTCTTACTCTGTATTTGTACTTTGTTGAAAATATGTGTTTAAATTTCTAATGTTAGAATTTTATTATAATGATTTATATATTTTTTGTTTTTATATTATAATAATTGAATAATATATTGTACTAAATAGGCAAACTCTTACGAGTTTACGATCCGAATTTACATCCCTCTCATGAGTCTACTTAAACTCGTGAGTTTGACAACCTTACATGTATGTCAAGATCAAAGAAGAATACACTAAAAAGGTTAAAGCAATCTGCCACTGGCACCTCAACATCTTATACATAGAACCAATTTGATTTTGGAAATTAAGCTCAAACAACAAAGAAGACATTAGCTTGAATTCATTCGGTACTTTCAGCATATGCAATGGACAATCAGTTAATTATTTGATATTTAACTTATTTATATAATGCATCCAAACTAAATTCCATACCATATTTGACTTCCTCTAAATAATACCGGAAACAAAATCTATAGCACACATAATACACACAACATAATTCACACTGAACAGTGATTGTATTTGGTTCCTTATTTATGTCCACTTGCTCAAGGCAAGAAGAGAATACTATCTGAAACTGAAACTTTGAACCATCGGCACAACATGAGAATTCAGGCTAAATTAAATTGACAATACAACTTAGTCTCTCAAATCTTGCAAATTATAATCTTATACTACTTCTAGTCCTAAATATAGGACCTAATTGATTTTTTTTAGAAAGATTAAGGTTACGAAATAAGTTATTAAATGATAATATATTTGATAGATTTTAGATTATCCATTAGTTTATAGGTAAAATAAACTAATTTAAGGGAAAAAATTAGGTAAATCAATTTATAATTAACTTATTTTGCTTTTTTAAGGAATTTCTAGAAAAAGTCAATTAAGTCTTATATTTATGACCGGGGGGAGTACATAACTTAGTGAACTTCTTTATCAGTTCATAATGTTGATACTATTTTCAGAATAGTAGCTTTTTATAAATCCGAATTCCAATACCATCTCATCCATCTCCTTTGTATTTTTTTGAGTCATAATAAAGGTCCTGAAACAATTCAAATTAAACCAATAAAGACTAAGTAAATTGTTATCATCAAAAATTAAATGACTCAACTTTCATTTATTTGATTTTTTTTATAATTTCATTTATTTGAGTTTTAATGATAATGATTATGAAACACATAAGTCTTTTAGAGATCATGTAACATATGATATAGTTAGGTAGTTCATTTAGTTTACTTAATCTTAATCTCCCTAAAGTAATTAATTGAGTCTTAAGTCAAGAAAAAAAGGTAACACATAGTACAAAATACCAACCCCTAGTTGTTTACTTTAATTGGCAAGTGATTTAACCGGTTCCTAATCGCCTTGGGGTTAAATGCAAGTTATTTATAAAACCAAGGATTGTAACAAGTGGTACAACCCTGGATCGTTCGCAAGGAGTCTAATGATTTATCTAAGCTACTAAATGCAATTGAAACAAACAAAGGAATTAATATGGAGGTTTGGTATAAAAGATCATCTAATTAAACTACTAAATGTAAATACATATTTTTGGATTTTCGGGGTAAAATGACATGATAGATGACAATCAATAAGATGAGGGCTCTCTTGGTTAGTGTAACATACTGTTACTTAGTCCCTAATTAACTAATGATATCCAATTTTAATTCTATAATTTCTTTACTAACTATGATAAAAAAAGGAATATTCATATCAATATCTCTATCATAGTTAGAAAAGAATTTTCTAATCATTCTATACATTATCCATGATAGAAAAGAATTGCCTAATATAATAAGAATACTATCATGGATAATTAAAAGCTAACCATGTTAGAAAGAATTTGCCTAACATGGTTAATAAACAGAACTAAATGATATTAAAAATAAATAGATATATATACATGCGGAAGCGAATGCAGACCTATAAATTGGCAATATACAATTCTAAATAGACTCTACCATCTCTACTACCTAATTCCCTTTCCTGAAGCTTGCACCTGTGCATGAATACCTGCAAAAATGTCAGTAATCGTGGGATGAGACAATTTGTCCCAGTAATCACCGCTTAACTCACTATAACAGTGAGATGTGCGGTAGCGAGGGCGTCTAAAGGGTACCTCATTTTAAAACCAGTAATATATATATATATATATATATATATATATATATATATATATCCATGTCAAATCTTCTTCCATTCATCACTCAAATCCAACAATCACATCTAAACCAAATCAATTCATCATCCCCATATTCCAATCAACTAATACGACCACAACAACTCTCACACTCACCTACAGATGCATTGTGCCATCACGGTACATTCAAGCATCTATTCTTCACTATATGATTTGACACTATGTCCCTCTCCATAATAAGGGGACAATTTCCCTCTCTGGCAATCTCCAGAGAGGGAACCCCAATTCTGTTTCCATTACAGAACGGGAACGGTTGGGCTCTCCACTGCCAAACAACCGTAGGTCACTTTCTCTCAATAAGTTGACCTATGATCCCCGGTCTAATCAATCCGAAAAGGATCATTAGTACAAATAACTGTCGATTGGCCAATCGACAGTTATCATCGCGCGATGGTACATATATATCAGTGTCATGCAAACTCTCTCAATATCCATATCCATCAATTTCAATCTCATCATCAATATCATGCACTATTATCATTCCCTTCACTATCTCAATCTCAACTATTCAACTTATTCCCTCAACCTAACTATCAACATCTCTCACATAATACCATCTGAACCTCTCACATCATACCAAAACAAACACCAGCCAGGATAATATGTATAATGTTTCAAATTCCTTTTATACGAATATAATCGTGTTTGAAAGGCACCTGATAGCCTGTTTTGTATGAAAATACCTTTTTGTAAAGATAATATATATATATATATATATATATATATATATATATATATATAGAGGGTGAGAAAAGATTTTAAAAATTCACACTAACATCACCCTCAATGTCATAGTAAGGTTAAGTGTGATTACCTGTCGCCCTTTAGCACTTTGCTACTCTTCCTTACGCTTCCTTACTCGATTCACCTATTATTACATAAGAGTAATAATAAGGTAAACAACCATGCTTATATTTGTGTAATGTATAACACGTCTCTCTCGGTTCTATGAAGTTACTACCCTTTTTTTTATGTTTACTACCCATTCTTCTAGTTTTTCTTTCTTCTTCAATTGAGCATAAACAATCCACACAAAACATGCTTTCAATTGCAAAGAGTAGTACACATCATTCATTCACATTTTAGCTTTACATTAACAAACAAGCTTATTATCAATTAATCAAGAAGAGAAACAACATCAATTTACTCAAAGAAGCCAAAACTTGGCTAAAATCTCCAACAACGATTCACCATTACAAGGAAGGCAATTCACCCCTCACAATATAACATTTAATCACGTATATATGCAAGAAGCCATATCCAGTTGACAATCAAAATGTACACGACTTTATCTACTTGTTCCCTCCATTCTAATTAGCTACATGCATTTAACATCAACCAATAAAACCATACCTTATAATTACCAATTTCATATTTACATACTAGCCATTACCAACTATATTTATCATACCCTAGCACTTGGCTAATCAAATTGTCATCTAAGGGTCTTGAAAACAATATATTTATATAGATGTGTTTATTAAAACAGCTAGATTCATAAGGCTGTAATTTGCGTTAGTAATCAAGCTTTACAATCAAATTTTGAATCATGTACACACACTATCTTTTCCTATAAAAATATGTTTATATATGAATTAATGACCCTACTTATGAGTATTTATTTAGCGTCTCTCACATCCCTATTAACCTATATTCTTACCCCTTCCCATCATAAAGAGAACACATAGTAATTAGAGAACCTAAAAGAATTGATTTCAAAACTTCCAATCTATGCCACAAGTCAGAATGGAACAAATAGGAAAACCAAATCTGAAAGTTCATAAATCAGCCAGCTCAATAAGATTCAGACGCAAGCATAAGCATATAAGCATCATCTTAAGCAACCAATAATATTCTATAATCAATTAAACATAATTACAACAACTATAAAACCTTGCAGCTAAAGAGCATTCATTAAAGAAATTCTAATTGAATCAATGTCAATCCTACACCATCAAAAAGAATATCATATTCGATTCATATAAATAGCAAAACATAACCACATGCTTAAAACTTCTCATTCCAAACAAAACCAGCAACATCATTTCCATTCCTTTTTCAAAAGAAACCAATTCAGCCAATAAGGGAAAATGAGCAGCAAACTCATGAACCAAACACAAACAAACTTCATCCCATTACACAAAGCATAGACCAAACAGAACCTATACTGAAATTGAACATATATTGAACCAAAACAACATTATACACTCATATTTATATATATTTGATACATGTACAATGTCCCCTTTTTAAATTGGAGACAAATCAGCAAATGCAAACCAACAATGACAACAAACACTAAAAGAGAAAGAGAAATACACAAGTCCTTTGATCCAATAAGAATTATTCATGCAACATTGATTTACTCATTCATCAAACTTATATAACCACAAGTTGAACATGTCAATGCCTACCATTTCTTCATTTATATTCACACTATTATACCATTTCAGTTGCACCTTTTTTTTTTAAGTACACATATGCATTTCATTTCTATGTCCTCATAATGAAGTTTCTATCCATATCTAAACAGAACATAGCAGCCAAACAAAGAATAGAATAGAAATTCTTCAAAACATCAATCTCATATTAATTGTTTCCAACCAATCTTGTTTATCTTTCTAAGTTAAACTTATAGTAACTTAATCTCATAGTTTAAAACTGAAACTTCACAACCTAAGCATAAGTTAAGCATGTAGTTACATATTTAAACTCTTTTATATCCTCATGACCAAATAAAACAGAGAAACCAACCAAGCAGAAAAAGAAGATTATGCATACTTTTTAGAAAACTTACAACTCAAACAAATTCTTATATGCAAATTGTGACAAACAGCTCCAATAGTTTCCTAAGCTAGTTAATTAGGAATTTTGAGTCCTAAAACCCCATGAAACTCGTCGGCCATGTAAACCCAAAAGTTAGGGTTTTATACAAACTTCATAAACTTCAATTAATCCTCAAATTATCAACCAAAACACTAAAAGATGAAGATTAAACTTCGTTATTGTTCATCATCACACCCAAAAACCCAAAACCTAACTCGGCCCTTCTCTTAAGCTCGCACAAAACTGACCAAAAACGGGTATGAATAGGTACAAGAGACTTACCTAAGCTTGTTCTTGACCTTCCATGTCTATTCGGAGATTCACCATCACCGGAAACTGTCGGGCTCGACGGATTTGAAAAAGGAACGAAAGAAGTGAGGGATGGTGAAACTGAACGGAAGAGAAAGAAGGAAAAGCTTGGAGGCTTACCCAACCACGGCTTCACCGCCGTGTGCCTTCGCCGCCGTCGAACGCCGCCGTCACGTGTGACCGGAGGGAGAGAAAGAGAAGAGACGAAGTGGAAGAAGAGAATGAGGGGGGGTGGGGTTTGTTCGATTGGTTTTGCTCATGAGGGAGGAGTCAAGGTGTGTTTGGTGTGTGTGTATATGTGTATGTGTGGTGTGGTGACATTAACTACCCCACTCCTTTATGCTTAATTATATTTCTATCCCTAAAGTTTGTATATATTATTGCATCCTTCCTTTCCATCATAATATTATTTAGATTTCAAAATGTTTTTCATATAAGTCTTTGTCCCTAATTAATCCTTTTAATTATATTTCTTTGAGTTTCAAAAATAAATAAGATTTAATATTCATAAATTGCTCAAAATATCCTAAAATTTCCTAAATAATACCTCAAGACCTTAATAAATTCTTTATTATCTCTAATTTAAAATTCGGGATGTTACAGTTAGGGTCTTAGTGGCAAACTTGGGCTCATACATTAGGGGGTGTGAGGTGTAACAACCACAATTCTATAACTTTTTTTACGCCATTTTTATCAGAATTTTTTTTCATACTAACTATTAGAAAAGAAATTTACTCATTAATAATACTAACATAGTTAGAAAAAGAATTAACTTAATTCACTAAAATAATTATATTACTTACTATGTTAGAAAATCAATTTACCTATAAGGAAGACTAACATAGTTAGAAAGAATTAATATTATATTTCAAAATGATTTCTGATGACTAACCATGATAGAAAAATTAAATACCTAAATTATATATCTACCTATCATGGTAAGAAAAGATTATTACTAAATTCCTAAACTTTATCTAGTGCCTAACCATGATAGAAAAATTAAATGCCTAACCATGATAGAAAAATTAAATAGCTAAATTATATATCTACCTATCATGGTTAGAAAAGATTATTACTAAATTCCTAAACTTTATCTAGTGCCTAACCATGATAGAAAAATTAAATGCCTAAATTATATATATAACTATCATGGTTAGAAAAAGAATACAACTAAATTTTAAAACAAATTCAATATAACTAAATTCATTCCGTACATATTTCAAATGTCAAGTGAATTTCAACTGCTCAGCTAAGAATATGAGTTTTAATGAAATAGCCAACTACCAATATCTCATAAATAATAAAAGGGCGAAGGTGCAAAATTAGCCGCCGTAAATTATCAAATGGACAACTCTAGCACCCGTAAATTGAATGGGGCAAAACCGTACATTGTAAATCAAAATGGGGCAAATGTAACATCGCTGTTAAGTAGAGGCAAACAGACGTTAGTTAAGCGTGGGTCCCACCTTCATTAAATGACTTGGCAAAATAGTAAACAGAGCAATGAAATGAGAAATTCGCAGTTAACCCCCAATAGGAATACTCTCAACTTGCCTAGAATTAAAGAAGAAAAGTTTCAGAAATTCTTACCAAGGCTTATAGCTGAAATTGAAGAATTTATTTGCCTAGAATTAAAGAAGAAAAGTTTCAGAAATTCTTACCAAGGCTTATAGCTGAAATTGAAGAATTTATTTGTAGAAGGATGAACGTGTACTTTGGGAGAAAAGGAGAGAAGAATTAAGATATGAAGGGACGTAGGTTTGGAAAGAAGAGAACGTATGAATTGTTTTAGAGAAGAGAACACTACTACAAAAAATTGATATTGTGCCGTTTTTTTTATAAATAATTGTGCCGTTTTGAAAGTGTTACAACAGCCTGCGTCACAATAGGTCTTGAAAAAACGGCACAATAGTATGCACTTATTGTGACACTTTTCCTCATTAAAGCGTCACGATATCTTAACATATTGTGGCGCTTTCCCATAAATAATGGCACATTATGGGTTCTTTTTTTAAATAAAATAAATTAAATGTAACGTAAAGTAGACCTATCGTGACGCTTTTACTTACAAAATGACACAATATGTTTTTTTTCAATAGTAAATGTGACGTTTTACACATCTAATGTCACAATAAGTAAACTTATTGTGACATTTTTCCTTATTAAATGACACAATATATTTTACTCTTTTGAGATCGAATAGGCCAAATGTGACGTTTTTATCATTTGAGAAAATGACACAATAAAAATATGATATCTGCATTAATTCAAAAATTACGAAAGCAATTCCAATACATAAACAGCTAAAATTAATATATCCAAAGAAATCAAATGCATCAAAAGCAAAATTCAAGTTCAAAACCTAAAAACATGATAACTGTAAGCAAACTAATGTCTTGTAATAAAAAAAAGTTAGCAAACTAATGTCTATCATTTGTGCGACAAAAGTGGGTAAACATAGTCACACCATTCTTCAATCAAATCATTAATTGCTTGCTTTGACAACTGGTCACAACAAACATCTTCATAATACTGCACAAAAGTCTTACGTCTGTTAAGCTAACATGAAATCAAATATAACAAATCCACAATCAATAATATTATATATATATATATATATATATATATATATATATATATATATATAATTGAGTATTGAGTAATATGCAAAACTCACAGTAGAAGGAACGAAGTTTTGATCATGAGTTACAACATCCTTCATGAAACGCATGATGTAATACCCACAATCATTGGAATTCGGTTGGAACGGGCACTATAACAAAAACATAAAACATTATATCAAAACAATATTAAACTAGTTTAGTTTGTTTTAAAACCTTGAGTTAACCATTGAATTAAAAACCTTGACTTTTTGCCATTTATATGAATTTATCGGGTCGAAAGGTTTGTTGACACTCAATCCTTGAGAGCGACGAAAAAGAGTCAATGCACTGAAAATGAAACAAATAATTAAAATAATCAACTTATAAATTAGTTTTGATTTATAAAATCACAAATAATATTATTATCGACAAGCCCTTACTTATTGAAGGCGAATAATAAATTCCGATGCTCTAATGGTTTACCATGTCGAGAATCCAAAAAGTGAATCACAGGACCTTTTTGAGCCATAGGATTGATCACAATCAAAACCCAATGATTCCTACAAATGTAAAAAAGTTATGCAATATGTATGTATATAATTATTGAGAAACATAAAATGGAATCAACAAATAATAAATTCTTATAGAATTTTACCCTGTATTAACTGGAGCTAAGAATAATGTCTTTTTTGATGCTCTTTTTGAAAAAATATCCTTGATATCCTTGGATTGAGTATGAATATCTGTGTTTTCTTGTTGTGCTACCAAATATGGGCTCATAAATACAAAATTCACTTGTTTACTATTATTCAACACATCATGATATAAATGCCTGCAAATATACAATATTTCTATTTGTTCAATTCAAAAAATTGTCACATTAAATATCTATCTTATATATAAAGGGAGGGATAAAAGCAGGAATTTTAAGAAGTCACGTAAGCACTTTCTCTCTCCATCTATTTACATTAGGTAACCACCCACTCACTCCATCTATTTTTAGAAAAAAAACTGCATATAACCACATTCTCTCTCCATCTATTATAAACTATTTCGATAACCTTATCAAAAACCTTAACCCCAGGCAACATTCTCGGTGGTATGCCTTCTTCTGAATTCCCGTCAAAAGTATTTTTCCACTTTCTCCAACGATGTTTTATCCGCAAGAACCTTCGATGTCCCATGTATACATTTTTATTACAATGATCTAGTCGCATCGAATGAGTCTCATCTTCACATATAGGGCATGCGCCATATCCTTTGATGCTATATCCAGACAAATTGCCATATGCTGGGAAATCATTAATCGTTCCGAATAACATGGCTCTCAGTTTAAAATTTTCTTCCTTAAAGGCATCATGAACCATCTCACCCGTATTCCACATATGCTTTAGATCTTCAATTAAAGGATCCAAGTACACGTCTATATCATTGCCGGGTTGCCTAGGCCCAGAAATTAACATAGTAAGCATCATATATTTGCGTTTCATAATCAAATTCGGGGGAAGATTGTATATCATCAAAATGATAGGCCATATACTATAAGTACTTCTCTGAACTCCATGCGGAGTAATTCCATTTGTTGCTAGTGCAAGTCGTAAGTTTCTTGGTTCTTCACCAAATTCAGGGTACTCAATATCAATTTTGTTCCATTGAGGAGCATCTGCAGGGTGCCTAAGCTTGGTGTCTTTAATTCTTTCATCTGTATGCCATGTCAAAAGTTTCGCAATCTCTGCATTACTAAACATACGCCTGAATCTTGGAATGATTGGAAAGTACCACAAGACCTTTGAAGGACTATTGTTTTTCTTTCCATATCGTGATTCGTTGCATTTAGAACACTTATCTAATGATGCATATTTATTCTTGAATAAAATACAATCATTTGGACATGCATGTATTTTCTCATAACTCAGACTAGTGGCGCGAAGAACTTGCTTTGCCTCATATGTACTTGAAGGAAGCACATTTCCTTGTGGAAGTATATCTCGTAGGAAGGCAAGTAGTGCAGTGAAGCTTGCATCACTCCAACTATATCGCATTTTCAAGTTATATAACTCTAACACTGCACGTAATTTTGTATACTTGGTGCACCCGACATACAACGGTATGTCTGCATCACTCTTTAGTTTTTGAAACATTTTAGGGTTCTCTGTACCTATCACATTCAACATTTCTTCAAGGTCGTCACTATCATAAGATATGTCTGTGTCAAACACATTTGAAGTGCCACTTGTATTGTGTACCTGTTCTTTGCATGCATCTTCATAAGGCTCACCATGTTTTGTCCATCGTGTATAAGATTGATCAATACCATAGCAAACTAAATGACCCAACAAGTCAAGAGGGCTAAGACTCTTTCCATAACAGCAAGACAAGCAAGGGCATATAATTTTGTTAGGATTTTTGGCATGATCAGTTGCAAATCTTATGAACTCTTTTGCTCCATCTAAATATTCCTTTGAACATCGATTAGATAACATCCACTTGCGATCCATCATTCTAGCCTAGCCACTAAAGGAAATTGAAAAGACACGTACAAGAATCTAGTTAGGTAGCTACCTTTTAATATTATTGACACATACAAGAATCTAGTTGTCACATTTCTTGATTTTAATTCATTTATGATATACATAAAAGCTGTAAAATATAATGAATATAAAAATTGATGTGGCTCAAAGTTTCAAAATTGAACCCAGTATGTGTATGTGTGTGTATTGTTGACCATCTCAAGTTTACAAGTTCCAATGTTTGTTTTATTGTGTGTGCTTCAAGTACTGCGTCTATGATATGAATCCCAATTCTACAGTCATTTCTTTTTTCAAGAGTTTCATGACCATCATCATATTCACGTGTACTACACATTCTATATTATTCTAAGCTTAATCCACACATAACCTGATAAGCATGCGTCCGGATCCAGGCCATTTGAATTCTTAAAATTGATACAAGAAGTCAACATAAGAAAAATAAAAAACCTTAAAGCACGGTTCCACCTAATTCTTTGATCTGACACATAGCGGTGCAGTAAAATTGAGAATCGAAACAGAGGATTTGAGGCAAAATCTATGGTAACTCCTTTAACAAGAACGCAAAAAATGATGGTTCAGAAGAATCCAACATGCACAGCCTTAGTCACTATAATCGGGTGGATTTGGGGGTTATGGGAAAGTAATTTAAAGAAGATTAAAGAAACTTACAGAATCTTGAGAGAAATCTGGAACTAACAAGTTGAGAATCAAGAGTTTGAGAGAAAAAATATAGTCTTCAATGGGCAAGAGTTGCAAGCACGTTATTGTGAGGGGTGAATTTAACTAGTTTCACCCACGTTTTATTTTATGAGAATATGAAGGCACGTTATTTTTATGATCAGCACGTTATTTTAATGGAATTTGTCAAATTAGAACGTTATTGTGACTTGATTTTTTTAAAAAAATTAAATATATTAATTTTCATTCAGAATAAATATATCACAATATCTATCTAAAAATAGAATTTTTTTCATTTCTTTTTAAAGAATTAAAAAATCTTTTAGTTATTTTATCACAACAAATTTAAAAATAAGCCTCTGATTTTTTCGTCTATGAAAAATATATTTATATTTATATTTTTCTAAAAATATTAAACATATCCGTAAAACATTTTCACGTTTATTAAGCACCATGGGCCATGGCACAACAAAATTTTATCATGGTCCATCTTAAATATTTCTATATCTAACTAAGTTGCTTAAATATATCTATCTAAAAAAGTTTATTCATTAATTTAAACAAAATACATGAAAATAAAAAACTATTAATAGTGCGTTGTTTTATTGAAAACAAAATTTCAGACCAAAAAAAAATTGAAAACAAAATGGTCACAATAGTATCAATACTTTTAAATCTTGAAGTGTTGTCCGTGTAATTTAAAGTAAACAACATAGAAATTTTTATTTTTTTAAAAAGTAAATATATTTATGTTTTTTAGTCAGAATAAATATATGCTGATCAAAAAATTTATCTAATTCTATTTATTTATTTTATATTTTAAACTCCTTAAATCCTTGTTTTTCTAACAAACTTGCATCAATTTCATTCAACCATTCCACGTACAGTTCCTTTTTTCTTGGTTCTTTTTTTTTATACATTCCTTTTTTCTTGGTTCTTGTTTCCACGTTCAGAAAAAATTATCAATACTTTTAAATATATAGAACTGTTGTGCGTGTTATTTAAAGGAAACAACATATAAAGTTATTTTTTTAAAAAAAAAGTAAAAATGTATCTTTTTTTTAAAAAAAGTAAATATATCTATGTTTTTTAGTCAGAATAAATATATGCTGATAAAAAAAGTCAGAATAAAAAAATCCCTTAGTAGTGTTATAAAAGAATAAATATATCTATCTAAAAAACATTTATTCATTTGTTTTTAAAAATTAAAATCAAATGCTAGTATTTAGCTATTTTGTTACTTGAAAATAACTAAAATTTATACTATACCCAAAAAGTAGCCATGTTTTTTGCAACAAACCAAAACCAAAGCTTATACATTCATTTATGGAAGAATTCATTCATTTAGTTAAAATAAATCTTTTTTTGAACTGAATTTAACTAAAACAAATCAAAACCAAATGTAGTGCCTTTTTTTTTTGCAACTAACAGTGCACAATAGTATTCAATTTTTTATTTAAATAGAATCAATAAATCATACATAAAGTGTCGTTTTGTTAATTGATGGCACGATAAGGAAAAATATAGTTTTTGTGCCGTTTTGTTAAGTAATGGTGCGATAAGGAAAAATATAATTTTTGCTGTTTTGTTAAGTAATGGTGCGATAAGGAAAAGTATATTTTTTGTGTCGTTTTGTTAAGTAATGGTGCGATAAGGGAAAGTATATTTTTTTGTGCCATTTTGTTAAGTAATGGTGCGATAAGAAAACATATAATTTTTTGTGCCGTTTTGTTAACTAATGGCGCGATAAGGAAACATAATTTTTTCGTGTCATTTTGTTAACTAATGGCGCGATAAGGAAACATATAATTTTTTGTGCCGTTTATTTAAATAAAGAGGCACAATAAATATATGATCTTTGGTGTCGTTTTACGGAAAAGCGTCACAAAAAATATATGTTAAACTTCTAGTGACGTTTTTTATAAAAAAGTGGCACATTAGCGCTGACATTTTGTGCCGTTTATCAAGCAGAATGTCACGACAACTGGACATAAAACTTCTTGTGCCGTTTCTATTTTAAAACGGCACAATAGTGGCGGCACAATAGACCTATTTTATAGTAGTGGAAGTGACGACTATATTTTGGTTTAGGAGGAGTTAGGGTTTTTGCCGTATGAGTATTTATATATATAATAATTAAAGAAATTCTAATCAACTAGTACATTTGTTTATTTTTATTATTATACTTTTATCCCTAAAATCCTACTTATAATGCTTATAACCTCTTTCCATTTAACTCTTTTCTTCCTATTTATTCAATAAAAATAAAACTTAGTTTGTGTAGAAACAAATATAAGTGAATAGTCTAAGGATTATTTCATTGATATATATATATATATATATATATATATATAATAACATATTTATAATTTATATTAATAATGCAAAAACAATTCTAAAAAGATAAGACACTTTCCCTACAAGTTTACCTAATAATAATCACTAATAATAATAAACATCTTTATACTCTAATTATTTCCTAATACTATAGTTCACAATTATCACTGAAATATATAAACAGTATACTAATAAAAAAATAGGAAATATTAACATTATTGTCCTAATTTCTAACAGCTTGTCCAAAATTTTCTATTTTAATTTATTTCATAAAACTTTAACTTATAATTTATTTTCTTTATCCCCTTTTTAATTTTATTATATTATGAAATAAAATTTGGGTGTTACACCGTGCAACGCACGTGAGGGAAAACCCGTTTTATAAGTATCAATTTGGTCAACGAACAATAAAAGGTCTCATTCTGACCGATGAACAAAAGACTCATCTTTGCAAATGGATTATAGGAAAATACTAAAGTACCCTTAACTTTCTTCCTCCTCCCTACAAGTTTCTCCACCTCCACCATCCAACCCAATTCCCCCTCCTCGTACTCACCAACGGTAGCTTCTTCCTCCACCCCTCACCCACATCTAGTTGGGATAAGACTTTGTTATTGTTGTTATCCTATAGTCTATTAGCCAAAACGGGCCATTTTTTTTATTCATTGGCCAGTATGAGACTTTTTATTGTTCGTTGGCCAAATTGATTCTTTCGGAATAGTTTATTGACTAGAATGATATTTGACCCTACCCATCGTCTGTGGGTTCAGTGGCGAAGGGATTGAACAATGAGTGTCGGGTTGACCACCACGTCGCGAGTTCGATCCTGGGGAGTGACACTTTGGTGTGTCTCTATTGCGGTGCTTGAGGAGACATCTCTGTAACTAAGTGAAACTGTGAGTAACCTACCTGTGTGGACAGACATAAAGGGCTTGCTGGTCATGCTCCAGAGCCCACAGGGACAGGCCCCAGTGAATCATGAGTTAGGTGTCCAACCCTTGGATTGGGTTGAGCCCAAACCCCTTCCTAAAATTTGTTTATATAAAAAAAAGAATGATATTTGACCCCAGAAAATACTATATAAGTAATTTTATTGAATATCATACACATACTATGTTTTTTGATAAGTTCTTTAGGCTTATCAAAAGTCTATGAGTATAAATATGCAAACTTTGAGTACTACTAAAAGTTTATGTTTAAAGTAAGCTATTGAAATGTGAAGACACAAACCTAAGAGTAAAAAAAGACTTGTATATTCAGGCTTAAGCTAGTCCCAATTTTTATTTCATTGTTTCATGCCTAGATCTATTCAACAAAAGTCTTATCTAATCCGGTTCATTTCCATCTCTAGTGGTGGTGAATCTGAATATGTGGGAAGTGGAGGAAATGAAGGGCTGGATGCGATGGAAGGAAAATACACATGGAATGTGAAAATTATAATTTAATGGCTGTAATGGAGAAGAGGCAGAACGGAGCATAGGAGGATTGTAGTTTCCAAGGAGGTGAAATCTAAAGATCCTATTTTTGAATCACCATTTCTCCTACCAACCACCTCTCTTCATTAACCTTATGTTGGATTATGTTGAATTGTTGACCCATACGTTCCCATGCCATGAGCCTGGCTTGATGGAGAGGGAATTGATTAATCGGCTTTGGCTAATAATTTTTGTCAATTCGGTAGCTTGTATTTTTTTTTTTTGACCAAGGCGGTAGCTTGTATTAAAACTACTTGTTATGGCTTTTCTTTTGTTTTGAGTAATATGCAATTTCTTTTTTCTTTTTTTGATAACGAGTAATATACAATTTCTTAACCAACTATGTGAATGACTTTGCCGAAATATATCAGTTTTTTTTGGGCAACTTTTTTTTGGCCAACGCCGAAATATATCAGTTGCCGAAATATAGAATATAGAAATATATGATTTATACAACTATTCTCTCTCTGAAATTGCCCCTTCTATTTATTTGTCATTTTAAAAATGTAATGTAAGAGCAACAACTAACTTCGGTGACGTAGTAGGAGAAAACCCAACCGCAATAAACCAAGAATGCATTGTTTTATTATATACGCAATTGTTTTTGGCCAGGTTTTATTACATAGTTTTAAACGTAATAAATTCTTCAAATATCTAATTTTACCAACAAAAATGAAGGAGCTAAAAAACATGTTATCAATATCGATGAGTAGTTGGTTGAGCTGATAAGTGGTTACAGATGGGAACGTGTGTTCGATTCCGGAGAAGTACTCTCATTGGGAGAGGGGATAACCTTGTCTATGTGGGCAACACTCCTACCCTTTGAATCCGAATTAAACCCGGCGATTATTATTAATAAAAAAACATGTTATCAAAACCCTTAAACATCAAAATATCAAATCAAAGAGCTAAACAACATCATCATCCGATTAATTAAGATTAAAATGGGAAAGTAATTGGTTTGAACGCTAATGGCAATGCCAGATTCAATTTTAAAATGAATGGGAGAGAAAAACAAAACCCTAAACAAAAAAAAACCTTGCTTGGCCTTCCAAATGTTACAAGGGATTTCATTTTCAATTGCAGTTAACGAGGGAGTCACTCAAAATCAAAACAAAAGCAAACCTTAAAAACATAATGTAATTTGACGATCGACGAATATATGTTAGAATCTTCCCACCCACCAATTTTTTCAGTACTCTCAAGCAAAGCAAAGGAAAAGCCTTTTCATACATAAGCAACCATTAACCACCCTCACGTGCTCCTCTTCCTCCGCCGTATGTTTCCTTCTTTTTTCTTTTTCTATTTCCCCTTTTTTTTTCCCTTTTTTCAAAATTCTTATTTTTTCTGGGACCCATTGTTCTATTTCCTAGGCAACCATTTTGGTGGGTAAATTGCAGATCTTGATTTTATTATGTTGGAATAAATAATGGGTTTCTCCTGTAACTTTGATTTTTGTTGTTTAGATTTTGTGGGGAGTATTTTAATGTTTTGGTGCTGGATCGGTGATGATGAGAGTAGTTCCTTTTTTTGCTTTTGGATTTTTGAAACCTAGATTGTTGGGCTAGTTTTGATATTGTTGATTTCTGGAAATATGTTTTAATTGATATTATAATGTATAACTCTGAATGTTTTGACTTTGTTTAGTTAGGGTACAAAGGAGGCAAAATGCTGCCACTTGGTTGTGCTTTTGATTAAAGGTAAGTTTTTTCATTTTCTTGACTTGAAATGGGTTGATGGGTTGCCATTGTTTTTTTTCTCTCCAAAGTTTGGTCTTTTTTTATGCATTGAATTGATGAGGGATTATTGTTGTTATGGATTTCTATTTCTGTTTTGGGGGAAATTTAAATGAGTTACTATTTTTGGGTCTAGGTTTGTAGAGCTTGATAATGGCGGATACAAACTCTGTTGAAGTTATATTGGACTTTCTGAAGAAAAACCGTTTCACAAGGGCTGAAGCTGCGTTGCGTGGCGAGCTTAATAGCCGTTCGGACTTAAATGGGTTTCTTGAGAAGCTTTCACTGGAAGAAAAGACCTTGCACAATAAGTCAGAAATTGATAAGGGGAAGCCAGTTGTAGAAATTCAAGGGTCAGGTTCTCATAATACTGCTGAAGTGTCAAAAGAACTAATTGTGAAGGAAATAGAGTGTGGGACTGGTAGGAATGAAACTGAAAGCAAATGGAAAAATGTACCCTCTGTTGGGGAATGGAATAAAATAAATGAAGTTGTTGGGTCAAGCGACAAAAGCTTAGCTATCTCTAAAAGTTCAGAGGATGGTGTGCCGGATTTATACTCATGGAAGTTCAATCCTGGCAATGGTCCTGTGGAGCCTTTCCAAAACGATGTGGGCACTAGTTCTAATAGTAGTTTGAAGGGTCCATCATCTCAGCAATCAAAACATCAAACAAATGAAACTCTTGATGTGTTCAAAGCCATTTCAAAATCTGGAGGGGACAATACTGTTACCGCTGATAAGAAAGCCTCATGGCTTGGAAGTGGTATTACTAGAGCCTCTGTGGAACAAAAACATGAAAGCTTGCAAGCCAAAGAACCTAGGGAATCTGATCGGCAGCTCAAATATAACAATTCATCTTTTAAGGAGAATTTGGCTGATAATCCCTGGTCAACGGCTGATGAGAATGTTTATTCATCTTTGGACATTTGGAGAGATTGTCCTGTCAAGACTGTTTTCCCCTTCGCTAAAGACAACGTTTCTTCAAGCTGTGACAATGCACCTTATACAGATAAGAAAGAGGAAAAAAGAAGGGCAGATTTTAGTGATATTCGTGCATCAATAAAAGAGCAAGTGGACGAAGTTGGTAGAGCTATTTTTTTAGGCACGTCACAAGGCAGCTCTGACCAGAAGAACATTGGTAGTTTAAGTTTTCCTTTTGCACCTGGGAATCAGAAGGAAGAATTTCCTAGGCTTCCTCCTGTTAAACTGAAGTCAGAGGATAAGCCTTTGGCTATTAACTGGGAGGAGAAATTTGAACATGATGGGCCTGCTTCAAGAATAGCTGGTGCTGATGGCTCTTTAATCATAGGATCATATTTGGATGTGCCTGTGGGACAAGAAATTAATCCTTCAGGTTAGCTCACATATGGCACTATCACTATACAGTCTTTTGATTGCTTATGGTATCTGAATTTCAATGTCTTTAATTGTTAGATTTAGCTGTTGCATTTGTTAATTAGTCATGATTCTGGTTCATGTTGTGGGCTTAGTGGGAGCTTTCCCCTTTACTGGATTTGGGATTTCAAATTCTTCTGATTTTTTTGGTAGTTCCTTCATATTCACATTTTAATTTTTATTTGGCGGTATGTTATAAGGTTTATGCGATTTGAAGCTTGCTCCATTGATGAAATCCATGGAAATTTAATTAGTTGCCTTGATAATTTTAAAATTGGGGATGAATAAATTGATTTGCACTTTGGTTCTTCTGTCACCATTTTTGTGTAGTATAATCCTCAATTTCTTATCTGTTTCAAAGAGGAAGGATTTCAACGAGAATTGAGTGTAACATTAAGGCAGCCTAAGGGGTCAATGATATAGGCTTATTCTGTAGTTGACTGTCGGTTTATAATAACGCTTTGTGTAAATTTGAGGTCTGTGAGCTGATATCTATTTCTCTCTCAAGCTTTAGATATCTATTGCCTGTTTTCGTATTGTGTTGCTTCATGAACTATGTAGAATACTTATTTTACTTGTTATTTAAGAAAGGGAAGCTCCAAATCAAACGACTTAAGAGAGAATAATGGGAACATTATTGTCAAGATGTAAATTGGTCTTGTGGTATTCTTTGGATGCCCTGTAAGTGATCTTTGTCAGAGGGTTTCCCTATTTTATGTTGAGTTAATGAAACTGTTGTTAGGGAAAAGATGCAGAGAATATGAACTGACTGCAACCCTCGTGGTCACTGCTAGTTGTCTCTCTGCATTTGAGTTAACCACGCAAAGGATGGAATTATGTGACAATGTTCCTGATAAGTCCGGTATTCATTTGTGGATCTTACTGGAGAGTGGATTAATGTTGAAGGAAATTTATCGATAACTTTCTCATTACAAAAACTGTTCAATTTCTATTTTTCTAGTCAATGCTTTCTTTCCTTTTAAATCAAGCTTGTTATTTAACATGTAGAGGCACTAATCTGTAGTTCGTGGGATCTATGGTCATTAAACTGATTGTGATTATAATATACTACCTCCGGTCCTAAATATAAGACCTAGATGACTTTTTTTTGGAGAGGTTAAGGTTGCAAAATAGTCTATTAAATCATGACATATTTGATATATTTTTAGATTATCCATTAGTTTATAAGTAAAATAAACTAGTTTAAGGGAAAAAATTAGGTAAATCAATTTATAATTAACTTATTTTGCTTTTTTTTATGATTTTTCAAAAAAGTCAATTAGGTCTTATATTTAGGACCGGAGGGAGTATTATATAAAATATTTAATACAATATGTTATAGCAACTATAAATTCAGAAGGCTGCATAGTGGTTTTCATTTATCTGGATGCAAATTTATCCTTTGCATCAACTTAGCTTTTGAATGGCTATATGATTAATAGTACTGTATAGCCAACTCCTCTCTTGGCAAAGATTTGGCTCTCCTTTTTATAGCAATGTTTTGCACCATAGAATGAAGTATTTTTTAGCGAAGTGTCTTTTGCCTTATTTTAGAGCACCCATGCTCCTTCTGAGAAGTTATGATGCTTCAGCGAGGTTTGTGAATCTCCATGCACTATTCTAGCTGCAATAATCATACATGCCATGCAATGAATGAAGTAATAAGCAGTGGCAGAGGCAGACAATGATAAGGTTGGAATGAAGCTGTGCAGTGCCGTGGATGTGGTTGAGTGGCCCTGCTTATGCACCTTCTCTTGGATACCTGGAGGCTCTCATAACATTTTTCCTGTCACAGCAACGGGCTTTTATTATTTTGGCTGGTTTATGATTATTTTGCTGATGCTCTGTTTTCTAGGTTAGCCAGGCTAGGATCCTGGCTGGTTTCTTGGTTTTGCTGTCTGGTTCCACTAACTGTTTCCAGTATATATCTATTACTTGACATGTTGGCAAAGATTCATTTGAATTGTAAAGTCCAAATTGTGTTGTTTCTTCATATGCATTCCCTACTACATGCATTCTCTACATTGATGCACAGATTCATAAGAATATATGAGCTCTACTAAAGATTGTATGCCATGTAATTTAATAGATGATTAATTTGTCACTGATCTTATCATATGGCTATATTTCTGATTTTTATTTGTAATTTATCTATATCTGGTTTCACATACTGTGCTCACTTCTGAAGACTAGGTCTAACCTTTGTGTATGTGCTCCAGGTATGAGGAGGGCTACAGGGGGCAGTTGGCTTTCTGTAAGTCAAGGGATAACAGAGGATACATCTGACCTTGTGTCTGGTTTTGCCACAATTGGTGATGGTTTGAGTGAATCTGTTGACTATCCAAATGAATATTGGGATTCCGATGAATATGACGATGACGATGATGTCGGATACATGAGACAGCCTATTGAGGATGAATCTTGGTTTTTGGCACATGAAATTGATTACCCTAGTGATAATGAAAAGGGGAATGGCCATGGAAGTGTTCCGGATCATCAGGATAGAGGTCTAGCCAAGGATGATGAAGATGATCAGTCTTTTGCTGAAGAGGATTCTTACTTCTCAGGAGAGCAATATCTTCAAGCAAAGAATGTTGAACCACTTACAGCTTCTGATGATCCTATTGGTTTGACAGTAACCGAAGTGTATGACAGGACTGATGGGGGTGATATGATGGCTCAATATGATGGACAATTGATGGATGAAGAAGAATTGAATCTCATGCATTCAGAACCTGTCTGGCAGGGCTTTGTCACACAGACAGATGACCTGATTATGCTTGGAGATGGTAAGGTTCTTAATGACAGTGGAAGATTGCGACTTGAGGATGTTTGTATGGATGATGATCAGCATGGTTCAATTAGGTCTATTGGAGTTGGAATCAGCAGTGATGCTGCAGATATTGGCAGTGAAGTGCGTGAAAGTTTGGTTGGTGGTAGCATTGAAGGTGATTTAGAGTATTTCCGTGATCATGATGTTGGTCATAGTGGCCCTAGACACTCTCATCAAGATCCCAATAAGAAATCTACCAATAAATTGAGCAAATATAATAAGAAAAATTATAAGGGTGAATCAAATAAACATGTCATTGAGGAGGATAAAGGTGCATTGCAGATGAAACCTCATTCTGATGGGAGCTTCTCTTTTCCCCTATCCCTGAAAGATGGTCCGACAATTCAGGCTGACACTAGTAAGCCCCTGTGGTCTAACTGCAATGCTGATGAGAATGATGACTGTCTTTTTGCACTTGTGGGATCTGATGATATGCTTGCTTTATGGAGACGGAAGAGCAGTGATTCTTCAGACACAAAAAGTTCTAGGGATGGAAATGATGCGAATGTAAGGTCTGCTAACTCTTCTCCAACAGTCTCAAATTGTGGATATATTGAAAAAGGGCATGTCAAGCTTGAAGGGGATGAAAATGATGGTGGGGATAGGGAAGAAGATCTTGGGGCATCACTGGAAGATGAAGAGGCCGCTGCTGTTCAAGAGCAAGTGAGACAAATAAAGGCACAAGAGGAGGAATTTGAAACCTTCAATCTAAAGATTGTGCACAGGAAAAACAGGCATGTCTTATTCAACGTGTTGATCTTAGCTATAGTCTTATAATATGTTTATATATTATAAATATGATTATCATCTTCATCGACTTTCAAGTTTATGATTGGAGTTGGTATTCACCATCATTTTTTTAAATACTGAGACGGACAAACTGAGTCTTATTCTTCATTTGGAAGAGTGTTTTCATTTTATTTCTCTCTTCACCGTTTTTGAGTATTGAATATAATGTGATTTTTATACATATTAGCTTACCATAATGCTCACATTAATGAATAATAAGATAGAACTGGGTTATAGCAGACCTGCTATGTGGTTCCTGATTTGGAAAATATCACACCTTAAAGGTGTATCCAAAACCAAGCTTGTATATTTATGATTTGTGATGTTGTTCAATATTAGCATGTTCACAGGAATAACTTTCTGCTGATATGTATCCTAGAAATGGAACTTCTACTTTATATATTTTGTTGGACTAGTCAGTGGTTGTTGTAGTGGCTGTACTTCATATTATAGCATACACATCTGTCTTGACAACTCAGCATATTGTTGGAGTTGCATACTTTTTTTACTTGATGGGAAGGTTGTTTTTTTCATTAATTTATACTAGTTTAATGGAAGAAAGATCGAAATAGTTGTGATAATTTCTTGCTCATTTAAATTAGGGATCTCTTTATTTCGTTGTTTCATGGGCTCCCTTCTTTTACCCTAACCCATACTTAATTGTTCAGAACTGGCTTTGAGGAAGACAAGAATTTCCACGTTGTTTTAAATTCTGTGATAGCTGGGCGATATCATGTCACTGAGTATCTTGGATCTGCTGCATTTAGCAAAGCCATACAGGCTCATGACCTGCATACTGGCATGGATGTTTGTGTTAAAATTATAAAGAACAACAAAGATTTTTTCGATCAAAGCCTTGATGAGATCAAGCTTCTCAAGTATGTCAATAAGCATGACCCTGGGGACAAGTATCACCTTCTTCGGTTGTATGATTATTTCTATTATAGAGTAAGTGATTGTTAAATCTGCTCTTGATTTGTTAACTGAATCTTTCAAGCCATCCATGCATAGGGATATTTACATATTTTTATTACTCATAACGCCTTTCTCTTATTCTACTCTATCATCTGGAAATTTTTCTCTGTTTTTTGTGCTGGCTGTTGATGTTATGTTTTAATGGTTACAACTTACAACTTCATGTCACAAGATTAGCAATGTGCTTATTATGTTTGAGGCTTTTACGATGCATGTGTTATCTTGTATTTGTAACATTGGATAATAAGATTAACTTGATTTTGTAATGCTTTTTTCTAGTTCAAGGTTTTTACGACTGATGCGATGTCTTGTATTGAGAGCATTAGATGATGGGATTTGCTTGAGTTTATGACTGATGAGAAATTTGTGAAAGATTATAATTTTTTGTTGCTATAGCGAAAGTTTAGCCATATTATTTGTACTTTCTTGATTTTCGCTTACTACTTCACTTCTAGAATTTACATTTTTTTTCTATAACAATTGTTATGTGACTAATGTCCCTATATATCCATTCATAATTTCTGCTAGATTGTAGTTTATGACATGTGTTATCTTATACTAGTATGGTGGAATACAGTGAATTCTAACATTAATGTTCAGATACTTTCAAAGTATTTAACTACTCAAGTTCCAACTCATAATTAAACGAGTTCGAGTGATTAGAAGAAATATATGTTAACAAGTTGGGATCAATTATATACTTGAGGCGATTTGGATGTCAAACTGAGAGATCAAATGATTTCTCAAGTGATGAAATTTATGCAACAAGATGGTGAAATTGATTAAGATGTCAATTACAGAATCCAAGCTGAGTGGTGTAAGTGAGGAAAGCTACTGGGTTCTTTGTGATAGGAAAGTATCTATAAGGTAAAAGGAAAGTTTTACCACACTACTATAAGACTAGCATTAATATATGATAGGAAAGTATCTATAAGGTAAAAGGAAAGTATCTACTGGGTTGCGAAGGGATAACATGAACATAAAATGTGGGTTGCAGAAACAGGGATGTGGAGATGGATGTATGGTCATACAAGAAAGGATAAATTGAAGTTGATCGTATTGTTGAGAAATTGGTAGAAATCGTTTGATGTGGTTTGGACATGTCCAAAAATGGTCAATAGATGAGCCAATGAGGGAAGATGGACCAAATAATTTGGAGTCCAATTAAAAGAGGGAGAGAGACCAAGACATACAGTTGGTGAATTTATGGAACGAGATCTGTTGGTGAATAATGTTCCAAAAAAAGTTGGTGAATGATAGAGTACAATGACGTTGTATAATCCATGTAGCCGACCCTACGTAGTGGGATAAAACTTTGTTGTTATTTTTGTATATGTTAACAAGTTGCCATCTCTCTTTGTTGATCTTGTATTTGTATGTGGACTTTGTTAACTTGTGAATGGCCAATATTATAAACACAATATTTTGATTTGCTCACTTCTGATTCTTTCTTGCTGTGGTGTTGTAGGAGCATCTGTTAATAGTATGTGAGCTACTTAAAGCAAACTTATACGAGTTCCATAAATTTAATAGAGAATCAGGGGGAGAAGTGTACTTTACTATGCCAAGACTGCAGGTTTGTGGTGTGCCATCCTCTTGATGATTTCTCTTTCATATCATTTTTACTATTATTTTGAACTTGTGTGATTATATGTCTGCAGTCAATAACCATTCAATGTTTGGAAGCACTTCAGTTTTTGCACAGCCTTGGATTAATTCATTGTGATTTGAAGCCTGAGAATATTTTGGTGAAAAGCTATAGCAGATGTGAGGTGAAGGTCATTGATCTTGGCAGTAGCTGTTTTGAGACAGACCACCTTTGTTCATATGTTCAGTCAAGGTCTTATCGAGCACCAGAGGTTATTTTGGGACTTCCATATAATAAGAAGATTGATATCTGGTCACTTGGTTGCATCTTGGCAGAACTTTGTACTGGCAATGTAAGATTCATTGATGTTTGGTGAATTTATTATCAACTTTTTCATAGTATCAATGTTATCCCTCTTAAGACATCAAATGTTTCATGGGAAACACTTCCTGTTGTTTTACTTGGGAGTGGTTGGTGTTTATGATAATATATTGACCAATTTTTTAGTTGTTCCATTTAGTTGTTTTTTTTTTTTCGGGGGGGGGGGGGGGGGGGATGGGGGGATCAAAAGCAGTTGTGAAATTATATGTTTTGCCACTTTATTTTTGGAGTTAGTCGAATGAACATCTGCTTTACACTTTATCTCTCTGACACCGCTGAACATACATAGGTCCTCTTCCAAAATGATTCACCAGCAACATTACTTGCCCGGGTGATTGGCATCATTGGTCCAATTGATCAAAGTATGCTTGCAAAAGGACGGGATACATACAAGTATTTCACCAAAAATCATATGCTATATGAAAGGAATCAGGTAAGAATTGTAATTACCTTTTTATTTGCAAAAGCAATTTGTCTGCAACTATATGTATCATGCATTTGCCTAGCATATAGCCCAGACTAGAAGTCTCATTTCTATTTATTTGCATATTTATGATGCATAAGTAAGAAATCAAAGAGAGAAATACAGAACCGTTTAGCATAAGATTGGGTGTCAGGCCCTATGTAAACGTGGTTTATGGATTACTGATTTATTTTGAAGGGAGGATTACTGATTTATGGATTGCATAAATCATTGCATTTCTATTTTGAAGGGAGGAATACTGATTTATGGATTGCTTGAATACATTAGCTTCTCAGTGCTCGATATTTCAGCTGCCGGGGGTGCCACACTGGAAACGTGGTTGCCTTACCATTTTGTCGTGACATTATTTGTCTGTTAAATAATATCTTTTGTTGTAATATGCAGGAAAGCAACAGGTTGGAGTACCTTATTCCTAAGAAGACATCCTTGAGGCATAGGCTGCCAATGGGAGATCAAGGCTTCATTGACTTTGTTGCTCATTTACTTGAGATTAACCCAAAGAAGCGGCCTTCTGCATCAGAGGCCCTGAAGCACCCATGGTTGTCATACCCATACGAACCGATATCATCCTAAAGAGAATCTTGTGTGCTTTTCAAGATAAACATCGATTGGCCCATAAGTGTGGTTGGTTAGGTGTGAATTAATCAGGGAAAGCATCAATCTATTCTTAATTGTGTTCATTACCTATTATTTTGAAAGGTGATGTTGAAGTATTTCTTGCTTCCTGTCCACGTTCCTGCACCATGCAATGAAAGGATGTAATTTTTGTACGTACAATGTATTGTTAGGGTTTTTTTTTTTTGACAATGTGAGGGTTTTACTTTCTTTGCTTTGTTTGGTCTGTTGGAAAGGGAAAATCCTAAAATCTTGTACATGATGTGGGATATAATTCTTTTAGGCTATGTAGTAATATTTTTGTGAATTTTGATGGCAGTCCAATTTTCCTTGGCCTGGCAAGTTGGGGGGTATAAATCAAGATTAAAGCAAAGACGGTGAAATGTTAATCCAATTGAAAAAGCAGAGGTAATGGATTCAACTGTTCATTACCTCTGAACTTTGGGCAATAGGAATTTCTGGAATTGCCTCTCTCTGTTCACCCACCAAGTTGTTATCGTGGTACCCTTGTAAATATCTTTAATTCAATACTCTTTTATTATATTTTTTTATTGTTGAAAAAGCATGCATGAGACATGTTTTTGTCGAGAGAGAGAGTTCTGGTAACAAAATAAACTTTTGCTAAAAGTAAAAATTACACTATAAAACTACTAGACCTTAGTATTGTATACTTGTGCATGTTGAATTTCTTTTTTTAAAAACATGCACCGAAATAGTTTTGTAGTATAAGTTTATAAAGTTTGAGACATATTAATAGCTCATATTTATTTCAATGTTTACCTTTACTTTTCCCCAACTATCTGTCAACACAAGTCATCAATTAAAAAAGAAATAAAGTATATAACGGGAAATAAACCAACATAAGTAATCAATCAAACCCGCTAATGAGATGAGTGAATGAAGAGAAGAATGAAGAGTGTAAGAAGGAAGAGACTTTTGAATAGAGAAGCATACATGGGCTAAATTTCTTATACTCCCTCCGGTCCTAAATATAGGACCTAGATAGAGACTTCATTTTAGTCCTAAATATAAGACCTAGATACATTTTTGGTCACCTTTTTCCTAAATTACCTTTCTTCTTTTTAACAACTCCTTTGATAGGGGAGAAATGACTACTGAGTAATTAAACTAATTAAGGAGGGTTTTATTGGAAAGACATTTAAAAATTAAGTTTTCCTTACTCTCCCCAAAAAAAGTTATCTAGGTCCTATATTTAGGATCGGAGGGAGTATATATATATATATAAGCGGTGATACTAATATATAAGAGATATTTATATGGTCTGATACCATGTTAGAAATAATCATATCAGAATTCTTTCAATTTTTTTAATCATATAATTGAGATAATGTGGTGTTGGCGAGGTTGTATATTATTCTATATTAACATCTCTAATTGATATTCTACTATTTTAAGCAACACAAACTAACGAAAAACTAATAGTTTTCAATTTATTCAGTATAGACTTTCATTAGTCATACTAATATTTGCAAGACTTATGTGGACAATCCACATAACTCATTAGGTTTTGTCTCAGGCAAAATCCATGAATCAGATGTTTGCATTACATATGAGACGAATGATCTCTTCAGGTGCTTCAAGCACTAGTTTACAACTATTGAGGTGGACGAGTTGCATTGCTTCCTCCTTCAGAAGTGGTGAATCTCTCAAAACTTCCGTCTGAGTGATTCTACATGCTCGTGTTCCTCAACTTCAACTATTTTTTTTGTTTTTCAACTTCAACTATTTTAACAAAACAAAATATTAAAATCATAAAGAAAAATATGACAAACCCAAGAAAAAAAATTGTAGTTTGCTATATATTTATAAAACGATATAGTCTAAAAATCAAAATTGACATCATCCTGATTGTTTAGCATGGGTTCAACATTTATATCTATATATTTATGAAAGTAAAACCCCTCTAAGTCATGTTCACTATTGCTTATGGGTCACATTTAAAGCAGTTTCTATCATAGGTTTTTTTGTCAGAAGCTTCTAACATAAGTTTATGCCTAAAGATACTTGCTTTGGTCCTTTTTGAATTTGAAATTCCTTCTTAAAAACTCTTTTTTTTTTGTTTATCTTGGAGTTTGTCAATGGCAAAGACATTTCTACAATTTATTATTAGAAATTCCATTTTTCTTAGGGACTAAACAATTGTTGCTTTTGCTTTGTGATTTGTGAATCTGAACACCATCACCAGAGGTGCCCATGCAAAAATACCACCACATGATTACTTCTTTTTTTTTTGGTTAAACAACCCCCGTAAGGATGAGAACACGTATTCGATTCCCGGGAAGCGCTCTCATTGGGAGAGGGGACAACCTTACCTATGTGAGCAACACTCCTACCCCTCGAGTCCGGATTAAACCGGGCGGTGATTAACCACATGATTACTTCTTGTGAAAGGGATTTTTGTTGTTATGATCCAAAATGCTCAAGTTGATATCTAGAGACTTGCATGGAGGGAGGGGATGATCCTTCCCAACTCAAAATCATCAAAAGGAAAATATTAGCTCTTAAGGTAGTTTTTATCCCAACAAGGATAACTACATATTTATGGGGTTTCTTTTTCTATCTGTCTCTGCACCTTTAATTTCTTCTTCCTTTTGGTGTTCTATTGTTATTGTTGATGTGAATCTGCTATGATTTGGAATATAAGGTTGTCATTTTTGTTCACCTAAATGTGTGATAACATTGAATAGAATAACTGGAAGATTTTAATAGTGATGGCGATGGGGCAAATGATGACTTGATGCAAAAGATTCTGAAACGTATGCCACTATCTTGGAGAAATTGTTAGCCAGAAATAAGAATTATATGTAGAAGTGAAGGCGGTGTAATCTTAAGCATCACAATTTTGTGAAGAGATGATTTGATTGATAAAATGTTTTGTTAACCAGCTAAAGATTCAATGCTTTATTGTATTGTGGAGTTTATCTTTTATATCGTGAAGTATGACTTATTTTTATCCCCACCCGCATGTTGAGTAGGATTAATCCCTCACTGTTCAGAAGTTCCATATAGGGGTAGACAACTAACTTGTGAATTTGCTCCATTCATAGGGGTTAGGGATCGAACCGTCAACTTCTTACTTAAGGAATGAGAATACTTACCTTACCACTCATGTCAACCCGCAAGGTTAAAATATGACTTTTTTTATAGAAGTATCCTACGTATAAAAGTACGTTTGAAAAGATAAAAGTTTTATGAACGAATGCGTATATTCAATTCCCCAAAATTTGTTTACATTTAAGGGTATCTCCACCCGCATGTTAAGTAGGACTAATCTCTCACTGTTCTGAAGTTCCATATAGGGGTAGACAACTAACTTGTGAGTTTGCTCCATTCACAGAAGTTAGAGATCGAACCATCAACTGCTTGCTTAAGGGACGATAAGACTTACCTTACCACTCACGTCAACCCGCAAAGTTAAAGTATGACTTTTTTTATAAAAGTATCCTACGTATAAAAGCACGTTTGAAAAGATGAAAACCTCATGAACGAATGTGTATATTCAATTCCCCAAAATTTGTTTACCTCTAATATTGTGAAAGGTGTCTACCCTCTAGGTTTTCTTGCTAAAGTAATGGGTGTTCAGGTGTGTAATAGCTAAATTTATTCCCTATCTTATAAAACTCTTCCACTGAATATATTATAATTAAAATTTAAAATATTATAATTTTCTGAACATATTGTGGTTTCTTATTTTACAACCTTTGAAATTGGTTGCGTGTCTGCCGCTCACTGGGTTGCTTTATTGGGAAGATATATTTGTTATTTTGTTCTACATGGATGTGCAGGGGGTCATTGCAAAAACCATCGGTTTTATTCATAGATGGTGTGGTTGGTTCCCTTATATTGTGTGTGTCTATTATATATATATATATATATATAATATATATATATATATATATATATATATATATATGGGCGAAGGGGCAAACATAGCCACCGTAATTTTCGAAATGGACAACTTTGGCACCCGTAATTTCGATGGTGCAAAACCGGACATTATAAACCAAAATGAGACAAATCTAGCACTCTTAAACATAAGTGTTAAGTTTGACCGTTAGTTGACTGAGAATGATGATATGACATAATGACGTGACACAATGAGGCATTATGTGTCACCCCCATGCTGATATGTATATGACATGGCAAAAATGAAAAAAATTAATCTGATTTGTATAATCTGATATATATATATATATATATATATATATATATATATATATATCAGTAATACTTATAATCTGATTGGATATTTAACTAATAAAAAAAACTAAACTAAATTCTCAAATCAATTCAGAGACTGTCTTCTTCTCCGAGTCAGAGGCTTCGATGGTGATGGGCTTCTAGGTCGTCGGACTTCCAGGAGCCTTTGACGGCGGCAGACTACAGGAGCGGGTAAAAAAGAAACTGAAGAAGAAAAGCGAGAGAGATAGAAACTGAAAAAAAGGAAACGAATATGAAAATAAAAAGGGGAAAAACATATTCGGTTATAACCAAATTTGCTGCAATGGAGGCTTTGATGAGAGTGATGAATAAAATTTTTAGAAGTACAGAGATTATGGGATGGAACATGAGAGAGGAAGGATGATTATGGGAACTCGGAAGTTGCATGGGGGGGGGGGTGCGCTGAAGCAAGAAAGAAGAAGAGGGGTTGGGATTTTTCTTATTTTTCATTTTATTAATTTAATATACAATTAGATTATAAGTAGGGATAATTTGGGGAAAACTTGAGTAAAATTAGAAAGTGGTCTTATATTTAGAAACAAGTTCTCCTCAGTAAAGTGATCTTATACTACCTCCCTTCTTAAATATAAGATCACTTTGACTAATTTAGAGAGATTAAGGAAGACTTTCCAATGAATTAGGATTACATGATCTTTCCAAAATATTCCTCACTTAGATTTAAAAGACAAATAGGGATTTGAGGGATCTAAGAAGTATAGGGGTAATTTGGATCAAAATTGAGACAAAACAGAAAGTGATCTTATATTTAGGAATTTATCCACTTCCCCAAAGTAATCTTACATTTAGGAACAGAGGGAGTATTTAGGAACGGAGTGAGTATATATATAAAGGGAGTGGGGAGATTAACAGTGTTCTCCCCATCCACTCCCTTATATATATATATACTCCCTCCGGTCCTAAATATAAGATCTAGATAACTTTTTTGAAAAATCCTAAAAAAGTAAAAAATAAGTTAATTATAAATTGATTTACCTAATTTTTTCCCTTAAAATAGTTTATTATACCTATAAACTAATGGATTATCTAAAAATATATTAAATATGTCATCATTTAATAACATATTTTGCAACCTTAATTTCTCTAAAAAAGTCATCTAAGTCCTATATTTAGGACCGGAGGTAATACTCCCTCCGGTCCTAAATATAGGACCTAGATAACTTTTTTGGGGAGATTAAGGAAGGCTTAATTTTATATGTCTTTCCAATAATACCCCTCCTTAATATGTTTAGTTACTTAGTAGCTCTATCTCCCCTATCAAAGGAGTTGTTAAGAAGAAGAAGGGTAATTTAGGAAAAAGGTGACCAAAAATGTATCTAGGTCTTATATTTAGGACCAAAATGAAGTCTCTATCTAGGTCCTATATTTAGGACCGGAGGGAGTATTATATAATGGGAAAAACTTACATCAAGTTCATTTCTCCAGGTTCTCAAGTTCTTTTAATATAGGAGTGACATGTGTCCTTTTATAACAATCATCCATTCAAACTAACGGCCAATAATTGGAGAAATGGAGAACCTGGATGGATGAACTTGACCTAAGTAAGGTCCTTATATAATACTCCCTCCGTTCCTAAATATAGGACCTAGATGACTTTTTTGAAAAATCCTAAAAAAAGCAAAAAATAAGTTAATTATAAATTGATTTACCTAATTTTCTCTCTTAAACTAGTTTATTTTACCTACAAGATAATGGATAATCTAAAAAGATATCAAATATGTCATCATTTAATAACCTATTTCGCAACCTTAATCTTTCCAAAAAAAAGTTATCTAGGTCCTATATTTAGGAACCAAGTGAGTATATATATAGGAAATTTCAAATATAAATTCTAAAATTAATTATAATACTTTTTAGAAAATAGTCTTTTTTTAAAAAAATTATGTTTTTGTATCCATCACAATTTAATATGTTGTTTACAATTTTGCCCTTTGTTGACTTTAAATATTGCAATTAAGTTGTTGTTTTTTACTTCTTTGCTACAAACTCTATCATTATTTTGTTTATTCATCCTATCTTATCAGTAGAGATAAAGTTGGAAAATAAAATATATTTGAGACACATTAAATAATTTTAGAGAAAAACTTAGCTCCAGTACTGGACCTCCCTTACCTCCAGTGTACCAATGAAAAGTTGACACATGTATAACAAGCCATATCAGCCCTACATCTCATCATTCCCAAATAAAAAAAATCACCCTCCCTCCACCCCACTTCATCCTCTTCCCCAACCTTAAACCCCTCCACCCCCCACCTCCGCCGTCCCCTCCACCGGCGCCTCCCACCACCGGCGCCGCCGCTCGCCCAACGAGTTTTCCAATTCTCATTCACGGCCACCGTGTTCACCATATCTCTTCCTCCTTCCTTCTCTCCTCTACACCCACTGCATCTCATTAACTTCATCTCCTTCGCCGACCAGTCAGATCTGCTTCTCTGCTTCTCGAATCTACAGATCTGAGTCGACTCGCCGTGACGCCTCCACGCAGGGCAGAGGCCGAGATCGGCGGCGAGAGGTGGTCTAATCATCTTCCTCCTCCTCCAAGATTAATGGCCTGGTCTCCTCCGGCACCGGCGTAGACGCTCGTCATCACCCCCTTCATCAGCAACTCTAACGTCCTCGTCGTCTCCGGCAAGTCCACCTCCCCGGAATCCGCCATCGAAATCCTCAACGTTCGAGAAGTCGTAGGGGAGACAGGGTTGGTGGGCGGCGCCGTTGGTTGATGCGGTGGGGAAGACGACGCCGGTGGAGGAGACGACGGTGGTGGGAGTGCCGGTGGAGGAGACGACGGTGGTGGGTGGTGGAGGGGTTTGAAGTAGGTTGGGGAAGAGGATGAAGTGGGGGAGGAGGGAGGGTAATTTTTTATTTGGGAATGATGAGATGTAGGGCTGATGTGGCTTGTTGTATATGTGTCAACTTTTCATTAGTACACAGGAGGTAAGGGAGGTCCAGTACTGGAGCTAAGTTTTTCTCATAATTTTATTTTTTAATAGTTTTTTTGAATAATTAAAACAAAGTGGTTGTTTTCATATTATATTTAAGGATAAGGATCTTATTATTGTTATCGTTATCATAAAAAAATAATACTCCCTCTGATCCGTAATATAATAGCCCAAAATTTAAATAAATTTTTTTTTCGAAATATAAGAATTCACCCTTACATTCTTCTTTCATCATTTGATGTATTTTTTTACTTTGCCTCAAACTCGCTATCATAGAAATTTTTTGGAATATTAGCGTTTAATCTACCGTTTTCCATTGTACTTTGTCTTTCTTTTAGCATAGGGCGAAGGAGCAAAACTAGCCACCGTAAATTTAGGGTTCAAATGCAATGCTGGATTGTCACGCTTAAACTAACGTCTGTTTGCCTCTACTTAACGGTGAGATTAAATGTGTCCCGTTTTTTTTACAATGCACGGTTTTGCCCCATTCAATTTAAGGGTGCCAGAGTTGTCCAATTGAAAATTTACGGTGGCTAGTTTTGCACCTTCGCCTGACACATAATGCCTCATTGTGCCACGTCATTATGCCATATCAGTATTCCCAGTCAACTAACCGTCAAACTTAACACCTCTGTTTGAGAGTGCTAAATTTGTCCCATTTTTATTTATAATGTACGGTTTTGCACCATCCAATTTACGAGTGTCAGAGTTGTCCATTTGGAAATTTACGGTGGCTAGTTTTGCCCGTTCGCCCTTTAGCATATCAATGTATAGGTTGTGTTTTCCTTTTATTTGCCTATTAACCACATGCCTTCCAATTTTATGTGCATTCCTTTACCTTATAAATTTGCAACTTCACTACTCTTTCTTACCATGCATAAATTAACTATAGTTGTCTCTATTTCTAGATTAAGTACAGTTTACCTCCTAAGAATCATTGCTACTCGGGCATTGCCCGGGGTATACCATCTAGTTTGTTTAATAGTTGTATGTGAACTATAACTAATGTATGCTCTTCCATCGCATTTTTATTCTGAGTGTTGAATACTTTTTTATAAATTCTAATATTTTAATCACTAAAATATTGTTAAATTATTATTGCAAGAAAAACTTTTCCATTGCTAATAATTGATAGTATTTTTTCTAATATAAAACTCATACCACAACTTTTAGGAGATTAAGAAAGTTAGATAAATTTCTTACTCTAATCCATGTAAATCCAAAAAATTTTAAAAAGGACCTACTAGCTCTTTGTATAACACATGGGAGGGTTTATCTTATACAATTCTATCTCACTTTCGCCATGTATTTTGATAAAGATTATAAACAATCTGCGGGAAGCGCTGGAAACCAAAATATAACATCTCATATGACATGCAAAATATCAAACCTTTGCCACTTCCTAATTTATTTTGTCTTAATTTCGCTTTTTCAAATTATAGTTAATCTTTTCCATTGTTTTTCTAATTTAATTTCTGCTACATGTTGCAAAACTTCTTTCCTTCAACATGTGATTCTTTTATCTATTTTTGCAAAAAAAAAATCTTGAACGATTGTTCTTCTAAACTAGCCTAATCTAAATTTAACCTTATCTAAAATTCATTGATTTGTCTTTACACCAAAATCAGTTGTAACATCTATATTATAGTGTGAAAGTCGAAAAAAAGGGTGAAGGTGCAAAAATGGTTTCAAACTATTACGCCAGGAGCATGTAGGGGTAACAAGTATTTTCAGGCTCAATTATGGGACTAAAGAATAAATATTGGTGCAATATAGGTAACACCGTTTAGTTTGACCAACATTGATCGTTAAAAGCTGACGTGGTGGTGAAAACTTTTTTTGCTGTCATGGCACGACACATAAGCACGCCACGTCAGCAAAAATCGCTACATAAGCACGCCACGTCAGCAAAAAATTGCCACATAAGCACGTCACGTCACCAAAATGTGCCACATATACATGTCACGTAAGAAAAAAAATTTGTTTCTCCCGCCACGTCATCTTTTAACGGTTAACGTCGGTCAAACTAAACTGCGTTACCTTTCATCATAGTGTGATAGCCCTTTGAAGTATCAAGCAATGACATATTGATATAAACAATGCGTGTGTCCATGCTCTATAGATTCGAAATATTTTTACGTTGGCTGCCGAAGCCTAACGCAACCCTACTCTTTTATCTGAGCTTGGGACCGGCTATAAATATAGGCGGTGTATTCTGTGGACACACAGTCACACAAGGGTAAATAACCAAGCATGACACGAAGTCACAAAAACATACTAATAGTCAAGATTAATTTTTCTTTAATATAAACAATTAAAGAATGATGCTAAAAAACTAAACATGCTAAAATCCATGACATAAATTAATTAAGGGAAAATGTGCAAAAATAGCCATCGTAAATTTAAAAATTGGCAACTATAACTCTAGTAAATTTAAGGGGGCAAAATTGCACACTGTAAACTAAAATGGGGTAAAAGTAACATCTCTGTTAGGCAGAGTTAAACGTACGTTTTTCAGACGTGGCCCCACCATCAGTTAATGATGTTCATACATTTAAGGGTGCAATATGTTGATGGAGTTTTATTTTTTCATATGGAGCTTTATTTTTTCAGATGATTATGAAGAAGTAAGGTGAATTACACATGATTTGGGTTCTATTTGGTTTCTTATCGAAATGATTTAGGGGTTTAGAATTTGTTTCAAGTTATTTAGGGTTCAACTGGATGCATTTTAGCTTTCACGGTGGATTTTACAATTGACATGTCATTTACTGAAGGTGGAGCCCACATCTGGAAAATGCCTGTTTAACTCGGCCTAACAAAGAGGTTACTTTGGCCCCATTTTTGTTTACAATGTATGATTTTGCCCCATTTTGGTTTACAGTGTACGGTTTTGCCCCCTTAAATTTACCAATGTTATAGTTGCCCATTTTTGAATTTTCGGTGTCTATTTTTGCACCTTTGTCCATTAATTAAATCAATCATAAAGTCAAAATTTTAGCCATATACATCTTTCTGGAATTAAACAAAAATTAATATAAGAATTTCACACAAAAAAATTGAAGATTGACTAAAATGAAATTCCAGAAAGTAAAAGGTGTAAAAATATGATTTTCGCAAGCTAAAATACCTTTTTGACAAGAAGGGACTAAAATATAAATGCAAAAAATTAATTGGGAAAAAAAGAATAATAATAATAATAATAATAATCATACCAAATAAATAAACAAAAACAAGTAATATATATTTTTGGGATTTTTAAAAAAATAATAATAAAATAATCTTAAACCATAATTTCCAGAAACTCCATAGGCAAAAAGCTGTAATTTCCGCATTCTAAGAAAACGCAGTCAAAAACAGAATTTTTCGCATAACTGTCGGGCATGAAAACGTAATTTCCGCCACGCACAAAAAAAAAAACTAGTCAAAAACATAAATTTTCGCATAACTTCCAGGCACAAAAACGTAATTTCCGCCACGTAAAAACAAAAAAAAACTACAATAAATTAAATAAAAAGAAGTAACCGTTCTAAAAGAAAAGCAAATATATGGGAGAGTGAGCAACAAATGTATATAAAGAAGCTACAGTAAAATAAATAAATATATAAAATAAAATAAATTAATAAACAAAAAGAAGTAACTGTTCCTAGAAAAAAGAAGGCAAATATATGGGAGAGTGAGCAAGGATATTGCGTTACCTATATTGCACCAATATTTATTCTTCAGTCCCAGAATTGAGCCCGGAAATGCTTGTTACCCCTACGTGCTCCTGACGTAATAGTTTGAACCCATTTTTACACCTTTACCTTTAAAAAAATAAAGCACCCAATAGTTGAGTATCATTTTTGTAACTTGGAATAGTTATGTACTATTTTTGTTCTTTAACTAATAGTTATGTATCAATTTTGGTTTTTCGCCCTTTTTATTTTGAAGGGAGAATTAGTGATTTATGGTTTGCTTGAATGCATTAGCTTCTCACTAAAAATGTGGTTTCCTTACCGTTTTGTTGAGACATATTTTGTTTGTTAAATAACATCTTTTGTTGTAACTAGTGATGGACCCCGTGCGATGCACGGGGATGCTGTTGTGTTATGTGATTTTTATTATCAATTAATCTTAGGTTAAGTATTAACATGATTAGTAGTCTTAGTTCAATTCATATAAGACGATTGAAGTTTAATTTTATTTATGTTTCACTTTTCATTATTTTCAAACTAAATTTAATTGTATCGTTGCAATAAGAGGGAGTTATACTGATAACCGAAATTTATCAGAATCTATGCTTCATTTTTTCTCTTACAACACCCCCTAAAAAATTATTTTACTCTGTATTTTCATGTCATTTACTATTTTTTATTGGAAAAGGTTTTTATAATCACAATTTCTATTTTTCTAGACAAAAATAGATATTATTATTTATTATCGGAATTTGGTGGCATTTAAATGTATTGGATATTTTTGTGGGTAATTATATTACTGTTGGTTATTGTTGGTATAATATACAGAAATGTTTGATTGTGATCCGCATTTTTGGTTGTAATTCAATTCATTTAGAATTAACGGATTTGTAGTGTCAATTGATGGAGAGAAATCGGGGGTTGGCATGTGAAGGTAATTTGAAAGTGACTTCCCGTTCATCAATAGAAGTTTCTCTATTTCAAATAGGCTAAAAATTTATTTAAGCTCTATTGGACTGCGCTATCTATAAATTATTTTTTCATTTAGCATATATTTGTTAATTATAGCAAAATCGCATAAGTTAATTGTAGATGCATTTTAAATATCATAAGCTTGGTGATGATGTAAGGGAACAAAAATATGTATTAAATCTATTAAAAATGCCACATTTAAAAATACATATAAAACAAATATCATAAGCTTAGTAATTATACATTTTAAAAATGCCACATTTCACTTGGGCAATATCATGATGAGTAACCATCACAAAAGAATTATGCAAATCTATTAAAAATACCTCAATGAGTTTCAATTCTTCTTGAAGGGCTTAAAATTTTGTCTTGAGCTTGTCCTTTTCCTAATCTAATTTTTGTACCATTTGTTGACAATGTCTGCTTATTGACATGACTAAGTTCATTTTATAGGTGTGGATTGATTCTGCAACATGAAATTAAAGGTACTTCCTCTTAACGAATTTAAAATGGATTGGAGTTTCAAATTTAAATCACAACTACTCCTAGTATTTTCCTAACCAAGGCTAAGAATTAGAGAAGGATTTAAAAAGGGTTTGGAGTTTCAAAATTTAAATCTCAACTACTCCTAATATTTTCCTTACCAAGGCTAAGAATTAGAGAGTGAGTGAGAATAATGTCAATGAGAATAATGACAGTGTCTTTTAAAATAAATACATTCATTTTGACAGACAATTATGAACACATTTAAAATCCAATCACCCTAATATTTTTCCTTTCTGTGACAATACCATCATATAAATATCATGTTTCGAAGTTTTATGCACACATCTTCTAAAATAATGCAAAGAAAATGAAGCTACGTTTCTTTCTTATAGAACGAAGTTTTATAGGACAGAAAGAAGTAAAATGGCAGAGGAAAGCATATGCCCTTAAGAGAAACCAAAAGTGAAATCCAAATGATTCAAGAAAGAACAATTTTTTAAACTTAATTTTTAGATGATTTTTCAATTAATAAATTTTGTAAGGCAAATGGAACCATCAGCATCTAAGCATCCAGCAGAGAGCTTGTTCATGAATTTCAACATGAATGCCAAAAGGAAGAAACAAAGCTTTAATGATCCATGGTCAATACAACAATACAACTGGATATACTAATGTGTTTCTTATAAGCTTAACAATGAATTAAGATTTAACTATGTCCTCTTGTCCAGAAATCAACTCACATCCATATGAAGTGAAAACAGAAATCAACTCGCATCCATACCGTGATATACATTATTCAAGAAGCTTAGCAATGAGCAAGAACTACTAAAATTCACAACAAAGTGCATCCTTATAATTTAATTTCCCTGGGTTCTACTATGGTAGCCAACAGCTTTGCCTGCATAGAGAAGCTGAGCATCAGGAGCAGCAAAATCCAAGACATCATTAGACACCAATCTATCACAACAACAAATGGAAATTATTTATAATTCCAACAGCCTTCAAATTTGAGAGGTCAGGATCCCTAGGCACAATTCCATACTTGCCTTCACTTTCCCTCTTCTCTCTTAATAGCTGAAGCATCTTCAGCTCCTCTTAACGTTAATAGTAACTCTTCATGAGAATTTGTCCCCCCCAATAGTTGTCATTATTTTATCAATTTATTTATGAGTTCATCAATTTCTGCTGCCAACTACCCCTTTCATCCCAACATATAACTTTCAAAATGATCAATATAGGTAAATCCTAAATCATAAGTTTCACTTTTGTTTGTCTCAACATTTATAAAGCTTCTTTCCTTTCTAACCTGTGTTAGACGTACATAATACTCTATAACTGTTCTTTTTCATTTTTGATTTTTTCTTTTGCAAAATTTGGTAGTTTTTTAACTAATCACTATATTGCATTAAGCAAAGCCACTGCTAAAAATCATAATTGAGGGGTATTATACACAGTCCAATGAATTTATCTACAAATTTATATATTCCAATTCCAATATAAGATAATGCAGGTGCATAAAAAACTACTCAGACATAATTTTTTAATCTTTAAGGCATACTAATAGAAAAAATCAGATATTAATGACAAAAAAACAAAGAATATTGATGAGATTCCTTGACGTATTCTTTCTGATCAGGCTTGGTTTCTTCAAATCCTTCAATCTAAAGAAATCGTACAAACCGCCCCAACTTACCAATCTTTTTAACTTGTATAATTATAAGTTTAAACATGCAATTTTACCATCTCTATTTACACTCATTCAGCAACATCATGAAGCAGAGAAATCAGAATTTTCCAACTAATCAATAAGCTACACCAAAGGTTCACATGCACGGGTAATAATATATGTAAACGAATTTATGTCTTCACTGATTTGAAGTTGAAAATGTTAAATTCTGGAATCCCCAATTCGATTGCCTCTCTACCTTCCAAAACCCTAAATTTATCACTCCAAATGCCTAAAGTATATAAAAAATTGAAGAGAACTTCACCTACTGTCAAATTCCCAAATGTATGTTTCATATGATATTTGTTAGTCTCAATTTAAAACATTTTCACTCCAAACACCTTTCAGCTAGTCAGAAACTACATTCCAAAATCATATTGCAGTCAAGCTCGGACAATTCAATTGCAGTCAAACTCTTGAATTGCCTGCCAAAAACATAATTATGCCATATATTTTAAAATCAAGACAGACCATCAACATATTAAATTAGAATCAAACACAGATGAGCCACAAACGTATCTAGTATTAACTTTTGTAAAAAAAAGCCTATATCATTTGAAATACTATCATTGAATCAACTGTAAATTTTAGGGTCATGCATTTCAACCAAAATCACCTTTGTTCCTCTATTTTCAAACATTTTATATGGCCTATGAGCATTAGCAAATAGAAAGTATAATCTTACTCTATACACCCTATAAAGCAACTCCAAAAGCATGGAAAACATGCATGGTAATTTGAGTTCACTAAATCAATCCTCACAGGTATGCCTAGCAACACTTGAAAACAAAGAATTGGTATCAAGAACTGGTGACAAACCTTGTTTTTAGTAGCCTTAGAATGTTCATCAATATCCTTGTTGGCATTATGGTGCCAAAAACAAATCAAAGAAGTTGACATCTATAAGCTACAAAAGTATTCCATGTTTAGATAAAAAATAATGTAGAAATATAATGAATGAATGAAGATACGTGACCACAAATTAATTAACATCCAGTGAAAGCAGAAGCATACCAATTCAGTCAAACAGATGACAACTTCAGTAATATCACCCCCCTTCAGTAATATCCTCGCTTGCTTGAATCACATAGTGCTTGAATAAATGGTGGAAAAGCATTCCCTTGAATTACCCTTTAAGACTGCAAAAGCAACGCAGTTCAAAAGAAGATTGAAACAAAAGGTAACATAAATTGAAGTAACTCTATGAGGGAGACCAGTTTTTCACAAATGCCTCTAATATTTGGTACTTTTCTGTCCTATGCGCATTGGATCTTCTACTGAATCACATATGCTTAATTACATAGCTGCTGAGTTGTAATCCTACATGAAGTGATTCTAAGTGTCTAATACTCTAATTATTATTGAAGCTCCAGTTTTGATTTTCTAACTACAAATAAACCTACTTTAAAGGTTCTGCTTGTCGGAAGATGCTGGTAATAGGCTTGGCCCATAGCTACCACAACATTGCTTTCAAAATCCTATCATTCTTATTATTTGATTGTGACCTGATTCTGTTATTTCAGTATTTTATTTGTAGATATTATAATTCAGGTTACCCACCTAGATTTTCGAAACACTCACCCAAAACTTTTGGATTTTAAGCCCATTTTTCTTGCCATTTGATGCACCAAAGCACGTTGATTTTTGCTTAAAGAGGCATCAAACTTGTATTCTGTGGATTGTAAGAACAAACAAACTCATTCGGAAACACATAATGAAACAAAGAAAACATAGGGACGTAGGAAGTAAAAAAGAAGACAAATGCACACAACAAAAAAATGAAATAAATCATGTGAGGTATTCAAGAATCGAGGAATACCCTTCTCATTGGAGTTCTTGAAGTCATTTAATATCTGCCTCAATTGAATACGCGATTGCTCACTAACTTTAGGATTCTGCCAAAGAAGTGGTACTCCTTTATTGCCATGTGTCCTCTTTGCCATTGTGTGTTGCTCACAAATAGTAAGATACAAAGTGTTCTGCTTTCAGTGTTTATGAAGAAAAAGGAAAATCATATGACATAAAACATTATATTCACAATGAAAAAGGGATCACCAAATGGGTTCCTCCCCCCAAAGAAGCTTGACATTAGACTACCAGGAGGTCCAAATCCTCCAAAACCACCAAAAGGGCTTCCTCCAAAATCACCAAAAGGGCTTCCAAAATTAGAGAAAGGATACATGCCACCTCTTCCTCTTCCTCTCTGCATTGTTTTGATCAAGTATTCCCTGTCCACAAAAAGGCCAAACACTCCACCTCAGAACATTATCCCACAAATAAAGCAGGAAAGTAAAGTATAAGATACATAAAACTAATATCACAACGTCAATCCCAGGGCTCAACTTTCACAGTATAACAGGCAAATACTTCATCATTGTTTTGATGAAGTATTCCCTGTCCAAAGAAAAGGCCAAACACTCCAACTCAGAATATTAACCCACAAATAAAACATGAAAGTAAGTATACAAATCATAAAACTAACGGAATCATTCCAAGCTAAGTGGTATACGAAAGTAAGTATGCGTTAGATTCATCACAAATATCCACTTCCTAAAACAAAACAAAAAAGTGATTGGTATTCAAAAATCATTCCAAACTAAGAACTTCATCAATGCCCAGTTCTGAAATAATAAACAATTCAGGGTCAACCAAAAGAAACAATTCGAAATCATAATTAAAGCCCACCAATCAACAACAAAGTGAATGAAAGGATGAGCAAGTATAATTTTTACAGTAACAAACAACAGAGTGATCCTCACCTCTATTTGTGAAACTTCATATCAAATCCTCACTTAAAAAGCCCTAATTGTTGAAACGAAGGGTGGGAATGAGAGAAGAGTCACGTGAAGCTGACTCAATGCTTGCAAGCTTCGTCGGACCCATTCTTCGCCACTGTCGAGTGAGGGTCCGACGAATGGAGGAAGGTGTGGAGGATGGGTCAAGATTTGAGGAAGAATGGATTTTTTTTATCAGAAGAAGAGGAAAGGAATTGGGAAGGTGTAGAGAGCGTTGGAATAATAAACCGCTTCTGATCATTAAGCATAATCTTTAACACCACATTAAATCCGATTAATGCAAATTATTATGATAAACCACAATTAAAACTCTTTCCAGTGTGAACACAGTGGGGGTTGACCATACGGAAAACATCTAATTATATTAGATTTGTAGGAAATCTTTTTCCTAACATGGTTCTATAAAACATTGACTATGTGATTTTTTTAATGTGGTTTCTTTATAGGGTAATGGACCTAATCTACCCTCCAAGTAATCACCCAGAAGCACTGGGCACCCTGAACTAACAACAGACTCATATTTACACTCAAAGTAACCAAATTGTTTAAAAAATTTCCGGAGTGGGCGGTCAATCACGTTTGACAGTTAATCTGCCCATGTGGCCCCACATGGATTAAAGTTTTGCCACGTAGAATAAGGGTAATGGACCTAATCTACCCTCCAAGTAACCACCCAGGAGCACTGGGCACCCTGAGCTAACAACAGGCTCATATTTACACTCAAAGTAACCAAAGTGTTTAAAAAATACCCAGTGGACGAAATTACTTAACAATGTTATTGAATTCTGGTGCATTTATATTGATAGTAATATGTAGGGGGATGCATACTTGCATAATTACTTAACAATGGACGAAATTAAAAATCTCACCATACTTTTGTGATTATGGAGTTAGAAAAATAGAATTCAGATAGCAGTAATGTTGCTCAAGGTAAGCAGTGAGGCTTTATTTTTAACCATAAAAACTTCAGTGCATAGTGTATCTTCATTTTCATATGGCAGCAAGGTAATTAACTTTGGAAGCTAAATGTTTAGGACTTAGATATTTGCATCATGGTTGCAAGCCTCCTATAGTACACAAGGACATAAATACATCAAACATTTTGCTGAATGAGAAAATGCAGGTAAAAGTTGCTGAATCAGAAAAATGTGGGGTTTATGCACATTTCATCTTACTTAATCTTCTCTTTTTATATAAAAAGAAACAAAATAAAACTAATGACTTTCTAAATCTTATAATGTTAGTACAAGAATGGAGTGCCTTCTATGTAACTCGCATGACTGTTTGACTTGGCAGATATAGAGTGCGCATAAGGCCTAGTGTGTCTAACTCTTGGTTTGTTGTTTCATATCCATCATTCACTGTTCTGCCATTTTCTTTTTCAATGCAATGAATTCTATATCAAGTTTTTTTTTGGTTACAAGAAGTTTTTAAATGTTGTGATTTATTTTTCTGTATATGAAATAAAACTTGGGATTGATTTTCTAATCTTGTTTCAAGATCTTCAACCTGTCATTGCTGATATTGGTGCTACGCTTGACTCATATTTTTTAGTTACTAATTGACGTGGGATGAAGATTGGTTGTTGTTTTTAGTTTCGAGTTTTTAAAACTTTTGAAGGTGTTTGGGAATGGGGACTGAATGGCTTTGTCATGTATTTTTATTATTTGTTAGAGTGGTCTAAAGGTAGTCTGGAATTATAGTTGTTTGGTGGGTGAGTAATTTTTTATAGTATATACTTTTTTTTCTCCACAATTTTGTCAGTTGTTGGAAGACTAAAAGAACCTACTAGTAATTAGTGACAGATTTCTACTATTCTTTTGCCTTAGTCATCATTTTAGGCTTGTGGAGATTGTGATTCTGATCTTATGTAATTAGTGATTGATTTCCGCTATTACATTAAGTGGGTTACTCTTCATCGGTGTTCTTCGTTTCTGTTCTAGCAAGGTTACAATTCTTTGAATAAATACTTATTTAGAGTTTAGGCATGAGTGGTTCTAATCTTGGTTCTTATTATATAATTAGCATCAGATTTCTATTATACATCGCATGTTCTTTGTATATTGTAATAGGTAAACTTCTTTTTTGTGTGTATGCTTTTTTTAAACTGTCTTAACCATCTATCTTAATGGTTTGAACTCACCACCTTGGTTATTTGTCTCCAATTTACAAAGAAAAAGCAGTGGTACTTTTGTTCTCTATTTTTGCAGTGGGTTTTGATGCTTTTGTTAATCTTATGGCGTTTCCATTTATTTTCTGTTACAGGATCAATCCTTCAAGATCATGCTCTAATTTCCATGGCTAATCTTAGCCAATTCTTGAAACCTGGCTATGCCCTGCTAAGATGTTTGTGAATTCTTCAACCTAGGCATTAGATATTGTTTGAACTCTCTGATTTGTGATTTTGATATTATTTTGTCAACACTTATTTTTTTATGCTACACATGTATATTGAGGCAATATTGAGATTGTAATACCAAAGTGACAAAAACATTTTACGCTTAATATGAAATTAACTTCTGACAGCAAAAACAAAACAGAATAACATTTATAAATACTACTCTTTCAACATTAAGCTAAAAAATTCTTGGGCAAAAGCGCTAATCTAAAAATTAACTATTTCAGTTTGGGCAAAAATAATAAATGACTGTTTCGCGGTGCATAAATAATATATAACTTTGTGACCCGGTGCAAAAATAATAAAACCGATCCTGGATGTTAATTTGTAGTTATGTGGAACCTTTCTGATATTATTTTCAAAGTGAAAAATACATTTTTACCCCTCCTAATTAAAACCTTGCTGATACTAGTTAGCATGGAAAGATGAAGGACGGAAGGAAGAATGGTTGAATTTTAATTGTGAGGGGGTAAAAAGTTATTTTTACTTTAGAAAATAATATCAGAAAAGTTCCACAAAACTACAAATTAACATTTAGTACCGGTTTTATTATTTTTGCACCGGGTCACAAAGTTGGTTATTATTTACGCACCGCGAAACAGTTATTTATTATTTTTGTCCAAAGTGAAATAGTTAGTTATTAGATCAGCACTTTTGCCCAAAATTCTTTTATAGCCAGGTATTTCGCGCAACGAGCGGGCTCTCACCCTAGTTAGTATTAGGATCTCTTTAAATAGGGCATATTAGATTTATTACTAGTGTAGAGTATTCATTCCTATCTATAAATATGTGATCAAGAATATCATTAAAAAAAACTTTTGTGAGAATTCTGATATGGATAATCCAAAAATTCAAGAGGTTGAAGAGTTCCTACATAAGTATGCTCTTATATGATAAGTATCTTTTATTGCATTGAACTTCTCATTAATATTTGAATGTTACTTCAACTGTTTCATTTCTTATTTCTGTGCTGTTGAATTAAACACTGCAAATATTGTTAACTGGAATAATATATAAGTTATTTGTTGTTCAAAAAGACTCCGTGTTGCTGGTGTTGATGTTGAACAAAAACCACAATGTATTAAGCCACATGGAACAACAGCAATTGGGGATGAATTGCTAGGAATTTCGGAAAGGAGACAAATCATTCATTTAAGTGCTGGATCAAACTTGAGTGATGGGTCAAACGTAAGTATATAAAATTATGATTTACCTATAATTCAGTAGTAATTGAACAATATATTATGGCATAGAAATCTTATAGGATTATATGTTTTGTGGGGTATCATAGGGTGCTGCAGTTGTCACTTTAGCTCAAATAGTTGAACTTCGCTTGGATCGTGGATGAGATACATGGCATGTACAAGATGCAGCAAAAAGGTTATTCAAGATGGTTCTAATTACTTCTGCGAACATTGTGAGACACTGGTCAAATCTGTTGTACCAAGGTATGCTGACTTCAAAAAATAGATACAATCAAATTGTATGCATTCTTGTTTTACATACTCAATTTTCTCATCTTTCAGATTTATGGTCACTTGCGTGGTGAAGGATGAAACAGAATCTTTCAGACGCAGAGTAGTTGTTGTACAGGCAATGTAATTAACATAAATCAGTCACATATCTTGTGTACCTTTAAAAGAGTTTGAACAACTATAACCCACAAAAATAACCACATACAAGATGTAACCGTGTTTGAGTATAGAAGAATTGGGAGAATAATATATGAAACATAAAAACGAAAATGGAAATAAACCAACACATGGAAAAAAGGATGAAGCGAAAATATGGACATACTTGCCAAGAATTTCAGAATAACTAAAGTGTCGAAGCCTTAACTGAACTTTTTTGGCTCTGAAAATGCGACGAAACCGTCATCAGCGATGTAGGGTTCCGCGGCATCAATGGCGGCGAGCGGGAGGAGAAAAAAGATGGAGGGAGAGAGAGAGGGATAAAAAAGATGATGAGGCGTCATGTAACCCTCTGTTACTAATTCCCTAATTAACCTGTGATATCTCTTTTAGTTCAATAATATCTTTACTAACTATGATAGAAAAAAGAATTTCAGTAATATCAACCTCTCTATCAATCTCTATCATAGTTAGCAAAAGAATATCCTAATGATTGAAATATTATCCATGATAGAAAAGAATAAACTAATACAGCACAGCTGCTATCATGGATAATTTATTGCTAACCATGTTAGAAAGGATTTGCCTAACATGGTTAATAAACAAAACTAGTTGATATTTAACAATAAATAGCTATATACATGCGGAAACGAATGCAGGCCTATACAAATTGGCAATATACAATTCTAAATAAACTATATCACCTCCACTACCTAATTTCCCTTTCCTGAAGCTTGCGCCTATGCATGAATACCTGCAAAAATGTCAGTAATCGTGGGATGAGACAATTTGTCCCAGTAATCACCGCTTAACTCACTATAACAGTGAGATGTGCGGTAGTGAGGGCGTCTAAAGGGTACCACCGTTTAAATTTAGTAATATATACATATATCTGTCAAGTCTCCTTCTATTCATCACTCAAAACACCTCAGTCACATCCAAGTCAACTCAATAGACAAAAATAAACATGATTGACACTGTGCCCAGTCTCAAATCTGAAAGCATGAAAAAGGGAGCACTTTAAATAGTGAAAACATCCCTGAAAAGGGAGCACTATAACTTGTGAAAACATCCCTGGTTCCTTTACAATTCGAGGAACCTGTACAATTAACCTATCGATTTGCGCAAATCGATAGGTTACATCGGCCGACGGTACTAATAATCAGTGTCATGCAATACTCACAATCCCTATTATATATTCCATCAACATAACTCTCAACAATCTCAACTCAACATGTAACTCTCTTTTCTATCCTCATCATCCCTATTCTATATTTCATCAACATAACTCTCAACAATCTCAACTCAACATGTAACTCTCTTTTCTATCCTCATCATCCCTATTATATATTCCATCAACATAACTCTCAACAATCTCAACTCAACATGTAACTCTCTTTTCTATCCTCATCACCTCTTAAACCACTACCCAACACTATCCCTATATACATTTCACGTCATTCCAGATCAATGGCCACCACCAGGCAGGGTAATAGTATATATAATGTGTAAAACTCTTTTATACGAAAATAATCGCATTTGAAAGGCACCCGATAGCCTATTTTATATGAAAATAAGTTCTCAAAGATAATATATACATATAGAGGGTGAAAAGGATTTTGAAAATCCCAACTAACATCACCCTCAATGTTATAGTAAGGTTAAGAGTGATTACCTGTCGCCCTTAGCACTTTGTTGTCTTTCCTCTTTGCTTTACCATGCCTCGAGGAATATATGCAAATCGCATCCTTTCCTATTATTACACCATGTAATAATAGTAGGTTAATAATTATTCTAAGTCATAGATTAATTAACGTCTCTCTCTCGTTCATATTACTACCCATTTCCCTTTTCTTAATTCAAATACATTAACCAATTTAAATCATAAATCACATTAACAACTCCTAATTCCAACACAAACATGAAACTAATTTAATCATTTCTTATTTATAACACTCACATTAATTTAACACACCACCATTGTCATTAATATTACACTTGACTACTAAATTCAAATAACCCATTCAAAAAGGAAAGCCTCTTAACTACATAACTTGTAACCATCTCATAGTTATCACATTTACCCCTTTACACATCACCTTGCTAGCAATATTAACAATGCACATTTCTATCCTATTTCAAATATTGGATAGTTCATAAATCAAGTACAATCCAAATTTAAGAATTTCACAAGGAACACACTTAAGTCTCTAAAGACAAGCATTTCCTACAAATCACTCAATCTATGAACAATCAATCATTTACATCTAATATATAACATATTTATATCACTTCACAACTTCAACAAATACATAAATAGTATGAAATCTCTATTCTATCTCAAAACAGATCCAACAGCCATATGAGCAACTAAACCTTTACACAAATCAAACCCAAGTTTGTTAAAAATTCAGCATTTCATTCACCAAATATTCGCTTTAGTTTAGCCCTCTCAAAGCTTGCAAAAACACTCTCCACAACTAATAAATTTCTCTGAATAGGTTGCCTCAATTCAGATTTAACATCCAGTGACAAAACAAGGTTCAAGTTATGAAAATACTGTAACAAACAGAGCATAATCCAATCAAAAAGTGTACAACACCATTTAGTTATACCCGTGGTTTATAAACACATGCCAACAATTCATTTGGTCAAAGAAAGAGACAAAGAACATCCAACTTACACTTCTCCCACATAAATCAAAGATTTTTTGTGAAATCCTTATTTAGTATCAAATTGGTACTTAAAGCAAACAAGAATCCATTCATTCTTTCCAAAATCAATTAAGTTATAACAGTAGCAATAACAGAATTTTGCAACATACATGCTATATGCCATTTTTAGCTATATCTAAGCATTCCTCTTACATTTTTAAGTTTATTAAGTTCTCACAACAGGGAAACCAGCTTGCAAACACCATGTCATCACAATTCATAAATCGAACGTCACAACAAAACAAAGATTATAATATTCCCAAATAAATTCAATATGTTCATCAAATACTCTTATACACAACATCGAACAATCAAGAGGGAAATAGCAATAACATCAACATTGCTTACCAAGCCCACCTTAACATGCAGCAAAACAAATTGAAACATAAATTCAGTTTTAGTTAAGAATTGCGGAGGAAGAAAGTTGAACACTAACAAACAACAATAGAACATTGAAGGTCAGAAGTTAGAATTATTCAAATAAAATTCAAGACAACGATGCTACTCAGGAAATCCTGCCACTTTAACGCCAAATCTAACAAACACGGTTCACAATAATCATAGTTTTGTATTTTCTTTGCTTTGCTAATACTTTAATGTGTTCCTAAATCCCCAAATCAATTCAATTCTTAATGGAAGCACAAAAGAAATGTGGAATTCCCATTGCCTAGCTAAAATCATACTTATGACACCTAAATCACAATTTGACTCCTCATGCTAAACAATCCTTATGTCATTAGATAAAGAGACAATAAGGGTACAAATCATCATGTCAGCAACCATACCCATTTAAACAACTTCCAACAGCACCTATACCATACTAAATATCATTCCATCATCATTTAATTTATCTTCAAGCCCCTTTTTATTCTTTGAACTCGGTCAAACAAAGAAAGTATAGAAAAATTCCAATGAACTTGTACAACAACAAATTAAAAGTTTTTGCACTCAAACACCCCTAAGGTCGACAGATTTCACATCCCCAACTTTAGGGTTTTACACAAACTTCACCACCCATAATCAAAAATCAAAATCCTCACTTAGGTTACTATAAATCGAGGCATAGCAATTCTTTAAGTCATTTATGAACTAAGGAAAAACCTAGATCATTTTCGGATTCCCCTCTCAAATCTCGCCTGAAATCGCAAAGAAAAGCAAGAAAGAAGTAGAAAATGCTTACAATGATCTAAGATGAAAGAAAGAAGCATAATCACCGCCGGCCGCCGCCATCTCGCCGGAAAACGGCCATTACCGAAGGTGAGCAAAACAGAAAACCCAAGGAGGAAGGAGTAGTGAGAAAACAACATTGCAAGGGAGAAATAACATAAAGAACACAAGGAAGTGGCCGAATCTTACCACCACACCGCTGTCCGCCGCCGAGTTCGCCGGAAACGATGAAGAACTAGAGGAGAGAGAAGACGCGAGGGAGTGAGATAGGAGGTGGGTTTTGGTGAGGAAGAAGAAGGAAAAAAGAGGAAGAAGATGATGGGCTTGTGGGAGGGGTCGGCGCCGCCGCGCCTTGGCCGCCGGAAACGCAGAAGAGGAAGAAGAAGGCGACAGAGGAGAGGAGGGAGGGTCTGATGAGAGGGTTGGAGGGCCGAGGGCTCGAGAGAGAGAGATGTCGGGTGAGAGGGAGTGAGTTGATTGTTTATATATATATATTTGTGAAAATTACCATTAACTACCCTATTATTTATTCTTAATTATATTTCTAGCCCAAAAGTTTGTATATATTATTTTACCCCTCTCTTTCTATCATACTATTTCTAAGTTTCAAAAATACTTGTTCATAGAAGTTTATGGCTCCAATTAATCCTTTTAACTATATTTCTTCAAATTCTAAACTAACTAAGATTTACTATTCATAAATTGTCCAGAATATCCTAAAATTCTTCCTCAAACCCTTAAATTTCCTTAAGAGCACCTCAATAATCTTGTATTATTTTTAATTTAAAAACTGGGATGTTACACGTCACACGACCTTTGACATGGACGATGAGGTGACAATACATGTAAGATGTGAGGATATAATTGATTCATTTTATATACTCAAAGGGCAAAATATATCTTAAAATACTTCGAGGACAAAATTGATCATTGCCTAAAACTTCTGGGACAAACATGAAGAATGGAACAATACTGAGGTGTACTAGTTCTTTTCGTCTAATTTTTATTTTTAGCAAAAGCTTTTTTTGTCTAGTTGATTGAGTAGTTTGTGTTGATGAAAATAAATTGGGCAAATGTGCAAAAATAGCCATCGTAAATTTAAAAATTGGCAACTATAACTCTAGTAAATTTAAAGGGGCAAAATTGCACATTGTAAACCAAAATGGGGTAAAAGTAACATCTCTGTTAGGCAGAGTTAAACATATGTTTTTCAAACGTGGCCCCACCATCAGTTAATGATGTTCATACATTTAAGGGTGCAATATGTTGATGGAGTTTTATTTTTTCATATGGGGCTTTATTTTTTCAGATGATTATGAAGAAGTAAGGTGAATTTCACATGATTTGGGGTTCTATTTGGTTTTTTATCGAAATGATTTGGGGGTTTAGAATTCGTTTCAAGTGATTTAGGGTTCAACTGGATGCAGTTTAGCTTTCACGGTGGATTTTAGAATTGATATGTCATTTGCTGATTGTGGAGAAACAGAATCTTTCAGATGCAGAGTAGTTGGGGATTGCATCATGGTTGCAAGCCTCCTATAGTACACAAGGACATAAATACATCAAACATTTTGCTGAATGAGAAAATGCAGGTAAAAGTTTCTGAATCAGAAAAATGTGGGGTTTATGTCATTTACTAAGTTTCGTAGGTGCAAAAAGAATATCCAACTTGCGGTCACTTGCGTAGAAATAACCACATTGTAACAGAAAGAATATCCAACTTGCCCAATAAAATTGATTCATTTTATATACTCAAAGGGCAAAATATATCTTAAAATACTTCGAGGACAAAATTGATCATTGCCTAAAACTTCTGGGACAAACATGAAGAATGGAACAATATCCAACTTGCGTTCACTTGGTGCTAATCTTAGCCAATTGGTGAAAATTGATACAATCAAATTGTATGCATTCCTGTTTTACATACTCAATTTTCTCATCTTTCAGATTTATGGTCACTTGCGTGGTGAAGGATGAAACAGAATCTTTCAGATGCAGAGTAGTTGCTGTACAGGCAATGTAATTAACATAAATCAGTCACATATCTTGTGTACCTTTAAAAGAGTTTGAACAACTATAACCCACAAAAATAACCACATACAAGATGTAACCGTCGCAATTTCGTAATATATGAAATTGCGACGGTTTCGTCACAATTTCATATATTATTCTCCCAGGCATTTTGGTATTTTCCAGTAGAATATTGGCTAAATTGAACCATTTTATTTGTTCATTGGCCAAAATGAGACCATTTATTGTTTGTTGGCCAAATTGATACTTTGGAAATTGTTTGTTAGCCAGAATAATCTTTAACCATAGTTTCTATAACATATCGTATGAAATATTTTCTTTAATATATAATAAGGGAAAATGACAAGTAAATCCCTCCCAATAACCAAAAGAACAAGTGAGGAACTTAAACTTCCAAAAGGACTATGAAGGAACAAACACATACTTGAAATTTTAAAATTGTGCCAAAAGACAAAATTGTGCGAAGTTAATTCTTTTTTTTTGATACATGATCAAGGTATCCCCTCACTCGACAAGTGAGAGACTAATCCCCCGCTGATTTGTAGGCACCTCAAAGGGTGGGACAGCTGAGAGACTAATCCCCCGCTAATTTGTAGGCACCTCAAAGGGTGGGATAGCTGGCCTAGGAGATTTAATGCTTCTCCATACCCAAAGCCAGGGATCGAACCCCAGACAATTGGTTAAGGGTGAATGAGTCCTTGCCACTCAACCACACACCCCAGGTTTGTGCGAAGTTAATTATAATGAACCTAAACTTATTCGTTATGCTATAAATGTTAACTAGTACATGCTCCCCCGCGCGTTGCGCGGATTGCTGATGCATCCATCATGGTCTACCTGCAATTCATTCTCCCCAAACATACAGAATAAATTCTGACCCATTAAGGAAATCCGGTTAATACAGTACAAATCAAAAACTACTGCACCAGTACAAAACTGATTCAGCTACTAATTCGCAGCAACATTTGTTCCAGATACATCCCCCATACTCATACATTAACAAAAAGTTTATATCTCCATCAAAATGTTCACTAATTGGCTGCACATATGCAAACGCCCAAAAGTAACACAACTCTGGACAAATCTAAGTACAAAGAAAACAGATAAAGCACCATAAATAAAAATGACATGTCATTCACTTCCTGCATAGATGTTGCTGAAAACCTCTTTAAACACTACATTCTTGGTTGAACTCCCTTCACCACCATCTTTGGAACGGATATAAATCTTTAAGCCCTTAATGCACCTAACACGTGACAATGCAACGTATAATTGTCCATGCATAAAAACAGGCCTCGAAAGATGCAACCCTACATTCTTCAAAGATTGACCTTGACTTTTGTTAATGGTCATTGCAAAGGATAACATCACGGGGTATTGTCTCCTTACCAAACGAAACGGGAAACGACTATCAGATGGATTCATATCCATACGATGTATAAGAACTCTTTCATTTGGATGTGACCCATTTAGGGTAATACCTTCAATAACAGCATCTCCCAACCTAGTAATACGTAGTCTCGTCCCATTGCATAGGCCAGCTGATTGATCAATATTTCTTAGAAGCATCACAGGAGCGCCAACCTTTAATGTTAGCTTATGGGGTGCCATCCCGAAACTACTTATTCCATTCAAGAATTCAATCGAGTACAGATTTTCATAACTATCAACATCATCTGTTGTACGACAGATTGAGTCATAACTCGAGTAGGTTTTTTCCTCCCCTGGCAAGAGTGATAACATGTAAGTATTGACCTCATTTACAACAGCAATTGTTGGTGCCAAAATTGCTCTACTATTTAAGTACTCATTGCTTTCCAAGTTACTAATCAGGTCTGGGAATGTCTCTGTTACTAAAGAAGCATTGGGTTGGACATTGATTTCACAAGAAACATATCTGGAATTTCAATATCAGAATACCCATCTACTGCAGATCCAATTTTGCCATCACCCACGTCTAATAGCCATTGAGAAAACCATCTCAATTGTTTTTGTTCTAACTCAGATGTTGCTGATTCCAATCTCATGTTCTGAGTGAGGTGAAATATCTTGTAGTCTCTCCACAAAGGTGACGAGTTGATACATGCATCAATCACAGCTGACCTACTACCTCTGTTTATGACTGGTAGGATTTGTCTGAAATCACCTCCTAAAACAACACACTTGCCTCCAAACGTTATGTTGCAATGCATTATATCCCTAAGTGATCGATCAAAAGCTTCAAGACAATAGCGATGCATCATTGGAGCTTCGTCCCATATGATTAACCTTGTCAACCTCAATAAATCTGCTAGCTGTGTATTTTGGCCTATTGAGCATGTGGAGGTTTCATTGATGTCTATCGGGATTGCGAACCGGGAATGTGCTGTACGTCCTGTAGGCAGTAATGTTGCAGCGATTCCACTTGCAGCCACGACCAAAACTATATCGCCCTTGGCTCTCAAAGAGGCCGCCAAGGCATTCCACAAGAACGTTTTCCCAGTCTCCCCATATCCATGCACAAAGTGGAATCCACCCTGATTCGCATTAACCACCCCCATGATATGATCAAATATCTTTCTTTGCTCAGTGTTAAGTTTGGCAACCAAGTTCAGTGACTCAATACTCAATGCACCACGGTCATATGATAATTCTTGCATCACCATTAGGTTACTCACATCAATTTCTGCAGAATCATCAAGTTGTGGTAGACACGGGTAATCCAGCAATGATTTTCCATTTTCACCTAATAAGGAGTTTATAATACGTAATGCAGCTTGTTCCTTTGCATGAGTTGTTACACACCTAGCTGCAACGAAACAGGAAACTATGAGATATTAAAAATGCATGTGCAGAAAAGTATAACAATATAAAACAGCAAATCTTGCTAACCTCTGTTATATCTATCTTGTCTGGAGACATATAACATGTCCTCACATAAATATGTTGCACATTTATTCCAAACATGATCCGGCCGTTGTAAGCAACAACACAAAAGCATACTGACAAAGACCTTACGTAATGCATCTCCAGTCGACCAAGAAGACCCTTCTTTCAGAGCAGCCACAAATTCATTATCATCATCTAATAGACCTCTTGCATAACATGCTTCACGGAGAGTGTCAAATACTTTACCATCAACAGATCGAATCTCTTCAAAAGACTTAGGCCCTTTAACTTTAGTCAGAAGTATCCGTAGGTAGTATAGTTCACCAGAGCTTGGGTGAGCATGACTTATTCTACCAAATGAAAGGCCTTGCTTCCGAACCTTCCAGGCTCTTTCCTTCTTCTCATAGACAAAGTGGTTGGGGAATTCTTGGTATGTCAGTTTTCGTGCATCTTTGTTCACGCTATTCATCTTCATCCATGCCAAGAATTGAGACTCACATACACGTGGTTGCTCAACCAAATCATGGACGTTTGAACTATTGGAATAAATCACAAATTGTTGATTCGGGAGGTGGAAACTTAATCTCTCTACCGGTGGGTATCTATGGTGTATTTCAAACCCAAATATTCTCCAAGCACCTTCGCATGCCGAAATATACCTACAATTGAAATACTGCTGCACTTCATCTGCGATATCAGCCTTGCCATTACGGCCAGATCCATCAAACAAACCAGCAACAACACGGTCATTCCCTTTGCTAATATACTTAAATAAGTACTTTATTGATGTTGATTGGTTGCATTTTTCCACATTGATGTGTGCTTCAAATTTCTTCAACAAAGTTGGGTTATAAGGAACTACATATCTTTTGTCAAGGTTTGTTTCTTTGACAACTAAGAACCTGCCATCGTCTCTTCTACGATATGTAGGATAACCCTCTTCATCCATTGTGGTTCTCTCCACAAAGGTCTTTGGGTAGTACTTACTACAAGTTTTTTCTATCATGCACGGGGCTCTTGGAAAGTTGCTCCCACATGGACCATGCATCATATGTGTCTTCACTAAGTTGTGGAGTCTTGGATCAATTAATTGGTCAGGTATTTCAGCTGATATCAGCGCATCAATACGTTCAGGAGCTGATATTTTGTCATATGGCTCCAAAAATAACAGAATATGTGCATGTGACAACCCTCGCTTTTGAAATTCAATGGTGAAAACATCTGTGAAAATTAAGGTACAGCAATTAAACTTACGAAATAAAGACATGAACAGTGCATAATGTAGAAAAAATGTTGCACAGCAATAATGAACATACCTGCCCGAACCTTCCCAAAAATCTGTTCTTCCTTGATTGAATTCATGAGTGTCATTAGCTTCATCTTAAAGACACGTGTGATTATGTCTGGACGACACGATGGTTTCAATCCAATTTCAGTTGTATACCTACTGATTTCAGGCCAATTAGAATTACATGTGAAGGTAACAAATATATCTGGATAACCAGCCCATCTACAAATGGCCATTGCATCCTGATAGTTTTGTACCATGTAACGTGCCCCTCCAGTGAAAGATGACGGCAGAACGATACGCTTTCCAGTAGCTGCAGCATTTGTTTCCCCCCTAAGTACAGCATCAGACAACCCTTGGTACAAATCAACACGAAGTTCTTTTTGGTGTGACTTCACCCAACGAAGTCTTTGCGATTCGATCATTGTATATGCGTCAACAATAAATTGTTGCAGCAACCTTGATGCATGCAGTATCGCTGACAACTCTGACTCCCTCGGCATGAGTCTAAATGCAAAAAATTCTCGCATGCTCACTCGCTTCCTACTGTTGGCAGCTCCATTCCTTTCAGTTGCATACTTGACATCATCACGATATCCATCTTCACCATATGGGAACAACAACAGATATTGGAGGGGTAAGTATGAAGGGTGCAATTCATTGATACGTTGTGGTGACTTTGTTTTGTGCGCAACAATAATATCACGGATATCAAATGCAGCATCTATATCACCAACAACCAGTGCAGCAACCTCTGATGCAGTAGGCAGATTATATGTCCTGCCATCGCGGTTCCTATTGTTGATCAGGCGTAATTTCAATTCCTGTTGTCTGCCTTCTTTGACAAGGGATGATGCATTCCTATAGTTTTTCACATACGGATTAGACTTATCCAATGTCCTCCTGATCAAATCCACAGTCTTGGGGTCTATGTCATCTGCTGATGTGTGCTTGCTGTAATGAGTTAAAAAAAAACAGGTCACCCATACTAAGTCTTTTAAAAAACGATTAAATATGATCAAACATGAAGATACTAAAAGTATGTGTGAATATTTAACTCTCTTACCTAACAGCCTTGATTCTATTCTCAACTTCATTCTCCGTGTCAAAAATATATAGTTGGGAGTACACAGGATGTGAACCTTCAACCGGTAGAAGACTACCAATATTATGGTAGTTCATGCCAGAAAGCACAAAACTATATGGTCCACCACCATGCTTATTAACATTTACAATTTTCCCACCCATTGAAGTGAATGAAAACATATTGTTATATTTCCTAATATTATGAAGGAAGTTCTTTGCCTGTGCAGAGGACTTTTCAAAGAATAATCTTTTCAGAGCAGCAGGTGGCTTCCTCATTAGTGGCAAAACAACTTTACCTTGCTGACAACACAGGGAAAAAAGTGTGGGCTTCCTTTTCTTGGAATCTTTCCTCAATCGCTCATTATACCAAAAAACAGCACCGCAATGTTTACACATATATTGAGGGTCACCTTCGTCGATGTAGTCTACATAGATAAACAATTTAGTTCAGTATTTTCTCCAACAAACATCGCATCATCTATTTAGAAATCTAAATTTTACCATCGGATGTAATTTCAGGTCTGGGGTTATTACTTGTGAGCAACACAGTGTCACCTGAGATTAAAAGTCATCATGCAACTATTTGTGAAATGGACTAAACAATGTTTGTACTATAATAACATAAGACTCTGTTCATATTACAGAAACTAACCTTTCTTCTTAACAGAAGCATAGTTGCTAGCATCCGTGGCATCATCATTTCTTGTTTCAAACTCAAAAACCTTTTCCGTGTAATCAATATCCATCTCTATATGAAATTAAAAAAATTCCTTCAGGGCCATAACAAACTTGCCTTAACAACAATATCAGACCTCAACTACAAGTGTATAGAGCACGTCTATAACAATTTATTATTTTAACTATACTAACTTCAAATCTGGATTTAACGCAACGTTAATCATATTAGGCACTAACATAGTCCATTCATATAAGCATCCATTGTAACTATACTAACTACAAATATATAAAGCAAGCATAGGCTACATTACCTGCAACAACACCGCTTTCATTTGACTCTATAGTATCATTTCTGGTGACTACGTTGTTCGAATTAATTAAACAACTGTTCCCTCCAGAGGTGGAATTAACATGCTTGCCATATGGCCTTTTGGTAAATTCTGCAATCAATAATATTCAAAGTAAACAGGACCAACTGTAAACAAAGACATTTATGCCCCAACCAAATAAAAGAATTACTTCATTCAATTAAACCTGTTAATGGAAGGCGAGATTCCATAGGCACATTATTGAACAAACTCTTGTACCGAGCACTTTTGCGCTTGAAAATAGTGTCATCTGGTTGACATTGGTTCACGTCTATCTGAGGGACATTTTCATTTCCAGAATTTCGGAAGCCTCGAAACACATTAGACGTCGTAAGTGAACTTCAGCTATAGGTAATAAAATATTATACTTGTACACATAAAAGGAAATAGCAAAACACAAATTTTACAGTGAAATTTCAACTAAAACCCAATGTTACATAAAAAAACACAGTGTGAAAAAAATGTCATACATAGTTCATGAGAAAAAATGTGTTATAACTAAGAAAAAGGGGTCATGAAAATTTCATCGCAAGATAAAAAAATGAAGGCATTCATTACAAAATGAGACATAGTCCACACATATTACCTGGTCTAGCCTTCTTTCTGGCTGGGAGCTCGGACGAAACTTGATTTGTATTGGTAATATCTGAAAGAACACATTGAACATCACGCAATCGTCTTCTCCTGTTTAATCTCGGCCGTGAAAGTATGTCTGAGTGCTGGGTAGTAGTGGGCTGTACGTTAGTATTTTGGTGAAGTCGAGCTTCGTTCATGATTGTTACTTGACACACTTTTCACATAGAGAGTGAAGTTCTGATAGGCAGTTCCAAGTTCAGGGAGCCACTTAGTTATGGACAGCTCAAACTCATTTTCCACTCACAATTAGCAAGATACTAATTGGTGCTCATAGGCTTCTTTCAGATTGAACATATATGGGCCAATATTCTACAGCCCACTCCCATTATTGCCATCAATCCATTTAGCAGTTGCCCAAATATATCGAAATAAATGGTTTTTTGCATGGGAAGGTATACATGTAAAAAGATGTTACCTTTCAAATTAGTTTTGTTTAAAAGTATTTATAATTCAACATATTCTAATCAGCTTTATGAAACAAACAAATATTATTACCATAGCAATAAAACCTAAGGAGATGCACCAACATGATGACTACACACCAACTACCACCTAAATACACCATCACTTTTACTATGCAGTAACACCCATTATGGCCTTTTCAATGTAACTAATGTAACTCTCTTTTTGAAAATCTAATTATATCTGGTCACATGGAACTGGTCTCACTTGTTTACATTGTACAGACATATGTGAGTTAAATGGAATTATAGATTAGATTTGGGAAAGTAAATAAATGTGCCGCTCAAAAATAATAATACATCGGAAGTTTCATAATTAAATAATAGCTCCTCATCTTAAAGCGATATATTAGAAGAATCCTTTATTATATGGATGAAGATATTTGACCAACATATCTTGCTCCAAACCATCCCAATTACACAGTACATTAAATTTTTTTTAAAAAAATTCCTCTTTCCATTACGCTGGTTGGGCAAATGTTTTAATTATATATCTACCAACAAATGAATGATATAACACTACTTCCACTAAACTTTGTGAATAATATAAATTCCTTTGTCATTTAAGCTGGTTGGACCCTTGTTGACTAAAATATACCTAAATCAAGCTTAAGAGACTCCTCCAAAAAGGTCATATTAATAGAAGATATTAATAGTGGTAAAAAAAATAATAGGGATCACGACATCCAATTTTCATAGATAGATGGGCAACATACTTTAGTTATAGGCCCTAATAACAAAAACATACACTGAGTAAAGACAATCCCACATATAGTTGGGCAACAAAAGTAAAAGCAACTTAAGTTTGGGCCTATTAATCTAACGGAACAAAGGTCCAAACCATAGTACCAAAATACAGCAAAGATAAGAGAGTTGGGCTAATCTACTGGGCCAACATGACTAACTCAATAATAGTCCCACCCACAATACCAAAATACATAAAATAACCTAAAGATGGGCTAATCATATGGGCCAAAGTTCATGTGTTACACATTCAATCAGTCTTCTCCTTCTTGATAGTCTTGCGAATCCTCTTCTCTGCAAAAGGTTTGATAGGTGAACTGACAGTGTTTGAAGATGATGCACCAGTTTGTGCCCTCTTATTGGAGGTTTTTTTTCCCTTAGCAGACGATGCACATGACAATTTTGCAATAGGCACATCTTCATCATCATCATCAGAAACTACAACAGCTTTACCCTTCCCTTCAACCCCCTTTGACTTTGTCTTTGTATTGTTGTTTGACTTCCTTGCACGAGCAAACTTAGATAAAGAAATATCCTCATCCTCATCATCCACGTCTATATTAGTAACTGGTTCATCTTCTAATTCAGGGCTTGCCACGAGCTTCTCTCCAAGAACATCTGCTATATCTTCCATTGCAGTTTTCATTGATACCTGATTTGAACAAAAAGTATCATCACAAACCACAAATCAACCTGTAAAGTTAATTAAGCCATATGAAAGCTAAAACATTCCCCTTGTGAGACACTGCACAGGCAAACCTTCTTACGACCACTCCCAGGAAGATCATCATCATCATCACCACCAGATGCTACACCATCAAATTGTTCCATCAAATCATCACATGGCAAAAACTGAACAACACTAATGCTGGAGCTGGGATACTTAAAGTTGAACTCATTTTTGCGCAACTTCAAAATGAATCTCTTTCCAACCACATCTTGAAGCTCATCCGGAAAATCATACTCCCGGTCAGCCTGCATGAGCAGTATAGTCAATAAACATATATGCGGTTATTCAGTAGTGCAATAAACAATGCCCAGCAAACAAATAATAATCTTTTTAACGTAGGGATACCTCGGCAAGGATAAACTTGAGCTGGGGAGCAGTTTTATTGACCAAATCACAGGCATCCCTGTCCCAGAAAACAATGGACTGAGAACCACTGTGATCAAAACCTATGTAGTGTATCTTCATCCTACACAAAGATAACCATTGCAAATTTCAGTATATGTACATAAATCTAATAAATATACATTATATATCGCTACATTTGAACTGGGAAACAAACCACCTTGGTTCAACAGCAATAGGCCTCCTTTTGCAATGTGGACAAAACATTTCACCATTCTCGTCCTTCACCTTCGTGGAGCACCTTGAACACCCATCATAGCACCATCCATAAATGGTCTCCAATTTTTCAATCTCACAGCATACCACAAAACTCTCTCCCTGCAACATAAAATTAGAAACATTACTCGTTTATAAATAGCTCACAAAACATAAGTAACCCTCCTAATGTAGGGTTTTATTCCAAACAAACTGCACCTTTCTCTGGTCAGGAATGGAAGAGATTGGTATGCGAACAGCTGTGGCGAGGGTTGAAACATCAGTCTGCTGACCAAAGTGACCAGAAAATGTCACATTCAGTGGAGTTACTACTGGGGTCTTCCCATCAGAGTACCTAGGATAAAAAAACATGTCCCATTAACGGTTTTACAAAAAGGTACCGAACAAAACACCATATATAATAATATATCATATCCACTCTTAGGTTTATTGAAATATAAATGAAACCTTGCAATAAATTCTTTCACTTCCTTTATGTCAGGATTAAACTCCACACGTGTTGCATTGTAGGAGTTGTGGATCTAAGCAGGTCCTACAAATAATAAAATCTTTCAACAACTAAGACCCTTATAGTCAGTCACTCGGTAAAAAGGAAACTTTAATAACACAAACCATCCTCAGAAAATCCAATTCTAGCAAAACTAATCACAACAACAACAGGAGGTTCCTTGGTCTTTAGGTAGGCTGAATATGCTTCTTCTGAACACTCATCCCATAACACACACTCCACTTCAGCTTCCCTGACATAGTGAAAGTAATGATCAGACAATAAGTTGAATTCAACCACAGCAAGAAACGCAAGTGACTAAGCAATAACCACATACTCATTATTGGTAAGAATCATCCTAAGCCTATTCTTCTTTGCATCATCCCTGTGATATTCCTCTAAATTGCCAATCGACTTAACAAACGCAATAACATCTATATAAAAACATAAACCCAATAAGATACCAACCAATTCATTTGAAAATATTAACACGTAAGGGAGATAACCATATTTATAAGATAAAAAACAACCAATCAGCTGTGGAACTTCCTCAAGCTCCTTCACTTTCAGAATATCAGGTAGGCTATAAAAAGAGAATGCATGTTTGGGCAACCTAGCAGTTTGTTCATGGATATGAGTGGCTTTGGAGAAAACTATCTTAAACGGATGAGTAGTAGGCCTATAGACCGCAGTATTCTTTTCCACCAGGAAATTGGCAATAAAGTAGGTTTTTCCCTCCTCAGCAGTGTCTTTAAATTTCTGGTGAAGCTCCTTCTTCTTGACTAATGCCTGAATTTTAGAACCCTGTAACCATTTAAGGATAGTAGTAAGTGAATAATATTTGAAACAACTGTATTTGTGGTACATGGGCACAAAATTACGGAGTAATAAAAAACTAACCTCCTGATCCACCAAAAACATTGAGATAGCAAACAAAACCTCAGGTGAAGCCTTCAGATATATATCCCATTTCCTGAGGACACGTACAAGAATTTTCCAGGTTTCAGACTTCTGAGTAATTTCGCAGATCATATTTTTGGGAGCCATTTCTGCTTAAATGGTTTCTTATACTTAACTATTTGGAAAGATATGAAGCAGTTGTGATGGTAGAAGATAAATCACAAGGTCCTTATATAGAGGAGCCACTCAATAAATGGCGGGAAATGAGGGCAAAAAGATTAAATTTGAATACTTGAATAAGATGGGAAAGAACCATCGAAAATAAATTTTGTTTCCTTTACATTTAGCATAACAGAATTACCCCCAATCTAAATCGAAGGGGAATCTTTACGCATGAATGCATAGGTTTGCCCAACTTACCAAATTTGTGAAATGGTTATAGGTAATAATGGCTAACCTTGTAGGGTGTACAACATCCAGTAGAAAAGATTACTCTCCCTACGCATATAAGAAAGTAAGACCATAAATTTACTGGTCATATATCCAAGATAGCCCCTGAATATAGAAACAGGTTTAGCTCATTGACTGTGTATGCGTGGGACACAAGACTTTTCCAGTGTGAAGGGTAAAACTTAATGTGGTCCATAATTATACCGATCAATGGCATAATATCTTCTGCATAAATTGACTATGACATTTGTTCATTTGCAAAACATAATACACTGATATAGTCAGTTTAGCAACAACGTGTTGATGATAACATCCATACTATAACTTAATAAAATGGCATCTATCTTCTGTATACTTTCCTATTACTTGATATCAGCATTAAACAAATGAGGAAATACATCTCAGCATGAGCTTGACTAAATGAAACACAACCATCCAAAAGGAGTCTCGCCATTACACCTTATGACAACTAAATAAGACAAATGCTATAAAGTCTAAGTTTGTAGGTTGTGGGATGATAAGTATACCAATTAAGTAGAATCAACAACTATTTCCAGGCTTCTTATGATCACAGCAAAAAGATACCTTTAAATATTACTACAAATGGTGGACAATCATAATATGATAAGGGCATTCTGTTAAGCACACACATAATATGATAATATGGTGGACGGTCATAATATGATAGGGATCCAACATTAATTAAGGTTCTCACGAAAATATTAAAGTCCACACTGAAAATACATAGCACTCATTTTTTGAAAAAAACAATGACAGTTTGCATCAACACCAATAACAAATTAATATGAGTAAACCCCTATAGAAAAAACCTAATCGTGTGGCTAAGTAACCTGAACCCTGCTTTCAAATTGATATCAGACTTGTTAGCAAAAATGAGTCAACAAAGAAAATATATTCCCACATATGACTCATTTGGATCATTGACAAAGTGAAAGTGATTGAACATCGATAGAGAAGAATAAAATTGAAAATCCAAGAAATTTAACATAAGAGACAAGCGAATAGAACAAAAATAATTAAGAAGAGCATTGGAAGTTCTGATTCAACATATAAAGGGAATGCTGTGAGGAACATCAGCACGCCAACAGCTAACTAAGGGGCACCATATTTGTTAAGAAAGCCTAAACAATGGCTATATGTCATTGGATTTGGAACTGGTCAATTGACCCTATCAGAGCAACGAATAGGGTGCAAGCATATTAAACAACGAAGAAAGCACTTTTTGGCTTGTGAGCCTTACTGACATACTTCATACACACCTGAAATTCAACCTCATAAACCACTGCATATAGGGAAAAGGTTTAGAAAGGGCAGAAGGGAGGGAATCTCGGATAATGCACCAGTTGTTATTGAAATGACCTGCTGAATAAGACAATATCCATTAAGCCACCACTTGGAATATGTGCTTTAACATGAAGAATAGCTATAACCAGATGATGCAAAGGATCAATAGGTAGGAGAAGGGTACCAAAAGTGTAATACACCAAATGGCATAAAATACAACTTTCTTTAACCCTGACTACAGCGAAAAGGATAAGACAGAGCACAAAGGAGATAATATCGGAGAAAGCACATTTTTAAATTGAATTGACCAACTAAATATGACAAATTCAATAAAGTCACCGCTTGGAAGGTGTGCTTTAACATGAATAAGGAATACACTCAGATGAAGCAATTCATCATCCGCTATGAGAAGGGTACCAAAACTATGGTACAACATATCACAAAAAATAAAACTAAAATTAAGCCTGACTATAAGGACTCTGATTAGTCAAGGCGGAAGGGAAAACATATCGGTTAAAGCACCATTTTTTAGTGAGTTTACCAAGTGAATAGGACAAGAACCATTAAGTCACCAGTCAGAAGGTGTGCCTTAACACAAAGAAGGAAAACATTGAGAGGAGACCAATCTTTGGCGTGCATTAGAAGGGCACCAAAAATATAATACAGAAGGTCACCACTGACGTGGAAACCAATGACCCTGATGAGACCTCAACGGAGGTGACCAGGCTTCACAGAAAAATCGAAAAAAGTTGAAGATGTTAGAAAGTGCATCGGGTAGAAAAAGAGATTTGTGGTCAAGTCCTTCCCCTCATTTCTCCATATACTTATTAAATAAGTAGTCTACTGCATAAAGAAATCAACAATTACATACATCATGCTAGTCTTGTATGCTAATTTGGGAAAAACGGTACATAACATCACTTGGCATAATGGACAACAAAACTAAGGACCATTAAAGTCAAACCAATTGGAATAATACAACATTTCAAAAAAAATAAAATATAATGACGTGCCGCTGATTTACTAATGAGATTCAAGATTGACTATTGAACAATATAAAAAAGGCAGGATAAAGTTCGCAGCCAACTACATGGTTGAAATGAAACCATAATGCTCACAGAAATAGATGAAAATAAGAAAAATGAAAAAGAAAACACTAGCAACAAATGTATGAGAACTAAAACCAATCCAATTGAAATGTCAAGTCGAAAGTCAGAATACGAGGTAATCAGCACATCCAACGATGTCTGTTCAGCACAGTCTAAAAGCAAATAGGTTTTAAAAATATGATTTAATATAATTACAGCCTTTCTACAAATATTTCCTAGTCTGTCCTTTGATATGCTTTAATATGAACATTCCCCCAGGCGTGATTCTTTCACATTTTAAGGAACTAATCAGATGGGCATAGCAGAAATCCAATTAAATTGACTGGGCAATAGAACGTGTAGGATAATCAAATCTCATCACTATCAATGAGCACACCTCACAATCACTTAAAGCACTTATATAACATCTCCCCTGAGCAATAAACCAAACCACCATTTACAAGTCCTTGTTTTTTTTAAAAAAAAACATCTCCTTTCGGCAGCGAACATGGCTCAATATACAGGCTTCTCAGAGGAAGAACTGACCTACGTCTTTCGAGTATGTCGAGGGAGTGGTATATCCAGTGCACAAATCAGAATGGGGCCACTCGACGTTCGCATGTATTACGACAACGTGAACTCCACCAGTGTCTTCATAACAACTGAGTGTGGCCCCGTGAGAACTGGTTCTGTGAAGTGGTACGACTCTAAGTTTATATTATTCCGGTGCGTTTATGGGATAATGAGGCTTAACGGGGTGAGCAATTGGCAATGGGAGATCCCAAATGAATTTGAAGGAGAAGACCTTCCTCTGTATCAAAGCATGCTGAGACTATACCAACCTCATGCCCGCGTCAAGCTTCCATTCATGTATGAAAAGCCCATAAAAATTGTGAATTTGTGGAGTCGTTCTTACATGACAATTACCCCCATTATGCCACCAATAAGACCTTTTCCAGTTTATCCAAGCCCTACCGCAGCGGCATGGGTCGATGACTTACTTGACATCGATGAATCGTCTACTGCAGGAAACATGCCTTAATTTCTTTTAAAATTGTTGCCGTTTATATCTGTCGTCTTTTAATTCCAGATTAGCTGTACTCCGACTTCAGTATAAGAAAATCTTAGTTTCCTTTTAAGTATGAATGTAGTTAATGAAATATTAGGTGTCATCGTCGTCTCCTTTAATGAAATCTAAATTTCGGTTTATGTGTTTATTAGTTTAATGCCATATTAAGTATAATGAATTGCATTTTTAATATTCAAATAATTTCCTTTTATGTTTCTCCTTATTTCAATGCTAACATGGAACCCACCCATAGAAACCTAACGGGTTTGAGTAAGGTCCACCTGAATACGTTCACTGCCCAACAAATGGGCCTCTTTCGAGCATAGCAAACGTAACAAAAAATTTGCCACATTTGGGCCTGTAATGGCAATACCCTTTCCAAAAATATCCCATGAAACAAACACCTAAATATATCATTAGGGTAAACATAACAAAGCAAGCCAGACATTGGACTACTACAACAACAGGATAATGAAAAAGAAAACAAAAATAGAAATACAATGGCATATTAGAGCCTTCAGACTAAATACGACTACAAACTGTCAAAATATTTGGAACTATAGGCTTGCCAATATACTAAGGCACACAGTACAAATCTCTAGCCACTAGTAATTGAGGCACGCATGGCAACAACTTCTGGGTGGAAAGACTTGAACTCAACGACAGTGCTGTCATCAACAGAATGCAAGGTAGGCATACGAGATGCAGCAGGGAGATAGGACATAAGATACTTCACCAAAATGAATGGATTACCACCATCACGGTTCTTCATTTTGATAATTTTTCTGCATATTGCGTCAACAGCTTCGCCTCTAAGTATCACCCTAACAACGTCCAAATGAAGCCTACGTTGCATACAAATATAAATGAATTTACGAAAGTTATGTTAAATGCATTAAAAAGCAAGACCAAACTCAAAATACGGAACAACAAAGTATGATGCAAAAAGCCCACCACATGCCATCCGTACGGCGAGAGTGCATGTCTAGAAACAGCTCCCTACGGAGAAATCCGCGGTGGCTCGCCACTTTAACCTTTGGAGTATTATGCACAAATCCACAAAAATCTGCAAACACAAGACCAAGTCATAAACATGCTACGGATAGAAAATCACTGAACCCAAACAACATAGTGGTACAGGCTAACACACCTATGAACCCATTGATTTTTCTATGCATTCGAGGTATGTCAGAGGGGCAATGGAGGTTGAAAACACGATCAACCCAGGGAATGGATACTTGCTCAAATCCAGAATACTCGTCAACCTCAAAATGGAACAAAGGATGCGCACCTAGTCCGGGTCCCTTCACGAGAAAGCGGGATATCCTATATGAACTGCCCTGTGAAACAACGTTGGACACGCACTCCATTCCCTTCTCAGTACGGAAGGAACCAATCATCCTTGTTCCCTAGTACACATAAGGAGAAGTCCGAGTGTGATGAACAAATACAGAAAAAAAAGATATTGCATATTACAAAAAACAATAAAATATAACAACTACCTGCTCATCCCAACAAAATAAGTCTACTGAAAAAACACCCAGTGTGGCTCGGTGGGGAAAAGGCTCGGTATGGAGGCAGTGCCGTATTACAATACGATCAATACTAACTACAATGGGCTTGACATGAAAACCAGGTTCTAGAGAAGATAGTTTGGAAAATGAAGGGTCTCCCATAATGAAGAATATGAATGGAACAGGAGACGTGCAATAACAATGAAGGGGAAACGATTATGAAAACCCAGGCACATCGCTCTTCTTTTATAGGCAAGAATGGGTGAAAACAAATGGTAAAAAGGCGGGAAATTAAATTCAAGGTCAACTAAAAGGGTGTGGAAGTACTAGTGGACCCTACCCGGTGAGGCTCAATAAATGCCATACTCTCCAATCCCAAATGCCCTCAACAGAAAAGACAAATATGAAGGGAGGCAAGTGAAAAGTCTACTACGTTAATTAGCTATTGTCTACAGTGTTATGAGTCTATTTTGAAAAAGTAGAGTGGAAGGGTCTTTAAAGGATAGGTTGATGGTGAAGGTGCAAAGGTTAATAGGTAATAGGTGCAAATGGAAGCACGGAATGTCAGAGAAGTTAATTCCAATGAGCCAAATGTTATCATTTATGCTATAAATGTTAATGACGAAGGTTCAAATGTTAATAACGACGGTGTAGTAGGATGAGGACAATTTTGTCTTTTCGCACAATTTTAAAATGTTAGGTAGGTGCTGATTCTTTCATAGTCCTTTTGAAAGTTTAGGTTCCTCATTTGTTCTTTGGAGGAATTTATTTGTCATTTCCCATATAATAATCATAATACATTGAATGACATTCATGTGCATGAATTACAGACTTATGTGCATGAATTACAGACTTATGCCTCTACATTAATAACAAGCTTGATTTAAAAAGGGTCAACCCAATTCGATCCCCACTTGGTGAGGGTGTTGGGGATGAGAATACTTCTGCTTTTATGCAAAGAGACTGATTCAAACTCACGACTTCAGACAACATGGCAAGCGAGCTTTCCACTTAGCCAAGTTGAACCCTTCAATAAGCTTGATTTGAAATGGGAAGAAAAAAGGGTAAAGGTGCAAAAATAGCCACCGTAAATTTAAAAATGGGCAACTATAACTCTGGTAAATTGAATGGGATAAAACTGTACACTGTAATCTAGAATGGGGCAAAATCATACATTGTAAACCAAAATGAGGCAAAAGTAACCTCTCTGGTTGGCCGAGTTAAACAGACATTTTCCAAACGTGGGCTTCATCATCAGTAAATGACATGTCAATTCCAAAATCTTACGTGAAAGCTAAAATGCATCCAGATGAACCTAAATCACTAAAAACGAACTCTAAACCCCCAAATCATTTCGATAAGAAACCAAATAGAACCCCAAATCATGTGAAATTCACCTTACTTCTACGTAATTATCTGAAAAAATAAAGTCTCATAAAAAAATTAAAGTCTCATCAACATATTGCACCCTTAAATGTATGACACATCATTTACTGATGGTGGGGCCACGTCTAGAAAACGTACATTTAAATTTATGATGACTATTTTTGCACTTTTGCCCATTTTGATTTACAGTGTACAGTTTTGCCCCCTTCAATTTACCAGAGTTATAGTTGCACATTTTTAAATTTACGATGACTATTTTTGCACCTTTGCCCAAGAAAAAAAACTACTCGAAAAATAAATGTTATACAGTTTTTGCAATGAAAAAGCTATCAATAAATTTCGGGCGAATGTGCAAAAATGATACTAAACTTTACCCAAAATTGCGTTTCTAATACTAAAGTTTTGCTAAGGAGCAAACATAATACCCAACTTGGGGTGCAGGTGCAAATATAATATTTTCACTTCAGAGAAATAAAATTTAGATATGAAAACACTCTTATGTCCCTCATTAAATTTTATATAATGAAGGAGGAATGGGGCATAAGAGTCTTTTCATATCTTAATTTTATTTCCCTCAAATAAAAATACTATATTTGCACCTGAACCGTAAGTTGGATATTCTTTTTGTACCTACGAAACTTAGTAATAGAAACGTAATTTTGGGTAAAGTTTAGAATCATTTTTCCACCTTGGCCCATAAATTTCTTTCAACAATAATCTACTCGTGAGTGAGATTCACAAATGAATATTACATTTATCAAGAGCATTGTCTCATAATTCCATCCTTTGCGTGGTTAACTCAATTGCAGAGAGCCAACTAGCAGGGACTACATAAATTGCATTCATTTCATATTTTTTTCAAGTTTCCCTAACAACATTATCATTAACTCCACATAAAATAGGAAAAACCTCTTAGAAAGCTCACTTATAGGGCATCCAAATAAAGGATACTTGAGAAAGAACTGCTACTCAATACGCATCAATAGACCAGAAGCACAACCTTTGCAACTCTGTTTAAAGCATAGCTACATATTCCATCTTGACAAAAATGTTCTAATTATTCCCTTATAAATAAAGTGATTTAGATCTTGCCTTAAATAATAAGTAAAACAAGTATTCTACACAGTTCATGAAGCAACACAATAGGAAATCATGAAATTAGATATCTAAAGCTGGAGAGAAAGAGATATCATCTCATATCCTCTACAGAAAGCATTATTATAAATCCTACTGTTAACCACAGAATAAGCATATCGCATTTTCACAGAATAAGTATTATTATGAACCTAGGGTCTGCTTGATACGAGGGGAGGGGAGGGAAATGGGCAGAGTAAAATTAATATGACATGAATTTATAAAAATTTGAGAAGTTGAGTTGGAAATTCTAATTTTTTTTGAGCCAACAAAATTCTAAATTAATATATATATAACTTTTTTATTTAACATCTTATCTTTATTAAATGGGCGAAGACCCATTTTTTATACATAACTATTGTCCAATAATCAACAATATATAGCACATAACTATTTTCAAAATTCACCAATGATACTCAACTTTTACTATGAGATTAAAATGAGATTTTACTTAATATGACAATAAGATTGAACTTGAAAAGTCCAAAATGCCCTAATAAATATTGGTTTTAATTTAATTTTTTGTAAGAGCATTTTAGACTTTTCACGTACAATCTTATTATCATATTAAGGAAAATCTCATTTATGATCTTATGTATAAAGTTTGGTATCATTGGCGAATCTTGAAACAATTATGTATTATCATTGATCTTTAGACAATAGTTATATATCAAAAATAGACATTCACCCTTTTTAAAATATTACAACCCCACTTCTTCAATATTTAAAAATTCATCTTACCCATCGTCCGTGGATTCAGAGGCGAAGAGATTGAACAATGAGCGTCGGTTTGACCACCATGTCGCGAGTTCGATCCTGGGGAGTGACACTTTATTGTGTCTACATCACGGCACTTGGGGAGACATCTCCGTAGCTAAGTGAAGCTGAGAGTAACCTACCTGTGTGGACAGACATCAAGAGCTTGCTGGTCATGCTCCAAAGCCCACAGGGACAGGCCCAAGTGGGTCGTGAGTTAGGTGCCCTGCCCTTGGGTTGGGTTGAGCCCAAACCCCTTCCTAAAATTTATGTAAAAAAAAAATTCATCTTACAAAAATGTTCCTTCCCCTCCTTTCCAAATCCCTCATACCAAACAGACTCACTCCTGAATGTTATACTCAATTCTCGTTGAAATCGGAGCTCTTTGAAACAGATAATAAACTGAGGAATTTACTACACAAAAATGGTGAGAGAAGAATCAATGTGCAAATCAATTCAATCATCCCCATTATCAAAATCATCACGACAACTAATTAAATTTTTACAGGATGCATCAACGGAAACAAGCTTCTAATTACATAAGCCTTATAACAGATTGCTAAATCAAAACTTGCAATGTGAATATTAATGAAAAAACAAAAGAATTCGTCAGAATTAAAGTCAAGCAAAGGGAAAAGCTTCCACTAAGCCCACAACATTACTAGAATCATGAAAATGCAACAGCTAAATCTAACATTAAAAGAGATAGTGAAATTCAGATACCACTAGCAATTGAAAGGCTGTGTAATAGTAGTGCCATATGTGAGCTAACCTGAAAGAATAATTTCTTGTCCTAGAGGCACATCCAAATATGATCCTATGATTGAAGAGCTATCAGCACCAGCTATTCTTGAAGCAGGTCCATGACGCTCAAATTTTTCCTCCCAGTTAATAGCCAAAGGCTTATCCTTTGACTTTAGTTTAACAGGAGGAAGCCTTATATTACCAATTGTCTTCAGGTTGAGCTGCCTTCTGACTTCATTCACGTGCTCTTTTTATTGATGCACGTATATCACTTGTAGCATTTTATGGTTGCAAAAATAAATCTGTCACCATTATTTCTCACATAAAGCAATAAGTTAGGCCTCAAGCTGCCTTTATGCTTGCACAAATTAATATTTTTGTGCTTTTTTTGCTTTCTTTTATATCCATAACTGATTATTTTTTGTTTACTTTGATTGTTAAAGGCAGAAAAAAAGTATATGCACTGCAAAGAAATAAAAAAGGATACTGATTCATTTTGTTATTTCTAGGTATATAGATAATTCTGAATTGACACCAATGGTTTGCTATGATAGTTTTCATCATTGTGGGTTTTAATATTGTGTGGTATTGCTATGATTTATTGTGGGTTTTAATATTGTGTTCATAGGAATAACTTTGTTCTCATATGTATCCTAGTGATGGAACTTCTACTTTATATACTTTGTTTGACTTGTTAGTGGTTGCTGTAATTTCCTTAAATCGCTTCAGCTTTCAGATAGTTTTGAAATGCGTGGCTGTTCACCCAAGAGGGGGGGGTGAATTGGGTGAGGGAATAAAACTTTAACACTTTTCGAAAGACTGCTTGTGCTTGGTGATGATGTTACTGAGTAATGGTATGCACAAGTCAGTATGTTATGTGATGCAAAATAGAATGTTTAAATGTAAGTTTATGCACACATAAATTTATCCTGGTTCGGTCACCCAGACCTACATCCAGTCCCCAGGCTCCACCTGAGATTTTCAATCCACTATTCTTGTTTAAACCAGGCACAAGAGAAGCCTTTACACTTTAGGTTTTACGAGCACGGGTTCACCTAACAACCCACAGGTTTTACAACGGGTTCACCTGCAAACCTAACAAATGCAAGTTTTACGGGCTAACTTGCAACCTATGGAGATTTAGACAACCTCTAAATGCTCCCCCTTACAAATTGTAAGATAACACTATGTTCACTCTATGAACTGATTGTGCTAAATACTTAAGCTCAAGACTAACTCTCTCTAAGAGTAGATGATGTTACTCACTTAAGTACAAATGAATCACTCTCTAAGAATATTACATATCAAAGTCCGAGAGTAGAAGATGAGAGGAATAATGTTTCAGACAATAAGCTCTGTTCTCTCTCACTCTTTTTTTGGTTCTTCTGAATGTAGATGTTTCTTTTATACCAGCCTCTGATTATCCAACCGTTGGAGAGGCAATAAGGCCGTTTGAATATAGCCGTTGGGCCTTGTTTACGTTGTCCTCATTAATGCACAGCAGAGTTGACTTTGCTTTATCTGAATAGGGTGCTTTGTCCAGCTGTTCTGTCAACACTGTTCTGACAACACTGTTCTGGCAAAAGTCGTTCTGACATCTATACACTGTACGGTCTGACTCTTGCTTGTTGTCAGATGAGGACTTCGTTCCTCAAGCATAAGTCCAGGATGCTGAGAGACTTACTATCGGAAGCTCTCTTGCTAACTGAAGTGAAGCTCGTGGACTCTAACATTCTGCTTGCTATCATAGAGGAACTTTGTCTTCCAAGCACTTGTCCATGAATGATAAGAGTGCTTTGCTATTGGATGCTCTCTTGCTATCAGAAGCTCTCTTATGGACTCCGACTCTTGTGGGTAGTATGAGCTTTGTCACCATGAAAGAATCTTCAGATTATGTTCTCCTTATCTCTCATACTCCTCATGCTTGGTAGGTAACAATGTTGCTTGAATATCTGTTATCCTCTTGTTACCGTTGGAAGGAACATCTTCTTAAATGCTCAGCAGGGTTGACTTGCTTTATCTCTGAAAAGTAGTCCTGACACCTCTGCTCTGACAAAAGCATTCTGACTTCTGAGTATGTGATGTTTACTCTTGTACTCTTGCTGACGGATGATCATCGTTCATCCGGAAGTGGCAATCTTGCTCTGCAAGTGTTAATCTCTGAAATCCAATGCCAAGAGTCTTTGCATCCGGAAGCTCAGTTGCATCCGGAAGTGTAATTAAGTTCTGCACATACTGGTTAGTCCAACATAGCAATATATATATAATCAGATATAGTAAAACTATACATGTTGTGGGAAGTTTGCTATGGGAAGTAGTCTTACTTAGACTATGTTCTGACTTAGTGTAATGTCTACTGACTCTAAGGGATCTCTATTCCAATAGTCAGCTTAAGTCTCGTTAGTTTACTCTAAGTCTTCCTAAGTGACTCAGTGTGTCATTTGTTCATGCTATGTATATTAAGTCAACACACAATCATGAAGTGGGAGTTCACTTAGTCTAGGATGTATTCGGAAGCACTTCTACATCCGGAAGTACTTTCACTTGATGAAGGATCTAGTTCACCATGACTTGCTCTCGCTTAGTCTATTTCACTCCTAACAGTCAGCGCTAGTCACTGAGCTATCGGAAGCACTTTTACTTGACGTGGTGAACTTACTGACGCTTAGGGTTATATTTCTTTTATCAGCCTGTGCCAGTCTAAATCCAAGAGGAAGTGCTTTCACTTGGCGAAGTAGACTCACTGACGCTTGGGGTAATATCTATTCTATCGCTCTGCGCCAGTCTAAGTCTAACAGGAAGCAATTTCGCTTGACGAGGCTGATTCACTGACGCTTGGGAATATATCTATTCTGTCAGCCTGCGCCAGTCTAAATCTATCAGGAAGCAATTTTACTTCCGGTTGAGTCTTAACTTAGTCTCAAGGGTTTTGTACACCTAATGCTCCTAGACTGAGTTATGACTAAGTGAAGTGCTTGCTGTCGCTGAGGGATAAGACAATCATCCGCTAGCGCTAGTCCTAGTCCATCCGGAAGTGATTCTGCATCCGGGTGTGATTCCGCTGTGGGATGAGTCTTTCATCCGTGAGCGCTAGTCTTAATTCATTCGGAAGTGAATCTGCATCCGGTTGTGACTTAACTTAGGATTTAGTGTTAGCAATCTAGACTGGGTTCTAACCAAGTGTTTCACTTGCTTCCGTTTGCGTCCTATGGGATGTGTACTCCATCCGCGAGCTCTAGTGCTAATGCTTCCGGAAGTGATCTTGCATTCGCAAGTGATCTAACTCAGGATTCTAACCATGTCATCTAATCCTTCCTAAGTGTTGATTATGTTCTCTTAAGTACTAGACCATATCACATCTTAGTCACCATCAAAACTTAAGATTCTAACAAGTTTTAATATATTACTTTTCGAGAAATGTAGTGGCTCTACTTCATATTTTAGCATACACATCTGTCTTGTCAGCTCAAGACATTGTTGGAGTGGTACTTTTTCACTTGATGGAAAGGTTGTATTTTTCATTAATTTATATCTTTGTATACTAATAGCAAAACCTTTTAGTATCATCTTGGAATATTCCTTAATGTGAGAGAAGCAGGTCAAACATGTACAGCTCTTGACTCATTTTACTATTCATGAGCCAGATTCCTTTTTCCCACTCTGCCTATGGCTCTGTGCATTTCAAATCCCTCTCAGAATAGGAATTCAGTTTGAAAAGGGGGCGGGTTTATTTTTGAAAAGATGCTTATTGAGATTGAAATTTGAATTTTGAAATTTCCCTCTTATTGAGGTCTTAAATACCTTATTACTTATTACATACATACATCATCTCAAATGGACATTTGTAGACAGCGGGATATTATGTAGAGCTCTGCTTCTTCTCCAATTCTCTGATAAAACAAATTATCCCAATCTTTCATGGTACGTACAACTCTTGCCTTTCATCTTCAACTTTCTTTACCACCATTTCTAGCACTATAACTGAAACAAAAGCAACGGTTTGATATTTGGCAGGTACTGAAACGCTTGGAATCTGTAATACAAAGTTTTCATCAGGTATTCATAGTTTGTTAACTTCCACCAATACATCTAACAGTTGTAAATTTTGAAGTAACTGAAAGTAATGGATGCACAAGAGGGGGGGGTGAATTGTGCTACCAAATAAAAAATCAAATAATAACAACACAAGGGTTTATACTGGTTCGGTCTTCCTGACCTACGTCCAGTTCTCAACCACCCAGGTTGAGTTCCACTATCCTCAGGTTTTACAACGGGTTCACCTGGAACCTTTACAACCGCAAGTTTTGGACGGGATCACTTGCAACCTTACAACCACAAGTTTTACTCAAGGCTCACTTGCAACCTTTCTAACTAGCTCCCCCTTACAACCAGCAAGGGTTCAACCTTTACAACTAAAGGATTTTCTAACTTAGTTTTCTTTAAGAACAGATAATGATACACACTTAAGTACAATGAATGCTCTTAATACAAGAAGAGACTTAACTACAAAGAGTACAAGATAAGTAGATGAAAAGATCACTCAATGAGTTAAGTGCTCTTTCTCTTTTCTGGGCAGCTTTGAATGCTTGAAGGATTTCTCGGTTTCTCTCTCTAGCTTTCTTCAAGATGTCAAAGATATTAGGTGTCTTCATAAATGAAGGTGAGCTCCTTTATATAGTCTTCAAGTATTCTCACTCTTGGTAGGTGGGTTAGCCGTTTGAATATGACTGTTTTCCCCATGTTACCGTTTGCCCAATTAATGCTTCATTAATGCTTAGCAGGGTTGACTTGCTTTATCTCTGAAAAGTAGTTCTGACAACTCTGCTCTGCCGAAAGCATTCTGACACTGCATTGCTCTGACGTTCTGACATTCGGAAGCGGATTCACATCCGGAAGCAACTCTACTTAGTGTGCTGCACTTTGAACGTTAGTCTAACAGTATAAGCATATAGTCACATGCAGTGGGAGTTCATTTAGTCTAAGAGGGCTTTCTTGCATCCGGAAGCAATTCCACATCCGGAAGCACTTCCACTGGACGAAGGGTTATATTCACATTTACTCACTCTCGCTCAGTGTCCTTCAATCCAACAGTCAGCGCTAGTCACTAAGCAATCGGAAGCAAATCTACTGGACGTTGGGTTATGCTCACTGACGCTCAGTGTTATCTATACCAACAGCCAGCGCTAGTCTTAATACAATCGGAAGCAAATCCACATCCAGTTGCATCTTAACTTAGTCTTAAGGTTTTGTTCATCTAATGCTCCTAGACTGAGTTATTAATTTAGTGAAGTGCTTACTGTCACTGGGGGATGAGACATTCATCCGCGAGCGCTAGTCTTAGTCCATCCGGAAGTAAATCCACATCCGGTTGTACTCTTACTTGGGGTTCTCTATTAACCTAATGCTCTCTTAGTGTTTGGTTCGTTCTTTCATATTTTAGTCTTCATAAAAACTTAAAATTCTAACATTCTCCCCCTTTTTGATGATGACAAACTAAGTCTTATCTATTAAGTTCATATGAAAGAATTAAAAGTAACAATTAGATCAAGCACAAATAACTTAGACAATTATCATTGATAAACAAAAGATTACAAGTTAGAGTTACAAAAGCAAATAAAATTCACAAGTAATCTTCACTATGCAAAATGAACTATGCATGAAAAATAAAAAAAAGGTACAATGCATATGGTGAGGTGGAGTTCAAGGGTGATGTTTCTTTTTCCTCTCCCTCTCTTTCTGTCTATCCTCATTCTCTTTTTGGAGCTGGGCCAAGTGGGCATCCTTCACATTCTGGTCGATCTGGGCAATTATCTTTTGAAGCTCTTCCTCTTCCCTTTCCCTTCTGAGTCTCTCAGACTCAACAGACTCCTCAAAGGCTCTCTTCAAGTTTTCAACTTCCTCATAGCCAGGGAACCCTGTTGCATCTGAGAAGGGAGTGACCTCGCCATTTGGGTAGTGGACAGCCCTGATCTTCACATTCCATACAGGAAAGTTGGGGTCCTCCTCAACTTTCTAGGCTTTCCTCTTCCCTTTGCCTTTGCCCTTTCCTTTGCCCTTGCCTATTGGTTGAGTAGGCTTGGCTCTTGCTCTCTCAGCATCCAGGCAAGTCATCTGACCAAAAGAGATCTTATCCGTGTACCCATACCTCTCAAATTCTTCAGGAGTCATATCCTCTATTTCTAGCTTGACTTCCTTTAGAATTGGGATGGCTTGAACTGTTGGAATCTCTTGCTCAGCTTGGTCTGATTGAATCTCTTGCTCACTCTCAGCAGACTCAGTAGAGGTAGCACCCTTGTTGGCTCGCTTTCTAGCAACTGCCTTCTTTCTTGAGTCACTATACTTAACTGCTGAAGGAGGAGGAGCAGAGGTTGGCTCAGATGGAGGAGGAGGGGCAGAAGTTTGCTCAGAAGCAGGAGTTGCAAATGTTTGCCCAGAAGGAATTGGTTTAGCAATAACGATGGGAGGATGGTTAATCTTCTTCAGGCCATACTTCATCATGATTTCCTCGACTATATTCTTGCTGTGCTCGGAGGAAGGAGGCTCTAAAGATGAAGATTCTGGCTGTGGGATTTCTTCATTCTGCTCATACATAATTATTTCCCATTTGGACCTTTGCTCATCCGTTCGCTGCTGTTGCATAAAACGAATGGCTTCCCCTCTGATCAGACTCTCAGCACCACCCAATCTCTGAGATTCCATGGCTCGGCGGAGGGCAGCGGTGATGTCTTCATCTAGCCAGAGGGATGGCTGAGTCAGAACATCCCTTGTTTCCATGGTATGGCGGAGGGCGATAGCAGCATCTCTCCCCCTTTTGTCATCATCAAGGAGGGCGAGGGCCAGGGAGGATGGACTGGGTGAAGAGGAGGGTAGAGGTTCAGGGCCAAAGTGTTTAGGTGGTGAAGGGTTGGGTGAGGAGGTGGGTGAAGAAGATGTGGGTGAGGTTTGTTCTAGTGAATTAGGAGGGTTAGGGAGGATGACTGTGTTTCTTTCGAAGAAGGAAGGGTGGGTAAAGAGGCCATCGAATGGGTAGGTGGAGTAGTAGACATCGGGTTGTCTAACTTTCCACCGAATAGGGGATTGGGCGCGGAGGTAGTAGGTGTGAAGTGGGTCATCAGGAGAGGTAAAAACAAGGTTTTGGGCTGTGGTGGGTTGAGGTGTGGTAGGGTTAGGATTGGAAGGCCCGGCGGAAGTGGGAGATGGTGAACGGTTAGGGGAGTTGTGTTGAGATGGGGAGTTATTGGAGTGGAGGGGTGATTGGCGAGGGGAGTGTTGGGGTGTGTCTTGTGTGGAGTTTTGAGGGGATGGTTGATGGTCATTGTTGGGTGAGTCTTGGGGTTGTTGGTCGTGGTTGGGTGATGTCTGGGGTTGTTGGTTGTTGTTTGGTGATGTGTGGGGTTGTTGGTCATTCTGAGGAGGAGGGGGCTGTGGCTGTTGAGTGTTGGGGGGAGGAGGAGGAAGAAGTAAGGGTTGATTAGGTGGAGGAGGTGGAGGTGGGTTAGGAGGAGGAGGTGGTGGTAAGTTACCTTGTGGTTGTGGGATCTGAAGGTGATGGAGAATGAGGTCTAACTTGGCGTCTAGCCTTCCTAATTGAGCCTCGACCTGTCCTACTCGATCCTCGAGCCTCTGGATTCGCTCCCCTTGCTGTTGGAAGCCAGTATCACACTCATTACGGAGAGGAGCCACTAGGGAGTCAGTCAGCTTAAGGAGAATCTCCTCCTTCATCTCCAGGGCAAAGGCTTTAACAGTAGCCGGCACCCTCGCAACTCTGCTTGGACCGGGATGAGAGTCAACCTCTTGATCCCCTGCGCCAGATACAGAGGGGGCTGAGGTATGAGAAGCACTGCCTGCCTGAGACCCTGAGCGAGTGGCCTTGACCTTCTTAACATACTTAATCCCCATCTTGCTGATGTTAATTGCACTCACAGGAAGGCACATAACATTTTCTTCCTCCACAGGGGATGTAGCCTTGATCAGATTCTTCTCAAGGAGGAAGGCGATGATGGTGGGGTAGGGAAGATATCCAGCCTTATTGTTGACCATCCATCTATGCAGTTCAAGACTGATCAACTGCCCGGGGTTGATTGGCTGCTGGGAGAGAAGTCTGGGGAACCATGGGTTATCCAGGAGAGTGAACTCGTTGAAGTTCCTCCCTTTGTGTGTCATCATGCGGGAGCAGACGTAGTATAAGAGGCTGTTGGAGTCAGACATCCCGGACACCTTCTTCCCTTGGGTATCATAAATCTTCTCAAGTTCTTCCTTGCTGAGTTTGAGTGACTCGGGGTATAGCCACTCATTCATTCCTTCCTCAGTAATCCCCATTAGGGCGTTGATGTCCCTCCAAGTGAAACTGAAGGTTCTTCCCCTTACTGTGGCTGTGAAGGTGAGTCTCTGAATCTGTTCCTTCCCATCCACTTTCTTATGCTTAACCTTTCCAGTGAGAGATTCGCAGAACACCCGCAGGACGTTGATATTGTACTCCTGGTTGATCCCCAGCCAGGGCATGTACTTTTCCAGAAATGGCCGCAATTGTGGAAACCCTAGTTCATCTATCTTGGCCAGATCTATGAACATTCCGGTGTTGAAGTAGGGCTTGATGGTTTCAAACTTGGAGGAAACAGCCTCCAAAGGCCCATCTCGATACACACGTGGATCATCCTCCTCTATTCTCTGTCTTTTGGAAGAGGGCTCTTCGCTAAATTGGACCTTCTTTTTCCCTTTCCTCTTGGATTGTTCTTGTTGACGCTCAGAATGCCCAGGTTGTTCTTGGACTTGCTCATTCTGCCCTTGGCTTTGCCCAGATTGTTCTTGGACTCGCTCATTCTGCCCTTGGCTTTGCCCAGATTGTTCTTGACGTTCATGGTGTTCATGTGTTTTTCCAGAATGTGACTGCCCAGATTTGCCCGTTTTGGACTTCGATTTCTTGGAGGTGGTGGCTTTCTTTGTGTTGGGGTTAGATTCATGTGAGCCGGCCATTTTTGTTTGGGTCTAAGGTTTATATGTGATGAAATGCGAAGAGAAGATGAAGAAGATGAAGAACAGGATGAAGAGATGTATGATGAACTCGATGAATACTTTCAGAGAGTTTTGTTGGTAAGAAATTTGTGTAAGTGAAAAAGTGAAAGTGAAAGTGACTTCCTATTTATATGCAAAGTTAAAACGGGTAAAATGAGTAATGACTCTTCATGAAAGCATGCGTTTATTCATTGGGTAACGTAAACATTTAATTAGAGCGGCGCACCTTTTGACATGTGTCGCTTCACCTTATCAGAGAAGGCACAACTTCTCATGGAGGAAGATGAAACGTTTTCTGAAGTGACGTGTCCCTTGGTTCAGGCACTGGCGCTCTTGCTCGCTTTAGTTCAACACTCAGTGCCAGCAAATGATCATCCGGAAGTGGTTTTGCTTCCGGTTGCACTTGCTTAAGATTTAACATTGGGGACCTGCAAAAACAAGGATTGGCACTCCGATGCCTAAGTTAGTATTGTTGCAGGTTTTAATCAATTAAGCACATGGTTATTTGAAGAATTAAACTTCATTTGGGTTTACCATTCCCAAATCACCTCTTATGAATGTAAATTGATCAACCCCCAGAGGCTTGGTGAAAATATCAGCAAGCTGATGCTGAGTGGGGACAAATTGCACTTTGACATCCTTCTTTTGAACATGATCTCTGTTGAAGTGATGTCTGACATCAATGTGCTTTGTCCTTGTGTGCTGAACCGGATTCTTGGCGAGGCTAATAGTGCTTGTGTTGTCACAGAGGATGGGTGCCTCAGGGAACTCCAAGCCAAGATCTCTCAGTTGGTTCTTCAGCCACAGTACTTGGGCACAACAGCTTGCGGCAGCAATGTATTCTGCCTCTGTGGATGATAATGACACGTAGGTTTGCTTCTTGCTAGCCCAAGAGACCAGACAACCACCAAGGAAGGCGCATTGTCCACTGGTGCTCTTCCGATCAGTTTTATAACCTGCATGGTCAGAGTCAGAGTAAGCCCACAAGAACTCTTGGTTACCTCTGGGATACCAAAGACCAAGCTCTTGTGTTCCCTTAAGGTATCTTAGAATACGTTTAACACATGTTAGATGTGACTCCTTGGGGTTGGCTTGAAACCTAGCACACATGCTTACACTAAATTGAATGTCAGGCCTGCTTGCCGTTAAGTATAGTAGGGAACCTATCATTCCTCTGTACATGGGCAGGCTGACAGATTTACCCTTTGAGTCAGCATCGAGTGCGGCAGTGGTACTCATGGGAGTGTCATACTCCTTGCACTCATCCATCTCAACTTCTTGAGTAGCTCTCTGCAGTACTTAGCTTGGGAGATGAAGATGTCATTCTTCTTTTGCTTAATTTGCAAGCCTAGGAAGAACGTTAGTTCCCCCATCATTGACATTTCAAACTCTCCCTGCATAGTCTTAGAGAATTCTTCACAAAGCTTTTCATTAGTTGCCCCAAAAATAATATCATCAACATAAATCTGGACAATTAACATGTTTCTATCTTTGTGAAGAATAAATAGTGTATTATCTAGTTTGCCTCTTGAGAAACCCTTGCCCAGCAAAAAGCTGCTGAGTCTCTCATACCAAGCTCGAGGAGCTTGTTTCAGGCCATACAAAGCTTTCTTTAGCCTATACACATGTTGAGGACGCTTGTGGTCCTCAAAGCCAGGAGGTTGTTCTACATAGACCTCTTCTTTGATGTAACCATTAAGAAATGCACTCTTTACATCCATTTGATATAATCTAAAACCTTTCTTGGATGCAAAGTCTAGAAGAATCCTTATTGCTTCGAGTCTAGCGACTGGAGCAAAAGTTTCTTCATAGTCTATGCCTTCTTCTTGGTTATACCCTTTGGCTATCAATCTGGCTTTGTTCCTTGTTATTTGACCTGTCTCATCCAGTTTGTTTTTGAAGACCCATTTGGTCCCAACTATAGATTGGTGAGATGGTCTTGGGACTAGTTCCCAAACTTGGCTTCTTTCAAATTGATTTAGCTCTTCCTGCATGGTAATAATCCAGTCGCAGTCCTCAAGAGCTTGTTCAACTGAAGTTGGTTCGATTTGAGATAAAAATGCTCCAAACTCAACTTCATTTTGAACCTGCCTTCTGGTTCTGACACCAGAAGAAACATCACCAAGCACTTGATCAAGAGGATGATCCATGTGATGTCTCCAGCTGTTGGCAACTGTGCCTCATCAGGCACGGTCTGCACTCTAGGCTCATCACTGGGTTCATCTTCTTCTTTGGGATTGCTTGCTGGTGTTTCTTTTGGTGGTGAAGAAGATGATGATGGTTTTGGAAAGTTAAGTATTTCATCATCTTCTGTGGATTGTCCCCATGTAGGAGTTTCATCAAATACAACATGCATTGATTCTTCTACAATTCTAGTTCTCATGTTGTATATTCTATATGCCTTACTCCTAAGGGAATACCCTATAAATATACCTATATCAGCTTTTGGATCAAACTTACCCAGATTTACCTTTCCATTGTTATGCACATAGCATTTTGATCCAAAGATTTTGAGGTGGCTGATGTTGGGCTTTCTGCCTTTGTACAGCTCATAGGGAGTCTTGTCCAAGCCCTTGCGAACATAGGCTCTGTTAGAGATGTAGCAGGCAGTGCTCATAGCGTCAGCCCAGAACACTTGAGAAACCTCTTTCTCGTTGAGCATGCTTCTGGCCATCTCAGTCAGAACCCTGTTCTTCCTCTCGACTACACCGTTTTGCTGAGGAGTTCTAGGAGCTGAGAAGTTATGTTTAATACCATTCTGCTCACATAGCTCAGAGAAGCTATGGTTCTCAAACTCTTCTCCATGGTCTGTCCTTATGGCTGTGATTTTGAGGTCTCTCTCATTCTGCACTTTCTTAGTCAGGACAACAAAGGCATCAAAAGCATCTTGCTTAGAGGCAAGAAACATAGTCCAAGTGAACCTAGAATAGTCATCCACCACCACTAGAGCATACAGGTTTCCACCCAAGCTCTTCACTCTTGCTGGCCCAACCAAATCCATATGGATTAGTTCCAAGGGCCTGCTAGTGGAAACTCTCTTCTTGTTCTTAAACGAGGACTTTGTTTGCTTCCCTCGTTGGCAGGATTCACAAATAAAATCATGCTTCACCTTAAAGGATGGAATACCTATAGCTAGCTCCTTTTTAATTAGCATGTCAAGTTGAGTAAAATTAACATGTGCTAGCCTTTTATGCCAAAGCCAACTGTTCTCATCACTAGATATTAAGCATTTTTCTTCCAGTTGTTGACATAAGTCTAGAGTGTATAGGTTTCCATTTCTATTTGCCTTAAGTTTGCATTTTAAGTTGGCCTTATCCAGATTCAGATCCTGCTTATCTACTATTATGCACTCATGTGAATCGAAAATTACCCAATTTCCTTTGTCAGTGCTCTGGCTCATGCTCAGCAGGTTGTGACAGAGACCATCCACCAGATAGACGTCTTTCACTGGTCCAACTTCTCCAACTCAGGTGATCTTTCCACTTTGATTTCCTCCAAAGTTAACTGTGGCTCCGTCTTTGATCACCAGAGATTTGAATTTGTCTCTGTCTCCAGTCATATGTCTCGAGCATCCACTGTCAATATACCATTTCCTATTCTTGGATGCTTTGAGACACACCTGAAAGAATCAAGTAAGCTTAGGTACCCAACCTTTCTGGGGTCCTCTGTCATTAGTTCCCAGTGCCCTTGGTCTAGTGTTAGTTTTGACCTTGGGCTTATGATCAATCTGTGCCTCTGGCCTAGTGTTGGCTCTAGGCTCTTGGGCTTTCCTTGTGGATTGTTTCCAGGCTCTGGATCCCTGTCCTCCCTTAGTTTCTTTTCTTGGGGGAGGATCCTTTGTAGCCTTGGTTCCTTTTGGAACCCATTTATAAGAGTTGTTTGCTCCATGCTTCTTGGCATTACAGGTGGACGTGGAGTGTCCTTTCCTGTTACAATAATTACAGAAGCTAAAAGGTGTGGAGCTGTGATTAGTGGCTTTATGGAAGAATTTTAAGTAGGGCTTCACTTTTGGTTCCACCCACTTTTTCCCTCTAGGTGTGTATCCTAAGCCAGTCTTGTCCCTATATGCCCTTTGATTCATTAAAATGATATTTAGCATTTCAGATCCATTTGTGAACTTCTGCAGGGCATTTTGCAGTTTATCTCTTTCAGCTGAGATTTTGCTGCAACTAGGGCAGCTCTCAAGTGTTGGGGCATCGGGTTCTGCTTGGGGAGAACCCTTGTCATCCACTACCGGAAGCTTTCTGGCTTCCGCTAGCTCTTCACTCAGTGAGTCCACCTTGGACTCAAGTGATTCCTTTTTAATTTTCAACACTTTTTAGGCTTTACATAATCGAGAGAACTCTTCATGAACCTCATTGTAAGCCTCTTGTAGTTTAGAAAAAGTTACCTCATTGTCCTCCTGGGTGAGATCAAAATCTGAGGATGCTCCCTCATCATCTTCTCTGGCCACCAGGCAGAGGTTGGCAACCTCTTCCTCATCACTTGCTTCATCGTCTGAGCTATTCACCCAGATAGAGGATACGAAGGCTTTTCTTTTGTTTTTCCCCTTTGATCTCTGCAAGCTTGGACACTCAGCCTTGAAGTGGCCAGGCTTTTTACACTCAAAGCACACCGGGGCCTTTTCCTTCTTGTATCCCTTCCTCTGACTGGAATCACCTTTCTGAAAGCTTCCTTTCTTCTTGAAGAACTTTCTGAACTTCCTCACCATCATGGCCATCTCCTCATCGTCCAATTCCTCCTCATCATCCTCATCATCATCATTACCATCAATTTCCTTGCTGGGAGCAACAAGGGCAAGATTCTTGGTTTTGGATGAAGCCTGAGGAGCTCTCTGAGCCAGCAGGGTTGGTTCGTATTCAGCCAGAGAACCAAAGAGTGCAGTGATGGAGCTGGTTGACTCTCCTTGGACTTCCTGCAAGATAGTAACTTTGGTGATCCAATCACCTTTCAAGACTTTTAAGATCTTGCTGACTTACTCTCTTTCAGGAATGTTTTTGCCCAGGGAGGCCAGGTTATTGATAAGGTGAGTGAACCTGAGCTCCAGCTCTCTGATTGGCTCAATTGGACTAATCATGGCGAATTTGTGAAACTCTTCCACCAACATCTCAACCCGTCTTGCCTTCACTCCCCTGGTTCCAGAGTGAGCAGCCTCAAGAGCCTCCCACATATCCTTAGCAGTTTTGTGGTGGCTGATCCTATGAAACTCCTTAGGGCTGAGAGCACACTGAATGTAGTGCATGGCCCTGAAGTTTAGCTAGACTAGAGCATAGTCCTCATTGGTGTATCTGGATCGCTGCTTTGCAAAACCATCTTCATCTAGGGGGTGTGATCCCCACGTTCAATCACATCCCAGAGTCGGATGTCGCTGGACTTGATGTAAGTCTCCATTCGGAATTTCCAGAATGGATAGTTATACCCATCAAAGCCTGGGGGCTTGTTGGGTTGAATAGAGACATCTGGCAAGGAGTAATCTGTATCCATTACTGGATCTTTACTTTCTGGATTCGTTGGAATCAAGTGAGAAAGACCTGCTCTGATACCAAATGAAAGTAATGGATGCACAAGAGGGGGGTGAATTGTGCTACCAAATAAAAAATCAAATAATAACAACACAAGGGTTTATACTGGTTCGGTCTTCCTGACCTACGTCCAGTTCTCAACCACCCAGGTTGAGTTCCACTATCCCCAGGTTTTACAACGGGTTCACCTGGAACCTTTACAACCGCAAGTTTTGGACTGGGTCACTTGCAACCTTACAACCACAAGTTTTACTCAAGGCTCACTTGCAACCTTTCTAACTAGCTCCCCCTTACAACCAGCAAGGGTTCAACCTTTACAACTAAAGGATTTTCTAACTTAGTTCTCTTTAAGAACAGATAATGATACACACTTAAGTACAATGAATGCTCTTAATACAAGAAGAGACTTAACTACAAAGAGTACAAGATAAGTACATGAAAAGATCACTCAATGAGTTAAATGCTCTTTCTCTTTTCTGGGCAGCTTTGAATGCTTGAAGGATTTCTCGGTTTCTCTCTCTAGCTTTCTTCAAGATGTCAAAGATATTAGGTGTCTTCATAAATGAAGGTGAGCTCCTTTATATGGTCTTCAAGTATTCTCACTCTTGGTAGGTGGGTTAGCCGTTTGAATATGGCCGTTTTCCCCATGTTACCGTTTGTCCAATTAATGCTTCATTAATGCTTAGCAGGGTTGACTTGCTTTATCTCTGAAAAGTAGTTCTGACAACTCTGCTCTGCCGAAAGCATTCTGACACTGCATTGCTCTGAACGTTCTGACATTCTGATTGCTTGCGGAAGCGGATTCACATCCGGAAGCAACTCTACTTAGTGTGCTGCACTTTGAACGTTAGTCTAACAGTATAAGCATATAGTCACATGCAGTGGGAGTTCATTTAGTCTAAGAGGGCTTTCTTGCATCCGGAAGCAATTCCACATCCGGAAGCACTTCCACTGGACGAAGGGTTATATTCACATTTACTCACTCTCGCTCAGTGTCCTTCAATCCAACAGCCAGCGCTAGTCACTAAGCAATCGGAAGCAAATCTACTGGACGTGTGGTTATGCTCACTGACGCTCAGTGTTATCTATACCAACAGCCAGCGCTAGTCTTAATACAATCGGAAGCAAATCCACATCCGGTTGCATCTTAACTTAGTCTTAAGGTTTTGTTCATCTAATGCTCCTAGACTGAGTTATTAATTTAGTGAAGTGCTTGTTGTTGCTAGGGGATGAGACATTCATCCGCGAGCGCTAGTCTTAGTCCATCCGGAAGTAAATTCACATCCGGTTGTACTCTTACTTGGGGTTCTCTATTAACCTAATGCTCTCTAAGTGTTTGGTTCGTTCTTTCATATTTTAGTCTTCATCAAAACTTAAGATTCTAACAGTAACCTTAAGGATTGATTCATCATTTTGCAGGAGAAAGAGTCTCTAAGGAAGATAGCATACAAAATGTATGTTGAAACAGATAAATGTAGGAGAAAGGGAGGAAGCCACAAAGTAAAGGCAAATTTCAAATCAGGAAGTAGGGAACAAGACGTCTTATGCCCCTTTTCCTCTTACTTATCTTCAACTATTGGTGAGGCATCTTCTATAATTTTACTGGATTTTTGAATGTTGGTGAAGCAAGTAACAAGAAGGCGTCTTTGGCCTTTTCTCCGGCGACTATACTACCTCTAAAGTGGTGTTTACAAATCTGAGCTGGATCAGACAGTCTACCAAGATGGATCTACCAGAATGGCCAACATCGTCGTATATGGAGAGGAAGGAGACGTCCCTTTGATGAAAGAGATCTGGTGCGTTAATCAACAATTATGAATTGTCATAGTGAAGGAGACTGGAAAATGATAAGCCAAGGAAGTAAAGAACATAGACAAGGGAGTGAAAAGAGTAGAATCAGAACATGATGGGTGGAGGGGGAAGTAGGATTGATTCTCTTCCTTTTCTTTTCTTCCGGAAGCATTATTTACTTTTATTTTCTTATTTACTCCATTTTGTCACCTTCTTAGCCAAGCACATTCATCGAGATACACCAAGCAGAACCATAGCCACACAACTCACTATTTTGGCCTCTTTTCGTCCTTTATCATGTTTGTATTTATTTTTTAATTTTTTTTACTTTTTGTTAGAATATGATGTTTTAACAGTGAACACCAAACATTTTTCCAAAGAACACCTCACCTTGAAAATAATTTTTTTCCATAAATAGATTCGGTTCTTTTTAGTGTTGCTTAATTTAATTCTAACTATAGCCTTTTCAATTTAATATTAATAATTATGCCGTTATCAGTACAAAAAAAATAATTACACAGTTTCAGTTTGTTGAACCTGGTTTCACCTGTCATAGAAATTTGAAATATTATTCATATGTTGAAAGCTTGGAAAATTACAAAAGGTGTCAAGAACAATTAGCTAGGAAAAGAAGTCATGTTTAGAAGCACACAGATGATGATAAAAGAGAAGAATTCGGTGGGTAATCCTTGAAACTCCTGTGAAATAAACAAGAGGTGCATATTTGGTTTTTGATATGAAATAGAGTGATTGTCTAAAGTGGGTGGGTGATAGAGTCTTGAAAAAAATACTAGAACAACAGATCAGTGTGAGGTGCCTTCCTAGCATGCCATTGTATAAAACATCTAAGGTTTGAGTTAGACTATTTACATAATTGTAGTGTGTGGGTTTTGGAGTGTTCATTTGTTTGGTTATGATTAAATAAGAAGTTTTTTTAGTAGATATGATATTTCATTCATGGGAATCATATGTACAACGTGGGTTCTACATGAGGTAGTAATAATAAAGTTACAAATAAGAAGTTTTTTTTTTTCAAATTGTAAGCCTATTAATTTTTGGTGTTATCTAGATTCTGATGATTACTTAAACGATTAAACCTATATTTTGTTTTCAATAGTTCCACACCATCAATATCCTATTTTCTTTAGGGTGAAGGTGCAAAACTAGCCACCGTAAATTTTCTGAAAAGCGTGGCTGTCACCCAAGAGGGGGGGTGAATTGGGTGGCAGAATAAAACTATTATTTTCCCTTTTTAAAACTTTACTCCTTGTGCTTGATGAGAGTGACGATGAATCATCCCAAGCACAAGTGAGTATGTAGTGGTGTGGTGCTTGGTGTGAGATTTAAGTAAGCAAAATATGCACAAGCAAATTTATCCTGGTTCGGTCACTCCCAGACCTACATCCAGTCCCCAGGCTCCACCTGAGATTTTCAATCCACTAAACTTCTTGTTTTAACCAGGCACAAGAAAGCCTTTACACTTTAGGTTTTACGAACACGGGTTCACCTAACAACCCACAGGTTTTACAACGGGCTCACCTGCAAACCTTACAACCACAAGTTTTGCGGGCTAACTTGCAACCTATGGGGATTTAGAAAATCTCTAAATGCTCCCCCTTACAAAAGTAAGATAACAATTATGTTCACTCTATGAACTGATTGTGATAAACACTTAAGTACAAATGACTCTCTCTAAGAGTGGATGATGTTACTCACTTAAGTACAACTGACTCACTCTCTAATAATGTTACAAATCTAGATCTGAGAGTAGTAGAAGATGAGAGGAATGTAGAATACAATGTTTCAGACAATAGGCTCTGTTCTCTCTCACTTTTCTTCTGAATGTCGATGTTCCTTTTATACTTGACTTCAAAGGCTTGGGCGGCAGGTTGAATATGTCCGTTTGAATATAGCCGTTAATCCCATGTTACCGTTTGCCCATTAAATGCTTCATCAATGTATGGCAGGGTTGACTTGCTTTATCTCTGGAAAGTAGTCCTGACACCTCTGCTCTGACATAAGCATTCTGACACTGCATCTCTGAACGTTCTGACATTCTGATTGCTTGCGGAAGCAACTTCTCATCCGGAAGCAATCCTTACTTAGTGTGCTGCACTTGAACGTTAGTATAGCAATATATTCACATAGTCACATGCAGTGGGTGTTCCCTAACTCTGAGGTGTATCCGGAAGCACTTCTACATCCGGAAGTAATTTCACTTGATGAAGGATCTAGCTCACCATCACTAACTCTCGCTCAGTGTATTTCATTCCAACACTCAGCGCTAGTCACTAAGCTATCGGAAGCACTTCTACTTGACGTGGTGAACTCACTGACGCTTAGGGTTATATCTCTTTTATCAGCCTGTGCCAGTCTAAGTCTAACTGGAAGCAATTTCACTTGACGTGGCTGATTCACTGACGCTTAGGGTTATATCACCTCTATCAGTCTGTGTCAGTCTAAATCTATCAGGAAGCAATTTCACTTCCGGTTGAATCATAGCTTAGTCTTAAGGTTTTGTGTACCTAATGCTCATGGACTAAGTTAATTCCCTAGTGAGTTACTCGCTGCCGCTGGGGGATGAATCATTCATCCGCGAGCGCTAGTCCTAGTCTATCCGGAAGTGATTCCGCATCCGGTTGTGATTCCGCTGTGGGATGAGTCTTTCATCCGTGAGCGCTAGTCTTAATTCATCCGGAAGTGAATCCGCATCCGGTTGTGACTTAACTTAGGATTCAGTGTTAGCAATCTAGACTGGGTTCTAACCAAGTGTCTCACTTGCTTCCGTTTGCGTCTCCTATGGGATGTGTACTCCATCCGCGAGCTCTAGTGCTAATACTTCCGGAAGTGATCTTGCATTCGCAAGTGATCTAACTCAGGATTCTAACCATGTCATCTAATCCTTCCTAAGTGTTGATTATGTTCTTTTAAGTACTAGACCATATCATACCTTAGTCACCATCAAAACTTAGGATTCTAACATTTTCAAATGGACAATTTTGGAACCCGTAAATTGGATGGTGCAAAACTGTACATTATAAATCAAAATGGGACAAATTTAGCCACGCTGTTAAGTTGAAGCTAACAGACGTTTTGATTTAATGAAGGTGGGCCCCACTCCAACACAAACGTCTGTTAGCTTCAACTTAACGGCGTGGCTAAATTTGTCCCATTTTGATTTATAATGTATGGTTTTACACCATCCAATTTACGGGTGCTAAAGTTGTCCATTTGGAAATTTACGGTGGCTAGTTTTGCACCTTTACCCTTTTTTTTATGTCTAAGGGTGGCCTTAAATTCTAGAATAATGCATTTTAAATACTGAACTTAATAGTGTATATGTTACACATTTCAAAGAATGAGTATGCCCACACATTCATGTTTGTTTAACTCTCTCTCTGTCTCATTTTTACGCATTGTAAGAGACTAAGAGGTATTGCATTAGTAATTCAATATGGAGATAGAATTATCCCATTTCAATGGGAATTAGTTTCCTAATTACTTTTTGTCTTGGGTCAAAGATAGATTATAATTAGCATGATTTATAATAATTATAAAAAAACTATGCGAAAAACATAGATGAAAATCTCGCTAATGCTATGATACCAAAGATTTGTCACGTAGTCGTTATTTTTGTCTTTGTTTTGTTTTTTTAGACTATAGTTGCTCATTTCCATAGTTTTCATAACTTCCCTCTTTTTCATCTACTTAAAAAGACATATATATGTAATGAAGCTTCTATTTTCAATCATCTTAATTTCTCCATCATTCTTTTTCATTTTCTTCTTAATCGTGAATTCTTCCGTGCAACGCACGGGAGTTTTTTCTCGTTAGTTTAATGGAAGAAACACCGAATACTTGGGATAATTTCTTGCTCAATTTAAGTAGGGATCTTTTCATTTAGTTTTTTATGGGTTCCCTTCTTTTACCCTAAACCATTATTTATTTCAGAACTGGCTTTGAGGAATGAAGACAAGAATTTCCACGTTGCTTTAAACTTTGTGATAGCTGGGCGATATCATGTCACTGAGTATCTTGGATCTGCTGCATTTAGCAAAGCCATACAAGCTAATGACCTACATACTGGCATGCATGTTTGTGTTAAAATTATAAAGAACAACAAAGACTTTTTTTTATCAAAGCCTTGATGAGATCAAGCTTCTCAATTATGTCAATAAGCATGACCATGAGGACAAGTATCACCTTCTTCAGTTGTATGATTATTTCTATTATAGAGTAAGTGATTGATAAGTCTGCTCTTGATTTGTCTACTGAATCTTTCAAGCCATCCATGCACAGGGATATTTATATATTTTTACTGCTCATTACGCCTTTCTCTTATTCTACTCTATCATCTGGAAATTTTTCTCCATTTTTTGTGCTGGCTGTTGATGTTATGTTTTAATAATGTTTACAACTTACAAGTTCATGTCTCAAGGTTAGCAATGTGCTACTTATGTTTGATGTTTTCACGATGCATGTCTTATCTTATATTTGTAACATTGGATAATAAGATTAGCTTGATTTTGTAATGTGTTTTTCTAGTTCAAGGTTTTCAGGACGGATGCAATGTCTTGTATTGAGAGCATTAGATGATAAGATTAGCTTAAGTTTATGACTGATGAGACATTTGTGAAAGATTATATTTTTTTGGTTGCTATAGCGAAATTTTAGCCATATTATTTGTACTTTCTTCATTTTCGCTTGGGTAAAGGGTCAAATCTAGCACTAAACTATTGCCAAAAGTATACCCCACATAAAAGTGAATCTTGTAGCTCATATCTAGCACTGATAAAGTATAAATTGGGTCAGATGTAGCAAAACCGTCAATCTTGACGGGTTTGACCGTTAAGTTTGACCCGAGTATGCCACGTCACCTACCACGTCACTCAAGTTAGGCCACGTCACCTGCCACATCACCCAGTTATGCCACGTCACTTGCCACGTCATCACCACATACATGAAAAAAATTAAGGTTCAAATTTAGCACTCAAGTATTAGTAAAGTTCACCCAACATAAAACAACAATTTTGAGTTTCAAATATAGCACCCATCAGTTACAAAATGTTTCAAATTTAGCAACTACGTCAATTTTTAGGAGTTTGACTTTTAATTTTGACCTGATTAGGTCATGCCACTTGTCACATCGCCCTATTAGGCCATGTTACTTGCCACATCATCACCATCTTCACTACATCATCACCACATAAATGAAAATAAATCCCTGAAACCTATATCACCCTATGACAAATGTAGCAATTCTGTGAACGTTTCAGGATTTGACCATTAATTTTGAACTGATGTAGCAAGTGACATTTGTAAAGTGTCATGTCACTTGCTACATCAGTTCAAAATTAATGGTCAAACTCTGAAAAGTTTTCATGAAGTTGCAACATTTGTAATAGGGTGATGTGGGTTTCAGAAATTTATTTTCAGATATGTGGTGATGATGTAGTGAAGATGATGATGATGTGGCAAGTAACATGACGCCTAATAGGGCGATGTGACAAGTGACATGACCTAATCAGGTCAAAATTAAAAGTCAAACTCATAAAAAGTAACGTAGTTGCCATTTTGTAACTGATGGGTGCTATATTTGAAACTCAAAATTGTTATTTTATGTTGGGTGAACTTTAATAATACTTGAGTGCTAAATTTGAACCTTAATTTTTTTCATGTATGTGGTGATGACGTGGCAAGTGACGTGGCATAACTGGGTGATGTGGCAGGTGACGTGGCCTAACTTGGGTGGCGTGGCAGGTGACGTGGCATACTCGGGTCAAATTTAATTGTCAAACCCGTCAAGATTGACGGTTTTGCTACATCTGACCCAATTTGTACTTGATCAGTGCTAGATTTGAGCTACGATATTCACTTTTATGTGGGGTGTACTTTTGGTAATAGTTTAGTGCTAGATTTGACCCTTTACCCTTTTCGCTTACTACTTCACTTCTAGAATTGACTTTTCTTCTGCTATAACAAATGTTATGTGATTAATGTCCCTATATACCCGTTCATAGTTTCTGGTAGAATTGTAGTTTATGTCATGTGTTATCTTACACTAGTATGATGGAATATAGTGAATTCTAACATTTAAGTTCAAGTACTTTCAAATTATTTAACTACTCTAGCTCCAAATCATACTTAAATGAGTCTGAGTGATTAGATGAAATATACGTTAACATGGATCAATTATATACTTAGAAGTGATTTAGATGTTAAACTGAGAGATCAAAAAATTTTCAAGTGACGAAATTTAAATACTTGGGATTAATTATGCAACAAGATGATGAAATTGATTACGATATATATATCAATTATAGAATCCAAGTTGAGTGGTGTAAGTGAGGAAAGCTACCAGGTTCTTTGTGATAGGAAAGTACATATAAGGTAAAAGGAAAGTTTTACCGCACTGCTTTAAGACCAACATCATTATGTGGTAGTGAATGTTGAGCTACGAAGGAACAACATGAACATAAAATAGGGGTTGCTAAAATGAGAATGTTGAGATGGATGTATGGTCCTATAAGAAAAGATAAATTGAAGTGGCTCCTATTACTGAGAAATTGGTGGAAATCGTTTGAGATGGTTTAAATATGTCCAGAAAAGGTCAATAGATGAGTTAGTAAGGAGGGTGAACCAAACAATTTGGAGTTCAATTAAAAGAGGGAGAGAGAGACTAAGACAAACGCTTGGTGAACTTATAGAACGAGATCTATTGGTGAATGATGTACCAAAAGAGTTGATGAATGATAGAGTACAATGACGTCGTTCAATCCATGTAGCCGACCCCACGCAGTGGGATAAGGCTTTAGTTTTGTTTTTGTATATGTTAACAAGTTGCCATCTCTGTTCTTAGTTGATCTTGTATTTGTATGTGGACTTTGTTAACTTGTGAATGGCCAATATTATAAACACATTATTTTGATTTGCTCACTTCTAATTCTTTCTTGTTGTTGTGTTGTAGGAGCATCTGTTAATGGTATGTGAGCACTTAAAGCGAATTTATACGAGTTCCATAAATTTAATAGAGAATCAGGGGGGAAGTGTACTTCACTATGCCAAGACTGCAAGTTTGTGACTTTGTGGTGTGCCATCCTCTTGATAATTTCTCTTTCATATCATTTTTACTGTTATTTTGAACTTGTGTGATTATATGTCTGCAGTCAATAACCATTCCATGTTTGGAAGCACTTCAGTTTCGGCACAGCCTTGGACTAATTCGTAGGTCCTCTTCCAAAATGATTAACCAGCAACATTACTTGCCAGGGAGAGTGATATCAATGGTCCAATTGATCAAAGCATGCTTGTCAAACCACGTATGCTTTATCAAAGGAATCAAATAAGAATTGTAAATTAGTCTGCAACTATATGTATCATGTCATTTGCTTGGCATATAGCCCAGAGTAGAAGTCTCATTTCTTTTTATTTGCATATATCCCAGGACCCACAAGTTTTCTCTCTTTATCTCACACTTATCATGGGGCCCACAAACTTTACTCTCTCATCATTACCCCTACTTTCCATCTCTTACCTTTTTTCCATTTTTAATTCTTTATATTCTTTCACACAACCAAACATACTCTAAGAGAGAAATACAGAAACGTTTAGCATCGCCATATGTAAACAATACAAACATAACCATTGCAAGTCATGATAAGGTCTACAATTGCGCGCATAAGCAATATTATGCTGTTTTTGTCAGCTCTATTTTCCGCTTCTATTTATAAATCATGGCAGTTTCCATGTACAAGCCTCCGGAAAGCATTATTATTGATGTAATCTTTGAGATTTAAGAAGCACATAGCTTTCTTCCAACTCAGCGATGCACAAATAGCTAGTTAGAAGATTCTTTGCGAGGTTTATGCAAAATGAATCAACTGAAAATGAAGTTTATCTTTTGAAAACTAATACTCCATCAGTTCTGAAATATAAGAGTTAGTTCCTAATTTGTAGAGATTATGGTTGATAGTTAAATTAGTTATTTTATATGTTTTCCCTAAAATACCCTTATTTCAAATTTATTATAATTCATGGTCGGACGGCATCGCCATCACCACCATTACTCTCCCAAAGCTTCTACCACCATGCATCTTCAGTTTCAGCTATAATCATTCTATACTCAACCACTTTCTTCTTCCTTTCTGAAAGTTTGTTAAACTTCTTCCAATCTTCCCTGAGTTGGAAGATTGTCTCCCTGGAAGGTACTTCCCTGAGTTGTGGTGGTTGGAGGACAAATTTGTTTTAAATAAGATTTTTGTTTTGGGCTAAAGTGCAAAAATGTCCACGTAATTGTCACGAAGGGGCGAAAATGCCCACATAAAAGTTTTTGGAGCAAAGCTGTCCATCAAATTTTAAAACTGAGGCAAAAATGCCCATCACAGTTAATTTTTTACTTTTTCACTCATCATATTCTGTCTCGTCATCATCAGAATTGGACAAATAAATACATAAACTTGCCACATGTTTTAGTAAGAAATGAATCAATAGAAAATGATGCGTTAAAAAGTCAAAAAAATAATTGTGGGCATTGTTGCCCCAATTTTGAAATTTGATGGGTAGTTTTGCTCCAAAAAAATTTACAAAAATTTACTTGGGCATTTTTGCTCTTTCATGACAATTACGTGGACATTTTTGCACTTTAGCCCTTTTGCTTTTAAAAGGCCTGTGTTAATAAGATTTGACAAAAGTACGTTGGTAGTTGGACCCAACCCAACCTCCTCCTAAATTAGGATAGTGAAAACTAGGAAAGGCTAATAAATGTTGTACACTCATTCCTAGTTACTAAACCTGTCATAGAAAATAATCACAATAAAAGGAAAAATGTTTCCCTAGTTCCAGCTTTCATTGCTTTTTTATTTTGAAGGGGGAATTACAGATTTATGGATTGCTTGAATGCATCAGCTTCTCAGTGTGCTCAATATTTCAGCTGCTAGGGGTGCCACACTGGAAACCCGGTTGCCTTACCGTTTTGTCGTGACATTATTTGTCTGTTAAATACTCCCTCCATTCCTAAATATAAGATCACTTTGAGAATGTGGATAAGTTCCTAAATATATTATTACTTTCTATTTTTTCTCAAGTTTTGCCCAAATCACCCCTATACTCATTTTACAAGTAAATTACTCCCTCAATCTTTTAAATTTAAGTGAATAGTATTTTGGGAAGATCATGTAATCCTAATTCATTGGAAAGTCTTCTTTAATATCTCCAAATTAGCCAAAGTGGTCTTATATTAAGGAACAGAGGGAATAGTTATTTAATTTTTCATCAATCTAAAACCTAAATTTCTCTTAATTTTTTATATGATGCTTTATTAATTGAGAAGAGTAGAGAAATGAAACTATAAATACTCGCACATAAGATTTGTATGATTTTATTATGTAGAAATGAGGTCATTAGCATATTTGAGATGCAAATTTTGTACCCATCTATATTTTTAGAATTAAAACAAAGGGGTTTTATCTTAGAAAAATCATTAAATAAATAAATAATAGATTGAAAACTAAAAAATGGGAAATGGAAAAGAAATTACAGCATTTTCTCTTTTTCATTCAAGTTAGCAAAATGTGATTAGACTTGAATTTAAGCCCATGTGTTGTTTGGGCTTGAAAAGAAAAAAGAAAAGCGTAAAGAATGAATTGGCGGGCTGAACAAAAAGGAGCTGCCTGGACTGTGCTGTAAAGGGGGGGACTAAGCCACGCAAGCAAAAGAAAAGAGGGAAGGGGGGTGGAGCTGACCAGAGAGTGGAGGCGCGATCAGATCTGAAGGGAGGCAAACAAGGGCCTGTTTGGTGCAGTGAAGGGAGGCACCGAAAGGTGCTTCCCCATTTCCTCCTAAGCCATACTAATTTCATTCCTCCCCAATTCCTCCATCCTTCTCTCCATGAGCAACTATTAATCCCTAATTCTTGATGGTGGGAGCAAGCAAAGGAGGAGCTTGAATCTTCATTAGGAGAGTTTGTAGTTCTAATCCCTCTTCATTTCTTACATTTATGCTTTTCTAGGGTTTTAGGAGTATACTTGTTATGTTTGGTTGAATACTTTATATGGTCTATGTTGTACTAGGGATTGAAATTACTTCTATGTTTTTATTGTCATTTTGTTCTTGTTAAACACTTGACTTGGTGCTATTTAACTTTGAGATGAATGAAATTTATGGGTTCATGATTTTATTTTCTCTTGGTGAATATTTTGGGCTAGTACAAGGTGTCTTGGCTAGTGGAATTGTGAGTCAAGTTATTTACATTCATGAAATGATAATAGGATTTATTAACTATGTTGTGGCATTGGATATAAACCTTGACTAGCTTCAATTTATTATTTAGGTGACTATTAATAAATTGAAGCTACAAGGTTAATTTAGAGCAATTGTGGGGTGGCCCAAGTTGTGGATTACAAGTCCTTCATAATTAATTAATCCTTTGGTTTAGAGCTTAATCAACTTAGATTAATTTAACTAATGTTTGGGGTTCCGACATTAATTAAGTTAATCTAAGCCTAGCCTAGAGGGGTCCCTCTAGGGTCTAAATTGAAAGCCAACAACATTAAAACCCCCGAAAAATATTTTGAAGTGAGGATTTCTTAAGCACCCATCCTTCACACACACACAAATATACATGTATATATACACATGTATATCGGATGTTGTGTTTCTTATGAACATTTGGATGTGTGTATATCGGATTCTTGCTTAGCTTCTTGAATCATTTAAAATAGATTTATCTTTATAATTCAGGTTTCTTACTTTCTCTACTTGTGTTTGATAGTCGTGCATATTTCTTTAGCATTCAGGGAATATGATTGTTCTGAATTTGAATGCTTAAATGTTTAAGTGGCTAGAGATTTTGCCACATTACTTTCTTTTGTGATAATCGTGGAAATTCTTTTGGTGAATGGATAAGTTCCATTATTATTTTGAAGCGATCCATTGTGATCCTTTTATTGCGGATTATTGAAGGTTTCTTGGTTTGTTCAGTGATTAATGATTTGATTGAGTTTATTAATTGTTTTGTATGCTGTGAATGATTTTGCTATGATATAGTAAGAGTATAGCTAGCATGTTATGATTCTCTTTCTACTCTAGTTGAATATTTGAATTTAATTATGTTAGCTATGTGATTTATGTTTGTTAAGTGGCTAATTGATTTTTTAGTTTATCAAGAAAACTTGTTAATGTTTATCTGTAAAGCTTTGAAAATCAAAATGATTTCAAAGGATAGTTGAAATTAAGAAAAGGGATTGTGTAACATTTATTAGAATCGAGAGCGACGTTAATTAATATCCACAAGAATAGTTGTTCATATTCTTTATTGATGTAGTAATATGTAATATGATAATAGAAGAATCTAGTAAGAGATATACTTGGAGGCAAATTTCAAGTAAGGAAAATGAAAAAACAGTTAATTGCTTCCAAGTTACAACAGGTGGCAGTTTATCTCATGCACATCAGGATTGCTGGTTTATTTTCTGTCAACACTAATATTATTACTTCAGATATTGATATGGTTTATTTTCAACATTTAAATTTTATGTGGAGTACTCCAGGTATAAGGAGGGCCACACCCTTAATGCCATATTGTTATTGTTGAATTTATTTTCCTAGAAAATCTTGTCAGGTATGCCTACTATGAAAGGCGAATTTATTGCTTTAAGTAGTGAGATGAGGTAGAGACCATGTATGAGTGTTTTAGTAACAGGTAGTAATCACTAACAGAAGTGCACTATCATTATCTGAAGTAGGATTATATGAATTAGCTGATAGGTGAATGTATGATTTGAAGTGTATGAAATAAGCTGAGTTAAATTTGATTTTAGGTACACAATAGATAGGGAATTTTGGAGGGATGAAGAAAAGGAGGAATGCAAGAATGTCTACTCTTATTTGTATTTTTTTAATGTTATATTTTAAAAGGAATTTGTATAATTTTATTTTGACATATAATATATATAAACTTTGTAGGAGATGAATTATGGAGACTTAATGTACTTATTTAATATTTTTTAGCATAATATTTTGAAAACATGTATAGACTATTATGTGCTTATACAAAAAACTACATATTTTGAAAGTAATATTTTCTTGGGTAATCGGCAAAACTTCAAAGTAAAAGAGAAACATTTTAGTGTAGGAACTAGAAGTTAGAAATATATTTTAAAACTTTTGTTGTTTTATAAAATTAATATAGATCATTTTAAGTATCTTAAGTAACTTCATTTTGTTATAAAAAGTTTATTCTCAACTTGTTTTAAAAAGAATTATTCCAAAAAGCTCATTTCAGGAAAAAGTTTTAATTTGGACAGTTTTTTGTTAACTTGTATAGACTTTTAAAGTATTTAAAATATATTCTATAACTAAAATTACTATATTTAATTTAAATATATTTGATATTTTAATAAAATATAATAAAATAAAATAGGTGTGACAATTTGGTATTAGAGCGAAGGTTCTTTTCATACGCATCTTCTACTAACAATCAATTTAGATCAATCAATATATTATGTTCATATCTACAACTGATGTGTTTAAATTAACTCAATAACAAAAGCTCATTTAAACACATATTAGTAGGTTTTATTGAGAAGAGCTGGAAATTCCTAAGTTTATTGAGCATATTTCCAAACTCATGAAGATTAAGTGTAGCATGAAATTCAACTATCAAGTGTTCAAATCTTGAAACACTTCAAAATGCTTTGGATTGCATTTAAATATCAGAATTTATGCAGCAAGAAATTCGATGAATCAGTGATAGTCATATGGAAAAACTACCAATGTTAAGTTCCAATAACATTCTTATCAGTGCTATGTATATATTATGGTATGCAAGAAGTGACAGCAACAAAAAGTGTACTCAAGGAAAATAAAACGATATGAAAATTTTCAAAGACAATAAAGAAATCTATAATATGGTAAAAATATATACATAATATAGTAAAAACGATAAAGAAATGGGTTAAATAGCAAATCCCCCTTTAAAGTTTTCTCAGAGGAGCATGCCACCCTGGAAGTTTTTTTAGGTACAATTAAACCCTTGTTTTTGTCGAAAATTAAGCCCTTTGTACATGTTTAAAATTGGGTTAATTTGCTCATAAAAAAACTTCAGGCTTAATTGTACTTAAAACAATTTTCAGGGGTGGCATGCTCCTATGTGAAAACTTCCAAGGGAGATTTGCTATTTAACACTAAAGAAATCTATAATCATTGAATGATGTATTTTGAATATCTATCAAACACATTGATGCTATATACTTCAGAACATTATGTACCCATTTTCTGAAACAAAGAAAAGAAAAAAGAAGAAGCTTCATTTCATTTCTTATAAAGCAAAGTTTAATAGAGCATAACGTAAAAGAGCATAGGAGAACATATCCCCTCAAGTGAAACCAAAATGAAATGCAAATGATTTAAGGAAGAACAGTTTTTCAAAATTTAATTTTTAAATGATTATCAATTAACAAACTTTGAAAGACAAAAGGAACCATCAGCATCTAAGCATCTAGTAGAGTGTTTGAAAATCAAAACATACAATTTTGTTTGTTCAATACTTGATAGGCTATCTAACCATCAACAGTCATTAAGCAATGTCAAACTGAATCACTACTTAAAGTAGAGCAAATATGTTTCACCTTCATCTTAGTGTGTGTCAAACATGGTAGTCTATTAGGATCTCAAAAACGGTTAACAGTTTTCCCTTTGGACCCTCGAGCTTCTAACCATTCTGAGATCACTTCTGGTCTGAACTGAATAGAAGAAATCAAGGAAGCAATACCTAAAAGAGTTACTTGAAGATAGCCAAAAGAACCTGATCCATCTTTAATCCTTCTTTTTATGAATCTTTCAGAATGCTATTGATAGAAGACAAAAGAATCACAAAAACCATCCCTCCAGGGGTATTCATCATCAAGGGTCCCACACCACACCTTACTTGGTTCAAGCACAAGTTTAATTCGTTAATGGGGTTTTGAAAATAAGCAGCATACCTGCAAGAATAATTTTTTGGTCAACAGTATGAAAACTTTTGATTTCAAAATATGTGCCATAGAAATATTAAAGATCTAAGGAAATTATATCCAAAATGAAGCAAATAGCATACCTTAGCCCGTATATTATATGAGATAAGGCTGATTCTGAACTTGTGACAACAAATTTCAGATTTCTGAAAAATGATTCAAAAGAATTGAGAAACATGCTTACTTTAATAGATAAGTATAAAATGTTGGTTAAGACTGAAAAGAGACCAATATTATTAATTAGGGTGACATATCAAAGTTTTTGGACAGTGAATGGAATGTCGCCAAATCAACTGTACTGCTAAATGTCAACAAATTAAAGGTCATCCACAAGATTAGAAGAAGTGAGAACCATATTTGTGGGTTGATCATGAATCTAAGTCTAAGGACTTTGTCATCTCTTAATGTTGCTTTATAATGAAACTATCTTTTGATTGAATTGACATTGTCTAGAATCACTATTGGTGCTTCAATTAGTTTAAAAGATTAGAAATGAGGAGAACGAAATGCAGAATTGCATCATTTCTGGATCCTTATCCAACTTCTATATATCCATCATTTCCATTGTCCCATTATTTTGTTTCTCACCCCCATTAAAGTTAAAAAATTCAGGAGAAGAAGAAATTAACAAAAAAAAAACAGAAGATCGTAGATATTATAATATTTGGATACTTTTTTACTTCATTCTCCATTAAACTGCCACCATGTTCACACCATTTAATTAATCAAATTCCTCAATGAGAGTTCTAGCCCACCCCATGCAATATCTGATTTCAAAACTTCCATATATACATTATTTCTATTGTCTCCTCTTTTTGTTTCTCGACTCAATAAAGTTCAAAATTGCAGGGGAAGAAGAAAATAAAAAAGAAAAACAGAAGATCACATATATATTTGCTAATTTTGTTGGTATTAAGATGTTACAGTTTTGTGGAAGAATTTAGTTTTTGCAGGTACATAAATTGATAATGAATTTGGGTAAACATGTGGATGCAAAATATATCGTGTAGCTATGTTATATGCATGCATTTTATTAGGATATTTGATGATGATCCAATTTGACCAAAATGAAGATCCGCTCAAATAACATTGGAAGGAATATGATTGGAAAATTAATATGATCAATTGACACAAAAGGAATGTTGTCGCTAGGGGGAGTAAATTAGATGTTGTTATGTGAGAAAGTAAAAGAGATATTATTTTTCAAGGGGAGATAATATCATTCTGTACTCTTTTTTTCTAAACCAAGATTTTGTCCCATAGGGTTTTCCTGGTAAAGTTTTAATATAGTAGCTTTGATAGATATTGTGTACTATTTTTTCACTAGTTTTTTGTCCTATTGGGTTTTACCTGGTTGGGCTTTAATGAATCTTAATATTTGTTTATGAACATCAAAGGAGGTGTGTTATAAATTATAAAATATGTGGATATTCATAACTCATGCTCTTTTAGGATTTCATCTCTTGGTTAACTCCATATAGCTCCAACATTGAAAAGTTTTAAGTGCATATTGTATATATGCTCCTTTGTATCATTATTGTTTTAATTTTCTTCTTTATAACTTAAAACTATTTAGGGTAGTTGCTAATGTTTCAAGCCTATAAATAGAACAACTTGATTAACCTTAATTGTCGCCCTAAAAAGGTTAAGCAAATAAAGTTCAATACTCAAGCTCACTAAGGTATAATGATGAGTATAGGTCTATCCACAATTCTAGCTTAATTTCTTGCAATTCCTAAGTAAAGAGTCACGCAAATTATTAACAAGAGTTTGAGAATGATGATTTTGAATAACAAACTACAATTATAACCTAAAGATAACAACAATGCCGAAATGAAGTAAGATGTAATTGAGATGAGATTACCTCCCTCTCCAAGCTACTTTTGCACTTTAGGATTAATTAGACCTCATGTGTTTGAGAATATTTGATATATCTTAGCTAAATTCTCTAAATCACTTAAATCTAAAAGTAACCTAAGATAATTTAACAAACATAATCAAATTAAAACCTCTTTCCATGCTTCTCATATACCTAGGAAAAATAGGACTAAATCTAGTACCTATATGAGTCATTCACTTCAAGTAACAAATATAAAGTAATCACTAATACTTGTTCTCATGAAGCTACAAAAGATCAAACCAAAAGTTTTCATATGAAAAGCTTACAAAGAGAGGTTTGCAAGTTGTAATTAAAGTAGGAAACTCAATCTACAAGTATTCCTAACCTAGCTATGTTAGAATCTTAAGTTTTGATGAAGACTAAAATGAAGAGGATTAGACCAAGTGCCTAGGAAGCAATAGGATAACATAGGATCCCAAGTAAGAGTGCTTCCGGATGAGAAGTTGCTCCCGAATAGATTAAGACTTGCGCAAGCGGATGAATATTTTCATCCCCCAGCGTCAGCAAGTAAATCACTGGGGAAATAACTTAGTCCATGAGAATTAGGTACACGAAACCATAAGACTAAGATATGACTCAACCGGAAGTGAGTTTGCTTCCAATTAGATTTAGACTGGCGCAGAGCAATAAAATAGATATTACCCCAAGCGTCAGTAAGTCTACTTCCCCAAGTGAAAGCGCTTCCTGTTGGACTTAGACTGGCGCAGAGCGACAGAATAGATATTACCCCTAGCGTCAGTGAGTCTACTTCCCCAAGTAAAAGCACTTCCTGTTAGATTTAGACTGGCGCAGGTTGATAGACTAGATATAACCCCGAGCGTCAGCGGAAATGCAACATCAAGTGAAGTTGCTTCCTGTTAGATCTTGACTGGCACAGACTGATAGAATAGATTTCACCCTAAGCGTCAGTGAATTCACCACATCAAGTAAAAGTGCTTCCGATAGCTCAGTGACTAGCGCTGAGTGGTGGAATGAAATAGACTAAGCAAGAGCGAGTCATGGTGAACTAAATCCCTCATCAAGTGAATTTACTTCCGGATGTAGAAGTGCTTCCGGATACACCTTAGATTTAGGGAACACCCACTGCATGAGACTATATGATTATATTGCTAAACTAATGTTCAAGTGCAGCACACTCAGTAAGGTTGCTTCCGGATGAGAAGTTGCTTCCGCAAGCAATCAGAATGTCTGAACGTTCAAGAGATGCAGTGTCAGAATGCTTTTGTCAGAGCAGAGGTGTCAGGACTACTTTTCAGAGATAAAGCAAGTCAACCCTGCTAAGCATTAATGAAGATGTACTTCTCAACGGTAACATAGGATTAACGGCCTTATTCAAACGTTCATATTCAACCTGCCACAGAAGCCTATGAAGCCGAGTATAAAAGAGACATTCATTTAGAAGAGAAGTCATGGAAGAAAAAGAGAGAAGAGAGAAAAGTATCTGATATATCATACTCTTCATTCTACACATCTTCTACTACTCTCAGATCCAGATTTGTGATATTTATCAGAGAGTGATTTTATTGTACTTAAGTGAGTAACATCATTCACTCTTGGAGAGAGTTAGTTTTGAGCTTAAGTGTTTAGCACAATCAGTTCATAGAGTGAACATAGTGTAAACTTACAATTTGTAAGGGGGAGCATTTAGAGGTTGTCTAAATCTCCATAGGTTGCAAGTTAGCCCGTAAAACTTGCATTTGTAAGGTTTGCAGGTGAACCCGGTGTAAAACCTGTGGGTTGTTAGGTGAACCCGTGCTCGTAAAACCTAAAGTGTAAAGGCTTCTCTTGTGCCCGGTTTAAACAAGAATAGTGGATTGAAAATCTCAGGTGGAGCCTGGGGACTGGATGTAGGTCTGGGTGACCGAACCAGGATAAATTTATGTGTGCATAAATTTACATTCAAACATTCTATTTTGCATCACATAACATACTGACTTGTGCATATCACTACTTCATAAATATTATCACCAAGCACAAGCAGCCTTTCGAAAAGAAGAATTAAAAGTTTTAATTTATTCCCTCACCCAATTCACCCCCCCCCCTCTTGGGTGACAGCCACGTTTATCATTTGGTATCAGAGCAAGGTCACTTGTTTAAAGGATCCAACGATCTCAAGTGCAAAGACCTAGGCTGATTTGGGTTACAAAATGTGTTTTGAAGGTTTTGATCATACTATCCCACCTGTGTTAGAAAATGCTGACTTTTACTTATGGAAGGGAAGGATGAAAAGTTTTATACTATCCACTGATTTCAAAATGTGGGATGTCTTTGAAAAGGACTCTGATTTCAAACCAAAAGTAAACTGGACAGAAGAGGACAAAAGTTTATTTTACTTAAACCTTAGAGCAATGCAAATTTTACACAAAAGTTTATCTGACAATGATTACCAGAAAATTAAACATTGCTCTAGGGCTATAGATATTTGGAACACTCTTGATACTATGTATGCTTCTAACCCATTTCTTGAAGTTAAGGCTGTCCAAAGCTCACTATGTGCTCCCTGTGAATCCACCCTTGATGAGCTACTGGATGGTGATGTAGTGGAAGCTAGTATCAGCAAAAAGAGTGTGGATCTCCGCCTAGAAGATTCAGAAGCTGAAGAAAATGAGGTACATAAACTTGAAACTTCTGAATTGCAAGATATGTATAATGAGCTACATAATGAATTCTGTAAACTTGCAAAAGAAGTTCTAGGCTTAAGAAAAAGGAATAGGGAACTTGAGGAACTTATTCCTTCTTCTACTACCAAGGAGTCCAAAGTCCCACTCATAAGAGAAGATTTTTCAAAAGACCCTGAGATTTCAAAAGTTAATAAACATAGAGTCTTTGAAAAGGAAACTGACCACCATAATAGTGATAAGAAATCTGATTCTGAACATCATCCCATTATCTGTCATTATTGTGGTAGAACTGGACACATTTCTCACACATGTAATTTTAAAAGAAATTTAAGTGTGAGGAATAAATATATATGGATCCCCAGAGGACAAGTAAGGTCCAGCACTAACCATGTAGGACCCAAGTACAAATGGGTACCAAAACACCCTTCTAGTGCCTTACTTGTGCAGGAAAGATCAAGAGTTCCTCTTGTCCCAAAGAAGAGAACTCGTGTTGATGTCACTGCTGCAACTGCCTGGTTCAATCATAAAAAGCAGTGCGCTAACACAAGGAACAAAGACCTTGTCTCAGGGATAAGCTATCACAGAGTTCCATTCAACTATCCTGAGAAGGACAAAAGAGAGAGGATGTCTCAACTCACATGGAGAAAACCTGCGAATCCTGTCTCTCCTAAGAAAGTGCCTCAGGCCAAGGATAAGTATAAAAGATCTCCTTGGGTAAGCAAGGGATTATTTAAGGTTGAAGCATGCAACAGTAAAATATCCTATGCAAATGTAAGATGGACTTATTGAGATTTTACATTAAGCATCATAAGCATGAACATGATATGGCTTATAAGATATTTCACACAATGTTCATACTCTACATGCTATCTATGACTATCAATATCAGAAACCATGTGCATATAGTCATAGTTGATTCGCAATGCTATATTCATAGTGAATAATTCTTAAGTGCATAAGAATCACATACTTCCTACAAACTGACCAGTCAGATCCAAGTTTGGAGACTGAAAAATGGGAAAGAGAAATCATTTGCTATTTTGTAGGAAAGAAGGTACGAAGGAACAACAATTTTCATGATCATACCTGATCAGAGCAATGTATCAAATCTGAATGAGCTGTTGTTCATACTGGGCTCCGAGAGCTACTGCTCCTGAAATTGAGAAGATCAAACAAACTACTACTTGACGCAAATATGGGTTTAGTTATGAAAGCTTGATCGCTGTGGATGCACAAGAGAGAACATCAACGAGTCACTCAATGTTGAATCTTAAGTAAGTACAATCGGAAGCAAAACTACTTCCGGATGCTCTCGTGCTGACGCTGAATGACTACTCAAGGCAACCAGGAGCGTCTGTCCAACCGGAAGCAAAATCACTTCCGGATACTCTTTTGCTAGCGCTGGATGATAATTCAATATGATCAAGAGCGCCAGTGTCAGATCAAGGGACACATCACTTCAGAAAACGTTTCAACTTCCTCTATGAAACGCTGTGCCTTCTCTGAAGCAACACGTGTCATCAGGTGTGTCGTTCCAACTTAAAAACTTACGTTACCCAATGTGTGAAAATTTGAAAGAGTATGCCCATTCTATCCTCAGAAGTTTTACCTATAAATAGAAGTCATTTTCCATTTTCACTTTTTACTACATCTTTTTCACTCGCATCATTTTCTCTGAAAAGTCTTTTCATCTTCTCCATTGTGTTCTTTATTTTTCCACACTTCTTGCATTTCATCTTTATTTACACAACATTCATACAAAAAAAATGGCCGGTACGAATGAATCCAACCCAGTCATCCAGAAAACCTCTTCTTCCAAGAAACATAGATCGAAATCTGGGAAATCCACTCACAAGCATTCTGGTAAATCTGGGCACCATGAAGAACAACATGAAGAACTTCATGAACGCCAAGAAGGTTCTGGGCAATCACGGGGACAGGGTGAAGACGTTCAGGGTCAGCCTGGAACCTCTGGTAGAATAGAACAGGCAGTGGGTTCTGAACAAGAGAGGGATGCTCAGGGAAAGGGAAAGAAGAAGAAGGTTCATTTTTCTGAGGAGCCTTCCTCCAAGAGGCAGAGGGTTGAGGAAGAAGATGATCTCACAGTTTATAGAGATGGGGCTTTGGAGAGTGTATCCGCCAAATTTGAGACATCCATTCCCATCTTCAACCATGGCCTGTTCATCAATCTGGACAAATTGGATGAACTAGGGTTTGCTCATCTGCGCCCCTATTTGGAAAAGTATATGCCTTGGCTGGGCATCAACCAGGACTACAACGTCAACGTCCTGCGAGTCTTTTGCCAATCCCTCTCAGGCAGAGCTAAATACAGGAAGGTGGATGGGAAAGAGCAAGTCCACAAACTCTCCTTCACTGCCACTGTAAGAGGAAGAACCTTCAGGTTCACTTGGAGAACCTTGAATGAGATGATGGGAATCACAGAAGAGGATATGAATGAATGGATCTACCCTGAGTCTCACAAGTACAGCAAGGAGGAACTCGAGGAGTTGTATGGCACCAACAGCAAGAAGGTGTCCAAGATGTCTGATTCTAACAGGCTCTTGTACTACGTCTACTCCCGGATAATGACTCATAAGGGAGGCAACTTCAACGAGTTCACACTGCTGGACAACCCTTGGTTCCCCAGACTCCTCTCGCGCAAGCCTTTCAACCCGGGGCAGTTGATATGCCTAGAGCTTCAGCGCTGGTTAAACAATGACAAGTCAGGTTATCTTCCCTATCCCACCATCATTGTCTTCCTCCTTGAGAAGCATCTGATCAAGGCTACATCTGCTGTGGAAGAAGAAAATGTCCAGTGTAAGCCTGTGGGAGCAACCAATATGGCAAGAATGGGGATCAAGTATTTCAAGCCTCCTAAGCCCACTCGCTCACGCTCACAAGCCAGTAGTGCTTCTGGTACTTCAGTCCCCTCTACATCTGGTGCAGGGGATCAAGAAGTGGACTCACATGCTGGGCCAAGTCGTGTTGCAAGAGTGCCAGCCTCTGTTAGGGCCTTTGCTGAGGAAGTAAAGGAAGAGCTCCTCCTCAGATTAACTGAATCCTTGATGGGACCTCTCCGTGTTGAATGTGAAGCTGGCTTCCACCACCAAGGGGAGCGAACCCAACGGCTTGAGGACAGAGTAGGACAACTCGAGAATCACCTTGCCAGGGTGGATGCAAAATTAGACCTCATTCTCCAGCACCTACAAATTCCCCAACCCTCATCACAAGGTAACTTACCACCTCCCCCTCCTCCTCAAAACCCTCCTCCTCCTCCGCCCAACACTCAACAACCTCAGCCTCCACCCCAAAATGACCAACAAGCCCCACCATCACCCAACAATGACCAACAATCCCAACCTTCACCTACCCATGACCACCAAACCCAAGACTCACCTCACAACTCTCCACGCCATTCCCTAGAAACTTCTCATCCTCACCTTCATCATCCTCATCCTCGCCCGTTCCCACACGACCAGGTGCCCCTACACGCTCTCCACTCCGCTTCTCCAACCCTATCCATCAAAGCCCTAGACCCATAGGATCTGAAACAGCCATTCACCCCCTCAGCCAACCATACGGCGAGTATCCCCGCCTTCAACCACTCTCCGATGACCATTTACCCTTTACCCCTGACTCCGCCAACTACAAAGAATACTCCTCCACTTATCCTTATGGGGATCTCTTCGTCACCTCCAGTTGCTTCCCCGACCCTCCTCAAACTCCTGAACACCTATCTTCTCCCACATCCTCTACCTCTACCCTATCACCCTCCCCTCCCAAGAAATTTGGCCCTGAACCACCTCCATCCTCCTCCACATCCACTCCATCCCTGGCACTCACCCCTGTTGATGATGACAAAAGGGGGAGAAATATTATGTCCACTCTTCGCCTAAGCATGGCCACAAGGGATGCCCTCAGCCAGCCATCACTCTGGATTGATGAAGATGTCACGGCCGCCCTGCGTCGTGCATATGAGTCTCAGAGGCTGAGTGGTGCAGAGAGCCTTATAAGAGGAGAGGCCATCCGCTTCATGAAGCAGAAGAGAGCGGCTAAGCAAGGAAATATTATGTCCACTCTTCGCCTAAGCATGGCCACAAGGGATGCCCTCAGCCAGCCATCACTCTGGATTGATGAAGATGTCACGGCCGCCCTGCGTCGTGCATATGAGTCTCAGAGGCTGAGTGGTGCAGAGAGCCTTATAAGAGGAGAGGCCATCCGCTTCATGAAGTAGAAGAGAGCGGCTAAGCAAGGACCCCAATGGGATATGGTTGTGTATGGGCAGAATGAACAATCTTCACAACCTGAGTCATCATCAGAGCCTCCTCCAACTAAAACAAGCAGAGAAATTGTTGAGGAGATCAGGATGAAGTGGGGACTCGAAAAACCCAACCATCCTCCCATTGTGATAGCCAAGCCTGTTCCTACACTCTCTGAGCAAGAGTCTGAGGTCCCTTCACCTGAGCAATCTTCTGATCCTCCTCCCTCGTCTGAACCAGCAGCCAGATTCAGTGCACCCAGAAAGAAGGCCGTTGCTAGGAAACGTGCCAGGAAGTTCGTTGCCACCACTGAATCTGATGAGTCTGAGGAAGAGACTTCATCTGACCCACCTGAGCAAGGAACATCATCTGCCCAGGTTGAGCAAGAAAATCCAGTGGTTCAAGCAGTTCCAATTCTGAAGGAGGTCAAATTGGAAATTGAAGACATGACTCCTGATGAATTTGAGAGGTTTGGATTCACTGACAAATTATCCTTTGGTCAGATGGCTTGCCTCGATGCTGAAAGAGCAAGTGCCATGCCTACTCCTCCAATTAACAAGAGCAAAGGGAAGAGCAAAGGAAAAGGGAAAAGGAAAGCCCAGGAAGTTGAGGAAGATCCCAACTTCTCTGCATGGAATGTGAGAATCCGGGCTGTACACTATCCCAATGGAGAGGTCTCCTACTTCGACGATGCTACAGGTTTCCCTGGGTATGAAGAAGTGGAGAACATGAAAAGGGCATACGAGGAGTCCATTGAATCAGAGAGGCTCAGGAGGGAAAAAGAGGAAAAAGAGCTTCAAGAGATCATTGCCCAGATAAACCAGAGTGAGCGTGAGGAAAATGAAGAGAAACAGAAAGAGAGGGAAAAGAAAAGGAGACACAAACTCTAACCCCCAATCCAAACATTTCTGTTAATTTTGTTTTTCATGCATATTTTCACTCGCATTTAGTAAAATTTATTTGTATACATTCCTTACTTGTATATGTTATTTGATTGTATAACTCTGACTTGTAACCTCTGCTTGTCAATAATATTTGTCTGAGTTACTTGCTCTTAATCCATTGCTTTTATTCTGTTGCTAATCCTTCCTTAGGAACTTAATTAATAGAACTAGGTTTGTCATCATCAAAAAGGGGGAGAATGTTAGAATCTTAAGTTTTGATGAAGACTAAAATGAAGAGGATTAGACCAAGTGCCTAGGAAGCAATAGGATAACATAGGATCCCAAGTAAGAGTGCTTCCGGATGAGAAGTTGCTCCCGAATAGATTAAGACTTGCGCAAGCGGATGAATATTTTCATCCCCCAGCGTCAGCAAGTAAATCACTGGGGAAATAACTTAGTCCATGAGAATTAGGTACACGAAACCATAAGACTAAGATATGACTCAACCGGAAGTGAGTTTGCTTCCTATTAGATTTAGACTGGCGCAGAGCAATAAAATAGATATTACCCCAAGCGTCAGTAAGTCTACTTCCCCAAGTGAAAGCGCTTCCTGTTGGACTTAGACTGGCGCAGAGCGACAGAATAGATATTACCCCTAGCGTCAGTGAGTCTACTTCCCCAAGTAAAAGCACTTCCTGTTAGATTTAGACTGGCGCAGGTTGATAGACTAGATATAACCCCGAGCGTCAGCGGAAATGCAACATCAAGTGAAGTTGCTTCCTGTTAGATCTTGACTGGCGCAGACTGATAGAATAGATTTCACCCTAAGCGTCAGTGAATTCACCACATCAAGTAAAAGTGCTTCCGATAGCTCAGTGACTAGCGCTGAGTGGTGGAATGAAATAGACTAAGCAAGAGCGAGTCATGGTGAACTAAATCCCTCATCAAGTGAATTTACTTCCGGATGTAGAAGTGCTTCCGGATACACCTTAGATTTAGGGAACACCCACTGCATGAGACTATATGATTATATTGCTAAACTAATGTTCAAGTGCAGCACACTCAGTAAGGTTGCTTCCGGATGAGAAGTTGCTTCCGCAAGCAATCAGAATGTCTGAACGTTCAAGAGATGCAGTGTCAGAATGCTTTTGTCAGAGCAGAGGTGTCAGGACTACTTTTCAGAGATAAAGCAAGTCAACCCTGCTAAGCATTAATGAAGATGTACTTCTCAACGGTAACATAGGATTAACGGCCTTATTCAAACGTTCATATTCAACCTGCCACAGAAGCCTATGAAGCCGAGTATAAAAGAGACATTCATTGAGAAGAGAAGAGGATGGAAGAAAAAGAGAGAAAAGAGCAAAGTATCTGAAATATCATATTCTTCATCCTACACATCTTCTACTACTCTCAGATCCAGATTTGTGATAATTTTTCAGAGAGTGATTTTATTGTACTTAAGTGAGTAACATCATTCACTCTTGGAGAGAGTTAGTTTTGAGCTTAAGTGTTTAGCACAATCAGTTCATAGAGTGAACATAGTGTAAACTTACAATTTGTAAGGGGGAGCATTTAGAGGTTGTCTAAATCTCCATAGGTTGCAAGTTAGCCCGTAAAACTTGCATTTGTAAGGTTTGCAGGTGAACCCGGTGTAAAACCTGTGGGTTGTTAGGTGAACCCGTGCTCGTAAAACCTAAAGTGTAAAGGCTTCTCTTGTGCCCGGTTTAAACAAGAATAGTGGATTGAAAATCTCAGGTGGAGCCTGGGGACTGGATGTAGGTCTGGGTGACCGAACCAGGATAAATTTATGTGTGCATAAATTTACATTCAAACATTCTATTTTGCATCACATAACATACTGACTTGTGCATATCACTACTTCATAAATATTATCACCAAGCACAAGCAGCCTTTCGAAAAGAAGAATTAAAAGTTTTAATTTATTCCCTCACCCAATTCACCCCCCCCCCTCTTGGGTGACAGCCACGTTTATCAAGCTAACCTTAGATCAAAGTGAAAACTAGGTAAATGATACAACAAACTTGCAAACCTACATCACAATCTCACAAACACATAAAGGCCGATTTGATGCTCATCTTCAAAGAGCAAGTTCACTTGGAGAAGGAAGAAGGATGCCTAGCCACGCCTAGCCATGGAAAATGTGAGGAGGAATGACGAAATTGGAGCCATGGAAGTGTTAGAATCTTAAGTTTTGATGAAGACTAAAATATGAAAGAATTGATTGATCACTTAGGAAGAATTAAATTAAAATTGAATCCTAAGTTAGAACACAACCGGATGCAAAATCACTACCGGAAGACTTAGAGTTAAAACAACGTAACTAGCGCTGACGGATGTACTACACATCCCATAGTGGAAGTTGATAATACACTAAGTCTGAACCTAGTCAAAGTAGGATTGCTTCCCATAGAAAAATTGCTTCCCATAGCAAATAGGCTTCCCATTGCACGTGATTACATATTACTCTTGTTGGACTAACGTTTATGTGCAGAACTGAGTTTCCCTTCCGATAGCAAAAGAGCTTCCGATAGTAAAGTCACTTAGCACTGGGACTCTTAGACTAACACTGACAGCAAGGCACCTACTATCGATAGCATAATCGCATCCGATAGCAAGTACAAGAGTCAGAACGTACAAGTGCTCAGAAGTCAGAATTGCTTTTCGACAGAGCAGAGTTGTCAGAGATGCTTTTCAGAGATAAAGCAAGTCAACCCTGATGAGCATTTATGGGGCATTAATGAAGCCAACGGTAACAAGGGAATAACGGACATATTCAAACGGCATTATCACCGGTCAAGCATGTGGAGTATTAGAGGATGCTATATAAGGAACAACTTCAACATTAATGAGGTACTGAACATAATCTGCAAAAATTTATTCAAGCATTCAAGCTACTCAGAATTCCCAGAAAGCAAAAAGTTCAAGAGAGCACTTAATACCCGAGAGTTATTCTTTAGTTATCTTGTACTCTTTGTATTTAAGACTCTTCATTTATTGAGAGCATTTATTGTACTTAAGTGAGTAACATCATTCGTTCATTGAGAGAACTAAGTAGTAAATACTTTGTTTAAAGGTTGAACCCTTGCTTGTAGTAAGGGGGAGCGAGTTAGGTGTAAAGGTTGCAAGTGAACCCGAAAAACTTGTGGTTGTAAAGGTTGCAGGTGAACCCGTTTTAAAACCTGTGGTTTAGTGGAACTCAATCAAGGGATTGAGAACTGGACGTAGGTCAAGAGTTAAGACCGAACCAGTATAAAATTGTTGTGCATTTTAATTTTATAAGTTTTATTTTGTAGCACAATTCACCCCCCCCCCCTCTTGTGCATCCTCACTTTCAGGAAGAAGATGAAATGGAGTGGAGATGGTGGTTAGGGTTTGGGAAAGTTGAGAGAAAATGGAAGATGAAGAAGATAAGCATAAAGTGGTGGTTATGATTAATGAAGTTAGGAGATATTTATATGAGTGTTTAGATGAGTTAATGAGGTGTTTGGGGATGTTAATGGGCTGTCAAATTTGGCCAAGGCTATGAGTTAATTGTGTGTGTACATGTTGTTAGAATCTTAAGTTTTGATGAAGACTAAAATATAGAGGATTAGACCAAGTACCTAGAAAGCAATAGGATAACATAGGACCCCAAGTAAGAGTGCTTCCGGATGAGGATTTACTTCCGGATAGATTAGGACTTGCGCATGCGGATGAATGTTTTCATCCCCCAGCGTCAGCAAGTAAATCACTGGGGAAATAACTTAGTCCATGAGAATTAGGTACACAAAACCTTAAGACTAAGCTATGACACAAAATCTAAGTCTAACGACTTAGACTGGCGCAGAGCGATAGAATAGATATTACCCCAAGCGTCAGTGAGTCTACTTCGCCAAGTGAAAGCACTTCCTGTTAGATTTAGACTGGCGCAGGTTGATAAACTAGATATAACACTACTAGAAAATAGGCCTTTCACGACCATAATTAACGACTAAAAAGCCAATGTTGGTCGTTGATAAAAAACGCGGTGGCATAACATGTAAATAACTGTCCAGGCGGAGATCTTTCACGACCACATTTGTATATGTGGTCGTGGAAGGGTCCCCTTCCACGTCCACACATTTGTATGTGTGGACGTGGAAGGGGAGACCCCTTTCACGTCCACACTCATAGTGAGTGTGGACGTGGAAGGGTCCCCTTCCACGTCCACATTATGTATAATGTGGACGTGGAAGGGGACCCTTCCACGTCCACACTCACTATGAGTGTGGACGTGAAAGGGGTCTCCCCTTCCACGTCCACACATATAAAGGTGTGGACGTGGAAGGGGACCCTTCCATGACCACATATACCCAAGTGTGGTCGTGAAAGGTGGGCAATTTTTTTCCCACTGGCGCCAAAGCCCTTTTTTATTTCCCTCCAACAATTTGGCACTCACTACCACTTTGGCACTCACTCTCTGCGCCTCCCTTTCTCTCTTCTTCTTTCACACTTTGGCACTCACTTATCTCCGCCGCCTCTCTCCTCCCTCTCTCCAACCACCGCCGCCTCTCTCCTCCCTCTCTCCAACCACCGCCTCGCCCTCGCCGCCGCCCTCGCCTCTCGCCCTCTCTCAGGTAATATCCACTCCTCCCTCCCTCTCGCCTCCCTCCCTCTCGCCTCCCTCTCCTCCGCCCTCGCCTCGCCCTCGCCTCCCTCCCTCCCTCGCCTCGCCCTCGCCTCCCTCCCTCCCTCGCCTCGCCCTCCCTCGCCTCGCCTCGCCTCGCCCTCGCCTCCCTCCCTCCCTCGCCTCGCCCTCCCTCCCTCGCCTCGCCTCTCTCGCCTTCGCTTTTTTCTGCCGAGAGTTTTACTCCCCTCCTCCCCCTCCCCCTCCTCCTCCCTCCTCTTCAAGATAATACTCTCTGATTTTTTTTTACTTTTCGCAGGGCATTTTGGGGACAAATTAATTGGGTTTCTTTAAGTTTTTTCGCTACATCTTCAACATCAACTTCTGTTGCTGTTTCAGCGTCAACATCCTCCCAAGTAAGGTGAGTTTTTTTTTATTTTTTTTTTATTTTTCTCTCATTGTATTTTCTTTGTTTTTTTGTTTTTTGTATTTGCTTTTTAATATAGTTTGTGCCCACTGTAAGACATTTTAAGCATTGAAATATTGTTTGACTGATTTTATAAGCTCAATGGAATTACTGATTTTATTTGGTTTTGGTAATAGATTGTTAATTGTTATTTTGATTATTGTGATTATATTTGGTTCATTTGCTGGCTTAAATATTGCTTCTATTGTTGAATATCAAATTCTAGCTTTTGGTTTGTGCATTTGTGGTAAATTCTGATTTGCACTTAATTTGGTACACTGTTTGGTTGACTATTCTGGACATTTTAAGAGTGTTTTGGGCTGCTCTATTTACAATAATTGCTGGAAAAAGCTTGTTTTCTTTGCTGGAAGGGGTAGTAAAAATTGCATGCAAATAGGCTCTAGTTTCTTGGAGAGGTTGTTTTTGGTTGTTGATTAGGACTGTTTTAGGTTGCCATAGATAGTCCTCTGATTGGTTCAATTGTCTTCTATTCTTTTTAATGAAGACAAGTGTATATACATATTATACGCATTACTCCAATGGATCGTGCTTGGATGGATGCTTTGCGAACTAGTGAAGAATATCAAAACGGGGTGGAGAAGTTTATTGAATTTGCCAAAAGAAATGTGGCGAGTAAGAATGGAAAGTACCTGTGCCCTTGTGTGAAGTGTGTGAATGTTGATCGCAAGAGCCTTGACTCTATAAGGAATGACCTTATTTGTGAGGGGATCAATCGCCACATAAGGTAATATTTATGGGATACGTTTTTGCAATTGCTCTGGTATTCTGTATTGTGCTGTAGTATGGTATTGACAGTGGTTTGTAAATGATCTGCAAGAATGCAGATGGCTATAAAATGCATTTACAAAAAGTAAAAAAAAAAAAAAAACCCCTTTCACGTCCACATATAAGGGAGTGTGGACGTGATACCCTATCACGTCCACACTTAGGAAGTGTGGACGTGATAGGGGGGACCTATCACGTCCACACCTTATAAGGTGTGGACGTGATAGGTCCCCCCTATCACGTCCACACTTCCTAAGTGTGGACGTGATAGGGTATCACGTCCACCCACCACGTCCACACTTGATAGGTGTGGACGTGGTAGCCTCTTAGTAAGAGGCTACCACGTCCACACTTATCAAGTGTGGACGTGGTAGCCTCTTAGGAGGCACCAAATTTGGTGCCTCCTAAGAGGCTACCACGTCCATTTTTATCCAACTGTGGACGTGATAGGTCCTATCTATCACGACCACAAACATGTGGTCGTGAAAAACACACTTTTTTACGACGCGGGATTCCACGACCACCTATTTGTGGTCGTGAAAAGCCCAAAATTGTGGTCGTGAAAGACCTTATTTCCAGTAGTGTAACCCCGAGCGTCAGTGAAAATACAACGTCAAGTGAAGTTGCTTCCTGTTAGATCTTGACTGGCGCAGACTGATAGAATAGAATGACCCCAAGCGTCAATGAATCAGCCTCGTCAAGTGAAAATTACTTCCTGTTGGATTTAGACTGGCACAGGCTGATAAAAGAAATATAACCCTAAGCGTCAGTGAGTTCACCACGTCAAGTAAAAGTGCTTCCGATAGCTCAGTGACTAGCGCTGACTGTTAGGAATGAAATAGACTAAGCGAGAGCAAGTCATGGTGAACTAAATCCCTCATCGAGTAAAATTACTTCCGGATGAAGAAGTGCTTCCGGATACATCCTAGACTAAATGACTTCCCACAGCATGTATAGTTCTTACTATATTCGATTATATATAATGCTGTGTTGGACTAACCAGTATGTGCAGAACTTAATTACACTTCCGGATGCAAATGAGCTTCCGGATGGAAAGACTCTTGGCATTGGATTTCAGAGATTAACCCTTGCAGAGCAAGATTGCCACTTCCGGATGAACGATGATCATCCGTCAGCAAGAGTACAAGGATGAACGTCACATACTCAGAAGTCAGAATGCTTTTGTCAGAGCAGAGGTGTCAGGACTACTTTTCAGAGATAAAGCAAGTCAACCCTGCTAAGCATTACTGAAGATGTACTTCTCAACGGTAACATAGGATTAACGGCTTTATTCAAACGTTCATATTCAACCTGCCACCGAAGCCTATGAAGCCGAATATAAAAGAGACATTCATTTAGAAGAGAAGCATGGAAGAAAAAGAGAGAACAGAGAAAAGTATCTGATATATCATATTCTTCATTCTACTCATCTTCTACTACTCTCAGATTCAGATTTGTAATATCATTAGAGAGTGATTCTATTGTACTTAAGTGAGTAACATCATCCACTCTTAGAGAGAGTTAGTTTTGAGCTTAAGTGTTTAGCACAATCAGTTCATAGAGTGAACATAACTGTAATCTTACATTTTGTAAGGGGGAGCATTTAGAAGTTTTCTAAATCTCCATAGGTTGCAAGTTAGCCCGTAAAACTTGCATTTGTAAGGTTTGCAGGTGAACCCACTGTAAAACCTGTGGGTTGTTAGGTGAACCCGTGCTCGTAAAACCTAAAGTGTAAAGGCTTCTCTTGTGCCCGGTTTAAACAAGAATAGTGGATTGAAAATCTCAGGTGGAGCCTGGGGACTGGATGTAGGTCTGGGTGACCGAACCAGGATAAATTTATGTGTGCATAAATTTACATTCAAACATTCTATTTTGCATCACATAACATACTGACTTGTGCATACCACTACTTCGTAAATATTATCACCAAGCACAAGCAGTCCTTCGAAAAGAAGATTTAAAAGTTTTATTCCCTCACCCAATTCACCCCCCCCCCCCTCTTGGGTGACAGCCACGCTTATCATTTGGTATCAGAGCCAGGTCACTTGTTTAAAGGATCCAACGATCTCAAGTGCAAAGACCTAAGCTGACTTGGGTTACAAAATGTGTTTTGAAGGTTTTGACCATACTATCCCACCCGTATTAGAAAATGCTGATTTTTACTTATGGAAGGGTAGGATGAAAAGTTTTATACTATCCACTGATTTCAAAATGTGGGATGTCTTTGAAAAGGACTCTGATTTCAAACCAAAAGTAAATTGGACAGAAGAGGACAAAAGTTTATTTTACTTAAACCTTAGAGCAATGCAAATTTTGCACAAAAGTTTATCTGACAATGATTACCAGAAAATTAAACATTGCTCTAGGGCTATAGATATTTGGAACACTCTTGATACTATGTATGCTTCTAATCAATTTCTTGAAGTTAAGGCTGTCCAAAGCTCACTATGTGCTCCCTGTGAATCCACCTTTGATGAGCTACTGGATGGTGATGTAGTGGAAGCTAGTATCAGCAAAGAGAGTGTGGATCTCCGCCTAGAAGATTCAGAAGCTGAAGAAAATGAGGTACCTAAACTTGAAACTTCTGAATTGCAAGATATGTATAATGAGCTACATAATGAATTCTGTAAACTTGCAAAAGAAGTTCTAGGCTTAAGAAAAAGGAATAGGGAACTTGAGGAACTTATTCCTTCTTCTACAACCAAGGAGTCCAAAGTCTCACTCATAAAAGAAGATTTTTCAAAAGACCCTGAGATTTCAAAAGTTAATAAACATAGAGTCTTTGAAAAGAAAACTGACCACCATAATAGTGATAAGAAATCTGATTCTGAACATCATCCAATTATCTGTCATTATTGTGGTAGAACTGGTCACATTTCTCACACATGCAATTTTAAGAGAAATTTAAATGTGAGGAATAAATATATATGGATCCCCAAAGGACAAGTAAGGTCCAGCGCTAACTATGTAGGACCCAAGTACAAATGGGTACCAAAACTCCCTTCTAGTGCCTTACTTGTGCAGGAAAGATCAAGAGTTCCTCTTGTCCCAAAGAAGAGAACTCGTGGTGATGTCACTGCTGCAACTACCTGGTTCAATCATAAGAAGCAGTGCGCTACCACAAGGAACAAAGACCTTGTCTCAGGGATGAGCTATCACAGAGTTCCATTCAACTATCCTGAGAAGGACAAGAGAGAGAGAATGTCTCAACTCACATGGAGAAAACCTGCGAATCCTGTCTCTCCTAAGAAAGTGCTTCAGGCCAAGGATAAGTATAAAAGATCTCCTTGGGTAAGCAAGGGATTATTTAAGGTTGAAGCATGCAACAGTAAAATCTCCTATGCAAATGTTAGACGGACATATTGAGATTCTACAACAAGCATCATAAGCATGAACATTATAGGGCTAATAAGGAAATTCAGACAATGTTCATACTCTACATACTATTTATGACTATCTTTATCAGAAACCATGTATAACCATGTACATATAGTCATAGTTGATTTGCAATGCCATATTCATAATGAATAATCTTTAGGTGCATGTGAATCACATATTTCCTACAAACTGACAAGTCAGATCCAAGTCTGGATACTGAAAAGAGAAAAGGGGTTATTTGATATATTGTAGGAAAGAAGACTGGAAGCAACAAGGAGGGAAAGAGAGAATTGACATTCATCACAATACAAATGATGCTGAGTCAATCAATGGAAGATTTCTTTCTTGAAACTCCTTTTGGTCTTCAACGACAAGGATGATAATGGAGAAGAAAAATAACTCAACGTTGTTGCCTCTTCTCCTGACACAAATGTTGAAGCTGTGAGGAAGTACAAAAAGACTAAGCCAGATTTAATTGACTTAAATGGCTGGGAGCAGATGTGGAGCATGGAGTTGATACAACTCAAATGAGGTTTAAACATCTGTGCTTAATAGCTAAGACCTGCTAACTGAACTAACTTAGGCATCGAAGTGCCAATCCTTAGTTTTGCAGGTCCTCCACAATGTTAAATCTCAAGTGACTCCAACCGGAAGTAAAATCACTTCCGGATACTCTTTTGCTGGCGCTGGATGATAACTCAATATGATCAAGAGCACCAGTGCCAGACCAAGGGACACATCACTTCAGAAAACGTTTCAACTTCCTCTATGAAACGTTGTGCCTTCTCTGACTAATTGAAGCAACACGTGTCATCAGGTGTGTCGTTCCAACTTAAAAAACTTACGTTACCCAATGTGTGAAAATTTGAAAGACTATGCCCATTCTATCCTCAGAAGTTTTACCTATAAATAGATGTAATTTTTCACTCTCACTTTTTACTTGCATTATTTTCACTCGCATCTTTTCTCTGAAAATTTACTTCATCTTCTTCATTGCGTTCTTCATTTTTACACACTTCTCGCATTTCATCTTTATTTTCCACAACACTCATACAAAAAAAAATGGCCGGTTCGAATGAATCCAACCCAGTTACCCAGAAAGCCTCTTCATCCAAGAAACACAAGTCGAAATCTGGGAAATCAAGTCACAAGCACTCTAGTAAATCTGGGCATCATGAAGAACATCGCGATGAACATCATGAACATCGTGAAGTTTCTGGGCAAACACCAGGGCAGGATGAAAATGTTCAGGGTCAGTCTGGAACTTCTGGTCGAGTGGAACAGGTAGTGGTTTCTGAACAAGAGAGGGATGCTCAGGGAAAAGGAAAGAAGAAGAAGGTTCAATTTGCTGAGGAGCCTTCCTCCAAGAGGCAGAGGGTCGAAGAAGATGATCCCACAGTATATAGAGATGGGGCATTGGAGACTGTAACCGCCAAATTTGAGACATCCACTCCCACTCTAAACCATGGTCTGTTCATCAATCTGGACAAGATGGATGAACTAGGGTTTCCTCATCTGCGCCCTTACCTGGAGAAGTATATGCCTTGGCTGGGCATCAACCAGGACTACAACGTCAACGTCTTGCGAGTCTTCTGCCAATCCCTCTCTGGCAGGGCCAAGTACAGGAAGGTTGATGGGAAAGAGCAAATCCACAAACTCTCCTTCTCTGCCACAGTAAGGGGGAGAACCTTCAGGTTCACGAGCAAGACACTGAATGAGTTAATGGGGATAACGGATGAAAGCATGAATGAGTGGCTATATCCAGAGGCACACAAGTACAGCAAGGAAGATCTTGTGACATTATATGGCACCGATGACAAAAAGGTGTCCAAGATGTCTGATTCATACAGACTGTTGTACTATGTTTACTCCCGGATGATGACTCACAAAGGGAGTAACTTCAATGAGTTCGCCAACATTGACAACCCTTGGTTCCCCAGACTTCTCAAACAACAACCTATCAATCCTGGTCTGTTGATCTGCTTAGAGCTTCAGAGATGGCTGACAAATGACAAGTCTGGCCATCTTCCCTATCCCACCATCATTGCCTTCCTCCTCGAGAAGCATCTGATCAAGGCTACATCTGCTGTGGAAGAAGAGAATGTCAAGTGTAAGCCTGTGGGAGCAACCAATATGGCAAAGATGGGGATCAAGTATTTCAAGCCTCCTAAGCCCACTCGCTCACGCTCACAAGCCAGTAGTGCTTCTGGGACTTCAGCCCCCTCTGCATCTGGAGCAGGGGATCAGGAAGTTGACTCACATGCTGGGCCAAGTCGTATTGCGAGAGTGCCAGCCTCTGTTAGGGCTTTTGCCGAAGAAGTAAAGGAAGAGCTTCTCCTCAGATTGCCTGAGTCCTTGGTGGGTCCTCTCCGTGCTGAGTGTGAAGCTGGTTTCCAACACCAAGGGGAGCGGATCCAGCGGCTCGAGGACAGAGTAGGACAACTCGAGAATCACCTTGCCAGGGTGGATGCAAAATTAGACCTCATCCTCCAGCACCTACAAATTCCCCAACCTTCATCACAGGGTAACTTACCACCACCTCCTCCTCCTCCTCAAAACCCTCCTCCTCCTCCTAATCACCCTCAACTACCACCTCCTCCTCCGCCCAACACTCAACAACCTCAGCCTCCACCACAAAATGACCAACAAGCCCCACCATCACCCAACAATGACCAACAATCCCAACCTTCACCTACCCATGACCACCAAACCCAAGACTCACCTCACAACTCTCCACGCCATTCTCCTAGAAACTTCTCATCCTCACCTTCCTCATCCTCATCCTCGCCCATTCCCACACGACCAGGTGCCCCTACACGCTCTCCACTCCGCTTCTCCAACCCTACCCATCCAAGCCCTAGACCCATAAGATCTGAAACAGCCATTCACCCTCTCAGCCAACCATACGACGAGTATCCCCGCCTTCAACCACTCTCCGATGACCATTTACCCTTTACCCCTGACTCCACCAACTACAAAGAATACTCCTCCACTCATCCTTATGAGGATCTCTTTGTCTCCCCCAGTTGCTTCCCCGACCCTCCTCAAACTCCTGAACACATATCTTCTCCCACATCCTCTACCTCTACCCTCTCACCCTCCCCTCCTAAGAGATTTGGCCCTGAGCCACCTCCACCCTCCTCATCCACTCCATCCCTGGCACTCACCCTTGTTGATGATGACAAAAGGGGGAGAAATGTTATGTCTACTCTTCGCCTAAGTATGGCTACAAGGGATGTTCTCAGCCAGCCATCACTCTGGATTGATGAAGACATCACGGCCGCCCTGCGTCGTGCATTTGAGTCTCAGAGGCTGAGTGGTGCAGAAAGCCTCATAAGAGGAGAGGCCATCCGTTTCATGCATCGTTTCATGCAGCAGAAGAAAACGGATGAGCAAGGATCACATTTGGAGATGGTTGTGTTTGGGCAGAATGAACAATCCTCACAACCTGAGTCATCATCAGAGCCCTCTCCAACTAAAACAAGTAAAGAGATGATTGAGGAAATCATGATGAAGTGGGGACTAGAGAAACCCAACCATCCTCCCATTGTGATAGCCAAGCCTGTTCCTGCATCCTCTGGGCAAGAGTCTAAGATCCCTTCATCTGAGCAATCTTCTGATCCTCCTCCCTCGTCTGAGCCAGCAGCCAGATTCAGTGAGCCCAGAAAGAAGGCCGTTGCTAGGAAACGTGCCAGGAAGTTAATTGCCACCACTGAATCTGATGAGTCTGAGGAAGAGACTCCATCTGACCTACCTGAGCAAGGAACTTCATCTGCCCAGGTTGAGCAAGAAAATCCAGTGGTTCAAGCAGTTCCAATTCTGAAGGAAGTCAAATTGGAAATTGAAGACATGACTCCTAAGGAATTTGAGAAGTATGGATTCACAGATAAGCTATCCTTTGGTCAGATGGCTTGCCTTGATGCTGAGAGAGCAAGTGCCTTGCCCACTCCTCCAATTAGCAAGAGCAAAGGGAAGAGCAAAGGGAAAGGGAAAAGGAAAGCCCAGGAAGTTGAGGAGGATCCCAACTTCCCTGTATGGAACGTAAAAATCCGGGCTCTTCACTATCCCAATGGAGAGGTCGTCTACTTCGACGATGCTACTGGATTCCCTGGGTATGAAGAAGTAGAGAACCTTAAGAGGGCATTCGAGGAGTCTGTCGAGTCAGAGAGGCTCAGAAAAGAAAAAGCTGAAGAAGAGCTTCAAGAGATCATTGCCCAGATAGAGCAGAGTGAGCGTGAGGCCAAGCTAGCCCAACTAGAGAAGGAAAATGAAGAGAGGGAGAGGAAAAAGAAACACAAACTCTGAACCCCCAATCCAAACATTTTTTTTTAAAACTTAGTTTTTCTTTGTGTTTTGTTTTTTATGCACACTTTCATACTTACTTAGTGTCATTTACATGTATATGTTCTTTACTTGTAAATGTTATTTGATTATATACTCTGACTTGTAACCCTTACCTGTCAATAATATTTGTTCAAGTTAATTGTTCTTATCCATTGCTTTTATTCTTTTGCTAATCCTTCCTTAGGAACTTAATTAATAGAACTAGGTTTGTCATCATCAAAAAGGGGGAGAATGTTAGAATCTTAAGTTTTGATGAAGACTAAAATATAGAGGATTAGACCAAGTACCTAGAAAGCAATAGGATAACATAGGACCCCAAGTAAGAGTGCTTCCGGATGAGGATTTACTTCCGGATAGATTAGGACTTGCGCATGCGGATGAATGTTTTCATCCCCCAGCGTCAGCAAGTAAATCACTGGGCAAATAACTTAGTCCATGAGAATTAGGTACACAAAACCTTAAGACTAAGCTATGACACAAAATCTAAGTCTAACGACTTAGACTGGCGCAGAGCGATAGAATAGATATTACCTCAAGCGTCAGTGAGTCTACTTCGCCAAGTGAAAGCACTTCCTGTTAGATTTAGACTGGCGCAGGTTGATAAACTAGATATAACCCCGAGCGTCAGTGAAAATGCAACGTCAAGTGAAGTTGCTTCCTGTTAGATCTTGACTGGCGCAGACTGATAGAATAGAATGACCCCAAGCGTCAATGAATCAGCCTCGTCAAGTGAAAATTACTTCCTGTTGGATTTAGACTGGCACAGGCTGATAAAAGAAATATAACCCTAAGCGTCAGTGAGTTCACCACGTCAAGTAAAAGTGCTTCCGATAGCTCAGTGACTAGCGCTGACTGTTAGGAATGAAATAGACTAAGCGAGAGCAAGTCATGGTGAACTAAATCCCTCATCGAGTAAAATTACTTCCGGATGAAGAAGTGCTTCCGGATACATCCTAGACTAAATGACTTCCCACAGCATGTATAGTTCTTACTATATTCGATTATATATAATGCTGTGTTGGACTAACCAGTATGTGCAGAACTTAATTACACTTCCGGATGCAAATGAGCTTCCGGATAGAAAGACTCTTGGCATTGGATTTCAGAGATTAACCCTTGCAGAGCAAGATTGCCACTTCCGGATGAACGATGATCATCCGTCAGCAAGAGTACAAGGATGAACGTCACATACTCAGAAGTCAGAATGCTTTTGTCAGAGCAGAGGTGTCAGGACTACTTTTCAGAGATAAAGCAAGTCAACCCTGCTAAGCATTAATGAAGATGTACTTCTCAACGGTAACATAGGATTAACGGCTTTATTCAAACGTTCATATTCAACCTGCCACCGAAGCCTATGAAGCCGAATATAAAAGAGACACTCATTTAGAAGAGAAGCATGGAAGAAAAAGAGAGAACAGAGAAAAGTATCTGATATATCATATTCTTCATTCTACTCATCTTCTACTACTCTCAGATTCAGATTTGTAATATCATTAGAGAGTGATTCTATTGTACTTAAGTGAGTAACATTATCCACTCTTAGAGAGAGTTAGTTTTGAGCTTAAGTGTTTAGCACAATCAGTTCATAGAGTGAACATAACTGTAATCTTACATTTTGTAAGGGGGAGCATTTAGAAGTTTTCTAAATCTCCATAGGTTGCAAGTTAGCCCGTAAAACTTGCATTTGTAAGGTTTGCAGGTGAACCCGCTGTAAAACCTGTGGGTTGTTAGGTGAACCCGTGCTCGTAAAACCTAAAGTGTAAAGGCTTCTCTTGTGCCCGGTTTAAACAAGAATAGTGGATTGAAAATCTCAGGTGGAGCCTGGGGACTGGATGTAGGTCTGGGTGACCGAACCAGGATAAATTTATGTGTGCATAAATTTACATTCAAACATTCTATTTTGCATCACATAACTTACTGACTTGTGCATACCACTACTTCGTAAATATTATCACCAAGCACAAGCAGTCCTTCGAAAAGAAGATTTAAAAGTTTTATTCCCTCACCCAATTCACCCCCCCCCCTCTTGGGTGACAGCCACGCTTATCACATGTAAGAGGCCAAGAGGGGTAGTAAGGGAAAAAGGGAAGAATGTGTGGCATTTGAAAGTGTAAATGAGTGACTTAGGCCTCAATTTGGGGTAGATTCATCCTCCAAAGCTCCCTCCTTTTTCTCCTTTCCATTGTGCTTCCAAAAGTGCCCTTTATGAAGCTCCATATTTGAATTTGAACATTGGAGTCAAATTTACTTCTTTTGGAAATGAGCAAATCCCTTGTTTTTGACAAAAGGGGAAATATTTGTCTCGTAGCCTTTGCCCTCCAAGCTCCTTATGGGGTATGTGGGGCCCACTTGGGACCCCCTACACATAAAAATAGGACAAATGGTGAAAATGATCAAAATACCCTAGTTGCTTGAAGTGCAAGTAATTTAGAAAATATTAATCAATTTCCAACACAATAGCATGCGCATGAATAATTTCCAATAATGAACAAATATGACAATTAAATCACACTAATTAAGCTCATTTGCTCTTGCTAAACAATATAAAATTAGGTCTAATCACCATTGCTACACACAAAATGAATAAGAATTTCTCCTTCTTGTTATATCCACTACAAAAAAAACGGGCCATTCCGGAGCAACCTTACCGGCGTTTTGGTCCAAAACGCCTATATGAGACGCATACCGGCGTTTTTACCCAAAGCGCCTATATGAAAACGCCAATAAATTTGGCGCGCGCTTCCCGCTTTTTTTCCCGCGTTTCCATATCGGCGTTTTGGGTATAACAAACGCCGGTATGGTTTTTAAATTTAAAAAAGAGGGGCTGACAGTTTTTTTTTATTTTTTTATTCAGAAAACCGCATATAGGCGTTTCTTCAAAACGCCTATCTGCGATTAAATATTATTTTAATCGCACATAGGCGTTTTGAAAAACGCCTATCTGCGCATTAAGTGCATATTAAATGCACTAAATGATATAGGCGTTTCTCAAAACGCCTATATGCGATTAAAATAATATTTAATCGCATACAGGCGTTTTGAGGAAACGCCTATATGCATTATTTACATTAAAATAATGCATATAGGTGTTTCCGCCAAACGCCTATATGCATTAGAAAGCATATAGGCGTTTCCCTGAAACGCCTATATGCATTATTTTAATGTAAATAATGCATATAGGCGTTTGGCAAAACGCCTATATGCATTATTTAATATTAAAATGCATATGGGCGTTTTCCAAACGCCGGTACGCACCCCCGTTCCCTATAAATAGCACCTCCCTCCTTCCGCAAAGTTGCTCATTTTCTCGTTTTCTTCTATTTTTCTTCTCTTCGTCTCTCATTCAATGTTGCTGTTGCTTTGTTTTTTTGGCTAGTTTTGCTGATGTTTTTTATTTCGTGTTTTTTGGTGATATTTGATTTTATAATGTTGATATGATCTTATTGCTTTTCTTTTACATATTGCTTGTTGTTTTGATTTTATATATTTGGGTATCATGTTTTATGAATTACTCTTGTTATTGCTTATGTTTATATATATTATTCTTTATGTGTATGTAACTTTGGGATTAACATATTATTCCTTATGTTTTTGAACATTTTTCTTCCTGGTTCTAAACAATCAGGAAGAAAAATGTTTTTTATTTTTTTTTGGAAAACACATACCGGCGTTTTGCAAAACGCCGGTATGAAATATTATTATTTAATACCGCACATAGGCGTTTTATAAAACGCCTATGTGCATAAATAAAAAAATATTATTTCTGCATACCGGCGTTTTGCCCCTCGTCTAGGCGTTTTTCAAAACGCCTAAATGCCGCATTCCCACGGCAAATATTTAGGCGTTTTGCCAAAACGCCGTAGCTCTATTCCGCCGGAAAATTCCGCCGATTCGAGGCCCTATAAAACGCCGATATGAGCCCGTTTTTTGTAGTGATCCTTGGCTTCATCATCTTCTTATTATTATTCTTCTTTATCTTTTATATATTTTCTTTATATTTATAACATCTTTTATAATACATCAAGGAGGAAAATAATGGTGAAACAATAAGATACCTGGTATTTTGGTTCTGTATTTTTAATTACTAATTGGTTATAAAAGTTAGTTGCTAATCTATTTTTTTTAATGAAACCTGGATATCAGTAACTCATAAATAATTACAAGTCATAGAAAAGAAAAATAAAACCTAAATAAGAAGGCTCATTATTCTTCATCAACCCCTGATGATTACATGTTATATGCTAATCAAATTTAATGAAATATTTATGCATGTCAATTATCTAAAAACAATAAAAAAAAAATTGAGTCTGGACATTTGAGTAGGCTGGGAATGTGTTCAATGACTATAAGGAGCCTAAAACTTCAAGCCCTATTTTCCGAATTTTTCTTTGGTAAAGCATCAATATGGTTGATCATGCCAACTGTAAGAAAATTTTTGTAATCTCCAACTTCTCCACACCTAAATAAACCTTGTATTCCTCCCCATAAGATGATGATTTTTCCATTTTTATTCACTTCAAAACTACTCGAAATCTCAAAACTACAAAGTTTCGCAATATTTCCTATAACATCAATATTCCATTCTTCCTCTAAGAAATCATATCCAAAAAAGTTTGTCAAATCTTTCAAAACCCAAACTGCCTCACTCTTAAGCTCCTCATACGTACTCTAAAAACAATATTTTTTCAGGCTTCTCCAAACTCTCCTTGTAGTATCCCAACACATGTAATAACTTCTCGACAAAACTTGTCAAACAAATACTCAATTGTGTTGAGCTCTTGAACCACTGGAGATAGTAGATTCAAGTAGTGCCATAATGAGACACATGCATCCTTAGGGTCGCTTCACAAGTACACAACTTTACATTTCAATTGCTGCTTCACCGACTCAGATAATGAAACATATATGGTTGATGACTTGCAAAAACTCTTGGTGATGGAATGAGCTGAGATCAAGATTGGTGGTCTTTGATTTTTTTAAAAAAAATAAAGGGTGAAAGCTCAAAAATGATACATAACTATTGGCCAAGGAACCAAAATAGTACATAACTATTTCAAGGTACAAAAATGATACCCAACTTTAACCATGTGATCAAAAATGATATTTTTACTAATATGACAATAATATTAGACATGAAATGTCCAAAATGCCCTTATAATTAAATAAACTTTTACCGGCCATCGATTAATTTATAAGGGCATTTTGGACTTTTCATGTCTAATATTATTGTCATATTAGTGAAAATATCATTTTTGATCACAATGATAAAAGTTGGGTATCATTTTTGTACCTTGAAATAGTTATGTACTATTTTTGTTCTTTGGCCAATAGTTATATATCATTTTTGGGCCTTTGCCCAAAAACAAAATATTGCAGTTTATGTCACACCAACTTGTGCGACATAAGCTCCAAAATTTTTGAACAAATATTATTTTGTATCCGAGTCACAAATATTATTTTTTGTTAGGCTAAAGTATACCTTTAGTCCCTTATGTTTGCATGAAGTTTCAATTTAGTCCTTTATCTTTGAAAAGTACCCTTTTAGTCCTTCAAATCTAACACCGTTAACCAACTTAACGGAAATTGCTAACTCATCAAACTTAAGTGATGATTGTTCAATTAAAAGTTGGCCGCATCATCTACACTGTCGACCACATCATCCACACCGTCGACCACATCATCTACACCGTCGACCACATCATCCTCACCATCCATTTTCGCAAATCAGATTTCGATTTCTCCCCGTCTTCAACTTCTTACGCTGCGAAATCCCCACCTTTGTCGAAGAATCCCACAATTTTCTCCTCAAAACTCTAATTTGCTATTTTCTAACGTCAAACTATGCCTTCGACCATTGGGCTTCTTCAATTATTTTAGGTTACACCCAATTTCTCCATCAAATTAGAATTGAGAAATTGAACGCTCATTTGTTGGATGTGAGGGTGGAGAAGTTGAGGAGGAAGGTGAGATTTTTGGGGAGTTTAGGGTTTAAGTATGGGAAGATGAAGAATGTGTGTGAGGTGTCTGGTGATTTTGGGAGTAATGTCTATGAATCTTTGTCAGAAGAAACCGGTAACTCTCATCTTGTTGTTCATCTCTTCATTCTCTTTCTCCTCTCTGAATTAATGTTAATTCATAAATATGAGCACATGAATACTGATACAAAAACCATCAGTCATGATTCCTTTTCAGATTTGGTTAAATTTGTAGTAGAAATTGTCGTTTTAAATGTAAATAATTAAATTATTCTAACTTCTATTTATTAATTTTGTTTTAAATTTAAGTAAATAAAAAAACCAAGCAATTATGTTGGATTAATACTAAAAAATGATTGATTTTTAATTTGGGATGATTTTTAATTGTCATGATTGATTTTTAATTGGGATGATTTTTAATTGTCTTGATTGATTTTTAATTGGACGATTTTTTATTGTCATGATTGATTCTATTTGATTTGTTTGTCAAGTCATTATTTGGGATAATTTTAAGGGGGATTTGCAGTTTAGTCCCTGGTAAGGGAAATTAATACTGGAAGGTCCCAATACATTCCAAAATAATTATAAAGTCCCAGGGGTCCTTTCCTGCAATTGTTTGCTTAACTTCAATGACCATTTTGCCCTCATTAAAGATGGTTGTCATCTCACTGGTCCCTACAAAGGGACTATGATTTCATCTTATGAGGGCAAAATGGTCATTGAAGATAAGCAAACAATTGCAGGAAAGGGCTCCTGGGACTTTATAATTATTTTGGAATGTATTGGGACCTTCCAGCATTAATTTCCCTTACCAGGGACTAAACTGCAAATCCCCCTAATTTTAATTGTCATGATTGATTTTATTTTTTTAGCCTGGTCAACTTTTAATTGAACAGTCATCACCAAAATTTGATGACTCAGCAATTTCCGTTAAGTTGAGTAACAGTGTTAGATTTGAAGGACTAAAAGTGTACTTTTCAAAGATAAAGGACTGAATTGAAACTTCATACAAACATAAGGGACTAAAGGTATACTTTAGCCTTTTTGTTATAATGGATAAAGAGTAGAGGACTTTTGAATGAAAAAAAAGTAAGGGGGATAAAATGATGAAGAAATAAATATTAGATAATGAAAGATGTACTTGGTAGAAACAAATATTTAAACAAATAGGTATGATAAATTATATGCATAGAAGGAAAATAAATAGTATGGGATAGAAATTATAGTGTTTATAAATCTTTCACTTGTAAAAATAAGAAAATACAATTAGTTAAGCATAAGAATAATGAGGATACAATTTTATGAAGAGGAATATTAAACGAAAAAAGTGAGTTGAATGAAAAGAGATAGAAGGGGGAAAAGAGAAGATATGGGAAAGATGGTGGGGTTTATATAGATGATTGTCACGCCATAGTGATATGACATCATTATTATTTGTTATAAATTTATAATATATTGACCAAAATAATCACAGTAAAAGGATAAATATTTCCTCAGTTCTCGCTTTCATTGCTTTTTTATTTTGAAGGGAGAATTACTGATTTATGGATTGCTTATGCATTAGCTTCTCTGTGCTCAATATTTCAGCTGCTGGGGGTGCCACACTGGAAACGTGGTTGCCTTACCATTTTGTCGTGACATTATTTGTCTGTTAAATAACATCTTCTGTTGTAATATGCAGGAAAGTAACAGGTTGGAGTACCTTATTCCTAAGAAGACATCCTTGAGTTGAGGCATAGGCTGCCAATGGGAGATCAAGGCTTCATTGACTTTGTTGCTCATTTACTTGAGATTAACCCAAAGAAGCGGCCTTCTGCATCAGAGGCCCTGAAGCATCCATGGTTGTCATACCCATACGAACTGATATCATCATGAACAGAATCTGGTGCGCTTTTCAAGATAAACATTGCTTGGCCCATAAGTGTGGTTAGGTGTGTATCAATCAGGGAAAGAATCAATCTATTCTTAATTGTGTTCATTACCTATTATTTTGAAAGGTGATGTTGAAGTATTTCTGCCTTCCTGTCCACGTTCCTGCACCATGCAATGAAAGGATGTAATTTTGCACGTACAATGTATTGTTAGGGTTTTACTTTCTTTGCTTTGTTTGGTCTGTTGGAAAGGGAAAATCCTAAAATCTTGTATATGATGTGGGATATAATTCTTTTAGGCTATGTAGTAATATTTTTGTGAATTTTGATGGTTGTCCAATTTTCCTTGGCCTGGCAAGTTGGGGGCATAAATCAAGATTAAAGCAAAGATGGTGAAATGTTAGTCCAATTGAAACTTGGGGTTTCATTTAACAGCAACCTAATTGTATCATGTGTAAAGGACTCTTTGTTTTTGTTCTACATAGTCTAGGGTTTTGGTAGTTAATGGATTCAACTGTTCATTACCTCTGAACTTCGGGCAATAGGAATTTCTGGATTTGCCTCTCTCTGTTCACCCACCAAGTTGTTATCGTGGTATCCCTTGTAAATATCTTTAATTCAAAACTTTTATTGTTGAAAAAGCATGCATGCATGAGACAAGTTTTTGTCAGAAAGTTCTGGTACAAAAAAACTTTTGCTACAAATAAAAATTAGACTAAAAAACTACTATAGAGTATTGTATACTTGTGCATGTTGAATTTCTTTTTTCAAAAACATGCACTGAAATAGTTTGGGAAAATGACAACAAAATGACACTTGAATTTGAGTTGGACAAAATGGGGTCTCCAATTCCAACTTGGACAAATAAGGAATAGTCCCCAATTTATCCTAAATGAAATTTGTGACTTTGTGCCAAAGAGTAGTAAATAACATATTCTTAAGTAGTTAACAGTGATACTTGAGTAGTTAACCATTAACTACTTTAAGTATCACTCTTAAATACTCAAGTATCACTATTAACTACCATTTGCAATAACTACTCAAGTATCGCTATTAACTACGTTAGAATATGTCATTCACTACTGTTTTGGCACAAAGTCACAAATTTCATTCAGGATAAATTGGGGACTATCCCTTATTTGTCCAAGTTGGAATTGGAGACCCCATTTTGTCCAATTCAAATTCAAATGTCATTTTTTGTCATTTTCCCAAATAGTAGTTTTGTAGTGTAAGTTTATAAAGTTTGAGGCATATTAATGGCTCATATTCATGTAAATGGTTACCTTTACTTTTCCCCAACTATCAACCAACACAAGTCATCAATTAAACCGGCTAATGAGGTAAGTGAATGAAGAGACGAATGATGGAGAGTTTAAGAAGAGACTTTTGAATAGAGAAGAATACATGGGGTAATGAGGTTTTGATGGAAATGAACATATTTTTTTAATTAAATTAAAGAGGCTAGCACTTAATGGGGAGATGTCATACCAATGTTGCCCTTAGTTGGGAATGAGGATATTTGATTAGAAGTGGTTTAAATGTTACTTTTTCCCTTGAATAACTATTTAGTTTTCATCCATCCAAAAGTCTAAATTCTTTTAATTTTGGGTTAACTATAAAATCTAGCACTTTACTATTGACAAAAGTTCACCCAACATAAACGAGAATTTTGGGTTTGAAATGCAGCACACATCTATTACAAAATGAGTCAAATCTAGGATTTCTGTCAATTCTGACGGGTTTGACCATTAAATTTGACCCGAATAGGCCACATCACTTGCCACATCACTCAATTAGGTCACATCACTACCACATCATCACCACATATATTAAAAGAAAAGTTCAAATCTATATATATGTATATGTATGTATATAGATATGTGTGTGTTAAATATCTCACACACACACACACACACACACATATATATAAGTGACGTTACTAATATATAGGAGATATTTATATTAGTCTGACACCATGTTAAAAACAATCATATCAGAATTCTCTCAAAAGTTTTTTTACTTGAAATATTGTGGTGTTGGTAAGGTTGTGTATTATTTCATATTAACATCTCTAATTGATGTTCTACTATTTGAATTAACATAAACTAACGAAAAATAATAGTTTTCAATTAATTCTATATATACTCTTAATAGTCATACTACTATTTGCATGACTTATGTGGACAATCCACATAACTAATTAGATTGTCTTAAGCAAAACTAATGTATGTAATGTTTGCATTTATTGTCACCCTATAGATAAGATAAAGTATATCTTCAGTGCTTCAAGCACTAATTTACATCTATTGAGGTGGATGAGGTATACCGCTTTCTCTTTTAAAAGTTACTTTTTGTATATGAATGTCATGCACATTTTATACCTCCAAATTCTTTTAGGAAAATCCCCCTTATAACTAGGGGTGGGAAAACGATTTTTTAGTTCAAAACCGAACCGAAAACCGAAAAAAACTGATAACTGAAAAGCATCCAAATTGACAACTGAAACCGAAAAACCGATTTGTTTTCAGTTTTTTTTTTCTTTTTTTTTACTAGGATTTTTTAGATATGACCCAAATGAAAATTACATTTATATATGATGAATTATAACGAAAATGACAAAAGTTCATACTAGTATTTAGCTAAAATAACATAATTCAAAATTTTAAATAGATTTTGAATTTCAAGTATAACTTGTTGGAACACAAATTTCCAACCACATTTCCTTCATATATTGTGAACATCAACTAATGATTATTTGAACGATTATTTTATTTATATATATATATTTTTAAATTTTACATATTTAATTATTCTGAGTTTAAAATACCTCGTTGGAGTAATTTAAAATTAAAATGCACTAAATACCATACTAGTATGAGTATTATGTGTTACTGATAGAAGGATAAGACTTGCAGCGATAGATATGTGAATATCAAATAGTCTCTCTCCCATTTTTCTGCCATGTCACTATGTGAGATACATGTTAACTCCTGCATAGGAGTGATCGGGAATATGTAGTCAACCAATGTTGATATAGTACATGGTCAGTGGATACACTAGCACTTCAATTGTTGATAACTCATCACAAGACACTACAAGAAAATAGTAAGCTAGTCACGTGAGGTATGTGGCGCATGGAGCAAGAGTGACAAAATCAACTTTGTTTGTCACGTATGACTTCCCCAAACGTGACACAAACTGGAATGGATTTTCTTTGTGGCGCATGGACATGTTTGTGCGTCAAAAACTTGACACAAACGTGACACAAACTTAAATTTAAATTTTTTGTGGCGCATGGCCTTTCTTTGTGGCGCATGGGCTTCCCCAAACATGTTTGTGGCGTATGAATTCATGCGCCACACATATGACTTCCCCAAACATGTTTGCGGCGTATGGATTCATGCGCCACACATACCCTCCACTTTCTGTAAAAAATTTAAATTTTTTCCCTCCACTCTCCCCCACTTTCTCCCTATATAAACTTCACTTCTCTCACATTTTCTCCCCCCCACTCTCTATTTTTTCCTACTCTCTCCCCACTTTCTTTTCTCCTCTTTCTCTACTCCATTATTTTCCTCCTCTTCACTTCCATTCTTCATATTTAATTTCTCATTTAACTAATTATACTTAATTTTTTTTTGCAGGCTCATTGTTTAAAATCTTCCACAATCTAAGGTATACACTTTATCATTCGTTAATACTTTGTTTTTTTTCTCATTCATTATAATTCAAATTCTTTTATTTCATTATAATACTAGCTTTTAATTATTTTTCCCTCTACTCCCTCTACTTCAAACACTCTCTTTCCTTCTTTCTAATTATTATCTCCTATTTTTTTATTTTTTTAAAACCTGTAGCTTGCCGAGGAAGAAGCTTCCTCGGCAAGCTGCAGTTTTTTTTTTTTATTTTCACTGCACCTTATGTCGCGCATGGGTTATGCGCGACATGATTTTATTGCATTAAAATTATGTGGCATATGATACGTGACACAAGTTTGTTACGCCTCGATTTGTGGCGTATGGATTTCAACGCCACAAAATACTTTCCTACGCCACATACTTCACAAATTTCACCATTTTCAAACGTGACTAGCAGGCATTTGTTCTAGAATCCCATAAATTATAATATGAAAGTACAACAATGACCCCTACTGAATAAAGAGTGGAATTTCATGAGCACCTTAGTTAGAAGAAATTCCGCTTTGCACATTCAAATTAGCCAGCCATTGGAAAGATTTTGGAAGAATCTTCCTCCCTGCACCCTGAAAATAAACAATGGCAGAACAGCATAAGCCATCATGAGTAGAGTAAAAATGACGAAAACGACCAAGCAAGAAGAACGAAGGAATTAACACACTAAAATATCTTAAAATACAAATCAAACTTGAACCATCAATGAAGAAGATAAGCATCATTGCATCAAGCGTATTCACAAAGACCAAAACAATATCTGTAAAACCAATCAAATATTGGTCACATAAAAAATATGAGGAAGTTGGCATATAAAATTATATGCTAATGATATTTCACTAATAAGTAACTCTGGTGGAAATAGAACATTAAGGAAACTTAAATAGCACATGAGTTCAGCCAAGGTGAGACACACATATTTTCCACCAGATTTCAATACTCTTCACAACATATTACCACCAACCTCAAAACTTGACAAACTTTAAAGTGATGATCCTTGATAAACCCCCAATATTCCACTAAAATTCAAAACAAAGATAATAATTTTAATTTAACTAGAAGTCCATCCTGCTTCGTGCGGCGAGAATTATTTTTGAAATCTTGTGGGAAACATTTTCTCTGCTAATTAAAATAATACCACCTATTATTCTAAATATAGGACCTTTTAAAAAAAATGACTTTGGCCCTAAATATAAGACCACTTTATAATTTGCCAAAAGTTTTCCCAAATTTATCCTAACAATGTACATCAATAATAATAAACATGAGAGATAGGATGGGTAATATTATTGTAGATGGTTATGGTGATTTAAAAACTTTTACCATAGCCATTGAACTTTTACCCATTTAAATTTTGGTGTAAAGACTTTAGGCGGTTATTGTTCTTAACTTTTACTAAATTTTGATTTTATTCCATGCACTTTAAAATGAGTGGTTTTAGTCTTTCCACTTGGTATCACATATATATAACCATGGGTAAATATGCAATTTCACCAACGACATTTATCACAATAAGTGACACAAAAAGTATTTTTTTGTATAAATGACAATTCATTAAAATAATATAAAAAGTATATTACAACATTACAAACTTATGTGTGGAAAAGAAAAACTGAGCATAAAAAGCAAGATGTTCCCTCATAAAATCACAAAGAAGATCAACATCTACATGAAAATAAGAGTACCAAATAAAAGACTTGATAATGCAGTAGATATATTTCTCCACAATATCAATTTGCAGATTGAAGTGAGATGACATGAGTTGGCAAGAGAAATCAGAATAAATAGCAAGAGATTCACCATCATAGAATAAGTCAGAGTGTTGTATCTGAGGATTGTTGATTTTACTGCTTGTAGTGATGTAGTGGAGATAGGAAGTTTAGAGGATATTATAGAGAGGAGGGTTTTCATTTTGTGATGATGGTATTTTGGTATTTTTCATGGAAATGGTGTGGGTGCAATTGCAAAGATATTGGTTTTAAGTTCTTTTTATTGGATTAATATTTTTTCTCCAATTTCGTATGTTCATGGCGCATGGGTGTTTTTTCACTTAAACAAAATATTTAGTATTGGACACACATTGAATAAAAGTTTACATTATTTTGTAATGCTATCATTCTATTGATAAACTAACCTATAAATTAACTATATGTATCACATTTTTATAATTTAGTGGTTTAATTTACCTTTTTAATTTTTACATAAGAAGTAAAAATTAAGAATTAAAGTTGTTCTCAGATTTAGGAATAGGAGGAGTATAGAAATCAAGAATTAAAGTTGTACATAAATGATACAAAAGCGAAACAAAACTACCAATTCTAATGTTCAAAAACTAAAATGAGAGTTAAAGTTAAAAGGATAAAATCACCCACTTAAATTTGTATTTTTTGGTGCTTTTAACCATGTGACCCCACTTTGACCATACTTGTCCCTTCTTTTTTGCTAGTCCCTTCATAATGAAACGTAATTTACAAGTCTCTACCTAATAATAATTATAAACTAGTGCCACTACAGAGATTAACCATGGCTTCTCATGTCTCTCCAATGGCCACTACCTTTGCTTCATGGAACTATGCCTCTTTTTCACCTTTGGTTAGGACTGTGAGAGATACACTTGGCACTGCATAATGGTTTTACCAATCTTGAAACCCGGTACAATGGTGAATGCCACTTGTGGGTATGATTCTACGGTCTGCTCTGACTTTGATGAGCCGAATATTTCATCATTCACGCTTTCCATGTACATCGGAGTATCTGCATCCCTTCCTTAATTGAAAGATGGAAGCTTGAGTATTTCTTAGGTTCAAATCTAGCATTCAAGTATTAGTAATGTTCACTCAAATATTTTTATGAGTTTGACTTTTAATTTTGACCTCAGTAGATCATGGCATTGGCAACATCACCCTATTAGGCCACACTACAAAAAGTACGGGTATTAGACGCACTCACATTCCGGTGGTTTCAGGAGAAACACGGCCAAAATATCACATTCCGGAATATTAGCGCGTTTTGCCTTGCACAACATTAAACCACCAGAATGTGATATTTTAGCTGCTTTTGTCTTGAAACTGTCAGAATGTGAGCGCGTCTAATAGTTGTACCTTTTGTAATGTCGCCTAATAGGGCAATCTGGCAAGTGCCATGACTTAATCAGGTCAATATTAAAAGTCAAACTCAAAAAAATACTTGAGTGAACATTACTAATACTTGAGTGCTAGATTTGAACCTTACTAATACTTGAGTGCTAGATTCGAACCTTAAATCTTTTCATGTATGTGGTGATGATGTGGTGTTGACGTGGCAGGTGACGTTGCCTAATTGAGTGTCGTGGCCTAACTAGGTGACGTGGCAAGTGACGTAGTGATTTAACCGTTTCCTATTCGCCTTGGGGTTAAATGCAAGTTATTTATAAAACCAAGGATTGCAACACAGTGGCACAACCTCAGGTCGTCTCTCTTGAGGAGTCTTTTAATTACCCTAAGATAAACTAAATGCAAATCAAAACTGACAAAGGGAAAATGGTTTGTTTGGTTTTAGAAATCAAGTGATTAAACTATTAACAAAATGTAAGTGCTTGTTTTTTGTGTTTATCAAATGAAGGTTTAAAATAAATACAATGCAAAGGGGCTTTGGTAGTGATTCAATGGTTCAATTGCTTCTTTAAAAAGATCATGGGAGTCATATCATTTATCAAGTCTATTAGAAAAATCCCAAAGCAACCACTAAGGGTCCTCCAACACTAATTAATAGCTAATCAAGCAACCACTTAAAACTAGTCATTACTTAGGGTTAGAGTTAGGTTCCACTTGATGTGTATTAGAAACAAGTTTGTAAATCAAAATCCTCTTCAAGGAAGTGCAACCACAACAACCTAATTGAAACACTAGCTATTCAAGCCAAGCAACCACTTAAAGCATGTAAAGCATCATGAATCAATTCACATAGGAAATCCATAACATTTAACATACAAACTTAGCATCCAATACATCTATATCAATCCATAGAAAATAGAAAGATAAAGTCATGTCTCTACCCAAAATATACAAGGAATTGCAACCACATATCCCAAATATACATTGAAAGAGCATGGAATAAGAGACACTCTCCTATGAAGCCCATTGAAGCAATTGAGCATCTTCACACCACCAAAGCACCAAGAACTTATCCTCTCATGGAAGGAAGAGAGGAATTTCGCCCAAAATCTATCCAAGAAGTGGCTGTCATGAGGTGGGGTGAGATGGAGAAGAAGGTTGGTGAAAATAGAAGTGGAAATGGAGATAGAGATGGAAATATGGAAGATTTGAGGTGAAATCTCATGGAAATGGAAGATGGATGAGTGGGTTTGAGAGATTTTGAGTGAACCCTAGCATAGTCACCTTATTTTTGTGCAAATGGGGCTTGGAGAATGGTTTAGGGGCTCTTAGAAAGCTTATATAGGCCAAGAAACCCTAAAAATCGTGTCTGATTTTTGACAGCGTCAGGCTCGCCAACTGGCGAGCAAGTGGCGAGTTACCCGAAGGTACTCGCCAGTGGCTCGCCAACTGGCGAGCAAGTGGCAAGTGGCTCGCCAGTGGCATGCCAACTGACCAGCCACCCTTCTCTATTTTTTCTTTGTTTTCTCCGCTTCCTCTTGCTTCCTCCTTCTTGCTCTTTGATTCCATCTCCTTTAACTCTTCATTTATGGTGTTTCCTCAATGATCTACAATGGTTTAAGACTTGAAGTAGCATTAAAAAGTTCTTCAAAACATGAATGACAATAAATCAAGCTAAATATGACTAAATTGTCTTTAACTTGAACAAATTCAACAACTTGCGCAAAAGTTAGAATCTATGATAAATAGGTACAATTATCATCAAAACATGCATTAATTCAATGGATTTGGCCATGAAAAGATATACAAATATATGGTGCAATCATGTAGCCTAATCGGGTCAAACTTAACGGTCAAACCTGTCTGAATTGACGAAAATGTTAGATTAGACCCATTTTGTAATAGATATGTGCTACATTTGAGACCCAAAATTCTTGTTTATGTTGGGTGAACTTTTGGCAATAGTAGAGTGCTAGATTTGACCCTTAACACTTTAATTTTTGATATGATGCTTTGTTAACTGAGAAGAGTAGAGAAATCAAACTACAAATACATGTGTGTGTATGTGTGTGTAAGGCAAAAGTGCTGATCTAATAATTAACTATTTCAGTTTGGACAAAAATAATAAGAGACTATTTCGCGATGCATAAATAATTAATCAACTTTGTGAATTGTTGCAAAAATGATAAAACCGAAGCTATTTGTTATTTTGAAATTATGTGGGACCTTATTGATATTATTTTTCAAAGTAAAAATATTATTTTACCCCTCTCAATTAAACTCAAATCTTCAACCTTCTTCTTTTCTCCTCCCCTTCCTTGCCCCTTTCCCTTCCCAAAAATTTAAGTGTTAAGGGTCAAATCTAGCACTCTACTATTGACAAAAGTTCACCCAACATAAATGTTCTCTCTTCAATGTAATATGCTGACACCCTTTTCGTCAAAATTCAAAATGTTTTTTGGTGGGGTCCATCCCTTGTGACCATCTTTTATTTTTGAGGCAAATGTTTTGATCAAAACTTTGTCAAAAACATCAAAACCCTCATTTGGGGTTTAAGCTCCAGGCTGCAAAACCACAATTCGCGAAAATGAATCAAAATGCCAAATGTTCTCTCTTCAATGTAATATGCTGACACCCTTTTCGTCAAAATTCAAAATCCACTTCATCAATTCTATCAACAACGTCTATACACCCACATTCATCTCTAAAACCATCGATTTCGACCATACCCACCTTGAATTTTCACTCTCTTTCAATCATTCCTTGCTCATATTTAATGACCCACAAGTAAAATAACCTTAGCAATTACTACAATGATGACCATAATTTTAACAAGGTGGACATGATCAATATTAAGTTTGAAGAAGTGATGGAAGGAATTGAGGCAACTTTGGAATAAAAGGATATTGTACGTGTATATCAATGAGGAAGAAGATTGTGCTCTTTCTGCTGTCTATGAAGTTCTACTCATGTTTGAAGGATTGTTGGTTAAGTTGTTGGAAAATGAGAGGGCAACTATTCAGAGATCAATAGGATGGATTGAAGATTGAACAATTAAAAGCTGAGATTAAGTAGTTAGATGAGTAAGAGATGGTTTTTCCTGTAAACTTGTTTCATGACTAATATTAGGGGTGCACAAATGACGGACATGACCGGGCCACCTATATGCCCTGGTCATGTCCTAAATAATTGTCGGGCCAGAATTTTTGGCCCGAGACCCGGTCATGTCCTGTTTGGCCCGACACCGAGATCGGGCCGGACATGACCACCGGGCCACATGAGGGACCATGTTGGTCCCAAATTTTTTTTGTACAATTAAATAAAAAACTTTCACTTTTCAACCATTAAATAAATTGATGTATTATGTAGGAAAAATAAAGAATTGTAATCAACTATTTTTAAATTAAATAAGTAATTAATTAATTATGAAATAGTTTGATAATTGTGTTAATTAATTAAAATATTTTTACTAAAAATAATAAAATTATCGGGTCGGGCCGTCCTGTTGGTCATGGAGCATATGCCCTGGTCCTGTCCTACCCGATAGCCGGGTCGGTCATGTCCTAATCGGGCTGGTCTCGGGCCACTTCGTGACAGACTATTTTTGGCATAGGACCGGATAGGGTCATGACGGGCCAACTGGGCCGCCGGGCTTTTGTGCAGCCCTAACTAATATGTTTGTTTCTAGATTATTATCATTGTTTATTTGATTATGGGTGTTTTTGGGAAGTTGAAGAGGAAGGGGAGGAGGAACGAAGAAGGCATGAGGTTTGAGTTTAGTTGGGAGGGGTAAAATGGTATTTTGTATTTTCACTTTAAGAAATAATACCAATAAGGTTACACATAATTACAAAATGACACATAACAATGGTTTTATCATTTTTGCACCGGGTCACAAAGTTAGTTATTATTTATGCATCGCGAAATAGTCACTTATTATTATTAGTTTTTTTAAAACAGTGAATTATTATTTTTGCCCAAACTGAAATAGTTAATTATCATATCAGCGCTTATGCATGTGTGTGTGTGTGTAAGAGATATTTATATTATTCTGATACCATGTTAGAAATAATCATATCACAATTCTCTCAAAAAAAAATTTAATCATATATTTGAGATAATGTGGTGTTGGTGAGGTTGTGCTTTATTCCATATTAACATTTGTAACATACTGTTACTTATTCCCTAATTAACTAATGATATCCAATTTTAATTCTATAATCTCTTTACTAACTATGATAGGAAAAGGATTTTCCATAATATTAATATACCTATCATAGTTAGAAAAGAATATTCTAGTGAATAAAACATTATCCATGATAGAAAAGGATTTCCTGATACAATATAGATGCTATCATGGATAATTAAAAATTAACCATATTAGAAAGGATTTGTCTAACATGGTTAATAAATAAAACTGATTGATAGTAAACAATAAATATATATATACATCCGGAAGCGAATGCAGACCTATAAATTGGTAATATACAATTCTAAATAAACTACACAACCTCCACTACCTAATTCTCTTTCCTGATGCTTGCGCCTGTGCATGAATACCTGCAAAAATGTCAGTAATTGTGGGATGAGACAACTTGTCCTAGTAATCACCGCTTAACTCACTATAACAGTGAGATGTGCGGTAGCGATGACGTCTAAAGGGTACCACATTTTAAATTCAGTAATATATATATATATCTGTCAAGTCTCCTTCCATTCATCCCTCAAGTCCCTTTGTCACATCCAAGTCAACTCAAATTCATCATCTCTAGTTTCCACATATCACTCAAATCTCTTAGTCAATTCCACATTAACTAAATATCATCTCCCAGTCTCCAATCTAATGATGCTACCACAACTCTCACACTCACCTATAGATGCATTGTGCCATCACAGGACATTCAAACATCTAATATTCTCTATATGATTTGACACTGTGCCCCTCTCTATAATGAGGGGGCAAATTTCCCTCTCTAGCAATCCCCAGAGAGGGAACCCCAATTCTGTTTCCATTGCAGAATGGGAACGATTGGGCTCTCGAATGCCTTAACAACCGTAGGGGAACAGTTGGGCTCTAAAATGCCAAAACAACCGTAGGTCACTTCTCTCAATAAGTCGACCTATGATCCCCGGTCTAATCAATCCGAAAAGGAACAGTACAAATAATCGAAAGTTATCATCGCGTGATGGTACATAAATAGCAGTGTCATGCAATGCTCACCATATACCTATATATCCCATCCACCATATTCAACTTCTCAACCACAGTTCCATTCAATACCACAATATCAATATCAGTATCATGCATTTTTGCAATTCCCTGCAATACCTCAACATTTCAACATCTTAGATTTTCCACAACATAACTCTCCCTTTTCTATCATCATACACTCTCAACCACTACAAATGCTATACCTATATACATTTCACGCCATTCCAGATCAATGGCCACCACCAAACAGGATAATATATATGTAGTTTCAAATTTCTTTATATGAAAATAATCGTGTTTGAAAGACACCCTATAGCCTATTTTGTATAAAAATAAGTTTTCAAAAACAATGTGTATATAGAGGGTGAAAAAGAATTTTGAAAATCCCAACTAACGTCACCCTCAATGTTATAGTAAGGTTAAGTGTGATTACCTATCGCCCTTAGCATTATGTTGTCTTTTCTTACCATTCCTTGTAGATTATTCCTTCTAAGTATATTCTCCTATTTCCGTTCCAAGTAATAAAGTGAGCAACTATCTTTATTTATGTTACTTATCGTCGCTCTCGATCTCAATTACTACCCAATCCCTTATTACTTATATTAAATCAATAATTTAGTTTATTAGAAAAACATTACTTTCATTATTCACATTCTATCTTTACTTTAATATACAAGTTGATTAGCAATTAAGCAAAGAAGGCACATCAAATTCAAATTACAAGGTAGGCACTTTACCCTTCAAGACTAACACTTCACATACCAACATATATCATACATACAACACCACCAACTTCATCATATTTTTAGTATCCTCAAAATTTCCTTCTAACTAAATCCACAAAGAGACAAGAATAATATAATTATTATTCCATGTCCATTCAACATCACTTATTAGTATTTGGATGATGAGAAGAAAATCATACTATCACATGCATTCTCAAGTACAACCACACTTATTCACATAGCAAACACTAATAACAATTTTAATCTGCTAAGCATCAAATTCAACATACATCAAAAATATATTCAGCCCATCAAGAGGTGGACACAAGGCATCCAAATCAACAACATACAAGCACCAAGACATATAAGAATACACTCCAATAACACAACAAGATTAAAATTACTCTTTTATAGTTCTTGAATTCTAAATAACCTTTTATATAATTAATCTTAACCTCCCATCATCATTTAAATTCAGATTTAATCATGAAGTTAAAGAGAAAGCTTGTAAACAGCATTAACAGTCAAAACAGAACATTCCAAGGCATAGCAAAAAGTATTGCTTCTCTTAGACATTTTCACAAACACCTTGAATGCACTCAAAACCAAATGAAATCATAAACTCTTTAGATTGAACTATGAATTCCATTTTTCACTAATTTAGAACAAACACTAGGTTATATGTCTTATTTCACCATCATTAATTAAAACAAACAGGACACTAACAGTAAAAAAGGGAAGGAAAAGAGCTCAACAAACATCACAAATCACTAAAACTCAAACAAATCCTATATGCAAATGGTGACAAACAGTTCCAATGGTTTTCTAAGCAAGTTAATTAGGAATTTCGAGCCTTAAATCCCCGTGAAACTCGTCGGCCATGAAACCCCAAAACTTAGGGTTTTATACAAACTTCATAAAACTTCAATCAATCTTCAAATAATTAACCAAAACACTAAAAGATGAAGATTAAACTTAGTTATTGTTCATTATCATACCCCAAGAACCCAAAACCTAACTCGGCCCTTCTCTTAAACTCGCTCAAAACTGACCAAAAACAGTTATGAATAGGTAGAAGAGACTCACCTAAGCTTGTTCTTGACCTTCCACGCCTCGTCGGAGCTCGCCGTCGCCGGACACCGCTGGACTCGCCAGAAAAACGAAGAGAATGATGCTGGACTTTGAAGGGGTAGCAAGAAAGGTAAGGGAACTCGATTTTGGAAGTTTGAGAGGAAGGAATGAAGTGAAAATCCAAGATGGGTGAGATTGAAAGTGGGAAAATGCAATGGGTGTGTGTGTGTGGAAGGATAGGAACGAAAATGGTGGGAGAAGGGAGGAGTGTGTTCACCGAAAATGATAACTATAAAAAAGATTGCTCTAATTCCTCTACAAAAAATATAGGCGAATCACACAAATTAAAGTTGATAGATATCATTCTTTCCAATCCCACACACACTTTCAGACCAAAAAAATATTTTTTCCAGTCAACAAAAATCACACACACACACACATATTATCCAAATTATTACCAAATAAATTTTCTCTTACTTTAGTCGAATAAAAAATAAAAATGACAGAGTAAAAAGAAGAAACTGTGTCATCCTTCTTTAGTTGGTTATACAGAGACGAAGATTGTGTATATGAATACTACTGTACTATATTTTTAACACATGTATATGAATAACCCATGACACTATTGTAAAAACACCAACATTTCATCATCCAGCTAGCTACCTTGTACGACCTTCTTTGGTTCTTCAAGTTAACCTATCTAAAATTTATAAGGGATTCTAAAATGGGATAGTTTGAGACACTCACCTCTGAAGAGCAGTGGCGCCGAACTCTGAGAACGATGAACAGCACTTGAGAACTATGGGCACTGGATAGGCGCAGCAGATGAGAGAAAAGATGAGGAGAGGAAATAGGGTTTACGATGGGAGAAATGGGGTTGTAATTGATGGGGGTAATTTTGGAATTTAGGAAATATGATATGGGCAAGTAAGTCCAGAGGAGACACTGACTTTCTCTCCCCTCCAAAAAACCCCACTTTTGGGAGTGAAGAGAGAGAGAGCAAGGGGCCACTAGAAGACAAAATTTTATCCCTCCCCTCCACTTTTTCCAACCAAACAAGGTATTTTACCTTTTATCCCTCCCCTCCCCTCACCTCCCCTCCAATATCCCTCCCCTCCCCTCACCTCCCCTCCAAAACCCCCTAACCAAACAGAGCCTAAAGGGAAATGAGGAAGAGAGTGTTTGGCTGTGTTTTTATTTAATAGGTTATTGTGACTTTAGTGAAACTTACTATAATGTCCTCTTTTAATTTAAATTCACTAAGTCAAGCATTCAATCTCCATGACTCTCAAAATATTTTAATTTCTACCCAACCCTCATAATTCCTATTTCTCCAACTATTTAATTAATTATTCTAGGCACTTATTTCTAGGTGTGTGCAGAAATTTCCCGTCCCGTGGCCTTTCGGGACGGGAATTTTCTGTCTCAAAAATTTCCGGGATAGGACAAAATTGGGACGGGACAAAATGGCTTCGGGATGGGACGGGACACGGAACGGGGTAGTCCCGAACCTAGTCTCTCTCACACACAAAGCCCATATTCAACTCCATTCCCACAAAACCCATATCTGACTCACAAAGGCCGAAATTAATAAAATCACTCTTCTCTCCTCTTCATCATCTTCATCATCTCTTAACCACAAGACCCAGATTTGACTCCATCACAATCGTTCTCCCTCCAACACTAAACTCACCTTATCAGCCAAGAGAAAGCCTCCAATCGAAGGCTTAAGCTATGAGTTGAAGCCATAACTAGATGTATTCTCGACTTTGCTCTCACTCGTTAGCAAGTTCATGAATCATTGCTTGTTCACGGGTGATCACTGCAAGTTCGCTTTAAGGATGTTATACTGCAGCTTGATCCTTGCTTGTTGAAAGGTTTTCTTATTGTAATGTTATTTTGCTTTCATTTTAGCCTCATTTAATCTTGTGGGTATTTTCAAGATTCGTCTTTTTCTCAAGATAATAAAGTAGCTGCTTGATCCTATGCCCTTGTGGGTATTTTAGCATCTTGTGATTGACGCTTTTGTTTTGCTTTGTTTTTTAATGTAATATTATTTGCTATGTTTCAATCTCTATCTCTTCTCTGCTCTTCTTTCATATGCGTTGCTGGGATCATAACTAAGGAAGCAAACAAAAAAAAACGGGAATATCCCGTCTCGTCCCGATCCCATCCTGTTCCCGATCGGGACGGGACAAGTATCGGGACAGGACGGGACACGGGACACGGGACATGATTGCTGTCCCGAGTCATTTTCGGGACGGGACACGGGACAAGGATGTTCCGATCATGTCCCGTCCCGTGAACACCCCTACTTATTTCCCCAAAACTTCTAAAATATTCAAAAATCCCTTAAATACATCCCAAACATCTCCAAAAATTCTAAAAATTTCAAATTTTCTAATAATCTTTATTAAAAACCTTTTCTAATCTCGTGTTAAATTTCTAGGATGTTACAACATCCCTAATCGATGTTCTACTATTTCAATCAACACAAACTCACGAAAACTGACTCTCAACAATTATACTAATATTTGTATGACTTATGTAACATCCCAAAATTTGAATTTGTAATATACTGAAAATTTAATATAGGATTAGAGAGTATTTAGGAATAATAAATGGAAAAAAAAAAATTAGAAATTTAGGGAATTTTTAAAAATTTTTGGAGATTTTAGGATATTTTGGGAAATATTGAATTTTTTTTATAGGTTTTAGAGAAATAAGTACCTAAAATAATAGATTAATTGATTTGGAAGATTGATATAGAATTCAAATTGTGAGAGACAATTGGAGGATTTTATGGTAAAAAATATGAGAATAAGAAGGAATATTCCAAAGCATAAAGCATATTCCTTTTACTTTTCCAAATTTTCTTTTCTTTTCTCTTTTTCTTTTCTTCCTTCTTTCTTTTCTTTTCTCTCTTTCTCTTCTTTCTCTCATGACCGACACCTCTCTCTCATTTCTTCATATCTCATTTCATTTCAATCTCTTCCTCACCCAAGCAAAAACCCTCGCCTCTTGCTCACTTCTCACTACACCCATTCCATTTTTCACTTATTCTCCTCCTCAAATCGGTATTAAACATACACGATCCGTGCAGCACTGCTTTCCTTTGTTCTCCTCCATTTTCTTGTGTTTTCCGGCGAGCCTAGGCGGTGAACGACGACGGACGACGTCGGAGTAAGGTGGGTCTAGTTGTTCTTGTTGTTTTTCAGACTAAACATCTTCCCAACTTTATTTTCTCATTTTCTTCTTTTCCTTAGTGCTCATTTCGGTCCACCACCAAAAGAAGCCGAATTCCGGCGAGGGACGCAGCGGCCGATGGTGGTAGTGCCTCTCCTTCTCATTCTTGAACTCCGTAAGCTTTTTTGTGATGTTGATTTTGAATAAAGTTTCCTCTTGTGGAAGTTAGGGTTTTATGAAAAATTGGGTTTTTGAGTTTGGCAAGCTACCACAATTATTATTAAACTATTAATTGAAATTTTGTGAGGATTATTGATGTTTAGGATTATTTTGGGAATTCTAGGAGCATTTTTATGGTACTTTAAGTTGGGATTTTGTTAATGTAAGATGATTTGAATGGAATGATAGTTTATAAATGCTTGTGAAGCTTTATTTTAGAATGTTGGTTTTAGTTAGATTGGTGGTTGTTAGGAAATTTGGAAAGTTAAAGTGTGGATTAAAAGAGATTTTGATTATGAAATGGTTTGAAATTGTATGTAGGGGAAGTTGGTAAATGAAGTTTGAAAAAAAAAATTTGTTATGCCAAGTCATGTTTGGAATGAGGTGGGTGATTAGTTAGCTTTGGAAGGTAATATTTGGGTAAACAATATTTATGAGGGTGGAATGTTGATTTTTAACCATTATGGGGAGTTTGGCAAAGAATGGTAAGAAAGTGAGTAGATAAAGTGTTATTGGAATGAATGGGAAGTAATGAGTTTTGTTCTTGAAGATTTGGGCAAGTTGTTATGAATTTTGTAAGCCTTTAAAGTGCTTTAAAGTTGGGATTTGATTGGTTGAAAGATAGTGACAATAAAATTGGTGTTTGGTAATATTTATTAAAGGTTATGCAAATATTGAAATAATTGAAATAGTTAAAGTGGTGTTTGGAAAGGAGTGTGGTTATTGAAATATTGAAGAAAGGGGAAATGTTATATAATGGAATGTGAGGAGTATTTAGGAAGTTGTGTGAGGTTGAGAGACCTCCTTAGTGTAAAAATAATATTAATAAGGTTAGCTTGGTAGGTTTTGTAAGTGTGGGATGATTTTTGACAAGAAATGGTTAGGTTTAATACTATGGAAGTTATAGGTAATTGGTCAAGGGAATTATGGGGGTTTAAAGAGTATAGATTATTCTAATATTAGAAGTAATTGTTTACTTCAATAATTGTTTAGAATTAGTTTGAATGGGTGGTCAAAGTCACTGATATTGTGTCTTGACCATCAGCAGCTCACTGCGTGATTGTAGACGACGGTGCTTCGAGGGAAGCTCGCGGAAGGCAATAACTAAGGATATATAGTACTGTTTTTGAGCTTGGACAGGTAATCACGCTTATCTGACTGTGATACTGAGGGTGACGGTAGTTGAGGATTTCTAAAATCCTCTTCTACTTATATATGTATATGAAATGTGTTCTGGTTATTTTATATTTAAACGTGGGCTATAGGGTACCTTTCTAAATAAACTGTACTTGATATATATATTTATATATAAATCTTTTGTATGTTGCATGACATTGACTATTAGTACCATCGGCCGATGTAACCATCGATTTGCACAAATCGATAGGTTAATAGTACGGGTTCCTCGGATTGTAAAGGAACCAGGGATTTTCACATTGATTAGAGTGGTCCCTTTTATGCTTTTCGGATTGTAGACCGGGCACAGTGTCACACACGTTTATTTCTGTCATTTGAGAGATGGATGCATCTGTTTTTTGTGTATATATATATATATATATCTGTATATATTTGTAAATGTTATAAGCTGTATGCAGGTTTTGAACTGTGGTACCCTGTAGACGCTCCACTACCCCACTTCTGAGTCTCACAGTGAGTTAAGTAGTGATTACTGAGACATAGCTTTGTCTCACCCCATTCCCCTTTATTTTTGCAGGTGATCATGCCCAGAGGTAGTCTGAGAGGAAGGGAAAAAGGGGCCGGCCAGCTGCACTGAGTCAGTGAGTAGGCCGGAGGTAAACCGTAGGGATATATATATTGCCATTTATTAGGCTGCATCAGCTTCCGCATTTGTTTGTATTATTATGATTGATTGATTTGTTGGATGACTGCATTATCTGTATCTGCTGGTTTGTTGTCTAGTTACTGATATTGTTGGTAATGTGATAGTTGTGGTTGTTTTACACATTGTGTAATAACGGATTATGTATACAGGAGAATTGCCTGCTAATGGAAAGGCAATCCTTTTCTTTCGACATGAGAGTATTAGACAGTTGTGACTAGCTATGAATGGTTATACTTGGTGATACTGTCAAGTTTAAGTCAGATGATTGTGTTGATGTGAATTGCTGTTACAGGTGTTTGTTTTGGAATAACTGTGTTAGGAAATCCTCTTTCCTAACACGGTTATGTGACACATTGATTATGTGATTGAGTGAATGATGTTTCTTATATAACCATGTTAGATGGGCCCCACTCTAATATGGTTACCTTTTATGTAGCTGGTTTGGTTTATTTTTGCTAACTATGTTAGGAGATCCTCTTTTCTAACATAGTTAGATATGTGTTAAGCATATGGTTGTAGTCTCTTCATAGTAGAGAAATTCTTTTGCTAACCATGTTAGGTGAATCTTTTACTAACATGGTTAGGGCATTCCATTTTGAAGGATATCATTTTTCTTTTTCTAACCATGTTAGATGTATTCTTACTAACATGGTTAGACACCATTTGTTTCAGTTATTGTGAATATGTGTTTAATTAGGTGGAAGTTAGTAAGTTAATAATTTATTAGTAGGAGGTACGTTTCAGAATTAGAGATGATATGGAATTAATTCAGGCATTTGTATATCATTATTTGATTAAAATGTATTGTAAACAAGTAAATGGGGATAATTACATTTTTAAGAAGATAATATGTCTGTTTTCTTATGAAACTGAATAGTAGAATCAGGATGATGATTATAGATTGTGATACAAGGACAATACTTATCTAACTATGATAGGGTTGTATTAATAGGGAAAATATTTTTTCTATCATAGTTAGATAGGTATGCTAATGACTCGTTACTATATTTTAAAATTAAGTTTTCCTTTTTCTAACCATGTTAGGTGAATCTTTTTCTAACATGGTTAGCTGTAAATTTTCCATGATAGTATTCATATTGCATTAGGAAATTCTTTTCTATCCTGAATAATGTATAAAATGATTAGAAAACTCTTTTTCTAACTATGATAAAGATATTAATATTATGGAAATTCCTTTTTCTATCATAATTAGTAAAGAGATTATGAATTGAAATAGATATTATTGGTTAATTAGGAAATTAGTAACGATATGTTACAACTTATGTGGACAATCCACATAACTCATTAGGTTGTTTTAAGCAAAAAAACATCTATGTTATGTATGCATTTATTGTCACCTTACAAATGAGACAAATGATCTCTTCAGGTGCTTCAAGCACTAGCTTACATCTATTGAGGTGGACGAGGTACACTGCTTCCTCAGAAGTGGTATATCCCTCAAAACTTCCGTCTGAGTGATTCTACTTGTTTGCGTTCCTCTGCTTCAACTATTTTACTATTCTTTGTTATTGTGTTTTCTAATGTTAACTGTAACACCCCAAAAATTTAAATTAGAGATAATAAGAAATTATTGAGACGTTATTTAAAAATTTAAAATCTAAAAAATGGAATTATGATAATTGTGTTGTTTTTACTGATTTTAAATCTTATTTTCTTTAGAAATTAAGGAAATTTAATTTAAAGAGGGTAATTTGGAATTAGGAATTTTTGAAAAGTACTGAGGCCTAAACAAATTATAATGGAGGAATGTTCTTAAAGTTTCATCAACAATCATATCGGAAAGGGACTAATTAAAAGCAATAAAGTTTAATTACATAGGACTAAACTGAACATAAAATAGTTTTGGGTAAAGAAGCTTAATACCAAATTTAACCCTACTTCACTTCTCTTGTTCCTCATTCCGCCATACCTCCCCTCTTCAAAAAGTTCCCTTCATCTCTCTCACCCTAGTAATCTCATTAACACTCTCTTATTCCTCTCTTTACCTCCAACTTCTCCGATGACTGAAAAGGTTGATTCCGGCGAAGAAACCAAAGGTGGGAACCTCCCTTCATTTTCTTTTTCGTTTCTCTTGCTCCTTATTCTAAATTTCCAATCTGTTTTCTCTTTTCACGTTCAATGAAGTTTCTGTGACGGTAAAGGTGTTTCCGACGGTCTTGTATAGCGGCGGAGCACAATGATGGCAAGCCTCAGACTAGGCAAGATTCATTCTCTCCTTGATCCCCCAACTTCCTCTGGTTCTCACTATGTTTCTCATCGTTATTCGATTATTGACGGCGCCGACCACGGCGGAGCAAAGCTCCAATGGCACACACAATAGATGGGTTTAGTTCAGGTGAAGATTCTCTTTAATTTTATATAGATTTTCTGTGATCAAGTTATGATCTTGGAAGGAAGAGAGAGAACCGAATTGGGGATTTTGTAGTTTAAGGTTTTCAATTGCAAATCTGTTGAGGCATAATTTGTTTAGGTATATTATTACATGTGCATGTGATATTTTGGTTGAGCTTATCGATTCTCTGGAAAATTCTGATTTCTCTTCTTTATGGTGTTGCTGAATGGGTGTAAATATAGATAAAATATAGATGATGAAATTTCATGATTGAACTTGATTTCCATGTGTTTCTTACTTGGTGAGTTTTGCTTTGTCTTGGCTGAATGAATGATCAATTCTTTTGGGTTAAAAATTCCGTAGCGGGAGTTATATGGAGTTTTATGGATTGTGCATGACCAAGTGTTATATAAATGAATTGTTATGAATATTATACGGAAGTTCAATGTAAGTTGGAAAGTGGCATTTTCAATATAAATTGGTTACTGTATTTTGGTGTGAATGGTTGATTGGAACTTTTGTGGTCGACAATTTGAATTGGTTCTTTGGAACTTTTTGTGGTTGACAATTTGAATTGGTTCTTTGTGAACTTGTATATAAATAAGATTGAATGTGAGAATGTTGAAATATTCTTCAAAATAGTATGTTTTGTTGCTGGAAATACAATAAATATACATTCAATTTGTTACATTCATGTGTGGGTCCTTGCATGTTCAAATGAACTTCTAAAATTAGGAATTTGTAAGCAGTACAAAAGTTTGTAATGGAAAAATATTACACTTGCTGTGATTATTGTTTGTGGGAAGTGGTTTAATATCCATGTGACTGCAAAGTACTTGTTAATTGTATGATCATGATTATGTTTGATTAGAGTTATTAATTAGATAATATTGAGAATTAACAGGAATAAGTGAAAGAGATTATTCGGTAAGACAAGGAAAAAATGATATAAAGAAAGGGGATTGGGTAGCATCAAATCCAATAGGGTTCGAGAGAGACGCTATATATATGGATAAGCATAGTTGCTAATTACTATTTTATATAATAATAACAGCAGAGATGCATGTGCTGGTGCTGGTACTTGGAAACATTGTGTGGAAGTAAAGATTGAATTCAGAGTATATATATGTGTGGAGAATATTTGGCTAGAGCTCAGGTAGCGGGTTATTTTAGTCATAAAAAATAGCATGCTATGATTGATTATAAATTTTAAAATTGCCTCAGATTTTGATAGGGTTTATTTCTGCATTTATATTTATGGTGGAGTACTCCAGGCATGAGGAGGGTCGCTCCCCCCATGTCATATTGCTGAATTTATTTTTCTTAGAAAATCCTGTCAGGTGTTGCCTACTACGAACTGCAAAAATATTGCTAGTAGTAGTTGGTGGTGCAATAGGCACATGCAATAAAATATTCTACCTATAGCAAATATATTGTTAAGGTAGGGGCCTGTATGAGTGTTATACTAACGGTAGTATGATACCAACAGATAGCGTCACTATCATTATCTGAGCAGGTTTAAAAGATATATGAATGAAATAAAAAGATATATGAATGAAATAAATTGCTATTGGGATTCTTTGAATCTCACCCGTTTTTCAAAATGTTTTCAGAGATGCAGGGAGAAGCTTAGGTTGAGTAGCAAGAAGCTTTCTAGGCCCTATGAATGCTAGAAATAAATAGGTTGTTGTAATTTGATTTTGTTTTATTAATGTGTAATAAGCGAAAAGCTTGTGATATACATGAGTAGGAAGCTATCACTTGAGATAGCCAATTTGTATTAATTCTAATTGTAATAATATGTGTATTTATTTAAATAATACAAAATAAGGTTGTAGATAGATTGACTAAATAAGTATCACCTAATAGAATTAAATATTAGATGTAAACTTAGTCGTTTAATGAATTTATATCCACGTGAATTTTCAAATAGTAAATTATAACTAAATGATTTATTTATTTCAGCTCATTTTACAAAAGAAAGAATTTAAATAGTTTTAAATGAGAAAATTTATTTATTTAACTTTCCAAATAAAAAGTTTTAATTTATTCGTATTTTTGGGTTTCGAATAATAAAATTGTGGTTATAAATTGATTAAATCATTATTAATTAGTAAGAAAATTCGAGGTGTTACGTTAACCAAACAATTGAATGATTCAATAATATATTAAACATAATTTAAATCTAATAATCTGATGCAATCTATCTTTCATTAAGTTTTTTTATTTTTTAAAGGTGTTGTCATACTTGTACGAACATTATGTTCCTGAAGATACTATAGTAAGCTAATTTTTACACTTATCGAAATTTATTAATTTTCTTTTGAAAGTATAAATGCATTTAAAATGGGTAACAGTTATATGATTACTTGAAATTTATTCCGGGTGATATAATGCAGAATTTTGTTAAGCTAGAACAAAACTGCCTAGGGTTGTCCATCGCATCCCGTTCTCGGGCAAACATGACAGGGAATTTGCCGTCCAGACAAAGCTGGGAAATTTCCCAGAGGGGCGGAAACTGGAATTCTCCGGGAACGGGACGTGATCCGGGAAAGGCCTCTAGGTTCCTGCCTCATTCCCTTTAGAAAGTGATTTTATATTTAGGAACAAGTTCTCCTCCCTAAAGTGATCTTATATTTAGGAATGGAGGGAGTATAATTTAAGCTTGTAGTAAAGAAGTCAACACCAGTCCCTCCTGCAAAACCTCTTATGGAGCACCGAAGTGAACTAATTGTATAGTCGAGAAATACTACTCTCGTTCCCGTGAAATCCCGTTCCGCTAGCATTCCCGCCCCTTTCCTGGAATGCACGCCTAGATCATGTTCAAATGCTGTATATTTTCATATCATTGGCCAAATATGTTGCTAATTCATATTATTATTCAAAGTCATTCAACTGGAGAAGATGTGGCGTGATTTGCTTTCTGCTAAGTGAGCCAATGGATTCCTAGATTATCATACTTGATTATATGAAACATTTCGTACTCATGTTTGATGAACCATACATTTAAGTTTAATGAATAATAATTTCCTTCTATCTTTAGGTAGCGCATTGACAGGACAAAATTGAGATTATGGGGTATCTGAGCAAGCAATCCTTCAGTCTGCAGTTTGCAAAGCACGCAGAAGAGGAATAAGAAATGACATATATACTGGAAAAAACATTTTGCAAGCATTACTTTACTCACAAAGCTTTTTCCTAAATCATTGACAACCAGTTGGATATTATTAAAGGCAACGGTAATATTTCAAATGATTAGATTAAGGTTCATGCTCTTTATACATATAGTTTTTAGTAGAGAAGTTTGATGTCAAGATGCGTGCTACCACTTGCAATATTGAAAAGGAAAAATAGATAAGGGCTTGACTATTCTTCCTATGCCAAAATCAAAAGTACATGGCTGAGCCAATCCTACCTTAGTGTCTTATTTTAAGAAATTTATAGGATAGATTATTGATGGAAAGCACAATCTTGTAATGAGTAAATACATGAATTTTGATAGTAAGGAAGGAGGTAATGGTATGAAGGAAAAGTAAGGGCGAAGGAGCAAAACTAGCCACCGTAAATTTTCAAATGGACAACTTTGACACCTATAAATTGAATGGGGCAAAACAGCACATTGTAAATCAAAATGGGGAAAATGTAACATTCTCAACTAAAGGTGTTAAGTTTGACCGTTAGTTGACCAGGAATGCTGATGGGGTTTGTTGTGGCAATATGTGGCATTTTTTGTGACGTGGCAATATGTTGAATAGGGACTTAATATTAGAAATGTCTCACTAACTTGGGTAATTAAAGTAGAGTTCCTTAAGACTATACTTAAATTAATTCTGAGGATGTGGGTCTCACAGTAAATATTAAAAAAATCCACCCTCCCCCACAGCCTCCTCTCTCATCCCCATCTTCTTCCTCTTCTTCGTGGGCAGCCCCCCCACCACCCACCCACCTCTCCACCTCCATCTCCTCCCTCCATGGGGGACTGAATTTGCCCCATTTTGATTTACAATGTGCGGTATTGCCCCATTCAATTTACAGGTGCCAGAGTTGTCCATTTGAAAATTTACGGTGGCTAGTTTTGCCCCTTCGCCCAAAAAGTAATGGAGGGTGAAAGCCTCACGAAACTAAATCAACTTTATTTGGGGCCAACTAAATCAACTTCTTTTCTGAACTACATAATCTTGTTGTTGATCATATTTTACAATACAATGACAAATTTATGTTTGGTTACACTTATTTTCTCTTAAATAATAGCAGTTTTCATTCAAAGTTCTATTAAAGAATCATTGGCCAAATACGAAATTAAAGATTCACAAACTTTTGATTTTTTAACCAGGCATATTGCTTATAATGAGTGAAGATTGATTTTCAGTGGAACTTGGGAGTTTAATCTTCACTCCTTTTGAGGGATTTTTTTTGGGCCCCCTAGCAATTGAGTTGGGTAGCATCTATTGTTCTCTTTTGTGTTTTTTCTCTCTATTCTCATCGATAACTTCTCTTATATCATTAGAAAATAAACTCAGTGAGAACATTGATAGATTTATTTTTGTAACATGTCTTAAGAATGTTCGTTAAATCGCTTATTTATATTTGTGAATTCCTTCTTAATCAATCTAGAATAGGTGTGGATACCTTAAATTCACTAATAAACATGTACTAAGATTAGAACTTTAGAAGCCACAACAACACTAACTTTATTTGCTGATTTCTTCGATAGTTTTTTTGGTAGTTATTTTTTTTATTTGCTTTTTGTATGTTTTGATGTACGACTTGACATTGGGCTGTATGTCTTTCTATTTATTTTTTCAATGAATGTAAAATTTCCATGGCATAAAAATAGATTCTCACTATGCTCCACCCAAAATTATTTAATGTTGGGCTGCATAAAATACTTACTTTGGTCCTCAATATAAAAGCCAAAAATTTGAATGATTTTGGTCTAAAATATAAGAGTTCATCTCAAATTCTCTCCCAATTTAATGCATTTTTTCATAATTTACCACTAACCCTCTTTATATTTATTGATGCTTATCAATTCTCTTTGTTAAAAGTATCATAATAAATATGGGCAATAAGCATTAACTCTAGAAAGTCACTAAATTTTACATGTTTTCTTAAGAAGCGTTTATTAGCGGCTAAGCTCTTATATTACAGACCGAAGGGAGTAGTGATAAGTGGTAGTTGGGTTATTAAATTTAGATATAAATGTATCATTTCTTCAATTTTACCCTTCATTAAATGATATGACTTAGTTTTATCAACTTTGGATATTCATCTATGACAAGAGTAAAGTAGGAGAAATGTAATTAATGTGGTGGTTGGGCTTATAATAAGGAAATTTTTTTGTAGTTGTTGTATTATAATAAGTTTTAACTACCAATTTAAAACTTTTGCTAAAAATAAAAATTAGACATTTAAAACTACTAGACCTCGTTATTGTATACTTGTGCATATTGAATTTGTTTTCTAAAATACATGCACCGAAATGGTTTGGAAGAGTACGTTTATGAAGTTAGAGACATATTCATAACTCATATTCATTTTAATGTTAACCTTAACAAACAACAAACATAAGTTTTCGTTCAAAAGGAAATAATTAAACTATATAGTAGGAAATAAACCAACATAAGTCATCAATCAAACTAGCTAATTAATGAGGTGAGAGAAGGATGGGACTGATGATGGAGAGTGTGAGAAGGATGGGACTGATGATATAGAGTGTGAGAAGGAGTAGACTTTTGAAAAGAAAATTAAAGTATATAGTAGGAAATAAACCAACATAAGTCATCAATCAAACTAGCCAATTAATGAGGTGAGAGAAGGATGGGACCGATGATGGAGAGTGTGAGAAGGATAGGACTGATGATAGAGAGTGTGAGAAGGAATAGACTTTTAAAAGAGAAACATATATGGGCTAATGAGGTTTTGATAAAAGGAAGAAACCTAATTAAAAGTGTTCTAAATGTTACTTTTTCTCTTAGAATAACTATTTAGTTTTTCAACCATCCAAAGCCTAAATTTCTTAATTTTTGATAAGATGTTATTAATGGAGAAGAGTAGAGAAATAAAACTATAAATACTCTCTCTCTCTCTCACACACACACACACACACATATGAAAGATATTAATAATGAAATGGTCTGATACCATGTTAGAAATATTCATATCAGAATTCTCTCAAAAGTTTTTTTAATGGTAGCTCACAACACAAAATTTGTAGGTCTTTTGAAAAGACATTGACTAATAATACGCTGTGCAGCTAAGTTGTACTTTAGCGATGTTAAATTGAGTATGATATTTTTCAATATAAATCTTTTGGTTTAATCAACATAAACTAACGAAAAAACTAATTCTCAATAGATCCACTATTAAAGTCAATATTCATATCTATATGCACGACTTATATGGGCAATCTACATAAGTCACGACATTTCTTATAAAACATGTTGTGTGTATCTAATGCTTGCAGGGCGAAACCAAAATCATATGATCTTTGTGATTTAAGTTCTCCTTACACACTGCGCATAGGTTCTCTTCAGGTGCTACAAGCACCATTTTACATTTGTAGTAGTGAAGGAGGTACACCGCTACAAAAAATCAGAGATTACCGACGGAAATGTGCGAAAGATTTCCGTTGCAAGACTTAGTTTCCGACGAAAATCCGTCACAAATACGTTTTCGACGGAATTAGCAACGGACTCTACTCCGTCGGAAATTTGCTGGTCGCTAATTATTTTAGGACGAAATTTCCGTCCAAAAAATATCCCTCACATTGTGTGATGACCACTCCTCCTTGATGTAATGGATTTATAAAAACAAATCCTTAACACTAGGGTAATGAGGAGAGAGATCAAGTTAACTCTCCCTCTTGGTGTAAACTCTCATAAATCTTACACACTAAAACATTTAGATTAGGACCCTTTATATAGGCAATAAGGCCACTAACCACCAATTACAAGGATCTAACACATTAAATGATCCTAATATTTCTAACATCTTAGTAATGGAAATTCTACTTTATATACTTTGTTGGACTAGTTAGGGGTTGATTTCCTTAAATAGCTTCAACTTTCAGATAGTTTTAATATATTGTTTTTCAAGAAATGTAGTGGTTTTACTTGATATTATAACATACATATCTGTATTGGCAACTCAACATATTGTTGGAGTGCCATACTTTTTTCACTTGATGGAAATGTTGTATTTTTCATTACTTTATATTAGTTTAATGGACGAAAGGCCTGAAATACTTTTGATAATTTCTTGCTCTTTTAAAGTAGGGATCTTTTCATTTCATTGTTTCCTGGGTTTCCTTCTTTTACCCTAAACCATACTTTATTGTTCATAATTGGCTTTGAGGAACACAAGAATTTCCACTTTGTTTTAAACTCTTGATAGCTGGGCGATATGATGTCACTGAGTATCTTGGATCTGCTGCATTTAGCAAAGCCATACAGGCTCATGACCTGCATACTGGCATGGATGTTTGTGTTAAAATCATAAAGAACAGCAAAGACTTTTTTGATCAAAGCCTTCATGAGATCAAGCTTCTCAAGTACTCCCTCTGGTCCCTAATATAAGAGCCCACAATGTGTATGACATTGGTCCCTAATATAAGAGCTCATATAATATTCTCTCCTCAAATGCGTTTTTTCCTACTTTACCCCTAATTCTTTTTCATATTTATTAATAGTTATATATTTGTCTCTCTTAAAAGTATCATAATAACTATGTGCAATATTGTAAAAGAAGCATTATTTCTAGACCCCAACTAACATTCACATATTTTCTTAAGAAGCGTTTTTTTTTGCGTCTAACTCTTATATTAGGGACTGAAGGGAGTATGTCAATAAGCATGATCCTGGGGACAAGTATCACCTTCTTCGGTTGTATGATTACTTCTATTATAGAGTAAGTGATTGTTAAATCTGCTCTTTATTTGTTAATCCCAAAATTCACCGTGGAAGTTGAAATGCATCTAGTTGAACCCTAAATCACTTGAACGAACCTTAAACCCCCAAATCTTTTTGATAAGAAACCAAATAGAACCTCAAATCATGAAAAATTCACCCTACATCTTCGTAATCATCTAAAAAAAATAAAGCTCATATGAAAAAATAAAGTTTCATCAACATATTGCAACTTATTGCACCTTAAATGTATAATATGTCATATACTAATAGTGGAACCAAGTCTGGACAACGTCCGTTTAACTTTGTCAGGTTACTTTTGCCCCATTTTGGTTTACAGTGGACGATTTTGCACCATTTTAGTTTACAGTGTACGATTTTGTCCTTAAATATACTAGAGTTATAGATGCCCATTTTTAATTTACATTAGTTATTTTTGCACATTTGCCCTTTTACACTTTGTCTAAAAAATCCTTTTAAGTGGCCGGAAATGAAATTATGTTATTTTGTATAATCTCGTAAGAGTACTTTTCCGTTTTTATTGCCTCATAATTTATTTGCAACTAGGGTAAAGGTGCAAAAATGGGTCCAAACAATTACGTCAGGAGCACATAGGGGTAAAAAGTATTTTCGGGTTCAATTCTGGGTCTGAAGAATAAATATTGGTGCAATATAGGGTACGTCGTTAATGTTGACCGACGTTGACCGTTAAGCGCTGACGTGGCGGGGGAAATAAGACTTTTTTGCTGACGGAACATGCTTAAATAATAGCAGCTTTCATTTAAAGTTCTATTAAAGAATCATTGGTCAAAAACGAAATTAAAGATTGGGTGAAGGCCCAAAAATGATACATAACTATTGGCCAAGAAACAAATATAATACATAACTATTTTAAGGTACAAAAATAATACCCAACTATTGGGCATGGGATAAAATGATATTTTCACTCAAATAACAATAAGTTTAGACATGAAAAGTCCAAAATGTCGTTATAAAATTTATCCTTTTTAAATATTTTCCCTAATTTATAAAGGCATTTTGGACATTTCATGTCTAATCTTATTGTCATATTAGTGAAAATATCATTTTTGATCACATGCCCAATAGTTGGGTATCATTTTTGTACCTTGAAATAGTTATGCACTATTATTTTTGTTCCTTGACGAATAGTTATATATCATTTTTGGGTCTTCGCCCTTAAAGATTCACAACTTTTGATTTTTTTCCCGGACATATTGCTTATAATGAGTGGAGATTGATTTTTACCAGAACTTGGGAGTTTATTCTTCACTCCTTTTGAGGGATTTTTTTCTTCTTTTGGGCCCCCTAGCTATTGAGTTGGGTAGAATCTATTGTTCTCTTTTGTATGTTTTCTTTCTATTCTCATCGATAACTTCTCTTATATCATTAGAAAATAAACTAAGTGAGAACATTGATAGATTTATTTTTGTAACCTATTTTAGGAAATTAATGTTTGTTAAATCGCTTATTTATATTTTTGAATTCCTTCTTAATCAATCTGGAACAGGTGTGGATACCTTAAATTCACTAATAAACATGTACTAAGATTAGAAGCCACAACACTACTAACTTTATTTGCTGATTTCTGCTATAGTTTTTTTGGTAGTTATTTTATTTATTTGCTTTTTTTATGTTTCAATGTACTACTTGACATTGGGATGTATGTCTTCCTATTTATTTTTCAATGAATACAATATTTCCATGGCATAAAAATAGATTCCAACTATGCTCCACCCAAAAAAATTTAATGTTGGGCTGCATAAAATACTCACTTTGGTCCTCACACTACAAAAAACGGGGCCCATATCGGCGTTTTATAGGGCCTCGCATCGGCGGAATTTTCCGGCAAAATAGCGCTACGGCGTTTTGGCAAAACGCCTATAAATTTGCCGTCGAAATGCGGCATCTCGGCGTTTTGGAAAACGCCTAGACGAGGGGCAAAACGCCGGTATGCGGAAATAATATTTTTTTATTTATGCACATAGGCGTTTTATAAAACGCCTATGTGCGGTATTAAATAATAATATTTCATACCGGCGTTTTGCAAAACGCCGGTATGTGTTTTCAAAAAAAAATAAAAAACATTTTTCTTCCTGATTGTTTAGAACCAGGAAGAAAAATGTTCAAAAACATAAGGAATAATATGTTAATCCCAAAGTTACATACACATAAAGAATAATATATATAAACATAAGCAATAACAAGAGTAATTCATAAAATCAAATACCACCAAAAAACACGAAATAAAAAACATCAGCAAAACTAGCAAAAAAAAAACAAAGCAACAGCAACATTGAATGAGAGACGAAGAGAAGAAAAATAGAAGAAAACGAGAAAATGAGCAACTTTGCGGAAGGAGGGAGATGCTATTTATAGGGAACGGAGGTGCGTACCGGCGTTTGGAAAACGCCCATATGCATTTTAATATTAAATAATGTATATAGGCGTTTTGCCAAACGCCTATATACATTATTTACATTAAAATAATGCATATAGGCGTTTCCCTGAAACGCCTAGGCGTTTCAGGGAAACGCCTATATGCATTATTTTAATGTAAATAATGCATATAGGCGTTTTGAGAAACGCCTATATGCATTTAGTGCATTTAATATGCACTTAATGCGCAGATAGGCGTTTTTCAAAACGCCGATATGCGCATAAAGTGCATATTAAATACACGTTATGCACATAGGCGTTTCTCAAACCGCCTATGTGCGATTAAAATAATATTTAATCGCATATAGGCGGTTTGAAGAAACGCCTATATGCGGTTTTCTAAATAAAAAAATAAAAAAAAACTGTCAGCCCCTCTTTTTTAAATTGAAAAACCATACCGGCGTTTGTTATACCCAAAACGCCGATATGGAAACGAGGGAAAAAAGGCGGGAAGCGCGCGCCAAATTTATTGGCGTTTTCATATAGGCGCTTTGGGTAAAAACGCCGGTATGCGTCTCATATAGGCGTTTTGGACCAAAACGCCGGTAAGGTTGCGCCGGAATGGCCCGTTTTTTTTGTAGTGTCATTATATGCCACCATATACAATTCTCATATACTCTCTATGATCCATAATATAAGAACCCAAAATTTGAATGATTTTGATCCTAAATATAAGAGTTCATCTCAAATTCTTTACCCATTTAATGCACTTTTTCCTAATTTACCACCAACCCTCTTTATATTTATTAATGATTATCAATTCTCTCTGTTAAGAGTATCATAGTATATATGACAATAATGGAAAATAAGCATTAACTCCAGACAGTCACTATCTTTAATTTTACATGTTTTCTTAAGAAGCGTTTAGTGGCGGCTAAACTTTTATATTACAGACCGGAGGGAGTAGTGAGAAGTGGTAGTTGGGTTATTAAATATAGATATAAATGTATCATTTCTTCAATTTTATCGTTCATTGATATGACTTAATTTTATCAAGGGAAAATGACATATAAAGCCTGCCCAATTGGTAAAATGACTTAATTTTTGTGACTGACTAAAGATTTTGTTGATGGATTGGGCTTTTGGTGATTGTACACAAAAATCTTGAACCTTTAGGTGTTTTACCAACTTAGAGTTGTCCTTGTGATGTCCAATTGATTTTCTGTTTTGGGTATAAAGTTGAATGATTTTTATATGGCAATTTAAGTATTAACTTGAGAGTTTTAACAACAAGTAAAGAGTATTGGACTTATTTGCATATAACTTTATTGTATGTAGAATTGTGTGTTATATATGACCTTGGGTATGGTTTGAAATAAGCTTTGTATGTGGGATTATTGCATTATCCTTGTGTATAGTTTTTCAGCAGGTTTGGATTCTGATGCGCACCTTATTGTGAAAAGCATTTTCCTGTACAATTAATTTGTTAAGGTGTTGTTGCTACTGGTTAGAGTAATCCATTTTATATTTTTGACATGGTGATTTCCTTATTGTATGGAGGAATGGGTTTAGTTTGGTAAAAAGGGGGTCTTTTACATTCTTGGAAGTTTTTTTTAGTTGAATTACTTGAAGGGTGTTAAAATCTTGAATAAAGTAGTTTTGAGTATACTTGGTTTGATTTCTTTGTCGATTTTGAGTTTCGGTATGAGTAAATGTGAAATTAAATAAGGAATAACCAAGTTAATTTGTATTGGCAGCATAGAGGAAGGCTTGTTGTTTATACCATACCAACATGTTATACTTGGAAGATGACCACATGTCGATGGAATATGTAAATGTGTTGAGTTCACAGGAAAAGTACATTGAATTTTACAGAAGGATTTTCTGCACATAATCCTTTACTCTCAACTGATCAATGTTTTTTTTTCATTAGTAATGATTTCATGATAAAAATTGTTGTAAAGTATTCTCAGGATTTCGTGATAAAAATACCAGGTGGTTCAAGTGGAATATTATGTATTGGAGTGCTATCTATGTTGGAAGTTGTGGGAAGCACGCAACAAGCATATTTTCAGTAATGGTTTATGCTTCTTTTATTTTGTATCCTTGTCAACAATATCAGTATCTTGAATTTACTTTACAATTGGTTCAAGGGAACTATTTTGTATTTACTTTACAAACTAGCATTGTAATGTAGATCTTTGTTAACATATTTGACATGCTTTCCCAGTTAATAACCGGAACATCCTAATTAACCATGTCATCGTTCCTAATAATCACAACGTCCCTAATAATCCCAATTTAACCAATTAAGCTTCCATTTTAACCACACCAACGTTCATATTAACCACACCATCTTCCCCATTAACCACATCAACGTCCTTGAGGCTAAAGGTGAGTTTGTTAGGTGCCTGGGGACTTGTCATGATTTAACCATTGCATCTTTTTAACCACAGCATCGTCCATATTAACCACGTCATCTTCCCCATTAACCACAACAACATCCTTGAGGCTAAAGGTGAGTTTGTCAGGTGCTTGGGGACATGTCATGATTTAACCATTGCATCTTCTATTTTAACCACAACATCGTCCATATTAACCACGCCATCTTCCCCATTAACCACAGCAACGTCCTTGAGGCTAAAGGTGGGTTTGTCAGGTGCCTGGGGACATGTCATATTTAACTATTGCATCTTCCATTTTAACCACAACATCGTCCATATTAACCACGCCATCTTCCCCATTAACCACAGCAACGTCCTTGAGGCTAAAGGTGGGTTTGTTAGGTGCCTGTGGACATGTCAAATTTAACTATTGCATCATCCATTTTAACTACGGAAGTGTCCAAATTAACCACGTTATCTTCCCCATTAACCACCGCAACGTCCTTAAGGCTAATGGTGGGTTTGCTAGGGTGCCTACGGACGTGCTATGATTTAACCATTGCATCAACGTTATTTACCACGTAAATATACATATTAACTATGTCATAATCCCAATTAACCACAACAACGTTCCTGAAGTTAACCACAATCACCATTTTACAACTTAAAGAGTCATATGTAACCCAAAAATTACATGGGAAAAAAGACACATAAAAATAGACATAGTTGATTTCCCTACAATACATATATAGGATAGTAACTTACAACCAATGTTATATAACTTCAAAAAAAAGACATCGTTGATTTCCCTACAATACATATATGGGATAATCACCTACAACCAATGTTGTAACTCCAAAAATATAGACATAATTGATTTCCATTCAATACATATATGGGATAATCACATACAACCAATGTGGTAACTCCAAAAAACCACCACAAATGGAATGAAACTTCAGCTTGGGTATGGATTCCGGCAAGACCTTCGGGTGTGACCAACTTCATGGCATCTTCCAGAATGATAAATCTTCAAATTACCGCCATTGTATTGAACTACACCTTCAACATTAATTTCAAACCTCCCTCCAATATGGAAGTAACAACATAATTCTTTAACATGATGTGCCAAACTAGTAAAACATGATGAAAATCATGTTAGTTACTAGTAACTTTTACAGCTCAAAGTTGTCTTTACTTGACCTGTTAAGTTAATTAAATGAGAAGTACCACATCTATTATGCATGAAATCAATCAACTATAGAATTCAAGTGATGTAACAATACCGGAACAACTTGGAAGTTGTTGGCATCACTTTGACCTTTGTAAATTAAACTAAATCATTGCTGCAAACAACATGTTCAAATGTCAGAAATTAGAGAGGAGAATGTTAGAATCTTAAGTTTTGATGAAGACTAAAAAATGAAAGAACAGATTGATCACTTCGGAATAATTGAATTAAAATTGAATCCTAAGTTAGAACACAACTGGATGCAAAATCACTACCGGAAGACTTAGAGTTAAAAAACTAACGCTGACGGTTGTACTGCACATCCCATAGCAATAGTAAGTAATACACTAAGTCAGAACCTAGCCTAAGTAGGAATGCTTCCCATTGCGAAATTGTTTCCCATAGCAAATAGAACTCCCACTGCATGTGATTATATATTACTGTTGTTGGACTAACGTTCATGTGTAGAACTGTGTTTCGCTTCCGATAGCAGAGTCACTTGGCACTGAGACTCTTAGACTAAACAAGACACTTACTACCGATAGTAAAACTGCTTCCGAAAGCAAAGTCTCTTGGCACTAGACTCTTAGACTAACACTGACAGAACAAGGCACCTACTACCGGTAGCAAAATCACTTCCAATAGCAAGTACAAGAGTCAGAACGTACAAGTGCTCAGAAGTTAGAATTGCTTTTTGACAGAGCAGAGTTGTCAGAGTTGCTTTTAAGAGATAAAGCTAGTCAACCCTGCTGAGCATTTATGGGGCATTAATGAAGCCAACTGTAACAAGGGTTTAACGGACATATTCAAACGGCATTATCCCCATCCAAGCATGTAAAGCATTAGAGGATGCTATATAAGGAATTACTTCAACATTTATGAAGAACAACCAAGAATCGCACCGAACACAATTTGCAAAATTTATTCAAGCATTCAAAGCTCATATTACCCAGAAAGCAAAGAGAGCACTTATTACATTGAGAATTATTCTTTAACAATCTTGTACTCTTTGTATTTAAGTCTCTTCATTTATTGAGAGCATTTATTGTACTTAAGTGAGTAACATTATTTGTCCATTTTGTTTAAAGGTTGAACCCTTACAAGTAGTAAGGGGGAGCGAGTTAGGTTGTAAAGGTTGCAAGTGAGCCCGGAAAACTTGTGGTTGTAAAGGTTGCAGGTGAAGCCGTTGTAAAACCTGAGGATTAGTGGAACTCAATCAAGGGATTGAGAACTGGACGTAGGTCAAGAGTTAGGATCGAACCAGTATAAAAGTGTTGTGCATTTTAATTTTATAAGTTTTATTTTGTAGCACAATCCACCCCCCCCCTCTTGTGCGTCCTCACTTTCAGAGAATATATAAAACACTGCAAGAACATAAGAATTGTTGTGAGCACATTTTAAAATGGATAGTAAGTAATCTCAATAGTATATTTTTTCTCAAATCTTTATTGGTGACAAAATTTCTGACTTTTATGATTAATCCCCATAATTTTACCCGGACTGAAAGTACTCTAGATATCAAACTGCATGGCAATGAATCCACAGATGGCTAATAAATCCAACATAAAAAGCAGACCTCATGTTCACACATTAATTGCTATCTTCCCCTTCTTCCAATGATAAATATGCATTTTGACTCACTCTCATCATCAACTCAGTTCGGTCAATGCAGTAAAATAGAAATAATAGATCACAAAGCAACATACAAGTTTCCATAATACTTCCTCCCACTTCCTAATCATGAAAAAGTCAGAATAATACCTAAGAAAATAAACACTTCCATCTCCTTACAAAAAAATCAGTTCCTCTATAGTAGTGAAAGGAACAGAAAACTATAATCATACACATATCAGCACCATTTCAGTTATAGCCAAACATTAAACACACATGCATTGAGATTTCCATGGACATACTTGTCAGTCTACCACTAAACAAAACAGGGGGAAGATATGTATTAAATCAGTTTCCATTACTTTGAGACTCTTATTGGACCTTTAAAACATCAATATACAGTTTATAATAATTCAGGGTTAGTTATAATTTCACTGCCAAAACAATGACTAATTCGGACAGAGGAAGAAGGCAGAATAATAAAGATTTGTAAAAATCAAACATGCATGCTCAAACACAAGCTCCAAATAAATGGAAACCACACTAACCTTTGATTTCCTAGCCATGGTACCTTCAACTTATGGTGTTCAAAGGTCACGGCGTTCACGGCTTGCTCGAATGGATGTGGTTTCACAGCAGATCGAATAGAGTTCGAATGGTTTCTGGCTTCACGGCGTTTGCACTGACATCACCACTTCTGCTTGAAGAGATTGAGACCAATAATCCTAGAAGAGGTGTTTTTTTCTTTTTTGCCATTTTTCTGCAATACAGCCGCAAATAAAAAAAGTCATCATCTCAAATTACCATTAGTAGGAATATGTATGATGCTCATAAGCTTAAGCAAAGACATTTAAAGGTTGTACCTATAGAGCACACGTTCAGGAAAATGAGGGAAAACAGAGCAAATGGGGAAGATGAAGGGGTATATAAACTTTTGTCAATTGTAAACAAGAAGCTTAAGTTAAAATACTTCTATAGGATAAGTGCTACAGAATACAATTTACCAAGTAAAAAATTACTCCATTCAACTAATAGGCATGTTATAGACTTTGCTATGAACACTAGCATTCAGCAGAGCAAGCTGCTTTTTGATTAAATTAGTTTACATGAGTACATTTTAGTATTTACAGATGCACGGATTTGTGTGAATATGGAACCAAGCATATGAACAACATAAACATATAAGATAAATGGGAAATTGGAAGTATCACATCAATGGCTACAATATAGAACCAAATTAAAATAGATTAGTATCATCATACAATAGAAATCTAAAAATACTTCAACCACTCATTTTATGCAAGTGCATCTTTAAAATATTGTGTATATAAATTGGTGAAATCTTAACAGTTACCATGCTGAAGGTATAATATATGTGCTTGTAATTGAAAATTTGAAATTATCTATGTCCTTTCAACAAACAAACATAAAATGCAACAAGGCATGTCTATCCCTTTTTGCTTGTACAAAAAAATGATATATGCAATATTTGCACTTGCTTAGAGCAACTAAAGAATCAAAACATGTGCCCAGAAAAAGACCTCACATTTCAATGGCCAACGAATTTATCCTAGAGAAAGCTAGACACAAACACAAAATAGTGGGCAGGAAAGACAAAATTTTGAAATCTCATGATTAATTGCCTAAGCTATTTGATGACGAGTCATTTAAGTACATGCAACCATATACACTTAAGAAGGTTCGACTTCGATTTCGCGTCTTCAACTTCACGGTGGCCGCCTTGACAGGCTTCGGCTTCGTCTTCGTCTTCACGGATTTCACAAATGGTGGGCTTCACGGATTGTTGGCTTCGTCTTCGTCTTCGCGGGACTGAGATGGAGTTTCGCAGATGAGGGAGAGGGGTGAGATGTCAATGCCTTCGCGGGTTAGAGATGAAGTTTCACAAATTAGGGTTTTATTTTTTCAGGGGCACTTTAGTCTTTTCCCCAAATATAGTAATTTGTTATAAGTTCAAATGACTCAACTTGGGCTTTCCACAATTTACCCACCTCAATTGTCCTTTTGTCAATTGGGCAGGCTTTATATGTCATTTTCCCTTTTATCAACTTTGGATATTCATCTATGACAAGAATAGAGTGGGGGAAATGTAATTAATGTGGTGGTTGGGGCTTATAATAAGGATTTTGTTTTTTTGTAGTTGTTGTATTATAATAAGTATTAACTTCCAAATTAAAACTTTTGCTAAAAATAAAAATTAGACATTAAAAACTAATAGATCTCGTTAACTTGTGCATATTATTGAATTTGTTTTCTAAAATACCTACTCCGAAATGGTTTTGAAGAGTAAGTTAATAAAGTTAGAGACATATTGATAGCTCATATTCATTTCAATGTTAACCTTAACAAACAACCAACATAAGTCATCGATCAAAAATGGAAATAAAAGAGAAACAAACATGGGCTAATGAGGTTTTGATAAAAGGAAAAAAATTAATTAGAAGTGATCTAAATGTTACTTTTTCCCTTAGAATAATTATTTAGTTTTTCAACCATCCAAAGCTTAAATTTCTTTTAATTATTGATAAGATGCTAGTAATAGAGAAGAGTAGAGAAATAAAATTATAAATACTCACACACAAAGACATATATATGTGTGTGTGTGTGTGTGTGTGTAAAAGATATTTATAATTGTCTGATACCATGTTAGAAATATTCATATCAGAATTCTCTAAAAAAAAAAAATTTTAATGATAGTTCACAACACATAATTTGTAGGTTTTTTTAAAAGATATTGACTAATGATACGGTATGTAGATAAGTTGTACTTTAACGATGTTAAATTGAGTATGATAGTTTTCAAAATAAATATTTTGGTTTAATCAACACAAACTAACGAAAAAAATAATTCTTAATACATCCACTATTAAATTGTCAATGTTCATACCTATATTTGCATGACTTATGTCGGCAATCCACATAAGTCATGACATTTCTCCTTAAACATTTTGCGTGAGTGTAATGCTCGCACGGAGAAAGTAAAATCATATGATCTTTGTGATTGATATTTTCCTTACAGATTGCGCAGAGGTTCTCTTCAGTGCTTCAAGCACCATCTCACATTTGTGGTAGTGGAGGAGGTACATCACTTCCTCCTCCAAAAGTAGTGTATCTCTTGAAATTTTTGAGTCTGAGCGATGATTCTCATTCTCCAGATTCTATGTACTCTAGTTATCAAGCTTAAAATGTTTTACTTGAACAAAATTATAAAATTAGAAACAAAAATATGTGGACTTTGGAATCTAATATAAGAGAAAAAATGTGTAATTCTTATTCAAAATATGTTATTTGTCAATACTAAATTATGTCCCCAATCTTCAAAATGTGTTATTTGTTTTTCTGTAATATGGTTATTTAATCTCTTCTTGTTAACTGCTAAGGGTGACATGATTCCTTTGAGAAAACTTCCAGAGAGATTTGCTATAACTCATTTCTTTATTGTTTTTACTATATTATAGATTTTTTTATTAATATTGACAATTTTCATATCTTTTTATTTTCACTTCTTGCATACCATGATAGCACTAAAGATTATTCGAACTAAAACATTTATAGTTTATCCATTTGGTTGTCACCGATTAATTGAATCCTAGTTTTTGGCACATGAAATAAATTACCCTAGTGATAATGAAAAGGGGAATGGCCATGGAAGTGTTCCGAATCATCAGGATAAAGCGCCGGCCAAGGATGATGATGATGATCAGTCTTTTGCCGAAGAGGATCCTTACTTCTCTGCAGAGCAATATCTTCAAGCAAAGAATGTTGAACCACTTACAGCTTCTGATGATCCTATTGGTTTGACAGTAACTGAAGTGTATGACAGGTTTGATGGGCGATCTAATGGCTCAATATGATGGACAATTGATGGATGAAGAAGAATTGAATTTCTTGTGTTCAAAACCTGTCTGGCAGGGCTTTGTCACACAGACAGATGACCTAATTATACTTGGAGATGGTAAAGTTCTTAATGACAGTGGAAGATTGCAACTTGAGGATGTTTGTATGGATGATGATTAACATGGTTCAATTAAGTCTATTAGAGTGGGAATCAGCAGTGATGCTGCAGATATTGGCAGTGAAGTCCGTGAAAGTTTGGTTGGTGGTAGCAGTGAAGGTGATTTAGAGTATTTCCATGATCATGATGTTGGTCATAGTGGTCCTAGACACTCTCATCAAGATCCCCAATAAGAAATCTACAAATAAATTGAGCAAATATAATAAGAAAATAATAAGGGTGAAATAAATAAACATGTCATTAAGGAGGATCACTACAAACACACAGGATGCTTACCGACATTTATTTTTGCCTCTTTCTGGCATTTCATAGCGGCGTTTTGACACTACAACGTTTTTTTGAAACGCCGGAAAAAGTACTGTAGTAAAGTATCATACCGGCGTTTTAAACAAACGCCGAAATGCTTCATACAATATATTAATTAATAACACATACCGGCATTTTAAAAGGGTCATACATACCTCTAGTGCAGTACATCCAGTACAACCAGTTCACCACTAATTAAATGACACATGTATAATCTTTCATACACCCTTCACACCATATCACTCTCCCTACCTTCTCTCCTCTTTTAGAAGCGCTAAAAGCGCTTTTTAAAAGCGTTTTTGGCGCTTTTAAAAGCGCCGCAGAGCGTTCACGTGTAATTTTTTATTTTTTTTAAAATATAAAAAAACACATAACGACACTTTTAAAAACGCCGCTATGTTGGAAAATCAATATTAGAAGTGCCGCACTGTTGAACATTTTTAATAAAAAATAGTTTTAGTAAAAAGAAAATAAATTTTAAATGAAAATACACATAGCGGTGTTTCTACATAGAGAAACGACGATAACAAACACGGGTATATTCGCGGGAACTACGCCGACATTTTTTCCTGTGCTTTAAGCACTTACTTTCCGGCGTTTGTTTCAAAAACGCTGGTATGCTAGTTATTACCCGTGTTTTTACATAAAACGCCAGAAAGCTTCCGCCGGTAAGCAACACATTTTTTGTAGTGGATAAAGGTGCATTGCTGATGAAACCTCATTCTGATGGGAGTTTCTCTTTTCCCCTATCCCTTAAAGATGGTCCGACAATTCAGGCTGACACTAGTAAGCCCGTGGTCTGATTGCAAAGATGATGTGAATGATGACTGTCTAAATGCACTTGTGGGATCTAATGATATGCTTGCTTTATGGACACGGAAGTGATTCTTCACCCACAAAAAGTTTTAGGGATGGGAATGATGCTAATGTAAGGTCTGCTTACTCTTCTCCAACAGTCTCAAATTATGGATATATTGAAAAAGGGTACGTCAAGCTTGAAGGGGTTGAAAATGATGGTGGTGATAAGGAATGAAAATGGAATTGTATATGTAAAGGAAATGAAAAATGTAATTTTCCTATAATCTCGGGCACACAAACTTTCTCTCTTCATCTCACATTTTTCCTGGGCCCCACAAACTTTTACATCCCATCATTACCTAATTTACCCCTACTTTCCATCTTTACCCCTTACACTCAATTAGATTTCCATTTCCATTACATACTTTCAGTTAGGGGTGGGCAAAATTAACCGAAAACCGAAACCAAACCGAACCAAATGGTTTTCGGTTTTGGTTTTCCGGTTATTGGTTTCGATTTCGATTTTCTTTTTTTTCCAAGTTTCGATTATCAGTTCGGTTTCGGTTTCCATAAAATAAATTCGGTTAAAACCGAATAACCGAAAATACCATATTTATAAAACAAAACCCAATAAATCAATAATAATAAAAAAGCCCAAAAGAATGAGATTACTGGTTTCGTGGGAGAATGAAATTACTTAAGCTGTTGAAATTGGCGGATTTCCTATTTTCACCCTTGTTTGAGGGATGAAAAAAATAGGTCCTTTACCTCTGGAGACATATACATTAGGATCAAACGTAATGTGATTTTTTTGTCCATGGTTGCAGAAATTGAGGGGTGCTGCTATTTTTTTTATCAGGGGTGCTGCTATTAGACAAACCACTTTTTCTGATTTTTGATTTAGTTGTTCTTTTGCATAGACTTGAAATAGGATGTGCTTTTGGAGGATCTATAGTAGAGCTTGTATTTTTTTTCTTGGTTGTTGTCCACTGTGAGGACAAATTGGGTGGCTCTAATATTTTTTCTTGGATACTGTCCTAAAAATGCTTGCTATTTGAATGTAATTTTTAGTTTGGTTGATGCTTTGAATTTTCGTTGCTTTTATTTTATGAGAAAAATTGTATAGATTGTGTTGAAAATATAAACAGGTGAGGAGGAAACTTCAAATATATGGGCAATCTTTAAAAAAATTCACTTGGGACATAAAACTAAAAAAAGCCCAACAAAGTCCAAAAATAACCGAAAAACCGAATAACCAAAGCGAAATTAATTTGGTTTTTCAGTTATGATTATTGCTTATTCGGTTTCGATTTCGGTTCCTATTTTGCAAACAATTCGGTTATGGATTATTTTCGGTTTCGGTTCGGTTTTGAAGAAAAAAACCGAATGTCCACCCGTACTTTCAGTCTAACCGAATGGACCCTAAATGACAAAAAATAGCGTTAGTTAAGTTAGACAAACATTTACACTTTGTCTAAACCTATTTGTAACTATTCTCAGGTCGTTTGATGCAAAAGGTTTAGCTAACAGAGCACCTGAACCTGCTGAGGCGAAATGGAAGAGAAATCGCCGTCGCCATCGGTGGCGGCGGAAGAAGTAGCCACCGTGGAGGAAGCGAAAGCTTCACTGTTCCCCCTCTTCCCTCTCTCACAACACACCGTCACTCTCTCTTCTTCTTCTCCTTCAGTGCCCCAATGGCTCGCCAACTCCAGCTTCACCTCCGACCTTTCCCTCATGAACATAAACGACGCCGTTTCCGTTTCCTCCCAACTTCAACAAACCACTCCACACGACACCGTTTCCGACGACGAAGGCGGTTCCTCTGATAATGATGAGCCTCCTCCCAAGCCCTCTCTTTCTTCCGCCTCCTACGACATTGTAGAATCTGACAGGGAGGAGAGGGAGAGAAGCAAGAAGACAAAGAAGAAGAGGAAGAAACGTAAGCGTGATGCCTCCAAGGGGAAGGGGGCGTTGGATGAGTTTGGGTGTAGAAAGCCACGTGTCACGACGTGGGCTGATAAGGGCACCACTGTGAAGGACTATTTCGTTGATTCCAATGGTGATCCTCATAATTTGGCCTTCGGCACCATCTATAGGTATAACTTAACAACTACTCTTTCACGCTTCCTTTTTGTTTCTCACACAACATAGATAACATATTATTAATGGTTTATAAAATTTTTGTGATTGAAAGATAAACTTAATTCATACTCCCTCTGTTACTAATTCAGCTTCAGCTTCTGGAAAATAGCTTTTGGGAAAATAACTTTTTTGAGAATAGTTTTTGAGTAGAATATAGTTTTTTTGAAAAATACTTATGATGAATAGCTTTTCATGTTTCTTTTATTTGAAATAAGTGTTTTTCCTAAATGAGAAAAGGAGAAAAATGTAGTTTTTCTCAAAATTGCTTTTGGACCTAGCTTTTCTTCTCAAAATAGCTTATCCAAAAAAAAATTGAGTGTTTAGGTGTCTTTAATAGCTTTTGGAAATGTATCCAAACAGACACTAAATATAAGATCAGTTTCAAATTTTAATTTGTTACTAAATATAAGACACATTCTAATTTTTCTCCTGTTTTTCCCAAATAAACCTTAATAAATAATAATGCTTATCTATGATGAACAAGTAAGAGAGGGAGTGTGGAAATAATGGTGTATGGTTAGGATAGATTAGTAATATCGTGTGCTAATAACTAACTTAACTAATATCCTTAATCTATTCAGATTAGGGAAACTGATCTTATATTTAGGAATGGAGGGAGTATTTCAATAGGGATTGTGTTGATTTCTCAAACATTTCTGTTTTTCTTGGATTTGGTTTGCTTTCTGTGTGGTAATGGATGATCATAAGCCTTATTAATACTATGCAGAATGGACATTGCTCACTACAAACCTTACAATCCTTTGAAACCGTCTACGGCAAATGCACAGAGTTTGTATTGGAGGGATCAAAGGAGTTCTCTCTTGGAAAGAGATGATGATGTTGATGAACTGGATGCTAGAATGAAAACCTCTGGTCGCTACTGGTCTGCGAAAAATATGGCTTTGGAACGCCATAAGAACTTTAAGCGTATTCGTCTTGTTGCGCCGAAAACGTCTGCTGGTTTGCTCCAAGATGATTTCATACCTTTATCAGATGTTGGGACATCTCAGAGGGCTGTTGAGAGTGAGTCTGTCACAATGGCTTTGGCACTTGAAGAATCTTGGGAAGATGAAGTGTTGCGTAAAACTCGGGATTTTAACAAACTGACAAGGGAGCGTCCGCATGATGAAAATGTTTGGTTAGCTTTTGCAGAGTTTCAAGATAAGATCGCAGCAATGCAGCGACAGAAAGGTGCTCGCTTGCAGACTCTTGAAAAGAAGATTAGCATATTGGAGAAGGCAATTGATCTTAACCCAGATAATGAAGAGCTTTTGTTATGCCTTTTGAAGGCTTATCAAATGAGAGACAGCTCAGATGTTCTCATTGGGAGGTGGGAAAAGATACTTTTACAGCACTCTGAAAGTTACAAGCTATGGACGGAATTCTTGCATGTTGTTCAGAGAGATTTCTCTAGATTTAAGGTTTCAGAGATCAGGAAAATGTTTGCGCATGCAATTGAAGCCCTATCTGCTTCTCGCAGCAAGAACTTTAGGCAGGTTCTCAATTTTGTTCTGCTTTACCTTTGTTTTTGTTATGTTGTTTGATGGTGAATATTGGCCTTCTATTTTGATTTTATTGACCCCAAGTTCTGAGAAGTTTCCGATTTCTGTCCAAGAAATCTTTTTTATATTCCATATATGAATGTGTTCTATTAAATAGGGTGATGTAGGGGGTGGAGTGAGAGATAGAGAGACTTTCTGTTTGAGAATTTATTTTATTTTTTAGTATATATGATCAGCAAATATCCTTTTAGGGTAGAAGTGAACAAAATTTAGCTTGAAAAATGGTTATAGTGATAAGCATGACAGCATCACTTCCTTTTAATACAATTCGGCCTCTGAACAAAACTTATTTATATTTCTCCTGCATTAAACTAAACAATCCATGAACAAGTTATCCTCATTTTCCTTTCCCTTGTATGCTGTTACATATTGGCCATGAGATTATCCCTTTTTTGACCTTGAAATATTCAACCAATCAAACTGGAAAGCAGCATATATACTGGTGCACGTTTTGAGCATTGTGCCTATGTAAGTATTTACATCTTAGTATGATATTTTCCGACACATTTTGTAGATGTATGAATTGGTTACTTGGTGTTCAGGAAAATATGTCTTGATTATATGACAACCTTTTCCTTTTTTGTGTGATTTTTTTATGTTTATACTTATGTTTTCTGTATATATTCTTGGCATGGAAGTTTCTGCCCATGATGTTTAAAAGGAAGCATCAATTCTTATTTTGAATTTTTTTCAGGTTCATCAATCTGGTGATCCTTCCTCACTTGACCCTGGAATGGTTCAGCTTGAACTTGGTCTTGTGGATATATTTGTCAGTCTTTGCAGATTTGAATGGCAGACTGGTTATAGAGAGTTGGCTACTGCTTTATTTCAGGCTGAAATTGAGTTTAGTTTGTTTTGTCCACCTTTGCACGTCACAGAGAATGGTAAACAAAGACTGTTTGAACATTTTTGGAATAGTGAAGGTGAAAGAGTAGGAGAAGATGGTGCCCTTGGTTGGTCGACATGGTTAGCAAGAGAGGAAGAAACTAGGCAAAGGGTGATGAAAGAGGAGAGCTCAGACAAAGATGAAGGTGGTTGGACAGGTTGGTCAGAACCAATTTCCAAAGTTAAGGATGATACTGTCCAAGATGAAAATGAAGTGAACGACAATATGACTTTTGAGTATGTTCAAGACGAAGATGAAAATGAAGATGAAGTCATGAAACAGGAAGATGATGCTGAAGATTTGCTAAAATTTCTTGGTATTGATGTGAAAGCTGGGGATGATTGTGAAGTTAATGATACTGCAACTTGGATAAAATGGTCAGAAGAAGAGTCTTCGAGAGATTGTGACCAATGGATGCCTGTTCGGAGGAAATCTAGTATACCTTGTCTTCATGAACATTTACATTATTACTGTTATCGTTTACAATTTTTTTGTCGGTGTAACTTATCCTCTTTCAAAGTTGTGTTTTGGTTAGTTCTCTCTGATTGCAATATGACCGGTGTGATGGGAACACACTTGTACACACTTATTCTATGAAGTGAGGAGGCTAGTAAGGTTTTTCCCCAGGGGCAAAACAGAGAATAGAGGCTGACTGGTATAATTAAAGGTGTTTCGGTTTCATGTTAGAAATTATCAAAACCGTGAGTTTGATGGAAGCTGCTTACTACATGCTTCCACAAAATCATGATCAGGGATGGAGCTAGGTAGTAATGAAAGGGGCATTTATTCCCCCTAGTAAATATAATTTGTCCCACTACATTTATTTCCTAGCTCTGTCTGAACTGTGAAGAAATATCCCTAAACCATGGCTTTAGTGGTTCTCAGATGTGAAACAAACTTACACCAACTTTGATGTTAACTAGAGATTTGGAATAGTGAGTGAAGATAATTGACTAGGTGATTTAGGAGCTGCAATGTGTAGGGAAAATATGGAAGCTTTTGGGTTTTTTGTGTAGATTAGCCTCTTCAATGCTATAACTTGTAGTTTTATTCTTTTGTTTTCTTGTCTCTCTTTTTTTTTTTTTTCTGTTACACCTATGCTACCATTTCTTGAGGTGAATTCATCTTCTATTGCTTAGAAGTGCATAAAAAGCACAGCCAGCTCCATCTCATTGTGTTCTTAATAAATTGCTTACATCAGTATGTTTATCAATCATGAACAGGTAATACCTCTTTGAATTCTGCAACACATGAGCCTGAAGATGATGAGCAACTCCTGCGGATTATACTGTATGAAGATGTGAATGAATACCTGTTTTCCTTAAGCTCAACAGAGGCACGGCTATCATTGGTCTTCCAATTCATCAACTTCTTCGGCGGGAAGATATCTCAAATGTAGGTTTTCTTAAGTAAATAGCCACTTCATTGGTTTTATTATTAAGTGTCGTAGGGAACTGTTACATATCAAATGTTATGATTGAGATGGCCTCACAACTTTTAGTTTTGACTAGGCGTCCTTCTGCCAATGGAAGAAGATTAAGATATCATATATGTAAAATGACTTACAAAATCTACAATGGGGTTTCTTCGTTATATGTTTAGATTTATTGTTGTGTGGCTCTTGTACGTTGTCTAAATGCTTTCTATCTCGTAGTTATAATTGTCAATAAGGGCCTAATTTTAAGATAATATGGTGTTGGCGAGGTTTTGTGTATTATTGCAGATGAACATCCCCAATTGATGTTGTTCTAGAGTAAAAAAACAAACAGTCACAATTTTTAGCCCTTGTTTTATGTCATTGTTGTGAGTCTACTTAACATTTCATAGGTAACTTTATTTTTGGAACACATGTGATTATAGATAGGCTATGATGTGGAAGCTTCTTTGAAAATGTCCATAACTAATCTTGAATATTTTTCTGTCCTTGACTCACATTTTATCATCCTTTGTTAGGTCGAAATTACTCTTTTCTCTATTATCTTTGTTCTTTTGGCTTTTATAGATTGCTTATGGCTTAATAAAATGTCTTAGGCAAGTGATGATATTTTCCTACCTCATATTTCCTTAGCAGGATTTGTTCAAACAGTTCTAGTTGGGCAGAGACTAGCCTTAGCTTGGAGGATTTGCCAGATTCTATATTGGAGAAGTTGAGATATATTCACAATGTTTTAACAAAAGCACAAAGCAATTCAACAGCATTCAGTTTTGAATTTCTATCAGACTGTTCCTCTAGGAGTGCTGATATGTTAAAGTTTCTCCGGAATGCCCTCTTACTTTGTTTGACTATTTTCCCACGCAATTACATCTTGGAAGAAGCTGTTCTTATTGCTGAAGAGCTATATAATACAAAAACGAATCCTTCAACCTGCTTGGTTACACCATGTCGATCTTTAGCAAAGTCTCTCTTGAAAGGTGATCGGCAGGTACTCATTCTCCTTTCTAAGACTTTAGAATTACAGTACTTGTTTCTTGTTCCTCTCGCAGACTAGAGATAGAAGGTTTTGCTTAATGGGATTTATATACAATTTCCCTTTCGTCTTATATGTAGTTATTTTTGTTTATATTTATAATTATTTTTTCTGGTTACTTCTGACAATGCCATTATCTTTCTGTGTGCCTATGGGTACTGTAGGATGTATTGCTATGTGGGGTATATGCACGAAGAGAGGCTAACTATGGTAATATTGATCTTGCAAGAAAAGTGTTTGACAAGGCATTGCTGTCCGTAGAAGGTCTTCCAGTGGTATGTTCAGTGTTGCCTGCTTCAAAGCATTTTTTTTTTAAAAAGAAAATCTTGATGACGTAAATTTTCAGTGTTTTGTTTGGCATTCTCCACTTCAAGCCTTTCATATGGTAGTTGTGTGATAGATATTTGTGGGTCTGCTCCTAACTACTGAATCTCTTGGGATATGTTTTTTGGTAATGCACAAGTGCAAATCGGTGGAATTCCGCAGCTTTGGGCTGTGCACTTGAATTCTTATCTGAAATCAGTATTTGATCTTTAAATGTCTAGTAACAACACACACCTTGTTAACAAATTTGAATCCTTATACACTGATTTGTGAATGAAAATAATGATATATTGTAGGACGATTTTTTTTTTGGACATGATTAAATGTATGTTTAAATGTTTTCGTGTCATATATTATGCTTCTATAATTTCATATTTCATGAACCCAAAACTATTTTGTAATTTCTTATACCTTTCATTGGATATATTTTGCATACTATAGACAATATCAACGTGTATTAAAAAATAATATTAGTGTAACACTTCTAGAACTGGTTCTTCTAATGAATGAATAATCCTGTGTTAGACAATATTTCAATCGAATGTCAACATAACATCTGTATATATGATGCACAGTGAAATTAGTTCTAATTTTGGTGGTTGTTGTCTGACCACATAGCTTGTTACTTTAAAATTATATCCAATATTTATATTCCATACATGTCTGTAGGTTACTGAGCTAATGAAGAAACCATTTTTTATGTTTAAGTGTTTTATTTGAAATTCTTTAATGTATTCTTGTAAATCTTTAAAGCTCACTCAATTTCTTAATTTCATCACCCCCTCCCCCTGACTTACTGTTATTTTTCTTGATATTTTTGGTTAACTGCATGGAGTAGGAACGGCAATCAAATGTCTCTCTTCTATATTTCTGGTATGCGGAGGCAGAGCTTGCTAACACTAATGATTGTGAATCTTCACATCGTACAATGCATATATTATCATGCCTAGGAAGTGGTATAAAGTATAGCCCATACAAAGGTCAACCATCAAGCTTGCAATTGCTCAGAGCACGCCAAGGGTTCAAAGAAAAAGTGCGAGCTGTACGGTCATCTTGGGTCCGTGGTATAATAAATGACCAATCTGTTGCTATGATATGTTCTGCTGCGTTACTTGAGGACCTCACAGCTGGATGGGATGCAGTTGTTGAAGTTCTTGATCAGGCATTTGCAATGGTGCTTCCAGGTCATGATCCTTCAAAACTCGGTGTTGATTTAGATATTAGAAAATGTATGGCATGCCAAAATAGTGTAACTTTACATTGGTAGTTGGAAATATTCAAATTTCCTCAGTAAATCTGTCTCATGAGTCCTTTATTAACCGTAAGAACTAGGCAACTCGTCCTTTTACTTATGATAAGATTGACTTCAAAACTTATGCCTTCATGGTTCATTTGTTGTTGTGTAAGTATCCTGCAAAAAAGGTTGTTTGCTTTTTTTCATTTTTGGTTTCTTGGGAGAGTTCATGACATTATTTGATCAGCATTTAATTTCTTATGTTTCAGTAATGCATTTTTCTTATTATCTGACGTGGACCACCAATAATAAAATTGGATTAAAATATTTAATTTATAGTGATAGCAGTGTAAATGTTTACTGTTCATTGTTATTTTAGTTAACAATATATACTTCAACTTAATCCAGGCAGTTTGCTGTGTGTTACAAAAATTCAACTTTGGCATATAATCTGTGGGAGTTTATCGGTTGATCTAGGCGTTCATTAGTATGGAGCTAGTGCATATATTTAATGGCACCATTATAGTTGAAGTAATTTTGGGCTAATTTGTTGCTATTCCGTAACTTGCAGAAAGAAGAAGCCATAGCTATCAACTTGAATATTTGTTAAATTTTTACATAAAGATGCTTCAGAGGCATCAGAGTGAAGCAAATCTGCCCAAAGTTTGGGAGTTCATTTCTCAGGGCCTTCAGATTTATCCTTTCAGTCCCGAACTTCTTAAAGGTGTAGTGGAGGTTGGCCATTTCCACACAACCTCTAATAAACTGCGGTGGATCCTAGATGAGTTCTCTAAGAAGTAAGATCTTTGTTTTCCATATGATATTTTCTCATGTCCTTTTTTTAATGCAAACTGGATAGTTTGGTAGATAGACTGTTTGGTAAATTAAAACAGTTAGAACACTAACAACATACACAAACATGTTAGCAAAAACGGACAACAAAAAGTAAACTGAATGGCTTGATGATTATATTCTAATAAACAGTTTTTACTGAGTTTGTTTTTTTATTGGCTTATTTTTTCCTCACATATTTTAAAATTTCTCTGTAACAAACATAGTATTGTTTTAAAGATAAGCTAAAATTTTTTGTTTTGACTAGGATAAAGTGTACATTAATGATATGCATTTGATAAGCCAGAAAATTTAATAACATATACTTTCTTAGAAATGTAAATCTTGTTAAAATAATCATTTTTACTTTGCTATTTCAGGAAACCATCTGTTACTCTCTGGCTTTTTGCATTGTCATTTGAGATGTATAGAGGTGGCTCACAACACAGAATCCGTAGGTTGTTTGAAAGGGCATTGTGTAATGATATGTTTTGCATCTCAGTTGTACTTTGGCGATGTTACATTGAGTACGAGATGAACGTTGCATGCAATCCTTCAGCAGCTAGGCGTGTTTTCTTTCGAGCAATCCATGCTTGCCCATGGTGAGAGCTTGTGTTGCCAAATGTGTGGTATAAACATCCAAGAAAAAAATGGAATAATGCAACGAAGCAAATATTATGCACATCCAAGGAAAATACAAAATAATGCAAATAACCATTTATTAGAACATATCAACTAACTTTTGATAGTGCATATTTAGTTAGACCTAATCAGTAACATTTTCTGATGCTAGGTCGAAAAAGCTATGGTTGGATGGTTTTCGTAAAGTGAACCCTGTACTTACTGCAAAAGAGTTATCAGATCTACAGGAAGTTATGCGAGAAAAGGAACTGAATCTGAGAACAGACATTTATGAAATTCTACTGCAAGAGTCATGACAATTGTTCGCGTTGCCTGAATTTGATTTGACTGTGTGTCCTGTTAATGACTTAATATAGTGCTTCAAACCATGCCGGTCTCTCCCAAAGTTTTGTACAATTTTTAGTTCAAGTAGTATAAGATAATATGTACATTCATTGTACGTTAAAACATTGTAATTATAAGATAACAATCTAAAAATGAAAATTTAGGGGACTTTTTTAGTGGAGAATAATTTGATGCGATGTGGTTGTACGATATTCATTTGTGGATCTCACTCGGCAGTAGACTTTTGTGGAAAGAAATTTATTATTGATAGCTTTTTCATTGCAAAAACTGTAAAACGTTTATTTTTCCAATAATATTTTCTTTCCATTTTAAATCAAGCTTTTTGAATGATCTGACTTGGTTCAGGGGTAAACGCTTGCTGTGTTGTCTGAAGTAGTGACTTTGAATCAATCTCTTTGCATAAAAGTTGATGTTTCTCTTCCCTAGCACTATCACCAAGTGGGGATCAAATAAGTTAATTTTTAAAAAAATCAAACTTGTCATTTATGTAGAGGCATGACTCGTTGTTCATACACATGAATGTCATTCAATGAATTATGATTATAATTTATCATGAAAACTATAAATTCAGCAGAAAATTCCCTATGTTGTTTTCATTTAGCTTTTGGGCGGCTATATAATTCATAGTATTGTATGAGAAAGTAGAGATCATCTATCGGTATAAGGTAAGATAATAGAAAAAGGGAAGAAGATTAATTATTCAATGCATTATATACTACCTAGTACCTAATCAGCAACTACTCATTCCAACTTGAATTCAATCAAAGCTATTTTCATCAACACAAATTTCGTAATCAACTATTATCTGCAGAAGAAACTATTTCTCAGTAGGCCAATTCATAGTCATGATGCATACTTGAGCATATTGAATTAACTCCTACTTGAAACAAACTACTAAAAAATTGACTCAATCAACTAAACAAAAAAAATTTTGGCTAAAAAAAGGAATTAGACATCAAAAACTACTAGACCTCAATATTGTATTTGTATACTTGTGCAAATTGAATTTCTTTTCCAAAAAACATGCACCGAAATGGTTTTAAAGAGTAAGTTTATTAAGTTTGAGACATATTCAAAACTCATATTTATTTCAATGTTAACCTTAACAAACAAACAACATTTGTCATCAACCAAAAAAGGAAATAAAGTACATAGCAGGATATAAACCAACATAAGTCATCAATCAAACCGACTAATGAGGTGAGAGAAGGGACTGATGATGGGGAGTGTGACAAGGAAGAGATGAGACTTTTGAAAAAAGGAACATACATGGACTAATGAGATTTTGGCGGAAGGGAAAGAGACTTAATTAGAAATGATTTAAATGTTAGTTTTTCTCTTGGATAACTATTTAGTTTTACATCTATCGAAATCCTGAATTTTTTTTAATTTTTTATAAATTGATGTTAATGGAGAAGAGTAGAGAAATGAAACTATATATATATATATATACACACACATATATATATATGACTTATATGGACAATCCACATAAGTCATTTGATTTTACCTTGAAAAGAATGCATGGGCATAATGGTCTGATACCATGTTAGAAATATTCATATCAGAATTGTCTCAAAAGTTCTTTTTTAATCATAATTCACATTACAGAATTTGTAGGTCTTTTAAAAAAGCATTAACTAATGATGTGCTTTGTAGCTAAGTTGTACTTTGACGATGTTAAATTGAGTATGATAGTCTTTAATATAGGTCTTTTGGTTCAATCAACAGAAACTAACAAAAAAAACTACTAGTCCTCAATAGATCCAGTACAGACTCTCAATGTTTATATTTATGATTGCATGACTTATGTGGAAAATAGAACATACCTATGATGAGGATGAACGTGACCGGAAAATGACAGCACAAATGAATGTATATTTAGATTTGTTGGTTTTGGGATTTGGATTTGATAATGAACAAGGAATGATTCATCATTAGTAATTGTTGTAATCATGTTGAGAGAATATGGATGATTAGATTGTAGTTGAGAAGTATCAATAATATGATGTAAATGGTTTAGGGATAGCCTTTGTTTTGTTGCGAGAATGACCAATGATTGATGGATGTTGGGGATTAATAGAGGAAATTGATGATGGGTTAGTTACCATAGGACTGGTATGAGTTTAAGTTAACTTAATCAAGTCATATAGACTCAAACTATGTATTGACGTTGCATTGTGTATTTTCTAGTGATTGTGGATATCAATATAGAGAGAGGGTCAATGATAAAAAAAATAGTACATAAATATTTAAAAGGTCACAAATGATTCTTAACTGTTCGACATTGGATAAAAATAATATTTTTCTAATATGATAATAAGATTGCACTTAAAAAGTCAAAAATGCCCTTATAAATAAAATAAAACAACATATTTTCTTCCTACTTCATTCTTCGCTAATTCTTTTCTCTTTTTCATTTCATTCATTTCCCATTTTTTATTGCTCATAAAAAATTCCCATTTTTTCAGGTCTTTTCATTGGTTTTTTCTTGCAGAAATGAGATTAACTAATATGCAATTACTTTTAACCTGGGGTATGTGGTTGAGTGGCAAGGACTCGTTCACCCTTAACCAATTATATGAGGTTCGATCATTGACGTTGGGTATGGAGAAGCATTAGAATTAATTAGAATGTGCACTTAGTTGACTATATATTAAAAATGGAAAAGTCTAGATTTGCCATTTTGGTTTTGTTTGCTATGTTTTTATCATAGAAGCAAATTTGGAATTAATGAAGCATGGGACAGAAATGTAAATGACAATTCAAGAGAGGACAAAATGATAATTTTCCCATCTGGAAAAGAAAAGAAAGGCTAAGAAATGCAAAGAAGAAGAAAGGAAGAAAGCAAAAAACGAACCTGGAAAATGAAGGAGATAAGGGACAAATCTGAAACAGTTTTAGAGAAGTTAGAATTAGTTAGAGAGTTAGTTTTGAAATTAGTTACAACCGATATATATATATATATATATATATATATATATATATATATATATATATATATTTCTTTAATGATTATATTTGTTTTTCTTTTATTGGCTTATTTTTTCCTCACATATGTTAAAATTTTTCTATAATAAACATACTATTTTTTCAAAGATAAGCTATTTTTTTTGTTTTAACTAGGATAAAGTGTGCATTAATGATATGCATTTGATCAGTCAGAAAATTTAATACTATCTACTTTCTTAGAAATGTAAGTCTTGCTAAAATAATCATTTTTTACTTTGCTATTTCAGGAAACCATCTGTTACTCTCTGGCTTTTTGCATTGTCATTTGAGATGTAGAGGTGGCTCACAACACAGAATCCATAGGTTTTTTTTTTTTTTTTTGAATAAAAGACAAAATACAGAATCCATAGGTTTTTTGAAAGGGCATTGCGTAATGATAAGTTTTGCAGCTCAGTTGTACTTTGGAGATGTTACATTGAGTACGAGATGAATATTGCATGCGATCCTTCAGCGGCTCCACGTGTTTTCTTTCGAGCTATCCATGCTTGCCACTGGTGAGAGCTTGTGTTACCAAATGTGTGGTATAAACATCCAAGAAACAAATGGAATAACGCAACGAAGCTAATATTATACACATCCCAGGAAAATATAAAATAATGCAAATAACCATATATATTAATTAACTTTTGATAGTGCATATTTAGTTAGGCCTAATCAATAAGGCCTAATTAGTTAAAATTAAATAACCCAACGAAGCTAATATTATTCACATCCAAGGAAAAAACAAAATAATGCAAATAACCATTTATTAGAACATATCAACTAACTTTTGATAGTGCATATTTAGGGTCCGTTTGGTTGTGGGAAAGAAAGTGGAGAATTGGAAAGTGAAAGGGTGAAGTTGGAAAGTAGAGGTAAATTAGATAATGATGAGAAAGTAAAGTTTGTGGGGCCCAGGAAAAATGTGAGATGGAGAGAGAAAACTTGTGGGTCCCAGGATATATGTAAATTACACAAAACTCATTACTTTCCTCACTTTCTAATTCTTTACTACTTTACATTGGCAACCAAACAAGCCATTAGTTAGACGTAATCAGTAACATTTTCTGATGCTAGGTCGAAAAAGCTATGGTTGGATGGTTTTCGTAAAGTGAACCCTGTACTTACTGCAAAAGAGTTGTCAGAACTACAGGAAGTTATGCGGGTTGGGATTCTCTCATAATCCCACCCCTCATAATCACTCTCAATGGGTTTCATTTTGTCCATTAAAATTCATCTAAAAGCTCATAATTTGCCACTTGTTTCATTAAAAATAAAAAAATATTATAATATAAAATAAATGAAGAACTTTTACTTTTTTTATTTTTGAAAACTTTTTAGCATAAAAAATTTCAACAAACTAGACTTATTTCATTTCAACAGAAGATCTATATATAAGAGATACAGACTTATCCAGTTAACTGTATAATTTTTATACAGTTAACTGGATAAGTCTGTATCTTTTATAAATCATTCTATTGAAATGAAATAGGTCTAGATAATTGAAATTAATAGGTCTAGATAGTTGAAATTTTTTATGCTAAATATTAATTTATATTATAATATAATTTTTTATTTTTAATGGGATAAGTGGCAAATTATGAGCTCTTAGATGAATTTTAATGGTCAAAATGAGGTCGCCAAGTCGATTATGAGGGATTATGAGGGGTGGGATTTTGAGAGAATCCCAACCCAAGTTATGCGAGAAAAGGAGCTGAATCTGAGACGGCTTTATTTGAAAATCAAATAATAATTCATATAGGTGAGAATACAAATCCGAATTTGATTCCGTAAGCCTCTAAATTATATAGGGCGAAGACCCAAAAACGATACATAACTATTGACCAAAGAACAAAAATAATACATAACTATTCCAAGGTACAAAAATGATACCAATCTTTTATCATATGATCAAAAATGATATTTTCACCAAGATGACAATAATATTAGACATGAAATGTCCAAAATGCCCTTATAATTAAATAAACTTTTACCGGGCGGCGATTAATTTATAAGGGCATTTTGGACTTTTCATGTCTAATATTAATTTCATATTAGTGAAAAAATCATTTTTGATCACATATTAAAAGTTTGTATCATTTTTGTACCTTGTAATAGTTATGTACTATTTTTGTTCCTTGATCAATAGTTATGCGTTTGCCCAATTATATATACCCTATAAAATTCTATTTTCATACGATCACATGATATATTACACAAACACAGAGACATGCGCACACTTCCATATAAATCTTAAATATTTAAATCCTATTAATACATATACTCCCTAGCTACTTAACGTTCGTTTTGGAATATACGGGATCTTAGTCAAAACACATAATTTTGATTAAAATAATAAAAGAGTACTATGTCTTAACATTACAAAAGTCTTTATCCAACCTATTGTACTCATGCATGTGTGTGTACACTATATGTAAGTGAGTTTGTATTATACACGGATATGTGCGTATGAAACTATTAAGGCATACATAGAATAGTGATTGATGCTAATACCAACAGAATTTCTACATTCATTGAGTTTAACTCAAACAAAATATTGACAAATATTAGACCTCCTTTGAACCATTTTTTTTACAAGAGTAGTGCATACATCCTCTAATACATTTCTTTCTGTCAAAGCGTACGTGTATTAATTATATGGACCTAATTTACAAAGGTGAGTCTTGCTGGTGTGTTATCAGGCTTCAAAGGTGTTACAAAATATGTGTAATAAAAAGTGCATGCATCATCAATTTTTGCGCATCATCATGAGAATTAATACCGAAAAAGGAAGAACTTACGTCAAGTTCCTTTCTCCAGGTTCTCAAGTTCTTTTAATAAAGGAGTGACAGCTGGCCATTAGATTGAATGGATGATTGTTATAAAAGGATACATATCACTCCTATATTAAAGAACTTGAGAACGTGAAAAAAGGAATTTGACCTAAGTAAGGTCCTACCGAAAACTTATGTTAGTTAGGAGCTAGCTAGCTTCCATTAATAGACAAAAAATCGATGAACTGAGCAGCCGTGCCGGAATCTTTGTTCTGCCGTCGGCATCGTTCTGGCACGTTATCTTGGTTCACTTCCTCGTCTTCTCTTCTGGCATTGTCAGTCACATCGCTTCTATTATTAGAATCAGCGTTCACTTGAAGAAAGTCATAGAACTCAACTGATTCACTTTTATCTGCAATATCAAAAAGTAATAAGAAGCTCATATGAGTTGATCAATATATTTACCAGAGAAAGACTTTTGCAAATTCACAGTTACTATTACTAATTAAATGTCAAAATCAGTACTCTGCTACCTAGCTAGTTAAGTACTAGAGATGAGAAACAATATCCGATTTAAATATCTGTATGTGGTTGTATAGTAGTAGTGGATATATAATAATCAATACCCATAATTAACGAATATATTTTCTAGCTTAATTATAAGCACATACATTATTGAGGTTTGGGGCCTCTATTGAATCTGTATCTATCTAATGTATGTTTTGTAATGCGCCAATTTCTTAAAAAATTTTAATTTTATAATTTTATTATAATGAGATTCCGCATAAAATGAGTGATACTTTGATATTTTACATTAGCGATCAGGCATGATAATGACTTTATTACAATATTAGTTATATTTAAAAACTCTCTACAGTGTAATTTTGGTTTCTTTCCCCTGAAAATTCTTTAAAAAAAAAGGAAAACTACGCAATTTTATCACCTCAAAATATCAAAATTTCACTTGTGTTTTCTATGATGTAATGATCAAAAGGACAAAAAATAATCATTTAAATGGTTGGGTATTAGAAATTAATGGTACTAGAGAGAGACACATACATTATTATTGAAGGTTCCAAGCCCAAGGACCATAATTTTCTAAAAATTATACTCTAGAGTTGCCCTAAGTTTATGTTGCATAGAGGAATGAACCATATATATAACTATGAAAGGGATTTTAAAATTACCATGAAGAAGTGAAAAAGAGGAAGGAGGATTCTGAAGTTGATGATGAAACTTGGTGGGGAATTGAAGGAAAGGGTTATTATGATAAGGGAGACAATAAGCTGGGAAGGCATGCTTATCATAGTACTTCTCAAAGAAAGCAGGAACAATAATAGGACCAATCATAGTCTTCTTTGTATAATCATTGTGGTCATGATCTGAGGGTGTTGAAGTAGTAGTAGTAGAAGTGAGATGATGATGAACAAGAGGACGTTGTTGTTTGGAATGAAGTTTGGATCTTTCCCTTCGAATCCTAGCCATCATAACATGCCAATGATTTTTAACAGCATTATCAGTTCTTCCTGGAAAATGCCTAGCTATCACTGCCCATCTGTTTCCATGCATCTTGTGTGATGCCACAAGCCTCTCTTCTTCCTCCTCTGTGAATGGACTCCTATTTATTCTTGGGTCCAGCTGATTAAACCACCTCAGCCTACAACTCTTCCCTGCAACACATACACATATTAGTAATTAAACAATTTAATTTAATAACTACCTGTTACTTGTAGATTCAATACTTGCCTAATAATTAAGCTAGGAGAATTGAAGCCACACTAGCAGTTTACCTTTAATTATTTTTAGTTATTAGTAGTTTGCTTATGATTGTGTGTTAGATTGTATTATTTGATCTTCAATTCATCTGTAATCCTTGATAAAACAACAATTTCAAACGTGGGTACTACAAATAAAAGTTAATATTATATTTAGGGTAGGAGGTAGTAAATATTAAGAAGAGAATTACTAGAAACATATTTATAAAAGAAGATATAATTGATGGTGCGCTCATATATTTATACCTGATCTTCCTCGAAGCTTTTCAGCTATGGCGTTCCAATTATGAGGTCCATAGTGCTCCACCAACTCTTTAAGTTTCTCATCCTCAGCCGGCCTCCAATGGCCTCTACTGCACATGATAGTATCTCCCTAGCCCACAAAGAAGCTAAGACCAAAGCAAACTACAAATTGCTCAAATTAAACCCTAATACTTTATTATGATTAGGGTTTTTGGATACTATATATCCCTTGATTAATTGTCTTGAGCAGAAATGGATCTCCCTCTAGTTAGCTATAAACCGAGCAAGTGAAGAGAGAGAAATAAGGAAGAAGGAAATAAGAACGAAGAGGGAAGAGAGGGGAAAGGAGAGAATATATGGTGGGGAATTGTTTTCCGTTAGAGAGTTGGAGGGTTTGGACAGACCTTGCACCTGCGATTGATGCCAACGTTTTGGCTAACAAACTCCTATATAAGTAACTCTTTTTCCAATTTATTTATATAACAATAATACACACATATTGCAATAAATATATTGTATATACTAGAGATGTTGGGAAATTTTTATAAAGAAGAAATGAAAAGAGAGGTTGCTTAGTGGAACGAATTTGGTTCTCCTTTCAACGTCTTTAATTTCCAAGTTTCTAACCTACAACGTCTACTTATAACCCACCAATGTGCCTCACTCTATCATTTTTTTCCATTTTTTATTATTATCCCATTCCGTAATCACATTATTCTGAAAACTGTATCATTTTCTTGCACCACCGGGTTGATTATGTGACATCAACAAAGTATAAAAACGTATACCACTTCGCTTGTCTTTATTAATGTTATCATATATTCCTTTTTTGATACATTTGTTACCATATATTCTGGTTATTCTAATCATTATTATTATGTGACAATATAAAAGTCCACTTGACGTCCCAGTACCCTCATCAAGTCCCAACTTAATTTTTCTTATGGTAACGTCATTTGGTGGCTAATCAAGCAGCACGTTTACATGTATGATCAACAGCTTCCTTCAACAAAATCAAACATGTGAATTGAAAATAACGTAATATTAATACGCAGATTTTGGCTTACTTGCATGCATGTATTGAGAGGAATATTGTTGTTTATTGTTTATTATAATTTTAGTTGTTGATAAAGCAAATAAAGAGATAAAGGAAAAAATCACAAAAGAATATATTATTATTGAGTATTTTGAAACCAAAACTTGAATATTATAAAAAAAGTTAGTACTTAATTATTACAAAATATAGTTAAGTAGTATTTTATGAATTTAATATTACTTATTTTCTATTAATAATTTCTACCTTTTGGGTAAATTAGACCGATTTAGGGGACACATTTTCCCGGTGTCCATCACCTTTTTCCGAGCCCTTGACCTTTTCAATTGGGTCAAGTCACTCAGGACAACCAACTAATCTGGAGTTGGATTCTTTGGTAGGCACATCATATAGGATGTTTTGTACCAGGGGTGAGTAACCCCTCCTAACAAGTACTTCTCCAAAATTTCTACTTAATACTTGTTGAGATTTCTACCTTTGAAAAATAATTTAATGTCTCGAAGGCCAAATTATATATGTACTTTAAGAAGCATCAGGAATAAATTAATTTTTTAAAAGAGCTAATCGAATAGAAATGTAGAAGAAATAAAAAAAATGAAAGGTGTGTGAGTGTGGGGTTTGGTAATGTAGTTAGACAATATGTTTGGAAGTTATGGGGAGAGAGAAGGATGTTTTTAGGTTTTGATCAGCTTTCAAGTCTAACTAACATTACATTTTATCTTTCAATCTTCACAACAGCACGCACGTGGACACACTATAAACTACCACCTTCTTTGACTCCATTATTAATTTTGTTCCTCCCCCTTCTCTCTCTTCTTTTTACATTTATGCCCCTCTTTCACTTTACATTTTTCGGGGCAATCCATGTATTAGATATAGTAGTTAATTAGTCATATCGCTCTCGACCAAAAGAAAATCATATCACAAATTATTTTATGGACAAACTTATTTATACCCCTTTTAATTTAGATCAACATTAATAATTGAATTATCTTGTTAATTAATATATTCTATTCATTTAATTAACATAAGCCAATACAAAAAATATCCATCTATTAAGGAAATTGATTTCCAGCATCTGGGTGTATTTGTATCTCTACCTTTGGGTTTTTAATTAATAATGTACAAGTGATTGAGACCCATTGACTAGTGAGTGGGTAGATGTAAACAGACATGATCAGTCTCGTATTTGATTTTTCTACAGCATTAAAATGTAGAAAATATTACTGTAATTTTTAGCGTGAAACTTGTTTTAGTTAAATTCTTTTATATTTTAATTGTGCTAATCAATAATGATGATGGGTCAATATTCAACCGCGCCACGTACGTATAGCACGAGCATATTTTCTCCTTGTCAAAATTTCGGAATCCAGATACATGTACAATTTCTTGTTTCAAATGTATAAGAATAGTATAATAATGAAGTAATCTAGTTTCACATTAAATATGAGGTCATATAGGAATATATGTCAAAACTATATATTATATATAATAATGTCTTGTAAATGAAAGCACCATTATTATTTTCCTCTCCTTGAACGAAAACTAATGACCTTCATGTGAAAGATAATCTCGACCGGAATGAATGACATGTATATATAACCTAACCAAAGAAAACAGAAGCAACAAATTAATTATTTAAAAATGACAAATAATGTGATGAGAGGATAAGGGGAGAGGTGATTAACACTGAAAGATACAATTTTTAACTGGCTTTTTTTCATTTATTATGTATGAAAATAACAATCTTTAAGTAATATTTGAAAGACACCTTATACACATAGTTGTTAAATTTTATTATTATCAGACATCAAAGATAGCATTTTGCATAGTGGGTAGACTTGTTTTACGAAGGAGCTTAATAGTGTATTTGAATTTATAAGTTGAATTCACTTTGTTCCCTCTAATTACATTATTACAAGAATTTTTATACATTCTCTTGGCTCACATCTTATTATTATATACTTTTACCATGTGATTTACCCCGAACCTTAATTATCAGAGAATTGCATGAAACGCACCTTGCGGATAATAGGCACACAATTCATTAATAGAAAATCATGAATATGATTAGGGTTGCAAACGTAACCAAGACTAGATGTTAACTAAGTAGTTCGCCAATGAGATTTGCTTTAATTAATGATGAAGTGATGAGCTAGACCGTTTGAGAATAATTAGTTCAATTCTTATAACCAAGTAAAGATTGATTCCTCACGTAACAAAAGATGGATTTACTAAGAAGACGTGAATCCAACTTAACTAATAACAACCACCATGAGTAGTTCAGCTTTTCAATATTCAGAGACAAACAGTAACTTTCCAACATACTTGCTTTATATAGTATTTCATCTAAATTCAATATCTTATTAAATGAATTTAACATTTTTAATTTTATTACAATTTAATGGTTAAGTTATTTTTAATATAATTATGGGTGACATATTGCTCCTTTTTTTTTAAAAAAAACACTTTTGCAGCAATATTGATCCAATAAAATTTATAATATACGAGCAGCTTTTATGCAATCACTTCTTGTCCAAAATTGGACTTAATCTCAATTTAGCTTCTGTCAAGCCATTATATATGTAGTTTTTTTAATTATATATAATTTGAAGAAATTAAAAGAGCATAGCATACATCTAAGAACTAATATTATCATTCACGAAAAAGGCATCACACGTTGTTCTAATGGATTTACGAAACTTCCATCGTCGTAATTCTTTATTGATACAAATTTTCTTCTTTGTTGTAACATGTCTATAACAATCTGTAGACACACACACACACAAACATGAGGTATTAGTAGTTATATTAGATCAATGATGTATTGTATAATATTTCTAATCGATTCTATAAAATTAGTAATTAATCCAAATTTTTTGAATATTTGAAATTTGATTGATGGGGTGTGTGTGTGTGATGAGAAGCTATCCCAAATTATTAGTATTTCCTTGTCCTTTTTATTCCTGATAAAAAATAAATTTAATAGAAAATTCCAAGGGTTGGCTCACCTGCGATGCAATGCAATGATCAGACTTCAAACTAGGTCATAATTCATTGAGACTTGTTCTTTCAGATTTGAAACATGACAGACAAGTTGTTTATTCTGATGATACATAGATTTCACCCAGCTTCACTTAATTATATATAGAGATATCCCTTAGACAAAGCAATAAAAATCACAACAAATGTATCAAAAAAAAAAATCACAACTAAATAGTATTCTCCAAAAATCAAACACTTATTATAAGATGATGTAAATATGTAATGTCCAAACCTATCCCTTGCTACAATGATTGTTCTTGTTGTTTTTTACATGCTAAGAGCAACACCAAATCATATATTTATTATTCCGATATCCTATATACTTTAAATTAGAATTATGCAGACTTCTGAAACGACATGCCGTTTAAGTTTTTCACTTTATACTACAACGATTATTAGTCGAAAGGAGGACGCGTGGCTTCTATAATTTTAACCAAAATCTTTTCATAATTGTACTGCTAGTCCACCAAAATCAGCACCAAGCATCTAATCAAGCGACTATGAAAAGGATTTTTCAATTGTAACGCAAATTTAAGCATGTTTGATAATAATGTTCCCTCTATATCCACAACGATTAATGCTTAAGTTAAATTATTTTCGGATCCCTGAGTACTAAAAAGAATCGTAGGATTTGATAAAGTTAATTTGCTTTGGCCTGTTTATTTACAGTTAAAATACTTATCCTATTGACAATTGTTCCCTTTTTTTGTAAAAAATTATAGTTAAATTTTATATATCTCAGGGAAAATTGGTTTGCAGTATATGTTTGAAAATTTTAAATTGACCACTGACATCTGAATTTTGGTAGCTAGGCAACAGTGCAACTCTTCTATGTGTAATTTATCTATAAAAACTAACTTTTGTATTAAATAATTAAATATAAATGTTGCATGTCGCTAAAGAAAAATGCACTATGTTAAAGAGGAGTTTTATTATGTCTATTTGATTGATGAGATATTTTTTATTTATAAAACTATAGCGGACATATCTATAAAGGACGCATTTAATTGTCAATTCGAGAGTAATGACAATTTTAATTGATCAGGACACAATTTGTACTAAAGAACTTTTAATGCAGATGGCTTTTTCTTGTTCGATCATTTTTGCACAGATTAATAATTGTTTGAAACTTCCTCAACCCATTAACCTACTATTTGTCTGGAAAGGAGATGTTGATGTCGTGCATATGATTATGGAAGCTTAAACTTGCATGTTTGTAGCTCAAAATCGGTTAGAAAGTACATGCGATGATGTTACACAAGAAAGAATGTGTTAATAACAGCTTTTTCGTTGATTACTACCAGTTAGCAACTACCATAATATAAAGATAAATTAATCACTTTTGATAAAATTTGATAGTCCTGATTGGTTTATCATCTGGGTAAAGATTAACGTTAAATACTTAAATTGCTCCTCTGCAAAACTACTAATCGGTAATCAGTCTCTTTTGACTTTTCTTTAAAGCCAGCCTTTGCACCTAAGACGTCAATGCCTGCAGCAGATGAGAGAAAAATGGGAAAGAACACCATTCGTTACTTGTAACGCCAACTAGCATCACTTGTAGAATATGCAAATAAAATTGCTCATTGTAATTTTTTTTTTTAAAAAAAAGACATTATTCTTTCTATAATTTAGATACAAATGGAATGAAAATCCTACCCTTTCAAATTTGTGCAATTTTATTCTTATACTTTTGACTCGATTATAATTTAATTCCTCAATTTTGACTCCATGTAACTCTGTCCCATTTGTTTTGAGCATTTTATAATTGAACCCCTGACCTTTATTAAATATATAATTTTAAGTTTTTAAATACAAACACCGAATTATAAGATGGTTGAAACTTTGAAAGTACAAAAATTTAATTGTAATGAATCAAAGTTTATTATGATGTAGTCGAATCAAAACTCTGGGGAATGATGTTATAAAAAAACTATGGGGAATGAAATACGAAGCCAGCAAAGTGTAAAGACTAGATTACAACTTAATCAAATCTATAAAAACCAAAAAGATTACCTTTCCTTTTTTTTTCCTTTTGACAATGATATATAATTACCTGATAAAATATTTTGATACCCTTAACCGATCAAAAATGACTTGTGGGTTTAGTAAACAAAAAACAAAATGGTCCGTCATATTAAAGTGTGAAATAGTATTATGTATTGACTGTTGGCCTACCTTTCCTCCTAATTGCAGAGCCAGAAATTGCTTGTTTAAAAAGTGAGGGAAATCTCTCACCCACCATCTGTCTAAAGATTGGTAAGTGTCGCTGCAGCCGTTTTCTTCATTTGTTAACAAACCCCTCCCTCCCTCTGCTTAACTTAATCTCTGGCATAGGTTCTGTATATGAACGAATTAAAGGGGTAGAAGAAGTCAAGAGTATCTGACCTGAAACAAAAAGGCAAAGCATTTATTTAGCACATATGTACTCTACTATATTTGATGGGGACGTAAGAAATCTTACAAAACCTTAAAATGGATGGTATAACTAAATTTTTTCAAGCACATTTTTTTGATGTAATGATTTGTAGACGAGCCTGTGCAATACGTGGTACTACCTCCGGTCCTAAATATAAGATCTAGTTGACTTTTTTTTGGAGAGGTTAAGGTTGTGAAATAGACTATTGAATCATGACACATTTGATATATTTTTAGATTATCCATTAGTTTATAGGTAAAATAAACTAGTGTAAGGGAAAAAATTAGGTAAATCCATTTATAAAGAACTTATTTTTGTTTTTTTAGGATTTTCCAAAAAAATCAATTAAGTCTTATATTTAGGACCGGAGGGAGTATCATACTAGCATATCATCATCCTCCAGAGATAGATATGAAAGTCTCAACTTTCATGTACAGAGTGCTTACCTTGACTGTTCACCTGATTTACCTACTTTTCTTATAGCCATCAGCAATTTTTTACTGTTACCCAGAATTGGTTTTGGTAGTACCAGAACTACAATTCTCTTGTACTTGCGCAAGTTGTTCAATTTTTTTATTTACATGTTGTACTTGAATATGTTTGCGTGACATAAATATAGGAGTTTTGTTGTGTTGGTCTCTCCTAACCAGGAAGATAACTCGTCAACAAACATAACAACCAAATAAGCAGCCTCTCCTTCACAACCAATTAACAAGCAGTAAAGCTTGGTCAATTGAGACTGTTACTGAAACAAGGAAGCTTCAACATAAATGTTATTGCCAATCTATTAACCAATTAAGCTGTGTTCTAACTATCATATTTCTCATCCAATTTTTCAACTTATGAAGATTAGGTTGACCATTGGACTAAATTGTTCTTGTTGGAGAGAAAATTAAGGCAGCAAGAGGCGAATCCGAGAATTTCCTTTCTAAATGAGAAATCTTAAATAAAAAAGAACATTAACTTGAGTTATCTAAATCACAAAAATGTTGAGAGCATTAGAATGGAAGATTTGAAAATGAAATCAGTTTAATGTTATAACTTATAATTAATCATCTATATCTACTTCCATATCCATTAATAAACTCCAATTTTGTTAAAATTAAAGGGAGTGAAGAAACCCCTAGAAGTTTTTCTAATCAGTCTTAAATCATGGCGGTTGGTTTTTCAGATTCTACTATATTGAATTTTTCAGATTCCGCTTGGTTCATATGTTCTGATAAGATGCAGCCACCTATATTAGGAAAATGTGTTTTCTGTTTTTGGAAGTTATATTCACCTCTCAACAGTAAAAACTGCCTGAAACCAACTTTGAAATATTCCAAGAGATTAGTTTTTGATCATGACCTCCGGCCAAGAAGAGTACACCCACCTATCATTCCCTAAGTCAGTAATAAGCCTCCATTTCATACTTTTGATATTTCTCTACGTATTATTATTACTAGAAGTATTTTCATTTTCTTTCTGATTCAGCAATGTCAAGACTACCTCATTGCCTGCCATCTTTTTTAAGTTAAAATTATTGGCTAGTTTATTAAGTTATTAAGTCTTGGATGTGAATAACCTCAATAAAAAAATTAAATCCACAATTTGGAGTACTACTTACAGAAAAATTTTATGGATATTAGGTACTGAACAAAAATGTAAAGGATATTGTTAAGCAAGATTGCAATCAGTAGATTTAATACTGGCCTTTATGGAATAAAATACCTTTAAAACTTTTCTTAGGAACTAATACAGATATTTTTGGCTGCAAAATTGTGGATGTTTTCTCCTCTTCAGCATTGATGCCTATGCTGATTATTTTATTCTTTTGAACTTAATCCAAAACAGAAAAAACTGTAACATCAGACTACTTTAATATGAGATATAATATATCAAAAAGTGATGTGAAGGCAATACCTCAACTGGATGAGCATATACAGTCATCAGCAAGATATCCTCCCAATGATATGCGGCATACCCTCTATTGTCTACGACGTGTAGTTTAAGAAAACTTTTTCCTTCATACAAGTAGTGAAACTTATCAATAGCATGTAGAACATAATATCCATTAAGACCATATCTTTCGGCTTAAGTGTTCAGTGATGCAATGATCTCAAGGGTCTAGGATGATAGCAACATTTTGTCACATATAAAGTGGAATGTGGAAAAGATCATTTCTTTATAACAACCCCATTTAGAGAATTTCACAGAGAAATTCTATAATATTCAGCATTACTTATTGACTACATGAACATAATGGAGATACATCCCACTAAATTGTTCCACTTTCACTCAAATAATGAATTTACGAGTTACAAAATCAGACCGAATTATATGCCACGTGTATCCAACAAAACAAGAAATTATTGAATCTTATCGTGCAATGGAAGGAATTTCGCAAAGTCGACTATTTACAGTGAGATAACCAACTTTGATCCACGAAGCAGTCAAATTTCAATTACACTAAATACAAAAGAGAGGACAGGCAATGAATATAGAAGTCACTTTTTGTGGAACAACTTCCCAATTCCTATCACAATCAAGCCCCATTAAAGCTCAATTTCAGCACATAAACCTTTCACTTCAACCAAATAATGCAACTTTATGACCATACTTGGTATCGGCAATTACATGAATCTGTCTTTTGCACCCATTAAAAATACTTAACTTTTACTTTGTTATTCTTAATGATGAAAAAGATCATTTACTGCAAAAACTATGGCAACCCACCACAGAACTAATGCTTAAGTTTTTATTTTTTGGCCATCAAAATGTCAAAAGGCAGAATGCTTCTTTAGGAGTCGGCAAGTTTTCCTCATGGAAAAAAAATATTATCACTATGATTTGGTTCTGTTCGCAAAGTAGTAGTCAAATGCTAACAAATCACATGTGTCAGCACAAGGAAGTATATAAAAATGATAAGTGGAATATAAGCCAAAAGGAGCTGGATTCTCAGAAACCCTGATATATAGGAAAACACAGAATAGCATATGATAAATATGCATCTTCTGCAAGAGCATATATATGCACCTCGATTGAATTGTCATACTAAAGACAGTTCTCAAATTTATAAATATTGACTAACATATCAGAATATAACGAGACCATATATCATTAGTGCCTCTGCTTCCGAAGATACTTGTGCTTGTTACAAAACAATGGGCCAGAAGCCTTAAACTTCAACATCAAACAAAGAAACATTAAGTTAAGCCGAGACACCCAACCTGATATAAATATGCAAAGTCATTCTGTTAAATACTCCTACCATTTCTTTTTTTTTTTTTTTGGTAACATCCTACCATTTCTAAATATAGGACCTACTTGATTATTTTGGATAATCTAATATACCTATAAATCAATTAGCTACACTTTTTTCACTAACTTAGTTTATTAGACTTATCAAATACTCCCTCCATTCCTACATATAAGATCACTTTTGAATATCAATTTGTTCTTAATTATAAGATCACCTTCTAACTTTTCCCAACTTTTTCCAAATTAACCCTATCATGTTTGCCTAAAATAACAAGAGAGAGAGAGAGAGAGAGTGAGGATAAAAAATATATAGCTGGGATAAATTGGTAATATCATGTGTAAATAACTAACTTCCTTAATCTACTCAAATCAGGGAAAGTGATCTTATATTTAGGAACGAAGTAAGTAATACACAAAATATATTAGGATTAAGCCGCTCATTTTCTTCCTCAATATCTCAAAATTAAAGAAACAAAGTCAACTAGGTCTTATAATTAGCTACTGAACAGAAACTTAAAGAGAAGAAAAAACTCTCATGGGTCCCACCAGCATCCTCATAATGTAACTGCCTAGGAAATTTTGGATATTTAAAGTGATTTGTCCTGTGAGAAATACCTAGCTTCAATCAAACATAGCACTGGTGGACCATAATTAAATTATGTGCATTGTTTGTTGACTTGTTCCCTTTTCAATTTTCAATATCCCCAAAGTTAAGGCTTATGATTCAATTCTTCTACCTTATGTCCGCATGCATATTGAAATCAAGTCACAGGGTCCAAAATAAAATTGAATTGAATTGAATTAGTTTTCACAGAAAGGAAATTAAGCAATATTGTTGAGTACAAAAGAAGAAAATAGTGTAATGGAAAAGTGAAGGAGGAAAACGTACTGTCAAGCGGAAGTAATGTGTTTCAAAAGCAAATTCTCGTATGCGGCTGAAGGCAGTGGCCGGCGCTGCCTTGGTTTTCCTGATTCAAAAGCAGCCAAATACGGCAAGCAAAAAAAGGTAAAAAAAAAAATACGGCAAGCAATATAATATACTCAATGTTATAAAATTAAAGGGAATATAGAAACTAGAAAATATATATAAACAAGAAAAAGAGAAGAAGATGAACAAATGACTGAACATTGGAAAGAAAGGTGAACATCTTGTTCAATTGCGTGTCACAACTCATTCTATATAGTCTCTATTTATAGGCATCCAAGCACCTCATGAGTTAGAGTTACAAGTACATATAGAAGAGATTTAAGTAATACTCCCTCCGGTCCTAAATATAGGACCTAGATAACTTTTTTTGGGGAGATTAAGGAAGACTTAATTTTAGATGTCTTTCCAATAATACCACTCCTTAATTAGTTTAATCACTTAATAGTCTTTCCTCCCCTATCAACTTTCTTGTTAAGAAGAAGGGTGATTTAGGTAAAAGGTGACCAAAAATGTATCTAGGTCTTATATTTAGGACCAAAATGAAGTCTCTATCTAGGTCCTATATTTAGGACCGGAGGGAGTACTTCATAATGGTACACTTGGAGGTTATAGAGTAATGCACTTAAAACCCTTCAATATAGGAGTTACATAGCATAGTATAGTCATGAGAGAGAATTCTAAGAGTCCTTTTGACATCCATATATATTTTATTTATAGCACTCTCCCTTGGATGTTCATAAACAAGTATTATTATGTCTCATTAAAACCTTACTAGGAAAAACCCATTGGGATAAAAACCTAGTGAAGGAAAAAGAGTACACAATATCTTTCAAGGCTGCCTCATTAAAACCTTGTTAGGAAAACCTAGTGGGATAAAACCATATACAGGGGAAAAGAGTAAAACACATTTACTCCCCGTTTTCACAACATGAGTCGATGCTTCTGGATCTGTAAAGTTAAACTTCACAAACAAGGCTTCCAAATCTTTATCGCTGGAGTGACTTGATAACAAATTTGTTAAACTTGCATTCAAACTCATATACTAAGTCCAATTTTCCTATTGATTTAATTCATCACAATGTCTTCTGGTTTTTGAATCAATGACATATCGACCTATGCTTAATTACAACTTCTGAACTAATCACAATAATATATAATACTTCTGAATCAAATATTCTCACACAATCTTGTTAAGAAACAAAATATTCTTGTAAACACCCTATTTTGTCCGGACACCACTAAATTTAAAAAAATATAAAAAAAGTAAGAAATGAAAAAAATAAATAAAAAATAATAAAAAATAATAAAGATATGCTCTCTTGATTTCTTTCTTGTAAGACAAGCATAATTAAAATTGTTTAAGAGTCAAATATGATGATTTGAATTAGGAAATAAAATGGAAACAAATTATAATCACAATAATGTGAGTAATCAATAGAAATTTGATTTGATTGTGATAAATAGGAAAGTTTTGAAATAAATAAGACAATGAAAGGAAATAATGATGCACTCATCAAATTTGATTGAATTATCATCATGGTAATTTGATTGATCACATAAATGAATTAAAGAGGCAAACCCTAGAGTGGTGGCCTATATAAATTAGTGCAAGAGAGCATAGAGAGGGATCATTTTTTTTTTATTTTTTTTTGGGTGGAGAGGTTAGGTTTTCTAGTGGAGATGATTTTTTTAAGAGGACTTAGTTTTTGAGAGAGAGCTAGGTTTTGAGAGCAAAGAAAAGAGTCAGTGAGAGGCTCTAGAGAGAAGAGTATTAGAAAAGACGCTACACATGTGATAATACACACTTGTATGCATCTAAAAGTATGAATTCTCCCTATCTCCTTCTTCTACCATGGATATATGTTGATATTTGATCATAACTTGGTACATTATTGTAAATAATTTCTTTTTCTCAAATAAATCAACTCCAATAAAATTAAAACATGTGTCAAAAAAAATAATTAAATTATTTTCAAAATGGTGTTCATGTTGTATGAAGGTTTTTACAACCTCCTCAATCATAAATGATTATTCTTCCGTGAGAGATATTAAATCTCCTCATGAAGTTTAATCCAACACACTTCAAGAAATCTATTTTCTAATAAACTATGGGCTTTTCTTGAATAAAAAACACCAACCAAATATAAAACTTTATTTCAAAAATAAAAAAAATCATTTTCCTAAAAAACACAAACCAAGTGACACGCATTTTTACCCCGAACTATGTGGGCTTTGATCCCATAAGGGTACGTAGGCCCTAGGTTAAGTCCAAATATGTAAAAATTATTTTTTTCCTTTTTATTTTAATTTATTTTTATTTGTATATATTGATTTCTCTTGGTAATTTAAAAAAAATTAAAATTAAGGTCATATTCATTTTTAAATAAGTAACTTAGGGTAACCGTTCTCTTGAACGGGTGCTGTGGGGTGCCTAACACCTTCCCCACGCACAATCGACTCCCGAACCCTATTTTTTTTATTTTAAAAGGTTTTCCAAAATATCATTTTTAAAAAATTTTGGTGGCGGCTCCATTTTTACATCTTAATTTAACCTAATTTTTTGGGCACTACAATTTGGCGACTCAGCTGGGGACATTTTAATTTTTTTAGAGTCAAGCCCATTTAAGTTTATTGTTTAAAAATAATTATGGCCTTAATGTTAATTTTATTTTATTTACGTTCTTCTTTTATTTATTTATTATTTTTTATTGTCATTTAGTTTTGTTTAGTTCTTTATTCTTCATATTATTTGTATATATTGTTTCTCTTATAATCTGTTTAACAGATAAGGGTTTGGGTAATATATAGGCTCAGGTTTGTATGCCCTATTCACACACTCCCACTTACACTATCTCACACACATTATTAGGCCCTATACCCGGGTCGAGAGTTCATTAGTGAGAGGAAGTTTCTAGCGGTTTCCCAGAGGTTTTACAACCCTGAGGTTACTGTGAAGACTTCATCCTAGTTGTTACCCATGCGGCAATGTTAATCTCTGAGGAGTTTTCATTACTCCCTGAAGGTTAATTTTTGTTAGTGGGGTCTTCATCATCATGATGAGAGCAACTAGGAGACCTTGTGAGGATTAGGACAACCTAAAACCATTTCACATATTAGAAAGAATTTAGAAGCCTACCCAATTAGTTATCACTTTCCTTTATAGGGTACATGACCCACCTTAAGGTTATTCTCAAGATAGGACACTAGAGGGCATTTTTTTCTTAATCATTCTCATTCAATGAATAAAATTCATCTTCTTTCTCTATATGTACTCTTATAAGGTCTTAAATATAACGAATTCAATTTTCTTCTTTTCTAAGGATCAACTCTAAATTTCCCTAAACAGTAATAAACTCTCTGAGGAATTAGAGGATCTTATGCCCAAAGGCTCATTCGAGAAAGGTCTTAGGATAAATCTTTATTGCCTAATGATCAATTCCAAAACTCCCTGAAGAATATTAAATTCTTTGAGGAATTCCTGAAGAGTACTAAATTCTCTGAGAAATTAGAGGATTTTACGCTCAAACTAAACTCTCTGAGAAATTAGAGGATCTTACGCTCAAAGCCTTATTCGAGACATTCATGATAGGTCTTAGATTAAAATCCTTATTGCTTAATGATCAATTCTAAAACTCCCTTAAGAATGTTAAATTCTCTGAGGAATCCCTGAAGAGTACTAAACTCTCTGAGGAATTAGAGGATCTTATGCTCAAAGCCTCATTCAAGACATTCAAGAAAGGTCTTAGGTTAAAATCCTTATTGCCTAATGATCAATGATATTACGCTCAAAGTCTCATTCGAGACATTCGTGAAAGGTCTTAGGTTAAAATCCTTATTGCCTAATGATCAATTCTAAAACTCCCTGAAGAATGTTAAATTCTCTGAGGAATCCGTGAAGAGTACTAAACTCTTTGAGGAATTAGAGGATCTTACGGTCAAAGCCTCATTTGAAACATTCAACAACGGTCTTAGGTTAAAATCCTTATTGCCTAATGATTAATTCTAAAACTCCCTGAAGAATATTAAATTCTCTGAGGAATCCCTGAAGAGTATTGAATTCTCTGAGGAATTAGAGGCTATTATATCCAAAAAATAGCATCATTCAATAAAGGTCTTAAGCCAAATAGGATGTGATATCCATATGGCCTAATGATCAACTCTTGATCTCCCATGGGATAATAAATTCCTTGAGGAGTCTGGAGGACGCTCATCAGCTATGTCAAACTGATTAAACCTAATGTCGCCCTTAGATTTATCAAATAAGTACAATACTCTAACTCACTAATGTGTATAGTGAAGAGTAAGGGTCTTTTCACAATTTGGTTGAGAAATCTTACTTCACTTAGGTATTATGTCACAACTTATCAACAATGATGAGAGATGATTTTATCAACTAACAAGTACAATTAAAAGCTAATTCAACTATGTAAACCGAAATGAAAGTGGTAAGAGTCAAGAGAATGTAGCCTCCTCCTCCAAGTTCCACTTGCTCCTTAGTTAAATTTGGCCAAAATGTGTTTTGTCTTTGGTGTGACCTAGCTAAATATTCTTAATATCCTTGAGGCTAAGAGAAATAAGAGGATTTAACTAGATCAACCAAAATGTACCTTTCCTCAATCTATATACATACCTAAACTACATAGAGATAACAAACATACCATCTATTTGAGTCATTCACATCCATGATCACACATATATATCTATATAATATGTAATCCAAAAATGCTACACAATAATCAAGTCTAGATTTTCATGCATACAAACATAGGAAAATGAATTTGAAAGCTAATTCTGAAGTAGAAAACCTAAAGTTAGGTTTCCTAATTTCTCATGCCTAATTCTAGGATCACAAGAAATACAAGATAAATTTCAACTTGCAAACCTTAATACAAACCTAAAAACACATTTAGACCTAGATTACATCTTCATTGGAGCAAGCTTTCCTTGGAGAAGGAAGGAACAAGCCTAGCCACGCATGAAAATGGTGAGGATGAAGGTGATTTGAGTGTAGGAAGCCATGGATGATGAAGAAATTTGGTGGAAATGAGGCTAGGGTTTTCGGATTTGAGGTGTGTGTGGTGGAAAGAAGAGAGAAAATGGAAAGGAAGAAGATGAAAAATGAGATGGAAGTGAAGGAATGTCTATAATGAAGGTGGAATTAGGTTTATATTCGTGAATGTGTGTGTGTTTTTGAGTCTTGGCCGAAATGAATGTGTAAGGAAATGTAACATCCTGAAAATTTAATACAGGATAAAAGAGTGTTTTGGGAAATGATAAGCGGAGAAATTAGGAATTTTGGAATTTTTAGGAATTTTTGGGGATATTTGGAAATTTTGAGTAATTGATATGCATATAATTAATTAAGAAATTGAAGAGTTTAAAATATGAGGGAATGGTAAAGCTAAAAATATTTTGAAGTTAAAGAAGATTGGAGGCTGGTTTAAGTGGTTTTAAATCAAAATGAGTACACTATGGCAAGTTTATTCTGTAATTATCAAAAACCACCCTTATTTCTCCCTAAACAAACACGCCCTCTGTAACATCCTGAAAAATTTAATTCAGGATTAGAGAGTGTTTTGGGAAATTTTGGAATTTTTAGGAATTTTTGGGAATATTTTGGAAATTTTGAGTAATTAATGTGCATATAATTACTAAAGAAATGAAAAGTTTGAAATATGAGGGAGTGGTAGAACTAAAAATATTTTGAAGTTTAAGAAGATTGGAGGCTGGTTTAAGTGGTTTTAAATCAAAATGAGTACACTATAGCAAGTTTAGGCTTTAAATAACCAAAATCATCCTTATTTCCCTTAAAACAAACACGGCCCTCCCTCCTTTCTATATATATCAGCCGATCCCTCCTCCCCCTGCCTTCGATTTTGTTCCTCACTTCCTCTCCTCCGTCCCTCGCGTTCCGGTGGCCAAGGCGCGGCGGCGCCGCCCCCTCACAAACCCATCTCCTTTCTCACTTCTCTTCCTTCACTTCACCAAAACCCATCTCTTCCTTTCCCTTCCGCGCGTCCCCATCCTTCTCTATTTTGAGCGAGCCATCGACGGCTCAGTGGCAGCGAACCGCGGAAGATGCGACGGATGATGGTAGGAGAGGCTAAGTTTTGGCTTTTATTGTACCTCTTGAGCTTTGTTTCTTTTCCATGAGGGTCTCTCATATTCTCTTTGTGTTTTCTTTCCAATCCCTTTGGTGTTGCGTTTTCCGGCGAGCATTTGAGAGTCCGGCGGCGCACAGAGGTGAAAGCTTCATGGGTAAGCTTTTTCCTTTTCTTTCTTTCGCCCTGTTAGTTTCTTTTTGGGATTCTTCAATGCCTTGACTTTCCTTCACTTCCTCTCTCTGTTCCTCTTCGATTCCGACAAGCTTGATGATTTCCGGCGACGGCGAAGCTCCGGCGAATTAGTGAGAGTCGAAAATGAGAAAGGTAGTTTCATTTATTCCGGTTTATGCCTCTTTCTACGATTTGGTGAGATTTGAAAGTTAGGGTTTAGGATTGGATTACTAAGTTTGGGCTATTTTAACTAATTAATGAAAGTTTGAAGTTTCTGGTTTTGTTCTTCCATAGGCCGTGTGAAAGTGATGATTTTGTAGAGTTGTTGTTGTGTTGGCTGATTTGTGCACTGTTTACGAGCCACTAATTATGTTTTTATTGGCTGATTTAATTCATGAGTTTTGGGGAATTCATGACTATATATATTTAAGTTTGGAAAGCATTTTCTGTGTATATAGTGTTCTTTGAATGTGAAATGTAAGTTTTTCTTGGGATGTTGGCATCTTGAGCATGAGGATTCTCTATTTCATTTGTTTGTGGCTGAAGTGTGAAGAGATGAGATCCATACTCTGCTTGATGTGGTTGGTATTGATTTGCAATGAAATAATAGTATAGGATGGTTGTTCAAGAGTTGGTTTGGTTGTAAAATAACTCTGCATGAGATTAGTGAAGCTTTGGACTGTTGCTATGTTTGTGAGAATGAATGTTCTGTATAGTGGGATAATAATGAAAGCTAATGAGCTACAATATTGTTTTGTATGCAAACCTATCAAGTTGTATGATTCTTTGCAAATTTCATGTTATTCTTTATGTGCACTGTTTTGGGGATTAGTGATCTGATTAGAAGATAAAGTTAGTTGATGATGATTAGCATAGCTTGCAATTAAATTTCCTTTGGAGAAAATAAGTATTGAAGAAAGTTGATTGAAAGGTTAATTCTTTATACTTTAAGAATGAAGTGAAGTGCTTTTATTTTGGTGAAGAATATGTATGAATACGATATGATGTAGATAAAAGAATTGGAACGTTAGGTTCATGAGTCAAAAATCTCATCCCTTTGTGAGAAGACATGGGGCTAGGCTCTTCTAAGACTTTAAGATGCAAATTACTGATTTTTATGAGTCCAATGAAGTTACTAAGTGGACTATGCATGTTTCTGTAGTAAAGTGAAAGATTTGTTATTTTGCTACGTTGGTTGGATGACTGTTGAACTAATCATGATCTATATTATGCTTTAAGTGCGATTATACAGGTTTAATGAATGGGAACATTAGTGTTGTATGTGAGAATTCCAATGAATGGAAGGACTGATTGATTTCTATGTTTCATTTTCATTGTGTACCATTTATTGTTCGCTATCATTGTTGGTCTTAAGTGCTGATTTACAGCTGATTAAAAAGGAATGAATGAAATGAATTTATAAAGGAATTACTGTGCTTGTCTTGTTGAGTGCGATTCAACTACATTACGGATGAGAGGTGTAAGTTTTATTTTGGGATGCTAAGTTTGGTAATGATTGGAAAATACAATAATGTGTGTGCATGTATAATGGAATTCAAATTAAGGTGTTTCAAGCTTACTTCTTGAATAATGGGATTAATGTTTTGCATTATCATAAATTTGGGTATGGATTTTGAAACTAAAGATGGAATGTGTGATTGTGATGGTGTGTTCATGTTTGATTCATGTGATTCACGATTTAAAATTTGATAAAGTATTTGATTTAAGAAAAGGGGGAAATGGGTAGTAATACGAACGAGAGAGGCGTTAGCTAATCTATGACTTAGGATAATTATTAACATGTTATTATTACATGGTGTAATAATAGGGAATGATGTGATTTGCGTAGTTTCCTCAAGGCATGGTAAAGTAAAGGGAAAGGCAACAGAGTGCTAAAGGGCGACAGGTAATCACTCTTAACCTTACTATAACATTGAGGGTGATGTTAGCTAGGATTTTCTAAAATCCTTTCTCACCCTCTATATATATATATTATCTTTGAAAGGTTATTTTTATACAAAACAGGCTATCGGGTGCCTTTCAAACACGATTATTTTCATATAAAGAAATTTGAAACACTACATATATATTACTCTGGCTGTGGTTGGTATTGATCTGGAATGATTGTGGAAGGTATATAGATAGTCTAGTGTTAGACAGTGACTTGAGAAATTATGGAAATAGAAAAGAGTGATAGATGTTGAGTTTGAGATTATGGTGAGCTATGTTGTGGAAAACATGAAATGTGAGATTGAAAAATTGAATGAGGTTGTAGTTGATGGAATATAGAATAGGGATTGTTAGTATTGCATGACACTGATTATTAGTACCGTCGGCCGATGTAACCTATCGATCTGCGCAATCGATAGGTTAATTGTACAGGTTCCTCGGATTTTAAAGGGACCAGGGACGTTTTCACTTTTTATAGTGCTCCCTTTTCAGGGACGTTTTCACTATTTAAAGTGCTCCCTTTTTATGCTTTCAGATTTGAGACTGGGCACAGTGTCAATCACGTTTATTTTCGTCTGTTGAGTTGATTTGGAATTGACTGAGGGATTTGAGTGATATGTGGGAAATAGAGATGATGAATTTGAATTGATTTAGAAGGGGAAACTTGAATGATGAAGGAAAGACTTAAGTTGTATATATATATATAGTATTGGTTTTAAATGTGGTACCCTTTAGACGCCCTCGCTACCGCACATCTCACTGTTATAGTGAGTTAAGCGGTGATTACTGGGACAAATTGTCTCATCCCACGATTACTGACATTTTTGCAGGTATTCATGCACAGATGCAAGCAGCAGGAAAGGGAATTAGGTAGTAGTAGTTATATGGACTATTTTGAATTGTATATTGCCAATTTGTATAGGCCTGCATACGTTTCCGCATATATTTATATGTATTCGATATTATTGAACATTAGGTTGTTTATTTTTCTAACCATGTTAGGTGATTCTTTTCTAACATGGTTAGCTATTAATTATCCATGATAGTATTCATGTTGTATTAGTTTATTCTTTCCTATCATGGATAAATCATAAAAGGTTTAGAATAATCTTTTCTAACTATGATAGAGATATTAATATTATGGAAATTCCTTTTTCTATCATAGTTAGATTAGAGCTTAATGAATTGAAATAAATATTATTGGTTAATTAGGTAATTAGTAACACAATGTTACACCCTCCCTCCTTCCTTATCAACAAAAATCGACTCCCTCCTTCCTCAGATCACATCTTCGGCCACTCCTCCTCCCTTCACTTTCTTCATTTTTCTCCACACCCACACATACACGCATTCGACCTCCTTGGTTCATAAAGCTTTCTGATTTTTGTTGTTCATCTTCTCTCCTCCTCGGGTCCGTTAAAGTCGAGTTCGAACGGTGGCTGGCGATGGTTTCCGGTGGCGGCCTTGGCGTTCCGGCGACGTGAACGGCGGGTAAAGGAAAGGTTTGATTTTTCTTGTGTTTCCTCATGTCGTTCTTCCTTCTTCAACTTCACAACACATTTTCCTTAGCTCCTCTTCCCCTTTCAGTTCGGACGGCGAGTTGGGGTTGTTTTCCGGCGACGGTGGTCCTATTTTTCGGCGAAGGGAGTTGTGTTGAAGGTGGGTGGTAGTTTCTCTAGCTCTTTTTGTGATTTTTTTTCATGTTCCAACTTCATTTCTCATCTTCCTTTCCTTCCTCTTGCTCTAGCTCGGTCACCACCATAGGAAGGGTGTTTTCCGGCGTACCTGGGGGCGGCCGGCGGCGCGGTGGGGACTCTTCCTTGTAGTTTTGAAATCTGTAAGTTTTTCCTATCCTTGTGGCGTTGATTTTCGCACAAAATTTCCTCTTTTAAGTTAGGGTTTGGACATGAGTTAATTATTGAAGCTTTAACCAAGGATTTGTGCAAGAATAAGTGATAAATTAAAGATATTTGGGAAGTATTTAAGCTCATTAAGGTTGGAAGTTGAGTTTAGACTTTCTTGGCTATTTATTTGGCTCTTTAAGTAAGGGTTAGCTAAAGGAGGAGGATTTGGACTAAATTGGTGATTATGTAGTGCTAGTTAAGGTTGTTTTTATTGTTGTTGGAATGTGAGTGTTGGCTAGAATGGTATTTAGGAGAAAGTTGGATGGTTAAAGTGTTGATATGAAGTGGTTTTGGTAGATTAAAGGCTGTTTAGGTTTGGAAGAGTGGTTGGATCTTATGGAGGTCATTGAGAGTGGCTTATTTAATGTAAATGCGGCGCTATAATGGGAGATTAATAAGGTGGATTAATTTTCAAGGTTTTCAAGAAATGGTGAAGGTTAATGATGTAGAGATTATAAAAGGATAGTTAATAGAATTATGGTAGCTTAAAGGATGTATTGTAATGGAAGTAAATTATTACTTCAATATTGTTTTTGATATTGGTGAAAAGTATAGCCTGAGTCACATGAAGGTGTCTTAACCATTTTAAATGGTGGCATTATTGTAGACGGTGATCTTTCAAGCGGAGTTTGAAGATAACTGTTATCTGCGTATATCTGCTGCGGTGAAGTTTAGCAGGTAATCACGCTTAACTGACTGTGATACTGAGGGTGATGGTAGTTGAGGATTTTCTAACATCCTCTTCTACTTATATATGTATAAATAAAATGAGTTCAGATTAAGTTATACTTAAACGTGGGCTATAGGGTACCTTTCAACTGAACTGTACTTTATATATATTCATATTTATATAAATCTTTTGTATGTTGCATGACACTGATTATTAGTACCGTCGGCCGATGTAACCTATCGATTTGCGCAAATCGATAGGTTAATTGTACGGGTTCCTCGGATCGTAAAGGAACCAGGGATTTTCACATTGATTAGAGTGGTCCCTTTTTATGCTTTTCGGATTGTAGACCGGGCACAGTGTCACACACATTTATTTTTGTCTATTGAGAGATGGATGTATCTGTTCTGTATATATATTTGTAAATGTTATATGCTGTATGCAGGTTTTGAACTGTGGTACCCTGTAGACACTCCACTACCCCACTTCTGAGTGTTACAGTGAGTTAAGTAGTGATTACTGAGACATTGTTTTGTCTCACCCCATTCCCTTTATTTTTACAGGTGATCATGCCCAGGGGGAGGCGCAGAGGAAGGGGAAGGGGTCGTCTGGCCCATACTGATATAGTAAGTAGGCCAGAGGTGACCTTTTTAGGGACATATATCGCCATTTCACTAGACTGCACCAGCTTCTGCACATATGAATGTTGTTTTGAGTGAATTTTTATTATATGTGAACTGTATTACTTGTACTGTGACTTAATGTAAAGTTTTGGTTGTTATGTAATATTGATCCTGCTACTGTGATAGTTCAGGAACTACCTTGACTAATATGTCAAGTTTGGTTGGTGTATATTTTGTTTCCAGGTGATGAGAACTTGAATGGATGTAAATAGGAAACTCGATTTTCCTAATATGTTGATGTGGTAGATGGAGGATGTATTGAGTGGTTTTATGTTTTCCTGTGTGTGTAATCATATTAGATGGGCCCCGCTCTAATATGGTTTATTTTTGTGTAGTTTGGTTAGTTCCTTTTCTAACCATGTTAGGTGATTCTTTTCTAACATGGTTAGATTTAGGTTATGGTATTGAAAGTGTGATTTATTAGGTGATGGTGATTCTTTTGCTAACTATGTTAGAAGATTCTCTTTTCTAACATAGTTAGATATGTAATCTCTTATTTATAAAGAAATTCTTTTGCTAACCATGTTAGGTGAATCTTTTGCTAACATGATTAGACTCCATTGTTTGGATTGATTTAATTAGCAGTTGAGTTAGGTTAAGGTTAATTTTATATTAGTAGGAGGTACATTATAGGAAATGTAAAGGAAAGTGAAATAGGAGTGTAAGGTGAGATGAGGGGTAAAATGGGAATGAAAAATGTATTTGGGTGGAAAACATGACTAGGTTCATTCTCCCATGTGCTCTCTTCATTAGGCTCTTCATTCTTTTTCCAAGGATGCCCTTCATGAAGCTCTTGGACTTGAAATTCAAATTGTGGCTCCAAATTACCTCTTTTAGTAATAAACAAATCCCTTGTTTTTGACAAAAGAGGCAATTTTGTCTTGTAGCCTTTGCCTTTGATCCAATGTTTCTCCTTTCCCTCCAAGCTCCTCATGGGGTATGTGGGGCCCACTTGGGACCCCCTACACATAAAAATGAAACCAACAGTGAAAATGACTCAAATACCCCTAGTTGCTTAAAGTGCAAGTAAGTAAACAATATTTTCCAATTTCTTCCAACTAAGTAAGTGCATGATATATACATTAATAATGAATAAAAATACCAATTAAACCATTCAAATCAAGCACAAATGCACATACTTAGCTAGGTAAATATAGGTCTAATCACAAACCTTATGTCAACACTTAATGGATGACTCGTATGCTAACTGAATCTAAGTTTTAATAAAGTAATATCACGTTTCATTGTTCATAGACAAAGTTAATACAATATTGCTTCGTCTAAGCGTCCTAACCAGGAACCCCCATATCAAAATGACATTTCCAATGCCTGCTGAAGTTTTGAACCAATCGACTGTGACAATGGTTTCTTCATCAATTGTAAAGGCTGGCGAGTGGATCACAACTAATGATTCTGGAAGAACACTTGGAATTTTGGAGTTTGAAGACAACTTCAGTTTTATCATCTTAGAGTAACTTGTTTAGGTAAAAGTTGTGCTTTCATGTTTTTCAGTGCCATTTGGCAAACTCTTATATGATCATGAATAAAGATTATTATGCGAATACAGTTCATTTTATTTACATCCATTTTGTCTCCTCTATTCATTTATGATTCATTTTCTTGCCCTCCAGGAAATCAATTTCCTCGGAACTCTTATCCAATGCTGAGATTCTTCAACCCCTAGAAGATGATTTGTCTGTTACCATTGATATGCATGATTACGAATGTGATAACGATGAGATAGTCCAAGCATACACAAAACAATTTGAATCTAAGGATGATAGAATATGTCCACATGAGGATATAATTGAAGTAATAAATATGGGCAGTGAAGAAGAAAAGAAAGAATTAAAGATAGTGGATAACCCTGAAAAGGAGCAGATGATAGAACTCTTTAGGAAATTCATAGATGTCTTTCCATGGTCATATCAAGATATGCCTAGTCTTATCCGAAAATTGTCTCTCATAAAATTCCCTTATTCCCGGATATCAAGTCTAAAAAGCAAAAATTGAGAAGGCTCGCCTCAGATATGTCTCAAGTAGTTAGAGATGAAGTCTTGAAACAGTTGGAAGCATGATTTTTAAAGGTAGCCAAATATCCACAATGGGTAGCAAACGTGGTGCTTGTCCTATAGAAGGATGGCCGAATCTGAATGTGTGTCGATTATCGTGACTTGAATAAGTCTAGACCAAAAGATGATTTCACATTGCCTCATATTGATGTCTTAGTCGATAACACCGCTCGTAGTTACAGATATTCTTTCATGGATGGATATTCTGGATATAACCAAATTATGATGGATGAAGAAGAGAAAGAGAAAACGAATTTTATCACACAATGAGGAGCATATAGTTATCGTGTTATACCTTTTGAAGAATGCTGGGGCAACTTACCAACGCGCTATGGTAGCACTTTTCCATGATATGATGCAGAACTTGAGGTTGATGTGGATGACATGTTTGCTAAATCCGCAGAAGGAGAAAGTCATGTGGCAGTATTGAGAAAGCTATTTGAGAGATTGCGAAAGTATAGGTTGCGATTAAATCCCAACAAATGTGTCTTTGGGGCTTTATCTGGAAAATTGCTTTGTAAGTATAAAGGGGATTATAGTTGATCCTAATAAGATAAAGGCGATTCGGGAAATGCCTCCTCCTCAAACGGAAAAGGAAGTTCGAAGCTTTTTAGGACGATTAAATTATATCGCCCGATTCATCACTAATTTAACTTCAACATGTGAATCCTTGTTTAAGCTTTTGAAGAAAAAACTGTAAGGAAAGGTGTAATGACAACTGCCAACAGGAATCTGACAAAATCAAAGATTACCTATTGAACCCCCCAATTTTAATTCTGCCTACACCTGAGCAGCCGTTGATACTTTACCTGACGATACAAGTCAACTCAATGGGTGTTATGTTGGACACGTGCAAACAGCCATACCTTGGTTAGTCAAATACAAAGAAGCGATTATTATTGGATAACGATGGAAAAAGATTGCATCAACTATGTTATAAGATGTCATAAATGTCAGATTTACTTAAACAAAGCTCATGCTTCCCCAAATCAGATGCATAGTCTTGTATCCCCATGGCCATTCTCCATGTGAGGTATTGATGTGATTGGTCCGATCAACCCTAAAGTTTCAAATGGGCATCGATTTATTATTGTTGCCATTGATTATTTCACTAAATGGGTGGAAGCTGCTAATAAGAACATAAAGACGATTGTTGCGAAGATGATTATCACCTACAAAGATTGGTATGAGAAGCTTCCATATGCATTACATGGATATCGGACCACCATACGTACATCAACTGGGGGCAACACCTTATTCTTTAGTGTATGGGATGGGAGCTGTCACTCCAATTGAAGTGGATATCCCATCGCTAAGAATATTGGCTGAAGCAGGATTAGATTAAAGCGCATGGATACGCTCTTGATTTGAACAGTTAAACATGATTGAAGAAAAGAGGCTTACTGCGATATGCCATGGACAACTATATCAAGCTAGGATGGCAAAAGCTTTCAACAAAAAGATGAGGCCGAGGGAATTCAAAGTAGGAGACTCAGTTCTTAAGAAAATCTTGCCTAATTAAGAAGATGACAGAGGCAAGTGGTCTCCAAATTATGAAGGCCCGTATAATGTCAAGAATGCTTTCTCTGGTAGACCGTTCTCTTGAACGGGTGCTGTGGGGTGCCTAACACCTTCCCTACGCACAATCGACTCCCGAACCTTTTTTTTTATTTTAAAAGGTTTTCCAAAATATCCTTTTTAAAAAATTTTGGTGGCGGCTCCATTTTTAAATCTTAATTAAATATAATTTTTTGCCTCAATCCATATTTTAGGATCTTATGTAGTGATCCATACAGAGAAAGCACATTTTTTTTTCAAATTCTTTCATGAGCTAATCTTTTAGCTTTTATAGGCTCTTCAAGACTACGTAAATTAAAATTTTTACAAGTTCTTCAAGAGTACCAAAAATATTTAAAATCATCAAAAGTCACAATTACATTCACGTACACATTATGAATACTTTATATCTTTCTTTTCGAGTGAAATCTATCAAATTGTTTACTTCTGGAAACTTTAATCCTTTTGGGAGTCAAATCAAATGCTTTTAGCAAATTTTTTCAAAGAGTTTCACATGTTCATATATAAATCTATACACGTATGCATATCATTCTGAATAATAATGCAAGTATTTGAAATCCTTCTAGGATTTCAACTCACAATATCTACTCATGGGTTATAATCGTACTCACTAGAAGCATATCAAAATTTCATTTATTGCGCCAGACTGCCAAATCATAACATGAATATTCATTCCACCACGAGACAAAATTTATCACCATTGATCTTTAGGGAAAAATATTCTAACAATACTTCTCACCTTTTTTCGCATAAAAGTTCTCATTTATATAATTCTAATGGCACTTCGGGTGCACAGATTATAAATTCATGTTATCACATTTCATATAGCTTCTTTTGTTTTTTGCTATCTAGTTATTTTATGTCTTCTCATGACATATTTGTAAACTAGATCCTCATTTGATCACGTGATTTTGATATCGAAACTATTGTTGACAAATTTATCCTTTCACGATTCCTTTTTATTATGACATAACATATTGAGCTCTCTTTATTTCTTTCAGGTACCTAAGCCACTTCTAGGGTCTTTCAAATAGTTATGTCTCAATTGAAGCCTCCTCAAAATTATATCATATCTATTTGCTCCATTTACATTTTCTTTTGGAACCGATCATTTTCTCATGTTTCAAGCATACTTCATTATCATATATAATTATTGGAGCATTCTTCAACTGGATCATGAGATATAAAAAATCCTTATTTGGTAGTGTCTGGCAAATATTTTGCAACATTTAATGAACTTCTAGTTCACATTACTAATATTTGAGGATTCACGTTTGTTGCATACAACATATATCTCTTCCAGTTATCCATTTCTCCCCCTCATGTTGGAAACACCAATATTTATCCCCAAATTTCAATTAGTATCCATATATGTGCATATTTTGGTGGAACAAATAAATATTTCAAAACATCAAATGGAAAATATTTGGCCAATGGGAGAATTCAATATACTTTGTTAGCATGATGCAATCATAGTGGTAGTACATTTTACTCAACTCTAAAATTGAAAATTTTGTTCTCACAAATTTTGATCTAGCTATTCATGGAGGCTTTGCTAGATATTGATATGCTCTCATATTTTTTTTTTGACTATAGATATGCTCTCATATGACATACAAATATTAAAAACATAATTAACAATCACTAGTGATTTCAATGAAAATCATATGACTAATGTGCTTAACTAAACAAATTGCAAACTTCAGGGTACAAGTTGATCATATAACATGGACACCAATGTGACCATTTCATAGATGTATCTAATATTCATAAAGTATCATTTAGTCCATATGATATATGTATGGGCCCATATATAATTCATACAATACACATCTACATGTGTATAATCAAAACTAGTGATATTTCATTCTTTTGAGAAGAAGCAATTGAATCTTCTGGTTTATTAGTGAGTATTGATATTTTTCATAATTATATTATTTTACATCATTATGATCTGGGATGATCCTACCGGTCATTGCCAAACATTACATTCATAGACATCATGTTTGTTGCAATATTATTATCATTATCAAACTAACTTCTGGTTATTGGGAGTAAAAACTTCATGCAATATGACTCATATTTATTGCACACAATCTCCCTTTCAAGTGAGTCATATAAACATACAACTATTAGTTCTTCAAGAACTATGATTATAGATTTTCTCAAAAAATATATACAATTCTTCTAGAATTGTTATATAGTTCATCTGGAACTCTCATAGATATATTTACTCCATAATTTGAAAAATTCAATATAAATATGATCAAAATTAAAATCAAACCATAAATGAAAATTGACTATATGAGAAGGAAATGAAAGTCAACATTTACTCACATTTATACTCCAATAATCTCCCCCTCAAGTGTGAGTTATACCAATAAACTAGTATATGTTCATGTAATTCTAAGACAACTTTAGTAGGATAATATAATAACCTACATTTCATGTGTAAGCTAATAAATGTACTTACATACAAATTTGGATTTCAATCTAATTCAATTTCTTTTTTCATTTCATAGCCTTAATAAACCAAAGTTATTTTCTTTTTCTTTTGCATATGATTTAAAGTTCTTCTATCAATGTATGAGTCTTGATTTTTATCAAAATATTATTCAAGAACTACTTAATATTGTTGCATTCATCTATAATTTCATTAACTATCAACAATACACTTCTGGGGTCTTTCAAGTACATTTTGGGAAGTTAAACTGGTTACGTGTGTTCTAAGTTATGTATTGTTGGCAACCAAATAAATGTCTCATCAACAATCTGTTAGAAACGTGTCTTCCTTTATATGGGTGATGGAAACCTGCTGAATTCTGTTGTTGGATGTTTGAATTATGTATTAACTTGACTTTATTATATCGATGTTGTCTAAGATTTAATTTTATCCTTTTCTAACAAAAAAAAAAGCAATTATGATGGTATAACTATAAGCCAAGAATCAACCATGCTGAAATGCTCAAAGGTCATTTAAATGTTAAACATAAGCTCATCTTTTTGAGCATGCCTCTTCCCGTAGCCTACATTGACAGAAATTACGAAGTCCACCTTTGCGCCATTGTATCTCAAGCAAAAGAAGTCACTAAAATGAAAAATAAGGCTAAAGAAAAAGGAGCAAATGTATCGAAATAAAACGGGAGCAAATAAGAAAATATAATGGGACCAAATGTGAACAAGGGAAAAAAGAGCCCAAAGAAAAAAGAGCCTCCAAAAGAAGTCACTTAAATCTAAAGAATTATTTCATAATTAAATTTGGAAAAATGATATGTTTTGAAAATATAAGAATGATTAAACTAAGATATTTTTAATTTAAGCATTTTTCAATGTTGAATCATAGATTAACCATTTAAATTGTCAAGTTAGCATTTTCTGTTAAATGAAATTAATAGTGTTAAAAACGACTAAAAGTATACTTTTCAAACATAAAAGACTAAATCGAGAAAATATAAAGGACTAAGAGTATATTTTAGTCTACTAAATTAGTAAAGGGGCAAAGCCAATATATCTAAAGTTTAATTTTTTGGGATAATTAATTAGAGGTCCCTCACAAGTGAGTTAATACTGGAAAAATCCCAAAAGTTGAAAATATTAATGTAGGGTCCTAAGGGACGTCACATTAATATATTTGAAAAGTGAAAAGACAATTTTGCCCCTAGCCTTAAAAAAAATTTACCCCTTCCTCACCACCCCCTCCCCCCTCCTCCTCCCCCACCCACCCCCCTCCCCTCCAGCCGCCCCCCACCCCCACCCCCGGGGGAGGGGGTGGGGGGCCGAGGAGGGAGGGGGGAGGGGGTGGGGGCCAAAAAATGGTGCGAGGAAATGGTGCGAGGAGGGACGGGGAGGGGGTGGGGGGCCAAAGAGGGAGGGGGGAGAGGGTGGGGGTGGGGGGCCGAACTGGGAGGGGGGAGGGGGTGGGGGTGGGGGGAGGCTGGAGGGGAGGGGGTGGGTGGGGGAGGAGGAGGGGGGAGGGGTGGGTGAGGGAGGGGGGTGGGTGGGGGAGGAGGAGGGGGGAGGGGTGGGTGAGGGAGGGGTAAATTTTTTTTAAGGTTAGGGGCAAAATTGTCTTTTCACTTTTCAAATATATTAATGTGAGGTCCCTTGGGACCCTACATTAATATTTTCAACTTTTGGGATTTTTCCAGTATTAACTCCCTTGTGAGGGACCTCTAATTAATTATCCCTAATTTTTTCCTTCACCTTCCATTTCATTCTTATCAATCTAAACAAAATCTACATATAAATTTAATCTACAAAACATGTTAATTTACAACCAACTCTGCAATCTATCTCATAGTGCTGGGATAGAATATAAATATTTGTGTTTTATTGCTACTAGGACTTGAATAAACAACATTGAGAACCAATGGAGGTTCGAAAATTGCACACACAGTAACAGTACAGACCGCCATCTCAACAATCACTCAGGTTAGCAAAGTGAAAGTTCCAGACTGAAGCAGCACAAAGGACTCCATTCTCTCTCTTCCTATGGGATACATTGAATTCCAATTACATCTTCCATTGCTCAAATTGCTCAGAGCTTAGCATGAAAGAGCTTGCATTTCTGTGTCCCCCGCCTCCAAATTCCTAATAAAAGACCCAAAAAGGAGATAAATACAAGTGTCTTGATTACAAATTGCACATATAATGTATTAAGCAATAATGACTGATCAAGGGGCAACCTGTGTGATGGAAGTTGTATCTTCATTACCCAAACTTCTCAGACTTATTTTTAGCATATTGTCATTTCCAAGCTCTGGTACTTTGTACACAACAGCCCCAATAGCTCTACAAGAGAAACAGATGCATCACAAAACTATCATAGAAACTATAAACTCAATGGAACAAGCTGAGGGGAGGATAAGATCCCTTAATTCAGTTTAATTTTTTCTTCATATATTCCAGTCATCTATTTCTGGGGATTTAGACATTATTTTCATAGTAGCTTCTAAACTAAGTCAAACTCCAATATGAAAACTAGTACTCCCAGTGCTAAATATAAGACCGCTTACAAATTTCAATTTGTCCCAAAATATAAGAGCACTTTCTAATTATTCCCAACTTTTTCTCAAATTAACCCTAATAATGTTTATCTATAATCTATATTTATAATTTATAATTAACAAATAAGAGGGGAGAGTGGGGATAAAGACATATGGTTAAGGTGAATTGGTAATATCATGTGGTAATAACTAACTTAACTAACATCCTTAATTTGATTAAATTAAGGAAAGTACTCTTATATTTAGGTTCAGGGAGTAGTTTACAATCATGCTACTGTTGTACTCATAACATATAAGGCTTTGAATGAAACTCTTGTGTTTATATGGAATTTTTAAAGTATGGTTATTGTGCTCTCTTTCATGATTTTTCTTATAACTCACTTTTCTTTTTCCTTCACCTTCAGAGGAAAAAATGGAAAACAAACCAACAAACATTTACGCTAAATCACCTTCTGCACATAAGCCTAATATATGTTACATGTTTCAGTTTTTTTAATGTTTTAAACCTTTATCCCTTTTATGAAACGAATATAAATGATCTTCATGAGAAAATTACCACCCAATCATATATCAACGGATTAACAGAAGTATGTCATGACCAACATGCTATTATAGCAAGGATAATCCGAGTAGGAATACAAACATTAGCAGAAAAACAAAAAGTATTGTTGAATGTTGACTGGAGGTGGGTATCCTAAATTCCTAATGTTAACTTCAAAACTTATATTTAATAAAACGATACAAACCTCAAATTTAGATTTTGGCTTTTAGAAGCAAGCTGATTTCCCAATTCACTTCTTAACTCTGAAAGGGCAGCATCTGCATTTACAGCCTACAAATAACATAAACAACTTTACTCTTAGTCGAACCATAATTAGTAACAAACCAAAGAACAAAGGCAAACACAAATGCATATAGCACATTGTACTCTGTAAATTAGATCAAAATCAAATTTTTAAGCTTACAAGTTACAATGAACGTAACATTGTATGTATTAATGCATCACATCCTTGTACAATATAATGATGGGACAATTGCATATAGATCCCAAACAAGAGATTTGATATCATATAGGTCCATTGACAACTTCTTCACTAGTTAACCAAGGGTATTTCAGCTGTTAATGGTCAATAACAACTCATTGGGAGCTCTTTGAAATTAAGTCTCTTGCTTAGGATCAATGTGGAAATGTCCCTATAATGATTTCAATGAAACAACTAAATTGCTAACGAATGACTACAATCTGTTAGAAACATAACCACAATGATTATAAAAGGAAAGAGAGGTGCCAGAAGAAAATTTCAACATTACCAAACATGAGCCATATGCACCACCCCGAAGTGCGATTTTGTATGACTTGCTGAGACAATCATCTATCAACTTTTGCTTACATGATAAGCTCACCATCCCTTGACTAATTACAGAGTCAACATCCAAGGACAACAACTGTCAAAATACAGAAAAATATCATTTATTTCAAGTATTCCAAAATTCAAATACCATAAGTAAAAACAAATACACAGTCGTTGCCAACAGGACAGAGAGAAGGAAGATACTGGTGGCACCATTTTTTTAGCAATAGTAATACTCATATTAATGAAGTTATTACGCCTAAGCCATACATCTCTTATAAAAATTTTTTTTAAAAAAAAAATCATAAATGGCAGGACAACAGTGTTGATCCCCTTGAAGTTGTAAAAAGGTACATTTTGGGAAGTTAAACTGGTTACGTGTCTTCTATGTTATAACAGTCGTGGTTTCATTTAAAATAAAATGGTAGGCATTGTCTAGAGTGCAAACACAGCTTATAAATATAGACCATGGCAAAGAGATTTTGTGCAGAAATAATTGATTTGGAACCAGAAAGGCACAATCTAAAAGCTTACTCAAGAGGAGGAGACATAAGACTCAAAGTTCTATACTATGTAAATGGTATCATAACATTCCACCACACTTTGCAGTTTGCATGTACAAACTTGGGGGATAGTGAAAGGCTATATTACATAACTACAAATTAAGGTAAAAGAACCACAGTTGATGTTTGATCACAAAGTTGGTGAGCTAAAAGGCAATCTAAAATTTGAAATCACATACTATACTCCCACCAAGAGTAATAAAAACATTCATTCAGATGGTAGAAACCTAGAAGTATCTAAATCAGATGGCAACAACCAAACAAAGTGCCAGAATGAAAATGCAATTTAAGAAGCAAGTATGCAGACATCCACCTGGTCAAATAAGGAAGGGTTTAAACCAGCATCAAACTCTATTTTCAGATCTTTCAAACCACTGCTGAAAGCTTTGCTGTTTTGGAGTTTCCATCTCCAAAGGTCTCCATCTTCAATGTAATCATAAAGTTTCCGAACTCCCTCAAATTGCTCAACCACCTTTTGACATTTAGCATCAGCACCTAAACTAAGAAGCTTCTCTTTGAAGTAATCAAATGCAATAGTTGCCCCACTCCTCTCCATATCAATCACCTTAATCACATTCTCATCAACCGATCCCTCACCACCTAACTCCTCAAGCGCAGTCTTGTGATGGTCCAATATTATCACTCTACACAAAAGAAACCACAATAAATTGATCAAACACCAACATCACCCCAATAAGCATACACTCCCTCCATCGCTTAAGACTATTTCTAAATTTTCCCAACTTTCTCAAATAAACACTAATACTTCTTCCGTTCCTAAATATAAGAGCTAATTGACTTTTTTTTGGAGTATTCTAAGAGAGACAAATAGGTAACTTAAGAATTTGTTTTCCTCAATTTTTCTCTAATATAGTTTATTTGACTTGTGAGCTAAATATGATCTAATAATATTCACAATATGATGATTTAGTGGCCCATTTCGCTTCATTAATTTCTAAGAAAAAAGGTCAAGTAGCTCTTAGGAATTGAGCGAGTAATGTTTGTCTATAATAAACAAGCAAGAGAATAAACAAGCAAGAGAGGGAGAGTGAAAATAAAGATATATGGTTAGCGTGGAATGATAAATATCATGTACTAATAATTAATTCAACTAACATTCTTAATCTAATCAAATTAGGAAAAGTAGTCTTATACTCCCTCCGTTCCTAAATATAAGATCATTTTCCCTAATTTAAGTAGACTAAGGAAGTTAGTTAATTTAGTTATTACACATCATATTACCAATTTATCCCAATTATATAATTTTATCCCCTCTCTCTCCCTCTCTCCCTTGTTATTTTAGATAAGCATGATAGGGTTAATTTGTGAAAAAGTTGGGAAAAATTAGAAAGTGATGTTATAATTAATAACAAATTGAATTTCAAAAGTGATCTTATATCTAGGAACAAATGGAGTACTTAGGAACGGAGGGAGCGTTCCTCTTCTAGCCCTATTTATTTATTTATGACACTTTGAGTCAAAAATGGGAAGCTTTGGACGTCATTAATGTTTCAAATTTAGGCGCATTTAATTAATATTAGGTGTAGGAAAGGAGTAATGATAGTATGGCTTACAAAAAGAAAGAAAGAAAGAAACGTACTTTGCAACTTTGGGGGAGATTTGGTGAACGAATCCAGAGGGGCCCACGAAATCGAGAAGGTAAAGGTCAGTAATTTGATGGAGGGGAAGATCGTGAGGCGTGAGGGGGCGATAGACAGTGTTGGGGAAGAAGAGGGAAGGCAGAGAAGAGGCCTTGAAGAAGAGATGGGCAGCGAGAGCAGCGAAGACGCCATCGGGGCACGGATAATGGTACACCACTGCTGCACACTTCGCCTTCGCCGTCATTCCCATTATTATTACACCTTCAAAAAGCAAATGATAATAATAAATGGATAGTGATTACTGATAATGATGATGATGAATTTCGAAAATCCCAAAAACCAGAACTTACAAATAAATTTTGTAACTCTATTCTACTTAAATCCTTGTTTAATCAAATTATGTTCAAGTTTTGGAGCCAAATCCACCCAAACAGGCTGAGAAACTGTTTTAGTTCCTTGTTGAACCACAAATGTGAGAAGGCCATTAACCTCTTGTTGATGCACAATATAGGGGAACTATTGAATATGAATGAATAATCGAAGCACTTTATTAATAATATGATTGAATACAATGAACGGGGTCACCGGCAACGGTGGTTACAAATATGGGCGTAAATGCCTTGATCACAAAGACTAAGTACAATGATAATCAGAGAGAAGAATACAGAGAAAGAGATAGAGAGAATGATTGCAGAGAATTGCTTATGGCTTCTAAATGAGTTCGTGGCCTTCTTATAGTTGAAGCTCAGTCCTGGTGGTTGCGAAATCATAGGCAGCCGTTATGGGTAAAAGACGTTGCACGTGCTCCGAAAAAGGTGGGCGACTACTCCGAAAAGGGGGGGCGACCAAGTCAATCCGCTCTACTACCGTTGGTGACATTGTCCCCGACGCCTGTGGGGCGTCTATTTCTTTATTGGTCCTCTATTGTTGTTGGTCTCGACGCCTTTGGGGCGTCTACCTCGTTATTGGTCCTTTGCTGTTGTAGGTGATGTTGTCCTCGACGCCTTTGGGGCGGCCCAGGCCCATTAAGGTGTAACGGTGTATAACATTAGTCCCCCCACTTCTCAATGCTAATGTCATCAAGTATTGGGAAGTAGCGGTTATCCCACGTCCAACTGGCCAGATCTTCGCTTATGTTTTCCCTCTCAAATCAACGACCAAGATGATTTTACTAAACTAACACCGTAACTTAACGACGTCTGACGGTTTGCATATACTCAACTTCGACTGTTCATTTTCCCATTTCCTTTCGCCAACGCTCCTTCTTCTCCGCTCTTTCAATCCTTCAAAAAATCAAGACTTTGTTCTTTCATTCGCATCTACTGGCCATCTCATTTTCTTCGAAGGTATCTTCTTATCAAAAACTTTATCTTTTTATTAATATCATGAGTAAGTTCGTTGTTATGTCGTCGTCATCTGATTCTGAGAAAACTACTTCCAACAAATTTCATGCTAGCGAAAACGCCCAATCTAGTTCTTCGTCTTCCCCTAGTGATTCCAATAATATTATTGATTTAGAGACTACTGAAACTTCTAGAGACAACCCTGTAGATGTTGTAGATACATCGGAAAAAGGGAAAGAAATCAAGAAGTCTAGAAAACCCAGGATGTCTAGGAAATATTTAAAGGTCTACGATATTCGATATCAAGAATGGGTTGATGCTGGTTCATCACCCTCTACTAGTTCTGGGAGGAAATACATCCCTAATCCCCAGATTGTAAACGCTCCCTATGCTTGTGAAACAGGGGGTTTAGAGACGTCTAGGGCTAACATTCTAAATGATGTTAAAGAGCCAGTTTTGAGATTCCTGGAAATCTCAAAAATGCCGTCTATCTATTATTTCGATCCTAGGGTACCTTTTAGGTTGCCAGAAATTAGGGAAGCTCTCGACTCTTGGTCTAGCGACACTATCGCTTTGAGTTTTGAGAGTTTACGTTACGTCAATCCTTTCCCTCTTCCAAACATAGCCTTAGAGTTATGTGTTTTCTATGAACTCTCCCCTTCCCAACTTTCTCCCCATACCTGGCGTCTCATCGCCGTGGCTGAATTGATGCAGGAAGAGATAGGGGTCGAATTAGATATGTTCGATCTACTTGGCTCCTACAAACTTCAAGAAATTCGAACGGACGTCTACTCTTTCGTCCATCCCAGGGAGGGGTTACCATCCTGGACTCATGGGTCTCTTCCCAATGATCGTCAATGGGACGCCCGTTTTGTGATGGTGCCTTTCCAAGCTGTCGCCCAGTGTAACATTGTGTTACTAATTCCCTAATTAACCTGTGACATCTCTTTTAGTTCAATAATATCTTTACTAACTATGATAGAAAAAGGAATTGCAATAATATCAATATCTCTATCATAGTTAGAAAAAGAATATCCTAATGATTGAAATATTATCCATGATAGAAAAGAATAAACTAATACAGCACAACTGCTATCATGGATAATTTATTGCTAACCATGTTAGAAAGGATTTGCCTAACATGGTTAATAAACAAAACTAGTTGATATTTAACAATAAATAGATATATACATGCGGAAACGAATGCAGGCCTATATAAATTGGCAATATACAATTCACAATAGTCTATATAACTACTACTACCTAATTCTCTTTCCTGATGCTTGCGCCTGTACATGAATACCTGCAAAAATGTCAGTAATCGTGGGATGAGACAATTTGTCCCAGTAATCACCGCTTAACTCACTATAACAGTGAGATGTGCGGTAGCAAGGGCGTCTAAAGGGTACCACATTTAAAACCAATACTATATATATATATATATATATATATATATATATATATATATATATATATATATATATATATATCAAGTCTTTCATTTATCGTTCAAGTCCCTCCTTCTAAATCAATTCAAATTCATCATCTCTATTTCCCACATATCACTCAAATCCCTCAGTCAGTTCCAAATCAACTCAACAGACGAAAATAAACGTGATTGACACTGTGCCCAGTCTCAAATCTGAAAGCATAAAAAGGGAGCACTTTAAATAGTGAAAACGTCCCTGAAAAGGGAGCACTATAAAAAGTGAAAACGTCCCTGGTTCCTTTAAAATCCGAGGAACCTGTACAATTAACCTATCGATTGCGCAGATCGATAGGTTACATCGGCCGACGGTACTAATAATCAGTGTCATGCAATACTAACAATCCCTATTCTATATTCCATCAACTACAACCTCATTCAATATTTCAATCTCACATTTCATGTTTTCCACAACATAGCTCACCATAATCTCAAACTCAACATCTATCACTCTTTTCTATTTCCATAATTTCTCAAGTCACTGTCTAACACTACACTATCTATATACCTTCCACAATCATTCCAGATCAATACCAACCACAGCCAGAGTAATATATATGTAGTGTTTCAAATTTCTTTATATGAAAATAATCGTGTTTGAAAGGCACCCGATAGCCTGTTTTGTATAAAAATACCATTTTAAAGATAATATATATATATATATATATATATAGAGGGTGAGAAGGGATTTTTACAAAATCCCTAACTAACGTCACCCTCAATGTTATAGCAAGGTTAAGAGTGATTACCTGTCGCCCTTAGCACTCTGTTGCTCTTCCTTACTCTTCCGTACTAGATTCACCTATTATTACATAAGGTAATAATAAAGGTAAACAACCATGCTTATATATATGTATAATGAATAACATCTCTCTCTCTCTCATACATATGTTACTACCCATTTTCCCCATTTTCTAAATCATATTCCCTTGATTTTTAAATAATCAATTGTGTTTAGTCATTCTAATTTCCAAAGTTAACCATTAGATGACTCATGTTAAGTTCAATTCAAGTATCACATAAAACAAATCACTTTATTAAGACAAAGCAAGTATATAGAAGGAAGCTCAGATTCCACCAATTTCAATCATTCAAACAAGCAAATCACATAATCATTCTTTATCATTCCAAAGAGCAACTATTTAAAGTTAATTCAATTATTACAAATCACAATCAACTTGGTAAATACGAATATGACTTATCTCACCAATCAATGAGCCAACCCCAATACTCATAAGGAACTCAATTTACTTTTTCAATAGTTATTCATACAAACCAGCATGTAAATATATATTCAATCTTAGTCAAATTTCACAATTAAATAACCAATAACATCAACTGTCATAACATCAACATTCACGCACCCTATTTATATAGACACACATTCTTGCATTAAACAGACATCATGATTATATTACCATTCAATCCATTATTACTTCATTACATCATACTGCATTCGGCCAAACCAAAGACATAGCTATCATTTCTGATTCAATTTATACACTACCTATACATCCTGTTATCACACCAACATAGCCCAACAAAGCTAGATTTTTACCCAACCAATTAACTTCTTCATTTTCTAGTACTAATCAGCTCTAATGTGAAAATATTGAAATACTTAAATTCTAGATATATTAACATTACTACAGCCCCAAAATCCCTAATCTACACATATTTCACTACTTTTTGCAGCACCAATACCCATATCAGATTTACAAAAACAGATCCCATTCAGCCATAGCAAGAAGAATTCACCACATTTGCATTTCAACACCACTCAAGTCCTCACAACATTATATACCCATCTTTAATCTAATTAAACTTTCGCAACAGCTAGCTCAAAGCTTTTGTACCCCAAAATCCTATGTTCAAATTGGTAACCTACCCAACTCAACAAATCAAACAAGCATAGGTTAAATTCAGCTCAAATAACCACCACTGCAAAACCAGACTACCATACCAGAAAAGAGATAACAAGATCTCCCCTCATTAATATAAATTATTGAGTACTTCATATAAAAACTTTTGATCCAAATTTATCACTCTCAATTGCCTTCCAACCTTTGCTGCATTTCACTGAACAGAACAAGTAGGAGCAGATGAGGAATACATCACCTTCATAGTCCATCAAAATTCAAACATACATTGTCAAACACTAAGAAATACAAGAAGTCAACCAAAACAATATAGGAGCTAATAGAAACTAATAACATTTCAAATCATCCAGCAGCTTAACATGCATTGTGCACAAAATTATAAATTTCATATCTATATACAAACTGAAACCATAATTTTATTTTTGCACTAGAATCACTCACAGACAGAATAAGGAAGAATAAGAAAATCTTTAATTCAAACATGCCATGATCAACTTCAATTTACAATCCTACGCATCAACCAAAACAAACATCTCCCCGAAAAGCCCCAAACTGAACCGCACAAAGAAGAGGGAAAATGCCAACATAGAAGAGACCAATATTCACAAGAACAACACATATACAAGGCCTAGCAAACCAATATAGATTCACATGCATATATTTACTAATACCTAACCATTTCCTGCCTAAACATAATTAAATATGCAATGACTTCTTTAATTAAGGCTTATTCCTAAACAAATTAAGTCAGACTATGACAGCAGCCAAACATTGCCCTAAACAAACAGAGAAAAGAATCAAAACTTCAGAATCACATACAATCCTTATCACCAAACCTGAACTGATTCAAACGGGGAAAACAAAGGTAACATGGAAAACCGAAATCAACTAAAGCTGAAGCAAATTGGACATACAGTGCAACCAATCAATTCCAATATAGTCCTACATGTAATACTTAGAAATTTTGACCTTAGAATCTCTAAAACTAATCGGTCCTAAAGTACTAAGACCCTAGGGTTTTCACCAATTGCTCCAAACTTCAATCAAAGTTCAATTTCTCATTCAATTCAACAAGAATTAAAGCTAAGGCTTTAACTTTTACCGATTAGCAAACTAAACCCCAAAACTAAAATTGAACCCCCTCTTAACTCGCCCAAAATCATAAGAAAGAAGGGTAGAACGAAAAGAAATGCTCACTCACTTCAGCTCATAAGTTCCTACACCGGTCAAACTTGCCGCCGCCGGAAACTCGCCGGAAAAAGGAAGAGGCCGCCGGAGTTTGAAGGGTAAGAGGAAAAGCTTGCATTTTTGGGAAAGGGAGGAAAAAGGAAGTGAGGAATCACCATTAAAATGAAAATATAACACAAGATATGTTAAAAAGGTTGAAGCTTTACCTATTCTCGCGTCAACCACCGTGGCTCGCCGGAAACATTGTCGGAGGAAGAGAGAGAGGCGAAGGAAGTGAGGATTAGAGAGGCCAGCGAGGAAGAGAAGTGAGGAAGGAGGAATGGTTTGATGGTGGTGGTGGTGGTGGGGCCGGCGCCACCGCCGAAAATCGCAGAAGGAGAAGAAGAACGAAGAAGCAGATCACAGAGGGAGAGGGAGTCGACGGAGGGAGTTCGCTGGTTTTATATAAAAAGGGGGAGGGCGCGTTTGTTTTGTTGTAATTAGGGGGTTCTCTAATGATTTGTAGCCCAAACTTGCCATAGTGTACATATTTTGATTTAAAACCACTTAAACCAGCCTCCAATCTTCTTAAACTCCAAAATATTTTTAGCTTTACCACTCCCTCATATTTCAAACTCTTCATTTCTTAATTAATTATATGTACATTAATTACTCAAAATTTCCAAAAATATCCCAAAAATTCCTAAAAATTCCAAAATTTCCCAAAACACTCTCTAATCCTGAATTAAATTTTTCAGGATGTTACACCCAGGAGGATTTTATGTCTCCAATCTGGCGTCGTTTAAGTAAGTTGTCGTCTCGATAACGTCTTTCTTATTGCACTTGTTATCTGATTTATAATGTTTCACATTTCTTGTAGGTGCGTACGAGTTAAGGATCTCGCCACGCTCCAACAGCGACACAAAAAAGAAAATCAAGAAAATCCTCCAAATTCCGGCAGAACAGCGGAAATTCAAAACCATGATGGATAGTAAGTTTCTTGTCACTTATACTCTACATTTCATTCGAATATTTTCATCTCCATTATCTTACTCTAAATTTCTTTCCATCAACCAGGAAAGAAACTCATCCCTAAGGCGTCAGAGCAAAAAATCGATAAAGAAGCTCTGTTGAAAGCAAGGGCTGCGCGACTGGAGAAGCTAAAGGCCAGGAGGGGCGAATATGACGCTGAAGCAAGGAAAGAAGGCCATGATCCTCGTGGCGCCCCTCCTCCAAATCCTGAGTCAACTACGACTCCTTCTCCACGACCTCCTCATCCACCAAAAAACAATAAGTCTGCTCCCCCAACAAATAAAGAAGTCGTCTCATCGGGGAAGAGACCGGCGGAGTCGCCCGCCAAAGAGCCAGTCGCCAAAAAATCGAGGGCTTCTAAGTCCTCAAAATCTGCCAAAGTCAAGGGCGACAAAGAGGACTCTGGCGAGGTCGCCTTATCTTTTCCTCCCAACTCTTCTGTCAGAAATAAGGAAGGGTGGGACGACGTCTACTCGGAATTAAGTAAATTGGAATTCGAGTACGACAAGGCCGCCTTAGAGTCTCTTGGGAGGAAAGAGGCCTTCAGAAGGGCTGTTCGTGCCCAAATGAAGGTATCATCACTTAACCTTTTATTAAGCATATTCTATCTTTTTAACACTAGTCATCTCTAACTATTCTTGTTCCTTTTATTCTCAGTCCCTGCAAGTCCTCCTCCATTATGCTGAGGAGAACGATGATGATAAGGCGACACTCGTCGCCCAGAGGGACGCCGCTCTAGCCGACAGGGAGCAATTGGTAGCCGATTTAAAGTCGGCCCTCGCCTTCAAAAAACAAGCTCATGAAGATAGAAGGAAGGCTGAGGACATAATGAAACGCTCTGACGCCAAACAAGAAGAGCTAAAAGCCACCATAGAAAAGTTAAAGGCTGAGCACTTCAAGGATGTTGAGAATCTTAAGGATTACATCAACCAGGCCAGAGCTGAGTCGTCGGCTAAAGATGAAAAGATGAAGGCTCTCCAGTCGGCCTTGGAAAAATCAGAAGCTGCCAATCGCCAGCTTGAAAAGGATATGGGTCAGATGGCTGAAAACTATGAGACTCATATCCTGGAGGTCGATGCTCGCGCTCGGATGAAGCTTATGAAGGAATACAAAAGCGGCGAGCATGTAAACTGGAAGCCTGACGATGTAATCGACGACTATTTCGAGCTCTTCCCTGAAGAAGAATCTGAGTCCAATCCTTCTCAAGAGGACAATCAGACTATCAACGAAATGAGGGCTCAGGGCGACAACCAAGGGGGCGACGAGCATAGGAGCGACAATCGAGGGGATGACAACCCTGGCGGCGACAAGGCTTAATCTTACTTATGTTTAAATTTCATATTTTGTAACTTCAACTTTAAATATTCACAATATACCTTTTTCTAAGTTATTTGTCGCCTATCTTCTTTTAATGTCAGATTTGTTTTCCATCTTCATAATCGATACTCTTTGGGCCTCTTCGTTTATTTTCTTCTTTAAACACCCACACTTCCAACGGGTGTGGGTGACATCCTACCAAGATAAAAAGAATCCATCCATTAATAAAGGAATCTCTGAAATTATATTTATCAAATATCAATTCACAACATAGTCACTCGTACCTTAATCGAACGTTGGTGACCCTGCCAAGGAGTTATCAATCATTAGTCAAAACGTCGACTATCAATTAATCGAATAAAAATCACTCAATATAACTCGGGTAATATATACCTTTTTCAAATCAACTTCTTATCAGCCTCTCAGGGCGTCATGTCATCATGCCTTCACGGCGTCATCTTATCACCATGTTTTTTTTTACGATTTTTTGGTGTCAATTCATCACATTATCTGGGAAATGACATCTCACAACAAAACATCTCAAAAGATAAGGTTAAATTGCATCAGATTATCACGTCCACAGCTGAACAAATCGTCAGACACTAGGTCTTCTAGCTGGGCTCGTCGCCTACAGGCGTTTCTCATCATTTGCATTCTTTCTCAAATAATCGTGTCAGTATCATCGTTCTTTAAATCAAATAATCAAATAACTTAGAAATAATACCTCTTTAGATGGATGACGTTCCAACTCCTTGGGACGTCTTTACCAAGGACGTCAACCAACTTATAAGCTCCAGGTCCAGTGATTTCTACCACTTTATAGGGGCCTTCATATGAAGCATTTAACTTTCCATCTTTATGCTCAGGTGTATTAGGAAAGATTTTTCGAAGAACCCAATCTCCTACTTGGAAATGGCGCTCCTTAACACCTTTGTTCCAAAATTTTGTCGCCCTTTGCTGATAGGCGGCGACTCTAATAAGAGCTTGTTCCCTACGTTCATCTAACAAATCTAAATCTTGGGCTAAGTGTTCATTGTTAGATTCTTCTCTAGTCCACTGTCTTCTTAAAGATGACATTCCTACCTCTACTGGTATCATAGCTTCAGATCCATAAACTAGAGAGAAAGGCGTTTCACCAGTCGACGTCCTAGACGTCGTTCGGTACGCCCATAAGACGGCGGACAGCTCTTCAGCCCACCTACCTTTAGCTTTATCTAGCCTCTTTTTCAAAGACGTCACTATGGTTTTGTTACTAGCTTCAGCCTGCCCGTTCGATTGTGGATTTCTAGGGGTGGAAAACTTAAGTTTAATATGCCACTTATCACAAAATTTTCTAAATTTTCTTCCTATAAATTGAGATCCATTATCACATACAATTTCCTGGGGCAGACCAAATCTACATACTATATTTTTCCAAACAAAATCAATTACCTCGGGTTCTTGTACCTGGCTTAGGGCGACGGCCTCTACCCATTTGGTGAAGTAATCTGTGGCGACCAACAAGAAAACTAGTCGTCCAGGTGCTGGAGTAAACTTGCCTACAATATCCATTCCCCACTTAAGGAAAGGCCACGAAGGCACTATTACATGCAATTGTTCAGGGGGTTGTCTTGCCACGGTGCAAAATTTTTGGCAGCGTTCACACTTAGTCACCAAACTTACTGCATCTTTCTGCAAAGTCGGCCAAAAATAACCTGCTCTAGTCACCTTTCTTATCAATGATCGACTTCCACTATGGTCTCCACATTCACCTTCATGAATTTCTCTTAACACATAATTTGCCTCAGACGGAGAGACACATTTCAGCAAAGGTCCACCAGTGAAAGTACGTCTATAAAGATCATCGCCTATGGTAGTGAATCTGGCAGCTCTAACAACTATTCGTCGCGCTTCATTCTTATCTGAAGGTAATTTACCCTGCAACAGATATGAAAGCAAAGGGGATCGCCAATCCCACGTCAAACTGTTATTCAATACAATTCTGTTATTTACCTCGATCGCCGGTGTTTTCAGGTAAAATAGTGGGATTTGTTTTGTCTCCACAACTTCTATGGACGACCCAATGTTGGCAAGGGCGTCGGCCTTCCGGTTGTCTTCCCTACCTATTTGGGTGATCTTCATAGCGTCAAACCGTGTGGTCAAATCAGACACTATATCTAGATATTTCTTCATTCTTTGGTCTTTTGCTTGATAAGAACCATTGATTTGTTTCGAAACTAACTGCGAATCACTTTTCACTTCCAGAACTTTCGCGCCCAATTCAGATGCTAACTTAAGTCCAGCTATGAGAGCTTCATATTCAGCTTCATTATTCGTCGCCTTGAAACCACATCTTATCGCTTGGACAATTTGTTCGCCTTCGGGGGTTTCAAGCGCAATACCTAGTCCACTTCCTTTCACATTGGAAGACCCGTCTACATGGAGGGTCCAGGGCGACAAGTTCACCTGTTTCTTAACAGAAAAAGATTCATGGTTAGCTGTTACCTGGAGGTTGGGGCTAAATTCAGCCAAAAAGTTGGCTAGGATTTGTGATTTGATAGCTGTTCTAGGGGCATAAGAGATATCAAATTCGCTCAGCTCAATCGCCCATTTCACCAATCTCCCAGATAAATCAGGCTTGTGGAGGACGCTCCGCAAAGGGTAGGTCGTGACGACCACAATTGGGTGACACTGAAAATACGGCCTCAACTTCTTGGAAGACGCTACTAAAGCCAAAGCAAGTTTTTCCATCATTGAATATCGCGTCTCCGTATCTAGCAAGGCTCTGCTAACATAATATACTGGGTTCTGTCGCCTATCTTCTTCCCTAACAAGCACTGAACTCACAGCGTTAGAGGCGACAGACAAGTATAGATATAAGGTTTCACCTGGACTTGGCTTAGAAAGCAAAGGGGGGCTCGTGAGATACTCTTTCAAATCCTGAAGCGCCTTTTCAGCGGCGTCGTTCCATACAAACTCCTTATTCTTCTTCAATATATCAAAGAACGGTTGGCACCTTTCAGAAGATTTAGATATAAATCTGGTTAGAGCAGCTATCTTGCCCGTCAAACGCTGGACGTCTTTCACACATTTGGGCGATGGGATGTCCAACACCGCTTTGATTTGTGATGGGTTTGCTTCTATTCCTCTCTTTGACACCAAATATCCTAAAAACTTACCAGACTGCACCCCAAAAGTGCATTTTTCAGGGTTGAGTTTCATGTTATATTTTCTCAGAAGATCGAACGTCTGCTGCAAATGGTTAATATGATCTTCCGCTTTCAAAGATTTGACTAGCATGTCGTCTATGTAAACTTCCATCGTCTTCCCAAGTTGGGAGGCGAACATGCGATTGACTAACCTTTGGTATGTTGCACCAGCGTTTTTCAAACCAAAAGGCATTACCTTGTAACAATATGTTCCACGATCTGTGATAAACGAAGTCTTCTCCTGGTCGTTTGGATGCATCAATATCTGGTTGTAACCGGAAAAGGCGTCCATAAAACTTAACAATTCATGTCCTGATGTTGCGTCTACTAGGCTGTCAATGTGTGGCAATGGAAAGGAATCCTTTGGGCAAGCTTTGTTCAAGTCTGTGAAGTCGATACACACTCTATGCTTACCATTTTTCTTTGGGACGACTACAACATTAGCTAACCAATCAGGGTAATTCACTTCTCGAATAGACCCAATTTTCAATAATTTCTGAACTTCCTCATTAACAATTCTATTCCTCTCTGGTGCAAATTTCCGTCTTTTCTGTCTGACCGGCTTGAATGTGGGGTCGACGTTCAATTGGTGTTCAATGACGTCCGGGCTTATTCCTGTCATCTCATCATAGGACCAAGCAAAACAATCTAAGTTATTTGTTAGAAAAGAAATTAGTTTCCTTCTTACCTCAGGAACAAGGTCCATTCCTATGGACAAAAACTTTTCAGGGTTTTCAGGATCTGAAATTATTTTTTCTAAGTTGTCATCTTCCTCCTTTGTCGCCCTGTCCATAGGAATGAACGCCTGTAGTTGCTATGCCGATGGAGGAGATTGTTCCAAGCCTTTCAATGCTGCTTGGTAACATTCTCTTGCCATCCTCTGATCGCCTTTGATCTCTTTCACACCCCAAGGTGTAGAGAACTTGATTGATTGGTGTAACGTCGAAGGTACTGCCTTCATCTGATGAATCCAAGGACGTCCTAACAAAGCATTGTAAGTGGACGGACAGTCCATTACCTGAAACTTGACTAAAGCATTAATTCCAGCAGCAAAAGTCATCAAAGATATTTCTCCAATCGTCCTATCTGGCGTTCCATTTCCAAATACCAAGACGGTTGGAGCCTTAATTATTTGGGATTCTAATTGTAATTCTTTGACAGTTTGCAAATAAATAATATTAACGGAACTACCTGCATCTACTAATATTCTTTTGGTCAAACAATTAGCTATTAGTAAAGATATTACCAGGGCGTCGTCGTGCATCTGGACGTTCTGAATATCAGCGTCGTTGAAGGTTATTGGACCCTCAAACACCTGATCATTACTCACATTACCATTAACCCACTCCAATTCTTTTGGCAAAGACCTCGCATGTCGCTTTGCAGCAGAGTAAGACATCCCACTTATTGCCGACCCCCCAATGATTGTGTTAATCGTTCTGACGGCCTGCGGGGGTTGAGCTGGGGCGTTCTGCCTTTGATCTCTACCTGCATTGTTAGTAGTATTACTCTTAAGGAGATGTTGTAAGTTACCATGCTTAAGTTGGAAGGCTACTTCTTTTCTGAACCTCCAACAATCCTCTGTTCGATGGCCGACGTCTTTGTGGTAGTCACAGTATCTAGTGGTGTCTCTCTCATTGACAGGCGTCGTCATAGGTTTAGGCCATTTCACCCTATCCATCTTTTCAAATGCACTTACCATTTCAGCTGGTCCAATGGACATGTTGAACTCTTCATATCTAGGAGGGGGTGGGTCTCTCTTTTGTCTGTCGCCCTGCTCATTATTGTTAGTATAAGGGTGAAAACGAAAATTTCTACCTCGTTGCCGTTTAGAACGGCGGTCTGTGGATCCCAAATTATTTTGTTGTTGATTAGCTGTCTTTTCCGCGTTTGTGGCAATCACTGAATTAGCGGGGAGACTGGTTGTCGCCAGTCCCTGATTCATTTTAAGGGCATGATTTCTACTGGCGTCGTCCTCTTGAAGATTAATATGGGACCACACATATGATTGGACTTCTGGCCAAGTTGTCACCTGTTTCAAAACCAATTCTTGATAGAGGCCGCAAGTGGGTGGCAACGGTCTCTTAAACGCCTGCACAGCAATGTTAGGATCACAATTTGGGATACTTACCATCTCTGCCGTAAACCTTTTCAGAAGATCTCTGTATGACTCGTCCGGCCTCATGACAATTCGATACAAGTCGTCTGACGTCTTAACCATGACTCTGCTGCTTGCAAATTGTTCAACAAAAATGTCAGTTAAATGACTAAATGAAGTTATTTTACCTTGAGGGAGATTGGTCCACCACATCAGGGCTGGGCCAATCAAACTTATACCAAATCCACGACACATAGCAGCATGTCGTTTGTCGGCTGGGAGGAATGCTGCTAGCATAATCTGCCTGTATTGGGCCAAGTGTTGGTCTGGATCCGACTTGCCATCATACTTTGGCATAGTAGGAAAAGCAAATCTTTCAGGTAAATCAGCAAATGCGATGTCGTCTATGAAAGGTGATTCTGAATAACTCCCTAAACGGGCTGCATCAAGTGGCTTTTGAACACCTAGAATCGAGTACATCTTTTTCTTTATCTCAGCGACCTCCTTCTCCATTCGAAGGGCAAAAGAGAGAATTTCGTCTTCCCTCTTTTGTCCTCCTTGTGGATGATTTTGAGGGATCCTTGCCTGTGACTTCTGAGCGGACTGCTCACCTTGTTCTCGACTATCATAAGACTGAGAATCGTCATATCCCTCTTCGTCGTCTCTACCTGTTTCATCATTAGGAATATCATTATTGTCAGTATTCTTACCTTTATTACCTTTATCACCGTTAGGATTGCGCTCATGATCATTTGGGTTTGGCACTTGGCGAATCTCCCTTTCAGGTCCGCTCTGCCTTCGTTTGTTTTTCCTGGACTCTAAGCCTGCTAAGTGCAATTTCAATTCATTGTTTTCTTCCTCCAAACGTTTCATCCTCTCAGATTGAATTCCTGCAGATTGTTCGAGACGCTTCATTTGTTCAGATTGAGAGGTCAAGGCTTCTAGGACCTTTTGGAGGTCAGTGGAAGAGCTAGTTGGCTTGGAAACAGGCTTTGGTTGCTGTTCCATCTTAAAGTTCAATCGGCTCACTCAGAGAACGTGAAGCTTTTAGAAATAATGTTGCCGGAGTCCCCACGGTCGGCGCCAAAATGTTGATGCACAATATAGGGGAACTATTGAATATGAATGAATAATCGAAGCACTTTATTAATAATATGATTGAATACAATGAACGGGGTCACCGGCAACGGTGGTTACAAATATGGGCGTAAATGCCTTGATCACAAAGACTTAACTCAGAGTACAATGATAATCAGAGAGAAGAATATAGAGAAAGAGATAGAGAGAATGATTGCAGAGAATTGCTTATGGCTTCTAAATGAGTTCGTGACCTTCTTATAGTTGAAGCTCAGTCCTGGTGGTTGCGAAATCATAGGCAGCCGTTATGGGTAAAAGACGTTGCACGTGCTCCGAAAAAGGTGGGCGACTACTCCGAAAAGGGGGGGGCAACCAAGTCAATCCGCTCTACTACCGTTGGTGACATTGTCCCCGACGCCTGTGGGGCGTCTATTTCTTTATTGGTCCTCTATTGTTGTTGGTCTCGACGCCTTTGGGGCGTCTACCTCGTTATTGGTCCTTTGCTGTTGTAGGTGATGTTGTCCTCGACGCCTTTGGGGCGTCTATCTCGTTATTGGGCCTCCGATAAGGCCCAGGCCCATTAAGGTGTAACGGTGTATAACACCTCTCCTCTCAAATTGGAACAAGACAAGAAGAAATGAGAAGAGAATTTTAGCTAACCTTAAAGCCTTAACTGCACGTGGTGCCTTGGTTTGTGAGATGAAGCTACCAATGAAACTGAAACTGTCGCCCGAGGCGGCTGTGCTCGTTGGGAAACGCAGGAAACGATGGAGAAGGGTGTATGAAGAAGAAGTGGGTGAGAAACAGTGAGGGAGAATGAAGAAGAAGGGTTGATGTGGATGTTTTGGGTCAATCGAAATAGAGGGATAATTAGTTTACATAGGAATGGAATATTAGGGTTTATGACCCAAGCAGATAATTACAAAACAAGCCCACTAGTTTTAAATTTTAATTTTAAATATAATAATAACAACATAAACCTTATCCACTTAAGTAGGGTGGGTTACATGGATCACACGACGCCATTTTGCTAGTCATTCCTGCAGATAAACTTTTCACTAACATATATCTTTGAATAACTTCATCAAGAGTTCTCTTTGTTCTACCTATATTTCTTATATACGGCTTCTTTACCATCTGCTCCCATATTCTTACTGCTTATCTAATTCTCTTCTTTTAACATGATCATACCACATTAAATGATAATCTCTCATTTTCTCTGAAATTGGTGCTACCCCAACTCTTTCACGAATGTGATCATTACGAATCATATTTTTTAGTGTATACTCACTCATCCCTCTCAACATTTTTATCAATGTCACATCCATCTTATGTTCTTGTTGTTTTTTTTAATTTCCCATCATTCACAGTTTACATTAATTGTTTCCTCCTCAATTACCATTTTTATCGATAATAATCTGTCTCCACTTCTATAAACTTCAACCACATTCTTCTTCCATACTCCATCCACAATTATACCTACACCATTCCTATTACTCACTTTATCAGTGTACCAAAATTTATAGTCATCAATATCCTTAGCCTTCTCACCCACCCATTTAGTCTCTTGTAGATATAAAATGTTTATCTTTCTAATCCCTCATCACACCTATTACACTACAAAAAAAGGGCAGATCTGCGGCGGGTATTTTCCCAGCGTGGGGACGGTTCTGACCGCCCCCATGTCGCTCCGGCGGTCAAATTTACCGCCGGCGATTTTAACGTGGCAACGCTGCGTGGGGGCGGAAAGATTTACGCTGTAGCTCCCTTGACCAACCGCCGCTACGCTTGGGGCGGACGTAGGGGCGGACCAACCAGCCGCAACAATTTTTTATTTTTTAAAAAAAAGGCATGGGAGCGGTCGACCGCCCCCACGTGTACGCGTTGGGGCGGACGTAGGGGCGGACCAACCCGCCGCCACAATTTTTTATTTTTTTTAAAAAAGGCATGGGGGCGGTTCGACCACCGCCATGTGATTTTTTTTTTTTTAAAAAAAATAAATAGTGCCGGCGTATCAAACCGCCGGCATGCTGTTATATTTACTAAAAAAAATTGCTTCATGCGAACAATTTAATGATAATGACTTAAATTGAAGACCGAAAAAGGAATAAAAAAAAGAAAAAAAACAACACAAATGCAGCAAAAATTAATTTTATTGTAATATATATGAAATAAATATATACTAAACCATCAAGCACAAAAAGATCATGTCCAAAATCCATAAGATATATTACGAAAACAAAATAATAAGAAATAAAAACAATCAGATATAATAAAATAAAAAAGAAAAAATAAACAATACCTATACCAAAAGCAAGACAAACTTTTAGACATCATGTGTGCATCAACAATGAAAACAACAAGAAACACAAAAGGGAGAAAGTGAGAAAGAAGAGATTGCGCGCGGTAGAAATGGGGGGGAGGTTATTTATAGGGAGAGATAGCAACGTGGGGGCGGGCGACCGCCCCCACGCGACAGTAAATGCACACAAAAATCTGTGCGCCTTGGCGCGGTTGCCCGCCCCAACGTGATTTTATTTTATTTTTTAAATTTTTTTATTCGTGTTGGGGCGGTCGACCGCCCCCACTCGACATGAAATGCGCACAAATCTCTACGCGCCGTGGGGGCGGGTGACCGCCCCAACGTGATTTTATTTTTTTTTTAAATTTTTTTATTCGCTTTGGGGCGGTCGACCGCCCCCACACGACATGAAATGCGCACAAATCTCTATGCGCCGTGGGGGCGGGTGACCGCCCCAAAGGGATTTTATTTTTTTTTTAATTTTTTTATTCACGTTGGGGCGGTCGACCGCCCCCACGCGACATGAAATGCGCACAAATCTCTATGCGCCGTTGGGGCGGGTGACCGCCCCAACGTGATTTTATTTTTTTTTTAAAATTTTTTTATTCACGTTGGGGCGGTCGACCGCCCCCACACAGGGATTTTATTTTTTTTTAAAGTTTTTTATTCGCGTTGGGGCGGTTGCGACCGCCCCAACGCACCGTGCCAATGAAAATTTTTTTTTAAGTTTTTTTTTATGCTGCGTTGGGGCGAGTATTATTTTTGTGACCGCCGCAACGAATGAACCACAAAAAAAAAAATTTCCCCTCGCAACTCGCCCTCGGATGGCTTAGACCGCCGGAACTCATTTTCGTGGGGGCGGTTTTTGGCAAACCGCCGGGACGCGTGCGCGGCTAATCGCCGCCTCTTTTGTAGTGTTACCTCCCAAGCTTTGCCTTTTATGGTTCCAATATTCCACGTACTAAATCTAATCCTACACACATTCACTTGCTTCTTTATATATCCCTTTTTCTATAAAATGCTAGATGATGACATATTGCTAAAATGGTTGTGTGTGTGCCCACTAGTTTTAAATACTACTATCAAATAGAGAAGATGATGATCATGTGACTAATGTCATATGAAATTAGTAATGTTTTTTGCAGTTTCGTGAGAATTATGTGGTCTTCTTTACACTTTAACCCTTATTATTATTGTCATTATCATTATTATTATTAGTATTTGCGATGGAGGTCATATTTGTAAGACGAGTATGAGAAGTTTTTTTAGACGAACGAGAAGTTAATGTTAAGTGAAATGATCCTAATTTTTTTTTGTCTAAAACATGTATGATCCTAATTTCATATGTCAAAAAATCAATAATTTCTTTTCAATTTTTAGGGGAAAGGACCAACAAATAATTTTTGAATTCAAACATTTTAATCAGTTGAATATATATATATATATATATATATATATATATATATATATATATATATATATATTATCAAAAGTTGAATATATATATTAACAACTCTAAGATATTAATTATATATCTGGGATTTTAAAATTTAAAAGATAGTTTACCTCACATACTGAATAAAACTGGGAAAATTGGGTGGGAAATTGCAAAAAAAAAAAAGTAATGAAAAAATTGGAGGTCTAAAATTTGGTGACAATTGTGCCCCTTTAAAATTTGATAACACCAACTTTGTCCTCATAAACCCAAGTTCGCCTGTAATATTTTTATTTATAGAACAAATGAATTTAGAAAACTTCTTATTGTTTCAAGTGTAAATTGAAAATTTATAAACATTCCAAATGAATTTAAAAAGTTTAAAATATTTTTAGAGGGTTTTTTAAGATTTTATTTTCATTAGGGGAAAGAAAGTAATTAGGTGTTTAATTAATTTAAGAATATGTATTAACGCAATATGAAGAAGATATTATCTTAGGATTTTTTATTTAAGGCTAAAGTATGTTTTTGGTCCCTTGACTTTGGAGAAAATTATGTTTTGGTCCTTTAACTTTGAAAAGTGTGTTTTTGGTCCCTTAATTTTGGACAAAGTCATCTTTCTAGTCCTTTAACTTTGAAAAGTGTGTTTTTAGTCCTTTTAAATTCGGTTTAAGTATGTTTTTGGTCCCTTAAATTTGCAAAAAATCATGTTTTAATCCCTTAATTTTGAAAAGCAAGGGATTAAAAACAATTTTATCCTTTTTTCAAAGGGTTAAAAACATTACTTTATCTTTGATAAAAAAAAACATTACTTTATCCAAAGTTAAAGGACAAAAAACACACTTTTCAAAGCTAAGGACCAAAAACACACTTTCTCCAAAATTAAGGGACCATAAACACACTTTTCAAAGTTAAGGGATCAAAACATGACTTTGTGCAAACTTAAGGGACCAAAAACATACTTTAGTCTTTATTTAAAATGTAATCTAGGCTGGAAATAAATAAAAGTGACATGATCAAATTTATTGGTTTAAAATATTCGTTTATTTTTTATGGAAATTTTAAAATATTCTTTTAGGAAATTTGGAATTTAAGTTAATTATAAATTTAATGCCCAATTTAAAGGGAAAAAAAACTCCTATATATTGTTTCAACAAAATAGGATACTTTATAGCTAATTGGATTTTTTTTTTTTTGTAATTAACCTAAAACCCTACTTGTATACTATACCTTCTTCTCTCTTTCCCCTTCATTTACATTAAAGTTTCCGTCTCTTCATTGTTTCCTTTCTCTTCTGCTTCTTCCCCAATTTCACTCCTTTCTGCCCTAATTGATACCAAGCCTGCTCTTCGATTGTAAGTAATTTCTTTTCCCTTCCATGTTGTGATTTTAACTTTTGGGTTTGCATTGTACAGTAATTGTTAAATTCCACTGCCATGAATTTTAGTCAATGGAAACCTTGACCTATTGATTGGTAGAGAAACTGTCTGTGAGTTTTGTGATTAGTTGGTTGGGATCATTATGAAACTGTGAGTAGTATACTTTGTTGTTTATTTGGGTATATTGAAATTGGGATACATCTGGTTTTGTTTGTGGCCATTGATGATTGAATCTAAAATCCTCATATGCAAACCTTGAGACACTAATAGTTTCAACATGATCATATTTTGAATGGCTGTGTGCAAAGTGGATGATGATACACTTAGCAGGTCCACATGATGAATTTGCTTAAAAGTGCATTATGGCATCTTCTTTCTGTCTTTAGTCACCAGAAACATAGAAAAGGAAATAGAAAGAGGCATCAATTGTAACTTTATCACAAGCATGATTGTTCCTAAAGCTAATATCTTTATTGCAACTAATGTTGATTTAAGTCTCAACAATTTATTCGAGTCTTGAAAAATCATTTTTCTTGGATGCTTGGAAATTCTTCAAGTTTGGCGGCCTAAGCTCATATTTGATCCATGGAAACTTTGATTTGTTTGCTATAGGTTCATTTTTTGGTTGTTGTAATTTCAGAACACGTTGCACCTATATCCCACATCAGAAGAACCAATCAAATTCTGAGAATATTAACCTCAACTGTTGTTTCTGTCATTGTATAGCCCAATAATCCTGAACATTATGGCAGTATGATCCAAGCATGGAATGAACAGAACAATCAATGAATGCACAGGTGTTCAAAGGGGCTATATATAGTGTGTTCAGTTAGTTCTATTATAGTCACTTGTAATGTAAATTGTAGCAATACAAGTAAACCTTTCAAATAGTTTCATATTCACAACAGGGCCCAGTAGTTCTCTTCCCACTGCCCCCAACCCCACCAAAAAAAAAGCAAAAAATCCCTAGTCAATAAATAAAGTCCTTATGATGTTTTGACTTTCCATTCAAACCGATATTCAAGAGAAAATTCAGTTATGCTGATAAACTTATTTTAATACAAATAGAAGAAGAGAATTGAGAGGGATTGCCACTGCCACTGTGAGGTGAGTGAGCGTCACAAGGTTTCTAAATCAGCCATTTGACTTGTCAGTGTGAACTCTAGCATACTTTGAAGTTTGTATATCTTTCATTTTTACATATTTATGTTGGATGTGGAAGTTCTCAGTATTTTACTGTGCTTGATATGCAGCTTTATTTTCGCGCAAATGGCAAAAAAGAGTTCTAAAAAGACCCCAAGTCAAGTACAAGAGATTACTGTTGTAGAAGAACAAAAACCATCTTCAGCTCATAAAAAACTTGGTAGTGAGATTGATGAGATATTTGCAAGCAAAAAACGGAAGAAATCCGAAGCCGAAAAATCTGAAGATGCAACTATGAAACCCAAGAAATCAAAACAGAATATAAAGAAGAAAAGAAAAGAGTCAACAGGTGTGGAAAATTTTTCAGCTTCTCGATCTAGAAAGAAAACAGCAGATGGGTTTACCATCTACACTGAAGAGGAGTTGGGTATTAACAAAGCAGATGCTGGAAGCACGCCACTCTGTCCATTTGATTGCTCCTGTTGTTTCTAATGGTAGCAATAAAGCTTTTCCTCTGATGAGTTTCTAATGGTAGCAATCAAGATTTTCCTCTCATGAGTTTTTAAATACAATTTTGTATCTGTACACCTAGATCTTGTGGTTTGGCACATAGCTTTTAGACTTGAACCAAGTTTCTCCAGCAGCCTAATTGTTAACGAGAGAATATTTTGGTTCTCATATCCTATGAAAGTGTGTCTATGCTGTATTTGCAGAATTTTACATAATGTTATTATATTATTATTGTTGATTCCATGTTCCTTGCATTTCTATGTACTGCTAACATATTTGCCAAATGAAAATGCAAGTTGTGTTTGTTTTTGATTCCTCCATCCTATTCCCTAACCAGTGAAACTCATGGCCCGCCATTATTAACTTCTGTCATATTACTATGTGAAGTATAATAATGCTGTTGGGAAGAGCTTTGCTCATTAGCCACAAGATTCTTCTGTGACCAAATTACTTTTGCCATGCCTTGTGCGTATCCTTTCTATTGTATTGTTGTCAGTGTTGCATTTGAGAGTTAAAATCCGCTCTGTTGCTACAAGAAAATAAAAAATATAATTTCCAAGCCCTGTTTTTACTTGCATATTGCTTTATATACATTGCTGCAATTCATTCTTCGTCTTGGCTCTTGCACTTGATTCAGTGTTCACCTTTCTCTTTAATTACTTCTTACTGTTGTTGCCACTTACCATAGAAGAAAGGCTCAAGTCGTGTGCAACAGTTTGTTAAATATTTTGTTTTGGACATAGTAACAATTTATATGTTTCATACTCTCATATCCGAGATATGTAATATCAAGCTTTGTCTCCATTTACAATATTCAGGCTTTCTTATAGCTTTGCCAATGATCGATAGTACCACAAATGACTTAAATATCTATTTCTAATGATATGTCAATTCTTTTTTCCCCCAAATATATGTGAATCGCCAATCAAAGCCTTTTTTGAGTTCTTAGTACCTTATATCCTCAAAAGCTCTAGTAGGACATATCAACTATGTGTTGGTAATAGGGTCAACTCTTCAACTTGTTGGCATTTTAACATTTTTTCATGGAATTATAATTTTCCCCCCAAAGGAATTATAGCATTGTTCATACTGTTCTAGCATGATTGTGCTTATTCAAACAAAATTTATTTATATATGGATGTACAACACATACAAAGGCGTTTGGATTAACTTATTTTATGGAATTCTGATAAAAAAAACTTATTTCATGGAGTAATTTCAAACAATTTATGTTTTACATGTTTAGATTGTTGCAGAAGTGATTTCTTTGAGTATTTCCAATTACCCACTAAAATTAAAACAAACACAGCTTAGGCACTACAAAACCTATTATGATGGCATAACTATATAAGCCAAAAATTAACCATGTTGAAATGCTCAGTGGTCATTTAAATGTTAAACGTAAGCTCATCTTTTAACATTGTGAAGGTCAATCATCATTGTATTTGGACAAAATCTCATGAGGGGGCATCATTTAATATTCAGCAGCAATTTCATGACCAGAGAACTATATTTACAATTGATCGATGTGTTATGAAGATATTGTGCATCACTTCAAGAATTCATTCAAAGATTTGTTGTTGATAAAGTACAATGGTATCATACATTACATATAGTAACTCATTACAATGTAAAAGGGCTTGTTGTCATAGATATAACCATGAGCTTTCTCCCATCAGCATAAAAGAATAGCTCGGCTGTTGCTCTTCTAGCTTAAGGCCATGAAGTCCTTACATGATTGTTTAGACCTCTAAGTCATATTACCCCCTAAACCAGATTGCACAATGAAGTACCATCACCTCCAGCAACCTAACCAAACACCAACCAACGTACTATCACCTCCCGCAACCTAGCCAACCATCAAGTATAATCCAAGATGATTAATACCTTAACAGGAAGTGGATTAAACTATACAGTATTGACATTGTAGCTGATCACAGGAGAAGAGGAATATTTTAATGTACTGTAACTTGGTTGTAGAGTGCAGACTCAACATTGGAGTTAACATACCATAATTCTTATTCTTTCACGACATTGTTTGGCACAAAAATCACCAAGAGTAGACAAATTCTCCCGGCAACCTAATCTGTACTAAACAAATTCATAAGGCTTCACATCTGCTAGACCAAAAACCTACAGACAAAACATAATTAATCATCTTGACAATTTCATGAGGCTTCACATCTAATATGTCAGAAATATATAGTACAAAACATAATTAATCATCTTAACAAATTCATGAGGCTTGACATCTAAATGGTCAGAAACCTACAGTACAAACATAATTAAAATATCTTCACATCTAATAGGTCTGAAACCTACAGTACAAAACATAATTAATTATCTTGATAAATTCATGAGGCTTCATATCTAATAAGGTCAGAAACCTACAGGTCATAAAAATTAATTATCAAGGAAAATTCATGAGGCTTCACATCTAATAGGTCAGAAATCTACAGCTCAAAACACCATTAATCATGATATGGAAGCATAATAGAATTTAGTACGCAGCAAGAAAAAGCAACTCCAGCATTCATTTTGTTCATATAAATACTCCCAGAGACAACAACCAAAATCATTTATTCCATGAAGCCCATAAAAAAAGTTCTAATATAATGGACACCAATGAACTTAAAGCAGATACTAACCTGCAATCCCATAAACCTTTGTCACAAACGTCAGCTCCCCAGTAGCCCTATTACCTTCAGCAATTCGCTGAAGCAGGTCTTGATTTCCTGAGGGGTATATACCACTCTGACTAGCTACAACGACGAAGAATCACTCTGCACTCTGCTTTGTGTGGTTGAAATAAGTTGTCTCTACTTAAAGCTGGGCATGGGCCTGCAGAAGAGATTTTCCACAATGAAGAAGGATATGGCTAGGCATGGGCTTGCAGAAGTATTGATAATGAACAGTATATTGCTCTGGTGAATAGGTTATAATATCCTCAACCAGACCTATATAAAATCAACCTATTTCACTGAACAAGCAATTGAGCTATTTAACTTTACCTATCACAATAAATTATAACATATCATCCACACAAAGCAACCTTTTATTCCATCCTACACACAAATCCAATGGTCCTAGATGATAGTCCTTAATTAGGAGACAAGTGCTTTGACAAACATCAAAATCAACTGTCTAAAAATTACAATCAGATTATATTGAGTTCATTATAAAATAATAATCAGTTACCTTGAGAAGAAAACCATTACAAGCAAACTCAGTGATTGCTTTCTCCATGCTTTTTGTATTTGATGACAACAAATCACCCCAACTACCTGCAGGACCAGTAAGGCAGAGATGCAACTTATAAAGAGAAACTCCTTTCAGCAGCAAATAGACCAACTAAACACATGAATAGTAAGATGGGAATAACCTTTCTCCAATGCCACAAGATGACTGGCATAGAATAGTTAAATGAGATAGGCTTACATCGGCTTATGAACAAGATTAGCTTATTTAATTAGCAAAGCCGAGTTTGGCGGGAAAAAATTATACGAGAGAGAGAAACAGAAGAAACATAAATCAGCAATTAAAATGAGAAGCCGACTAGAGCTGACGTTAGTGGAAGAACTTTTATCGATAGATAGATTGTTGCAGAAGCGATTTCTTTGAGTATTTCCAAGTACCCACTAAAACTAAAACAAACACAGTTGTATCCTGTAGGCACTACAAAACCTATTATGATGGCATAACTATAAGCCAAGAATAAACCATGTTGAAATGCTAAGCAGTCATTCAAAAGTTCAACATAATCTCATCTTTTGGGTATGCCTTTACCCGTGGCATATAACAGAAATTTTGACTCAGTCCACCTTTGTGCCATTGGATTCCCAGAAAAAGTCACTGAAATGAATAATAAGGCTAACGAAAAAGGGAGCAAATAATGCAGGAGCAAATCAGAAAATAAAATGGGACCAAACGTAAACAAGGGAAAAGTAAGCCCCAAAAAAATTGTGAATGTCAATCATCATTGTATTTGGACAAAATTTCATAAAGGGGCATTATTTTAATATTCAGCAGCAATTTCATGACAAGAACTAAATTTACAATTGCGATGTGTTATGAAGTTATTGTGCATAACTTCAAGAATTCATTCAAAGATTTGTTGTTGATGAAATACAATGGTATCATACAACACATATAGCCAACTCCGCACAATGTAAAAGGGCTTGTTGTCATAGATATAACCATGAGCTTTCTCCCATCAGCATATAAGAATAGCCCAACTGTTGCTCTGCTAGCTTAAGGCCATGAAGTCCTTACATGATTGTTTAGACCTCTTAGTCATATTACCCCCTAAACCAGATTGCACAATGAAGTATTCCAAAACTGTCCTAAAATTTTGTGTTCAATTTACGGTTGGCATTATGTCCTATTGATACAAGTAAAAGGATTCCATAAAGCAGTTTCTGAGACTAACATCAATTATATGCTTCTAACAATGTTCTTTAACCTATCAAAAGGAGAAATGTCCTTTCTCCACTCCATTCAAGTCATTGTGACAGGTAGCACAAACTCAACAAGAAATTTCATGCTGTTATTTCCCTCTCAAACTTGTACTCTTGCGTTTCTCGCTGAGCGCATAACGTCTTGCCATAGCAGGATTGTAGAATTTTCTCATATGATCTGAGAGCCGGTGTATAGACTGGAGATTACCAATTGCAGAAAGATGCATCAAAATACCGTCAAACTTTCTAAATGGCAATTTTATCCCCTTGTTTATTACTTCTTCCAAAAGAAAACAAGCATCTTCCACTTTATCGCACCTAAATAACCCATCAATCATCACACAATATGAGTCTGTATCTGGTGCATAACGTCTATTGGACATTTCATGCCAAGTCTCAAATGCCCCATCTGGATCACCCATCTTGAAAAACATTGAAATCAGCATATTATAAGTCTGGATACTGGGAATACAACCCAAATCAATCATGTTCCCATAAAGTTTGAGTGCTTCATCAGACTCCTTATTGTCACAAAGGACCTTGAGAAAACAATTGTAAGTAACTATATCTGGTGGATAACCTTTGTTTCCCATCTCCTCCAAAAATTTGTAAGCTGAATCTATCTTTCCAAACAAACACATTCCTTCAATTATATCCTTGTATGTTGAGACATCGGGGAGGCAACCACTACTAATCATACACTCAAGAATTTTAAAGCAGTCCTCCATTCTATCATTTTGGACAAGAGCGACAACAATAATTGCATAAGTCTTGGCAGTGGGAGAAGATATGGTTGAACCTTTATTTCTCATGAAGTCAAAAAGTTCTAATGCCTCTTCTAGCATGCCTGCCTTGCAGAAAGAGTCAATGGCAGTATTGTATGTGAAACTGTCAGGTGTATGACCGATTTCGATCATGTCTTCCAAAACTTTCATTCCTCTTGTAGGATTTCTAACTCTGCACCACCCAAAAAACAATATGTTAAACGTATCTGCATTAGGCTTAATCTTGTTTTGCATTTTCTGAAAGAGGCCCTCAGCTTCCTCAACCAGGCTACACTTGCAAAGAGCATCCAACAACAAATTAAATGCATTTACCTCAGGCTGAGTTTTCACTCGTATCCTCTTCTTCTTCGCAAACTTCTGCACATGAGTAAGATACTTCTCAGTGTATTTCCTCAAAATAGTCAAAAGAACCTCACCCGGAACCGTGTTCTTGTTACGCCTCTTCATATAATCCAACATATCACAAACAATCCGAAACTGTCTCACTTTATATCTCGTACTAGACAATATATCTATCATGTCATTATAAACACAAAACTCATGATAATAATTCTCCTGATGGCCAGCCCATGTGAAAAATCTAAATGCCATCTTTTCCTCATAACGAAGCCTATCCAACACCTTACTAACCAAAGGAGTTGACAATGGCATTCCAAGTTGGTCAAGAGCTTTCTCCATATTGACATGTCCAATGGACTTATCCATTATTGTGTCATACATCTTATCTACATCACATTCTAACTGGGAATCAAAACTCTTCTGATCCACTTGAACTGATTCAGAACAGTACAAGCGTTTCGAAACGACATATGTAACAAACAACTTATTGGGCAATGAAGATTGAATTAATTGCATACAAGGAAATGGGGTCATTTGTTTTGACTGTTTATGATAAGTGGAGTACTTAGAGAAGTAAAAGTTTGGGTTTTGAAGCAAAGTTACATTGTGGGTTGGATCGAAAGGAAGGGATGAGAAAAAAGGGGACTTCAAATAACATAATCCTATTCCTATGTACCTAACAAATCTTCTCATGTTGTTGGAGATGGGATTGAAAAACTGACCTGTTTAGAGGCTGCTTAATTTTGGTCAGTATAAGACGTGATTACAATTTTTGTGAGTTTTTTCCGAAATTGCCCCTTATTCACCGAACTCCTATTCTCTGCGCCACGCCTCCACCTTCGCGTGAAGCCACGCAGATCACACGCGGCTTGGTCGGAGATAGAGGCGTTGGAGGCCCACGCGCGGAGGACGCCAGTGGAGATAAGGACACGGCGGAAGACGGAGGGGGAGCCAGGGGTGGCGAGTTGGTGATGAGCACAGTGAGGCTGAGACAATGAAGATGTCAGTGGCTTTGACTAAAAAGAGTGGTTTATTTTTAAGCTGACTTATTTTTAAGTCATGCAGAAAAATAATTTGATTTATTTTCGGAAATAAGATACCTTGAGTGGTTTATAAATAAATTGACCTATTTCAAATAAGTTGGGTGAAAAATAAGTTCAGTCAAACATAGAAAAAAGTCACACACCCAAAATAAGCTGACTTATTTTTCAAAATAAGTTGAGTCAAACACACTTTTAAAAGGACGGTATTATTGCAAAAACGTATAAAATTGAGGGGAAATGACAAAAAAAATCTCTGCTAATACAAGTAAGGAACCTAAACTTCTAATAGGGCTATGAAGGAACCAGGTACCTACCTGTCATTTCCAAATATTGTGAAAAGACTTGATTGCCCTAATATAAGAGCTCTTCTCACATTTCCAAATGTACTCCCTCCGGTCCCTAATATAAAAGTTTTTCCCACATTTTCTCTTTATTTAATGTGTTTTTTCCAACTTTGCCCCTAACTCACTTTCGTATTTATTAATGTTTATGTCTTTGTCGCTCTTAAAAGTATCACAATTAATATGGGCAATATCGGAAAAGAAGTATTAACTCTAGCATCCAACTAACATTTACATGTTTTCTTAAAAAACATTTATTTTGTGACTAGCTCTTTTATAAAGGACTGGAAGGAGTCCATACTACATAATTCGCAACCAACTTTGGTCTAAACATAAATGCATTGAGCTAACAAGTAATAGATATTATGTTACAGCGACAACTGCACTAAAGTCCCAAATAAGTGATTTAATTTCAAAGAAATCTCAAGGAGTTGTTACCACTTATTAATGAAGGCTATTGCACTTATTAATAGTGCTTATTAACAACTCCTGGGACCACTTTAAAATTAACTATTATTTGGGACTTAGGTGCAATTGCCCCTATATTTTGGTAGTGGAGTATATAAGTTCCTACCATATAACCTACAAAAAGCAAAGCCTATTAAGTATATAAGTCATACTAATATTCAAGGATAATGTTAGGCCTATTTCTGTGAATAATTTGGGCCCTTTTTTATAACTTTTTTAGCAAAGAATTAGTAACAAACTTCGTGCCTTGCACAGATCGTGTTTTTTTAGCAAAGTTGAATACTTCATTTTAAATTATTATTAGTGGAGTATTCATTAAGTTGTACTCCCTTCGGTTCTAAATATAAGACTTATTTGGAGAGATATATAAATTTAGTCTGAAATATAATACTCCCTCCAGTCCTAAATATAAGACTTAGTTGACTTTTTGGGAAATCCTAAAAAAGCAAAATATAAGTCAATTATAAATTGATTTACCTAATTTTTTTCCTCAAACTAGTTTATTTAACCTATAAAATGGCTAATCTAAAAACATTTCAAATATGTCATAATTTAATAACATATTTTGTAACCTTAACAGCCCCAAAAAAGTCACCTAGGTCTTATATATAGGACTGAAGGGAGTATGTATTTAGGGAAAAGTTGTGAACAATGTAAAAAGATTTTATATTTTAGAACAAATTGAAATTTAAAAGTAGTTTTTTATTTAGGAATAGATGGTATGCATGGGCTAGAAGCAAAACATTGTGTGGATTTTTTCCCGTCTTCAACACACAAGTCACAGTGTCAATGGGCATAATTTAACAGAATATCTATTTCAAACAGCCACATATACAATGAAAGTTGAAGGCACAATGCACAATCCAGTCCAATCTAATAGGAAATGTTTAGTAGATTATACTGGAAACAAAAGATAATGCTACAAGAACAAGCCCTACTACACAACACATCACATTAACAGATAAGTTGGGAAATCCATAAAAATAACTAAGAAGTTTCTCCAAGCATGTCTATAAAATTTCGCTCACATACTTATCTCATAGATATCACATTTGAAAGCTAATCCAAACAAGCTTTAAAAATTTATTATATAGTAAAGAAGTAGAATGGGAAGCTTAGCAGGCTCCAGTTCTCTTGCCTTCCACAAGCCGCTTCCACAGTGCCACAACCTCTGCTTGAATCTCCATTTCACTCTTCTTAACCTTATGATGATCAATTTCATTAGATATGGTACTGACATGAACAGCTTTGATGGACAAAGGACTAGGAAGTGTGTCCAGCAACATGACAACCTTTTCAATGTCTGACACAAGTCTCTCAGCTAGGCTCCGGCTGAAGTCCTCGCGGACGACCACTCGCAGCACTGCCACATGCTGCACATCTGGTGGCATTGAATAGGCTGGAACAATCCACCCAAATCTCCTGAGATGGTCCGATATCTCGAACACTGTGTGCTGGCTGCTGTCTTTCAAAGATATGGCTACCAATGGTACTCCTATGTCCTTGGACAAAATGTTGAACCGACCTGTTTTCTCTATTCCTTCCTTTAGTACTCTCGCACTCTCCATGCAGTTCTCCATGATGTTTTTGTAACCCTTTTTTGTATTTTAGCAAACAATCACATATAAGAAACCTCTCAAGTAAATAATGGATGAAGTTATAGCAATCTAATGGATTACCATGTAGATATGAAATCTCAGATACTGTTTGGCAAGGCGAGCCAAAGCAAGGGAAGAGAAGAGATTATTACCTCAAAGCCAAGCCGAATGAACTGATAATATTGAGCGATAATTTGACTAGAGCCTGCCAAAAAGTAAACAAATTTGGTAGAAGAAAGAGTGAATCTTATAAAATTATACAGTCATGTATTCACTTGCCTTCTTTTCTCTGGTAATATCATAAGCAATCAATATTTGACTTGAGAACACTTAAACATACTTGTTAAGCATTTGTGTACTCAGTTTACCAAACTTTGGCTGCCCTCAATAATTATTACAGATGATTCAGGGAATTTTTCTTTAGCATTTAAACCACACTCACAGATGGGTATGAACCAATGGTAAATTATTATTACATATGTTGGAGCCTGCATCTTATGTGACAAATTTATGCACATAAAAATGCCCCTGTCCTCTGATTAATAAAGTTCACTTTATTCTCTGTATTATTCTAGTTTTATCAGATATCCTCAAAGGGACAAATTATATGAACTTTCCCTTCATTACTGACTTTATCACTAATACACTCAATATCATTGAAATGAATTAATGAAACAAAAAAATACCTTTGGAGAAATTGAGGGTGAAAGTGGGCTGATCGGTGCCAAGATAGTTGATATGGAAGACAAGATCATCAGGCAAGTCCTCCTTACTCCTCCAAACAACCCAACCAACACCGGGATACACAAGGCCATACTTATGGCCACTAACATTGATGCTCTTCACCAATGGCAAGCGAAAATCCCACACTAAATCCGGAAACAAGAACGGCGCGATAAAGCCTCCACTTGCAGCATCCACATGAATTGGTGTGTCCCATCCTGTCTCCTTGTTCTTCTCTGTGAGAAGCTCATTCAATAGTTTCACATCCTCAAACTCTCCAGTCAGTGTTGACCCCAATATTGCAGCCACACATATTGTGTTCTCGTCCACTAATTCCACTGCTTTCTTTGGGTCCATCACATAACATCCCTCACTCAGCTTCACCTCCTTCAGCTCAACCTCAAAGTACCTAGCAAATTTCTCCCAACAAACCTGTGTGCATGACATGTATATTTCAATCAATCAATTGCTTCAAACTACTTTGATCAGATTTAATTCAAACAGGGAGATAAATATAAAGATGACACTCCCTCTTGTTCTTAATTAACATGTGTGAGTCTCAGAAAATGAAATACTATATTACCAATTACAACGAATTTGGCATAATGTCTTTAAAAAGGCATGTACAACTTATCAAGTTTCAGTGTTCATCAAATTGATGAGCACTTCCAGCCCATCAGATATGGAACATTTTGGATCTTATTTGGACTGCCCATATTATATAAATATTAGATTATTTGGGTATTTCCAAATAAAAATGCATTTCTTGTGGAAAAAATGATATTAAAAATTAACTTGATTTCTTTTTGAAGTAAAGGGGCAAGCTTCCATATATTGGGGAAATATCATACTACTATATTACAAGGCATTTTCATCTAATTTGAACATGCAGATATTTTTGATAGACAATTTTTAAGTAACAATTATTTTTTTCTAGGAAGATAGTTAGGATATTAACTTTATGTCAGATTTTATAACTATTAAAAATGTTAAAAAGAAAAAGTATATTGAGATTTTTGAAACACGGCCAAATTCAACCACTCAATTTAGCTTTACAGGACAAAGTAGTAAAGAAGATAAGATGTGAGACCCACCTGGACATTAGCTCCAGTAACAATGTTGGGGTTATCAATTGGTTTGCCTTCAGATTTTCTCTTCATCTGCCACTTTCTCTTAAAAGCAAGACCAGCAAGCATGATTGCTTCAGAAGAACCCACAGTTCCCACACCCACCGCAGCCTCATCTTCCCCAATAGGAGCATTAAACAGATGTGCTATCATATTTACACATCGATTCTGCACACAAAAATACATCAAAATAAAAAACAATACACCAATGTATAGTTGGTTGATCTGCTAAGTGGACTACAACCCTGTAAGGATGAGAACGCATGTTCATATCCAGGGAAGCGCTCTCATTGAGAAAAGGGACAATCTTGCCTATGTGGGCAACACTCCTATATAGTTTGAGTCCGAATTAGTTGGTTGCGAATAGGCACAAGATAAAAAATAAAAATAAAAAACTATACACACTCAACACAAGATCTACCAAAATTCATTGCCACACAGAGTAATTATTCTGCATGTCTCACTAGTCAAAAAATAAACAAAAACATAAGAAAATCCTAACGTTAAAAAGCATAATTGAAACAGCATAACATGCCTGAAGCTCAGTGGTAACAGGGTATTCATCCATGTCAACGTAGTTTTTGTTGAGGGAAGCCATGATTAGCTTGTCAACCTCAGGCTCCATCCAAGTGGTGACAAAGGAAGCCAAATTGAGCCTAGGAGCTCCATCCAGCATCAACTCATCGTTTATAATCTGGTACGCTGCATCCTTGGGAATGGAGTTTTCAGGCATCTTAAACCTTAAAATATACAACAACACACAAAGTCAATACCCATTAACCAAAAAGAACAAAGAGAAACTCCATCTTTTATTATTATTATTGAAGTTAAGAGGAAGTGAAAGATTGAAAGAGAGAGAGAGGCATACTTGGGAACAGGGTTGCGGACATATCTGGAGGCGAAAGTGCAGTGTAAGTGTTCTTGGTTTTCAGGTTCTTTCACTGTGGAGGTGATCACCATTTTTGGAGGGACTTTGAGCTTCTTGTTTTTTTTTTTATGCTTGGGCTTGAAAGATGGTGAGAGCAGAGAAGAAGGTGCACAGTATGAGGAGACTGGACAATCACAAATAGTGAAGTGAAGGGGAAAAAACAAGTGGGAGGTTAAAGTGGAAAACAGACGAAGAGGTGTGGGGCATCCATTTTGCAACACGTATTCACTAGTGACTGTCTTAGGATGTGTGTACAAAAGTAGTACTCTCTCCTGTCTTAATTATAAGTCGCCTTTGATTTTTTTGGAAAATCCTAAAAAAGCAAAATAAGTCAATCATAAATTGATTTAATTAATTTTTCCCTTAAATTAGTTTGTTTAACCTATAAACTAATGACTAATATAAAAATTTATCAAATATTTCATAATTTAATAACATATTTTGTAAGCTTAACATGTCCAAAAAAAAAGTTAAAGACTACTTATAATTAGGACCGGAGGGAGTATTAGAGTGGGAATTTGAGGTTATAAAAAAAAGAGTGGGAATTTGAGAAATTTTCAGGTACCTTGGGAGTAACACGCAAATCCTGCTTTCACCTTTAAGAACGAGCCAACTAGGACAATGGGACCCTCACTTATGACAGCTCACATCTCTCCTATATTAACAAATTTCTGCATAGACTTATGTATTCATTTGTGTTTGTGTTTCGGCTAATAAAACCTTAACATGTAAGTTTTAAGGTGAAATATTCAATTTGACTTGGTATCCTAACAAATTCAATTAACACATTAAAAAATTTTTGAATGACACATGTTTTGATTGTTTTTTTATTTTATAGATTGAAAAAAAAAACATTTTTGTTAATTAGTTAATATTTTTGTGATGCAATATCAAATTAAAAGTTATACATATGGCCTTACATGTTTATTTATTATTGGTTTTTTTGGTCAAGACATATGATAAGATGTCAAAACGGGACGGTCTAATCCTTAAGGGTCAATGGGCTAAACGGGCTAAGCCCATTTAGGCTCTTTTCCAAAAAAAACCCTATGTTTTCTGAAGCTCGTGAAAGTAATGGATGCACAAGAGGGGGGGTGAATTGTGCTACCAAATAAAAATCAAACAATAACAACACAAGGGTTTATACTGGTTCGGTCTTCCTGACCTACGTCCAGTTCTCAACCACCCAGGTTGAGTTCCACTATCCCCAGGTTTTAGAAACGGGTTCACCTGGAACCTTTACAACCGCAAGTTTTGGACGGGATCACTTGCAACCTTACAACCACAAGTTTTACTCAAGGCTCACTTGCAACCTTGCTAACTAGCTCCCCCTTACAACCAGCAAGGGTTCAACCTTTACAAATAAAGGATTTTCTAAACTTAGTTCTCTTCAAGAACGGATAATGTTACACACTTAAGTACAATCAATGTTCTTAATACAAGAAGAGACTTAACCACAAAGAGTACAAGATAAGTAGATGAAAAGGACTCTCAATGAGTTAAATGCTCTTTCTCTTTTCTGGGCAATTTTGAATGCTTGAAGGATTTCTCGGTTTCTCACTCTAGCTTTCTTTAAGATGTCAAAGATATTAGTTGTCTTCATAAATGAAGGTGAGCTTGTTTATATAGTCTTCAAGTATTCTCACTCTTGGTAGGTGGGTTAGCCGTTTGAATATGGCCGTTTTTCCCAAGTTACCGTTTGCCCAATTAATGCTCCATTAATGCTTAGCAGGGTTGACTTTGCTTTATCTCTGCAAAGTAGTTCTGACACTTCTGCTCTGTCGAAAGCATTCTGACACTGCACTGCTCTGAACGTTCTGACATTCTGATTGCTTGCGGAAGCAAGTCCACATCCGGAAGCAACTTTACTCAGTGTACTGCATTTTGAAAGTTAGTCTTAACAATAATAGCACATACTCACATGCAGTGGGAGTTCACTTAGTCTAAGGGAGTTCTTTTCCATCCGGAAGCAATTCCACATCCGGAAGCACTTTCACTGGACTTTGGGTTATGTTCACATTTTACTCACTGACGCTCAGTGTTATCCATACCAACAGCCAGCGCTAGTTACTAAGCAATCGGAAGCAAATCCACTGGACGTTGGGTTATGGTCACTGGCGCTCAGTGTTATCCATACCAACAGCCAGCGCTAGTCTTAATACAATCGGAAGCAAATCTACATCTGGAAGCTTCCTAACTTAGTCTCAAGGATTTTATACACTAATGCTCTTAGACTGAGTTATGACTTAGTGATATACTTGCTGTCGCTGGGGGATGAGACGTTTATCCGCGAGCGCCAGTCTTAGTCCATCCGGATGTAAATCCACATCCGGAAGCACTCTTACTTGAGGTTCTATATTAACCTAATATTCTCTAAGTGTTTGGCTTGTTCTTTCATATTTTAGTCTTCATCAAAACTTAAGATTCTAACATCCTCCCCCTTTTTGATGATGACAAACTAAGTTATCTAATTAAGTTCATATGAAAGAATTAAAAGTAACAGTTAGATAAAACACAAACAACTCATATAATTTATCATTGATGAACAAAAGACTACAAGTTAGAATAATAGATAGAATTCACAAGTAATCTACACTATGCAAAATGAACTATGCATGAAAACTAAGAAGAAAATTTTCTAAGGTAAAATGCATGAGGTAGAGTGGGGTTTAAAGCTGATGTCTCTTTTTCCTCTCTCTCTCCTTTTGTCTTTCCTCATTTTCTTTTTGAAGCTGGGCTAAGTGGGCATCCTTGACATTCTGGTCAATCTGAGCAATTATCCTTTGAAACTCTTCCTCTTCCCTCTCCCTTCTGAGTCACTCAGACTCAACGGATTCCTCAAAGGCTTTCTTCATATTTTCAACTTCTTCAAACCCAGGGAACCCAGTTGCATCCGAGAAGGGAGTGACCTCGCCATTGGGATAATGGACAGCCCTGATCTTCACATTTCATACTGGGAAGTTGGGGTCCTCCTCAACTTCCTGGGCTTTCCTTTTCCCTTTGCCCTTGCCTTTTCCTTTGCCCTTGCCTATTGGTTGAGTAGGTTTGGCTCTTGCTCTTTCAGCATCTAGGCAGGCCATCTGACCAAATGAGATTTTGTCCGTGAACCCATACCTCTCGAACTCTTCAGGAGTCATGTCCTCAATTTCCAGCTTGACTTCCTTCAGTATCGGAGTGGCATGTGTCTCTTGAGAGGATGACTGAGTCTCAGGTACAATCTCATCTTGAACAGATGGAACCTCTGGCTCACTCACAGCAGACGCAGTAGAACTAGTACTCTTGTTGGCATGCTTTCTAGCAACTGTCTTCTTCCTTGATTCACTGTACTTGACTACTGGTGGAGGAGGAGCAGAGGTTGGCTCAGAAGGAGGAGGAGCAGTGGTTGGTCCAGAAGGAGAAGGAATTGGCTTGGCTATGACGATTGGTGGATGATTAATCCTCTCCAGCCCATACTTCATCATTATCTCCTCAATTAAGTTTTGGGCAGACTTAGAAGATGGAGGCTCAGATGATGAAGACTCTGGCTGTGGGATCTCTTCAGGTTGTTCATATATAACCATTGCCCACTTGGACCTTTGCTCATCCGATCGCTGTTGTTGCATAAATCGGATGACTTCCCTTCTGATCAGACTTTCAGCACCACCCAATCTTTGAAGATCCATGGCTCGGCGAAGAGCAGCAGTGATGTCTTCATCGAGCCAGAGGGATGGTTGACTCAGGACATCCCTTGCTTCCATGGTATGGCGAAGGGCGATAGCAGCATCTCTCCCCCTTTTGTCATCATCAAGGAGGGCGAGGGCCATGGAGGATGGAGTGGGTGAAGAGGAGGGTGAGGATTCGGGCGAGGATAAGGGTGAGGTGTTTTCTGGTGAATTAGGAGGGTTTGGGAAGAGGATTGTGTTTCTTTCGGAAGAAGTCGGGGTGGGTGAATAGCCCATCGAAGGGGTAGGTGGAGGAGTAGGCGGCAGGTTGTTTAACTCTCCATGGAATAGGGGGTTGGTCTCGGAGGAAGTAGGTGAAAAGTGGGTGAGCAGGAGAGGTAAACCCAAGGGATTGGGCTAGGGTGAGTTGAGTGTTAGAAGAAGGATTGGAGGGCTCTGTGGGGCTTGGGGGTGGTGAAGGGTTTGGGGAGATTTGTGGAGATGGGGAGTTGTTGGAGTTAAGTGGTGATTGGCGAGGGGAGTGTTGGGGTGAGTTTTGAGTGGAGTTTTGGGGTGATGGTTGATGGTCATTGTTAGGTGATGTTTGGGGTTGTTGGGTATTCTGAGGAGGAGGAGGTGGAGGTTGGTCATTTTGTGGAAGAGGAGGTGGAGGTTGGTCACTTTGTGGAGGAGGAGGTGGAAGTTGGTCACTTTGTGGTTGAGGGATGTGGAAATGATTGATGATAAGGTCTAACTTAGCCTCGACCCTTCCTAGGCGATCCTCGATGCCTTGGATCCTCTGTCCTTGCTGCTGAAGGGCTCCATCATATTCTCCTCTGAGAGGGGCCAACAATGTTTCAGGCAGCCTGTGGAGGAGCTCTTCCCTGAGCTCATTTATCATAGTTTGCTGAGCCATGGATACTCTTGGGGCTCGTCTTGGTCCAGCGTGAGAATCAACTTCTTGATCCCCTGCTCCAGATGTAGAGGGAATAATTGTGTTTGATTGACTACCAACCTGTAACCCAGACCGAGCAGGCTTTGCAGGCTTGATATATCTTACCCCCATTTTGCTAATGTTGACTGCTCCAATGGGTAGGCAGGGATTGTTGTCAGCTTCCTCAGTGGACTTGATCAAAAATTTCTCCATGAGGAAGGCAATCACTTGGGGATAGGGAAGATAGCCAGGACTCTTCTCCTTGGTTTCCTTGTTTTCACACCATCTATGCAGCTCCAAGCTGATCAGTTGTCCTGGGTTGACGGGCTTCTTGGTGAGGAACCTTGGAAGCCAGGGGTTGTCAAGTAGTGTAAACTCGTTGAAGTTCCCCCCTTTGTGCGTCATCAACCGGGAGTAGACATACTGGAGCACCCGGTTAGAATCGGGCATACCAGAAACCTTATTCCCCTTGGTCTCATATGCACGTTCAAGTTCCTACTGGCTCAGCTTCTCGGGGTTGATCCATTGGTTCATACCCTCATCAGTGACCCCGAGTAGGCTGTTGATGTCTCGCCATGAGAACTTCATATGCCTTCCCCTGACTGTGGCCTTGAAGTCAACTCTTTTAATGGTTTCCTTCCCATTAATCAACTTGTACTTAGGCTTGGCTGTGAGCGACTGATAGAACACTCGCAGGAAGTTGATGTTGTACTCATTATTGATTCCCAGCCAGCACATATACTTCTCCAAATGGCCCTTCAGATGCTCAAACCCTAAATCTTCCAACTTCTTCAGATCAACAAACATTCCGTTTGTGAAATAGGGTTTGGTGTTCTCAAATCTGGAGGAAATCGCCTCAAGTGGCCCATCCTTGTATGTTGTCAGATCATCATCATCCTCCACTCGCTGACGTTTGGAGGTGTGTTCTTCCTCAAATCTGACTCTTTTGTGTTTCTTCTTGGACTTCCCAGATTTGTCATGAACTCGCCCAGATTTGCCAGACCCTTCATCCCTCTGCCCAGTTTTGCCAGAGTGTTCTTGGCGTTCAAGCTGTTTATCAGATCTCTGCCCAGATTTCTTTGAACGTTAATCGTTGGAGTTGGAATCAAGAGAGCTAGCCATTTTTGTATTGGGTTGGGGTTTAAGTGTTTGATTTCTTGGAATGTATGCGATGAAATGCACAGAAATGTAAAAGATGAAGAGAAAGATGCGATGAAGATGAAGAATGATTTCAGAGAGTTTGGGTGTTTGATTTGTGTGAGAAGTGAGAAATGAATGTCAATGACCTATATATATGTGAAGTAATAAGCGATGTGATGGTTCATGATGACTCTTCATTGAAAGCATGCACCTTTTGTGGGGAAACGTAAATATTCAAATTGAAACGTCGCACCTTTGTGACACATGTCTCTGCACAATCTCAGAAGAGGCATAATTTTTGGTGTGAGAAGATGAAACGTTTTCTGAGGTGACGTGTCCCTTTGTTCAGACACTGGCGCTCCCCCTCACTTTGACTCAACACTCAGCGCTAGCAGAAGAGCATCCGGAAGTGGTTTTGCTTACGGTTGGAGTGGCGCTCCATGTAACTTTGAGTTGTCATCCAGCGCCAGCAAAAGAGTATCCGGAAGTGGTTTTGCTTCCGGTTGGACTTACTTAGGATTCAACATTGTGTGGGACCTGCAAAACTAAAGGTTGGCACTCTGATGCCTAAGTTAGTATAGTTGCAGGTTTTAATCAATTAAGCACAAGTTTATTTTGAAGAATTAGACTTCATTTGGGTTTACCATTCCCAAATCACCTCTTATGAATGTAAATTGATCAACCCCCAGAGGCTTGGTGAAAATATCAGCAAGCTGATGCTGAGTGAGGACAAATTGCACTTTGACATCCTTCTTTTGAACATGATCTCTGATGAAGTGATGTCTGACATCAATGTGCTTTGTCCTTGTGTGCTGAACCGGATTCTTGGCGAGGCTGATAGTGCTTGTGTTGTCACAAAGTATGGGAGCCTCAGGGAACTCCAAGCCAAGATCTCTCAGTTGGTTCTTCAGCCACAATACTTGGGCACAACAGCTTGCTGCAGCAATGTATTCTGCCTCTGTAGATGATAAAGACACGCAGGTTTGCTTTTTACTAGCCCAAGAGACCAGACAACCACCAAGGAAGGCACATTGTCCACTGGTGCTCTTTCTATCAGTTTTATAACCTGCATGGTCAGAGTCAGAGTAAGCCCACAAGAACTCTTGGTTACCTCTGGAATACCAAAGACCAAGCTCTTGTGTTACTCAAGGTATCTTAGAATACGTTTAACACATGTTAGATGTGACTCCTTGGGGTTGGCTTGAAACCTAGCACACATGCCTACACTAAATTGAATGCCAGGCCTACTTGCCGTTAAATACAGCAGGGAACCTATCATTCCCCTATACATGGGCAGGCTGACAGATTTACCCTTTGCCTCAGCATCGAGTGCGGCAGTGGTACTCATGGGAGTGTCATACTCCTTGCACTCATCCATCCCAAACTTCTTGAGTAGCTCTCTGCAGTATTTAGCTTGGGAGATGAATATGTCATTCTTCTTTTGCTTAATTTGCAGGCCTAGGAAGAACGTTAGTTCTCCCATCATTGACATTTCAAACTCTCCCTGCATAGTCTTAGAAAATTCTTTACAAAGTTTTTCCTTAGTTGCCCCAAAAATAATATCATCGACATAAATCTGGACAATTAGCATGTTTCTATCTTTGTGTAGAATAAACAGTGTATTATCTAGTTTGCCTCTTGAGAAACCCTTTCCCAGCAAGAAGCTGCTGAATCTCTCATACCAAGCTCGAGGAGCTTGTTTCAGGCCATACAAAGCTTTCTTTAGCCTATACACATGTTTAGGATGCTTGTGATCCTCAAAGTCAGGAGGTTGCTCTACATAAACCTCTTCTTTGATGTAACCATTAAGAAATGCACTCTTTACATCCATTTGATATAATCTAAAGTCTTTCATGGATGCAAAGGCTAGAAGAATCCTTATTGCTTCGAGTCTAGCGACTGGAGCAAAAGTTTCTTCATAGTTTATGTCTTCTTCTTGGTTATACCCTTTGGCTACCAATCTGGCTTTGTTCCTTGTTATTTGACCTGTCTCATCCAGTTTGTTTTTGAAGACCCACTTGGTCCCAACTATGGATTGATGAGACGGCCTTGGGACTAGTTCCCAAACTTGGCTCCTTTCGAACTGGTTTAGCTCTTCCTGCATGGCAATAATCCAGTCGCAGTCCTCAAAAGCTTGTTCAACTGAAGTTGGTTCGATCTGAGATAAGAAGGCTCCAAACTCAACTTCATTTTGAACCTGCCTTCTGGTTCTGACACCAGAAGAAACATCACCAAGCACTTGATAAAGAGGATGATCCCTGTGATGTCTCCTAGCTGTTGGCAACTGTGCCTCATCAGGCACTGTCTGCACTATAGGCTCATCACTGGGTTCATCTTCTTCTTTGAGATTGCTTGCTGGTGTTTCTTTTGGTGGTGAAGATGATGATGGTTTTGGAAAGTTTATTATCCCATCATCTTCTGTGGATTGTTCCCATGTAGGAGTTTCATCAAATACAACATGCATAGATTCTTCTACAGTTCTAGTCCTCATGTTGTATACTCTGTAAGCCTTACTCCTAAGGGAATACCCTATGAATACACCTATATCAGCTTTTGGATCAAACTTACCCAGATTTACCTTTCCATTGTTATGCACATAGCATTTTGATCCAAAGATTCTGAGGTGGCTGATGTTGGGCTTTCTGCCTTTGTACAGCTCATAGGGGGTCTTGTCCAAGCCCTTGCGAACATAGGCTCTGTTAGAGATGTAGCAAGCAGTGCTCATAGCGTCTGCCCAGAACACTTGAGAAACCTCTTTCTCATTGAGCATGCTCCCGACCATCTCAGTCAGATTCCTGTTCTTCCTCTCGACTACACCGTTTTGCTGAGGAGTTCTAGGAGCTGAGAAGTTAAGATCAATACCATTCTGCTCACACAGCTCAGAGAAGCTATGGTTCTCAAATTCTCCTCCATGGTCTGTCCTTATGGCTGTGATTTTGAGGTCTCTCTCATTCTGCACTTTCTTAGCCAGGACAACAAAGGCATCAAAAGCATCTTACTTAGAGGCAAGAAACATTGTCCAAGTGAACCTAGAATAGTCATCCACCACCATTAGAGCATACAGGTTTCCACCCAAGCTCTTCACTCTTGCTGGCCCAACCAAATCCATGTGGATTAGTTCCAAGGGCCTGCAGGTGGAGACTCTCTTCTTGGTCTTAAACGAGGACTTTGTTTGCTTCCCTCGTTGGCAGGATTCACAAATATAATCATGCTTAACCTTGAAAGATGGAATACCTATAGCTAGCTCTTTCTTAATCAACATGTCAAGTTGAGTGAAATTAACATGTGCTAGCCTTTTATGCCAAAGCCAACTATTTTCATCACTAGATATTAAGCATTTTTCTTCGAGTTGTTGACATAAATCTAGAGTGTATAGGTTTCCATTTCTATTTGCCTTAAGTTTGCATTTTAGGTTGGCCTTATCTAGATTTAGATCCTGCTTATCTACTATCATGCACTCATGTGAATCAAAGATTACCCAATTTCCTTTGTCAGTGCTCTGGCTCACGCTCAGCAGGTTGTGATAGAGACCATCCACCAGATAGACGTCTTTCACTGGCCCAACTTCTCCAACTCCGGTGATCTTTCCACTTTGATTTCCTCCAAAGGTAACTGTGGTTCCGTCTTTGATCACCAAGGATTTGAATTTGTCTCTATCTCCAGTCATATGTCTCGAGCATCCGCTGTCAATATACCACTTCCTATTCTTGGATGCTTTGAGACACACCTGAAAGAATCAATCAGGCTTAGGTACCCAACCTTTCTTGGGTCCTCTGTCATTAGTTCCCAGAGCCCTTGGTTCAGTGTTAGTTTTGACCTTGGGCTTATGATTAATCTGTGCCTCTGGCCTAGTGTTGGCTCTAGGCTCTTGGGCTTTCCTTGAGGGTTGTTTCCAGCCTCTGGATCTCTGTCCTCCCTTAGTTTCTTTTCTTGGGGGAGGATCCTTTGTAGCCTTGGTTCCTTTTGGGACCCATTTATAGGAGTTGTTTGCTCCATGCTTCTTAGCATTACAGGTGGACGTGGAGTGTCCCTTCCTGTTACAATAATTAAAGAAGCTAAAAGGTGTGGAGCTGTGCTCAGTGGCTCTATGGAAGAATTTTAAGTAGGGCTTCACTTTTGGTTCCACCCACTTTTTCCCTCTAGGTGTGTATCCTAAGCCAGTCTTGTCCCTATATGCCCTCTGATTCATTAAAATGATATTTAACATTTCAGATCCATTTGTGAACTTCTGCAGGGCATTTTGCAGTTTATCTCTTTCAGCTGAGATTTTGCTGCAACTAGGGCAGCTCTCAAGTATTGAGGCATTGGGTTCTGCTTGGGAAGAACCCTTGCCATCCGCTACCGGAAGCTTTCTGGCTTCCGCTAGTTCTTCACTCAGTGAGTCCACCTTGGACTCAAGTGATTCCTTTTCAATTTTCAATACTTTGTAGGCTTTACATAATCGGGAGAATTCTTCGTGAACCTCATTATAAGCCTCTTGTAGTTCAGAAAAAGTTACGTCACTGTCCTCCTGGATGGGATCAAAATCTGAGGATGCTCCCTCATCATCATCTCTGGCAACCAGACAGAGGTTGGAAACCTCTTCCTCATCACTTGCTTCCTCGTCTGAGCTATTCACCCAGATAGAGGATACAAAGGCTTTTCTTTTGTCCTTCCCCTTTGATCTCTGCAGGCTTGGGCACTCAGCCTTGAAGTGGCCAGGCTTTTTACATTCAAAGCACACTGGGGTCCTTTCCTTCTTAGATCCCTTCCTCTGGCTGGAATCACCTTTCTGAAAGTCTCCTTTCTTCTTGAAGAACTTTCTGAATTTTCTCACCATCATAGCCATCTCCTCATCATCCAATTCCTCCTCATCATCCTCATCATCATCATTATCATCATTCTTCTCCTTGCTGGGAGCAACAAGGGCAAGATTCTTGGTTTTGGATGAGGCTTGAGGAGCTCTCTGAGCTAGCAGGGTTGGTTCGTACTCAGCCAGAGAACCAAACAGTGCAGTGATGGAACTGGTTGACTCTCCTTGGACTTCCTGCAAGATTGTAACTTTGGTGATCCAATCACCTTTCAAGACTTTTAAGATCTTATTGACTTGTTCTCTTTCAGGAATGTCTTTGCCCAGGAAGGCCAGGTTATTGATAAGATGAGTGAACCTGAGCTCCAGCTCTCTAATTGGCTCAGTTGGACTAATCATGGCAAATTTGTGAAATTCTTCTACCAACATCTCGACCCGTCTTGCCTTCACTCCCTTGGTTCCAGAGTGAGCAGCCTCAAGAGCCTCCCACATATCCTTAGCAGTTTTGTGGTGGCTGATCCTATGAAACTCCTTAGGACTAAGGGCACATTGAATGTAGTGCATGGCCCTGAAGTTTAGCTAGACTAGAGCATAGTCCTCATTGGTGTATCTGGATCGCTGCTTTGCAAAGCCATCATCATCTAGAGGGGTGTGATTCCCATGTTCAATCATATCCCAGAGTCGGATGTCGCTGGACTTGATGTAAGTCTCAATTCGGAATTTCCAGAATGGATAGTTATATCCATCAAAACCTGGAGGCTTGTTGGGTTGAATAGAGACATCTGGCAAGGAATAATCTGTATCCATTACTGGATCTTTACTTTCTAGATTCGTTGGAATCAAGTTAGAAAGACCGGCTCTGATACCAAATGAAAGTAATGGATGCACAAGAGGTGGGGTGAATTGTGCTACCAAATAAAAATCAAACAATAACAACACAAGGGTTTATACTGGTTCGGTCTTCCTAACCTACGTCCAGTTCTCAACCACCCAGGTTGAGTTTTACTATCCCCAGGTTTTAGAAACGGGTTCACCTGGAACCTTTACAACCGCAAGTTTTGGACGGGATCACTTGCAACCTTACAACCACAAGTTTTACTCAAGGCTCACTTGCAACCTTGCTAACTAGTTCCCCCTTACAACCAGCAAGGGTTCAACCTTTACAAATAAAGGATTTTCTAAACTTAGTTCTCTTCAAGAACGGATAATGTTACACACTTAAGTACAATCAATGCTCTTAATACAAGAAGAGACTTAACCACAAAGAGTACAAGATAAGTAGATGAAAAGGACTCTCAATGAGTTAAATGCTCTTTCTCTTTTCTGGGCAACTTTGAATGCTTGAAGGATTTCTCGGTTTCTCACTCTAGCTTTCTTCAAGATGTCAAAGATATTAGTTGTCTTCATAAATGAAGGTGAGCTTGTTTATATAGTCTTCAAGTATTCTCACTCTTGGTAGGTGGGTTAGCCGTTTGAATATGGCCGTTTTTCCCAAGTTACCGTTTGCCCAATTAATGCTCCATTAATGCTTAGCAGGGTTGACTTTGCTTTATCTCTGAAAAGTAGTTCTGACACTTCTGCTCTGTCGAAAGCATTCTGACACTGCATTGCTCTGAACGTTCTGACATTCTGATTGCTTGCGGAAGCAAGTCCACATCCGGAAGCAACTTTACTCAGTGTACTGCATTTTGAACGTTAGTCTTAACAATAATAGCACATACTCACATCCAGTGGGAGTTCACTTAGTCTAAGGGAGTTCTTTTCCATCCGGAAGCAATTCCACATCCGGAAGCACTTTCACTGGACTTTGGGTTATGTTCACATTTTACTCACTGACGCTCAGTGTTATCCATACCAACAGCCAGCGCTAGTTACTAAGCAATCGGAAGCAAATCCACTGGACGTTGGGTTATGGTCACTGGCGCTCAGTGTTATCCATACCAACAGTCAGCGCTAGTCTTAATACAATCGGAAGCAAATCTACATCCGGAAGCTTCCTAACTTAGTCTCAAGGATTTTATACACTAATGCTCTTAGACTGAGTTATGACTTAGTGATATACTTGTTGTCGCTGGGGGATGAGACGTTTATCCGCGAGCGCCAGTCTTAGTCCATCCGGAAGTAAATCCACATCCGGAAGCACTCTTACATGAGGTTCTATATTAACCTAATATTCTCTAAGTGTTTGGCTTGTTCTTTCATATTTTAGTCTTCATCAAAACTTAAGATTCTAACAGCTCGACCCTGGAGCACTCGGATTGGGCTTAGCCCTCAGGGCTTCGACCCTTATAAAACAGTTCCAAAATTTCAACAACATACTACACCACAAGTTTTAACTTTTAATAACAAGCACACCATATAATACCCAAGTATTAATATAAATACACTACAAAGTCATCAAAAAGAAAACCAACAACATTCAAATACTAATAATCTACAAATCACAACTACTACTCATAAAAAGGAAATCTCAATAAATATCATTCCACAACATTTGATTGTGTTTAGCTATGAGTTGCCACCTCCTCCTCTCCACTAACAAAAAAACATGTTATCTCATTTCTTCTTTACCGTCATAAGCATTATCACCTCCATCATCTGTAGAAAAAAAGTAGCAAATAATTCAAGCATCTTTACACCTTCAAGCATATTTGAATTCATTATTATCATTCACTCATAAAAAAGCAAGGAAGAGTTTATATAAATAATTAGAAAGTACATCATCATATTTTTGAAAAACCATTATAGTGAAACTTAGTGTGAAAGACTACCTGACAGGTTAGTCCTCAGCCCAGCCATCAAAAGCCCTAGCCGTTAAGGCCAGGCCTTTAAAAGCCCGTGCCCGGCACCCCTATTTTTCCATCTAAATCCTAAGGCGGGGCTTAGGCAAAAACTGGCTCGACCCTACGGGCTCAGCACATATTGACAACTCTTCTCATTAAGTCTTTCAATTTAGTTACTATAGGATAGATTTCTATTGCTTAGTATAATAGTTTTATTTATACATTTTTTTTATGGATATTATAAAACTCATGTAATATTGACTATTATTAATAATATTTTGTCTTTTATTCAAAAAAAAATTAGATAAATATGGTTAAGAGATTTCTCACATCCAAACAAATTTGGGGTTATTGATTTTTTTTTATTAGATATCCGACACTCTTTGAATAACGACTAATCTAAAGTTTGCTGGAAGGACACACCAAATATTGAACCCTAGACCTTACAGGCGGAATGGTGATGATGAGTGACTGTGCGGCAAAGCATTATAAAACAACGAGATAAAAGATTAAATTTGAGAACTTAAAAGTTAAAACACTCATTGTACTATTGAATCTTTTTAAATATATTTGTCAGTAGTTGAAATAACAGATTAATAACAATAGGACACCATTCACTTTGGCTATTTCCGACGCGTGTCAAAAACGGAAAGACCTTTGCAATCATAAATTTGCTGACTAACAGTTGCCCCCAACTAAAATTAATTTTTCTGCCCTCAACCCATCTCAGTAGTGTTTTTTTTTTAATTATTAGTACAAAAAAATTAAAGAATTACGAGTACAAAGATAAAATGTAATAAAAAGGAATTATAAGGATAAAGATGAACATTCTAACGATAATAATTCTTTCCACCATTGAAATTTAATTGAACTTATATTTTCATTTCTTTATTTTCAAAAAGATGTTTGTATTTACACTTATTTTGTGAACAGAAAAATCACATAAAAATATTATATATAGTTTAACATATATTATGTGCAATAAACTAAATTCTAAATATTGAAAAAATTCTTTCCTACTGAAGTAAGCCATGCTTGTTTACGGAAGTTATAAATCACACATGGGTAAAATTTTGCGTGGTGATATATTTCTCTTAGAAAAATCATCTAAGGATAGTTCACATTACTGGTTCTTTTTCCATTGGGTTATATGAGACTATGAGTGATGATGATGAAATGAAAAAGAACAATACATCCTTTGATTGAAAATGCGAAAAAAACAAGAAAAGCTATCCGAACTAAGTTGTATGGATGATTTACCTCTTTTTGTCTCCTAAAAGAGCTAAACAAATAAAAACTAGAATTAACTACAATAGTTAGTAGCAAGTCCTAGGTCAATTCCACAGTTTAGTTGATTATACTTGCTTAGGTCAAATTAATCACAAATTAACAAGGTTGTTGATGGTGTTGAGTTTAGGCTACAAACTACAATTTAAATTGCTAAAATATAAAAGTAACCGAATGAAAATGTGAAGAAATGAGTTAGGAAGTCACCTCCTTCTCCAAGTACTTAGTGCTTTGATGAATTAGACTTCATACACTTGTTTCACTTAATATAAACTAGTTAAATCCTTGAGACCTCTTTAATCAAAGAAATCTATAAGAGTTTAACTAATTTAATCAAGCCTAAAGCTCTTTCAAGCCAAGAACATGCCTACAGCAACATTAAGCACTAGATCTAGTACTTAAGAAACAAATTCATTCCATAAATGCAAGAGGAGCTAATCGCACACACATACATGTATGAAACTACAAGAATTAAGCCTCGGTTTTCATGTCCTTAACCTAAAAGAGAGATTTCAAGCTAAAATGAAGTAAAACACCTAATTCAAGGTGTTCTAACCTATACAAGCCTAAATCAAGGTCATTACATAGGCAAAAATATACATCTAGCTTGAAACCTAAAAAGAGCAAATTACAAGCATATGAAGCCAAATGTTGAGTTCTTCAAGCACTTTTCCTTGGAAAAGAAGGAGAGGCGATCTAGCCGGACATGGAAATGGAGGATGAAGGAAGGTTTGAGGTTCTAGTGGTCATGGCGGTGATTTGCGAAGTGAAGAAGATGAAGAAGATGAAGATGGAGTTGAGAGAGTTTGTTAGAGGAGAGAGAAAGTGAAAAAGAAGTGAGATGAGAGTTCTGTCAAAATGAAGTTAGTTGGGATTAAGTAAGTGAGTTAGTTAGATGATGAGTTGGCAAAGATGAGCTGTCAATTTGGGGTTATGAGCTGTCAAAAGATATTTTTGGTGATTATGGAGGGTTATGGCCAAGAGGTGTAAGGTTAAATGGAAGGAAGGGTATTTTCGGTATTTGGTGAAAGGTGAGGATGAATGTGGACTAGATCCCATCTCCATGCATTTCTAAAGGTTCCTCCTTTTTCTCCAAATGATTGTGCTTCCAAAATTGCCCTTAATGAGGCCTCCCAGTTTGAATTTGAAGTTGGCGCCAATTTTGCCTCTTCTGGAAAGATACTCTATCAATGCCTTAAAGCTTCTGCACCCCTTGCCTTTAATTTATTTTGCACAGCAGACTTCTGAAAAGTAGCTTACATTTCTGTACATTGTGCAGTCTGACTCTTGTGCTTGCTGACGGATGGACTTTAGCTTCCGGATGTCAAGACTTCATTCTGCAAGCTCAAGAGCCTTCACTTCCGGATGTGAATCTGCTTCCGGATGTAACTCAGCTTCCGGATGTAACTCAGCTTCCGGATGTGAATCAGCATCCACAAGCAGACACATGCCTTGTCATCTAGCCTTCCTCCTTGCCAAATTATCTCCACCGAAGCTCCACCAAGGGTGTATGGGGCCCACTTGGGAGCTCCCCTACAATAAAATATCATCACATAGTCAAAATGACCAAAATACCCTTGGTTTCTTAATAATGCAAGAAAAAGGCTAATATTCACCAATTAATTCCAATAAGCATGCACAATAGAATATGTCAATAATGATCAAATATATCAATTAATTCCCACTAATTAAGCTCAAATGCACATGCTTAAAGGTATGAAATTTGGTCCAATCAATGGACATCGTTCATATTTCAGAACAAAGAGTTATGGGTTCTACTGGATTGATTTTATGTATGTTTCTATATGCCCCACAACTAAGCTTCCCTTTACATCTCACAATGTTAAATACTATACTTAACTTATTAATTACAGTCAGGGTCAAATTAAAAAGGAAATTAGTTTAAGCAAACCATCACTCATTCGTTTCAAATTTGGAATTTGTAAGGAGGTATGGTTTTTATATAAGTGGGTTTGATTTTTATTGTTGTCGATAAAATAATTTGATTTTGTATTTTTACTATCACATGCTCCTTTTTTAAAAAAAATATTTACTCATAATTAATTATATGCATTTCTTATTTCTTTTTCTTCATTATTTCTCTTCTTTCTTTTTCTACTCATTTTCTCTCATTCATGTTCTCTAGAAATAAGGACATTTTAGTAAGGCTAAAGTATACTTTTGATCCCTTATGTTTGCATCAAGTTTCAATTTAATACTTTATGTTTGGAAAGTACACTTTTGGTCCTTTTTTGTTAACACCTTTAGTTTAACTTAACGGAAAATGCTAACTAACAATTTTAAAGTGTTATTACATACTGAAAAAAATGTTCAAATTAAAGAAATGGGTGTTATGACAAAAAATGGGTGTTATGACAATTTTAAAGTGTTATGACAAAAAATTTATTTAGGGTGGGGCATATATGGCCACATTTCACATAAATATGTCTCAGTTCCTTCATAGTATTTTGAAATAATTTTTTTCTAGTGTAACATCAAAGAAATTTGAGTTCAAATATGATGAATTAACCATATATATCTTGATATGTAAAGAATACTTGGGTAAATAAGTGGTGTGATATTTAAATTATAAGAGTTTGAATTGTGAAACATGAATCAACTAGTCTGACATTTGCATAAAGAAATGAGACATATTTTCAGTAAGAAGATTCTGAAATGCATATAAATTAGTATTTGATGTTCATAAATTATATTGGAAATGTGTAACAGAAATTTACAATTGTGATGATAATAAGTATGGCAGAATAATAAAAAGAAAATGAATTTGAAAACAAAGATTTGAGTGATTAGTACCTTGTTTCCAATTACTATTATGTAGTTTGTCTTTCATTCTTGATTTTTTGTGAGTCTTCTCGCTGAACCAATCTTGTTTGACTATTACTCTGACAGGATGAGTTTGTTGTGACAGGATCAATCTATTTTAACAGGATCTGTTTAGTATGACGAGATCAATCATGTTTGATTGGATCAACCCAGAAATTTGACTTTTTCTTTGAGAAATTTGATTGTTGACTTCAAATTCATTGATAACATGAGGCAAAGGATTTCTCTCTGGTAAAAAGGGATTTTTATGAATGTATAGTGAAGGTAGATTATCTCTCATGATTTCTTAAGTAGTGCCGAGAAGAAATTGATAGTTTATATATATCTAAATAAGGCTCCAACTCCTTTGATTTGATCTTATATTTAGGAACGGAAGGAGTAGTTTATATATATCTAAATAAGTCTTATATATATATATATATATATATATATATATATATATATATATATATATATATATATCTTATATTTAGGTCCAAAAGGAGTATATTTTTTAATTAAAGGATAAGCACTAAGAGTCCGTTTGGATGACCAAAGAAAGTGATGAGGGAAAGTGAAATTGATGGAAAGTGGAGACTATTTGGTAATTTACATATATCTCGGGCCCCACAAGTTTTCTCTCTCCATCTCACACTTTTCCTGGGGCCCACAAACTTTACTTCTCATCATTACTTCTACTTTCCATACTTTACCCCTATATCCATTTCCAATTCCATTTCCATCACCTCAATTCTATCCATAAAAAATAGTTTGGCATTGATTACACGCGGGATAAAACCCAGAAATGTTGTTTAATTCGGATTCAAGGGGTAAGAGTGTTGCTCTCATAAGTAAAGTTGTCTCATCTTCCAATGAGAGCGCTTCCCAAGATTGGAAGACGCGTTCTCATCTTTACGGGGGTTGTAGCTCATTTACCAGTTCTACCAACTACTCATTCATTGTCTTTTACATATTTTGAGAATACTTTTTCATGTCTTTTTCCAAAAATCTACCACAAACAGTGATTTAAATTTTAAATCACAGGAAGTAAAGAAATTGAACTTAAAATTTCATCTTTCAATTGATGCCGTTCTCTACACGTAGGCTTGTGATTTGGATGGTTAATCGAAATTTTTTACTACAAGTGGATATATTATTATGACAAATATTTAGTCCGAGCTATGACAAATGTAAAAGCAAGATGACAGGTGACCCTACTTGACAGCATATATACATATTCATCTTCAACTCTACCCATATTTATAATAATCGATCTAAATGAATCAATCCCTTTGGCTTCATAACATCACTTTAATCACTATAATAATTTAATGAATCAATCCCCTTGGTAGTTATAATCTAAAAGGGGATTACGCATGGCATTTTAAAATAAAATATTAGTTTCATCTTCACATTGAATTAAAATACCTAGAACTCTCGCCTCAATGTTCGTCGCCAAGTGTTTTCCTTCTAGATAGGCATATTGCAGATAATTACATCCATCAATTTTAAAAAAACTTTTTCGAAAAGGTTTTGTTACCTGGCCTACTTATAGGATCTTTTAATAATGTAAATGAGAACTATATGTATATAAATATGTCAACATATAATAGGCATTCTGATAGAAAATATGAATTAACGTAAAAATAACGTTGAAGGTTAGAAAAATTAGTAAAGATACTACTTAAGATTAATTGAATTTTGTGATACATTTAATATTGAAAAATGTTTTTTTGCTACATATAAATTAATTGACAACATACTCCCTCAGTTACTACATATAATATCACTATTAAATTTCAATTTGTTCCTAAATATAATATTACTTTATAATTTTTCCTAACTTTTTCCTAAATTGACCTAAACATGTTTGTCAATAATGAACAAATAAGAGAGGGAGAATAGGAATAAGGGTATTTGGTTATTAGAGTGAATTAGTTATATCATGTGCTAATAATTAACTTAACTAACATCCTTAATTTAATCAAATTTTTGAAAGTGATCTTAATTTATATTTAAAAATGGAGGGAGTATTATGCAATAGACAGGAGCACATCATATTATATAACATGACTGCTCCTAAAATAGGGACTATTCAAGTGTATATATTTCGATAGTAAAGGTAAGACTTCAATCACTTTATTTATTCTTGAATTTACAAACTTGTTCTCAAACAAAATATATACATCGACAGCTTTTATCCAACATGCTTCTATCAACGAGAGTGATTTCATTACAACTATTGAGTATGGTATTTTAACATAAAACAACATACTTTCCAATATATTGTTGGCTTTATCAATTTTATTGATTTCAGTAAATTAGTTACCTAGCTTATAGATAAAAATAGGAGAGGTTAATAGGAATTTAATTAGGCATGGATTTAATTTATGACATGGATTTAAGCACATTGACTGGATGATATTATTTTGCTTGCTTCAACTTTTCTTCAAGGTGCAGTGATTTCTTTGAAGCATCCTTTTTAATAATTTACATTGAAATCAGTGTTGAATGCAAGCTTCCTCAACATGAACATGTAGTATAATTAACAGTGACATACTCCCTCGTTCTTAAATATAAGAATGCTAGTTAAGGCAGTCATTAGCACATAGTATTACTAATTTACCATAATCATATACTTTTATTCTCACACTTGTTTATTATAAATAAGCATTATTAGGTTTTATTTAGGAAAAATTGAGGAAAAATGGAAAGTTGCTTATATTAATAAACAATTAAAATTTGAAAGTGATCTTATATTTAAGGATAGAGGGGTAGTAAAAATTCAACCCCATCTCATTAATTAGGATAGCAAGAATGCAAGATAAATGCAGTATAGTATAAAATCAGGCAGATCAGAACTGGAGACCTTTTCTCTTTCTCTTACCAAGTCAAGTCAAAGTGTCAAGCATTGGGAGAATTCAAATAATTCCCTATTTGGGCCAGGTCCATATATATCAAAACTCATGACTCAATAGTTTGAGCCTCATATGGGCTTGAACTGGACAGTTTGGACCCGAATAAACAATAACTATGAAGCCTAGCCTACAGACTAGAGTGTAGAATACACAGAAGAAGTAATAAGCCTCCACCGTTCCTCTCGCCGAGCCATCTATGCAGTAACAGTAACAACTAGGGGCAGACCCGTGCGATGCACGGGATGCACAGGGACGTCTTTGTTTTGATTAAATCAAATTCCTTGTACTAATGTGAAGCTATGTAAATGTTCCAATTTAGTAGGAATGTTAAAAGTGATGATGGAGTTATTTAGGTAACAAACTATATAGTCATTGTGAACTGAAAGTCAGCACATCCATTATCAATAACATCTGCTAGAGTTTTAAAAGTTGAAAGATCAAATGTTCATCTAGCCTAGGGTGAGCAAATGCTTCCTGTTAAGGACCATCAATAGAAAATCAGTAGAAGTGCTAACATTTAATTAAGGGAACAAATGACTTGCATGTATGCTTGAGAAAAACAAACAAATGAACTTAGCATTCTAAGTGTCTCCTTCACTATGGCCCTCACGTAGGAGAGATGAGCGAGGTCTTGGTCCCTCACGAAACGCCCCGTAGTGCCCACCGCCAAATCTAGTTCATGCTGAGCCTTACGTTGCACCTCTGGGTGCACCACCATTGTAGCCATGATCCATTCTAACAAAATAGCCACCGTGTCTGTCCCTCTCAATATCATCTCCTGTATGTACAAAATTACACATTACATTATTCTTAATCAATTATAACGTTAGAATATTCAATTATTTGCTATAATTGTCATAAGCAAGTTAGACTATTCAATTATTTGCTTGAAAATATGTCAAACTCTTAGCATATCTCCCTACAAGCCAAATCGCTTCAACCGAGAAATAGATAAAACTAAAAAAAGTTGCATGTCATTTCTCTGTAGATGTAACTTATCAATGTCATAACCAAAGTTAAAGGAGGAAAAAAAATGAAATTCTAATAACAAAAAATCATGATACCTTTATACGTCACAACATGACATTTAGAAGTATCTAAAAATTGTTTAAAGTGATGGTAAGCATCCTACAAAATAATGCTTCAACATTATTCCCCAGTGCATTACAGGATGTCCTGCTCAATTTTTTTTTTTTTTTTGATAAAAAATGTCCTGCTCATTCTATAAAGCGGAAATAATGCAGTTTATGATAAGATCAGCTTTGATTTATACAATATATGCATACATCTGTAATATGGTTCAAAGAATTATACAAAAGTAAGGGAAAATTGTGTATACTATACAAACTCGTGAGTTTAAAAGAATTACTTAATAAATGATCTTTTATGTTGTATATGTTTTATCATTGATTCATGGATTCCCTTTGCATCAGGCATATATTTTAGCAATAACTCATATTTGTACACCTGAAGAGATTGACATGCTTCACAAACAAACAGTGGTCGAACCCAATGAAAGCCCGATAGATCAGACATCTTGCATATGAAAATTGTTGGATCTTCCGAAATTAGACTTGATTTGCTTCATGTCAAGGCTCTTTTCGCATACTGATAAGCATACATTTTTCCCCTAGTAATAAAGCTTTGAATCTGTGTTAAATCCTAGCAAAGATAAAAAACCATTTATAATTAAAAAAATACATGCACCATCAACCAAAACTAAAGCTTTGATTTAATCTGTGATTTTACCCAAATCATAAATTCATCCCCTCTCAAAAATCGCACTTGAATCGGGCAAAGAAGAGGGAAAATGGAAGAAAGGAGACCTACCTATGGCTAATCGGACATTACATGTGTTTTGGATCCTTCTTCGCCATAGACCACCGTCTTCACCGTCTTCGTCGATGGCTACAAGAAGAAGAGAAACCAGAGAAATTGAGGAGGGGCGACGGTAAGGGAGAGAGAGTGGTGAAGGTGAAGGTGATGGAGAGAGACTGTTGATAGATGAGATTCATTGCATTTGAGATTATGGAAATTAATCGGAATCATTAAATCACACTATTTAGAGTATTGTGAAGGGCCAGAAAATAAATAGTCATTAAAACACACTTGCACGTTTTAATACACATCTTAACACTTCACTTGAAACACTTCAGTACATCAAATATACAAGCGTACTCTATAACAAAATAAGTGTAGGTTTCCTACAGGTAACTACTATATATTCCCTCGGTCATAAATATAAGACCAGTTGACTTTTTTGGAAAATTCTAAAAAAACCAAAATAAGTTAACTATAAATTGATGATTTACCTAATTTTTTCCTTAGACTAGTATATTTTACCTATAAACTAATGGATAATCTAAAAATATATCAAATATATCATAATTTAATATCCTATTTCGCAACATTGATCTCTCCAAAAAAAATCATTTCAGTCTTATATTTAAGACCGGAGGTAGTGTGTGTGTGTGTGTGTGTGTGTGTATATATATATATATATATATATATATATATATGATTGATGATTGACTCATCTTAACCATTACAATACTTTTGGGTGACATAAATAACGATGGGAAATACATTGCCTAGTTAGATTCATATTAGCAAAAACATTGTCATTTTTTTATAAACAAAAACATTCTCATCTAACTATTTTGCAAAATGTAATAACCAATGTAATTTGTAAAACATAAAAAGGTCATATTTAATGACAACTGAAAAACTAAAAATTTTATTTTCATTAAAATATAAAGAGTAACGTTACTGCAAATGAGTGTAAAGTTTTCCGAAATCAATAAATTTATTGAAGCATCTAACACTAAAACTTGTAAGAGGAAATGACAAAACAATGATCCTTAAATTTGAGTTCGACAAAATGGGATCTTCAATTCCAACTTGAATAAATAAGGGATAGTCCCCAACCTGTCATAAATGAAATTTGTAACTTTGAGAGAAAAAAATAGTGAATGACGATTCTAGAGTAGTTATCAGCGATATTTGAGTCCAGTCATTTTTCTTAACACAGTTAGTTTTACTTAAATTTAAATGATTATTTTATAATTAAATTACGGCCAAAAATAATAAATTTTGAAACTATAAAAATAACTACACTAAAATAATTTAATTTAAGCACTTTTTAAGTATGTAATAACCATTTACAATTGTTAAATTAACATTTTCTGTTAAGTGAAACTAACGGTGTTAATAGAAAAAGATTAATAGTGTATTTTCTTAATATAGAGGACTAAACTAAAACTTAATGCAAACATAAGACATTAAAACAAAGGTGAATATGGAAGACCAAAGTAAAAGGTTGAAATACAAATTTTGGAGAAAAAACACCAAAGATGTAAAAAGAAAAGAAACCAAACGAAACACTTCGAGAAAACAAAAGAAGTAGCGTGGGAGAACTGATGTGATGTGCAATAAATGTGAAGTTACTTGTCTGACCCTTCAACAGCCCCTTGTGGTTACACGCAACATATACACACACTACACACTTAATGGTAGCCTATGCCCTATAGTAACAATGAATATAATATAAAATTTCAATTTTAACTTAGGTCAAACCTGATGTGAACCAGTTTGTACTGTGAAAGCAAGCAAGATTCTCCACGCCAAATTACTATATACTTCCTCCGGTCCTAAATATAGGACCTAGATAACTTTTTTTGGGGAGTTTAAGGAAGACTTAATTTTAAATGTCTTTCCAATAACACCCCTCCTTAATTAGTTTAATTACTTAGTAGTTCTTCCTCCCCTATCAAAGGAGTTGTTAAGAAGAAGAAGGGTAATTTAGGAAAAAGGTGACCAAAAATGTATCTAGGTCTTATATTTAGGACCAAAATGAAGTCTCTATCTAGGTCCTATATTTAGGACCGGAGGGAGTATATTTGATGATTGATTCATTGTTTGGTTGGGGGTTTTAAAGGGGAGGTGAGGTGAAAGCGAATAATAAAACATAAAAGGCAATTACATGAGAGAGTATTATTGTCAAACTTACGAATTGACACTCCGATTTTACCGTTTTTATGACACTGCCTAACCAAAATGTGTCACGAGTCACTTAAATTTTTAGTCGTGAAAAATTCAATAGAAGCTCACATGTTTACATTGTGAATTCACCGTTTTTATAATTCTACTTTACAGAAAATTGTGTTAACTTACTATTAAACTTATTTTAATTATTTTTTTAATTGACCAAATTCAATAAATTTATATATAAATTTGATAGAAATTTCTCTATCAAGGTTGATATTTTATGAATATTGATATATTTAAATCAACTAACTATATTTAAAATATACTCAAATCAAATGATAATTATATTTTGTATTCTTTTTATTTAATTATATAAAAGAAACACATGTTTATTTTTTATTGGTGAAGGGATTGAAACAATGAGCGTCAAGTTGACCACCACGTCGCGAGTTCGATCCTGGGGAGTGACACTTTGTTGTGTCTCCATCACGACGCTTGGAGAGACATATCCATAGCTAAGTGAAATTGGGAGTAACCTACCTGTGTGGACTAATATAAAGGGCTTGCTGGTTGTAACACCCTCCAAAATCATATACAATTTATAATAAATTACATTTACACTCCAAAAATCCAAGTCGTAGTGACAAATTTAAATAAATAAAATAAAACTTTTTAAAGCGTTAGGTCCATGACAAAATAAATATAACTCAACGTGCTTACTCCTCAAGTGTCCTCCCTTGCTTATTATTAGATCATTCACCTAAAAATGTTAATGATGGGGGTGAGATCGACATCTCAATAACTACTGAACTCTCCTAACATACACAAGCAAATTATATATAATTACAATACAAAATGCATTCGCATATTCGTCCGTACAAATCAACTCTTTATCCAACTCAATTGACCTCTTAATTCAAAAACTATTCCTTCACTTTAATATTCTTTAATCATGCATAAATGCAATATGCCTCCCTTATATCACCTCCACCCTTATACCGCTGACAGGAGCCATAGATTAACATATAGTTCAAACAGAAATAAATCTAATTAACTAGATTATTCCAAGCTCACCAGTATATGAGATATACCCTGCCAAAGGTATAGAGCTCAAGCATGGACTATGACTCCCCTCCTTAAAGAACAAATATAAGGAGTTGTCACATGTCCCATAACTTCCATGCAATCCCTGGCAAAGGAATGCATAGAAAAAAGGGCCCTGACAAATACCACTACCACCACTGTGCACCGACATTCGCATATTCGTCCGTACAAATCAACTCTTTATCCAACTCAATTGACCTCTTAATTCAAAAACGATTCCTTCACTTTAATATTCTTTAATCATGCATAAATGCAATATGCCTCCCTTATATCACCTCCACCCTTATACCGCTGACAGGAGCCATAGACTAACATATAGTTCAAACAGAAATAACTCTAATTAACTAGATTATTCCAAGCTCACCAGTACATGAGATATACCCTGCCAAAGGTATAGAGCTCAAGCATGGACTATGGCTCCCCTCCTTAAAGAACAAATATAAGGAGTTGTCACATGTCCCATAACTTCCATGCAATCCCTGGCAAAGGAATGCATAGAAGAAAGGGCCCTGACAAATACCACTACCACCACTGTGCACCGAGTGGTGACATACCACGTGGTAATAAAATTCACCATACAATTTCTCCTCCTTCTCCTCCTCTAATCACTATCCCATCACAGATGCTCATGCAATGACAGATATATACATTCACTAACAACTAAATATTCTTTGAATATACAATATCACCGTTTACTCTCAAACACAATATAATATCTCCATATAAGCAAGCATGCTTGAAAAGAATTAAGGTACTCATTATTCACATATCACATATCAAAACAATAACAACAAGCATGCTTGAAAAAGAACAAATTAATCAAGAAATTCACATTCTTAAATTAAGAGACAATCAGTAATCAATCAGATTATAATTATCCATAATTTACAAGCATAAGAAAGAATCATTCAGAGTTACCTGTTACTTCTTGGCTCACAGGTATTAACACAAAGTCACTCCAAAACTCTAAACGAGAGGCTCTTGTGGCAAAAATGAATGGAGATGATAGTAAGAGCTGAACGGCACATAGAAGAGTGGAGCTAGGAGGGAATTTAAATATATGATAGTTTAGGGTTTCTAATATTGGGCTTCTTTGGGCTTTTTATTTATATTTCCTTATCTTTTTAAAAAATACACATCTTATATAAATATATATACTCTAATACACATATCATAAATTTATGTTAATCACACTCTCCTAATATACAAAACTAATTTACCTTTTTTTTGTTTTAACCCAAACGTATTACTTCTTTAGAACCTATCTTAATATAATTTTTTTTTTAAAATGTTACAAATACAATAATTTATAAATGTTAAAAATATGGGATGTTACACTGGTCATGCTCCAGAGCCCATAGGGACAGGTAGGGGTGGGAATAGGCCAGGCCGGCCTGGTTAGGCCTGCAGCCTGGCCTGCCAGGGCCTGTCTCGGCCTGGTTAAATATAGGTCAGGCCAAGGCTCAGGCTTTTTTTTAGGCCTGATAGTGAAACAGGCCAGGCTCAGGCTTTTAAAAAAAGCCTGTTAAGCCTCCAGGCCGGCCTGTTAAGAGTTATTCCTTAAAAAAATGTTTAACCTCACTCCCTTTCACTCACCTCACCTATTCAGCCCAATTCCTTCGGCCCACTTCACTCCTCTCAATTCCTTCAGCCCAAAAAAAAAGCTCACTTCACCTAAACCCTAGTCCCAAGCACACACTCCTCACCGTCGCACTCTTCTTCACTTCACACCGTCGCACACTCCTCACCTCACACACTCCTCACCGTCGTTCTTCGGCTCTCAGTCCCAAGCACACGCACACACATTCAATCGTCTCTCCTCACTATCTCTCAGTCCCTCACCGTCTCTCATTTTCTCTCATCCTTTTCCTTTAAAGGTTCGTTTTTTTCTCCTCTCACTTCACTGCTCAGTTTTTGTGAATTGCTCAGTTTTTCTTTTATCCAATGCGTTGATTGAGGTTGAGCTATTATGATAGAAAATGTGTTTTTTTTTTTTGTGTCATGATTGTCTAATACCATAGAAATTGTCCATTTTTTTAATGGGTACAGTGTATTGATCTTAATCTATATTATGGGTGTTATGATTTGATTTCATGGTAGCTTTAACATAATAATTGTTTTGTTAATTGAAGCTTGTTTGGTTGCATCCAAAGTCATTTTTCTTCAGTTGCTCTTGAATGCTTCTATGATACAGATTATCTGCTTTTGCTAAATAGATTGGATTGAATCTTGTGTAAATCAAATGTGGAGTTTCTGCCAACTTGCCAAGTATCATGAGGATGAGGGTCCCGCATTGAGGGATATGGATTTAGTAATGTCAATCAAATATGGATTTAGCAATGTCAATCAAATTATATTTGACTTCAATGTAATGATTTTAATATGTAATGATTTGGACATCAAGTATATTATTTGACTTCAATGTAATGATTTTAATATGTTGCCCTCAATTGCTGTTTATTTGTTATTGATCCTGAATTGATTTGTTTTAAGGCCTGAAAAAAGAGGCTGTTAGGCTTATTTAGTGCCAAGCCTGTTTCGGCCTTTAGGCCTGGTTCGGCCTGTTAGGCCTGTTTGCTTTCCAGGATTATAACAGGCCTAACAGGCCCAGCCTTAACAGGTCAGGCCAGGCCACAGGCCTGAATTTTTTAAAAAAACAGGCCACAGGCCAGGCTCAACCATCGCTTAGAAATCCCAGGTCAGGCCTATTTTGGGTGAAGCCTGGCCTGGCCTGGCCTATTCCCACCTCTAGGGACAGGCCCCAGTGGATCATGAGTTAGGTGCCCTGCTCTTGGATTGAGTTGAGCCCAAACCCCTTCCTATACCCACGGGCGGCCCGAAACCGCCCGTTGAACACCCCTACCTACATGTCACTTTAAAATTTTGCGAAAAGACAAAATTGCCACTATCTTAAAACACAAATTACTACCTCACCCTAACACCCACCCTCTTCTTGCAATTTGTGTTTTAGGATGAGGACAATTTTTAAGATAGTGGCAATTTTGTCTTTTCGCAAAATTTTAAAATGACATGTAGGTGCTAGTTCCTTCATAGTCCTTTTGGAAGTTTAGGTTACTCACTTGTTCTTTTGGGTATTGATAGTGATTTATTTGGGATTTTCTCTAAATCTAAACTCTTAACGAGTTTATTATTCAAGTCTAGGATCCGAGTTTACCTTCTTCTGTCCATGAGTTTCCTTAAACTCATGAGTTTGATAACCTTAAAAAGGAGGGATAAAACCTTGTTTGGTGGAAAAAAATAGAGGGGAGTGGAGGGAAAAATTTTGTTCTTTTAATAATCCCTTACTCTCTCTCTCCTCACCTCCAATACGTGGACCAATTTGGCCACATTAGATTTCATATATTCCAAAGCTACCCTCATGTTCTCACCATTTCTCTACTTCACTCGCCTGAAGGTGGACGCCGTCGCTGCTCAAGGTTCTGGTAACATTGCTTTTTCTTCTTCTTTTTCATTGCCCTAACCTACTTTCCTCTGTAACTTTTCAATTCAAATTTGTTTTCTTCTTCCTCCTCTGTAGCTTTTCTTACTAAGTCATTCCATTCGAATGTATGCTATTATTCTCTGATTAAACCCACATACATACATACATACATACATACATACCAAGCCTTCTCCTACTCCCAAAACCTCCTAACATAACATTCATTTTCCCACTTTGTATGCTTTCGATTATGTTCATTTGCACTCCTGAATTTGTCATTTATGTATGTATTGCCCTTCTTTTCACTAATCTTTGTGTATTATCGTCAATTACAATATTCTAAGCTGTTTGTGATGCATGATATATTAATTATGTAAATGATTTAACTCACACTTGTGGCAATGTATCTAGAGCAAAGCCTGTCATTGGATGCTACTAAACTTCTTAGATTGGGTCTTTATGCTTCTTGTTTTTGTTTTTTTTGGTTTTGGGGGTATAGTTTTATGAATTTGAGATGGGGCATTGTTAATTTGATTTTGAGGAACGGTTTGGGATTTTCTTTACTATGTCAAGGGAAGTTAAGACAGTTTGTTGGGTTAATTCTGCTGATAGTTTTACAATCTCAAGGGAAGTAAAGACAAGACACCTTGTCAACTTTGTGTTCTTTGTGCTTGTAAGAGAAGGCTATCTGTGTGTGTACGCATTGGTTTAATTATATATCTAATGTTTGTTTGGAGATTAGGACAGAGAGCTAATTGATGTTGCAGAATGAGAGAAAAAACACCATATGATGAAAAGGTATATTATAAGATTTTAAGAGTGTGGGGTATAATTGTCAACTAATAAATTACCCCCTCCTCTCCCCTTCTAAACCAAACAAGAAATTAACGTCCCCTCCCCTCACCAGCCTCCTTTTAATGAACCTCCTCTCCCCTCACTTGAACCAAACATAGCCTTACATTCTTTACATTCCTTATTCTTTTCTGTGATGTGGTGTGGCGAAGAAGATTGAATTCACTTCAATTTGTCTCTGTTAGGTCGTGATGGTGCAGTGGCAGAGAATTTTGCTGCCTATACTCAGTCATATTGTGAAGAGAGTGAATCCATCCAATGATGCTGTTGCTGCTAACACTCTAATTTCTCGCTTAGCCTCCTCGCTGTCACATGGTTAGTTCCTCGTATCATGGTTTTTGCAAGCTTTAAGGTTTTTTGTTTTGTGAGGTTTGATGATGATTGTGAAATCATGTTTTTGGTTTGGGGCAGGTGAGGTACAGAAGGCATGGAGAATGTCGTTGGGTAGTAGCATCTCAAGGCCCTTTTGGTATAACTTCCAACAACATCAGGTATCTTCTTATTTTAGACAATCCAATCTTCATTAATACCATTCACTCTAAAAGTGTTAGTCAGCCGCATTTACAGTAATGCTATGTTTTTGCTTTGCTCTTTATGTTTTGTTCCTCATTAGTGACCTGGACCCTTAAGATTTTAATGGGCTTGTTAATTGTTAGAATAAACATGCAGAGAATCAAGATCATTAGTTCTGAAAGATAGCCATTATTTTGTAGGTTTTTTTTGTTTGGCAAAATGAAGCATTGCCTCCTAAACATCTAGGGAGGAATGAGGTGAAAATTAATAATTATTTGGATGAAACTGAGATAAATAGCAGTTTGTATTGCATCTAATGCTTGTAGCTTTCTGGGGTTGAAATACACCAAATATGGAATACCCACTTATGTGTTGATTTTTTTGTTTGATCGACAGCACTTTTGAGTTCTTCCCAAAACATTTTATTGGTTAACCTTGCTGTTGTAACCAACTGAAACTGCCTCAAAATATCATGTTTTGTCTCCTGAAAAATCAGTTTCCATAGTGTTTATCCTGCATACAAAATTTTCATGGGAAAATATGTTCAGGGTTATTTTCCAACTCATTAAGTCATATGCTTAGGTTATGTATAGAAGCAGTTATATTCTTATTATATCTATATACTTGAATTATTGCAGGGAATTTCAAGTTCAACCAAGGTGCTAGCAAATTCCTCTGAGGAAACACCTGTGTCATCTCCATTGACCCCAGTTTTATCATTGGGCAGTGGTGAGACTGATGACCAAAAGCAGAAAGTAGTTGCTAAGCGATCTAAAGTTCAAGCTGTCTTGAAGGGCATAAAGCAGGTATGTGATAACTTATCTCATTTACTGTTTATTATTTGACTATTTGAAGTTTCCTAATCTGCATACTATAAGGTACTTGTATCAAATCGTGCATAAAGTATGCATTTTGTAGACCCTTTCAGTTTTTCGTTTCAAGTGCTAATTGCAATCATAATTCTAGTAAATTTGTGGACGTTATCTGTTATAGAATTATAATTTTATAATTAAGAGTTTAGAAGGAGAGTAGGAATAAGGAGAATAATTGACCGAATCAATCATCTAAATTAACTATTTTATTCTAAATATTAATGACATAACATTATCATTCTCACTAACAAGGTACTCCCTCTGGTCCTAAATACAAGACTTATTATAGGAGATAAATTTGGTCATAAATATAAGACTTATTTGGGGGGATGAATTTGGTCATAAATATAAGACCTATTTCTAATTCTTACCAAAATTTTCACAAATTGTCCTCAATGCTTCCCAATATTAGACAATAAGAGAGAAAGGGTGGAGTTAAAGGTAGATGGTTAGGGTATATTGGTAATATCATGTTATTTTAACTAATTTAATCAACATCTTTAATCTAATCAAATTAGCTAAATAGGTCTTATATTTAGGACTGGAGAGAGTATTTTGTTCACTACTCCCTCCGGTCCTAATTATAAGTCGCCTTTGACTTTTTTTGGAGAGGTTAAGGTTGCGAAATAGACTATTAAATCATGACATATTTGATATATTTTTAGATTATACATTAGTTTATAGATAAAATAAACTAGTTTAATGGAAAAATTAGGTAAATCAATTTATAATTAACTTATTTTGCTTTTTTAGGATTTTCCAAAAAAGTGAAAGGCGACTTATAATTAGGACCAGAGGGAGTATAACTTTGCATTCAATGGTATTTTGGATATTGTGATCTAGGTTGTGCTGCATAACACGCCATGGTATTCAAAATGTTGTTAATTGTCAAAAGTGGCCTTATAAAGGATATAAGTGCATTTATATGAAAAAGGTACTGATTTGAGAAGGTCGTAATGTGTAATTTAATTCAATTATTGTGTTGGTATGAGATATATCCCAAATGGTGTCATCCTATGGCAACATATCTTGGTTGACTTATCTTTTTTTACATACGTTTCATTGACATCTTCTTTCAAGATGAAAATATACCAAACACCTGCTAAAGTGTATCAAGTAGAACTCCATGCTGGTTGAGGCAAATAGTTCTGAAAACTGAACGTTGCTTGAGATGAATTAAACTAAGAGCCACATTCTTTCAAGACTTGCAGAGATCCGTATTTTTTCTTTACAAGATTATTATTTCAATTAACTCATAATTGAGAGCATCACAATAATTTGAAATGAACAGTGTCATTTTGTTCATGCAGTTCCTTTTCCTCAATTACCTAGCTGGAGAGCATTTCACAACACCTTTAGTCCAATTAATTTTTAAGCATCTGAGATACATTTTTTGAATGATCATAATTATGTGAAAAGATATTTCCTTTTTCATTACATGCATTTCTAATGATCGTACTACCTTCCTCTCCAGAGTCCAAAGAAGGTCAACTTGGTCGCTGCCCTAGTTCGTGGTATGCGCGTTGAAGATGCCTTAATGCAGTTGCAGGTGACGGTGAAGAGGGCTTGTAAGACTGTATATCAGGTGTGTAGCATTTGTTTTTTTAGTGTCACCCGTGTGGACAAGAGAGTTGAAATGGTTATCAAGTCTTTGGGTGTGCTCAAGGCATTTCTTTTTCATCCTTCTCCATTTCTCTCTCTTGTATTTCGCCCTTACTATCCAGTGGTTGACATTCGGAATGTCTATTTTGTTGCAACTTTCAAGATTCCAAGGTGTTTGGTTTTTGCAAGTCCAATGAGTAAGAAATTGCATCTATAGGTGCCTTCTAGAGTCTTTGTGATGCAATATATATCTTATAGGCCATCCTTTTCATTGTTCAATTCTGGTTCATTCTTCCCTTTATTTATATACCTAGCATTGTCTAAATTCTCAGGTCTGTTCAATATTATCATTCATAGGAAGGAAAAATGCACATGTCCATTGTGCTAACTAAAATTCTACGCGCTACAGGTTATTCATTCGGCTCGAGCAAATGCTTCACATAATCATGGGTTGGATCCAGATCGTCTTATTGTCGGTAATGACTTTAAAAAAAATTCACATTGTTACTCTGCATTCTACTCATGTGACTTATATAATGAACCTTTGTTGCAGCTGAAGCATTTGTTGGGAAGGGATTCTACAAAAAAAGAATTTCGTATCACTCCAAAGGAAGATGTGGTGTGAAAATGCGGCCAGAGTGCAGATTAACAGTTGTACTAAGAGAGATAACTGCTGAAGAGGAAGCAGAGATAGCTAGGCTTAGGGTTCACAACTTCCGGAAGCTCACAAAGAGGGAAAGACGGCTTGTGCCTCATCAACTTATTGAAACCACTCCAATCTGGGGTCGTAAGAACAAATCCAATGGCCATAACTTGAATGCTACTGCTACTGCCTGAGCTGGCTTTTATTAGAGCTTTCACGTTAAGATAGGAAATTTTGAATGTCTTAGGTTGGATTGTGATAGGTCCTTGCTCATATGAAAGATGCAATGCTAAGAAATATGGCGGAGTGCATAAAAGAATATCGCAGCAATATGTATTGGTTCTAAGTTGCCTTGATTATAAGTTGAGATGTATTAATGAACCCCTTTTTCGCAAATAATACTTTATTAGATCACAATTGACTTATATGCTTTTACTTATTTGAATCAAATCTTATTTTTGCCATTGACATCGTTCTTTAGACAGTATTGTCTTCTGAACAGGTATACCGATATGATTTATAAGAAAGATTTAAGATGTAGATAGATCTACAGATTAAGAGAACAAGAATGTTTGCACTTTAGTGATCCGATTAGTCAAAGCTAGAGTTGGGAGTCAACAAGATCCCCATAACTGTTGCACGAGTGACTTATCTACATAATTGAGCGTCAACTTACACAGTATATGAGAAAAAGCAATAGCATACAATTGTCATAAAATTGTCACCAAGATATTACATATTGTGTGTGTGTGTAAATATGTATATAATCCTGAAAACTTGAGAGATGACGCCCGTGAGTGAATTTTCAGGGGAAAGTGAAACCCATGAGTGATTCTATAATTATTTTCAATCTTGTGCCCATACCTTACAAAGATTGATTACATCCCAGAGAAAATAAGCAAAACTAGTAACATGAATGAAGACAAAGCAATGTTTCAATTTGAGTACGGTTATCATGTTGTAAGTTGTAACTTAAAACATTTAGGTGCTTATTCCCGTTAGAGGTGATGAACAAGGAACCAAGGCATATATGTTTGGAATAGATTCCACTCTGAGAGAGTTGAAAAAAGCAACATCTTGTTGATGAGTACGTTGTCTGCATTACAATGAAATTCAGCTGATGACAAAACACCACATGTGATTAAGGCAATGCAAGGTTTTGTTACCTAGTTTAGAACAACTCTTTAGTGCCATCCTGTTGAGGAACAGATTCATCAACTTCCATTCGACGCCAATTGCCTATCAAAGGAGCCAATTGATCAACTTTGTCATACAAACCAAGGAGGCCGCCTGTGTGAATGAAAAGGATATTTCTCCCTTCCCACTTGTTGGGATTCTCAGACATATCTTTCAACATTCCATAAACAGCTTTTCCACTGAAGTGTGTCAAAAACCAAACATACACTTGTGTAAATTAAACAGGATTCACATTTACATTATTTCCATAATAAAGTTCACCATTTGGCCAAAACCAACACAGTTATGATTTTTGCAATTGCAAGTCTATGACTTTTCAGTTCTTGGTCTCACTAACTAATAAGCAAAAATTTTCTGCACATTTTCTGATTAATAAATCTTGTTGAGGTTGATTCCTGAAGAAGGGAAATGAAAGGTGCTAATGAATCCATGAATATATCATACATTTAAGAAATAAATACCTGGACACTGGGTCAAGAATTACACCAGTAGTTCTAGAAATTTGTTTTAGAAGTTTAAGCTCCTCTGTGGAGTTTATTGTGCAGCCAAGACCCATGGCCTGTCCAAAATGTTTGAAATGTAGTCAATTTTTTTGTTTCCAATTAATAACCAAAGTTATCCAAAGCAATTGTTAACCAACGGCTTGTTAACCAAAGCAGGTCTTTAGGGGTTTCATTATTGATTTCTAAACTATAACAAGATCCACCTTTCTGTGCAAGAGATGATCTGGTATGTAGAGGCATATATACACTAAAAGGAACACACGTAATTAGACAAGTAATGAAAAAGAAGTACACTAGCCTCACTAACATGATAGAACACTAAAGAGAAGTATATTACTCTCAATAAATTATACATAAACATATGCTTGCCTTTGTACTAAATAGAGTAAAATTGACACAGACTAACAATCAATTTCGTTAAGCCATTTTATCTTATTTTTTCCAGAAAAACCTTGTTTTATAAGGCAGACACTGGGCATATGAGTGAATATTTCAGTTACCATTAGAATCAGCAGGGCAGAAAACTCCAGCAGTAAGGAAAAGTAATACTAACATGTATACATTTGCACAATAGAACCAACAAGTCCAATCAATTTGCAAAAAATTGACCTCTTCTACTTAACAAATTAAAGACACTCACATTTTGTATGTGTACAATATCATGTGAGTTAACACCAGCTTCAAGTCCATCAAGGAACTCTTGGATAACATCATATAAATAATCGGGGCTTTCACAAACAGAGAATGCATGCACCTACAACCATGAGAACATAATTGATATTTTAGTGACATGCAATAACATGAACCGTGCAAGTATTTGATATGTTAATGGTAATAAATATCGCTAGTTATTAGTAGTCTTAGAGATAGATTAGTTAGGATGACATAGAGGTTATTTTGGTATAATAATCTAGTCCTCTATCTCATATTCTTCATTTTTCTTAATTCTTTCCGATTCTACATAACAGTTTTATCAAAGAAGAAACATACTCTAGCTTTCAATGAACTCAATAGCGATCCCAAAGACACACCAGCAATTGTACCTGCCCTGGAAATGAACCAAAAAAATGTGAAAAGCACTTGAGATCATTAAAAACATGACTTAACAGATTCTGGAAATTTGGCTGTAAGTTGGTTATATATGTGCAAATACTTTAAAGGAGGCTAAACTTACCTATATTTACTTTTTGTATCTAATTGTAATGGCATTCTGGACTGAAATAAACGTTGCAATGGACCTCTATATCTATGTATTGACATGATTACCCTTCCATCATTTTTAAAAATAAATGTCTTTTTCATTTGACTATATATGAAGCTTAGGCTCATTAAAATATCCAAGAGGGTGTAATAAAAGCCTCATCCAATATACATACAGTCCTGTGAGAGAAAAACGTCTGTAATTTAGAAAAGATATATCACGCAAGTAAAACTCAACCTGCCACATGCAACAACAATATCATCAAACTTAAAATTGCTAGGCCCTCTTTGAACCTGCTGCTCAATCTCCTGAACAGCTTGAATGAAACCCCTGAATAGAGTAAATCAAATCAAATATGTGAGTTAGTTGGATGAGAATATCTAAGAGAAAATATTGATTCAGATTGTGGGTATTGATGAAAAACATAATAGTAATACAGGAAGAGAGTTAGATTCGGTTATGCTTGAGTCATGGGAACAAAAGATTTACATCTATTTCTTTCTGTGTTTTAAAATTATTCATTCTAGTCGAATAAGGGGGAATAAAGGAAATTAGTGCAAATGAAGAAAAGGGGAAAGACAATAAAACTATAGTCTCACCATGTTCCTAGAGAGTTTGATCCTCCTAGAGGAATAACATAGGGCCTCTTCCCTTCCTTTATCAACTTTTCTTTTAAGACGTTGGTAAGTGTCTAAGGAAACAACAAATCATTTCAGTAATAAAAAATATCAAAATGTAGCACTTTATATGACTAAAAATAGAGCTGCCGTTACACATATCTTTCTATATCAATGGACAACAGATCAATCCATCAAAATGAATTTATCTTCACTAGTTAACAAGGGAATATAAATCTATGTCCACCTTCAGTTGTACAAAGTGAATAGTCCATAAAAAACCAATTTCCTTTTTTCTTTCATTTTTGGAATCCAAACTCTTCATGAAATGCAAATAGAATCTAGAGCAAGTGTGCGACCTATGGTATTAGTGAAGCAGGAAAAAACTTATATCCTCTTCCAGTTTATTGTTGAAACAATTCTCTATTTTAAAGTTTTTCTAAAACATGTCAGAACAAATAAATTAAACAGTGCCGGATGTAGTGAAAAGTGTAAAGAAATCTTTCTTAATTCTTCTCCAACTACCAGGGAAAAAATTTTCTAGGGGCAGTTTTCTTAGCTATTAATGTGTTGTAAATGTAAATAATGATGCTGACTCAGTCATAAGCAACAATGATGTAGCTTCTAAACATGCTATGAGCAATATAAGTATTTTAGCTGTACTTTATGGAATGCTATAAACATTGTCATTATGGTTATTTTTATCAAACAATGCACAAAAGCTTTTACACATACAGTCCAATGTACAGAGTAGACTTAATAGGCCAAAAATACTTTTGGAAGGAACCAAGCTATCCCCTTCAAACGCTACAGTAAGTGATTTTAATATCTTCAGAAATATTTTGGACAAACAGTAACATCTTGAGAAATACATGTAATTTGTAAAAAGAAAATGGTTGGTACCAGAGGCCAAAATACTCACTACGGCACCAATTTTTGAATAGTCTTCCTCTGAAACAAGATCAATGTGAGCTCCTACCAAGCGCTCAACTAGAAGGTTGCCAATCAGTCCAGGATCTTGGTCAGCAAGGTCCTGCAAAATGATAAACATGTATAATTATGATACAAGGTATGGATTGAAAGGTTCAGTATTCAGATTCACAGTAGCACTGGCTAAAATTTATGTTTGGTACAGAACTTGAGCAATCTTAACTCTCCACAATACCACTTTTATTGGGTTTACTCATTCATCCAGTCCCTTCAAGGCTTCTTGCCTCAAAAGTTCAAAGATTTTTCATCATTCTTGTCTCTTACCCTCTCCAGTGAGCTGATGAAGCATATTATATATATATATATATATATATATATATATATATATATATATATATAATGCTTCATCAACTAGTATAATTTTACCTTGGAAGTAACTTAAGTGGTCCAATTTTACCCTCTGGCGAATATAATGTTGACACGTGGACGGCAAGTGTCAACATTTCATTAACCAGAGGGTAAAATTGGACCACTTTAGTTACTTCAAGAGTAAAATTGTACCTGGTGTTAGTTTAGGGTGCCAATGGTCCATGGTGGTTACTTGAAGGGTAAAATAGGGTCATTGTCCATACACACACGCACACACACATGCAACAGAACATGAATGGTCACTCAAACTCTCATTGAGTCAGTAAAAATTCAAAGGATGTGTCATTGACATGTGAGCAACCTTGACACTACACTGTTAATGTAAAAGAGACAAACAGTCATAGATATAATTTTTCGGAACGAAATACAACATTTTCTAATGTGAAAAGACTAAAATTCAAATGAAAGGAAGACTTTAAGAGCGAAAAGTGGGGTTAAACCGGACATGTAATTATAGAATGTAAAATAATTAGGTCAACTTTATTATATACATTTCATCAATGTTTCTAATTATATGTGACAGTGTGACTTAATTTTGAAATATTGTCAATTTATCTATAAATCCAAATGAAATAATTAGGACATATGACCTAGTGTGATAAGAAAACTTGATATAAAGCATATAAAAAACTCAATTTAGTAAGTATGATCTTCATAAAATCCTCATTCAATTTTTTGTTAATTGAAACTAATAAGATGTACATGTATACATTATACACTTAGACAACAACAATAACAAAGTCCTATCCCAACATATACTTAAAGAACTAAATTTTAAACAAAAATATAAACTTAGGAGGAAACATATACTTTGATCAAAGCTATCTAACATAATTCAAAATCTTATCTTCACTGCTAATCACACGACCACGCTTATTTCAAATAGTAGAACTAAATATTCATATCAAACCTCATGAGACTGGTAGATCAAAATGCTAGAGACACATGGAAGAAGGAAAAGCCAAAATGTGAACCTTAGAAACGTGTAGGATGAGATAACAATCAAGATTTAAGTACTTGGCAGCAACAGCAGTGGCACGACCATGGTTGCTTTGGATGCCTCCAATTGTAATAATGCAGTCAGCACTTTGTGCTACGGCATCTGCCATCAAGAATTCCAATTTTCTGACTTTGTTTCCACTTAGCTGCATTCCTGTAAGGTCATCACGCTGTGTATTGAACAAACTTTTTCAGTCAGTTTAAAATGTTCTAACATATGAAACACCACATTTTGCTACAAGTTCACCTGTTTTTTTATAGATTATGGATGTAAATAAATCACTTTGAAGTGTTTATATTTATAATTATTTTCAAAACTGAGTAACTTTACTTTGTAGATTAACATACCACCTTGTTCAAATCATAAGTCAACTTTAACTACTTGTAATATACCAAAATTTGTTACTTAAATAATCAAATATGTTGTATATTGATGAAATTTTCTATGACTATCCTTATATACAATTCCCCCCCTCCCCTCTCTCTCACCCCCATGGATAAATTATTCTCATATCTTTCTCTTATCTCTTTCTTTCTACCAAGAATTAAATAAGGCTAAAGTTAGAAAACAATAATTAATACTCCCTCTGTCCTAAATATAAGACTTAATTGACTTTTTTGAAAAATCCTAAAAAAAGGCAAAATAAGTTAATTATAAATTGATTTACCTAATTTTTTCCCTTAAACTAGTTTATTTTACTTATAAACTAATGGATAATCTAAAAATATATTGAATATGTCATGATTTAATATACTATTTTGCAACCTTAACCTCTCCAAAAAAAGTCATCTAGAGGTAGTATCCTCTATGTACACTTACATTAAGAAACAAACTTCTTAGTAGATGCATTGAAGGGACAGAGTAATATATCTAATTGAATTAAGTGACATATTTAACTTAATTTAGCTTTTTTAATCTCCTTACGGAATTTAACTTAATTTTATACTTACAAGTATGGTAGAGAGTATCATTACATTAAGCAAGTATGAAGTTATTAGTATTAGTACTATACAATTTGGTTATCAGAGAAGTGGAGACAACATTGAACCACAAAAATTTAAACAGAACTAAACCATATTCGATTTTAGTCATAAGCTAATTTTTTTTTGGCTTACGCTTATAAGTAGATCAAATGCAAAATTGGAAATAAGTCATCCCAAACACAACCTTAATTCATATGGGCAAGAAGTTGGTGTGTTAAATTCAATGAAGGGAAGTTATAATTCATATGGGCAAGAAGTTGGTGTGTTAAATTCAATGAAGGGAAGTTATTTGCTTTGTTTGTTTAGTTTAAAGGGAACGGAAGACATCTTATTTGGCTCATAAGAAGAGGGGAGGGAGGGAAGCTAGTTATAAAAATGTCAAATTAATACCCATCTTTTTCAATATATTTATATTTGTAATCCTTTATAATAATAAATATCATTGTATAATTTTTAATTTTCTATTTTAGTCTTTACCATTGTCTAATAAAATATGATTTCAACGTGCTTTTTAAAATCTTTTACCTGTTTATAGTATAATATAATATAATAAGACATCCCTTCACTCCTTCCCCTCCCCCCAAACCATACCAATTCCAGAGCTCGAGTTGGAAAAGAGCAGCTCACCCCTCAATAACAATTTGGGGAATGATTTTTTTAGAAAAATTACTATAATGTAGTATATTTTTATTTAAATTAATTTTTGATAGCCGTATGTATACACAGCATATTGCAGAAACCATTACATTCAACAATATAAAAATTATATTTGACCGAAATAAATGTTATATATATAAAATCATAAAACAATTCCTTTGAAAGAATTAACAGATGTGCCAGAGAGTTTGAAACCAAACTACTTTCATCAAAAAAAAAAAAAGAAAAGAAAAGAAACCAAACTACTATTGGAACTGGAAGAGGCTATTAAAAAAACAAAGGATGGATTGCAAATTATAGGGTGATATTAATTAAGCTATGCACTTCAGTTATATCTAGGGATAGGGGAAAGACAAAAGAAAAAGTATCCCACACCCGTATATAATTTTTTTCCGAACACACTTCCCTACTCATTTCTTCTCCTTGCAAACAATACTTTAATGTCTTTATTTGGATTTTTATCTCTCACCTATGTTTGGACGGAAGATAGATAATACTCTCTCGTCCTAGTTGACTTTTTTGAAAAATCCTTAAAAAAGCAAAATAAGTTAATTATAAATTGATTTACCTAATTTTTTTTCTTACACTAGTTTATTTTACCTATAAGCTAATGGATAATCTAAAAAGATATCAAATATGTCATCATTTAATAACTTATTTTGCAACCTTAATCTCTCAAAAAAAGTCAATTAGGTCTTAACATTCAAAACTGTTTATCAAAATATAGAGAAAATTATTACCTTGAGCCACACCTCGGTGCCGGCTGGCAAATTAGGAAGATTCCACTTGTGAATTGGAGTGGGTAGCTGATATACCAAGAACAATAAATTGATTGATTATTTTTTTCATAACAATAAACCGCTTTATCTTTAGTACTAACTAGTAAGAAAATAAATATTCTTGCGCCAACCAACAAACCAATTAACAGAAACCAACAAGTGAGAGGTTGTTCATAAACACTAAAAATAGAATGTATACACACACACACAGACATAGATATATATATATGTATATGTATATGTTTATATGCTTACATGGGCAAGAGAGAAGATATGAGAAGGTGAGGGATTGAGATGGGAAGCCCATGAAGGAGGTGAGTAAGGCTTCTTGGTGAGGAAGTCGAAGCCTGATGATGACCTGCAAGATTCAATGCCATTGAGTTTGGCTTCCATTTTTCTGAAGAAATTAGAGTGAACACTCAATCTATTTATGGAATAATAGAGAATTTCGGGAAGATATGAAGGCTGAGAGCACTTTGGTCAAAGTCAACGGGATGATGAATATGGCGTGATTCTCAGTATGAATGCACTTTCCTCTCCAACTCAAACTCTTATTAATTTAATCCTCACCCATATGATCCTGGATCTTCCTCCCTTTGTTCATAATTTTAAATTGATTATTTCATTTTTTTAAAAAAAATTAATTAAGTGCGCTTAGAAGAAACGCATGTATTGAGGGTCCTTTACATGCGCTTTAAGCGCATGTACAGGTAAAAATCTATACATGCGCTTAAAGCGCATGTAGAGGCCTTATCTCTACATGCGCTTTAAGCGCATGTATAGAAATGACATCAATTAAAATTCACTAAAACAATGACTAGAAAAGGATTTAAGTATTTAGAGATAAAATATAAAATGAACTTAGGTGAAGAGCTCAAAATCATATGGTAAAGGCACAAACAGGCACAAACACCCTTTACATGCGCTTTAAGCGCATGTAGAGGCACAAACACCCTTTACATGCGCTTTAAGCGCATGTAAAGGCACTACTGAAGTGCAAAACATGAAGTCATGCATAAGAGGTCCTCCTCAGACCTCATAAGGTGTTTCTGCTTGTGGAATTACTGTTTAAAAGCTCCATTACCACTTTTGGGTACTATGAAAATGTTCAAACACCCTTTACATGGCACTACTGAAAAGCAAAACATGGAGTCATGCATAAGAGGTCCTCCTCAGACCTCATAATGTGTTCCTGGTTGTGAAATTAGTGTTTAAAAGCTCCATTACCACTTTTGGGTGCTATGAAAATGTTCAAACACCCTTTACATGCGCTTTAAGCGCATGTAAAGGCACTACTGAAGTGCAAAACATGGAGTCATGCATAAGAGGTCCTCCTCAGACCTCATAGGGTGTTCCTGCTTGTGGACTTAGTGTTTCAAGGCTCCATTACCGCTTTTGGGTGCTATGAAATTGGTGAAACACCGTTTACATGCGCTTTAAGCGCATGTAGAGGTAGAAACATCCTTTACATGCGCTTAAAGCGCATGTAAAGGGTGTTTATACCTCTACATGCGCTTTAAGCGCATGTAGAGGCCTAATATTAAAATAAAAGTTAATTCATTCAATTTATTTAATGATGAAAAACTTAATGTAACATCCTAAAAATTTAATACAGAATCAAAGAGTGTTTTGGGAAATAATAAATGGAGAAAGTGAGAATTTTGGAATTTTTAGGAATTTTTGGTGATTTTTGAGACATTTTGGAAATTTTGAGTAATAAATGTGCTTATAATTAATTAAGAAATTGAAGAGTTTGAATTATGAGGGAATGGTAAAACCCAAAATATTTTGAAGGTTAAGAAGATTGGAGGCTGGTTTAAGTGGTTTTAAATTAAAAGAATACACTATGGCAAGTTTGGGCTACAAATCACCAGAGAACCCCCTTATTTCACTGAACCAAACGCGCCCCTCCCCCTTTTCTTAAAACATCGGACTCTCCTCCTTCCTCACCATTTCTTCATTTCCTCCTCCTCCGCCCTTCTCGCGACCTCCGCCCCCCTTCTGCGAATTCCGGCTGCTAAGGCGTGGCGGCGCCGACCCCTCCCACAAGCCCATCATCTTCTTCCTCTTCTTTCCTTTTTCCTCCTCACGAAACCCACCTCCTATCTCACTCCCTCGCGTCTTCTCTCCTCTGTTTCTTCTTCGTTCTCCGGCGAAATAACGGCGGACGATGGCGGGGATAAGGTAAAGATCCGGCCTTGGCTTGTTTTTCGCCATTTGTGTTTCTATTCCGTGTTAGTTTTTCATTCCCCATTCGTTTTCAGTTCGGCCACCACTACAATACTGTTTTCCGGCAGTATTTCCGGCGACGACGAGCTTCATGGAAGCATGTAGGCTTGGATTCAAGCTCAGGTGTTTCTTCTTTCTTCCTCTTTTAACTTTTTTCTGGCCGATTTGAGAAGGGGTCCAAAATTAGGGTTTGATTTTTGGGATTATAAATAATCTAAGTAACACTTTAAGTTTTGAATTAGGATATCCTAAACGATTATTTGATGTTTGATTAAGATTTTGTGAAGTTTGTTCAAAACCCTAACTTTTGGGAATTATTGATTTGCCTTGTGTTGCTCAATCTGTACGTGATTTGTATGTGGGTGTAGTAGTGTATAAGCTATTGATTGAGATTGTCAAGTTGATGGTAAAGTTTGTATGTGGATTCAAACTGATTTCTTGATGGATGGACGTTTAAAGTTATTAATTTTGTTTCTTTATTCTATTTTGCTCCATGGTATGGCTAAATGGTGTTGTACTCTTTTTGGTTGGATTTTTGCTCTAATTGTTACAGTACTTCTATAACTTGAACCTTAATTTGTCACCTAAATTGTAAATTTGATCTGAGGGAGCTTAATCTGGGAATTTTATTTGTTTGGAGAGTATTAATTTAAAGCTGATATTTGGATGGAATCACTGAATTTTTAACAAACTTGGGTGTGAATTGTGTGAGGGTTATTGCTTGCTATAAAAAGAGGATTAAACTTCAGTGAATATTTGAGTTACATTCCATTGAATATAGTTGCATTGGTTTGGTCAAAAGGTGATGCATTATAAATTCTGTGTTCTTTGCTTTTTGGATAGGTGATTATTTGTTAACAAATACAAGTTTAAAAGAGATACTTTAAAGTTGTAACTAAAATATGTTATATGAATGCATATGGTCAATTGTTGTTTGATGTATGTGTGCAGTAAAAGTGTCATTCCGCTGAAAAATAGTCAAATGAAGTATGAAATAAGGATGTTTTGAAGAGTATTTAGTGATAGGAAAGAATTAATTGGAGATGTATATTGTTATTGAGTTCCTAATAAAAAGAAAGTAAGGATATAGTTTGTTTGCCTTGTGAATGTAGTTACTTTATATTAGTATTTTCCCTTTTTATTTTCTTTGTTCAGCTCAGCTAGTCAAGAAAGAAGTGAGATTTTGGAAATTTTGATCTGTGATGACATCTTTAATTTGAACCTTAATGTGGAAGTTTGAGTGTGTTTTGATTGCTCTCCTTACTTTGGCTTCTAGACACAAGAGAGGTTTAAGTAAATGATTGAATGTTAATGACAGTAAATAAGAATTGTATATGTTGTTACATGTTTGAAAATTCTGGATTTCTTGCTTTGATTGCCTCAAAGTCTGATTGTACTGTTTGTTGAGGATTAAGTAAAATGGGAACTTTCTGGAAAATTTTATATTTGTATAGAGCTTTATGCACTAAATCTGATATTCTCTTGATTCTTTTCTACAATAACTAAACTGAATTGTTAATAAGGATGATTGATAATGTGAATTGATTATAGAAAGGGGAGAAAATGAAGTTTCATACAAGCATGAGTGAATTCAAACCAAACATGTACACTTCTATATGATTTTCATGTTCTTCTTACTTTGTGAATTAATATGAGTGAATTCAAACCAAACATGTACACTTCTATATGATTTTCATGTTCTTCTTACTTTGTGAATTAATATACTGTTTTTGCCAAAGGGTTATTAGTATTTTGGAAGTCTGATTTGTTATCATTATTAATGTTGAGGCTGGAACAACATGAAAAAGGAATCTATGATAGTTACTTTAAAACCTACTTGTTAAATATTGCATTAGAGTCTTAGTTCTTGGCTTTTCATTGTTGTTTCAGGTTTGAATGTTTGGTATTGTTTTGTTGGTAATTGATGTGTAAAGAATGTTGATCCTTATGAATATTCGCTTTGTTAATTAATAAATTAGGTGATAGTGCAAATATGAAGGGAAGGGTAGTGATATAATCACTAGAATACGTGAGAGACGTTAAAATGTTATGAAATAGAAATGATATTAACTTAGCATTCATGTCTTATTAAAAATTTAGGAATGGATATCATGCTAGTTCTTGTGGTACTAAGGAGGAAAAGATGAAGTGATGAGTAATTGCTGGAGGACAGGTAGTAGTTTTGTTTATTATGATGTATAAGAATTGCATGAAACATATTTTATAGTGGGTTGATCCAATAAGTATTGAAATGTAATTAACCTATTGAGCTGTTTTGGATATGGATTCTTTGTTCTCTCTATTCTATTCTAAATGTGTTTGAGTTGTTTTATGGTTGTAATCTATGGTCTGAAAGTTTTATTAAAATTGGAGGGTTGTGCAAGTTGGCACATTCAAATTATGCTTAGAATGTGGAGTGTTTGTGTGATTGTTGAATGTTTTGGGCGGTTTGCTTTGATTTTGAGATGTATGTTGTTCTTTGAAGTTTGGTTCAAAGAATTACGTGTATACAGGTGGCAAATGTAAAAGAATATATATTAAAAAAAATATATATATAGCTCTACATGCGCTTAAAGCGCATGTAGAGGTAGGTACCTCTACATGCGCTTTAAGCGTATGTATAGGCACCTCTACATGCGCTTTAAGCGCATGTAGATGTACATGCGCTTAAAGCGCATGTATAGGTAGGTACCTCTACATGCGCTTTAAGCGCATGTATAGCCCCCCTCTACATACACTTTTAAAAAGCGCATTTAGAGCCTTTACCAGCGCCCCCTCTACATGCGCTTTATAAGCGTATGTAGAGGCCAAAATAAGCGCATGTAAATGGGGTAATCTGTGCTAGTGTAATGTTTCCTCTTATCCAAAATATGTATAATACATTACTATTAATTAATGTCATAATATGGATTACTCAATCATTTGAACAAAAGTCTTGTTTTTGTTTTTATTTGCATCCTTTGACAGAGATGAAAAATTGTAAAAAAAGTCAATTCCATATAAACTTTTGAGTTATTCAACTTTTCCTTCAATATGGATTAATCTAACTAAGTAGTAAGCGGAGAGTGACTTAGCTAATACTACCTGAGTACCTTCGAAGGTTAAACTTAGATGTGATAAATGTCCAAGAGAAAAATCAACAATTATTCTTTTTTTTTTATTATAAAAAGTTTAAGTGATGAATTAATTTTCGAGGGTTCACTAGGCCAGGGCAAGCCTCCAGGCTCAAAAGCACTTACAGATGCACTTACATATCGCTCACGAACATGTCCTCATATTGGCGGGATTTGAACTCACAACATTTTAATTATGATTAAAACCCCTTAGCTTTATAAATTGAATCAACCTTTGTTGGCTAATCAACAATTATATACATGTTTTTTTTTTGGATCAAATATACACGTTTTATTTGAATGTACATCATTCATACAAATGATGAGAATCAAATAGAGTTGGCAGGAAAAAGAAGAGAATAGACCATATTTAGAATTTAACATTGTTCCAAACACGATTACCTTCAGTAGAAATAGATAGGCAATTGAATATATATATATATATATATATATATATATATATATATATATATATATATCTATATATATATATATATATATATATAGACACACACACACACACACACACACACACACACACATATATATAGTCACCGTAAATTTAAAAATGGACAATATAACACTGGTAAATTTAAGGGGGCAAAATCGTACATTGTAAACAAAAATGGGGCAAAACCATACATTCTAAACAAAAATGGGGCCAAAGTAACCTCTCTATTAGGCTGAGTTAAACAGACATTTTCTAGACGTGGGCTCCACCATTAGTAAATGATATGTCAATTCCAAAATCCACCGTGAAAGCTAAAATGCATCCATTTGAACTCTAAATAACTTGAAACGAACTTTAAACCCCCAAATCATTTCGATAAGAAACCAAATAGAACCCCAAATCATGTGAAATTCACCTTACTTCTTCATAATCATCTGAAAAAATAAAGCGCCATCTGAAAAAATAAAGCCCCATCAACATATTGCACCCTTAAATGTATGACACATCATTAACTGATGGTGGGGTCATGTCTGGAAAACGTACGTTTAACTCTGCCTAACAGAGAGGTTACTTTTGCTCCATTTTGATTTACAGTGTACAGTTTTGCCCCCTTAAATTTACCAGAGTTATAGTTGTCCATTTTTAAATTTACGTTGACTATTTTGCACATTTACCCATATATATATATATATATATATATATATATATATATATATATATCACTGATTATGTTACTATTTCTTTCTAAAATTATGGTGGATTTTCATATTCCCATGCCAACTCATACATATATATTTGGGAAAATTAATTTAAGGTCCCTCACAAGGGAGTTAATACTGGAAAAATCCCAAAAGTTGAAAATATTAATGTAGGGTCCCAAGGGACCTCACATTAATATATTTGAAAAGTGAAAAGACAGTTTTGCCCCTAGCCTTAAAAAAAATTTACCTCCTCCCCCCACCCCCCTCCTCCTCCCTCACCGCCCCCCCACCCTCCCCCTCCCCTCCAGCCCGCCCCCCACCCTCCCCCTCCCCTCCAGCGCCCCCCCAACCCCCTCCCTCCTCGGCCCCACCCCCACCCCTCCCTCCTTCCTCGGCCCCCCACCCCCCCTCCCTCCCTCCTTCCTCGGCCCCCCACCCCCTCCCTCCCTCCCTCCTCGGCCCCCCACCCCCCCTCCCTCCCTCCCTCCTTCCTCCGCCCCCCACCCCCACACCCTCCCCCTCCCAACTTGGGCCGACTTGGGAGGGGGAGGGGGAGGGGGTGGGGGTAGGGGCCGACGTGGGAGGGGGAGGGGGTGGGGGTGGGGGGCCGAATTGGGAGGGGGAGGGTGTGGGGGTGGGGGGCCGAAGTGGGAGGGGGGAGGGGGAGGGGGTGGGGGTGGGGGCCGACGTGGGAGGGGGGAGGGGGAGGGGGTGGGGGTGGGGGCCGACGTGGGAGGGGGAGGGGGTGGGGGTGGGGGGCCGACTTGGGAGGGGGAGGGTGTGGGGGTGGGGGGCCGACGTGGGAGGGGGGAGGGGTTGGGGGTGGGGGGCCGAGGGGTGGGGGAGGGTGGGGGCTGAGGAGGGAGGCTGAGAGTGGAGGAGGCTGGGGTTGGGGTGGGGGAGATGGAGGGAGGAGGAAGGGGGTGGGGGAGGAGGGAGGGGTAAATTTTTTTTAAGGCTAGGGGCAAAACTGTCTTTTCACTTTTCAAATATATTAATGTGAGGTCCCTTGGGACCCTACATTAATATTTTCAACTTTTGGGACTTTTCCAGTATTAACTCCCTTGTGAGGGACCTTAAATTAATTTTCCCTATATATTTTATTACCAGGTGTAGTATTAGATTTTTCTGGCTCTTATCTTTACCTCATTGCATCTTTGTAAGCCCTTATTGCGATCACCTTTTCAAACATTGAAAATTGACAATACATATTTTTCAAGTTGTATTTTTTGGCTGAATCTCTCGTACCGGTTGAACATAGGAGAGAAGGGTTTCTCTTTGTGTGTGTGTGTGAGCTTAATAAAAGAATTGATTTTGGCTCGAGTATCGATCGACACGATAGAGGGAAACAATGGCGGAGAGAGATTAAAAGAATTATATTAAAATATGATTGAAAGTGTTTTTTATTTGTATGAAAAGGAAATAATAAAAATTAATTTATAAAGTGCCACTTGTATAGCGATAAGTTTATAATTCAATATTTAAAATTTAGAACATACTTAGAAATTATAAACTTGATGTTAGAGATATAACTTATTCTTTAGTCTGATATTAGATATGATTATTACTGTTGTTATAAAACAAGATGATTACTGTATATAGTAAAATATATTTTACTCATCCTATTCTTATTAAATTTTAAGAAGAATAAAAGAAAAAGCAGAAATCAGTTTATGGGCTCAACCATTACAAGTGGAAGGATAGTTACAACGTGGGAGAACTAACTATAAAAGTTGGAGTGTGACCGGCGATGATAGATCACATCACATGATTTGGGATTTATGGGCTCAACCATTTCTTTAGAAGGGATTTAGGTCTAGTTTTGGTAAAACTAATAAAAAACAATTGAATAAAACGAGGACAAATGAGTTTTTTTTTTTTTTGGAAGTTTAGGCCATATATATGTATATATGTATCAGTATTTAAATTTTTGTTTTTTTGGGAGAATGTGCAAAAATGATACTAAACTTTACCTAAAAGTGTGTTTGTAATATTAAAGTTTCGCGGGTTCAAAAATAGTACCAACTTGAGGTCCAAGTGCAAATATAGTATCTTCACTTAAGGGCAAAAGAGTCTTTTCATACTATATAAGAACTATATTTATATAAATTTTATTTCCCGTAAGTGAAGATACTATATATTTGCATCTGAAACCCAAGTTGAGTACTCTTTTTACACCTCGCGAAACTTTAGTATTACAAATGCTTTTTTGGGTAAAGTTTAGTATCATTTTTATAAAAAGAGATATATATTTATAAAAGTAAAACCCCCAAAACTTCCATTTGTTTACTATTCATAAGAGGTAGCAACTTTTCTTCATCTTATGCGGTACCCCATCCTTAATGACATGTGCTCGCTCCCTCATGATGCACATCCTCACTGTTCATTGACCATTGAAATACCCTCTGAGTGTGTCTCTAATCAGTGTGTCCCGCCTAAAAATTGATGAACAAATATCATGTATTTGAATTTCAAAATCAGTCTAAAAGCGACATAAAGTACAACACAAGCTTCAGACTTCTGTCACTTTTCCCATCTCCACAAATCGACCTCCAATTTTTTGCTTCCTCCCAAACAACTAGCTAGAGATCTGTATTTCCTTTGTCTTTCTTCCTGTAATTTACATTTTGCAGCTCAATCTTCACTTACAAATTCACCACACCTCCTAACCCACCACTTCAAAAGTTGTGTTTCCTTTATCTTGAGATGTCCCACTCAATTTCAGTTGCTTCGCTTAATCATCTAGAAATGGGAGTTTTTCCAAAAGATACCATTGTCAAGGTTGATCGCATAATAACTACTGAGGTTGTTTATTCCTGTTAGACCAACACACCAAATGAATTATTAGAAGGTCATTCATGTTGTTGTCTACGAGGAGAGTAATATCATCAGTACATTTGTTTTAGTGTATTTCTTAGATAGTGAATCATTTATATTTCCAGGCATACTATAAATGAAATTGATATACCTTAACTGTCCGTCTTATAATTATTATCTTTGGCTTACAATTGAACCCCTCGAAAATGAGCTAACACATTGTTTTGTTTGGTGACTATTTCAAAAGTTTGCCTTGGCGCTGCAAGAAACAGAGGTTTAGTTGGTCTGTATAACAAACAATGTGATATTTCTATGTATGTTCAGCCTATGATAAATTTTATAAGGTCATTTTCTTGACCTTATAAACTTAGTTGGTTTGTATAAAAAACAATATTTCATTTTCATCTTCTATTTAGATGTTTGTGGGTTTGTTGTTGTTGTATACGTGATTAGACATATTTTTATATTGTTAAACTTGTGCAATTGTGTTTAATTAGTGAGATTTAGTTGGATATTAATTCATTATTGTCGATCATTTCATGTACATGCTAATGTAGTAACATAATAGAATTTTTGCCCTAATTACTTGGAATGCAAGTTATTGAATGTTTTTAGGGCCTTTGACTTGTTTTTCCCTCATTGTCGTGTGTAGCGGCCTTTTTTGGTAGGCCCATATTCTTATCCAATAGCTTGAAGGGCAAGGAAAAGCAAGAGGAAACATGTTTGGAGCTAGAAGACAAAAATTACCTTTTGGTAAAAAGACATTTGGAAGGATTGTGAATGTTTGAACTTTTAATCCATTTTCGGTAAAAATGATCCAATGGCCAAAAATCAATCTTGAAGAGCTCATTAAGGGCAACTTGGGAATAATGAAGGAAAGCATAAGAGAGAAGGACATAAGGAGGAAGCGCCTAATCCTAATCCCATACACTTACACTCATCTCACCTCACCACATTAAAGGAGCTTTCGGCCACACACTCTTCTTCCCCATAGCTCACTTGGCAGACCCTCTCTCTCATTTTTACTCATCTCACCACTTAATAAATATCTCCAAGCTCTCATTTTTCCTTATTCCACACTTTCACATTTTCCTGTTCATCTCAAATTCTCTCAACCTAGCCAAAACCCTAACCACAAATTCTATCTCAAAATCTCAATTTCATGGCTTCCTCCACTCAAATCACCTTCATTTCTTCCATCTCCATGCGTGGCTAGGCTTCATTCTTCTTCCTCCAAGTGAATGTTGCACCAATGAAGAACTAAAATTCGGCTAAAGTGTGTATGTAGATGTAAATTTAGATTTTCAAGCTTACATTTACCTTGTATCTCTTATGTTCTTCATTTTAGGCATATGAGGTTAGGAAAGCTAGATGTAGGTTTCCTATTTTAATGTAAGCTTGTAAACCTCTTCTCTTTTGTTTGTGATGTTGAAAACCTAAACTCAATTTGTGTAGCTTCTTCTATTTCATGATGTGCGAATGTATACATGTGATTTTGGAAGTGAATGTCTCAATAGATTTAGATTTTTTAGGTCTATTTTTTTAGGTGAACACATGAACATTGCAGAGGCAAAATATTGGTTGTGTTGGTTAAATGTACTTAGGTTTTCTTGGACTCAAGACTCTTAAGAACATTTAGCTAAGTCATACCAAAGTTACATGCATATTTGGCCTAATTAACCTAAGGTGCAAGGGAAACTTGGAGGAGGAAGTCCACATCACTTGGTTTTTACTCATTTCTAATTTTTAGGTTTATATTTGTATTTTGTTAGTTCATAATCATCACTCAATTTTCTTGACTAATTTGTGTGGTATTTAACCTAGACTTAGTGAGATTTTAAACCAAATTGTGAGAATTGAGCCTAACTCATCACTATTATGCATTTGTTAAGTTGATTACTTGATAATGTAAAAGGAATTTGTCAGTTTCACATATTATCATTATACAAAACTATGCTTCTTTATTCTATGTGCCTGTTTTACATAGAACATCAAGTATGTTAGTTTGAATAAAATAATGATGAGTTATAGATTTTATATTGATTTGCTGTTATGTGAAGTGAGAAGTTAAATTTATCTCACATACCTTATTAGTTGTGATCAAATAAAGCCATTTTGGACAATAGATTTGTGGTTCCTTACAATGCAGTTCTTTTAAAAAAGTTTCAAGTTCACATCAACATTGAAAAGTGTAACTAATCATTAGCGATTAAATATTTATTCAAGTATATTAATAAGAGTAGTGACTGAATCGCAATGGGACTATTCGATCACAATATCGATGGAACACGTCCTACAGTTATTGATGAAGTCCAACAATTTCTTAATATATATATATATATATATATATATATATATATATATATATATATATATATATATATATATATATATATATATATATGCATGTGAAGCTTCATGGCGTGCATTTTTCTTCCCCATTGACCATAGGTATCCTTCGGTGGAAAGATTTAGTTTCCATTTACCAAATCAATAGTATGTTGTTTATTAGAGCAATGTTGATGTTTCATAACTAATTGATAACCCATGTGTCTGTGAGTCACAATTTCTAGCATGGATGGAAATGAATGTAAAGGATGAGGATGTAAGAAAACTGATGTACTTGGAGTTTCCTAACAAATTTGTTTACCAAAAACACAAGAGAGCTTGGAAAGAAAGAGAAAAAGACATGTCAGTAGGCCGTATGACACATGTTTCACCTTTAGTCGGAGAATTATATTACTTGCGTCTTTTGTTAACAAAAATCAGGGGTCCAAAGAATTTTGATGACATAAAAACTTTTGAGGGTGTTGTATACCTAACCTTCAAGGATCCTTGCTTTGCACATGGACTTTTAGATGATGATCGTGAATATATATCAACAATCAAGGAAGTTGCTACTTGGGTTTCTGGAAAAAGTCTAAGAAAATTAGCCGTAAATATGTTTTTATGTGGTTCTTTGAAACAACCAGATGTAGTGTTGAAAGAAACTTCAAATCTTCGTGTAGAGGATCTCCTTTGAGAGTGGCAAAATGCACAAGGGGGGTGAATTGTTCTTCTTCAAATCTAAAACAGTTATTGCTCAAACACAATTTATATCAGTTTGGCCTACACTCTTAGCCTACGTCCAGTTCTCCAACTCAGTGGTCTAGTTGGTTTCCACTAACAAATCTATTAAATTAGGTTCACCCTCAAACCTTTACAAACACAAGTCTTCACGGCTCACTTGTAGCTCGTAGGATTTACTGGCTCTCCTACAACCACAAGTTTTCACGAGCTCACTTGAAACCTTACAACCATAGGTTTTACGGGCTCATCTTCAACCATACAGAGCTTTAGAGACTCTCTCTAAACACTCCCCCTTACAGTTTGTAAGAATTAATAAATCCCTAATTCTAAATCCCAAGACCTAAGCAACCTTCAACAATGAAGGATTTCAAATATATGTTCACTATATGAACAAATTAAGTTAATCACTGCTGAATTAGGGCAAAATCTCTCACTCTCACATACAAATGATAATCACAAGTTTAAGCTCTTGAAAGTTGGAAGTAGATGAATACAATTAGTGGACTTTCATCATCTTCTTTAATGGCTCACAACATGTGTATTTATATCTTTGAGAGATAGCTATTGTAATTTGCCCGTTGATTCTCTTAAGTTTTGACCGTTCAGTTAAGAGCCGTTGGTGAGTGTATTTAGGCCTTTTCTTGATCCTCTTCAGCTTCCTTAATTTATTTTATCAATATATTGCTAAAAGCAGCAGGTATGAAGCTTGAATGTGACTAACGTGCATTTATGACAAAAGCTGATTGTGACAGTGTACTTGCTTTCTTCGCAACACATCGATTATAGGATAGGTGATCAATTATTGACCTGCAAATATTTGAATTTATGTATCAACTAATCGATCATTGGAAAGGTTGATCAATCATGTATTCAATTATCCATAAGTATTAAAGGTGATCGAACATCCCATGAGAAATTCTAAGCCTTGTGATCGATTATTACCGTGTATGATCAAACACACTTTTCTATGCATGTGTGATCGATCATTGACCTTGTGCTAGATCATTGTTTTTCATGGATTATACATGTAATGATCGATTACTTTCATTTAGTGATCGATCATACATGCCCTAGACATGCCTATGATCGATCAACATGTAAATATCGATCATACATGTCTTTGATCCATTATTGACATATAATAAATGATTAACCAACTCAATTCATGAGATTTTCAATTTCTATGGTTTTCTATGGTTCTTATTGATTTTTCTAAGTTATTCTATGAATCATGCAAGGTACTTACATCTTGTTACATTAGGTTCCTTTTGGTTCAAAAACAATGCACACTTGCAATGGTAGTGTTGATTGCATTACCATATATAGCTTGTTTCGTTGGATTTGATAATGGTAATGATGATTAAAATTGTAAAAAGGATCGCATATTTCTTGTAATGTTCTTTCATAGGGGCCCTATGAATGTTTATTGCGACCTTGTAATATTATTTGAAATTTCAATTTTATCCCGATCAATTTACTAAAAAGACAACTTTTGCCCTCACCAAACAAATTTACAATTTCATAATTCTTTTTGAATTGAAACATATCAATCATCATAATAGTATTAGACATCATTAAAATATTATTTTTGGTAATGTTGAAACAAATTCAGATTTCACATCTCTTGTAGACGATTCACCAATAAAATGAACAAATGCCCTAATAAACTTACATCCAATAAAAACTAAATATTGCAGATACAACAAAACACTTGCTTTTTCCACATCCTTAAAACACAAAAATTTCAATGCAAGCCAAACCTAATTCAAACTTGCAATCCTCCAATAACCAGATCAAACCTACTTACTATCCCCATCCTAAGAAGGAGAAAAACCCATGTTTTGGCTCCAGAAGTTAATTCACAATGGAAAACTCATATTTAACCATCAGAACACAAAAATCAGATTTAACTATCGAACTCAAAAATCATAAGTTATGTGGTCAAAATAAAATGTAATAAGATTTTCTATAAAGGCGAAGGCGAGGGGTCACTACAAAAAAACCTTCAATTACCCACATTCCGTCACAAGTTAGTGACAGAATATCGACGGAATTTCCGTCAGTCATTTTTTCAACGGATTTTGCGACGGTTTGCGACGAAAAAAGTTCCGTCGATATTTCCGTCAAAGACATAAATTTTTCTGACGGAACACCGACGAAAATTCCATCAGTAATTTTTTCAATGGATATTCTGTCAATATTTTGTCACTACACATGAGATCTATTTTTTATGGCTAAATTATACTTTTAGTTCCTTATGGTTACGTCAAGTTTTAATTTAGATTTTTATCTTTTGAAAGTACACTTTCAGTCCTGTTTGTTAACATCATTGGTTTCTTTGAAATGAAAATGTTATTAACTTCACAATTTTAAATGGTTAATTTAAGATTGAAATATAAAAAAATACTTCAATTTAAATATTTTAGTGTAATTATTCTTATATTTTCTTTTTTTTTGCCAGTATATTTTTAATTCTTATATTTTTTTAATTCAAATACAGAGACCAAAAATATACTTTATCCTTATAATAAATTTCCCATTTATCACTTTCCCACAAAAATTGACATGCTATTTAATGAATTAATAAAGTAAAAGATATTTCTTCCTCCCACCCACACACCCAAATTTTTCATCTCTGACTTTGTCAATAAATTGAATTCTTTTGATCCATAATCAAGGTATCCCCTCACTCGACAAGTGAGAGACTGATCCCCCGCTGATTTGTAGGCACCTCAAAGGTAACTCAAAATGTATGTATTCACCCAAATTCCACCTTACTCCACACATTATTTTTTTTTGACCGAGTTGCCCCACTATATTTTATCTTTAGTTATTCATATTTTTTTGGGTAAATAGTTATTCATATTTTTTAATCCATATGTTTGCTCCGCACACAGCCCTCTCATAGACACAATTACACAAACATAAAAAATGAATACCATTGTTTCTTCTTCTAGATCGAATCAGGTTCTTTTCCCTTACCTCCCTTGTTAATTTCCCATTCTTTTTATTTCTTGATTCTTTTTATTTTAGAATTTAAATATATCATATTAATCATATTAATATAGATAAAACCCAACACCCCCCCCCCCACTTTTGGCCAAAAACAAAACACCCTCCCTCACCACTTACGCACAAGCGGCACAACGACCGAAAATAGAGAAGAGTTGGATATGTTCCTACTTCATTTTCTCTTTGTATTGTCTCTCCACACACTCTTTATATAATATCTTCCAATTACTCAATAGTTGGTGGCGAATCAATTCCTCTCAAATTTCCAGATTTTTTGGGGTAATTTATGAATCTCTTATATTGTTGATTTCTTTATTCTTCAATTAGGGTTTGTCTTACACTTAGGTTTCTGATTTAGGACTTATTTCTGTGTTCGGGCTCCAAATTCTCTACCATCAAACTAATCAAGAAATCGTAAATCTCATTTTTCTCCTTCTCTTATTGAAATTTACCTTGCCCACAATTTACTTATGTTTTTTGATTCTTTCCCCTTTTCAATTCCCCCTTTTTGATCGTAAGTTCTCTGCTACATGGGGTCGTCTATTTTTTTCCTAGGTATTGTTTAATTTCTCGTTAATATTCAGATGGGCTTTGTATAGTTTATTTGAAATGTTTCTTTTTCTTGTTTAAGTTTTCTTTTAGTTTGAGAATTCGTAATGATGTCTCAAATGTTAAAGAAAAATGTTGAAGTTATACTGTTGTTATTTAGAATATACTGAATAGCTTTTATGTTGTTTTTTAATTAGGCAAGTTGAATATGTGACCATTTGAGTGAATTTTTTTGGGGAAATTTACTTATAGTTATTCAGAATAACTAATTGATCTTTGAAGGAAATGATGAATATGTATGTGTGTGTATTTATAGGCGTATATATGTATGTAAATATACAGGAAATGTTGAACACATGTGTGAGGATAATGTGTGTGTTGAAACTTATAATAAAGTTCCTTTATTAGTACTTGCATTTAAATTTTAGATTAATAGTGTTAATATCAACATTTTTATACTTCTTTTTTCATTTTAAGTCCCTTTTGGATATATGTTTTCTTACCTACTGGTTCCCCTTTCCCTTTATTGATAAGTGGTACATAAAATTAAAATATTTCTTACTGTCTAAGATTTCTTACTGGGTGTTCAATTTCATCATCAATTTCTTCTACCTATAAATTTCTTATTGTCTCCGCGGCTTTCCCTTTATAATGGAAATTTCTGAAAAACGGAGATGGATGTATAATAGAATTGATCCAACAACCAAATGGGTTACATTAGAGTTTGAAAGGGGCGTCGAAGAGTTTATTGCATGTGGATCCATTCACTCTCAAGAAGAAGGAAAGATTAGGTGCCCATGTGTGAATTGTAAATATCAAGCATATCTAACATATGATGATGTGAGTTTACACCTTTATAAGAAGGGATTCATGCAGGACTATTATATATGGCTAGTCATGGAGAAGACATAAGTGATGATGGCTCAATTGTGTTTGAAATACCAGTTCGTAACCAACGAAGTCCATATGAGATAATGGTGATGGATGTTGTTGGACCCAGTTTTTGGGAGAATGATAATGAAATGAGGATTGAGTCGGAGCCAAATGCAGAAGCGAGAGCATTTTATGACATGTTAAATGCTACACGAAAACCATTGTGGGAAGGTTGTGAAGAAGAGTCCTTGTTATCGGCAACTATGGAATTGTTAAGTATTAAGACTAATATAAACATGTCTCAACAATCCTACAATGCAGTTTTCAATTGGGCAAAGAGAACACAACCAAAAGACACCCTTATGCCTAAAGACTTGTTCCATGCTAAGAAGTTGGTGGCAAAGTTAGGTCTTCAATATAAGAAGATCGACTGTTGCATGCAAGGTTGTATGTTATATTACAAGAACGATGAAAGTGCAACTCAATGTAAGTTTTGTGGTGAAGAAAGATATAATTCCATAAGGTGTCATGGAAAGAGAAAAAAAGTTTCGATAAAACAATTGTGGTACTTGCCACTTATTCCAAGATTGAAAAGATTGTTTGCTTCGAAAAGAACTGCAAAAGAAATGAGATGGCATTATGAAAATCGTCATAGTTCTAATGTCCTCTCTCACCCATCTGATGGTGAAGCATGGAAAGTTTTGGATAGGACATATCAAGACTTTGGGCTTGATCCAAGAAATGTGAGGCTTGAGCTATGTGCTGATGGATTTGTACCATTTGGGCAATCTGGGAAGATTTTTCTTGTTGACCAGTAATTGTTACTTCATATAATTTACCACCTGAGATTTGTATGACACGAGAGTATATGTTTTTGACTTTGATCATTCCTGGTCCCAGTAATCCTTAAGTATAGATAGATATGTATTGGATGAGTTAAAATTACTGGGGTGAAGGGGTGAGCACATATGAATTAACATATAAATTAACATATTTATTCATTCAAAGCAAAAAAACATATTTGACAACGTTAGTCATTTTCTAACTATTAAAATATAAATTAACATATTCATTCAATATGTATTAGTTCACTAACTTTCTAACTATTAGAAACATTAGTCTATAATTATTTTGACAACCTACTTGTAACTTGGTCATAAATATATTTGACAAAAAACCTCATTTAGGAGCGTTTTACATGGTAGTTTCCTGTGACTTTGATTGTTTGTGACTTCGATTGATTGGTAATATGGATTCTGTTGGCTTTTCAGGAGAGTTTCATTAGCTTTAAGGAATCTTTAAATTCTGAATCTGGTGCTCCTTCACAATTAAATAATGATCAGTTATGGTTGCAAGTCGTAGGTGGTAAAGACAAAAAAGGCCGCATCTATGGGCTTGGTTCTCAAAATACAAGTGTTTCTGTCTCACCTTTAATCAATTCAAGCGGTGTCAATATTACAGATTCAGAGCTACATAACAAGCTAGCAGAACTCTCAAAAGATAAGTAAAAGGATCAAGAAAATTTTCGAAGAACAAAAGAAAAGTTTCGACGAACAAATTGTAAATTTAACAAGCTTATTTCTGAATTGAAATCATGTGGAGTAGATTTGCAAGGCATCAGTGATACAGATGAGGCTGATACAGATGAAGCTGAAGATAATCAAAGTTGATATGGTATTAATTAGGGCGAAGACCCAAAAATGATACATAACTATTGGCCAAGGAATAAAAATAGTACATAACTATTTCAAGGTACAAAAATGATACCCAACTATTATCATGTGATCAAAAATGATATTTTCACCTATATGACAATAATGTTAGACATGAAAAGTCTAAAATGCCCTTATAAATTAATCGCCGCATGGTAAAAGTTTATTTAATTATAAGGGCATTTTGGACATTTCATGTCTAATATTATTGTCATATTAGTGAAAATATCATTTTTGATCACATGGTAAAAGTTTAGTATCATTTTTGTACCTTGAAATAATTATGTTCTATTTTTGTTCCTTGGCCAATAGTTATGTATCATTTTTGGGCCTTCGCCCTATTAATTAACTTTAGTTGTTTTTTTAATTAGAAGACTTTAGTTTTGCAACCATTTGTGACATTCCTATCGTTCTGAAATTTATTTCCTTGTGTTACTTTTGCTAAGATTTAACATTATGTATGTACTTCTATTTCATTATTGTTTAGTATCTTTTGAGTTTCAATTGAATTTTTGAACTAAATTTATTGAAAGAATGGGTTGGAATACATTGGTAATTAGTGGTGGAACGTCCGTCTCAAATTAGTGACAGAACACTTATGGTAAATTAGCGACGGATATTCCGTCGCAAACATCTGCGACGGACCTGCCGTCGCTAATTAGCGATGATAGGTCCGTCATAGATATTTGCGACGAAATGTCCGTCGAAAAAATAATTAGCGACTAGCAAATTACTAACGGGGTGGAGTCCGTCACTAATTCCGTCGAAAACTTGTTTATGACGGATTTGCGACGGAATTTCGGTCGGAAACCATATTTTGTGACGGACATCCGTCGCAAATTTCCGTGGGTAATTGAAGGTTTTTTTGTATTGGGCGGAAGCATGTGACGACCACCTCTGTAGAAAGATCATCCAATTCGACAGTTATGGAAATGGCAATACAAATTCTACATGTGATTCTATTTTACAAATGTGTTGAAGGGTATATTGGGCTTTGTGTTATATTATAGTTTTAAATAAAATAATGCATTACAACTTCCCTTTAAAAACAAACCAACATAATCCTTGTAATTACCATTACATTGCATTACCATTACACTGCATTGCGCACCATTCCATAGTTTATTGGGGTTGAACCAAATGGTCCCTTAGTCATATACTTGCTATTTAATCCTTTTAAGCTCTCGGACTAAGTTTTTTGCGTTACATCTCGGTACTTTTATCCTATAAAAGAATTAATAACTGACACATCTCAAACCGATGTGTGTCACTTTCCAAAATTTGACCTTAGGAAAATGTTTACTAATAATCTGAAATGCCTCTGCATGCGTACAGACTACTTACCCTTCCAATTAATTCAAATACACTGTAACTCTCATGCCATAATGCACCTCATTATTGCAATTAACTGATATGCACAGCATCTCTCATCTCAAAAATATTCTCTTCGATCACCTTCCCAATTTGCGTCAATTCCTATTCCACGAGATCCCAATTTGCGTCAATTCTTATTTCCAGAGATAAGAAAATATTCCCAGTTTCGAATTCCTTCCTCCATCAATGCATATCGTTGTGACATTTTCTCTCTTCTCCATCTTCATCAGAACCTACCTCTCCTCCATTTCAGAACCTATTTACTTAGGTGGTCGAGGAAGGCATCTACTGAGCCTCCCACGGAGTCAGGCATCTTAAGTTTCAGTTTTTCAATCTCAACGTCACGTTTGTCACTAATGAAATACTTCTATGTTTATGTCCAAAAAATACTTCTATGCTTATTTTTATTCCTTTTGATGAGCCACCCAAGCATGTGATAGACGATGCTTTTGTTGAGACTCAATACTACAAACAACTTTCCTCTATTTACGAAGAAAAATCACATGGTTTGTCTTCTCTCTTTTTCTAATTCTAGATCTTAATATGTTTTTTCAGAAAACAAATTGAGTTAATTATGTGTTTGATGGATCACTGCAAGTGGATTTATCAGAGTAGAGGGTGTTGCAAGTGGTTGTGGTGATGGTAAATCTAATATATTTGTGGCATAGTTACAAAATGTTATATTTGTCAGATTTTTCTTAATGGATTTGTGACTGAGTTTCGGAAGGTTCTTCTTGTCGCACTTAAAGATGTTACTTAGAGAGGTGGTGATCATGGAAATAATGTGGTATCTGGATTGGTATGTCTGCTCTCCGTGGTTTGATCCTTCCCAGTCCAATATACTCCCTCTTATTAAGATCAAGTAGAATTCGTTGGAGGAGTTCCTTAAATACAATACTTGATTATAACATATGTTACAAGATGCACTTTATTGGCTGGATTCTATTTACTGGTCATATTTGTAGGTGAACCTAAGTTTGCCTACATATGAAGCAACTGAATATTCAAACCGCAATGGAGCAAGAAAAGAGACGTGTACTCTACAGTGTTTTACTCGAATCAATTTTAATTCCTAAAGATGAAATGGTGTCATTGTCTTAATTTCATTATTGGCGAAGGCCCAAAAATGATACATAACTATTGGCCCAGGAACAAAAATAGTACATAACTATTCCAACGTACAAAATGATACTCAACTTTTACCATGTGATCAAAAATGATATTTTCACTAATATGACAATAATATTAGACATGAAATGTGCAAAATACACTTATAATTAAATAAACTTATACCGGGTGACGATTAATTTATAAGGGTATTTTGGACTTTTCATGTCTAATATTATTATCATATTAGTGAAAATATCATTTTTGATCATATGGTAAAAGATGTGTATCATTTTTGTACCTTGGAATAGTTATATACTATTTTTGTTCCATGACCAAAAGTTATGTATCATTTTTGGGCCTTAGGTTTTAATAGGTGCAAGATTGCATGTTACAGGAAGTGTTCTCACAGGCAAACGTGCAGTAGATATTGAGGCTTTCTTGCAGGTATTAATACTTATCATAATCATTGCATGAGTTGATGTTATATTTGGATTTTCCATTTCCTATAGCGATTTATATTTTGTTTTTCGCCTGGAAGCATTGGACAATGTTGCTGGGTTTGGCTGGACAGAAATGGTCTTTTGACCACCACCTCATGTGTTAGAATCTTAAGTTTTGATGAAGACTAAAATATGAAAGAACTAGTTGATCACATAGGAAGAACTAGGTTTAAAATGAATCCTAAGTTAAGTCACAACCGGATGCAGAATTACTTCCGGATGGATTAGAACTAGCGCTCGCGGATGGAATACACATCCCATAGCGGAAGCAAGTGAGACACTAAGTCAGAACCTAGTCTAGGCTGTTAGAGTATTGAACCTTGATGAAGACTGAGTTAGGACTGATTGATTACTTGGGAAGATTTGGGTTAAAACTGAATCCTAAGTTAGAACACAACCGGATGCAAAATCACTTCCGGAAGACTTAGAGTAAAATAACGTGACTAACGCTCGCAGATGAAAGAATACGTCCCACAGCGGAAGTCAATAACATGCTAAGTCAGAACCTACTCTAAGATTGCTTCCCATAGCAAACACGCTTCCCACAGCATGTATGGCTTTTACTGCACTTGATTATATATATTACTATGTTGGACTAACATTTGTGTGCAGAACTTAGTTTTGCTTCCGGAAGCAAATGAGCTTCCGGATGCAAATACTCTTGGCACTGGGATTCTGAGACTAACACTTGCAGAGCAAGATTGCCGCTTCCGGATGAACGATGATCATCCGTCAGCAAGAGTACAAGAGACAGAACGTACATATGCCCAGAAGTCAGAATGCTTTTGTCAGAGTAGAGTTGTCAGAGTTGCTTTTCAGAGATAAAGCAAGTCAACCCCGCTGAGCATTTATGGAGCATTAATGGAGCCAACGGTAACAAGGGATAAACGAACATATTCAAATGGCATTCCTACCTATCAAACATGTGGAGTATGAGAAGATGATATATAAGGAATTACTTCATCATTTATGAAGCACCCGAACATAATCTGCAAAAATCATTCAAGCATTCAAAGCTTATACTACCCAGAAAGCAAGAGAGCACTTATTGTATTTGAGAGTTATTCTCTAGTCTTCTTGTACCTCTTGTATTTAAGTCTTTTCATTTATTGTACTTAAGTGAGTAACATTATCTGTTCATTGAGTGAACTAAGTTAGAAAATCCTTTGTTTAAAGGTTGAACCCTTACAAGTAGTAAGGGGGAGCGAGTTAGGTTGTCAGGTTGCAAGTGAGCCTGGAAAACTTGTGGTTGTAAAGGTTGCAGGTGAACCCGTTGTAAAACCTGTGGATTAGTGGAACTCAATCTGGGAGATTGAGAACTGGACGTAGGTCAAGAACTTGGACCGAACCAGTATAAAAGTGTTGTGCATTTTAATTTTCTAAGTTTTATTTTGTAGCACAATTCACCCCCCCTCTTGTGCATCCTCGCTTTCATTTGGTATCAGAGCAGGTCTTTCCGACTTGATTCCAACGAATATGGAAAGAAAAGATCCAGTGATGGATGCTGATCAGATTCAGAATACTCTTCCTAATGTCTCGATGCCTCCAAACAAACCTCCTGGATTCGATGGGTACAACTATCCATTCTGGAAATTCATAATGGAGAACTATATTAAGGCTAATGGCCTTCGTATCTGGGATGTCATAGAACGTGGTGACAATCTTCCATTGGATGATGAAGGCTTTGAGAAGCCTAGGTACAGGTTCACCAATGATGACTATTTCAAGGTGGAACTGAATCATAAGGCCATCAACTTCATTGAGTGTGCCTTGAGTCAGAAGGAGTTCTTCAGAATAAGCCACCACAAAACTGCAAAGGAGATGTGGGAGGTTCTTGAGACAGCTCATGCGGGGACCTCGGGTGTGAAGGATAGAAGAGTTGAAATGCTGGTGGAGGAATTCCACAAATTCACGATGCTTCCTGATGAGCCAATCAGAGACCTGGAGCTCAGATTCACTCACCTTATAAACAACCTTGCCTCATTGGGAAAGACCATCCCAGAGAAGGATCAAGTAAACAAGATTCTCAAAGTATTGAAAGGTGATTTTGGCTTACAAAAGTTACTGTCTTGCAGGAAATACGGGGAGATTCAACCAGATCTATCACTACTCTATTCGGTTCCCTGGCTGAATATGAGCCAACTCTGTTGGCACATAGAGCACCCCAAGCAGCCACAAAAGCTAAGAACCTTGCTCTAATGGCTCCCAGCAAGGAAAAGGATTATTGTGATGAGGAAGATATTGATGATGAGGAAATGGCCATGATGGTGAAAAGATTCAAAAAATTCTTCAAGAAGAAAGGAGGGTTCCAGAGAGGAGAATCTAGCTATAAGAAAGAAAAGACTCATGTCTGTTTTGAATGCAAGAAGTCTGGTCATTTCAAGGCTGAGTGTCCTAGCCTGCAAAGATTCAAGGGAAAGGACAAGAGGAAGGCTTTCATGTCCTCTATCTGGGTTAACAGTTCCGATGAGGAAGCTAGTGATGAGGAAGAGGTTGCAAATCTCTGTCTTGTTGCTAGGGAAGATGGCATAGAAGAAATTCTCTCAGATTTTGATTCTGTCCATGGTGACGAGGTAAGCCTTACTAACTTCAAGAAGCTTACAACGATATTCATAGAGAGTTTTTTCGACTATGTAAGGCATACATGGTTTTAAGAAAGAAAAACGAATCACTTGAATTCTCTGTGAACTCACTGAGTGATGAGCTAGCGGAAACCAAGAAGCTTCCGGTAGCGGATGACAAGGGAAATCCCCAAGTGGAACCCAATGCCTCAGTCTCATAGAGCTGCACAACTGCAGCAAGATCTCTGGTGAAAGAGATAGACTTTACAATGCCTTGCAAAAGTTCACCCATGGTTCTGAAATGCTTAATGTTATCTTAATGAACCAAAGGGCCTATAGAGATAAGACAGGGTTAGGCTATAAGCACAAAGAGAAAAAAATGGGTTGAACCTAAAGTTAAACCCTATTTAAAATTCTTTCACAAAGCCTCTAGTCATACGTCTTCACCTTTCAGTTTCTGTAATTATTGTAACAGGAAGGGACACTCCACGTCCACCTGTAATGCTAAAAGGCATGGAACCAATAGCACTCACAAGTGGGTTCTAAAAGAAATTAAACTGCCTAAGGACTTTCCAAGGCAAGACACTAAGGGTGTACGTAGGTCTAGGGCTTGGAAACCTTTTCCAAAGGAAATCCATCCGCCTAGAGCCCACTCAAGGCCAGAGGCACAAGTTACTCACAAACCTAAGGTCAACACTGGACCAAGGGTTTCTGGCACTAATGATAAAGGACCCAATAAAGGTTGGGTACCTAAGGTTGTCTGATCCATGCAGGTCTGTCTCAAGGCATCCAAGAACCGGAAGTGGTACATTGATAGCGGATGCTCGAGACACATGACAGGGGATAAGGACAAGTTCAAATCACTAGTGATCAAAGATGAAGCCAAAGTGAACTTTGGAGGAAATCAAAGTGGAAAGATCACTGGAGTTGGTGGAGTTAGTCCTATCCAGGACGTCTACCTGGTAGACAGTCTCTGTCATAACCTGTTGAGCGTGAGTCAGAGCACGGACAAAGGAAATTGGGTAATCTTTGACTCACATGAATGTTTTATAGTTGATAAGAATGATCTGAACATAGATAAAACCAATCTTAAATACAAGCTTAAGGCCAATAGGAATGGAAATTTATATACCCTAGATTTATGCCAGCAATTAACTGAAAAATGCTTAATCACTAATGATGAAAATAGTTGGTTATGGCATAAATGGCTAGCACATGTAAATTTTATACAGTTGGATATGCTTATAAAAAAGGAGCTAGCCCTAGGGATTCCATCCTTTAAAGTAAAGCATGATTATATCTGTGAATCCTGCCAATGAGGGAAGCAAACTAAGTCCTCATTTAAAACCAAGAAGAAAGTCTCCACTAGCAGGCCCTTACAACTAATCCATATGGACTTAGTTGGGCCAGCAAGAGTGAAGAGCTTGGGTGGAAACCTGTATGCTCTAATTGTGGTGGATGACTATTCAAGGTTCACATGGACTATGTTTCTTCCTTCTAAGCATGATGCTTTTGATGCCTTTGTTGTCCTTGCTAAGAAAGTGCAGAATGAGAGAAATCTCAAGATAGCTGCTATAAGGACGGATCATGGTGGAGAATTCGAGAACCACAACTTCTCAGAGCTGTGTGAAGAGAACGGGATTGATCACAACTTCTCAGCTCCTAGGACTCCACAACAAAATGGAGTGGTTGAGCGAAAAAATATAGTGCTGACTGAGATGGCTAGGAGCATGCTTAATGAGAAAGAGGTGTCTCAAGTGTTCTGGGCTGACGCTATGAGCACTGCCTGTTATATCTCCAACAGGGCTATGTTCGCAAGGGCTTGGACAAAACTCCATATGAATTATACAAGGGAAGAAAGCCCAACATCAGCCACCTAAGAATCTTCGGATCAAAGTGCTATATCCACAATAATGGAAAGGTAAATCTGGGTAAGTTTGATCCTAAGGCAGATATAGGAATTTTTATAGGATACTCCCTTAGAAGCAAAGCCTATAGGGTATACAATATGAGAACTAGAACAGTTGAAGAATCCATATGCATGTTGTATTTGATGAAAACCCCTCATGGGAAGGATCCACAAAGGATGATGGAATCCTAAACTTTTCAAAACCATCATCATCTTCACCACCCAAAGAAACACCAGCAAGTGATCCTAAAAGAGAGGATGACCCCATTGATGAACCTAGAGTGCAGACGGTGCCTGATGAGGTACAGTTGTCAACAGCTAGGAGACATCACAGGGATCATCCACTTGACCAAGTGCTTGGTGATGTTTCTTCTGGTGTTAGAACTAGAAGGCAGGTTCAAAATGAAGTTGAGTTTGGAGCCTTTCTATCTCAAATTGAACCAACTTCAGTTGAACAAGCCCTAGAGGATTGCGACTGGATCATTGCCATGCAGGAAGAACTCAACCAATTTGAAAGGAGTCAAGTCTGGGAACTAGTGCCTAGGCCGTCTCACCAATCCATAGTTGGGACCAAATGGGTCTTTAAAAACAAACTGGATGAGACCGGACTAATCACTAGAAACAAAGCCAGATTAGTTGCAAAAGGATATAACCAAGAAGAGGGCATTGACTATGAAGAAACCTTTGCCCCAGTTGCAAGACTTGAGGCCATAAGGATTCTTCTAGCATTTGCATCCATGAAAGGTTTTAAATTATATCAAATGGATGTGAAGGGTGCCTTTCTTAATGGCTATATTAAGGAAGAGGTGTATGTTGAACAATTTCCTGGCTTTGAGGACCCTAAACATCCAAAACATGTGTATAGGTTGAAGAAAGCATTGTATGGCCTGAAACAAGCTCCTCGAGCTTGGTATGAGAGACTTAACAACTTTCTGCTAGAAAAAGGTTTCTCTAGAGGCAAATTGGATAATACACAGTTCATTCTGCATAAGAATAGGGATATGTTAGTTATTCAGATATATGTTGATGATATCATTTTTGGAGCAACTAACGAGAAACTCTGTGAGGAGTTTTCAAAGATAATGCAGGGGGAATTTGAAATGCCAATGATGGGAGAGCTAACCTTCTTCCTAGGCCTGCAGATCAAACAAAAGAAAGATGACATCTTCATCTCCCAAACCAAGTACTGCAGAGAGCTTCTCAAGAAGTTTGGGATGGATGAATGCAAGGAGTATGATACTCCTATGAGCACCACTGCCGCTCTCGATGCTGACGTTAAGGGAAGTTCGGTCAGCCAGCCAATGTATAGGGGCATGATAGGCTCCCTATTATACTTAACGGCTAGCAGACCTGATATTCAATTTAGTGTTGGCATGTGTGCTAGATTTCAAGCCAACCCCAAGGAATCTCACCTAACATGTGTTAAACGTATTTTGAGATACCTTGAGGGAACTCAAGAACTTGGTCTCTGGTATCCCAGAGGTAACCAAGAGTACTTGTGGGCTTACTCTGACGCTGACCATGCAGGTTATAAAACAGATAGAAAGAGCACCAGTGGCCAATGTGCCTTCCTAGGAGGAAGTCTGGTGTCTTGGGCTAGCAAGAAACAAACCTGTGTGTCATTGTCATCCACAGAGGCAGAGTATATTGCTGCTGCAAGCTGTTGTGCTCAAGTGCTGTGGTTGAAGAATCAACTTAGAGATCTTGGCTTAGAATTCCCTGAGGCTCCCATCCTCTGTGATAACACAAGCACCATCAGCCTTGCCAAGAATCCAGTACAGCACACAAGAACAAAGCACATTGACGTTAGACATCACTTCATCAGAGACCATGTTCAAAAGAAGGATGTCAAGGTGCAGTTTGTTCCTACTCAGCATCAGCTTGCAGATATCTTCACCAAGCCTCTAGGGGTTGACCAATTTACATTCATAAGAGGAAATTTGGGAATGGTAAACCTAAATGAAGTTTAATCTTCAGAATAAACCTGTGCTTAATTTTTAAAACCTGTAAACTGTACTAACTTAGGCATCAGAGTGCCAATCTTTAGTTTTGCAGGTCCTCTAGCATGTCAATGTTAAATCTTAAGTGGGTCACTTCCGGAAGCAAATCCACTTCCGGAAGCTCCTTACTCTACTCAGCATGGATGCTGACGCTTGGGCTTGGTGCTGAGCAACCGGAAGCGCCAGTGTTGGGAAAAGGACACATCACTTCAGAAACGTTTCATCTTCTCCCACAACAACTGTGCATTCTCTGACAATTAGAAACGACACGTGGCATCAGGTGCGCCGTTTCAATTTTAAATGTTCACGTTTTCCCATAAAAGTGTGTGTTTTCCATAAACTGCCATCATGACCCTTCGCATCAAAAACATCACATTGCATAAATAGGGGTATTCATTCATCATTCATCACACACATTTACACCCAAACTCTCTGAACTCTCTCGCCTGTTCTTGAGTGTTCTTCATCATCTTCATCTACTTCATCACCTCTGCAACCCCTCCATCCTACACACACAAAAACCATCACAGAAATGGCCGGGTCAAACGAATCTAACCCTCATCTCCAGAAAGGTTCATCCTCCAAGAAATCTGGAAAATCTGGGAAAAGGAAAGATAAACAAGTCAGGTTTGCCGAAGAACAACCATCCAAACGCCAGAGAGTTCCTGAGGATGACTATTCTGAGTATAAATCTAAGCCGCTGGAGGCTGTTTCCCAGAGTTTTGAGAACAGAAACCCTTATCTCAACAACGGCATCTACATTGATTTGAAGAAATTGGCAGATATGGGTTATGACCTCACTGAGTATCTGCAGAAATACATGACTTGGCTGGGGATTAAGAATGAGTACAACGTGCCAGTTCTGAGGGTATTCTATGAATCTCTGACTGCAAAAGCCAAGTATAAGAACATTAGCAAGAACAATACTGCAATTGGTCGGATTGACTTCAAGGCCACCATCAGGGGAAGAAGCATCGAGTTTAACTGGAGAACCATAAACCGCTTCCTGGAGGTCACTGATGAAGAGATGAACCAGTGGTCCTTCCCTGAGCGTCTGGACCAAGCAGAATTGGAGCTTGCTTATGGGACTGGTGGAAAGAAGGTCCGGGTATGCCCTACACACAGAGGGTACTCCAGTATATCTACTCCAAAATAATGACGCACAAGGGTGGCAACTTCAACGAGTTCACCCAACTGGACAACCCGTGGCTAGCCAGATTCCTCACCATGCAGCCTATCAACCCTGGGCAATTGATATCCTTGGAGCTGTATCAATGGGTAGATAGTAAGAACAAGGGAAACACATCTCTCCCCGATCCTCAGCTCATCGCCTTCCTCTTGGAGAAGTTCAATATCAAATCAACAGAGGAAGCCGACAACAAGAAGTGCTTGCCCATGGGGTCGATGAACTTGGGCAAAATGGGGGTCCACTACATCAAGCCTGTGAAGGCCACTCAGTCTGGCTCTCAGGCTGGGAGCGCCTCTCACACTTCTCAACCCTCTGCATCTGGAGCAGGGGATCAAGAAGCAGACTCCCACCAGGCTGGTCCCAGCAGCACTCGTGCTCCAAGAGTGACTGCTGCTCAGAAGGCATTCATTGAAGAAGTGAAGCAGGAGCTTATGTTCAGGATGCCGGACACATTGATGACCCCTCTCATAGAGGAATGTGATGCAGCCTTCAGAAATCAGGAACAGAGGATCCAGGGATTGAAGACTCGCCTTGAGAGGGTGGAAGCAAAGTTAGATCTTCTCCTTGGCCACCTCCTAGCACCACCTCTCCCTCCACCACCTCCTCCTTCTCCTCCACCCCCACCAAGCCCACAAAATGACTCTGACCCTCACCACTCACCCTCACCCCACAACTCTCCATCACCCCACAACTCTCCATCACCCAACCACTCTCCATCACCTAGTCACTCACATTCCCCTAGCCACTCTTAATCCCCTAGCCACTCTCAATCCCCTAGCCACTCACACTCCCCCAGCCCCTCTCCATCCCCCACTCACTCACCTCCCTTAGGCTTTGACATCCACACTTCTTCACCTCCACCTTCACCACCCAGATATGGCCCCGAGCCTCCTCCTGCCACTCCCTCCTCATCCTCCTCCCTGGCACTCACCCTCTTTGATGATGCCAAAAGGGGGAGAGAAATGCTGACTCAGCCGTCCCTTTGGCTGGATGAGGAAGTTGCTGCTGCTCTCCGAAGGGCCATGGACATGAAACATATGGGCCAAGCAGAAAGGCTAATCCGTGATGAAGCCATTCGTTTCATGAGCCAACGTCAGTCTGCCAACCTTGAGATAGTGCTGGCTGATCAACATGAGGTGCCACCTACTGCTGAGCCTGAGCCAGCCTCTGCGCCTGTTGCCAACCTGTTTGAGGAGCTATGCATGAAGTATGGTTTTCAGAGGCCAGAGCCGCTAGTGAGGGTTATAGCCAAGCCAATTCCTCCCTCTGCGCCTGCCCCTGTCCCTCCTCCAGTCAGCTTCAGTAAGGCAAGGGTTAAGACTCTGACTAAAAAGAAGGTCGCTTCCTCCCCTAGTGCATCCTCAGATAGTGAAGAGGAGTCCATTGTTGCTCCTGAGAATATTGAGTTTGAAAGGGTGCCACAGCAAGGGGGAGCTTCTGAGCCTCACTCATCCACCCAAGAGCAAGCTCAGGCAGTAGATAGTGTCGTCCCACCAGAGGTTGTAGTTAAGCTGGAGGTGGAAGACATGACACCAGAAGAGTTTAAGCACTATGGTAGAACAGACAGACTAACATATGAGCAACTCTTCATTCTGGATGCTGAGAGGGCTAATGCTAAGGGTCTTCAACAGAAGGGGAAAGGGAAAGGGAAGGGAAAAAGGAAAGCAAAGTCAAGCCTATCTCAAGACCCTGATTACCCTGCCTGGAATGTTAAGGTTAAGGCTGTCCATCTCCCTCATTGATCCATCCCCATCAGAGATACAGAGCTTGGAAGGTCCTTTGGTTTAGATGAGGCTAGTGATCTGAAGAAAGCCATTGTTGAATCCCTTGAAACGAAAAGACTCAGAAAAGCCAATGAGGAGAGGGAGCTCCAACAGATTCTTGCCCAGATCGACCAACAGTAGATGAATGAGATGTGGGCCAAGATGGATGAGGAGCATGAAGAGAACCAGAGAGAGAGAGAGGAACAAAAGACACAAGTTTTAAAAACCCCAACTTCTCATGCATAGCACAACTTTTTGTTCTTTCAATTTTCATACATAGTTATCTGTCATACTTGTAAATCTGTTTACTGTTGTTTTGTTGCTTATACATGTAGTTGATTTACATATTAATGAAGTTCGCTTTTAATTCATATATGTGTGTTATTTAATTTTATTCTTTAGGTATGAATTCATAAGTTAGCTTAGTTTGTCATCATCAAAAATTGGGAGAATGTTAGAATCTTAAGTTTTGATGAAGATTAAAATATGAAAGAACTAGTTGATCACATAGGAAGAACTAGGTTTAAAATGAATCCTAAGTTAAGTCACAACCGGATGCAGAATTACTTCCGGATGAATTAGAACTAGCGCTCGCGGATGGAATACACATCCCATAGCGGAAGCAAGTGAGACACTAAGTCAGAACCTAGTCTAGGCTGTTAGAGTATTGAACTTTGATGAAGACTGAGTTAGGACTGATTGATTACTTGGGAAGATTTGGGTTAAAACTGAATCCTAAGTTAGGACACAACCGGATGCAAAATCACTTCCGGAAGACTTAGAGTAAAATAACGTGACTAACGCTCGCGGATGAAAGAATACGTCCCACAGCGGAAGTCAATAACATGCTAAGTCAGAACCTACTCTAAGATTGCTTCCCATAGCAAACACGCTTCCCACAGCATGTATGGCTTTTACTGCACTTGATTATATATATTACTATGTTGGACTAACATTTGTGTGCAGAACTTAGTTTTGCTTCCGGATGCAAATGAGCTTCCGGATGCAAATACTCTTGGCACTGGGATTCTGAGACTAACACTTGCAGAGCAAGATTGCCGCTTCCGGATGAACGATGATCATCCGTCAGCAAGAGTACAAGAGACAGAACGTACATATGCCCAGAAGTCAGAATGCTTTTGTCAGAGCAGAGTTGTCAGAGTTGCTTTTCAGAGATAAAGCAAGTCAACCCCGCTGAGCATTTATAGAGCATTAATGGAGCCAATGGTAACAAGGTATAAACGGACATATTCAAACGGCATTCCTACCTATCAAACATGTGGAGTATGAGAAGATGATATATAAGGAATTACTTCATCATTTATGAAGCACCCGAACATAATCTGCAAAAATCATTCAAGCATTCAAAGCTCATACTACCCAGAAAGCAAGAGAGCACTTATTGTATTTGAGAGTTAGTCTCTAGTCTTCTTGTACCTCTTGTATTTAAGTCTTTTCATTTATTGAGAGCATTTATTGTACTTAAGTGAGTAACATTATCTGTTCATTGAGTGAACTAAGTTAGAAAATCCTTTGTTTAAAGGTTGAACCCTTACAAGTAGTAAGGGGGAGCGAGTTAGGTTGTAAGGTTGCAAGTGAGCCCGGAAAACTTGTGGTTGTAAAGGTTGCAGGTGAACCCGTTGTAAAACCTGTGGATTAGTGGAACTCAATCTGGGAGATTGAGAACTGGACGTAGGTCAAGAACTTGGACCGAACCCGTATAAAAGTGTTGTGCATTTTAATTTTCTAAGTTTTATTTTGTAGCACAATTCACCCCCCCACTTGTGCATCCTCGCTTTCATTATGTACAAGAATAGGTTATGATTATGACCCTTCTTTTGGATCTTATGTGGCGATGTTGTCATGTAGCAGTTGTTGTTGATTCTCGCATATATATTGATGCTGGTCTCAAAGGAGTTATACTATCAAAATCCACTATTGAGAAATGTTGTCGCCATTGATTGAGCGTTTTTTATGTTCGAATTTGGGTTTGGGGCTTTGGAACTTTAGCCTGACTTAGCAAGTTAGTTACATGTAAACTATATGTGGTGAAAATGTGTGTTCTTTAAACTAAAATTGACAGATTTGGTCATACAATACATTTTGAAATTATTTTATAGATATTCATCACTTATTTTGCCAAATATCTTCGTCAGTTTATTGTAGGCTCTTTGTTTTCCACAAGCATGCAAATGAAAGTCTTTTTTCACATTAATTAAATGGTAAAGTTTATTCTAAATTTCACCTTCATCTATTTTTCTTATGAAATTTCTGCTATTGTTGAAAATAATGGCAGAAGACATTTCATAAGAAAATAATATGTTTATTTTAATTGTTCAAGTGGTTTTCTATTCATTTTTGTAGCTACTCTTTTAAGTTTGTGGACTAAAACAAGTCAAACTATATGAGAACAGAATTTCACTAATACTCACCCATATTAACTTCTACATAATCTTCCATATTTGTCTTTATGTAGGAGACTGCCTATTCAAAATCTGTGGTTTGAAAGACAATAGCAAAGCATTTATGAGATATTTTTTGGTCGTTCGAAAGATCAACAACTAAACAAATTTAGTTCAAGACAAGTTTAGCATGGGGAGGTACCTCCCTCAGAGAGATTATGGACGCTTGGATTTGGAAGGTAGCGGATGAAGTTTGACTCTTCTTCATTTTTTAATACTTCAAAACCTTGGATTGTTGATATGGTAGATTCTAATAGTTTGAAACTGTGATTTAAAATTTGAAGTTAGTAGCATTACTACAAATTTTAGTCAAAAATGACCTTTTGGATGGGTAAGTTAGTTGAGAAATTTGGTTTTTTTAGCGTGGGGTGGGAGTTTTGAACGAGGGGATTGAAAATGGAGTTTGACTCTTCTTTGTTTCAATACAAGTTCCATTTTGACGTGGGGTGGGAAATTTGATTTATTTTTTTTTGGGAGGAGTTGTTGATCATTATTTTATATTCCCTCTATTCAATAATAAGAGATTTATTTACCTAATTTTATGAGATTAATGATGTTAATTAAGTTAGTTAAAATCACATTATATTACAAAAGTACTCTTATGTCTTTCCTTTATTCCAAACCCTTTACTCAGTTATTTTTTATTGAGTAGTAGTATCAATTCGGGGAAATTGAGACAAATTAGAAAGTGATCTTATATTTAGGGGTTAAATATCAAGTGCCCTTAGGAAGTTTTTCCATAAGAGCATCCCCCACCATGGAAGGATTTTTAAGGGGCACATGTATTGTTATTATTTTCCCACCTCATTATTAGATGTGAGCCCAAATAAATCAGTCTCCTCTCTTCCTCCTTCTCCCCTCATGTAATTTCTCTCTCTCTCCAACCTCCCTATTGGACTCTCTAAGTTGGGGTAATATGGGAATTGAGATTGTGAGTAGAAGGCAGCCATGTTGATGTCGTCCATTAGGATTCTGACTTTCTGAGTTCAGTGGGAGGAGGGGCTGGCGGTAGGGAGGTTGGAGAGAGAGATAAATTACAGTGGGTGAGAACGAGAAAGAGAGAATGATTTATTTCGGGCCCACCATCTCATGATGGGGTGGAAAAATAACAATACATGTGACTGCTATGTAAGCGAAAAGGGTGTGTTACAAATTTAAATTTCAGGGGCTTAATTGCCCCTTAAAAAACTTTAGGGGCTTAATTGCTCCTTAGAAAACTTCCAGGGTTGGGATGCTTTTATGGAAAAACTTCTAGGGGGTATTGATATTTAACCTTATATCTAGGGAAAAACACACATTTTCATACTAGTTTTATATTTAGGAACTGAGGCCGTGGAAACATAACAAATGGTACAGTGGTGGGCTTACTGATGCAAAGAGTGAAGGGGTATAATCTGAAATAGTTTCACCAACCATATGTGTTATGTACACACCAATAGCGAGATAAACTTCTCATTCAAAACACTAACAGAGTCTTGTCACAAAAAGGGAGGAGATCTAGATGAAGTGTGATGATGGGGTGGAAAAATAAATATATGTGATTGTCATCATGTGACTAATGGTGGTCAAAATTAATAGTAAAACTAACTTAAGGGTTAGAAAATGGTGACATTGCCTCAAATTAAAATTTCTAGGGAGGTAACACGCCAAATTTCATATTCGATTCAGTACTCCCTCTGATCCTTATAAGGCACCAATCGCCTACAATATTCGGTACTTATTTATAAGGCACCAACCGCTACATTAAATGTTCTTTTCCCACTTTGCTCTTATCACTAATGAAGGTTAAAATTGAAAATGTGAAACATTTCATTCAATTAATGGTGAAATCAGAAAGTGGCAAATTTAACATAAATTTTAATACTCAATTGCCATTTTTGGTTTATAAGAAATGACTAGTTAACGACTTGATGCCTTATAAATAAGTACAGGAGGGAGTAGAAAATAAGAAAATAAATAAAAAGTAAAAGGTAATTTGGTAAGGGCAAGTGGGCAACTATTTAACATCATCACTCAACAAAACACACTCTTTTCTTCTACCTATCCAAAACGCAGTTTCCTCTGTCCTCACATTCTGCTCTCTCTAATGGCGTCGACCGCACATGCAATGAGAGCTCATATTTGAGCTTAACGTCTAAGTGTTAGTTCTCTCTTTCCATTTCTATACTTCTTTTCTTTAGTTTGGGCGATATTCCAGGGATTTGTGGAGATAATGAACCAAAATGAAAACTTTTAGTGTTTTGATTCTTAAATTGATGGTTGGTTGAAGTTTGTGATTTTCAGCGTTTTGCTCTTCTTTATTCACTCACCCAAATGTTGTTTAGTATGTATGAGAATGGTTCAAATCGTGATTAAGGTGTTATATGGATGATTTTAGCTAGACCATTGGAATTCCATATTCTTTTTATTCTTCTTTTAGAACTGGACTCATTTGTGATTTGAGATACATTGAAATATTATCAAAGCAAAGAAAGTATATGCAAGATTATGATTATTTTGAACCATGTTTATCAAAACTTTGAGTTTAAATTACAGGTTTTCTTGGCTTGCATTGTTCTCACTTGAAGATCAAGTAGAAGCAGAGAGCAAGCACTCTATTATCACCATTACTCCATTACCATGAGGCTCCTTCGCTCCATTTTCGATATATACATACATGTGTTTTTTCGTTCAGCTATAAATTGCGGATTTGACGATATGCTTATCTTGTTTTTTCAGGCCATCGCGGATCACTTGTAAGAATTGTTGGACGCCGATACTTCGCGGCCTCCACTAAAGAATACGCTAAGAGAAATTATGCCAACAATGTCTCAGGATATAATACTGTTGTGGGATCTGTTATAGCTTAAAGAAGGTCTTTTTTTTGTTTTATTTTAATCTTTCAGAGTTTCAGTTGGTCGAAGTATGTGTGGTTCATGGTGTGTTTTGATTTGATAATAGGAGTTTCCTGTTGAGGGATGTGTATGATGATATGATGCTTGATGGAGTGCAGCCTACACGGGATACTTTCCATTCTTTTATTGTTGGAACAATGAAAGGCTCTCGCTTGCAAGATGCTTTCTTCTTTAGTGCAAATGAAGCTCATGGGTTTGACCCTGATGTATGTAGCTCAAATCTATCTGTGCCTTTTCATCATTTTTCATGTGCTTGTTTGCATAATTGTTTATCCAATTGACTTTAAATGATGTAATTAGTAACCAACTGCTGAAACTTTAACCTGTGTGATAAAAAAATTGGCTGCTTAGTTGCGTTTGGTTCATGATGTAAACTTACATATTTAGACCGTGTTGAGGTAACTCTGCCCTCTCCCAGTTGAAGTAGCTTGTATATGATGCTGATGTATAGCTTCCTTAAAAAGTTTTCCTTTTTCTTTTTTCCGGTTTTTGTATCTTGAATGATAATTTAGCTTTGCATGCTAGATTATTCTTAATACTTTCATGCTTGCATGGATTGGAAGATAATTTGATCATTTTTATGGTAACTTCGGTAAAACCTTTTTGGTTAAACTGTAGGTAGGGATTTGTGAATTAAATTGTAAGCAAAAATGCCCATGAGTTTTTTGTGGTTGCAATGCATTGTCAATTAGCTATTCTACTTCCATATGAAATCAGTTTGTTCCTTTTTATGAGCTAAGCAGTATAATTGTTCTTATGTTTTCTCATAAATCATTTAATTCCTACTAGATGTATGCCATGTGCCCAGAATAACTTTTAGCTTGTCAATCACATAAATTGCCTTTTGCAGTCTCAAAATTCTACATCTATGACATGTAATATCGTTGTCACAGGTTACTTTATACAACTTTCTCATTTCAACTTGTGGGAAATGCAAGAACTCTGATAAAGCTGTACAGGTATGAGGTACCATTTACTTGGTGACACACTTTGTTAGAATTCTTCAGTACAAGAAATTATTATTAGTCTATCTCTTGCCAGTTATTGTTTTTCTTTTTTTCTTAACCCTTTTTTATCCCTTTGTAATGAAGATTTTGGAGGAGATGAAGCACATGGAAGTAAAGCCCAATCTGCAAACCTACATCTGCTTGCTACATGCTTATGCAGCTAATGGCCGATTAGATCGAGTGTATGTTTGAGCTATTTCTATTATGACCTTGTAATTTATATACTAAAAAAACTATGTTTTTAATTGTTCTTTGAATTTACTCTGGAAAGCCTAACAAATATAGCCTGTCATTCGTCAATGTATATACTTCTTTTTGACATACCCAGGTGCATCAACAAAGTTTCAACTTAAATATGATTATTTTTTTCAAAACAGTATACCATGTAAATTCTTATTGATCCAGGTATGCAATTGTTCGTGATATGACTGCAGCCGGTCTTGGATTGAACAAGTTTTGCTATGTTGGGCTTATAGTTGCTCACAAAAACAAACGATTGTAATTGCATGGAAAAGGTGGTTGAGTTTGTCGAGCGATAAAAAATGTGGTCTTCAGTTGAAAGTGACGGTGCCAATGCTGAGAATGTGATGATGGGCATTTAAGATGAGGAGTTATACAACTTGCCAACAGCCGAATATGTTCATAGACGTGGTGGATTTATGGCCAGACAATTTACTGCACATCATACCGCATTTCATGCTTCTGCCGACGTAAAAAATGTTGAGGTATTAGGCATTACATGTGTTTATAATTTTACTGAACTAATATATTGTTATTTCCCTATCTTCTATCATTGTCATAATTATTTTTGTGACAAGTTAATCAAAGAATCAAACAACACAGAATTGGGGTAACTAGCTACTAATGAAATCAGGGTAATGCTACCCTAGTTAGTTAGTTAGTTAGTTACACAAATAAATGCGCATAATGTTATAGAATAACAATAATAATAGGAGTTAGTTTTGTTAGTTGTAGCTAATTACAAATCAGCAAGTTAGTTAGTTAATGATAACAGAAACATGTATGTTAGAGAGAGGGAAAGCTAACTAATATAAATAGCCTATTCCCTATCATTTGTAATCAGTTTGACTCTTATGAATAAAATGCATTTTGGGTTCTGTTTCGGGTTGCTCTCTCTATTGTTTCTATCGTTTCTGGTTTTGTCACTTCTTGTCATCAATCTTGGTTTGATTTCTGGTTCTTTTGGTTCAGTTCCACAGCTCTTAGGATATTAGGATAACACATAATTACCATCCTAGTAAACTAAACCTTTTAGACATATTTTTTTTTTCGTTTTCTTTGCCATGCATGTGTTGAACACAGATTATGTTGTTGAAAGAGAGGCATATGAATTAGAGATTCCTAATGGTGGCATGCTTAGTAATACTAAGTGATTTATATTAGCACACAATCTATCACTGGTATAGTGGTACCCACTCCATAATGAGCTGATGATCCATTGATGAATTGATCATCATTTTCGTAAGGCTTAATAATCGAGACTTACTGTACCTTTGATAATCTGTTGGACATAATTCTGCTGGAATTACATATGTTAGAAGGAAGAGGAGTGACATAGGGAACAATTAATGATAGAGGGGTAAACTTGAGAAGTAGCAGGGTAGTATGGGTATTTCATATTGTTGATATTTGTTAGTTGTATGAGCCGTATGCTAGCTGTCAGTGCTGATGTGGCAAGTTAGTTACTTTAGTAGTAGAGTATAAATAGGAAGCTAGGAGAGAGATCAGGGCATGCGAGTATTGAGTAGTTTTGGGAGGGTGGTGCTCTCGAATGCGCTTGTATTTTGGCTTTCTCTGTACATTTTTCCATATTGTTCATCTCTGTGGGAATATTACCTTGTGAATTCATAATAATACTTTTGTGAATTTCAACAAAGGTATCAGAGCAAAGATCTAGGGTATGGTTAACAACAAGAAGATGGAATCCAGACTTGATGGTTGCGATTCACGTTTGAATACAGCTGAACAACATATTACGCAATTAGGTGAAGATGTGAACACAATGAAAAATGAATTTGTGACATTGAAGTCGCTTCTTACTGAATTCATGTTGGAATTCAGAGGTAAGAAGAAATTGGAGGATTCGCGAAGTGGAGGCGAGTCAGATTTTCACCAGAATCGCGATGCGCACGAGAAGACGAAGGATAATCATGAAGATCAAACTAGTAGTGATGTTTCCAGCTTCAGAAAGTTGGATATGCCGTTATTCTCAGGCGAAGATCCGATTGGATGGATTTTTAGGGCTGAAAGGTACTTTAAGGTCAATCGCGTTACGGAGAAGGAGATGTTAGACGCGGCTGTACTCGCACATTGAATTGGTTTCAATGGCGCGAAGTGAGATCTCCAATCCGATCATGGAAGGAGTTGAAACAAGAACTGTTACTACGATTCCATTTGTCGCAGAGTGGGACCGCTTATGAAATGTTAATGGTGTTAAAGCAAACAGGAGGAGTTGCAGAGTATATTGAAAGGTTTGAGTTGCTATCTGCGACTTTAGATTCTTGTGAGGAAGAAATGATGAAGGCTGCCTTCATGAATGGGTTGAACTTGAGCATAAAAGCTGATTTAAGGCTCATGAAGTTGAGTGGATTGGCCGAGATCATGGATATGGCGGTTAGAATTGAAGAAAGGGACAGTGTGAAGGCTCAGGGCAAGATACTTAGAGGAAGTGGGCTTGGGAAGAGTTGGACAAAAGGTTATGGGACCAGCAATAGAGTTAGTTCCATGAGGTTTGGGAACTCCACTGAGTCCCAGGGGTCTACGGTAGCAGCAAGCCCTAATTCTTCAGTACAGAACATATTAACAGAAGTTAAATCTGGAGAGGAAAGTAAGGGGTCCAGTAGCTCAGTTAGTCACTCTAATAAGGTGATACCAAGGAGATACACGGAGCTGAGATTGAGAGACGAAGAGAGCTTGGTTTATGTTTCAAATGTGATGAGAAATTTAGACCAGGACACTGTTGCAAAAAGAAACAGCTACAAGTGCTTATATTGTCTGAGGAGAATGATTGAAATGATCCACCTTATGAGTTAGAGAATGGACAGGATGGTTGTTACAAGTTAAAGGACAAAGAAAGTGAGTTGATGACTTTGTCGTTGAATGCATTATCTGGTTATACAGGAGGGAAGACTATTAAGTTGAAAGGAACTTGTAAGGGAAGATCTGTGGTGATTTTGATAGACTGTGGAGCAACTTACAGTTTCATTCACCAAGAATTAGTAGATGTTTTACAGCTGCCAGTTGATGACAGGGTGATGTTTACTGTACAGGTGGGGGATGCAAGAAACGTGAGAGGAAAAGGTATGTGTCGTGATGTAGCTTTGTTGGTGCAGGGGTTAGAGATTGTTCATTCATTTTATCCTTTTCATTTGGGAGGATCTGATGTGATTTTGGGAGCGGAATGGTTGGAAGTTCTTGATGAAGTGCTGGTTAGTTGGAAGAAATCAACCTTGAAGGTTGATATGGGAGGTGAATGGGTTTGTTTAAAGGGTGATCCCGAGTTGCAGATATCCCAAATGAGTTGTAAGGCTTTGAGAAGGATAGCCCAAGGAAAGGAGGAAGCATACTGGGTTGAGCTGTCGGAATTGAAGGTGACTGAGATAGTTTATGAAGAGTTGGAGAGGGATGTACAGCAACTTTTGCAAGATTTTCCTGAGGTGCAAGAGGCAGTGACTAAGCTACCCCCTCCGAGGTCGGTTGATCATGTTATAGACCTCAAACCGGGAGCAATTCCACCTAATATTCATCCTTATCGTTACCCTTATTTCCAGAAAGCTGAAATTGAGAAGATGGTGTAGGATATGTTGAAGGCAGGTATAATTAGAGCTAGTAAGAGTCTTTTTTCAAGTCCGGTGTTGTTAGTGAAGAAAAAGGATGGGAGCTGACGGTTCTGTGTTGATTATAGGGCCTTGAATGATCTTACCATTCAAGATAAATTCCATATACCAGCTATAGAAGAGTTATTGGATGAATTAGGAGCTGTTCAAGTGTTTTCAAAACTGGATTTGAAGTCTAGATATCACAAAATCAGGATGAAAGAGGGTGAGGAGCATAAGACATCCTTTAGAACTCATGATGGGCACTATGAGTTTCTAGTAATGCCTTTTGGGCTTAAGAATGCACCCTCTACTTTTCAATCTCTTATAATGATGTGTTTAGACCCTATTTGCGCAAGTTTATATTGGTGTTTTTTCATGACATCTTGGTATATAGTGAAGACCGAGATTTGCATTTACAACATTTGAAGAAAGCTTTTCAGTTCTTACAACAGAACCACTTGGTGATAAATTTGAAGTGTGTTTTTGCTAAAGGACAACTGGAGTACTTAGGATATATTATTTCTAAGGAGGGAGTGATGGCTGATCCTGGGAAGATTAAGAGCATGGTGAAGTGGCCGGTGCCTACATCACTGAAGAGCTTGCGTGGATTTTTGGGTCTAACAGGGTACTATAGACGTTTTATTAGACATTATGGTCTAATAGCAGCTATTAAGGAAGAATGTTTTTTGTTGGTCTACAGATGCTCAAGAAGCTTTTGAAAAGCTCAAGGCAGCAATGGTTACAGCCTCAGTATTGGCCCTTCCTAATTACAGCTAACCTTTCATTGTAGAATCAGATGCTTCAGGGTGTGGATTGGGGGCTGTACTAATGCAGGATGGATGCCCTTTGGCTTATTTCAGCCAATCTTTATCTAATAGAAAGAAGCTATGTTCAATGTATGAAAGGGAATTGATGGCCATTGTATTTGCGGTGCGCAAATGGAGGCCTTATTTGCTGGGGCGCCCTTTCATTATCAGAACAAATCATAAGGCTCTAAAATTCCTTCTAGAGCAAAGAGTGTTAGATGATTCCCAGCAAGGTTTGGTGACGAAGTTGATGAGATATACTTTTCAAATAAAGTATAAGTCGGGCTCTACAAATTCAGCAACGGATGCCCTATCTAGGAGAGAGGAAAGCATGGAGCTGAATGCTGTATCAATGGCTTATGTGGCTGATGTGGATGGTCTTGATGCTGAGATTAAGAAGGATGACAAGTTGTCAGGAGTATTACAGAAGTTATTAACAGGGCAGCAAGTTTCTCCAGGTTATTCGGTGAAAGGAGGACATTTATTGTTTAAAGGTAGCTTAGTACTACCTAAGACTTCTACTTACATTCTTGTTATCTTGAAGGAGTTTCATGATTCTCCAATTGGAGCTCATTCGGGTTATTTGAGAACCTATAAGAGGCTAGCTGATTTGTTTTACTGGGATGGAATGAGGAGGGACATACAAACATATGTGGGAGCTTGTGATGTATGTCAACGAAATAAATATTCAGCTTTGAGTCCAGCGGGTTTATTACAACCTCTCCCAATACCTAAGGCTGTTTGGTCAGATATATCAATGGATTTCATCACTGGTTTGCCAAAGTCTCATTCATATGAGGCCATTTTTGTGGTAGTTGATCGTTTCACGAAGTACAACCATTTTTTCCCTTTGAACTTACTCTGCATTATCTGTAGTTGAACTATTTGTGAAGGAGGTGGTAAAACTACATGGTTTTCCTAGATCGATTGTGTATGATAGGGATCAAGTGTTTGTGAGCCATGTTTGGAAGGAGATGTTTCGTTTGCCCAGATCTCACCTATGCTACAGTTCTAGCTATCACCCTCAAAGTGATGGACAAACTGAGGTCACTAATAGGGGATTGGAGGTTTATTTACGCTGTTTTTGTAGCACTAAGCCTTCCTTTTGGAACAAATGGTTAAGTTGGGCTGAATATTGGTTTAATACCAACTTCTATAGGAATGACACCTTTTACGACATTATATGGAAGAGATTCCCCGGCTTTACATAGGTTCCAAGAGCCTTTATCAGCAGTTAATGCAGTAGAAAAACAGATGAGGGAGAGAAATGCTATTCTGGATGAATTGAGGGCTACTCTGTTACGTTCTCAGGATTATATGAAAGCACAGGCTGATTCTAAGTGAAGGGATGTAAGTTTTAAGAAGGGTGATATGGTTTACTTGAAGTTACAACCTTACCGCCATAAGTCACTGGCAGTTAGGACTAATGAGAAGCTATCTCCATGGTTTTATGGTCCCTTCGAGATTAAGGAGAAGGTGGGGTTAGTAGCATATAGATTAAGCTTACCAGCAACAGCTAGAGTTCACCCAGTATTCCATGTTTCGCAGCTGAAGAAGTCTGTGGCACCCTACATATCTGTGCATCCTTTTCCTCCAATGTTGACTGGATTTGGAGATGAGGGTGTTTCCTGAGGATGTTCTAAAGAAGAGGAAGATGACAGATAGTTCAGTTGAAGCCCTAGTGAAGTGGCGGCACTTGCCTGAATCAGATAATACTTAGGAACCTATGGAGACAATGAAGGAGCAATTTCCAGATTTTAACCTTGAGGACAAGGTGCTACCTGATGAGGGGGGAAATGTTGGACATAATTCTGCTGGAATTACATATGTTAGAAGGAAGAGGAGTGACGTAGGGAACAATTAATGATAGAGGGGTAACTTGAGAAGTAGCAGGGTATATGGGTATTTCATATTGTTGATATTTGTTAGTTGTATGAGCTGTATGCTAGCTGTCAGTGCTGATGTGGCAAGTTAGTTACTTTAGTAGTAGAGTATAAATAGGAAGCTAGGAGAGAGAGCAGGGCATACGAGTATTGAGTAGTTTTGGGAGGGTGGTGCTCTCGAATGCACTTGTATTTTGGCTTTCTCTGTACATTTTTCATAGTGTTCATCTCTGTGGGAATATTACCTTAATTCATAATAATACTTTTGTGAATTTCAACATAATCAAGCACGATTGATTCATCTGGTTCACTTTGTTCTTTCTATATCCCTATTGCTGCACGACTTGATTTTCTTTTACGTTGTGACATATTTCTTAAATGGAATTGTACATCTTTCTATTTCAAAATTTTATTTTTGAATAGTTTTAATTCTTCATATTTGATTGTGGTAGCTGACTGATACTCTTTTAGAGATGCTAAAGAAGGAAGGGATTACACCTGATACCTATATGATTATGCAAGTAATTAGGTGAGTATTTCTTTATCATTAAATACTTCTTTTGGAATTTTTGCTGTTTAAATTTGAAACTAATAGAATACCTTAGTTTGACTCTGTATTTGTTTATCAATTAAGTTGCAGTGTTGTAGCCTATGTTTGTCTTTATGTGCCAATCATTTGAACTGCTTGAGAATTGATTGATTTGTTGATTTCCACCAGTCTTTTTGTGTATGCCATGGTTCAAATTTTTTGTGCTTTTTACTTGTTATGGAGCCAATTTAAATAATGGGCCTAGGTTCTTTTAGATTTCCAACAGTTATATGTGATCCAGAGCCTGTATTTATCATAGGGCAAGCATTTCACCGTGCCGTTCTGTCATTCTCATGCTATATTTTTGCCAATTCTACCATTGAATATTCCAATGGGCGAAGGGACAAAAATAGCCACCGTAATTTTCAAAATGGACAACTTTGGCACCCGTAATTTCGATGGTGCAAAACCGGACATTATAAACCAAAATGGGACAAATCTAGCACTCTTAAACATAGGTGTTAAGTTTGACCGTTAGTTGACTGGGAATGATGATATGGCATAATGACGTGACACAATGAGGCATTATGTATCACCCCCATGCTGATATGTATATGACATGGCAAAAATGAAACAAATTAATCTGATATGTATAATCTGATATGTATATCCAGTCATACTTATAATCTGACTGGATATTTAACTAATAAAAAAACTAAACTAAATTCTCAAATCAATTCAGAGATTTTCTTCTTATCCGAGTCAGAGGCTTCGATGGTGATAGGCTTCTAGGTCGTCGGACTTCCAGGAGCCTTTGACGGCGGCAGACTACAGGAGCGGGTAAAAAAGAAACTGAAGATGAAAAGCGAGAGAGATAGAAACTGAAAAAATGGAAACGAATCTGAAAATGAAAAGGGGAAAAACATATTCGGTTATAACCAAATTTGTAAGCTGAGCTGTAGAGCTTCTTCTCCGATTTTCAGTATTGAAACTCACGTTTTGCTTCCCTCAGTCTTCATCACCAGTCCATCTTCTTTTTTCTGCCCAAATTTCATCTTCTTCCATTTCATTGTTGCAATGGAGGCTTTGATGAGAGTGATAAATAAAATTTTTAGAAGTACAGAGATTATGGGATGGAATATGAAAGAGGAAGGATGATTATGGGAACTGGGAAGTTGCAGAGGGGGGGGTGCGCTGAAGCAAGAAAGACGAAGAGAGGTTGAGATTTTTCTTATTTTTCATTTTATTAATTTAATATACAATCAGATTATAAGTAGGGCGAAGGGGCAATGTCATTTTTTTTCATTTTTGCCATGTCATATACATATCAGCATGGGGGTGACACATAATGTCTCATGGTGCCACGTCATTATGCCATATCATCATTCCCAGTTAACTAACGGTCAAACTTAACACCTATATTTAAGAGTGCTAGATTTGTCTCATTTTGGTTTATAATGTCCGGTTTTGCACCATCGAAATTACGGGTGCCAAAGTTGTCCATTTTGAAAATTATGGTGGCTACTTTTGCCCCTTCGCCCATATTCCAATACATATCTGATCACCAATTTTATACAGGTGTTATTTAAATGCAGGAGACCTTGATCGCAGTCTTCAAACCTTTGAAGACTAAGCGAAATCAGGAAAGCCTCTTGCTCCTAAACTTTGTGGTGAGTTTGATGAAGTCAATGTGCTTTTCATCTTGTTCTTTGGTGTCTTTGGGTTGATCGGACAATATTGTTTTTCATGAATTCTGATACAGCATCTTATACTGTCATTGATCCTTAAGAGTAGTATACATATAGGGTCTTCTGTATGCAATGAATCAGTCTCTTTTGCAGTAGTTGTTGTTTTCCTTTGTTATTCCAGGCTCTCATAGTCCTACTAGGTAGAGGGTGGGGGGCAAATATCTTGGGTTTAGAGAAGTTGATGTTAAGCATATTCATCCACTATATAGTGCATATTAGCACATGCTGTTAGTTGTGTGAAATCAATGCCCCCTCTAAGTTATGCTTCATGAAGAAAGAACATTTAGTGATACAAACCATTATTGGCACAGACACTTGCAGAAGGTGCAATGATTGGCTACACTCCAAAGGGAATGCAAATTGCTCAAGATACGCTAGTATGTTTTTTTAATGTCAAACAATTTAACTCTCAAATTATCGAGACTATTAGCTGATTATTAATCTATAATATGTAGGCAAATATGATTTCAATGAACTTTTCTTGAATATTAAGTTGGGAAGTGATCTCCTGCTTGTGGCTGCTGGTGAAAAGGTACTCGTACTCTTTTTGTATTGTGCTTTGGAGGAAGTATATTATATTTGCTGCACAATGTTTAAATGAGTATTCGTGTGATTTTTCTTCAATTGCAGACTGGGGGATATACTACTGCTAATTACATATGGGACCTGATGCAAGCTCGTAGAATATTCCCTTCATTACTTGCTGTGGAAGCTTATCACCGGGGTTTAAAAGTAAGTTTGTGCCCTCTAGTGATTCAATTTTTTGTGTGTTTTCGGTATTTCTTAATAGTTTGTGAATTCATATTTGTTATTGCTCATGTCAAATTGCATAGTTAAATCTCCGTGCCATCATATATGTATACTGAATCCTTACTTCTTGTTTGAAACTACAGGAACGTGAGATTCCTGAAGATGACCCTAGACTTCTATTGGTGTCTAAAACTTTGGATAACTTTCGTGCAAGACTTGGTGGCGCCAGGACACCGTAAAGTTGATAGATTTCTGCTCTTCCTTGATTGTAATGAGTTGTGCTTGATGTTCATGATACTTGATTTAGCTTGGGGCTTGGATGGGTTGACCCAATGTTGGGATGTTGACTTTCTAATAAACATAGGGACTCTTTTTAGTGTTCATTTAACGAAAGTTGTGCTCTTCCTCCTAATATTAGTAGGAGACTGTCTTTACATGTACTAACTTTGTTTCTTCATTTGATAGATAACATATTTTTTATCAGAAATTTGAAAGATGACATTAACTAGCATGAGTTTTATATTTTATATTTTCAATTTGAATTCAATTTTTTGCTGGCGGTATGTATATCCATTGATGGTATATGAGAAGCTAACTAGTGTGACGGAATATATATTTAAATAAGGGATCGAGGTGCACAAATTGTTGATGTGAATATGATTTAAAAGTTGGATCTTCATTATATTTGTCAATCATTTGAGATTTCTTTGGTATTTTTACTATAGACAGTTAATTTGTGAAGTTTATATATGATTTCTTTTTTGTTAAAGTATACTTTTAGTTCCTCGTGCTTGCATCAAGTTTCAATTTAGTATTTTATATTTAGAAATTATACTTTTAGTCTTTTTTTTAACACTGTGAAAATGTTAACTTAAAATTTTAAATGGTTAATTTAAGATTAAATATTGATAAAGTATGCATAAATTAAAATATTTTAGTGTAATTATTCTTACATTTTAAAATTTATTTTTTTACCCTCATTTATTTATCAAATAATCCTTTAAATTTAATAACTCATTGTTGCCATTAAATAAAATTCATTGTGTTAACAAAAAAGGACTAAATTTGTACTTTTTAATCATAAATGACTAAATTAAAACTTGATGTAAACATAAGAGATTAAAAATATACTTAAGTCTCTTTATCAAAAAAAATATATATATACTTAAGTCTTTCTATTTCTATCTTACATTCATATATCATTTTGCAAACTTCATTCCTAGTTTTAAAAATTTAATGTTTTAATATCATGTTTAAGTAACCACAAGCTCGTCACAAATCTCATAAATGACGACAATATCTCCATTAACATACATCAAATCAATTAACTTTGGGTCATACTTACCTCCAGTGCAGTAGATCCAGTCTAACCAGTTCACCAATCATCTACTGCCACGTGGAAGTTACACCTCACTCATAATTCACGGCGTTAACAACCGTTAAGTCTCTCTCCACCTCCCCCCACTTTTCTCTCTCTCATCTGCAACTCTAGATCCAAACGCAGCCATATATACCCACACTTCCACCGACGCTCATTCTCTCTCTCCCCTTTGTCTCCTTCTTGAACCTTCTCATCTGCCAAATGAAATCAGAAAATCAAGCCCCCATTTTTTCCTGTTGGTGCCAGATTCGAGGAGGAGGCAACGACGTCGAGGTGGCCGGCGAGGCAAGCATAGTAGAGGACGACAGAGTCCCACTGGTCGCGACGTTGACGGCGCCGGTGTGGTGGAGATAGCAGAGGCGATTTCGATTTTTCAGATCTGAGAATATGAGGAAGCTTTCGATTTTTCAGGTATGGGGCCATGGGAAACTTTTGATGAGTGTAAGGGAGAAGGACGGAGAGAGAGTGGGGAGGAGAGAGATTCAGTTAACAGTGTTAAATGGTGAGATAATGTGAAATCCATGTGGCAGTAAATGATTGGTGAACTGGTTGGACTGGACCTATTACACTGGACCTAAGTTTTTTCCATTAACTTTTTAGTGAAGTTTTTTTTAAACTGAAACTTTTTAGTGAAGTTGACAATCCATAAAAAAAACTTTTAATAAACAAAATAGAGTTCACCATCTCAAGGTAAAATCTAACCTAAATAATTTGAAGGGAAATAATGAATTTGAAAAATGTGATTTAATATGCAAACATTTTATCAACTGAAATAAAATCCCATATCATTTAAATGAATAATCAAAATAAAAGTTTATGAATTATGCAACTAATTGGCAATATAAATAATCTAGACATAATAAAACTATTTGAACTGACATAATCAAGAGTTTTAACCTAAAAAATTAGTAATAATAGGGGTTAGTAAATGAGGTCCGGTGACATCAACCCCGCCAAGTACCAAAGCTAACATTAATAATTATTTAGAAAGTTAACATAAATAATTAATAATTATTATAGAAGCCAACTTGAAAAGATGTTTCTTCATAAGTGTCAGCAGTAGTAACTCTTGATTCTCTACCAGTATGGTAGAGATGTAATTGCAGTTGGGAGCTTACCATGTCTACACGAAAGAAAAAACTTCTCATTATTAAATGACTAAAATCTTAAACACATCTCACATTATAGAAGCCAAGAAATACGAAATAGAATCATGTTGTCATAAACATGTTCAAGCAACAAAACACTTGTTACTGCTCCTGTATCAACAGCAGTTCCTGCTCCACAACAATATATGGTTGGTGCCATGTAGTGAAATTTTTTACAGTTCTCATTAGCAACTATAGGTCCTTCAGTCAGTGGCGGCCCTTGTATCTGCTCCAAGAATGACACCATCCTAGCAAACATTATGAACCTTAATATATAGACTGCTTCGTGATAAGGTAAGCTGCAGCAAAAGTAAATATATCTACCATATTTATTTACGACCCACTTTTATTGGCTTTACTCCATCTGATGTAATAACAAGCAGATCCTATATTCTTGCGAGAAAATCATGATTGTCTAAATTATGACAGCAAAACCATAGCATTCTAATGCAAATCCTTTTTACATTGTAGTTCAACTTTAACATGACAATCACAGTCTAAATTTGTAAAACACAACCTTATTATTTCATCTTCTTCATGAAGCAAGGAAGGGGAGTAGAGAGGTTACCTCACTTATGGGATTAAATAAGAAATTTAACATGTAAAAAGTTTCAAATTACAAGTAGACAGTTAAGTGTGGTTGTTTCACTTTGGAATTTGAAAACCATTACAACCGTGTTTTTATTGGCTTATAACATGAAACTGATGGGTTTGGGCCAGCATAAGCCTATTATAAAGAAGGTCCAAAGTGAATGACAATAATGTAAAGAATGTAGTTAGTAAGACAACAACAAAGTAATTTGTTTGTTATGTTGAAGTTAGCAGGACAACAACAAAGTAGTTAGTTTGTTATAGTTTGTTAGGAGGTTGAGGATGTATAAATAGAAGAGTTGTAGAGAGAAGACACATGCTTGAATTTTTGTGAAGAGTGTATAGGAGAGTGTGTGCTTCTAGAATTGCACGTTAGACCCTGTATTTGTCTCTGTAATCCTTTTTTTCAAATGATACTTTGATTCTTGAATAATACTCCCTTCGTTCCTAAATATAAGACCTAGATAACTTTTTTTTTGGAAAGATTAAGGTTGCGAAATAGGTTATTAAATGATGACATATTTGATATCTTTTTAGATTATCCATTAGCTTATAGGTAAAATAAACTAGTTTAAGAGAAAAAAATAGGTAAATCAATTTATAATTAACTTAATTTTTGTTTTTTTAGGATTTTTCAAAAAAGTCATATAAGTCCTATATTTAGGAACGGAGGGAGTACTACACTATTATTTTCTCATCAAAGGTATCAGAGCCTATTACATCTTTACCTCCATCTAGACTTGCTAACCACTCGATAGAATTACAGTCGGGAGTGATGCCTTCTAATGTTAGACCGTATCATTATTCTCATTCTCAGAAGCCAGAATTTGAGCGTTTTGTTCAAGAGATGTTATAGGCAGGTATTATACAATTGTGTAAGAGTCCCTTTTCTAGTCTAGTTCTCTTGGTTAAGAAGAAGAATAATAGCTGGAGGTTTTGTTTGGATTATCAGACATTAAATAATATAACGGTATGGGATAAGTTTCCCATACCAGCCATTGAGGAATTTTTTCAAAGTTAGATTTGAAATTCGGATAACATCAAGTTCGGATGAAGTAAGGTGAGGAACATAAAACAACATTCTGAACACATGATGGTCATTATGAGTTTTGCCATTCGGGTTGAAGAATGCACCTTCTATATTTCAGTAGTCGGTGAATGACATATTCTGGCAACATTTATGGAAATTTATACTAGTATTTTTTTGATGATATATTGGTCTATAGCGTTGATCTGGTAACTCACAATATCTAGAGTTAGCATTTCGTTTAGTACAACAACATGTCTTGGTTTTTGAATGTGAAGAAGTGTGACTTTGCTAAAAGTCAATTGGAGTATTTGGGTAATATAATTTCCAAAGATGGGGGTGCATGCGGATCCCAAGAAGATAGAAGATATGGGGGATTGGCTGGTGCCGAAGTCAGTGAAATGGTTGAGAGCTTTTTTTTGGGCTTAACAAGGTATTACAAGAGGTTCATAAGGAGGTATGGGTGGATTACTACGCCATTGACGACGTTATTGGAAAAAAATGCATTTGAATGGACAAAAGAAGTTCAAGAGGCATTTGAGAAGTTGAAGACAACTATGACTTCTCCTCCGGTTTTTGCCATGCCAAATTTTTTTTCCATTTATAGTAGAGACATATTCTTCCGGAAGTGGGTTAAGAGCGGTGTTAATGCAATAGAATCGACCTATTGCATATTTCAGTCAGTCACTTTCAAACAAAAGAAGAAGTTGTTCAGTTTATGAAATGGAAATCATGGCAATTGTGTTTACGGTACGAAAGTGGCATTATTACCTGCTTGGCAAACCGTTATAATTCGAATGGATCAGAAAGCACTAAATTTCTTGTTGGAACGAGTTCTTAATGGCATTCAACAGATTTAGGTAACAAATTGATGAGTTACTCAAGAACGACTTCTTAGTTATGTAGCATATTGATAAATATTTGTTTTTTTTTTTACTATAGCATATTGGTAATTTTTTTTTTTTTTGCTATAGCATATGTGTAAAAAGATAGTTTGAGCATACTTAACATAACTCGCATACATTAGATAATGCCTTAGTAGGTGGAAATTATGGAATCAAGTTATCACAGTGCAAAGAGCAATAACCTCATGTTGCATTAAAAGAGATCAAAAATCAAGCTGGAAATCAGCCCCTATATGGCTAATAACCAGCATGATGAGAAGTTAGTTACCAATAGCATCCTTGAGATATCAGGCGGTAATGGTAACCATTAGTAGCTAATTGCCAGCATGATAAGATGCTATTATCGACTGCACACACACACACTTAATTCCTAATATGCACCATAGTAACTGCCTTACAAATTTGAGAAACAAATCCCGCTCGGACCTTTATTTTACCTCTTTATACCATGTTTCAGACACACCACTACCTCAATGGACAGGTGCCCATAAAATGTAAGCAGCTGTTTCAACTGAACTTTATCAATCCAATAAATAGTGTAATACACCGTAGACATAAAGAAGAAACACAAATGGCTGGACATCAAACTTTTAAGAAATTTATATTAAATAAGATTTGAAATCAAAACCATACTTTTCACTCTCCACATACATCATGATTCATGAACAAGATTCTAAGTTCAATCTTCCATGATGTAGCAGCTCATTTGTGGTTTCTAAGCATGCTAAAGTGGATTCCGAACAGAAACAGCATTGCCTTTCCTTTTGTTTTTTTTACCTCCTTGATCATGGGCCTTAATAGCTGTGTTATTTTGTTTTGGGCCTATTGTATTGGTTATGAAAGAAACCCAACTAACCATTTGGAAGAGCCTTGTTATGATGTTGATTGTAAATTTTTCATCAATATATGTTTATATATTTCTATTATTGTAGGCAAAATAGTAAACAGTAATTATGTCAAATAATTTGAAGGGCGAAGGTTCATTTATGATACATAACTATTGCCTTAAGATCAACAATAATACATAATTGATTCAAGGTTTAACAATGATATCCAACTTTGACCATTGGATGAACAATGAGATTTTCCTAAATATGACTATAATATTAAACGTGAAAAGTGCAAAATATCCATAAAAGGTAGAAGAAAATGTTTTATTTATTTTATATATAAGGACATTTTGGACTTTTCACATTTAATCATATTGTCATATTAAGGAAAACCTCATCGTTGATCTAATGATAGAAATTGGGTATCATTGTTAAACCTTAAAATAGTTATATACTATTGTTGATCATAGGGCAATAGTAATGTATTATAAATGGACCTTCACCATAATTTGAAAAACATAAGAATAGCATTCGATCATCCTACCTTTTCTTGATCTTTTCTTCATCATTAAAATAAAGCTAATTGTGAAAATCATCAACCAGTGATTTTTTTTTTACCAGATGAAATTTAAAATTGTATCATAGAGATGAGTGTCTAGATTGGTCTTGTATTTAGAAAAAAGAATGTTATAGTGGACAAATTAGCAAAATACTCTCCCATAGGTTAGAAGGTAGTTTTTGTATGTTCTATTAACCTTCATCTTTGATTGAAGGGGTGGAGGTTAGTTAGAACTTAGGATAGGATAGGATATGAGTCGTTTCTTTTTTTGTTTCCATCTCTTATGAGGTAAATCTTAAAAAACTCAAGCGCGTCTCGAAGGCATATTAATTGCATCTGAAGATGACCAATTCTAACTTCTAGCTTGAAGCACCGGTTTATGAACGTTTCCGCACCAAATCAGATTGAGATTTGTATCATTCTTGTTGAAACATTCATCTTCAAAAACTTGAAATGGATGGCCCAATTAATGTATAATTCAAGTTTTATCTAAAAAATGAGGTAAATCTTCTAAATATATCAAAAAAATTGTATGTGAACCCATATGAAGACATTAACCTTATACTAAAGTAGAGCTATCAGTTTTCCATTCTGAGAATGGTCCGTTCCTTCAAAAATAAAATTTATCTATAGGGACACTAAAGTATTCCAACCGGGTTAAATCCAGTGAGAGCTAAGTAACCACTAACCAGCGTCTCTCTCCACGATAGACCAATGTTTATATTGGGGATACACGCATTTATTATGTCAATCAAAACTTATAGCACTTACTTTTTACACACACACACACAGACTGAGTCCAATAATTTAAATACTACCTCCCCATTTTAAAATATAGTCCTACTTAATTAGATTTTTTGAAAAAAAATATAGAAAATATAATTGTGTATGAATTGGTTTATATGTTGATTTATATGTTTTTTCTAAACTAGGTTTTTTTTTTGGCTAGTCTAAACTAGATTATTTAAGTTATAAGTTAATGTATAATCTAATAATATACACAATAGATTATAAGTAGCTGACTTATTTAGCTTGTTTAATTTATCCAAAAAATAGTTAACTAGATATTATATTTGGGTAAAGGTACAAAAATGAGTTCAAACTATTACGCCAGGAGCACATAGGGGTAACAAGTATTTCCGGGCTCAATTCTGGGACTGAAGAATAAATATTGGTGCAATATAGGGAACGCCATTTATGTTGACCGACGTTGACCGTTGAAAGCTGACGTGGCGGGGGAAATGAATTGTTTTGCTGACGTGGCACGCTTACGTCAGCAAAAAACCGCCACATAAACGTGCCATGTCAGCAAAAAAGTGCCACATAAGAACGCCACGTCAGCAAAATTGCCACATAAGCGTGCCACGTTAGAAAAAAACTCATTTCCCCCCGTCACGTCAGCGTTTAACGGTCAATGTCGGTCAACATAAACGGTGTTCCCTATATTGCACCAATATTTATTCTTCCGTCCCACAATTGAATCCGGAAATACTTGTTACCCCTATGTGCTCCTGGCGTAATAGTTTGAACCCATTTTTGCACCTTTACCCTATTATATTTAGGAATGGAGGAAGTATCATATATAGTTAGACTTTGATCATCAACATTTCTGTTGGAGGAAACAAACTTGTATGATAATATAAAAGAACATGTTCACACATGGAGCTCACTTCTTAATTATTTTGAGTTACAACTTACTAAGGGAACAAAAGCTACGAGTTACAGAGCAAGTTACTACTTACTACTATTCACATGGATAATTGAAATTTCCATCTTTCCATTTAAATAATAGAACTAGAATACTATTACATGCCATAAATTTCATCCCAGATTTCAACTCTTTCCTTCGTATCCCTGAAGACATGCATACAAAACCTATTCACATTCTCTAGTGTCTCTCCAAAACCAGTGTTTTCATAAATCCAACTTTTCAAGGTCCAATAGCAAGCCTTTGGTGAAATCCACGTAAGGAAGAGCAAGTGGGTAGTCATCTGATCCGATATTCCACCTAGTGTAATGTTATCACATAGAAAGTAACATCAAAAGCGAATATTATTTTTTATTCCTCATAGCCTATCATGAACATAATTAACATGATAATAGTCTATTGCGTAACTATTTACTACAGTTTTCTTATAAACTAATAAAACAATCATATGGAATCCCTAGTGGAATACAGTATGGCGTGTCATTATTATAGTGGACAGTGTTGCCTGGTTATAGTGTGGTATATTTGCATTGGTAATTACCTATAATTAAGGACAAGATGATGAAGGAAAAATGCTATCTCCACTTTAGCTATATCAGCCCCTGGACAGAGTCTTGAGCCTCCACCAAATGGGGTAGCTTTCTTGCACGTTGAAGTATCCTGTTTTAATAGAGACAAGTGTTCAATATGTGACTTTAAGTTTTGGTTGTATTGGAACGGAAGTATTAGAATATAAGAGTCCAACGTCAGCTAATTTATTAGGAAAGGTTGAAAACATAGATGTTAAGGGCAAGGTATTACAACATACATTCCATCTGGAAGGATCAAACTTTGAAGGATTTTCATAGAAGAGAGGATTCAAATTCCCAGCTGACAAAATAGGAAGAACCTTCCATCCTTTGGGTATAACAAAATCTGCCAAAACATGAGGAAATTAAATGAGTAGTACATTTTTCGGAAGAAAATATAAATTTTCAATTTTAATACCTTTAAATTTGACATCCCGAATAGCTTTCCTGTGCAAAAATTTGACCACGTTCCCACATCTTGTTGCTTCATTTATAACCTGATGGCAAGAATTTTGTTGATTTTCTATATATGAGAAATTATATAATCTTGAGGAGGAAAAAGTAAAAAAATTGCCAAAAAATAAGAATAAAATTGCAGTGCGGCAAAGTAACTTTTATTCTCACATTAAGAGTGAACTTCATTTGCTTGAAGTCTTCCCAGCTCAATGGTTCTCCCTCTATTTTGCTTTTCCTAATAACTTCATGTTCATCCTGTGGATTTTTTTTTATTATTGAATTCACAGCCGTCAATCAATGATCATCATCAACAAAGTAATGACTTGTGATTAAATAAAGGGTGAAAGTGCATTTATATATAATATATAACTATTGCCCTATCATTAACAATAGTACAAAATTATTTCAAGGTTTAACAATGATACCCAACTTTTACCATGGGATCAACAATGAGATTTTCCTTAATATGACAAAAAGAATAAACATGAAAACTCCAAAATGTCCATATATATAGTTATACACCTTTAACGTGTAATCTTATTGTCATATTAACGAAAATCTCATTGTTAATCTCATAATAAAAGTTAGGTATCATTGTTAAACCTTGAAATAGTTATATACTATTGTTGATCCTACTACAATAGTTATATATCATGAATGGATAAAAAAGGAGGATTAAAATTGAAGCTAGCTAGGTACCTTGAGGCTTTGTAACAATTTAGGCGATTGACCAAGGAAATAGGCAATCAATGACAATAGTTTTGCTGTTGTCTCATAACCACCAAACATGAGGTCCAATACAATACTCACCATCTCTTCAACACAAAGGTTTGCCTTTGACAACACCACATTTAATAGGTCCTCTCCTAATTTAGACGACCCCACCATCATATTATTACTTTTACGCCTTTTTATTATTATCTCTTTCACAATCGACGAGAGTCTTATTCTGGCCTGATGAACAGTAAAAAATATCAACATCAACATTTACAACTGTGTCTCATTGGTTAACTAAATAATTAAGTCAATCCATGTTTTTTATTCTATTTGTACCTTCACAGCATTGGAATATGTAGTTCCAGGTATATTTAATGGGAATGATACGAAACCTCTCATGTAAGTCTCAAAGTTTTGCAGAATCTGAGAACCTAAGGGCTCGTCTGGATTAATGTTCAACAGAAGCTTCAGCATAGCACATATTGTAAACTGTATTACAACAAAAAAATAAAAATGCAACCTTTTATATATGCTTCTTCAATAAAATATTGGCAATGACCCCATTTTACCCTTTAAATAACCACCTTGAACTACTGAGCACTAGGTACAATTTCACCTTGAGGTAACTTAAGTTATTCAATTTTTCCCTGCCTAGACAGACCCACCAATGAGTTTTGTCCATGTGTTAGCATGCATTACATTTGCTAGAGGGTAAAATTGGACCACTTTGATTACAAGGGTGAAATTGTACCTGTGTAATTTAAAGTGTCCAATGGATCATGGTAGTTAAATGAAGGGAAAAATAGGGTTGTTGCCCTAAAATATATACATGTGTGCTTTCAAGTGGGGGCAGATAAGAATCTCACCTTTTTAGCTTCAACATAGAAACCAACTTGTTTACATTGACGCCATGAACTCACTGTTGAGAGTGCAAGCTTTTCTATAGTGGGAAGGAAACTAGATTGTGATTTGGCAGCACACAAGAAGCTAGTAGCACAGCTCCGAAGCTTTCTATGAAGGTCCCCAGTGACAACAATGAGAGACAAGTTTCCTAGTATGCAATGCATAACCTTTGGATAATCTGCTTGGAACAGTTTCCCTTCATTCTGAAGAATGAACATGTTGAGGTCGGAGTCGCAGGAAACAATGGTGGGGGAGCCAAATAGATGGGACTTGAAAACTTTTCCATACCTGCATAACAAGGATGATAGCATAATGACAATGATAGGCTAACAACAACAACAATAATAGATAATAATGGCCTTGAAAGAATATGGTTACCTAGAACAACGTTGTTGTAAGAAGCTACCTAAGGAAAATGATTCATGGGGTTTGAGGAAGCCAACAGTTTCACCAAAAAATGGTAAGCCCATGCTTCCATGAGGTAAATTCTCTTGGCTGCTGTGTTTTCTCAGATTTTTTAGAAGAAAAGCCAAGATCAAGACCAGCCCACATAGGAAACATGAGATCATGGACCAAGACTTAACCATAATGCTTAAGAATGATGTGGAAGATATGGTCTGTGTTGTAGATAGTACAGGAGGATATATTTATAAAGATGTGGAATAAGTAAATACCTGGGAACTGTTCTAAATTATGATTTAATGATTTTTATGTCTAGAATAGCAAAAGCAGCCGCTTTTTTGTAATACTCCAAAAAGCATTTGCCCAGCCTTTCCTTTCAATATTGTAAATTAAATATTTCAGTCTCCTTAAAGAAGAAGGTGAACTGTATATTGCTTATCACCCATATTGCTCATCACTTTCTCATCACCATAAATACACACAAATATGATGGGCCCCAAGAGGAGAGAGGTTTTGTGGCCCACCATACGCTTATATATTTGTGTGTATTTGTGGTAAAGAGAAGGTGATAAATAATATGAGTGTTGAGCACTGAATCAAAACCCATATCGGGGTTTGCCCTTGTGTGTCTCCTGACACCTCCACATTCTCACATCACAGTCACACGAACGTGGGTCTACAGGAAGAAACAAAGGGCATATTTGGAAAAAAGTATGGATAAAGAACTGAATGATATCCATAATATCTAATAGTATGTTCTTGCTTGAATAAACTAATTAGAGGGTTGTAACCAAAAAAAAAAAACTAATTAGAGGGTTAAAGTAGAAATTTTATCAAAAGTTATCTCTTAAAAGCTGATGCAAACATGCTTCGACTGTTAATGTCTTCTTGTTTAGGAGATGTGCCTTCTTGAGGAGATTCAAAAAAAAAAAAATACCGGTATATATATATATATATATATATATATATATATATATATTCGGTAATGAAAATACCGGTATATATTTTAACCTATGATCTTTTGGTTTGAGTAGGGAGCAAATCGAAAATTAAAGAACTGAGTTATATATTTTGAAGTTAAACTCACCAAACCCTCTTTACAAAAACGCACAGAGAATGATTAGGCTTCTCTGAAATAATATTTCTAGCTTTATTGTCCCTATCATAAACCCACTAATTAGACCTTCCTTGAGAGGCCCCACCCGTGTCTGTGAAATCATAATTCCCAGCCATTTTACGTGCACTCAGATAGTTTTTCAAGCCATAGCTTTAACATGTACACACACATTAAAATAAGGCGAAGTGTCCCCTGAACAAATAACAAAGGAACACTACGAGCCAAAAAGGTTGAAGCTATGAACCCACGCAGAAGAAAAGTGTGATAAAAAAGCCTCTTTTGGGATGAGTGGGATGAGAGGCTATGATAACTGTCTAGGCAAAATTCAGCCAAATTTTGTTCTATTAATAATTTGTAGCTCAGCAATATGCATAATCATGCATGCACAAATTCTAAGCTTTGGATCATAATAATGAGTAAAAAAAGGAAGAGACATGGAGAAGGTACGAGGGGCCTTTGAGGAGGCAAGAAAAGAGAACCGATTGAATCTTTGTCTGGTACTGTAGTGCCTTTGCATGTGCACGTGCAATGGAGATGGGACCCTTGATTTGATAGGTATGAATTTTGAATCACCGGCAAATAGCTGGATATTCATATATATTACTCCCTCCAGTCCTAAATATAGGACCTAGTTGACTTTTTTTGAAAAATCCTAAAAAAGCAAAAAAAAAATTAATTATAAATTGATTTACCTAATTTTTTCTCTTAAACTAATTTATTTTACCTGTAAACTAATGGATGATCTAAAAATATATCATAATTTAATAACCTATTTCACAACCTTAATCTCTCAAAAAAAGTCAATTAGGTCTTATATTTAGGACCGGAGGTAGTATTACCCTAGTTTTTCCTCATAAATTTGATCCTATTTATGGGAAGAAGATTCATCAGTGCATCTTATGCGGGGCTTCATGATTGTATTCTGTCAAAATGGGGTTTCATTTCAAGAACACGTATCTAGATGCTTTAGTTGGGGAGGATATGAATTACTTGGAGTCCAGATACGGGCCTATTGTTAGTTCAGGGTGCTCAACGCTCCTTGGTGGTTACTTGAGGGGCAGATTAGGTCCATTACCCTTTTAACAAAAACAAAATGTGATGTTGGTTGTACCTTGAGTCATAGTATGTATGTGACCATTTTAATCTTTTCCTTATAGAAGGTAGTCATACACATTAGACTAACTAATGTGCCATTTCCAATTTTGTACTTATTTAAGAAATAGAAAATATAGGAAATAATGTTGGAAAATGTAGAAAAGAGTATATGAAATAATATTTCATTATTTACATTATATACGTGTAACAAAAAAATTATTTAAATATGTGAATATGTAATGGCATAAACACCACTCGAATTCTTAATTAGTATGTAAAAATCGATTAAAAATGATTATTTATGAATAGTAAGATAGTGGTGGTAAGTGGTATCCAAACGACCTATCATTTTAATTTCATAATAGAAATACCAAGCTCATCATTTATTATCTTTAATTAAGTACAAAAAACGGTGATATGTCAATTAAAATTGAAATTTGTAGGCTGATGAGCAGAATTAGTGATGCTACCAAAAATTTTGATTAAAATATCCGCAAGTGTACGGCTTGTAAAGTAGTAAAATCAAGGTCGATCGCACAGAGACTCAGACAATTAATACTTAGGCATTAGAATTCCTACTTTCATTTAAGTTGAGTAAAGACAATGAAGTTGATTTTATAACTAATGAAAAAGATTAATTTAGATCTAAAAGAAACTACGATAATAGGGGTGAAATTCACGAGTAAAAGGAACAACCTAGGGTCACTAATCCCTTATATGCTTCTTAGACTTTATTCCCACTAAATTAATTATGAATTAATTAAACTAGCTAATCTAGAGTACTAGTGTCTATAAATGCCTTCCGGTCCACTTATATCCTTACCTAACTTAATTATGTAATGCCTTACTATAATTTACTAAGCCTAGTTAATACCGGTACCGCTCTAATGTGACTATGTAGGGCTTCTAGGTATATTCCTATCCTAGTCGCAAATCAGATTACAAATCCAATCCTACACTATTTAATCTCATGGTCTATTTAAAATTCCCTCTTCCGAGTCCAATCCTAAATTCCCTAAACATGTCTAATGGTGGCCAATCACTAAACAAGTTAATCAATAATAACAAGATTAAATAAACTAATTAAAATTAACCAAAACTAAATAGTGGGAAATAAAGTATCTAAGTCACAAATAAGTTCATAGTGCCCTAGGTTGTAAGAGAAAATTAGCCACACATGGGTTCCAAGTTAATCCCAAAATACATTGTAACTAAATCTGAAATCATAATGCTAAAAAGAAATTCTAATGAAGTAATACCAAGTATCACAAATTACTCCCAAATCTGATTTGAATCAGCTCCAGAAGAAATTAATGACTGCAACTTTGTTCCTCTCAATGTGCGCCTCAGCTTGCGTGCCCAGAATTCTCTAGCTAGTCCTTGTTCAGCTCGTGTATCTCCTTTACTGCTGCGTGAACTCCCTCCTCCTTTCTTGCGTGAATGTGTGTGTCAATATATCACTGATTGCCTTCCCCCCATATGCGACCAAAATCTACCGCCTCCCTTCCTTCTTCTTTTTCTCTCCTTGTTTCCTAATTCATTCACTTCTTTCCTTTCTTCACTACTATGTATTTTAGGAAATTCCCAATCAGCTCCTTCCTTTCCTTTAATTCTCTTCACTTTCCTAAATTCAGCTTACTCTCTCTTCTTTTGTGTGTCTTCCTTATATATCTAGGTCTTTCTTTCTTTTCTCCTACTTGCTCTTGGGCCCCATGTGTTTGTGTCATTTTTTTTTGTTTCCCATTTGCTAAAACCCAAATTGTGCATTCTTATTTCTTTCCTTAATTTATGTCTTCCTTTGCCTTCTTTCTTTATTTGGAATCTGCACACATAAAAGGCAATAAAAAATACTTGTCCCAAATATATTATTTACTTTACTTTCCTATTTCACTTCATAAATTCATATACTTCACATCAAGAACCTTTTTTATTTCCTAACAAAAATCTCCTTATTTTGAATTGATGACTCCTAAATATGATTAAAATATATGTGAAAATATAGTAAAACTAAGGAGTCATCACACCCCCACACTTGTATTAAATCTTGTCCTCAAGATTTCAAATTGTCAACACGTTAGCACAAAAAATGAAATCAAGGTTTTATCATCACAAAGTTGAAATCAATTCAAACTCTCAACAAATGAATCCTCTTAAAAATCTCTCTCACCATCCCAAATGCAAGTAATCAGGCAATCAATTTGATAGAGATAAATCACAAAAGCATGTCCCTCACCGGTCAAGTGTTTACGCTCTACTCTCATAGTATTTAGGGGTTGTGTTTCACTCAATTCCATCTATGTAATCCAGCTACCATAGACTTGTTTATCATCTCGATATTCACTCTTATATCTCAATGCACACACAAATCAAAAGGACTTTTAAGGGTTGTAATGAAAAGGGTAGGATAATGAAATGAAAATGAGATGGAGGTATATTTGAAAAGTGCTAAACCATTTCCATTATAGTAAGGAATGAAAAAATCACATAACTTAACAAGCACATAGGGGTTGACTCTTTTGAACTCCACAATTCCTTTTTTTTTTCCTTCTTTTTCTTTTTCTTTTTGTTTTTTTTTTCACACTTTGTGTGACTTTTTTTTTTCTTTTTCACTTTCACTTTTCTTTCTTTTTTTATTTTTTTATTTTTTTTTCTTTTCTCCTTTCTTCAACACTTATATTTCCCCTTTTCCTTTTCTAATTCCTTCACCCCTTTCCATATGAATATAGTATAACACTTTTCAAAGCGTAAATGGAAGAAATAGATAAGAGATGAAAAATTGCATCAAAAAAATTCAAAGGCTATAATATGCAATCTTTCTTTTAAAAAGAGAAGCAGGCTCAAAGGGGTTAAGCAATGGAAATAATGTAAAAAGGATGGCTATTTGGCTAAACTGGCTATGAAACGAAGGCCTTAATCATTTTTGTGCATGCAAGAGATTTGAGTGTCAAAAGAGATTCAAGACAAGTTCTAGAGGGGAAGTTACAATAGATGTACTCACTCATGAAAGAATAAAATTAAGGCTCAAATTCCTCACAGGGTTTTTTGACATACTAGAGTAATTTATCTAAAGCAAAGAGCTTGCCTTTTCACTTACATCCAAAGAAGATGAGATTAAAGTCTAATCAAATCCAATTGCTTCAAGTTCAAATCAATCCCAAAATTGGCAAAAAGATTTTTTTTTTTTTAAGAAAATTTGACAAAATGAAAGTTTGAGGACAATCTTTAGAGAATAATGATACTCTCATACCCCCACACTTAAATGTCACATTGTCCCCAATGTGAACAAGTAACATCAGTAGTGAAATTACAAAAATATCAATAGCAAATGTAGGAATGATAAAATTCTTTCAAGTTCCCTATCAGTCATGCAATTCAATCAAAAAGCAACACAGTCAAGACTAATCATCACCCACATGCATAAAATAACTCAAACTCATCACCAGAACAGATATCAATGAAGTAAAATCAAGTAAAAGTTAGAAGAATACTCCCCTTCCTCTTCTTGATTTGCGCTCTCAACTCCAAGTCCCCCAAAAAGTCAGCTGAAGCATCCATTGTCACTACCAAAAATCCTACAAAACAAACAAGAGATCAGATCCAAAAACCTTGGGTTGCCTCCCAAGAAGCGCTAAGTTTAAAGTCTTCAGCCAGACTTTGTCAAAATTCAGGGAAGTTACACTAGCCTGTGAACCACCACTTGCCGGTCCACATCACCACCATGATAATGCTTCAGCCTCTGTCCATTCACTTTAAAGATCCTCCCAGTCCTTTCATCTTTTACCTCCACCACACCTTTATCAGAAGCAGCAATCACGCAAAACGGACCAGACCATCTTGACTTTAGTTTCCCAGGAAATAACTTCAACCTAGAATTGAAAAGGAGCACCAACTGTCCTGGCTCAAAAGTACGTTTCACAATGTAGCGGTCATGCCATCTCTTGGTCCTTTCTTTATAAAGTTTTGAACTGTCATACGCTTGAAGCCTTAATTCATCTAACTCATTCAATTGCATGAGTCTTTTACTTCCAGCAAGCTTATGGTCCATATTCAATTTCTGCACTGCCCACCAAGCTTTATGCTCCAACTCAAGAGGTAAATGACACGCTTTTCCAAAAACAAGTCGATACGGTGACATGCCAATAGGTGTTCGGAAAGCTGTCCTATACGCCCAAAGAGCATCATCTAACTTATCAGACCAATCCTTCCTAGTAGGACCCACAGTTTTCTCTAGAATTCTCTTTATCTCTCTATTAGTCAGTTCACAAAGACCATTTGTTTGTGGGTGGTAGGCAAGGGACATTCGATGGTGAATTCCATATTTTGCCAAAAGAGCCTTGAAACTCTTATTATTAAAGTGAGTTCCTTCATCAGTAATAATTGCTCTAGGAGTCCCAAACCTTGAGAAAATGTACCTCTTCAAAAATTTGATCACAGTGTTACCATCATTGGCTTGACATGCAATAGCTTCAGCCCATTTGCTCACATACTCAACAGCAACAAGTATGTATTTATTTCCTCTTGAAGACGGAAACGGGCCCATGAAATCCAAGCCCCATAGATCAAACAACTCAACCTCCAGAATACCAGATTGAGGCATCTCATGCTTCCTAGAAATATTACCTGTTCTTTGACAACGATCACACTTGGAAACATAATGGTGAGCATCTTTAAACAAAGAAGGCCAATAAAAACCAGATTCAAGTACTTTTAACGCAGTTCTTTGCCCCCCATAATGTCCCCCATAAGCAGATGCATGACATGCAATTAAAATGGCCTCTTGTTCAATTTCAGGAACACACTTTCTAATAATTGAATCAGAACATCTTTTAAATAGAAATGGTTCATCCCATATATAGTAGGCAACATCATGCAAAAACTTTTTCCTTTGATAAAAATTCAAATCAGGAGGTAACACTTCACACACAAGATAATTCACAATATCAGCATACCATGGCAACTCAGAAATACACACAGCAAACAATTGTTCATCAGGGAATTTCTCATCAATCAACAAATCATCCACAGAATCAGAAGCATGCATAAATCTAGATAAATGATCAGCAACCTGATTTTCAATTCCTTTCCTATCAACTATATGCACATCAAATTCTTGCAACAACAATACCCATCTAATCAACCTAGGCTTAGACTCTTTCTTCCCTAACAGATACTTAATAGCAGCATGATCAGTATGAACTATAAGTTTAGTACCCATCAAATAAACTCTAAACTTCTCAAAAGCAAACACTATAGCTAGCATTTCTTTTTCTGTAGTAGAGTAATTTACCTGAGCCGCAACAAGAGTTTTGCTTGCATAGTAGATAGGATGAAGAATCTTGTCACGCCTCTGAGCTAAGACAGCTCCAACAGCATAATCACTAGCACACATCACCTCAAATGGAAGTGACCAGTCAGGAGCCACAATAATAGGAGCTGAAGTTAATCTCCTCTTGAGCTCTTCAAAAGACCTTAGACACTCTTCATTGAAGTTAAAGGAAGTGTCTTTCTCAAGCAACTGTGAAAGAGGCTTTGAAATCTTTGAAAAGTCTTTGATGAACCGCCTATAGAATCCAGCATGGCCTAAGAAACTTCTCACAGCTTTGACATTAGAAGGAGGTGGAAGTTGCTCAATAACTGATGTTTTAGCTCTGTCAACTTCTAATCCCTGCTTTGAAACTTTATGACCCAGAACTATGCCTTCAGTTACCATAAAATGACATTTCTCCCAGTTAAGCACCAAATTTGTCTCCTCACATCTTCTCAATACTTTGTCAAGATTCATCAAACATTCCTCAAATGATTCACCAAAAACTGAGAAATCATCCATGAACACTTCCATTATCTCTTCGATCATATCTGCGAATATACTCATCATACATCGCTGAAAAGTAGCCGGAGCGTTACACAAACCAAAGGGCATCCGTCTAAAGGCAAAGGTGTCATACGGGCATGTAAAGGTTGTTTTCTCTTGATCTTCAGGAGCAACTGCAATTTGATTATACCCAGAATATCCATCCAAGAAGCAAAAGAATTCCTTACCAGCTAATCTGTCTAACATTTGATCAATAAAAGGAAGGGGAAAATGATCCTTCCTTGTAGCTTCATTCAGTTTACGGTAATCCATGCAAACTCGTCATCCAGTAACAGTACGAGTAGGGATGAGCTCATCTTGCTCATTAGTAATCACTGTCATACCTCCTTTCTTAGGAACACATTGCACCGGACTAACCCACGAACTATCAGAAATAGGATAGATAATCTCAGCATCTAACCACTTAATTACCTCTTTTTTAACCACTTCTTTCATCATAGGATTCAATCTCCTCTGATTCTGAACAGATTTCTTATGATCATCTTCTAAGAGTATTTTATGCATTAGAATCGAGGGACTTACACCTTTGATATCTGCAATAGTCCATCTCAAAGCTTTCTTGTGATCACGAAGAACCTTTAACAACCTTTCTTTCTGATCATCTGTAAGAGAAGAAGAAATAATGATAGGAAGTGTCTCAGACTCACCCAAATACGCATACTCAAGATGTGATGGCAAAGGTTTAAACTCTAGAATAGGTGCTTGTTCAACAGAAGGTTTAAGAGAAGAATTTGGCCGTGAATCCATCTCTAATAACTCAAACTGCCTTGATGAACTAGTGTAGGGAGGAGTAGCTTCAAGTAATTTCTTGCATTCACAAACCTTCTCATTCTCAAGTTCAGAAACTCCAAGTAAAGCTGCTTCAAATGGTTCTTTTATAGCACAAGAATCAGTAGTCTCTTGTATCACTTCATCCAGCATATCTACCCTGAAGCAATCAGTGGTATCCCTTGGATATTTCAAAGTCTTCTTCATATTGAAAACAACTTCGTCCCCATTCACCCTTAGCTTGATCTCTCCTTTTTCAACATCAATAAGTGTTCGAGCAGTGGCAAGGAAAGGTCTACCCACAATGAGTGGTAATTCTGCGTCTTCTTCACAATCTAAGACAATAAAATCAGCAGGAAGAATAAACTTATCTACCTTGATCAAAACATCTTCAATAATACCCTTTGGATAAGCTAAACTTCGATCGGCTAGTTGAAGTGTCACAGAAGTAGGTTGAGCCTCACCCAACTGTAATTTTCTGAAAACAGATAATGGCATCAAGTTAACACTTAATCCTAAATCACATAGTGCTCCACCTTGAAACTTCTCTCCAATCATGCATGGTATAGAGAAACTCCCTGGATCTCTTTTCTTAGGAGGTAACTTGTTAAGAAGAATTGCACTACACTCTCCAGTAAGAGCAACAGTCTCATAATCACCGAATCTTCTCTTCTTACTCAACATCTCCTTAAGGAACTTAGCATATTGAGGCATTTGTTCTAAAGCTTCAATAAAAGGGATATTAATGTGCAACTGTTTGAAAATCCCTAAAAACTTCTTGTACTGCTCATCTAAAGCTTTCTTCTGAAACCTTTGAGGGAATGGTAAAGGTGGTACCCATTTAGGAATCTCAGTAATGGTGGACTTATTCAACATCTCACTCTTCCCTGTTTGTTCACCTTCCAGTTTCTCTTCAACTACTCCCTTAGACTTGTGTGTAGTCACATCATCTCCTTCCATGCGAACTGGAGTGATTTCATCAGCATTAGAAGATTTCTGTAGCTCACCTATCTCTTTACCACTTCTCAGAGTCACTGCCTTGCATTCCCCGTTTCCATCTCTACGAGGATTAGGCACCGTATTACTTGGTAAACCATTAGCATTCACATTGAGATTAGCAGCTAGTTGCCCCATCTGAATTTCTAAATTCTTAATAGAAGAATCATGACGTGTCTCCATACTTTGCATACGTGCCTCCATACTTTGTTGCAATTGTATCATCTTAGCTATCAAATCTTCAACAGAAGAATTCTGTTGAAGTGCAGGTTGCTGGACTTGTGTTTCAAAACCCGACGGATTTATTGGTTTAGATCCTGAACTTGAAGCTTGATTCAAAGTTTGGCCTTGACTCCAAGAGAAATTCGGGTGATTCCTCCATCCTGGATTATATGTGTTTGAGTATGGGTTGTTCTGAGAGTTTCCGCGATAATTTCCAGCATAATTAACCTGTTCAAGTGGTTGAGAAATAAGGCATTGACCATTAGTGTGTCCACCTCCACAATACTCACATGAAGTGTACATAGCATTAACTCCCATATGACTACTGGACGATCTCTCCACTTTAGATTCGAGGTGATCAAACCGCTTATTCAAAGCAGTTAGTATCGCTACCAACTGTGAAGATGAATCCTCAGAAATTTTCTCAACTGGTTTCATTAGCCTCCTTTCATTGTTATTCTGTATGAAGTCAGCCGATAACTCATCCAAACAAGTCCACACACGGTTCACTGGTTGTTTTGTGATTCCCCCATTAGTAACAGCATTCAATTCAGACTTAGACTCAGGAGTCAACCGTGTACTAAAAATTTGAATCAATACCCATTTCTCCATATTGTGACCTGGGCTTTGCCTCACCAACGATTTGAACCTCTCCCAAGCTTCATACAAATGCTCACCATATTGTTGAGAAAAATTAGTGAGAGCAGCTCTAGCATCTACCATCTTATTGTGTGGAAAGAACCGTGAGATGAACTTCTTTTCTAAGACATCCCAGGAAGTCACATCATCTCCTTCTAAATTGTTTACCCACTCTTTTGCTTTCCCTTGAAGAGAATAAGGGAAAAGAATTAAACAAACTGCATCACTCGGAACACCATTCTGCTTAAAACTGTCACAAACATCCACAAACTGTCTCAAGTGTCGATTAGGATCTTCATTATTATTCCCAAAATACTGACCATTCATCTCAAGCATCTTCAACATCGTAGGCTTAATCTCAAAGTTGTGTGCTTGAATTTCAGGAACTTTAATTCCCGACTGATAGCCCCTAGTTTGTCTTCCCATAAAGTCATTGACACCCAAACGATCATTCTCATCCTCAGCCATAACTTCCCTTTCAGTTTCAACAATCACTTCTTCCTGAACCGGAGATGAAGTAGCGTTCAAAAGCTCTCGGATGCTTTTAGTCTTACGAGGTGTCTTAGTATATTTGGATTTGCGGGAGGACATAAAACTATTACCTGCAAAACAAAGCTCCAACCACAAAAACAAACCAGACAAGAAAATATTTTTGTATTTTTGTATTTTTTAAATTTTTAAATTTTTTTTTTTATAAAAACTCAATCGAAAACTAATAAAGGATTTCTAATTCTAATTACCAATTGCCTTGAGTCCCCGGCAACGGCGCCAAAAACTTGATGCTACCAAAAATTTTGATTAAAATATCCGCAAGTGTACGACTTGTAAAGTAGTAAAATCAAGGTCGATCCCACAGAGACTCAGACAATTAATACTTAGGCATTAGAATTCCTACTTTCATTTAAGTTGAGTAAAGACAATGAAGTTGATTTTATAACTAATGAAAAAGATTAATTTAGATCTAAAAGAAACTACGATAATAGGGGTGAAATTCACGAGTAAAAGGAACAACCTAGGGTCACTAATCCCTTATATGCTTCTTAGACTTTATTCCCACTAAATTAATTATGAATTAATTAAACTAGCTAATCTAGAGTACTAGTGTCTATAAATGCCTTCCGGTCCACTTATATCCTTACCTAACTTAATTATGTAATGTCTTACTATAATTTACTAAGCCTAGTTAATACCGGTACCGCTCTAATGTGACTATGTAGGGCTTCTAGGTATATTCCTATCCTAGTCGCAAATCAGATTACAAATCCAATCCTACACTATTTAATCTCATGGTCTATTTAAAATTCCCTCTTCCGAGTCCAATCCTAAATTCCCTAAACATGTCTAATGGTGGCCAATCACTAAACAAGTTAATCAATAATAACAAGATTAAATAAACTAATTAAAATTAACCAAAACTAAATAGTGGGAAATAAAGTATCTAAGTCACAAATAAGTTCATAGTGCCCTAGGTTGTAAGAGAAAATTAGCCACACATGGGTTCCAAGTTAATCCCAAAATACATTGTTACTAAATCTGAAATCATAATGCTAAAAAGAAATTCTAATGAAGTAATACCAAGTATCACAAATTACTCCCAAATCTGATTTGAATCAGCTCCAGAAGAAATTAATGACTGCAACTTTGTTCCTCTCAATGTGCGCCTCAGCTTGCGTGCCCAGAATTCTCTAGCTAGTCCTTGTTCAGCTCGTGTATCTCCTTTACTGCTGCGTGAACTCCCTCCTCCTTTCTTGCGTGAATGTGTGTGTCAATATATCACTGATTGCCTTCCCCCCATATGCGACCAAAATCTACCGCCTCCCTTCCTTCTTCTTTTTCTCTCCTTGTTTCCTAATTCATTCACTTCTTTCCTTTCTTCACTACTATGTATTTTAGGAAATTCCCAATCAGCTCCTTCCTTTCCTTTTCTTCTCTTCACTTTCCTAAATTCAGCTTACTCTCTCTTCTTTTGTGTGTCTTCCTTATATATCTAGGTCTTTCTTTCTTTTCTCCTACTTGCTCTTGGGCCCCATGTGTTTGTGTCATTTTTTTTTGTTTCCCATTTGCTAAAACCCAAATTGTGCATTCTTATTTCTTTCCTTAATTTATGTCTTCCTTTGCCTTCTTTCTTTATTTGGAATCTGCACACATAAAAGGCAATAAAAAATACTTGTCCCAAATATATTATTTACTTTACTTTCCTATTTCACTTCATAAATTCATATACTTCACATCAAGAACCTTTTTTATTTCCTAACAAAAATCTCCTTATTTTGAATTGATGACTCCTAAATATGATTAAAATATATGTGAAAATATAGTAAAACTAAGGAGTCATCAATTAGTAGCATGAAGGGAGCAATGTTTATAAATGCATTGACCGTTGGCGCAACAACTAGGGAATCCTTGACACACCGAAGTACAGTTTATCATTTTTGGGCATTCCACGGGTCCTCTTCCTTCTACTTTTTCTCCTCCTCCTGACAATATATAGCATTGTTTCATTATATCATTAATATACTCTTGGCTAAATTGTGTATAATTAAGCGCTTTAATGTTACATATATACATAATAGTTTCCCTAACATTCAAAACTTTACAAACTCTCTACCATACGAAGATAAATTCAATTATTTAATAAATTTGTACATCACTTCGACCAGTCACAATTTAATTAACTTTATGGAGATACTAGTATATGACTAATATAAGTTTTAGAGGGTTATATACTCACAAAAATAAAGTTGATTAAGAGGTATATATAGGTAAAAAAAAAGATTAAGACTGATGAATTGGCATGGTCGGGTTATATACTCACAAATTTGTACATCACTTCCACCAGTTACAATTGCTATATGGTACCTGTTTTCCGTTTTTTGTCTGAAAAACGCCGATATGTTGGTTATTTTCGGTGTTTTTCGGCAAAACGCTGGAATGCTTGAGCGGGTAAGTGCCAAATTTTTTGTAGTGTACCTCCCTCAGTGATATATACATATCTCAAGACATGATTTAATGATGAAGAGTTTGGTCTTAATTATTAGTCATCATATGTTGGCATAGTTAATTCAGACCTTGAAACTATTTGGTTTTGTACGTTCAAACCTGCAAATTATACATGATTGCTAGATTAAAGTCATCGAGTTTAAATTGATTCTCCCTAATTGATTAAAGATAGAGAATACTGATATCTAGACAGACAAAAATGTGTGTCACATGCTTTTGAAGGCTTAGCTTGATGCCACTTAACACCATTTTTTCTGCTCTTTCCACATTTTCTATAATTCAAGTTAGAATAGACTGGAACAATATAAAATTTATTTGGCTAATCCGTGGAGTTTTGGTGATAGATCTAATTCAACATCCCTACGCCTTTAGGAAAACCAAAAAGAAGAAGAATGAGGGGAAGGAGTTAGAGAATTTTCTGTTGAAAGTGATGTAAAACGTGTAAGCCAGTTTAGTCATGCATCACCAACAGTATCTAATGCATCATGTCATGTGCACGCAAGTGAGATGCACTTCTAAGTCATCAAAATCTGAAATTTCGATGTTGAAATTATGTGTTCTTTGTTTCTCATTATCATTATTCCTTGTGTTGACCCTTTGGGCTTCCCTCTAAGATGTTTCCCATGCAAAACACTAGTATTTTTATTTATCAAAACATGCAAAACACTAGTTTTTTTTTTGGACTGAATGCAAAACACTAGTTGACCGAACACATATTTATAGTGTTTTTTGGCTACGCATGAGTTATTTCGCTTGTTATGTTATCATTTTATTTTTAGAACTTTCATCAGTTAATTTTAGTTATCTTTTATTCTTTAAAATTTGGGTTACACTAAATTTTAGAAGAACAGATTAGATGGCTTAAACTTATGTCCTTTGTAAAGTCTAATTAAAGTCCAAGTAACCATGAGTTAGTAAACATAAATAGGTAAATGATAAAGAGTTGGTATACACAAATACCAAATTGGTAAAGACAAGTAAAGATTCGATTTGGTTAGTGCTCTTGTGGAGTTAGTAAACTTAAATAGAACATTTAGTATTCCGTACTAAAAAGTTGGTAAACCTAATTATAAGGTCGGTAATGTTTAATTAGTATATGGAGAATTTGTAGGTGCCTAGGTGAAGTTGATAAGCAATTATATAAACTTGTTAAAAAAATTAAAATCCATTTTACTCATATTTTTTTAACAAAATGGAACAAATTTTATGTCTCTAAATTATATTTGAATTCCCTGTATGACATTTTAATATAACATATCCTTTTGATGTTCTTGTTTTATATCACGATCACTTATTGAGGTTATTTTTATAACCATGATAGCATTTTCAAATTATTAGCAGAGCTCATGTTTATGTCTTTGTAAATGAAAGTTGTGTTTGAATTTGTTACCTTAGTAGAACTTTATACACCTTTACCTTATATAAAAAATAAATGGCCAACTTAACTAATTTTCTTGATATCTTCAAATTAATTATGAAATTCAATAGAGTAAAAACAAATTAAAGTCCTCTGGGAGAGCTTTTAGGGCTTTAACAGCCGACCAAATAACAACTTGAAGGGAAAGATGAAATTATATATAGACATCTCATAGATAACACGATCACTTCACATAATGCGTTTTCTATAATAGTGGAAATTTTTGTCAGAGAGAAGTGAATTCAAAATTCTAGGACATCAGTGGCTGTAAAACTCTTCAAATATGACTAGTGATTAAAGGTGACTTCATTGACAAACTCAAGGATATATCGAACAATATGCATGCTGGTGGCAAGGCTCTAACTTTAGGCTTAAAAACATGTTTCAAGAAAGTGACGCTAATCTCCAACTCATCAGAAGATCTCATACATTCTTAGTGATGTATGTAGTCTATTGATCATGATAAGTGTCCTCGTTATGTTTCTCACATTTACAAATTTAACTACTTGTGCCAGAGTCTTTTGCAAAGAAAATATAATACTCTCTACCATCGTAAATATAGGACCCTACTTGAGGAGGCAATCTTAGTCTTAAATATAATACATTTTTCTAATTTTTCTTAATTATATTGACTTAAGTTGTTCCTGGTCTTTACAGTAAGCGTACGAATTGTCAAAATAATATAAAAAGTTATTTTTCCCACGGAGATTAAAGCAAAAGAGAAGTAATTATTTCATCAACCATTAACACCATTAGTTTTGTTGTCATGTGAACATATTAATAAGATTTTTTTATTGTTCATTTGTCAAAATGATACCGGTTATTGTCTGTTAACCAAAATGATATTTCTATAATATTTTATTTGCTGGAATGATTATTAACTCAAAGAATAAAGTTAGTAAATTTTTTAAAATATATTAAATGAGCGTTGATTCCCCTAAACCATTATTTTTTTAATTATGTCATTTTGGACGAAAACTCACTTAATAATAGGTGTAATCAATAGCGATTTCTTTGGGCGAAAATTGTATATAGATATGTAAAACATGTGAATTGAGTTCTAACATCCATAACATTGGAAAGTCAACAGTAATACATGAATTGCAATATATATAGGAGTAACATGGAGAGCGAGTCACACAACAAATAGTTGTGATTTATTATATAGATGACGAAAATACATTTGTATGTTTTAATGACGATAATCCAAGAATAAACTGTGATCCATTATTCGAGTGTTGGAATGAAATTCAAGTAGTGCCTGTGCAAATAGGATCTCCAATACCTCTATAAATTATACAGCCCTTTGATGCCATGCAACAATTATAAGGAGCAGGAAGGTGTAGATCGCCTGAAGAAGGACAAGTCATGTATAATCTTTCTCTATCAATGAAGCAAATTTGTGGGCAAGATTTGGCATTGACCATTTTCACATTTTCAAGCACCACTATAGCGCCTGCCAAAAAAATTGAGCAATTCCAAAATTGTAATACAAAGATATTCAAAAAATAATTTATGGAAGATATCCTTATGAATCAATAATAAGATATACACAAGTGACAAACACGCGAAATATAAAATTAGACCCGCAGTTGTGGCTTTTATCAACTCAGACTTAGGGGACAAAAATGAGATTTCCAAAATTTAACTAAAAGACACACGTGCACATCTCCTAAGTTGAATGAATTAATTGTTAAATTAAAATAGAAAATTAAGGATTAAATGGTAATTCACGCTGCTTGTCGTTGTAGCCTAAAAAGTTAGGAATTTTTTTAATTCTGTTTGGTACTAGTACAAAAATGGTGAAGAAAAATATGCTTTTTCCCAATCATCAGTACCACAAACGGGGTGGAGAGTCTAATATTTTCCAACTAATTGTACTTACAACAATTGAACAATCGAAATAGAAAAGGAATTAAATCCATTTAAAAAGCCTTTATTTACACATGAAAAGGGTAGCAATGAATATAATATATCAAATAGAACAAGAAATGGTGGTTTGAGTGTGAGAACGCTTACTGAAAATTAAGAAAAGGTGAAAAAAGCCTTGTTGATTTCCATGATTTTCTTGCAACAATAGTGTTAGCACTTTGTTTGCGAGTTGCAACCTTGTATTTATATTCTCCTTGATCCTTTAAATAATGTTTTGGTAAAATAAGAACATTAGATTATGAATGAGGCCTAATCAATACACTATATATTCAAACCAAAGTTGGGTATGATAGGCAAAAATGTCAAATATCAAATAAAGTAATTGAATCTATATCTATATATCTTGAAAGGCGTTGAATCTATATCTATATATCTTAAAGGCAAATGTTAATGATTTAGATGTTTCCTTTTTTTTATAACATGATTTAGTTGTTTTCCTGTTCATGTTATTATTCACAAAAATGTTCAAGTCTTCTTATCCCACTCAAAGCTATCCAATTGTAATTACTGTTTTGTTAACCGTAGAATAAACAATCCTGCATTTATTAAATTCTTCTATCTCGTTTATTTTTGTGTGTGTGTTTGTTCAAATTTTATATATTTACATGTTACTGTATGTATTATATATTATATTTATATTTTATACATTCTTTTACTCCGTCTGTGTTCTTTGTGTGTATTTATTCTGACTTTATATATATATATTCAACAAAAAAATACTTTACATATAAAATACTAATATAATATATGATAATTTTTTTAAATATTATGTGTCAAATCTTCTCCTTCATATGATTTCTAAATTAAACTAATTTTATAACTTTTTTTTTCTTTTTTTTAGTTTTTGTTATCTTTTTGCAATTTACATTTAATTTTCCACTTTTGAACATATTGACCCCTTTTTTGTGTTTTTCTATCGTCTGTTTTTTTGGGTGGTTTTTTAATATGAATTTATATACTTAACTCTTTATATAACTAATTTTATAATGTTTTTTCACGTTTTACTTTTTTGTTATCTTTTTGCAATTTAAATTTAATTTTCCACTTTTGAACAAATTAAATCGACCCCTACTTTTGTGTTTGAATGTAATTTCCTCCGTTTTTTGGGTGGTTTTTTAATCCGTATTTATATATTTGAATATTAATATAATTTATATAATGCTTTGTTAAAATATTATGTGTCAAATCTTCTCCATCAATTTATTTCTGAACAAGATATATTAACTTTTTTTCACATTTTTACTTTTTAATTGGCTTTTTGCAATTTCCAATTAATGATCCTCTTTTGAATAAATCGACCTCTGTTGTTTTGTTAGTCTTTCATTGTATTTTTATTTTTCCTTTGTTTGTATTTTTTTATTCTTTGTTTTTCATTATTATGTGATATCTCTTTCAACGGGTGACAGTCTTATTATTGGGTTTAACTTTTTTTTGCAACCTCTTGTGTTATTTTTATTTTCTTTCCCATTAATTTAACCTTCCACTCTATTATGTTAATGTTTTTTCACAAGATTTACAGTGTGAGTATTTTCATTAACGAGTTTTAAAATCAGATTTGTCTTTCACTTCCATTTCATTTATTAGGCGAATTGACAAAATAACTTTCTTCTTCCGCTGAATGTTTCATTTTTCTCATATTTTATAGTTTTCTTTATAACTAGTACAGAGCCCGCGCTATGCGCGGGATCAATGAATTCCACATATGAATGATAAAAAAAATGACCCCATTCAACCAATAGTTGTCTTTATTTAAGACGCCACATGCATAACCATGTAATAATCCTCATTTAACCAATAGTTGCCTATATTTAAGACACCACAAAATTAATAATAATTTTTTCAACAAATTTGAAGAATTAATTTATACAAGCATGTGTATAGTTAAGAAGGAAACAACAACTATTTTTTTTCATGCCCAAAGTCTCATATGAAAAGATACATGTAAATAAATAATCAAAGAAGGCCGTCATTTACCGTTTAGCCTCGATAATGAAAACTCGCGGGAATCCAAAGTTGCCAAGAACCAAGTAGGAAGACAACTTTGAAGACACAATTCATGTCTCGTACACATTTCAATACGACATCATGCTAATTTCCTTGATTTCAGCATCACTAAAACAACAATAAATGTTGATAAACTAAATAATACCTAAAACATTCAAGCAAAAATTCAGAAAACAGGATATTAGCATAGATAAAAAGTAATTAAAAAGTATTTGTCTGTCCAGGTCCAAGTTCATATGCAACAATGGAAGAGCAGACCCATGAGTATTGAGAATTCATTAACTCTTTTTTTTTTTTGGTTACAAAGAATTCATTAACTCTTCATCTGTTCCTGTGTTCTCGTAGTGGCCAAAGTTCTGCAAGTAAACCTTAATCAATAGCAAGACTTTCATTATATCCATCACGAAAAACATCTAACTACAATTACCCAACCACACTGCACTTGACCAACTAAATATTTCTGTTATCAATAATAATTTTTGAAAAGCAATTCAAGACTGATAAGAAAGGGCTTTAGATGGTTGACCTAAAAGAACATAGTACAAAGTTGAAAGATTGTTCCATATATATTTATTGTTCATTGGTATATATCAGTAGGCTAATCAATCAATATTTGATACAATTGAAAGAGCATAAAAGACAACTACACGTAAGCCATAACACCTTGACAACATGTCCTTCTTCCATAAGTCTTTAATTTTTGCTGTAACAAAAGAAGAAAACTCATGTGCATCAAACTTGAGTACCCCTTCAAAATAAATTAGAGAATAAATATAGTCAAGCATGAATATATTGTTGAAAAGTAAACAAAAAAGAATTTCAACATTTCCTTAATCTAGATGTCTTAGGTGATTTACGGTTACTAAAATAGAAAACTCATCTCTCAATAAACTTGAAGATATTTAATCATTATGGCATGATAGGGCCAAAAAGATGAAGCATGGTTTGTAATAGTTGAAATTGATTCAAAGACATACCTTCATTTTCATGCAAAACGGTTGAGGAAAATTTCGCCATAAATATAATTTAAATTCCAGAAGTTAGGGAAAAATCTAAATACCGTCATCTTTAAAAATTAATACCGCGATGTATGACTCCATGGATGTAAAGGTGGCGAGAGGCGAAATCCTTGAACAGAAATCTTAGCCATCATTTTCTGCGCAAGATCAAGCTTTCCTCATCATCTTCCTCGTTTATGTTACTTGTGTAAAAAATAACAGAACACAAATGGAAGATCGACCACTTGGTGTTGTTGGATGAATCTGAAATGTGTTTTCCAGTTATAGATTTGGAGGTTCTTTCAATAGTTTGAGTGTGTATCTGTTGGAGTTTGGATTAGACTGATAAAGATGAAGGGGGTGGTTTATTTTTTTCATCTTGAAGGGAAAAGGGGGGTTGGTTTCTTTTTTTGATTAGAGAAAGGGGGTGGTTTTTGCTTCTTACAGTTGCTGAATGGACAGGTGGAAGAAACATGTCAATTAAGGGACAGGTGTGAGAAAATGAGAGGGACACGTGTCATATTTTCAGGCTGGAAAAATGGACAGATGTCAAGCATTGGTCTGTCAACAACCCTCCTTTTAGATAGTAAAGATCCTACTAAATTTTTTCCCTTCTTACCGTAGTTTGTGCTTTAGTTTTGACTCACCTTTACTAGTCTTCTTTTATTTACCTTGTCACCCTCCTGCTAAATCTATTTCTTTATGCTTGTTCTATTTGTCCATTGGTCGGATAAAGCCTTCTCTATGCGGTGGTCACAACAAAACCTGGGAATCTTGAAGTGATCCGTGGACTATTTTAGAATGGGTTTCTTACAGCTACCATCATGCATTATTTCCGGTCTTTCCTTATTTATATCTTATTTGTTTCAAAGTCTATGTCGTGCGTACTTTTGAACCTAGCGGGTTGTGAAAGTGAGGATGCACAAGAGGGGGGGTGAGTTGTGCTACAAATAAAAACTATAAAATTAACACACTAACACAAATTCTTTTATACTGGTTCGGTCTAACTCTTGACCTACGTCCAGTTCTCAATCTCTTGATTGAGTTCCACTAATCCACAGGTTTTACAAACGGGTTCACCTGCAACCTTTACAATCACAAGTTTTACGGGCTAACTTGCAACCTTTACAACCTAACTAGCTCCCCCTTACAACTTGCAAGGGTTCAAACTTTACACAAGGATTTACTACTAAGTTCACTTAATGAACAGATTGTGATACTCACTTAAGTACAATAAATGCTCTTAATGAATGTAGAGACTTAAATAAAAAGAGTACAAGATGATAACAATCAGAATAACTCTCAAGGTATTAAGTGCTCTCTTGAACTTTTTAGCTTTCTGGATATTCTCTGAGTATTATGCTTTGAATGCTCGATTGTAGTTCGGTCACTTTATAAATGATGAAGTTGTTCCTTTTATAGTAGCCTTTAATACTCCAGTTGTTTGAGGGCAATACGTCCGTTTGAATATATCCGTTAATCCCATGTTACCGTTGTCCTCATTAATGCTCATTAATGTTTAGCAGGGTTGACTTGCTTTAGCTCTGAAAAGTAGCCCTGACAATTCTGCTCTGACAAAAGCAACTCTGACATCTGAGCACTTGTACGGTCTCTGACTCTTGTACTTGCTATCGGATGGATCTTGGCTACCGGAAATAAGTGCTTCGATCTGCAAGTGTTAGTCCAAGTTTGTGCAATGCAAAGAGTGTCCACTATCAGATGCTCTTTTGCTATCGGAAGTGAGAGCTAAGTTCTGCACACAAATGTTAGTCCCACAGAGTAATATCATCAAGTGCAATGGGAAGCATTTTTGCTATGGGAAGCTTATCCTACTTAGACTAGGTTATCTGGGATCAGACTTAGTGTTCAATTGACTTCCGCTATCGGATGTATACTTCATCCGCAAGCGCTACTTACGTTGTTTTTGCTCTAAGTCATCCGGTTGTGATTTTACACCCGATTGCTTTCTAACTTAGGATTTCTAACTTTCATCTAATTCTTCCTAAGTGTTCATTATGCTCTTTCATGTTTTAGTCTTCATCAAAACTTAAGATTCTAACAGGTTGGCGTGAGTAGTAATTACTCTCATCCCTTAAGCAAGTGGTTGGGGGTTTGATCCCTAACTCATATGAATGGAGCAAATTCACAAGCTAATTGTCTACCCCCTACATGAGACTTCAAAACAGCGAGAGATTAGTCCCACTTGACACGTGGGTAAGGATTCTCTTGGGTAACAAAAAAACAGTACACACTTCAAGGTGAATCGTTGTTCGCACTGCAATAAAGCACATTTATCATAAATATTAATCAATAAAACCTAAATGTTGCGCAACATTTAGGAAAAATAAAGCACATGTTGCGTTTTTGGAAACACATGTAAAAGTGCGCAGGTAAATGGGTCAATCTGTAGTGGTGACTATTTTAGTTTGGGCAAAACTAATAACTGACTATTTCGCGGTGCATAAATAATATGTAACTTTGTGACCCGGTGCAAAAATAATAAAACCGGTGCTTGATGTTAATTTGTAATTATGTAGAACCTTTCTGATATTATTTTCAAAGTAAAAAATACATTTTTGCCCCTCCATATTAAAACCTTGTTGATACTAGTTAGCATGGGAAGATGAAGGACGGAAGGAAGAAGGGTTGACCTGTAATTGTGAGGGGGTAAAAAAGTATTTTTACTTTAGAAAATAATATCAGAAAAGTTCCACAAAACTACAAATTAACATTTATTACTGGTTTTATTATTTTTACATAAGGTAAAATAGTTGGTTAATTTATTATTAGATCAGCGCTTTTAGCCTTAGTCTTAATCCACAAATATTCAATCAATTTCGATCTTGGTCCTTGAATTTTGAAAAATAATTTGAAAAATCAAGGACCAATGGTTGTAAACGTCACAAAATTGACGGGTCAAAATTATTACCAATATAAAAGTCAAGGACAAACACAAAAATTGATTGAAAATTGAAGGGTAATGGACCTAATCTACCCTCCAAGTAACCACCCAAGAGCACTGGGCGCCCTGAACTAGCAACAAACCTATATTTACACTCAAAGTAACCAAAATGTTTAAAAAATACCTTGAGTGTACGGTCAATCACGTTTGACCCTTTAATCTGCACATGTGGCCGCCAAGTGAGTTAAATTTTTGCCACGTAGGATCAATGGACCCAATCTACCTTCCAAGTAACCACTCAGGAGCACTGGACACCCTGAACTAACAATAGACCCGTATTTACACTCAAAGTAACCAAAGTGTTTAAAAAATACCTAATCTACCCCCAGTGGACGGTCAATCATGTTTGACCAATAATCTGCCCATGTGGCCACCACGTGGGTTAAATTTTTGCCACGTATGATATGTCATGTGGGACGACATATAAAAAAACAATTCCCTCTTGGGTAGGGTGGTGGCTGTGTTGGGGGAGAGGCGGGGCTATTTGGAAGTGATGAAGAGAGAGGAGAGGGAATTGTTTTTTATTATATGTGGGCCCACATGACATATCTTACGTGGAAAAAAGTTAACCCACGTGGCAGACACATGGGCAGATTAACGGTCAAACGTGATTGACCATCCACTGGTTGTATTTTTTAAAACACTTTGATTACTTTGAGTGTAAATATGAGCATATTGTTAGTTCAGGGTGCCCATTGCTCCTGGGTGGTTACTTGGAGGGTACATTAGGCCCATTACCTTTATCCTACGTGGCAAAAATTTAACCCACGTGGTGGCCACATGGGCAGATTAACGGTCAAACATGATTGACCGTCCACTCGGGGTATTTTTTAAACACTTTGATTACTTTGAGATTAAATATGGGTCTGTTGTTACTTCAGGATGCCCAGTGCTCCTAGCCTTAGGTGGTTACTTGGAGGGTATATTAGGTCCATTACCCAAAATAATTCAAAGATCAAAATCATAAGTTTTAAAGTTTAAAGACAAAAAATAAAATTGTGTACGAGTTTAATTGTATTAAAACTCTTCATCATGGGGAGCGACAATTCTTTCTGTATTATGTGTTGGTTTATATTTGTGATGATTTGAATAAGGGCAATGACCCTATTTTGCCCTTAAAGTAACCACTCTGGACCACTGGACACCCTAAAATAACATCGGGTACAATTTTACCCTTGAAGTAATTAACCAAAGTGGTCCAATTTTACCCTCTAACGAATCAAATAGACATCTAGCAATCATTCAACCCTTCAATTGAGACACCACAGGTTACAATAATTCCTAGAAAGAAGAACAAAACACAGACATCTAGCAATCATACTAAGCTTGGTTGGTGGAGCCACACTTCTCCTTTTCTTGATCTTTCTTTCAGTACTGCTACACATGACTAAAAGGAGATTTGAAGTCTCTCACACAGCAAGTATGCAATTACTTTATATTTAAGTTATCTCATATTTCATTAGCTTTTCTTACATGTGTAGTACATATGTGTACTCTAAATTTTAGGAGAAGAAATTGATATAAGGAACTGGGGTTCAGCAAAAGTTTTTACATACAAAGAAATCAAAGCAGCTACTGGAAACTTTAAAGAAATTATAGGAAGAGGCAGTTTTGGATCAGTGTACCATGGAAAGCTCCAGATGGTAAATCAGTTGCAATCAAAGTTCGGCTGGACAAAACCCAATTAGGAGCAGATTCTTTCATTAATGAGGTTCACATGCAAAAATTTTCATACAACCATCTTTTTTATGGCATTGTAACTGAGCTAACTCATCTCTAATGAAATGCCACTTTGTTCCTCTATGTAATTCACTTGTAGGAAAAAAGTCTGGTTATAAATATAAGTCACCTAATCTATATCCTTTTTCCTATTGTACTCCTATTTAATTTTTATTAGAGAGAGGAAATAAGGAGAAAGAGTTTAGAATGACTCTCTAGTACATGCACAAAAATTTTAATAAAGGCAAATGTGAAAATATTATCAGTTTGATGCTTTCTGCAGTGAGCAATGATGAGGTGCTAATGACTTACAGATATAGGAACAGAGTGGTAAGGAGCTTGACTGTTATTGTAGGACCATTTAAGCTAGCAAATAACATGCTTAGCTGAACTTGTTATTAATGAGCCTGCATTGATGAGCTAATTCTTACTTTCATATCTTATGTTGGAGTTAGGTTCATCTTTTATCGAAAATCCGTCATCAAAATCTTGTCTCATTGGAAGGATTTTGTCATGAATCAAAGCATCAGATTCTTGTGTATGAGGTCTTGGCTGGTGGATCCTTAGCTGATCATCTTTATGGTACTCTGATTGCACCATACTTTTGCATATATTTTCATGGCCAAATCCATTGAATTAATGCATGTTTTGATGATAATTGCACCTAATTTGCATAGATTCTAACTATTGCACTAGTTGTTGGAATTTGTTCTAATAAAGGGCAATTTCGGCTTTTTTAGCATGCTATAATGTTTTACATGTTTTCAAGAACATTTTGATGCTACCTTTGAGACATTTGAATATGTAGGTTGGGAGGTTGAAGGTGAAGATTCAAGAAAAAGGGTCAAAATAACGTTTCTGGATGAAGTTTGCATTTTAGCCCTGAGGCAGGCCAACTGGAGAGCCACTGGCAAGCCACTCGCCAGTTGGCGAGCCACTGGCGAGTACCTTCGGGTAACTCGCCACTGGCGAGCCTGACGCTGTCAAAAATCAGATGCGATTTTTTAGGGTTTCTTGGCCCTGTATAAGCTTTCTAAGAGCCCCCAAACCTCTCTCCAAGCCCCATTTGCACGAAAATAAGGTGGCTATGCTATGGTTCACTCAATCTCTCAAACCCACTCATTCCACTTCCATTTCCATGAGATTTCACCTCAAATCTTCCATATTTTCTTCTGCATTCCCTCTTCCATTTTCACCAACCTTCTTCTCCATCTCACCACATCTCATGACAACCACTTCTTGGGTAGATTTTGGACAAATTTCCTCTTCTCTTACCATGAGAGGCTAAGTTGTTGGTGCTTTGGTGGTGTGAAGATGATCAATTGCTTCAATGGCTTCATAGGGGAGTTTCTCTTGTTCCATGCTCTTTCATTGTATATTTGGGATATGTGGTTGCAATTCCTTGTGTATTTTGGGTAGAGACATGGTTTTATCTTTCTATTTGTTATGGATTGATATCATATGTATTGGATACTATGTTTGTATGTCAAATGTTATGCATTTCCTTATTTCCTATGTGAATTGACTCATGATGCTTTACATGCTTTAAGTGGTTGTTTGACTTGAATAGCTAGTGTTTCAATTAGGTTGTTGTGGTTGCACTTCCTTGAAGAGGATTTTGATTTATAAACTTGTTTCTAATACACATCAAGTGGAACCTAACTCTAACCCTAAGTAATGGTTAGTTTTAAGTGTTTGCTTGATTAGCTATTAATTAGTGATGGAGGACCCTTAGTGGTTGCTTTGGGATTTTACTAATAGACTTGATGAATGATATAACTCCCACGATCTTTTAAAGAAGCAATTGAACCATTGAATCACTACCAAAGCCCCTTTTCATTGCATTTATTTTAAACCTTCAAACCTTTATTTGAAAAACACCAAAAACAAGCACTTACATTTTCTTAACAGTTTAATCATTTAATTTCTAAAACCAAAAAAAGAACTCCTTTCCTTTTGTTCACTTTTAATTTGCATTTAGTTCATCTTAGGGTAGTTACAAGACTCCTCAAGAGAGACGACCCGAGGTTGTGCCACTGTGTTGCAATCCTTGGTTTCATAATAACTTGCATTTAACCCCAAGGTGAATAGGAAACGGTTAAATCAATGGCGTCGTTGCCGGGGAGTCATTCTTGACTCCCTAAGGTAGCTAAGTGTCAATTGAAACATTGACAAGGGGTAGGAGTCACTAGGATTAGGTTTAGGTCATAATTGCATCATTCATCATTTAGGATTAGGATATATGCATTCCACTTTGTTTACTTCTTTTTAGGTCTTGTTTTTTTTTATTTAATTGTACATATATTGTTTTCTTGTCATTGTGTAAGACTGAGTCATTGAGTTCTCATGTCTTGGAATTTCACAAATTTTGGTTACAATCTGATACTGTTGAGAATTCAAACTCTTTTGTGAGAAATACCACTCGGATGGAAGAGACACCTTCTTCAATTATGGATGAATTATACAAAGAAAGGGACAAGATGTTGGTCATTCTCAATTCCTCCTCCAAATCCAATAGCACACCATGTAGGGATCCACCTTTTCCTCCACCACAATATCACACATACTTTGATTATCCTTCTCCACCATATTCCTCTACCTACCATGAGCCATATCACCATCCATATGCTTCATCATATCAAACCTCATCATATGAGCCTTCACCTCCACCACATAGACCATACAAAGAACCATACTCTTCATCTCAACCGTTGAATCGCCACCAAAGCCCCTTTTCATTGCATTTATTTTAAACCTTCACACTTTTATTTGAAAAATACAAAAACCAAGCACTTCATTTTCTTTCTAGTTCAATTAGTTAATTTCAAAAACCAAGCAAACAGACCTCTTTCCTTTTGTCACTTTTAATTTACATTAGTTCATCTTAGGATAGTTATAAGACTCTTCAAGAGAGACGACCCGAGGTTGCACCACTGTGTTGCAATCCTTGGTTTCATAAATAACTTGCATTTAAACCCAAGGCGAATAGGAACCGGTTAAATCAATGGAGCCGTTGCATTTAACTCTTCATCTCTACCATGTCCACCACCATATCACCATTCTTACCAAACTACATATCCACCACCACCACATGAACCTTCACCTCTACGCCAACCCATCACCCGTAAAAAAACTCCCCTTGATGCTTTCTTTGACTACCCCAACGTGGATGACCATACCAAAGAGCTTAAGAGGATGTATGCAGTTAATAAAGCCCGATCCCTAGAACTATATAGGAAGAAAACTGCATGTGGACTCTCCAAGCAATTGTAGGAAGAGTTGGAAGAGCTAGAAGAATACCTCAATGCATTTTACATGCATGTGCTTTGGAAAAGAACTAAAGGAGAAGAGGGAACCCCTTGGCCTTATGATCCTAAGAGTGAAGAGAGTGAGCAAGTGGTACCTCAAATGCAAGAGGATGCACTTTCAAGCATAATTAATACCCCTTCTATTCTAGAAGAGACTTATCCTCCTCAAACAACTATTTTGGCTAGTGAGAATGATAATGAGATAGATGAGGAAATCATTGTTGATTCTCCCCATATACCTATAATTGAACATGTTCATCATGATGCCATTAATAGTACTACAACACTTGAGCCTACCAATTGCACTGTTGATTCTTCTTGTGATGATAATGTTTATCTTCCTATTGATGGCAATGTTGAAGAAGCTGAAATGATTGATCAATTGTCATGTTCTTGTGATGAGCATATAATTTGTATAAATTGCATTGAATGTAAGTGTCATTTGCTTGTCCAATTCCGTGAACATGCATTGCATAATACAATAATTGCTAATAGGAATGAGCATGAATCTTTTGAAGAAGGTGAGTCTAGTCCAAGTGCTAGTGTTGATGATAAATTTGAGAATAACCATTCTATAGGACTTAGTGAATTGCATGTGTCACATGATGTTGAGGTACACCCTTTACTTTCACCCACTCCACCCAAGAGTGAGGATAACAATGATGATTTAGATTTGATCACTAGTCCTTTGGTTGATACATGTACACATGAGCTTTCTTATTCTCAAATCTTATCATGTGATTTGCCTCCTGATATACTTGCACTTGATTATGGTATAAATAGTGTTGATTTGAGTGATGCTACTGTTGATGAGAAGGTAGTATCAACTTGTGGTACTACTATTGTTGCAAACCACATTGACTTTGTAATACCATGCTTTGATAGATGTTTAAATGTGGTTGATTTCATTGGTTGTGAGAAGCATCTACTTTCCTATGTGTCTAAACTTCTCACATTGCATACACCACTTTGTCACTTTACTTGTGCTAATTCTTTCCATGGATTTAAGTACTTTGACTCATGTGTTGTACTTGGAGTTGGTAGTGTTTCTTTTGTGTTGGATAACTCTTTTCAGGCCTATCATTTGGGAGGATCCCATATATACCATTTACCACTCTCACTTTTGGATCACCTACTGATGGAGTCTAGACCACCACTGAGGAGGACAAAATCAATTCTCCTCTTGATTCTTCTCTCAAGCTACAAGCCTTCATGAGTCAAGGTTGTCCCTTTCCTCTCTAGTAGGAAAAGGTAGTTTAGTGTTAGTTGAGTCAATAAGAAGCCCTTATGTTGTCATTCTCTTGTTGCACCACATTGCATTGAGGACAATGCAAGATTTAAGTGTGGGGGAAGGACTTGTGGTAGTCATGCTTGATTCATTGGGTTTGTGCCATTCCCACATTAGTGTCAATTTTTCAAAAAAAAAATTCCTTCCAAGTTTCATGTTGTGTTGAATGTTCACATTCATTGTAATATGGAACAAAGTTGCACTTTTTACCTATTTTCACATTTTTTCTTTCAAACCTAATGTGGAATAATTTTTGAAAACCTATGGGACAAGATTAGAACCTACCAAATTTTCAACAAGTTAGTATTGAATCAATACCAAATATATGCATTTTGTTAATTGGCCTTGCAAGTGGACTTATCTTTGGCATGAGAGTAACCCTTCTTGTGAAGATTTTTGAGCCTTTAATTCATTTCATGAGTGACTTGCTCAATTATTCAATTTCTAGAACTTGTTTCTACTCTTAGTCAAAGCTTATGCATTCATGTTTGGATATGATTGGGGCATTCATGTTCGGTCTAACTCTTGACCTACGTCCAGTTCTCAATCTCTTGATTGAGTTCCACTAATCCACAGGTTTTACAAACGGGTTCACCTGCAACCTTTACAATCACAAGTTTTACGGGCTAACTTGCAACCTTTACAACCTAACTAGCTCCCCCTTACAACTTGCAAGGGTTCAACCTTTACACAAGGATTTACTACTAAGTTCACTTAATGAACAGATTGTGATACTCACTTAAGTACAATAAATGCTCTTAATGAATGTAGAGACTTAAATACAAAGAGTACAAGATGATAACAATCAGAATAACTCTCAAGGTATTAAGTGTTCTCTTGAACTTTTTAACTTTTTAACTCTCAAGGTATTAAGTGCTCTCTGAGTACATGCATAGTGGAGATATTATAGTAGTCACAAGCCAATGGTTAAATTGTTTAGTGAGCAAGTAGAGTGACAAATTCCACATTAGGTGAGGAGTGTAAAACACTATTATCTTGAGAGTTCTCATCGCCATAAGTTATGTTCAATTGCATTGTCAATTCTCACTATGCATATTCTTGCTTATTAATTCATGCTAACTTGATGACTATTGATTTGTTAAAACCTTGTATTCTTTGCATTGTACCCTTTTTCCAGAAGTACAAAGGTCTAAGTGTGGGGGAAATGATTGCACCATACTTTTGCATATATTTTCATGGCCAAATCCGTTGAATTAATGCATGTTTTGATGATAATTGCACCAAATTTGCATAGATTCTAACTATTGCACTAGTTGTTGGAATTTGTTCTAATCAAGGGCAATTTAGGCTTTTTTAGCATGCTATAATGTTTTACATGTTTTCAAGAACATTTTGATGCTACCTTTGAGACATTTGAATATGTAGGTTGGGAGGTTGAAGGTGAAGATTCAAGAAAAAGGGTCAAAATAACGTTTTTGGATGAAGTTTGCATTTTAGTCCTGAGGCAGGCCAACTGGCGAGCCACTGGCAAGCCACTTGCCACTTGCTCGCCAGTTGGCAAGCCACTGGCGGGTACCTTCGGGTAACTCGCCACTTTCTCGCCAGTTGGCGAGCCACTGGCGAGCCTGACGCTGTCAAAAATCAGACGCGATTTTTAGGGTTTCTTGGCCCTATATAATCTTTCTAAGAGCCCCCAAACCTTTCTCTAAGCCCCATTTGCATGAAAATAAGGTGGCTATGCTATGGTTCACTCAAAATCTCTCAAACTTACTCATTCCACTTCCATTTCCATGAAATTTCACCTCAAATCTTCCATATTTTCATCTGCATTCCCTCTTCCATTTTCACCAACCTTCTTCTCCATCTCACCCCATCTCATGACATCCACTTCTTGGGTAGATTTTGGGCGAAATTCCTCTTCTCTTACCATGAGAGGCTAAGTTCTTGGTGTTTTGGTGGTGTGAAGATGATCAATTGCTTCAATGGGCTTCATAGGGGAGTTTCTCTTGTTCCATGCTCTTTCATTGTATATTTGGGATATGTGGTTGCAATTCCTTGTGTATTTTGGGTAGAGACATGGTTTTATCTTTCTATTTGTTATGGATTGATATCATATGTATTGGATACTATGTTTGTATGTCAAATGTTATGCATTTCCTTATTTCCTATGTGAATTGACTCATGATGCTTTACATGCTTTAAGTGGTTGCTTGGCTTGAATAGCTAGTGTTTCAATTAGGGTTTTGTGGTTGCACTTCCTTGAAGAGGATTTTGATTTATAAACTTGTTTCTAATACACATCAAGTGGAACCTAACTCTAACCCTAAGTAATGGCTAGTTTTAAGTGGTTGCTTGATTAGCTATTAATTAGTGCTGGAGGACGTTAGTGGTTGCTTTGGTATTTTACTAATAGACTTGATGAATGATATAACTCTCACGATCTTTTAAAGAAGCAATTGAACCATTGAATCACTACCAAAGCCCCTTTTCATTGCATTTATTTTAAACCTTCAAACCTTTATTTGAAAAACACCAAAAACAAGCACTTACATTTTCTTAATAGTTTAATCACTTAATTTCCAAAACCAAAAAAAGAACTCCTTTCCTTTTGTTCACTTTTAATTTGCATTTAGTTCATCTTAGGGTAGTTACAAGACTCCTCAAGAGAGATGACCCGAGGTTGTGCCACTGTGTTGCAATCCTTGGTTTCATAATAACTTGCATTTAACCTCAAGGCGAATAGGAAACGGTTAAATCATACTCTAAACTTGCTTAAACAAAGATTTTTCTCAGCCTTTTCTTTCCTTTTACTTCAAACAATAACAAATACTGTCATGTTAAGGGTTCTAACACCTGTTTTCACTTCTTAAGGTACAAACAACCAAAAAAGGTCATTAAGTTGGGTTTGAAGATTGAAAATTGCAGTGGATGCAGCAAAAGGTACAAATTATGTTCTTAAAGAATAACTAGTCTAAGAAATGAACACCCTTTAGTGATAAATATAAACTGTGAGAGGCAACCCTTCTTAAATGCTCTCATCCAAAGTATTTGCAAGCATCTGACATATCTATAACAAACTTGTAATATGAAAGTAGTGATACAAAAATGCATATCTATAATCTCCTTAGTTTGAAGATATTGGTACCTCAACAATCTATTTTTAAGGTAAAAAAGTCATGTCTAGCATACATGAACCAATAAATAGTAATGTTACTCAAACCACCTAAGAAGTTCATCTGCTGCCTTAGCATTAGATTCTATAACTCCAATGAGTGTGTTTGTCTCTTCGTTGATTGAAGAAATTTATGTTTATAGTTATATGCCTAAAGCACCTTCTTTCTTCCATTTTTCTATCCTGGAGGGATTGGATTATTTACATGACTAGTTTGTAAGACCACCTGCATTCAAAACTTCAACATGTTCTCAAGTAAAGACAAATTAGTACTCCTATTATAATGATATTTAATGTGAACTTTTGTGGAAGCCCTAGTCAAGCTTAAATCATGGACAATGACATAGGCTGATCTCACCAAATGCTAAAATATAATGGAAAAAGCAATATGAGGTCCCCAGAAGATTCCGTTAGAAGTGTGCAACATGAAATTACAAGTTATGTTACAAAAAATGACAATAGGTCCATGCTAAGAACTTGTTCCAAAACTATTTGATGACTGTGTTCCATACTTTGGAAGTCATATTGATATTAATAAATATAATTTTAGTTGAAAGAAAAGGATCAAGAAAGATTAAACTTCTCACCTCTTAGTAATTGAGACTAGAATAATACAACAAAGAAAGCTTGAATTCACTTTTGGAAAAGCAACCAAACAAACTTTAGGGTAAATTTCATGGAACTTTATCTCTTAATTGTCCTTAAAAAAGGCATAATAAGGATAAACTTTTTTCTCTGTTCATCATCCAATAAAGAAAGAGTGTGATTATTTGGTTTGAAATATTATGATATAAGAACTCTTTAATTTGAGCATTTGGTTCTCACGTATACAAATACTTATTTATGATTCTAGCTTGTTTTTATTAGTGTATCCTGTTGAGGAATTCATATAATTATGTTATTCAAGTACAATGATAAAAAGTGAATATGTAGTTTAAAATATTATACTCCCTCCGGTCCTAAATATAAGACCTAATTGACTTTTTCTGGAAAATCCTTAAAAAAGCAAAATAAGTTAATTATAAATTGATTTACCTAATTTTTCCCTTAAACTAGTTTATTTTACCTATAAACTAATGGATAATCTAAAAGTATATCAAATATGATATCATTTAATAACCTATTTCGCAACATTAATCTCTCCAACAAAAAATTCAATTAGGTCCTATATTTAGGACCAGAGGTAGTATGAAATTAAAGATGCACTCTTGATTAGCGAGCATTTGCTTCTCAATTATACAAATAGTCATATTACTCCTATTTCTAATTTTAATTTCTATTGCTGATAAAAAAATAAGTTTCTATTAGCAATCCTATTGTGGAATTCACATTGTTGTTTCTTCACAACCCACTGCAGGTAAAGCCTTACTTGCAGGCAGAAGCATATGAAATTGTGGATGAAAGCATAAAAGGAAATTTTGATGTAGATAGCATGAGGAAGACAACTTATATTGCTGTGAAGTCAGTGGAAAGGGATACATCACTTAGACCAACCATTGCAGAAGTATTAGCAGAACTAAGGGAAGCCTATGATATTCAGCTAAGATACCTTGAGTCTCTTTAAATAAATAGGGCAAGGGCCCTTTAAGTAACCACCCTGAACTACTGGGCAACCTAAACTAACACTGGGTACAATTTCACCCTTGAAGTAACCAAAATGTTCTAATTTTACTCTCTAGCGAATGTAATGTTGACATGTGTAACATTACATTCCACGTGTCAACATTACATTCGCTAGAGGGTAAAATTTAATCACTTTAGTTGCTTCAAGGGTAAAATTCTACCCAATGTTAATTTAGGGTGTCCAGTGTCTAGGGTGGTTACTTGAAAGACAATGAAATCATTACCCCTCTAAATATGATGGTGAAATTGATAAAAAATATTGAACTAAATTATGTCTATTATAGAGCAAAATTGATCATTACAACATTAACACTTAAATGGTTGAGCACCAAGAGAAGGTGGATTCTCAATTATGAGACAATACGAGAAATATCAATGTAAAAAATAGACAAATTATCATGTAATATTTGACAATTTTCAACATGTAATTAATTACAATTATTGTCAAACAATTGTCCATGTGCCATTTGTTATAATTTACTTGATAGTATTTATATCCATAGACTATTCATTGAATAGGTACCCATTAATTTATTACTCCCTCCGATCCCTAATATACGAGCCAAAATTCGAATAGTTTTGTGGTCCTTAATATAAGAGTTCATCTCACATTTTCTCCTCATTTAATGCATTTTTTAGAAGGCTCTATCTTTAGTTTGACCCCCAAATGTTGGTTGTATATATTTCCATTTTTCAACAACATAATCCCATTGGCCAAAAAAGTATAACCATAAACAAGAACATACAAGTTGTTATTTCTCATATGGTCATGACATGCGGTTGTCTTAGTAGGAATCATTGTCGTTCAAACTATTATGAATAACTTAAGGAAAATTTGACAAAATCATGGCAAGTGGTTTGCTAGAAAATGGTAAAAACAAGTATTATGTTATAACTGATAAAACTAAACAAGAAACATTAAGATAAAGATAATAAATATAACAATACCAAAACATCATACAACCCAAATAATAAGTAGATGAATAATATTTAAAAAAAACAAATTAAAGCAACATTCTTCACGGCACCTCTAACTCTGCAAGAAAACCCATTAAAAAAGAATCAGTTCATACGCCAAACTTAAAAACATCTTTTATCATATGAGAAACTTCAATTAAAAAGATTAAGATGACAAATTAAAATGGCAAGAGAATACCTTGCGATTGTTACAAGATTTGGAAATTTTACAAATAATCAAGTGGGGAACCTTTCAAGGAGAAACCAAGAGAAAGGGTCTGCACAAAAGAAACCACAAAGTCAACTTTTCAACAAATCATAGATCATTCACAAGACAAAACATTATGATTTATTCATTATGCGTTGTTTGGTTGGAGTTTTTCTTGGGTGGGAGGGGATCAGAGTGGAGGAGGTGTTAGCATAATTGTTGTGTTTGGTTGGAGGAGGGGAGGGTTTAAAATTCAGGAGTTATCTCATAACTCTCCCTAAGTCTCACCTCCAAATTAGGGTTTCCAGAGGTGAGAGAAAATTTTGACACAGACTTAACAAAAATAGACATGTTTTCTCTACAAAAAGGATGAGTTTTAATTTCCTTGGGCCTCTCAATTCCTTTTAGGGCAAAAGAGCTAATCTAGTAATTAAGTATTTCACTTTGGGCAAAAATAATAAATGATTGTTTCGCGGTGCATAAATAATAACCAACTTTGTGACCCAGTGCAAAAATAATAAAAATGGTACTAAATGTTAATATGTTGTTTTGTGGAACCTTTCTAATATTATTTTCTAAATTAAAAATATCATTTTACCCTCTTACAATTAAAACTTAACCCTTCTTTCTTCCACCTTTCATCTTCCTATGCTAACTAGTATCAGCAATGTTTTAATTGAGAGGGGGAAAATGTATTTTTCACTTTCAAAATAATATCAGAAAGGTCCCACATAACTACAAATTAACATTCAGAACCGGTTTTATCATTTTTGCACCGGGTCTCAAAGTTAAATATTATTTATGCACCACGAAATAGTCATTTATTAGTTTTGCCCAAACTGAAATAGTTAATTATTAGATCAGCACTTTTGCCCTTCCTTTTACAACGTGATGAAGAGCCAAATCAGGAAAGAAAGATTGTAATAAAAAAAATACCTTGAAAATGTTCCTCTCTTTCACAGGTCTCTTAGACTGGGACATTTGTGGAGGCATATGACCAAAGATGAGCATGTAGTCTTCCTCAATCTCACTTTTGGACAAGGCAACCCTAACCTGACACTTTGATGGCTTCTTCGATGGTTTGTGCGAGTGATTATTATGAATATTATGACTCTTTGTATTACTCCTCAGATTCCAGCGTTTCTTGGGATGAGATAATATAGGATTCTCCGCAAGGACCTTTTTACTACACCTCAGTTTCGTGGGTTGGCGAGGAGGTTCAGGCTTATCCCCATCATGGTTCTTGGTATGTTCTTCACGTATAGGCTTCTCCTCATGGGTCTTGGTATGTTCTACACGTCTGAACTTCAATGTGAGTGTGGAGACGTCGGCTTCAACAAGAATGAGGTGGTACTCGCGTGGCTTCTCTTCCTCACGTGCACGCTTCATGAGTGGAGGTGGAGGTGGAGGTGACATATTACTGTTGAAAAGCAATGAGAAGGAAACGTACGAAAGAAATAAAGGTTATGAATGGAATTGAATATGATGTGATCGATGTGAGGGTGAGGGAAGTGTTCTTTGGTCTGTACGTATGCGCAGGTTAACATTGAAACAAAACTTGGGTCTGTTGTATATATTTCAAATTTTGAATACACTATTTTTCCAGTTTTGAAAACATGAGAGTTGAGGTAAAAAAACATGAGTTATTATGAGCAAAAAATGGATAAAGAGGGTATTTGATTAAAAAAAGTACAATTAATAAATTGTCACAAAATTAAAGAAAAACTAATATGTAAATTGACATCACTTGTGAAGGAAAAATGGATATACATGAATTTATAATTGCCAAAATCAGTTATGAACCCAATATCAAATATACAGAACATGTCAACATTAATTATGAACAAAAAACAAAGTTACTTCATAAGTTACCAAAAACTCCTCTTAACAAAATCAAATTTAAAAGTATTTAATGGATAATGAGATAATCATGCTTTAATTTTATAGTTTGATCCTGATATGACACAGTGACATGTAAAGAGGTGTTTGATTATAAAATAATTATAGTTTTATATTAACAATTGATTTTAAAATGCATACTCCAGGCTCGGATAATTTAGATATTTTGAATGTTGAAGCATTTATGTCACAATACAGAGATATCCAATTTCTTGGAATCTAATTAAGATCTCTTAATCTAAGTACTATCAAGGGACCTTCAATATAATCAACAAGAAATATAGACAATTACAGCTGAAAAAATATTTTACAATCTTTTTTTATTTTACAATAATCAACAATAATATATTGTAGTATTTTCTACTATAAAAAAAACTTAAATGTATATTTTCTAATTATAGTAGATATTGACCATTTCTTAAAAATATATAAGTGTCGAGATATATAATTTAAAAAATGTAAGAAACTATGTCGTGGACTCGTGGAAAGACCAGTAGACCACTAACCGCTGTTTTTTTAACCACGTTCAAAAAATTTCCAAATCAAGCCAAGGCCCAATTAGAGATTTACAAATAGTGTATCCCAATTTTGAATTTGAGTATTTCACATGAATGAATCTAAATCGAATTTTCCTTAGTTTAAAACTCATCAGTACATGCATATCCCGTCATGAATAGTACGTATAATAATTTTTCTCAAATGAGATTCTTACCATTTATCTCTCATGCTACCATTTTGTTCTGTATTTCAGTTAAAAAAACCTACCTACAAAGGGAATACAAAAAAGACCACATAATTTAGCCCAAAAACTATGAAATAACAACACATATAGTTTGTTTTTTTTTTGTTAAAAGTGTCCACATGGTTATGAAAATGACGCAAAAGTAGAGATATTATATAGTAGTTAAGATTCTAAAATGCTGTTATTTTTCGACCAGATTGTCAAAATCATGAATTTAAGTAAATTCGTGAGGATAAGATAAAGTCAGGTCGTAATTTCGTAGGAGCTTATAAATGCATATTTCCAGTATATAATTGATAAAAATATGAAAATAATGAAATTGAAGTAAAATATGTTGAAATGTCATGATATCCTACAAATTAATAATCCCCTATGTTTTTTTCTTTTAGTTGAATTTTTGAATTTCTCGATGTAACATCCCAAATTTTGATTAAGGATAATGAGAAATTATTGAGGTGTCATTTAGTAAATTTAAAGTTTTAAGAAGGAATTTTAGGATATTTTGGGAAAATTATGAATATTAAATCTTCATTAGTTTGAAATTTAAATAAATACGGTGAAAGGAATTGATTGAGGATAGAAACTTCCATGAAAAGTAAATTGGAATCTAGATCATGCTATGATGAAAAGAAGGAGAAATAGTAATATATACAAACTTGCGAGTTAAAAATACAATTAGGAATAAATTATAGGGTAGTTAACTGTAATTTTCCCTAAAGTATATATATATTCATACCCCTCCCTCACTCTCCAAAACCGACTCCTCCCTTCCCCTTCCTTCTCCATTCCCTTCGCCCTCCTTCCTCCTCCGTCCCTGCGCGTTCGCCGGCCACCCAGGGGCCGACTGCGACGGCGACGGCGAAGCCGTCCACCTCACTTCTCTCCTTGACCTCACTAAAACCCGCCTCCTCTTCTCTCCTCGCGTCCTCCCTTCTCTGCTCTTCTTTTTCCGGTGAAACACGGCAGATGTCGGCAGGAATATGGTAAAGATTCGACCTCTTCTTTGCTTTCATTTTCATGTGGCTCCCTCATTGTTCTTCACTTCTCCATTTCGTTTTCTTCGATCTCCGGCAGGCGAGGCGGATTTCGGCGACGACAAAGCTCCGGCGAACAGTTTGAGGTCGGAAATGAGTAAGGTAGGTTAGCTTATTCCGATTTTACCCCTCTATCTGAGATTTCGTGAGAATTGAGAGTTAGGGTTTCGATTGGGTTTTTGATTTTGGACAAGATTTTTAAGATATTGATCAAATATTTGAAGTGAGTGATTATTCTGTTGTTCTTGCCTTTGCTAGGTCTCTGATTTGGATTGGTTTGATTTCCTTTTCCCCTCTGTTTTGAGCGCTGATGCATATATACGTGTGTTGTATTGTTGTGATGCATGTGTATATACTGTTATGCTATGATTAAAATTATAAGGGCAGACTATGGTTACTGCTGCATGTGATTTTGTGTGATTTGATGCTTTTTGTTGAGGAGAAAATGGGTTAATAAGATTGAACAAAAATTTGGAATTATGCCTTGTATGTTACAGTAATGTGTATGTTGCAAATTCTCAAAGTTTGACTGTGGTGGTTGTGTTTTTCATGTCCGAACAGATTATGGGCTTATTGGTTCCTTGAATTGTTGGAGCTTTGTGGTTGACCATGTTTTGGTTTGGAATGCTAGTTTTTGTGGATGAATGAGACCTGCGATTTTGGTACTGTTATTTATGGTTTTGTCATATGGGTTCTATATTTTGTTCTTTTCTTGCTAATTTGGGCTGAACTGGAATGGGACTGCAATATATTTGCATGTATGTTATTAGTGGTTCTGCAGGACTGTTTTATTTTTGATTTAGATGGAGGTACATGATTGTTTTTGGTTGTTTCTGGCTGAATAGGGAACATGAAGATGAAAGATATTAGCATCCCAATTCTAATTAAGAAATATTCATGTATGAGCTTGCATTGGATTTTGTTGATAATGAAACTAATGTTTATTCAGATTGCCACTCTTATGACTATGAACTTGATATTTATGCCTGCATGGAAAAGTGTTCTTAAATGAAAGAGAAAACAAACTTGAAAGTTGGGTGTTCTTATGAAATTGGAGAAGGGCTTAGTTGGAGAGGGAGTAGTTTTGGCTAGAAAGAATGGGTTTAAATTCATGTCAAATTTTTCTAATACATTGTTACATTTTTCTGTCAATGGTGGCTACGTTTTCTGATTTATTGCTTTGAAGTTTCATCTAAAAATTTTGCTATAACGTCTGGTACATTTTGTAGTTATTTATCTTCCATTTTGGTGCATCTTTTTGTTGAGCGTTTGATGTGAGTACTGAAAGGTTGATTGGTACTATGGTTTGAATAAATATGAAATTAAATGATTGTTTATTGAAATGATATATATGTGATTGGTATTATATAAGATACAGGTGATTTTAATGTTTGACCTTTAATTGTGTGATTTCATACTTTGGATACTAATGAAGTGTCCTATGATAAAGTATAATATTTAGAGTTAAAGAACTTGAGTTGTATATAGATAAACATTGTGAAATTATATTCTGGAAATATAGGAATGTGATTTAAAAGGTAGTAAGTGATATGAAATTTTGTATTGGTTGCTCAATTGGTTGTTTATGTTGGTTTGATTCTATACATGACTGAATAAATCCTAGATGGGACTGGGTAGTAATTTCATGAGACCGAGAGAGATGTTAGTTAATCTAGGACTTAGAATGATTATTAACCTACTATTATTACATGGTGTAATAATAGGAAAGGATGCGATTTGCATATCTTCCTCGAGGCATGGTAGAGTAAAAGGGGGAAAAGAGCAACAAAGTGTCAAGGGCAACAGGTAATCACACTTAACCTTGCTATAACATTGAGGGTGACGTTAGCTGGGATTTTTAAAATCCCTTTTCACCCTCTATATACACATTGTTTTTGAAAACTTATTTTTATACAAAATAGTCTATCGGGTGCCTTTCAAACACGATTATTTTCATATAAAGAAATTTGAAATTATATATATATATATTATCCTGTTTGGTGGTGGTCATTGATCTGAAATGGCGTGAAATGTATATAGGTATAGCATTTTTAGTGGTGAGAATTTATGATGATAGAAAAGGGAGTTATGTTGTGGAAAATCTGAGATGTTGAAATGTTAAGATATTGTAGGGAATTGCGAAAGTACATGACGCTGATAGTGGTATTGTGATAATGAAATGAATTGTGGTTGAGAAGTTGAAATTGGTGAATGAGATAGATATGGATATGGTGAGGTTTGCATGACACTGATATGTATATATGTACCATCGCGCGGTGATAACTGTCGATTGGCCAATCGACATTTATTTGTACTGATCATTTTCGAATTGATTGGATCAGGGATCATAGGTCGACTTATTGAGAGAAGTGACCTACGGTTGTTTTGGCATTTTAGAGCCCAACCGCCCCTACGGTTGTTAAGGCATTTGAGAGCCCAACCGTTCCCATTCTGCAATGGAAAACAGAATTGGGGTTCCCTCTCTGGGGATTGCCAGAGAGGGAAATTTGCCCCCTCATCATAGAGAGGGGCACAGTGTCAAATCATATAGTGAAGATTAGATGCTTGAATGCCCCGTGATGGCACAATGCATCTATAGGTGAGTGTGAGAGTTGTGGTGGTAGTAACATTAGATTGGAGACTGGGGAGGTGATATTTAGTTATGTGTAATTGACTGAGGGATTTGAGTGATATGTGGAAAGTAGAGATGATGAATTTGAGTTGATTTGGACGGAGGGACTTGAATGATGAATGAAAGACTTGACATGTATATATATATTATGGGTTTTAAAATGTGGTACCCTTTAGACGCCCTCGCTACCTCCCATCTCACTGTTATAGTGAGTTAAGCGGTGATTACTGGGACAAATTGTCTCATCCCACGATTACTGACATTTTTGCAGGTATTCATGCACAGACGCAGACAACAGGAAAGGGAATTAGGTATTAGAAGCTATATAGACTATTTTGAATTGTATATTGCCAATTTGTATAGGTCTGCATTCGCTTCCGCATGTTTTCTTATTAAAATGAAAAATAAACTCATGGATGTTGATTATGGATTATTATATAAGCAAAGTACTTTTCTAACTATGATAGGTTTGTAATAATATGAAAAGTCTTTTCTATCATAGTTAGATGATTATTAATGATTGATATTAGTTTACTTCTTTTTCTAACCATGTTAGGTGAATCTTTTCTAACATGGTTAGCTATTAATTATCCATGATAGTGTTCAGGTTATATTAGGAAATTCTTTTCTATCATGGATAATGTTTATCCATTAGTAAATTCTTTTTCTAACTATGATAGGACATTTATTATTATGGAAATCCTTATTCTATCATAGTTAGTAAAGAGATAATTGAATTAAAAGGGATATATTAGGTTAATTAGGGAATTAATAACAGTATGTTACACTCGAGTATGACAAACTTTTGGATTTTCAGTAAGGCACTTGTCGGCCGATGTAACCTATCGATTTGCGCAAATCGATAGGTTAATTGTACAGGTTCCTCGGATTGTAAAGGAACCAGGGATTTTTCACATTCTAGAGTGGTCCTTTTTTCATGCTTTTTCAGATTTTAGACTGGGCACAGTGTCACTCACGTTTATTTTTGCCTATTGAGAGATGGTTGTATCTGTTCTGTATATATATATGTGTGTGTGTGTGTGTGTGTGTGTGTGTGTGTGTGTGTGTGTGTGTGTGTGTGTATGTATTGCGTGGTTTGTGCAGGTTTTGAAAACCGTGGTACCCTGTAGACACTCCGCTACTTCACATCTGAGTCTCACAGTGAGTTAAGTAATGATTACTGAGACATAGTTTTGTCTCACCCCATTCCCTTTATTCTTTTTTACAGGTGATCATGCCAGAGGGAGGCACAGAGGAAAGGGAAGGAGTTGTCCGGCCTGCACTTAGATAGTAAGTAGGCCGGTGGTGATCTATTAGGATTATATATATTGCCATTTGATTAGGCTGCATCTGCTTCCGCATTTGTTGTTATTTCGAATGAATTGAGCTGTTGAATTATTGTATTAACTGTTTCTGTGATTTGATCATGACTTGTAGATGGTATGTTATTTTGCTACTAGTACTGCGATAGTAGCGGTTATGTGATAATTGTAGCTGTGCTACAGACTCTGTTAGTATTGCTGATTGACTGGGATAATAGATTATATATTGCAGTTGGATTATGTATTACAGGGAAATTGCCTTAAAATGGAAAGGCATTCCTTCTTTTCCATCATGGACGTATTAGATGTTTGTGACAAGTTGTGAATGGCTATGGTTTGTGATATTGTCAAGTTAAGTTAAATGTTTGTGTTGATGTGATTGTTGATACAGGTTGTTGTTTGGAATAACTATGTTTAGGAAATCCTTTTTCCTAAAATGGTTATGAGACACGTTGATGATGCGATTGAATGAATGCGGTTTCTTTATATAATCATATTAGATGGGCCCCACTCTAATATGGTTAACTTTTATGTAGTTGGTTTGGTTTCTTTTCTAACCATGTTAGGTGATTATTTTCTAACATGGTTAGATTTATGTTATTGTATTGATTGTGTGGTTGGTTAAGATGATGGTAATTCATTTGCTAACTATGTTAGGAAATTCTCTTTTCTAACATAGTTAGATACGTGTTAAGAGTATGTTTCTAATCTCTTCATAGTAGAGAAATTCTTTTGCTAACCATGTTAGGTGAATCTTTTACTAACATGGTTAGGGTATCTAATTTTTAATGATATCATTTTCTTTTTCTAACTATGTTAGGTGTATTTTTACTAACATGGTTAGACACCATTTGTTTGGATTGTTTTGATTATGTGTTGAAACAGGTTAAAGTTAGTAGGATAATAATGTGTTATTAGGAGGTATGTTACAGGGGCTGTGGTGATGGTGATGAAGAGGGAGAGAGAAATTGTTTATTATTATAGGTGGGACCCACATGAACATATTTTACGTGGCGATGACAAGGCGCCGGGTGACAAACAAGGCCTTCACGTGGCGGCCACATAGGCATAGTAACAGTCAAACGTCATTGACCGTCCACCCGGGGTAGTTTTTAAACACATTGGTTACTTTGAGTCCAGATACTGGCCTGTTGTTAGTTCAGGGTGCTCAGTGCTCCTGAGTGGTTACTTGGAGGGAAGATTAGGTCCATTTAAAATACACACGTGGCAAGCAGAGGTGGCAAAACAAGTGCTCGCGTGGCAGCCACATAGGCATAGTAACGGTCAAACGTTGTTGACCGTCCAACCGGGGTAGTTTTTAAACACCTTGGTTATGATTTATCATTTATGTCTTGGAAAAATCAAATGTATCTAAACATGAATGGTGAATATGACTCTGTTGCCTATAATGTTCATAAATTTCTTTGGAAATAATTTCTACCATATCTCCCTTGGCAGGGAATAAGTTATGCCAACTTTTCTAAAAAGTGATTAACAATATGTTGTTTTGAGGTGTCATATATGTCTAATATTCATGGTCTCAACAATCATCAGTCATCGATCATATCATTAATTCAAGATTGCAGGGATTTAAGCTAGTGGTTTCCCAAAGACGTTTTCTAAATTCCATCACCTCATGATGATATAATTGTCTCAAATGAAATTAAATAAATAAAAAAAATTCAAATCGAGTAAATAAAAAAGAGATACAAAATATCTAAACTTTTTCCCCTCGAAATATAAAGCATAAAGCCCAAAAGGATATTTGACAAATATCAATTATTCTTACAAATTACATAAGATTTCTTGGTTGACTGCATAGACACAGAAAAGATCTTCAAGTGCTATGTGTACCATATAATATGTAAAACCCCCTTATATATAAAGATTTATTGTTGCTCAGTTCAGAATAAAGTTTGAATTTGTTGCTGCTTTAGTTTGAGGTGGACAAACACATAAGCCTCCTACACACACAGCACGTACAATTCCACCATCACAACCTTTATAATCTGTGCAATCATCAGATGTGTAGCAAAGAGGGCCTTCTTCCATCATTCTTGCATTATTAATTAACGCCCGTGCCTCCTGTCCTGCATCCAAAATATGTATATATATAAATACAAACACACACACACACACACACACACACACACATACACATGTATGCTATACATAATTTCCATGAACGTTAGACCACGTGCATATAGACCTTGCTCTTTACATTGAGCTTTATTTGTGTATGCATTAGACCTTACTACTTAGAGATACTTGCAGACAACTTTCTTAAAATTTAAGCTGTATATGCAGATAAGTAAGAAACATAACTAATTAATTGTAAATCATGTACACGACGTTAAGTTGACGAGGCTAATATATGATTCAGCCAAAATATATATGTGGGTGGGTGTGAGAAAATTATTAGAACTAGGGCATAAGGGCATTTTCCTTTTGGTGGTAAGTATTAGGGTATTTTATGGGTTGACTGTGAGGAATTGGGGGTCTCAAGTGTGTCTGTCATGTGTGTGTATATAACTATATTGAATATACAGAAATATATATATGTTGATTAACTTCCTTCGAAATCATTTCAAGCCTCTAGCATACATTTTTATTTATTTTTCATAATTACACAAAATAAAAATTTATGATAAGAGAATTATTATATAGATTTAGATTAAACAAATTATTCGCATTTTTAAATATGTAGAGAAATTTGATTCTAATTAAAATAAATTAGTGCATCAAAGAGATAAAGGAAATGTCAACATTGAACTATATGAATAAGAAAATAGCTCACTTTATATGAGTGTGTGTATATATATTTTGGATCAAAGGTTAGAAAGCAATACCATAGCATGTTGAAACAGCAATAAGAAGAAATAACAAAGCTATACTGAAAGATGTCTTTGCCATGAGTGTTTGGAATTTGATCAAACGCGTAAACCTAAAGAAAAGTAGAATAAAGCAGAGTGTGCGTGATATCAATCGTAAGTGTTCGATATATTTAATAAGACCCGTTCTTGATGTAACGGATATTTTGATTACATAATTTAACGACTTACGAGAAATGAAAAAGTTGACAAATCAACATCAATACGTGACTAATGCTGATTTATTTGATTGGGAAATCAAATAAGTCATTATTGCTGATCGAGTGACGCATTAATGAGAGACAATTATATATTATGGTGATTGAGAAATAAAATAGGGGTGTCTAGGTGTCTCGTTCAATTGTCACACGTCCCAATGTCTTATTTGGTTATTTGTTGTTTTGATGTCTTTTTCACTATCTTTATATAACTTGCTTATCAACTCAATTATTGTTAGAATCAGAGAAAAGGAATTGTTTCCTATTAATATTATTTATAAGAATATTAGGCATTTAATGATTGATTACAAGCTGATTGTATTTTGTAATTTATTTCCTTTTCTTCTCCTTCTTCTACTCTATATATTGTACCACTTTTTACATATTCAGATATCAATAAAATACCAAAGTATTTTTGTTCTCCTTTTCTAAATAATTATACACTTGTTATCGAAAATAAATCACTTGTCACCACCAATCCAAACATAAATATGATTTCAAAAGCCATGTTTCTCAGGAGAATGGGTAGGGGGTTTTGTCTGCAAATTGATTAAATGTCCTGCCATCCATTGCTGAGTTAATTGCCATAGTTCAAGGCCTGTAGCTCTGTTGGAATAGAGGGTACAAGTTCGGTTTGGATTGCTACAAATTGTGTATAAGTCATTAATATAACAAGCCCACCCCTTTAGTGAATCATTAGAGATGCAAGAGGATGACCATAGATTGGGAAGTGACTTAGATTAGCTAGTCTTCAGTTCATATTAAAAAAAAGCCACTTTTCTCAATCTCACAATTACACAAGTCCAATAGAAAATAAGCCATTTTTACAACCAATAATCCACACACACACAATTTATTTATTATTTAATATTTAGTTTGTTTGAGTTGTTCTTTACAATAACAAAGTGCAAGTTATGAAACATATTCATACGAATGAAGCCATGACATTATAAGATTTCATTTTGTGTACAGTTATGATGTTTAGCTTAAGATACAACTAATTGTACCTGTCAAAGTAACCATGGCATGATATATATGTATGAAATAGATTTTATTTTGAGAGTGTTAAAGGCACTATTGTTGATGATTATAATATATGCATTACCAAAAGGTAAAGCAGATAATAAAATACCACAACATGTGATTTCAAGCAATGCAAGGTTTTGTTGGCTTGTCTAGAACATCTTTCCAGTGCCATCCACTCGAGGAACCGATTCATCAACATCCATTCGACGCCAGTTTCCTACCAACGGAGCCAATTGATCGACTTTGTCATACAAGCCGAGGAGGCCACCTGTGTGAAGGAAGAGAACCTTTCTCCCTTCCCACTTCTTTGGATTCTCAGACATATCTTTCAACATTCCATAAGCAGCTTTTCCACTGGCAGTGTATGAAAACCATGTGTACACTTGAGTGAATTAAAATACATTCACAATGACATTAATTCCATCATAAAGTTCACCATTTGGCCCAAAAAAATAAGTAACATTTATAATATTTGCAAATGCAAGTACAAAAGATGAACAAGCATGGTCTGACTTTTCAGTTCCTAGCCTTACTACTAGTGAGCTAATAATTTTTTCACCATCATAAGGCTAATAAATTACTTCGAGTCTATACCCTACAGAAAGGAGATGAAAGATGCAAATGAAGCCATGGATATATAATACATTTAAGAGATAAATACCTGTACACTGGGTCAAGGATCACACCAGTAGCTTTAGAGATTTCTTTTACAAGATTAATCTCCTCTGAGGTGTTCATTGCGTAGCCAAGACCCTTGGCCTGTCACAAAAGTAAAAAATATAGTCAAATTTTGGTTATCAATAAATAAGAAAACCTATCCAAAAATAGAAAGTGTTGACTATCATATTTGTTTTGGACCTGATAAAAACTTTGTATGAATCTGCCAGTAGAATCAAATATCAAAATTATACCAGAACAAAGACACTTATGACTTGTTAACCAAAGAAGGTCTCTGTGGGTTTGATTATTGATTTCTAAACTATAGCAAGATCGATCTTTCTTTACAAGTATGTTCCGGCATAGATTCATACATACACATAAAAGTAAAAATAGGTAACTCATATTATTGTTATATTTCGAAATAACTAGACAACAAAATAATGAACCTTTGCACATATTTTTTCATACAAACACTTAAAAGTAAAAATAGGTAACTCATTTTTTTTAAATGGAAGTTTCCATGAGTGTGAATTTTTGACACATGAACGTCATTAGAATTGAAGCAGAAAACTACAGCACTAAGAAAATATCATGTATACCTTTGCATAATAGAACCGACTGAATCTTATCAATCAGTGAAACAATTTAAGATCTTCTACTTAACCACAATACTCACATTTTGTATATGGACAATATCACGTGAGTTAACACCAGCATCAAGTCCATCCAGAAGCCCTTGGATAAAGTCATAGAAATAATCAGGGCTATCACAAACAGAGAATGCATGCACCTACAACCATGAGGAGAACAAAAGTAATGTTTACAGCATGCAATAACATAAACTGTGAGAGTTTTACTAAAGAAAGACATACTCTAGCTTTCAATGAACTCAATGATGATCCCAAAGACAGACCAGCAATTGTACCACCACTGGAAATAAATAGAAGAATGAGGAGAGGAAACCATTATAAACCACGAGTTAGCATAACAGATATGCTCTTTGGAAAAATAGTTCACTATTCCTTTTTCATGCATAATAAAAAACAGAATGAAAAAAGAAAACCACTAGATGCGCCAATGAAGAGGATAGACCAAATAACCTTAAGTTTAATTAAAAGAGGAAGAGGGAGACTAAGGCGAACACTCGGCGAATTTATAGCACGAGATCTATCGCTATATCCAAATAGCTGGTTACATATAGAGCACAATGGTGTCATATGATCCATGTATCTGACCCTAGGTAGTGAGATAACGCTTTGTTGTTGCTGTTGTTGTTTCAATAAAAAAACATTATAGTTCACTATTCTAATGCATCTTTTTTTTTTGAACCAAATATTCTAAAACAACATAGTAGTTCACTTTACTAACGCATCTTAAATCACTTTCTTCAGGAAGTTGCGCTGTAAGATGGAACTACTAATACATGTTTAATCTGATTGCAATGAAATTCAGAACTAAGAAATCTTGCAATGGATATACTAATCTATTTCCTGTTAGGAATGACTCTCCTCATCTTAAAAAACAAATTGTCACTTAACTATATATCATGTTGATGCTCATTGGAATATCCTAGAGGGATGTATAAAAGCCTCATTTAATATAGATACAGTCCAGTGAGATAAAAAGTCTGTAACTATGAAAAAGATAAATCAAGCAAGCAGAACTCAACCTGCCACATGCTACAACAACATCATCATACTTATCGCTAGGCCCACTTTGAATCTGCTCCTCAATCTCCCGAACTGCCTGAATATAACCCCTGAATAGAGTAAATCCAATTCTAACATGAGCTAATTGATAATATGATGTCTAAAACAATGTACATTGATCACATATTACAATGCAAGTCAAAACGTTCTCAAGCCAATAACAAATTTGATAGAGTGAGAAACATACAACACTTTTGTCTCTGACATGAAGAGCTAATCCCTCTGAACTTTGGAATGGTATGAGATTTTGTGAAAAGTAATTTATTGTGTAGAAATTTAATAATAATCAGAATTTTTGTGTGGTCACAATCATAAAAAATCATTTATTATTCAATATTTTCAGATCATATAATATCTCCAATTCTCCATATTTCTCTATTGAACATTCCCACCTACAACATTTAATTAGTTTGAAAACAATCTGAAATATGTTATTTCTTTCATACTCGATTTTTTTTAAAAAAGCTCAAAGAACATTTAAAAATTTGTCAAAAAGTGATTATTTCCACAAGTTAAGTGATTTTTCCATCATCAAAGCTTAAAGAAACATGCCATGAAATATACTACAACATATCTTAAATATACGATTGAGCTGACATTTTGGAAAGATTAAGGATGCAAACTAAATCACTTTAAAGCAGTTCACCAAAAAAATCACTTTAAAACATTTATATTTATAATTGTTTCCTCAAAACTAATTTAATTTACTTATAAACTAAGGCATAACATGATTACATGTAAAATAAGTTAACATTAGCAGGTCTATTTGGCTTTCTTAATCTCCATAAAAAGTCGTCTTAATATTATGGTGGAGTATATGATTGATTTTGACCTAAAACCAATTTTAGGCAGCCAGAAGCTCTAAGCCAACACACACATACAATTTACTCCCTCTATCCATCCGTTTTATAAGACATAGTTTTGAGGGGTAAAATATCTTTCTTTTTTTACCAGTTCTTTATGCAATTCTAGGAAAACTTACATTTTTCAAATAACTCCTAATAGAAGATTAAACCATAACAACAAAGCTTTCCAGACTGTGAAAATCATTATTTTTAATTAGAGAAATTGGGAAAAAAAATCTTAACAAAAACCAACTTTAAGTACTTTCTTGATATCCTTGAATTTCAAAAATGGGTCTCCAAAAGGAAATGCAGTCAATGTATTTGGTTCTAATTTACATAATTTTCATCAAGTGAAGGAATTAAGACACCAAAGCTATAGCCTCACCATGTTCCTAGAGAATTTGATCCTCCCACAGGAATAGTATAAGGCCTCCTCCCTTCCTTTATCAACTTCTCTTTTAGGATATTCACAAGTGTCTAAGGAAACAAATAACTATACAACAATCAGCAAAATCAAATTTATTGGCCAAAAAAATCAAAATTTAGCAATTTAGATTACTAAAAGAATAGATGACAATAGACATAAATTGATCAGAAATCAATCCATTGAAATGAATTTATCTTCATTAGTTGATAAATGGATATGAATCTCTATCCACCTTCAGCAAGTACAAATCCAATAGTCAGTCAAATGAAACCAGTTTCCACTTTTCTTCCATGATTGGAATACAAATTGTTGACGGAATACAATCCTAATAAAATTAAGACCAATGCATAACATATGAACAAAAATCAATCAGCAATACTGTTGGATTGAATGGTCTTTGTGAAGCAGGAAAAAAACATCAGCTTCCAGTGTAAAGATAAAACAATTCTCAAAAATTTGTGATTTGCTGAAGCAAGTCAGTACAAAATATGTCAGCTGCATTGAAGCAAGCAAAGAATATATTTCTTAATTCTTCTCTGATCATAAAAAAAGCAAAGCAGTTTATACAGCTATTATTGAATTGAGAATAATGATGTTGGCCGGTCCAAAGCAACAATAATGTTGAGGCTTAACCTCCTATTGCTGACCCATTCCAAAGTATTTTAGATACTTCATTTATGGAATGTTCAACCTTGTCATGATGCTTATATTGTTTCAAACACTACACAAAAGCATTCACACATCTAGCTTAATCAACAGTATAGATTTCGGAGGCCCAAAAAAACTTGGGAGGAAGCAGGCTATCTTCAAATCCTAGAATCTGAGAATTTAATGGTATTATGGCCAAAAAGAAAAATGTTGATATATATATATATATATATATATATATATATATATATATATATATATATATATATATATAATTTTGTTGGAATTATGTTTTTTAATTTTCTATTAGTAGAATCTTGATCTTAGTCATAATTAGAAATCATAAGAATTAAGGAAAATAAATGTTATAGAGAAAAAGGATCAAATCTTTTTATTTTATGTATCTATCAAACCCCTATAATCATGGGATAGATTGAGTCTCTTGTACTATATAATGAGAGCTAATAGTAAGAGAAATGTTATCAGACTTTTACCCATTCTCCTTTTGTTCCCACATGGTACCAGAGCTAGGTGTTTAGGTTTAGTCTGATCTCTAGGCAACTAGGTTGCCTTTGTAGTTAAAAACCTAAAAAGGGTTCCTCTCTTCTCTCATATGGTCTAGGCAGACTTGAAGGATCGACCCAACAAGGAGTACGATCCAGGCAGACCTGAAAGACTAATTCGGAAGAAGGAGTACGACCCAAACATTGTTGAAGAGCATAGTACGATGGGATGGTCATTCCCCACGTACATGCGTATGTGAATTGCGATGAGATGGTCATTCCCCACGCATAAGTGTTTTGTTAGTGAGATGGTCATTCCTCACATGTTGTTTACGATGGGACGGTCATTCCCCACGTAATTGAAAAAAAAATATATTGTCTCTAGTTGAAGAATAAAGTTTTGTAACCAAGTTGGACCATAGTCCAACTTGAGGGGGAGTGTTGGAATTATGTTTTTTAATTTTCTATTAGTAGAATCTTGATCTTAGTCATAATTAGGAATCATAAGAATTAGGAAAAATAAATGTTATAGAGAATAAGGATCAAATCTTTTTTATTTTATGTATCAATCAAATCCTTATAATCATGGGATAGATTCAGTCTCTTGTACTATATAATGAGCTAATGGTAAGAGAAATGTATCAAACTTTTACCCATTCTCCTTCTGTTCCCACAAATTTGCTCATGAATTACAACTGTTAAAAAATGCTAGATGCCAAATGGCCAATATTCTCACCACAGCTCCAATTTTCGAGTATTCTTCTTTGGATATAAGGTCAATGTGAGCTCCTGCCAAACGCTCAACTAGGAGGTTGCCAGTTAGCCCCGGGTCTTGGTCAGCAAAGACCTGTAACATAGATAACACTTGTAAAGATGCCCATCAATCCTTTTCCGATTTGTAGAGCAAAATGTTACTGAGATACATGGAAGAAGGAAAACAAGATATCAACCTTAGAAGTGCGCAATATGAGATAACAGTCGAGATTTAAATACTTAGCAGCGACAGCAGTTGCACGACAGTGATTGCTTTGGATGCCTCCAATAGTAATAATGCAGTCAGCACCTTGCGCCACGGCATCTGCCATCAAGAATTCCAATTTTCTGACCTTGTTGCCACTCAACTGCATTCCTGTAAGGTCATCGCGCTATATTGGAGAACTTTCTAAGTCAGTCCAAAGACAGAACAGATACCGAAAAAAATTCCAAATTAAACATCCATCCAATTGAATGAATATCCACAACATACTCAATAAAGCAGATATAATATGAACAGAGTAAACTCAATTACGATTCTACCATCTGATCCACCAGATTCGTCCATAAAGATTATTACCGCCTCTAGTCCTAACTATAAGATTACTTGGATCATATTTGAGAAATCAATGATGCAAAACTACTCACTTTAAATTATTGTCTATAGTTATCTTTTTCGGCGCATATTATAATTCAGTGATCTAATTTGCTTCTTTAACTTCCACAGAAAGAAAAGTCAAAGTATATTTAGGAGCTGAGATAGTACATCAGTGCATACTAAACAAGGTACTACCTCCGGTCCTAAATATAAGACCTAGACACTTTGACTTTTTTGGAGAATCCTAAGAAAGCAAAATAAAAAATTTAATCATAACATATTTTAAATATTATTAGATTATATGTAAGTTCATAGGTCAAATAAACTAGTTTAGTGAAAAAATTTGGGAAAATCAATTTTTAATTACCATATTTTGCTTTCTTAGGATTCTCCAAAAAAGTCAAAGTGCTCTTATATTTAGGAACGGAGGGAGTAGGTTATTAAATCATGACATATTTGATGTCTTTTTAGATTATCCATTAGCTTATAGGTAAAATAAACTAGTGTAAGAGAAAAAATTAGGTAAATCAATCTGTAATTAACTTATTTTTTGCTTTTTTTTTTTAGGATTTATCAAAAAAGTCATCTAGGTCCTATATTTAGGAGCGGAGGGAGTATTATAAGTGGCAATCAAAACATTCTAATTAAACCATATATCCAAAATAATGAGCAGACGTTTTTGGTTGCAATCTCACATCCAAATGACATGAACAAGAATAAGCAAGAGCTTAAATAATTACCTTGACCCACACCTCAGTGCCAGCTGGCAGATTAGGGAGATTCCATCTATGAATTGGAGTGGGAATCTGAGAAAGAGAGAGAGAGAGAGATTGAGAAGAGATGAATAGGAGTATTAAGAAAAGAATGAGAAAGAGTGGAGTGTTGGGGACCTCACCTGGGCAAGAGAGAAGAGATGAGAGGGAGAGGGAGTGAGATGGGAGGCCCAGGAAGGGGGGGAGTAAGGCCTTTGAGTCAGGAAGTCCCACCCTGAAGAAGAAGCATGAGTGTGAGTGTGAATGGCTTTGGATTTGGCTTCCATTTTGTGAATGAGGAATGGAGAGTAGTTGGGGAAGCGAGTGAGATTGAGAGTGAGAGTGGGAGTGAGCAACATTTCTCATCTCATGTTTATTATATTGTCAACGGAGAAGATGATGATGAAGAAGATGAAATGAACCTGGACTGTAACGTAGGATCATTGTTTATTCATCTCGTGTTTATGTTTATCTGGCAAACACTCTTACCCCTCGAGTCCAGATTAAATCGGGCGGTGATTAACAAAAAAAACAAACATTGTTATGTTATTTGCTTTGTATTTGTTTCTGTTAACATTTTGTTTTATGTTTTGTATCTTAATGGAGTGTTAGCTAATTTTATAAGTGAACATGTTAAATAAAACATGGTAAGTTATGTTATTTAGGCATCATTTCTACTTTATAGGGGTAGCGTTCAAAATTGTCAAGCTCCTAATATGACAATAAATTCAAATTGTAAATATGTAACATGTAATATTTGATTTCATAATAATCATTAAAATTTTTAAGTCAACAACAACATTAATATGACATTGAGGGACTGCAGTCTGCAGCTTACCAAAAGATATATTGATCCATATAAACTTTAAGAACTAAGCTACAATTTTGAGGTTTATGTAATCTTAATCCCTAAGATTTTAAATGAAATGAGATAGTTGAATAAAAAATGTACAGTCCCTAAATTTAATGTAAATGTAGGGGTGGAAATAGCCTAAACCGGCCCATTAGGGCCTATGAACTGGCCTATTAAAGGCTTATCCTATTTGGTATTCTAATAACACAGGTTCAGTCATAGGCTTTTTATGGGCCTATTTGTTTAATAGGTCAGAGAGAGGTTAAAATAAAAAGCCTATAAAGCCTACCAGGTCGGCCTATTAAATATAAATCTAGGGTCAATATTCATTGGGCTAGTATTATTAATCTCAATTGTTAATGACTTAAAGGTTATAGTTGTTTCAATGCTTTGACAAAATATATGTAATTTAGACAAGTTTGAGTTTTTAATTAATTTTATCATGTTATTATGTTTTTTATCAAAGTCATAGGTTTCTGTTTGATTGTCGCTAATTTAGAGCTTGTTTAAATACTGACCTATTAATTTATGGCCTTTTACAATGTTATCGTTTATGGCCTACTAAGTTGTAACCTATTAGGTCTATCAACTTATGGTATATTAGGCTAAATAATATATTAAGCCTCTTAATAGACTTATAACCAGGCCAGACTTTTTAATAGGCCAGGCTCAGGCCTGAAAATGAGGTCTATGATAGGCCACAGGTCAGGTTTAAGCTTGTTTACTACATCATAGGTCTGACCTATTAAGGTAGTGGGCTGGCCTAGGCTATTCCCCCCTACCTTTAGGTAGAAGTGGACAAACGGTTATTCGGTTCAAAAACGAACCGAAAACCGAAAACTATCCAAAATGAAAACCAAAATCGAAACCGAAAAACTCAACAACCGAAACCGAAAAACCGAAACACTAAAAGAAAAACTGAAACCAATTAATTTTTCCACTTTTTTTGTGCTAATACAACCATTTTACAAAGGAAACCGAAAAATCGAAACCGAAAACCTATAAACCGAACCAAAAAGGTATCTAAAACAAAAACCGAAACCGAAAACCGAAAAGTATGGGAAATGTAAACCGAAATCGAAAACCGAAAAACCGAAACTCATTTGGTTCGGTTTGGTTTTCGGTTTTCGGTTAAAATTGCCCACCTAGTATGGATCCTTTTTCAAACATTTCCTTCGGAGTCTGAGAGTCTATTTTGTATCTAGCATTTGATTTAATTAATTGTCCTCAATTAATTTATCATTTGGCATCTATTTTTATCAGTTATTGTAATTAATTCTTAAATTGGTCCTTCCTTTAGTTTGCGATAATCCGTTCTACATTGCTTCAAAATTTTAAGGGATGATGACTATGTCTAATTAGTGCATACTACATAGTTCAGAAGAATTTGTTTTTCATTGAATTACACCATGAAATTCAACTTTTGTAGTTGCCCACCTCAGACCTATTGCTATTTATTTTGCCTTTTCGTTTTGCCATTTTGGGAGTGCATATTTTCTGTTTACGATTTATTCTACTTGTCATATACTCCCTCCGTTCCTAAATATAAGATCACTTTGATTAATTTGGGAAGATTAAGGAAGACAATAAAATTACATGATCTTCCCAAAATCCCCTCAATTACTTAACTTTAAAAGGAGGAGAGGTTTTCAATGAAAAGAGGGAGTATGAGGGTAGTTTAGGCAAAACTTGAGATAAAATAGGAAGTGATCTTATATTTAGGAATTTATCCATATTTAGGAACGGAGGGAGTAAATTAAAGATGACATTATGAATTTCCTCCCTTATTTTCTGCCATGCTATGTTTTTATTTTACATTTGACCCAAAATTTACAAACAGTTAGAATAGGTGCGATATCTCTTTTTTTTTTCCCAAGACAATGGAAACATTAATTGCTTCCCGCGAGACACGCGGGTTCATATTGATGCTTTACTGAGCATGACGAGAATTGTTATGCTTTTTTAATATCTGTAAATGGTTGAGTTGTTTATAATCTTTAATAATCCATTGACGTGGTGCAAGAAGATTTTTTTATGTTTTCTTAATTCTAAGACCTTCTCCCCGCGCAACGCGCGGGTCACCAATTGCTAGTTTTATAATACATGAGCTCTTTATTTCTCTTCATTTCATAAAGAAGTAGTTAAGATTCTCTCCTATTCTTTTTGCCAGAATTCCCTAATATATATCAGACTTATTGTGAAGGACTAATAATATGACTGACAAAAAAATATTATAATCAAGATTATACCAAAAAAGATAATTATTATAAATTTATAATTATTAAAATGACAACTTTTGTTTTTTACATTTTTGAGGCTATACCCAAATGGTTGAGGCTATACCCAAAGGGAATGCCCCATCTTCAAGAAGGTAACAAAACTTATTTTAATTTTCTCAGCAAGCTGCAAATCTTCATATTGCATTCGGTACATTGTGCTTCATCTTCATCGATAATACAACTTTTGTTTTTTACATTTTAAAATATTATACTTTTTTTGTCATAATCCAAGCAAGTGAGCGACTATTTCATTCTATTTGAGTTAAGAAATACTACTTGAAAGAGTGAGCCACATAGCAAAGTCAAGGTCAATATTGTTTTTATGCAACATGAAAGGCACTTGTTTAAGCCAACAAAGGCTGATTTGGATAATAAAAGGTTGACTAATAGTACTATATTGTGGGGTTCAAATCTTATCAATGTGAAGAGTGAAGACCTTGTTAGGGGTGATTTGAAAATATTTTTGTAAGCATTTTTTGAGCCTAGAGATATACATAAACTTAGTGATCCTTTATACTCAGCTCATCTAAATTACAGTTAAAAAATATGAGTACTTGCTTGTTACTTTGAAGTAGAAGCACTTTTTTCTTAAAAGAGAAAAAAGAATAAAAGGTGCACACATAATATTGCAATGGATTTTTTATTGACTGGAATGACAAAAGGTGCTTGAAGCTATTGGAAAAATTGGTACAAGTCCATTCCAGAAGATGGGAAGGTGATTGCAATGGAATCAGTTATATCTGATATGCCTCAAACCTCTGATTCTGCAAAGTGCGACTTCCAGATTGATGCTGTACACATTTCAAGCAGTCTTCAAATAGTTATCCATATTACCTACTATTTCACATTGCAATTGTTTTACTGATAATAGAACCCGTGCAATACTGCAATATGTTTTCTCTTTTTAATCGCCAAGATTCTTACCTCATTTTATGCGTAACAAACCATATGATACATTCTATCTAGTGGAATAAGATTTTCTGTATACATGGGAAATAAATTTCATAGTAGATTTTCTCTGACAATTATTCCTCCTCAAAATCCATTAATTTTTGGTACTGTCCTGCTATACTCAAATCTGGTAGATAATAGCCTTTTATCATTTAGAGGGGTAGGCATGAACTTCCAAAAATTACATGCGGGATTGTACATATCTAACCTCCCATAACCTTTTATTTAATGATGTCTTCAACTGCAAAAAAAACACACCCACATCATCTAATAGATACCATGGGAAGATTGATCAAACTGCTTTTATCAAGCATTGTAAAACCAAAATTAGGTGTGATCTAGTTTTGCTCACCTCTCATTGAATTTATTGCGCTGCCTTCACATTGTTGATGAGAGAAACTAACCATGAACAAGATCATTGTCCTAAATGATATATCTCATCATCTAATAGGAGAATTATATCCCCCAGAATCCAACAAACTCCTGCTATAAAAAAATTATATGGATATGATAGCATGAGTCAACTGATGATAAACTTCAAAGAATTTCAGCATGAAAAAGAGGATCTTATGATTTTTTTTAACCGTATCGATATGGTTGAAAGTCATTCATACTATAAACCAACATTTTTAGATTGGGTAAACAAATGAATTCATTTTGGAGTTTTAAAGTAATGTGAAGATAAGAGGCCAAAAGTGATGAGGCCTTTGAAATACTTATATCCCCTGTATTTACATCATACTGCATCCTGTATAAATAATCCACATGGATGATCTCGCTAATCACATTGATCTTCAAAGACAATGTTAGTCAATATCTTGTGGCAGGATTTTCTGAAGAGCAAGGATTCAGCAATCTTCATAAAGAATTTAAGCAACTAAAATTTTGACAATCTGATTCGGAGGGGTAGACTGGACCTTACAAAAGATATAAACCGACTGGTCCTCATATTTATTAGTGTATTATTACAGACTTCCATTGAGATGCTTTATATACCTTGTCAGATAATGTCAATCGAGGAAGAACAAAACTGAATCATAAAATCTAGTCAGTTTTGACCTTCTCAATACCTGAATTGCTTACTATGACTGTACCAATCACAGTAAGCAAGGTTCCTGCAACCCACTGCCAAACCAGTATTTTGCATTAGATGTGCATAAATCAAGAACTTTGAATACATGAAATGAAAAGGCCCAACTATTACTTCAGAATCCACACAAAATTCAGAAACAATGCTCGCAGAAAGGATAAGCAGATATTACTTCTTGCCATCCTACTACTAGTATATTTTTATTATTATGCCAAGATAGATATTATAATTGTTTATCCATTACCTAGGCTAAATTAGTGGCTGATATTGTGAAAGATTATATTGGAGTTCTGTCCTCTTTTCAGTTATATATATGTAACCCCTTCTCATTCAATAAAAGTTAAATGCGCAAGTTCAAGTAGTGAGAAATTCATCCCTCTAACTTTGGATTGGTTGTAGTGGGCATTAGATATGAGATTTTTCTCCTTTCCTTCGCTATATAAAAAATTCCTTCACATTCAAAAAAAAAAATTGATTCAGAGTCCAATACAGTGAAAATCTACAAAAAGTATTATGGAAGCTACAACAAACCATAAGGACTGAGGTGATGAGCTTATCCAACAATGGACTATATGTAAGTGACCTGTAATAACAAAATACACAGAATCAAAATTCAGGGACAACTATATGTATGACCCCCAAATATTTAGAACTCAAACAAATATGTTGAGCCAAGTCAGCTCTTCATAATTATAGTTTCATGTCCATTAAGCTAGTTGCTCTCTTTATAGCATTCAACAAGGTCTTACAAATTCCAGACATCCCCCATTCCAGCACAAAGAAATCTGCATAGACATTTTACTGAGTTTTGAATATCCAGTGAACTGACTTACAAAATAGAAAGGCTGGTTCTGATTTCAGCACACATGCTGTCCCCAGTAGCATGACATAATATGTCTAAAATGATTAAAATGTTTTTTAGTGAAAGATCCACAAAATTGTTATTTGCAAAGAGGAATACTATATATGTGATTGAATGATACTTTTCTCTCTCCTCTCCTCTCTGTTTCTCAGATTCCTCTCTTCTTTCTTCTTTCTTCTCTATCCCTTTGTTCATTTGTTTCAATGTCTCTCAGATTATCTATTTCTCTATCTTTCTTATTCCAATACCATAATTGCATAACAGAAGCCAGTATCACACGCACAACCAAAGAATGTAAACATAGTATATACTTCCTCTAGTGCTAAGTATACAACATAATTCAGTTCTTTGGAAAATAATAAGGAAGAAAAATAAGTCACTTATAAATCGATTTACCTGATTTTTTCCCCTTCAACTAGTTTATTTGACATATAAACTAATAGGTAATCTAAAAATAAATATCAAATGTATTGAAATTAACTAACCTATTTTGTTTCTTTAATCTCCCCAAAAAAAAATCAATATGTCTTATATTTAGGAACAAAGGGAGTAACACATAACATATAGCTAGGTCTACATTTAGCAGAGTATTATAATTCATTGTTAACCAATGAAATTTTCAAAACACAAAGTAAAAAGGTACACACAGTATATCCCATTATAGAGAACATGGTACACGAAATATACCTTATAGGATACTGCTTCCTCAAACAAAAAGAATCCAGCTAAAACTGAAGAGATGAAATTGGTAGCAAAGTTTGTCACAGTTGCTTGCAAAGATGATAAAGCCTTGAGACTACTGACATAGCAAGCCCACATCACCACATCGAATACTACAACCAGTCCATACCTAACAAACTAATGAGTATATGGGCATTATAAAATCAGAATTACAAACAAGGTGAGGAGAAAAGAAAAACACAAAAGCTTACGCCAAAAACTCAAGACACTAACATAAAACTGACTAGATGCATATCAGTATGTGTATGTGTATTTGTGTGTGCTTTACCCATTTCTAATCTATCATGATGTACATTCCATCTTATTATCATAGTTTGCATCCTATGAAACCAGACCTAAACAAAATTAAATATTTAATATATTTCATTCCATTTTCCTTTCTCAAATTCCCATCAATCCAGACTATGGTAAAACATTGTCCTGAAGGCTTTGGCAATTAATAATAATAATAATAATAATAATAATAATAATAATAAGATACCTGCCAAATAGAGAAATGGCAGCACAAAATCCAGCTGACATAAGCCCACGTGTAGCCTTTCCTCTTCCAATCATCCATCTTTTTTACTTCTCTTTCTGAAGTCTCCGAACCCAAATCTAAGATCTTTCTTAAATCGCGAGATTTCCTAAGATATATATATATATATATATATATATATATATATATATATATATATATATATATATTAGATGACCAGAGAAGTAGAAACTGACGGAACTTAAAATGTCCCACATCGGTTAAAACAAAAACAAATCAAAAGTATATAAGCATGGTGCGAAGGTGAACGAGCACGACCTTACTTGAACAGGATCTGTTCTATAGGCTCGTACCACTGTGTCCTTGAGCTTCAAGGAGACAAGAACCACAGCTTGGTTGATGACATGTGACCAGGTGATCAGAGCGTGATTATTGGTGGAGTTGACCCATTGACATGGTTCATCTTCTGGCCGCAGAGGATCGTTCCCCTACAGTTTACTGTGAGGGATGGTCCCCTGGTTGTCTGACAAGTCCCCATCAATTTTTTTTTTTTACTTTTTCGTCACAGGAAATTGGTTTTATTGATTGTAGATTTTGATTTCTCATCTAGCTTTCTCACCGTTTGCGTCATTATATTCATACGAGGGCCCCATCAAAATTTTTCGACTTTTTCATCATAATAAATTGCTTTCATTCATTTGAATCAGTTAAACAACTAACCCTCATAACAACCAATTTAATTGGGTTAAGAGTAAGTATTATGATTATTAATATTCATTAAATGTTTAAAAATATGTATCATTGATCAGATAATTACCATATCAATTATACAAAACAAGATAGCACACTTCTTTCGGCATGTTACACTACTTGATTAAGATGAAATCAAATTTAGATTAGTCTAAAATGTTTCTTTTTTAACACATAATGGATAGTTTTGGATTGTCTACAATCCACAGAAGTGTTCAATATTACACTAATAGTCTGACATATATATCATTCAAACATAATTAATTCTACAAATTTAAATCATTTGAGAAGAATTCATACACAAATTTTATCATCATCATCAAGGATAAATCCACTATAATGAAGATATATTTCATTGTGAAACAACACATTAAGTTAATGAAAGAACATAAGAAAACTGGCATTGGACATTCTGCCATAACATTAATACCATAACATAACAGATGATTCAAGGAAAGTGATGTCTTGTCTAGAAAATCTTTCAAACAAACCAAATTCATGCATGAATATCCATTCGATGGCAATTCTTCCCCACCAATGAAGCCAATACATCCATCTTTTCAAACAGACCTAAGAGGCCACCAGTCTGAATAAATAGGATCTTTCTTCCTTCCCAGTTCTTTGGATTCTCAGACATGTCTCTCAGCATCTTATAAACAGCTTTTCCACTGACAGGGAATTAGTCCAGATATAAATCCAGCAAGTGACATCAGCTCGATTCACATTGAATTAAAACTATACTAAACATTCAATTAAATATTATTTAGTAGTATCCATCCAAGATGTATAAAAGGTGATTAGTGTACAATTGTCATACAAGGGAATCTTTTATCCATTCCATGACAACTTTTTTTGCTAGACATGGAAATCCTCACATTAGAGGCGATTATGTTTAAAATATTATTGAACACTAAATGTTGGTGCTTTTCTCAATAGGACTTTAGGCATTGGTATTAACAGATTAAGAGCTCACTAGATCATGGTATATAAAATAGCATGAAGTGTACTGTAACAACCAACACAAACTACAAATGCATCACATGTTTGCATTGAGTCATACGCCTAGCTATACTTGTTTGCCTTCCTAGTTCCTTCACAAGGTTTTTGCCTTTTCCGCAAGAAAGCATTCATGCAAACTTTGGAAGTCTAAAAGATGAGCAAGCAAAATATAACTTTCTAGTTTTTGGTATTAGTAAATGAGGAGCTATTAATACATCTATCTTATAGGCCAATTTATAAGTTTGAATTAAATGAAGGAGGAAGCGAATAAAATCATGATGATGAAGACCTGTATGATGGGTGAAGAATTACACCAGTGGCCTCTGAGATTTCTTTCAATAAATGAAGCTCCTCTGAGGTGTTCATTCCATAGCCAACACCAATGGCCTGCCCAAGACATAAGAAATTTATCTGAATTTTCATTATTAATTAATAATCTCACTCATCAAAATCACAAATAAAGTTTTCCAGATCATATTTATTTAGAAGACGCTTCTCATGAATTCTTACTGATGATCTCTAGGAATTGAACTATTGATTTCTAAACTGAGTGTCCATCCCTCCACACAAGAATGTCTATCATGAACTAATTAAAGATACTTTTTGTCGTACATGTTTTGACCAACTAAAAACACTACTGTAATCGTGCATATTATTTCCTTATTATACCTCATCATTCTTCTTGTTCTCCAACAACTTTTCTATTGCTCTTGATATTTTTGTGCAATATTGTAAAATGTTTATTTTTTCATTCAACAAGCTAGAATATTCTATTTACTTAATAAACAAAAAAATCATATAAAGGCAACAATCAAAAGATACTAACATTGTGTATTTCAACAATATCACGTGAGTTAACACCAGCTTCAAGTCCATCAAGCAAGTCTTGAATGAATTCGTAGAAAAAATCAGGGTCTTTAAAAACAGAAAATGCATGTACCTAAAACCAAGGTGAGAACATAATTAGTGTGCATGACATGCAATAACTTGAACTGTGAGAGTCTTCTTAAGGGAAGGCATACTCTGGCTTTCAATGAACTTAATGTGGACCCCAATGCCAGACCAGCAGCCGTAGCCCCACTGAAAAATGAACACATATAAGCCTACGTAGAAGAACTTATAATTTAGTACTACCTCCGGTCCTGGAGAGATTAAAGTTGCGAAATAGGTTATTAAATGATGATATATTTGATATATTTTTAGATTATCCATTAGTTTATAGGTAAAATAAACTAGTTTAAGGGAAAAAAATTATGTAAATTAATTTATAATTAACTTATTTTGCTTTTTTAAGGATTTTCTAGAAAAAGTCAATTAGGACTTATATTTAGGACCTGAGGGAGTATGACTTAATAAATCATGTTCTATTGAAATATAGATTTCTCTAAGCATGAATTTCTTTTGGAAGTTGAGTTATAAATTGACACGGTGACTACATAAGATTCTGTAAAGCAATTACACTTGCCTACCATGAACTTTGTATCCAATTGCAATATCATCCTGATCTAAATAAAGTGAAAATGGAGCTTCTGGTCCATTAGGCACATAGAAATGACACTCCTAAGATTGGTGGGAAAACAATTTTATCAGTCACTTTAAGTTGAGGCTCATTGGAATATCCTAGAGCGATCTAACAAAAGCCTTCTTCAATGTAGATAGAGTCCTATATGTTAAAAATTGTTGTAACTAAGTAAATAACATATCAAGGAACAAGAAAATAACCTGCTACATGATACAACAATATCATCAAACTTCATATTGTTAGGCCCACTCTGAATCTGCTGTTCAATCTCTCGAATCGCCTCGATATAGCCCCTGAATAAAGATAAATATAATGTAGAAATTTTGAGCAAATGATCATTATGCATTTAAGACTACTTAGTACAATGAAGATTGATGTTGAATCTGTCATTTTGAATGGGAGAAGGCATTGAGTTACAGCCTCACCATGTTCCTAAAGAGTTTGATCCTCCCGCAGGAATCACGTATGGCCTTCTGCCTTCCTTTATCAACTTCTCTTTCATAATATTGGCAAGTGTCTACAAGACAAGGAAATCCATGAGAAATTTGCCACTTGGAAGTGACAAGCCTATCCACTTTAATATATTGAGAAATATGTAACTCATTTGTTAATTAGCAATGTGACTGAGCAAAAAGCATGTACATATATTTGGTACAAACCAAAGGTGCAATATTCACACCTCATCACCAAATTTTAAGAATTCATCCATCAATACAAGTTCAATGTGAGCTCCTGTCATACGCTTGACCAAGAGGTTGCCTGTGAGTCCAGGATCTTGGTCAGCAGGGACCTAACAGTAAATAAAGATTCAATAGATAAAGGAACCTTGTTAGTGAAGCAAAAATGTTACCATTGAACTGAATAACAAAACCAAAAAACAATTTTTTAATCAACCTCAGAAGTGATAAGTATAAAATAAGTGTCTAGATTCAGATACTTGGCAGCAACAGCAGTTGCACAGCAATGGCTGCTTTGGATGTAACCTGTTGTAATTACACAGTCTGCGCCTTGAGCAATTGCTTCTGCCATAAAGAATTCCAATTTTCTGACCTTGTTTCCACCCAATTCCATTCCTGCAAGGTCCTCACGCTAGTTTTTTTTTTGTCAGTTAAAAGGCTGGACTCAGAAATTTTATCCATATTGAACATTTTTCCAAAAAAAGAAAAAGGATCACAAGTGAGTGAATGAAGAGATTGTCTGTACAATTTACTCAGGGACAGTTAAAATCCATGATACAAACACATAAATGAGGTCCCAATTATCTTTTTTTTATCAAAAAGGTCCCAATGCAATTATCTGGTTCACTTGTTTCTATCACTGATCATATTATCCATAATTATGGAAATTATTCATTTATTATGCGGTGCAGTTCAACAAATAATCTTGGACAACACGGGACCATACTATACGTTGACTCTTAAGCTTGCTAATGAAGTGGTCAAATTGCTGCTATTTTAAACTTCCAAGTACAATTGTCCATCGAAACTTTTGAAATATTCACACCCAAATGTTAAGTTTTATGTAACTGAGTTATTATTTTTTGCCGGTGTACTGAATCATGACTAATTAACATAATAATTAACATGCTAATTGACTTTTATTTTTTAAATGATTTGAGAAAATCGCAATCAGGCCGCTCTTAAGAGAATTAATCACAACCTGGTCCCAAATAATCAACAAATTACATTGAAGCTCCAAAGAACCTGGGTTATATTATACTATGTTATATTGTATAACTTGTCATTGACAGCTCAATAGTTGTTAATAGCACCTCCTTGAGTTGTCACTGCACCTCTTCAAAAACTTAGTTATTGACAAATCAAGGAGCTACTATTAATAACTAGTGTGTTGTCAATAACAAACCATTTATTATTGCTAAGGTTCCTTAAGATTTTATTGTAATTTGGTGATTGTACGATATCTATCTAAAGGGCAATGACCTTATTTTGCTCTTCAAGTAACCACCCTGGACCACTGGACACCCTAAATTAATACTGGGTACAATTTTACCCTTAAAGCAACCAAAGTATCCAATTTTACCCTCTAACCAATGTAATGTTGACATGTGTCGTCCACATGTCAACATTACATTCCACGTGTCAACATTAGAATGGTCAAATTGGACCACTTTAGTTACTTCAAGGGTAAAATTGGACCACTTTAGTTACTTCAAGGGTAAAATTGCACCCTGTGTTAGTTTAGGGTGCCCAGTGGTCCAGGGTGGTTACTTGAAGGGTAAAATAGAGTCATTGCCCCTATTTAAAATGCATTCCCTTTAAGAGACATGGTTGTGATTTTCCCTAAATTCTTAGCCATGATTTGGCCTTAATTTAAGTCGAAGGCAGATATTTGAATGGTTTATCCGAGATGTTAGCAATGTTACCCACACACCATGGGTTAATTGACTTCCTGTAGCCCAGCAATGTTAAAATCCTCAAACTTAAGATCAGGTTTGAGTGCTAAACAACAAAGCCCATTTACAAACAATTCTATTGAGCTTGAGCTAGGCTTGTTGGGGGTTGGTCCACTAGCTCTTTTCCTCATTTTCTATATTTTTTCTTTATGCGGTTATATAAATACATAATGAAATGTTTTTCTGTTTTTACGCAAACCACATTTTCTTCAAAAGCCTAAATCATTGAAACACAATTCACACATTCACAAACATTAAATATTTACACTTCCCAAAGCATCACAAGCGTAATGGCATCTAATTCAAATGTGATTTGTAGTTGAACTTTCAAGTTCATCACTAACATACTGATTTAAACCTGTATTGTGTTCATTTTTTCAAATAAAACGAAGTCACTATATCACATTAAAAGTTATGTGTGAGTGATTATTAAAAAATTGAACATTAAATCTTCTTTAATTTGTTCAATCAATAATTTCTTCAATTCAAAAGGAAAATATTTGATTAGAAATGAATAATTGTGCTACGATGTTAGTTTAAGTATTAAGATGTTAGTTTAAATATAGACTTGAATTTCTTAAGATGGTTAGATTTTTCTTGATTATTAATTGGGTTGATGACTTTATTTGAAAAACATGTCTGAAATAAATGTTTAACATTTTCAATGATTTGAATAATTTAAATATGTCATAATCTTAATGTTCACTTTTGGAATTTAAACGACCTTAATTGAGCAAGATCTCATAATAAGGTTCATACCTGATCAAAGTGGCCCATGTGGTCCATCCAAATGCACATCTAAAACTTTTGGAATTTGATTTTATCCGAAAAGAAAACTAAGGAACTTCCATTCATCTTCTTCTTAAGTTTTGTGCAAGGAGACAACACAATTAGCCTATTTTTCTCTGTTTTTTCATAATTAGCTATTGGAAAAGGTCAATTTGACTTTTATAGAAGTAAAATTTGATAGAAGTCATATTGTATAATGAGGTTTATATTTGGATTACTTCCGACATAATTGACAATTTTTTATCATTTTGAATCCATATAAGAGTCTAAAGCACCTTTGAGTGAACTTCTATAACTAGGCATGGCAATTTGAATAGAATTAGTAAGATGGTCATATAAAATACATAAGAGAATAATCAAATTTATATATGAAAATTATTTTTTCAAACTATTTTTAACAGTGATAGAAATTGGGATGTTTATCAATGGACGGTTTTTGTAACATCAAATTAAGAGTTATTTTAAGAATACCAACATATGTTTACAAATAGTTAAATTAACTACTCCTTCTAGTCCTAAATATATAAGACATGTTCAAATAAAATGATAAAATAAAATATGTTAATAAGGTTAATTGATTTTACATATTCTTCCCAAAACACTTCAATTATATAACTTGATTCTCTCTCCCTTCTCTTACTTAATTATTGAGGAACATCAACAGGAATAATTTTAAATAAAATTGGCAAAAATTAGAAATAGTTACACACACACATCTTCCTCAATAGCTTTTATATATATTTAGTGCTGGAGGAAGTATTTTAAAAAAAAATTAAAATAATCATATAACTTCCCTTTTATACATATATAATCATTTAACTTCTATATCTATGTGTTCAAAAAAAAAATATAACTTCTATATCTAGGATAGGAGATAATAATAGCTAGTCAATAAACCAATTAAACGAAACAAACCCTTCAGAAGTGCCTTGAAGATCAGAACAACATTATAAGCATGAATATGGTAATACCTTAAGCCACACCTCCGTGTTTCTTGGCAAATGATGAGGAAGATTCCATTTGTGAATTGGAGTAGGTAGCTTATATGGCAAGGAGAAAAATTATGAATTGTTAGTGGAGTTGCAGTTGATGTATCAAACAAAAGAGTGGAGTTGCAGTTAATTTAAAATTATATGAATTAACTTTATAAAAAACTATATGAATTAATTAAAAGATTGATTAAGAAAAGTAAGAAGAATAACTAAGGCATTGCAAATATGGCATGCCAATGAAAAAGACGATTAAATTACCTAGTGATTGCAAAATTTGATGGTTTTAATAAGGTTCAACTAATAATGATTAAAAGTATATACAATCACAACAACAAAGTTTTTTCCTAATTAACAATGATTAAAGTTATATATTTAATGAAAATATGCATAAATTATTCATATGTATGTAATTCTACAAATGGGAAATACTATTTAGCTGTCAACCCATGTATTTGGAAATGTGAGTATGTCTCTGTATATTAGACCTCTTTAAATTTTCTCAATGATTATCTAAAACATTACTATTGATACATGTTGGTAGTTATGATGTTTTGGTAATATTATGTGATTTTAACTAAATTAAACAACATCTTTAATTTGATAAAAAAACAACTTTAATTAATCTAATCAAATTACGTGAATGTGTTATCTATTTATGAACTGAGGAAGTATTATTATTGAAAACTAAAACAAATGTCATTTTTTTTTTAAAAAAGACAAATTTGTCATTTTAGATTTAAGAAGAATTATAAATCCATTCCAATGAATAAAACTTTTATTAAAAATAGCTAAAAATCGATGTTTCTTCCAGCTCTAAAAAATTGATTTTATTAAATATAATAAATATTGATTTAATTATTAGGTCACTAGTTTGGCCAGCTAAACACGATAAGATTTTCATGACATAATAGAAGAATAATATGACTTGCTCCTAAGATAAAGCATGTGAAGAATAATTAAGTGAGAACTAAAATTTAAAATATCCGTGGAAATTTTTATTTTCATTTATACCCAACGAATAAATTCTATATAAAAATCAATAATACAAAATAGAGTGAAGGTGCAAAAATGATACTCCCTCCGTTCCTAAATATAGGACCTAGATGACTTTTTTGAAAAATCCTAAAAAAAAGCAAAAAATAAGTTAATTATAAATTGATTTACCTAATTTTTTCTCTTAAACTAGTTTATTTTGCCTATAAGCTAATGGATAATCTAAAAAGATATCAAATATGTCATCATTTAATAACCTATTTCGCAACCTTGATCTTTCCAAAAAAAAGTTATTTAGGTTTTATATTTAGGAACGAAGGGAGTATTAAACTTTACCCGAAATTGCACTTCTAGTACTAAAGTTGCGAAATGTGCAAAAATAGTACCAACTTGGGATCAAGGTGCAAATATAGTATTTTCACTTGAGGGAAATAAAATTTAGATGTGAAAAGACTCGTATACCCTCATTCCTCTCACATCTAAATTTTATTTCCCTCAAGTGAAAATACTATATTTGCACCTGAAACTTAAGTTGGGTACTCTTTTTTACCTCACGAAACTTTATATTAAAAACGCAATTTTTAGTTAAGTTTAATATCATTTTTGCACCTTTTGCCCTACAAAATATCAAAGTGCTACTTTGAAAAAATTATGAAATAGACATAAAGTGAATACACTTACGTTGGCAAGGGATATGACATGGGAAGGCAAGGGATTGAGATGGGATGCCCATGAAGGAGGCGAATAGGCCTTCTTGTTGAGGAAGTTGGAGTTAAGTACATTGCAGGACTCTTGTTCAGTGTTGAGTTGAGGCTCCATGTTATGGGAATCAAGTGTTTATCAGAGCATAGGACTCTGTTTTGGTCTGAGATTTAGTTTATATGGGAGCTAATGGGGCAATGAGTGGACAGGATTATGCAACAAATAAGGATAAGAAGTCACATAACAATGTCTAATCAAATCAGTCTTCATGGGAAAATGACATAATAGTAGGTAAAAGAGACCCTGTTTTGAATAATATTTGACATAAAGTTTTTTAACTTGTAATCATTGTAGCATTGCTATAATAGAGTAATAACTCTTTTGCAATCACTGGCTATCATTTCCAATGGGGATGCCAGCTACGAGCCAATCACTTATCACATACAAAACACGTGTGCTTTTGGTATAATGGACCAAATTTTGGAGACATGAGAATGAAACTGACTAAAATTTACATTGAGATTAAAATAAATTTAAAATTATGTTTGGTATGATGGTAGAAAAGAAATAAAGGCTCAGATAAATCAGTTAAAAGGTGCATTTGCCGCTCATTATGGTCATGCAATTGTTATAAAAAAATATGCAGTTTAGATTGAGCCGCATTCGCTCTAATCATGGTAATATTGTTCTTTTTATTGCATATGCACCATATCCCCAAGAACTCTTCACCTAGCTGATCAAAAAAAAAAAAGAACTCTTCACCTAGTTAAATCTCCAAAACTGATCCAATATTCAACTCAAGCACCACTTTTTTTTCTAGGCTCTTGACACCTTGTTTTGAAGTTCAGAAGTTGAAGAGAGGTCGGATCTAATTCGAAGGAAGGACATCATTACCAGTGATCGGAGTTTAGTGAAATCAGCAGAATTCACCTTCAGAACTATACGCTACATGCAGTTACAGATTATTAAGCATTTTTATATATCCAAAGAATATGGGAGTCAGGGGAGCAATGAGTGGATGGGATTATCTAAGGGATAAGGCAAAATCACTTACCATTGTCCCTTCAATTATTTGAGAAACATGCTTAAATCATTTCCCAAATTAATGTGAGTTGTCCCCCTCATATTTCTGGATCACCGTCATTTTTTGTAGAATAGGGAGTAGGAACTGCTAGTGGCATCTAATCACTTTTATAGGTTACTAAATTAATCTCTGGCAATATGCATTTTATATGTTCTTCTCTCTCTCTCTCTGTTCTTATTTTTCTATTTTGTTGGACTGAACTTTTTTTTTCTCCTTTGGTTTCGACAAACACCCACACACACCCTTGTATTACCCACACACACCCATGTATTAATGGAGGGCAGTTTTTTTGCGCTACAATTTGTAATGCTGACACCTATAAACCACCACAAGGGTTAGCTTTTATCCCAAGCCAAAATGACAACCCTAATACTAATTCCTAAAACCAAGTAGTGTAAGAATTGATGTTAAAATGTTGGCATTAAATAAAGGAAATATAAATGTGAAAGGGGAGAGAGAATAGATTTCTTACTTGTTAAGGACTAAAGATAAAGAGTAAGTCTGTTAGAGGTGTAAGGGATAAAGTTAGAATTCAAGTCGGCTAGAGGGCTATAAAAAGATTAAAAGATATAAAACAATAGAAACATGGATTGTTAGATTACCCAACTTCTCTTTCAGAATATTAGCAAGTGTCTACAAGACAAAGAAATTGTTGAGAAATTTGCCACTTGGAAGTGACAAGCCTATCCACTTTAATATATTGAGAAATATGTAACTCATTTGTTAATTAGCAATGTGACTGAGCAAAAAAAAAGTGCATATATTTGGTACAAACCAAAGGTGCAATATTCACACCTCATCACCAAATTTTAAGAATTCATCCATCAATACAAGTTCAATGTGAGCTCCTGTCATACGCTTGACCAAGAGGTTGCCAGGATCTTGGTCAACAGGGACCTAACAGTAAACTATGTTATACAAATTTTCTCACATACGAATAAAATTGATTAAATGCATTTAATTTTTCCTAAAATTCAAGCAATTTCCAATACTACCCACAATAATTACACTTATTTCCAAAACTATTAACTATTACCCTCTCCTTCTACCCCTATTAAATATGAGTATATAAGAAAAATAATTAATGAACATTGACAACCATGAAGTGACTTATAAAATAGATCAAGAAAAATTGATAGTTGTTGACTTATAATAACGATAATTGAATTACACAACTAATTAATGTAATTCAATCATCCAAATGGTAATGTAGATAGACATGACCTCTAATTTATATGCATTTTATTGTATTAAATTTTTCTTCTTTTCAATTTGGGAACCTTGTGCAATTTAATCTATGAATTTTTTGTAATTTTAAATTATTGAAAATATATGAATATATTTTACTTGTGAGTTATTCAATAAATATCATGTTTCCATCTAAACTGATTTTTCAAAATAACCATCCAAACATGTTTGTAAAAGTTAATTTGAAAAAAAAAAACACTTCTGCAACTACGAATCTAAACATAAGTCATTTCTCACAAACCAACTTTAATACTCAAACCAACTTCTAAGAAACCATGAAAAAAACCATTTCTCCACTACTCCCAAACACACACCTAATTATCAGGATAATAAAACGGGAAAACCTATATGACAAGATGTCACAGATCCCGACAAATTAATCTTTTACCAGAGGGCATTGTAGACCTCAACAATAGCTTCAGAGGAGTCTGTGTCATGAACAAGGAGTATAGGAGAAAATGGACCATCAGGACTGCTACATTGACACAACGAACGTTTTAGCAATAAGAAGTATTAAACTATGACTCACCAAGTTTAATCACCAAACCCAACTGGGAGAAAAATTTCATTGCTTTATTTTATACAGGAATTTCATTGCTTTACATTTTTCCCTTTCCAACTTGGACCCCAGGTTGTTTAAAAAATGTTAAGGTCATAGATTAAACATCGTCTACTAACATATTATGATCTAGTATCATCACCTTTAAGTATAAAACAGACTATAAAAATTACCAAAATACAATTAGACAAGAAGAAAGTATGCTAGCTAGAGACTCAACTGCACACTCTTAAGACGGGTGAAAATTTCACCCATTTGCTCTATTAAATATGACATTGCTATCAGTAATCCTGTATGTAAACCTAAAATGCTGAAGTTCCACCTCTTGACTTTCCCATTAATACGTCCTTAGCTTCATTTATCTTAGAGGCAAGGTAATGGCTCCCACCAGCATCAGGATGATTTGCCATCATCACTCTCCTGTGAGCCTCCTTAATTTTCCCCATCACAACACTTTCCCTGGAATTAATTTTGAATTTCAATATCAGTTGGCTCTGAATGTGTGTGTACCAGAAAACAGTTCAACATTTTTTTAGGCAAAAACAAATCTGTTTGAGAAACAAAATTATACAAACAACTGCTTGATTACACATCTATGGTTGGCAACTAATGCAGGGGCAAAGCATAACTTATGGAATCGAAATTTGCGGAAAAATTAACGGATGCTTGAGGAAAACATGGGCATTATATAAATAAATAGTCAAGTTACCAAGTGGTTTATTGTGAAGAGGCTCTGAAGATGAAAACATACCTGACTCCAAGAATTAATGCTGCTTCTCGTTTAGTCATAACCTTCTCAAATCCACCGGGATAAAATCTTCGAACCCGGGGAATTTTAGGGCCAGCTTTGAATGCTTGCCATGCCCTAATCAAATATCTTCCCCCCAAGGCAGCAGCTGCAACACTAGTACCCACGACCAAAGGAGAAGCCTGCAGAAACAGCAAAATATGCAGGTTATTCATAAATCACACATGAACGGGAAATATCATAATGATACAACAATTGAGCAACAAGGTGACAAGCTCCATGCAAAAGGGATAATTAAGATGTTGGGCCCTTTCTTTTAAAGGGGAAAAAAGGGAAGTCAAGTAAATTCTTAGTTTCAGTTGGCCAAGTATGCAAAAGCCCTCCCTAAAGAACATTTTAACCCCTTACATTTATCGCCTAATTGACTAATGCATACAAAATCAATAACATGTGTCATAAATCAAAGTATCCTAATAGAAATAGGTCTAACTAAAAGTGTTGATATTGAATCAATGATGAAGCCCAAAGCTTGAATAGTTCAATATATAGCATCCATCAAAGCAATCATGTTCCAATAGTATAAATATAAATACTATTTATGTCAAAAGTTAATTGTCTCATTGCATTGGGAAAATCTCACATAAAGGACAATTGAATTTCAAAATCATTTTATTTCAATAGCAATAGCTTTAACTAGGGGAGTAGCAGCACCTGGGATTTTGAAATTCAACTGTCATTTACCAAATATTCCTGTCATCAAATTTCATACAAGAGCTATAGCACCTCATTTGCACATCAAAATGTTGCAAAAGCACACAAATACCATGTTTATGAACAACTGCAAGCTCCATTTAGCTCATGCAAGGGGGCAATGATTTCAGCTAAGTTTTCCAAGCCACCATCTCAGACATTCAGAAATCCATCCATAAAAAGAAACCTCATTTTATAACCAAGAAGCCAAACAACTTAATACCCACATCTAATTTTGTCATTAAAGAACATAGCAACAAAAAAAACTAAAACTTATTCCTGAGAGAGAGAAAAAAAGACAAAGAAAATCACAGGGAAAAAAACAAGAAGAAAGAAAAATTACCATCGTTAAATATCGATAGCTCTCAGCAACAAATCCAATCAAAAAGCAAGCCTTGTGGGAAACGGAATATTGGGAACTTCAAGCAAACAAAGCCGATTTATGATATTCCAGAAAGTTGCAGAAGCAGAAAAATATTGGAAGGTAGGATTTTTTTTTTTTTTTTGAGAAAATGGAAGGTGGGAAGTAAATAAATAAATATAATATGCCATTATTAACTTGTGCTTCAAGAAACGGCTTGAACCACAAGTGGAGAACAAATTTAAGGCGGCGACGATTTTCTTCAACAGACAATTCTGGAACAAATCTTTTTCTTCTTTCTGTGTTTTTTTAAATGGACAACGCTTATTTTACTTTTTTTATAAAGTGGGCTGTTATGTAGATCTACCAAAAATTGGGTTGGGCCAGCCCAACTCATTTTTCTTGGGCTCCTCATAAGTTAGTCCCGGGCCCACGTTCCCTGATGATGAATTTTACCAAATAGATTACCAACAATTTGCTCATTATCAATAGGATTCGAGATCAAGGTATTGGATTCACATTTCATGCTCATCACAAAAATATCATTGTTTCTCATCTTGATTTGAACCACTGAAATTTATTTAAGTGGTTCAGATTTCATTTATTCATTTTAATAATTTAATTCTTTTTATTTCAGGTCTAAAGTGAAAATATGCTCATGTCATTGTCATGAAGATGCAGAAATACTCATGTAATTTTTTTTTAAGCAAAACTACCCATCAAGTTTTGAAACTGGGCAAAATTGCCCATCACCATTTATTTTTTGATTTTTTTAAGTTATCCTCCTTTGTCGCGTCATTACTAACTAAAACATGTGGCAAAACCTATATATTTATTTTCCCTTGTGTGATGATGAAGTAACAGAGGATGATGAATGAAAAAGTCAAAAAATCAACATTGATGAGAAGTTTTGCTCTAGTTTTAAAATTTGATGGGTAATTTTTCTCCAAAAAATTTTACATGGGTATTTTTGCATTTTAACCCTTTTTTAATAGATATGAAATCAAAAAAACTATGTATGTCATTGAAAATGTAGTCAGTTAAAAATTCTAAATCTATCCGTTTTAAATTTAAAGTAATTCAAACTTTATTTTAGTGATGAGAAATCATCAATGTGATGAGCCCTAATTGTAAAGTCATTTAAGTCAACGGTGCCTTCTCACCAAAAGGAATGAGTTTGATTTCCTGTTGTAACACTTGGGAAGATATCTCAAAGCACGAAAGCTTGAATTCTTATACACAAATAAAAATCCCAACAAACTTTATTATTAGGGTTACGTATAAGGATAGGGATAGGACTAATAAGTAGTTGTTGATGAGAAACGAATAGTTGAACATATAGATTAAAATGGTTGTAAAAATAATAATGTCACTAGCAAATCAAGTATTTAAATCTTATCCATGGCTATTATAAAATGATTTGCAATTGACAATCATATAATTCCAGCTATTTAAAAAGAGATTTACAACTTATCTTTCAACAATAAAATATATTAGTACAACTATAACCAACAATAATAGGATGAATGAAAGAGATTCTGATCCAAAGTTTTAAAAGGGGGAAGTTAACCTTTGGCAGAGGATTTAAATGTAGTGTTAAATGCTTTATCCAAGATCGAATGTAACAATATATTGTGCTTTCGGATATGTATGTTTCAAAGATGAATATTTTAGAGTGTGATTAGGAATTTTTTAAAGGGCAAAGGTGAAAAAATCATACTAAAATTTAGATATAAAAAGACTCTTATGCCCACATTCCTCCCTCATTAAATAAAATTTAATAGGAGCATAAGAGTTTTTCATATCAAAATTTTATTTCCCTCAAGTAAAAAATATTATATTTGCACCTAGACTTCAAGTTGGTACTATTTTTGCATATCTCAAAACTTTAAGTATTAAAATACAATTTTAGGTAAAGTTTAGTACTTCATTCGTTCCTAAATATAATATCACTTTTGAAATTCAACTTGTTCCTAATTATAAGATCACTTTCTAATTTTTCCCAACTTCTTACCAAATTAATCCTTCAATGCTTATCTATAATAACAAGCAAAAGAGGGAGAACGAAGATAAAAGTATGTAGTTGGGATAAATTGGTAATATCATGTATAAATAACTAACTTAACCAACTTCCTTAATTTACTCAAATTAAGGAAAGTGATCTTATATTTAGGAATAAAGAGTGTATAATTTTTGCACCTTCGCCCTATTATTTTAAAATGAGATATGATTTGTATAAATAAGTTTCATAATCAACTAGAAACATTTTCTCCTCTACTTTTAACTTGAATTATTGTTAATTGTTGTGTTGAAGAGGTAAATTATTTTTTTGTGATAAAAAATACCACTTCTAATGTTTGGAGAATTATACTAAACAAATCTATATTATTGTAGTTGGGTTATTCCGTTCAATTAAAAACATAAAAGTGTTGACTTTTTATAGAATCTTATAATATAAGTATGTTCTTTACATCCATGTATCCTAATGACAATGGCTGGGGATGACTTACTGCCTTCAATTTTCTCAGATATCAGTGTTAAAACCTATGTTCCAGTAATGAGTACAATTGTCGCTAGCGTCTTATCAGCTGCTTTTGTTTTTTATGTATATTTCATAGTTATCATAGATGGTAAGATGTGCATATGAACTTTACTAATTGTGTGTGAACATAATTATGAACGGTTTTTATTTAATCATTTTTGTTTTGTAATAGATAAGCATTAGAACATCATTACTTATATTTATTACCGTTGCAGTTTTAATTGTTAGATATGTTACAATAAATAATAAATGGTATCAGATTGACCAACAAACAATAAAAATATCATATTGGACAAGATCATCAATTTCCTTCGAACACACCATTTTTGTTTGTTGGCTAAATTAATACTTGCATATTGTTTGTTAGCCAAAATGTCTATTTAAAAAAACTAATTTTTGTTAAAAATGAATGTTAAGTAGTTTTCAAGTTAATTAAAAATGTAGCTGTGAGAACAATCTTGATTCTATATTCCCCTTCCCACAATTTACCTAACATATTTACAACAACAACATCTTCATTCTCATTAATAACTAGAGTATTGTTAATTTAATATAAAAAAAAAGAGTGTTGTTAATTTAGTATCTATATAACTTATGTTGTCCTTTTAGAAATTTAGAAACTTTGATTATCCTTTTACATATTTGGAGGATTTTATTTGTGTGTTTCTGTAAATGAATTCAATTGGTTTCTATATATCCGTCATTTTTTTCTTTCTATTATCCATTTATTTGATTCGAAACCATTGGATCCTCTATTAATTTTTTATATGCCTTTTTTTAATTTCATATTTCAAATTTTACTTTGAACCATTTGGCTAAATATGAAGCACCACGCATGATGGCATTGGCACTGCACCTAAAAAGGGCACCCATAATTAGAAGGAAATAGACTAACTAAATACTCCCTCCGTTCTTAAATTTGATACTCCCAATTATAAGATCATTTTAGGAACTTTTTGAAATTATGAGTATCACTTTGATATAATTAGGAGTATCATCATCATCATCAACGTAAACCTTATCCCATTCAAATGGGGTCGGCGAATTATAATTAGGAGTATCACTTTTGAAATTCAATTTGTTCCTAATTATAAGATCATTTTCTAACTTTTCCTAATTTTTTCCCAAATTAACCCTACAATGCTTATCTATAATAACAAGTAAAAGAGGGAGAGTGAGAATAAAGATATATAGTTGGGATAAATTGAAAATATCATATGTAAATAACTAATTTAACTAACTTCCTTCTATTTAAATTAGGGAAAGTGATTTTATATTAGGAACAGAGGAAGTAACATTTAATGATAAGAGTGTTTTCCCAGCCTAACTGAAATTCATTAACAAAACTCTATGAAAACAGAAAAGATGAAATAACTTTTAGTATCTTTATGTGCGAAAAACACATTACATATATTTAACTAATTGTTTGAGTGTTTTCATATTATCAAAATTAGGGATTCATCAAGAATTTTATTATCATTTTTTTATAAATTTGATTTTATGTTTATCTTAAAATGATCACATAATTTATTCAATATATGTGTATACTGTTTCAATAGAATTCTGCCCTTTTCAATTGTTTTATATCAAATTTTGTGTTACATTAATCATTCAAATAAGGTTCATTATATCAAAGTGGCTTTTTTTATATAAATCGATACAAACATAAATCATATTACATCAAGTTATTTTTTTATAACTCTGATTCATATTTTTAAAAGTAAAATGGAATAGAAATAATGCCCCGACCCATTCCTACTTCCCTATGAGTCACAGTACTACTTGGTTATAATAATTGGTCAAACACATTAATATTTTATAATAATTGGGTTGACTTATGGACCTATGGTACGCAACTCGTACGGAAGAAATAGTGACTTGGTTAGAGATGTGACTTAGCTTTGATTTGAGACCACTGACTCGATATCTGTATTAATTGATTAAGAAAAAAATCCTAACCATAATTATGTCTTCTATATTTTGGGCCTCACCCTTAACCACCCTTTCTTCTTCTTCACACACATCTTGACCGCTTCCTTTTAGTTTTCTTCAAAGTCAAGAGGGCATTCCTTCCTTGTTATGCTTGATAAATTAATTACAGATCATTTCATAGAAAGAATTTAAGTTAGATGAGATTTTACATAATCCCCTAATTAAACTGTGGTGTTGAAGACCTCAATAGTCAATCATGTTAAATCTAATCATTCACAAGTCACAACTATTATAAACTCTTGATAATTGACTACATCAATCAAATATAACCCTTAAAATCTTGTATTTGATCCACATTTCCTTTCACACAGGATCCAGTTTCAAATGTGGATTGAATAAAGTTTTGCCTCCCCAAACCTTATAAAATATATGTGTATTTTATGATCCCTGTTTGTGGGCCCTTTCTTTTGCTGCTTCGTTTTCCTCCTGCATTTAGGTCCTGCTGCTTCATTGCCCTCTTGCACATGTGTATTTTATGGTACCTATTTGTGGGCCCTTTGTTTTGCTGCCTCCTTTCCTCTTGCATTTAGGTCCTGCTGCTTCAATGCCCTCTTGCATTTAGAGGTCTATTAATTTCTGCGTGGGTTTCAAAGGGGCCACATCATTTGTTATATATGTTTCTGCATGATAGAGCAATACTTACTGAATTTGAAGATAGAAATAATTATGAATCTGACACTAAAAACACACTGAAGTTGAAAAACAATTAGAGTACAAACTGAAAAAAAGAATTAGATAATGATTGCATTAGGTCTCCTTGGGTTCATAAGTTTTATGTGTGTTTCAGTTTCTGTCATTAAGTTTCCTTGGGTTCAATCCCCAATTCAAGTTGCTTTGTGTTTCCCTCCCACTAATAGTCCGCTATGTATAGCTGTTAAAGCCCCGCATGATGTGCTTCCCCCTATTCCCCTTTTGCTTTCCTGTTGTTACAGCTAGCCACATTGTTCCCGTTTTTCAGTTCTTTCAGTTGCTTAGGCATCATATGGAATTCAGACCATATAAGCGCCTAAGAAAAAGCCATGTTGCACGAAAGAGTGTTAGTGGTTCAGCCTCTCCTTCTCCTTCTCTTTTGGATCTTCCTGATGATATGATTTTTGAAATTATTAAGAGAGTTGGGAGGGATTGTTGTCGTAGTTTTGTCAATGCTAAGGTAGCGTGTAAGACGTTTAAGCGCATTAGTGAAGAGCCAAAAGTTATAGAGGAGATTGCTGTAAATCAGATCCCTTTGTTCCAATCAGATCCCTTTGTTCCATGAGGAGAGGGATGAAAAGTTTCAGGAAGTGATTGATGCTTGTCTTGATGGAGGTTTTTTTTTTTCAGATTCTCATATTTTTTTCATATTGGATTAACAACATTAGATAGTTTATAGTGGAATAAAAAATATTGTACTGATTTTGTTTCTTTATACTTGGTATCACTAATGATATTGAGTTCTTAATCATTTGTTGTCTAGGTAACCAATTGGCTATTTTTCGACTAGGCATGTGTCATGCCTTTTGTGCTGGGGGAAGCTACTACTATGGTTATGAGCTGATAAGGGAGGTTGGTAAAAAAAACATACTCGATGCTGCATATATATGGTGCTTAATGTTGACTGCCCATTGATTTAACTCTTTTTCGTCGTCTAAAAAGAGCTAAAGCAAATAAAACTAGAATTAAACTACAGTAGTTAGCAGCAAGTCCTAGGTCAATTCACAGTTCGGTTTTATCTCTTGCTTAGGTCAAATAATCACAAGTTAAGCAAATTATCAAACAGGTTGTGTGCAGGTTTTATATCTAAGACTAATTTAAACTAATTGAAACTACAACTAACAGAATTAGGTGAATGAGTGAAAGTATGGATGAGATGTACCTCCTTCTCCAAGTACTCCGTGCTTACGTTTAATCGGACTTCATATACTTGTTCTTCTTAATATAAACTAGTTAAATTCTCAAGATCTCTTTAATCAAAGAAGTCTACAAGAGTTTAACTAATTTAATTAAGGCTTAAGCTCTTTCAAGCCAAGAACATACCAAAAGCAACTCTAAACACTAAATCTAGCATTTAGGAAACAAATTCATTCCACAAATGTAAGAGGAGCTAATCGCACACACATACATGTATGAAACTACAAGAATTAAGCCTCGGTTTTCATGTCCTTAACAATCAAGAGAGGTTTTCAAGCTAACATAAAGTAGAACATCTAAATACAGATGCTCTAACCTATATAAGCCTAAATCTAGACATACATAGGCAAAAATTTACATCTAGCTTGAAACCTAAAAGAGAAAATTACAAGCATATGAAGCCATAGGTTGATTCTACAAGCACATTTCCTTGGAGAAGAAGGCTAGGCGATCTAGCCGAACATGGAGATGAAGGCGGATGAAGATAGTTGTGAAGTTCTGGACATGGCGGAGATGAAGAAGATGAAGATGGAGTTGAGAGAATTTGTTAGAGGAGAGAGAAAGTGAAAGTGAAGTGAGAGATCAGATGTCTGAAAGTTAGTTACGTTTGGGGTTTTATAGTGGTGAGTAGCTTTGGGATTATCGCCCAAAGGGTATTTTTGGTATTTGGTAAAGGTTAGGATGAATGTGGACTGGATCTCATCTCCATGCATTTCCAAAGGTTCCTCCTTTTTCTCCAAGTGATTGTGCTTCCCTTTTTGCCCTTAATGAGGCCTCCAGACTTGAATTTGGCCTTGGCGCCTAATTTTGCCTCATTTGGAAAGCTCCCCAAGTACCTTCAAGCTGCAGGGCTGACTTTGCCTTAAATTAACTCTGCACCTGAGACTTCTGAAAAGTAGTTGACATTTCTGATCATTGTGCAGTTTGGTTCTTGTACATGCTGGCTGATGGACTTCAGCTTCCGGATGCAAGACTTCATCTCGCAAGCGCGAGCATATTCACTTCCGGATGAGAATCCACTTCCGGATGTAACTCTTTGTCCGCCAGCGCCAGCATGTTCACTTCCGGCTGTAAATCCACTTCCGGATGTAAATCCACTTCCGGATGTAAATCCACTTCCGGATGTAAATCCACTTCCGGATGTAAGTTCCCTTCTTCAAGTAGCCCAGCTTCCAGATGTGAACTTGCATCCTGATGTAAACTTGCATTCTGATGTGAGTACTTTTCCAGGTGTGACTTTGCTTCCGGATGTGAACCTTCATCCGGATGTGACTTTGAGTACTCTTCATCTAGCCTTCTTTCTTGCCAAGTTATCTCCACTGAAGCTCCACCAAGGGTGTGTGGGGCCCACTTGGGACCCCCCTACATTAAAAACACATCTCATAGTCAAAATGACCAAAATACCCTTAGTTCCATAAAATGCAAATAATAAGGCTATTATTCTTCAAATATTTATACATAAGCATGTGCATGAAAATGTATCAATAATGATCAAATATAACAAATAAACCACACTAATTAAGCTCAAATGCACATGCTTAAAGGTATGAAATTTGGTCCAATCAAATCCCCCACACTTAATCTTTGCACTCCGGGCAAAGTCATGTAAAAAGATTAACTCAACTATTAAACATAATGAAGACAATTGGAATTATCATAGTGTACAAGTTGATCTTCTTGAACCTTTCCCTAAAGCTTCGCATGGGCCAAATCTAAGAATACAAAGTGAATGCAAGTTTAACAAGCAACTAAACCTAAGGACGAGTGCTAATTGAGATTTTTCCTCACCGGATTTAAGTGTTTAACTCATTCACTCAAGTTAGGAAAAATGCCTAACTAAGGACTTGTGATCACTCTATGGCTCAATGCACTTAACCATCACCATAGGCTTGTAATAGCTCTAAGTTCTCCACCCATTATTATGCATAGCACAACCAAATCTAGGGGACTTTGGGGTTAGATGGAAGGCTAATAATGAATGGTGAATGATGGATAGTAGTCAATGACAAATGACATGAACAAGTAATCACCACATATGCATGCAATACAATGAAATCAAACCTCACAAAGCATGCTACATCTCTCTTTTCTTTCTCAATCTTATGCCTTTGGCATACTTAAGCACTTTGTGCTTTCTTTCTTTTTTTTTCTTTTTTTTTTTTACTTAGGCCTTTGGCCTTATTTTCCCACTTTATTTCTTTTGTTTTTTCTTGGCCTTTGGCCATCTCTCTTTCCTTTTTTTTTCAATGTGGCTCTCGGCCATCTTTTATTTCTCACAATGTAGCATGCTTAACAAAAGATACAACAATACAACACTAATATAAAATGCAAGCATATGCTATAATCACTTATTCACACATTGGTCAAGGTGGTAGAAAAGAATAATGAATGGCCCAAAGGGGTTAATCAAAGGATAATATTTTTGGTTGGCTTAGTGTTTGGGACATGAGGGTTTAGAAAGAAACGCCCCTTTCATTTTCAATCATGCCATGCATTGTGATCTTGAACAAGAGCTAGGACAAGTTCTAGGAGGTCAAGTAACTATTGGCCCACTCAATTCGGTTGAAGGCTTCTCACATTTATAGCTTACTCTAATCAGTCACTTCCTCCCTAAGAAAAGTTAAATGAGAAACTTACACCCTCTTTATACCTTAAAAGTGCCCCATGCAATGCCCTAAGTAATCATTCCAAAAATTCTACTTACACACTAGAGGACAATTCCATTTGCTTTCAATAGCCATAATCAAGTCAAATTTTTAAGAAAAATCATGCCAAATAAGCCCAAAAATCAAGTGTGTGAGCTTTGAAATAAACCACTTTAAAGCACATAATACACCTCCCCCACACTTAAAGCATGCATTGTCCTCAATGGACCAATCAATTCGAGTAGGAAGATGCATTTTAAAGGCAAAGCAGCAACATTAAAGGCAGGGCAGTTCAAACAAACAAATGGCCAATGCATGTATTATTTACAAACAAACATAGACTAAGCACAACCTAAAATATTATGTATAACATGATAATAATAAATTTTTTTTTTTTCCTCACTGGCGCTCAGGAAGCCTAACTAGATGTCATCTCAAGCTGCTATGCTTCCGGAAGCAAAAGTGCTACCGGAAGCAAAACTGCTATAGGAAGTCACTCTAGGTTCAGATTCTAATCTCACCCCTAGCGGAAGCAAACTTGCTACCGGAAGCAAAATTGCTTTCGGATGCATTGACGCTTATGCACAATGAACTCATCCCCTAGCGAAGCAAAATGAACACAATCTGATCCTGAGTAGAAAAGTCTAAGTGAGAGCTTCCGGAAGCCAAAACACTTCCGGATGCAAAATCCTCTATTTCTTAATGACAGTTCCTGAAGCTTATAGACATCCCCAAGTACTAGTGAAATTTTTCATATTATTTAAACAACCTAACAAACCTAAACAAAATCCTAAACATATAAACATAATCCTAATTTTTCTAATACTAACACCCTCCCCCACACTTAAGAATGTGTCATAAAAGAATAAGTGAGGAAAGGAAAGAAACGACCTTTAGGGAGGCTTGAAATTCTCCTTATACAATTTGAGCAAGTGGCCATTGACCTTGTACACACGGCCATCCTTGAGATTCTTGATCTCAACCATCCCAAAGTCATGAGACTTGAGCACTTCATAAGGTCCTTGCCACTTGTCTTTAAGCTTGCCGCCTCCACAAAATTTGAATCTCACACGATAGCACAAGACAAGATCTCCCTCCTTGAACTGCTTCCTCAAAATGCCACTGTCATGAATGGCCTTTGTCTTTTCTTTCAAAATCCTTGAGTTCTCAAAAGCTTCATTCCTCAGCTCCTCAAGCTCACTCAGAGTCAACTGCCTCTCTTGAGCAGCAGCATCCATATCCTCAATACAAGATTTAACTGCCCAATAAGACTTGTGCTGCAGCTCAACTGGTAAATGACAAGCCTTTCCGTATATGAGCCGATAAGGAGACATGCCAATAGGAGTCTTAAAGGAAGTCCTATATGCCCAGAGAGCTTCTTCAAGTCTCAAGCTCCAATCCTTCCTACTTGGCTTCACAATTCGCTCAAGGATGTTTTTGATTTGCCTATTGCTCACCTCAGCTTCTCCATTGGTTTGGGGGTGGTAGGGTGTAGAAACCTTGTGATTCACCCCAAATTGACTGAGCAATGAAGACATAAGCTTGTTACAGAAATGAGACCCTTGATCACTCACCAAAGCCTTAGGAACTCCAAACCGGCAAAAGATATTAGACTTCAGAAATTTCAACACGGCCCTCGCATCATTGGCTCTAGTTGGTACAGCTTCCACCCATCTAGAGAGGTAATCCACCGCCAGCAAAATATATGTGTAGCCGTTGGATGGGGGAAAAGGTCCCATAAAATCTATACCCCAAACATCAAAAGGGTCACAGTATAGCATTGGCACTTGAGGCATCTCCTGTCTCTTCCCCATACTTCCAAACCTTTGGCATTTGTCACAAGACTTGCAATACTCAAACGCGTCTTTAAACAGAGTAGGCCAATAGAAACCGGCCTCCAGAATCTTCCTTGAAGTCTTTTTAGCACCAAAGTGTCCTCCACAAGCTAGCGAATGACAAAACTCCAGGATTGATGGGACTTCATCATCTTGCACACACTTTCTGATTATTTGATCATTACATAGCCTCCACAAGTGTGGTTCATTCCAAACATAATAACCAGCATCCCTCTTCAACTTTTGGACTTGATGCTTGTTCAGAGATGGTGAAGTGACTTCGGCAACAAGGTAGTTCACTAGATGAGCATACCAAGGATCTTTCTTTGCATTTAAGGCACACAATAAGGCATCTGGGAAGGTATCACAAACAAGAGAAGAATCATCAACACCTTCCACATTCATTGGCAAACGGCTCAAATGATCAGCTACCAAGTTCTCTCTTCCAGTTCTGTCTTTGATCTCTAACTCAAATTCTTGTAACAGCAACACCCATCGCAAGAGCCTGGGCTTTGTTTGAGGTTTAGATAACAAATATCGAACAGCTGCATGATCCGTGAATACAGTTACTTTGGAATGAAGTAAATATTGCCGAAATTTATCTAAACCGAAGACAATGGCAAACAACTCCTTTTCAGTTGTTGTATAATTCCTTTGAGCTCTATCCAAAGTCTTAGATGCATAAGCAATCACCCTCGGCAATGAATCATGCCTCTGGCCGAGCATAGCTCCCAACGCCTCGTTGGAAGCATCACATGATAGCTCAAAAGGAAGCTCCCAATTAGGTGCAACCAAGATAGGAGGAGAAATAAGCCTTGACTTCAACTCAACAAAGGCTTCCTTACAAGCACTAGAGAAGTCAAACTCGGCCTCTTTTTGAAGCAGATGAGATAAAGGAGCAGCAATTTGGCTGAAGCCCTTGATAAATCTCCGATAAAATCCCACATGTCCTAAAAAGGACCTCAACTCCTTCAAGCAGGTAGGGAAGGGTAGAGAAGAGATTACTTCAACCTTGGCCCTGTCAACCTGAATGCCCTCCTTTGAGACTAAGTGTCCCAAAACTATGCCCTTGTCCACCATGAAATGGCACTTCTCATAGTTGAGTACCAAGCCCTTCTCCACACATCTAACCAATGCTTTCTCAAGATTGACCAAGCAAGCATCAAAACTGTCTCCATAGAGGGAGAAATCATCCATAAACACCTCTATGCCATCCTCCAGCAAGTCATTGAAAATGCTCATCATGCAACGTTGAAAGGTTCCTGGAGCATTGCAAAGACCAAAAGGCATTCTCCTGTATGCGAAGGTTCCAAATGGGCAAGTAAAGGTCGTCTTTTCTTGGTCCTCTGGTGCTATGGGAACCTGGAAGTACCCGGAAAAACCATCCAGAAAACAGTAGTGTGACTTGCCAGCTAGTCTTTCCAACATTTGGTCAATAAATGGTAATGGAAAGTGGTCTTTCCTCGTGGAGTCATTCAACCTCCTGTAATCAATGCATACCCTCCAAGAGTTCTGAACCCGTGTAGGTACTAGCTCATCTTTTTCATTCTTTACCACAGTCAGCCCACTCTTCTTTGGCACCACATGAATGGGACTCACCCATTCGCTATCGCTTATCGGGTAGATGATTCCAGCACTTAAGAGCTTTTCTACCTCCTTTTTCACAACATCAAGTATCAAGGGATTGAGCCTTCTTTGTGGCTGCCTCACCGGCTTAGCATCATCAGTAAGCAAAATCCGGTGCATGCAAGTGGTAGGACTCATGCCAGGAAGATCGGCTAGAGTCCACCCAATGGCCCCCTTATATCGTCTGAGGACCTCAAGCAGCTTCCCTTCCTCAAGAGAAGACAGAGCGTTAGAAACAATCACTGGAAGCTTCCCTTCATCGAGCAAGTAGGCATACTTAAGATTGGGTGGTAAGGGTTTCAGCTCCAGTGTAGGTGGCTCAATGATAGAAGGTACCAAAGTGTGCATCTCAACTTGCAACACTTGAGGCTCATAGAAATCATCATCAAATTGCGGAAGCTCATCAAAGTGATTAGAAAAAGTCAATGGCTGCTTCAGATCATCACAACAATTCGGCCTCTTAGAGTTTGAGGCCTCAGCACTCTTATTTAAGTCTGCATCACCACTGCCGCTCAGGGTAGAAAAATGTGGACCGTCAGCTAGCGCATGCTCTTTCAGATAAAGCTTCTCTCTCAGCTTGTGTAAGCGGCTTCTTCTTAAAGCTTCATACTCTTCAATATCAAACCTTTGTGAACTAGACTCCTCAATTTCCTTTGTGAATTCACAACCTCCATCCTTCGTTTGTCCTACAAAAGTGAGCAAACTTCCCTCTTCCAAGGGGTTGTAGCTTGACAAAGAAGATATAGAAGTGCAATCATCATCAAAATCATAGTTCACATACATGGAATCCATGAATTCAGTTACTGTACTTCCTATGCTAGATGAATCATTAAAAACATCATGCAAGCATGTATTAGAAATCAAACTAGCACAAGAATCATGATAGCACATATGAGTATCAATCTTATCAAACATGTTCAGCTTAAAGGAATTAGCATGCTCATCATAAATCACATGCATCAATGAATCAACCACACTCAGCCCTAGGAGAGAATAATCCTCGTGAGGATGTCTCATGGCTTTTCCTACATCAAACCTTATTATTTGATTCCCCACTTGCATTGTAACAAATCCCCCTTCTAAGCTTATCACCATCTTGGCAGTTTTCATAAATGGCCTTCCTAGGATCAAAGAATCATCCATACTAGTGTCACTGGTCATATCTAGCACATAAAAATCCACTGGAAATACTAATTCCCTAACCCTCACAAGAATATCCTCTATAAAGCCAAAGGGTTTCTTAATGGACCTATCAGCCAGCTGAACTACAACACTGGTTTCACTCAAGTTCTTCAACCCTAGTGCAAAGTAAGTGGCCTTAGGCATTACATTAATAGCGGCACCTAAATCCAGAAGTGCCTTCCCAAAGCTAAGTTTCCCTATCTGACAAGGAATGGTGAAAGATCCAGGATCTCTGCACTTTGAGGGCAAGTACCCTTTCAAGAGAGACGAAACATTAGTCCTTAATTGGACCTTGCTACTAGAATTACCAACTCTCTTGTTAGTACACAGATCCTTTAAAAACTTGGCACATTTAGGCATTTGCTTCAACAGTACAAGCATAGGTACATTCACTTCAAGCTTAGAGAATAAATTGAGCATTTCCTTTTCTAACTCATCATCATGTTGTTTCTTAACTAAAGCATACGAGTTAGGAAAAGGTAAATGTTTAGGGTCAAGAATCTTACCTTTAGAGGACTCATCCCCTTGCTGAGTAAGTTGTTCCTGCGAAGAAGATTCTCCAACTTTTCGTTTTCCTTCAGCAATTTCCTTCCTCTTCTCCTCTCGTGAGGTCTCAGTTTCATCACTCTTCTCAGTCAGGCTCTCAGCCTCATCAAGTGGTTCATCAAGAGGAGGACTCAGTACAGCCTTTCCATGCACATGGTCATCAACAAAGTCATTTTGAAGGCTAGTATAACCTTCCTCATTTGATATACCCTTCTCAGCCTCACAAGGTAATTGTATCACCTCCTCTTCCTCTTCATATTCATATGCATCACCATATTTCCGTCCACTTCTTAGGTGCATAGAATGAATGTTTTGTGGATTAATCACCACATTAGACGGCAATCCACCTTTCTTTGCGTCCTGCTCAGCTTTATCATTAAACATTTGAGAAACTAAGGTAGTTACATCTTTCTTTAGACCTTCTCCAAACTTTTCCATTAAACTTGACATCATCTGGTACATAGTATCTTGTTGAGATGTCGAAGAACTAGATGGAGGAGCATGAGCTGGATCATTATTCTTCATAAATGGAGGAGGAACATTAGCTTGTTGATTCGGCCTGTACCTTTGATCATTAGAGTTAGGCCTCCCTTGATATGAACCATAGCCTTGATGTGAGGGATAGTCATTAGCAGCTTGGTAGTTACCTCCCCCCCACTTAGGCTGTTGCTGTGGTTGGAAAGAGCTGGAATTTGAGGCTTGGTTTGAACCTCCCCCCCACTTGAAGTTCGGATGGTCCCTCCATCCCGGATTGTACGTGGAAGAGTAGGGATCATACTTGGCTTGAGGCCTAGCATTGTTATACATGGCCGCCACTTCCGCTTGGGATGGACAGTCTGAGGATAGGTGCATGGGCGAGCCACAGTGATCACAGAATGAGGCCACCAAGGCCATAGAATCATCAACACAAGGAGTAGGCTGAACGAAGCGTCCGTCCATCCGACTGAGGCTCTCGGTCAGCCTCTCAATAGAGTTGTACAGCTTGTCATCACTACTCACTGAGGCAACCTTTGGCGCAGCACCATACAAAGCATCACGACCATAAAAATTCTGGTGATTAGAGGCCATGGTTGAAAATAAGTTCCATCCTTCATTGGCTGATAAATTGAAAAGTGAGCCATTAGAAGCAGCATCAACACTCATCTTGAGCTGTGGCACCAGGCCATCATAAAAGTATTGCACCAGATTGCCCTTGGAGATGTTGTGGTTGGGGCACGAGTTCACCAAGGTGTTGAACCGGCTCCAATATTCATAGAATGTCTCCTGAGAGAATTGCTGAACACCTGTGATGTCTTTCCGCAACTTTGATATCTTGGAGACTGGAAAATAGCGGTCTAAGAACACCTTCTTAAGCTGCTCCCAAGAAAGAGTAGCATAATGAGTTGGAAGGTTCAAGAGCCACTCCTTGGCTTTGCCTTCTAAGGAGAATTGAAATACTCTCAACAGAACATCATCCAGGTCTGCATTGGGAGGCTTCATGGAGGAGCAAGTGTGGTAGAGGCCAAGCAAGTGCGTGTGAGCATCCTCATGGGGAAATCCTGTAAACTTAGGCAGATGAGCAAGTAGAGATCCTTTGATCTCAAAGTTAGCGGGGTTAGCATAAAAACCTTGAGGTGCAAACGATGCATATGACTGTGTGAACTCACGCATTGGTCTATCATCATCATGTAAATGCCTACCCCCCTCAAAATGATGTTCATCCTCTTGCTCTCGCCTGTCATGTCGCTCACGCTCATGTTCATGCTCTCTTGCCTCCCTCTCATGTTCTCTATGGTCCTCTCGTCTTTCTGCCATAATGAAATGCTGGTCTATGAATGTATTATTAGAAGCTACAGATGAATTTTGTGGATTTGATGTGGATCCTACAGGTTGCTTACTAGCTTGCTTCTCGTGCTTTTTCTTTTTCTTAAGTTCTCGAAGAGTCTTATTAATATCTCTATCCAATGGCACTAGTGATGTGGTAGGGTTCATGCAATTCACTAAGTGCAACGATATGCAATGAAAACAAAACAGCCAAGCAATTAGTCCCTGCAAAACAAATCAGCAAGACAAACAACAATACCAGCAGAATGTGCAGCAAAATCCTGAAAATCCAGCAAAATCAAAGACAAAACCACCAGTACAAACAGAATATATCCAGTCCAGAACAATTCAAGCAAAAATCCAGTACAACAAACAAAATTTCCAGCAAAACTCTGAAAAATTCCACAATTTCCGAACAACAGTTTGGCTAACTAGAGCAGTCAATTAAGCCAATTAAACAGCACAGATATGTTCAGAACAAAGTAGAAGGATGCTCAAAACCTACAACTAAAAATCACCTACAACAAAAACTAAGAAAATGTAACTAAAAACCTAAGACAAGAAAGAATTCAACCAAACCGGCAACGGCGCCAATTTGATTTAACTCTTTTTCGTCGTCTAAAAAGAGCTAAAGCAAATAAAACTAGAATTAAACTACAGTAGTTAGCAGCAAGTCCTAGGTCAATTCACAGTTCGGTTTTATCTCTTGCTTAGGTCAAATAATCACAAGTTAAGCAAATTATCAAACAGGTTGTGTGCAGGTTTTATATCTAAGACTAATTAAAACTAATTGAAACTACAACTAACAGAATTAGGTGAATGAGTGAAAGTATGGATGAGATGTACCTCCTTCTCCAAGTACTCCGTGCTTACGTTTAATCGGACTTCATATACTTGTTCTTCTTAATATAAACTAGTTAAATTCTCAAGATCTCTTTAATACTTGTTCTTCTGAAAAGTAGTTGACATTTCTGATCATTGTGCAGTTTGGTTCTTGTACATGCTGGCTGATGGACTTCAGCTTCCGGATGCAAGACTTCATCTCGCAAGCGCGAGCATATTCACTTCCGGATGAGAATCCACTGGATGAGAATCCACTTCCGGATGTAACTCTTTGTCTGCCAGCGCCAGCATGTTCACTTCCGGCTGTAAATCCACTTCCGGATGTAAATCCACTTCCGGATGTAAATCCACTTCCGGATGTAAGTTCCCTTCTTCAAGTAGCCCAGCTTCCGGATGTGAACTTGCATCCTGATGTAAACTTGCATTCTGATGTGAGTACTTTTCCAGGTGTGACTTTGCTTCCGGATGTGAACCTTCATCCGGATGTGACTTTGAGTACTCTTCATCTAGCCTTCTTTCTTGCCAAGTTATCTCCACTGAAGCTCCACCAAGGGTGTGTGGGGCCCACTTGGGACCCCCTACATTAAAAACACATCTCATAGTCAAAATGACCAAAATACCCTTAGTTCCATAAAATGCAAATAATAAGGCTATTATTCTTCAAATATTTATACATAAGCATGTGCATGAAAATGTATCAATAATGATCAAATATAACAAATAAACCACACTAATTAAGCTCAAATGCACATGCTTAAAGGTATGAAATTTGGTCCAATCACCCATTCAGGTCAACTGAATCCTATATTTGAATCCAAGGCAATAGAACTTTGGAATAAGATTTACACTGAAGAGAAGATTCAAAGTTTGAGGATGAAATTAATGGCATGTTTTTCTCCCATTGCTGGGAGACTTGCGGAGAGGTGTGTATTCCATGTGCAGCACTTCTCTTCTTGCTCATTGCGCCCCCAATACATCAAAGTGCTGAAAATTGCATAAGATGCAGGCTGGATATGGAGGTCAAGTGGTTTGTGGAGAGCTTGGGTGGAGAATACAACATTGAACCTTAGGTGTTTAGGGTTTGTGCTTACTGTTGTTTTATGTCTTTTGGGGTTTAAGTGTTTAGTGTTGGTTGCTCAAAAACTTTATTATGTGGTGTACATTTTGCTTATCCGGTTTGTATTTAGTCTAAATGTTGTTGCTGTTAGTGATAAGTCTTAGTTTTAGGGGTGCTAATATTTTTCTGTTGTTTGGTGAGCACCTTTTTGTATTTGCAGTAATATGTTTGTGCTATGTAACAGCCCCAGAGTTGTTTGCTGGGCATTAAGATTCTGTGTTTTATTAATATGGTTCACTAATGCCAATATGCCTCACTAATTTTACATTTATCAATAATCAATGATATGGCTGAGCGACCATGGCACAGAAATTGTAACAAGCAACACAAATAATTTGGCTGAAAAAAAACAACTTATCATAGTAAGGGCAGAGGAGGCAATGATTAAAAGGATCCCTATAAGTAGTTACTGGTGAGTTGCAAGAAATTCCTAATATTATGAAAACTTTTGCAGCAGTAGAATTAAGATTCGAATATTGTTGATCATTGTAAAAACACATTTGCATCAGGTTTAGTCATGAAAGTTAGATGTGTGTTCAGCCCTCCCGCATGCAATTATCCCTACATTGGTTGACACATATTTGCAAAGTTCATGCAACAGGGAAAGGTTTGTAAAATTCATGAAATGATGATGGATGATGACATCAACTATTAAAATTTATTTTAATCCAGTTTAGGAAACAATACAAGCACTATTCAACACGTATTTTACTTGATTGTAATTGACTAAGATCAGACTTTTATTTTAATCCAGTGTAGGAAACAATACAAGCACTGGTCAACACATATTTTACTTGATTATAATTGATACGCACAAGAAGACATGAGATTGAAAAAGATAATTATAACACATCAAATGAATTACATGAAACATGAGTTCATGAGTTACATGTTAATTATAAATATAAATATTCCTACATAAATGACGCATATTTGTAAAATTCATGGAACAGGGAAAAGTTTGTAAAATTCATGAAATGATTTTAATCCAGTGTAAGAAACAATACAAGCACTGTTCAACACAAATTTTACTTGATTATAATTGATTAAGATCAGACTATCTGTAAGATGGCACATAATAACACATCAAATGAATTACATGAAACATGGGTTCATGAGTTACATGTTAATTATTAATATAAATATTCCTACATAAATGACACATATTTTTTCCTTTGAAAGTGTTTTTGATTTTTCGTGTGTTGCATGATTTGGTCATAAATGCAATTTTTTTCACCATAAACTATTTTGTTTATGTCCTAAATAAATTTTACCTGCTATTTATGATTTTGAGATTTTGAGATTTCCATGTCAGGGTATAAATTTCCATCTCAGCATTTATCCTCATCTCAGCATTTATCCTTCTGTCAGAAATATACATGCATCTCTTTGTGTGCCCTACACATCACAATTGTGGATTTCATATCCAAGTGCATTTTAATTGCAGATATTGGTTTCTACAAATTTGTGCACCCCAAGCATCACAATTGTGATCCTCATCTCAAGTGCATTTTAATTGCAGGTAGAGATTAGGACAACTAATTCAAATGCATGTGGTCACTAAGCAAGTTACATGTTCATTGTTTCATATGAAAGAGCTTTCACCTTTTCCTTTATTGCTTATTAGCATTATTTCATGCTTATCAACGTTAGATTTAATCTACTGATATTTTCCTTCCTATTGCATATGGTATATTTGCAAAAAATGTGATCATTTTAGTGCCTTTGTTGTTGAGTTTGGCATAAGCATTTTCTTGGTTTGTTGTACCTTAGTGGGTGTCTCTGCACTCCACTTTTCTAGGTTCGTTGTACCTTATTGGGTGTCTTTGTGCTCGCCCTCATCTGCTTCGTAATTGCAGAAGATTCAGTTTTTGGTTTTATTTCATATTTCATGACTTTATCAGCATTTAGCATTTTAATTAGGGGCCTTGATTCCTGCGCATCATTACAATGCATTTAGTCATCAATCAACAGATTACAGATTCTCTCATTTACCACTTGCAACTATAAATAAAGGCTCTTTCCATTTTTCATCAGTTCCAAACTGTACTTTCTTTCTCAACTTTTTAAGGTTAATGAGCTTGCTATGTTCTTTTCTTCTTTGTTCCTTTCTTAAGGTTTTTGCTGCCCTTGGCGTAGCTAATGCCTATTTTATTTTTTATTACCAGCGTCCATTGCCCATGGAGAGCACCCTTCTAAAAGATTTGCATGGAAAAAAAGAAACTTGGGCTTTAACAGTTAAGGTTATTGGAAAATGGAAAGTTCACAAGAAAACACCACCTTTTGCACCATGGAAATTATCTCTCATGCTACTAGATGCGGAAGTGTGTATTGTTTTTATTGTTTCTTTTAAAAAACCTGAACTTTCATTTTGTTTTACATCATGTGCAAAGTGCTCACATATATGTTTTACATATATGTTTTGTGTGTTGGTATGTGTGATTTTTTAATTCAGGGGAGTAGGATAGAGGCATTCACAGTCCTCAGAATTTTGATGGAGCAATATCAGAAATTCCCCGTTGAAGGAGAGGTTTACCATATTGAAAATTTCAATGTCATTAGTAATCTAGATCAATACCGCTTTGCTGCCCACCCTTGGAAGCTGAAATTTCATCCATCAACCATCATTAGGAAATCAACAGCCCATATTAATGCCCATGAATACAACTTTGTCTCCATTAAGGAGATATCAACCCACAGTGCCAATAATATTGAGCTCATAGGCATGTTATTGTCATCTATTATATTACTTTTTCCAATATCAGCAATTATGTATTTAAGGTTGTATAGTGTTTATTGAAACTTGTATTAGCAGATGTTGTTGGGTTCCTTACAGCATTTGGGGAGTTGGAAAATCAGAGAAGGGACTATGAGAACAGTGCAAGACTTAATCTCACATTGGCTGACACTGAGTAAGTGAATTTATCATATTTATTCCCCTGTTTTATTGCCCATTTGCAATTTTCCAGAATTAAAATTTTCTTTAACATTTGATTCTTACAAAAATCGATGTCAGGGGGCATGCTATAAATGTTGTCCTATATGGAGATTCTGCAGTTGAGACTTATGCCTCCAGAAAACCTGATTTGAAGACACCTATAATCACTTTACTAAAGTTTGCAAAAATACTGTACAAAGAAGGTACAATATCATATACATGCTACTAAAATTGTTAATTTTCAATGTGATCGCTTCATGTTACATAGCTGTATTTGTAGGCTATTCACATGTTTCAAGTGCAGCTGAGGCAACCAAGGTTATTTTCCACCCAAATTTACCTGAAGCAAAGAGGCTACTAGACAGGTTACTTTAAGGGACACTTCAAACTTCCTTGCGTTCTTTATCCCATGCCTTGAATCTTCTCCATAATTAATAAATTTCTGTGTTTGCAGTCTTACCAGTAATCCTGCTGTTGCTACATCTCTGTCCAACGTGGGATTACCAGAACCTACTTCTTTCACTCCTGAAGGCCTACTTAATTTTCCAAGGAGGTTCACATTGGCCAATATGAAGGCTATGGAAATGGTAACGACACTTATTTGTATTACCTATTAATTCTAACTTCCTAACTTAGAGGCAACTCACCTTCTCTATAGCTTACACTTTCTTTTTTTATGTGAGCAGCCAGGGGATGTGGTCAGCAGAGTAACAATTGACATGCTGGAAACATCTGAGGATTGGAAATATGAGGGTTGCTCCTGTAATTCAAGACCTACTTTGACAGAGGAAGGCAAGCTTGAATGTAAGAAATGTCCTGGGAAAGTTGTCACCACAGAGCCCAAGTATGACAATGAAACTATTGCTGCTTAATGTTGTATAATCCATATTTTTAATTTCTTATAATCCATATCTTCACTTGGCTTAACATATATTTTCTAAATCCCCATCCTTAGGTTTAAGGTGCATTATAAGGTATCTGATAACACCGATGAATGTTCAATTGTGTTTTTCAACAAACTTGGTGCACAGTTATATGGAAAAACGGCCCTACAACTACAAGAGCAACTTGAAAGGGTAAAGACATATTCCTTCAGATCTACTTCTAATAGAATCATTTACTGAGGAACTAAGTAATTAATCCTGGTCATTATATATGTTCCAGGATCAAATGTTGGGATCTTTCCCTCAAGAATTGAGTCAACTGATTGGAACAGAAATTATTGTTCTCTTAAGGGTCAAGCCTTACAACAAGACCTATCCTAGAAGCAGCATTGTTGTTGCTCAGTTTTCAACTGATGTTGAGCTCTTGGCAAAATTTACCTATTCTGAACCAGATTTGCAAGCAGAAAAAACTAAGGTGCGTATTTAATTATTAGACATTGCTATTCCTACACATTAAAGTATAATTCAGCTATTTCACTATTCTAATTCTGATGTTAAAACCTTCACCCATTTTGTTTGACCAGAACCTGCCTGATGATGTAAACTCCAGCCATGCTTCAATGGAGGACTCTAAATTTTCACCAAACATTGTGCATGTTAACTCAGCCCTTCCTCCAACTCCTCCACCAACAGATCAGACACCAAAAAGAAAAGAAAAAAACCCAACTTTAACCTCAGATAGTGAAGATACCAACCTCTCTGGAAACCCATCTCCAAACTTCAAACCAAAGAAGCGAATGACTAAAATGAAGAAAGAACAAGTCAATTAACTGATGAAACTCCGTGTAGATCATGGAAATCCTATAGTTATTATGTCATGCTTTACATTTTATGTTTTTTTAGAATTTTCCAGGCTCAAGTGTGTTAATACTTTTTAGGCTTTTGCTGTCTTATAACTAAGTTTTCCATCATGTTGCATTTTCGTTTTGCTATAGTAGTTTGTGTTTATAGTCTTAAAGATTGTGTAATCTATTCAAATTAATTTCAGTCTTATATTGTGTTATGTAAGGTTCCTCTTTAAGCTCAAATGTTTATTACTAGGTTATTCAAAATATCTATTGATGTCGAGAACATAATTTGAAATTTATGCAACGTAAAACTTTGCATATCTTTCCAAGTAAGAAAACCATCGAAAAGATTAGTTTCCTGGATAAAAAAATATGTACCGCATATTTGCATATCTTTCATATGTGAATGCATTAAAATTTATGAACCACAGCGTTCTCCAATTGCACTAACAAAGAAAGCAAACATGCATTGCGAACAATAATATAAAGTACCTGCCAAGCATCTCTGACACACCACTTTTCATAGACAAGATTTTTGCCATCACAGCTCCTCGAATTCAATTCCCAGCGTTCTGCACAAGAACAAAATGCAATGACCAAGACGAAGAGTGATAAAGAAAAGAAAAAAAATTGAAAATCTAAAATAGAGAAAAAAAACAAAATAAAAAATTCAAAGACTAAAAAAGACAATAAGGAACATAAAAAAATTAGACAACGAAATAGTAAGTTTCCAACTATCTAAATGAGAATAAAATGAGCAGAATATAAGTTGAAATCTTTAAAACTAGACCATTAATACCATACTTGGATGGTTTATATTTTCACCACAACAATTCGTCACAGCCATGATATCGGGAAAAAGCAGTTACGTGTTAAATTCCAATTGTAAATTCATAAACTCATAGTATTAGTCACTTTCCTAATTTTCTATAAGAAAAGGTACAAAAGTGTTGGTTCAGAAACTTACCAAGATTGTCACCCTTGGTGAAGGTTTTCCCTGAAGCCCAAGTGGTATAATCCACACCAGTAGCCCATCCAGCGCTGTCACCAACAGTATAATCTGTTCCAAACACACAAGGGACAGACCATCAAAGAAGCAACCGCCATCAATGTAGTCCTAGTCATTTTTGGCCGATGAGTGAGAGAAAGAGAGAGGCTAATGATGATGAACATTTTTTTAAACTGAATGGAAAGGTAAAAATATTCACTCGCAATACCTCCATATCGGCACCATGAATTTTTTAATGCCACATTTCTCTTCATTGACTACAATTTTCAATTCTTATCTTCAAACACACACATGTCAACATTCAGAATCTACAAGTTTAAGATAAGAGACACGCGTCTGATAAAAGGCTAGGTAAAGGAATGACTTGGCAAATAATTGCTCTTGCTAATAATGGACAAAAAATAAAAGACTTTTAAGACACAAAGCTTTCGCCCCCACTGAATCTATCCATTGAATAAAAATATAGCAATGGTAATTTTATTATAAATCACTTTTAAATTAAAAATTAGTATAAAGCATAACAAACTATGATTTTTAGTCTTTCCCCCAAATTTGAACTATTTATTCCTATGTATGACAAAAAAAATCAAAAAAACAAAATAAAAATATACAATTATAATATATTACTAAAGTCCATTAAAAAACTACTTTAATGAACCAAAACTTTACAAATCACATTACCTTAATAAAAAATAAAAACATCCCCAAGCATTGCCCATGTGGCCATTTGAAATGTAATAAGATGCTATATAATAGCTAAGTAGTTTCGTTCAAAAAATATAATAGCTAAGTAGTTTATCTTCTATGATCTTCCCATATAATTCCCAAATATTATCTTCTATATATTAAATATTCCTTTTCATGTACAAGACAAACTAATGTTTTTATAAGTTCACATATAAAACAACTAAATCCATATCCCGCGCAACGCGCGGGGCCCATACTAGTTTGACTAGAGAATGACAATTGATTGAACATTTGTAATAATAACAATATGAGCATTATCATTCACAGTTATTAAAAATTATTGGCAACTAACAATTAACAACATCTATTTAATCACTTTTACATTTCAATTTGTTCATAAATATAATATTGTTTTCTAATTTTCCCAATTTTTTCCCAAATTAGCCTCATAATAATATCAATAAAAAGCAAACAAAAGATGAAGAGTAGGGATAAATATATAAGATTTGGGCAATTTGGGAAAATCATGTGACAATAACTAACTTAACTAACATCCTTAGTCTAATTAAATTAAAGAAAATGATCTTATATTTAGGAACAAACTTAGTATTTAGCTATATGTAACAATATTATGGTTTTTATTCCCAATCTCAGCTGATTAAATTCTAAGTCATTGACAATATTTATACATTTAAAAACAACAACTAATTTTATACTACATCTATTCCTAAATTTGAGACTACTTTCAAATTTCAATTTGTTTCTAAATATAAGATCATTTTCTAATTTCTCCTAATTTTTCCCAAATTAATCCTAATAATTCTTATCTATAATAATAAGAGAAGAAGAGTGGGGATAAAAGTATATGGTTTGAATTAATGGGTAAGATCATGTAATAACTAACTTAACTAACATTTTTAATCTAACTAAATTAGGGAAAATAATTTTATATTTAGCATCGAAGGGTGTATTATGCACTGGTGCATCTTTATAGAAGAGTCCAAGGGAGTACTATAGTTTAGCTCATCTATGATCTCACACTAAAATCAATATGCAACGTATAAAAATAAATCTGCTTAAGACCCAAACTATTAAAAAACAAAAAATGGGAGAATTTCACTGTAGGACCAATTTAGGCAATTAATTTCAGTGAAGGACCAAAACTTTCTGAAAATCCTCTGCAGGACCTAATCTTAAGGGTCCGTTTGGTTGCAAGAAGAAAAGTGGATAAATGGAAAGTGAAAGGGGTAAAGATGGAAAGTAGGGTAAATTAAATAATGATGAAAAATAAAGTGTGTGAGGGCCATAAAAAGTGAGAGATAGAGAGAGAAAACTTGTGGGCCCCGGAATATATGTATATTACGAAAATACCCTCTACTTTCTACACTTTCCAATTTTTTGTTACTTTTTCATGCAACCAAACAAGCTCTAAGTGAAATAAAATGTCTTTTTCAATAGACTAAAAAGCCTTTGTTTAATTGAAGAAGACCTTGATCCTTAAATGAAATAAGTTTATGCCTTGGGTTCATCAAAAGATCAAACGGGGAAACACTACTAAGCACCCGCATGAAAGACCACACGCATGAAGGACCACACACATTAAAGACTACTTAGCACACTACTTAGAGTTGTAGACTCCTCACCGACCACACGCATGAAGGAAAAGAGAATGAAGCCAACGCATTTCACTACAAAAGAAGGGGTGATTAGCGGCGCACGCGTCCCTGCGGAAGGGTGAAAACCGCCCCCGAGAATATGCCGTTCCGGCGGTTGACAGCATCCGCGGCCACGTTGCGAGGCAAATGGGATTTAATTTTTTTTCCCTTGCGTCGCCTCGGTCACGTTGCCGCGGTCCGGTAAAAAAAAGGCGAACAAAGAAGAAAAGCCCACTGTGCGTCGGTCAACCGCCCCTACCGAAACAAAAAAAAATAAAATATAAATTACCGCCCCCCAAAAAAACATAACATTTTTTTAAAAAAAATAAACTCTTTAGGGGCGGTTACCCGCCCCCACGTGGCACCGAATCTCGTGCGCATTAAATGGTTCTGGGGGCGGTCAACCGCCCCCACAAAAACAAAAAAAAAATATTACATAAAACGTGGGAGCGGTCAACCGCCCCTACCGAAACAAAAAAAATAAAAAAATAAATTACTCTGGGGGCGGTTAACATAACATTTTTTTAAAAAAAATAAACTCTTTAGGGGCGGTTACCCGCCCCCACATGACACCGAATCTCGTGCGCATTAAATGGTTCTGGGGGCGGTCAACCGCCCCCAAAAAAACAAAAAAAAAATTACATAAAACGTGGGAGCGGTCAACAATGTTTGGTCATCAATGTAGCACATGGAAGTTTGATCGTGTTAGAAGAAGCGATTATTAAAGTGTAGTGAGCTATGTTTTTGGGCATCTCTCATTCTCTCTATCTATTAGTTCGTTCTCTCTCTTTCTCTCTTCGTTCTCTACCCCTCTCTCTCATCGTATCTCTATTTAAGCCACAATAAATAAGAATGAGCATTTTTTGTTGTTTAAACAAGAGTTTTCTTTGTTGATATGACTATTTAACTTGTTCGTGGTCTGACATATGTTTGATTATAAAATTGAAAAGTTGAAAAGACCATTTAACTCTTTCTTCTTTGTTGATATGACCATTTAGCTTGTTTGTGGGAAATGTTGGAGAAAGAATAGTTGAAATCAAAATTCTACATCAACAATCAATATTAACAAGTGCAATCATCATTATTATTAGAATTGAACCATGCAGAATAACATAATTATCATAAGAAAATACATGCATCCTCCTAAAGTTTTAGTTTATGAGGTCTTCCCTTTTTCTTTTTCATTGCAGGATTTTTGTACATGGGAAGACATATTGATGCGAACCCACCAGGGATAAACCCGGACCCACAACAATCTAAGATGAACACAACCCCAAGAAAGCTAAACAAAGGTTAGAACGATCCACTTGAACCCTTGAGCACGGAAGAACAAGGACCCGAAGTGTTGGAAGACGCCACAAGGTTGATCAATCCTTGATAAGTCTGTTAGTTCAATGAAGAACCCTAGGGAGAAACCCTCTCAACAAAGTGCATAAAACAACTTCTATTCTCAAATTCAAGTCTGTCTTCAAAAGAGGCTTACAAGGTATTTAAAGGTTACAAAGAAGCAAAGTTTAACCTAAAATTCGCACAAAAATAATGGGCCAAAATTAACAAGTGTTTAAAGCCCAAAATTACATTATTTAAGCCTAAATGAAGCTTCCCATGTGTAGCTATTGGTCTAAACCCTTTAAGTTGATGTCTTTGAGCCCAAAATATGATCAACATCTCCATGTTCAGCCCAAATAACATTTGTGACGTTTTCAGCATCTTTATGTCCAATTGTTGAACCAATTGTCATTTGCTTTGCCCATACTTCTTGCACTAGTCCATTCAGTGCCTCCTTAATGCTCTTAGATCTTGCTCTTGTAATTGGTCCACTTGGAATCTTCAAAGGATCTTTTGAAGTTGAAGTGTCTTCTTGCTGGATCTCATCATTCCCTCTCTCCTCAAAAGGATTCGTCCTCGAATCACGACCTGCATTAAAAGGAGATAAATCTGCTACATTGAAAGTAGCACTTACATTATATTCACCAGGCAAATCAATCTTATAAGCATTGTCATTAATCCTTTCAAGCACTTGAAAAGAACCATCTCCTCTTGGAGTCAATTTTGACTTTCTATGAGCTGGAAATCTTTCTTTCCTCATATGCACCCACACCCAATCTCCTGGTTCAAAAAGAACACGCCTTCTCCCTTTATTGGCCTTGAATGCATATTGTTCATTTTTCTTCTCAATCTGCTGTTTCACACGCTCATGAAGTTGTCTCACTATTTTAGCTTTCTTCTTCCCATCAAGACTTGCCCTTTCATCAATAGGTAATAGTACTAAATCCAAAGGGGTTAGTGGATTAAAACCATAAACTATCTCAAAAGGAGAATAATCAGTAGATTAATGCACACTCCTATTATATGCAAATTCAATGAATGACAGGCAATCTTCCCAATTTTTCAAGTTCTTTTGAATCACAGTACTAAGCAGTTGAGACAATGTCCTATTAACAACTTCAGTTTGACCATCAGTTTGTGGATGACAAGCAGTTGAAAACAACAATTTAGTACCAAGCTTACCCCACAAAACTCTCCAAAAATGACTCAAGAATTTTGTATCCCTATCAGAAACAATGGTTCTAGGAACACCATGAAGTCTAACAATCTCTTTGAAAAACAAATCAGCAACATGTGTGGCATCATCAGTTTTATGACATGCAATGAAATGTGCCATTTTTGAAAATCTATCAACAACCACAAAGATGGAATCCATACCTCTTTTGGACCTAGGCAAACCTAACACAAAATCCATTGATATATCAACTCAAGGTTCGCTAGGTACTGGTAATGGTGTATACAAACCATGTGGTAAGACTCTAGATTTAGCCCTTTTACATGTCATGCACTTAGAACAAATTCTTTCTACATCATGTTTCATTTTAGGCCAAAAGAAATGCTCATGCAAAACATCCAAAGTCTTTTTCACTCCAAAATGACCCATTAATCCTCCCCCATGTGCTTCTCTCACAAGCAATTCATGCAATGAACATTGAGGAACACACAATCTATTCTCTCTAAATAAAAACTCATCAACTCTATAAAACTTATCACATGCCTTCTTTTCACAAGCAAGAAACAATTCAGCAAAATCAGCATCACATGCATACAAATCTTTGATATGTTCAAAACCAAGCAATCTAGTGCTAAGAGTAGAGAGAAGAGTATACCTTCTAGATAGTGCATCAGCCACAACATTTTCCTTACCTTTCTTGTATTTGATGACATATGGGAATGTCTCAATAAATTCCAGCCACCTTGCATGCCTTTTGTTCAGCTTACCTTGACCCTTAATGTGCTTCAAAGATTGATGATCAGTATGAATGACAAATTGCTTAGGCCAAAGGTAGTGCTGCCAGTTGTCCAATGCTCTTTTAAGTGCATAAAGCTCCTTGTCATAAGTTGGGTAATTCAATGCTGCCCCATTGAGCTTTTCACTAAAATAAGCAATTGGCTTTCCTTCCTGCATCAAAACAGCTCCTATCCCAACTCCAGATGCATCACATTCAATCTCAAATGTTTTGTTAAAGTCAGGCAATGCTAACACAGGTGCAGAACACAAACTATCTTTGAGTTTAACAAATGCATTATGTTGTGCATCTCCCCATTTAAAACCAACAGATTTCTTAATGACCTCAGTGAGTGGTGCAGCAAGTGTACTAAAATCCTTTACAAAGCGCCTATAAAAACTAGTCAAACCATGAAAACTCCTCACGTCAGTTATGCTTTTTGGTGTTGGCCAATCTTTTATTGCCTTTATCTTTTCCTCATCAACTTCAATTCCTTTAGCACTCACCACAAAACCAAGAAAAACAATTTTATCCATGCAAAAATCACACTTATTCAGATTTGCAAACAATTTTTCCTCCCTCAAAACTTCAAGCACACAATGCAAATGATTCACATGTTCATCAAGATTCTTACTGTAAATCAGAATATCATCAAAATAAACCACAACAAATTTCCCAATGAAAGCCCGTAAAACATGGTTCATTAATCTCATGAAAGTGCTAGGTGCATTAGTCAAACCAAAAGGCATAACTAACCATTCATACAATCCATGTTTTGTTTTAAAAGCTGTTTTCCACTCATCACCTTCCCTCATCCTAATTTGATGGTATCCAGATTTCAAATCAATCTTAGAAAACACAACGGAACCATGCAATTCATCAAGCATATCATCCAATCTTGGAATGGGATGGCGATACTTTACCGTGATATTGTTGACAGCTCTACAATCAATGCACATCCTCCAGGTTCCATCCTTCTTTGGAACTAAAATAACAGGAACTGCACAAGGGCTCAAGCTTTCTCTCACATATCCCTTTGCCATGAGATCTTCCACTTGCTTTTGAAGCTCCTTTGTTTCTTTTGGATTGCTTCTATATGCTGGCCTATTAGGAATTGTTGCTCCAGGAACTAAATCAATTTGATGTTCTATCCCTCTAATGGGTGGCAAGCGAGGAGGAATTTCTTCAGGGAACACATCACCAAATTCCTGCAACAAAGAACCAACAACACTTGGAAAAGAAATGTGATTGTCATTAGTATTCAAAAAGGACTCCTTGTAAACAAGGAGAAGTAAATGAGCTTCACCAAGATAAGCACTTCTCACTTCGCTCTCTTTTGCATAAAAACTCATTTTCTTCTTTTCCTCTTTTCTCTCCTCTTTTTTTGAAATTCTTTTGAACTCTCACACTCTCTTTTTTTCTCACTCTCTTTTCTTTTTGACGTATCACTTTCTTTTCTCTCTTTTTTTTATCACTCATTTTCTTTTCTCTATCTCTCTTCATTTTGAGCTGATCCTCATAAACTTGCTTTGGAGTCAAAGGAACAAGTGTAACGGGTTTGTTGTTCATCACAAAAGAATATCTATTTGTGACCCCATCTTTCTTTACTTTTCTATCAAACTCCCATGGTCTCCCCAAAAGTAGAAGTCCAGCATGCATTGTCACACAATATTTCATCACAATATTTCCCAATGGAAAAAACAACCAGAACTTGTCTATCAACTTTAATTTCCCCACACTCATTCAACCATTGTAACTTGTATGGTTTAGGGTGTTTGATGGTTGGCAAATTCAGTTTCTCAACCAAAGTGGTGCTTGCAACATTTGTAACACTCCCACCATCAATGATCAAACTATAAACCTTGTTTTGAATAAGGCAGCGAGTATGGAAAATGTTTTCCCTTTGCTCATTAATCTCATCTTCCTTCACCTTACAATTCAAAGCTCTCCTAACAACAAGGCATTCTTCTTCTACCGCATGCTCAACTCCATCATCAACTTCATCATCAAGTGAATCATCACTCTCACTTTCACTATCAGTCACAACTTCATTATTTTTCATTATCATGACTCTCTTGTTGGGACATTGAGAAGCTATGTGACCTGCACCCAAACACTTGAAACATTTTATATCTGTATTTCTAGAAGATTGGACTCCAGATTTACCTTGAAACTTTGATGTAGCTTCTCCTTTCTTTTTAGTGGTCTCCCTTTGGCTACTTCCCTCTCCTTTCTTCCAACTCTGTTTCAAGAAAGGCTTTGAACCAGAATTGAATTTTGAAACACCCTTGCACTTGTGTTGTTTCTCCACCTTAATAGCCATATGCACCATGTCTTCAAGCTCAACATAATGTTGTAACTCCACTACGTCAGCAATTTCTTTCTTTAGCCCATTCAGAAATCGAGCCATTGTAGCTTCCCTATCTTCTTAGTGGTCTCCCTTTGGCTACTTCCCTCTCCTTTCTTCCAACTCTGTTTCAAGAAAGGCTTTGAACCAGAATTGAATTTTGAAACACCCTTGCACTTGTGTTGTTTCTCCACCTTAATAGCCATATGCACCATGTCTTCAAGCTCAACATAATGTTGTAACTCCACTGCGTCAGCAATTTCTTTCTTTAGCCCATTCAGAAATCGAGCCATTGTAGCTTCCCTATCTTCTTACACATTAGCTCTTATCAAAGCTAATTCCATCTCCTTGAAGTATTCATCCACACTCTTAGAACCTTGTTCAAGGGTCTGCAACTTTTGATAAAGCTCTCTGTAGTAATGGTTGGGAATAAATCTCCTCCTCATAAGAGTCTTCATTTCTCTCCATGTTGCCACTGGCCTCTCACCATTATTTCTCCTATTAATACCCAATTTATCCCACCAAGCCATTGCATAATCAGTGAATTCTATTGCTGCCAACTTCACCTTCTTAGCGTCAGTATAATTATGGCAATAAAAAATCATCTCCATCTTTCTCTCCCACTCTAAATATGCTTCAGGATCACCCCTTCCTTGGAAAGCTGGAATTTTCAATTTTATGTTCCCAAGGTTTCCATCTAACCTATTTCTATCTCTCTCATGTCTCCTTCCATGCCTATCTCCTCTATGTCTATTCCTCTCCCCTCCATATCCATATTCAAATTCAAATTCTCCCTCACTATTATTTTCAGAATTCGACTCACCCATAAAAACCTCTCTTCGCCTATCATACCTTCTAGGTGGTCTCTCCCCTTGTAAATTGGCAATGGTCTCATCCTGCCTATCCATCCTATCCCTTATTTCTCCAAATACCACTTCCAATCGTGCAAATTGATGTTGTATTTGCCTCATGTTAACTGCTGCATTCCTTGAATTGTTGTCACCATTGGATGTTTCACCTGCACTAGACATTGTAACTCAAAAGATAATGTTAGTGAAATGAAATACCTCACAAATTCCTCACGTGTTTCACTCAAGAATGTCACTCTACACTCGTGTTTCACTCTTTTAGGCTTTTAACTTGATGTATAACACTCTTGCCTTTTTCCACTCTTAGTTCTCTCTTAAGGCTCTTTAAAGAACTAAGCAATTTAATCAAATCTTTCACAACTTGTGGAATCAACACAATACTTAGAAATTTTGGCTATCAAAGAGAGTGTAACATGTAGAACAAAGGACAATATCTATAGCACAATGACACAAATTGCAAGAATTGATTTTTCTGGGTATGACTACATTTGCTAAGAACAATCTCAACACAACAATTGCAATAATTCTTTCTTTCACTTTTTTTTACTCTTCTTTTTTTTCTCTATTTTTTTTGCTTCCTTTTCTTTTTGCTTCTTTTTTTTTGCAACCAAACAGAATTTCAACCCAGAAAATTGAAATATCACATAATCAAAACAAATAAAACCCAAAACAGAATTTCCAAGCCAAATGAACCCAGAAATTTCCAGAAAACGCGTGAAATTAAAACGACTCTAACTAGCGACCGAAACGTCGGATTGGGACGATTCCAAACCGAGAAGAAATATAAGACTCTGAACTATCCAAATGACATACTACACGTCGAAAACCGAAAAGGAAAAGGCGACGAACATAGACAAACAAATACGACCTAAAACAGAATTCAGAAAAGATGAAAAGACACAAAACAATGAACAAACAAGAACACAAAGAACCTGAGTTTAGATCTGAAGCTCTGATGCCAAGATGATGCGAACCCACCAGGGATAAACCCGGACCCACAACAATCTAAGATAAACACAACCCCAAGAAAGCTAAACAAAGGTTAGAATGATCCACTTGAACCCTTGAGCACGAAAGAACAAGGACCCGAAGTGTTGGAAGACGCCACAAGGTTGATCAATCCTTGATAAGTCTGTTAGTTCAATGAAGAACCCTAGAGAGAAACCCTCTCAACAAAGTGCATAAAGCAACTTCTATTCTCAAATTCAAGTCTGTCTTCAAAAGAGGCTTACAAGGTATTTAAAGGTTACAAAGAAGCAAAGTTTAACCTAAAATTCGCACAAAAATAATGGGCCAAAATTAACAAGTGTTTAAAGCCCAAAATTACACTATTTAAGCCCAAATGAAGCTTCCCATGTGTAGCTCTTGGTACAAGCCCTTTAATTTGATGTCTTTGAGCCCAAAATATGATCAACACCTCCATGTTCAGCCCAAATAACATTTGTGACATTTTCAACATCTTTACGTCCAATTGTTAAACCAATTGTCATTTGTTTTGCCCATGCTTCTTGCACTAGTCCATTCAGTGCCTCCTTAATGCTCTTAGATCTTGCTCTTGTGATTGGTCCACTTGGAATCTTCAAAGGATCTTTTGAAGTTGAAGTGTCTTCTTGTTGGATCTCATCACATATCTTCTAACACAAAGTTTGCCCAATCATAATTCCCCTGCTTCTTATCTATAGGCGCCATCAACTTAAACAATTTGTCACTCACAAGACCGCTTCTTGTGGGCAAAGAAATGTGCCTAATATATACAACATAAAATAGAACTCAAAATCATTGACTTTCTCTTTAATCGATCTGGATCATATTGTGCTATATGCCAATGAGCCAACTTTTTACTTCATATCCTCTACCACATCTTTGCTTGCATCTAACACAACTTTCAATCCTTTACTTTTCACACCCATTAATGTCTCAAAATCTTCAGGGGTTATTTTCACTAACCTCCCAAAGTCTAATTTTTCAACGATGGAGAAATATGGTGGACGATCTCGCAAATATCGAGTTGGGCTAGGGAAGAATATAGTGAGATGTTCGGCTAAGGAATATTGTGTTCTTGAGGTCTGAAAAGTAGGGCAAATAAATCTCATTTATTCCCTCTACACACACAAGGGTAATTTGGTCTCCAGCCTTCCTGATTTAATTTCAATTTGCTCCCAGAACCTCAACTGATGTTTCAAATTTATTTTTATTATAAAATGATCAAATATATTAAATATTAAAGAAGGTTACATTGAAACAATTGCATAGGGAATAACAAGACACTTTTGATGCTTAACAACTAACTTAGAGAAACTATAATTTTTGAAAAAGACACCCAATCACAAGGATAAAATCAAAACTTCCAATCTCAGAATACGACCAAGCACGACACCGTATGGACAATCATAGCACTGTAATGTCGTATATAGATGAAACTATAAAAAAGAAATTGATGAAGGTTAAGTCATTAACTTCTATCTCAAGAGAGGAAATGTGGTCATCTACCCAAAGAGGGTTTAAAACTCAAAAATTTCATTTATATAAAACTTGAATAATCCAACCTCGAAATTCAGATTCTAAAACCATAAGAACAAATATAGAAAACTCATAATTAAACCCAAATAACAGTGTTGCAAACAGAAACAGTTGAGACTTCAAGAGCACCAAGACTCTCCAATTTGTTGAATCGTCATATAGCTTAAGCAAATGATTGTGATTTTCTAGAAACCCCAAGTTAGGCTTATGACACACAATCCATATGATATGACTCTAAATTTCTTAATATTCAACAACATGCATGCAAGACTTTTGACGATGGGATATGTTTTTTCTTAACTTTTCCGAAGAGGGTCCTTGATTTTGCATAAAAAGAAGCCATGTAAGACTACTAAGTATAGTATATGAAGCTTTCCTTTTCTTTAAAGGCACTTTCTCTCTCTGGAAGCATACCACCAATACCAAATTATTGCTCCACCTTCTCTCAAGTTTGTCTCACTTGAGGAACTTTCTTCAAAGGTCGCTTTACAGCTTCCGCATAATCGCGCTTGAAGAGAGATGAAGCTTTGAGAGAAATGCTAGGGAAGTGATGGTTGGACTTTGGGATGAAGAAGATATCAACATGCAAAGGTTCCACCAATAAAATAAAGCTATGAGAAGTGATAATTGGACTTTGGGATGAAGAAGATATCAACATGAATGTTTGATGGAGGTTTAGAATGATAAGGAAGTTGGTTAAACTAGTACTTTGACTGATAGTGTTAGTAACAAAAGCTTATCTTAAGCTTTTTGTGTGGAAGAGGTTTACTCTCCCTTCTCTCCACTTATTCGGCTGAGGAATACATTGTTCTTGAGGTTGAGTGAGGGGAGTGAGGTCTGAAAATTAGGACAAACAAATCCCATTTATTCCCTCTACACACATAAGGGTAATTTGGTCTTTAGTCTCCCTAATTTAATTTCAATTTACCCTTCACAGCCTCAGCTGATGTTTCATATTTATTTGGTCTTGCTTTTTAATTAATACCCATTTCGGGTCCTACATTGAAATTCTCCAGCCACATCACAAAGAAGACAAACAATGTTGTTGACAAATAAAGCAAGACAAAGGAATAACCAACCGGACTAGCCAGCGTACAACAATGTCTCAAACTACAGCAGCAACGTTTTACTTTGAACCCGTCAAACAAGCACTCACACTCACATTTCCAAAGTCTCTAACTTGTTCACAGGGCACAATCGACGATCTTTGGAGCAAAACCACAAGACATTCTCTCATATTGTACACATTCAGTACTCACCTCACTCCTAAATATAAGATCTAGTTTTTATTTTGGAGATGTTAAGGTTACAAAATATGTTATTAAATTATGACATATTTTTATATATTTTCATATTACCCATTAGTTTATAGGTTAAATAAACTAGTTTAAGGAAAAAATTAGGTAAATAAATTTATAATTGACTTATTTTGCTTTTTTAGGATTTTCCAAAAAAGTCAACTAGGTCTTATATTTAGGACCGGAGGAAGTATTATACTCCCTCCATTTCTAAATATAAGACCTAATTGACTTTTTCTAGAAAATCCTTAAAAAAGCAAAATAAGTTATTTATAAATTGATTTACCTAATTTTTTCCCTTAAACTAGTTTATTTTACTTATAAACTAATGGATAATCTAAAAATATATCAAATATGTCATCATTTAATAATATATTTCGCAATCTTAATCTCTCTAAAAGAAATTCAATTAGGTCCTATATTTAGGATTGGAGGTAGTATATACATTTCCTAACTTGATCACTTGGACTAATAAATAAAATATGGGCAATGACCCTATTTTACCCTAAAAGTAACCACCATGGACTACTGGGCACCCTAAACTAACATCGAGTACAATTTTACCCTTGAAGTAACCAAAGTGATCCAATTTTACCCTCTAGCGAATATAACATTGACACGTGGACGACATGGTATAATTTTAACTTCTACGTGTCAACATTTCATTGGTCAGAGGGTAAAATTGGACCACTTTAGGTATTACTTTAAGGGTAAAATTATACCCGGTGTTAGTTTAGGGTGCCCAGTGATCCATGGTGGTTACTAGGGTAAATAAAATAGAGTCATTGCCCATAAAATATAATACAAAATCAAAAGCTTTAATTGCCGTCCCTTTGGAATTAAGAAACAGCCAATCACAGTAAGCCAACATGTCAAAAGTTTGAACCTTTTTTCCTTTCTTTCTTGTTGTGTTCACACTGCTAATGAATTGACTAAGTCCAATTCTTCAAAGTTCAAAGCCTTCTCCTTTCACTCATATTCTTGCATTAGACTTCAACCCCATTAATCCTATTTATTCTCACTTCATTCCCTCCCTTTCACCTTCCTTACTTCCCTCCTCCTTCAACACAATTCTCTCTTCTTCCCTTACTTCCAATGGGGAGGTTTTGAGAGTGTTTTGTTGGGAATTCAGCTTCACTACAGGTTTTTCTCTTTCTGGGGCTGTACAATTTTTTACACTTATCTTCATCTTCTGTTTTTTTTTTTGTTGTTGTTACTTTGTTTGTTTATAGCTTGTTCTTGTATTCTCTTATTGTGTTATGCTTCTATTTTTCCTCTGATTCTTTGTCATTGTGTGTTTATTTTGTTTTATCTCGTGCAGTAGTGTATTTGTTTGCTGTTAAACACGCACACATAGGGTAGGTAGACTTGAAAGTTGATACTTTTCCAAGATGAATTGGGATTTGAATAATGAAGGCTATTGCAGTTGTTAATAGTAGTCATTAACAACTCATTGGGACCTCTTTGAAATTAAGTTTCTTATTTGGGACTAAGGAGCGATTGTCCCAATTAGTGGCACTATCAATTAGTATGAGAAAGTGAGGGTGGGAACTGTGAATTGATGTGTTTTGGGAAGTGGGAACACTGAATTATGATGGGGCATGATAAATTGAGGGGAATAGGGTCACAGTGCAGATCTTCTGGATCCATTTATCCATTATGAGGTGTCAAATTCAGACATCAGCATTTGATAGTACTGTTACTGATATCAGGATAATGGAATTATTGGAGTTTTGATTATTGGGCTTGAAGTTGTAGTTCAAATACTGTAAAGGTTTATTGCCGATTCTCTTAAGCATAATTGAAATAGTGGAAAAGGACAGGACAAAGATGAGGTTTTAGGACTTTGGAGGCTGATTATGAATATAAAACTTCTAAGTTGTGGCAGATTTCCTAAACTATTGAGGATCAACTAACTAGCGGTGTTGATAGTAGAAAAAAATTAGTGTCAGTGATTTAAATAACGGTCATGAAAATGTCATGAATTCATAAAAGGGCAAGTTCCAAATGGCTTTGTTACTCCTTGTCTTCTGTGTTATATTTCATTTCCATTCTTGTATGTGATTAATACAGTTTGTTTTGGAATCACTGGCGTGCTACATAAAAATTTATGCTGTGTGTTTTCTTAATTTTGGATAACGTAACAGAATTTCTTGGGAAAGATGGCGGACTTGGAAAAAGATGAGGTGCCAATGCTGTTGGAGACAGATCAAGCATCACTCGAATCGGGGGAATCTAAATTACGGAGGCTTGTATCCAGAACACGAAGTGCATCAATGTCTATTCCTATGAGCTCCATGGAGTCATATGACAGAGAAAGTACTTTTGTGGGACATACTGGTCCACTGAGGAGTGAGAGGAAAACCCCCTTTGTTCAGATGAGTGGTCCTCTATATGCCACTAACAGATATGGAAATATTCCCCGACCGAACGTCAATGCCACAGGGAACAAAGCTGTCGAGAGCATGGCGGAAAAATTTGCTCTGCATGGAAGAGTTGGTAATGACAGGCAGACCAACTATGCCCATAAAAATGAACACTTACTGAGGTCTGGGCAGTTGGGGATGTGTAATGATCCTTATTGTACAACTTGCCCTACTTACTTCAAGACCTCTCAGCAAAGAAATCCTAAGGCTTCTGGCTTATTTGATCCTAAGGTAATTTCTTCCTTTGAATAGACTTATTCAATCTTAATTTAAGAGAACACCAACTACATTGTGAAGGTGCCTTTGATAATATAGCTCATGCACTGCCAAACATTTAATTTGCGTACATTTCTTCACACCATCCATATTTTTTTGCCAATACAAACATAAGCCACTTACATTTTTTTTCCATATACTGTACCTCTGATTCCTATGCTGGCATAATTGTTTTCACGCATATGAATCTCTATACACTGTCGTATACTGTTCTGTTGTTATTTTGTATATTCCTCACAACTCATTATATAATTGTGGTTTGTTGAGCAGTTGTTAGATTGATTTTAATTGAAAGATCATTGTTTCAAAATTTCAGTTGCTTATCACTTATAGCTGTATACTTGAGAAAGGATTTTAGAATTAAGTATGTTGCTTGATTGAGCTCAAGTATCTAAGTTTGTATATTATTCAGATAAGACTTATCTTGGATGCAATTGTTGTAGAGAAGTCAATATATATAGAAAAAAGATGCAAGTATTACAAAATTCATATTGATCTGAAAGAACTGTTGTAAAAGCAGTAATTCATGTGATGTTTTCTTTGCATTTGTGTGAACTCTTCTGTAATCAATAGGGCTTGTTAGCAGTCCCTACTATTCCTTTTCCGCCTAAGCAATGAGGAGGGGAAGAAAAAAGGAAATAAAGAAAGAAAATTCTATTACTGTTACTGCAATACATGCTGTCGATCTCTCCACTACTTATTTTCTGAAGGCCACTATATAAGCTTTGTTGTATCATTATGCTTGATCTTCCTCTAAACTGATTCCATTTCATTCTGTTGTCATTTTATCATCAAGAGTCACAAAGACATGTTATCTTTAGTTACTTAGAGTTCCTTTAATATTTAAATGTATGCAGTTCCACAATGTTCTCTATGGAGATGCCAAGGGTTGTGCAAGAAGATTTATGTCTTTTATGTCTTCATTTATCCCCGGAGTTATGAATCCTCATGCTAAAGTTGTACAGCATTGGAACAAGTTTTTTACCATTTGTTGCTTAGTTGCAATTTTTGTGGATCCATTATTTTTCTTCCTGCTCGGTGCCCAAAATAAGGTACTACTGTTTCCCTTTTATACAAAATTTTTTTTTGCCTGTTCTAGTTACTAATCGTTTCCTTTTCATGATAAGAACTATGTAAATGAGATGCAAATGCTTTAAAGCCCAAGATACTTCTTTAAGTGGCACTTTATTATCTCCCCATCCTTATAGAATATAGTGATATCAAGTTATTGACCTCATATTCCATCACCTGCGGTTCTTCTTAGAGTAATGTTATTTCACTTGGCTAAGCTTAAGTATGCAATTAGTTTGTGGGCTTTCTAATGACATTGAGGGATCATAGAATAACTTAGATTAATAATGCTAATATGTTTGATGCGCTTACAATAATGTTTCAATCCTTGCATAATTTACTGAACTCTCCTTGTGAGCAGGATGATATGTGTATTTTGATCCACTGGAAGTTGACAGGGGCACTTGTTTTCCTTAGATCCTTGAATGATTCTATATACTTCCTCAACATGCTTCTTCAGGTAACTTGTCAGTAACTGTTTCATCAGGAAAAATATTACTGTGTGTGTGTGTGTGTAGTAATAGTGTTGTGCCCTAAACTTTTATGTGATTTTGTAAAACCAAATGGAAAATAATTCTCTGAAGTTTCTCTTGACAGTTCAGGTTGGCTTATGTGGCTCCTGACTCTAGGGTGGTTGGTGCTGGCGATTTAGTTGACCATCCAACAAAAATTGCTCTCCATTATTTAAAGAGTTATTTTTTTCTTGACTTATTTGTTGCATTTCCCCTTCCTCAGGTATATAACTTATATCCGTTTCTTTTATCAATATAACTTGACATATCAGATATCTGTTGATGCATCCATCCTTCTTTTCCTTTCCTTTGTTCCCCTTTTCATTTTCCCTTTACTTTGGCAAACTGATTATTCAGTTATTTTATGTGTATCTCTTGTCTTGCGTCTTCAATTTCCTCGGCTGCTTATTCTGTACCATGTTTATTAAGATGCACTGTGTTTATGTTCCTTTTGGAATGGAAAATCTATGTCTTGAGAAGATGTATCTGTTTCGAAAACTAATTTGGTGTTAAGGGAGGAAGTGATAATACCTTGTATAAAAATAGAAAGATGGAGGTGAATAGTGATTATAAGTCACAGACAAGCCAAACTCCTCGTCATGACATATTTTCGTTAAATTTTGTGCAGATAATGATATCGCTTGTCCTACCAAATCACTTGGGTTTATCAGGAGCAAATTATGCCAAGAATCTTCTACGTCTAGCAATCCTTATCCAGTATATTCCCAGATTGTACAGGTGTTTCCCTCTTCTAATTGGTCAGTCTACAAGTGGATTCATATTTGAGTCAGCATGGGCAAATTTCATTATAAATCTTCTCACCTTTGTGCTATCTGGCCATGTGGTTGGGTCTTGCTGGTATCTCTTTGGTCTGCAGGTTAGTGGATTTTCGTTTTATGGATAGAAAAAGAAGATTTATGCCTTTTCTTTTAGTCAGTATTAATCTCGAATAACATTTTTAAAATATGACCTTCCTCCCACACTCATGTTGCATTTATAAAAAATTTATTTTCCATGGATAATTTGGTAACTGATCATGCTTGTTGCATTTACTCAAAATAACACTAAGTTTAAACACACACACACACGCACATATAGATAGTGGTGTAATATAAGTTTACTTAGGCATGAAGAACACAAAACCGAAAGAGATTATTATTTTTTTATAATATTTTAGAAGAAAAATAAAAATATAAAAGAAAGAAGATAAGCAATAGGATAAAGGGTTAAGGTGCAATTTTACCAATGAACTATTGCCAAAGTTGAAGATGACACAATAGACAATAAAAATGTGCAGAATTACCATCTGGCCTTTTAAGCAGGAACATATATACAAAAACCTTCTATTTTGGGTAACAAATTTAGGGTTTAAAGGGCAAACTTGTTCACCTAAAATAGGAGGTTTTGGTAAATATGCTCCTGCTTAAAAAGTTGGTTTGTAATTCTGCACCTTTTTATTGTCAATTGTGTGCCAGCTACAACTCTAGCAATAGTCCATTGGTAAAATTGCATCTTTACCCATAGGATAAATCTTCCTGAGAATAGATCAATGAGTACCGTATATCAAACGGATATGGACTTATATTTGACTAAGTTTATATCATAAAATTTAAGCAACGCTTAAGTCTAGTTCGCTCAGTCAATAATTACAACTAGCATCCTAAATAATATTTCAAGAAACCATCAGAGATTTACTTAGCATGTGGTTCAAGATAGTTATATAATTCATTCGTCTAGGAATATCTCACTGAGATAACCAAAGCATGAATAAAATGTGCAATCCAAGAAGACAAGCTGTAATGATAATTGGAAAGGGAAAATGAAAATTATAAACTGCGAATTATTAAATCAGAACTGAACTGCATGGTTTGGTCACAGTGATTATCCAACAAAAATCAAATTCTCAAGATGCAGAAACTCAGACCTAGATCCTAGGATATCATTAAATGCATACACATGAAAAATATAAAACTATAACTCCCAATTAAAACTTGTGTAGAGTAAGGGGCAAATAGATAATTCACTTGAATACATTAAATTTCAATGTGATTCTACATAGCTTGTCTTTAAATGAAGTGCAACTATGGCTTAGAAGAAGTGATTTGCCTATTCTTAACATGCTGATAATGGAGTTCAATTATCAAACATTTTTTATTCTTAATTTTACTTATGGTGTGAAGGAAATGGTGGTTTTGTTGATGATGGGTGCTGTCTTGTTGATATTTAAGAATTGACATGCCCAATTTCTTCCATTTTTCTCATGCCAGAGGGTCAACCAATGTCTTAGAGTTGCCTGCCATGAGGAGAAATTTAGTAACTGCATGGAATTGATTGATTGTGGGCATGCTGATAGAGACACATCTCGTCAATTCCTTTTGAACAACATAACCAATCAGAATAATCAAACTTGGCTACAAAGTACTGGTGCAATCAATTGTTTCAATGAGTCCAACCCGAATTTTGATTTTGGGATCTATGATAAAGCTGTTAACCTTGTTGCTGAACCAAGTGTGATTACGAGATATGTGTATTCATTATTTTGGGGATTCCAGGTATGCCTTTCACTCTATACTCAGTAGTTATATATCATTTTTGAAATTTGCACGCATACATAGTTGTGCGTTCATTTTGTAGGACTTCTTAAGGAGCATGATTTATGAAATGATCAACATAGGCATTAATGCAGTTGTATGAAAATATGATGTTAATATCTAAGAAGTGTTAACTAGTAAAACCTGCACTTTCTTACAGTTCAGGGGTCTGGACTGGACATACTGCTTAGAAAGTGTCAGTGGTAAAGTTAGACAAATCCATGAAGTGAGGTAGTGGGCTAAAACTCTTATGCCACTATCAAAATGGGTAGGGGCTGCTGTTATTTAACAAGGATAGTATACCGTATGGAAATAAGTATGTAAAGAGAAAGCATTGGCCATGATGTTAAAATCCAGGTGATAATATAATATGAATTAGCTCATAATGAGCTTATGCTCACGTACTTCCACCTCTTCCTTCTCAAGCTGGACATTGCATGGGTCTCATATTACCTATCTTCATCATATTGATATTGACCATTGGGTTGTTATGCAAGTAGTCCAATATTAAAATGGACAAAAAATATGCATCTCACTAATTCAATATTGAAGTTTTATGCATTTGTGATCTTTATGCAGCAAATCAGTACTCTGGCTGGGAATCAAGTCCCAAGCTATTTTGTATGGGAAGTCCTTTTTACGATGGCCATTGTAGGTGTTGGGCTCTTGCTTTTTGCTCTTCTCATTGGAAATATACAGAACTTTCTTCAGGCTCTTGGACGGAGGTAAGTCTCATTGTGCCTTATATGCAAATCCCCTTAAACTGTGCCTCAATATAATTCAGTGCATACATTTAAAAGTGTTGTCTGGTGACGATAAGGGCCAACCCAGTTCTAGTCCCCATTGGTAAGGGTGCTGGCGAGCTTACCTTTGAGCCAAACCAGCCCTTCAAATATTTTTCATCCTGTTAATTTCTGTTTCAAATAATCCTGTTAATTTCTATTTCAACTATCTTTCTTTGGGTCAATGAATCTGCACTCAAAGGTCATGGATTTGATGGTGATAAGGAATTTTTCATCCAATAAATATGGATTCAGGATGCACATCCGTTGATTTTATAAACATTTGATTGTAAATCCTGTCCATCATGGTTTTAAGTCAAGTTCAGATGTTTGCATGATTATATTATGCTTGCTATATATTCTTCCATCCCTTTTGTAGGAGGCTGGAAATGTCACTCAGACGTCGTGATGTGGAGCAATGGATGAGCCACCGGCGCTTGCCAGAAGATTTGAGAAGGTATCCATTTTCTTCATCAGCCTACCAGAAAATGTCATTAATTGGATGTTCTGAGAATGATTAGGAAGTATTTAAGAATTAGGAAATATTTTATTTTCAAGCGAACCAGGTATATTAATTAGGGTTATTAGTAGAGATGTTGTGATATATTTGAGATACTTCTCTCTTTTTTTTTTCTTCTCTTTTGGTAATTAGTCTAGATCCTTAAGTTTTCTTGTATAAATATATGATTAAGCATATCAATTAAGTTGTACCCGTTAAGATAATTCTTCCTATGTTTCTAACATGGTATCATAGCTAGGGTTTGTGCTTCACTTGTTTTGGTTCCCGGTGTCTACTGTTCATGTACCATCGTCATTCTTAGGTGTGCATGTGTGGCGAGTGGTTTGGTTTTAGGTTACTATATACCTAGATGTGGTTGCTGTTTGGTGTGTTCAACATTTAGAATTGATGGATTTTTTGTTTGCAGCCGTGTGTGTTCGTTTGAATTAGATTCTTTTTTATGATTGCTGATTCTCTTGGAAAAATCTTCTTGGTTTGAATGTCTTGACATTTGGTTTGAATTTGGTTTTTGGCGCTGTTATCTCATTTCTGATGAATCCATTGCTGATTGCGTTCGGGTTTGGTATTTTTGGGGTTTCGGCGAGCCCTGATTTGGTGCATTTGTGGTGTGAATTTGGTTGCTCTTTGTTGAGCCGTTTCGGGATTCAAATTTCAGATCTAATCGTTGTGTCAAGTGCATAGTTTACTCACTCAGGGGGAGTGTTGCTGTTTTGTTTGTGTTGGAATTTTCTTTATAACAGGTTGGACATGAATGATCCAACTTGAGGTGGAGTGTTGAAAAAAATTAGGAAGTACTTAAGAATTAGGAAATATTATATTTTCAAGCAAATCAGCATATTAATTAGGGTTATTGGTAGAGATATTAGGATATTATTTGAGAGACTACTCTTTTAGTAATTTGTCTAGATCCTTCTATTTTCTTGTATAAATATATGATTAAGCATATCAATATAGTTTTTTTTTTGTTAGAATATCAATAAAGTTGAACCCTTTGAGATAATTCTTCCTATGTTTCTAACAGGATTCAATTTGTTGCTTGCTAACTCTGTATCCTTCCCCAAAACTATGCTTAACAATGTTCCCCGTTGAGAAATGTTTTGACAAACACCCATTAAACAAGCAACTTAAAATTCAAGCACACTTTTTAAATAAAATTTCTTCCATCATTATCTTTGTGCCTTTCTACTCAATGCTATCAAGTACATTCATGTATTCAATATAACCAATAGTTGAGTTTGATTGATATTATCAAACTCAATGCACTCATATTTAAGAACTGTTGATTGTTCCGTACTTAAGCATATATTAATAAAAATAAGTGCTTAGAAATTTGCATGTCAACTATTTATTTATCTTCTCTTTCGACAACCATGATCACACAAATTTATGGATTATATTGTCTAGAACATAGTCTTATTAGTAATAAAAAATTTCACTCATGTTATTGGCCTGTTTGTAGGAGGGTAATACTGGCTGAACGATATAATTGGGCTGCAACAAGAGGGGTCAATGAAGAAATACTTCTGGAGAGCTTGCCAGAGGATCTTCAGAGAGACATTAGACGTCATCTCTTCAAATTTGTTAAGAAGGTGAGCACATGACTATCTGTTGCTGAATTGACTGATCATAACTTGTACCAAATTATCCTGTTTTCTCTGTTTAAAGTTCTCATTCCGTAGTTCAGTTGTATGGTTCATTCAAAACGTGCTTCCTTAGGTCTATCTCCTTTTGTATTTTGCTTTGTCTCAATACATTCTAATTCTCTAAAACATGCACAGGTTCGTATTTTTGCCCTCATGGATGAGCCTATCTTAGATGCCATTTGTGAGAGACTAAGACAAAAAACGTACATCAAAGGAAGCAATATTCTGTATCATGGTGGTCTCGTAGACAAAATGGTGTTTATTGTGCGTGGAAGATTGGAGAGCATAGGAGATGATGGGATAAGGGTCCCCTTAGTTGAAGGGGATGTGTGTGGTGAAGAACTCCTGACATGGTGTCTAGAACATTGTTCAGTGAACAGAGGTATGGAAAAAAATCTGATGAAGATACCATAATCTTATTTATTGATTTTTACTTTTTTTAGAGCTGACCTCCTCAACTGAAAAGCTACATACGCCCTTGAGCCTCAAATGTGAAAGCTTAATGTGCAATTAAGAGAATATGAATATGCATGAATTGAACTCTAGACTCCTTACTTTGATGGAGGCTCTGTACTTATATGCTTTAGAGCATATGTTGTTGGGAGAAAAGGCATGTATAATGATAGAAGTTAGTACCCTTCCCTACTAAAAGCTAATCTGGCAACAAGACTTTTTGGGTCTGTTTAGTATGAGGGATTTTGAGGGAAGGTGAGGGGGGACGAAAAATTTTTGTAAGATGATTTTTTAAATATTAAAGAAGTGGGGTTGTAATAGTTTAATAAAGATATGTAAAATTGAAGTTTTATAGATATTAATTTAAAATTTTCAACCCCACTTCTCAAATTCTTGTAATTTCATGTCACAATTTTTTCATTCACCCATTTCCCCTCCCCTCCCCTCATACCAAACAAAAACTAGGGGGCCCTTGAGGGGGATAATACTATTACTGCATGAGTAAATCAGATTAGAAGGGATATGTTAATTTAAGACTAACTCACGACACCTTTACACTTTAGACACAAACTGCAATCAAATAACAATGACAAATTTATATGGAACTCAGACAAACAACACAATATTCTGGGGTTTCCTCATTATATTTCCTAAATACTTTATGTCCTTCTCTGGACTAAAGGGAAGATTTAAAGGGCCGAAAGCTATGACTAAACATGCCTCTAGATGCACCCTCACTTCCTACACCCATGCCTTTTCTTCCTTACGGTCAAGAAGCTGAGGATAATCCGCTGAACCATTAGAATCAAACCAATATATCCCCTTTACAGTCTTTTTTCACTCCCATATGTCACTCTCTGTATGACCAAGTAACAATTGGGATGTTAGTTTTATCATAAAGTTCTATTGTGATGTATCGCAGTAGGAATTAATAGGTTATACCTGCAGATGGTAAAAAGGTAAGGCTTCCTGGACAAAGATTGCTCAGCAACAGGACTGTACATTGCTTAACAAATGTGGAGGCATTTTCACTAAAATATGCAGACCTTGAAGAAGTCACTAGCCTTTTTACAAGATTTCTAAGAAATGCACGGGTTCAAGGAGCCATAAGGTGATCTTCATCTTTGAATAACCATTAACTTTCGATTTTCAATTAAGGCCAAGTATCATGCTTATCAGCATTAGATAAAATGAAACATACTTTCAACAATGTAATCCTTTATTGTTGTAGCTCTCACATAGCATTCAATTCACATGTTGCAACATAGACTTGTTTAACAGTGAAAGATTTACATTAGTCTGTCATAAAAATCATGTGTGCATAGCTTACTCGGTAATGTTCATGATAGGTATGAATCGCCTTATTGGAGAAGCCTTGCTGCAAATCGCATTCAGGTTGCATGGAGATATCGTAAGAAACGTCTCAGTCGTGCCGATACCTCACAGTCAAATATTTAGTTGAAGCAGTAGTATTCATTTTAACATCTCGTTAATTCAACTACACCTTGTATCATGTTCAGCTATATATCTTGTATATTCATTAGCTTGTTACCACGTGCATGTTGTTCTCGCTTGATGTTGTATTATTAGACAAATGGGATTCTTGTATAATTTTATTACATTCGGTTTGTATGATGTCTAGTATAATGTAAATCAAGTAGCTTACTGTGACAATGTCACACGCATGAGATTTTCCCCTCTATGCTTTACGAAATATATTCTTCAAAATTGGTGAAACTTGAATAGATGCACTACAATTTTTTTTTGGACAAAGAATAGATGCACTGCAGCATAACTAATGATCAGCCTGTTCAAATTTTTCAGTAAATGGTTAATGTTAGATAGAGAGAGAACCAAAGTATAATCAAAATAGTTAACTTTCTTTTTCCTAATTCTTAAATGGTCAATGACCCTATTTTACCCTTCAAGTAACAACCTTGAACCACTGGGCACCCTAAACTAATATCGGGTACAATTTTACCTCTAAAGTAACCAAAGTGGTCCAATTTTACCCTCTAACAAATGTAATGTTAACACGTGGACGACACATGTCAACATTAGATTGTTGGAGGGTAAAATTAGACCACTTTGATTACTTCAGGGGTAAAATTGTGTCTGATGTTAGTTTAGGGTTCTCAATGGTCCAAGGTGGTTACTTGAAGGGCAAAATAGAGTTATTGCCCTTCTTAAATACTTCCTAATTACTCCAATAGTTAACATTATAAAATTGTGAGTGTGTGTGTGTGTGTGTGTGAGAGAGAGAGAGAGAGAGATGTGGAAAAGTGAGACAATGTATATCACCATATACAGAAGGCTATTCACATTTTCCCACCATAATCAAAATTTATACATGATTTTTCTTATACACAACCAGAAGAATGCGCTCAGTTGAGGTTAAGCATGCAAAAACCTGAATGTTCATTCTTCTGATCCCTCAAAATAAAAATTCCTTGTTTCAAGAAAAAAAAAATAAGCACTCTCAATTCTCTTGCGTGTTTATGTGAGACTACAAGTATAAATCCTTATAAATGAAAAAATTTGCACTGACCAAGTCCCTATAAGGTGTAACTGTTAATGTAGTCCACCTTAAGCAATAGAGAGTTCCCATGTGATCTCATCCAAGAGTTCATTAAGGATATGCTTTTCAATATCTCTTGTAACATCACATCTTTCAACGAATGCAAATGTCTCCTGGTTCCAACCCAAGTCCCACATACTGTCTATGTCTGGATACTTGTTGTACACGTCATGTTCAAGCATCTTAGGATGGTAGTCCTCAACATGAACTGAGGAAGTCTTGTTCCTGCCATAGAACTTTAGCTTTTCCATGTCTTGACTCAACTGCCTAACCAAATCATCTAATGATCTGATTTTGAAGGGACTGATTGATGCCTTTGAACAAGGATGGACTTTGAGTTCTTGACGAATACCTTTGCGTTTCACCACTTCATAGCTGCAGTCTAATATAAGCTTTCTGCTTTCTTCATCTTCATTGTGCTCAACACCACAGCCTTGAAGAATGTTAAACGGAATCTTGAGCTTGAATAGTGCTTCTGCTGTATTGAGGAGTTGTTGACTGGTGACCAAGATCCATTTGAGGAAATTTTCACTTTCAGTAAGTGGCTCTTGCACTCTTTTTTGGTATTTTCCAGTAATCTCTCCTGCATAAAAGAATTAATTCAAATACATGACTTAGCTTGATTTATTGAGTTCTATGAGGAGAGGTAAAGGGACACTAAGAAGAAACTTGAGGATATCATCTAATGGGAACCTTTTAATGAGCTATACATTTAAAGAGTAAAATTTAAATAATAGGGCATATTGGCATCATACAATTCATATAGCCAACTTCACCTAGTACAAGTAGTGTAAGGTTTGTTGTTCTTCTTTTATGTATAACTTAGCTTGATTTGGTTAATATATATGAATGTGGTACTATCATAGTATATATTTTACTGTGATTACTTGAAATCAATATATTTCATCTAGAATGTAGTAAAGATCTATGACTACAAGTAGTAAAAGTGGCGAGATGCAGGGTTTTAGGTATTGTTGTTTCTTCAGTAGATTTAGGGTGTCTACCAAACAAAACTGTAGATTGTTAGATCAGTACTTTGGACTCTTCTCTCTTAGACATATGGAGCCGTATCACTATGACAACTGTATTGGTATGTTTCTGAAAAACGCATCTACCAAGCTAGGCAAAAAGAGAAGGAACTTGAGGTGGATTTTATGAAAAAGATTATGGTTATATGTGTGTGAACGAAGATGATAGCTTAGAGCAGGTAAAAAACTTTTGTAATCCCTTAATCTACACCATCATAAAACTCTATAACAGTAGAAAATATTTCCTATTTGAAAAGCAAGTCATTTAATAACTCACCGTTTATCCAAGTTGGTGCACTTGCACAAGACTCAAATCTCTCATCTGCTACCAGAAGAGTTGCTACATCTTGCTTGTCATCAGTTGCCACCGATTTGACATCTTGATGCTGCATAATTTGCAACAAGGATTTTGATAGATTGTTAGAGTTTCATTTTCTACAAAATAAATCCTATAACTGCTTTGATTCTTTTTATGTATAATATGCCAATGAATGAGACTATTTTATATGCTAATTATAATTATCTTACCAAATTGTTTGGAAATAAATCTGCTGATTCTTGTAGTTCATGAACTTTTCCACCTTGCTTAGCTTCCTTTGATAAATTGAATTGATCAAATTCTGATGTTCGTCTCACTTCTTTTAAAATGGGACTTCTCTGTTTCACTTGTCCAGTACTATGAACCATTGTTCCATTTCTTCTTCTCAACACCTCTTCAATATTTTCAGACGGGTCAGCTTTCTTCTTTCTTGTATAATTCACCTTCTCAGTGGCTATTTTATGAACACTATTTCCATCCATCATTGTTGTGAAGCTGTGCTTTCCTGTGAATGGTTCAGATTGTTGATATCTCGGAGATGAAATTTGACCTGATTTTCTATTGTTAACTTGTTTCACTTTCACATTGAACTCATTGGAAGCTTCATCTTTTTTTAGATCAATGTAGTCTCGAACTAGGAAACCTTCTGGTTTCTTAACTTCAACATTGTCTGCAAAGTTGGGCTTAAATGTTGGGGCATGGCTTATGAGTGTTTTCTTCTTCTGTGTATTGGTCAAGTCATGTGAAGGTTTGGATGATTTTTTCAAAGCCGTTTCACTCTCATTTTGTACTCTTGCATCTAACAAATGCTTCTCATGATGTTGGAGCTTCTTTTCTTTGCGATGCAGTTCTTGTTGTGGCCCATATTTTGAGAGAGCATAATGCTTTTGAACTCCAAGGTGATTTTGAGACTTCTTTTGATTAGTTGCCTCCTTGTATGTATTTTTCTTCACAGGTTGAAGAACAATTCCATTAATGCTTACTTTTTCTTCCTGCAATGAAGAGTCAAATTCTAATTTTTCATGATCCTTCTCCAGATGGGCTAGCATGTTATTTAGAAGAAAATCATTGGTTCTCCCCTTTACCACAACTTTCTGTTCTCTGTTAGTTGCTTGAACCTGTTTTCTTCCATTGGCCTGAACTTCCTTTCCACTTTCTCTATTCACTTTGTTCACTTCATCATAATTGTTATGCTGCTTCTCTAATCCTTTGGATGCTTTTGTTTCATTCAACTCCCTCCATAGTGTTTTCCGATTTTTCACTGCCACCTCAGCGCTCTCCTTTCGAATGATCAAGTTTTCACCTTCACCATACATCAGCTCCTTTTCCTGTGTTTTAGGCCTAATGACAGGTTCTACCACTTTTTGCTGTTTTGGGGGTACCAAACTCTCCATTCTTTTGCTATTTAATTCACTCCTCTTGGCACTTCCTGAATCCTTCTGATAGGAGTTTCCTGATTCTTTTTTCTCTGGAATATTATCCAGCCCCATTAATGTGGCTATCACATTTGGAATCCTGGCCTTCCTTGTGTTGGATTTCATTAAATTCCTCTCTTCAGAAAGGGATTTGGGATTCTTACAATCAGAAATAGAGCTAGTTGATTGCCTGTGGGGAAGCAATTTTGATGTGTTGACATCTTGCTTTTCATTGCTCAAGTTTTTTCGTTCCTTTGAGTATGTAAGAGCAAGTTGCTTCTGCATCAAGCCACCGCTTCCAACGTCTCTATTCCTATGAGAATTTCTCAAGGACCTGTCAAAGGAGAAAGATGGTAGTGCCAGTTGTCTTTGCTCAGAAGTCATGGTTGTTCTGTAATCTTCGTCGTCGTCGTCATCTTCTTCATCATCCTCTAACAATGTAATCCGATTTTTGGTCTGTGAATTCTTCATGGAATCTGAACTTTTCTGCATGCCTACTAACATCCTCAGTGACTCTTCCAAATCCATAGCTCCTTGTAATAGCTCCTTTGCAAATTCCATGGAGTATCTACCCATGTTAACACCACCATTAGAGCATGCTATCAATATCTTGTTTAACTTCTGTACACCTTTGGATATCTCATTGATCTGGCCAGGAGAGAAAGTAGGGAACTGGTTAGCTGTAACCAATTGCCTATCCACATTGTTTCCTCTTCCCATGTTGTTATACTCCATTGTTCCTCGTTTAATCTGGTTAAGAAAACTCATCATTGAGCTAGTTAAAGGATCACCTCTTTTCAGTTTCCCTCCATTATCAAATGCATATGTCAAGGCAAGAGATATATCACTCAGCTGCACTGAGCTCTGCCCTCTCCCATAAACAACCATCTGACCCGAAGCTTCTCCGATGTTCGGTGTTCTATGGCTTCTGCTACTAGGCCTACTGTTTCTGGGAGTGACTTGAAGGTTACTAGCTTTCACATTCTTGGAACCTCTATATGTTTGCTTGTTGTAGGCATATGCATCTGTAAAACAAGCAAAGATCTCATATACTTTCATTATATAAAGAAAAGATCTCATATGCTTTTCCTATATAAGAATAATGCAGTCATAGGCTACTTGTAAGGATCATTTGAATTGAGAATAGTGAATTTGAATTCATCAAAAAAAAATACTCTAATGATTTTGAAGAGTAATAAAAAAGAATAGAAAATATTTAGGACATAATATAGGGAAAATGTCATTTAAATCCCTCCGAATATACAAAAGGACAATTCAGGAACTCAAACTTCCAAAAGGACCATGAAGGAACTAGAACCTAGTTGACATTTTAAAATTGTGTGAAAAGACAAAATTGCCCTAATCATAAAACAGAAATTACTAACCACCCTTACACCCACCATTTTCGATAGGGTGGTTAGTAATTTCTGTTTTATGATTAGGACAATTTTGTCTTTTCACACAATTTTAAAATGTCAACTAGGTCCTAGTTCCTTCATGGTCCTTTTGGAAGTTTGAGTTCCTGAATTGTCCTTTTGTATATTCGGAGGGATTTAAATGGCATTTTCCCCATGATATATGTCATAAAGAGATCAAGAAAGTTGTTTTGTTTCTCTTTTCAATGATGGTAAAAAGAAGCAACACCGAAGCATGGGTGGGCAAATAGTGATTTTGAAATATAGGCTTGTAAACTTAAACTACTAGTACTATAATAGTAATAATCAGAAATTCAGAAATGGGCAGGTTTGATTGCTAGAAGTCAATCCTCATGGTTTCACAACTACTTCCCACAATGCAGTCTCATTTAATTTATTAGTAAACTAAATAGTAAATTAATAGGCTGGTCTACTACCAGGAAAATTTTTTTTTCAAAAAAAAAAAGCCCCAGAAGGCTAGAACCCAAGAAACATTTCCACATAAAATATGGAGAGAGAAATTCAAATCACAAACAGACATTTTGGTGGACCCATCCAATGTATGGATGCACCTAAAATACATTTACCCTCTTTGATCCCAGCAATAGTACATATATAAATGACAGGAGGTAAAAGTCTAAACATTGAGCTGTATAATTCCATTCATGAATTCCAAAACTCCAAACTATACATGAGTTAGACAAAATTCCAGACAATTCAGTAGCCAAATGAACAATCAACAGCCAGCCAAGTAGAAAAATGCACAACTTTCAGTGCAAACATACCAATAGGAAGCTGATTGGATTGGTTTGACTTCTGAGACTGAGAAGCAACCAAGCGTTCTTTCCTAAGGCGCAAGTCATCTAGCAACTTCTGAGCAAAATCTGATGTTTTAGCCATAACCAGATTCTCTGCAACAAGAAGTAGAAACAAAAAGAAAAGGGTCCTCACAGAAATGAGAAAGGCTTATTAAGGCAGCCTCATTGAGACAAAACAATAAGAGAGTAATAGTAATAATTTTGAGGGAATGTAGTGATCATTCTTCAATATAATGGTTGAGAGGATACTATCAGAGGTGGGTGGAGGGTGAGATCAGTCATTAAGAAATTCATTGGTGTGATGAATTTATTTTGTTAAATGAGAAAGATTGACGTGAAAGTTATAGCTCTCTCTAATCTAATCATATAATCTCACTGTTTCAAATACCATTTCACATAATAAGGTGTTATGGTGCATGTATGTGGATGTAAGGATCTAACTTTCATTCTAATCTAAGCAATGACTTGAGTTTTAAGAGATGCAACTTCCTCCTTAAGTTTTCTCTTCACTTTCAGAGACTTTTATTTTTCTTCAATTGAATCTTTCTTCTCAGATATGATATTGATGGGCCCATGAGTTATTCAAATCAAATCCAAATAAGAATACACACACTCCTCTATCATAATTATCCTAATTATATGATCGTTTTAACTCTCTTTTTAAGAAATTTATGATGCAAAATTCATCACTTAAAATATCCACAGTTATTTTTTCATTGAAACTAATTTATCTTGCTTATAAGCTATCTTATAATACAATTACATTTAAGATATGTTAGAATTAGGTGGTCAATTTGGCTTATTTAATCTAATAAAAGGTTAAAATGATCTTATATTTCGGACTTCTGGTAAAAAAAAATCATATATTTAAGACAGATGACAGGGTATGTGAGAATGGTTTAAGAATGCATGAAGAAGAAGGTAGATCCACGTTCATACGTCAAGTGGTGCCCCTTCTCACGCACGTACGCTTAATAATGCAAGTTTTTTTTTTGGCCGAAATGATCATGGCAGTGTTGACTGTTGACATTGGTGGCATTGTAACTTTCTTGGGATTGTTTGTATTAAGACAAGAAAAGGTGCCAATATGACTACAAACTTCAAAGTTGTTGGATGTTTTGATCCAACAACTTAAAATTATAAATGAAAATAACGTAAATTTGTGATATAATTTTCAATATTCAACTTGCGTCAGTTTAATATTTTTTCTTATATGCTCATAACCATGTCATATAAGTTTTGGTAAAATTATGAATAAGTTATTACTTTTTTTAAATGTGCAACTTTACCAATGAAATGTTAGTGGTATGAGCATTTAGCATAGCTATGTTATGTTTTGAATGGTGCAATTTTATCAATAAAATTTTTAAAAATAAAACAAAATAACGAACAGTTTTTTATTTTCTCCAAATGTTCGTCAGATCAAGCATTAAAATATATTTTTACCAGATGCTCTTAGCATGACAATTCATTAACAATATTACATATTTCCCCTTTTATTTTCTATTACCTCTCTTTGAGATTGAAATGACTAACGAAAGCCTTAATAAAATGTCACATCAATAACCTGAACAAAGAAAATGATAATTACATAGTGAAAAATGTGTGTTTTGATTCATTCCTTGTTTTTTCTCTTGTTCCCCTCATTTCATCATCACCGTTAGAGAATGACAAGATTAATTGTACAAATTTGATAATGTTATAAAAATAAAGAAAATACATAGAAGATGAAAAGAAGAACAAGAAGAAGAAGAGAAAGATGAGAGAAATGTATAGATGAATAGTGGAGGATAGATTTTTATTTACATGACATTTCTAGGTACATACAATGCTATTTAGAAAACTCAATGAAATTTTAGTGGAAAACAAATTTATCAACTTGTCCAGCGAAAAATCATTCATGCATCCGATATATGTTCCAATCACATCAAGTTTTACTTCATATAAATCTATCCATTTGAATACTATTAGCATTAGAATAGCACGCAAAAAACATGCATACAAATTCTAGTTATTCTAAATTATCGCACAAACGTGTGTGTGTTTGTACAATTATACTTATGCCATCTAGAATTTTTAATCTGTTAAGAATCTTGACATGGGAAAGAATAATACGAACAATGAAGAATATAATATTAACATCAATGAAGATTATATAACAATTTATCTAACCCACTTGGATATACATTAGTCATCCCTCACATGAGGTGATGAATATACAATTCTAACTTGAGGGACTTGAGAGGGGAGACCCACTTTAACATCTCCCTCCTTTGATATAGAATTGTAGATTTTCTGTTAATCTCATTCTCAAATATGTTTATATAGAGTCCTAAAATAGTTAACTGTTTATAATTGGCTATCTAATATAACTCTCAAACGTTTTTAATTTTGTCATCTTGTCAATAAAAGTTTAGAAGCATGCATAAATGGAAATGGCCCCCTCTGATATCCCAGCTCTATGATAGCGATATGTGCGTGTGTGTGTGTGTGTGTTTATATTCAAGTGGCGATCCTTTCTTCTCTGGTAGGTGTCCCGTTTGTTTTTTTTTTCTACAATTGTGTAATGGTATTGTCACCACAAAAAAAATGTATGCTGATACGAAGTTTGGGTGGGCATGATAGGCCCAATAAGGTTTATTTGTGCATATTGAACCCGTGAAGTCCAATCATAAATTGGGCCTATAGGCTACAAAATAAAATATGTTTCGTCCAGTGAAGCAATACATTTTTTGTGATGAAAGGAAAACAAAATTTTACTGTTGCAATAAAACATGTTTACTGCAAATATCTAATTCTACTGGAGAAAATATTGTTTTATTTTGAAGAATAATTACTATAATAAACGAGAAATATTAATTAAACTTACGAAGAGTAATTACTAACACAGAGCTAGCCTACATTTAATTATGGTTAATTCTCATGTGTTATGAAACAGGAATGACTTTACCCACCTTGTGGGGTTCATAAGGTGCTGAAAAAATTTAATCTTTATTATTTTTCTCATAAAAGCTTGAGTCAAAAATTTAATACTAGGAACAACAAAATTGAAAACCAAAAAACAAATATAAAAATAACTCGTATCAAATTTAAAGTAGAGCAACAAGAAGAGAGTGTCATCAAAAAGAAAGAGGAATATCAACTTTTCCATAATTATATTTTCCTAAAGCTATAATAATTATGATTCTGTTTTTTGACTTGTGTTGAGTCGCTAAATGTTAACTCATCTAAAATTGCTTCTCTTATTCACGGTAGGCTTTATCGTTTTATATGATCTGTTACCAACTAAAAAAAACGTTTTATTAATTAGATAGATTTGGGTCAATTGCACCTAAGTCTCAAGTAAAAAAATTAATATTAGATAGGTCCATTGACAACTCTTTTACTTGTTAACTATAACTATTTTAATTGTTAATAGATGTTAATAATAACTCCTTTGAACTTCTATGAAATTAAATCTCTTACTTGAGATTAGTGTGCAATTGACCCATTAGATTTCAATTTCGAAAGTATATCCATAGTTTATCAATGCCAATAGCATCAAGATAAAGAATTGTCTATATAGATAAGAGCACCAACTTGTTATACTACATCTGGTCCTAAATATAGGACCTAATTGACTTTTTTTTGGAGAGATTAAGGTTGCTAAATAAATTATTAAATGATGACATATTTGATATATTTTTAGATTATCCATTAGTTTATAGGTAAAATAAACTTGTTTAAGGGAAAAAATTAGGTAAATCAATTTATAATTAACTTATTTTGCTTTTTAAGGATTTTCCAGAAAAAGTCAATTAGGCCTTATATTTAGGACCGGATTGAGTATTTTATTAAAACACATATTTTGTTTGATAGAAGAAATGCCATAAATGGAATGTATTACTTATGACCACCGATAATAAATTATAGGGCAAAAGTGGTGATCAGATAATTAACTATTTCAGTTTAGGCAAAACTAATAAATGACTATTTCACGGTGCATAAATAATATCTAACTTTGTGAACCGGTGCAAAAATGATAAAACCGGTTCTGGATGTTAATTTGTAGTTATGTGGAACCTTTCTGATATTATTTTCAAAGTGAAAAATACTTTCTGGCCCCTCCCAATTAAAACCTTACTGATACTAGTTAGCATGGAAAGATGAAGGGCGGAAGGAAGAAGGGTTGAGTGTTAATTGTGAGGGGGCAAAAAATTATTTTTTACTTTAGAAAATAATATCAGAAAGGTTCCACGAAACTACAAATTAACATTTAGTACCGGTATTATTATTTTTGCACCGGATCACAAAGTTAATTATTATTTATGCACCGCAAAATAGTCATTTATTATTTTTGCCCAAATTGAAATAGTTAATTATTAGATCAACATTTTTCCCTAAATTATGCATCACTCACAAAACAACATTCATGTGCATGTGTGCCTACATTTTTTTGTGTGCTCTTTCAAGAAACTGATGATTTCTTGCTACAAACGGCTTTCAAGAAACTGATGAGAATCTTAGAAGAAAATCTAGGGGGAAATCGTCCTAAACAATATTATAAAATATAGAATATTGGTTTTATTTTGACGAACTTTGCGGTAACACAATTTAATTTGCCTACGAATGAGTTAAAACGCTACACGCACACACAAATAGCTAGGAGAGTTCCATAAAATATTGAAAGGAGACAATGTTGAAGGCTTTGTTTTTTAAAGCCATTGGTATTTTACGACGCCTAAAGAAAAAAAATGGTTAACAAGCTAATTTTAATGTGAGTGTGTGTGTGTGTGTGTTTTTTTTTGGGGGGCATCCAAATTAGCTTACAAAAATTAATATATAGTCGATCGACCTGCAACCACATCATCAATACTCATCCAACCTTTTAATTGTGTTCTAGTAGTGTCTGTTTAACGAAGATGTTAAGTCCATCTTTCTCATTTTTCTCCCATCGAAAATTTCAACCTGCTTCTTTAATTCAATCACACATTTATTAGGTGTGAAACACAAATCACATAAATGTCATTAAAATTTGGTTCCTGTTTTTAATTTTTATCTCTCTCTTTTAATTTGGCCGTGGTTTTTTTATTCCAACTCATATTATAATAGTAGTGTGTGTACGCATATACTCTCTCCTATGCAAAATATTGGAAAAATTATTGAAAGGTTATTGGGCCATATATAATATAAGAAATATTAATACTTCAATTTTACCCTTATTGTTACACTTTAGATATCGAGAAGGACAAGAGAGGAGACCTAGACATGAACAAGGATTTCAGTGCAAATAAGGGGTAAAGTTGATTTTTATAAAAATTTCTCACAAATTCAATAAGTTAACCACTCTTAATTTTACACATTTTAATTTGATCATTGAAAGTGACCTATATTTTAAATCAAATAGGGTACGGTATACATATATTATTATTATTATTATTATTATTATTATTATTATTATTATTATTATTATTATTATTATTATTATTATTATTTATGACAGCGACGACAACGGAATTCAATCATGCAGGAAATGATTGTGCATGTTTAATAAAACTACCGTCTACATATGTGTGTGACCTTCAAGTAATACGAATATTATTGACAATATAGTGAGGAGAAGGATGATAATAGTAGTTCTTACTACTTTGATTTAAATTCATTAGTACTCAGGAAAAGAAATTAAATATAAGAAGTATAATAAATAGGTTGTGTTTTTATTTATCTTCAATCAGGTTAATTTTCATGTATTATTGCAAAGACGTGAACAAATCGGTTAAATTGTTCACAATAAATCTGAATAAATTATGAAGTACTTCATCATAGAAAAGTAGGGAGATGCAGAAATAAAATGGTAGATTCCATTTTTACATATAATAACTCGAATAAATGGATCGAAGGCACTATACTATCTTCTTCATTATATCTTTCCCTACCTTACCTCATAATTAAAGTTTCTTCATTATATCCAATCCACTTTTTATTTCAAACTTGTGAATAATATGATTGGTGATAAATTTTATATTTCATATTGATTAATAATAGAACTCAATAAAAGCATAAAGAAAAGTGGTGTAATTAATTGATTTTGATTGTATGTATAGCTATGTTCAACGCTTGTTTTAATGTAGATAGGTTTGTGCATGAATGAGTAACACTTGTTACAAAACCAACAATATTAATATACCTTGAATGCTGAAAATCTTCGTTATCAACTTTAGTGAATGCCATTCATTTGATTGATCTGTTGCTTCCTTCAAACTATTTTACTTTTCCGCGACTGCGAGTTTTAATTGAATATATGATCATCAATGTCCGTAGATGGCCCCAGAAAATATGAAACAACTAACCAAATTAATATATTTGTAAATATGGTATCTCTCTGTTTCACATTAAATTTGATTGTATATGTATTTAATTTGATCAATCGTTGAAAAACTTCACCGATTTCGATTTATGCTGAACGGTTGAAATGATGGTGTCACTATTAAAATCGATCCAGCTATGTTCAATTGTTGATTAAACACGTCGCCTTCTTTTCGTTTTAATTATATGGATATATGAAAAACTTTTATATGCATACGTTGCTTCAAGAAGAAGAAAATGAGATTGTATGTACATATAATAGGCTCAGATTTAATAATTGCAAGGATTAATTACGGTACGACTATGGATCTATATGTAATGGATAAAGTATACTTTTAGTCCCTTATGTTTACATCAAGTTTCAATTTAGTCTTTTATGTTTGGAAAATACACTTTTAATCCCTTATGTTTATAACAAGTTTCAATTTTGTCATTTATGTTTGGAAAGTACACTTTTAGTCCTTTTTGTTAACACTGTTAGTTTCACTTAAATTTAAATTATTATTTCATAATTAAATTGGGGCAAAAATGATAAATTTTCAAAATATAAGAATAACTACACTAAAAAAATTCAATTTAATCATTTTTCAATATTTTAATAACCATTTAAAATTGTTAAGTTAACATTTTCTGCTAAGTGAAACTAATGGTGTTAACAAAAAAGGACTAAAAGTGTATTTCCTAAACATAAAGGACTAAATTGATACTTGATGCAAACACAAGAGACTAAAAGTGTACTTTTCAAACATAAAGTATTTAATTGAAACTTGATGCAAACATAAGGGACTAAAAGTATACTTTAGCCTACAAGAATTCATCACAATTAGATTCTTGAAGTTGTCAATCCATCTCTTTGACTTAATTGTCATTATTGGATGCCCTTTGAGTTGTCACAGAACTTGATCATAAATTTTTTTATCGGCGATCAAGGTATCCCCCACTCGACAAGTGAGATTTTAATCTTCCGCTAAATTGTAGACACCTCAAAGAGTGGGACAACTGGTCTGAGAAATTTAATGTTTCTTCATACCCAACGCCAAGGATCGAACACTAGACAATTGGTTAAAGGTGAATGAGTCTTTGCCACTCGACCACAGACCTCACATTAGAACTTGATCATAATTAATTCTCTTACTTGACATCTAATTGTGATTTTCCCTACAAAAATAGTTATGGAAATATTAACTTCCCTTTGAACCGCTCGAGGTAGTATATAATATAGAACAATAGAATTGAAATAGAAAAATTGCTGGATCTATATACCCAAACACACCTGATTAAACATAATGGTATGGCATTTGTTATTCAAGCTCAGTCAAATTATACGATGGATGTGTTGTTGAACTGTATGAATTATAGGCTTACCTATAACATATAATGATATGCATTATATGCTTTATTCATTGATAAATACGCTAACCATCCATCGCTAATCGATTTAGAAAATACATATTCAAGCAGAAAACAAAGAAATACTACAATTTTACGGTGCACATAATGATAATAATTAGAAATGACATTTTATGTTAATAGAAGTTTTATTTTGTGACCACAACAAATGAATATTGCTATTTTCTTACAAAAAAAGAAGATATTGCTATATAATACGTATAGATGCACAGTGATATTCTTATTCTTAATATTTTGATTTACGTATATTGGTAAAGAATTAATTGATGGAGTTGTTATAAAAAAAGAATTAATGAAGTTCATGATGTACATATAAATCATAGTATTTCATATAGTATATTGCTAAATCTCTCTGATTATTGGTGATTATGGGAAAAATTAATTGACGATAATCTTTAATTTTTTGCATTAATTTCCAAGTATATCAGCATTATTTCAGTGATCATAATATATGTGATGATGTCTCATTATTTTACTGATTTTTTTGGCCAAATTATATTTACAAATTTGTTGGGAAATCCTACAAAAAATCAAGGAAACAAAAAATCTGATTCGAGTCATGTCAAACAACAATGTCCTTAATTAAGAGATATTAGACAATTCCCTCAGTTGAACAGATTACCACACTCTCCATGATTAAACGAACTCATCTGTAATAATACAGAGTTCCAGCACTAGTGGAAGAATTGTAACTCGATAAGAGACAAGTAAAGATTTATGTTCTCTCTTCTCCACACTTTCTATTGTTTTCATCACTTGTTTCAACGTTAAAGGTATTTATAGATATTGCAAAATTACCATAAAGTGGTTCCTATTGAACTACTATTAATGTCTTTTCAATCAACAATGATGATCATACATTTGATTAATGAACCTTAACTTATAAGGATCGGACTTCTCAAATAATTTGTTTTCTTTGACACACCCACAAACAATTTTACAACAAGTTGTTCGTAAAAGTTTTATGACTAAGTTTAATATATAATACATGCTTAGAGAACAAATTTAGAAAAATATATATAACATTCATTGAAATAGGAAATACCTAATTTAATATATTTAAGTTTGAATATTTACTTTTTTGTTAATCACTACTCGTTTTAATCCAGGATATATTTACTGGTGACATCAAATAATTAAATGGGAATTTGATTTGGGTTATAATTAAAGTTTGATTATTTAGTGTTGACATCAAATAATAGTCAATGCTTTAGTTTTCGCATTGCAGCATCAATATTATCCATTGCTCAAACTCTTTAGGGATGACCCTTCTCTATTTTATCGTCGCTGAAGTCTAATACATATATATATGTATATACTTGTATAAGAAAATTAAATCACATCAAGAATTAGCTGCTACAAGAATTTAGATGGAAGGAAAATGACAATATAATTTACTCCATATGAAAACAAGAATTTTTTTCACGAAGTTGATAAATTATATTCCTGCAGATGTAAATATGAGTAAGATAATTGATTTGCAAAAATGAAGAAAAATAATTGACTTAATTGTTTATAATTTTTTTATTTTCTTAATGTACTTACTCTTTTAGGTATCTGCATCTCAAAAATTAATCCCTGGATGAAAATATATTATCCTTGATAATTCCGCATTACTAATAAATTATTAGTTGTAAAAATACGCAGCATCACCTTTGTGAGGAAACAAACACAAGTTTGAATTTAATTTGGAAATTAAAGCTACTGCTGCATGCAATTGAATATTCATTGATATACAATATAACTTTGTCATCACATAGGTACGAAAATTTTTTTGGACAAAACATAGGTATGAAATTAAAAGTTCTCATGATACGCCCTTTTGAAAAGATAATCAATGGTATGAAAAATCCCTATGTTTTGACACCAATTGTACTCATTATGATCGCATGTGTGTGTGTGTGTGTGTATATATATATATATATATATATGTATGTATGTGTGCGAGATAGTGAAGTATTTCCAGTGGACTTTTTTTGGCCAATAAGATTCGTGGGAAAACGAGGTTATATACAGTTACTTTTTTTTGGCCAACAGGTTATATACAGTTACACTACTCTAATAATTGTCACCTTTATAATAGCATTAAAAAAAAATCATCACCGAAAATTATCTTTGAGACTTTTTTTTTTGTAAAATTACATAAATTCTCATTTATTGGAGCAAAGTAGGTGATTTCAAACCCTTTATGAACTTAGTATATAAACACTAAATTTAGTCACTAAATATATCAGCTATTCATGAATAGCTACTTGCATTGAGTCGAAAATTTAATATTCGTCGTTTTAATTGAAAGTCAATTCCACACTTGAATATCCTTATTAATGGAAATTGATTCCATAATTCTTTGTTATTAATCAATGGTTTGAAATATCAAAAAGATATAGAGCTAGTAAGCTAACCTGTGGTTTAATTCGGGCTTGACCTTATTAATTTAATATCCAATAATATATGATATAAAATGCGCAGTAGTAACGAACAAACACATAGGCTCCTCTATACTTAATGAAAAGTGAAACAATTATTATTATTCATGTCTATAGCGATTAATGTGAGTTATGCTTTATGAAATGACTTTGCTTCATTTAGATGAGTGAGTGATTAAATGATATGCCATAATTGGAGTCGTTTTAATCGATCAAAAATTATAAAAATGGGTACGACTTTTTTCCTTGAGAACAAACATTCATGAAAATATGAGCAACAACTTTAGGCAGTAGCTTCCTATAATTATAATTAAAGCTCACCTACACAATTCATTTTGCAGATGGTGATGAGTTATTGTAAATCGTAATATATATAAAAAAAACAGGAACATATTGTAACAAAGCCAACTAAAGTTTCATTAAAATAGTATGATCATTAATGTAAAGCCAAATTAGTATTGATAATGTGGTTTGGTCTATTTGGCTTCTCTCGTCCTTAATTCTTCTTTTTCACTAATTTGAATCAACCCACATTTTAAGTGCAGCGAAGCAGTATATATATAGTAGATATGCCAAATAAATATTTATGTTTGATTACTATATATCCTGCAACCTTAAATAAAAACCAAAATGATCTATAATCTGATCATTGTCATATATATTAGTAATTGAGCGCTATAGTCTGGTTAGCTAGGCTTATACATACTGTTTGTTATAATTAAACTCTATGCTTTGTTGCATTAGGGCTTTTGATTAATTATTCTGATTTCTGATACTGTGAGAGATATATCATTATTGAAGGAATATAATTGTCTTCAGACAGATATACTGTTTACAAAACAATGTAGATTATTTGACATGTAAATTGAAAAATAAAATTAAAAGAAAACAATCTCATGCTTTAGTGTGGATCGGATGAGAAAACTGCCTGTACTTAAATAAAAATACTAGTCAGTAGAAATGATTAGTAGAGGTATCCAACATAACTACCCTTGTATGAATCCTAGACTGATGATCACAACTATACACTTTAATTTAATTCAAAAGCTTTATTTAATAATTTGATAACAACCCGAAATAGTAACATGTAGGTTAAATGCAGCGTCTAGCGGCAAAAGATAGATGGCGAACTTTTTGACTGCGAGCATGTTTAACTATCGGTATTGTATGTTAGCTCCTTTTAATAAGAGAAAGGTCAAAATCCAACCGTATTAAAAATGATAGTATCTTCTTTTTATAATGATAGTGTGATATAAATGAGGGTTTGCATAATTCATCATGATAATTATTACAGGTTTTATGTGTGACATACATTATTCGTGCTTTATTTATTACGCCACACGCTCACACGCGTACAATTTATATAATTTACTTCATACCAAGCGAAGTATTAGATTAGGCGATTTAAAGATTAATCACTCTTCACAACAATATTTCAGGTTCAAGTAATATATTGGCGAGTATATATATTGTTACCGAAAAAACATGCAATCCACTTCGTAATTTTGTTTAAATAAGCATGTGCTTGGGCTTTACATGTGTTATGTTTTATTAGTTATCACTACATTATTGACCTAACTTACTTTTTTTTTATAAGAATAATTGACCTAACTTTCGGATTGTTAGTATGGTTGGATTTCAAAATTATTATTATTTTTAGTTTATCTTTTATTCCAATGGAACCACATTCATGTCTCTCAAAATGTTTTGATCCTACGTACTACCAACAATATAATATCCAAACATTCACTAATCCAGTCCCACTCTTAGAGACCCACTCAATTAAGAATTTCCTACTGTGAAAACTATATATATTATTTATGATATCTACAAAAGAATTGGTTAGTATTATATTTGTTTAAGATTAAGTGATCAAGAGAAGTCCCAACTACGAAAGTATACCGTGATATAAGGTTCACACAGAGCAGTTTGAGTTTTCATTGACATATAAATGCTTTAAAACATTCAATAGAGGTGCAAATATTTGCAGTAAGAATAATAAATGAGTAAAAACATATTTCTATCTAATTGCACTCTGAAAACATTAATATATATTGATAACGCATATGTAATATAATATTCATTCAGGCGTGAATTGAAGATCACTTGCACAAACATCTATCCATGCATGCAAGGAAGCAAAAACAAAAGAACTCTCACAATTATATTACTTTACAGAGAACCACTAAATATATAAGTATACAATATATACTACTATATTATGATGATTAATACACCTAGCTTGTTATTCCACATAAACGAGATGTTCAAAATAGAGATTAAAAGCTCTAAGAAAATAAATGCTTGAACCCCTGTCACAGTGATTGAAATCAATGAATTAATGTGATGAGTGATCAGTAAATTAAATGATTGGATGAACGAAATAAATGAATAAATAATAATAATAATAATAATAATAATAATAATAATAATAATAATAATAATAATAATAATGGGCTAGTTTGAATATTACAGTTTCACTGAAAGGCGGTACAACTAACCGTACCATAATGAAGCCATTTTTGTATGTGCGATGCAGATTACAAATATATGCTAATTAGCTTATATTTTCTGCTACTGTTAACATCATATCTAATTTGTAATGTACAGTAGCTTTTACTTAGTGAACATAGATTTTATTAATATTATAAAATCTAATTTTATATACATTTATATTACAAGCCAAAAAATTATTCTACCTTCGGTTGTAAATATAGAACAAATATAACTAACTTAAATTAAGTGTTTAGTCATCTTACAGTAGTTAGAATGGTGTTTCTTTTAAACACATCAATCATCTTGCCGTATGCTCTCCCTCGTCTATTAGTATGGAGGAACACTAATACCGTAATACGTATATAATTTAGTGATTTAGAAGGGTTTTACAAAAAATTAGAATTAGATCCTATATATATTTATGACAAAGACTCATCATGGTCCATTTGGTTGCCAAAGGAAAGTGAGAATGAAAGTGAAAGAGAGGAAAGTGGGTTTTTTTTTATAATTTACATATATCCATGAACTCATGAGCTCTTTCTCTCAATCTCATATTTTTTTCTGGGTCATACAAACTTTACTTTCATCATTTCCGCTACTTTCAATCTTCATCATTTCACTTTCTATTTCTCCACTTTCTTTTCCTACAACCAAATGAGCCATCACTTTTCTCCAATTAAATATATATATTATTGAAACAAGGTAGTGTTATTCACGCTTTTTCTTTTTTCTTTTTTGTTGGTCAATTCACCCTTTTTCTAAATTAGATACTATTTCACAATTCATGTGTTCTCTTATATATACATAGGGCAATGACCCTATTTTGCCTTTCAAGTCGTTTTGGATCACTGAGCACATTAAAATAACATCGGGTACAATTTTACCCCTGAAGTAACCAAAGTGGTCCAATTTTACTCTCCGGCGAAATAATGTTGACATATGTCGTCCACGTGTCAACTTTACATTCCATGTGTCAATATTACATTCGTCAGAGGATAAAATTGGACCACTTTGATTACTTCAGGGGTAAAATTGTACCCGATGTTAGTTTAGGGTGTCTAGTGGTCCAAGGTGGTTACTTGAAGGGCAGAATAGGGTCATTATTGCCCATATACATATGTGTATGTAACACACACAAAATATCCAAAGGCCAATATTGTACTGATCCAAAACATAGGGGGTCTTCACAAAAAATTCTCAGGAAATAATTAAATATATTTTAAGAAAATTATTTATAGTTTTTTATACTTCCTTCCCCAATACCCTCATCAAGTGGGGACTAGAACTGAATTGACCCTTTTTTATTTAAGAAAATTATTTATAGTTTTTAATTTATTCTTAATTATTATTGGTGATAATAGGTACACATTGGATATAAGAATGACTGAATATAATGAGGGGGACGTGACGAAAAAAAGTTTAAGCAAGCGTCCTTATTGCATTATCAGTGAGAGTTCGCTCAATCATGTATATTTATTTTTTTGAATAAACGTTTTATAAGTGATAAAAAAGCTGTTCCTATGGTATACAATTATACATAAAATATTCCTCTCACTGCACGTAAGACGGGAACACTAGAATTTCTATTCATTATGTTAAGTAAATCAATGCGCGTAGAGTTAAATAGAATTAAATATGGTTTCCTATTTGAGCAGGACGATCTTTATGCAGTGTCTTATCACTTTCAGCCAACCCCACGAATCATTAAAAGTTAGTGCTCTATATAGCCTTAAAGGACAAAAGCTTTAGCTTAATACTGTAGTTCTGAACTCCCATACATTACACCTCGTCCCATGCATAAATAAATTATTTAAATGTAGGATGTACATAAAATTTCAGTATGACTTTAATTTGTTAATAGAGGGTTAACGTGCAGATATACTCTGGAAATGTAAAAACAATATTCTAATTGTCTCAGAAGTACTTTGCATTTTAATGTAGCACTAGAAGTGTCCAAATTAAACGTCGTAATGTTGTCTTGTAAGTATCCAAATGTGGCTCAATGTAAGCAGCTCAGTTAATAGAGGGAAACATTACTATGTTTTAGTATTTCCGGGTACATTAAACCACAAAATATTTTAGGGGTACAAGATTTTTTCGACACTTCCACTATAAATTTGTGTCTCAACCTATTTGTTTAAAACACTTAATCATTTACCAACAAATAGTTCGTACGGTATAAAATCTCATAAAAAGCTTTGGAGTTTCAAGTTTAAGTCTTGGAAAAGACACTTGGTTTCAAAGGTGAAATTAGAAATCCTAAAATTAAAGTAATCAGTTGTTGGATAAACCTAGTAATAGAATATAGGAAAGTTACTAATGGCTAGTTTATATATAAAATTATATATAAATTAAAACCACTTTATCATTTATTATTTAATAAATGGATGATATATAACATTATGACATATCAAATTATCTTGAAACTTATATTAAACTCGACTGGAGCTAGCTAGTTGAATTGGTAAATCGGTGAATTAATCTATTAATCTATTAATTTGATCAAGAGTTTTGGACGAGACAGTCAAAATTAGATTTTGTTTTTCTTCCCTTAATGAGCCTATAAATTGTTTAATTTGCAATTTTGAGTTAAATAATATTTAGTCATATTTTACTTCGATAGTTTATATATATGACTGTTACATTGAGTAAGGGATTAATATCTTTTTTATTTTAATATTATTCTTTTCAAGTGGTTTATGAGTACTTTTTAATATTTTAGCTGAATTACATTATTCTAATCCTATCTAAGTTAACCTCTAATCAACCACAATTGGTGCTAATCCTCAAATCATTGTTTCAGATTATTATCGATTGGAGTTTTAATATTTCAATTTAATATTGATCAACGGTAAAAACGTTTAACAGTAACATTATACTCCCTCCGGCCCTAAATATAAGACCTAGTTGACTTTTTTGGAAAATCCTAAAAAAACAAAATAAGTTAGTTATAAATTGATTTACCTAATTTTTCCCATAAACTAGTTTATTTTACCTATAAACTAATGAATAATCTAAAAATATATCAGATATGTCATAATTTAATAACTTATTTCGCAACCTTAATCTCTCCAAAAAAAGTCAACTAGGTCTTATATTTAGGACCGGAGGTAGTATATTACTTATAATCCTTTATAAAATCAATATTATTGCATTATAAGCTATATGTTAATTATATTAAGGACTGGATGTACTATTGATTAAAAATATTTCAAACACGAGCATTATTTGGTTTCGATTAAAGAATAAAACATGCATATAATGAAATGTGCATATGAGGTATTGAGGGAGGTTGAGGTCAGATTATGATGGTAGGGCATTGAGGTGGTTCAGAGATAAACACCCCAACTACATTTACAAATATGCAGACAACTCAATTTTTGTGGGGGTAGTTGCATCTGAACTGAAACCCTAGGACACAATTAATGGATAATACCTTCCCCGCTTTTCTCAGGTACGTATCTCAATTATGACGCTATTTAATCTTCATCCCCTCTCTTCTTTTTGTTTTTCAAACTTCTTGTTGAGATCTTAAATTTCAAATATTTACATTTTAAATTTAACTGTGAAGTCATTTCAAGCCACCAGGATCTGGTAAACACTTTTTCCTTTTTGATGACGACTGTTCTTCTTAGCTATACTAGTGTTTTAGAATTGGTGTAAAATAATAATTTCAAGGACTAGCTAGAGTTTTATGTACCATATTAATTTCAATTTCTCGTATTGAATAGATTTTTTTTAAAAAAAACTAATTACTTAATTTATTATATGGTTTAAAAGGACACAAGGTGATTGAGTTTCAACACATATTTATAATATACTTCTTCAATTCCTAAAAATAAGATCATTTTCCTTAATTTGATTAGATTAAGGATGTTAGTTAAGTTAGATATTAGTACATAATATTATTACTCTACTTTACACTAACCATATATCTTTATCCCCACGTACTCTCCCTTCGTCCCTCTTGCTTGTTTATCATAGATAAACATTATTAGGGTTTATTTGAGAAGAATTAGAAAATGCCTTATATTTAGAAACAAATTGAAATTTAAAAGTGATCTTATATTTAGGAACAGAAGGGGTACCACTTTGAGAGTTTAGTTTATGACAAAAACTTAAACAATTACTTTTTTTAACATTTATAATTATAATATTAAATGTTAAAGAAGTACCCCCTCTGGTCCCTAATGTAAGAGCCCAAAATTTGAATGGTTTTGGTCCCTAATGTAAGAGCTCACCCCACATTCTCTCCTCATTTAATGCATTTTTTCCTACTTTACCCCTAATTCTCTTTCATATTTATTAATGCTTATGTATTTCTCTCTCTTAAAAGTACCATAATAAATATGGGTAATTTTGGAAAAGAAGCATTAACTCCAGACATCCAACTAACATTTACATGTTTTCTTAAGAAGCGTTTTTTTGACGGCTAACTCTTACATTAGGGACCGGAGGGAGTAATTGTTTTGACATTATGCACCCATACCACAACTTTCTCTCGAGCTCGCTTAATCTCTATACTAACTTCGAGGCACTCACTCTACTATGATTTTTAACCCAACTCATCTCATTAGAATCCTCAAAACATAATATTTCAGTACATCATTGATCTTTTAGGGGAGAAAAGTCTAACTTCAATCACCTATAAAACTACATATCATCTAAACATACATATACTACTAGTCACTCTCAAAATCCTTGGACCATTTTCCTTAGAATATGACACTTTTGACTCAGAATTCAAACATTCATCCTTTAAAACCCCAAATCTAACAGAGATGATTATCTCACATACCTAAACATCGCACTTAATCTTTCATGATTGACTTCTAAAACCAATAGCACCTCAATCATCCTTGTTACACCTTGTATCTCTCATTCTACTAATTACATAGAATATATATTAGACATCCAAAACTACTACCCACTAGCAGGTGTAACTCCTATTTTTCTAGTCACTCTTTTCCAATCATGTCCCCCCTTTCAAACTCCTCAAGTACCATTAAGATTTATTTTTATATCAAACTCTAACAGTAAAATCTAAAGGAAGAAAAATAAATAAAGGATAAGAGGTAGCTATTAGCTAAAAATATACCACGTGTGGTTTAAAATTGATTGTCAAAAAATGATCAATACTGAATAATGATAAAAAATGATAAGATAATGTAATTTGAATTACTCAAAATATTAGTTGGCAATCAAATAATAGATTCTCAAAACAACAAAAGTTTAATTTTGAATAAAAAAATGAATGTTATAAACCTAAAGAAAGTTAAAAATTAGATACTTGCAATTTCAAATAAAAATATATTATAAAACTAAAAAAGAGATAACAGTTAAAGGATGAAAGTAAAGTTCATGTATTCAGAAAGATACACCCAAGACATTAAAATATATATTTAGAAACATTAGTAATATAAATTTTCATAAACGTAGAAAAAAAACTTCATATTCAAAATAAGTTTTGAAGTAGAGAGATAGTGAATTTTTAAGTTATAGGAGGAAAATTTCAAATTTTCATGTAGGATACAATTAAAATTCATATGCTTAAAAAACCGGTTCAACTAAAAATATACTAGCTTTAGGAAAACTACACACACATATATACTTGGAAGAAAAAATTTGCATATTATTAAATAAACTTGACGAATGATGAAAACAATTTCAACCGAATATCAAAAAAATATTTAGGAACTAATAACTCTATTTATTTTCTAATAAAACATGAAAAATGGATTTATATAGAAATAATTTTTTTAAAAAAAGCACTTTCAAAATGTAAAATTATTTTATTTTCATAACAATTTTAAAATTAAGAGACAATAAGTTCAAATATAGTATCAACGATGATGGAATTTTTAATTGTAAAAAGAGAATATGATTGAAATATCAAGAAAAATATATATATTCTGACTTATTATTAAATATAAAAGATCTAATTCATCAAATAAAAAATACTAGGAATAATCATAGGAATTAGCAATACTTTCAAATAAAATTTAAAATAATAAGGACAATAAAATACATATTTGATGAGAAAAACCTTAAATTTCTTTTAGGAGTGAAATTAGTCAAAATAAATAAATAAATAAAAGAACTGACAGACTTTATTTGTTCTTGTTTCATTAACATCAATGTGGTTTGAGTTTGGGTTCAGATTTGAAACTCTGGGATCCAGTAAAGCTCATAAATTCCTTCATATACCAATATATACTTATACATTAACAACAACAAGAACGAGTAATTATTTATTTTGAGTGGATCATCACATGAACATAATGGGCTTATATACTAGCCAGTTATTATAAAAGTTTGATATACTCTAAATTAAACTAATTATAGCTTATTATAATATAACTCATTTTACAAAGATATTGAGAGAGAAAAGTATGTCTATATATATATATATATATATATATATATATATATATATATATTGATGAGAGATTAAAGAACGAGTTAAAGGTCATTTTGGTCATTGAACTATTTTCAAAGTATCAATTTGACCTACAAACAATAAACGATCTCATTTTGGCCACTGAACAAATAAAATGGTCCATTTTGGCCACTAGGCCATTGGAAAATACTAAAATGTTCTTTCTTAAAAAAAACTTATTCCACCTTCCTCCTCAACTTCACCACCGTCTCCCCTCTCCTCTGACATCACCTCCGCCCCCTCCTCCACTTGCCTCACCCCTCCTCCACCTGCCTCATCAACCCAGAGGAATTGTGTGCCTCTGTTATTGACTTCTCATCCTAGCTCTCTCTTCTTTCTCTTTGCTTTCAATCTCTCAGGTAAATTTCTCTTCTTGCATGTTCAAGGTTTCATCTTCTTCCTCACTTTTTAGATTCTCTTCATGAACTACTCCTCTCGTTCTTATTTCTCTTTCATTCGCATAGTAAGAAATTGAATTAGATCCCAAGTTCTTTGCTTTTCTTGCGGTCGATCTCTCCTTTTGAGGTGCTAAATTGTCACTGTTTATGTGCAATTGTTTTATGTAAAATCTTGTTTTATTAAACTGGGTTTCTTGTGTTTCTCTTGATTCTCCTGAAATGGGGCTGTTTATATTCCCATATGGTTGTTGTATGATACAGATCTGCAAAGGTTGGACCTCTATTTATTTTTGTGAGTTTTGAAGAAACAAGAATGGCGGGGAAAGGAGGGAAAGGGCTTTTGGCTGGAAAGTTCTTCTCGTGCCGGAATCCAACCTTTGCAGATATGTTTGATAGGGTTGATGAGACAGGTGGAGGAGGGGGCAGAGGAGAGGGGGAGACGGTGGTGAAGTTGAGGAGGAAGGTGGAATAAGTTTTTTTTTAAGAAATGACATTTTAGTATTTTCCAATGGCCTAGTGGCCAAAATGGACTATTTTATTTGTTCAGTGGCCAAAATGAGACCGTTTATTGTTTGTAGGCCGAATTGATACTTTGAAAATAGTTCAGTGGTCAAAATGACCTTTAACCCATTAAAGAACACTGTAATTTGAGTTATTAAGAATAATGGTGATGATATGTAGTGTCGCCTCAGGTCTATCCTCTAAGAAAATTATAATCGAAGAGATAATGGAAGCTAACCAGCACCGGGTATCACTCACTGAGGGCCTACAATGCAATTAGTTACCTATAACTAAATACAAACGTGATTGAATTCGAGTAAAATAATTGTTTAGTGATATTCTCGGTGTGAAAAGCGTATGTGTTCAAGTGCAAAAGAAAAATATTGGACAAAAGGGATATTTGGATTAAATGGAGACTGATATTATCTTGGCAAATGGAACTTTTGGAAACGATTGCTTCAAAATTAAGTAGCTAGGAGTAAAAACTGGTCAAATTTCTAAAAAAGCTTAGAGGCACCCTCTAGACTAGACTTGTGTTAATTTAATTAATGTGGAAACCCCATGCATACATTAATTAATTATCTTAATCTAAGCTGATTAATTCTATTAATTGCAAGAGACTATTTATCCTACAACCAGAACCTCGAATCGGAACAAAATTAACTTACTAGCTAGTTTCAATTCCTTTATGGAACCCCAATCAATGAATTGAGACTAATAAATTGAAGTTCAATGTTACTCAAACAATCTAGTAGATTCACTTGTTAACGTTTGTTCACAAACACTCAACATCATAAGTTATGACTTTACATACTAAGTAAACACCTCATTTAGCACAAGATTTGAACTAAACACATGCATTTAATTTATGAACTCATACAAATAAAGATGTTCAACTCAATAGGTGCCAATGTTCATTGCAAAACAACAATGAATTAGCTATAGAACTTGTCCTAAAATTGGTTGTTGCCAAAAAACTAGCCACATAATCTCTTATTTGATCATGGAATCATGCATTTAATGATGGAATTCCGATGTTAAATTTCGTGGCTAATTCACTGCTTTTTACCGTTATTAAACATCTATAGAAAGAAAATCAACTGAACAAACTGTTTATAACTCTTATACAAAAAAATAGTTGAAGAATACAACCAAATAGATACAACACTTCCATGAACTCTAGATAAATTGAAATGTGTGTGTGTGTGAGGAAGAGAGAGTGAAGAACAACGCTTGCCTTAAAAGCTTTAAACTCATCCCTAGAGTCCCATCATCAAGAATAATGAGTTAATTTGTTGCTCTTCATAGGAAGATCATCAACTAAGGTGGAAGGAATGGAGGCCATGGATATGGAGGAAGAAAAATGGAGGGTGGAGGGTGAGAGAATATTAGAGTTAAGGAGGTTAGGGTTGAATAATGGAGTTCCAAATGTAACCTAACAAACCCTAAATTTCAAATCATATGCTCATTGGGTTGGGTTTTCATGTGGTTATTTAAATTGCATCCGGTTTTGCCAAAAAAATTTGTGTCTGAAGCCGTAGAATTGTTTCGCTCACCGGGCGAGTGGCCATTTTTTCTGCCCAAATTTAATGTGTTAGTGAGCGGTGAGTAGGGACTAAATTGTAAATGTTAAAAAGTTTTGGGCCTTTTGTAGTAATTTTCTTAAGTTGTTTAGAAACATTATTTTGACTATTTTATTGAAATTTCACCTTCTTGCCTCATTTTTCATGCCTCTTCTCATCCAAATTCCCCCATTTTTGGTGATCGAGTGACTCAACAAATAAAAATATGCAACAAACAATGATCAAATGACCTTGGAAATCAACTAATGTTAATTGATTGTGAATTATATCTAATGAACCATTTTCATGCTAATCACACCTAAGGGTCTATGGTCTAAATTAATGCATGAATGGATTAATAATGCATTTTGACCATGACAATTGTATCAACTAAGCACGTAAAACTATAAAAATCCAATGGTTTGTCAGGTTCCCACCTATTTACAAATTAAATATCTCTCTCACTTTCTCTAATAAACAGCTCTCATATGCACGATTGCGCTGTTATATTTACTTTACAGAATGAATCTGCTTTGCTTGGTATTGGAATAAATTAAAGTTATATTACTGACTTGTATGCAATATTACACATGTGGGAACTGAATTGATGTATGGGTAGGTCAATGAAACTATATAAAGCAAGGTTAGGTCATTTATCGAACCCTAGTGCATGTGCTGAGAGTAGGGCTATATAGATAATTATTTAAGCCAAATTAGGGCTAAATAGATTTGTTTTAAAAAAGTGTTATTTGTAACTTTCAATGATTTATATCTCTATAATGATCGTTTAAACATTTAGGGCGTCTCTGAATTAATGCTTCGATACGTCTTTATGAGTTTTATCATTTATGCAGTTCAGATTTAAGAACTTAAATCCAAAAGAAGCAATCCAAAGGAATATAATAGATGCATTCATACATGAAATTATAACTTTGAAATGCATTAACTTGGACGTGAAGTTGGTGAGGAGCACGTTTTTGTATGTTATTCCCTGACTAGTTTATTGTTTGGAAATTGATTTTCTTTAAATATGGCAATTTACATATAATTATCAACAATTAATATCCCACCTCAAAAAAAGTTGTTCCTTTTAATTTTTAAAACTTACTTTAGGGTCAAGTTTGACTAATTATAATGTCAAATATTCTACTCAATTACCATAACACAACCAAGCTTCCCAAAACCAGCCCAACCTTAATGACAATTATTGATGAATATTGAATAGTAAATATTCAAATAACTAAATACTTTAAACACATTCTATTCTTTCTACAAATATGAGATAAACATTATTGTTAAACTCGGGAATTAATACTTCAATTACACCATTTTTATGGTCATATATACCTAAACGTGTCACGAGTCACTTAAATTTCTAGTGGCTATAATCTCGGAAGGAAGTCATGTGGTTACATTGCGAATTCACTGCTTTTACATTTCTATCTCACAGGGAATTGTGTTAACTTCTTTTTAAACTAGTTTTAATTATTTTTATTTGACCATATTCAATAAATTTATACATAAATTTATAGAAATGTCTCTATTGAGGTTGATAAACTATAAATGTTGATATATTTAAAATATATTCATGTCAAATTATTGTTATGTTTTTGTATTTTTTATTTAATTATATGAGAAACAAACACATGTTTATTAATAAATGTAAGCTTTTATAAGTTTACGATTTGAGTCTATGATCTAATTTTACCTCTTTTTCACGAGTTTACTTAAATTCACTGATGAGTTTGATAAAACCTTTAGAGAAAAGAGTAAATATAAGTGACCAAAAAGCTTCAAATAAATTTTTTTAAAAAAATAAAAGCTCCAATCCCTAACCAAATGTCATTGCACCATTGCAACCTAATATCTCGTTGTTCCTAGTTATAAGATCACTTTGATTTTTTTGGTTAATTAAAGATGTGCAAATAATTACTTCAAATTGTACGTGGTTATATTTTTTCCAAAAATTAAAATATTCTACTTATAAAACAATATATTTTTTTATTATGAAATGCCTTAGCAATGTGCTACACAAACTCGACACTTATAAAACAATCTATAATCTAACTACATGGGACATAGTATAATTTAATGATATAATTTGCTTCCTTAACTTTCACAAAAAAAAGTTCAAAGTAATTTTATATTTTGGACTGAAGGGAGTATTAATTAACAAGAAGATTTTGAGATTGAATTTGCAATTTTTTTTTCAATAATACATTAATTAGGTCTGAACTATATGGAGAGAGATAAAGTATAAAAACCACAACATTCATCTATGTATGTTATCAAATAGTATCTTTCAAACACGTCAACAACACTAAACATATTTGAATCACAATAAAATAATAGCTCTAGTACTGCATATAAGAAAATATTTATTCCCAAATTAAAAAAACGTGCAAAATTAATAATAATCTTCGCAGCTATGTACGTGGAAGTCTGGATGGATAAAGAATTTATTTATCTCCCTATATGAGTAGAGTTATGGCTTAGCTACATAATTGGACATTAACAAGTTGACCAAAATAATTATACCAATACGAATTTATTTATAATTAAGAGGGAGAGGGTGAGGACCAGAGGAGTAGGGGCCAGAGGGAGGGCGACGGCGCAGATATGGCCGTTCCGATCAAGAAATGGCTTAGAAAAGAGCAGTGGGTCCACATTGGGGAGGAAAGGGGCCCACAATTTGTTTGCACTTTGTATTCGTTTTTTTTTTTGGGTGGATCTGTTCCCTTTTCCCCTTTCGTGTCCTCACCTATCCTCTCTTCCCTTTTTGTTGCATCTTCCATGTTTCCCCTCCTTCCATCCCACCTCTTTTTTTCCCATTTTTTAAAGATTAATTTCTTTTGAGAAAAAAAATCAAAAAAATATGCCTTTTAATTATTATTGTTATAAGACTTTAATCATAAAATATGTTGTATATTAATATGAAAGATCAACAAAAAATGGTTAGTTGATAAAAGAGTCACTCATAACAAATAACAATAAAGTTGTGATGTAAGTTCAAATCTTACTAATGCGATAATTTTATTAGCAGGTTATTTGAAAGTAATTTTACAAGCGATCGGTTAGCGTGTACTCATGCTCTAGCAAGCCCCATAATCAAACTCAACTAAACGTTATGATATAAAAAAGAAAGTAGAATATTAACGAATTAAAAGTTTCACAATGAGCCAAAGCCATAGTAAATCAAGGTAAATTGAATATAGCGTAACAAAATATTCTTGATAAACATAACACACATGTTAATCAATTAAAAATTAAAAATTGTATTTATCATAAAAAAATAACTAAAAATTAATTCATAAATTTATGCTTAAGTCACTACTACAGAAAATGACTATACTAACGCACCTTTACCAGAGTTCAAAATTGGTGAGTACATGTATAGAGTTTACCTGCTCAACATGCACCTGTATTGATTATAGTGAAAACCAATAGGTGTACTTTTAAACTTGCATAAAGCCCAAGTAAGAATGAAGTATTTACACGCACATAAAGAACATGTAAAGGATGAAGCCTTTAAATGTATGTGGTTTAAGCTCGTTTAAAGGAACTAGCCTTTATATACACTTTATGCGCGTGTTATGGATGATTTTTGCATGTATTTAAATCGCATGTAAAGGCTGCGTGTAAGGTTGGCTTTTACGCACGCTTTAAATGCATGCAAATGCTTGATAAAATCTCCAAATTTTTTATTTCTCTTCATCTTTTTGAGCCCTAAAGACTGAGACCTCCCTCCATCTATTTCACTTGTACTCGTCATCTTCATTTTTCTCTATTATGGGAAATTCTATACTAACATCGTTTTCTTCTCTCCTCGCTCTTGTTTGTCTTCATCCTCTCATATATGCCCATAAACCCTCACACTAGATCACCACCTCCAAAAGAAGGAGTTAACAACGTGATAGGGGTGTGGTTAAGCAAGGGGGCAATTTTGATGTGGAACTGGTCGGTGGGGAACGGGGGAGGGGGGGAGGTTGATTGTGAAGTTCTGCATTTGCAGTTGAATGTGAAGTTCATTGGAATAAAAAAGTGTGAAGTATATTCAGATTAGTGGATTGAGGTTAGGGCTTTTTTTCTCTAGAAGATTGAAGGAGAAGGGAGTAAATGAGAAATGATGAGGTGCCATTATGTATATGACATGGACGATGAAGTGGTCTGACACATAGGTGATTCGACTAACTAAACGAAAAGATCTAATATTGGGTAACTGGGGGCAACATTGATTTCTCATGTAAACTTTCAGGGCAAAATCGATATAAAAAAATTCCGAGCAACATGGTCCTTAGTGAAAACTTATTATGGGGTAAATTCAAACATTAACCCTAACAGCAAAAGCATAATTCATAATTTTTGAAGTTATTTATCAATAATAATTTTCGACTTTTTGGTTTAGTTATATGATTTGAAAGAGGTAATCTTAATTAAATTCCTTTCATATAGGCTATAATTAGTTTCCCCTTGAACAAAATTTGTTCAACTCAAGTAAACTCGCGGAAATAATTGTTTGTTTATGAGGCGTTTGTGTGTGACTTTAATTTTAGGTTAGGGAATTTTGTTTAATTCATAAAAGTAGATGTGGAAGTTGAAAGAAGAAATATGCATGTATTGGTAAGAAATTGAGAAGGCGGCTATTATAACGGCGGTTGATGAGGAAATCGAGAGTTACTGTGTGTAAGTAGGGACCCATTTATGACGTCATCTCCCTTTTTCTCCACAAATTTGTGGTTACTCACTTTTCCAACTTCCTTTTTTTCCCTTCCAAACTTTTGTTTATGTTAATAGTCACATGTACTTTTTTTTAAAAAATAAAAGTCCTTGTGAAGAGGACTCATAAAATTTAATAGACATATTGTTGGCCAAAAAAAAAAATAATAGACATACAAGCAAAAAAATTAATAGACTCAAATAATAACAATTTTTTGTTTTTATAACAAAAATAGTAACAATTCTACATACGTTGTGTTGTATATGAAGTATCATCCTCAATTGATTTACATCATTCTCATCTCACATTTTTTCATTTTTTAATTGAGGATTTTTTTTCTCAGTTTTTTCAGTAACTTTTGTGCTTACATTGAAAGAAAAGTGTTCCACTTTTTAACTGACCTTATACTATTATTTTGTGCGTTATATATTTTTTTAAGCGAATATGAAGAACAACAAATTAACAAACAAAGAACGATATCAGTCTCCCTTGTAGCCTCATGGATTCATCCATGAAATCATGTATTGCTTACCGTATATCTGGTTAGAAGTTCGAGACTTAGTAGCCCTCTTCTTCATGCCCAATTCTCCTTCCAAACAAAACAAACAAAGAACGATACACATTTTATTGTTCTGAAAATTTTACTGATAAAGTGTTATGAAATGACACGATGTGATGTTTACACTGTCATTTTCAAGAATTCTAACTTCCTTTTGTTTGGATAAACTTTAGCATTTTGCCAATGTCTAGCCAATAGCTCCCCATTTCCCGTTTTTCTTTATTTTTTAAAACAAATTAAACAAACAAACAAGCATTTCAACTTGTCGCTCTTCAAGGTGTGTGTGTCTATATCAAATGATCATCTAACTTGAACAATTTTAAATTAACTATATTAAGGTTACTGAGTTATTTTTTATGTGTATTCAGTTATTAAAAATGAGAAAAGAAAATATATCAACAATTTAATTTCATATTAAACAAAGTTGATATGAAAAGAAGAGAGAATATATAATGTATGTCATGATCTTAATTTGGTGTTGAAACATTTTACTGAAGTTTATGGAGCAACTGGACTTAAATGTGATTTTCAAATTTTAATTAGAAAAATTTTAGAATAAACTATAATAAAAATGCATATATTTTCTGAAAAAATATGATAATTTTGACAATTGAATTTAGAAACGCATATACATGTTTATTTTTCTTTTCAATTGGGCTTAAAAAGTATAATAAACTATAGATATAGTATTTTCATTTAATGTAAGTATAAGTGCCTTCTTCTTTTATGTATTTTTCATGTCTAACCGAATCTTTTGATTTTTTTTGTTTGAAATAATTAATTACCTGCACTCTGTATTCTTCGTAATATATAATGCAGCCTTCAGATAAGTCGTCTTGCATGCAGGGATACTAAATTAATTAACACGCTATGCACACATAAATCCTATCTTTTAACATGGACTATTACACACCTACTGTGTTATCTTTAAACATTTTTTAATAATGAATTCTTAATTTAATTTGATATTGAATATTAATGCACAAAATTAAAACATGCCATTAACATCTTCATATCCTCATCATATATTTGTAATAATGTGGTTTTGGATAGTAAAAATTTCGTATTTAATGTGGCCTAGGAATTTGAATGCTCTTACGCACGAGTTGGTTTTTGTTCTGTTCACAATATAATTGCTCAATATGCATTTTAATTTATAATGAGGTAAAATAAAAAGAAACGGAGAGATATCCATAATGTCGATATACCAAAAACAGAAAGAACATAAACAAAAAATATTATCAAGATATGGGATAATGAAATGATCATTTATAAGATTAACCCTAGAAAGTGACAAAAAAAAGAAGATTTGACCATTAAATAAAATTATAAGTTTCCAAAAAAAGCTAGTATATATAAAGCTCCTTTTTTCTCGTTTTATTAGTGATCATGGTCAAATAATTATACTAAAATCACAAATAAGTGAAAAAGGGAAACAAAGTTGCGAATTCAAGTATTCAACTTGTTCTTAGAAAAAAAAGGTTGGATCTTTGAAATGTATAGAAACAAATCAGTTGGAGATATTTATATTTTTCGTATTTCTTTTGAATAATAGGGAGTGATGGTTCAAGGTATATTTCTCAAATTATCCTGCGTCTTTCTATTTATTTGATTGATAATGTCTCAGTCATACGATATTTTATTGTAAAAAAAAGTCATACTATATTTGAGACAGTACAGATTTTACTAATAATATTAAAATATATAATTGTGATTCTGTCTTCAATCAAAGGTCAACTTATTGACTCTTATATTTGCAATTCTTTCTCCAATTTCTCTATTAAAATTTATATGCAAAATGTTATGAAAACAATTATAGGCAAAATTTACCATTTTTAAAGAAAGTAGACATTTTTAAATTTTCGGTTGGATTTATCCATATGTATTCGACACCTTCAACAACGGACCAATACATTTTTTTTAAAAAAATAGAGACTTTCAAGTTTAATTTAAGTTTAAGATAAGTGATATCAAAAGGCACAGACTTATCAATAAATCATTTAGTCTAGATTCAATGTAAAAAAAATTCAAACATTAAACTCTTCACGTCATTCAAGAAATTCTCCACGGAAGAATTATTATCGTGGTGGTAATTCTAAATTTCATTAGACGTGATTTTTCGTGCATCTTACGTGAATCCGATAGTAGAATAACCAATATTTTCTATCATTTATTATCGGAAAAATATGAAAATTTAAATAAAGGGGAAATCGTAAAAATAATCCTCTTTAAAATGAAAAAGGACATGTCTTTAAATTCGAGAAATTTCAGTTTTGACTCAAATGTGAATATTAGATTTTCATATATAATAAAAAACACAAAAAACTTCAACAATTGTAATTGTAAATTGTCACTATGAATTTGAAAATCATCAGTGATCAGATTAAAAATCTATAAGTTAAACATTTTTTCTTACCATTTATAATTATATGTTGAAGCTGTGAACCCTAATTTCTAACATGCTTTATCAGTTCATAATAAAAAAAATTAGTGTTGCATATTGTTAAGATGAATTTGAAATCATTAAAATTAGATTGGAAAGTGCTATGTTGAACTAATGATTATATATTGAACATTGAACTTGTAAAACAGTAAAAAAACATTAAACTTGTAAGTATACTTATAATATATAAAATAATTATTAGGGTAACTGGTGTCATTTAATTTTTGTATAAGATATAAAAATCCCATATTCTTCCTTGAGGTAAGAAATGAAATTGCTAAAATTAAAGAGATTGATTTGTCCTTTTCTTTGTAAAACATTTTGTAGCATTTTGTTAGAAAACATGTTTATCTTGAAAAAAATATTACTAGTAATACAAAATTCTGAAACAACTGAGCATAAAACTTGATGGCATTCACATTTCACAAAAATTGATTGTCTAGTAGAGTAGTATAAGGAAAGAGTTGATAGCAGAGGATCCGGGAGTGTTGAGAAGGGGAAGGCAACGTTTGACTTTTGTGTCCACTTTGTGGTGTGTGTACAAGCCAAGAATCGTAATCGTAATAAGAAAATGGGGAGAGGAGAGAGAAAAAGAAAGAAAGAAAAAATAAAATCCATAAATGAGGCAAGAGAGAGAATGTGGGGCCCAATCTCTCATTCCGCCGCCATCCGCCGCCACAGAGAAAACCACCACCGCCGGGGCTGATATAACCACCGGCATCCTCCTCATTTATAGCTCAATAGAGAACACAAATGACTGTTTCTAATTTTCTATCACTCCCAATATAGAGAGAAAAATATAAAAAAAATAAATTAAAGAGTTTTTTTTTAAGAATTGTTTTTGTCTGAAAAAAGGTACTATAAAAGCCTTTCCTTTGATTGCCATGAGGCAATGCTTTTAAAACTCCATCGGTTAGACTTATGAGAGACAACAACACTCTTATAGAGATAGATAGATACTAGATTGCTACACACACATACATACACATACACATACACATACACATACACATACTCTAGTACTCTCATTTTTTTTAGTCCGTTTTATTTTTTAGTTAGTGTGTTCGTAAATTAGGCCATAACTCTCTCCTCTCTCCCACTATCAAAAATCTCAAATCATGGCGATATCTTTGATCAATCATTCAGCCGTTTCTCATATCGCTTGAGAATCTTGTTGTAATTTGGTACGTTGGTCTTTGGTCATCCCAATCGCCCCTAAACATATCATTACTATTATCATATCATGTATATGTACATGAATATGTACATGTATATGTATATCACTCTCTCTTCTCTCTTCCCCCACTCCATCAACAAAACTTAAAAAAGCTCCTTCCTTTTCCCATACCCACAATTCAAATTTCACTCCCTTTGATCTATCTCACTTCTCAAGCCATTCCCATTTTTTCTACAAGTACACTGAGAAGGAGAGAGAAGGTGTAGGAATGGAGTACGGGAGTGGAGGCGGTGGTGGGTCCCCGGGGGACCACCACCATCACCACCATCTTCTGGAGGGTTCTGAGTCACAGAGGAACAAGAAGAGATACCACCGGCACACTGCAAATCAGATTCAGAGGCTGGAATCGTAAGTAATGAATGAGAAGCTTCTTTTGTTTGTTTGTTTGTTTGTACAATGAAGTAACGTTGGGCAAGTTTGTTTGGGTGTTTATTATGGTTGACTGAGATTTTTCTGATGTGTGTGTGTCCTTTGTGTGAAGAATGTTCAAGGAATGCCCCCACCCAGATGAAAAGCAGAGATTACAGCTGAGCAGAGAATTAGGCTTGGCCCCTAGGCAGATCAAGTTTTGGTTTCAAAACAGGAGGACACAGATGAAGGTACTACAAGACCAGTTTCTATTTTCTAAAAAAGTGTTCTTGTTCTTTTGTTTTCTTGTTGTTTTTGTTTTTGAATAGAGAATTGATGGTTGTTTTGGGTATGCAAATCCAGGCCCAGCATGAGAGAGCAGATAATTGTTCCCTCAGGGCAGAGAACGACAAGATTCGATGTGAGAACATTGCCATCAGGGAGGCCCTCAAAAATATCATATGCCCTTCTTGTGGTGGCCCTCCTCTTCATGAAGATTCCTACTTCGACGACCAAAAATTACGCCTAGAGAATGCTCAATTGAAAGAAGAGGTCTAGTAACATAACATTAAAAAAAATTTTAAAACAAATAATAAACCCATTTCATATTTCAATGAATTGTTTTCTCAATATCTTTCCATTTTTTCTTTACCTTTTTTTTTTAATTTTTGTGCAGCTTGATAGAGTATCTAGCATTGCTGCCAAATACATAGGAAGACCAATTTCTCAACTCCCACCAGTGCAGCCTATTCACATTTCGTCACTTGACTTGTCAATGTCGAGTTTTGGGAGTCAAAGTTTGATGCTTGGTGGTGGTGGTGGTGGTGGATATGGTGGTGGTCCTTCTCTTGATCTTGACCTTCTTCCGGGGAGTTCTTCGAATTTGCCGTATCAGACGGCGGCGGCTGTGGCGGCGTTTTCTGACGTGGACAAGTCCCATATGTCGGACATTGCTGGACATGCCATGGATGAGTTGCTTAGGCTTTTGCAGACTAATGACCCTTTTTGGATAAAGTCAAATGCTGATGGTAGAGAGGTTCTTAATCTTGATGCATATGGAAACATGTTCCCTACATCGAATAGTCATGTCAAGAACCCCAATATTAGGATTGAGGCTTCTAGAGATTCTGGGGTTGTCATTATGAATAGCTTGGCTTTGGTGGATATGTTCATGGATGCTGTAAGTGCTTCTTCTTTGTCTTGTTCTTCTTATTATTCATCTTCCTTTTCTTTCTTTATGACTAGTGATTATTATTAATTCTTATGCAGAACAAGTGGATGGAGTTATTTCCTACTATAGTTTCAATGGCTAACACTATTAAAGTAATATCTTCTGGGATGCTTGGTGGGCATAGTGGAGCTTTACAATTGGTACACAATGAACTAAAAACCATAATTTATTTATTTTTTTTTAAAAAATTAACTTGTGAAATTCAATAAATTTAAGCTTTTTTCTAACTTCCTAAATTTAACATCTTATTTTTTTTAATAATCAGATGTACGGAGAGCTGGCATTGCTTTCTCCATTGGTTCCTACAAGAGAGTTCTATTTCCTGCGATATTGTCAACAAATAGAGCAAGGGTCATGGGCAATAGTGGATGTTTCTTATGATTTTCCTCAAGATCATCAATTTGCTCCTCAGTTTCGCTCTCATCGTTTCCCTTCTGGTTGCTTGATCCAGGACATGCCTAATGGGTATTCTAAGGTATGGTCTAATTATTATAAGCATACTTTTGTCTAATGCTCAGAATAGTTATTATTAATTAATAGGAAATCCCCATTAATTGATTAATTAATTAATAAATAATTTTGTCCACAAATTAAACAACAGGTGACTTGGGTTGAACATGTGGAGATTGAAGATAAAACACCAATTCATCGTCTTTATAGAAACCTCATTTATAGTGGCTTAGCTTTTGGAGCAGAAAGGTGGCTAGCAACACTTCAAAGAATGTGCGAAAGATTCGCTTGTTTAATGGTCACTAGCAATTCAACTCGTGATCTTGGAGGAGGTATAATGTATATGCGTACACATTTATATAGTTGTGTACACATGTGACACATTGCCATATATAATATGTATTTGTGATTTTAAAGGTTTGTCACATTACTATGAAAAATAATGTGGTGGTGTTTATTAAAAATTTCAGTGATACCATCACCAGAAGGAAAGAGGAGCATGATGAAACTTGCACAAAGGATGGTGACCAATTTCTGCACAAGCATTAGTGCATCTAATGGCCATAGATGGAACACACTTTCCGGGTTTAACGAGGTCCGAGTCACCGTCCACAAGAGCACCGATCCTGGCCAGCCAAACGGCGTTGTTCTCAGCGCGGCCACCACCATCTGGCTCCCCGTTCCTCCCCAAACAGTCTTCAACTTCTTCAAGGATGAAAGAAAGAGACCTCAGGTTTATATTACATAACATATCAAGCCTTTTATATCTCACATTTTACATATATATGTTAATATAATTATTTGATGGCGTGACATTTTTTTCTGACCAAAATTTAATAATGTGACATAATTAAATTATTTTGTAGTGGGATGTTCTTTCGAATGGGAATGCTGTGCAAGAGGTTGCTCATATAGCCAATGGGTCTCACCCTGGAAACTGCATATCTGTTCTTCGAGTAAGACACAATTCCTTAATTGTTTGTTTATATCTTTATGTGTGTGAGTGTGTTTCCTTTTTTTAAAATTATCCACTGAACTATACTTTTGTTTTCTTTTGATTAAACTATTAAACCTTAGTAATAATAAATGTTGTCGTCATGTATTGATATTTCCATAACCAACTACTAGTGATTCAATAAGAGAGGACTAAGTTTGACTTGGTCACTAAACTTAGATACATAAAAACTCATGTTGGGTTGACTTTGATTCATGACGTTAACATGTGAACATTATTACTATTATTATTAGGCCTTCAACACAAGTCAGAACAACATGCTGATACTACAAGAGAGTTGTGTGGACTCATCAGGGTCACTTGTGGTGTATTGTCCGGTGGATCTTCCATCCATAAACATAGCCATGAGCGGCGAGGACCCATCGTACATACCATTGCTCCCGTCCGGGTTCACGGTGATGCCGGACGGGCAGGTGGACCTAGCCGGGGCGGGAGACGGGGCATCAAGCAGCACAAGCAGTGGAAGGAAGCCAGGTGGGTCACTAATCACAGTGGGGTTTCAGATTCTAGTGAGCAGCCTGCCATCTGCTAAGCTCAACATGGAGTCAGTGACTACCGTTAATAACCTCATTGGCACCACTGTGCAGCAAATTAAGGCTGCTTTAAATTGCCCTACAACCTCCTGATCATCATATTTCATACCCCAACAAAAAAAAGGTTTTAGAAAAATTAAAGGAGCAAAGTTTTTTTGTTTTTCTTTTTGGTTTAAAAATTTGGGATTTTTTTGGGTGTTATTATGAATGGAGTGGGAGGGTGTCCTTAAAGAGGGTGATCAGAAAAGGGGTTCAGAGGTATCAGAGACTGTTTGGTGGGGATTGGAGAAGGAATTGAAGGCTGTTTAGAGGAGTTAGTTGAGGAATATGAATGCAAAATGAAGGAAGAGCAGAAGAAGGAATAGGAAGGAAGGAAAAAAAGCTTCTCATCATTTACTGCTCAACCTAGTAGAGTTTCTACCTTCATTGCTTTACTTATTATTACATCTCCTTTCATATTTTTAGCTTTTTTTCTTAAAAAAAAATTCTGCTTTTTGGGAATTGTTTGGAGGATGAAGAAAGATGGAAGAGGGAGTCAAGAACGCACCATACTTTTTGGGCGATCATTATTATTAGGTTCTGCTTTGAAGATGAATATGTATGGTTCGGGTATTGACTTTCTGTTCATAGACCTTTTTTTTTAATTCATATCACTTTATATTTCAGTGCAATTCTCTTGGTCTTTTCCATTGCCTATAATTGGTTAGCTTGTTTATTGTGTTTCTCTGATTGTTTTTCCCCATAATTTATGCTTCCATTGTGCCTATAGAAAGTTTGAATTCATTTGAGGATAATTTATGTGAAAATGAATAATGGAACTTGGGGTTTTTATTGAATTTGTTTTTTTTTTCTAAAGAAAATCGTAGCATGTTCTTGCATTTAAGCGTTTTTAGTACTCTTTCTACAAAATACTTCTCGTAGTACTAAATAATATTGCGCTAATATTTAATTTTTGATCAAGAAAAGAAAAGAAACGAATTTGATAGGTAGGATAGGGATTGGGCGGAATGAGTGTAGGAGTATATATAGGAATTCCGTGATGAAGGGGAGAGGCCTGTGGGGCGTCCTTGCAAAAAAAAAACTAATAGAAGATAATAGATGAAGAAGAAAAAGCACATGAACAAGAAAAATTATGTGAGAGGAAAAATATATCACTTTCACTTTCACTTGTGATTTAACCGTTTAAATGCTTTCTACATAACCTCTATCTATTCATAATCATTTTTCATTTATAATCATTTATGGAGATAAGAAAGCTGAAGAGTTTTGAGTTTTAGAGATTCATTATATAATTATATTATATTTTATAACACTTTCAAGGTACTTCGGGTTAACTCAACATTTTTGTTTTGTTGTTTAGCATTGTAAACATTTTTTTAGTTTTTAACACTTTAACACAATTAGATAAAATTATAAATCATTTGAAAATATTTACATTCAAAATTTTAATCCAAATTAACTTAGGAGTAATAAATTGAAACACAATTTAATGACACGGTTTTGTTAATCTCCAAAACAAGATCAATAAATGTTATAGGAAAGCCTAAAGAGAGTAGTCTCGGATTTAACAGTTTGGGGTTGTACAATGTACACAGAGAGTAGAGCTCAGAGGAATGACCTGCACGGAGGAGCGGGTTGTCCTTTCAAAAATAATTTAATGAAGAAAATGAATGAAAATTTTAGGCTTAGCTTGGTATTTTTAGTTGGGTCCCGTCTCCTTCCTCCTCATCCCTCATAATCCCATATCACAACAATTATTTTCTCACACCATATCACAATTGTTAATTTCCTCACAAAATGACATGTTTACTTTAATAAAGAACTTTGAAATGTTTTTAAGGATATTTTAGCATGAAAAAATTTAACTATCTAGACCTATCTCATTTCGACCGAAATGAGATATATAAAAGTTTATAAGAGATGCAGACTGATCCAGTTAACTGTAATATATAAAAGACTCTGCCTCCAAATATTTATATACAACTTTTTTAGACTTACCTCATGTAAGGGAAGATTTATCACAAGCTAGTCTGCTATAGATTATGTTAGATAAGACCATAAATAGAGATAAAATGTAACTCAATAAACTCTGCAATTAAAGTCAGCCCTCAGCAATCGTGTCTCACTTAATTTATATAAAAAATGTAACTCTAATAAACTCTGGAAGTAAAGTCAGTCATCCAAAAAACTAGGTACCCGACTTAAAAAAGTTGAAAATTAGGAACCACAACTAGGTTATAAAAATTATTTAACTACAAAATATGTTTGTTTAATTTCATAAGCCAAGTACATTAATTTTTAAAATGATAATATAAACATCTTAAAATAATTTTTTGTAGTTGCAGTGAATAATATTGTGTGCCATTGGATTAATTTGTGTGTGTGGTGGTGATTTTGCGCTTCTGAGAGATACCGAGGCTTTCAGCTTCTGAGAGTATCCATTCCCTTTTTAGTTCAAAGGATTTTATGTTTTGACTGGACAGCAGGCAGCTTTACTTGCTAAATACTCCTTAACACAGAAATTCTTAAGTAAAATTAATTTGTCATATAATTGTTGGTCTCTTCAAATTACAAATAAACATGTAGGGATGTGATGTGGATATCATAATCTATGTTAAATAATTTTTTTATCAATTTATAAAGTTAAAAAAACACATAATTTTTTTATATGACAAGTAATTTTTTTACTGTACCTAATCAGATTAATATTTACGCCATATCCTTCCATGTTTGTTTATGATTGAAGGATACCACAAATGATGTGATGAATCAGGTTCACCTAAGAATTAACCTAATTACCATTCTTAGGATTATTAAGTACAAGATAAAATTGAATATAAGTAAAAATGAATTTTTAAACACCTTTAATTTACAATAATCAATTATCATTGCTTAATATTCTACACTTCTCTTTACCCTGTTTTTATTTGTTTTTCAACTCCGCTTATCTATAACATTTTGTTCCTAACATTCCAATTTGCTAAAAACAAATGAGGTAAAATTAAGTAGAGGTCATAGGACAAGAGACTTAATTCAAGTAAAGTTCTAGAAAATATTTTATTTAAACTAAGTTCCACTAGACTTGGATATTAATATTTGTAAAACTCAAATTATCATCATACCCAATTTGTCCCCACTAGGTACCCTGAAACCCAGATGGGTAGAAGGTACTATGAGTTTTACAAATAAATATATCCAAGTCCATGGGGACTCAACTTAATTATAAAACGATTTGTGAGACCTGTCTTAAATTAATTCCCTTGCGTGAGAACTTCAATTAATTTCCCTAAAAATTACCATGATCCTGCGTGATAAGGAATGAAATAGAACTCCTTTTGCAATCCGAATAAAACAGGTCCAGACACATATATTCTATATTGTTTTTGAATGATGATGAACCCAGAGATCAAAGTTATGGTCTACAATTAATCCTACTAGTAAGAAGTTTGCCGCTGATATTCACAAAACTGGCCCAGTACGAAATAAACAATCTAGCCACAACATGCAAAAAATATGTTAATTGAAAGAGAAACAATTTTTTAATTTCCCAAAAACACACCTGTTGGAAGAAGGACAAACGGTTTAAACCACGAAAGAAATTAATCTCAAATCCATAAGAGTTGGAGAGAACCATTAAAAGAAAAATAATTGGAACACTCATTGCTTTTTTTTATTCAAAGGAGTAAGCACTAACGGCTTGAGGTTACAAGCGGGATCGAATCCGCAACCTCCCATCTAAAGGGGAGATATCATACCACTGGGCTACAAGACCCTTGGTGGAACACTCATTGCTATCTATCCCTTGAAAAGAGGAGCAGTAAATTGATTGATGTTATGACTATGATGAAATTTTCTTATGATTTAACATTTTGCATAAAATCTGAAATGAATTTTCTTAACTTATGTATTTCGTTGGACAAACGTTACGATCTGACAAGAAAATTTTAAATAAATATTTGATCTTCTCGACAATTTTTACTTCCCAGCACTCTTATAGAGTGATCATATTTCCTTTTTGAATATAAGCTAAAGTATACTTTTTGTCTCTTTTAAATGGTTATTAAATACTGAAAAATGTTCAGATTAAAATATTTGAGTGTAAATATTCTTATATTTTCAAAATTTATCATTTTTGGTTCAATTCATTATAAAATAATCATTTAAAATTGTTAACCTAGCATTTTCGGTTAAGTTAAACTAATAGTGTTAATAAAAAAGGACTAAAAGTGTACTTTCCAAACATAAATGAGTAAATTGAAACTTGATGCAAACATAAGAGACAAAAAGTTTTCTTTAACCTTGAATATATACCTTGATCTATAAAACATCATCTATATGTTAACTGAGTGGCATTAACAAGAAAACCTTTTCGTGGCTGTCAAAATTTTAATTACTTGTGCAATTTCATGTTGCAGAGATTCATCTCCTTTAACACACACCTATACGTTTCTTTCATATATGTTTCCATTCAAAATTCTAATTTAAGCAAGTTGACTTCTAAATACACAACTTTTTTTGAGAGACATGTGTTGTACTAGTTATAATGAACTGATGAACTTAATATCAGATGTCTCTTGGTCTGAATAATATGTCCACAAACAAAAATCGGAAAAGAAAAAGTCTATGATCCTCTCGAATACGCAAGAGGGGACTGACATAGTATCATTAGTATATATGTGTGTGTAAAAGGAAAAAATGCAGAGGTAAAGGCACTAAAAGTAATCGTATGTTCTACCAATGGGTAGTTGGTTGAGCTGGTAAGTGGGCTACAACCCCCGTAAGGATGAGAACAAGTGTTCGATTCCCGGGAAGCGCTCTTATTGGGAGAGGGGACAACCTTGCCTATGTGGGCAACACTCCTACCCCTCGAGTCCGGATACCAGGCGGTGATTAACCAAAAAAAAAAGTAATCGTATGTTCTCTGCATATACTTGTGAGTGATTTACAATTGAATTTGAATATATAGTGTGCAATATGTGAAAACATAGAGAGAGCAGTGCCAAGATCATGACATTGTTACAATGGAAAGGAAGAGCTTGAATCTGATTATTGTTAGACTTGGGCTGCGTAGTTGGGCTCTGCAACTGGGCTTTTTGAATCCAATCCATTCTATGTGCTAATATGCCCTCTCGACTCCAAATGAGAAGGATGAACATTTAGACTCAATCGAAGTCGAGTGAAGCGTGACTTGACTAAAGGCTTTGTAAAAATATCAACAATTTGGTTATGAGATGAGATCAGGGAGATGTGGAGGGATTTTGCAGCTACTTTTCACAAACAAAATAATAATCAAGAGCAATATGTTTGGCCCTAGAGTGAAAAACAAGATTAGTAGTGAGATAGGTAACACCTATGTTGTCACATAGAGAGTGAGAGTAGTGAGAAGATTGATTACTAATTCACCAAGTTTTGTATTCAGATAAATTCACATGTTGCAATTTCTAGTGATCTGTATTCAAATTCAGTGTTAGATTGACTATAGGCTACTTCCACAACAAGAAAAGTGACTCCTCTTCGCAGTTAAGTTTTAGCGGAAGATGAAACTGTGAAAAAACATGTATTTTTTATTTTTTATATATTTTCGCGTAAAACCACGTATTTTTAGTTGTACATGCATGTTTTCGCGTCTTTACGCAAAAATATGTAGAAATTTTTGTTTTTTTTGCGTGAACATATGTATAACTTTTCCCTTTAATTTGTATGAAATGCATTAACTTCGTTTAGCTCATTATCATCTCCAGTTAATTTGTCTCCATTGTGTGCTCATCGACAGCAGCCCAAACTTTTTCTCATTTATGATATATTATTTATTATTTCTTTCCCCATATAAGATATAATGTACCTCAAATTAATTAATTTGTATATTGTTATTTTTTTCTTTTAAATGAACATAATAATTTTATCACTAGAGTTCAAACTTCTTTTAAACTCATGTATTGCAAATAACTACTTTAGAATCACCATTAACTACTCTTTTGCCCCAAAATCACAAACTTCATTTAATACAAATTGAAACTATCCCTTATTTGTTTAAGTTGAAATTGGAGACCTCATTTTGTCCAACTCAAATCCAAGTGTCATTTTTTTGTGACTTTCCTCGTTTCGTTCCAAAAAATTAAGTAGAGGTTATATGCAAGAGACTTAATAATTCAAGTCAGGTTGCAGAAAATATTTTATTTAAACAGAGGTCGAGGTAGACTTGGATATAAGTATTTAAAACTCAAACTAACATCATACCCATTTTGTCCCAACCAAGTGCCCTGAAACCCAGATGGGTAAGAACGTAACGAGTTTTACACCTAAATATTTCCAAGTCCATGAGGACCTCAGCTTAATTGAAACATTTTGTTCACTGCCAGGTGCCTTGAAACACAGATGGTTAAGATGGTAATATGAGTTCTACAAATAATTATATCCAAGTACAAGAGGACCTTAGATTAACTAAAACACTTTGTGAGACCCGTCTCAAATTAATTCCCTTGTGTGAGACCTCTAAATAATTTCCCCAATAATTACCAAGATCCTGCATGATAAGGAACGAAACAGAACTTCTTTTGCAACCCGAATAAAACAACTCCAGGCACATATATATTCTATATTGTTTTTAAATGGCCACACAAACACACACACAATTGGGTACCCCATGTTAAACCTAGAAATCAAAGTAATGGTCTACAACTGAACCCACTAGTAAGAAGTTTTCCGGTCATATTCACAAGGAAGGCGGCCCAGTACGAAATAAACAATAATCTACCCACAACATGCCAAAAATCTGTTAATTGAAAGAGAGACAATTTTTGAATTCCCAAAAACACACCTAAGTTGGGAGGGACAGACGGTTTAAACCTCGAAAGAAATTAATCTAAAAGTTGAATTTCCATAAAGTTGGAGAGAACCATTGTTTCTAAAAGAAAAGTAATTGGAACACTCATTACTATCCCTAGAAAAGAGGGGCACAAAATTGATTGATGTTAACTATGATGAAAATTTCTTATAATTTAAATTTAACATTATAATATTTTGTTTGAATTTTCTTTTTTTAACTTTATTTAATTAAGTATCTATGTGGTCCAATCATATTGCGCCAAGTGGTCCAATAGGAATGTCGTCATCAACTTTTATATATACACAAGATTTTTATTTGAAAGTAAAATATCCTTTTTTTTCTAAATAATTTGATCTATTAGAAAAACACGCCAAATATATATATATTTTTTTTGATAACAAAGGAGAGAAAACTCCTCAAACTAATTCACCTCCACCATAGTGGATCCTAAATCTTGCAACAATAAACTTTGTAAATTAGCATCAAGGCCTTCTACAATATGTATTTCAGGATCTGCTCCTAGAGCTCGTTTCGCCAAGTAATCAGCAACCTTGTTCATCTATCTTGGTATATGCATAATTTGAACCAACCAATCCTGCTTAAGCATGACCTCAATGTCTATTACAACGCCTCCGACATACATACCTTGACAAATCCTTCAATTTGTATGTATTTAATGTGTTAAATTGAAGTTATTAACATTTCAAAGATGCAATATTGAATTAAAATGAATTGATTATAATTTAATTGAATTAAAAATGATTTTGAGTAAAAAGGGTCAAATAAGGGTATAATCGTCACATTTGATTGTTTATCTTAAGTGACTAATTTTTGGGATGAAATGTATTATATTGTTGTAATTTTTCTCTTGCAGAAAATGAAGAAAATGAGCTGAAATTGATGTTCAGAGCATTTAGAGAAAATTACAGAATCGGCCCAAAAGCCTGAAAATGCTTCAGAACAATCCTGGGAAAATTACAGAAGCTGGCCCAAAACTTTCAGAAATTGCAGAAAGGTCCCTCGCGCGAACTGCTACATATCAGCTCGGGTTTTACTGGTTTTTTGACTATTTTGACACCAATTTGGACCCAAATTGAAACCCAATCATTGACCCAACTTCCATTTGATATTAATTGAAGAATTAGGCTTAGAAAACTTAAGTTTTAGGGGTTGGGTGCTCCCCAAAACCCTAGTCCCTCCATTTCCGCCATCCTCTTCTCTTTACTTCTCATCCCATTTCTTCAATCTTCCACCTTCCTTCCTCCATCCATGCCTCAATAAAGTTCCTTCTTACTCTTGAAGTTGATGGGAAGTGGCTTGAGCTTGGTTCTTCAAAGGGGAGTCCCAATTCCTTTCCTTTCTCTTTATGTTTTTGATTGCCTAGGTTTAGGTTACCATTTATGTTTTGAGATTGGACTGGATTTGGTTGTTATTGTGGGTATTTGTGATTTTGATTTGTAATGAGAGATTTGTACTCATCAATATACATGGTTATGTATATGTTCTTTATGATTTATTTGATATCATTCTATTTATTCATGATATTGATTGATAGTTCGATTGAATTGAATTATAATTGAACCTAATGCATTACAAAACACTAATCACACTCTAGGGTAATTAATAATGTCTATTTGAATGGGTTCATGAGACTAGGCATTAGACTTACCGGTTGGTGAGGTTTGGTACTTTAGGAAACCTAGAGAAAACTCAAAGGTGCTAAAGGGCTTAACAATTTCTAGTTAGTTGGGGTTCCTAATTAGGTAATTGGACTCATGGGTTCATGAGGTTTGGTAAATTAGAAAATTAGCATCTTAATTAACTCACCAAAATATTTAGAAAGCTATGATAGTCATTGAAAATCATTTCCAAGAGCAACTCACTTTCATTGCAACTTTTCACTAAAAATACCAAAAATATTTATTTGTTTTGCATCCTTCGTTCCATCATAAAAAATCAACAAAATATATTTTATTTATCCAAATTTAATCTTGCATTGCATTTAATTTACTAGGATAGTTGAATTAAACAAGACTCCTTGAGAACGATACCCGGGGTAACTTTCGCTTACCTTGAGGTCCTAAAACTTCTTGAAGGACTAGGCCCAATGCACACTACACCGAACATCAAATCGGTGTCCTTCAAGTGGCGCCGTTGCCGGGAGTCATTAATTTGACTCCCTTGTAAATTTGTGCCATTAGGTTGCATTTAGTTTAGGTGCATCTTAGGTTAGTTCACTTTGCAATTCTTATTTGTTTTTTTTAGTTACTTGCTTTTGCATATTGAGATTATTTGATTGCAATAATCATGTCTAGGCCTTATAATTATGAGTCTTTGTTCTATGATGATTCTCCTATGCATTCTTCTTCTATGAATGATGAAACACCAAGATTCTCACATTCTGTGAGGAATGAGGCACCTTCCTTGAGAGTGCGTTTGCACAATTACTATCAAACCCTTGAATACCAAATGCCCAACCAATTCCCAACATAGTTGGAACCATCTCATCCACAAAACAACTCTACCTACTTCCAAAGCCACTCCACCCACTTCCCTACACCATACATACAACTATATGAACCACCATACACCTCCTACCACAATCCTTTCCCTCCCACCTATCATGCACCATCACCCCCACCCTTTCCACCCAAACCTAGTGGATTAGATGCTTTCCTAACTTTCCCAAACATGGATTCTCAAACCCTTGCTTTGAGGAGAGTGTATGATGAGCTTAAATGTGAGCACTCCAAATTGTTCATGCTAAAGGAGACCAATAAACTCACAAAGGAAATGGAAGAACGTTTGGAGAAGATAGGAGATAGAAAAAAGACAAAAATGGAGAGGAAGGAACTCCATGGCCTAGTGACTCCAATGATTGTGAAGGGGTTGAGGACTTAGAGTTAAATGCCACTTCTCAAGTGGATAACCCCCAACAAATGCCTATTCTCATACAAGTTGCAAATGGTAAGCAAGCACATTCTCAACCTCAAGAGGAATTGATTTCACACTTAGGTACTATTTCTCCTCTTCTTGAAGAGTTTACCTTTCCTCATACTACTTTGGTTGATATTGCAAGTGATGATGAGGTGAATGAAAAAATTGTTGAATCACCTCAAGTTCTTGATGTTGAAAATGTTTATTGTGATACTTTCATTGTTAGTTGTGTAGTTGATGATGTTGCTTGCAAAAATAATATGAGTGGTGACCATGATGCTCTAAGTACTAGTTATGATGATGACTTTGATTTACATGAGCTTTCACCTTATTCTTGTGACGATGATACTATGTGCATGAATTGTATTGATTTTAAGTATGATATATTTGTTGCATTGCATGCAAAGAACTTTGATGATGTGCATACTCCATCTACTAGTACTAATGATGCATCAAGCTTGGTTGTTACAAATATGGAGAATTGTGAACAATTGCTTCCTTTTCAAGTGTTGATAAGCATGATAATTTGAGTTTCTTTGAATCTATTGAACATGATGAAAAATTCACTTTCCCCTCCCCTCCACATTCTTCCTTCATTGACACATGTGATTGTGATGAGTCTTGTGCTATGTAACATACTGTTATTAATTCCCTAATTAAACTGAGATATCCATTTTTATACATTATCCATGATAGAAAAGAATAAACTAATACAATATAGATGCTATCATGGATAATTAATTGCTAACCATGTTAGAAAGGATTTGTCTAACATGGTTAATAAACACAACTAATCGATACTAAACAATAAACATATAAATACATGCGGAAGCGAATGCAGACCTATAAATTTAGCAATATACATTTCTCAATAAATCTAAACAACCTCTACAATCTAATTCCCTTTCTGATGCTTGCGCCTGTGCATGAACACCTGCAAAAATGTGAGTAATCGTGGAATGAGACAATTTGTCCCAGTAATCACTGCTTAACTCACTATAACAGTGAGATGTGCGGTAGCGAGGGCGTCTAAAGGGTACCACAGTTTTAAAATCAGTAATACATATATATAATTCAAACTGTCTTCCCATGTATCACTCCAGTCTCTCTGTCATTTCCAAATCAATGCACTTCACCATCTCTACCTCCAATACAACTATACCACCCCACAACTCTCACACTCACCTATAGATACATCGTGCCATCACGGGGCATTCATTCCAGCATCCAACTGCACTATATGATTTGACACTGTGCCCCTCTCTACAATGAGGGGGCAAATTCCCCCTCTGGCAATCTCCAGAGAGAGAACCTCAATTCTGTTTCCATTGCAGAACGAGAACGGTTGGACTCTTCAATGCCAAACAACCGTAGGTCACTTTCTCTCAATAAGTCGACCTATGATCCCCGGTCTAATCAATCTGAAAAGGATCAGTACAAATAACTGTCGATCGGCCAATCAACAGTTATCATCGCGCGATGGTACAAATATAAATTAGTGTCATGCAATGCTCACAATATCCTATCAATATCTCATCCACAATATTCCACATCTCACTGTCTATTCCGTTCAAGGTCACGATCTCATTCAATATCTCAATCATCACATCTTATGTTTTCCACAACGTAACTTCCACAATCTCCACTCAACATCTAACTCCTTATTCTATCCTCATAACATCTCAAACCACTACCCGAACATTATACCTTTATACCTCATTCACACCATTCAAGGTCCGTAACCACCACCAATCAGCATAATATATATATAATGAATCAAATTCCTTTATACGAAAATATTCGCGTTTGAAAGGCACCCGATAGCCTATTTTGTATAAAAATAGCTTTTCAAAGATAATATATATCTATAGAGGGTGAGAAAAGATTTTGAAAATCCCAGCTAACATCACCCTCAATGTTATAGCAAGGTTAAGTGTGATTACCTGTCGCCCTTTGCACTCTTTTGCCTTCCTCTTTACTTTACCATGCCTCGAGGAATATATCCAAATCACATCCTTTCCTATATTTATATCATGTAATAATAGTAGGTTAATAATCATTATAAGTCATAGAATAATAACGTCTCTCTCGTTCGTATTACTACCCAAATCTTCCTACCTAATCGATTCTCTTTAAGCAATCAACTATATTCCAAATCATTAACAAGTCATACATAATGTACAATTCACATTAATCATTAACAAGTTTTACAAATCATTAACAAGTCATCAATTATGATCAGCCACCATGCACATTAATCATCTTACAAATGCAAATGTTATCTCATTTAATCAATTTCAAAATGTACAATTCACTTCTTCATATATTGTAGTAAAATCATAGATAGCATACAAAACATCTTTACAGCACTCAAAACAATCCATTTTCTTAATTACTTGTACCACTTAATATTCTTAATTAAAATTTTACTACATACTTTCATCATCTATTCTACCATTTTTGAGCAGCCCCTAACATACAAATTAAGTATCAAGAAAGAATTTAAGAAAATTTGCAGCTCAATAACCATGACTTAAAACTCTATATATTCATATCCAAACCTCAAATGAATCTTTAATTTTAACACATTTCAACTTAATCCAGCTAATTGTACCAAGGACACAAATTTAACATCTATATATATCAACACAATTTGTTTTTAATCATTTGTGTACACTTGTTAATATTTTCTCTTACACTTACACTTATTCAAATCAGACCAAGGGCAAATTTAATTTCACACTCCATTCAACAATAGGCATGGAAACACAAATTCTATTATATATTTACCATAACCAATAATTCCGCCAGTATAGGAAATGAACACAAAATATCCCAAATCAACATTTAAGCACCAAAACATACATTAACATACTTCCAAAATCAGAATTCAGCATTTCCACATTCAGCTATACCAATATTAATCGCAGAAAATTTAGATACATGTGCATCAAAACTATTTCAGGAATTACTAAACATAAGCAACAAAACAAACTCTTTTACAAGATGTAATTACATTCAATGCTAATTTGAACATGCAGCAAACAATAGCTCCAATTAGTGAAATTAAAATTTATTAGAGTAGTGTGATAAAAGATCTTGCATTGTAAATCAACTTGAAATTAGTTACCATCCTAGCCAAACTCATACACATATACTCCATTTCACATATCCAAAGGCCAGGCAAAAATCAAATTAAATAAGAAAGTTCAAAACAGAATCTTAAACCATAAAATGAGAACCCACTTCAACCACAAAACCAAGCATACAACTTCGCACAATAACCACAATAATTAGAACAAGTAAAACATCCCAAAACTAGTCAATTCATAAAAACTGATACATGGAGACTCTACCAAAAACCTATCTTTAATTTAACTTAAAATCCTTCACAAGAACTAGTATAAAAGCTTGAAGTTTGAATAAGTTAACCAAAAGTCCCTTGAATGAAACTACATACAAATATTTAATACATATATAACAATCAAGCAATACCATCATAGTTGGTCATAAAACACTTGAATTCACCAAATATGTCACCATTTCAGCCACCATGAACCACAAGAATAACATCCAGAGGCAGAAAACAAAAATAAACGGAAAAATCAAATTGAAATGCAACTGAACTTGATCAAATTAAACATACAATGAAATCAATCAGTTTTACCACATTCACATATGTATTAATTTAAAGAAATTGACCCAATGACCCATAACCCATCAGATTTGTCAAGCTCCCAAAGTTAGGGTTTTCAATAACTCCACAAATACTCAACAAATCAGACCTACATGTATGTTTATAACCTTTTTAAGATTATTTGAGTTAGAAATTTTGCCATTAAAATCCCTATAAACCCCAAATCCCAACTAAACTCAAAACCCTAACTCGGCCACTCCTTCAAACTCGCAGACAAATGATGGAAATGAATATAGAAATTGCTTACAAAGTTCCAAAATGAGAGGAGGAAGCAAACCCATCGTCGGCCGCCGACTATCCCGCCGGAAATCGACCAATGAAATGGTGGTTGAACATTGGACAACCAAGGAAGAAAAGGAAAATGAGGGATTGGCCATGAGAGGAAGAAAGAACTTGGAAAATAAAAGAAATACATCACCTACCTTCTTCACCGTCGCCGGCCAGGAACCGAGCCGCCGCCGCCGAAAAATGCTTCATGCGTCGGAAAAAGAGGGAGAAACGAAATAGAATAAGGAAAGGAGTGAGGAAGCACGGCCACCACAGTCTGGCCAGTCTTGGCCGCCGCCGATCGAGCAAAGAGAGGAAGGAAGAAGACGGAGACAATGAAGAAGAGGGAGAAGGCGATGAAGATGATGATTTGGTTTGGAAAAAGGGGGTGCGGCTAAAAACTTGGTGAAGGGAGAAGGTAGTGTAGATGTTAGGGTTTAGGAGAAAATTACAAAATTGCCCTTCTTTCTTTATTTATTTACTTTTGAATTTAATCCCATCTTACAACTAAATTGTAAAATAATCTATTCACCAACTTACATATTTTCTCCTACCATATTATTATCTGTGGCCTATAGTATTTTTCATACAAGTTATAGTTTAAAATTCAACCTCTAACTATTTTTCTTTAATTCCTAAAGGGATAGGGATATTATTTTCTTAAAAAAATTTGTTTCCCTTCATTTACTTATTTAAAGTACTTTTTGATTTATTAATGATATCCTGACATTTTAATTAATTCCCAATTATTTGAAATTCAAATTTTGGGATGTTACATGCTACTTGTATGCAAATTAATAGTTGGCTTTCCACTTCATATGTTGTTACCCCTTCATCTAGTTCAATTGATAACATGACACATGCTACACTTGATGATAGACATGAAAATTGCATATCCTTTGATCTTAATTCATTTCATTCTTTAGGTAGGTCAAATATGGATGATTAACATGTTTTAAATGATAAAATTGTGAAAAAGCATGAATACTTTCATTTAATTTTATCTTGTGACCTACCTCCCGATTTAGGATTGCATTCATCTTCCATATTGTATAAATCTTCTTCTTCTTCCACTCTTATACCTCCCACCTCTTGTGATTGCAAATGTGATCTGGTGTACCTCAACACCGAGTTGAGTTCCTCACCTTTCCGGTTGCAAACACAAGAGGATTTAAAAAATAAAAATGTTTCTTTTACTCCTACAAAAGAGAGTAATGTTGATTTTATTGGTTGTGATTCATACTTGGAGAGTTTTGATCTTAACTTGCTTAAAACATGCTCTAACCCTCTCCAAGTTTGTTCCTTTGGACTTGGTATTTCTCTTGGCTTGTTTTCTTTGCATGAACACCATTGTAGGAGCCATATGAAGTATCCATGTCAAGCACCAAGAAAGATCAACAAAGGAGAAGTTGGAGCTCTAAAGTCCAACATGATCATCATCAAAGATGAGAACTTCTCCTTCAAGAGTTTGAAGATACCATAACCAAGGTTGTCTCGTCTCTTTCCTCACTTATTTTCCTTCTTGTTCTTCATATATTTGGCTTAATTGTTGATTGAGGAATATAAGTGTGGGGGAGGGACATAAACTAGTAGTAAAAGGTAGCTTTAGTTGTTTTTCTCATTTCTATGATTATAAATAAAGTGCATAGTGTTAACACCACCACCACACTTGATTTCAACATGCTTTGAAAATTAATTGGATTGGATATTTCCATGATTTTGCTACATTGAGGACAATGTAGGAATTAAGTGTGGGGGAGGGGTTGTAGTTGGGTTAAGTTTTGGGCTATTGCATCTTTATTATGCTTTTGGCTTTAAAATGACAAAATTTTGAAAAATTTTGAACTTTCCCTCACTTTTACATTTGTTAATCTTGGACATGACATATTTTTGGACTCATTTTGCCAATTTTGGGAATTCCTTGATGCTTTTGATATATCTCTTGTTTGAAAACTTTGTGAGTGGAATTAATGCCCTATGGTTAACCTTGATTGTCTTGAATCTTTGTTTATGAGTTTAGGAGAATTAGCCATATATTGTGAGGTTTATTTGAGCCTAATTATTCATTCTTGAGTGAAGTCCACTTGGTTAACATTCTCTAGAACTTGTTTGCATTCTTGGTCAAAGCTTGTTGCATATAGTGTAGTGTAGTATGATAAAGGCCTTCATTTCATACCCTTCTACCCCAAACACCAACCCTAAACACTATACCCTTTTGCTACCCATTTGAGCCTTCACTTGATGTTATTGCATTGTTTTGCCAATATGAGAAAAGTTGCATAATTACTTTGTTCAAAATGAAAAAAAAAATTGTCATTGTTATATATGTTTCAAAGAAGCATGTTATGTATGAAAAAAATACAAAAAGAAGGGAAAATGGTGAAAAGAAAGAAAAAGAAAAAAAGTCAAAGATTGAAAAATAAGGCATGTATAGTAGTTTAGCAATGTGCAATTGGTACTTCAAGTTGTAAATGAATGGCTAAACATGCATAACATCATTTCTTTTCATTCTCATTCTCATTCCACCATTTGGCATATCCATCACCACAACCCTCAAAAGTCCTTTTGATGCATTGCACTTTATCTTTTAGTGGAGACCCTAGAATGCTCACAAGCATATGGTAGAATGTGTGCCAAAGTGGATGTTGAGAGTATAAATGAACCCAAAATGATGAGATGTGTGTAAACACTTATCTTTGAGTATTTTCTTCTCTACTCATACTCTTCACATTCATTACAATCATTATTATTCATTGTTAGCATTATTCCATTCCATTTTTAATCCTATATGTTGGAATTCTCAAAATTGTCTTGCTTGTCATTGTACTTCAAAGCTTTTTAAAACTTGTTTTTGTCCGGGAGCACAAAGGTTTAAGTGTGAGGGAGTTGACAAATCCTTGAATTTGTATGTATTTAATGTATTAAATTGAAGTTATTAACATTTCAAAGATGCAATATTGAATTAAAATGAATTGATTATAATTTAATTGAATTAAAAATGATTTTGAGTAAAAAGGGTCAAATAAGGGTATAATCTTCACATTTGATTGTTTATATTAAGTGATTAATTTTTGGGATGAAATGTATTATATTGTTGTAATTTTTCTCTTGCAGAAAATGAAGAAAATGAGCTGAAATTGATGTTCTGAGCATTTAGAGAAAATTACAGAATAGGCCCAAAATCCTGAAAATGCTTCAGAATAGTCCTGGGAAAATTATAGAAGCTGGCCCAAAACTTTCAGAAATTGCAGAAAGGTCCCTCGCGCGAACTGCTACATATCAGCTCGGGTTTTACTGGTTTTTTGACTATTTTGACACCAATTTGGACCCAATTTGAAGTCTAATCATTGACCCAACTTCCATTTGATATTAATTGAAGAATTAGGCTTAGAAAACTTAAGTTTTAGGGGTTGGGTGCTCCCCAAAACCCCAGTCCCTCCATTTCCTTCATCCTCTTCTCTTCACTTCTCATCCCATTTCTTCAATCTTCCACCTTCCTTCCTCCATCCATGCTTCAATAAAGTTCCTCCTTACTCTTGGAGTTGATGGGAAGTGACTTGAGCTTGGTTCTTCAAAGGGGAGTCCCAATTCCTTTCCTTTCTCTTTATGTTTTTGATTGCCTAGTGTAACACCCCAAATTTTATTTCATAATATAATAAAATTTAAAAGGGAATAAAGAATATAAGTTATAAGTTAAACTTTTATGAAATAGAATAAAGGAGAAAATTTAGGACAAACTATTAGAAATTATGAAAATAATGTTAATATTTCCTATTTTTTTTATTAGTAGACTATTTGTATATTTTGGTCATAATTGTGAATTATAGTATTAGGAAATAATTAGAGTAGAAAGATATTTGTTCTTATTAGGGATTTTATTAGGTAAACTTATATGAGACATTTATTATTTTTAGGAAACTTTTTATGTTATGGGTTAAAGATCACATTTACCCCGGAAGTTTTTAGTGAGGATCATATTTGCCCCTGAAGTTTTTTTTAGGATCAAATTTGCCCCTGAAATTTATAAAATGGATCAAAATTACCCTTCAGTTAGGCAAAGTTAATTTTGACCGTTAAATTGGTCAAAACTCTCATATCTCCTGCCACATAATCATACACGTCATATACATTATGCCACGTCATCGTCTCTTCTCTTGCTCTCATCCTCACGCTCACGCAGACAAGCCACCAACTTCAGTCCCTCCCTCCCCCTCCACTAATCCCCAATGCCTCCTACCCAGAAGCTGAAAAATCAAACCCAAAACTTCAAAACTTCAAAACCCCACTTCACCTCACCATCCTCCTTCTCTCACAACCCACCATGAGACCCACCGGTCGCCACCAGCAACAACCCCCGTCAACCGCCGTCAACTTCTACCCGCGCCATCAGTTCCCCCTCAGCGACTCCGACGGCAGCTTCGCCAGCAGCCGCCCCTCTTCCACCCCCGCCCCACCATTGACCTCTACAAAGATCGCTCCTTTCAACAATCGCCGTCTCCGCCATCGATTTCTACCTCTCCCACATCTCCTTTCCTGTCTCCTTCAAGGCCTCTTGCTACTTATTTTTTCATCTTCCACCTTCGTCTTCAACGTATAGTTTTGTGATGTATATAAGACCATAGCTTAGCTTTCTTCTAGAGACTGATGCAAATGCTTTGAAATTAAATGACTTTATTATTTTCCCAATGATACCTTAAGCCTGTGTTTTTTTTGGCATGTTGCTTGCTGGCTTGTGGAGTTGAATTGTTGGTTTTTTATTTGACTGGGATTTAATATAATTTAATGATGGTGGAGGAGGGTGAAAGGTCGTTGGTGATAGGGAGGAGGCATTGGGGATTAATGGAGGTGGAGGGAGGGACTGAAGTTGGTGGCTTGTCTGCGTGAGCGTGAGGGTGAGAGCAAGAGAAGAGACGATGACGTGGCATAATGTATATGACGTGTATGATTACGTGGCAGGAGATATGAGAGTTTTGACCAATTTAACGGTCAAAATTAGCTTTGGCTAACTGAAGGCTAATTTTGATCCATTTTATATGAAAGTAATGGATGCACAAGAGGGGGGGTGAATTGTGCTTCAAAAATAAATGCTCAAATAAAACAACACAAGATTTATACTGGTTCGGTCTACCTGACCTACGTCCAGTCCTCAACCACCCAGGCCGAGTTCCACTATATCTCAGGTTTTAAATCGGGTTCACCTGAAACCTTACAACCGCAAGTTTTGCACTGGATCACTTGCAACCTTACAACTACAAGTTTTACACAGGCTCACTTGTAACCTTTCTAACTAGCTCCCCCTCACACCAAGCAAGGGGTTAACCTTTACACTTAAAGGATTTTTCTGACTAAGTTCTCTCAAAGAACGAATGGTGTTACACACTTAAGTACAATCAATGCTCTTATAACAAGAAGAGACTTAACAACAAAGAGTACAGAATATGTAGATGAAAAGGATCACTCGATGTGTTAAATGCTCTTTACTTTTCTGGGCAGCTTTGAATGCTTGAAGGTGTTCTTAGTTTCTCGCTCTAACTTCTCTCAAGAATATTCAAAGATAATTGATTGCTTCATAAATGAAGTTGAGCTCCCTTATATAGTCTTCAAACATTTTGAACTCTTGGTAGGTGGGCTAGCCGTTTGAATATGGCCGTTTTTCCCATGTTACCGTTTGCCCAATAAATGCTTCATCAATGCATAGCAGGGTTGACTTGCTTTATCTCTGAAAAGTAGTCCTGACATCTCTGCTCTGACATAAGCATTCTGACACTGCATCTCTGAACGTTCTGACATTCTGATTGCTTGCGGAAGCAAAATCACATCCGGAAGCAACCTTACTTAGTGTGCTGCACTTGAACGTTAGTTTAGCAATATAAGCACATAGTCACATGCAGTGGGTGTTCTGTTAGTCTATGATGTATCCGGAAGCACTTCTACATCCGGAAGTAAAACCACTGGATGAAGGATTTAGTTCACTATTACTCACTCTCGCTCAGTGTCCTTCAATCCAACAGTCAGCGCTAGTCACTAAGCTATCGGAAGCACTTTCACTTGACGTGGTAAACTCACTGACGCTTAGGGTTATATCTATTCTATCAGTCTGCGTCAGTCTAAATCTAACAGGAAGCAATTTCACTTCCGGTTGAGTCATAGCTTAGTCTTAAGGTTTTGTGTACCTAATGCTCATGGACTAAGTTAATTCCCTAGTGAGTTACTCGCTGCCGCTGGGGGATGAAACATTCATCCGCGTGCGCAAGTCCTAGTCTATCCGGAAGTAAATCCACATCCGGTTGCACTCTTACTTGGGATTCTATGTTTACCTATTGCTTTCTAAGTACTTGGCCTATTCTTTCATATTTTAGTCTTCATCAAAACTTAAGATTCTAACATTCTCCCCCTTTTTGATGATGACAAACTTAGTTTTATCGATTAAGTTCATAAGGAAGGATTAGCAAAGGAATAAAAGCAATAGATAAGAACAAGTAACTTAGACAAATATTATTGATAAGCAGAAGTTACAAGTCAGAGTATACAGTCAAATAACATATACAAGCAAAGAACATATACAAGTAAATTACACTACGCAAGTATGAAAGTATGCATGAAAACAAAACAAAAAGGAAAAATTTCTAAGTTAAAAGAATGTTTGGATTGGGGGTTTAGGGTTTGTGTTTCTTTTTCCTCTCCCTCTCCTTTTGTCTCTCCTCATTCTCCTTTTGCAGTTTGGCTAACTCGGCCTCATGCACATTCTGGTCTATCTGGGCAATGATCTGTTGGAGCTCTTCTTCATCTCTTTCCCTTCTGAGCCTCTCTGAATCAATAGACTCCTCGAATGCCCTTTTCATGTTCTCCACTTCTTCATACCCAGGGAACCCTGTAGCATCGTCGAAGTAGGTGACCTCTCCATTGGGATAGTGAACAGCCCGGATTTTTACGTTCCATACAGGGAAGTTGGGATCCTCCTCAACTTCCTGGGCTTTCCTTTTCCCTTTCCCTTTACTCTTCCCTTTGCTCTTGCTAATTGGAGGAGTGGGCATGGCACTTGCTCTGTCAGCATCGAGGCAGACCATCTGACCAAAGGATAACTTGTCTGTGAATCCAAACTTCTCAAATTCCTCAGGAGTCATGTCTTCAATTTCCAACTTGACTTCCTTCAGAATTGGAACTGCTTGAACCACTGGAATTTCTTGCTCAACCTGGGCAGATGAAGTTCCTTGCTCAGGTAGGTCAGATGGAGTCTCTTCCTCAGTCTCAGCAGATTCAGTGGTGGCAATAATTCTCTTGGCACGCTTCCTAGCAACGACCTTCTTTCTAGACTCACTGAAGATGACTGCTGGCTCAGATGAGGGAGGAGGGGCAGATGAATGCTCAGATGAAGGGATCTCAGACTCTTGCCCAGAGGATGCAGGAATAGGCTTGGCTATCACAATGGGAGGATGGTTGGGTCTCTTCAGTCCCCACTTCATCATGATCTCCTCAACAATCTTTCTACTTGTTTTAGTTGGAGGAGGCTCTGATGAAGATGACTCAGGCTGTGAAGGTTGTTCATTTGGCTCAAAGACAACCATATCCCATTGTAGTCCTTGCTCAGCCGTTTTCCTGCATGAACCGGATGGCTTCTCTTCTTATAAGGCTCTCAGCACCACCCAGCCTTTGGGATTCCATAGCACTGCGAAGGGCTGCTGCTATGTCTTCATCAATCCAGAGAGATGGCTGGCTGAGGACATCCCTTGTGTTCATGGACAGGCGCAGAGTGGATATCACATCTCTCCCCCTTTTGGCATCATCAAAGAGGGTGAGGGCCAGGGATGGAGTTGAGGAAGAGGAGGGTGGAGGTTTTTGGGGTGAGGTCTCTGGGGAGGAGGTAGGTTGAGTAATTTCTGGGGATGAGGTAGTGTCGGGGAACCAATTGGGGGTGACAAAGAGACCTTCGTAGGGATGAGTGGAGGAGTATTCTTGGTAGTTGGTGGAGGCTGGGGTAAATGGTAAATGGTCATCAGAGAGTGGTTGAAGGCGAAGATAATCTCTTATATAGATTTGGCTGAGGGGGTGAATGACAGTGTGAAATCCAAGGTGCTCGGCCAGGGGGTTGGATCTTGGTCTAGAGTTGGGGTTAATAGGATTAGAATGGGGGGAAGGTTCGTTGGAGAAGCGGAGTGGAGAGCGTGTAGGAGCGACAGGTCGTGTGAGACTGGGTGAAGGAGGTGGAGATGGAGAGTTTAGTGGGGATTGGCGTGGAGAGTGTTGAGGTGAGTCTTGGGTTTGCTGGTCATGGGTAGGTGAAGGTTGGGATTGGTGGTCATTGGTTGGTGAAGGTGGGGGTTGCTGGTCATTTTGTGGTGGTGGCTGAAGTTGTTGAGTGTTAGGTGGAGGAGGAGGGGGAAGTTGAGGGTGATTAGGAGGAGGAGGAGGTGAGTTTTGAGGAGGAGGAGGAGGTGGTAGGTTACCTTGTGATGGTTGGGGAATTTGTAGGTGCTGGAGGATGAGATCTAGTTTTGCATCCACCCTGGCAAGATGATTCTCGACTTGGCATACTCTGTCCTCAAGCCGCTGGATTCGTTCCCCTTGCTGCTGGAAGCCAGTATCACACTCAGCACGGAGAGGGCCTACCAAGGAGTCAGGCAGCTTAAAGAGAAGCTCTTCCTTAACTTCCTCCGCAAAGGCTCTGACAGAGGCTGGCACTCTTGCAGTACGGCTTGGCCCAGCATGGGAGTCCACTTCCTGATCCCCTGCACCAGATGTAGAGGGGACTGAAGTGTGAGATGCACTCCCTGCCTGTGATCCCGACTTTGTGGCCTTGGCCTGCTTGTTGTACTTTATGCCCATCTTCCCAATGTTGGTAGCTCCCACATGTCTACACTTGATATTTTCTTCCTCCACAGCAGATGTGGCCTTGATCAGATGCTTCTCAAGGAGGAGGGCAATGATAGTGGGATAGGGAAGATAGCCAGACTTGTCATTGTTTATCCAGCGCTGAAGCTCAAGACAGATCAACTGGCCGGGGTTGATTGGCTGGCAGGAGAGGAGTCTGGGGAACCAAGGGTTGTCCAGCAGTGTGAACTCGTTGAAGTTGCCTCCCTTATGTGTCATCATGCGGGAGTAGACATAATACAAGAGCCTGTAGGAGTCAGACATCTTGGACACCTTCTTGCTATCGGTGTCATACAACTTCTCGAGTTCCTCCTTGCTGTACTTGAGGGACTCAGGGTACAACCACTCATTCATGCGCTCTTCCATGATCCCCATCATCTCATTCAATGTCCTCCAGGTGAACCTGAAGGTTCTTCCCCTCACAGTGGCAGTGAAGGAGAGCTTGTGAACTTGCTCCTTCCCATCAACCTTCTTGTATTTAACCTTGCAAGCGAGGGATTGACAGAAGACTCGCAGGACGTTGACGTTGTAGTCCTGGTTGATGCCCAGCCAAGGCATATACTTCTCCAAGTAAGGGCGCAGATGGGGAAACCCTAGATCATCAATCTTGTCCAGATCGATGAACAGCCCATGGTTGAAGTAGGGGATAGACGTCTCAAATTTGGCTGCAACCGGCTCCAATGCCCTATCTCTATAGACAGTGGGGTCATCCTCTTCAACCCTTTGCCTCTTGGAAGAAGGCTCTTCAGCGAACTGAACCTTCTTCTTTTTCCCTTTCCTCTTGGCTTCCCTTGCTTGCTCTTGCCCAGAGGTCTCAGCCTGTTCTGCCACTCTCCCAGAAATTTCAGGCTGATCCTGGATATGTTCATCCTGCCCTTGTGTATTCTGCCCAGAAACTTCAGGGAGTTCTTGATGTTCATCGCGATGTTCTTCACGATGCCCAGATTTTCCAGAATGTTTATGACTTGATTTCCCAGATTTCGACTTGTGTTTCTTGGATGAAGAGGTTTTCTGTGTAACTGGGTTGGATTCATGAGATCCGGCCATTTTTGTGTGGGTTGGTGGTAAAAAGAGAGATGAAATGCGAGAAGTGTGTGAAGAAAATGAAGAACACGATGAAGAAGATGAAGAGAATTTCAGAGAAAATGATGAGAGTGAAAATGATGCAAGTAAAAAGTGAAAGTGAAAAATGACACCCTATTTATAGGTAAAGTTACTAAGGGTAAAATGAGCATATATTTTCAAATGAAACCATACGTTTACACATTGGGTAACGTAAAATTTTTAATTGAAACGGCGCACCTTATGACATGTGTCGTTTCATCTTGTCAGATAGGGCACACCTTCTCATAGAGGGAGATGAAGCGTTTCTGAAGTGACGTGTCCCTTGGGCTGGCACTGGCGCTCTCTTGGCTTGATCATCCAGTGTCAGTGAGTGATTATCCGGAAGTGGTTTTGCTTCTGGTTGCACTTGCTTAAGATTTAACATTGAGCACCTGCAAAAACATATATTGGCACTCCGATGCCTAAGTTAGTATTGTTGTAGGTGATAAACAATCAAGTATAATGAATAGAATTTACACTTCATTTGGGTTTACCATTCCCAAACCACCTCTTATGAAAGTAAATTGGTCAACCCCCAGAGGCTTGGTGAAGATGTCAGCAAGCTGTTGTTGTGTGGGGACAAACTGCACCTTGACATCCTTCTTTTGAACATGGTCTCTGATGAAGTGATGTCTGACATCAATGTGCTTTGTCCTTGTGTGCTGAACCGGATTCTTGGCCAGGCTGATTGTGCTTGTGTTGTCACAGAGGATGGGTGCCTCAGGGAACTCCAAGCCAAGATCTCTAAGTTGGTTCTTCAGCCACAGCACTTGGGCACAACAGCTTGCGGCAGCGATGTATTCTGCCTCAGTGGATGACAATGACACGCAGGTTTGCTTCTTGCTAGCCCAAGTCACCAGACAACCACCAAGGAAGGCGCATTGTCCACTGGTGCTCTTCCTATCTGTTTTATAACCTGCATGGTCAGAGTCAGAATAAGCCCACAAGAACTCTTGGTTTCCTCTGGGGTACCAAAGACTAAGTTCTTGTGTTCCCTCAAGGTATCTCAGGATACGTTTAACACATGTTAAGTGTGACTCCTTGGGGTTGGCTTGAAACCTAGCACACATGCCTACACTAAATTGAATGTCAGGCCTGCTGGCTGTTAAGTATAAGAGGGAACCTATCATTCCCCTATACATGGGCAGGCTGACAGATTTACCCTTTGCGTCAGCATCGAGTGCGGCAGTAGTGCTCATAGGAGTGTCATACTCCTTGCATTCATCCATCCCAAACTTTTTGAGTAGCTCTCTGCAATATTTAGCTTGGGAGATGAAGATTCCATTTTTCTTCTGTTTGATTTGCAGGCCTAGGAAGAACGTTAGTTCTCCCATCATTGACATTTCAAATTCACCCTGCATAGTCTTAGAGAAATCTTCACAAAGCTTTTCATTAGTTGCCCCAAAAATAATATCATCAACATAAATTTGGACAATTAGCATATCTCTATCTTTGTGAAGGACAAACAGTGTATTATCTAATTTGCCCCTTGAGAAACCCTTGCCCAGCAAAAAGCTGCTGAGTCTCTCATACCAAGCTCGAGGAGCTTGTTTCAGGCCATATAAAGCTTTCTTTAGTCTATACACATGTTTGGGGTGCATATGGTCCTCAAAGCCAGGAGGTTGTTCTACATATACCTCTTCTTTAATATAACCATTAAGAAATGCACTCTTTACATCCATTTGATATAACCTAAAGCCTTTCATGGATGCAAAGGCTAGAAGAATCCTTATTGCTTCAAGTCTAGCGACTGGAGCAAAAGTTTCTTCATAGTCAATGCCTTCTTCTTGGTTGTATCCTTTGGCTACTAGTCTGGCTTTGTTTCTTGTGATTTGACCTGTCTCATCTAGCTTGTTTTTGAAGACCCACTTGGTCCCTACTATGGATTGATGAGACGGCCTTGGGACTAGTTCCCAAACTTGACTTCTCTCAAATTGATTTAGCTCTTCCTGCATGGCAATAATCCAGTCGCAGTCCTCAAGAGCTTGTTCAACTGGAGTTGGTTCCATTTGAGATAGGAATGCTCCAAACTCAACTTCATTTTGAACTTGTCTTCTAGTTCTGACACCAGAAGACACATCACCAAGCACTTGATCAAGAGGATGATCCCTGTGATGTCTCCTAGCTATTGGCAACTGTGCCTCCTCAAGCACGGGTTGCACTCCAGGTTCATCACTGGGTTCATCTTCTTCTTTGGGATTGCTTGTTGGTGTTTCTTTTGGTGGTGAGGAAGATGATGGTAGTTTTGGAAGATTAAGTATTCCATCATCCTCTGTGGATTGTCCCCATGTAGGAGTTTCATCAAATACAACATGCATGGATTCTTCTACAGTTTTAGTTTTCATGTTGTATATTCTATATGCTTTACTCCTAAGGGAATATCCTATAAATATACCTACATCAGCCTTTGGATCAAACTTACCCAAATTTACCTTTCCATTGTTATGCACATAGCATTTTGATCCAAATATTCTGAGGTGGCTGATGTTGGGCTTCCTCCCTTTGTATAGCTCGTATGGAGTCTTGTCCAAGCCCTTGCGAACATAGGCTCTGTTGGAGATATAACAAGCAGTGCTCATAGCGTCCGCCCATAACACTTGAGAAACCTCTTTCTCGTTGAGCATGCTTCTAGCCATCTCCGTCAGAACCCTGTTCTTCCTTTCGACCACTCCATTTTGCTGAGGAGTTCTAGGAGCTGAGAAGTTATGTTCAATGCCGTTTTGCTCACATAGCTCAGAGAAGCTATGGTTCTCAAACTCTCCTCCATGGTCTGTCCTTATGACTGTGATTTTGAGCTCTCTCTCATTCTGCACTTTCTTAGCCAGGACAACAAAAACATCAAAAGCATCTTGCTTAGAGGCAAGAAACATAGTCCAAGTGAACCTTGAATAGTCATCCACCACTACTAGAGCATATAGGTTTCCACCCAAGCTCTTTACTCTCGCTGGCCCAACCAAATCCATGTGGATTAGTTCCAAGGGCCTGCTGGTGGAGACTCTCTTCTTGGTTTTAAACGAGGACTTTGTTTGCTTTCCTCGTTGGCAGGATTCACAAATAAAATCATGCTTAATTTTAAAAGAAGGAATACCTATAACTAGCTCATTTTTATTTAGCATATCAAGTTGAGTAAAATTAACATGAGCTAACCTCTTATGCCAAAGCCAACTATTCTCGTCACTAGATATTAAACATTTTTCTTCTAGCTGTTGACATAAGTCCAGGGTATATAGGTTTCCGTTTCTATTTGCCTTAAGTTTGCATTTTAAATTGGCCTTGTCTAAATTCAGATCCTGCTTATCAACTATTAAGCACTCGTTTGAATCAAAGATTACCCAATTTCCTTTGTCAGTGCTCTGGCTTACGCTCAGCAGGTTGTGACAGAGACCGTTCACTAGATAGACATCTTTGACTGGTCCGACTTCTCCAACTCCAGTGATCTTACCACTTTAATTTCCTCCAAAGGTCACTGTGGCTCCATCTTTGATCACCAGAGATTTGAACTTGTCTCTGTCTCCAGTCATATGTCTCGAGCATCCGCTATCGATGTACCATTTTCTGTTCTTGGATGCCTTGAGACATACCTGAAATAATCAAACAATCTTAGGTACCCAACCTCTCTTGGGTCCTCTGTCATTAGTTTTTAGTGCCCTTGGTCTAGTATTGGCCTTAACCTTGGGCTTATGATCATTTGGAGCCTCTGGCCTAGTGCTGGCTCTAGGCTCTTGGGTTTTCCCTATGGAATGGTTCCAGGCTCGGGATCCTTGTCCTCTCTTGGTTTCCTTTGCAGGTGGAGGATCCTTTGTAGCCTTGGTTCCTTTAGGGACCCATTTGTAAGAGCTACTAGCTCCATGCTTCTTGGCATTACAGGTGGACGTGGAGTGTCCTTTCCTGTTGCAGTAGTTACAGAAGCTGAAGGGTGAGGAGCTATGACTAGTGGCTTTATGGAAGAACTTTAAGTAGGGCTTTACTTTAGGTTCTACCCACTTTTTCCCTCTAGGAGTATATCCTAAGCCAGTCCTATCCCTATAAGCCCTTTGATTCATTAAGATTATATTTAACATTTCTGAACCATTTGTAAACTTCTGCAGGGCATTTTGCAGCTTGTCTTTCTCAGCTGAGATTTTGCTGCAATTAGGGCAGCTCTCAAGTGTTGGGGCGTTGAGTTCTTCTTGGGGAGAACCCTGGCCATCCACTACCGGAAGCTTTCTAGCTTCCGCTAGCTCTTCACTTAGTGAGTCCACCTTGGACTCAAGTGATTCCTTTTTAGTTTTCAACACTTTATAGGCTTTACATAGTCTAGAGAATTCTTCGTGAACCTCATTGTAAGCCTCTTGTAGTTCAGAAAGAGTTACCTCATGATCTTCGTTGGTGAGGTCAAGATCTGAAGATGCTTCCTCATCATCTTCTCTAGCTACCAGGCAGAGGTTGGCAACTTCTTCTTCATCACTTGCTTCGTCATCTGAGCTATTCACCCAAATGAAGGAGACGAAGGCCTTTCTTTTGTCTTTGCCTTTTGACCTCTGCAGGCTGGGACACTCAGCCTTGAAGTGACTTGGCTTCTTGCATTCAAAGCACACAGGGACCTTTTCCTTCTTGTATCCCTTCTTCTGGCTGGAGTCACCTCTCTGATAGCCTCATTTCTTTCTGAAAAACTTTCTGAATTTCCTCACCATCATCGCCATCTCCTCATCGTCCATTTCCTCCTCATCATCCTCATCATCATCATTGATCTCCTTGCTGGGAGCGACAAGAGCAAGGTTCTTGTTCTTGGATGAGGCTTGAGGAGCTTTCATAGCCAGTAAGGTAGGTTCGTATTCAGCAAGAGAGCCAAATAGTGCGGTGATGGAGCTGGTTGATTCTCCTTGCACTTCCTGCAAGATAGTTACTTTGGTGATCCAGTCACCCTTCAAGATTTTTAGGATCTTGCTTACTTGCTCTCTTTCAGGAATATCCTTACCCAGCGAGGCCAAATTGTTGATGAGATGGGTGAACCTGAGCTCCAGCTCTCTGATAGGCTCAGTGGGACTTAGCATGGCAAACTTGTGAAATTCTTCCACCAGCATCTCAACACATCTTGCTTTTACTCCCCTAGTTCCAGAGTGAGCAGCCTCAAGAGCCTCCCACATATCTTTAGCATTTTTGTGGTGGCTGATCCTGTGAAACTCTTTGGGGCTGAGAGCACACTGGATGTAGTGCATGGCCCTATGGTTCAGTTGGACTAGAGCATAGTCCTCAGGAGTGTATCTGGCTCTCACCTTAGCAAATCCATCCTCATCTAAGGGAGTTTGATCCCCTCGTTCGATTACATCCCAGAGTCTAATGTCACTTGACTTGATATAAGTCTCCATTCTAAACTTCCAGAATGGATAGTTGTACCCATCGAAGCCTGGGGGCTTGTTGGGTTGAACAGAGACATCTGGTAGAGAGTAGTCTGTATCCATTACTGGATCTTTGGTTTCTGGATTTTGGAATCAAGTGAGAAAGACCAGCTCTGATACCAAATGAAAGTAATGGATGCACAAGAGGGGGGGGGGGGTGAATTGTGCTTCAAAAATAAATGCTCAAATAAAACAACACAAGATTTATACTGGTTCGGTCTACCTGACCTACGTCCAGTCCTCAACCACCCAGACCGAGTTCCACTATATCTCAGGTTTTAAATCGGGTTCACCTGAAACCTTACAACCGCAAGTTTTGCACGGGATCACTTGCAACCTTACAACTACAAGTTTTACACAGGCTCACTTGTAACGTTTCTAACTAGCTCCCCCTCACACCAAGCAAGGGGTTAACCTTTACACTTAAAGGATTTTTCTGACTAAGTTCTCTCAAAGAACGAATGGTGTTACACACTTAAGTACAATCAATGCTCTTATAACAAGAAGAGACTTAACAACAAAGAGTACAGAATATGTAGATGAAAAGGATCACTCGATGTGTTAAATGCTCTTTACTTTTCTGGGCAGCTTTGAATGCTTGAAGGTGTTCTTAGTTTCTCGCTCTAACTTCTCTCAAGAATATTCAAAGATAATTGATTGCTTCATAAATGAAGTTGAGCTCCCTTATATAGTCTTCAAACATTTTGAACTCTTGGTAGGTGGGCTAGCCGTTTGAATATGGCCGTTTTTCCCATGTTACCGTTTGCCCAATAAATGCTTCATCAATGCATAGCAGGGTTGACTTGCTTTATCTCGGAAAAGTAGTCCTGACATCTCTGCTCTGACATAAGCATTCTGACACTGCATCTCTGAACGTTCTGACATTCTGATTGCTTGCGGAAGCAAAATCACATCCGGAAGCAACCTTACTTAGTGTGCTGCACTTGAACGTTAGTTTAGCAATATAAGCACATAGTCACATGCAGTGGGTGTTCTCTTAGTCTATGATGTATCCGGAAGCACTTCTACATCCGGAAGTAAAACCACTGGATGAAGGATTTAGTTCACTATTACTCACTCTCGCTCAGTGTCCTTCAATCCAACAGTCAGCGCTAGTCACTAAGCTATCGGAAGCACTTTCACTTGACATGGTAAACTCACTGACGCTTAGGGTTATATCTATTCTACCAGTCTGCGCCAGTCTAAATCTAACAGGAAGCAATTTCACTTCCGGTTGAGTCATAGCTTAGTCTTAAGGTTTTGTGTACCTAATGCTCATGGACTAAGTTAATTCCCTAGTGAGTTACTCGCTGCCGCTGGGGGATGAAACATTCATCCGCGTGCGCAAGTCCTAGTCTATCCGGAAGTAAATCCACATCCGGTTGCACTCTTACTTGGGATTCTATGTTTACCTATTGCTTTCTAAGTACTTGGCCTATTCTTTCATATTTTAGTCTTCATCAAAACTTAAGATTCTAACATTATAAACTTCAGCAGCAAATTTGATCCTAAAAAAACTTCAGGGGCAAATATGATCCTCACTGAAAACTTCCGTGGCAAATGTGATCTTTAACCCTTTATATTATAAATATTTTATTATATCAATAAAATAATCCTTAAACCATTGAATCATATTTGTTTCCACACAAAATAAGTTTTATTAAATAAAAATACGAAGGAGAGAGTCAAATGGAAAGGGAGGGATATAAGTGTCATGTAAAAGATGTTGGTGTTAGAAATATAATTAATAATGAACAATTAGGTAGATAATTAAAATGTTCAGTAATAATTATACATGTACACATGTCAACAACCGTCACCTCTTTTGTAAATTTCATTCCCACGTTCTCTTATTCTCATTTCCTCTGCAAAATCTATTGCACTCTCCTCTCTTCCAAAAACACTTCCATCGTTATCCTTCCTCTGCCCAACAGCTGCTCCTCCCTCTCCCAAAATAATCATTGCTCTTCCTTCTCACTATTCCTTCATTCTTAAACTTCCATAAATTCGATTTTCTTCGCCCCCAAATTCCTCCTCAATCCGCACACTGCAACCTGTTTATTTTCCCTTAAAGCTCGCATTTTCTGTTCATTGTAGCAGCGGTGACGAACGCGTGATTTTCTGTTCATTGTATTCGGTTATCATTATTTAAAAAGAGAGTTGAGATGGGGTTTGAGATATGGGTCATTAAATGAGTCGAAGAAAACTAAGTTCTGATTTCTAGTGATTAAGAAATGATTTTTGGTAATTAATATTGCATTCTGAATATTGTTTAAGTTTTCTTTGGTTAAATTATGTCCATTACATATTGCTGAATGCATTTTGGAATGAGAAGAAGGTCTTTACTTAATTGAATCTATAGTATAATACATGTGAATGAAGTTGTTTAGTTGCTCTTTAGTTGTCAATTATTATTGATGCTGAAGGTGATTCTTTTATGGTGCTCATATTCAGTCTTACTCCATTATTTTTTTTGTCACTATTGAATTAGATATGATACTTTTTATTCACGTTTGATTTGAGTTGGTGGGTGTGTCATTTGTTTGTTGAGCTTGCCTTCAAATCTTTCCCAATGGAATCGGTTTTGTTGAGAATTTTGCCTAGTCAAATCTGGTTTTTTTTATAGGAACTTGCTATCATAACTGATTTATCAAACCATGCTTTCAAAGTCTGATTTTAATGTATATCAAATTTGGATATCACTCATGTACTTAAACTCGTATCGTAAATATTTACATAAGATATTGCTGCTAATTATTGTGCTTTCTGGATCAAAGAAGTTATCCAAATTACAATTGAAGTGGAGTGAAAAACTTGAAGTGGATAGTATAATGTAATGGTGTTTGTTTGCCTTTTTATTAAATTAAATTAATTCTGGTTGGTCTGATTTCTAAAGGAGGAAACAACAAAACGTTGAAGTGATAAAGTAGCAATTATTAGAAGTATAAAATTAAGACTTTGTTGGGTGCTAAATATTTCTTGTTTATATCAGCTTGATTGAACTAAAGAAATGAAGTTGTTTTGAGATGTTTGGCTTAATTGTGATTTTGTATGTTGGTCACTTGCTTTATTTCGTTTTGATTTTTGATTGTTGTATGAGATACTAGCTGAGATTGTTTTGGTTGTGGAGCATGCTTGAATATTGAATTCATGGTTGGTTTTATATTTTCAGAATTGTTTCTGACTTGAAAAGAAAAAAGGGAAATTGTGATGAACCTTTGATTTTATTTGCTGCATGTATGTGTGTGTTGTCGCAAATATGAAAAGGAGATCCGCGATTATGCTAATAAGCTAGATAAATATGTGTGTGTGGATTGATTAGTGAATGAATATGTTTTATTGATGGATCATGTGAAGTGTTATAGATTATTTAATGAATTGATGGAATTTGGTATATTATAAACGGGGAGTGTAGTATTATTAGGATAGTGAGAGACGTTAGTTAATATACGCAAGAATAATTATTCATATTCTTTATTATATGGTATGATCATATTTATAGGAGAATCTAGTAAGGAAGATAATTGGAGGCAAAAATACAAGCAAGTATTAAGGGAAACACTAAGGTGTTAAGCATAACAGGTAGCTGTTTATTTCATGCACATTAGGATTACATATTTATTTTCTGTCATCACTAATATTACTGCTTCAGATATTGATAGGGTTTATTTTTAGTATTTAAATTTTGTGTGGAGTACTCCAGGTATAAGGAGGGTCGCTCCCCCTATACCATATTGTATTGAATTTATTTTTCCTAGAAAATCTTGTCAGGTATGTCTACTACGAAAGGTGAATATATTACTATAAGTAGTGAGGTGGTGCAATAGGCACTTGTATTAAATATTCTACCTGTAACAAATATATTGTTAAGGTAGGGGCCCTGTATGAGTGTTTTACTAATAGGTAGTAATCACCAACAGGTAGCGTCACTATCATTATCTGAAGTAGAATTAAATGAATCAGCTTCTAGGTGAAGTAAATGCATGAATTAGAGTGTATGAAATAAACTGCGGTAAATTTGGTTTCAGGTACACAATAGATAGGGAATTTGGAGTTATGAGAGGAAAGGAGGAATGCAGGAATGTTTGCTCTTAATTGTATTTTTATTAATATATATTTTTAAAGGAAATTGTATAATTATATTTTGGCGTGTAATGTATATAAATTTTGTAGAAGATAAACTTTGGATACTTTATGTATTTAATAATTGTCTTGAATTCATATATAGACTTTTATATGTACTCATATGTAAAATTAAGTATTTTAGAAATAATATTTTTAGGGTAAACGTTAGAATTTCAAATTAAAAGATAAATGTTTTAGTGTAGGAAATAATAGTTAGAAATATGTTTTCAAAAGTATTTACTTTATAAAATTAAGTAATATATTTTAAAACTTGTATTACTTTATAAAATTAATATAAATCACCTTACATATCTTTAGTAACATCTTTAGTAACTTCATTTTGTTTTAAAAGGTTTATTTTAACTTGTTTTAGAAAGAATTATTCGAAATAGTTAATCTCATGAAAAAGTTTTAATTTGGACAGATTTTTAATTACTTCTTACAAACTTTTAAAATTATTAATATTTATTTTATAGCAAAAATCCCTATTTTCAATTAAATATTTATATTCAATATTTGAAGAAATTGTTTAAAAATAAACTAGGTGTTACACCTAGGTTTATGTTACCATTTATGTTTTGAGATTGGACTGGATTTGGTTATTATTGTGGGTATTTGTGATTTTGGTTTGTAATGAGAGATTTGTACTCATCAATATACATGGTTATGTATATGTTCTTTATGATTTATTTGATATCATTCTACTTATTCATGGTATTGATAGATAGTTTGATTGAATTGAATTATAATTGAACCTAATGCATTACAAAACACTAATCACACTCTAGGTAATTAATAATGTCTATTTGAATGAGTTCATGAGACTAGACATTAGACTTACTGGTTGGTGAGGTTTGGTACTTTAGGAAACCTAGAGAAAACTCAAAGGTGCTAAAGGGCTTAACAATTTCTAGTTAGTTGGGGTTCCACTAATTAGGTAATTGGACTCATGGGTTCATGAGGTTTGGTAAATTAGAAAATTAGCATCTTAATTAACTCACCAAAATATTTAGAAAGCTATGATAGTCATTGAAAATAATTTCCAAGAGCAACTCACTTTCATTGCACATTTTCACTAAAAATACCAAAAATATTTATTTGTTTTACATCCTTCATTCCATCATAAAAAAATCAACAAAATATATTTTCTTTATCCAAATTTAATCTTGCATTGCATTTAATTTACTAGGATAGTTGAATTAAATAAGGCTCCTTGAGAACGATACCCGGGGTAACTCTCGCTTACCTTGAGGTCCTAAAATTTCTTGAAGGACTAAGCCCAAGACACACTACACCGACCCTCAAATCGGTGTCCTGCTTTTCTATCATTGGGACTAGTAATATATGTAATTTATTTTAGCACAAAGACCAGTAATATAATTAAATTAAATTAAAATTAAAAACAAACAAATGGGTAGGTAATTGAACTTGAAGAAGGGTTTTTTGAGGTTGCGCCGTCGCGGTCGCCGTCGCAAAACCAAACAGGCGCGGCCTCCCTCTCCCAAGATCATTGCTCTTCCTTCTTACTTGCTTGGCCTTTATTTTGTCCTCTTCCTCCTACACTCACCTCTCTTCTCTCACGCTTATACCTGCAAATTTCTACAAACCCTTCAATTTCAGCTATAAGCCTTGGTAACAATCTCTCAATCTTCATTTCAGGCAGGAACGCCTTTCAATCTTTGGGAGGGACTTTAGTGTTTGCTTGATTTCGAGACGATCGACACATTTTGCTGGAATACGTACGGTATTTTCTTGTTCTAATATTTTATTCTCATGTCATTTTTACATTTGTCATGACCAGGTTTGTGATGATTTTGTGTTATCTGAGTTTTGAGTTTGTTTACTATTCTCAAAGTTATGCCAAGTTTCAAATAGTGTCATCCTCTTACTAGTTAACTTAGAATTAGAATTAGAATTAGAATAATATTAGCAACAAGTTAGAATTAATAGTGTTCGTTATGGATCACATATTAAATAGTGTCATCCTCTTACTAGTCAACTTAGAATAATATAAGTAACGAGTTAGAGTTTTTATCATTAGGCTCAATGGTTCTGACAAGTTGGTGTTCACGATTTCTAGTTTTTTATGAGTAACAAGATTAGGTGTCAATGTTGTTAGTAGGTGTTAATGAAACTCTTCACGGTGTTTGTCTTTTAGTTGAAGCTTTGGAAATAAAGTGGTTGACCTGGGATTAGGGCCTGATGTGGCCATTTATTACATTAGTAGGTTATGAATGATTATTGAAGCCCTTATATTTCAGCCCATTTGATTCCACAATGTTTGTAATAGCTAAATTTATGCAACTATTTCACTAGTGTGTATTAAGAAAGTCTATTTGCTGCCACAACATCATAAGGAATTGAATACCCTTGCTCGAGTTCATGCATCAGCTTTATCTTTTATTTGAGATGGATTTCTTGTGTTTTATGTGGATCAGCAAGTTTTTTAAGCTGCTTTGGTCAGAAGATAGGTTTTGATGATTTCAAGTGGCGTGATATTGATTGGAAATTACAATATTACATGACCTGATTATTTTGAGTAATTTAGATGTCTTACCTTGGATATCCTACTACTGGTGGCTGGCCGCTTTAGGGAGTTATTTTTTTCTTTCCTCTTTCTCTTCCTTTGATGGGCATGAGCACTTTTTGCGACCATTGTAGATAATTGCTTCTATTGCATTGTGACCAATGACATCTGAAAAAATGTTTTTGGGCAACTTGCTACTTTTGAGGTTTGACAGATGTTTGGTTTGCCATTATTTGTTGAATTGCCAATGTGGGTTAGAGGTGGTGCCCCATGCATTGATGTTCAGCAATGATGTTAACAATTTGGGTCAAGGCGTCTGGGATATATTTCTTTTTCTTGTCTTTCTAGGAGTTCTTTGTACTCTGTGTTACGTTTTGGTACAGATGTTACTCCTCATCAGTAAATAGGACTATAATCAGAAAAAGGATGGTGAAGATGCCTAGTTAACATGCACATCATTGCAAGGAATTGTACCTTTATAAATGAGAATTTTGTAGTGAAATCAATCAAGTCTCAATTTTCTGAGGAAATATCTGTGAAGTTGTTCTATCCCTAATGTTTTGTAAATCCAAACATCCAAATCCAACCCAAATAATTCCTTTAAGCTGTTGTAATATATGCCACACATAATTAGATTATAGGCTGGTTTATAATTGAAATAAAATAGTTTTGTGGAAGAAAGATAACTATAGACAATTTTATATGCCACATATAATTAGATTATAGGCTAGTTTATAAGTAGAATAAATTAGTGTTGAGGAAAGAAGATAACTATAAACAATTAATGTGATTAATTTTGAATCCTCAATTCCGAAAAAGTCAAAGTGGTCGTATAATTAAGGCTGGAGGAAGTCAAAAATATATTGACTAAAAGAATAAGCCTCCTTAGCCCTCTCATCCATTCGTTTTGATTCTTTTTCCTTCTTGCTCAATCATATGGTATGCCAAATATGTCTCTCATGTTTTCTTTTCTTCATATTTATTGCTCTTCGGCTTACGTTACAGCCTGAATCTTCAAGCCCCACAAGTTCCTCTTTTACTTTTAATTTTCTGTGATAAATAAAACTGATGATCATATATAGCTCTAATCAATTCAATTACACCCCTTTTGTTTGTGTTGCTAAGTTGCTTTTTTTTTTCAAGGAATATAATCACTTAAATGCTGAAGCATTAAACGGTCTGGGATGCGCTATTTTGCTTTATTTCTAAAGGTTTTGGATATTTGGCTGCTATTATTAGTTGTTCACTCTGTTATAGCTTCCCAGTTTTGGTGCAAACTTTGATTTTTAGTGGGCATGAGAAGTTAGTACTCATGATGCAGTTAGTGGGCATAAGGAGTTATTATGAATGATAGAAGGACACGGTGATATGGAAAGTGGAAACCTGTTAAGAGGGGCACATTAGCTGTACTAGTTATATATATATATATATATATATATATATATATATATATATATATATATATATATATATATAAGATAATCAATTCTTCTTAATTCATACAAGCTCCCTGGGTTATGGTGATGGTGGCAGACATATGTTGGTAGAGATCTCTCTGCTAAGCTATTTGTCATGTTTTTCTTGTTCACTTAAATCATTGTGTCTTATTTAACTAAACAATCAATGGGGAAGGGCCGTTTTTGGCTCAACGGTAGGCTCGCTTGCTGTGGGGTCTGAGGTCGTGGGTTTGAATCAGCCTTTTTGAATAAAGTAGGGGTAAAGATGCTTAGTACATTCCTTTCTTCATCGCTCTCATCAAGTGGGGACTAGAACTGGGCTGACTCTTTAGTATTTTGCGGTGCTTTATTTTTATCAACTATTGCTTTTATTCTAATACTTTAATTTAATTGCTCCAATGTATTTCTTTTATAATAATATAGTAGTATTTAGATGTGACTGTGGTTTGCACTTTTCATCATTCCCCCCTAAAGAATATCATTCTTACCTCCCAATATAGAAAAAAAATCAGGCAAATTGAGGTCCTGAATTATTTGGACTATGGATTGCTTCATCAGTTTGGTTCATCAGTTTTGGAATCTGTTTTTAATATATCAATTGGACAAAGTAGTCATTTTCATTAGTATTCCTTTTTAGCTGTTGACATTGTCATTAGTCTTCATTGACATTGAAAGTTTTGATCTTCTGATTGTTTGATTAACAAACATATGCAGCTAGCTACTTTGTTCTTCTCCAGCTGAGCCTGCACAACTACAAATGATTTCGGCTATTGCTTGGGTCCCTAAAGGTGCTTTAAAGTCCCAACCAGTTGTGACTGACCTTCCTTCAAAAGAGGAAATTGAGGAATTCATTAAAGGGTATTCATATTTTCATTCTAATGTTCTATTTGTTCAGAAATTCATTGCATTCAAATCCATGGCTAATGCTGGTTCTTCTGGCTCCCCCCCCTTCTTTCTCTGTGTGTGTGTGTGTGCGTTCTTCATTTGTGACTTGTGAGTAATAAAGTATGTAGCATTTCACTCTTTACTTTCATGTCATCAGTTAAGAGTCACAATTGCCTCGTCAATTGTTGATTTTCCTTCTATTAGTTTTAAGTAGTTGGCCAAAGTCTATTAGTTTGCACAACCTTAGTAGCTTGGAAATGGAATGTGCATAGCTCATAACGATGTCTTTGGTATGGCATTTGTATATCACATGTCAAGTGTATTTGTGTATAATCTGTTTTATGATAGATTATATGAATAATATGCTTATATAGCAGGTATATTGCTTGTTAGAATGATTTGGAGTTGTACCTTTGTGTTTGGTTTGGTGAAGTTTTAAGTATGAAATTAATTAAGATCCTTCTGTTTTTCTTAGTGGAAGCATTGAACACGAAGAAAAAGATGAAGATATGGATGTCAGTGCCAATGGTCAGGATGATGAAGTTGCCCAAGCATTGACTGTGGCAGATGCACTTGGAAAGAAGCCCTCAGCAGAAGAATGTGATAGTATAGCCCTCAGCTTAAAGGAGCTTGACATGGACAATTACGATGAAGAGGATGAAGGTATGTTGTACTGATTTTGTTCAATAAATGCAAAGCTGATATTAGATGCTCTTTTGTAAGATGCATGTGCAGTTGGTGAATTATAATGTTCTATGATAAGGTGAAAGAGAAAGCATATGTTCTATATTCCACATCTTTGTCCTTTGGGTGTTATATTGAACACTATTTGATATTCTTGATTCTTAGTGTCCCTGTCACTCTCTAAATAAGTTGCATGATCTTCTGAATATAGGTGTTGAGCTATTTAGTTCAGGGGTTGGTGATCTCTATTATCCAAGTAACGATGTGGATCCATATATCAAGCATGAAAATGTAAGTTGAAATAATTGTGTACATTGTTTTATAGATTTTATCTCTTGCCTTCTAGTAATGCTCAAATATAATTTATCTTTATGCATTTTAGGATGATGACTCTGAAGAAGCTGAAGATATGACAATTTATCCAACTGATTCTGTAGTTGTTTGTGCATTAATTAAGAAGCACGATTGTAGTCTTGAGGTAAGGAAAATGTTAGCTTTAGAATAATCTGCTCTTCTATCTATACATTTCCAATCTTCCATATTAGATAGTGTATAAGTGGATCATTGAAGAGTCATCAATATCCTCTCTCTGGCAGGTTTTGATACTTGAGGATGCAAATTCAAGTGACATAAACCAATATATTCGCAATGATATCATAATTACTGCATGTCCCCTCTGCATAGCTTGGTCAGATTCTCCCCTTAAAGGTGGAGAAAGAGGTGAGACCTACTAACACTGTCATTGATTGTTATTAAATGAGGTCAGATTCAGCTTGGTCAAGTTCTTTTTGGGAGTGCTGGTGTAAACCATTAAATAAGTTTTTCCTGTTGGTTAGGTAATTGTATTTGTTGGTATAACCCAAAATCACCGCTGTAGATAACAAGTTATGCCCAAAAGTTGATCGATTTTTAATATACTCCCTCCGGTCTCTAATATAAGAGCCCAAAATTTGAATGGTTTTGGTCCCTAATATAAGAGCTCATCTCACATTCTCTCATCATTTAATGTGTTATTTCCTACTTTGCCCCTAACTCTCTTTCATATTTATTAATGTTTATGTATTTCTCTCTCTTAAAAGTATCATAATAAATATGAGCAATATTGGAAATGAAGCATTAACTCTAGACACCAAACTAACATTCACATGTTTTTTTAAGAAGCGTTTTTTTGGCAACTAGATCTTATATTAGGGACCGGAGGGAGTATGACTTTAGTATAACTGATTCTCTTGATTGTTGTTAAACTATGTTTGTAGGGAACTTCGTCGCTGTCGGTTTTGAGGAAGAACCAGCCATTGAGATTTGGGACCTTGATATTGTCAGTGCATTGTATCTATGAAATCATATATGTCCGATAAATTAGATAAAACTTGAAGCTTGTTGTGCTGAGCCATATTTAATTTTTTTTATTACCAGGTTGATGAAGTAAAGCCATCTGTGGTTTTAGGAGGCTTTGCTAAGCAAAAGAAGAAAGGGAAGGTCTGTTCCAAATTTTAAATAATCGCAAAGCTCTGATGCTAATAAAATTGTATTTTCCTCCTTTAAACTCTAAAAAGATGATTTAATAGTAGGAAAAGCTTATATTTGGAATATAAGAGGTAAAAAATGTTTATAAATGGTCATTTACCAAGTAAATTAAAGTATGTGGTGATATATAGCTTTGCATTACGTGGTCATATAATTGAATCTTCAATTCTGCCTTTGCTTGATTGCATGGAACTTTTGAAAGCAGGATTAGTGCAGAAAACCACTTAATGGTTATATATATGTTTGCTGCTTTTGAACTTCATGTACTGAACCATTGCTAATGGGTATACATATGCTTTATGCATGAGACTTATGCTGCAAATATAGACATTACTAAAATGGTTTTGCATTTTGATGAAAATTTTGATTCTCTTGATTAGCATATTTCTCTGATTTTGTTATTTTTTTTTCAATTTGGTTACAGAAGTCCAATAAGATCAAGGATGGAAGTCATACGGATTCAGTTCTTTCTCTTGCTTGGAACAAGTACTACTTCATTATGTTTGAACTTTAATTCTACTCTTTTCCTTCATTATATGTTTTCTCTAATAGGATTTATTGTTATTGTTAAGTTTTCCTTATTTGGTATCCTTACTCAGTGCACTTTTTCCAAAAAATAGAAATATACTTGCAAGTGCTGGTGCTGACAAGCAAGTTAAGATCTGGGATGTGGCTGTTGACAAGTGTGACATAACGATGGAGCATCACTCAGACAAGGTAAGAACTTTGAACTAAGCTTAAGCGGAGCTAGTTCATTTATTTAGCTTAATTTTTCATTGATTACAAAAAAAGTTTTCACACTTCTCAGTGATCCTTTTTGCAACTAATACAAACGTAGAATATCACGCAGGCTATGGTAATCTCACTAACTTTACTTAAATCCTCTTTTATCGTCTGGAGTATTCTACAAAGCTCTTTATATTTTTACATGTTATTAATCTGAATATGCAAGATACAGCTTAACTGTTTTGTGAAACTTTCTTGGGGTGTTGTGGGTCAACTTTTACATAATTAAGGATGGAGATATATTGTTGCTTAATTTTCCATGTTAGACTTATAGGACTTGTGTAGATATCTAGATCCCTGTCAAATTCACTTGGGTTGAACTATTCTGTCAGGTTCAAGCAGTTGCTTGGAATCATTTTGCACCACAAATTATTCTCAGCGGGTCTTTTGATCAAACTGTAGTCATGGTAAATGCTCTAATATCTCAAGTTGCTTCTTTTTCAGTTTTTTTGTATTCCTGTCATGACTTTGAGGATTTAATGTCATATTTGTGGTTTCTCAGTTATGTCACAACATGAAACATGATTTGATGTATTTTGTGTAATCTTCACTATGAACTTATTGTTTCTAATGCCATTATACTTGGCAGAAAGATGTAAGAATGCCTTCACATTCTGGTTTTAAGTGGTCAGTTCCAGCTGAGGTAGAGAGCTTGGCTTGGGATCCACATGCGGAGCACTCATTTGTGGTTTGTTCTTTTTGTTTATACTCCTTGCCTATAATTTTACATGTAGTTTTCATTCGACTGTTTGCCATGAACAGGAAAAAAATGAGGGTTTAATTTAATCCGAATTGATAAGTTCTTAACTCCAATATCTTAGTGGGTTCGGTATTAAGGTTTTCTGGGGTCATCCTGACTGGAAGTTTCATTTTAGGTGAGTCTTGACAATGGAGTTGTCCAAGGTATGGATGTTCGCGCCATCCAATCCAATTCAACATCTCAGTCAACCGTTTTTACTCTTCATGCCCATGATGAAGCTGCTACCTCAGTATCTTATAATCTTTCAGCAGCTAATGTATGTGTCTTGAAACTTTTTGGTCAGATCAGAATTTTCTTCATTCTAGAGTGCTATAGTTTAACTTGGCTCTCTTGACGTGACTTTCTTGCAGCTTCTCGCCACTGCATCCATGGATAAGACGGTAATTATGAAGTTATTTTGTTACTACTTCCAATCCTAAATATAGTACCTAATTGACTTTTTTTTTTGGAGAGATTAAGGTTACGAAATAGGTTATTAAATGATGACACATTTGATATATTTTTAGATTATCTATTAGTTTATAGATAAAATAAACTAGTTTAAGGGAAAAAATTAGGTAAATCAATTTATAATTAACTTATTTTGCTTTTTTAAGGATTTTATAGAAAAAGTCAATTAGGTCCTAAATATAGGACCGGATCCTGCATCATTATCTAATATATTGGAACTTGGTCTAAGTGATCGCTTATTTTGTTTCTTAGGTAAAACTCTGGGATTTGTCAAACCAACAACCATCACATATAGCATCCTATGATCCCAAAACAGTAAGTTTACTTTGGTTTGATAACTTGAGCACTACTGATATTTACCATCCTAATGTGAGCATTGATTATTTAAGTGCAATTCATATTTATGTTTTCTGCTACGTATGGGACAGGATTTGGATGCATTATTTAATTAATAATGGTGCTTCGTGTTTTTTTTCTCTCTCTCGATTTTGTTAGGGACCTGTCTTCACTATTTCTTTCTCCAAAGATGATCCTTTCTTGTTGGCAATCGGAGGCTACGAGGGAAACTTGAAAGTGAGTGGTACCATATGCTGCTGTTGTACTGTAAATTATTATTTTATTTTTTAGATGATCATTAAATAATGAGTATGACCGTAATACCTGAATTTTTCCAGGTCTGGAACACCTTATTGGAAGCTGGTGTCTCACGAATGGTGAATATGAAATAAACAATTGGATATTGTGAATAACATTTATGGCTTGTTTGGTTGGTAGGAAAAATGTTAAAGAATTAGAAAGTTTAGGTTTTTGTTTAATTTACATATATCCCGGGGCTCACAAGTTTTCTCTCTCCATCTCACACTTTTTCTGGGCCCCACACACTTTATTTTTCATCATTACTTAATTTACCCCTACTTTCCATCTTTACCCCTTTCACTTTCCAATTCTTCACTTTCCTTCCCAACACCAAACGGACCCTTAGTATTTTAGGATATTAGGAAGCCTTTTTAAGAGAAACATTATTTAGGATGTTTAGAATTTTAATAATAATTTTTTGTAGCTGTAAATAGTTTCTTTGTAGGTTTTTCTGGGCTTTCTCTTTATCATGTTTCCTATTTTATGATTTCTTTTATTTGAAATGTAAAGTAGGTTCTATGTAATATTTTTTCTTATCAACATTTCATATAATCTTATTTAAGATTAAGGTATTTTTGTTCCAAATCATACTGAAAGCTCTATATATGTCCGGACATTAGTGTTCCGTAATGATACATGAAAATTAAGTAACATTTTTTAAACAGAGTTGTCGATAATAACTTTTAGCCACCTATGTGATCCTATATATATATATATATATATCAGCTCTCAATTAGGCTTCAAACAGAAATTGAAAATTTGAGTTAGTACTTAACTATTTCAAAAAAACTTGACAGTATCTCTTATAGCATGATTTTTCCCTATATATCCTTGTTTTTTATGCATAAACGAGCAGAGTCAGGACGAAATGATAGTTTTGGATGCCTGTTCATATTTTGATCAAATCTTTTCTCTTGTTGGTAATTTATAAATAAACTATTAAATAAATTAAATAATATACTGCTACAGTTTTCATTTATATCTCATGGGCGTAATGAAAGATACATGTTAAATGACACCAACTGGGTGATTTTGCCCATTTTCTTTATTTGACAACTATTTTGCCCATTTTCGTTGAATTATTTAATGATGAATAAGTGAGAATTTTAATGGTAAACAAAGAAAAGGCCTCTTGCCTCCTGGACACTTCAAGCACTGATGCTTAGTACTGATGCTGCTCTTCACCATTTGTGTGTCTCAACTATTTTGTTGGCCATTGAGATAATACCAATAATCTCTTTAATTTCTGCCACACTGGCCACAACATAAACGTAAGAGCATGCCTATTTGAGGAAATGAATGCACATCAAAACCAAAATGCCTCCAAAAGAGGCAATTGTTAACAACCCTCTCTCTGGTGGCAATTTCACTGTTAGGTAAATAATCAGTGGCTACTAAACCTCTCCATCAAACCTTTTAGCAAAAAATGTATCCCATTTTCACTTCACTCACAATTATTTTGCATAAAATCCTCAAGCATAAACACTCATCACCAAAAATGTGGTCACAGAATAATTTCTATACCTCACTAGCTTCCCTGCCACAACCAAAGGCTCTTTTCTGCTGGCATGAGAAGAATCTAATATACATTCAACTTTTCAAGCATGAACTGAGACTGTTACAAAAATTCATACAGTTTCAAGTAGGAACAAGTTATAAGATAACAAAACTAGATTGGATAATGATGGACAAAGATTTCACAGTCCCTTTCATTCAATAGTCATCAATAATACCAATTATATCCCAGGCCAAACTAACACCTCGCGGTGATTAATTCTAATGAAAGTAACCAAGAACTTGACCACCTACATTCCTCTCCATGGCCTCCTCATGATCCAAAACACCTTCTGGGGTTGTGATCACAACATAACCCCACTGCACAGAAAAAATGGTAGCATAATTATGATCCTTTTGCCTTTTCTTTTCAGCTAACAAGGAAAAATAAGGAGAACCTCAGATAAAACTACATTCTTCGTATTAGAAGTCTCCACCAAATTATAAACAACTAGTCAAAACACAAAATTTTACAAAGCATGATGCTTCTACTAACCTGATGTGTTGGAAGAGTTTTCAATCTGTATTTTTCAATGTCTACTGCCTTTAAATCTTGCCGGTATGTAAGGGCTCTGCAATCATTAATCCTACCTTGAAGTTGAACGGTTATCCTCCCCACTCTATGAGGATCAAATACTTCATAGTCCTTGATATAGCCTATCACAAATTATTTCATATCTTTTACATTGAAAATCACAAGGTGAATAGAAGATGCTATAATTTCAGAAGCTCTAACTTAAGACACTCAATAATCTATAATAGGAGTAATTTCCAAGAAAATAAAAAGTTCAAGATGATGCAACAGATTATCAGCTCAACAACATAACTACTCCTTCAGTCCTAAATACATACAAGACCTACTTATCTTCTAACTTGATTTGATTAAGTAAGTCAGTTAAAATCGCATTATATCACCAAAATGCCCAAAGTACATTACAAGACGAACTTCTTATGAGCTAATTACAAACGACCCAATCTTTTTATACACTAGTTTCAAGTAAGAGATTTAATTTCATAGAAATCCTAAGGAGTTGTTAGTATCGCTTACTATTAACAACTGAATAGCCCTCCTTAACAAGTAAATGAGTTGTTACTGAGCTAGCTATCTGATACTAAATCCCTCGCTAACCTAAGTGCCATTGTCCCATCTTTTGTGGTTAAATCGGATATTGAAAGGAAAGCATAGTCAGTAAGAGTAGGTCAAATTAATCAATCAGCAATGAGCATGCATATACAGAGGGAATTCTTATACATCATATTTTCATACTCTTCATATTTTTATACACACAACGAGCCCCTTAAAAAGGAAAATATGGTATTGTAATTTATTACAGGTTGGTTTCAAATAAACTCATACAAACAAACACAAAACATATCAGTACAGCCTATAAAAACATGAATTTTTATACTTTTATTAGTTTAAAAAGTTCAATTCAATGCAGTAATCTCTAGTTTTCTAATTTTCATCTTTTTGGTTACTATTCATTCATTTCTTATACATATCAGTGCAGCCTATGAAATCGTTTTACTATGAATAGGTTTGTATATTTGAGAAGCAGTAATTAGCAAGTCTTAAAGTGTTACTATTACTTGTAATTATGAAAAAAACTTGTATAGAAAGTCATCGTCTCCAATGTTCAATACTTTTTTTTTTTTTAATTAAAATGGTAAGCACCAATGATCTGAAGTTACAAGTGAAAACAAACTTGCAATTTTCAATTTATTGAGTAGATATCATATCATTAGGTTACAATAACTCTCGTCTAAGAGTATTAATTAATACTCAATTCTCAATGCTCACAACTCTACAAAAGATAAACATACTAGGAGAGCCGGCGATGGGACCACACATGACTATCCACTTGTATATAGGCTGTTTAAAACAATATGAGGCTGTCAATACTCCTATTATAGCAAAACAAACAAATGGCAAAACTTGAGCTTTCTAAGTTGATCTTGATGTTCTATTTTTAAAACATTATCATTCAATTAAAAATTTTGACAGAAGTGTGATAGTTATAGTGATGTACTAACTAATTTGTTACTGTTTTATACCCGAGAATTGATTTGCTATTCATAGTAGCCAATCACACACTACAAATAGTCCAATTCAATACACCGCGTTCGTTTAAAGGGTTTGATGTACATTTCAAAGCTCTATTTAAATAGGTGAACATACTCTTCATATTTCTATACACACAACGAGCTCCTTAAAAAGGAAATGATGGTATTGTAATTTATTACAGGTTGGTTTCAAATAAACTCATACAAACAAACAAAAAACTTATCAGTGCAGCCTATAAAAAGTTCAAGATGCCACAACAACAGATTATCAGCTCAACAACATAACTACTCCTTCAGTCCTAAATAGTACAATAGAAGACCTACTTATCTTCAAACTTGATTTGATTAAGTAAGTCAGTTAAAATTGCATTTTATCACCAAAATGCCCTAAGTACATTACAAGACAAACTTCTTATTAGCTAATCATACATACAACCCAATCCTTTATGGGACAATTATACAGTAGTCCCAATCCCAAGTAAGAGATTTAATTTCATAGAAGTCCCAAGGAGTTGTTACTAACAGTTATTAACAAGTAAATGAGTTGTTACTGGAGCTAGCTATCTGATATTAAATCCCTTATTAAGGTAGGTGCCATAGTCCCATCTTTTGTGGATAAATCAGATATTGAAAGAAAAGCATAGGTACTGATAATGACACCCCAGATTCTTTTGGATGCCTTGAGAAAGGCATTCCTCAGTATAGAAACAGCATGTTTGATAATCACTGATGAATGTCACAGAGCAACTGGCAATCATCTCTATGCCAAAATAATGAAGGTGAGCAAGCACTAATGAAATTTTTTAATTTTCCTTACTTGGTTGTTCACAGTTTTTGTGATTTCCTTCGGTGTCTATCTTTGTAATTTGGTAAAAGTTGTGACATAAACATTTACTAACAATTGTTTTCTTCCACTGGTGAAGGAAACAAAAAATCTTTGGAATGACAGCATCACCATGAGCAGTAATCAAAAAAGGTAGCTTTTTCATGAGCTGAGTTCTCTGTTCCACCGAATTAGAAGAAATTAGTAATTGAATACTTTGTCTTACTTCATTTTAGGTGTTTCCTCTACTTCAGCCAACAAATGAATACAACAGAATAGAATGAATTTAGAGGAAAGAGATTGAAGGTACCTCGGCGTTTCATGATGGTGAGAAAGGAGGAGATGACGGTGGAGACGGGCTTCAATTGGACGGTGGCTTTGCCTCTCCTCTCCGCGTTCACCATGCTTCTCAGCGCCTCGTTCAGAATTCTCCTCCCCATCCCTTACAAGCTCACAAAGAAGAAGAAGAAGAAGAAGAAGAAGAAGAAGCAGCAGCTTATGGAATGGCCATTCCAACATCTAAAATGACGGCTTTCTACTTTCTAGTTGGGCTGCTTTCTTATATTCTTGGGTCCGTTACCTTCTTGGGTTATGGTTATGGTTATGGATTGCATTTTCCTGCAGGACACACCAATTTGTTTTTTTTTTCAAAGAGTAATAGTACATGCAGTCCTAAATATAAGACCTAGATGACTTTTTTGGAGAGATTAAGGTTGGAAAATAGGTTATTAAATTATGATATATTTGATATAATTTTAGATTATACATTAGTTTATAGGCAAAATATGCTAGTCTAAGGGAAAAATTAGGTAAATCCTCAATTTATAATTAACTTATTTTGTTTTTTTAGGATTTTCCAAAAATGTCAATTAGTTCTTATATTTAGCACCGGAGGGAGTACTTTGCAATAATAAAGAAGAAGGAAATGTAAGAAATGGAGTTTGGGATAAAATTACATGGTTGAGACTTGAGATGCATTGCTAATTTTACACTCCGTTTGAAAGTCTAAGTACCAAAACACGCTTGTTAATAAAACATGTAAAAGTTAGTTAGATGTTTAGAGTTCATTCTTTTTTCTATCCTTTCCCCTTTTTATTATGATACCATTGAGAGAAAAATATGTAAGCATCAATGAATATGAAAGAGAGTTAGGGGTAAAATAAGAAGAAACACATAGAATGTAAGAGTGAACTCTTATATTTTGGATCAAAACCATTTAAAAGTTTCGATTTTTATTTTAGTGTTTGTTGTTTCTTGATTTCTTTAATTCGAAATTTAAGTTAGCTTTTGTATAATCTAAATTATGTTATTATTTTTTTATAATTATACCGAATGCCATATAAATATCTGAATATAGTGCTCCATAATTATACTTATAAACTAGGGTGAGACCTCGCGCGATGCGCGGGACTACCCGGTCATGTATTGTTTGAGTCTTCCTATAATTTAGTTACTTGTATTTATTATGTTGAGAGATTATAGAATTTAAATTTAATTTTTGATGGGATAATTGAAAACTAAAGTCTGTGCAATTTTACCTGATGTTTTCACTTACGAGCGTTGAAACGCCTCCATGTAGACAACATTGGTTGTAGTCTTCTTTGATTTTTTTCTTGGTCAAGTATGAGTACTTTTAGTCATTCAATAGATCTTGCTCTTGATAAAGCGACATAGAGTTGTCCGTGTGAGAACACCGGAGTTGGTAAATATATACCAACATTTTTGAGTGATTGTCCTTGGCTTTTATTTATTGTCATAGCGAACGACATAATCAGTGGAAATTGCCTTCTGTTCATCTTGAATGGGAGTTTTGAATCTGAAGGATTTATGTCCATCCTGTGTGTCAAAACTTCAGTATCCACACTTGGGCCATTCAGTGTCACTGCTTTGATGAAATGCTTGCCTAAAACTGATATTCTCATCCTAGTGCCATTACAAAGACCTGATGCTTGATCAATGTTTCTGATGAGCATCACATGTACGCCAACTTTCAGCTCTAATTTATGTGGTGGGACACCAGAATAGTTAATTGTATTGAGAAATTTGACGTCATGTAATTCCTGCGCTGTAATGTTGTCGTCTTCAGTCTTGCATATCGAATCAGAACTGTAGTACATGACACTTTCTTGAGGGATCAGTTTCAATATATACTCATTTACTTCATCGACGATGGCCATTGTCGGAGCTAGAATAACTCGTTCCGTGAAATATTTGGAGTTCATGAGGTGCCCCAGAAAGTGTGGATATGTGTGATGAACAATAGAGTGTAGTGGGTCCAGTGATTCTTTAATGAGAATATTATCTGGCAACTCTATTTCAGCGAAACCGTCGACTGAGCGACCCAGCCTACCTTCTCCTACGTTAAGCAACCAGTCTGAGAATTGCTTTAGCGCATGTTTGTCACTATTTGGTAGTGATCCTTGCAGCCTCATATTTTGAGTCAATATGTATAATATGCAAGATGACCATAAGTATGAAGCATTAATGGCTGCGTTCACTACTATAGCTCTATCACCTCCTGGTATAACCGGCAATATTTGTCTAAAATCGCCTCCCATGACAATACATTTGCCTCCGAAAGGTAAATTGTGAAATGCGTGGCTGTCACCCAAGAGGGGGGGGGGTGAATTGGGTGGCAGAATAAAATCTTATAATTTTCCCTTTTTAAAACTTTACTCCTTGTGCTTGATGTGTGTGACGATGAATCATCCCAAGCACAAATGAGTATGTAGTGGTGTGGTGCTTGGTGTGAGATTTAAATAAGCAAAATATGCACAAGCAAATTTATCCTGGTTCGGTCACTCCCAGACCTACATTCAGTCCCCAGGCTCCACCTGAGATTTTCAATCCACTAAACTTCTTGTTTGAACCAGGCACAAGAAAGCCTTTACACTTTAGGTTTTACGAACACGGGTTCACCTAACAACCCACAGGTTTTACAACGGGCTCACCTGCAAACCTTACAACCACAAGTTTTGCGGGCTAACTTGCAACCTATGGAGATTTAGAAAAATTCTAAATGCTCCCCCTTACAATTGTAAGATAACAATTATGTTCACTCTATGAACTGATTGTGATAAACACTTAAGTACAAATGACTCTCTCTAAGAGTAGATGATGTTACTCACTTAAGTACAACTGAATTACTCTCTAATAATATTACAAATCTAAATCTGAGAGTAGTAGAGGATGAGAGGAATGTGGAATACAATGTTTCAGATAATAGGCTCTGTTCTCTCTTTTTTCTTCTGAATGTAGATGTTCCTTTTATACTCGGCTTCAAAGGCTTGGGCGGCAGGTTGAATATGAACGTTTGAATATAGCCGTTAATCCCAAGTTACCGTTGTCCATTAAATGCTGCATCAATGTATAGCAGGGTTGACTTGTTTTATCTCTGAAAAGTAGTCCTGACACCTCTGCTCTGACATAAGCATTCTGACACTGCATCTCTGAACGTTCTGACATTCTGATTGCTTGCGGAAGCAACTTCTCATCCGGAAGCAACCTTACGTAGTGTGCTGCACTTGAACGTTAGTTTAGCAATATAAGCACATAGTCACATGCAGTGGGTGTTCCCTAAGTCTAAGGTGTATCCGGAAGCACTTCTACATCCGGAAGTAATTTCACTTGATGAAGGATCTAGCTCACCATCACTTACTCTCGCTCAGTGTATTTCATTACAACAGTCAGCGCTAGTCACTAAGCTATCGGAAACACTTTTACTTGACGTGGTGAACTCACTGACGCTTAGGGTTATATCTCTTTTTATCAGCCTGTGTCAGTCTAAATCTAACAGGAAGCAATTTCACTTGACGTGGCTGATTTACTGTCGCTTAGGGTTATATCACCTCTATCAGTCTGTGCCAGTCTAAATCTATCAGGAAGCAATTTTACTTGACGTGGCTTTTTCACTGACGCTTGGGGTTATATCTATTTTTATCAGCCTGCGCCAGTCTAAATCTAACAGGAAGCAATTTCACTTGCGGTTGAATCATACCTTAGTCTTAAGGTTTTGTGTACCTAATGCTCATGGACTAAGTTATTTCCCTAGTGAGTTACTCGCTGTCGCTGGGGGATGAATCATTCATCCGCGTGTGCAAGTCCTAGTCTATCCGGAAGTAAATCCACATCCGGTTGCACTCTTACTGAGGATCCTATGTTATCCTATTGCTTTCTAAGCACTTGGCCTATTCTTTCATACTTTAGTCTTCATCAAAACTTAAGATTCTAACAAATTGCAATTCATGATATCCCTCAATGTTCTATCAAAAGCTTCAAAACAATAACGTTGCGTCATTGGAGCCTCATCCCAAATAATTAGCTTTGCTAATTGTAACAATTTCGCCATGGGCGAATTCTGTCTTATATTGCATGTAGACTCTTCATTGATATCAATAGGTATAGCAAATCTAGAATGCGCTGTTCTGCCTGAAGGTAGAAGTGTAGCTGCTATGCCACTTGATGCAACATTGATTACTATTTTTCCCTCACTTCGCATCTGAATAGTCAGTAAATTCCACAAATATGTCTTTCCTGTGCCTCCATAACCATATATGAAGAAGAAACCTGGAGTATTGGAATTGACACAGAATGTTATGTTGTTGAAAATGTTTAACTGCTCTGATGTCAGCTGACTTTTCATCTGAGCAGCTTTTCTTGCATTCTCCTCTTTATCAAAACTAACTTCCATTGAGATGAGCTGCTCTGTTAAATCATAAGAGGAAAGCTCTGACGGCATAGGCATGGGTGGATAATCTGCAAGGTATTTTCCATTCAGCCGCAACATTTTTTCTATTTCAACCAAACATTTTTCTTCATTCATAGCTGTTGGAATAGTGATACCTGTAAGTATAAGATATTGTAAGTTAGACAATTTGGTAACATATGATAATTCAATTATAATAATAATCTATGCATTAATTATAGTATTGCAACATGTACCTATTGCTATTGCTTTTGCCCTTGGAACGTATAGGAGATCCTCGCTAAAAACTGTCTTTGTTTCATTCCATACCTTTTCTGGGGATGAAAGACAGTGAGTCAGTAACATGCTAACAAAGAACTTTCGCAGGTATATTCCAATTGCCCAATTGGAAGCTTCTTTAATTCCATCAATAAATTCTTTGTCATCATCCAACAATCCAAGAGCGTAGCATGCATCTTTGAATGTGTCGTGGACTTCACCATTGACAGTCCTGATTTCTTCAAAAATCCTGGGTCCTGGAACTTTGGTTAGCAATATCCGCATGTGAAAGTGAGGATGCACAAGAAGGGGGGGGGGTGAATTGTGCTACAAAAACAATATAAAAATAAAGACACTAACACAGATTCTTTTATACTGGTTCGGTCTAACTCTTGACCTACGTCCAGTTCTCAATCCCTTGATTGAGTTCCACTAATCGTCAGGTTTTACAACGAGTTCACCTGCAACCTTTACAACCACAAGTTTTACGGGCTCACTTGCAACCTTACAACCACAAGTTTTACGGGCTAACTTGCAACCTTACTCACTCCCCCTTACTACCTGCAAGGGTTCGACCTTTACAATAAGGATTTTCTACTAAGTTCACTTAATGAACAGATTGTGATAAACACTTAAGTACAATGAATGCTCTCAATAAATCTAGAAACTTAAATACAAAGAGTACAAGATGATAATAATAAGAATAAATCTCAAGGTATTAAGTGCTCTTTGACTTTAAAGCTTTCTGAATATTGTAACACCCCAAAAATTTAAATGGGGATTATAATTATAAATCAGGAATTTTAGAAATTGGGTATATAAATTAATTAAGGGGAATGAGAAAGAAAAATAAATTGATCTTTGTTGAGTGAAGTTAGGAAAATAAATAGGACTTTGCAAAAGGTTAAATGAACATTCTATATATTTATTTAGGGATAGAAAATGTTATGTAATTAAAAGAAAAAGGGAGAGTAGAAGACAAAAATACCCTTCTTCTATTTTAAATAAAACCCACACACACATACACACATACCTCACTTAAACTCATCTTATTTCACTTCTCCATCTCTCTCTCGGTTTGTTTTTTTTTTCTGCCCCTTCTCAGCATCATTCCAAGCAAAACCTCCTTAGATCAAGGTCCAATCTTACATGCAAGAATTGATTTAGCTTCAGGTGCGAATTTCCTTACTTCCCTATATAATTTTTCTGTGATTTGGTGAGGATTTGGGGGAGATGAACAGTGGAGAATAGGGATTTAAATTGGTGGTTTTGTTAGTAAACTAATGATTTCTTTGGGTTTCAATTTGTAGTGTGAGTTTCCTTAATTTGTAAAGATTGAAAATTTTCATTTTCTCTTCATTTTCAGTGACCGAATGAATATTTTTGGTTTGGGGAGTTGAGGTGAACGAAAATTTAAGAATTAATAGGACTATTTGAGTTAGTTTTTATACATGCATGTTGTAATCAATTGATATGTCAACCATATATAGAGGATTTAGTTGATTTTGGGGTTGTTTGGGTAAATAAGTATTGTGGCTTCTTTGATTTGATTTCTTATTACTCTCTTTGATATGGAATGAAGTTAAATTGTCATGCATGTGTGATTTTATCTTTGGTGCTGTTGAAATGGTGTATGGGTTATAGTTTTGATGATGGGAAATTTTATAACTAAGGTGTATATATCATGTAGGCCAAGTGTTTGTTAAAATGCTTAGTAGAGATAAAATGGATGGGAAATGTATGAATGCATGTTTACATTTTTCTCTTTATTTCTAAATGCTATGGCTGATTGGACTTGAGAAAAAATGGGATAGGTGCAATTTATACATAAGTTTAATGGTTTTTACACTTGGTTTATGTTGTGATATATATTTGATGTTTCCATGTTGAATTGGGGATTCTTGTTTCTATTTCTAGCACTGCTGAACTTAAATTGGAAATTTCTGTTTTCCTTGATCAAAAATATGATATGTTTGAAAGCATTAAGTTAATTTCATAAGGAATTGGAGTTCTTTCATCTATATCATTATTTGGGCTGTTAAGTCTTCTTGAATTGATGGTTTTGTAGGGATGTTTAAATGATGTTATGGTTGAAATTAATTGTTACATTGTAGCTAAGATTTTTGTACATTACTTCACTATCAAAGCTGGATTTATTTAAGTGTTTGTATCAAAATGTTGTTAGGACTTATATTGCTGATTTTAAATTCTTCTTTATTGTCTTGTGCTATTTCTGGTCAAATTTGGCACATGATTAAAATAACTAAATGAATTGATCAAGTTTCTTTAGGCACATGTATGTAAGATTTGGTTACAAGTTAAATTTTTGGTTGATTTTTGATTTCTTAAATGGGCTGGACAGAAATGAATTGAAGAAATGTTACAAATCTAATTTTAAAGGCCCAGCTTTTGAATCTAAGGTCTCACTATATTTTTGGTGATTTGTATGAGTGATTAATAGTATTAGGATTGTGATTATGGTAGGCAAGTTGTATATTAGAATTTAAATAATTTATGTCTTCTTTTCTTCATAGATCAAAATTATAACTTAAGGGGCTGTTCATCTATTGTTTTGTATTATTATTTAATCATGTGAATACTTGTGATTGATACTAGGCTAGTGAAACAATAGAATTCTTATTTAACATTATAATTATGAAGAGTCATAGGGTAGTATTATTAGGACTAAGAGGGAAGCAATAGGTTACCACATAATGTAATTACTCAATCTCACTCTTACATGATGTACTCATAGGAGGATCCAGTAGCGCTCGTACTGGGAAGCAAAGTCTTGAGCAAGAGAGGAGGGATAAGTAGTGATCGAAGTACAGGTAGCAGTTTACTTCATATTATAAATGAAAGTTGTTATATCCGCATGTATATTGTAGTATTTATTTTTCAAAACATGATAATGTTTATCCAAGAGGAGGAAGGATATTTATCTCAGATAGATAAATAAGAAAGTAGAGTACTCTAGGCATTAGGAGGGTCGCACCCCCTATGCCAAATTTTTACAGAAACCCTGCAGGTAAAGAATGCCTCCATTAATTAACGAACATATCGTTAAAAATGGTTGGTATAGTGAGGTAGGTTCCAATAAGAGATTGGAAAGAGGCAGGTTCCAATAAGAGATTAGAAAGAGGAGGATGTTATCATGATTATACTTTTATATTAAAAATTATTACTGCCTGTATAGAAATAAACTGCAATGTACTCTTTGGTTTCAGGTAGTTGGACGAACATATTTTGGAAAGGTAGTGGTGGAGAAAAGACGGGAACTCTTGTCTGACTGTTGTGCATGAAGCTCTATTTTGGAAGCTTATATGTTTTGAAAGTTTCCCTAATTTTTGAGTAGGTAGAATTAGGGTAACATAGTAGTATATTTTAAAGATACATTCATAGTATTTTGTATATAGGTAAAGGAACATCTGATCTTTACCTTAAGTAGTAAACATAGTTGTTTTTACATTATTATCTTATTAAACCTATGTTATGACTGAACCTACATTTAGACAAACCATCAACACATTATAGTTTCAAGTGACCTTAGCAATTAGTATATGTTTCTTTTAATTGTTTTATAACCACTTGTTCTATATACATTTGACATATTTAAAGTTCTTTTTTTGATAAATGCTTGGTTAAATACCATTTTTGAAGAAAAGTTTTAATTCATTCAGATTTTTAAGCACATGTTTTTCTAAAAAGGGTTGATCAAGTGGTTATAATTCAATTAAATCTTTTAATAGAGTGGTAGAAAGTCTAGGTGTTTACAAATATTCTCTGGGTATTAGGCTTGAATGCTCTCAATGATTGTGTAAGATGTAACATTGTGTTACTAATTACCTAATTAACCAATAATATTGTAACATTGTGTTACTAATTACCTAATTAACCAATAATATTTATTTCAATTCATTAAGCTCTAATCTAACTATGATAGAAAAAGGAATTTCCATAATATTAATATCTCTATCATAGTTAGAAAAGATTATTCTAAACCTTTTATAATTTATCCATGATAGGAAAGAATAAATTAATACAACCTGAATACTATCATGGATAATTAATAGCTAACCATGTTAGAAAAGAATCACCTAACATGGTTAGAAAAATAAACAACCTAATGTTCAATAATATCGAATACATATAAATATATGCGGAAACGTATGCAGGCCTATACAAATTGGCAATATACAATTCAAAATATTCCATATAACTACTACTACCTAATTCCCTCTCCTGCTGCTTGCATCAGTGCATGAATACCTGCAAAAATGTCAGTAATCGTGGGATGAGACAATTTGTCCCAGTAATCACCGCTTAACTCACTATAACAGTGAGATGTGCGGTAGCGAGGGCGTCTAAAGGGTACCACATTTAAAAGCAATAATATATATATATACTTCAAGTCTTTCATTCATCATGCAAATCCATCCGTCTAACTCAACTCAAATTCACCATCTCTACTTCCTACATATCACTCAAATCCCTCAGTCAATTCCAAGTCCACTCAACAGATGAAAATAAACGTGATTGACACTGTGCCCAGTCTCAAATCTAAAAGCATGAAAAGGGAGCACTTTAAAAAGTGAAAACGTCCCTGGAGAGCACTTTAAAAAGTGAAAACGTCCCTGGGGAGCACTTTAAAAAGTGAAAACGTCCCTGGGGAGCACTTTAAAAGTGAACACGTCTCTGGGGAGCACTTTAAAAAGTGAAAACGTCCCTGGTTCCTCTACAATCCGAGGAAACTGTACAATTAACCTATCGATTGCGCAGATCGATAGGTTACATCGGCCGACGGTACTATCAGTGTCATGCAATGCTCACTATAACCTATCAATATCCTATCAATATCACTTCCACAATGACATCATTCATATCCATCAACCTCAACCTCAATAATCAACAACAACATCAACATCAAAATCACCTTTCAATCTATTATCCACAATATCTTTCCAAAAATCTAAACTCACAACTGATTCATTTTCTATACTCAAAACCTCTCAATATCCAACACCTGCAAATATATCACACAAATCCATAATATCCAGCAATACCACCAGCCAGGATACTACATATAATAAGTCAAATTCTTTATATGAAAGTAATCGTGTTTGAAAGGCACCCGATAGCCTGTTTTATATAAAAATACCTTTTCAAAAATAATATTTATATGGAGGGTGAAAAGGGATTTTGAAAATCCCAGCTAACGTCACCCTCAATGTTATAGCAAGGGTAAGTGTGATTACCTGTCGCCCTTTAGCAAATTCTACGCGATTTCTCAACCTTTCTTCCTTAATGCCACGAAAGCCTACTGCATCCATTCCTATAATAATATATAGCCAAATGCTAAATTAATATCATTTCCTTCTTATCGTAGTTCAACGTCTCTCTCGTATTTCATATCACTACCCAAATCTTCCCCAGTTATGTATTTTATCTTAATGAACCACATCAATCAACTAAAAGAACTCATGCTTATTATGTTTCCTTCTTGAACTTCTTTAAGCAAGGTACAAAACATAACCACACATAGCAGTAATATGTACAGATAAGCAATCAACTTCCATTTTGCAACTGTTACAAACTTCAAAATCCAAACACCATGAGAAGTAACATTTTAATATAAATTCAACACACATGCATGATGAGAAAAACAACCCAATTATTACTACATAAAATTCAGCAACACAATACTAGTGACATTCATTTCCTACAGCTTAGCATTAATTCACTTTGAAAAATATTGTTCATTGATCATCTATGACATCACAATCACGTCACAACTTCATACACTCACATATATTTGTTATGCTATTTACCCTTTAAAACTTTTGACAAAACCATTAAATTCCCAATAGGACCTAAACCTGCAACCGTTGTTATTCACTCTTAGATCATACTACTTCCAAATCATATTTGATTGATAACAATATACTTTAATGATTCAAATTCAAACTATACTAATTATCATCCATGAATTACAACATATTGTTTATCATTATGAACAAATATCAATGTTTGAATCACCAATTTAAGACTTTTAAACATCAAAATCCTTCTAAAGGACAGCAGTCACAAAACTTACATACACAGCCAAGCTTTTCACGTCTTCACTTCTCTGTACTTTTCATCATTAGACAATTAAAACAATAGAAGAATGAAAACAGAATTTTTATTGTCTTATAGTGAAATCCCTTTCAAATTGAGAAAGCATCATTCAACATTCCTTCTCACCAAAAGTGATACACACAAAAACACACGCATAGTTCTTCCATCACTATCATGCTAACTAACAAAATCTAGAGTGTAATGAACAATCCAAACATAATTAGCCTTTCATCCAAGATTGTAAACCACAGATTATCAAACACCCAGAAGCAGAAAACCAACAAACAACAAAGGTGAAGGGACTGAAGGTTGCAACTTAGTAAGGCTCAAAGTTATTCTTTAATCAATTCATCACTATGTTTGAACAATATTTAATGTCGATTCAGATACAAAATCGAAGAGAAGCATTGATGAATAGTGACAACCTATTTGGGCTTTTCATAAAATCATCAAACCAACAAAAATCAATACTCAAATCCTTTCCTAAATGTTAAAAATCAAAGCTTGTGTTCATTGCTCTTCATTTCACAACTTAGAACCCAAGACCCCATGTTGGATTCACCCTCAGACTCGCCCAAAATTGCAGAACAAGTAGAGTTTGGAAAGGAAAACTTACCCTAAACTTTATTTTGGAACTGTGAATGATTCATGGGCTAAAGACCGCCGGTTTTCTCGCCGGAAAAGGTGTTAGGCAGTGAGGGGCGACTAGAAACCGAGAGACAAGAAGGAGGAGTAAGGAATCTTAATCAAAATGAAGAACCATGAAGGGATTTGTGAGTAAATGCTCACCTGAACTTGGGGCCAAGCTTGTACGTGTCGGAGAGTCTCACCGCCGCCGGATTCTCGCCATGGGTTCGCCGGAACTGAAGGGGACGAAGTGAAGGTGCGAAGTGAAAAGGGGATGGGTTTAAGTGAGGTTGAGGGAAGGGGAAAAGTGAAGGCGGACGGCGTTCGACACCACCGGCGCCTATGGCCGCCGCCGTCGCCCATGGCGGCTGCTTGGGGAAGGAGAACGAAGAAAACGAAGGCGGAGGGAGGAGAAGGAAATGAAGAAGAAAAATGAGAGAGGGGGGTGTGTCGGCAATTTAAGGAAGAAGGAGGTAGGGGCGCGTTTGGTTTGGGTGTTTTCTGATGATTTGTAGCCCAAACTTACCATAGTGTACTCTTTTAATTCTAAAACCATTTAAACTAGCCTCCAATCTTTTTAAACTTCAAAATATTTTTAGCTTTACCACTCCCTCATATTTCACACTCTTCATTTCTTAATTAATTATATACACATTAATTACTCAGAATTTCCAAAAATATCCCAAAATTTCCTAAAAATTCCAAAATTTCCCAAAACACTCTCTAATCCTGAATTAAATTTTTCAGGATGTTACATAAGATATTCTTCGTCTTGTTCTTGGTCGTTGGTAATCTTCATAAATGATGAAGTTGTTCCTTTTATAGTAGCCTCTAATACACCATTTGATTGAGGGCAATAAGTCCGTTTGAATATAGCCGTTTTTTCCTTGTTACCGTTGTGCTCATTAATGCTTAGCAGGGTTGACTTGCTTTATCTCTGAAAAGTAGTTCTGACAATTCTGCTCTGACAAAAAGCAATTCTGACATCTGAGCACTTGTACGGTCTCTGACTCTTGTACTTGCTATCGGATGGATCTTGGCTACTACTGGAAGTAAAGACTTTGTACTGCAAGTGTTAGTCCAAGTATGTGCAATGTAAAGAGCGTTCACTATCGGAAGATTATTTGCCATCGGAAGCGAAACTAAGTTCTGCACGCAAAAATGTTAGTCCCACAGAAATAATATATAATCAAGTGCAATGGGAAGCAGTTTTGCTATGGGAAGCTTATCCTACTTAGACTAGGTTATCTAGGATCAGACTTAGTGTCCAATTGACTTTCGCTATCGGATGTATATTACATCCGCAAGCGCTAGTTACGTTCTTTTTGCTCTAAGTCATCCGGTTGTGATTTTACATCCGATTGAGTTCTAACTTAGGATTTTTAACTTCATCTAATTCTTCCTAAGTGTTCATTATGCTCTTTCATGTTTTAGTCTTCATCAAAACTTAAGATTGTAACATTCGCCCCTTTTTGATGATGACAAACTTATAGTTAACTAAGAAAGCATAATTAAAATCACAACAGTCTAACACATGTATTCATATAAGTGAACTTCATTGATTAAACTATATAATTATAAGTATGACTCAGGGAGCAATGAAGAAGACTTAGACCTAAGGGGAACGTCCTCAGGCTCAGAGGGTGGATCAGTCAACACCAGTTGCATATCAGCTGGTTGACTTGAGGATGCTGCTGCTGCTTGTTGGCGAATGAATTGAACAGCCTCATTTCTGATGAAATTCTCAGCACGGCGAGCTTTTTCCAATTCCATTTCCCTTTTGATTGCAGCCTCAAAGTCCATGTCTATCCATAGTGAAGGCTGTCTCAGTGTAGGCCTATTATCTCTTCCCCTTTTGGCATCATCAAAAGGAACAAGTGTCAGGGAGGTGCTTGAACCATTATCTCTCCCCTACTTGACAAGATCCCACGCTGAGTAGAAGAAATGGCCCAGCCATTCTACTCCTTCCAAGGTTCAATAGCTGTCCTAGCTATCGATTGCTTGCGAATTGGACTTGGCTCAGGTTGAGGGATTGTTCCTGCATGTGCTAGCGGAAGTGGATGTGCTTCCGGATGTGAAAGACTTAAGATTCAACATTGTACGTTCACATGATCCTTTCACAAGGGGACCTGTAAAACTAAAGATTGACACTCCGATGCCTAAGTTAGTACAGTTTACAAGTTTTAACATTTAAGCACATGTTTATAATGAAGAATTAAACTTCATTTGAGTTTACCATTCCCAAATTGCCCCTTATATAGGTAAATTGATCAACCCCCAGAGGCTTGGTAAGATATCAGCAAGTTGATGCTGGGTTGGAACAAACTGCACTTTGACATCTTTCTTCTGAACATGATCTCTGATGAAGTGATGTCTGACATCAATGCGCTTTGTTCTTGTGTGCTGAACTGGATTCTTAGCAAGGCTGATAGTGCTTGTGTTGTCACATAGGATGGGAGCCTCTGGAAATTCTAGGCCAAGATCTCGAAGTTGGTTTTTCAACCACAGTACCTGGGCACAACAACTTGCAGCAGCAATATACTCTGCCTCTGTGGATGATAGTGAGACGCAAGTCTGCTTCTTGCTTGCCCATGACACTAGACCGCCACCAAGGAAGGCGCATTGACCACTAGTGCTCTTCCTATCTGTTTTATAACCTACATGGTCAGCGTCAGAGTAAGCCCACAAGAATTCTTGGTTACCTCTGGGATACCAAAGACCAAGTTCTTGTGTCCCCTCAAGGTATCTCAAAATTCGTTTAACACATGTAAGGTGAGATTCCTTGGGGTTGGCCTGAAATCTAGCACACATGCCAACACTAAATTGTATATCAGGTCTGCTAGCAGTTAAATATAATAGGGAACCTATCATCCCTCTATACAGTGATTGGCTAACAAAACTTCCTTTTATATCAGCATCGAGAGCGGCAGTGGTGCTCATGGGCGTATCATACTCCTTGCATTCATCCATCCCAAACTTCTTGAGGATTTCTCTACAATACTTTGTTTGGGAAATGAAGATACCATCTCTTCTTTGTTTGATCTGCAGGCCTAGGAAGAAGTTCAATTCTCCCATCATTGACATTTCAAATTCTTCATGCATTGTCTTTGAAAATTCTTCATAGAGTTTCTCATTAATTGCTCCAAATATAATATCATCAACATAAATTTGAACAACGAACATGTGTCTATCCTTATGTGAAAGTGAGGATGCACAAGAGGGGGAGGGGTGAATTGTGCTATCAAATAAATCAAACAATAAAAACACACAAGGTTTTTATACTTGTTCGGTCCAACTCTTGACCTACGTCCAGTTCTCAATCACCCAGATTGAGTTCCACTATCCCCATGTTTTACAAACGGGTTCACCTAGAACCTTTACAACCGCAAGTTTTAATACGGGATCACTTGCAACCTTACAACCACAAGTTTTACACCAGGTTCACTTGCAACCTTACAGACTCACTCCCCCTTACAACCTGTAAGGGTTCAACCTTTCAAATAAAGGATTTTCTAAACTTAGTTCTCTCTAAGAACAGATAATGTTACACACTTAAGTACAATAAATGCTCTTAATAAATGAAGAGACTTAACTACAAAGAGTACAAGATAAGTAGATGAAAAGAACTCTCAATGTACTAAGTGCTCTCTTGCTTTTCTGGGCAGCTTTGAATGCTTGAAGATTGTTCTCGCTTTCTCTCTCAAGTTTTTCTGGATTTCTCCAAGTTATCTTCATAAATGAAGATGAGCTTCTTTATATAGTGTCTTCAAGTATTCTCACTCTTGGTAGGTAACAATGCCGTTGGAATATAGCTGTTATTCCCTTGTTACCATTGCTCATTAATGCTCCATTAATGCTCAGTAGGGTTGACTTTGCTTTATCTCTAAAAAGCACCTCTGACAACTCTACTCTGCCAAAAAGCACTCTGACACTGCACTGCTGTACGTTCTGACATTCTGATTGCTACCGGAAGCAAATCCACATCCGGAAGCAACATCACTCAGTGTGCTGCACTTGAACGTTAGTTTAACAATATTAACACATAGTCACATGCAGTGGAGTTCATTTAGTCTAAGGGAGCTCTCTTACTTCCGGAAGCAATTCCACATCCGGAAGTACTCCTACTGGACGTTGAGTTATGACTTAGAGTTATACTCACTGACGCTCGGTGTTGCCTAAGCCAACAGGCAGCGCTAGTCACTAAGCATCCGGAAGCATTCCTGCATCCGGTTGCGTCCTAACTTAGTCTCAAGGATTTTATACTCCTAATGTTCTTAGACTGAGTTATGACTTAGTGTATTACTTGCTTGAAAGCTAAATATTCACGTATAGTCAGTTTATTTTGACCTTTTCCAGCTCTCTCTTCAGAACCTATATGTTTAGCTGTGTTTGTATAACCATTACCTCCATAAGGAAATATCAAAGGATATTGTAGAGGTAGGTAACTTGGGTGTAACTCGTCTACTCTCTTTACAGGACCTCCATTCTTTTCAACTATAATATCCCTTTTGTAATATTCTTTGTCGAAATCTCCAACAATTAGTGTAGCAACTTCAGAGGCTGTGGGGTAATCGTACTGCCTTGAATCTGTATTGGAATTTCTTATAAGTCTCAAGTGCAGAGTTTCATGTTTATTATTGGCTAAAATCTCAGATGCCATTTTGTATTCTTTCACTAATTTATTGCTTTCATCAAGACACTCCTTTAAGCCACGTACAATCTGAGGATTGATTCCTTGTGCTCTGTAATTTAAAGCATAATTTACTTTATTCATCTCTTGTAAATTAAATGTGTGTGTTGTCGTAGAAAGTGGGCAAACAGCCATTAAATTTCTTACCTTGAACTTGAAATGCGATTTTGAATCTCATTTTCAGTATCATGGATGTACATCTGCGAATATTTTGGCTTATTCCCTTCATCTGGTAGCATGCTTCCAAGATAGTGGTAATTTTGTCCGCTCAATACAAAGGTGTATGGACCACGTCCTTGCGTATTTATAGCGGTATTTATTTTTCCACCCATAGATGTGAAAGAAAACATGTTGTTGTATGCTCTGATGTTTTCTAAAAAATTTTTACAATGTGGATTCTTCATATCAAAGAATAGAGATTTCAATAATGGTGGTGGATCTCTAAAATAAGGCACCTGGATTTTTCCTTTACTGCAACATATTGTAAATTCCATATCTGCATTGTATTCATACCTAGCAATCCTTTCATTGCACCACAACAATGCGAAACAGTATTGACATACATGTACATTATCTCCTTCATCGCAGTAACCTGCAAAATTTACAAATTCAAATGATGTTTATTCAATTATAGCATTGTTTTTTTTTATAATTTTATCTACCGTTGATATCAATCTCTATGAATGGTTGCTGCGATGTGTTTTCTGCATCTAAAGTACTTGTAGAACTTGAACCAATATAATAATTGTTTGCCCGCAAGTAAAATAATAATATTTAAATTATTTTTTAAACACTGCATTTCTATTATAAAACTGTTTATCTACAATTGTACCTGTATCTCAACTTGGTTATCGAGACTATGTCTTGAACCAGAATTTCTTCCAGCACTTTTTGCTGACCTCAAATTTAGTGATACTCTGCTTTGAACGTCACTCGCTGAAGGTGTGGTAGATACATCTGCTATAAAATTTGAAGCAATAGAATAATTGTTTGCCTGCAAGTAAATTCATAATATTTAACTCATTTTTACACAATGTATTTCTATTATAAAACCGTTTATCTGCAATGTTACCTGTATCTCAACTTGGCTATCGAGACTACGTCTTAAACCAGAATTTCTTGCAGTACTTTTTGCTGACCTCAAATTTAGTGATACTCTGGTTTGATCATCATTCGGTGAAGGTGTGGTAGATATATCTTCTCTAGAATTTGAATCAATAGAATAATTGTATGCCTGCAAGTAAACTTATATATTTAACTCTTTTTTCAAAAAAATGTATGTCTATTATAGAAACATTTGTCTAGAATTTTACCTGTATGTCAACTTGGTTATAGAGACTATGTATTGAACCGAGACTATATCCAGAAGCAAAATTTCTTGCAGCATTTTTTGCTGACTTCAAATTTAGTGAGACTCTTGTCTGAACCTCACTCGTTGAAGGTGTGATAGATACATCTTCTATAGATGGCGTAGGACGTAAGTTGTCTGTTTGTAGGTTATGTGTAAGCTGAAAGCTCTATGGCACTGGAATTGTTGATAAATCAACATCAACACTTGCAGATATCTGTGTTGATACATTGTTTTTTTGAACTTTTTGTTTTTTTGAATGTCGGCCTGGAATTGATTTGTTTATGTTGTTGTCTCGACTATTTCTTGGTGGTGAATTCTGCTGATTTTCCATGGTATGACTAATGTAGTTGAAGTGATAATGATATGTCAATGGTTGAAGTGATAATGATATGTCAATGGAGATAATGATATGTTAATGAATTTTGAAAGAATGTGAAATGACATGTCATTTATCATATATATTTAATATAATTCAATAACATGATTCAAGTGATGTTTCCTATGAGTTTTATTTCTACCGAATATACTATTATTAGATGTTTGACATGAATAGCCATCTTGGGTTTAACATTATGGTATTACGAACTTTGACATGAACAGATGAAATGTAAGATGAAAGTACATTTTTCCTTCTATATATGTCCTCAGCATGTCGTATATATGTAAGACAGAAAATTAATCATGGTGATTTATGGATTTTAACATGCGTAGAGTAAGCTCTTTATATGGAGGTATTGTATTTATCAATTACCAATTGACTTTGTTTTTATGATTATATGAGGATATTCTAACTTTAGAAGTTCATCCTTTCTTTTTGTTTCTGTGTCTATCTGGATTATGATTGTTCCATTTGGTACAATTTGTTTTTTGTCTTTATATTTGTTGCATTTGTTAGTCTGATTTTCAATATATACTTGGGATTGGTAGGTTCGATATAGGATTGAGTTTTCATTTGATTTGTATTCATGAGTCGGTCTTTTCACTTAAAGTAGTCATGAATTTATTGCGGAATTTCGTTTTATATCTATACATAGAGCAATTCATCAAGAAAATTTGTAGTGTTAAAATGTAAGAGAGTAACATTTAAAAGCTATGATTTATATATGTACATCTATGAACATGGTACGTACTTCTTTTGTCAAATGCTATCGAGAACAGATATCAGTTAGTTGGTGGGGTATGCAAATGGCATAAAGGCAACCAATCACTGATTCATATCGTTATTGTCAGTCTTATATTTTCATTATAAAAAACAACAGAAGGAACAATGAAAAAGCCAAAAAAAAAAACGCATCAAAATTCGCAGATGCATAATTGATGTTATGTACACATCTAGATAAATGATTGTAGGATGTATTGTCCAATAAACCTATAATATTGTTACGAACCCTTTGATGCTTTTAAACATAATTTGAATTTCTTGTAAAGATTACTTATTAAGTATTTCATTGAAAAATATATTTAGTAGAATTACGAACTTGTAAAATTAGTTGTATTCAATTTCCAAATATGACTAATTTTGGGAAGTAAGTTGTACTCTTTTTGAAATTTGACATGATATTCGTTTTCCATTGATTCGTTACAGAGATTTCTCATATCATTTCATTTCTAGCGATTCCAAAACTCTCTTATCTTAAGTTTTCATTGGACACGAATGCGTAATACAAGACTTCGAATAAAAGCAACATCACACTAATTGTTCTGATTAGAGACAACATACATAAAATAAAAGGATACATGTTGATCAAAACATACACATACAAAGACACAAGATTACAATATCAACTTGTATATGGTTGATCTCTATGAACTTCTAAAATTTGTTATTAATTGAGCCTTGAAGCTTTGCACTTGAGGAGTGAGAGGGTCTACGTAGAACGTCGTAGCATCTGAGTAAGAGAGAACACTGACAGTTGTTGAATTGCTTCCTCTCAACACAATCACATATCTCATAAATACAAAAACTGTATTTGACTTTTGAAGAGCGTCTACTACCTGATTTCTAATATAATGTGCATATGTGCCCCTAATGTAACATGTCACCATGTTTTCTTTCCTGGAATTGTTGAGAATACGTAAAATCAAAACTTAAACCATGTTATAGTGTTATTTCAAATAACTGCACAATAAAATCACATATCATAATTAATACATTGATGTTGACCTTCAAACGATTGCATGGTCATGTTGAATTCTTTTTCGTAGTACCCTGTTCGCAGCACATAAGTAACGTCGGAGCAATTTGAAATGAAACCACCCAAATCTACAAATAGAGCTTATTCTCAGGTATTTTAAAATGTTCTACACAGAAACATATAGTTTTTTATTTTTTTACTATCATATTATGATTAATGCCCATTACAATACAGATCCATACATGCAATACTATGGTAAGTAATTCATCCAATCAAACTACAAATACTAACCAATAAACGTATGTGTCGGAATTAGGTTCCAACTAACTTCATAGTTGGATTTTATGTGATACGGTCGAGGTGGAAAGCACATATTTTGAGGTTCTACAGTTGAGTTATGATTGAACATCAAATGATAGTTCGCATGAATTCCTAATCCGTCATGTTGCACTGTAGCTTGAGATATACGTAGTATACTACCTGGTTTCATCATCCAAAGGAAACGATTCTGTAAGACCAAATCTCCCAATCGTCCTATCATGCGGATGCCCTGTTGATCCGAATTAGTGATAAATGAGAAATAATCATAATCTACTATCATGAATCAACTACATATGAAAATACCATAGTATTTCGACGTTACGAAATTCCTACCATTCTATCATAAAGGACTACATCATGAGAAAAAATATTTTTCTTCGAAGAAAATCCGTCTGGGCCTAATTCAAAAGCTTCTCTTTCAAAGCATTGATCCACTTGAACAATAAGCACGAATCCATGTTTGTTGAGGGTTAAGTTGCTAAACGTGATGTCTTGAGTGGTTGACATTTTAAATAACTTTGAGAGTAATAGCACAAAAATGAATTGAAAGAGTTAAAAATGGCAAACTTAACTTTGAGAGTAATTAGATGTATATGTAATCTGGATGATGACAAACCTAGTTATATATATAAGAAAAGAATTGAGATATATGTTTTGATAGTTTTAAATGCAAGAGATAGTTATCATTAATAAATTGTATTTTCAGTAAACATTGACATTAACGAATCGAATCGTTACATAGCTAAATGTTGTTTAAAGATACATTTAAGTATTTAAGGGAGAAACTTTACACATGCACTACGATTAAACGAACGTGTACTATATGCATGCATCTCGCTTATGAATTGATAATTACACATCCTTTGATGTGATAAACTCATAAATTTTTTCATACCTCGATGAAATACATGTATTTTTAATGCTTTACGTCTTGAGTCAATGTTTTTAACAGTATTGCAACAAAAGATTCAATTTATGTTCGTGTAAATGACCATGCACATTTAATCGCGAATTCATAATGGTACAAATGACTTCAATACATGTATGCAAGTAACATACTGATCCAATTGTATAATTGAGATTTTGAAAATGTAAGAATAAGAATGCACATACCATTGATCATATACATTTAGTATCAATTCAATGAAATCATCATTGAAAGTCTTTCAACATAGTTGCAGATTGGTTAGAGTGGTAAAACGTACTTAAGTATAACATCATGAATGAAAATCATGCGAATTTCTTGATCACACATGCAAGTGTCTATATCAACGATAGGCATGTCTTTTTGTCAAATCACTCGAACTTATCGGTAACTCGTACAGATGTATATATTAACGATAACCTTATCATTTGTTGATAACCTTATCATTTGTCTATTTAATATGTATTTTCTTATTCAAACAAATATATTAGTTTATTGTCATCTCTTATATTTTTATACTTACAGATTATCTGTTTGTATCTGAAATTAAATTATTAATTCATAGTATGTTGTCTTGTTTATTGATGTGTTATATACTTATTGAGAAGATTGTTTATTCTAATAATCAATTACTCGTTATTTTTATGTCACATGCATTCTCATTATTAACGTAATTCAATAATATTTAGCATCTAGTTAAAAAGTATATATTCTACGTTTTTAATTTTTTATGTCCTTGACCTTTTGATCGATTTAGCAACGATTGGTTAACACACTATAATAGTTTCATACTTTGTAGTATATGATTTCATTTTTATTCTAAGCCAATTGTGAAATGCGTGGCTGTCACCCAAGAGGGGGTGTGAATTGGGTGGCAGAATAAAACTCCTAGTTTGCCACAAGCACGACTTCAACATTTATTCATTTATTCAACTCATTCCATTTCCATCCATAAAAGTCTAATGTCAACACATCACTAAGTCATAATATCTCATAATATCAATGCATTTCCTAATACATTTCTCTAAGTTATTAACCCGTAGTATACAACTAAGTAATCACCCTAACTTCAACTCACAGCATGCATTCTTAGATTCCATTTTTCAAGCCAAATTTTTTGAACACTCGTCAATTCATGTCCATAATAGTGTTCCAATCCTCAAAGTTGAAACTCCTCTCAATTACAATCCATACAAGCTCGACCGTTATGACCGCTCATGATTCCCCAAATGCCTTTAAGTCTTCCAATTATAAATTCCTATCGTTTGATTTCAATTATTCTCCATTCTAACGAATACATTCTCCAATTCTTCCATTATAAACAATTCATAAACATTGAACTCAACTCTAACTAAATTTCAAATAATTACATCCTCTATTGAGTGTCTTTACTTGACTCATTAGAGACATAAATATTCATTTACTCTTATCGACTATGTCGAACAAAACCATTCCAATAATTATTAATTCTTCACCTTTAATCAACTTATTCCCTATACACGACACCTTCCTTTAACATGCTTCAATAACAATTTGAAGTGTGACCAAAACCAAGAATCAGTCTACCACCAATAGAACCCTACTCAAATCAAGAACGAATTCCCATTTCCTGAGAAAAACATTCGGTCAAATAGGGAAAGGAAAACGAAACTCATTCCCATAGTCCAAGCTAGATTTCAAGGCATACAAAATAAAATCATATCAACTAAACTTTCTCAAAGAGTAAATGCACCCATCTAAACATTGTAAAACAAAAACAATACCATTATAAATTTTCTTGTGAGTCATTCACTCTTTCACTGAAATTTGAACTATATCCCTACAATACCCAATTAGATTACACATTGGAATTACCACCCAAATTGGTTCCTAACAGTCGCATACACTGAGTAGCATCAAAACTTGTTACAGATTTTACCATATACTCTAAAATAACACTTATGGAAATGGAAAATACACAGAATGAAGTGAATTTTCAAATAACAAACATCTTATAATCAACTTCATCCTCATGACTTTAAGTCGTAACTTTGTTAATCATACAATTTGTGTCACCAAATCTCATATAATCCATTACTAAATAATCAATAATTTAAACTTCATATAATCCAAATTAATTCACTATTAATACAAACACAAATAACATCAACTTAACAACTTTAGTTACTTTAACATAAATCAAAATCTTTGCAATCCGCCAATAAACATTCACTCAAACTTAAATCAATTCACATATACAATTACAATTTACCATTTCACCAAGAATTATCAACTATAAATTTTCCATCTACCAGACATTAAAAGCCACATCCTTCCCATACATCATTCATTAGCTATCAACCAGTCCACATTTCTAAACTTCACAAACAACCCAAATTATTTCCTTCTTTCATAACAGTAATAGGAAGCAGCACCATCAATTTCGAGAGGAAGTATTTAAGTCATCAATTTGTCAAAATTGCACAACTTTCTTCAAAAATCCATCATATACATAACAAGCAAACAAGAGAAATTTTTGACAAAAGACGCAATAGATAATCACATTTGATTGGTTTATCAACATCAAACACCTAAACTGCATGAAATTCAATCCTTAATTACTTTTAAACAACCCACTTACCGTTTATTCATTTAGCAATGGAGGGGAAACATCCACTCATGCAGTAGTAAGGGCTACCAGCATCTATTATTAAGGGGGCTGCTTCCAGTCACTAAATATAGTGAGGAAGCCTCCAGCCGCTCAATATAAATGGGCAACGACCTTTTACTACGAATGATGGTGATCTCCAACCATTATTAATTGACAAATAATCAAAACACATTCAAAAACAAAAGCATGTCTCATGTTGAAGCTTATATAAACAAATAATTTCAGGAGAATTTTATTACAAACAATCAAATAGCACAAGTCAAATCATCAATAAATCAAACAATTTAACAAACAAAACACAAAACAAAGTCGATAATTTATTATTCCTCCACATATTTCATTATTTATTGTTATCTTTGAATTATTTTAATCCCTTAACCCAATAAGGTATCTCATGATGCTTCGACTATGATTATGGTCGACTCATAATTATAATCGAAACCCCATAGAAGCATCCTTATTCCGTCATTCTTCCTAAACTTTTATCAATTACTCTATTTATTTAGATATTCTTACTATATTCATCTCAATCTCTCCACAATACCTATTCAACTGCTCTTATCACTCTCTCCCCACCACGGGATGAGTGATATTCCTCTCAAAAGGCCAGATATTCATGCACATAAGGAAGGGAATACTAAGAATGTATATTGCCAATCTACATGCAATGCAGCACAGTCCTAGGTTATCGTATACCAAATACTGATAACCAAGTTGTTACATACTGTTACTTATTACCTAATTAACCTACGATATCTCTTTTTTTTTTAAATTCAATTATCTCTTTACTAACTATGATAGAAAAAGGATTTCCATATATCAATGTCTATCATAGTTAGAAAAGGAATTTCCTAATGATTAAACACTATCCATGATAGAAAAGAATTTCCTAACACAAATTGAATACTATCATGGATAATTTATAGCTAACCATGTTAGAAAAGGTTCACCTAACATGGTTAGAAAAAGAATCAAACTAATATATATACATGCGGAAACGAATGCAGGCCTATACAAATTGGCAATATACAATTCTAAATAACCTATATCACCTTCACTACCTAATTTCCCTTTCCTGAAGCTTGCACCTGTGCATGAATACCTGCAAAAATGTCAGTAATCGTGGGATGAGACAAATTGTCCCAGTAATCACCGCTTAACTCACTATAACAGTGAGATGTGCGGTAGCGAGGGCGTCTAAAGGGTACCACCTTTTAAAAACAGCAATATATACATATATATCACATTTTCTTTCATCCATCACTTAAATCCTTTTTGTCACGTCTCAATCAACTCAAATTCATCATCTCTACTCCTCATGTATCACTCAACATCCCTCAGTCAATTCCACATTAACTAAATTTCATCTTCCCATACACCAATCAGATAATACTACCACAACAGCTCTCACACTCGCCTATAGATGCATTGTGCCATCACGGTGCATTCATGCATCTAATCTTCACTATATGATTTGACACTGTGCCTCTCTCTACAAGGAGGAGGCAAATTTCCCTCTCTGGCAATCTCCAGATAAGGAACCCCAATTCTGTTTCCATTGCAGAACGGGAACGGTTGGGCTCTTTAATGCCAAACAACCGTAGGTCACTTACTTTCTCTAGTAAGTAGACCCGTGATCCCCGGTCTCTAGTCCGAAAAGGATTCGTACAAATAACTATCGATCGGCCAATCGATAGTTATCATCGCGCGATGGTACATAAAATTCAGTGTCATGCAGTTCTCACATATCCCTATCAATATCTCATCCACAATATCTTTCAATATCACAATCTCAACTATTCACTCCTTCCATCAGCCAAAATATTAACATCCCTAGCAGAATACTTTATAAATCTCGCACATCATATCCATAATACTCACCACCAACCAATCAGGATAATATTTATATACAAAATGTGTCACAGTCATTTATACGAAAATAATCGTGTTTAAAAGGCACCCGATAGCCTATTTTGTATAAAAATAAGTTTTCAAAAATAATGTGTACATAGAGGGTGAGAAAAGATTTTGAAAATCCCAACTAACGTCACCCTCAATGTTATAGTAAGGTAAGAGTGATTACCTGTCGCCCTTAGTACTTTATTGCTCTTCCTTACCCATTTCCTTGTGGATTCTCTTCCAAATACTTTCCTCTTAGTTCCTCCTATTATTACATACGGTAATAATAGTTATAAACAATCCTTCATATATATATATATATATATGTGAGTAATGAATAACGTCTCTCTCGAATTCTAATATTTCTACCCATGCATTCCCCATACATTTACTTTTCTCAAAGTTATTTGAATTCAATCAATGCAAGCCACTTTCATTAAAAGAAATCACATAAACAAATAAGCACTTACTTACAATACTATATTCTATACTCATATATTACCCTTTTTGGAACCACAAGTCATTTCACTTTAGGAATCAAACAACCAGTAACAATAATCATCAACCATTACACACATACACATTTTCCTAAGAGGATTGTAATTGTAATATATAATAAGGTTAGAATTAATCAACAACATCATAACCATAACATAGTAATAACTCCAATGACAAATCATAGTTAAAATTACTCTTTCCAAATTCTTGAACTCTTAACACCCTTCCATCACCATTTACATGTTATTGCCAACTTACACTACTTCACAATCCACAACAACAATTCAATATAATATCAATGAAGCCAAGTCATTACTACATGCTCATTAACCAAACAACATGATCAACAACAAGGAATTCAAAGGTTTCCAACCTTTTCCACTTCTTATAATTTAAATCACAAGATACAGCCAAGCAAAACACTGTCAGTAATAAACAATGTGATTCAGCCAAAATATGCTTATTCATCAATATAACTATCTTTATTAATCATCCTGCAGGTTTATAACTTTCTTCACTGCATTCCCAAGATAATAAGTTAGAATTCCTATAATTGTTCATGCAACAATATTCAACTACCAATATACATGTTCTAGCAATAGTCTAGCTAAGGAAAATTATTTCTCACAAACTAATTCAACCAAAATAGAAAAACCCAATTGTTATTACTTCTTTAAATGCCTAAACATTCATACACACTTTTAAATCCACTTCATATAGATCCAATTAGCTCTCTAAACATCCAAGTAGGCCAATTAAATTTCAATTCTAATTGAGTCAAACCACTATAACTTTAACTAGCAGCAACTTTATTTATACACTCCAATATGCCAATCAATATGGAATAATTGTTAGAATCTTAAGTTTTGATGAAGACTAAAATATGAAAGAACAAGCCAAATACTTAGAGAATACTAGATTAATATAGTACCCAAACTAGAGTGCTTCCGGATGAGGATTTACTTCCGAATGGACTAAGACTAGTGCTCGAGGATGAACGTCTCATCCCCCAGCGACAGCAAGTATATCACCAAGTCATAACTCAGTCTAAGAGCATTAGTGGATAAAATACTTAAGACTAGGTCAGGAAGCTTCCGGATGTAGATTTGCTTCCGATTGTATTAAGACTAGCGCTGGCTGTGGGTATGGATAACACTGAGCACCAGTGACCATAACCCAACGTCCAGTGGATTTACTTCCAAATGCCTAGTGACTAGCGCTGGCTGTTGGTATAGATAACACTGAGCGTCAGTGAGGAAAATATGAACAAAAACCAACGTCCAGTGAAAGTGCTTCCGGATGTAGAATTGCTTCCGGATGAAAAAGAACTCCCTTAGACTAAGTGAACTCCCACTGCATGTGAGTATGTGCCTTTATTGTTAAGACTAACGTTCAAATGCAGTGCACTGAGCAAAGTTGCTTCCGGATGTGGACTTGCTTCCGCAAGCAATCAGAATGTCAGAACGTTCAGAGCAATGCAGTGTCAAAATGCTTTTGACAAAGCAGGGGTGTCAGAACTACTTTTCAGAGATAAAGCAAAGTCAACCCTGCTAAGCATTAATGGAGCATTAATTGGACAAACGGTAACTTGGGAAAAACGGCCATATTCAAACGGCTAACCCACCTACCAAGAGTGAGAATACTTGAAGGCTATATAAACAAGTTCACCTCATTTATGAAGCCAACTAATATCTTTGACATCTTGAAGAAAACTAGAGAGAGAAACTAAAGAAATCCTTCAAGCATTCAAAGCTACCCAGAAAAGAGAAAGAGCATTTAACTCATTGAGTGATCTTTTCATCTACTTATCTTGTACTCTTTGTAGTTAAGTCTCTTCTTGTATTAAGAGTATTGATTGTACTTAAGTGTGTAACATTATCCGTTCTTCAAGAGAACTAAGTTAGAAAATCCTTTATTTGTAAAGGTTGAACCCTTGCTGGTTGTAAGAGGGAGTTAGTTAGCAAGGTTGCAAGTGAGCCTTGAGTAAAACTTGTGGTTGTAAGGTTGCAAGTGATGCCGTCTAAAACTTGTGGTTGTAAAGGTTCCAGGTGCACCCGTTATAAAACCTGGGGATAGTGGAACTCGGCCTGGGTGGTTGAGAACTGGACGTAGGTCAGGAAGACCGAACCAGTATAGACTCTTGAGTTGATTTTATGTGAGCTTTTATTTTGTAGCACAATTCACCCCCCCTCTTGTGCATCCATTACTTTCAATAATCAGATATTTAAGTAACCATTTTCTTACCTTTATAATACACACAATATTGTCAACCACCAATTAGAGATGAAAAAGAACTTATGAACCTAAAATTCCCAAATCAATCAAGGGAATGTCATTCTTGTAGCAACACACCTACTTATATTTCTCAAATATGTTATATATACTAATTCCAAAAACACATTCTTCTTTGTCTTTGTGAATGCCATAAGTGCAAACAACACAATATTCATTACAACCAAACAATTCCCACTTAACTACATACACATACTCACTTATCCATAAGTTATTTCATGCATATTTCCTAATGAAATCAGATTTATAAATCTGACTCCATTCAGTCAAAAACAAGAAGTTACCACACTACATTCACAAAACTCAAACCATCAAACCACTTCTCAACTTGCAAAGCCATTTCTTCATATTACTCTACTCATGCTCTACTTCTTACACCAACTCAAAAGTCACCCTAGACCGAAAAATCAAGCCAAACCAGAGACCACAATAAGGAATTTCGAAAATCCCCAAATACTTGAGCATATGAATAAATTTTCCAACTCTATTTTACTTAAATCCATGCTTAATCGAACTATACACAAATTTTCAGTCCCAAACAGAGATAACACCTAAATCCTTTCCGCAATACTAGAAATTGAAGTTTAATCTTCATTTTATACAAATTCTTAACTTAAAATCCCAAACCCTAGGTTTGAATTCCCTCTCAATCTCGCTGCAATGAAGGAACAAAGCTAGGAAATTTAAGAAGAAAACTCACCATGACTTGACTCCAACATGGCATGGCTAAACGAAGCCCGCCGTCAGCCAGAATCGCCGGAGAACGGCCACTGTGGTGGTTAGGCCGAAATAGAACAACCAAAAGGGAAAAGAGAGATGAGAAAGTGAAGTTGGAAGGAAAGCTTAACTTAAAGAACAATAGGAAGGGTAAACCCACCTCCTTCGGCCGCCGTCTGCCGCTCAGGTCGCCGGAGAACGAAAGAAAACGACTCCCAGGGGTGGAAACACGAGTGAGGCGAGAAGCAAGAGAGGAAGAAACGAGTTGGGAGAGGAGAGAAGTATGGCGGTAGGCATGCCGCCGCCGCCGCTTCGCTGGCGAACATGAGAGGCTGAGGTGGGAAGAGCAAAGAGAAGGGAGGGATCGGATGGGATGAAGAAAATGGTGAGGAGTGAAATGTGTGTGTGTATGTCGGCCAAGAGAAGAGGAAAGGAGAGAAGTAGTGAAATATTAGGGTTTTAGTGCAAATTACAAAATTGTCCTTCAATATTCATTTATTTACTTTTCCTTTTTGCATTCCTTCCCCAAGATAAACATAAAACTACTCTATATGCCAACTCACATACTTTCTCCTGCCATAGTATTATCTATGTCCTAAAGTATTTTTCATCAAAGTTTTAATCAAAACTCAACCTCTAACTATTTTCTTTAATTTCTAAAGAAAATAGGTATATTATTTTCTAGAAAACATATTTATCCTCATTTACTTATTTACAATGTCCTTTAATTTAATAATCATATCCTAATACCTTAATTAGCTCCATATTATTTATAATTTAAATTTTTGGGATGTTACAAGTGGTGTGGTGCTTGATGTGTAGATTAAACAAACAGAATAAGCACACACAAATTTATCGTGGTTCGGTCACTTCCAGACCTACATCCAGTCCCCAGGCTCCACCTGAGATTTTCAATCCACTAAACCTCTTGTTTGAACCAGGCACAAGAAAACCTTTACACTTTAGGTTTTACGAGCACGGGTTCACCTAACAACCCACAGGTTTTTGTTAGAATCTTAAGTTTTGATGAAGACTAAAATATAAAAGATTAGACCAAGTGCTTAGAAAGCAATAGGATAACATAGGATCCCAAGTAAGAGTGCAACCGGATGTGGATTTACTTCCGGATAGACTAGGACTTGCACACGCGGATGAATGTTTCATCCCCCAGCGGCAGCGAGTAACTCACTAGGGAAATAACTTAGTCCATGAGCATTATTAGGTACACAACACCTAAGGCTAAGCTATGATTCAACCGGAAGTGAAATTGCTTCCTGTTAGATTTAGACTGGCGCAGGCTGATAGAAGAGATATAACCCTAAGCGTCAGTGAATAGGCCACGCCAAGTGAAATTGCTTCCTGTTAGATTTCGACTTGCACAGGCTGATAGAAGAGATATAACCCTAACCGTCAGTGAGTTTACCACGTCAAGTGAAAGTGCTTCCGATAGCTTAGTGACTAGCGCTGACTGTTGGATTGAAGGACACTGAGCGAGAGTAAGTGATAGTAAGCTAAATCCTTCATCAAGTGGAATCACTTCCGGATGTAGAAGTGCTTCCGGATACATCATAGACTAAGAGAACACCCACTGCATGTGACTATGTGATTATATTGCTAAACTAACGTTCAAGTGCAGCACACTAAGTAAGGTTGCTTCCGGATGAGAAGTTGCTTCCGCAAGCAATCAGAATGTCAGAACGTTCAGAGATGCAGTGTCAGAATGCTTTTGTCAGAACAGAGGTGTCAGGACTACTTTTCAGAGATAAAGCAAGTCAACCCGGCTATGCATTGATGAAACATTTATTGGGCAAACGGTAACATGGGAAAAACGGCCATATTCAAACGGCTAGCCCACCTACCAAGAGTTCAAAATGTTTGAAGACTATATAAGGGAGCTCAACTTCATTTATGAGGCAATCAATTATCTTTGAATACTCTTGAGAGAAGTTAGAGCTAGAAACTAAGAACACCTTCAAGCATTCAAAGCTGCCCAGAAAAGTAAAAAGCATTTAACACATCGAGTGATCCTTTTCACCTACTTATTCTGTACTCTTTGTTGTTAAGTCTCTTCTTGTTATAAGAGCATTGATTGTACTTAAGTGTGTAACACCATCTGTTCTTTGAGAGAACTTAGTCAGAAAATCCTTTAAGTGTAAAGGTTAACCCCTTGCTTGGTGTGAGGGGGAGCTAGTTGGAAAGGTTACAAGTGAGCCTGTGTAAAACTTGTAGTAAGGTTGCAAGTGATCCCGTGCAAAACTTGCGGTTGTAAAATTTCAGGTGAACCTGATTTAAAACCTGAGATATAGTGGAACTCGGCCTGGGTGGTTGAGGACTGGACGTAGGTCAGGTAGACCGAACCAATATAACTCTTGTGTTGTTTTATTTGAGCATTTATTTTTGAAGCACAATTCACCCCCCCTCTTGTGCATCCATTACATTCAGTTTTATAACGGGATCACCTGCTAACCTTTACAACCACAGGTTTTACAACGGGATCACCTGCAACCTTTACAACCACAGGTTTTACAACGGGATCACCTGCAACCTTTCAACCACAAGTTTTGCGGGCTAACTTGCAACCTATGGAGATTTAGAAAACCTCTAAATGCTCCCCCTCACTTTTGTAAGATAATAATTCTGTTCTTCAAGCACAAGCTTTAGAACAGCCTCTGTCAATTAGAGGATTTGATAATGTGTTCACTCTATGAACTGATTGTGATAAACACTTAAGTACAAATGATTCTCTCTAAGAATAGATGATGTTACTCACTTAAATACAAATGAATTTCTCTCTAAGAATGTTACAACTCTAAGATCAGAGAGTAGAAGATGAGAGGAATGTAGAATACAATATTTCAGACAATAGGCTCTGTTCATCCACCCTCTCTCCTGAATGTAGATGTTCCTTTTATACTCGACCTCAAGGCTTGGGCGGCAGGTTGAATATGTCCGTTTGAATATAGCCGTTAATCCCAAGTTACCGTTGAGAAGTACATCTTCATTAATGCTTAGCAGGGTTGACTTGCTTTATCTCTGAAAAGCAACTCTGACAACTCTGCTCTGACAAAAGCATTCTGACCTCTTAGTATGTGAAGTTTACTCTCGTACTCTTGCTGACAGATGATCATCGTTCATCCGGAAGCGACAATCTTGCTCTGCAAGTGTTAGTCTCTGAATCCCAGTGCCAAGAGTTTTTGCATCCGGAAGCTCATTTGCATCCGGAAGTAAGACTAAGTTCTGCACATACTTGTTAGTCCAACAGAGTAATATATATAATCAAGTATAGTAAGAACTATACATGCTGTGGGAAGCTTGTTTGCTGTGGGAAGCTTGTTTGCTATGGGAAGCATTCTTACTTAGATTATGTTCTGACTTAGTGTATTGTCTACTGACGCTAGGGGATCTCTATTCCAATAGTCAGCGTAAGTCTCGTTATTTTACTCTAAGTCTTCCTAAGTGACTCAGTGTGTCATTTACTCATGCTATGGGATGTGTAGTATACCAACACACAATCACATGCAGTGGGAGTTCACTTAGTCTAAGGGAGTTCTTTTCCATCCGGAAGCAATTCCACATCCGGAAGCACTTTCACTGGACGTTGGGTTATGTTCACATTTTACTCACTGACGCTCAGTGTTATCCATACCAACAGCCAGCGCTAGTCACTAAGCATTCGAAAGCAAATCCACTGGATGTTGGGTTATGGTCACTGGAGCTCAGTGTTATCCATACCAACAGCCAGCGCTAGTCTTAATACAATCGGAAGCAAATCCACATCCGGAAGCTTCCTAACTTAGTCTAAAGGATTTTATACACTAATGCTCTTAGACTGAGTTATGACTTAGTGATATACTTGCTGTCGCTGGGGGATGAGACGTTCATCCGCGAGCGCTAGTCTTTGTCCATCCGGAAGTAAATCCACATCCGGAAGCACTCTTACTTGGGGTTCTATATTAACCTAATATTCTCTAAGTGTTTGGCTTGTTCTTTCATATTTTAGTCTTCATCAAAACTTACGATTCTAAGATTCTCCCCCTTTTTGATGATGACAAACTAAGTTATCTAATTAAGTTCATATGAAAGAATTAAAAGTAACAGTTAGATAGAACACAAACAACTCAGATAATTTATCATTGATGAACAAAAGATTACAAGTTAGAATTACAATAACAGATAAAATTCACAAGTAATCTACACTATGCAAAATGAACTATGCATGAAAAATAAGAAGAAAATTTTCTAAGGTAAAATGCATGGGGTAGAGTGGGGTTTAAAGGTGATGTCTCTTTTTCCTCTCCCTCTCTTTTTGCCTTTCCTCATTCTCCTTTTCAAGTTGGGCAATGTGGGCATCCTTCACGTTCTGATCAATCTGAGCGATTATCCTTTGAAGCTCTTCCTCTTCCCTCTCCCTTCTGAGTCTCTCAGACTCAACAGATTCCTCAAAGGCTTTCTTCATATTTTCAACTTCTTCAAACCCAGGGAACCCTGTTGCATCCGGGAAGGGAGTGACCTCGCCATTGGGATAATGGACCGCCCTGATCTTCACATTCCATACTGGGAAGTTGGGGTCCTCCTCAACTTCCTGGGCTTTCCTTTTCCCTTTGCCCTTGCCTTTTCCTTTGCCCTTGCCTATTGGTTGAGTAGGTTTGGCTCTTGCTCTTTCAGCATCTAGGCAGGCCATCTGACCAAATGAGATTTTGTCCGTAAACCCATACGTCTCAAATTCTTCAGGAGTCATGTCCTCTATCTCCAGCTTAACTTCTTTTAGAATTGGGATGGCAGACACCTCTTGAGAAGATGGCTGAGTCTCAGGTATGATCTCAGCTTGGACTGATGGAATCTCTTGCTCACTCTCAAGCTCAGTAGATGTAGTAGTACTTTTGTTAGCACCCTTTCTAGCAACTGCTTTCTTCCTTGACTCGCTGTACTTAACTGCTGAGGGAGGAGGAGCAGAGGTTGGCTCAGATGGAGGAGTAGCAGATGTTGGCCCAGAAGGAGAAGGAATTGGCTTGCCTATGACGATTGGTGGATGATTAATCCTCTCCAGCCCATACTTCATCATTATCTCCTCAAGTAAGTTTTGGGCAGGCTTAGAAGATGAAGATTCTAGCTGTGGGATTTCTTCATTTTGCTCACACACAACCATTTCCCACTTGGACCTTTGCTCATCCAATCGCTGCTGTTGCATAAATCGGATGGCTTCCCCTCTGATCAGACTTTCAGCACCACCCAATCTTTGAAGATCTATGGCTCGGCGAAGAGCGGCAGTGATGTCTTCATCGAGCCAGAGGGATGGTTGACTCAGGACATCCCTTGCTTCCATGGTATGGCGGAGGGCGATAGCAGTATCTCCCCCCCCCTTTTGTCATCATCAAGGAGGGCGAGGGCCAGGGAGGACTGAGTGGGTGAAGAGGAGGGTGAGGATTCGGGCGAGGATGTGAGTGTGTTGTGGTCTGGTGAATTAGGAGGGTTTGGGAAGAGGATTGTGTTTCGTTCGAAGAAGTCGGGGTGAGTGAATAGCCCATCGAAGGGGTAGGTGGAGGAGTAGGCGGCGGGTTGTTTAACTCTCCATGGAATAGGGGGTTGGTCTCGGAGGAAGTAAGTGTGAAGGGGGTGATCTGGAGAGGTAAACCCAAGGGATTGGGCTATGGTGGGTTGAGTGTTAGGAGGAGGATTGGAGTGCTCTGTGGGGCTTGGGGGTGGTGAAAGGTTTGGGGAGTTTTGTGGAGATGGGGAGTTGTTGGAGTTAAGTGGTGATTGGCGAGGGGAGTGTTGGGGTGATTGTTGATGGTCATTGTTGGGTGATGTTTGGGGTTGTTGGGTATGCTGAGGAGGAGGAGGTGTAGGTTGGTCATTTTGTGGAGGAGGAGGTGGAGGTTGGTCATTTTGTGGAGGAGGAGGTGGAGGTAGGTTACCTTGTGGTTGAGGGATGTGGAAATGATTGATGATAAGGTCTAACTTAGCCTCAACCCTTCCTAGGCGATCCTCGATGCCCTGGATCCTCTGTCCTTGTTGCTGTAGGGCTCCATCATATTCTGCTCTGAGAGGGGCCAACAAAGTCTCAGGCAGCCTTTGAAATATTTCCTCTCGCAGCTCTGCCATCATTGTCCTTTGTGCAACAGACAACCTTGGTGCTCTGCTTGGGCCAGGATGAGAGTCAACCTCTTGATCCCCTGCGCCAGATACAGAGGGGGATGAGGTATGAGAGACACTGCCTGCCTGAGAGCTTGAGCGAGTGGCCTTGGCCTTCTTGAGATACTTAATCTTCATCTTGCTAATGTTAATTGCACTCACAGGTAGACACTTAACATTTTCTTCTTCCTCAGTGGATGTAGCCTTGATCAAATTCTTCTCAAGGAGGAAGGCGATGATAGTGGGGTAGGGGATACTTCCAGCCTTATTGTTGACCATCCATCTGTGCAACTCAAGACTGATCAACTGCCCTGGGTTGATTGGCTGCTGGGAGAGGAGTCTGGGGAACCAAGGGTTATCCAGGAGAGTGAACTCGTTGAAGTTCCCCCCTTTGTGTGTCATCATGCGGGAGTAGACGTAGTATAAGAGCCTGTTGGAGTCAGACATCCCGGACACCTTCTTCCCTTTGGTGTCATAAACCTTTTCAAGTTCCTCCTTGCTGAGTTTGAGTGTCTCAGGGTATAGCCACTCATTCATTCCTTCCTCAGTGATCCCCATTAGGTCGTTGATGTCCCTCCAAGTGAACCGGAAGGTTCTCCCCTTACTGTGGCAGTGAAGGTGATTCTCCGAATCTGTTCCTTCCCATCCACCTTCTTATGCTTGACCTTGCTAGTGAGAGACTCGCAGAACACCCGCAGGACATTGATATTGTACTCCTGGTTGATCCCCAGCCAGGGCATGTATTTTTCCAGAAATGGCCTCAAGTGTGGAAACCCTAGTTCATCTATCTTGTCCAGATCTAAGTACATCCCGGTGTTGAAATAGGGTTTGACAGTTTCAAATTTGGAGGAAACAGCCTCCAAAGGCCCATCTCGATATACCAGAGGATCATCCTCCTCTACTCTTTATCGTTTCGAAGGTGATTCTTCTCTGAATTGAACCCTCTTCTTACCCTTCTTCTGCAACCTTCTTCGTTGTTGCCCAGATTCCCCAGAGTGTTCTTGCTGGGGTTGCTCAACATGCTCAGGTTGTACTGGCTGTTTTTGGACTCGCTCACTTTGCCTTTGGCTTTGCCCAGATTGTTCTTGCTGTTCATGATGTTCATGGGATTTTCCAGAATGTGAATGCCCAGATTTGCCCATTTCGGACTTCGATTTCGTGGAAGAGGTGGCTTTCCTTGTGTTAGGGTTAGATTCATGTGAGCCGGCCATTTTGTGTGAATGAAATGTTTATATGAGATGAAATGTGAAGAGAAAGATGAAGAAGATGAAGAACAAGATGAAGAAAGTATGAATGTATGCAGAGAGTTTGGGTGAGAAGGTGAAAAGTGAAAAAGCAAAGTGACTGTCGGTTATTTATATAGAGTTACAATGGATGCAATGCTCATAATGACTCTTCATGAAGGCATGCGTTTGTTCATTGGGTAACGTATTTTGACAGGTGTCTCTTCATTTTGTCAGAGGAGGCACAATATTTCGTGTGAGAAGATGAAACGTTTTCTGAAGTGACGTGTCCCTTTGTTCAGGCACTGGCGCTGCCGCTCACTTTGATTCAACACTCAGTGCCAGCAAATGATCATCTGGAAGTGATTTGGCTTCCGGTTGGACTGGAGCTCTTGGTTGCTTTGAGTAGTCATCCAGTACTAGCAAAAGAGCATCCGGAAGTGGTTTTGCTTCCGGTTGGACTTACTTAAGATTTAACACTGGGGGACCTGCAGAAACCAGGATTGGCACTTCGATGCCTAAGTTAGCACAGTTGGCAGGTTTTAACAATTAAGCACAGATGTTTTCTGAAGATTAAACTTCATTTTAACATTCTCAAATTTCCTTTTATAAGGATAAATTGATCAACCCTCAGAGGTTGTTTGGTAGCTATGTCTGTAGTTGAGAGACCATTCTTGCACATGCTTCCGGAAGTGTATCCGCTTCCGGATGTGAGGGTCTTTAGATTCGACATTGACAGTCCTTATGGTTCCCCTTCCAAGGGACCAGCAAGGGTTAGCAGCAGGTGTGCTTCCGGATGGTCAGTGGAAAAACTTAAGATTTAACATTAGTGTACATGTTGAGGACTCTCCAAGTTACAAACTATGTTAATTAGCTCAATATCATAATCTTAAGAAAACTTGCTTGCTGATTGGTTTTGTAAAACAGGAATATTAATATAGTGAAAACAGATTTTGAAAATTTAGTTCACAATTTCACATGGTTTCACTATCAAGTCATGAACTTTACCTATACTCTCTTGGGATAAATACCAATGTGATAGTGCAGGGAGTATCAACCAAATTGCATATTTTCGGAGTTTCATAAACAAGTATAGTTCGATAAATATGTCTTAAGAATGTTCATGTCAGATTATGAGGGCTTGTGAATTGTTAACACAATGACCCAAAAAAAAACTTTAATGTCCATAATCAAATTTTCAAAGCAACCAAATTCTCAGCATATGATCACAAGAATAATTTTCAAATCTTAGCTCACGTTCTTTCAGATATGCTTAACATGATCTCATTATTCTTAGGATCTCAACAAGCTTTGAACTTAATTCAGATTGTACCAGGCTTGTGACAATGTGCCAGAGTATAAGGCTTTCAGTGGGTAGAGATTCTTAATAGTTCTTTCCAGCCTAGTTATCTACACTCACTTGGACTTTTATCCTATTGGCACTTGCTCTTGGATTTATCAAATTTTGCAGAAATTAACTCAAGGCATTTCCTAAGATTCCTAATGTATGTTTGACAAGAGAAACTATTCATTAAACGCACAACAAAATGAGTAAGGGAAAGAAATGCTCATATAAGATTGGCGAGATTTCCTCAAGATCAAATTCAGAACAGCCATTTCTTCTCATCTAGATAACGAGCATACTCGTTGATGTTCTCTCTTGTGCATCCACATCGCTCAAGCTTTCATAATCTGTCAACATACTTAACAACAAGCTTGAACTGAGATCATTAGTAGATGGAGACTTAAGATGTGATTAAAAATTATTGCTCAAGTTCACAGCCAGTCAGTTTATCACTAAGAATGTTCAGGATTAGTTTGTAAACACAAGGTCCTAGTTGATGACTAATAGGGATTAATATTATGATAGACAATTAAGATATCTCATGATTCACTAGCAGCACAGGCTATCCTTGATTTGAAAGTTTGCATTCAAAATCTTTCAAAAGTCAAAAGTGAATGCATAAACTATTTTCTTTTGTAAATGGTGCTTTTTCAAAAGGAAATGATTTGATATGCACAATTATTATAAACCCAAAAACAATGGATTTGAAATGATTTGATCATTTTCAAAATAAGATTATCACAGGTTAAGAATCATATCAATATCACATAAGTAGAGAAGAGGGCAAGAATGTCATCACAAAGGCTACATTCGCGTCAGCCAGTTGCTTGCTTGACTTTGATAGGTGATGCAAGGATTCTTTCCAATCCAAGGGCAGCACCAAGACCCAAGAGTGACGAGCAGCTTATCAAGATTTGTCTAATTGCTCAGATGATGTACAGTCAAGTCTTGCCATTCCTTCGGATCTCCTTTCCTACAAAATATCAAATAGTTCCCTTTGTTTTCCAGTATCCAAACTTGGATCTGACTGGTCAGTTTGTATAACTCACATGCACCTTAGAGTTGATCACTATGAATATGGCATTGCAGCTCAATCATGACTATATGCACAAGGATATATTTATATATATATATATATGTGGTTTTGATCATGATAGTCTGACAATATGTAGACTATGAACATTGTGAATTTCTTTAATTTTCTTCTATTAGGAATATAATGTTCATATCTATGATGCTTGATGCAGAATCTCAATAATCCCATCTAACATTTGCATAAGGGATTTTACTTTCGCATGCTTTGACTCTCAGTGATCCCTTGCTTACCCAAGGAGATCTTCTATACTCATCCTTGGACTGAAGCACTTTCTCTTGTTCTTCTCAGGATAGTTGAGTGGAACTCTGTGATAGCTCATCCTTGAGACAGGACCTTTGTTTCTTGTGGTAGTGCACTGCTTCTTATGATTGTACCAGGTGGTTGCAGCAGTGACATCACAACGAGCTCTCTTCTTTGGGACAAGGGGGACTCTTGATCTTTCCTGCACAAGTAAGGCACTAGACGGAAGTTTTGGTACCCATTTGTACTTGGGTTCTACATGGTTAGCGCTGGACCTTACTTGTCCTTTAGGGATCCATACATATTTATTCCTCACATTTAAATTTCTTTTAAAATTGCATGTGTGAGAAATATGACCTGTTCTACCACAATAATGACAGATAATGGAATGATGTTCAGAATGAGATTTCTTATCATTATTGTGTTGGTCAGTTTTCTTTTCAAAGACTCTATGTTTGTTAACTTTTGAAATCTCAGGGTCTTTTGAAAACTCTTCTTTTAAGAATGGAACTTTGGACTCCTTGGATGTAGAAGAAAGGATAAATTCCTCAAGTTTCCTATTCTTTTTCCTTAAGCCTAGAACTTCTTTTGCAAGTTTACAGAATTCAATATGTAACTCATTGTAAGTGTCTTGCAATTTAGAAGGTTCAAGTTCAGGTACCTCATTTTCTTCAGTTTCTGAATCTTCTAGGCACAGATCGACACTCTCTTCACTGATGCTAGCTTCCTCTATATCACCATCCAGTAGCTCATCAAAGGTGGATTCACAGGGAGCACAAAATGAGCTTTGGACAGCTTTAACTTCAAGAGATTGATTAGAAGCATACATAGCATCAAGAGTGTTCCAAATATCTCTAGCATTAGAGCAACATTTAATTTTCTGGAAATCACTGTCAGTTAAGCTTTTGTACAAAATTTGCATTGCTCTAATGTTCAAGTAAAATAAATTTTTCTCTTCTTCAGTCCAGTTCACTTTTGGTTTGAAATCAGAATCATTTTCAAAGACATCCCACATTTTGAAATTCATGGATAGCACAAAACTTTTCATCCTTGCCTTTCATAAGTAAAAAATCAGTATTTTCTAACAAGGGTGGGATAGTATGATCAAAACCTTCAAAACACATTTTTATATCCCAAGTCAGCCTAGGTCTTTGCACTTGAGATCGTTGGATCCTTTAAACAAGTGACCTTGCTCTGATACCAAATGAAATGCATGACTGTCACCCAAGAGGGGGGGGGTGAATTGGGTGGCAGAATAAAACTTATGAAAATTCTCCCTTCTTAAAACACTACTCCTTGTGCTTGATGAGAGTGACGATGCATCACCCCAAGCACAAGTAAGTATCTAGTGGTGTGGTGCTTGATGTGTAGATTAAACAAACAGAATAAGCACACACAAATTTATCCTGGTTCGGTCACTTCCAGACCTACATCTAGTCCCCAGGCTCCACCTGAGATTTTCAATCCACTAAACCTCTTGTTTGAACCAGGCACAAGAAAGCCTTTACACTTTAGGTTTTACGAGCACGGGTTCACCTAACAACCCACAGGTTTTATAACGGGATCACCTGCTAACCTTTACAACTACAGGTTTTACAACGGGATCACCTGCAACCTTTACAACCACAGGTTTTACAATGGGATCACCTGCAACCTTTCAACCACAAGTTTTGCGGGCTAACTTGCAACCTATGGAGATTTAGAAAACCTCTAAATGCTCCCCCTCACTTTTGTAAGATAATAATTCTGTTCTTCAAGCACAAGCTTTAGAACAGCCTCTGTCAATTAGAGGATTTGATAATGTGTTCACTCTATGAACTGATTGTGATAAACACTTAAGTACAAATGATTCTCTCTAAGAATAGATGATGTTACTCACTTAAGTACAAATGAATTTCTCTCTAAGAATGTTACAACTCTAAGATCAGAGAGTAGAAGATGAGAGGAATGTAGAATACAATATTTCAGACAATAGGCTCTGTTTATCCACCCTCTCTCCTGAATGTAGATGTTCCTTTTATACTCGACCTCAAGGCTTGGGCAGCAGGTTGAATATGTCAGTTTGAATATAGCCGTTAATCCCATGTTACCGTTGAGAAGTACATCTTCATTAATGCTTAGCAGGGTTGACTTGCTTTATCTCTGAAAAGCAACTCTGACAACTCTGCTCTGACAAAAGCATTCTGACCTCTTACTATGTGACGTTGACTCTTGTACTCTTGCTGACGGATGATCATTGTTCATCCGGAAGCGGCAATCTTGCTCTGCAAGTGTTAGTCTCTGAATCCCAGAGCCAAGAGTTTTTGCATCCGGAAGCTCATTTGCATCCGGAAGTAAGACTAAGTTCTGCACATACTTGTTAGTCCAACAGAGTAATATATATAATCAAGTATAGTAAGAACTATACATGCTGTGGGAAGCTTGTTTGCTATGGGAAGCATTCTTACTTAGATTATGTTCTGACTTAGTGTATTGTCTACTGACGCTAGGGGATCTCTATTCCAATAGTCAGCGTAAGTCTCGTTATTTTACTCTAAGTCTTCCTAAGTGACTCAGTGTGTCATTTACTCATGCTATGGGATGTGTAGTATACCAACACACAATCACATGCAGTGGGAGTTCACTTAGTCTAAGGGAGTTCTTTTCCATCCGGAAGCAATTCCACATCCGGAAGCACTTTCACTGGACGTTGGGTTATGTTCACATTTTACTCACTGACGCTCAGTGTTATCCATACCAACAGCCAGCGCTAGTCACTAAGCATTCGAAAGCAAATCCACTGGATGTTGGGTTATGGTCACTGGAGCTCAGTGTTATCCATACCAACAGCCAGTGTAACATTGTGTTACTAATTTCTTAATTAATCTGTCACATCTCTTTTAATTCTATTACCTCTTTACTAACTATGATAGGAAAAGGAATATTCATATTAACAACATCTCTATCATAGTTAGAAAAGGAATTTCCTAATGATTACATAATATCCATGATAGAAAAGAATCTCCTGATACAATATGAATGCTATCATGGATATTTAAAAGCTAACCATGTTAGAAAGGATTTACCTAACATGGTTAATTAACAAAACCAACTATTATTTAACAAAACATAAATATAACTACATGCGGAAGCAGATGCAGGCCTATACAAATTGGCAATATACAATACCAAATAAATTATATAAAACTCCTACTACCTAATTCCCTTTTCCTGAAGCTTGCGTCTATGCATGAATACCTGCAAAAATGTCAATAATCGTGGGATGAGACAAATTGTCCCAGTAATCACCGCTTAACTCACTATAACAGTGAGATGTGCGGTAGCGAGGGCGTCTAAAGGGTACCACATTTAAAAGCAATAATATATATATACTTCAAGTCTTTCATTCATCATGCAAATCCATCCGTCTAACTCAACTCAAATTCACCATCTCTACTTCCTACATATCACTCAAATCCCTCAGTCAATTCCAAGTCCACTCAACAGATGAAAATAAACGTGATTGACACTGTGCCCAGTCTCAAATCTAAAAGCATGAAAAGGGAGCACTTTAAAAAGTGAAAACGTCCCTGGAGAGCACTTTAAAAAGTGAAAACGTCCCTGGGGAGCACTTTAAAAAGTGAAAACGTCCCTGGGGAGCACTTTAAAAGTGAACACGTCTCTGGGGAGCACTTTAAAAAGTGAAAACGTCCCTAGTTCCTCTACAATCCGAGGAAACTGTACAATTAACCTATCGATTGCGCAGATCGATAGGTTACATCGGCCGACGGTACTATCAGTGTCATGCAATGCTCACTATAACCTATCAATATCCTATCAATATCACTTCCACAATGACATCATTCATATCCATCAACCTCAACCTCAATAATCAACAACAACATCAACATCAACATCACCTTTCAATCTATTATCCACAATATCTTTCCAAAAATCTAAACTCACAACTGATTCATTTTCTATACTCAAAACCTCTCAATATCCAACACCTGCAAATATATCACACAAATCCATAATATCCAGCAATGCCACCAGCCAGGATACTACATATAATAAGTCAAATTCTTTATATGAAAGTAATCGTGTTTGAAAGGCACCCGATAGCCTGTTTTATATAAAAATACCTTTTCAAAAATAATATTTATATGGAGGGTGAAAAGGGATTTTGAAAATCCCAGCTAACGTCACCCTCAATGTTATAGCAAGGGTAAGTGTGATTACCTGTCGCCCTTTTAGTACTTTACGCGATTTCTCAACCTTTCTTTCTTGATGCCGAGAAAGCATACATGTTTCCACTCCTATAATGATATAGAGAGCAAAATGATAAATTAATATCATTTCCACTTTATAATACTTCAACGTCTCTCACGTTCTTATATGTTACTACCCAATCCCCTTATTTACATTCTCTATCCTAAAAATCTATTTTCAATCCAAATCAAACTTCACTAACACTTCAAAAGTATTAAATTCTTACTTCAAGATACTTATGCATACTAAAGAACACAACAGAAACAAGAACTGGACACCTAAATAAATAATTACGAGCATACATCATTTAACCTCCAATTCACTCCAAGGATGCTTGTACCAATTCTACCTTAAAATATGTTCCCTAAGTCTTTCAGCCAAGGCAGAGAAAAGTAACAAGAACTTTTAACCAATCAATATATGAGCACTAGAGATCACAAGTTGATATTACCATATTTCAAACAATCATTTTAATACTTGTTAGCGCCTCATTAGTTTTAGAATTCATTCAGCCAAATGCAAATCAATAATAGCAACTTGGAGAAATAAAGCACTTAACCAATTCATAATTTAACTTGAACAGAGTTTATGCAAAACAATTCCATTATTCAAACTTAGACCAAAAGAACCTGATTTTTCTTAAGCCAAGAACTTCATTTCAATGTATAACCAAAGAAAAGAAAGTCGAGCAGCATCCAATGAGGGACAAATGAGAAATAAAAGTAATAGTACTTGTAGCTCACTCACCATTTTAATGGTACCAGCACAAAATAAGGACATCCACTTCACTAGCAATTTGAACACCCCTAAACCATTCAGCCATGATGACCGAAATGCAGGAAATTTTCACCAATTTAAATACTATACCAATTACACAAAGTACAACCAGATTCAGCTCCACAATCATGGATCTCATGCATGCATAGCAAGTTGGTTCTAAACTTTATAAAAATACATTTCCAACTTCATTTAACTACACATTCACAACTCACACATATCAACAATAATTTAAATATATATATAATATTCAGAGTCAACCGAGCATGAGATAAACAACTAAGGTTAGATATTGTTTCTCTCTTTTCTTTTTACACCAAATTCAGCCAAAACAGAGGAGACAAGGAAGATTCACAATAACCACACGCTTATAAAGCCTAGCAAACCAAAATAATCTTACATATATATATTTACCAATTTAGCTTAGAGTTTCTGCCTAAAACAGAATTTATTATACTAGCTTGGCAATAAGAATATCAAAAGGAAGAAATAAAGATTTCTTGATTTAACAATCGATTCGGCCATTGAAGAAGAAATGAGCAGCAACTTGTTACCTCCTTTTTATCAAACCATAACAATGAACAAAATAAGAAATCCAGCGACAAAGAACCAAGATTCCAGAAAATTGCAAATACTACACAACTTGACATATGTGACTATTACAAAATAAATCATCCTTCAACTATATTACCTAGCATCCCACTTAACTACTCCTTATTATAAGTACACTTTAACTCACCCAATCAAACATTATATGCTAAAACTAACAGAAACAAGGCAACCAAGGGAAAATAGAAATGTGCACATCAAAAACTTTTCATATCTTCAAATAAAAATTCCACATCTTCTTTAACACACCAAATATTGAAACTTAAGCTTTATTTCAACACAATTTTTGACTCACAACCAAAACCCAGATTCGAATTCTCCCTCTCTAATTCGTCCAAAACAGAAGGAAAGAGCAGGAATGGAAGAAATGAAATTACCTAAGCTCATTTCTGACCTTCGCACATCTAGCCGGAGCTCCGCCGTCCCGAATCTCGCCGGAAAATGCTAAGGCCGACGGAAAGGTAAGAGAGGAGAAATGAAAGTGAGAAAATAAAGTTGGAACAAGAAGGAAACTCATGAAAACAAAAGAACAAGGACCCCTCACCACTCGCCGCCGGAGAACGAAGCCGCCGACGCCGGAAGACTCGCCGGATTCGCAAAGAAACCAAAGGGTTGTTGGGTCTTGTGAAGAGAGAGCAACACGGAAACAAAATAAATAGGAGCACAGTGGAGGGGAGGTCGCGCGGTGCTGGTGTTAACGGCGACGGCCGCCGTCGATCCTCTCCGCCGAGAGGAGAGAGCACGGGAAGAAAGAGAGATGAAGGGGAAGGAAGAAGAAATCGAACGAAGAAGAAGAAGTCTGGAGGGAGTTCGCTATTTAAGGAAAAGGGAAGGGGCGTGTTTGTTTTGCTGAATTAAGGGGGTTCTCTAATGATTTATAGTCCAATCTTGCCATAGTGTACACTTTTTAACTTAAAACCACTCAAACCAGTCTCCAATCTTCTGAATTTTCAAAATATTTTTAACTTTGTCATTCCCTCATATTTCAAACTCTTCATTTCTTTTTAACTTTGATTTTCTGGAAATCATTTTCAGTTAAGCCTTTGTATAAAATTTGCATTGCTCTAATATTTAAGGAAAACAAATTTTTCTCCTTTTCAGTCCAGTTTCCTCTTGGTTTGAAATCAAAATCATTTTCAAAAATATCCCACATTTTCAAACTAGTGGATTGTATAAAACTTTCCATTCTTGCTTTCCACCAACAAAAATCAATATTTTCTAACACAGGTGGAATGGTATGATCAAAGCCTTTGGAAAACATTTTAACCCAAATCAGCCAAGGTCTTTACACTTGAGATCGTTGGATCCTTTAAACAAGTGACCTGCTCTGATACCAAATGAAACGCGTGGCTGTCACCCAAGAGGGGGGGGGGTGAATTGGGTGAGGGAATAAAACTTTAACTCTTTTCGAAAGACTGCTCGTGCTTGTTGAAGATGTTAATAAGTAGTAGTATGCACAAGTCAGTATGTTTTGTGATGCAAAATAGAATGTTTAAATGTAAATTTAAGCACACATAAATTTATCCTGGTTCGGTCACCCAGACCTACATCCAGTCCCCAGGCTCCACCTGAGATTTTCAATCCACTATTCTTGTTTAAACCGGGCACAAGAGAAGCCTTTACACTTTAGGTTTTACGATCACGGGTTCACCTAACAACCCACAGGTTTTACAACGGGTTCACCTGCAAACCTTACAAATGCAAGTTTTACGGGCCAACTTGCAACCTATGGAGATTTAGAAAACTTCTAAATGCTCCCCCTTACAAAATGTAAGATTACAATTATGTTCACTCTAACTGATTTTGTTAAACACTTAAGCTCAAAACTAACTCTCTCGAAGAGTGGATGATGTTACTCACTTAAGTACAAATGAATCACTCTCTAAGAATATTACATATCAAAGTCCGAGAGTAGAAGATGAGAGGAATAATGTTTCAGACAATAAGCTCTGTTCTCTCTCACTCCTTTTTTTTTTTGAAATGAAGAGTATCTTCTTTTATACCAGCCTCTAATTATCCAGCCGTTGGAGAGGCAATAAGGCCGTTTGAATATAGCCGTTGGAGCCTTGTTTACGTTGTCCTCATTAATCCACAGCAGGGTTGACTTTGCTTTATCTGAAAAGGTGCTTTGACCAGCTATTCTGTCAACACTGTTCTGACAACACTATTCTGGCAAAAGTCGTTCTGACATCTTTACACTGTACGGTCTGACTCTTGCTTGTTGACAGATGAGGACTTCGTTCCTCAAGCATGAGTCCAGGATGCTAAGAGACTTACTATCGGAAGCTCTCTTGCTATCTGAAGTGAAGCTCGTGGACTCTAACATTCTGCTTGCTATCACATAGAGGAACTTTGTCTTCCAAGCACTTGTCCATGAATGATAAGAGCGCTTTGCTATTGGATGCTCTCTTGCTATCAGAAGCTCTCTTATGGACTCTGACTCTTGTGGGTAGTGAATCTTCAGATGATGTTCTCCGTATCTCTCATACTCCTCATGCTTGGTAGGTAACAATGTTGTTCGAATATCTGTTAACCTCTTGTTACCGTTGGAAGCTCATCTTCTTAAACGCTCCATTAAAGCTTAGCAGGGTTGACTTGCTTTATCTCTGAAAGTTAGTCCTGACACCTCTGCTCTGACATAAGCATTCTGACACTGCATCTCTTGAACGTTCAGACATTCTTTTTGCTTGCGGAAGTTACTTCTCATCCGGAAGCAACTTTACTGAGTGTGCTGCACTTGAACGTTAGTTTAGCAATATAATCATATAGTCTCATGCAGTGGGGATTCCCTAAGTCGAAGGTGTATCCGGAAGCACTTCTACATCCGGAAGTAATTTTACTCGATGAGGGATCTAGTTCACCATGACTCGCTCTTGCTTAGTCTATTTCATTCCTAACAGTCAGCGCTAGTCACTGAGCTATCGGAAGCACTTTTACTTGACGTGATGAATTCACTGACGCTTAGGGTTATACTTCTTTTATCAGCCTGTGTCAGTCTAAATTCAACAGGAAGTGATTTCTCTTGGGGAAGTAGACTCACTGACGCTTGGGATAATATCTATTCTATCGCTCTGCGTCAGTCTAAATCTAATAGGAAGCAAACTCACTTCCGGTTGAGTCTTAACTTAGTCTCAAGGGTTTTGTACATCTAATGCTCCTAGACTGAGTTATGACTAAGTGAAGTGCTTGCTGTCGCTGAGGGATGAGACATTCATCCGCGAGCGCTAGTCCTAGTTCATCCGGAAGTGATTCTGCATCCGGTTGTGATTCCGCTGTGGGAGATGAGTCTTTCATCCGTGAGCGCTAGTCTTAATTCATTCGGAAGTGAATCTGCATCCGGTTGTGACTTAACTTAGGATTTAGTGTTAGCAATCTAGACTGGGTTCTAACCAAGTGTTTCACTTGCTTCCGTTTGCGTCCTATGGGATGTGTACTCCATCCGCGAGCTCTAGTGCTAATATTACCGGAAATGATCTTGCATTCGCAAGTGATCTAACTCAGGATTCTAACCATGTCATCTAATCCTTCCTAAGTGTTAATTATGTTCTTTTAAGTACTAGACCATATCATACCTTAGTCACCATCAAAACTTAAGATTCTAACATTCCTAACTAGTTTTGTTTTTATTTTGAGCAGATGTGAAAAGATTATCTGTAATTGTCGTTCTCAACTGAAATTTTCCGCCAAATGCATATGCTTCAATATTGATCCTTTAGAAGTTACTATCCTTTTTTCAACTTGATTCACTCGTCTTATCACGATATCTTTGATTTAATTCAATTGTGCAAGTGTATTTAGTAATTTGCATTGAGTTGAAAATTGTTGTTAATTAAATGCATTGCTCATAACTTGTGAAGGAAGTTGCTATGCATGTATTTTTGTATTCATATTTATCTTTGTCTTTGACATTTTCTGTCACTTGCGATCCCCTTCCCTTTATCCATGTATTTATTTCTTCTTTACTTTTCTCGTCGCATTTATTTTATAAAAGTCGTTTTCGCAAATTAAAAGTCATATTGTCCCCAAAGAATTTTCGCAAACTAAAAGTCATATTGTCCGGTCAAAGGGCCGTATAAAATTAGTTATATAAAGAGTTAAGTATATAAATTCAGATAACCTGGTGTGTATGGTTGAGTGGCAATAACTCATTCACCTTAACCAATTGTTTGGGGTTCGATCCTTGGCGTTGGGTATGGAGAAACATTAAATCTAACAGACCAGCTGTCCCACCCCTTGAGGTGCCTACAAATCAGCGGGGATTAGTCTCTCACTTGTCGAGTGAGAGATACCTTGATCATGCATAAAAAAAAGTAAGTTGTCCCACCCTTTGAGGTGCCTACAAATCAGCGGGGATTAGTCTCTCATTTGTCGAGTGAGGGATACCTTGATCATGCATAAAAAAGTATATAAATTCAGATTAAAAAACCACCCAAAAAACAGAAGACAGGAAAACATAGGGGTCGGTTTGTTCAAAAGTGAAAAATTAAATTTAAATTGCAAAAAGATAACAAAAAGTAAAAAGTAAAAAAAAGTTATAAAATAAGTTATGAAATCAGATGAAGGAGAAGATTTGACACATAATATTGAAATTAATTATTATAAATTACATAAGTATTTTATATATATATATATATATATATATATATATATATATATATATATATATATATATATATATATATATAAAGTCAGAAAAAATACACACAAAATACAAGTAAGAGAATGTATAAAATATAAATATAATATATAATACATAAAGTAATATGTAAATATATCAAACTTGAACAAACACGCAAAAAAAAGTAAATAGGATAAAATAATTTCATAGATGAAGTATGTTCATTCTACCTTTAACAAAACAGTAATCACAAATCGATAGCTCTGAGTGGGATAACAAGACTTGAACATTTTTGTGAATAATAACATGAATAGGAAAACATCTAAATCATGTTATAAAAGAAGGAAAACATTTAACTCATTAACATTTGCCTTTTAAGATATATAGATATTATAGATTCAATTACTTTATTTGGTAGACTCGAATCGTAAAACTCGTAAGAGTTTACAGTTATAAAAAAACATGTATTTCATTTATATAATTAGATAAGAATACAAAAAATAATAATAAATTGACTTGAATTTATTTTGAATACAAATAGTAGATTTAAATATATCAATATTTATTTTATATCAACCTCAATAGATAAATTTCAATGAAATCCATATTTAAATTCATTGAATTTTTCAATTAAAAATAATTAAAATGAGTTCAGTAGCAAGTTAATACAATTTTCTATAAGGTAGAAACGTAAAAACGGTGAATTCACAATATAAACACGTAAGTTTCTATCAAATTTTTAAAGACTGAAAATTTAGGTGACTCGTGACATGTTTTGTTTAGGTAGTGTCGTAAAAGCAGTAAAATCGGAGAGTCAACTCGCGAGTTTGACGCTCATTCATAGTCTAATCTTCTTATTTTAGCAAAACATTATTTAAAGGATTAGGGAGAATATAAATACGAGGTTGCAACTCGCAAACAAAGTGCTAAGTCTATTGTTGCAGGAAAATCATGGAAATCAACAAGGCTTTCTTCACCCTTTACTTAATTTTGGAAATCTCATTTTTGTCCCTAAGTCTGAGTTGATAAAATCCACAACTGAGGGTCTGATTTGAGATTTTGTTCGCTTTGTCACTTGTATATATCTTATTATTAATTCATAAGGATATCTTCCATATATTTTTTTGAATATCTTTGTATTACAATTTTGGAATCGCTCAATGTTTTTGGCAGGCGCTATAGTGGTGCATGAAAATGTGAATGTGGTCAATGATAAAAGTTTGCCGAGAATATTGCTACAGTAATAGATCATACATGATGTAACATTCTGTTACTAAATCCCTAATTTACTAATAATGTCATTATCAATTCAATAATTCCTTTACTAATTATGATAGAAAAATATTTTCCATAATATCGATATCGCTATCATAGTTAGAAAAGAAATTCCTAACAATTTATTCATTATCCATGATAGAAAAGACTTTACCTAAAACGATACAAGTGCTATCATGGATAATTTATTGATAACCATGTTAGTAAGAATTCTCCTAACATGGTTATAAAAGAATCGCCTAATACGTTTGAAGAACACTCATGTTCTATGGCAACAATCTAACTATGTTGGAAAAGAGATTCTCCTAACATAGTTAGCAGAGAAAACCACAATATACTTACGATTAAACAATTCAAATGATACAATAACAAGGGCAATGACCCTATTTTATACCCAAAGTAACCACCCTGGACCACCCACCACCATAAACTAACAGGTGGTATAATATTACGCCCAAAGTAACCAAAGTGGTCCAAAAATACCTCCAACCGACGGTCTTCAATGTTTGACCGTTAGTTGGATGATTTGGCGCCCATGTGTTATATTTTTTCCACGCGGCACCTGTGCAAATGCTACCTGGATGGGCACTGGCCCTGTTTTATATCCAAAGTAACCAACCACCCTAGACCACCCACCACCATAAACTAACTAGTGGTACAATATTACGCCCAAAGTAACTAGAATGGTCCAAAAATACCTTCAACTGACGGTCTTCAACGTTTGACCGTTAGTTGGATGATTTGGCGCCCACGTGTTATATTTTTTTCCAAGCGGCACCTGTGCTAATGCCACCTGGATGCCCACGTGACATTTCTCTTCACTTCTTTCAATACACATGCATCCCACTTCGAATTCGCACTTGGATTTCGCAAAATGAACACAGGATTTCGCACTCCCTCCTCTCTAAATTGCTGCCCTAATCACTGTCGATGCCCTAGGCTTTAAAAATTAAACAAAAAGCTTGTCATATATGCGTCTCTGCCCTAGGCTTGAAATATAACATGTGGGCATCCAGGTGGCATTTGCACAGGTGCCGCGTGGAAAAAATATAACACGTGGGCGCCAAATCATCCAACTAACGGTCAAATGTTGAAGACCGTTAGTTGAGGGTATTTTGGACCACTTTGGTTACTTTGGGTGTAATATTGTACCACCTGTTAGTTTATGGTGGTGGGTGGTCCAGGGTGGTTACTTTGGGTATAAAATAGGGTCATTGCCCAGGTGACATTTGCATAGGTGCCACGTGGAAAAAATATAACACGTGGGCGCCAAATCATCAAACTAACGGTCAAACGTTAAAGACCGTCGGTTAAGGGTATTTTTAGACCACTTTGGTTACTTTGGGTGTAATATTGTACCACCTGTTAGTTTATGGTGGTGGTTGGTCCAGGGTGGTTACTTTGGGTATAAAATAGAGTCATTGCCCTAATAACAATTATCTAACCATGTTAGAAAGGAACCATCTAACATGGTTAGGAAAAGAAACTACATAACACTCAGAAAAGAGATAACCATGTTTGAGCGGGGCCCATCTAACATGGTTGTATACAGAAATAACACTCATTCAAAATGATGCATCACCAACGCACCATATAACCATATTAGGAAAGAATTTCCTAACATGGTTATTCCAAACACAGGTATCTCTTAGATACATCAAACGTAAATATCTGACTTAACTTGTCAGTATCACAAAGCACAATCATTCATCACTAATTACAATCCTCTTATACATCCATGTCTGGAAATGGGGATTGCCTTTCTATTAACAGGCAATTGAAAAAGGGATTTTCTTTCCATTACCAGACCAATCTCCTGTAACAAATTATCTCCATGCAGTTCATAATCAGGAAAAGGGATTGTCTTTCCATTATCAGGGAATTCTCCCTAATAAATAATCCATATGCAATATATAATCATTCATCACATTAACAAGTGTGTAATAAAGCTACAACTGTCACATTATGACAGTATCAATAAATCAACAACAATCAACAGAAACAACTAACATGTTTCATTCAAAACATTACAACCAAATGAGGAAGCAGATGCAGCCTAATCAAATGTCAATATATATATAATCCTAATAAATCACCACCGGCCTACTCACTGTCTAAGTGCAGGCCGAGCAGCACCTTCCCTTTCCTCTCTGCCTCCCTCTGGCATGATCACCTGTAAAAAAATATAAAGGGAATGGGGTGAGACAAAACTACGTCTCAGTAATCACTACTTAACTCACGGTGATACTCAGAAGTGGGGTAGCGGAGTGTCTACAGGGTACCACAAATCAAAACCCGCATACAGCACATAATATTTACGAATATATATACAAAACAGATACATCCATCTCTCAATAAACAAAAATAAACGTGTGTGACACTGTGCCCGGTCTACAATCCGAAAAGCATGAAAAAGGGACCACTCTAACAATGAGAAAATCCCTGGTTCCTTTACAACCAGAGGAACCTGTACAATTAACCTATCGATTTGCGCAAATCGATAGGCTACATCGGCCGACGGTAGTAATAATCAGTGTCATGCAACATACAAAAGATTTATATATGAATATGTATATATAAAGTACAGTTTATTTAGAAAGGTACCCTATAGCCCACGTTTAAATATAAATAATCTGAACATATTTCATTTATATATATATATATATATATATATATATATATATATATATATATATATATATATATATATATATATATAAGTAGAAGAGGATTTTAGAAATCCTCAACTACCATCACCCTCAGTATCACAGTCAGTTAAGCGTGATTACCTGTTCAAGCTCAAAAACAGCACTATATACCCTCAGTTATGGCCTTCCGCGAGCTCCACTTGAAGCATCGCCGTCTACAATCGCACAATAAGTTGTTGATGGTCAAGACACAATATCAGTGACTTTGACCACCCATTCAAAATAATTCTATACAATTATTGAAGTAATAATTACTTCCAATATCAAAAAAAAAATGGTCTATATCATTTGTATAAAAAAAATAGTCCATATCATTTGAACCTCCATAATTCCCTTAACCAATTTAGCTAACAATGTTAAATTCCACTAAAACCACTTTATCACACCAATCTAACAACTCAAAATGACTTTACAATCTTCCATACCTTCCAACATACTCTTATATGATCAATTCCCTTTTTTTTCAACAATTTAACCGTTAAACTTCCTTCCAAACACTAATCCAACCAAAGCCAACATTCTAACATCATTGAATAATTTCAACAAGCATTCCTAGACATAACTTTGCATCACCAATCTTCTAAACTTTATTTACCAACTTCCTCCTACACACCATTTCAAACAATTTCACTTCTCCAACTTCTTAATAACACCTACCCAAACAATTCTTAACTTCCTGTTTAATTCATATAACCCACTTAAACAGACCTCTATTTTAAAGAAGCCAAAGATAACCAAAAAAATTGCAAAAACAATCCCCAACCACCAAACCACCATATTAATATCAAATCTACAACTTAAGGTAACTTCCTAACCTCATAAACCTTACACCAAACTTCAACCTATCTTTATCTAATTAATTTCCTCTTTATCGAACTCTTTAAAACTTCCTCCCATACACCAATTCAACTAAAATCAACCTTCCAACATCATTAAATAACTTTAATAAACATTACTTAACCACCCATTTATTCAAACTACCCTTCACGAGCGATTCATAGATTACAAGAATCATAACTTAAACAAAACCCTAATACAAAGAGTCCAAAAATGCTCATGAACATCCTCAAATTAATTTCCAGCTTCAACAAACTTAAATACCTCCAAGAATCTTCAATTTACCAATTATACATAACACAAATTCTTGTTTAAAGTTCCAAAGATTTATTCATAGTCAAACCCTAACTCAAAAGAGGGAACTTTATCCAAAAATCAACCTCAAAAAGTGTACGAAGGCTTACACAGTTCAAGAATAAAAGGGAAAGAGTGTCTCCGCCGCTGGCCGCCGTAAATCGGCCATTGAAGGTGGCTGGCCGAGTTTTACATCCAAGAAGGAGAAAAAAATCAATAAGAAATGAAGTTGGAAAGGAGTATTAGCTTGAAGAATCAAAGAAAACCAAGAACCTACCTCTAACCACCATTGGCCGCCGGAAACCGCCGAATATCTCAGCGGAAAAACGCTCAACATGTCGGAGAAGAAAGAGAATGGAGAGGAGCAGATTGGACTTCAAGTCAACAGTCTTGTGAAGAAGGGAAAATGAGAAACAAAATGGGTGTAGTTGGGAGGTGAAGAAAATGAGATGGGTGTGGATTTGTGGAAGAAGGAAAATGGAAATGGTGGGGGGGGTGCTGCGCATGTGTTTGTGTATATGAGGAAGAAGGGTGTGTTTGGTTGATGTTTTAATAGGGTGGGTTAGAATAACTACTGGGGAAAATTACCATAATGTCCTCTTTTAATTAAAATCCCCTAAATCAAGACTCTAATCTACTTACATTTCAGATTATTTTGGATTCCATCATTCCCTCATATTTCTATTTCATCAAATGTTTGAGTAGTTATTTAGACACCTATTATCCCAAAACTCCGAAAATATTCCAAAAATCTCCAAAAATTATAAAAATTCCTAAAATTTCTAATTTTTCCATTTATTATTTCCTAAGATACTCTCTAATCCTATATTAAAATTTTAGGATGTTACACATGACTTGCCCTTCTTCAGGCGATCTACACCTTTCTCCTCCTTGCAATTGTTGCATGGCATCAAAGGACTGTATAATTTATAGAGATACTGGAGATCCTATTTGCACAGCCACTGCTTGAATATCATTCCAACACTCAAATAATAGATCACAATTTACTCCAACACTCAAATAATGTATAAAATTACACTTATCATTGTGGAAGATGCCATGTGAAGACCTGCAATAATCCAAATTGAAGTTGAAACAAGTTGATGTCTTTGGTGACTTTTGGTTGATGCATCCTTTTTTACCACTTTTTTGTAAATGCATCTTAACTTTTGTGACTTTTGGTGAATGCAACATCTATTGTCACTTTTGGTGACTTTTGGATAGTTTTGTAACTGTCATGTCATTAGGCATGTTAAACATTAGGTGGTCATGGATAGTTGATGGTGTATTATATTTTGTATAGCTTTTGGAGTATGTAAAGTTGAAAATAGGATTTATGCAAGGATGTAAATGAATTTCGATATCAATGATTAATTGATGTTAGTTTTGTTATTATGGAAATTGAAGTTGGCAAAAACATTGATGAAATGTGCAGTTGTTATTCTTTTCATTTGCACTTTTAATAAGTCAAACATGCACAGTCGCTGTTAACAACTGACAAACTTGTTATTGGAGAACTATGCAGTTTCTACTCTTTTTATTTGCACTTGTCACTAGAGAAAAATGAACTCCTTTCATTTTTAAGCTCATTTGCCATTAACAACTCAGACACTCGTTAATGGGACACTTCTGCAGTTGTTACTGCTAAAATTCGTACTTATTTCAATTGAGTAATATTTTTATAACTCTAACAAAACAACAATTAGATTTATCTATTGAACCTAAACAAATGCTAATGAGAAAATTTTAAAAAGTTTGAAGCAAATAAAAATCAATTTCTCCCTTTTTATATAACAAATTTAAGGTGCATATAGTTCAAAAACATATTAGAATATATAGTAATTTTCTATCTTGTGCTTTATTTAATAACAACAATTCAAACAGTTACTAGCAACAATTGCTAGTAACAAGTGATACACTTGTTACAGTAGGTGTGGTCACTTGTTACTGTAGATTTGATCACTTGTTACTGGCAAAATAAAGTAACCAACATACTATGCCCAGTTTAAATTAACATTTGGAGGCCTTTTTATTTCCTCAATGACCACTTGTTAGTGCTAAAAAATATTCCCATCATTTGTGATTTGCAATTACAAGTAACAAGTGAGACATTTGTTATTGCGGTTGTAGTCACTTGTTAATGCAGGCATGACAACTTGTTATAGGAAAAATTAAGTAAAAAGTGGGGCACTTGTTACTGCAGACATATGGACTTGTTACCACAAACATATAGGCTTGTTACAACAGACATGTCCACTTGTCACTATAGGCATATGAACTTGTTACAAACCTAAAGTGGGCATTTTACTACAGACATATGGACATGTTACAACAGACATGTCCACTTGTCACTAGAGAAAAATGAAGCGACACATATATCATGTCCACTTTAGATTATCCTTTAGGACACCTATTAATGCATCTATTTTATTTTTCTTATCAGTTTCATGAGCACTTGTTACTTCACAAAAATGCATTGTCATTTGTTAAGAGCAATTGTCAATAACAAGTGAGACACTTGTTACTGCAGGCATATGCGAGTTTATCACTGCAGACACACCCACTTGTTAGAATATAATTAGACATACCTGAACCATCACTTACTCAATTCATTGACTAATTAATCATGGCAACAAAGAGTTTATTAACAACCAAATGAAATGTCGTTTCGCCAAAAGGCAAACTCCATATTTTAGAACATATATGATGATATGAATCACATACTCATCTCAATGACTAATTAATAATGTCAACAAATATTAATTTGACAATCAACATACAAAAATTTGATTATAACATTGATAAAACCTGATACATCATGAATGTAATGGATGCACAAGAGGGGGGGTGAATTGTGCTTCAAAAATAATTACTCAAATAAAACAACACAAGATTTATACTGGTTCGGTCTACCTGACCTACGTCCAGTCCTCAACCACCCAGGCTGAGAGTTCCACTATAACTCAGGTTTTAAATCGGGTTCACCTGAAACCTTACAACCGCAAGTTTTGCACTGGATCACTTGCAACCTTACAACAAGTTTTACACAGGCTCACTTGTAACCTTTCTAACTAGCTCCCCCTCACACCAAGCAAGGGGTTAACCTTTACACTTAAAGGATTTTGACTAAGTTCTCTCAAAGAACAGATGGTGTTACACACTTAAGTACAATAAATGCTCTTATAACACGAAGAGACTTAACTACAAGGAGTACAGAATAAGTAGGTGAAAAGAATCACTCGATGTGTTAAATGCTCTTTGCTTTTCTGGGCAGCTTTGAATGCTTGAAGGTGTTCTTAGTTTTCTCGCTCTAACTTCTCTCAAGAATATTCAAAGATGATTGATTTCTCATAAATGAAGTTGAGCTCCCTTATATAGTCTTCAAGCATTTTGACCTCTTGGTAGGTGGGCTAGCCGTTTGAATATGTCCGTTTTTCCCTTGTTACCGTTTGCCCATTAAATGCTTCATCAATGTATAAGCAGGGTTGACTTGCTTTATCTCTGAAAAGTAGTCCTGGCACCTCTGCTCTGACATAAGCATTCTGACACTGCATCTCTGAACGTTCTGACATTCTGATTGCTTGCGGAAGCAACTTCTCATCCGGAAGCAACCTTACTTAGTGTGCTGCACTTGAACGTTAGTTTAGCAATATAAGCACATAGTCACATGCAGTGGGTGTTCCCTAAGTCTAAGGTGTATCCGGAAGCACATCTACATCCGGATGAAGGATTTTGTTCACTATTACTCACTCTCGCTCAGTGTCCCTCAATCCGATAGTCAGTGCTAGTCACTAAGCTATCGGAAGCACTTTTACTTGACGTTGTAAACTTACTGATGCTTAGTGTTCTATCTCTTCTATCAGCCTGTGTCAGTTTAAATCTAACAGGAAGCAATTTTACTTGATGAGGCTGATTCACTGACGCTTAGGATTATATTACCTCTATCAGTCTGTGCCAGTCTAAATCTATCAGGAAGCACTTTTACTTGACTCGGTAAACTCTCTGACGCTTGGGGTGATATCTATTCTATCAGTCTGCGCCAGTCAAAGTCTAACAGGAAGCAACTTCACTTGACGTTGCATTTTCACTGACGCTCGGGGTTATATCTAATTTATCAACCTACGCCAGTCTAAATCTAACAGGAAGCAATTTCACTTCCGATTGAAACATAGCTTAGTCTTAAGGTTTTGTGTACCTAATGCTCATGGACTAAGTTATTTCCCCAGTGATTTACTTGCTGCCGCTGGGGGATGAAAACATTCATCCGCGTGCGCAAGTCCTAATCTATCCGGAAGTAAATCCTCATCCGGTTGCACTCTTACTTGGGATTTTATGTTTACCTATTGCTTTCTAAGTATTTGGCCTATTCTTTCATATTTTAGTCCTCATCAAAACTTAAGATTCTAACATTCTCCCCCTTTTTGATGATGACAAACTTAGTTTTATCGATTAAAATTCATATGAAAGGATTATCAAAAGAATAAAGCAATAAATAAATAACAAGTAACTTAGACAAATATTATTGATAAGCAGAAGTTACAAGTCAGAGTATTCAATCAACATCTACAGATAAAGAACATATATAAGTAAATTACGCTAAGCAAGTATGCATGAAAACAAGGCAAGAAAATTTCTAAGTTAAGACAAATGTTTGGATTGGGAGTTTGGTAATTCGTTTTCCTCTCCCTCGGCCTCATGCATACTCTGGTCTCTCAGACTCAATGGATTCCTCAAGTGCCCTCTTCATATTCTCACATCTCAAGTGCCCTCTTCATATTCTCACATTTCTCCCCCTTTTGGCATCATCAAAGAGAGTGAGGGCCTGTTCTCTACCATGCATTTCCGGCAGATTTGATCGCCGCAGCCTCCTCCTTAGGGATGGACTTCCTCTTCTTATCAAGCTTCTCTTGCTTAGAACCCACTAACTGTTCTGCCACTCTACCAGAAGTTTCAGGCTGACCTTGAATATTTTCATCCTGCCCTGGTGTATTCTGCCCAGAAACTTCATGGTGTTCTTGATGTTCATAGCGATGTTCTTCATGATGCCCAGATTTGCCAGAATGTTCATAACTTGATTTCCCAGATTTTGGCTTGTGTTTCTTAGATGGGAAAGGTTTCTTTAAAACTGGGTTTGCTTCATGAGGTCTAGCCATTTTTGTGTGGGTTGGTGGTAAAATGCGAAAGAATGTATGAAGAGAATGAAGAACACAGATGAAGATGAAGAGTTTTGTATGCAGAGATTTTGTGAGTTAAAAATGAAAAGTAAAAGTGAAAATGATGTCCTATTTATAGGTACAGTTACTATGGGCAAAATAGTCATGCCTTTTAGATATGAAAAGTAGATGTGAAAAATGATATCCTATTTATAGATACATATACCAAGGGTAAAATGGTCATGTTTGTTCATATTTTCACACATAGGGGAGTGTAGACAATTTAAGTTGGAACGACACACCTGATGACACGTGTTGCTTCACATTGCCAGAGAAGACATAGCGTCTCTTTTGGGAAGTTGAAGAGTTTTCTGAAGTGATGTGTCTCTTGACTAGTGCTGGCGCTCTCTTGGCTTGATCATCCAGTGTCAGTGAGTGATCATTCGGAAGTGGTTTTGCTTCCGGTTGCACTTGCTTAAGATTTAACATTGAGTACCTGCAAAAACATATATTGGCACTCCGATGCCTAAGTTAGTATTGTTGTAAGTGATAAACAATCAAGTACAATGAATAGAATTTAAACTTCATTTGGGTTTACCATTCCCAAATCACCTCTAATGAAAGTAAATTGGTCAACCCCCAGAGGCTTGGTGAAGATGTCAGCAAGCTGTTGTTGTGTGGGGACAAACTGCACCTTGACATCCTTCTTTTGAACGTGGTCTCTGATGAAGTGATGTCTGACGTCAATGTGCTTTGTCCTTGTGTGCTGAACTGGATTCTTGGCGAGGCTAATTGTGCTTGTGTTGTCGCAGAGGATGGGTGCCTCAGGGAACTCTAAGCCAAGATCTCTCAACTGGTTTTTCAGCCATAGCAGTTGCGCACAACATCTTGCAGCAGCTATGTATTCTGCCTCAGTGGATGACAGAGACACACAGGTTTGCTTTTTGCTAGCCCAAGACACCAGACAACCACCAAGGAAGGCGCATTGTCCACTGGTGCTCTTTCTATCTGTCTTATAACCTGCATGGTCAGAGTCAGAGTAAGCCCACAAGAACTCTTGGTTGCCTCTGGGATACCAAAGACCAAGTTCTTGTGTTCCTTCAAGGTATCTTAGGATACGTTTAACACATGTTAAGTGTGACTCCTTGGGGTTGGCTTGAAACCTAGCACACATGCCTACACTAAATTGAATGTCAGGCCTACTCGCGGTTAAGTATAAGAGGGAACCTATCATTCCCCTATACATGGGCAGACTGACAGATTTACCCTTTGCGTCAGCGTCGAGTGCGGCAGTGGTGCTCATAGGGGTGTCATACTCCTTGCATTCATCAATCCCAAACTTTTTGAGTAGTTCTCTGCAGTACTTAGTTTGGGAGATGAAGATTCCATTCCTTTTCTGTTTGATTTGCAGGCCTAGGAAGAATGTTAGTTCTCCCATCATTGACATCTCAAATTCACCCTGCATAGTCTTAGAGAAATCTTCACAAAGCTTCTCGTTAGTTGCCCCAAATATAATATCATCAACATAAATTTGGACAATTAATATATCTCTATCTTTGTGAAGGATAAACAGTGTATTATCTAATTTGCCTCTTGAGAAACCCTTGCCCAGCAAAAAGCTGCTGAGTCTCTCATACCAAGCTCGAGGAGCTTGTTTCAGGCCATATAAGGCTTTCTTTAATCTATACACATGTTTGGAGTGTATATGGTTCTCAAAGCCAGGAGGTTGTTCTACATATACCTCTTCTTTAATATAACCATTAAGAAATGCACTCTTTACATCCATTTGATATAATCTAAAACCTTTCATGGATGCAAAGGCTAGAAGAATCCTTATTGCTTCAAGTCTAGCGACTGGAGCAAAAGTTTCTTCATAGTCAATGCCTTCTTCTTGGTTGTATCCTTTGGCTACTAGTCTGGCTTTGTTCCTGGTGATTTGACCTGTCTCATCCAGTTTGTTTTTGAAGACCCACTTGGTCCCCACTATGGATTGATGAGACGGCCTTGGGACTAGTTCCCACACTTGACTTCTCTCAAATTGATTTAGCTCTTCCTGCATGGCAATAATCCAGTCGCAGTCCTCAAGAGCTTGTTCAATTGAAGTTGGTTCGATTTGAGATAGGAATGCTCCAAACTCAACTTCATTTTGAACTTGTCTTCTAGTTCTGACACCAGAAGAAACATCACCAAGCACTTGATCAAGAGGATGATCCCTGTGATGTCTCCTAGCTATTGGCAACTGTGTCTCCTCAGGCATGGGTTGCACTCCAGGTTCATCACTGGGTTCACCTTCTTCCTTGGGATTGCTTATTGGTGTTTCTTTTGGTGGTGAGGAAGATGATGGTAGTTTTGGAAGATTAGGTGCTTCATCATCTTCTGTGGATTGTCCCCATGTAGGAGTTTCATCAAATACAACATGCATGGATTCTTCTACAGTTTTAGGTCTCATGTTGTATATCCTATATGCTTTACTCCTAAGGGAATATCCTATGAATATATCTGTATCAGCCTTTGGATCAAACTTACCCAAATTTACCTTTCCATTATTATGCACGTAGCATTTTGATCCAAATATTCTGAGGTGGCTGATGTTGGGCTTCCTTCCTTTGTATAGCTCGTATGGAGTCTTATCCAAGCCCTTGCGAACATAAGCTCTGTTGGAGATATAGCAAGCAGTGCTCATAGCGTCCGCCCAGAACACTTGAGAAACCTCTTTCTCGTTGAGCATGCTTCTAGCCATCTCCGTCAGAACCCTGTTCTTTCTTTCGACTACTCCATTTTGTTGAGGAGTCCTCGGAGCTGAGAAGTTATGTTCAATGCCGTTTTGCTCACATAGCTCAGTGAAGCTATGGTTCTCAAACTCTCCTCCATGGTCTGTCCTTATGGCTGTGATTTTGAGCTCCTTCTCATTCTGCACTTTCTTAGCCAGGACAACAAAAGCATCAAAAGCATCTTGCTTAGAGGCAAGAAACATAGTCCACGTGAACCTTGAATAGTCATCCACCACCACTAAAGCATATAGGTTTCCACCCAAGCTTTTTACTCTCGCTGGCCCAACCAAATCCATGTGGATTAGTTCCAGGGGCCTGCTGGTGGAGACTCTCTTCTTGGTTTTAAATGAGGACTTTGTTTGCTTCCCTCGTTGGCAGGATTCACAAATAAAATCATGTTTAACTTTAAAAGAGGGAATACCTATAGCTAGCTCATTTTTAATCAGCATATCCAATTGAGTAAAATTGACATGAGCTAACCTCTTATGCCAAAGCCAGCTATTCTCGTCACTAGATATTAAACATTTTTCTTCTAACTGTTGACATAAGTCTAAGGTATATAGATTCCCATTCCTATTTGCCTTAATCTTGCATTTTAAGTTGGCCTTATCTATATTCAGATCCTGCTTATCAACTATTAAGCACTCATTTGAATCAAATATTACCCAGTTTCCTCTGTCCGTGCTCTGGCTCACGCTCAGCAGGTTGTGACAGAGACCGTCCACTAGATATACATCTTTGACTGGTCCAACTTCTCCGACTCCAGTGATCTTACCACTTTGATTTCCTCCAAAGGTCACTGTGGCTCCATCTTTGATCACCAGAGATTTGAACTTGTCTCTGTCTCCAGTCATATGTCTCGAGCATCCGCTATCGATGTACCATTTTCTGTTCTTGGATGCCTTGAGACACACCTGAAATAATCAAGCAAACTTAGGTACCCAACCTCTCTTGGGTCCTCTGTCATTAGTATTTAGTGCCCTTGGTCTAGTTTTGGTCTTACCCTTGGGCTTATGATCATTTGGAGCCTCTAGCCTAGTGCTGGCTCTAGGCTCTTGGGTTTTCCCTGTGGAATGATTCCAGGCTCGGGATCCTTGTCCTCTCTTGGTTTCCTTTGCAGGTGGAGGATCCTTTGTAGCCTTGGTTCCTTTAGGGACCCATTTGTAAGAGCTACTAGCTCCATGCTTCTTAGCATTACAGGTGGACGTGGAGTGTCCTTTCCTGTTGCAGTAATTACAGAAGCTAAAGGGTGAGGAGCTATGATTGGTGGCTTTATGGAAGAACTTCAAGTAAGGCTTTACTTTTGGTTCTACCCACCTTTTTACCTTAGGGGTATACCCCAAGCCAGTTCTATCCCTATATGCCCTTTGGTTCATTAAGAGTATATTTAGCATTTCTGAACCATTGGTAAACTTCTGCAGGGCAATTTGCAGCTTGTTATTTTCCTCTGAGATTTTGCTGCAATTAGGGCAGCTCTCAGGTGTTGGGGCATTGGGTTCTACTTGGGAAGAACCCTGGCCATTCACTACCGGAAGTCTTCTAGCTTCCGCTAGTTCCTCACTTAGTGAGTCCACCTTGGACTCAAGTGATTCCTTTTTGGTTTTCAACACCTTATAGGCTTTACATAGTCTAGAGAATTCTTCATGAACCTCATTGTAAGCCTCTTGTAGTTCAGGAAGAGTTACCTCATGATCTTCGTTGGTGAGGTCAAGATCTGAAGATGCTTCTTCATCCTCTTCTCTGACTACCAGGCAGAAGTTGGCTGCTTCTTCTTCATCACTTGCTTCCTCATCTGAGCTATTTACCCAAATGGAGGAAACAAGAGCATTTCTTTTGTCCTTGCCTTTTGACCTCTGCAGGCTGGGACACTCAGCCTTGAAGTGACCAGGTTTATTGCATTCAAAGCACACAGGGACCTTCTCTTTCTTGTATCCCTTCTTCTGGCTGGAATCACCTCTCTGATAGCCTCCCTTCTTTCTGAAGAATTTCCTAAATTTCCTCACCATCATAGCCATCTCTTCATCGTCCATCTCCTCCTCATCATCCTCATCATTGTCATTGATCTCCTTGCTGGGAGCAACGAGAGCAAGGTTCTTGTTCTTGGATGAGGTTTGAGGAGCTCTCATAGCCAGCAAGGTAGGTTCATATTCAGCAAGAGAGCCAAATAGTGCGGTGATGGAGCTGGTTGATTCTCCTTGCACTTCTTGCAAAATAGTCACTTTGGTGATCCAGTCACCCTTCAAGATCTTTAGAATCTTGCTCACTTGCTCTCTTTCAGGGATATCCTTACCCAGCGTGGCCAAATTGTTGATGAGATGGGTGAACCTAAGCTCCAGCTCTCAGATAGGCTCTGTGGGACTCAGCATGGCGAATTTGTGAAATTCTTCCACCAGCATTTCAACACGTCTCGCTTTTACTCCCCTGGTTCCAGAGTGTGCAGCCTCAAGAGCCTCCCACATATCTTTTGCATTTTTGTGGTGGCTGATCCTGTGATACTCTTTGGGGCTGAGAGCACACTGGATGTAGTGCATGGCCCGATGGTTCATTTGGACTAGGGCATAGTCCTCAGGAGTGTATCTGGCTCGTACTTTTGCAAATCCATCTTCATCTAGCGGAGTTTGATCCCCTCGTTCTATTACGTCCCAGAGTCTGATTTCAGTTGATTTGATATAGGTCTCCATTTTGAACTTCCAGAATGAATAGTTGTACCCATCGAAGCCTGGGGGCTTGTTGGGTTGAACGGAGACATCTGGTAGAGAATAGTCTGTGTCCATTACTAGATCTTTGCCTTCTGATTCGTTGGAATCGAGTGAGAAGGACCTTGCTCTGATACCAAATGAATGTAATGGATGCACAAGAGGGGGGGTGAATTGTGCTTCAAAAATAATTACTCAAATAAAACAACACAAGATTTATACTGGTTCGGTCTACCTGACCTACGTCCAGTCCTCAACCACCCAGGCTGAGAGTTCCACTATAACTCAGGTTTTAAATCGGGTTCACCTGAAACCTTACAACCGCAAGTTTTGCACGGGATCACTTGCAACCTTACAACAAGTTTTACACAGGCTCACTTGTAACCTTTCTAACTAGCTCCCCCTCACACCAAGCAAGGGGTTAACCTTTACACTTAAAGGATTTTGACTAAGTTCTCTCAAAGAACAGATGGTGTTACACACTTAAGTACAATAAATGCTCTTATAACACGAAGAGACTTAACTACAAGGAGTACAGAATAAGTAGGTGAAAAGAATCACTTGATGTGTTAAATGCTCTTTGCTTTTCTGGGCAGCTTTGAATACTTGAAGGTGTTCTTAGTTTTCTCGCTCTAACTTCTCTCAAGAATATTCAAAGATGATTGATTTCTCATAAATGAAGTTGAGCTCCCTTATATAGTCTTCAAGCATTTTGACCTCTTGGTAGGTGGGCTAGCCGTTTGAATATGTCCGTTTTTCCCTTGTTACCGTTTGCCCATTAAATGCTTCATCAATGTATAGCAGGGTTGACTTGCTTTATCTGTGAAAAGTAGTCCTGGCACCTCTGCTCTGACATAAGCATTCTGACACTGCATCTCTGAACGTTCTGACATTCTGATTGCTTGCAGAAGCAACTTCTCATCCGGAAGCAACCTTACTTAGTGTGCTGCACTTGAACGTTAGTTTAGCAATATAAGCACATAGTCACATGCAGTGGGTGTTCCGTAAGTCTAAGGTGTATCCGGAAGCACATCTACATCCGGAAGTAAAACTACTGGATGAAGGATTTTGTTCACTATTACTCACTCTCGCTCAGTGTCCCTCAATCCGATAGTCAGTGATAGTCACTAAGCTATCGGAAGCACTTTTACTTGACGTTGTAAACTTACTGATGCTTAGTGTTCTATCTCTTCTATCAGCATGTGCCAGTTTAAATCTAACAGGAAGCAATTTTACTTGATGAGGCTGATTCACTGACGCTTAGGATTATATTACCTCTATCAGTCTGTGCCAGTCTAAATCTATCAGGAAGCACTTTTACTTGACGAGGTAAACTCTCTGACGCTTGGGGTGATATCTATTCTATCAGTCTGCGCCAGTCAAAGTCTAACAGGAAGCAACTTCACTTGACGTTGCATTTTCACTGACGCTCGGGGTTATATCTAATTTATCAACCTACGCCAGTCTAAATCTAACAGGAAGCAATTTCACTTCCGATTGAAACATAGCTTAGTCTTAAGGTTTTGTGTACCTAATGCTCATGGACTAAGTTATTTCCCCAGTGATTTACTTGCTGCCGCTGGGGGATGAAAACATTCATCCGCGTGCGCAAGTCCTAATCTATCCGGAAGTAAATCCTCATCCGGTTGCACTCTTACTTGGGATTTTATGTTTACCTATTGCTTTCTAAGTCTTTGGCCTATTCTTTCATATTTTAGTCCTCATCAAAACTTAAGATTCTAACACATCACATAATTGACCTAAATGCCTATATCCTACTTCCTCTTTCGATGCTTGCCTCCTAACAATAAAAAAATTGATTACAATGAACTTTGTGGGATGGTTTACATGCCACCATAAACACCCCTGCTTTGATTCCTAAAAGTCCCTCAAGGTCTTCTCAGGAGTATTTGGGTATAGTATAATCCTCCTTATCTTGTTGGTTTCCATTCCACATTTGGATCCAAGACAACACATGAACTCCACATGAGTTCTTGCATACAAAGAAACATCATATCAACAACTATGGGTTTTGTCAAAAATAAATGATGATTAAAGCAAACCCCCAAATTTCGTGCCACACTAGGTAGAACCCAGATTGATTATACACTTTGTACAAATAATGCTTTAAAAATTTAAGTCCTCATTACCAAAAGGGTTAAGGGTCAAATCTAGCACTCTACTATTGCCAAAAGTTCACCCAACATAAACAAGTATTCGATGGCTCAAATGTAGCACACATCTTTTCAAAAATGGCTCAAATCTAGCATTTCCGTCAACTTTAACGGGTTTGACCATTAAGTTTGACTTGACCATGCCACGTCACCTGCCACGTTACTCAGTTTTGCCACGTGGCATGCCACGTCACCCAATAGGCCCACTCGCTATCCATTATTGGGTGACGTGGCGGGTGACGTGCCATGGTCAAGTCAAACTTAACGGTCAAACCCGTTAAAGTTGACGGAAATGCTAGATTTGAGTCATTTTTGGAAAGATGTGTGCTACATTTGAGACATTAAATTCTTGTTTATATTAGGTGAACTTTTGTCAATGGTAGAGTGCTAGATTTGACCCTTAACCCTTACCAAAATAACTGTAAAGGATTCCAAGAAATTCAAACTCCACATTGCATCACATTTGGAACAAAAATTGAACATATAGTGACAAGAACTCTTCTACCATTGTCCTAGTCACTTATAAACACAAATTGCAATAGATGAAAGATGATTTCAAAAATTGTTGATATTGACCAAACGCATGAGGAACCAACCACTTCAACACAAATATGTGAGTAACTCCCAAGGGGCCCAGGTGGGGTGGTCAAGTTAACAATTTACTTTGACAATAATCTTTCTTCATTTTTTGCTGCATCACACATAATTAAACTTCTTTTAGAAGTTACATTAGCTAAAGCCAATAATGCATACAACAAACCTAAAACTGCACTTTCACAACTACCTCCCATCTTACTAGCTATGTTAGATAGATAAGACATATTTCTCAAACAAATGGTCCTTACATGGCAACTGGAAATATAATAGGATGATGATGAGTGACATAGGGAAAAACCCAAGATATTATAGGCCTCATCATACTTTCTTATCAAATCTGAGATACTTCCCAAGTGTACTAGTCTTTATCAACATCATGCATCCTACAAATTACATTGTACTTACAAGTAAATCACAAATATTAACAACTATGCATGTTAGTGTTAACATCACATCTCACTTTGCACAATAAGCCTTCAAATAACTACTCATGCTATTTACACCACCTTTTTCATCTTTGCACAGACATTGTAATAAGAAATTTATCAACCCATGTTCATTTATTGAAACTTATATCTAGAAACAAAAGATAATATATCCTAAAATATAGTATTGTATTAACAAGTCAACTACACGTAATAACAACTACATAAGCCACTATTAACAACACGTATTTTACTTGCTCCAATAGTGAAGGATTTTAGGATTCTCATTATTACATTCTCAACATTGGTTCTTAGCTCGTGGGTTTGTTTAATATAATCTAAATAAGACCTAGAGCTTACCCAGTAATAAGCATCACAACATTAAGAGTACAACCCATAAAAATCAAACCAAAAACCTTAATAAAACCCATTTCATCCCCAATGTGGAGAAGAGAGATTCATGGATTATGAAAAAATGAATACATTATATATGAGAAGATGAAGAACACATACTAATCCAAAAATTTCACACTTCTCCTTTCGCCAATCACGTACATCAAAGCCACTGATCTCCGATGGACACAACTCATGCTTGATGCCGAAATTCGTCTTCCTCTTTTTTTGCTTTCTCGCAAGAATTTCAAGCATCTTGTGTTCAGGCTTTTCTCTATTCTCTTGCTGATCATATGTGGGTTAACTAAGGGGAAAATGTGTCTTTGACTCAATGTAAAGCTTTGCACTAAAGTCCCTTGGGACTTTATGATGATTTTGGAATGTTTTGGGACTTCCAATAGTAAATTGTCTTCCTAGGGACTACAGTGCAAATTTCCCTTTCTCAAATCCATCATCTTCTTCATATTATTGGCGCTATTATTGATATCAAATTTTGCTTATGGAAAAATATGCACTTGTATTATCTTATTAAACTCAATGCTTAATAAATTTTAAATAATCCATTTTATCATTTCTTGCCTTTCTCCCAACTTTTGTACTCTGATGCGGAAAAGATTAGGTTGGCTCCATGAACTTCTTGCATGTCCCTTCTTTTCCTTTTGTTCCCCATTGTGTTTAACTTCAAAGATTCACTTTTTTTTAGAAAGTTATCTAGAAGGGATTCTATTGATCTTACTAAAGATACGACATGACGTAGATCTTAGCAATTTTGAATGAGATTTTTTTAAAAAAAAATTAAAAGCTAAACAAATCACTTGTAAATATATTTCAATTTGAGTTCTTTGAGACCGAGAGACTATTTATTTGTGTTGGGAGGGGAAACCACATGCTTACAAATTTATTTAGAGAGTTGCTCGAATCTTTAATAGAACAGAAAAGTTATTAATTATGAGTCGGTATATAAAAAATCACTTATAAATTGATTTATCTAGGTTTTTTCTCCAAAACAGTCTATTTAACATACTCATACTAATTACATTCCCCATTTATTATTATAATTAACTAATTTATTTAATTTCAGTAATCACTTAAAAAAGGTAATCAAATCTCATAATTTTGCAATGAAAAATCTGAATTAGAAGAAGAGAGACAAGTCTGAAGAAACGCACCAACAAGCTCTCTGCTTTGTGATTATATGACCTGCTTGAATAAAATCCAAAAGAACACATGGCAAAAGAAACACCAAAAGAACAAGAGAACAAAAGATCAAGTGAGATCACGAGACAAAAAGTTGAAAATTAAATGTAATTTGCAAAAAGATAACAAAAAAGTGAAAGGTGAAAAAAAGTTATAAAATTAGTTCAGAAACCAGATGAAGGAGAAGATTCGAAACATAATATTTGAACAAATTATTATATATATTGATATAATATATAATAATATATAAAGTTCGAACAAATACACACAAAAAATAGATGGAGTAAAAGAATATATAAAATATGAATATAATATATAATATGTAACACCACAAATTTTGAAAATAGAATAAATAAGACAATATTTAGAATCTTGAGGTATTATTTAATATTTAAAAATTTAAGGAACAAATTTGAGAATCAAAACATATCTAGATAAATTATATAACGACTCAAAATATCTTCCCTAAACTTATATTTATCTTTTCAATCCATCCTTATCCTTAAATAATCACAACCATTCATTTAAAAATATCTACTCATCTTCCTAACCATCCATATCCCTCCAAGTAAATCTCAACCACCCATTTAACTCATTTAATATTTAATATTTACCTCCTCTTATCATTCTCACCACCTTACCGTCATTCACTTCATCACTCTCACTCTCAAATATCTTCACCACCATTAACCTCACTCGTTCATTCTAAAAATCTTCTTTTTCCCTTTATCCTTATCCCTAATATTTCCATCCTTATCTTATTCTTTTATTTTTTATATATTACTCCCTCTTTAGTGTAATCATCATCATCACTCCCCTTGCTCTCTCTCACGACTCTCTCCATCCTCTGCCACTCTCATTTTCTTTTTCTCTTCATCTCCCTGCGACGACGACTACGGTGACGAAGGAGAAAACCAAATCACGTTTAACACTTGAGTCACCATAGGTAAACTTACTTCTCCTTTGTTCTTTTCCCCCTTGTGCGATTCGAGTGAATTTGGGGAATGTTTCATTGCAAATTTGGGGTTTGGTTTTAGAGCTCATAACCTATAAAAATGAAATTTAGGCTTTGGTTTTATGATCTGAGAAAGATTTTGTGAATATTTCATTTTCATGTGATTTGAAATTTCATTTATTCCTCTTCTGTTTTGACCAAACTCAGGTTTGGTATTGATGTCTATTATTCAAAGTCTTGTATGAATGACTATAATGAAGTTGAGTGATTGTTATGTATGCTATGTCTTTGTGTGTGGTTAAAATTGTTACATGTTATATCCAACTTTGGTTTGAATATATAGTGTGCTGATTAGGGCTCATTCATAATCTTATATCTTCTTGTTTAACCAAAGCATTATTCAAACGATCAGCAAGAATATAAATAGGAGGTTGCAACTCACAAACACAGTGCAATACATAACTCTATTGTTGTAGGAAAATCATGGAAATCAACAAGGCTTTTTTCACCCTTTTCTTAATTTCCAATAAGCGCGCCCACAGTCAAACCACCATTTCTCGTTCTATTTGCTATATTCAATACATTGCTACTCTGTAACATCCCAAAAATCTCAATAGAGATTATAACTAGAAGTAGAAATAAAGGAGGTGAGAAATAAACCATAATTAAAATATGGTGGGAGGAAATTTTAAAATTTAAATGAATATTAAGTTCTGAGGATATATTTCATGATAGGGACTAGATTGAAAACTATAGAATAGGGACTAAATTGAAGGAATTTAAAGTGTTTGATGAAGAGTATTAATATATATAGCAAATATCTTTCCCTTAGATGCAATTCACTCCTTCCTTCCCCACTGAACATTATCATCGTTATTTTCATGGAGGGGGGAGCCAACACACACACATTCTTCACTCCTCTTTTTCCTTTCCGCCTGCTCCGGTGACTTCAGCCTTGTCGGTAGTGGGTAATGTCTATTCTTTCCCATTCCCTTTGTTCTTGAATTGGGGGATAAATTTTTAGGGTTTTGTGCAAATTAAATTATATACCTTCAGGGATAAAATTGATTGTTTGAGAACCAAATTGAGGTGATTTCTAAGTGGTCTATGGGTTCAAATTGTTTAACTTTGTGTTGGAATGAATTTTCAGTCAAAGTAAGTGTTGAAATGTTAGGGTTTTGTATGGTCTTCGAAATTCTTAGTCCTTTGGCCGTTTTGAGCATTCTTTTTGTATCTTATAAGCCTAATAAGAGTTTTTGATAGTGTGGGTTAGTTAAATTTGAGTTTATGTGAGACTTTCTTACTAGGGAGCTTAAATAACGTGGGGGTTTGTTGAGATTTCGAAAATTTCCCTTTTGATTCTTTGAGTTTTGACATAATTATATATGTAGAGTGACATGAATGCTTGGAATTTATTAAGGCTGAATTGGTTCATTGAAGAATTCATATGTTTGTATTTTGAAAAAGGGGGGAGAGGTCCTTGCTTCATAGGGGGTTTCATTCTAGGGAGAATTTCAATTAAGGACCAAATTTGGGAATTAATTAAAAAGCAGGACCAAAACATTCTGAAACATCAGTTAAGGACCTTGGGGGCAAACTGAAGATAAATCATAAAGGGTAAAGACCCAATTACCCTTATATGTTTGGTCAAAAAAATTACCCAATTAAACATCAGTTTGCCCCAATTCCCTTTATTCTTCATCACTAAATCACCATCTTCTTCCATGGCAGCCCTGATTCCCTTTCTTCTTCATGGCTGAATGGCTTTCTTCTTCCATCACAACCAGCGAGAACCCCCCTCAGCCCTAACTTCATCCCAACCACATCTCAATAATCTTGTACCTGCAAAAACCCTAGATTGCATTGGACTGACGCTGAACAATCCGCTAAAATTAGTAATAGCACACTGGAAGGTCTGGAGCATACCATTACAAAGTTAAAAACAGAAAGAAAAGTATGCATTTATAAGGTATTGTGTATACACCAGTCTTGATGTTTCATGTCTTTCTAACTTTCTATTTCTTAATTTTTCCTATTTCTCCCATGTCTTCGATTTTTGAAGTAAATATCTTTCAAAATGCAGCTGAAAGATATTGTTGCTAAACTGTTTGACCTTTTGAATTTGATGGGCTCATCAAGCTTTGGGAGGACATAGATCTAGTCATAAGAAATAGGAAGTTAGAAAGTGTTTTAAGAAATTATCAGGGCAGTGAAAACAACATTGAAACAGATCTCAGCAATGAAGAACCTAATAGCAAGAAGAACAAAGTACATGAGTGTCCAATTTGCTTTAAGATTTTCTCATCTGGACAAGCTTTAGGTGGTCATAAAAGATCTCATTTTTCTGCTTATATGGAAGGATCATCATTAGTAGAAATTGAAAAACCAATCCAGGAAGTCAGATTTAAAATACAGAACTGATATTATGGCTTTACTTGTAACAAATGGTTTTCTTTCTTTGTTAGCTGTCTGTATTATAGTCAAGCCCAAGCGCTTAGGCCTGTCTTCACATATTCCTGACTCCAGTTGCGTAATTTGTGTACTCTTAAGGCTTTTATTATATTTAAAACCATGACTACTAGTGTGCATTTGTCAGTGCTTAAACAAACTCAAGGTTTGAATGCTGAGAAGTTGTTTCTATCGGAACAAGCCAGATGTTATTCCATATCAGATTACAACTCTCAATGAATATTTTTTGCGTAAATATACACTTCTCATTGGTTGGAGCGGCTGCAAAGCTTGATGGAATTGAAGCTTGAACGGTCAATTGATTCTCTACATTTAGAGAGCTGGAAGCAGGGGGAAAATGTCAGAGAGAGAAAAGAGGATAACACATTCTCTCTTTTTCTATGGATGTTGGTGATTCAATAATAAGTTCTTTTACACTGCTATAAAGAAAAATTGGTACACAGTTTTCTTTACACCATTCATTTGTTTGATTTCAGGGCAATGACAAGTGAGAAAATAAAGGAAAAAATACACCCCTCCCTTCACCACAATATGTTCACTCCAATGCTGCAGAGGACACAATATTGCTAGAGTTGGAAGAACGGAAGAGGGTAGATAGACTTGAGAATTGAAAATGTGTTGAATGTACTTGTTTTTTGTGGATAATTAACATTGTTGCTATTGAAAATGTGTTGAATGTATTGATTGTTATTGTTATGGTAATATATCAGTGATCAGATGAGATTTATTTCTCATTTTCGCAAACACTGTGTTTAAATATCTCGTAATTTAATTAGCAATGAATTGAAAACATACACAAGTAGCAAAAGACCCTTTTGAACAAATGATTCTCAAGTCTTAACAAGTGAAATAGCAATTTGAACAAATGAAAATTTTAACGTAATGGATAAACATGCATCGACATTCAACAAGTGAAATGCCCTTTTCAACAAGTGAAAATGAGTTCTCCACAGGTGAAATGGTCATTTCAACTAGTGGTCAATGCCCTTAAAAAACATGCATAAGACCTTCAACAAGTGAAATGCTCTTTTCAATAAGTGAAATTGAGTTCTCAACAAGTAAAATGGTCATTTCAACAACTGGTGGTCAATGCCCTTACAAAACATGCATAAGACCTTTCACAAGTGAAATGCTTATTTCAACAAGTGAAATTGAGTTCTGAACAAGTGAAGTGACCATTTCAACAAGTGATGATTAATGCCTTCAAAAAACATGCATCAGACCTTCAACAAGTGAAAGTCATTTTCAACAAGTGAAATTGAGTTCTCAACAAGTAAAATGGTCATTTCAATGACTGGTGGTCAATGCCCTTAAAAAACATGCACAAGATCTTCCACAAGTGAAATGCTCATTTCAACAAGTGAAATGACCATTTCAACAAGTGATGATTAATGCCTTCAAAAAACATGCATCAGACCTTCAACAAGTGAAATGTCATTTTCAACAAGTGAAATTGAGTTCTCAACAAGTAAAATGACCATTTCAACAACTGGTGGTCAATGCCCTTAAAAAACATGCATAAGACTTTCAACAAGTGAAATGCCCTTTTCAACAAGTGAAACTGAGTTCTCAACAGGTAAAATGACCATTTCAACAACTGGTGGTAAATGGCCTTAAAAACATGCATAAAAACATGTAATTACATTTTATGGGTTGCATTTGGTAGATTCAGATGGTGATTTCACTTGGGGAAAAATTAATTGACCCATAAAGAACATTCAAGCATTAACAAATCTCTTTTGCAACCACTTTCCTCCTGCTACTCAAGACAGATTTGGACAAGCTACTCTCCTCAATCGACAATCGATCATGTCCGCTTACTTAGCATTCAAAATTTATCCCTCACATTAGAAAAAGTGTGAATCTTCTACTCAGACCATTTTATGAAACAATCCTTCTAATTAGCATGTTGCTTACTTTTACTTCTTCATCTTATTTCTTCCACTCCATTCCCATATGGAGATTCTGCAGATAAGCATCTCCACCATTGTTCATCATTGCAACTCTAACCCTTCCACCTTACACTTCCCCCTTACAGATGCCAAGAAACAGTAAAATCAACTATACCTTATATAATAAACTAAAGTTCATATATTGCTCATCTCACTAACTTTGATCTCTCGCTTATGAAGCAAGAGCAAAACATTATATTGAGAATTCATCCCTGATGGATTCTGTACGCTGTTGTCAGCTCATCTCATACTTTGCGACGGGAAGACATTCAGCCCATGTGGATTATAACTTATCTAGGGTCACTTGAGTCTTTTTGCTTCAAATTTTAATCTCATTTTGGGACCATGGTCCAGCAGTGATAATTCAGAATTTTTTTGGGGCTGAATGAAATAAATTGGGTACAATGGTCCTTAAAAATGAAATTCTCCCTTCATTCTACTTAATTTATGACATGAAAATAAGCATAATTTATGTTTGATGATTGTTAGTTAATTTCTAGAAATTTGCTCTTAGCTTTGTACTTGGTCCAAATGATTTAATGTTGGTGCAGTGTTGTGTTGTTTTAGGACAGTGTTGGTGGTGTGGTTAATTAGTGTATGTGTGTGTATAGATTGTGTAGGCCTTTATACTGTTGCAAAACATTATTTTCCCCTATATTTGACACCAAACCTTGTTGCTGAATTTATCTCTGTTTAGTTCATTTTTCAGCCCCATTTTCTGTTATTTTGCACCAGTTTTTGCTGCTGATTCTGCTGCATAATGCAGCAGTATTTGGGTTGTTTTGTGGAGTTTTGGAAATCTATGTTCTTGGTTCTTGTTCAGTTGGTTTCTTGGCAATGAGTATGTGAATTTTGATATGTATATTTTCTTTGTTGGTTCAGCTACCACACATTTTCATTGTATATCATAGTGACTTAGACATTCACTTTTCTTCTGTATTTACCTTTATATGCATTGAGATGAAAATGTTATAGCCAGACGTTTGAAATGGTAAATTTTTGGAAATAGATATTTAAGCTTAAAAATGTCTATAGTTAATTGAAATGGCTTACGAAGTATGATTTGGTCAATACTTCGTGCCGGTCACGCTTAAAAGTTCAGGGTGTGACATACTCTCTTCACGTGCAAAAAAGGCTTTTTTAAAATGGATTTAATTCTTTTTCTAATTCGATTGTTCAATTATTGTAAGTATAATTAGTTGAGAAAATATTAGACTCTCCACCCCGATTGTGGTGCTAATGATTGGGAAAAAGAATATTTTCCTTCACCATTTTTGTATTGGTATCAAACGGAATCAAAAAACTTCCTAACTTTTTAGGCTGCAACGATAAGCAGCACCATTTAATCCTCAATTTTCTATTTTAATTTAACAATTCACAATTCATTTGAAAATCTCATTTTTGTCCCCGAAATCTGACTTGATAAAAGCCACAATTCCGAGTCTGATTTGAGATTTTTCATGTTTGTCACTTATATATAGGGAAACGTAATTACAAGTCCTTTGTAAGGGACATAATAATAGAAAAGTCCTTTATAAGCTACAATCCATTGGGATTGTACTTTAATTATTTTTGAGAATGTGGGCCCCACAATTAATAATATAATATTCTCCCCTTTCTTCTCTCTTCTCTCTCCCCTTCCCCTTCTTCTTCTTCTTCTTCTTCTTCATCATCAACACCCCCCACACCCAACTCATCACCTTCCATCATCACTCACGCACCCTCCACATCCATGGGACCATCACCATCACGGTTCATGTGTCTTCTTCCTCCCTTCTTCTAGCCTCTTTATTTTTCCCTTGTAAGAGACTTATGATTTGAGAGTTTTACACCTTTTACTGCATTTGCTGGCCATGGAGGACCTCGAGAGTCGCCGTTAATGGCTGCCATGAGTGTTGGCGGTGGCGGCTGGAAGAAGGGGGGAAGAAGACACATGAACCGTGATGGTGATGATCCCATGGATGTGGAGGGTGCGAGAGTGATGATGGAGGGTGGTGAGTTGGGTGTTGTAACATCCCATATTTTTTAGCACGTAGAAATTAGTTCTCTTTATGTTATTTATGTACCATCTATATTTATGCAACTTTCACAATTCACCATATATATTTAACCCATTTTGGTTTACCATGTATATTTTTCGCCTCAAAATTATTTATCATGATGCTGAATGCCCCTTTCATAATTTATCATGTATAAATTTGCACCATTGCCCATCTTTTTTTTGGACAGGTGAGTAGTTTATAATCTCCATGGTGCATTTTTTAGCCATTATTATTTGATTGCTTGAACAAACTTTATGAACTTTTTTCTAGTTTGATTTTAAGTTATTGGATATATCTATTAATGACAAGTCAGTTCTGGAAGAAGATGAACGTGATGTTGCTCACATTGTTGAGCATCTCGCATTCAATGCTACAAAGGGATATACAACTCGTATGACATAGTTAAATTTCTTGAAAGTATTAGTTGATTTTAAGAAGATGAATGTCCAATTGTGCATAAGGAAACAGTTTGTTCAAAAATTTAACCAAAGTGAATGGTAATTGGCCCTTTATCTAACTGAATTGCACAATTTAGCGAAAATGCCAGTATTCTTGTGCAGTATTGGTTATTTTTATGTATAAGTAACACTGTAAAAATTAATAATTAAAATCTCCGAGGCATTTATTCTTTTGGTCAACAAATTATGATGTGAATTTTATTTAATGTGAATGTGATGCTTAAAATTTATAAGTTTGATACAAAAAAAGTGGGAAATTCTTTATAAAAGAAAAATAGATGATTAGATTAATGGGTTAGTTTTCCATAACCAATTTAACACAATACCATTTAATTTTGGTTTAAATGAATTGAGGCACATGAATGATAAAAAACATACTCACCTTATATTGGTGACTGGTTGGGGTTTGGGTTACTCAACCCGCCCATTGCTTACCCCTGATTATAGGGCTGCACAAAAGTCCGGTGGCCCGATTAACCTGCCACCACCTGATCCGGTCATATACAAAAAAATGATTCGTCAGAATAACAAACTACATTTTAAGTAGGCTTTTAAAAAGACTTTTAGGCCTTCACTATTTTTCGCAGGCCAAGGCTTTTTTTGAGAAATAGAAAAAAACCTACAACTAGGCACATGTCTAGTTCTATGTTTTCTTATTGCATTACAGGCCTAGGCCTATTTAAGCAGAGTTTGCATCAGCCTAGCTCATTTCCACTCCTACTCAAGCACCTTATATTGGGGATGGGTTGGGGTTACTCAACCAACCCATTGCTTATCCCTACCTAATTAACACATACATACCCACCTTAATTATAAAAATAGAAAAATAGGTCACTAGGCTCCCTCATGTTGCAAGATGCCAACCTAAACGCTTTAGGTTGCGTTTCCTAGATGATGGTCATTGGTCGTGCCTACTGGGTCTCGAGCTCGAGGAAATCTTATCTCTTCATGGTAGGGGATTAGGCTTTTTGTGATGTGCTTTCGTTGGTGAGCCCATTCTTAAATCTAGGAGAATAGAAGTGACTTATAGGGTCTAACATTCATGGAGTTAGCTCTTCTAATGGAGTTACATGTTGAAAAACGCCAAGTGATAATTGGATTAAATTGAATGTTGATGGTGCCTTTTCAAGCTACAACAAAGTGAAATCATGTGGAGGATTATTTCGAAATTCTTCAGGAATTTTTCAGGGAGGAGTTACTCAAAGATTGAAGAATAGTAATGAACTGAATGCAGAATCATGGGCTTGCCCCAGTGGTAACGTTAGCTTGGGAACAAGGCTTTAGATGTGTTGAACTGGAAATAGACTCCTTAACAGTGTGTAATCTTATTGATAGTGAAATAAATGTAAATCACCAGGATGTGGTGCTTCTGCGAGAAATAAGGAGCTGCTGGATAGAAGATGGGAAGTTAGTATCTCTCATGTGAACAAAGAGTTGAATGCAGATGACTTGCTGGATGAAGTGCACGCTAGACATTTGCTTCACCAGAGGGATTCAAAAGGCAAGGTACGTGAGTTCTTCTCATCCTCCAACCCACTTGCTTTTCGCCATAAAAGTGCTCGCAAAATTAGAAACATTATGTTCAATGATGTTGCTGAATGAATGTCCAAGTTGAATTTCGATCCAAGAATAGTTGTTGAAGTGAAGCAGGAAAAGAGTAGAAACTGAAGGGAAACTTGTTCTTTTGTTGTCCAAGAGGAGATCATTGGTAGGGAGGGAAATAAGAGGGACATCATTGATTTATTGTTGAATCCTATTCATAATGATGGTGATAACTGTAATCAAAATGTTTCTTTTGTTGCTATTCTTGCAAGATGTTGAAATCGATGAATTAGGCGAAACAGAATATTTCAAAATGCATGACTTGTCTCAATCAATAGCTAGCTCTTATTGTTATGTTAATGGGAGAAAAAACATTGCAAAGTTTCCTTTGCATGCTTCCTTTGAATATTATAATCCCGATGATTCACTAAACACACTAGATCCAAAAAGTAGATTGAAAACCTTTGTTGAAATAAAGAAAAATAATGAAAGGAATCCATCTAACTTATTAGTGCTGAAACGTTTACGCAACTTAGATTTGTCAGGCAACTTAGATTTGTCAGGCTATAGGATGAGTGATTTGTCTGAATCAATAGGCAGAATGAGTCATTTGAGGTATCTCAAGTTTTCTTCTTGTCGTCAATTGACTTATCTGCCCAAGGGTGTAGTCTAACTTAGTCCATTTAGTCCATTTAGAGGCGTTAAAATTGGAGTACTGTGGTAAGCTTGAATTTCCTGTTGATATTATCACAAAGTTGATCAACCTACGCAAGCTTGATATATATTGTTGCAAAGCCTTTGAAGATGGGATGTCGCTTGGGTTAGGCAAGGTGACTAATTTGCAGAGTTTGTCAAATTTCATTGCGGGTAATGAAAAAAGGAAAGAAAGAAGGCCAAATTGAATGAATTGAAAGAGCTTAACCTCAGAAGAAGATTAATCATTCAAAATCTGGGTTCAGTGAAGGAAGTAGTGGAGTACAAGAATATTAATTTGGGAACAAAAGAAAACCTCGTTTCCTTCACCCTAGATTGGGGAGCACATTCAGAAGAGGAAAATAGTGATGCTATGCAATCATTGAGAAATCTCCATCCTCATCAAAATTTGAAGATGTTGGCAATAGAAAATTACCCTGGGGTATGCCTTTCCAATTTGCTATTGTCATGTACAAATTTTGTTGAATTGAAGTTGCTTTGTATAAAAAATTGTCAATACGTGACAGCAAAATTGGAAGGACTTGTTTCTCTCAAGACTCTTTGCATGCGTTCGTTGAAAAAATTGGAGTGCATATATTATAAAGGATATTTGTCATCAACCACCTTCTTCCCATCTTTAGAAAAATTACGTATTTGGTATTATGGAAGTTTGAGGGGATGGGAAAAGGAGGAAAATGTGGAAGATACAAGTGATCATGAGCTCCATCATTCATTGCCACAATTTTCACGGCTTTCTTCATTAAGAATTATTGGTTGCCTAAATTTAACTTGCCTGCCTACTTTTCCAAATCGGATTAGACATTTGCAAATAATGTGAGACAAGCACGAAGCCATTGGTAGACACACTGAATGTGAGGAGGAATGGGGCATCCACATCACATGATCATATCACTCCTTCTCTTTCTATGCTCCAGCATCTTCACATTGAAGGGATAGACATGTAATCATTGCCGCAGGAATGGATGCAAAACCTATCCTCTTTTCAATTTCTTTCTATTGCGAAATTTTCAAGTTTGGAGAAATTATTTCGTCATCTGCAATTTCTATCTGCTACACTTCAAGTTGTGGAATTTAATTCCGTGCATTATGGATGTGGCATGGATGATTATAACGTACAATTTCAAGATCTTTGTTGCCTACATTCTCTCGAAACAGTCCAATTTTATTTCTGTGATGACCTTGAGTGGATTTGTGATGTCCAAAACCTGCGATCTATCTTCATTTCTAGCTTCCAAAGTATGTGTCCTTTAATTTCCAGAAGGAATGTGTCGCCTCACAAGTTTACAAACACTAGATGTGCAATATGAAGCACCACTTTTGAAGGAAAGATGAGAGAGAGAGAGAGAGAGAGGAGTAGAGTGGCCAAAAATTGCTCACATCCCGCATATAATGATCAAGACACTCTCGCGATGAAGTGAGGGGAGGAGGTGGGGGGGAGGTGGGGCGGGTGGTGGGGGGAGGTGCAGTGGGGGGGCTGGTGGTGGGGTGGCTGGGAAGGGAGGTGGGGGGGTGGGGCCGTGGGTGGGAGGTGAAGAGGGGGGGAGAATTTTTTTTTATTTAATATGGGACTCACATTAACTTATCCTACGTGGCGATGACAAGGCGCCGGGTGGCAAAACAGGTCTCCACATGGCGACCACATATGCATACTAACGGTCAAACGTTGTTGACCGTCAAACCGGGGTAGTTTTCAAACACCTTGGTTACTTGGAGTGCAGATACGGGCCTGTTGTTAGTTCAGGGTGCTCAGCGCTCCTCGGTGGTTACTTCGGGGGCAGATTAGGTCCCTTACCCTTAAAAATAATTACTTGATCTCTCTATGATGGCAAGGCTTCTTTGAATGTATTGAATGCTGTTGGATAGAACTGAAAATCGGGCGAGTAAGATCATGACCCATTATTGTAGTTTTTCAACAAATATGTTCTGATTAGTATGCTTATTATTGTTATTATTATTATTATCATCATCATCATCATCATCAATTTGACTTACCTGTATAAAAAATAATCGGATGCTCCCTCCCACTCCCAACTTGCTGCTTCCTAAGCTATTATTGTTAGATTTGATCCATTTTCTTATTATGTGATCATGTTTTAATTTAAATTTGTAGGGTTTGGGAATACTTATTTGCAATTGAAAGAATTATGATTGGTTGATCATTTTATAATCACTATCCTCACCAATGAAAATATCAGGTCAAGTTCTATGTTCAGGTTGATCCAATGAGGTATGGCTATTGCATTGAAAGAAGTAAGCTGTTTTCTTATTGAGTTGAATTATGATAAAAAGAAATATGTACATATTCATGATGAAAGCAAATAAAGAAAATGAGTCATTTGACCAACAATGTATTGCAATAGGAGCATTTGAGGCAAGAAAGTTTTGAAGGATATTTTATTATCAAAAATATTTTTAAAATGATATATTTGAATTCTTCGACAGGTGTGGGATTTTTTCCCTCAAAGAATAAATCTGATTAATGAATGGTAACAAATTTTGTCATAAATGTTCTGTTTAAACATGAGTTAGAGCCACAACTAAGGTTTCATTTTCTCATCTTTCTTAGGAATTGATGCTAGCGCAAAGCCCAACAAGAATTTCAAGGTCTTCACTTTCAGGTCTTTATGATTTTTCATTTTCAAGCTTTTATCTGAAGGTGAAGACCGGCCTTTAAATTCATGTTGGGAAAATGAAAATGAAACCTTACAGATGAGAGATGAAAAATGTAAATGATGAATTTGAGTGCTCAAACATTAATTGCTCTGTATAAGTACCTGAAATGAAAATGAAAATGAATATTTAATATTTTCCCAACTATATAGGTGGGAGTTACAGGAAATCCTATAAAAAAGCAAAATAAGTGAATATAAATTGATTTACCTAATTTTTTCCCTTAGACTAATATATTTTGCCTATAAACTAATGTATAATCTAAAAATATATCAAATATATCATGATATAATATCCTATTTCGCAACCTTAACCTCTCCATAAAAAGTCAATCAGATCTTATATTTAATTAGGACCGGAGGTAGTATTAGTTATCCTCATACAGTCTATGATCCTTAAGTTGTTAACAAAGATACAGATATTTTGGTTTTGAATATTTACTAAATATATTTGTTGATATAGTAAATTTAATTACAAAAAATTACAATGATGTGCGTGAAAGTTATCATTGGAGACTGACCATGTTCGGATTAGAAGACTGACAAAGACTCTTCATAAAAGGGCAAAGGTGCAAAAATAGCCACCGTAAATTTAGAAATGGGCAACTATAACTCTGTTTAATTGAAGGGGGCAAAACTGTACAGTGTAAACTAAAATGGAGCAAAACCATACATTGTAAACCAAAATGAGGCAAAAGTAACGTCTCTGTTAGGCTGAGTTAAATTGGCATTTTCCAGACGTGGGCTCCACCATTAATAAATGACATGTCAATTCCAAAATCTAACGTGAAAGCTAAAATGCATCCAGTTGAACCCTAAATCACTAAAAACGAACTCTAAACCCCCAAATCATTTCGATAAGAAACCAAATAGAACCCTAAATCATGTGAAATTTACCTTACTTTTATGTAATCATCTGAAAAAATAAAGTCTCATCAAAAAATTAAAGTCTCATCAACATATTGCACCCTTAAATGTATGACATATCATTTACTGATGGTGGGGCCACGTCTGGAAAACGTACGTTTAAATTTACGATGGTCATTTTTGCACATTTGCCCAATTTTGCCCCATTTTGATTTTCAGTGTACAGTTTGTTAGAATCTTAAGTTTTGATGAAGACTAAAATATGAAAGAATAAACCAAGTACTTGGAAAGCAATAGGTTAACATAGAATCTCAAGTAAGAGTGCAACCGGATGTGGATTTACTTCCGGATGGACTAGGACTGGCGCTCGCGGATGAATGACTCATCCCCCAGCGACAGCAGGTAATCCACTAAGGAAATAACTTAGTCCAGAGGCACTAGATATACAAAACAATAAGACTAAGCTAGGATTCAACCGGAAGTAGAATTGCTTCCGATAGCTTAGTGACTAGCGCTGGCTGTTGGTATAGATAACACTAAGCGTCAGTGAACATGAGCCACGTCTAGTAGAATTGCTTCCGATTGCTTAGTGACTAGCGCTGACTGTTGGAATGAAGGACACTGAGCGAGAGTGAGTAAAAGTGAATATAACCCTTCATCCAGTAGTAGTGCTTCCGGATGTAGAAGTGCCTCCGGATCCAAGGAAGCCATCTTAGACTAAGTAAACACCCACTGCATGTGACTATGTGCTTATATTGCTAAACTAACGTTCAAGTGCAGCACACTAAGTAGAGTTGCTTCCGGATGAGAATCTGCTTCCGCAAGCAATCAGAATGTCAGAACGTTCAGAAGTGCAGTGTCAGAATGCTTTTGTCAGAGCAGAGTTGTCAGGACTACTTTTCAGAGATAAAGCAAGTCAACCCTGCTATGCATTGATGAAGCATTTATTGGGCAAACGGTAACATGGGAAAAACGGCCATATTCAAACGGCTAACCCACCTACCAAGAGTCAGAATGTTTGAAGACTATATAAAGGAGCTCAACTTCATTTATGAAGAATCAATTATCTTTGACATTCTTGAAAGAAGCTAGAGAGAAAAATCGAAAAATCCTTGAAGCATTCAAAGCTGCCCAGAAAAGAGAAAGAGCATTTAACTCATTGAGTGATCTTTTCATCTACATATCTTGTACACTTTGTAGTTAAGTCTCTTCTTGTTATAAGAGCATTAATTGTACTTAAGTGTGTATCACTATCTGTTCTTAAAGAGAACTTAGTTAGAAAATCCTTTATTTGTAAAGGTTGAACCCTTGCTGGTTGTAAGGGGGAGCTAGTTAGAAAGGTTGCAAGTGAGCCTTGAGTAAAACTTGTGATTGTAAGGTTGCAAGTGATCCCGTTCAAAACTTGTGGTTGTAAAGGTTCCAGGTGCACCCGTTGTAAAACCTGGGGATAGTGGAACTCGGCCTGGGTGGTTGAGAACTGGACGTAGGTCAGGTAGACCGAACCAGTATAAACTCTTGTGTTGATTTTATTTGAGCTTTTATTTTGTTGCACAATTCACACCCCCTCTTGTGCATCCATTACCTTCATTTGGTATCAGAGCAGGTCTTTCTGACTTGATTCCCACGAATCTAGAAAGTAAAGATTCAGTAATGGATACAGACTATTTCCTGCTAGATGTCTCTATTCAACCCAACAAGCCTCCAGGCTTTAATGGGTATAACTATCCATTCTGGAAATTCCGAATGGAGACCTACATACAATCCAGCGACATCCGACTCTGGGATGTGATTCAATATGGGAATCACACCCCTCTGGATGAAGATGGCTTTGCAAAGCAGCGATCCAGATACACCAACGAGGACTATGCTCTAGTCCAGCTAAACTTCAGGGCCATGCATTACATTCAATGCGCCCTCAGTCCTAAGGAGTTTCATAGGATCAGCCACCACAAAACTGCTAAGGATATGTGGGAGGCTCTTGAGGCTGCTCACTCTGGAACTAAGGGAGTGAAAGCAAGACGAGTTGAGATGCTGGTGGAAGAATTTCACAAGTTCGCCATGCTTAGTCCAACTGAGCCAATCAGAGAGCTGGAGCTCAGGTTCACTCACCTCATCAACAATTTGGCCTCGCTGGGTAAGGACATTCCTGAAAGAGAGCAAGTTAGCAAGATCCTAAAGGTCTTGAAAGGTGACTGGATCACCAAAGTAACCATCTTGCAGGAAGTCCAAGGAGAATCAACCAGCTCCATCACTGCACTATTTGGCTCTCTGGCTGAATATGAACCTACCTTGCTGGCTCAGAGAGCTCCTCAAGCCTCATCCAAAACCAAGAATCTTGCCCTTGTTGCTCCCAGCAAGGAGATCGATGATGATGATGAGGATGATGAGGAGGAAATGGATGATGAGGAGATGGCTATGATGGTGAGAAAGTTCAGAAAGTTCTTCAGAAAGAAAGGAGGCTTCAGAAAGGTGACTCCAGCCAGAAGAGGGGATACAAGAAGGAAAAGGCCCCTGTGTGCTTTGAATGTAAGAAGCCTGGTCACTTCAAGGCTGAGTGTCCCAGTCTGCAGAAGTCAAAAGGCAAAGACAAAAGAAAGGCCTTCGTATCCTCTATCTGGGTGAATAGCTCAGATGACGAAGCAAGTGATGAAGAAGTAGTTGCCAATTGCAACCTCTGCCTGGTAGCCAGAGAAGATGATGAGGAAGCATCTTCAGATTTTGACCTCACCCATGAAGACAATGAGGTAACTTTCTCTGAATTGCAAGAGGCTTACAATGAGGTTCATGAAGAATTCTCTCGATTATGTAAAGCCTACAAAGTGTTAAAAACTAAAAAGGAATCACTTGAGTCCAAGGTGGACTCACTAAGTGAAGAGCTAGCGGAAGCCAGAAAGCTTCCGGTAGCGGATAGCAAGGGTTCTCCCCAAGCAGAACCCAATGCCCCAACACTTGAGAACTGCCCTAATTGCAGCAAAATCTCAGCTGAGAAAGACAAGCTGCAAAATGCCCTGCAGAAGTTTACAAATGGGTCAGAAATGTTAAATATAATTTTAATGAATCAAAGGGCATATAGGGATAGGACTGGCTTAGGATATACTCCTAGAGGGAAAAAGTGGGTGGAACCAAAAGTGAAGCCCTACTTAAAATTCTTCCACAAAGCCACTAGTCACAGCTCCTCACCCTTCAGCTTCTGTAACTATTGCAACAGGAAAAGACACTCCACGTCCACCTGTAATGCCAAGAAGCATGGAGCAAGTAGCTCTTACAAATTTGTCCCTAAAGGAACCAAGGCTACAAAGGATCCTCCCCCTGTAAAGGAAACTAAGGGAGGACAGGGATCCCGAGCCTGGAAACAATCCACAGGGAAAACCCAAAAGCCTAAAGCCAGCACTAGGCCGGAGGCACTGAATGATCATAAGCCCAAGCTCAAGGCTAACACTAGACCAAGGGCACTGAAAACTAATGACAGAGGACCCAAGAAAGGTTGGGTACCTAAGCTTACTTGATTCTTCCAGGTGTGTCTCAAAGCATCCAAGAACAGAAAATGGTATATTGACAGCGGATGCTCGAGACATATGACTGGAGACAGAGACAAGTTCAAATCTCTGGTGATCAAAGACGGAGCCACAGTAACCTTTGGAGGAAATCAAAGTGGAAAGATCACTGGAGTTGGAGAAGTCGGACCAGCAAAAGACGTCTATCTGGTGGACGGTCTCTGTCACAACCTGCTGAGCGTGAGCCAGAGCACTGACAAAGGAAATTGGGTAATCTTTGATTCACATGAGTGCATAATAGTTGATAAGCAGGATCTGAATTTAGATAAGGTCAATTTAAAATGCAAACTTAAGGCAAACAGAAATGGAAACCTATATACTCTAGACTTATGTCAACAACTGGAGGAAAAATGTTTAATATCTAGTGATGAGAACAGTTGGCTTTGGCATAAGAGGTTAGCTCATGTTAATTTTACTCAACTTGATATGCTAATTAAAAAGGAGCTAGCTATAGGTATTCCATCCTTTAAGGTAAAGCATGATTTTATTTGTGAATCCTGCCAACGAGGGAAGCAAACAAAGTCCTTTTAAAACCAAGAAGAGAGTCTCCACCAGCAGGCCCTTGGAACTAATCCATATGGATTTGGTTGGGCCAGCGAGAGTGAAGAGCTTGGGTGGAAACCTGTATGCTCTAGTGGTGGTGGATGACTATTCAAGGTTCACTTGGACTATGTTTCTTGCCTCTAAGCAAGATGCTTTTGATGATTTTGTTGTCCTGGCTAAGAAAGTGCAGAATGAGAGAGAGCTCAAAATCACAGCCACAAGGACAGAACATGGAGGAGAGTTTGAGAACCATAGCTTTTCTGAGTTATGTGAGCAAAATGGTATTGAACACAACTTCTCAGCTCCTAGAACTCCTCAGCAAAACGGAGTGGTCGAGAGAAAGAACAGGGTTCTGACTGAGATGGCTAGAAGCATGCTCAACGAGAAAGAGGTTTCTCAAGTGTTCTGGGCGGAAGCTATGAGCACTGCTTGCTATATCTCTAACAGAGCCTATGTTTGCAAGGGCTTGGACAAGACTCCCTATGAGCTGTACAAAGGGAGGAAGCCCAACATCAGCCACCTCAGAATCTTTGGATCAAAATGCTATGTGCATAACAATGGAAAGGTAAATCTGGGTAAGTTTGATCCAAAAGCTGATGTAGGTATAGTCATAGGATATTCCCTTAGGAGTAAAGCATATAGAATATACAACATGAGAACTAGAATTGTGGAAGAGTCAATGCATGTTGTATTTGATGAAACTCCTATATGGGGACAATCCACAGAAGATGATGAAATGTTTAATCTTCCAAAACCACCATCATCTTCTTCACCACCAAAAGAAACACCAGCAAGCAATCTCAAAGAAGAAGATGAACCCAATGATGAACCTAGAGTGCAGACCGTGCATGATGAGGCACAGTTGCCAACAGCTAGGAGACATCACAGGGATCATCCTCTTGATCAAGTGCTTGGTGATGTTTCTTCTGGTGTCAGAACCAGAAGGCAAGTTCAAAATGAAGTTGAGTTTGGAGCATTTCTATCTCAAATCGAACCAACTTCAGTTGAACAAGCTCTTGAGGACTGCGACTGGATTATTGCCATGCAGGAAGAGCTAAATCAATTTGAGAGAATCCAAGTCTGGGAACTAGTCCCAAGGCCGTCTCATCAATCCATAGTGGGGACCAAGTGGGTCTTCAAAAACAAGCTGGATGAGACAAGTCAAATTACTAGGAACAAAGCCAGATTAGTAGCCAAAGGTTATAACCAAGAAGAAGGCATTGACTATGAAGAAACTTTTGCTCCAGTTGCTAGACTCGAAGCAATAAGGATTCTTCTAGCCTTTGCATCCATGAAAGGCTTTAGATTATATCAAATGGATGTAAAGAGTGCTTTTCTTAATGGTTACATCAAAGAAGAGGTATATGTAGAACAACCTCCTGGCTTTGAGGATCATAAGCATCCCAAACATGTGTATAGACTAAAGAAAGCTTTATATGGCCTGAAACAAGCTCCTCGAACTTGGTATGAGAGACTCAGCAGCTTTTTGCTGGGCAAGGGTTTCTCAAGGGGCAAACTAGACAATACACTGTTTATCCTTCACAAAGATAGAAATATGTTAATTGTTCAAATTTATGTTGATGATATTATTCTTGGGGCAACTAATGAAAAGCTTTGTGAAGAATTCTCTAAGACTATGCAGGGTGAGTTTGAAATGTCAATGATGGGAGAACTAACGTTCTTCCTAGGCCTGCAAATTAAACAAAAGAAGAATGGAATCTTCATCTCCCAAGCTAAGTACTGCAGAGAGCTACTCAAGAAATTTGGGATGGATGAATGCAAGGAGTATGACACTCCCATGAGTACCACTGCCGCACTCGATGCTGACGCAAAGGGTAAATCTGTCAGCCTGCCCATGTACAGGGGAATGATAGGTTCCCTCCTATACTTAACAACAAGCAGGCCTGACATTCAATTTAGTGTAGGCATGTGTGCTAGGTTTCAAGCCAACCCCAAGGAGTCACATTTAACATGTGTTAAGCGTATTCTTAGATACCTTGAGGGAACACAAGAGCTTGGTCTTTGGTATCCCAGAGGTAACCAAGAGTTCTTGTGGGCTTATTTTGACTCTGATCATGCAGGTTATAAAACAGATAGGAAGAGCACCAGTGGACAATACTTGTTTTTGCAGGTCCCCAATGTTAAATCTTAAGCAATTGCAACCGGAAGCAAAACCACTTCCGGATGATCATTCGCTGACACTGGATGTTGGAACTAAGAGAGCGCCAGTGCCAGACCAAGGGACACGTCACTTCAGAAAACGCTTCATCTCCCTCCATGAGAAGTTGTGCCTTCTCTGATAAGGTGAAGCGACACATGTCATAAGGTGCGTCGTTTCAATTAAAATGTTTACGTTACCCAATGTACAAACATACGTTTTCATCTGAAGAGTCATGCCCATTTTACCCTCAGTAACTTTGCATATAAATAGGGTGTCACTTTCACTTTCACTTTTTACTTGCACAAATTTTTCTCACCCACATTTTCTCTGCATATTCTATTCATCTTCTTCACTGTGTTCTTCATCTTCTTCATATCTTTCTTCGCATATCATCCCATTTTACCACTAAACCCACACAAAAATGGCCGGCTCACATGAAACAAACCCCAACACAAAGAAATCCACCACATCCAAGAAATCGAAGTCCAAATCTGGAAAATCTGGGCATAAGCACACTGGGAAATCTGGGCAATCCGATGAACGCCATGAACGCCATGAACTTTCTGGGCAAACACAAGGAGAGAATGAACAAGTCCAGGAACAGCCTGGACATTCTGGGCAAGTGGAAGAACAGCCTGGGCAGACTGGGGATGAACAAGCACAAGCCAAGAGGAAAGGGAAGAAGAAGAAGGTTCAATTCATCGAGGAACCTTCTTCCAAAAGACAGAGGGTAGAGGAGGATGACCCTCTTGTTTATAGAGATGGGGCTTTGGAGGCCGTTTCCTCCAAGTTTGAGACAATCAAGCCCTACTTTAATAACGGCTTGTTCATCGATCTGGACAAGATAGATGACCTAGGGTTTCCACATCTACGCCCTTATCTGGAAAAGTACATGCTCTGGCTGGGGATCAAGTAGGACTACAACATCAACGTCCTGCGAGTATTCTGTGAGTCCCTCTCTGGGAAAGTCAAGTACAAGAAGGTGGATGGGAAGGAGCAGATCCGCAGACTCACCTTCACTGCTACTGTCAGGGGGAGAACCTTCAGTTTCACCTGGAGGGACTTAAATGACTTGATGGAGATCACAGATGAGGGCATGAATGAGTGGTTGTACCCTGAGTCACTCAAGTACAGCAAGGAGAAACTCGAAGAGATATACGGCACCCAAGGGAAGAAGGTGTCCAAGATATCTGACTCCAACAGACTCTTGTACTATGTCTACTCCCGCATGATGACACACAAGGGGGGTAACTTCAACGAGTTCACTTTGCTGGACAATCCATGGTTCCCCAGACTTCTCTCCCAGCAGCCAATCAACCCCGGGCAGTTGATAAGCTTTGAACTTCACAGATGGATAGTCAACCACAAGGCTGGGTATCTTCCCTATCCCACCATCCTTGCCTTCCTGCTTGAGAAGAATCTGATCAAGGCTACATTTGACGTGGAGGAAGAAATATTAAGTGTGCTCCTGTGGGGGCAACTAACATCAGCAAGATGGGCATCAGATACCTGAAGCCTGCTAAGCCCACTCGCTCAGGATCACAGGCAGGCAGTGCCTCTCAGACTTCAGCCCCTTCTACATCTGGTGCAGGGGATCAAGAAGTTGACTCCCATCCCGGGGCAAGCCGTGCTGCGAGGGTGCCAGCCACTGTGAAGGCATTTGCTTAGGAGATGAAGGAAGAGATTCTCCTTCAACTTTCTGAGTCCTTGGTGGCCGTTCCAGCAGCAAGGGGAGCGCATCCAGCGACTTGAGGACAGAGTGGGTCAGGTTGAGACTCAGCTTGCCAGGGTGGATGCCAAGCTAGACCTTATTCTCCAACACCTCCAGATTCCTCAACCACAACAAGGTAACTTACCACCTCCTCCACCTCCCCAAAACCCACCTCCTCCTCCTCCTAATCACCCTCAACTTCCCCCTCCTCCTCCTCCCAACACTCAACAACCACAACCACCTTCACAAAATGACCATCAACCCCCACCATCACCAAACAATGACCAACAATCCCAGCCTTCACCCAATCATGACCAGCAACCCCAAGACTCACCCTAACAATCTCCTCGCCAATCACCTCTTCACTCCCCATCTCCACTTAACTCACCCACTCGAACACCACCAACCACCCCTACTCGCTCACCACTCAACACCTCCGCCGGACCATCCAATCCTAACCCTACCAACCCACAGTCCACCAATACACCCAGATCCAACCCATTGGCCGAGCACCTTGGCTTCCACACTGCCATTCACCCCCTCAGCCAGATATATCTGAGAGATTACCCCCGCCTTCAGAGAATCTCTGAGGACCATTTACCATTTACCCCATATTCATCCACCTATCCTTTCGAAGGACTATTCACCGACCCCACTTGGTTCCCTAACCCTCCCAAATCCCTAGAAACCATCGTACCTACATCCTCCCCAGAACCTTCAACCCCAAAAAGATTTGGCCCTGAACCTCCACCCTTCTCTTCACCCGCTCCATCCTCTCTGGCCCTCGCCCTTGTTGATGATGACAAAAGGGGGAGAGATGCTATGTCCCCTCTTCGCCAGACCATGGACACAAGGGATGTTCTCAGCCAGCCATCCCTCTGGCTGGATGAAGACATCACGGCCGCCCTACGTCGAGCAATGGAGTCCCAGAGATTGGGAGGTGCTGAGAGCTTAATCAGAGGAGAAGCTATCCGGTTTATGCAACAGCAGAGGTCGGATGAGCAAAGGTCCAAGTGGGACATGGTAGTATTTGAGCAGAGTGAAGAAATTCCACAACCATCCTCTCCTGTGCCTGAGCCTGAACCAGTACCAGAAGCTTCTTCTGCTAAGACTCCACCCTCTGTGCTTACCCGGAGTATAGTTGAGGAAATCATGATGAAGTACGGGCTGAAAAAGGTCAACCATCCTCCCATTGTGATTGCAAAGCCAATTCCCTCATCCTCTGAGCAAACATTTGAAACTCCTGCTTCTGAGCAAACATCTGCCCCTCCTCCTCCATCTGAGCCAGCAGTGAAATTCAGTGAATCGAGAAAGAAGGCCGTTGCTAGAAAACGTGCCAAGAAGGGTGCTGCCTCCGCTGAACCTGCTGAGAGTGAGGAAGAGACTCCATCAGACCAACCTGAGCAAGAAACTTCATCTGTCCAAATTGAGCAACAGATCCCATCAGTACAAGCAGTTCCAATTCTGAAGGAAGTCAAGTTGGAGATAGAGGACATGACTCCTGAAGAATTCGAAAAGTATGGGTACAAGGACAGACTATCCTTTGGTCAGATGGCTTGCCTGGATGCTGAGAGAGCAAGTGCAAAGCCTACTCCGTCAATAGGCAAGGGCAAAGGGAAGGGAAAAGGCAAGGGGAAGAGGAAGGCCCAGGAAGTTGAGGAGGATCCCAACTTCCCAGTATGGAATGTGAAGATTCGGGCTGTCCACTTCCCTAATGGCGAGGTCACTCACTTCTCAGATGCCACAGGGTTCCCAGGCTATGAGGAAGTCGAAAATATGAAGAGAGCCTTCGAGGAGTCTGTTGAGTCTGAGAGACTCAGAAGAGAAAGGGAAAAAGAAGAGCTTCAACGAATTATTGCTCAGATTGACCAGAATGTGCATGAAGCCCACTTAGCCCAGCTCCAGAAAGAAAATGAGGAGAGAGAGAGAGGGAAAAGAAAAAGAGACACCAACTCTGAACCCCCACCTCAACCCTTAAAACTTAGAATTTTTCTTTGATTTTCATGCATATTTCATTTTTGCTTAGTATAGATTACTTGTATATTTTATCTGCTTGTATAACACTAATCTGTAATCTCTTGGTTATCAATAATATTTGTCTAAGTTATTTATGCCTTAATTATTTATTGTTTTAATTCTTTCATAAGAACTTAATCGATAGACTTAGTTTGTCATCATCAAGAAGGGGGAGAATGTTAGAATCTTAAGTTTTGATGAAGACTAAAATATGAAAGAAAAACCAAGTACTTGGAAAGCAATAGGTTAACATAGAATCTCAAGTAAGAGTGCAACCGGATGTGGATTTACTTCCGGATGGACTAGGACTGGCGCTCGCGGATGAATGACTTATCCCCCAGCGACAGCTGGTAATCCACTAAGGAAATAACTTAGTCCAGAGGCACTAGATATACAAAACCTTAAGACTAAGCTAGGATTCAACCGGAAGTAGAATTGCTTCCGATAGCTTAGTGACTAGCGCTGGCTGTTGGTATAGATAACACTAAGCGTCAGTGAACATGAGCCATGTCTAGTAGAATTGCTTCCGATTGCTTAGTGACTAGCGCTGACTGTTGGAATGAAGGACACTGAGCGAGAGTGAGTAAAAGTGAATATAACCCTTCATCCAGTAGTAGTGCTTCCGGATGTAGAAGTGCCTCCGGATCCAAGGAAGCCATCTTAGACTAAATAAACACCCACTGCATGTGACTATGTGCTTATATTGCTAAACTAACGTTCAAGTGCAGCACACTAAGTAGAGTTGCTTCCGGATGAGAATCTGCTTCCGCAAGCAATCAGAATGTCAGAACGTTCAGAAGTGCAGTGTCAGAATGCTTTTGTCAGAGCAGAGTTGTCAGGACTACTTTTCAGAGATAAAGCAAGTCAACCCTGCTATGCATTGATGAAGCATTTATTGGGCAAACGGTAACATGGGAAAAACGGCCATATTCAAACGGCTAACCCACCTACCAAGAGTCAGAATGTTTGAAGACTATATAAAGGAGCTCAACTTCATTTATGAAGAATCAATTATCTTTGACATTCTTGAAAGAAGCTAGAGAGAAAAATCGAAAAATCCTTGAAGCATTCAAAGCTGCCCAGAAAAGAGAAAGAGCATTTAACTCATTGAGTGATCTTTTCATCTACATATCTTGTACACTTTGTAGTTAAGTCTCTTCTTGTTATAAGAGCATTAATTGTACTTAAGTGTGTATCACTATCTGTTCTTAAAGAGAACTTAGTTAGAAAATCCTTTATTTGTAAAGGTTGAACCCTTGCTGGTTGTAAGGGGGAGCTAGTTAGAAAGGTTGCAAGTGAGCCTTGAGTAAAACTTGTGATTGTAAGGTTGCAAGTGATCCCGTTCAAAACTTGTGGTTGTAAAGGTTCCAGGTGCACCCGTTGTAAAACCTGGGGATAGTGGAACTCGGCCTGGGTAGTTGAGAACTGGACGTAGGTCAGGTAGACCGAACCAGTATAAACTCTTGTGTTGATTTTATTTGAGCTTTTATTTTGTAGCACAATTCACCCCCCCCTCTTGTGCATCCATTACCTTCACAGTTTTGCCCCCTTCAATTTACCAGAGTTATAGTTACACATTTTTAAATTTACGATGACTATTTTTGCACCTTTGGCCTTCATAAAATTAAGAGAAGTTGAAAACTTTCACAAAGTTAGAGATTAAAAGCACATTTTTTTCTCGTAGAGTATTATTTTCTGCTACCATTATACTTCATATGCTCCCCATGAAAGTTATTGTTGATACTTTGGCATTGCCTGAATCTTGTTATGTTGTTAGTAATAAATTTTGAAATATTATCCAGGATGACAAGGTTGCAATCTCATGCTTGAACAATGACTGAGTGAGGAAAGCACTTCACACCTCAGAGGTGAGCTTTTTAAGTCTCTCAAACTATCAAGTGGAACTGCATTGACCAAAAGTTGTTTGGTTTTGTTGATAGATTGGCCTCCACTAGCAACCTATCTTACTTGTAAACCTTGTCTCACCATAGGAAAAAACTTTGATTTCGATCATGATGCTGCGAGCATGATCAAATTCCACAAGAAACTTACATCCAGAGGATGCAGATCACTTATATATATACAGGTACATTCTTTGGTTAAATATAATGATACTTGAACCTTCATATTCAGTTCCAAAAAAAAACCTTTAGTATCTTTGACTTTTCCTAAGTTTAAAGTGGGCAACGCTAACATGAAGTTATATAAGAAATTAATTTTGTGACATCCCAATTACAGGAGACTTTATATGTCACTTGGCCTTTTATTAGAAATATGGAGTACTAATCGGTTTTTTAAGTTCTTGTGTTGCTAATGGTTGTTTACTGAAACTTGGAATGTACAGTAAGCTATTAACACTAATATTTACTAATTTGGGTGTACGTAAAGTAACTACTTAATTACTCCCTCTGTTTCTAAATATAAGATCACTTTAGCAAATTTGGAGAGATTAAGGAAGACATTCCAATGAGTTAGGATTACATGAAATTTCCAAAATACCATTCACCTAAGTTTTAGAAATATCCTCTCACCTTCAAACCACTATTTTTTGGGTGAAGGGAGTATATAGGTAATTTGGGAAAACTTGAGTCAAATTAGAAAGTGATCTTATATTTAGGGACAACCTCTCCTCCCTAAAGTGATCTTATATTTAGAAATGGAGGGAGTACTTAACAAGTGTTTCCCCCTATACCATCGTTCTTTGGGCGCTTTTCCTTGAAACTTTATTGAGACATGTTTTTGCATTTCAATTTCTTTGCACAAGAGTTTGTTGCAATTGGAATGACCATTATTGTAAATGATCTGCATGCTTATTGTTATTTATATGCTCTTGTTTGATGTAGATCATTGATTAATTAATTTACTGTAAAAATTCATGTTTCTGACAGTGGCGCTCATGATATGTGTGTTCCATTCACTAGAAGTCAAACATGGACTAGATCAATAGGACACAAAGTTATAGTTGAATGGAGGCCATTGACAGTGAATGACCAAGTTGCTGGGTACATCTAGCTTCATTTCCTTGTTATTTTTTGGGCGAAGAGGCAAAACTAGCCACCGCAAGTTTCCAAATGGACAACTTTGGCACCCGTAAATTGGATGGTGCAAAACCGAACATTATAAAGCAAAACGGTACAAATTTAGTCACACCGTTAAGTTGAAGCTAACAGACTTGAGTGTTGGCGTGGGGCCCACCTTCATTAACCTTTAGTTTCAACTTAACGACGTAGCTAAATTTGTCCCCTTGTGCTTTATAATGTCCGGTTTTGTACCATTCAATTTACGGATGCCAAAGTTATCTATTTGAAAAATTACGGTGGCTAGTTTTGCCCCTTCACCCATATTTTATTTTACAGAATGGATTTTCAAATAAATAATATGGGAAGCATAAGAGACTTTCTTTTCAATTTGGGAATATTTTTCATGGAAAATTAGTCCGACAAATAAGCAACATGTAATGATAAAACAACATGTCCTTGCTGATCTCTTGTTATTGAGGATTTTGATGACTTATGCCTTTTTCACAATGAAATAATAATTTTTATTCACAGTCAGCCGAACTTCTTGCATTTGTTGCAGTTTTATACAAGGATATGATAAAAATCTCACACACACAACAAATATAATAGGGATGAAAAATATTCCTTTGTCTATTTCAGGGTAACTAGGTACCTCTTCATGAGACATTGCAAGTATATGTCTTTGATGAGATTGTCTTGCTCCAAATGTCCTTGCTGGACAAGTATTTGCAAACTGCCCTGGTTGTTGACAGAAAAAGCATATATTCTGATTGGCTAAGCATGGTCTATTACCATGATTCTATCCACACAAATTACAGCTTCCTAAATTAGGAGGTTGAGGATTCACTTGTCTTTGTTGACTTGCAAATGGTGGTCAATATGGTTGACTTGTCTGGGTTTCAATACAATGATGTTATCACTCCTACAGAGAAAATGCAAAATCTAATGGACGCCAATTTAAACCAATTGAAAATCTCGTTCCATGCCCACATCAGGACTAAATTAAAAACAGTCATTTCGGCGAAAATGTCTATTATAGGCTCTTATTTACAACTCATTTGCGCTCGTTCATTGGCCCAAACATTGGTGCTAAACACAATGGTGTTGTTGGCCTCTTCAATCCTCTTTCAGATCTAAGGTGAGTTTGAGTTGGATGGTGCATGATTTTCTGATGGCATGTTTTCCTTGGGCTGGCCATGGATGCAACAGAAGGTGGGAATGATCCGGTCAGAAAAAAAGGGAAGATGGGAAGGTGATAATTCTTCTTTTAAAAAAACTTGAAGGAGATGATTTTTTTGGTTGGAGAGTATTTTATTATTTTAATTTAGATAGAAATATATATTTTAATTAAAACTTTTGAAAAATCTAGCTTAAATCGATTAGATATATTCAAATTAAATTTGCTCCAACTAACAAATCCCTAAATAAATAGATTTAGATGCCTTATTATGAATTCATGAATTCATTGATTTTATATATAATCCCCTTTTGTCAAAACATGTGTGGTCATATTATCTAAATTAAGAAAAATATATTGATCTTTTTCAAAAAAAATTATATGTTTTACTATCTTTGATTGTTTGCAAAGTTCATGATGTTTTTGCATATATCCGTTTACCACATTTGATTTTTCATATAATACTTGGCTAATTTAGGGATATTAAAAAACAAAATACAATTTTATCAATAATTTTTTTAAAATTAATTGAGGATTGAAATGATTGAGATTAAAAAAATTAAGAGAAGTTGTTTTCCAAAAAAGTAAGGGGAACTTCACTATAACTTGAAAAAATATGACGCGAAATAATGTGAGGTAGATTCCCCATATAAAGGCCACCTCACTATAACTTGGTCAACAAATTGTTGGCCGATAAGTAATTTGATAGAGGGGCATCATTGCTAAACTTCTGGGTAACATAGCTCTCTTAAAGATTTCATGTCACAAATTTTTGGGAGAAAAATGCTCTTTAGACAATAAATAAAAATATAATAGTTCAACCAAGAAAATGTAAAATATTTCTCATGTTTTCGTCCAATTTCTCAAATGTTTTTTTTTTTGTAAGGATCATGTTTTGCTCAAGTATCTCTTACAACTTTATGTTTTTCATTATTGAAACTTCATGTAAAAGGAAAATATATGATATATATACACATATATAACGATATATGTTTTATTCTAATTTTAATTCATTTTATCTTATTTCCAAATAAATGCTAACATGTTTGGTTGAATTAAGGGAAGTGCCAAGTTTCGAACACCTTACTTGAACGGTAAAGCTAAGTGCTCTCACCATCAAGCCCAGATGTCAAATGGCATGCTAACTACTGAATTAAAATTTAATTTGAAAAAGTTTAGGGTATTTAGGTCCCAAGGGCTTAAATATATTAGGGTCAAATTAAAATATGCCTTCTCAAAGATAATTTAATTTACATATTTACTTGCATATTGTGTCCACAAACAACGTATTCACATCTGTGATATTTCAGTTTACAACCTTATAAATCATAATAATGGCTCAATCCGTTTCCTAATAAGTATGGCAATAATCTTAAATTATTGGCTTTTGAATGAAAATTTAGCTAAAATAATGTTTGGTGTTAATTATTTATAAACACGACCAAAAGTCATATAAAAGTTTTGGTTATATAAAATATACTTTTAAATCCCTTAACCATATCAAATCAATTAATCATTATTTCTAAATTTAAAATGATTTAATTATTTCTTTTTAATGTTTATTGACACCTTTGAATCATTTTCTCACAAATTATTTATATTTCACATTCAACTAAAAAGAGGTATATAATAGCTGGTTAGAAATTGAAAAATAATCTCACCATTATTTAAAAGTCTTACTTTTTTGTGAGAATGAAAAGCCAAGAAAGCCCTTAAAATATAAAAAAGAAAAGATTGGATGACTATAATCATTAACTGAAGATCATGGATTTTTTTGGCCCTTATTTAAAAGGTGAAGTCAGCCTTTGAACCATTTATGCAATTCAATTTCAACCCCCAACCTATAAGGCCATAGCCATTAACTGAAGACCATGGATTATTTTGGCCGCAAGAACTGAAGACCATGGATTAAGGTACGTTCATGATATGCCTATGTAATTGTCTTAACTTGTTAAGCATGTTTCTATTATCGAACGTTTCATTTAAATGGCATCAACCCCACTTTCTCGTACATGTAGTTAGTGGGATCAATTCCTAAGTCTGAGAATGCATGTGTGGTGTTTAGGTGTCTGAGAACGTTTCATTTAAATTGCTATAGGAGTATGAATTTCATCTCAATGTATCGATGATGATTTTTTTTTTTTGAGTGGGTATTGATGATGATTATTGAATATGCCTAACTTTGACTTTCTGTTCATTGTGATCCACGTTTTCCTTCTATTTTTCTTTGCCTTTCTAGTCGCTTTCATTAGACGTAGTCAGTCTCTAGACCATTCTCTTGCTGATTACATGTGTGTGTACATATATTTGTAAAAAGAATGGGGTATCATTTAGTTTAATCTTGATATGGTTGAGGGATTTAAAAGTATATTTTATATAATCAAATATGATATCTTAAGTAAGCACATGGTGCGCCCCAATAGAAGGAAGAAGGAAGGTTTTGGGCATTGGATAGTTGTTACTTATAGAAAAGAACAGATCAATGGGTATCATTTAGTTTAATCTAATGAATATCTTTGACATTTGACTTTTAATTTGTTTCATACTTACATGTCAGCCCAATCTTTTATTTAAACATTGTGTGCTGATGATTCGCCTGGGGGGCTTTATTCATATCTTATATTTTTATATTTTTTCAAAATATTATACAAATATTCAAAAATAGGATTATAAATGCAAGGTCAGAACTCTTGAACAATACATCTCTATTGTTGTTGGCGCAGGAAAATCATGGATCTCAACAAGGCTTTTTTCGCCCTTTTCGTAATTTTCGGTAAGCATATATGATACCACCATTTCACATGGCAAAAGAGAGAAAAAAAAAACGATACCACCATTTCTCTTGTTCTATTTGCCATATTCTTTCCAGTGTTTTTTTTTTTGGTGAATTTTGAACCTCGATAGCTAAGTTCAAAGGAGCACGATCATATACAAACCAGGGAAAATAAACCAAGTCCCACCCTTAGTTCTAGAGTGACCCCGTTATTTGAGGAAGTGGTAGCTAGTTCAAAATACAAAAGTTGCCTTTAAAAATCAAGAGCTAAATTAGATATAAGATCCACTAGTGTATTTTCTTTCCTGACCTACATGTTTGATATACTAGCTATAAGATTTTTAGTGTATTTTCTTCCCTGGCATGTTTGATGATAGCTTCCCAACCCCTATGAATTAAAAGGCGCATGCACCTCCTCAATGACATCATTGTAGGGATGGCTGTTCAAACATTTTCATGTTATCATAGATCTGTGTGGCATTCAAATAGTCAGTATGTGTGTGTGTGTGTGTGTGTGTAATCGGCCACACTTATAACAAATTAGTTGACCAAAAAAATATATATAACAAATTAAACTATATGTTCTTTAAATATTTTTTATCTATCACCTTTGTCTTCTTTGATTATCACATGTATCTTTTTATTGTAGTTACGTTGTTTACTTTATTAGCTTTCTCACGTAAACCATTCGGGCTTATTGTAACCTTTATTTCTCTTAAAGCCTATAAATCTCTTGCTTTCCCTTTTGTGATTGTGTGTGTGTGTGAACCCCGGCCCTTATCACATTATTAACACATGAATAACAACTCTTCAAATAATTTCTATACTTAGGGTGAACATTCAGCAGTTTTTAGCTCCATACTTGGGTAAAGATCAAAATAATTGAAAACCAAATTATTTCAATTATAAAAATCGAACTGAGACCGAATTATTTGATCAACCGAATTAATTAATTAATTAATAAAAAACTTTATATTTGATCGAGTTGCAGGTACTATTATTACGCATGAGAATGTGGAACTGGTGAGTGGCAAAATATGCCCACGAATATGCTATAAATCAGCATACATGACTTGCCCTTCTTCTGGTGATCAACATCTTACTCCTCCTTGCAACTGTTGTATGGCATCAATGGGCTGTATCATTTACAATGCTAATGGAAAGCCTATTTGCACTGCCACGTGATCATTCCAACCATGTTCAATATATGGATCGAAACCCAATCGTATTAATTAATCTGAATTATCATCATAAAAAAAATATATACGTGTATTTTCATCATCTGTATAAGTTTAAATTACAGCTATATGTTGTGTGACTTACTTTTTATGTTATGTTGTGATGTGCGTATTCGTGTTGAATTCTTAAAAATGATGCTTTTTTGAGCATTTCTCAAAATGATGTTATAAATAAAGAATAAGGGATTTAATTTCGCTTTTAATATAAAACCTCAATTAAATTTATATGATTGCCCCTAAGATATCCATATAAATTACACACATAAAGTGGGATTATGTCTTATACACATATAATTAAATAACAATGATGCTTTAGGGGAATCACGGCTCATATATTACAAAAATCCAACTTAATTAATTTTTTAATATGTAAATGTAAATCAGTTATATAAGTGGCACTTCCTGCACTCCTTAAATATTGGACCTATTTGTCTCTTCAGGGGCATTCGATAAATATTGGACGTATAAATAATTTACTGATTATAAATTTATTGACTTAATTTTCTCTCTAAATTAAACTAATTTATTTGACTTGTAAGTTAACATATAATCTAATAATATACAAAATACAATATGATCAATTAAGTGAATCATTAAATTTCCTAAATCTCTAAAAAAAAGTCAAATATGTGTTGTATTTAGTAACATGGAAATAGTAGAATTTATATTTCTTTTAGTCACCACGTCCTCTTTTGTTAATAGTCAAAGCTTTGATTTTTTTAAAAAAAATGCTTCTATTCTTGTTATCTCTTCTTAATTCTATTTCTTGTGGGGTTTTTTTTGCCATAAATACAAAGTTCAAATTACTGTAGAACCTGCACGTAGCTAAAAAAATTGTTAGATGATGAACCCAGAAAATCAAGCATCTGGTCATACACTGTATATCAAGAAATTGTAACAAGAATAAACATTGATTTGGCAAAAAAAAAAAAAAAAAACCAAGAATTATGTGACTTTTGAGTTGTCATATCTCCTGGCCTCTTTCTATACAAAAATAGTGATGGTTATTTCAAATCATAAATCAGTGACACAAATGTCTCATATGGATCAGGAAATTTATTGGGGAACAATATGACAATAAATTATGGGAACACGCGTTTATATGCATGTACACCTACATTCATGCAATACAAGCCAAAACAGAAGAGTTGACATGAAGCCTCGTGGTAAAGGATTAATTAATTTTGAAAATTAGTAGTATATGCGTACAACTTGATGCCCTTTGAACATGGACAATTCCTTCTTCCTTATTCAAACGTTGCGTTGCATGCAGGACCTAATAATTTACTATCAAGTCATGGCCCATTCTCCATATATAGCAAGTGTATGTCATCCTTTATTTATTTTCTCGCATATTGGAATTGCGCAATACTACACATTATTCTTGTACCTTCCGTTGCTCACAGCCTGCTAACAAATCGCACATTCTATATAATAACGTGATTTTGAGAGTTGGCTGTGAGAAAATGGGAGGTACAAGAGTGTGTAGGACGTGCAATTCTAAATTTGAGAAACAGACACTCGTTATTTGGTCACTTCATAAAAACCATATTTCTCACTTACGACAATGATGACGACTCCCTATTTTTCTTAGATTAGATACTCATTTGGAGTATATTTGGCTAGTTGTTCATACAAACTTTATGCTTTATTAACAGATTTGGAAGAGATGTTAAGTTGTTCTATGGTTTAGGGGATGCCATTGTAATTATTATAGTTTTAGTTAAAATAGAAGTATTACAAAAATAATATTATAAGGGGAAAAAAGAGGTTAGTTTAGTTTTCTTTTTAGTTATCATCATTGTTATATTTAAAACCTTTTTTATTTCCTCTTGAGCAATCAGGTTCAGGTCTATGGAGCCATCAGCCATATAACGGGGTCCACTTAGGGTTTTGAGTGAAGAGACATAAAACACCGTTTTGCAAGGATGGATTGGAATAGACTTCAATTGTGGAAGTCACGTTCAGTGAAGGGGGCCGAGCTTTTAACTATTTCAACATTAGCGTCAATTTTTTCAAGGCATTATCTCAAAGAAGAAGTGAGAGGCGATGGAGAAGCAAGAGAGAAGCAATGAGAGGAGAGACTTGGGATTTAAAGAAGATTTTTAGTAAGTTTCTTGTGAATCTTTCCTTGTAATATCTTTCCCTTTTCTTTCTTTCTCTTGCATTATTTGATTTGGACATGTCTAAATTTGAGAATTCTGTATTTCCTCTTATTAATAGGCATTACTAAGCTCCTAATTCTATGTTTGTTTTGAAGATTTGTATAGAATGATGCTTGAAAATCCTTCTCATTTATTGATTAGTGTTTATGATAGTTTAAATATAACATGTGCTTTATTTTTCCTAATGTTGCGTAACATTTAACTTGTTTGATTAATTGTGGCTTGAAAGAGCATAATTAAACAAATAACTAAACTAGATTCAAAATTGTCTTGATATTCCAAAAATTGATTGAGAATTTATTTCGTAAAATTGGAGTGGGCCGGTTTACAAAAACGTTGACATAATATGTAGAAAACATTATACATGTTAATGTTAATTAACTAAGGTTTGAGTAAGTTAGAAAGAATTATTTAAATAATTAAGATTTCAAACATCATTTTGATTATTATCAACTGATATTAGAGGAATCAAACATCATGAAGTACAAAATAAATAAATAAATTTAGATCTTTCTCATTATGTTTGTCTTTCATATAAACTATCTCATTTTGCAATTTGTTACAGTTAATAATCTAATTTTCACAAAACCACTTGTTTTTTGCCCATAATCAATTTAGAACAAAATAAATCCATTGAACTAGCTTAAAACTTAATCTATGTTGGAACGACACACTAATTTTTTTATTATATACCACTTAAATTTAACTTGTACACTTGTGGCGACAATTTTGAGAACCATACTCTACTTGTCAATTATAAATTGTTGTTTTTCATGGAAGAACGCTATATACTTATTTGTTTTGTTTTTTTGGATGGAAAGCAAATCGTCTTAAAATATGTCTAAATTTATCCGTTGTGAAATTAATTAATTGTGATCATATCTAATTTCTTGGTGCATTTAATGCTTTAGGGTGTTTACAAAAGAAATGAGACATCAAAATGTGGTCTATCCAAACCTGGGGTGTGTGTTTGAGTGACAATGACTCATTCACCCTTAACCAATTGTCTGGGGTTCGATCCCTGACGTTGGGTATGGAGAAGCATTAAATCTCCTAGGCCAGCTGTCTCACCCTTTGAGGTGCCTACAAATCAACGGGGAATTAGTCTCTCACTTGTCGAGTGAGGGGATACCTTGATCATGTATAAAAAAATGTGGTCTATCCAACTCCAACTGTAATTTTTTTAATATTTGTATACTGGAGGAAATGATAATCAAAATAAAGTATGTATTTCAATCACTTAATTCATTTATATAAATTTAAGTCACAGTTTAATTATGTTGTTGGAGATTGGTTTTAGATTAACTTTGATTAGTTTCGTTTTGGTTAACAATTCTGTATATAACTTCAAAATAGTTTTGGTTCTGACTCATAAGACAGTGAATTATTTATTACTTCTAGTTTACACTGGTTTAATTTTTTATATGAAAATACAAAATATAGTTTACAAAATTATTTGTAAGTTTAAAATAGCAATTACAACTAACTATCTTATTTTTTCATTGAGTTTTTGACAATATATAAAAGGTCATGAAAAACAATTGATGCGGGTGAAAATCAATTGATGCTACTCTTCCAACTTCGAGATAAGGATTATAATTAAGAGCATAGCAATTCAATTCACACACAACCAACTTATTTTTACAACGACTATTTGACAAGACCTATAATAAGAACCAACTAGTAGTGCTACTTTTTCCTGATTAAAAAAAGTAGAACCAACTAGTAGTGCTACTTTTTCCTGGTTAAAAAAGGTAGTGCTACTTTTTACAATCTTTACAAAAGTTCACTTTGTAATTGTTAACCGTTACAAAAGTGCACTCTTTGTAATATAGGTAACTATTACACAAACTTTACATTTGTGACGGTTGGTTTGTGTGTTTGTAACAGTTTGTTTGAACTGTATGTTGTTTGTCACATGTAATTTTGTAACAACTAACACTATAACCTTAAAAAATCTACGGTTTTAACTTTTACAAATGTATGTTTATTCTTGTAGTAGTGAATTGATTCCATGCTTGATAAAAAAAAATTGGTTCCATGCAAACCATGGTTTTTTTGTCAAAATGGAAACCATGCATGGTTCAAAGTTTCAAAAGTATATTTTTAGTGAAAAAATAATGCCATGTACACATTTGGATGAAAATAATATTTGCTTATAAAGAGACTTAAAGCAACATGAATTTGCTGACTTAAAATTTAGCAATAGTACTATTCATTAACCAAACTACTACTTGACAAAATCCTATTTCCATAAAAAAACGATTAATTATTATCTTAAATATAAAATAATGTACTTATTCCTATATATTTTTTTGTTGGGTTTTCCCATGTTTTTGAGAATACAACAACCTTTGAACCTTCTCTGAAATCAAGGCTATTTTTGGTTGGGGGAGAAAACTCGGGAGAGTATAATAGGAGGAAGAGAAAAAAGAATGGGACCAATGGGTAGTTGGTTCAGCTAGTAAGTGGGATACAACCCTCGTAAGGATGAGAGAACGCATGTTCGAATCCCGGGAAGTGCTCTCATTAGGAGAGGGAACAACATTGCTCATGTGGGCAACATTCCTATCCCTCGGGTCAGGATTGGATTAAACTGGGCGGTGATTAACTAAAAAAGAAAAAAGAATGGGGAATATTCATTTTAACCCTATTTGATAAGAAAGTATATTCCTCTAATTGTTTACGCACTACTTTTCTCATGAGCCTATTTTTTTCCTTATACAAAATAAATATTCACTTTCTCTTCCGATTATTTCTACTTTTCTCCTCCCCAAAGTTTTCTGACTTTTCTCCCCAACCCTACGTTTCCTAAGGTCAACAAAAGATTCATTATTTTTGGGAATGAAAGGTCAAGAAAGCCCTTAAGATATACTCCCTCCGGTCCTAAATATAGGACCTAGATGACTTTTTTGAAAAATCCTAAAAAAAGCAAAAAATAAGTTAATTATAAATTGATTTACTTAATTTTTCTCTTAAACTAGTTTATTTTACCTATAAGCTAATGGATAATCTAAAAAGATATCAAATATGTCATGATTTAATAACCTATTTCGCAACCTTAATTTTTCCAAAAAAAGTTATCTTGGTCTTATATTTAGGACCGAAGGTAGTAATAAAAAAAAGATTGGGGTACCTTGTTAAGCAACCATTTATCTTATTCAACCCTCATCATATAAGGCTATCTTAACACGGTGTTTTTGAATTATTCAACTATGTGTGTATGTGTTTTCATAACTTACAAGGAGCTGAAAAATCATTGTTAATTAGATGATTTTTCAGCTTCTTGTAAAATAAGTTAATTGCATTGTTCATCATAACTTATAAATCAAGTTGCTATGCCTTCTTGTAAGTTGTATTTATATTATCTTTGACTTTTTCTTTTCTATTACTTGTTTGTGATCCACATTTTCCATCTATTTATTTCTTCTTTACTTTTTCTAGTTGCTTTCATGCCACATCAGTCTCTACCCTCTGGACCATCCTATTTTTTATATATATAAACTAAAAAGTTTAGATGAGTTGATCCAGAGGGACTAGGGACTCACCAAGGCTAGAGCAAGTCTCCGAGTTCAAAAAACAAGCACTTACAAAGGTACTTACAAATTATACTCTAACAAAATCTTCACATCGGCAAGATTGAACCATCGTCTTCTAGCAAACAAAACCTTTTGTATCTGATCATTTCTAAATACTTCACTTGAGAATGAATTTTATTGTAAACAACATTCGCTCCCACATACTTAATCAGCAATTTGGTTTTATACAGACATTTTATACATCTCTCCATTTTAACCTAAATTAATTAGTCTTTCTCTTACTCTATTTAACTAGTTTTTCTATAACTATGCGACTCATCATTTTTTCTCATTCATAATGTTTATAAATAAGAGTGTGCTTGTATTTCATCCCTTGTACATTTTTTCCTTTTACCTAATTTTAATCAACGATTACTGTTGTTCGTTTTTCGCCATATGGGTATATTTTGTTTTTAAATATGATTTAAACGATAAACTGTAAAATTTAATTCAATTCAATTACTTTGTTTGACATTTGACTTTTGGTTACATGTTATACCCAACTTTGGTTTGAATATATAGTGTGCTGATTAGGCCTCACTCATAATCTTATCTTCTTGTTTTACCAAAGCATTATTCAAAGGATTAGGGAGAATATAAATACGAGGTTGCAACTCACAATCACAACGCAATACATAACTCTATTGTTGCAGGAAAATCATGGAAATCAACAAGGTTGTTTTCACTCTATTCTTAGTTTTCGGTAAGCATACACACACCCACATAAACACACTCAAAACCACCATTTCCCGTTCTATTTGCTATATTCTTTTCGTTGCTACCCTTTTCACATGTAGAAAAGGCTTTTTTTAAAAAAAAGGTTCAATTCTTCTTTTCTTCTAGTTCGATTGTTCAGTTGTTGTAAGTTCAATCAATTGACAAAATATTAGACTCTGATCTCTAACCTGTTTGTGGTACTGATGTGTGGGAAAAAGAATACTTTTCTTCACCTTTAAGAAAAACTTCCTCAGTTTCTAGGCTGCAGTGACAAGCAGTGTGAATTACCATTTAATCCTCAATTTTCTATTTTAATTTAATCTAAGAAATCTCATTTTTGTCCCCTAAGTCTATTTTGATTAATGCAACAACTATGGGTTTGATTTGAGATTTCGCATGTTTGTCACATATATATCTTATTAATTTAGAAGGATATTGTCCATATATTGTTTGTTTTAATATCTTTGTTTTACAATTTCGGAAACGTTCAATTTGTTGGCAGGCGCTATGGTGGTGCATGAAAATGTGAAAATGGTGAATGCCAAAATCTGCCCACAATTTTGCTACACTGATAAAGCATACATGATTTGCCCTTCTTCTGGCCATCTACACCTTCCTGCTCCTTGCAATTGTTGCATGGCATCAAAGGACTGTATAATTTATAGAGCTAATGGAACTCCTATTTGCACTGCCACTACCTGAATATCAATCCAACATTCAAATAATGGATCACATTTTAATCTTGGATTATCATCATCAAAACATATACATGTATTTTGGTCATGTATAAAATAAATCACAACTACGAGTTGTGTGACTCACTTTCTATGTTACTCCTATATATTGTAATGCGTGAATTATTGTTGTCTTTCCAATTTTATGAATAATGAATATGAGATTTGATTTGCAGTGGTTGAGGATGTTAGAACTCAATCCACCTGTTTTACAGATCTATATATATAATTTTCACCCAAAGATATCACTATTGATTGCACCTATTATTAAGTGAGTTTTCTTCCAAAACACACATAATTAAGAAAAATGATGTTTAAGGGGAATCAACACACGTTTAATATATTAACTTAACTTATTCTTTGGGTTAATAATAATTTTGATCAATGAAAAATTGTGGAAGTGCCATTTGGGCCAACAAACAATATCCAGTATCATTTTAATTAACCAATGAACAATTAGAAACCGTCATTTTGGCCAACACCGTCCATAATACACCAACTATGTCAACATGTTCACATGACAACAAAACTGGCAGTGTTAATAGTTGATGGACGACATTGATCAAAATGAGACTTTTTTGTTCAATGGCCTAAATGATATCATTTATTGTTTGTTGATTAAAGTGATACATTGTTAATTGTTTGTTAGCCATAATAAATACTAGGGCGAATGTGTAAAAATGATACTCAACTTTGTCTCCATGAGCGTTTCTAATACTAAAGTTTTACGAGGTGTAAAAAGAGTACTAAAGTTGGGGTTCAGGGGCAAATATAGTATTTCACTTAAGTGAAATAAAATTTATGTATGAAAATACTTTTATGTCCCTCATTATATTATTATCTTCTTCAATTTAATGAGGGGCATTAGAGTCCTTTCTTATTTAAATTTTATTTCTTTTAAGTAATATTTGTGCTTGGACTCTAAGTTGGGTATTATTTTTGCACCTCGCAAAATTTTAGTATTACAAACTCACTTTTGTGTAAAATTTATTATAATTTTTGCCCTTTTGCCCTAAATACTAACCCGTATTTTTTTTATATCCGCAAACTAATTATTTAACTCATATATCAAGAAGTGTAAGTACTAAGTAGTGCCCTCTACAGTCCTAAATAATAGAAGATCTATTTATATACCTTTATTGTATTGAAGATGTTAATTTATTAAGTGATTAATTAACACTTGACATAGACACGCGCGCGCATATACCTTATGCCCGTTGAACATGAGTGATTCCTTCTTCCTTATTCAAAAGTTGTGGTGCAGGACCTAATTCATCACTATATCAAGTCATGGCCCATTCTCCATATATAGCAAGTGTATGTCATCCTTTATTTATTTTCTCGCATATTGGAATTGCGCAATACTACACACTATTCTTGTACCTGCCGTTGCTCACAGCCTATGACTTGATATAGTGATGAATTAACTATATAATAACCTGATTTTGAGAGTTAGCTGTGAGAAAATGGGAAGTGCAAGAGTGTGTAGGATGTGCAATTCTAAATGTAAAACAGACACTTGTTATGGTCAATAGGCCACTTCACTTGGTTCTATATTAGGTCAAGTTATAGCATCAGATCTTTTGGTGAACTGGAAATAAGCTTCGATTCCCTAAAACATCTTGTTTCTGGCTGAAGTTGGGTTTTTCTATACATGAACGCACCATTCACAAGTCTCATTATGGAGGAGCTTTAATTTGTAGCCATTCTGTTAGTTCATGAAAACCACATTTCTCACTGAATACAATGATGACTTCCCATTTTTCTTAGATTAGATACTCATTTTGAGTATATTTGGCTAGTTATTGATACAAACTTAAAAGCTTTTTTTAAGGATTTTGAAGAGATGTTAAGTTGTTCCATTATTTATTAGGGGATCCCATTGTAATTATTATAATTTTAGTTAAAATAGAAATATTATAAAAAATAATAGGGCAAAAGCACTTATATGATAATTAACTATTTCAGTTTCGACAAAACTAAAAAATGACTATTTCGTGGTGCATAAATAATATCTAACTTTGTGACCCGGTGTAAAAGTAATAAAACCGGTGTTGAATGTTAATTTGTAGTTATGTGGAACCTTTCTGATATTATTTTCAAAGTGAAAATGCACTTTTGTCCCTCCCAATCAAAACCTTGTTGATACTAGTTAGCACGTGAAGATGAATGATGAAAGGAAGAAGGGTTGAATTTTAATTATGAGGGGGTAAAAAGATATTTTTACTTTAAAAAATAAAATCAGAAAGGTTTCACAAAACTACAAATTAACATTTAGTATATTTTTTTTCCCGGGTCACAAAGTTAGTTATTATTTATGCACCGCGAAATAGTCATTTATTATTTTTGCCAAAATTAAAATAGTTAATTATTATATCAGCGCTTTTGCCCAAAATAATATTATAAGGAAAACAAAGAGGTTTAGTTTTCTTTTTAATTATCATCATTATTGTTATATTTAAAACCTTTTTATTTCTTCTTGAGCAATCAGGTGAACCCATCAGCTATAGTCCACTTTAATTTGGATTTGAGTGAATAGACATAACACACCGTTTTCAAAGGATGGATTGGAAGACCTAGACTACAATTGCGGAAGGGGACACAACTTTTAACTATTTTAACACTAGTGTCAATTTCTTCGGCCTCCTGGAGCGATAATGAGCAAAAATCAGTCTGATGAGAAAGAAGGAAAAGGAAGCGGTGGCATTATCTCAGAAGTGAGAGGCGACAAACATTCCGGAGCAAGAGAGAAGCAAAGAGAGGAGAGAGAGGCTTAGGATTCAAATAAGATTTTTAGTAATTTTCTTGTGAATCTTTCTTAGCTTTCTAATCTAGTTTTTTCCCCTTCCCTTCTCTTGCATTATTCTATTTGGATATTTTAAAGTTTCACATCGGCTGAGGATGAGAACGAAAGGCGCCTTATAAGGGCATGGATACTTCCCCCTCTCGACGCGTTTAAGCCGTGATGGGATAGAATTCCCGAAAGTGGACAATTTAGAGAGCGAGATGCTGAGATATTACAGATGATGTCAAAGCCAGGCTCGAGTCTATGTGCCAGCGAGGGCGATGGCCCCAAGGGGGTGTGGCTTGGGGCAGATTGTAAAGTCCCACATCGGCTGGGGATAAGAACGAAAGACGCCTTGTAAGGGCCTTGATACTTCCCCCTCTCAACGCGTTCAGATTTGAGATTTATAGATTTCCTCTTATTAATATGTCTAATTAAACTCTTAATTCTATTACTATTTTGAAGCATTGTATAGTTAAAAAACTTTGATGTTATATAAGTCACCAACTACCTATAATTATATGTCCTTAGTATAAGTCACTAACCGTCGCATTAAATGTTTTTTCTCAGTTTACCTCTGTTATTAATAGGAATTCAAAATTGAAAATGTGAAACATATCATTTAATGAATGATACAACAACAACAATAACAAAACCTTAATCCCAACTAAGTGGGGTCGGCTACGTGGATCACGCGACGCCATTCCGATCGATCAGTAGTCATGCTTGGAGATAAATCATTGATTAAAAGATGTCGTTGAATAATTTAGTGAAAGGTTCTCTTTGGTCGCCCTCTCCCTCTTTTGTAAGGACTCCATACCAATTGATCAACTATTCTTACTTGCTCATCTAATTCTCTTCGTTGAACATGTACAAACCACCTCAAGCGACTTTCTACCATTTTCTCTGCAATTGATGCTACCCCAACTCTTTCTCGAATATGCTCATTGTGGATCCTATCTTTGATTGTATCACACATCCATCTCAACATTCTCAATGTTGATTGTATGATGTATGACCACACATCTATCATACCATTTAATGAATGATGAAGTTGGAAAATGTGACAAATTTAATATGAATTTTAAGACCAAACTATATCATTCCTTAGCATGTGAGAAATGTATAGTTGGTGACTTATAATAAGGATGGAGGGAGTATATATGATGGTCATGAATCTAACATGTGCTTTATTTTTCCTAAATGCTACACAACATTTAGCTTTTATTGATTAATATTTATGATAAATGTGCTTTATTATAGTGCGAACAACGATTCACCTTGAAGTGTGTTGTTTTTTGTTAGCAAAGGGTATCCCCACCTGCGTGTCAAGTGAGACTAATATCGGCTTGTGAATTTGCTCCATTCACAAGAGTTAGGGATCAAACTCTCAACCACTTTTTTAAGGGACGAGAGTACTTACCACTCACGCCACCCATCAGGTTCAAAAGAACGCACGTTATAGACTTTGAAACAAATAAGATATAAATAAGCGAACACAGGAAATAATGCATGATGGTAACTGCAAGAAACCTGTAACATCCCATATTTTTAGCACTTATAAATAAATGATCTTTGTGACATTTAAAATTTTTATTAAGAATAATGTGCTAAAGAAGTGATAAATTTGGGTAAAACCTTAAGAAAAAGGGCAAATTGCTTTTGTATATTATGAGGGTAAGGTTAACATAAATTTAAAATATACTTATTTATATAAGATGTGATTTTTTTAAAAAAAGGGAAATATAAATGAAAGCTCAAATAAAGCCCAATTTTAGAAACCCTACATATCACCTATATACTCCTACTTTTTTTCATCATGTCGTCACCTCTCTCCTTTCTTCACTTGGTTTTCTCTAATTGATTATGTACAAATAATATTCTATCAAGGAGTTAGGGAGTGTATGTATTCTTATAAATATACTGCCAAAACTTAGTAAAATTTACTAAAGTATAATATTTTAGCTGTAAATAGAATAAAATAGGTCAGCTATAATTGTAGGTAGTTTAAGGTACAATTGAGGAAATACCTCTAGGAGTTAGTCATATATTAATAGATATGTATATTTGTGATGTTGTAGACTCTTATTAAGGAAGTTGGAGTGATTTTGTGTGATTACCTATGTGCTGAGGAGTAACAGGTAACACTGAATGATTCTTTCGTATGCTTGTTAATTATGGATAATTATAATATGATTGATTACTGATTGCCTCTTAATTTAAAAATGTGAATTTCTTGATTAGTTTGTTCCTTTTCAAGCATGCTTGTTGTTAATGTTTTGATATGTAATATGTGAATGATAATTACTTTGATTCTTTTCAAGCATGCTTGTTGTTAATGTTTTGATACGTAATATGTGAATGATAAGTACTTTGATTCTTTTCAAGCATGTTTGCTTATATGATGATATTCTATTGTGTTAGAGAGTGTACTGTGGTATTTTAAATTCAAAGAATATTTAATTTTTAGTGGATGTATATACTTGTCATTGCATGAGCATCTGTGATGGGATAGGGGATAGAGGAGGAGAAGGAGGAGAAATTGTTTGGTGAATTTTATTACCACGTGGTATGCCATCACTCGGTGCACAGTGGTGGTAGTGGTACTTGTCAGGGCCCTTTCTTCTATGCCTTCCCTTGCCAGGATTGCATGGAAGTTATGGGACATGTGACACCTCCTTATATTTGTTCTTTAAGGAGGGGAGTCATAGTCCATACTTGAGCTCTATACCTCGGCAGGGTATTGGTGAGCTTGGGATAATCTATTTAATTAGATTTATTTTTGTTTGGACTATATGTTAGCCTATGGCTCCTATCAGCGGTATAAGGGTGAAGGTGATATAAGGGAGGCATACTGCATTTATGCATGAGTGAAATCTTAATGTAAAGGAACCGTTTTTGAATTAAGAGGTCAATTGAGATGAATATGAAAAGGCAAAAGTTGATTTGTACGGCTGAACATGTGAACAATTTTGTATTATAATTATATATAATTTGCTTGTGTATGTTAGGAGATTTCGGTAGTTACTGAGATGTCGATCTCACCCCATTATTAACATTTTTAGGTGAAAGATCTAATAATAAGCAAGGGAAGACACTTGAGAAGTAAGCACGTTTATTTTATATTTATTTTGTCATTGACCTCAACCTTTAATGTTTTACTTCGTTTTATTTTTTAAAAAAATCTATTTTGGAGTGTAAACATATATTTTTATAACTTGTATATAATTTTGTTGAGGTGTTACAATTTGGTATGAGAGCAATACGATTCTGTGACCGTCTGTCTTACGATTTTGAAAAGCATTTTCAAAGAAAAGTGTGTTTTAAACTTTTGGAGGTCATGACAATTTAAATATAATTTGTGTTCTTCCCCTGTCATTCTTATGATAGAGTATATTGTTGCATATTGATTTTGTTGATGTGGATCGGAATTATATTTAGGAATGAATAAAGGAAGTGAAAAAAAATTGATACATAAATATTATGCATAAGTGATTAGTATAGTTAATTCTCAATGTTAATGTAATACTTGAGGAAGTAATGATTAGAAAGAAAGTTTTGAATGCTTATATAGTTTAGTATAAGAAAACTGGAAGAGAGAAAAGAATTAAAAAAAAACTATTATTGAGGAGTTATAGTGAAGCCATGGAATATTTCAAGGAAAAAGGTTTGTTTGTTTTATGTTTAGAGGCCATGGCATGAGTAATTTGATCGGTTATAATATGTGGTTAAGAAAAGAATTTTTAGGACAAGAGATACTATACCAGTTGGTGGGAGCTTTAGAATTGAATTTGAAGGTTACATAAGATATCATTGTGTTACTAAGTCAAATATAAGAAATATTTTTGAGTAAGAAATAGATATAAGGACTTTTATTTAGTGACATTTAAGCTTTGGTTGGTTAATATAGGGGAATTACAACAAAAGGATATTAGGGTTGAAGCTTTCAAGAATCTAGGACATTGATAGTTGTTATTGATTATAAAAAGGCGATATAATGGAAGAAAGAAAAACCTAAAGAAAATTAAACATATATAAGATATTAAGAACGCGATTTATATGATCAAAATAACTTGAAATATAGAGGAGAATAAATAGGCAGATTAATTTTCAAATAGTGATAGAGTTTGAAGCTATTTATATTACTGGGTTCATTGATAATGAAAATAAGAAGTGTGTATGTACCTGTAAGTGACATCCAAAATAAGAATATAATATACTTGTTTATCTAAATGGTTTGCTTGAAACTTGAGGGGCTATGCAGGACTATAAACAATTTTGTTAAGTATTATTATTTGATTTAGTAATTTTGTGCAACTATTGATTAAACATTTTTGTTACCAAGAGAGGTAGAAGATTGGGTTATCAAGTTAGGCTTTTCAGAAGAAAAGTAGAAAGACATATTTTTAATAGGAAGACTCGATTTCACTACGCCACTGTTGTTATTGACTATATCCAAGTTGGGCTTATTAGAGGCAAAATAAAGGTACATTTGATTGACAAAATGGATTATTGTTTAGGGAGTTGTTGTAATTGATACCAAAGTTCAAATGAGGGATTGACTAATGTTTTTTTTTTCTTTTTGGAATGAAAAAGATTTTACTGGAAGGCTAGCATTGGTAAATGTAGATAAGGTGTCAAGTGTGAGACATTAGGTTTTGATTTTAAAAAAAAATGCAAGTATTAATTGATGATAAGACACCGAAGATATATTTATGACTACATTTTTGGATAAGTTTGGAGTAAAATAAAAGGGGCATGTAACTGTGTCTATTTACTTGTATTGTATTTATGTAGGATCATGATGTAGAGACAAATATTATGAATGGTTGGGATATGTAATTATATCCGCAAGTAGTGAAGATTATTAGGTAGTTTTCTAAATTTTGAAGTTGGACATGTGTAGGAGTGCAAATGGTAATATAATTGTTGATGTATTATAACTAATTCAATATTTATTAGATATGACATTATTTAAAGAGGTCAATAAATCTGAATTTTCGAGGATTGAAGAATTCTGATTATTTTTATGGAAAATTTGATAGAATGATAGGTTATATGGTGGTTTCAAATATGTTCATATGTTCAGGCACAAGGATTTAATGAAGAATAGAGTATTGAGGACTAATGTTTAGTGGGGCTTCAAAATCATGAGGACTTTATGTATTTTAATAACTTGCTTGGTTTAAATGGTGCTTAGGGATGATTGTTGTTAACTTGATTCTTGATGTTGAATTAGGAAGAATTTTGAGAGATTCAAGGATTGTGAATTCTATGATTTATGGATTTTGAGAATGCAAGGAATTAGGACTTTCTTTATTTCTGTAGGCTTATTGGCACGAATGAATAGTCATGTTTGGGTTGAATCTTTGAGAATTGGAAAAGAGGAAGTTAGAGTTTAGTATGGAGTCCAAAAACAAAATGATGAAAAGTAGTTGTTGATTTTTTTTCCATCCGTTAAACATGATTGCCCTAGTTAAAAAAAATTTCCTTTTGGTTTAAATTGTTGAGGATGAAAATGAATAAAGTTACATCATTAAAGTGAGGTCATTTAGACTAAAGTGATTGAGCTTGATTGATTGAATATGTTGATGTGACTATGGGGAATATGATATATCATATTGGTTATGAATTGAGAATGGTATTGGGATAATTTATTTTTAGAATTGAGCTTTTATTGTGGTTTTTAATGAGTGAATGTACGTTGATCAAGAAATTGAGGATTATGTGACTAAGAATACTTCACTAGAGTAAGCTAGGTAGGGGAATGATAAAGAATTAGTGGATAAAGGTACTTCAATAGATCCTGTATTTATTTGCAAAGTATTTAGAGTTTGGGAAATTGTTTTAAGGAATTGCTTAAGGACAAATGGAGATTGAGGCTGATATCATAAATAGAATAAAGAGTTCCAATGTGGTGTGATCTATGGATAGGATTAAGGGTATATAATTTGAGATTTTGCAATTTATTTAGGTTTTTCTTGGTATGATGGAGAAATTTTAATTTAGTGTTGACTTTAGAAGTTGCGATTATAATTGAGTTAATAAATGATGATACTAGTTAAATTTAAGATTTCATGGTTGATGATGAATAGAAAATTTTTGTTGATTTATGAAGGTTATATGTATGATTGGGAATAGTAATGTGAATGGATTTTAGTTCATTAGGGCTTATGTTAAATAACAATCCTAAGTCAAGGGGAATGATAAATTTCTAGGAATTCTTTTAAAATAGTCAAGGAGTTGGAACACGATATTATTATTGGGAATTTTCATTTAGACGAAAGGATATTAGAAGCTGAACTTAATAGTGAATTATGCTATTGATTGGTAATGTCGGTTATCATAACCCAACTGTGGGCTCAAAGGTAGATAGGAGGATTGAGGTATTATGGATTTTATGATTGAATTAATACAGTAAGTGTTCATTTAGCTTTGGGATATTCTTCGATTAAATGATTGAGATTTTTCAAAGATTTAGAGAGAGGACATTGGCTCTAAAGTTTTATTTTCTAAGAAATGGATCTTAGAAAAGTCAAGATTATTTGAACTAATTATTTGTAGGGGACTTATGGTTTTTAAGATGATTGGAGAAATTGAAGTTCCTAGGAAGTATGTTTTATAGACCAAGAGAGATTTTGAAAATGATGTTTTAGAGGATTCCAGTCGTGTGCTTATGAATTATAATAGTGGGATGTTTTGAAGTTAGGATAGAGATAAGTGGATGTAAGACATGCAAATAATGGCTGAACAGTAAAGAGAGTTTTAAAAAAAATTACGATGATTATTCAAAGTATTGATGGGTATCTATCTTGTTTGATGAGAGTGAATCAATTTGAGGGCTATTTTGTTATGAATTATTTGCTAGAGTTATATATATAATTTAGGAAATTTTGAGGACAAAATTCTTTTTAGGAGGGGAGAATTGTAACATCCCATATTTTTAGCACTTATAAATAAATGATCTTTGTGACATTTAAAATTTTTATTTAAGAATAATGTGTTAAAGAAGTGATAAATTTGGGTAAAACCTTAAGAAAAAGGGCAAATTGCTTTTGTATATTATGAGGGTAAGGTTAACATAAATTTAAAATATACTTATTTATATAAGATGTGATTTTTTTTCAAAAAAAGGGAAATATAAATGAAAGCCCAAATAAAGCCCAATTTTAGAAACCATACATATCACCTATATACTCCTACTTTTTTTCATCATGCCGTCACCTCTCTCCTTTCTTCACTTGGTTTTCTCTAATTGATTACATTAAGTTACTATCTTATCAACTTTCTCTCCTTTCTTCACTGTATAATTCATGATATATAACATTTGTGTCAAATTTGTATTGTTTTTTTTTTTATTTTGTTTTCAAGTTCCTGTAAGCCCAAATAACTAGTTTATCCTATGTTCCATGTATTTGTTTCGTTTTTGTTACATAAAGGCATTCCATGTATCTTTTTATAACCTATTCTATTCTCAACTACGAAAAAAAAAAATACCCCAACATATTTCTCCACTCATCTCACTATTTGCTTAATTAAAGGAGAATGGTTTTTTATGGCTATAATATAATTTTTCTTTCTTGACTATGGAACGACAAACACTGATATATACACACACACCCAATTAACTAACCTTTTTCCATTTGAACGGCACATGTACAGATTTTTTTTGTTGTATTTTTATTCATTTTCAGTTTTATTATTTAATAAAAAAATAGGCAGAGATGCACACACACATGTATTAGAGAAACCATTCTAAATTATATACACACACGCATATTCTCTCCCATGTATAATTGAGGTGATGGCCGTTTAATTTAAATACACACACCCCACAATTAATATCATTTTTTTACATATGTATTATGTACAAATAATATTCTATCAAGGAGTTAGGGAGTGTATGTATTCTTATAAATATACTGCCAAAACTTAAGTAAAATTTACTAAAGTATAATATTTTAGCTGTAAATAGAATAAAATAGGTGAGCTATAATTGTAGGTAGTTTAAGGTACAATTGAGGAAATACCTCTAGGAGTTAGTCATATATTAATAGATATGTATATTTGTGATGTTGTAGACTCTTATTAAGGAAGTTGGAGTGATTTTGTGTGATTACCTGTGCGCTGAGGAGTAACAGGTAACTCTGAATGATTCTTTCGTATGCTTGTAAATTATGGATAATTATAATATGATTGATTACTGATTGACTCTTAATTTAAAATGTGAATTTCTTGATTAGTTTGTTCCTTTTCAAGCATGTTTGTTGTTAATGTTTTGATATGTAATATGTGAATGATAATTACTTTGATTCTTTTCAAGTGTAACATCCTGAAAAATTTAATATAGGATTAGAGAGTGTTTTGGGAAATAATAAATGGAGGAAATGAAAATATTGAAATTTTTAGAAATTTCGGAGATTTATTTTGAGATACTTTGGAAGTTTTTGGATAATAATTGTACAAATAATTAATTAAGCAATTGAAGAATTAGAAATATGAGAGTAGGATGAAATCCAAAATATTTTATAGATTAAGAAGATTGAAGGTTTGATTTAATGGATTAAAATTGAAGGTGGGCATTTAGGTCTTTTTCCTCCAAATCTTATGCACTATACTTATATTAAACCAAATCCAAACACTCCCTTCCTCCTCAATTACATGTTTTTGGCCGAGAAAACCCCCCCCCCCCCCCATTCTCAACTTCACTTTTCATTTCTCTTCTCCCACATACACCCACACATTTTTGCTCTCACTTCCCACTACCTCATCATTTTGCTTTTCTCTCCTCCTCAAATCCTTGTTAAAGACCGAGCTGGATCTGCACCTCATGAGTTTTCTTCGTCCCACTTAGTTTTCCGGCGAACTCTCTTCTTTTCCGGCAAGCACGGGCGGCGAACGGCGGTGAACGGCGGCCGGTGGTGAAAAATGAAGGTGGGTCTTGTTCTTTTGTGTTTTCTTTGAGTTGAACTCCCTTTCAAGTGGATTTCTCATTTTTCTTTTCCCTTGGGCGGTGATTTTCGTTCTCCTCTCCTAGTGGCCGAATTCCGGCGTGGTGGTCGACGGCCAACGGTGATTAAGCTTCCCTTTTTCGTTTAAAACCATGTAAGCATCACCTACCACATTGATTTTGGATTTTGGGATGGATTTTGGTATAAAAGTGGCCTCTTTAAGTTAGGGTTTTTGATTATACTGAAAATTTTAGAATGTAGTGCTTTAATATTGAAATTTTGGCATTGAATTTGAGTATTTTTGGGAGCAATTGGATTTTCTAGAGAAGATTGAGTAATTGTGAAACTTTTGGTAATTATTATGATTCTTTGAAATTAGGATTTGGTGATGTAAGAGTTATTGGGGAAAATTGGTAATTACTTTATGCTTACTAAGGTTAAATAATGATATTGGAATGGTGAAAGTGATTGGATTGGTTTTGGAAGGAAATTTAGTAGTTAAAGTGTTGATTAATAGAGAATTTGGTTATGTAAAGGTGTGTTTGGATTGTGGTGTAGTGGTTGAGGAGTTAGGAAGATCACTTTGAATGCCAAATTAATATTAATGAGGTGGTTTTGGTGAGTTTTACATGATTGGTAAATTTGCATATCTAGTGCATTTTCTTTGTAACTTGCATTGGATTCTTATTTGGCTGGACATTTTAGGCTGTTTTGGTGATAATTTGGCTGCTCTAGTTGGCCAAAATCATTTTTGAAAGGTCCTTGAAAGTTGCTGGAAAAATTGTGAAGTGCTCATTTTACTTAGGGTTCTAGATTCTAATCTTGTGAATTGAGTACTTTGAATTGTGAAAAACTGTTTCTGTGTGTTGTAGTGCTCATATTGATTATTTTGGAACTGTTTTTACCCTGCTTAAACTGCTTGAACATTTTCTGGAATAAATTGTTGAAGTTGGAGAAATTCTGTGAAGTTCACTGCTGGAACAGTTTGCTTGTCTTCATCACTGTGGCTTGCGTACTTGAAGATATTGCAAACTGTTTTAACTGGATAAACTAGGAGATATTAGCTTTAATTTGATATATTGTGTGCCCTGAAACTAATTTTCTACTCTTTGGAATAAATTTTTGAAAAAGGACTGTTTCGCTGAAAACTGCTGGAAATTCAGTCTCACTATTTCTGACTTTGTGACTTTGTTAGTTGGAATTTTTGAAAACTGTTTTAACTGGAGATAGTACGAGATTTGTGCTTTCATTTGATATATTAAGTGTCTCAAAACTCATTCTAGGCTGTCCGAAATTAATTTTTGAAGTTGCCCTGTTTTTGCTGAAAGTAGTTATCTGTTGGACGGTTTTGCATGCAAATTGTTTTACCTTGCCCTGCACTATTTTGAGTGATTCTTGACTACATTTCTCCAGTTTTAAACATTCTTTTGAGGGCTGTAAAGGGCTGGAATTTTTGCACACAAATCGTTTGACAAATTGGTGAAAGATTGCACACTTCTTGCACTTTTGCTAAAATCGGGTAGGCTGTTTTGTGAACAATTCTGGGAACAAATTGAGAACTGATTTTTGCTGGATTGTTCTTGTTTCTAACTCATAAATAACAGGGTTATTTGGAAAAAAAAAGTAGTTGTGGAATTTTTGAAGCATAATTCGTTGACTTTTGCAACCCCTTTTTGAGTAACAGTTTGATTCGCTTTGGTGTATGCTTGACTAATGAATAATGCATATTAGAGCTCATCTTGTGAAGTTAAATCTAATTGTTTTTGTATAACTTGGGTTACTTGTGTGGGTGACATAAACTGTAATATCATTCAAGAATGATGTTTTGGATTATTAAAAATGGAGGTAGCACTTGGAGGCTAAAGCTGAAATTTAGTTTGCTAATCTGTTTTGTTATGATTGATAGGATTGCTATGGTCACATGAGATTCATCAAAGGAAAATGACATTGTGCTTATGAGAATTTTGTGTTTGATTTTTGATACTTTCAATGTTTTGATTTGTTCATTTACATGGCCATTGCATAGTATTTTGATGTAGGAGGGGTTTGGGTAGCATATTAGGATTTGAGAGAGACGTTAAATATTATGAAATAGAAATGATATTAATTTATCATTCTGTATTATATTATTATAGGATTGAATGCGATGTGGTTTTTGTGGCATCAAGAAAGGAAGAATAGGTCAGTGCATAGTTGCCGAAGAACAGGTAATCACTCTTACCTTACTATAATATTGAGGGTGACGTTAGTTGGGATTTTCAAAATCCTTTCTAGCCCTCAAAATGTTTAAAGGTTATTTTTATACAAAACAGGCTATCGGGTGCCTTTCAAACCCGATTATTTTGTATAAAGAAACTTCATACATTATATATTATCCTGTCTGGTGGTGGTGAGTTTCCTGGAATAGTGGGATATATTGGGTATGGTGCTCTGACAACGGTATTGGTAGGTTCTTCGATGGAAAGTGGTGGAGTTATATATATATATTTGGTACTTGGATAGAGTTATTGGAATGTGATTTGGATTGAAAGTATCGTACATTACGGTTGAGGAATTGAAATGTTGTTTTGATGGAAAGTATCAAAGATGATGATTGAGGTATTGAATGAGTTTGAGATATTGAAAAGAATTGGGATCATTGCATGACACTGAGATATATGTACCATCGCGCGATGATAACCGGTTGATAGGCCAATCAACGGTTATTTGTACGGGTCGACAGATTGGAGACTGTGACCATTGGTCAACAGATTAGAGACTGTGACCAGCAGTCTTCTGATTGGAGACAGTGACTGCTCCCTTTCTGATTGGAGACATATTGGGGTTTCCTTCTCATGGGGTTACCAGAGAAGAAAATTGCCCCCTCATTTTGAGAGGGGCACAGTGTCAACTCATTTGGAACATATATAGAGCTCGAGCGTAGTGCCTCCAGGATGGCATGAGTAGAGCACCAGGGATTGTAAATGAATGTGAGCCGAGAAATTGAATTTGAGAAAGGTATGAATGAGAATTACAGTAAGGAAAGCATGGATTGAAGATTGGATGGTGAGGTTTAGTTGATGTGGAAATTGATTGAAGGATTTCGAGTGATATTTGAAAAGTACAGATGATAAACTTGATTTGAATTGGACGTGACAGAGGGACTGAAGTGTTAAAGGGAAGAAGACTTGAGTTATATACATATTAATGATTTTAAAATGTGGTACCCTTTAGACGTCCTTACTACCGCACATCTCACTGTTATAGTGAGTTAAGTAGTAGATTACTGAGACAAGTTGTCTCACCCCACGATTACTTACATTTTTGCAGGTAATCATGCACAGGCTCGAGCAACAGGAAAGGGAATTAAGTTTCAAAGGTTATTTAGATTATTTAGACATGTATATTGCCAAAAATGTATAGGTCTGCATTCGCTTCCTCATATTTTTATTTGTATTGATATTATTGGTTAATTGGAAGATTATAGTATGTTGCTCTTTTTCTAACCATGTTAGGTGATTCTTTTCTAACATGGTTAGCTATTACTTAACCATGATAGTGTTCAGATTATATTAGGAAATTCTTTTTCTAACTATGATAGATTTATTGATATTATGGAAATCATTTTTCTATCATAGGTAGTAACGGTATTATTGAATTAATCAGGAAATTAGTAACGGTATTTTACATCAAGCATGCTTGTTGTTAATGTTTTGATACGTAATATGTGAATGATAAGTACTTTGATTCTTTTCAAGCATGTTTGCTTATATGATGATATTCTATTGTGTTAGAGAGTGTACTGTGGTATTGTAAATTAAAAGAATATTTAATTGTTAGTGGATGTATATACTTGTCATTGCATGAGCATCTGTGATGGGATAGGGGATAGAGGAGGAGAAGGAGGAGAAATTGTATGGTGAATTTTAATACCACGTGGTATGCCATCACTCGGTGCACAGTGGTGGTAGTGGTACTTGTCAGGGCCCTTTCTTCTATGGCTTCCCTTGCCAGGATTGCATAGAAGTTATGGGACTTGTGACACCTCCTTATATTTGTTCTTTAAGGAGGGGAGCCATAGTCCATACTTGAGCTCTATACCTCGTCAGGGTATATCTCATGTATTGGTGAGCTTGGGATAATCTATTTGATTAGATTTATTTTTGTTTGGACTATATGTTAGTCTATGGCTCCTGTCAGCGGTAAAAGGGTGAAGGTGATATAAGGGAGGCATACTGCATTTATGCATGAGTGAAATATTAATGTAAAGGAACCGTTTTTGAATTAAGAGGTCAATTGAGATGAATATGAAAAGGCAAAAGTTGATTTGTAGGGCTGAACATGTGAACAATTTTGTATTATAATTATATATAATTTGCTTGTGTATGTTAGGAGATTTCGGTAGTTATTGAGATGTCGATCTCACCCCATTATTAACATTTTTAGGTGAAAGATCTAATAATAAGCAAGGGAAGATACTTGAGAAGTAAGCACGTTTATTTTATATTTATTTTGTCATTGACCTCAACCTTTAATGTTTTACTTTGTTTTCTTTTTTTAAAAAAATCTATTTTGGAGTGTAAACATATATTTTTATAACTTGTATATAATTTTGTTGAGGTGTTACAAAACTCATTCTAAAATAGTTCATAGATCACTTCAAGATTCCCAGGTTATGTTGTGACCACCGCAGAGATAAGGCTTCATCCGATCGATGGACAAATGGAAGAAACATAAAGAAAAAGATTTAGCAGGAAGGTGAAAGGTAAATAAAAGGAGACTAGAGAAGGTGAGTCAAAACTAAAGCACAAATTACGTTAAGAAGGGAAAAAATTAGTAGGTTTATAAAGAAAAATATAAAATATGTGAAAAAATGAAACATTCAGCGGAAGAAGAAAGAGATTTTGTCAATTCGCCTAATAAATGAAATGGAAGTGAAAGCCAAATCTGATTTTAAAACTCGTTAATGAAAATACTTAGAATGTAAATCTTGTAAAAAAACATTCACATAATAGAAAGGAAGGTTAAATTAATGGGAAAGAAAATAAAAATAACACAAGAGGTTGTAAAAAAAAAGTTAAACTCAATAATAAGGTTGTCACCTGTTGAAAGAGATATTACATCATAATGAAAAACTAGAAATAAAAAAAGATACAAACAAAGGAATAGTAAAAATACAATGAAAGACTAATAAAAAAGCAAAGGTCAATTTATTCAAAAGAGTATCATTGACTAGAAATTGCCAAAAGCAAACTAAAAAGTAAAAAGTGAGAAAAAATTAATAAAACTTGTTCAGAATTAAATTGATGGAGAAGATTTGACAAATAATTTTTAAACAAAGTATTATATAAATTATATTAATATTCAAATATATAAGTTCAGATTAAAACACCACCCAAAAAACGAAGGAAATTACATACAAACACAAAATTAGGGGTCGATTTGTTCAAAAGTGGAAAATTAAATGTAAATTCCAAAAGGACAACAAAATAGTAAAAAGTGAAAAAATGTTATAAAATTAGTTATATAAAGAGTTAAGTATATACATTCAGATTAAAAAACCACCCAAAAAACGGAAGACAAAAAAGCACAAAAAATAGGGGTCGATTTGTTCAAAAGTGGAAAATTAAATGTAAATTGAAAAAAGATAACAAAAAGTAAAAAGTAAACAAAAAAGTTACAAAATCATTTATGAAATCAGATGAAGGAGAAGATTTGACACATAATATTTAAACAAATATTTATATATTACATAAGTATAATATATGTATGTATGTATGTATGTATGTATGTATGTATGTATGTATGTATGTATGTATGTATGTATGTATGTATGTATGTATGTATGTATGATCTAAAGTCAGAACAAATACACATAAAATACAGACGAAATAAAAGAATGTATAAAATATAAATATAATATATAATACATACAGTAATATGTAAATATATAAAATTTTTCAGACCAAAAAAAATATTTAAAATTTGAACAAACACACAAAAAAAATAAATGGGATAAAAGAATTTAATAAATGAAGGAAGTTCATTCTAGGGTTAACAAAACAGTAATCACAAACCGATAGCTCTGTGTGGGATAAGAAGACTTGAACATTTTTGTGAATAATAACATGAATAGGAAAACACCTAAATCATGTTATAAAAAAGGGAAAACATTTAAACCATTAACATTTGCCTTTTAAGATATATAGATATAGATTCAATGCCTTTCAAGATATATAGATATAGATTCAATGCCTTTCAAGATATATAGATATAGATTCAATTACTTTATTTTACATTTGACTTTTTTACCTATTATACCAAACTTTGGTTTGAATATATAGTGTATTGAATAGGCCTTATTCATAATATAATCTTCTTATTTTACCAAAACATTATTTAAAGGATTAGGAAGAATATAGGTTGCAACTCAGAAACAAAGTGTTATCTCCATTGTTGCAGGAAAGTCATGGAAATCAACAAGACTTTTTTCACCCTTTTCTTAATTTTCAGTAAGCGCGCTCACACTCAAACCACCATTTTTTGTTCTATTTGCTATATTCTATTCATTGCTATCCTTTTCACGAGTAAATAAAGGCTTTTTTCAATGGATTTAATTCCTTTTCTATTTCGATTGTACAATTGTTGTAAGTACAATTAGTTGGAAAAATATTAGACTCTCCACCCTGTTTGTGGTACTGATGATTGGGAAAAAAAAATATTTTTCTCCACCATTTTTGTACTAGTACCAAATGGAATTAAAAAAAATTCCTAACTTTCTAGGTTGCAGTGACAAGCATCGTGAATTACCATTTAATCCTCAATTTTCTATTTTAACTTAACAATTCACAATTCATTCACTTAGGAGATGTGGGCGTGTGTCTTTTAGTCAAATTTTGGAAATCTCATTTTTGTCCCCTAAGTCTGAGATGATAGAAGCCACAACTGCGGGTCTGATTTGAGATTTCACATGTTTGTCACTTGTATATATTTTATTATTAATTCATACGGATATCTTACCTAATTGTTTTTTTGAATATCTTTGTATCAAAATTTTGGAATCGCTCAATTTTTTGGCAGCCGCTATAGTGGTGCATGAAAATGTGAAAATGGTCAATGCCAAAATCTGCCCACAAATTTGCTACACTGATAGATCATACATGACTTGCCCTTCTTCAGGCGATCGACACCTTCCTGCTCCTTGCAATTGTTGCATGGCATCAAAGGGCTGTATAATTTATAGAGCTATTGGAGATCCTATTTGCACAGCCACTATTTGAATATCATTCCAACACTCAAACAATGGATGACAATTTATTCTTGGATTATCGTCATCAAAACATACAAATGTATTTTCGTCATCAATATAATAAATCACAACAATTTTTTGTGTGACTCGCTCTCCATGTTACTGCTATATATATTGTAATGCGTGTGTTACTGTTGACTTTCCAATGTTATAATTAATGAATAAGGGATTGGATTTGCATTGGTTGTGGATGTTAGAACTCAATTCACATGTTTTACAGATCTATATACATTATACAATTTTCGCCCAAAGATATCACTATTGATTACACCTATTATTAAGTGAGTTTTCGTCCAAAACGCCTATAATTAAAAAAAAATGATGGTTTAGGGGAATCAACACTCATTTAATATATTTTCAAAAAATTTACTTAATTTATTTTTTGGGTTAATAATCGTTTTGGCCAAAAAAATATTGTAGAAATATCATTTTGGTTATCAGACAATAACCGGTATCATTTTGACAAATGAACAATAAAAAAAGCTTACTTTGTGCCAACACCATCCATAATACACCGACTCTATGAATATGTTCACATGACAGCAAAACTAATGGTGTTAATGGTTGATGTAATAATTACTTATCTTTTGCTTTAATCTCCATGGGAAAAATAACTTTTTTATACTATTTTGAAGACCCGTACGGTTACCATAAAGACTAGGAACAACTTAAGTCAATATAGTCAAGAAAAATTAGAAAAACGTCTTATATTTAAGACTAAGATTACCTCCTCAAGTAGGGTCCTATATTTAGGATGGTAGAGAGTATTATACTTCCTTTGTACAAGACTTTGGCACAAGTAGTTTAATATCTAATTATGAGAAACACAACGAGGACACTTTTCATGATCAATAGACCACATCACCTTATATATTGAATTTAGAATAAGAATGTATGAGATCTTCTGATGAACTGGAGATTAGCGTCACTTTCTTGAAACATGTTTTTAAGCCTAAAGTTGGAGCCTTGCCACTAGCATGCATATTGTTCGATATATCCTTGAGTTTGTCAATGAAGTCACCGTTAATCACTAGTCATATTTGAGGAGTTTTGCAGCCACTGATGTCCTAAAATTTTGAATTCACTTCTCTCTGACAAACATTTTCACTATTATAGAAAACATATTATGTGAAGTGATCGATCGTTTTATCTATGACATGTCTATATATAATTTCATTTTTCAGTGCAAGTTGTCATCTGGTCGGCTGTTAAAGCCCTAAAAAATCTTTCACACAACTTTTAATTTGTTTTTACTCTTTTGAATTTGATAATTATTTATTTGTAGATATCAAGAAAATTAGTTAAGTTGGCCATTTATTTTTCTGCCGTGCCGTGCTAACTATAGGTAGCAGGCAGTTGGCCATTTATTTTTTATATAAGGTAATGATGTATAAAGTTCTACTTTATACAACTTACTTTTTAGGCTAATGTATACTTTTGATCCCTTATTTTTGCATCAAGTTTCAATTTAGTCTTTTATGTATGGAAAGTACACTTTTAGTCTTTTTTTGTTAACACCATTAGTTTAACTTAAAGGAAATGTTAACTTAAAAATTTTAAATGATTATTTTATAATGAAATTGGACCAAAAATGATAAATTTTGAAAATATAAGAATATTTACACTCAAATATTTTAATATGAATATTTTTTCAGTATTTAATAACCATTTAAAATTGTTGAATTAGCATTTTCCGTTAAGTTAAACTAGCGGTATTAACAAAAAAGGACTAAAAGTGTACTTCCCAAACATAAAGGACTAAATTGAAACTTGATGTAAACATAAGGGACCAAAAGTATACTTTAGCCTACTTTCTATTATCGTGCACGTTATGAATAGAAAATGGTGAATAAAGTTCTACTAAGGTAACAAATTCAAACACAACTTTCATTTACAACGACAATAAAAAGAGCTCTACTAATAATTTGAAAATGCTATGATGGTTATAAAAATAACCTCAATAAGTGATCGTGATATTAAACAAGAACATCAAAAGGATATGTTATATTAAAAGGATATGTCATACAGGGAATTCAAATAAAATTTAGAGACATAAAATTTGTTTCTTTTTTTAAAAAAATATGACTAAAATGGATTTTAAATTTTTTTACCATGCTTATATAATTGCTTACAGTTTTACCTAGGCACCTACAAATTCTCCATATACTAATTAAAATTTACAGACCTCATATTTAGGTTTACCAACTTTTTATTACGGAATACTAAATGTTCTATTTAAGTTTACTACTCCACAAGAGCACTAACCAAATCTAATCTTTACTTGTCTTATTACCAATTTGGTATTTGTGTATACCAACTCTTTATCATTTACATATTTATGTTTACTAACTCTACATAGTTACTTAGACTTTAATTAGAGTTTACAAAGAACATATAAGCTTAAGCCATCTAATCTGTTCTTCTAAAATTTTGTGTACCTGTGTGTCCGTCCTTTAATATATTTTGAGCGTCTTTTAGGATATTTTCCTAGCTAGTTTTGTTTTTATTTTGAGCAGATGTGAAAAGATTATTTGTAACTGTTGTTCTCAACTGATATTTTCCCCAAAAGGCATATGCTTCGATATTGATCCTTTAGAAGTTACTATCCTTTTTTTCAACTTGATTCACTCGTCTTATCACAATATTTTTGATTTAATTAAATTGTGTATGTAAGTGTATTTAATAATTTGCATTGAGTTGAAAATTGTTGTTAATTAACTGCATTGCTCATAACTTGTGAAGGAAGTTGCTTTGCATGTATTTTTGTATTAATATTTATCTTTGTCTTTGACATTTTCTGTTACACGCGATCCCCTTCCCTTTATCCATCTATTTATATCTTCTTTACTTTTCTCGTCGCATGTATTTTATAAAAGTCGTTTTCTCAAACTAAAAGTCATATTGTCCCCAAAAAAATTTCGCAAACTAAAAGTCATATTGTCCACCCAAAAAAACTAAAAGTCTTAGAATGAGATAAAAAGTCGTTCTCACTAACATACAAGTCTTACATTGCAACCTGTTCATATGATCATTCCACATTATTCTAACGGGGATGCTCCCACAATTTAAGTTGTTAATGACTTTCTCTCCCTCCCTCCATCTCCAAACAATTTAATTTATCTGATTATCAATATAATTTTTATTTTTACACATTCATTTTATCTCATATTTTTATACTCACCATTTTCTCTCACTCATAATCTTCATAAATAAGGGTGGGATTGTAAAAAAATGTTACATCGTTTACAAATTAATTTTTTCCCTTTCATTCACTTCAACCAACAATTTGATGTTAGTTATCTAGGTGTATCTATTGCTTATAATTAAAATAATTTAGATGAGGTATGATTTGATTTATTTCTATTAATTTGTTTGACATTTGACTTTTAGTAACCAAAATCATATCCAACTTTTGTTCAAATATTGTGTTCTGATCTGATTGTGCATTATTCATAAATATTATCTTTTTCTATTTTTCAAAGTATTATAATAAGGATCAGAAGAGAGACTATAAATATAGGGTCTCAACTTGCAAACAGTACAATACAAATCTCTATTGTTGCAGGAAAATCATGGAAATCAACAAGGTTTTTTTCACCCTTTTCTTAATTTTCGGTAAGCAAATGTGTTTATTTTCATACCACCATTTCTCTCGTTCTATCTGTTATATTCTTTTCATTGCCAGTATTTTCCGATTCCCCGTGTAAATGAAGGCTTTTTAAAACATGCATAGTTAAAAAAGTCTTCCTAACTTTTGGGAATGTTCGATTGTTATATATGCAATTGTTATAAAATTCATTCAAACAAAATATGGATTTTTAACTTCACCATAGAGATTGCCTTCTTTAATTTTCTAATGCAATCATAACTCACCTCCACATTTTTTACTTCAATAATTAACAAGATTAATCTTGAACATCTCCTGATATTAATTAGTTTTCACATACCAATTAATTATGGAAATTTTCAACAATACCCTCTCAATTTTCTACTTTAGTTTAATAATTAACAATTCACCTCATAAAATCAACATATATCGGTATATGAGCCTTTTGATGATCAAATTTAATAATCTCATATCCCTCTCTTAGACCTGATGTGAGATTCCCATAGTTTGAGGGTGTGATCTATCCTATGATCAATTTTAAAGGGATTTTAGTGTCATTATAAGTTTACATAAAATTCTTCACTTCTTTTGTGTTTTGATTTTTAAATTATCATTTGTTGGCAGGTATTATGGTTGTGCATGAAAATGTGGAAATGGTGGGTGCCCAATTCTGCCCACAATTTTGCTACGATGACAGAGCATACATGACTTGTCCTTCTTCTGGCGATCAACAACTTACCCCTGCTTGCAATTGTTGCATTGCTTCAACGGGCTGTATCATTTACAATGCTAGTGGAACTCCTATTTGCACTGCCACTTGATCATTCCAACGTAACCAAAGATGCTTGATCATCACATCATCAAAACATACACGTGTTTTCATCATCTATGTAATAAATGACAACTATTTGTTGTATATATGACTTGCTTTCCATGTTACATATTGTAATTTGTGTGCTACTGTTGAATTCTCAATGTTATAAAGAATAAGGGATTTGATTTAAATGTGATACATCGGTACACTTTATATTGCAAATTTATATATTTTTACCATATGATATCCTTATTAATCATACATATTAAATCGGTTTCCATCCAATGCACGTAACGTGTATTTGCGTTGGCATTTAATCATTCCAACCCACAAATAATGGTTCAAAACTAAGTCATTAAACTGATAAAAAAAAACTAAGTCATTAATTAATTTGGATCATCATCATCATTTAAATCCAAACTTATGCATGTATTTTCATCATATATAAAATAAATCACGACCACCTGTGTCACTTGCTTTGCTTTCCATATTGCACTGTATCAGTGTATGTGTTAAATTCTCAGCGTATGAAGAACAAGGGATTTGGTTTGGTTCTTAATGTAAATCCATTTGTTTTACAGATTCATATTTTTTTTTGCGTAAGATATATATCTATTAAATATACAGATTAAGTGGGTTTTCATCCGATTCAAATATAATTAAAAAATGTTATTTTGAGGGAATAATTGTCCATTTATTATAAATTAACTAACTTACAATTTTTCACTTTTATAAATTAGTAATCTAATTTTTATATTAAGAACTCTTAAATTAAAAGTTTGGGTAGTACTTACAACCTATCTGACATCATTGTAAAAGTTTGAATCTCTAATTAACATCGCAAACAACATGAATTGGGCTTTGTCTTTCTGAAAATCCAAAAGTAATCACATTTGATAAGAAATCCATCAATAAATACTTCTTTTATACGCAAGAAAATTATTTCCTTTTAGTGAAGTGTCATAGTCCATCACTTCTAAATTTAAATGACTTCTTATTTATAAGATTACTTTGACTTTTTCTTATAGTTATAAGATCACTTTGATTTTTTTTATAAAGATCAAGAATACAAAATCAATATTTCAAATTGTCCATAGTTTTTTACCTCAAAAGTTCATTTATTCTTTTTATACTAAGCTATGATCTTATTACATAAGACATTTACCATGATTTTATGGTTCAATTTACATACTTAATTTTTACAAAAAAGTTAAAGTGGTATCGTCTTATATTTAGGATTGGGGGAGATAATAATGATCATTTCTAATTTCTTGGAAGAGTGCCTCCACCTATAGTTTTTATAGGAACAATTAAACCTCTGAAGTTTAAATTTGGAGTAATGTCATTCTTTTTGTGTGAAACAATTATTTATGGAAGGAATGATTGCTAGTCTCATGCTTGACATATTTAGTATTCCCACCACTGGTCTTAAATATAGCATAATATTACCAATATATCCTAACCAATATTACCAATATACACAGACAAAAACGAAAGCATAAAACATACTAAAGAATAACAAAAAGACAAGCCGTGGAAGAGAAACCATATCAACAAAAGTTAAAATGAAGGAATATCTGAATATTGAAAGGACGAGCATTTGGAAAAAAAATTGGCAACAAAAGGAAGGAGGAAGAACGATTAACCTTGAAGTGTATATTTCAGAAATTAAAGCACAAAGGACGCGGGATACAGACTTTGAAACAAATAAGATATAAATAAGGGAAGACAGGAAGTAATACATGATGGTAAGAAACCCATTCTAGGTGCCAAACGAACTCGGTCTTGATGGTGATTGGGTAAATTAATTCCCTTTCCTGTCATAGATCTTGAGTTCAAACCCGCAACACAACAGAAACCCATTCTAGGTTAGACCACAGATCACAGCAAGATCCTTAGGTTATGTTGTGACCACCGCAAAGAGAAGGCATCTACCGACAACCAATGCACAAGTGGATGAAACATAAAGAAATAGATTTAGCAGGAAGGTGAACAGGTAAATAAAAGGAGACTAGTAAAGGCGAGTCAAACGAAAGCATTAACTACGGTAAGAAGGCAAAAAATGAGAAGGTTTATAAAGAAAAGGGTTAAATATAATTTTGACATACAAACTATTTGCAATGGCTCAATTTGGCCTACAAACAATAAAATGTTTCAATTTTCCCTATAAACAAAATAAAAGGGTCATATTGGTCAATGGACTAATGGAAAATACAAAAATACCATTCGGGACCTAATTAATAAAATTCTAAATATGTGGGCCCTCTCTCCTCTTCCCTCTCCCCTCCTTCTTCATCATCCCCGACCACCCACCCTCCCTGAAGCCACCGTCGCCTCCCTCTTCACACTATCCTCAAACATAGCCAATGCACACAAATCCTCCTTCTCCGAGACAAAATCAAATGCTGCTGATTTGCCTGACTTGTTGAGTACCCCATTTCAGTAAAAAATCTAGATGACTCAACCAAAGCCAATGAATGATTATGCCCATGACTATGACTATGATAAGTAGAAGTAACAACAGCCATACGAGAAGAACTCATATTTTTTACTACTATGATGATTATTAGGACTAGGCAAAGCAACAGTAGATATAGGCATGGGAGAAATTGAAGAAATGGGTCTCAAACCAGAGCTAAAATTAGTGCAAGTTCCTCTTTTTAAGTGCTCAGAAGCTGTAACACCCTAGCTTTTTCCTACTATATTTATAGCAATTTAATTAATTTATAACTACTTTATAATGTTAGAAGCCCAAAAATACGAATAAATTAAAAATTTTCTCTTTGAAACCTGGATAAAATATATGCTGCGTAAACTTAGGCTTCTACAAAACTTTAAAAATATAATTGTTCCCTGAAATATGCAGCGGTTTATAAATTCATTAAATAGCTAAATTAGTAGCCACTACTTAGTTTTAACTTTATCTACACCTGAACAATTTAATATAACTACAAACCTGTCATATTTAAATCTAACTATTACAATTCTGTCTAAATATAATTTGCCTATCATAGGAAATAGACTTTACCTAATAAATCACAAGCTATGAGCTTGTAAAGTACAACATATCTCACAAAATCAATCTCACTAATCTTTGGGCCTATCAAGCATCCTTCTTATCCTGAACTGCTTATCTGTAAAAGTTTTGTTTGAAAAACAGTGAGATTCAAAGAATTCCAATAGCAGATATCATTTATTATCATGCATAACAATTGATGAACTCATAAACAAAGATTGTGATTTAGATTACCTGATTAACCATAATCCTGCTGCTCACACAACAATGTAAATTTATTTTCCTGATTGTGTGGCATATGAGGCACAACCCCCTGAATATAACTTTGCAGTTATATCAAATAAACTAGAAGTAGCGAACCTCTAGTCATGGAGAACTCCGATAAACTGAATATTTCTGACAGGATTAGAGCGACCTTTCGGCCCTGAGGTTATTAGAGCGACCTTTCGGCCCTGATGTGATATGATTTTAAAACATGCTTCATGCAATTCTCATACATCATAATAAACAAAACTACTACCTGTACTCCAGCAATTACAAATCACCTCATTCTTTAACTTCTCGGTGCCACAAGAACCAACACTACATCAACTCCTATATTTTCATAATACATGAATGATAAATTAATGTCATTTCAAATTCATAACAATTTAACGTCTCTCACGTGCCTACAACTATCCAACCTTCCTTAATATATTCTTTATTAATCATTTTGATCCTTGTTTAACTTAAGTGTCATTTACCATCACAACTCAATAACAATCGTTTATTTTCTTTATCTATTTCAAGCTGTCAAATCACAACAAAGCAAGCATGTATAGAATCTCAAGTTGTAATTGCCAAAATTAATTTTATGTTTTGACATTAGTCAATAAAGCTTCATACTCCTATTCAAACTTCATGATCAGACATCAAAATAAAAGAATCACAACAATATCAATTCATGCGCAAGAGAAATCCTTATCACTTAGCATACAAACACTCAAAGAACCATACATACACTTCTTTACATCCTTTTCAATTCAATTTAAGGAAGAAATACCCATATCAATAATCAAAACAAAAGTGAATACTAACACCAATTAACTCATTCAACTCTTTTAGTTATTTGACTATTTAAGAAACAAGGTACATAATAAGTTTAAATACACATGAACACAATTTTTATACTCATTCCTAATTTAATCCCACAAGCATCACAGTTCCCTTCATCTCTACCCTCACATATATTGCTCAAGATTAGAAACAAAGCAAGTAGCTATGGTTATAAAAGAATTATAACTCAGCCAAACAGAATTGTTACACACATATGACAACAATATAGAAAACCCACACTATCCTAATTATTTAATGTGTAAGCTTGATAATATTAACAATCTTCCTTTCACTATCCTAAATCACAAGATAGAACATCATAATCTATAAATCAAACGGAACAATAAAAGAAAGGGTAATTGAAATATAAACCAACCAATTCACAAAGGAATAACAATATAAACATAGGGGCTTTGCTTAAGCTTAATCACAATAGATGAAAACTGAAACTAACATTAACAAAATTTCATCAAACTCATCAAAACAAGAACAGAACATCCTCGTACACTGCAAAATCAGCCAGAGAAAGAGGGAGAATTGAAAATCAATGAAATAACAAAATATGACAAATCAAATATTTAAAGTATAGCTCCAATTTTCTCCAACATATCAAAAACTAAAACTTTATCTTTATTTTAATAAGCTTAAACTCTTAAAATTCTAACCCAATTCAAAACCCCAACTCTCCAACATCTCACATCGAAGAATCAAAAGGCTAGAAGGGTGCAAAGTAGGCTCACCGAAATTCAAATCCGGTTCTGCCTGCTGAACGGAGGCCGGTGCCGCCGTCGCCGGAAACCATTGGGAGAAGAAGCAAGATCCGGAGGAAGTGAGAGAGAGCGACGGTGAGAGTAAGAGACGGAGAAAGAAGGCGAGAGAGAAACAGTGATGCTCTTATGGTGACATGAGAAAAGAGAGAAGAGAGTGAGATGACTTGGAGAGGTGTGGTGATTATGTTGGTGAGGTGAGAAAGTGAAGAGTGAAGAGTGATGGTCGGTGATGATGATGATGATGGTGATGAGAAGGGAGGAGAAAGTGAGGTTGATGATTGTGATGAGAGAAATAGAGTGATGGTTTTGTTGGAGAGTTTTGGGTGAAGATGATGGTTGGAGGGGGGGGGGATGACGCAGAGAAGGTGAGAGTGATGAAGATGATGAAGATGATGATATTTTAAAGGAAAGGAATGGTTGGGAGTAATTTAGGAGAGATAAGGATGAGTGGATATTTTAGAAGGGAGTAGATAGAGATGATTAAAATTAGTGGGTGATATTAATTTAGAAATGATAAAGATGGTGAGAAAGAAAGATAAGTTTTGAGATATTTTGAGTCCCAATATAATTTATCTAGGTATCTTTTAATCCTCAAATTTATTCCTAAAATATTTTAAATACTACATAATACCTCAAGATTCTAAATATTGCCTTATTTATTCTATTTTAAAATTTGGGGTGTTACAGAAGCAGTTCTAGAAGGATTTGAAGCAGAGAAAATAGAATCACACAAACAACACTTAGGCTTAACTGATTTAGGCAGCCCAGAATCAGTGTTCCTTATCAAAATAGTGTGTCAAAAAGCCTGTGAGGAATTTGAGCCTTAATTTTTTCCTTTCATGAGTGAGTATATCTATTGTAATTTCCCCTCTAGAACTTGTCTTGAATCTCTTTTGACGCTTAAATCTCTTGCTTGCACAAAAATGATTAAGGCCTTCGTTTCATAACCAATTTAGCCAAAAAGCTATCCTTTTTACATTATTTTCATTGCTTAACCCCTTTGAGCCTACTTCTCTTTTAAAAAGAAAGATTGCATAAAAGCCTTTGAATTCTTTTGATGCAATTTTCCATCTCTTATCTATTTCTTCCATTTACACTTTGAAAAGTACTATACTATATTCATATGGAAAATGGTGAAGGAATTAGAAAAGGAAAGAGGGAAATATAAGTGTCGAAGAAAAGAGAAAAGAAATAGAAGTGAAAAAAAAAAGTGAAGGTAAAAAAGGAAAAGGAAAACTCACACAATGTGAAAAAAAAGAAAAGAAAAGAAAAAGAAAAAGAAGATGAAAATAAAAAAAATCGAAGAATTGTTGAGTTTAAAAAAGTCAACCCTTATGTGCTTGTTATGTTATGTGATTCCTTCATTCCTTACTATAATTAAAATGGTTATCATTTTCTAAATATACCCCATCTCACTTTCATTTCATTATCCTACCTTTTTCATTACAACTCTTAAAAGTCCTTTTGATTTGTGTATGCATTGAGATATAAGAGTGAATATCGAGATGATAAACAAGCCTATGGTAGCTGGAGTACATAGATGGAATTGAGTGAAACGGAACCCTTATATACTTTGAGAGTAGAGTGCAAACACTTGACCGGTGAGTGACATGCTTTTCTGATTTATCTCTATCAAATTGATTGCTTTATTACTTTCATTTGGGGATGGTGAGAGAGATTTTTAAGAGGATTCATTTGTTGAGAGTTCGAATTGATTTCAACTTTGTGATGATAAAACCTTGATTTCATTTTTTTGTGCTAACATGTTAACAATTTGAAATCTTGAGGACAAGATTCAATGCAAGTGTGGGGTGTGATGACTCCCCATATTTATTGGTTTTTAGGAAATATTTTGTTGTATTTGGGGAGTCATTAATTAAATAATTAAGAGATTTGGTGTGAATTGGAAAGAAACTGATTTGAGCATTATATGTATAATTATTTTGAAAATATGAAATTTAATTGAAATAGAAAACTTGAAATAAATAAAAGAAAATATTTTAAAGGAAAGTTTATTATTAATGAGATTATATGATTGAGCTATGGTGATTATTTCCTATTTCCTTTCTTTCTCTTATTATAGGACAATGAAGATTTGGAAACAAAAGAAAAAGGAAAGAATGAGTCTTGGGCTTGAGCTGAATCTTTATTGACTTAATTGATCAAGGAGATCAACTATTATAAAAGGGAAGAGAGGAGTTTGTGAAGAGGAGACTGGTTTTAATTCTTTCAACTCTAAAGCCTAAACACAAAGGAATTCACGTAGCAAGACACGAGGAAGCAAATCACACGTTGAAGGAAGGAAAGAAAGAAGGTGCTTTTGGGAGAGTTCTTTGATTATACAGACAAGGATGCACGCTGAACAAGAGGGAGGAATTGTGTTAATTCAATCATTCATATAGCAGGACCCACAACAAATCCATTCACAATCAGCTTGCACGCACATTCGCAGAAGAAGAAAAGGAAGAAATTCATTGGGATCAAGTTGTAATGTTTGGTATTTTGATTTGATTTGAACTTTGTGTGTGACTGATTTCCTTTTACAACCTAGAGTACTATGAATTTGTTTGTAACTTAGTATTTTATTTCCCACTATTTAGTCATGGTTAATTTGATTTAGTTTATTTAATCTTGCTATTATTGATTAACTTGTTTAGTGCTTGATCACCATTAAACATGTTTAGGGAATTTAGAATTGGACTCGGAAGAGGAAATTTTAAATAGACCATGAGATTAAATAGTGTAGGATTGAATTTTCAATCTGATTTGCGACTAAGATAGGAATATACCTAGAAGCCCTACATAGTCACATTAGAGCAGTACCGAGATAAATTAAGCTTAGTAAATTATAGTAAGACATTACATAATTAAGCTAGGCAAGGATGTAAGTGGACCGGAAGACATTTATAGACACTAGTACTCTAGATTAGCTAGTTGAATTAATTCATAATTAATTTAGTGGGGAATAAAATCTAAGAAGCAAATAAAGGATTAGTGGCTCTAGGTTGTTCTTTTGACTCGTGAATTTCATTTGTGTGAATATTTGTTTTATTTTATTTTCTTAGATTTTAGGTAATTAAAATCAATTTTCTTGTGTTTACTCAACTTGAATGAAAATAGGAGATCTAATGCCTAGTTATTAATTGTCTGAATCTCTAGGATCAACCTTGATTTGCCACTTTACTAATTTACGATCCGTACAGTTGCGGATATTTTTTTATCAAAATTTTGGTAGCATCAGTTCCTTACCAGAGACTTCTAATTAATTTTCCCATTTATTATTAAGATGCTTTATATTAGGTAATTCTAAATTGATTTTTTTGGCCTGAAAAAATAGGCCTGTTAGGCCTGTTTAGTATCTCTCGTCCAGAGACTTCTAATTAATTTTATTTTATTTGTAGGCTAAATTGAGTCATTCATTGTCTGTAGGCTAAATCGAGTCATTGCAAATAGTTTATATGACAAAAGGATATTTAACGCTGCATAAAAATATAAAATATGGGAAAAAATAAAACATTCAGCGAAAGAAGCTAAGAAAGGAATTTTGTCATTGCACCTATTAAATAAAATGGAAGTGAAAGGCAAATCTGATTTTAAAACTCGTTAATGAAAATACTTACACTCTAAACCTTGTAAAAGAAACATTAACATAATAGTGAGGAAGGTTTAATGGGAAAAAAATAAAAATAACATAAGAATTCAGATTAACGTCAATATTAATGTTGTGGCCCATCGAAAGGGATAAAACATCATAATGAAAAACTAAAAATAAAAAAAAACACATAAAAATACAATCAAAGACTAACAAAAAAATAGAGGTAAATTTATTGAAAAGAGGATCATTAACTGGAAATTGCAAAAAGCCAAGTAAAAAGTAAAAAGTGAAAAATTAATTAAAGTTGTTTAGAAATAAATTGATGGAGAATATTTGACACATAATATTTAAACAACCACCCTAAGATAATGGAGAAAGGACAAACACAAAAGTCGGGGTCGATTTGTTCAAAAGTGGAAAATTAAATGTAAATTGCAAAAAGATAACAAAAAAGTCAAAAAGGGAAAAAAGTTATAAAATTAGTTTTATAAATTATATAAATAGTTAAATATATAAATTTAGATTAAAAAACCAAGAGCTTGACAAAATATATAATTAGTTGTATAAAGGGCAATGACACTATTTTACCCTTCAAGTAATCACTCTAGACTACTGAGCACCTTAAACTAACATTGGGTACAATTTTACCCTTGAAGTAATCAAAGTGGTCCAATTTTACCCTATGGTGAATCTAATGTTGACAAGTAGAATGTAATGTTAACACGTGGACGACACTTGTCGTCGTTGCATTCGCCAGAGGGTAAAATTGGACCATTTTGGTTACTTCAAGGGTAAAATTGTACCCAATGTTAGTTTAGGATGCCCAGTAGTCCAGGTTGATTACTTGAAGGGTAAAAAGGTCATTGCCCTTGTATAAATTATATGAATAGTTAAGTGGGGATTTCGAATTCTATAATAAAAAAGCGAAGTGAGAGAGTTTGACAATAATAATTACGAATATTGGGATTAGCTACTACTTCAATATTTTTTTATATATAGACTGGCCATTGTGGCTCTATTAAATTTTTTTTCTAGAATAGTAAATTAAAAAATCAATCAGAAATAGTTACAACATTGTTGTCAAACTCGCGAGTAGACTATCCGATTTTACCGTTTTTGCAACACTACATAACCAAAACGTGTTACGAGTCATATAAATTTGTAGTCTTTGAAAATTCGGTAGAAACTTATAGAAAATTCACCGTTTTTATGTTTCTACCTTATAGAAAATCGTGTTAACTTGCTACGAAACTCAATTTAGTTATTTTTAATTGACAAAATTCAATAAATTTAAATATGAATTTCATAGAAATTTATCTATCGAGGTTGATATAGTATGAATATCTATATATTTAAAATAAATTCAAGTTTATTTATTACTTTTTTGTATTCTTAATTAATTATTTAAAAAGAAATACATGTTGTTTTATAATCGTAAAGTCTTACGAATTTATGATTCGAGTCTACGATCCGAGATTACCTTATCTCCACGAGTTTACTTAAATTCACAAGTTTGAATTACAGTGTTGAAAATGAATTCATGTATTGGGATACATTTGGAATATATTTTATCAACTATATATAGTAATTTTGCATTTCAATACTCTTTTTATAGCATTAAATTTTTACCAATCATTGCAATATAATTAGACCTTAATCATCATATCAACTATCATAACATTATACAATTTCTTAATCATATTGTGTGACCTATAACTCTATATAAGTGAGATTTCAAATTCTATAATAAAAAGCAGACCAAGTCTACAAAGTTTGCAATGACTACATTTCTTAAACTCATCTTCTTCTTCATATTATCGGTGCAGTTATTGACATCAAATTTTGCTTATGGAAAAATACATGTGAGAATCTACAATGCATTATCCGTTAATTCAGATTTGACTATTCATTGCAAGTCCAAAGATGACGACCTAGGGGTGCATCTTATTCATCTTTTTGATTTTTTTGAGTTTTCTTTCAACAAAAGAGTGATAGGAGAAACTCTCTTTTTTTGTGACTTTTGGTGGAAGGGAGCTCATAAAAAGTTTGATATATACAAACAGAAAAGGGATGATTGTCTTGAGGGCCTATGCTATTGGGATATTGAGCAGGATAAAGTGTGTATGATTTTGGGTCATGGTCTTTCTTGTTATCCATATAACTAGAATCCTTAATATGCACTTGTATTATCTTATTAAACTCAATGCTTAATAAATTTTAAAATAATCATTTTATCATTTCTTGCCTTTCTCCCAACTTTTGCATACCGATTAGGAAAATATTAGGTAGGCTCCATGAACTTCATGCATGTCCCTTCTTTTCCTATTGTTCCCCTTTATGTTTAACTTCAAAGATTCACATTTTTTTTTGTTTTTTTAGAAAGCTATCTAAAAGTGATTCTATTGATCCTTACTAAAGATATGACATGACACAGATCTTAGCAATTTTAAATGTAACTTTTTTTAAAAAAATTAAAAGCTAAACAAATCATTCGTAAATTTATTGCGAATATAAAGTTGGCCTAGTTGTATGAGGTCTCGTTAGATATTTGAAGTTTCAATTTTGAGTTCTCCAAGAGACAATATATTTGTGTTGGGAAGGGAAACCACATGCTTACAAATTTAAGTAGAGAGTTGCTCAAATCATTAATAGAACAGAAAAGTTATTTATTGTGAGTCGGTATATAAAAAATCACTTATAAATTGATTTGTCTAATCTTTTTCTCCAAAACAGTCTATTTAACATACTCATACTAATTACATTCCCCATCTATTATTATAATTAGCTAATTTATTTAATTTCAATAATCTCTTAAAAAGGGTAATCAAATCTCAAAATTTTGCAATGAAAAATCAAAATTAAAAGAAGAGAGACAAGTCTGAAGAAACGCACGAACAAACGCTCTGCTTTGTTATGATATGACCTGCTTGAATAAAACCCAAAAGAACAGATGGCAAAAAAAAAACCCAAAAGAGCAGAAGACCAAGAGATCAAGTGAGATCAAGTGACCAAAAGTGGAAAATTAAATGTAATTTGCAAAAATATAACAAAAAAGTAAAAGGTGAACAAAAGCTATAAAATTAGTTCAGAAACCAGATGAAGAAGAAGATTTGAAACATAATATTTAAACAAATTATTATATATATATATATATATATATATATATATATATATTATAAAGTCAGAACAAATACACACAAAATACAGACGGAGTAAAAGAATATATAAAATATAAATATAATATATCATATGTAACACTCCAAATTTTGAAAATAAAATAAATAAGGCAATATTTAGAATCTTGAGGTATTATTTAATATTTAAAAATTTCAGGAATAAATTTGAGAATTAAAAAATATCTAAATAAATTATATAACGATTCAAAATATCCTCCCTAAAATTATATTTATCTTTTCAATCCATCTTTATCCTTAAATAATCACATCCATTCATTTAAAAGTATCTTCTCATCTTCCTAATCATCCTTATCACTCCAAATAAATCTCAACCATTCATTTAACTCATTTAATATTTAATATTTACCTCCTCTTATCATTCTCACCACCTTACCGTCATTCACTTCATCACGGTCTTCACCACCATTAATCTCACTCATTCATTCCAAATATCTTCCTTTTCTCTTTATCCTTATCCTTTATCTTTCCATCCTTATCTTATTCTTTTATTTTCTTTATAGGGTTAATATGCAAATGCTCCCCGAAAGTATACCAAAAGGTGCAAATTTCCGCCTGACATATTTTTAGATGCAATTTTACCCTAAAATAAAAAACTTGTGCAATTTAACTCTTCTGTTAGGCCAGAAGTTTAACACCGTCTATTTTAATATGCGTGGCAGATAAGCTACCACTTTGACGCTTACATGGATGCTACATAATAAAAAATGTTTTCATGTAAAAAGGAAAAAAATAGAAAAATAATAAAAAAAAGAAAAGGAAAACAAATTAAAACAAAATGGAAAATCACACTCCACCCCACCACTCCTCACCCCCCAAAATAGATCCCACGCAGCCGCCCCAACACCCACCACCGCAGCCGCTGCCCTGTTGCCACCACAACACCCACTTCTTGTTGAAGTCTATCTCCTTCTCCAGCGGACTCCCTCTCCTCCTCTTCTTATCATTTCCAACTCTGCTATCTCACTTCCGTCTTTCACGTAAATCCCTTCAATCTGTTTGATTCCTCACACCAAGGTGCTTTTCTTCTCCAATCAATCTTTTCCTTTTTTTTCTTTATGCTTTCTTCCACCTCTCATTTCACTCATCTTCCCCTTTGCAGCTCCTTCTTTCCTTTTTCTGTCTCTTGTGGCGGAGAATGTGGCAGCGACATTGGTAGTGACGTCATTCATTGTGGAGGGGATGGTGAAGAGGAGGAGAGAGGTTGAGAGGAAGAGAGAGTGGTAGTGATATGTTTTGGCGGCTGCGGTGATGGGTGTTGGGGTGACAGTGTGGGATATGTTTTGGGAGGTGGGGTGGGGTGGGCTGTGATTTTCCATTTTTTTTAATTTTTTTCCTTTTTCTTTTTTCTATTATTATTTTTCTATCTCATTTCCTTTTTACATGCAAACATTTTTTATTATGTGGCATCCACGTAAGTGTCAAAGTGGTAGCTTATTTGCCACGCGTATTAAAATAGACGGTGTTAAATTTCTTGCCTAACGGAATGGTTAAATTGAACAATATTTTTACTTCCAAGATAAAATTGCATTTAAAAATATGTCAGTGGGAAATCTGCACCTTTTGGTATATTTCCAGGGGGAATTTGCATACTAACCATTTCTTTATATATTACTCTCTCTTTACTGTAACTAGTGTTAGACCCCGCGCATTACGTGGGGATACCCGGTTGGATTAATACGGAGTATTTTATATTTTAGTAAAAAACTTTAATTTACACTTTTCACTAATAGGAAAACAATTATTTAATTACATTTTCTTCAGACAACTAATATATTTTGTCCTTGATAGTTCAATTAGCTCACTCACTTCACATTGATGATTCTAAGGTTCATTTTCTCTTTCACTTTTGTTTCCTTTCTACCTGTTAAGAAATACATGCTATTAGAGTTTGTGATTGTGAATCAAAGCCATCAAGCAAACTTGTCAACGCCTATATTTTGAAATGCCTTTACATAAACTATATTTGTTGTAGTATTTCCTGGCTTCTTCTCATTATCCAAAATTAGAATTTTAAGCCGTCAAGTGATTTGACTCTTGAGAGTGCTACATATAATTGTCTGTGAGAAAAACAGAGTTGGTAGATATATTCGCACATTGTTCAATATTGTTCAATGACTGACCTTGGTGGGTTAAGAAATAATTATTAGAAATGATTTCTAATAAGGGGTTACATTCAAGGACAATCAAGCAAGTTATTCACTTTACACAAAGAGACTCTTTTGCTTTTTAGTCCTCATCACAACCTATGAAAAATGTGGCACTGTGATTAGTTTGAGAATAAGGATAACAAAAAAGGTACCCATGGCAATCAGTATCTTACCCAAAAAAATTACTGAAAATAATCAAAGGATTTTAAAAATACATAGAACCAAAAAACCTTTCATGGATAGTACATAGAAAATATATATCAATTAAAAAATACATAGATTAAAAATACAGAAAATAAATTAAAAAACCTATCAATTAAAACATTTATAAGCATACAACTAAAAATAAATTATCTTTGAGTAAGCAGCATACAACTCCAGAATTGTCTAACCGAGAACTTTTTGAAAGAACACTTCTAGAACTTTTCTGGTCATCACCCATACATGCTATCATCCACATTCCTCAATGTTGTGAACATGCAGCCTTGGTCTGACTCGTTTTTTGATGCCTAGACACACAGAGTCCTTGCTGTCAATGCCAGTTATGGACGGCAAACATGGAGCTGAATGATTATTGCTTCCTATTTCAGAGCCAACAACTTCTTTAAATCTTTCCTATTGCTTGGTGACTTCTTCAATATCTCTAGTAATAAACAGTATGCTGCAACTTTTCAAAAGCTTCTTGTTTCCTTTGTTGAACCAACAACAGGAACTCCAGTAATAACTCTTGTTCCTCAATTTTTTCTCTAAGCTCTATTGCTGCTTCACGCTCTACCATATCATCTCTTTGCTCATTGAGGAACTCACTTTGCAACAACTCCCTGTTACAAATGGAGATGAATCTTTTTTTTGGAGAAAAAAAGAATATATATGGATTTAAAGTAATGCTAAAATGGCAAAAACACAGTTGCTGAAATTAGTTAAAACCGGCCACCCTTAAAAAGGCCCAAGCAAAAATGCTATGATCTCTGCCACTCTGCCACCGTCAAGGTTACTACTACAAACTACTCATGTCACTTTCAATTCTATGCACATTATTGAAATATCGCTCATATTTTGCAACCACCCAACTAACACCCACACACACATTACAAATAAAATAGCTAATCTGAGTAAGAAGTTTGACTTGCCCTTGAGGAGAATCCGGGTTAACCTTAACACATTGTGCAGTACGAAACATATCAAGCCCCTTCATTTGCCAAAAACCACATCAAACAAATTCATATCAGCCACATTCTATCCACCTCAATTAGAAAACATTAGGAGTCCAATGCAGAACAAAAAAGCATCCACCTCAAAAATGTAGGTTACCTTTTTTCTATTCATTATAATTTTTGCTACTGCCTACAAAACATAAACCAGTTCAACATGGAAACCAAATTGAGCAATACTTGTATGCAAAGAAAAACACAGGTGCGATTCAGATTTAAGCCCTCCTGCCATTAAGATGCTTTGATTCTCATTAACAAATCATACATAGTGATTTTTGAAAATTTAGATACCTAATTTCAGTTTATATCATATCTTCCTTAATCAAAAGTTTGCCTATCATACTTCTTTGAGATATGCATTCTTGGATTGCAAACATTTTTGGGTTGCTTCAGATCATGAGCTAAATTGTAACATCCCAAATATTAATTAAGGATAATAAGAAATTATTGTGGTGTAATTTAGGAAACTTAAGGCCTCAAGGAGGAATTTATGAGGTTTGAGATGATTTATTGATATTAAATCTTAGAACTTTAGAATTTAAAGAAATTATAAGAGCAATAGTTCAAGGTTATGTAGTGATTAGAGAAATATATATAAGATTGTGCAAAGATTGTTTTTGTTATTTGTTGTAAGGAAGGAAATTAAAATGGGAAAAGTAAGAAATAAAGATAGAAGGGCAAAAGCCAAGGGGGCGTAGACCAGTTGGTAAGAAAGGGGAAGGTAAGACATCGTGTACCCACCAGGTTATGGGTTCGAACCCTTGGGAAGTCATCACCCCCAAAATGGGAATCCCAGCGGCGACTTCGGATTAGTTGATCACCCTTTGTCCTTCTGGTGTTCTCATCGGCCACCAAGAGAGCCGACGACGATGGCGGCCCCCTTCACCAACACGTCTTTTTCTTCCTCCCTACTCGTTTTCTCCGTTGTTCCTCACCTTCTGTGACGTTTTTCCGGCGAAGCAGCTGCGGGTTCGGTGACGTGCGGCTGTGGAAGAGGTAAAGCTTTGACCTTTCTTGCATTTTTCGAGATATGCTTCTTGTTGATGTTGATCTCTCATGATTTCCTCTTCCCTCTTGGTTTCTTTTCGGCTCACCACTGCTACGGCATTTTCCGGCGATTTTTCCGGCGACGACGAGCTCTTTTGGGCTTGCAACCTCGGGTTCAACTTTGTTGGTGAGCTTTCTCTCCAACCTTCATGTTTCTCTGCGATTTTGGGTGAGATTTGAGTGAAGGGCCAAACTGAATTTTGGGGTTTTATTTGTTAATAGGCAGAAGTTGAAACATTAGATTTTACTCTTATGGTTTTGAATGAAAAATTTGACCTTGATTGAAGTTTGAAGTAGTTGTATGAAACCCTAATTTTTGGGGCTTGAGGGGCCAACGGGTTCAGAGTCATTTTTTGCTTAAAATCCTTAAATAATCAATAACAAAACTTGTTTGAGTTTGATTATATCACTGCTAGTTGATTGATTTGGGTGTTAGTGTTTTACAACTTTGATTTTGTTTCCTTTGGATAATTGGACTATTACTTGGATGTTTTGGATTTGGTGTGTATTATTTTGATTGATGTATGTTAAATTCCAATGATTTACCTTCTCCTTGCAATTGCTGAATGTGTGTATGGTAGGTGTGTTACTGATATATGGTTGTGCAAGTTTGAAGTCAATGGTGATTTGAGTTATGGGTCGGCTGGTCTTTAAATAAAGAAGTATTGCAGCTGTATGCAAAGTGTTTAGACTAAAAATTGTGCTATGTTCCCTTCTTTCTCTGTTCTTGTTAATTTATTCTGTCGTGCGTAAAAAAAAATATATCCATGGTTGATTCTTTCTACTCTGTTTAATATATGTATGTATTAAACAAAGTAGAAATGTCTAATTCTATTACATGGTAGGAAGGAATTTTGTTTTGTATAAATGGAAAGTTAATTGAGTTGTATGATTGGTTCTTTGAAATTATATATATATATATATATATATATATATATATATATATATATATATATATATATATTGGCACTAGGATGCTGAACAAGTGATAGTTTGATGACATTGATTAATTCTTTTTGAACTATCTTTATGGTTGTTAATCTACAGTGTCAAACTTCAAATTTAGGAAGGATATGCACAAGTATGAATTGGGTTTCTGCTGAGGATAAACTTAGTAATTAAATTGGATTTGAATTATCGATAAGAATAATGAATAAGTCTTGAGGATTCATCTCATTCTACAACTTAATTATAAATAATAAAGTTTTATGAAAAGTGCTTTGACTTGGATGGATTAGGAGACTATGAATGTTCTATTTGGTGGATACTTGATTTTTATTCATGTGTGTTGCGTGCGTTGGTTTGAACTTAAGTATTCTCAAACTTTGATGATTATATTTGAATTATAATAGTGCTGTGAGGTTGAGATTGATTACATAAAAGGTCATTAATAGTTCAAGAACCCTAAAAGAGTAATTTTAATAATGAATTGTCGTTGGAGTTAATGATGACGTTATAATTATGGTGTGTTGTTTAATTACTACCTTGTTATATATTACAATTTCAATATTTTTGAGAATAGGTGATTACTTTGGTGAGGATTGTGAATGATGTATTTAGTTAGATGACTGAAGTAGTAGTTTGGACTTAGTCTTTTTAATTTTGAATACGGTATTATTTGATTGTGGAAATACGGTATTATTTGACTGTGGAAGTGATAGATGCTTGAGGAATGTAATGGCTAATGGATGTTATTAAGTCTTGTGGTGATACACTCAGATATGTGAAATAATATTGAGGAAACAAGGATGATTTGATTCATGAAATGATGTGATATGATAGAGTTTGCTTTATTCTGTTTATTATTTTGTCTCAATTATCTGTTTCTGATTTAGATGGTATTTTGTTGATTCTGTTATCGAATTTGGATTGTGTTTGAAATGCATGTATAGGACAAGTAAAATAAAAGGGGTTTGGGTAACATTATATAGATCGAGAGCGACGTTATTAATATAAGAATAATTGTCTATGACTATTATTACTTTGTGTAATAATAGGAGGGATTAATAGGAAAGTATGTACTTGGAAGTTCTCAAGAAGGGTAAGGAAAAGCAATTGAGCGCTTAGTGTCACAGATAATCACACTTAAACTTGCTATACCATTTATAACATTGAGGGTGACGTAAGCTGGGATTTTCAAAATCCTTTCTTACCCTCTCTCTCTCTCTACGGAGGGAGTATATATATATATATATATATATATATATATATATATATATATATATATATATATATATATATATATATATATATATATATATAAAAATTTATTTTTATACAAAACAAGCTATCAGGTGCCTTTCAAACACGATTATTTTTATATAAAAGATTGTTTTACAGTTTTATATATTATCCTGGTGGTGCTGGTAGTTCTTGAATAATGTGACATACAGGTACCATATTCTGACAGTGGTTTTGAGAGGATTGAGGTTTGAAAGAGCGTGAAATGTTGAGTTTGAGATTGTGAGAGATCTATGTAGTACTCTGTTAGAGATAACGTTAGTTAGGTTAAGGGAAGGAACTGAATGGTTGTGAATGAGATTGTGATATTGAAGGAAAGGGTGATTGAGATGTTGAATATTGTGACGAGATATTGGCAAGGATATGGTGAGTATTGCATGACACTGCTATTTATGTAACATCGCGCGATGATAACTGTCGATAGGTCAATCAACAGTTATTTTGTATTATCCTCTCTGAGTAGAGACAGGGGGATCATAGGTCGACTGATTAGAGATAGTGACCTTCGGTCAACTGAATTGAAATAGTGACCGACGACCTTTCTGAGTAGAGACAGAGGGTCGTTCCCTTTCCGATTAGAGACGGATTGGGGTTCTAACAATAGGGGTTCCCAGAGAGAGAAATTGCCTTCTGAGTAAAGACAGGAGCACAGTGTCAAATCATATAGTGAAGTTGGATGCTGGAATAAATGTCTCCATGATGACACGATGTATCTATAGGTGAGTGTTATAGTTGTGGGGTAGTATTGTTGTATTGAAGATAGAGATTGTGAAGTGCATTAATTTGGAAATGACAGAGAGACTAGAGTGATGCATGGAGAGAAGGTTTTAATTATCTATATGTATTACTTATTTGAAAACTCTGGTACCTTTTAGACGTCCTCACTACCGCACATCTCACTGTTATAGTGAGTTAAGCGGTGATTACCGGGACAAATTGTTTTATCCCACGATTACTGAAATTTTTGCAGGTATTCATGCACAGGCACAAGCATTAGGAAAGGGAATTAGATTTCAAAGGTTATTTAGATTAATTAGTCATGCATTCGCTTCCGCATCTATATATTTATTTATTGTTTAATGTTTAATATCGATTAGTTTTGTTTATTAAACATGTTAGGCAAATTCTTTCTAACATGGTTAGCAATTAATTATCCATGATAGCACTTATATTGTATTAGTTTATGCTTTTCTATCATGGATAATATTCTTATTATTAGAATGTTCTTTCTCTAACTATGATAGGTTTATAATAATATGAAAAGTATTTTCTATTATAGTTAGATAATTAATATTAGGTTGCTTCTTTTTCTAACCATGTTAGGTGCATCTTTTCTAACATGGTTAGCTATTAATTATCCATGGTAGTATTCGTATTATATTAGGAAATTCTTTTCTATTATGGATAAAGTATGAAAGAATTAGAAAACTTTTTTTCTAATTATGATAGAGATATTGTTATTATGAATATTCCTTTTTCTATCATAGTTAGTAAAAAGATTAATGAATTGAACTAGATATTATTTGTTAATTAGGGAATTAGTAACAATATGTTACATAAAATAAGGAGCAAACAAAAGGAAGTTACAGAATGCATGACATAAGTGCTTCTTTTTGGGTTTCTTCAGACCGTGAATTAAATTAGTAAACCGAAGGAAGTGACAAATGGATGATGTAAGTGCTTTTTTTTTTTTGGTTTCTTCATATCTTCTTTCCTGGAAAGGAAAAAGAGTAAGAGAAAGAGAAAGGTGACAATAGAGATAAGGAGGGAGAAGTACAAGACCTGATTCATCATTCCAAGCTCAAAAAATGCAGAAACAAATAAGAAAAAAAATGTATGCTAATGCAATGAAAATAACTTGCATAATACCACTTCACTATTTTACACCACAGATAAATTCCCAAGGATTAAATCATATTTAACAACCCCCATGGAGTGAGTCATGGCTAGTTAAAAATATGATAACTAAGTCATAGAAACTCAAACTTTAAGCTACAATTAAGGTAGCAATATTATGAACCAAAATATTAATTTATTCCATATTTCTCAGTTTCAAATTGATGAGATACTATTCACACGCAAAACATAATTATAAACATTTGAAATTGTAGAAAGCTTATTGGAGCAAGATTCTTCAGCAACGACTATGGATCCAAGTTATGTAGTGACCGCCACAAAGAGAAGGCATCAACCGACCAATGCACAAGACGATGAAGCATAAAAAATAGATTTAGCTGGAAGGTGACCAGGTAACTAAAAGGAGACTAGTAAAGGCGAGACAACAGAAGCATTAACTACGGTAAGAAGGCAAAAATGAGAAGGCTTATAAAGAAAATGGTTAAATATCAGTTTAGCATACAAACTATTTGCAATGACTCAAATTGGCTTACAAACAATAAAGGGCCCGTTTGGTTCAATTGCAGACCCTTTTGTAATGCAATGTAATGTGTTGCAATGAATTGTAATGCAATAATGATTAACACCCACTTGTTTGGTTGGTTATTAATAAGATGTAGTGAGTTTATTTTTTATATTTGATCATAATTATGAAAGGTCCATAATGTCCCTCAAACCAAAAACCATATTGAGGAGTGAACAATTTCCTTCTCTTCATCGCGGGTTCTCTTGCCACACTCTTCTGGGAAAGAAATTCGTTGGAATTGAATCCCAATGACAATGTGAATGATGATTTCTGCATAAGACAAATTATATGAACACACCAATTCAATTTCTGTTCAATTTATGTTTCTGGAAAAATAAAGAACACCCATATGTATTAAAGAATCAATTTTACAGAAATAATCAATTGCCCAATAAAATGTACCGCAACATAGAGAATAAAAAAAGCCAAAAACACAAAACACATACATCTATACACAAAATCGAAATTAAACCCAATCAGAAGATTAATTTTGCTTTAAAGAAATACACATATCTAAACACAAAATCGAAATTAAACCCCAAATCGAAATGGTTCAGCAAAGAAGAAATTAAACCCTAAACCAAAAATCGAAATGGTTCAGCAAAGAAGAAATTTAACACTAGACCCAGAATCGAAATCAAAATGTTGAGGGAATTACCTAGTCACTGGCGAATCCGTGCCTGTAGCTTCCTTTGATTCCTTCGATTACTATTATTGATGATTCCTTCGATTACTCTTATAGATAATTCCTTCGAACTTAAATTTGCAAAGAATAAAAATTAAAATTTTTATTATGGATGACTTCTTTCATTGAATTTTTGCTTCTGATTGATTCCAATTTCATTTTGATCTGATATGTTTTGATGATGATTGATGTTTTTTACCAAATTTGATTTCAAGATGAAGGTAATTATGAATATAAAATCTGATATGATTGTTTCTTTGATGAGGTTAATTGTGGTCTTTTTATTAATTAATGAGTATAAAATTGACATATCACATAATATTACATGGATGCAATGAAGATTCATAGGGGGACCCCTATGAAAGAACATTACCAAAAAATGTGCAATGTTGATTACAATTGTAATCAACATTACCATTGTCAAGTCCAACCAAACAAGCCACATATGGTAATGTAATCAAGATTACCATTGCATGTGTGCAATGTTTTTGAACCAAACAGACCCAAAATGTTTCAATTTAGCCTACAAACAAAATAAAAGGGTCATATTGATCAATATACTAATGGAAAATACTAAAATACCCTTTGAGACTTAATTAATAAATTAATAAAATTCTAAATATGTATGCCCCACTTTTAAAAATTAAAAATGACTCACTAATCCCATGACCCCACCCCACCTCTCCCTCTCTCCTCCCTCCTTCCCTTCCCACCAAGTACCACATTCATTGTCCAAGTAGCACAAAGTTGTAGAGATATGGAGAAAGAGGAGGAGGGCTTGCGAGATCTACCATAGCTCACATCCCGTTGAGCCTGCTCCTTCAGCGCCATTCTACAGTAGCTCCTCCTCATCCTTTCTCTCGCTCACGCTCATCCCCATGCTCCTGTTATGGATCACTCTCTCTTCTCAATTTCAGATCTCTGTTTCTAATCTCCTTTAGGATGCACATACGCTCTTTCTATGGGGCTAAGTTCCACGTCTTTCCACGGATTTTTGCTTAGTGAATACACTTGCGCCCTATTCACATATTCTAAGATGGTCCAACGTGCATAACAACTCTCAGCAAGAGGACCATCAAATCTAATCATCTTATAATCATTAGAAAGCGCACTGAACCCAAATTCTATATACAAAGAACCCAATAAGTCATCATTAATTCTGGGTATATATCTCTTTGATTTCAATAATAGATGGGTTCCAAAGAAGAAAGCTTGGAGGAAAGAGATCACGACTAGTGCTGATGATTCTAACACAGAGCAAATCATTGATGGAACCAACGATCTTAACTTGCCACATATACTTAATTTTGAAATGGGACAACCAATGGATGAGACTTGTGTTATCCATTTCACGTCGTTGAAGGAATGTGGTGGCCGGTGGGGAGGGAAGGAGGGAGGGGTGGGGTGGGGCCATGGGGGAGTGAGTAATTTTTAATTTTTAAAAGTGAGACCTAAATATTCAGAATTTTCATTAATTAGATCGAAAGGATATTTTAGTATTTTCTATTAGCTCATTCGTCAATATGACACTTTTATTTTGTTTGTAGGCTAAATTGAGTCATTTTATTGTTTATAGGCGAAATTGAGTCATTGCAAATAATTTGTATGACAAAAGGATATTTAACCCTAAAGAAAATATAAAATATGGGAAAAAAATGAAACATTCAGCGAAAGAAAGGAATTTTGTCATTGCGCCTAATAAATAAATTGGAAGTGAAAGGCAAATATGATTTTAAAACTTGTTAATGAAAATACTTACACTCTAAACCATGTAAAAAACATTAACATAACAGTGAGGAAGGTTTAATGGGGAAAAAATATAAATAACATAAGTGGTTGTAAAAACAATTAACCTCAATAATAATGTTGTGGCCCATTGAAAGGGATAAAACATCATAATGAAAAACTAAAAATAAAAAAAAGATTACAAACAAGGGAAAAATAAAAATACAATGAAAGACTAACAAAAAAAGTAGAGGTCAATTTATTCAAAAGAGGATCATTAACTGGAAATTGCAAAAAACTCGCCAAGTAAAAAGTAAAAAGTGAAAAACAATTAATAAAAGTTATTCAGAAATAAATTGATGGAGAAGATTTGACACATAATATTTAAATAAAATATTAAATAAATTATATAAATATTCAAATATATAAAAAACCACCCTAAATTAACGGAGAAAGGACAAACACAAAAGTCAGGGTCGATTTGTTCAAAGGACCTTACTTACGTCATGTTCTTTTCTCCAGGTTCTCAAGTTCTTTTAATATGGGAGTGACATGTGTCCTTTTATAACAATCATCCATTCAATCTAATGACCTATATTGAAAGAACTTGAGAACCTGGAGAAAGGAACATGATGTAAGTTTTTCTCTTGTTCAAAAGTGGAAAATTAAATGTAAATTGCAAAAAGATAACAAAAAAGTAAAAAAGTGAAAAAGTTATAAAATTAGTTGTATAAATTATATAAATAGTTAAGTATATAAATTTAGATTAAAAAAACAAGAGCTTGACAAAGTATATAATTAGTTGTATAAATTATATAAATAGTTAAGTGAGGATTTCGAATTCTATAGTAAAAAAGCAAAGTGAGAGAGTTTGACAATAATAATTACGTATATTGGGATTAGCTACTACTTCAATATTTTTTTATATATAGACTGCCCATTGTGGCTCTATTATTTTTTTTTTCTAGAATAGTAAATTAAAAAATAATCAGAAATAGTTACATCATTGTTGTCAAACTCGCGAGTAGACTATCCGATTTTACCGTTTTTGCGACACTACATAACCAAAACGTGTTACGAGTCATATAAATTTGTAGTCTTTGAAAATTTGGTAGAAACTTACGTATTTACATTGTGAATTCATCGTGTTTATGTTTCTACCTTATAAAAAATCGTGTTAACTTGCTACGAAACTCATTTTAATTATTTTTAATTGAAAAAATTCAATAACTTTAAATATGAATTTCATTGAAATTTATCTTGATATAGTATGAATATCTATATATTTAAAATAAATTCAATTTATTTATTATTTTTTTGTATTCTTAATTAATTATATAAAAAGAAATACATGTTGTTTGATAATGGTAAACTCTTACGAACTTATGATTCGAGTGTACGATCCAAGATTACCTTATCTCCACGAGTTTACTTAAATTCACAAGTTTGAATTACAATGTTGAAAATGAATTCATGTATTGGGATACATTTGGAATATATTTTATCAACTATATTTAGTAATTTTGCATTTCAATACTCTTTATATAGAATTAATTTTTTATCAATCATTGCAATATAATTAGACCTAAATCATCATATCAAGTATCATAACATCATACGATTTCTTAATCATATTGTGTGACCTATAACTCTATAAAAGTGAGATTTCAAATTCTATATTAAAAAGCAGACCAGGTTTACAAATTTGCAATGGCTACATTTCTTAAACCCATCATCTTCTTCATATAATCGGTGCTGTTATTGACATCAAATTTTGCTTATGGAAAAATACATGTGAGGATCTACAACGCGTTATCCGTTAATTCAGATTTGAATATTCACTGCAAGTCCAAAGATGACGACCTAGGGGTGCATCTTATTCATGTTTTTGATTATTTTGAGTTTTCTTTCAACAAAAGAGTGATCGGAGAAACTCTCTTTTTTTGTGAATTTTGGTGGAATGGAGCAGCTCATAAGAGGTTTGATATATACAAACAGAAAAGGGATGATTGTGTTGAGGATCTATGCTATTGGGATATCAAGGAGGATAAATTGTGTATGTTTTTGGGTCCTGGTCTTTCTAAAATTTGTTATCCATATAACCGGAATCGCTAATATGCACTTGTATTATCTTATTAAACTCAATGATTACTAAATTTTAAAATAATCATTTTATCATTTCTTGCCTTTCTCCCAACTTTTGCCTACTGATGGGGAAAAGATTAGGTTGGCTCCATGAACTTCTTGCATGTTCCTTCTTTTTCCTATTGTTCCCCTTTGTGTTTAACTTCATCAAATATTCACTTTTTTTGGTTTTTTAGAAAGTTATCTAGAAGTGATTCTATTGATCCTTACTAAAGATACGACATGACGTATATCTTAGCAATTTTAAATGAGATTTGTTTAAAAAAAAATTAAAAGCTAAACAAATCACTCCAAAATTTATTGTGAATATAAAGTTGGCCTGGTTGTGTGAGGTCTCGTTAGATATTTGAAGTTTCAATTTTGAGTTCTCCAAGAGACAATATATTTGTGTTGGGAAGGGAAACCACATGCTTACAAATTTTAGTAGAGAGTTGCTCGAATCATTAAATAGATGAGAAAAGTTATTTATTGTGAGTCGGTATATAAAAAATCACTTATAAATTGATTTGTCTAGGCTTTTTTCTCCAAAACAGTCTATTTAACATACTCATACTAATTACATTCCCCATCTATTATTATAATTAACTAATCTATTTAATTTCAATAATGTCTTAAAAAGGGTAATTAAATCTCATAATTTTGCAATGAAAAATCAGAAATAAAAGAAGAGAAACAAGTCTGAAGAAACGCACGAACAAGCACTCTGCTTTGTTATGATATGACCTGCTTGAATAAAACCCAAAAGAATACGTGGCAAAAAAAACCAAAAGAGCAAGAGACCAAGAGATCAAGTGAGATCAAGAGAGCAAAAGTGGAAAATTAAATGTAATTTGCAAAAAGATAACAAAAAAAGTAAAAGGTGAAAAAA